>JAQFVV010006217.1:6665310-11465310 GCA_028023455.1 Epiperipatus broadwayi | reverse complement strand
TTAATTTGATTTGTCTATTACACTGCAGTGACTCTTTACATTTCTTTTCAATGACAAGCTTTTCCATAATGTTGGGTTTCTACTATGTGTCCAAAATATGCCACTATCTGTTTCCTCAATAGTACCAGACAATCTTTTTTTGACTAAGTTCTTCTAAAATAGACATATTAGTCATGTGAGAAATTACACATTTCAATTGCATTAATATTTTTCTCCAATTGATTTTTTTGAGCATCCATATTTCAGGTGTGCAAATGGCATTTGGAAAAATCAGAATCAATTTTAATTTAGTAGCTATTGAAATATTGGGTTTTTCACCACATTGTTAGAAGTTTTGCCATTGATGTTTATGTTATCATAATTCTTCTGTATAGTTCTGATTACTTTGACCATTATTAATTATAATAAAACCCAAATAATCAGGTTTAACTTCTACTTTAAACTCCATGCCACATCTATTTTGTAGGAAATTAGTATGATTGACAATCATATTTTTGCATTTGATAATATTCATTTCAAGAGCAAATCACTTTCCCTGCTTGGATAGTCTTGCCTGATAATTTGTTAACTTTTCACCTGCAATCTGGATCAAAATATTATCTGCATATCTTAAATTATTCGTATGTTCCAGTTTTTACCATCAAATGAACGTAAACTGGAAAAATAGGAATTAATAAATCAATATTTATTTTAATTCCAGTTTTTACCATCAAATGAATGTAAAACTGGAAAAAATAGTGCTAAAGATAGCTACCAGAGGGTGATTTAAGGTTGAAGCCCAATAGCACTACCACACTATTCTATGACATCACCTATTTAAGAATCAGTTTGTTAATATTTATAATTCTTTATTAGTATAGATATTTTATATTAATAACACCAATTTCATTCATAGAAAAAGTATTTTGGGAATTTATTCCATTTACATCATTTTTTAAAGTAGAATATTTGTTTCTTCTTTTCTAATTTCATTATCTTTAGTAGAATATCCTTAATTCCAGACCATTTTCTGCTACTGGCGTCCACGGTGAGGTTCTGCAAAGCTTATTAAGAGTTTATTTTGCAAGCTCTATATATAAAATTTGTAAATACAAGCTTATTAAATTAGGTCATGTGACATCTGACTTGGATTTTTTTGGAATTTTATCTTTAGTTGAATTTATTAAGGACATTGCGATCTTGAAATATATTTTCTATTAGTTAAAATATAGTCCAATTTGGCTGTACCTTCATTTGGATGCTTCCATTTCCATCTCTATTTAGTATTTTTTTCAAAGAAAAAATTAGTTTCTCTTTTTCTGCAAACTTCACAAGTCTGTGTTCTCTCTCATTTTTATTACTATAACCAAATTTAGTCACAACACTCTCATCTTTTTAATTCTTTATCAATTCTAGCATGAAAGTCTCTCTTTCCAATTTTAAAATGTTTGTTTGGTCTGATCAAAAGCCATTTACACATTATAAAGGTCTTCTACTTCTTCATCAAAACGAGAACTTGTTGGGGCATCAACCTAAATTATTTGCATTACCAAATTTTTATTAAATCAAAAAACTAATCTTGCTTCTCTATATGATACCCATTATTCTCAATAATATTGATATTCCACTTTTTATTTATAATGAATCATACCTCACTTGTGCTGTCAATATTTATGCCTATTAATGTCAATTGTCTCTGCATCTTTTCTTTTAGCTTTACAAAGCCGAATAATATCCCATTTAATTTTAATCAGTTCTTCTAATTCATGCTTTCTTCCTTACTTAAAAGTGATTTGAAGGTGTAAGTATCTAAATAAAAGGTTGTAATCAAATAATAGCTTGGCTCTGGACCCAAGCAATTCTTAGCACCCTCCATCTTTGGCCTAACTACTGTCTTGGCTGATGACTTTATAGCCTCCTGAGAATAAGCATCATAATTTAGTTGTATCTGTTATGATTATAAATATTTATTAAATATTAATTAATACACATTTATTCTGTCTTCAAGACAATGGATATTTCAGTTAAGAGCTACCAGGCAATTGAGAAGAAAGACCAGTGTGTTTATTAATCTTAAACTCAGAGAAAAAACCAATAAATTAACCATGCTAGCTGATGTTGATGTGTGATGGTGGGCAGTCCATCCATGCAACAATAGAACTGTATGGAATGGACATTAAGACTTCACTCTGCTCTTTCCTGTAAGGCCTCAAAGAGAAATAAAACTGTCTTCTTTCAGTAACAGCAGACTCCTGTCTGCAGTACCAAAGCATTATTCATAAAAGCCGTATGTAAGTGCTTGTTTACTTTTTTAGTTCAATAAATTGTATGATACACTGTCACTTACATTCCAACCAGCTCTAAACCCACTAAACTTTTTTTTCACTATGTTAGTCTCTCCCACACATTTAATTACTTTTAAATTTAAATACAAGTATATTACATATACTTTTAAGCTAGATGTAATTAGAAGGGGTCTGAATCTAGAATTTCAAGCTCCATCTTATACAACCAACACACATGGTCGCTACATGTGAAAAAGATAAATGATCTCTAATATACATATTTTGTGCTGAACAGTCCAGATCATCATAATTAGTGCTCAGTTTATGTAAAAGAGAGCAAATTTTCAAACTTTAATGGGCAGGCTTTAATCTTCTCCACTATCCAACTCTCTTCAACTATCCATATCATAGAAAATTTCATGATGACATGTTCAAAGTCCTTGCTTACCAATTTTGTTATCGTACCCATGTTGACCAATAAGTTATTCTGTCCTTTCATGTGTTGGATCTTAAACCCATTTAAATCTCAATTATATCTAACTTAATATATATATATGAAAAACAAAAAAACAAGTTAAAAACTTGCTAACGCTTGTATTTATGTCAACAGATGGCATTCTACCAAAAACACCATCAAGCGTATGTTTACATAAACGTCAGAGCATGCATTCACTATCTCTAACTTTAATTCCACTTTCAGATCATGATTTCAAGCTATTTGCTATCATCAGTGAAAGACAGGAATTTTAGAAACTAGATCTAAACACAAACTCTGAGCATTTATGAAACACTTTCTATTCAGCTTGCAAGTGTGAATCTTTTAGACATGTAATGTCTTCAAACTCAGCCTAGCAAGCCAGATAGCTATATGGGTCTGATCTCAGTTCAGCAACACCACATAGTAGAAGCCTCTGCAATATATATCATTGCTAGAAAGACCTCAAAGGTACATTTATGAAAAACAAAAAACAAGTTAAAAACTTGCTAACGCTTGTATTTATGTCAACAGATGGCTATGTTGAGTTTGAAGACATTACATGTCTAAAAGATTCACGCTTGCAAGCTGAATAGAAACTATTTCATAAACGCTCAGAGTTTGTGTTTAGATCTAGTTTCTAAAATTCCTGTCTTTCACTGATGATAGCAAATAGCTTGAAATCATGATCTGAAAGTGGAATTAAAGTTAGAGATAATGAATGCATGCTCTGACGTTTATGTAAACATATGCTTGACGGTGTTTTTGGTAGAACGCCATCTGTTGACACACACATATATATATATATATACTTGTATTTAAATATTACATATTCATCCTGTATTCTACCTACCCCTCTTATTTAAACAGATTTAAGATCCTGAATATAAGGGGTCAGAAGGATTTATGGTCAACATGGATATGACAACAAAATTAGCAAACAAATGCTTTGAACAACTGAAGATTTGGAGAGTGGAGAAGATTGAAACCTTCTCATTAAAGTTTGAGGATTTGCTATCTTAATATAAACTGAGCACTGATTATATATATATATATATTGTGCCCTTATATATATATATATATATTGTGCCCTTATCTATAGGTCATAATAGGGTAGAATGGTCAATTGCTAAAAAATTTAAAATTTTAAAATACGTTTGTGTAATATATTGATAATTGTATGATCGATTAGATCTTATAGTACAATTTAAGGCTGAAAATACCTGGTATATAAAAGTGTAATGGATTATTTTAAAGAAACAGTTAAATAAAGCTTAATTATATCGTTGCTTATGGTTGTAAAAGCTGGCCATATAAAATAATACAGCTATAAATAGTTAAAAGTATATTATTAATTCGAGTATGATATTTTAAAACTAATAAATTAAATAAATGCTATATGTAATATTATAATTATAATTAATATTCAAATTTAATCTAATATATTTTAAAATAAACTTTAGGATGGTGAGAATTATATTTAGTTCTACATTTTAAAATTATTTTCCAAATTTTTATAAAATAGATCAGTTTTGGTAATTTAGACCGAGACGTAAATTAAAAAATCATCTGATAAAGTTAGTAATCATGTGACTGTATATTATATACCTTCACACACACGCTTGTTAGAATATAATAATAAAGTTTGTCAATTATAAAGCTAAATATAATTGCTATCGATCGTTAAAGTAAAAGTTGAAATATTAAATGTTATTTTAATAATTGTTTTAAAGTTTAAATGATTTTGATAAAATTATAATTGAGTTAAAAAATACTATTCTAAATAATATTTAAGACATGACGTCATAAATTCTTTATTTTAAAAAGGTTTAATCTATTATAAAACTAAAATGTGTAAATTTGTTCACGCTAAAAAAGTCATTAACCAATCAACGGAGATATTTTAGCAGACAAAATATAAGAACTAGATGGAGCAGGAGAAAGTAATGTGTAAGTGAAGGAGGGAGTAACATATTTTTTTAGCTGTATAAGATCGTAAGCTAGAAAAGTAATATAATTTTAAAATTTTGTATTTGTTTTTAAAAGTTTTTTTAAATATAATATTTTGAACTGCCTTTACATGGAGGGCTAGTTTTAAAAGTTTTCTTACCAGGATATTTTATTCAAGTTTAGCCAAAACCTTGCAGTAAAATGGAAATACTACAGAAAACAGTATATAGAAGTTATGATAAAGGAAAATTATTTGTAAAGTGCCTTGATACAGCTTTATTTATGCTCAACCAGAAACTTATTATTATAACTCAGAGGAATATAATTTGGACGCTATACGAAAAACTTAAAAGAGAAGTTATTTGCCGTCAGGAAAAATTATGACGCACAAATTTATAAGGCTACTCTGAAGTTATTTTATTCTTCTCTATGGAAAAATTAAGATATGTATATCATAAAGAAAAATTATGTAAAAGTTATAACAGAGAAAGAATGTTTGTCCTTTTTAAAGGAAACATTACAAAGTATATAGTTACCAGAACTTTAAAAGAAATGAAAAATTACAGAATAATGATATGAAAGAGCTATTGTGTTTTATGAAAAAAGAACAGAAAAAACTTTCTCTAAGAGGAATTGGAAAATATTATAAAGTGGTCATTGGAGGAATGCTTGATTTGGAAAATATAAATCTAATATACTTAATAAAATGGATCCATGGAAACAGAAAAGTTTTGTTGAATATTTAAATCAAAGTACTGAGAAAATATTAGCAGAAAAATATTAGAAGAGAATATGTAGACGTTTTTCTTTACGGGATTAATTGATATCATAATTAATAATTGTATTAAATATTATAAAAAACCAAGGATTGTCATCTATGAATATTTATTAAACAGAGCAATAATTCTTTTACCTTAAAATTGAACAAGCAGGGAGAAGAACATTAAGTGACTGAAGAAGAAATAATAAACTTTTTTTTTTTAGCTTTAATATGAACGGTTTTCAAGAAAGTTTGATAAAGAAGTACAGTAAATATAGTTTAAATATTTTTTACTAATTTATTTTAGAATATAAAATGTTATGTGAGATTAGGGAAAACATATAAACATAAATTTAGTAATATTAAGATTTAAATATAATAGCTTGATAAAATTATAAAAATATTGTTTAAAAATAAAGTGTATGGATGTGAATCTTATATCTACAAGGATCAAATGGATGGTGAAGCCTACGGAACGCGATCGAGAAGATAAAGGTCGTTTTGGTAATTTTAATAGTTGTTTATAATGCATAATGTATTTTTTTTAGATCATCTATTGACTAAGAATGGAGTGTGAAAGTTTAAATTATATGTACACACTTTATACAACATTTTTAACATATTATGACATAGGAGTAATTCGGAATATGCATGCAATAATTTATTTAAAGTATATTAATAATATAATTTAACAGAACAATTGTGTGATTCTTTTGAACTTTCATGTGATAAAGTATTCAGATATTTAAAAAGTTTGTATATGATTAAATATACGGAGGAAAGTGGTAAAAAGATTTTCTTATAGAACAGTGGAATAGTTTTAAAATAAATGAATTTTATTATTGTTAGTAATGCAGATATGTATTTGTCGATGTACAGTATAGAAAAATCTTGAGAAATAAGATCGGATAGTGACTTGGAAGTACTAGTGGAAAGGAAACCAAGATGATGTTTTTTTTTAAGAAATAGGAAAAATAAAGGATTTGGATCATATTTAGTTTTGTGTGATTTCAGTATAGTTAACTAGGCCCTATGACTGAACACATATAGTTTGGACAGTGTTTTTGCATATCTTTAAACTTTTGATGTTAGAATAAAGCTGAAGAAATAGCTTTAACATCGCTCCTATAATAGAGGTTGGTAGACAGGTAAAGGTCACTCTTCTATAGTGTCTTTTAATTCACTGTGCCATGATTGTCAAGATATATGACGAGTAATATTCTAGTTGTATTTTGATCCTATGCATCTATCTTCGCTATCCTTATTTTGTGAATCTGCATCGGTCAGAAAGATATTTTCAAAGAAATAATGAATAAAATAGAACTGAAGATATGTTATCGTTTATGTAAGAATAGTTTATTTGCTTGAATGTATAGAATTGTGTAACTTTAAAATTGAAAGTCCAAAATATCATAAAGAGAGAAAGAATCATATAATACATTGTAAAATTAATACAGAAATGAATATAAGATTTTGAAAAGAAATCTAAACCAAGTATTTTAAAAGTGATAATAAAATTTGAATGAATTTTTTTTAATAATATTTAAAAAATAAGTATTGCATATTTATTAAGAAAATAGTCCAATAATGTACAATAAACATATACTTGTGCATGGTATAGTAATAGTTATAATTATATCATCAAGTAAGGCTTGAATGAGAATATTAGGATTAATAAACATCGGATAATGAATAATAAAAACCTAATACCGAATGTAGAACAATGTTTTGACTTTGTAAGATTCCATACAACCAATATAAAACTAAAATTTGTTATTTTGTAGAATTTTATTACAAATGTAAAATTTTGTAAAAAAAAAATATAATTTTAATAATATTAGGGATGCAAAGTGTTAGTGATAATCATATAAGAAATGCATTTTGTAATAAGCTAACCATAATAATAAATCAAGTAATAATACTGTATTTTCTTAAGTGTTTAAAAAATAAGATTTAACTAGGAAAAGTAAATATTATTTTGATTTCATTTTATAAACTAATAAATTAAGTTGAGATATGAAAGTAAGGGATATCAATGTATATAGTGTAAAAATATGTTAATTTATTTATGTTGTTAATAAACTTTGTTTTAAATTTGTTCTAAAGTTTTTGTGTCGAGTTGTTATTTCTCCACATGGATGCATGAAATCACGATACATTTATAATTGAAACAGACATATAAATTTTGCACAAAAGGTAAACATAAAAGTGTTATAATAATTTTGAGAATTTATTGGTATGTTAAAATTAAAAGATCATAATTTTATATTATTTATTGGTCATAAGTCGGTTGCCACAATATTACATTAAATTATATGCTAATGTTGCCACACATATTCTGTTGTCAGATTATTAAAATACTACCACGTACGTATTTATTTATTTCATTTAGGAAGAAAGAAGATTATATTATATTATTATTGTTATTATTATTTTATTATTATTAGTTGCTGTGTAGTAGATTATGACATAAAATTCCCTTTTCATATTTTACTACCGTAATTTTAAATTAGTTAGAATACAATTTCTGAACCTGAGATTTTATTTTATTTTACTTCATTTTATTTAATTGAGCTAGATTCTTGTTATAAAGAAGATTAAGATATGATTATTATTTTAATCGTAGTGCATAGAGCTTAGAAAGTCGTAAGAATACTATGAGTTAGTTATTTGGTATAGTAAAAAGGGGGAATAGTGTTCTTATGCCATTGAGGTAGTATCGTGTGGATAATGGCTCAATGTAGTCTATCTCGTTCCCTGTATTGTCACTCCATGTCTCATGAAAATAGTAAATATTTGTTAATTCATTTTAAAATTGAACCGTATTTGTATTTTAAAATTAGAGCTAGTAATCATTTTAATTAATGCTGAATATTTTCATTTATTTATTTGTTAACTGAGCTAGAACCCGTAATATTCGTAATAAACAGTATATTTTGGGGGTGAGAACGCGCGGGGGGAGGTTAGAATATATATGTGAGATGATGAACTTGACCAACTGATGAGTGCTGGTTCAACCCAAAATATGCATATGGAGATCAATGATCTTTTTTGCATGTATGTGATCATGTGCATCGGTTGTGTAAGATGAAATGGATGACTAAAGGGAGCTTGAAATTCTGGGTTCAAATCCTCTCTGGTTATTTCAAATTATATACATAAACATTTTATAAAACATTAAATTTACTGCAACTAATCTATAATTAATTCGACTTCCATGATCTTTTCCCATATCTTTAAGTAACAAGTTTTTTCTTATATTATTCTAATGGTGATAAAACTGATTTAGCCATAGTTTTCCCATTCACTAATATCTCTACTGCTGATCCATTCAAACCTCTTGCCTTTTCATTTTTCAATTTGTCTAGTGCTTCAATTAATTCATTCTTTATATATTTAATATTTTTTACTTTGTTTTTATAATTACTACTTCTATTCCTTTCATAGCTAAAGATTTTTTTTATTCATTAAATAATTGTTTAAAAAGGATAATCAAAAGATGTTTTTCAGTTCATATGAAACTTCACATGAAGTTTGAACATTGGATGTGACGGAATTGTGATTCATAAACCTTGGTTCTAGAGCCCATCATACTCCCACTGGTCTAAAATATGCTGAGCACAAATTGCATAAAGCCAAAGGTTCCTGTGTGTATTCCATATGATGTGATGTACTGTAGCTTCTCCTTAAATGAAGTCAAGAATCTCTCAGCAATTATGCCCAGAGAAACATGTTAGCCACTTTATTTTCCATTCCCCAGTCTAAGTTTTCCCATATTCTGCTCCATCCCATTTACACAACATAATCTTTGTCAACTTTATGACCTTTATATCGAAACCCCCCTTATCTTTTCCTAAACTCAGCATAAAAACCAATAATCCACTTTCTGTATAATCACTTTTTTCATATTTATTCTTCCATAACTTCATTATAAGTACCCTTTCTGTTTTCAAGCATTTACATTCAATTAACAGATGCCTAATATTTTCTATTCCTTCCTTACATAATTTACAGACTAAATCACTCATACTTTTCCATTTACATGTATATTTTCTTGTTGCCATAGATCCCATTTGAGCCTTAAACAATAAACTACTTTCCTTACTATTATCATATATTAATTCACACCTAATATTCTGTTTATTTCTATATATATTTAAACTCTTTTTACTCTCCATACTAGTTCTCCATCTCTCTAACTCCCTATTCTTTATTAATAAATCTATTCTTTTATTCCATTCCTTACCACTATAACATTCAACAATCCTCCTAACACAATCATCCCATCTTTTGTACAAATATACTGATATAAATTCTTTATCCAAATCTTTTACATACTGCATTACTTTTCTCACCCATCTTGTTGCCTGCCCTTTACTCATAACCCAATTAAATACAATTTTGGCTATTCTTTTATTATCCATAAACTGCAATCTACCAAACATTTTCATTTTACTTTTTGCATCTCTCATATGAAAACTTGACCATCCCATTTCTCCTTGAATTGCCTCCCTTGCTGCCCATAGATCTGTATCCAATGCATGTCTTCCTATTTCCCTTTGAACTTTTTAAAGTAATTTAATACCCCTTTACTACCATATAATGCATCATTACCATATGTTAACCCTGTTACTGCAACTCCCATATAATTCCATGTTTTACATTGGCGATAGTAGCGGCATCTATTTTCATTATTTAAATTCATTTAAAGTCGCTTTCAGTTAAGACTTCATATCATAAAAATATATTCACTAAATCAAGATTTCATTATCTTCTTGTTAAATGTTTTTAAACCGGAAGACCTGCAGAGAACATCGGTTAAGATCTGTAATATATATTCTTTTCAAAATATTAAAAACCATTGAACTGAAATTTATGCTATTTTAGAAACAATTGCGTGTTATTTTAATATTTTTGCTCCAACTGCTATCTACTGTTATGAATAATAATAATAAATGAATGAATTTAATTTTTAAACAAATGTAAGAATGTGGAAGTGAGAAACTGTTTTTCGTAAGACAATGGTCTGTTAGAAACAAGATGGCGGCTTCCTGCTGAGTGATTTATACTGTTTTTTAAATTTTATTAAAAAAAATATTTAAAACTTTTGATTTTATTGCATTTATATGGATATTACCATAATTACATATATCAATTTCTCTTAAATATCATTTTTTTTAAAAATTACAATTAAACGATTAACTTCTTTTATAAAAATATAATTAAATATCAAATTAGAAATTTTTTATAAATGAATTCACTTTAATTTTTAATATTAGTTTTATAAAAGTTCTATGTTTGTGTGTGTGAGCATTCGTGTAGCCATACAACTGCTCTTTTAAACTAATATCAATATTTGTCTTTAAAGTTACTAGAGGACTTCATTGAAATGGATGCTATTATTCAATTCTATAACAAAAGAAAATAAGAAATTTTATATGAATATTATAATTCATCGAAAAATAACAGGTTAAAATCATTATTATCATCATCACCATAACCTCAGACCAGACGAATATCGCCATATCCACCCCAAGTGAAATAAAAAAGAATTGAAACCAAATTTTAATGACTATAGAGGAACCTGCTCACCACAATATGAATATCTAGCTATTCCATTATTCTGTTGATGCGATAATCTTTCAGCCTTTTTTGTAATGAACTTTCTTTATGAAAGACTTCAATATCGTACCTAAATGTAGCTCTGCATTATATTCTATCCGCATGCTTATCCAGTGAGTGAAAACAATATTGCACTTTTTTATAATGATTTTAAGATAACGTTTATAACGCAAATATAGTCTTTTTTTTCATGACAGCTACGTTCAAGTTCACTATAAAATATATTTTTAGGAAGTTTATTATTGTTTATCTGTTTTATAATTCAACACATGTGTATTAAACCACTAAATATCATCTGACCACCATTTCCTATATTTACCCAAGCTGTTTCATAACAAACTTTCCATGCAGTAATGCCATCCAATCCCAAGCTGTAGTAACCAATGGATGCAAAAAGATTTAGCATAAAATTCCTTATGTAGTGCCTACTCATCCAATATCTCCAAACTAGGGTCTAGTTTATGATTTTCATCAGTGGGGGGAGGGGGCTTGTATCTGAGAGCATTTTACCTATATCTTAGAATCTAATGCAATGCTCTAGCAGTCCCTTAATGATGAAAGCTACAAGCTAGAAGCTAGTCAAGATATTGGATGAGTAGGCACTAGATAAAAAGTTTATGCACAGACTTCTTGCATCTGTTGACTACTATGGCTTGCACTGGATGCCACTGCTGTAAAGAATATGCTACTGTTTTAACACAGATGTAATTATGCAATAGGGGATTGTGGAGTATATTCAGCAAGTTAAACATTAATTGGGTTTTATCTATCACATTTCTATAAATTTTTATGAAGCATAGCTTAAGTGAAAATTTTCTAATGCTGTTATATCAACAGTCCAACTCTCTATAATATAGAAGACAAGGTAAGATATGATACAATCCTATACAATAAATTAGTTAAAAAATAAAATCTAAATTCAGCCAAATTAGTCGTGTAGTTATTTTTTTGCAAAAAATACTACATCTTTTAATGTGTCTTCCATACCAATTCATTACTTCAGAGCAGAACAGTTTAAGTCTGCCATGTTTCTCTGATGTTTAAAGTGTTACATGATTAAATCTTTTTAAGCTTTTCTTTTAACAAAGTTTCTTTTATTTATGGAAACCTGTAGATCACTCATTATAATCATTATTTTCAACCATTATCAATTCACTGCAGAGTGAAGGCTCTCCAAGTTTAATTCAGTTTCTTTAAACCCTAGCCTCTCTTTTACATGACAAACAACAAATTTGCTTATTTTATGTATCTATTTCACATGCAATCCATTTCAAACTCTTTTACAATCTCTTAGTAGCCAATTTAAGTTATCATCTAACCATATATTATTTCTTTTAGCTATATTTCCAGCCCAGTTTTATTTCATTCTCTTAACCCTCCTATACTCTGAGAGATTTCTTTGTTCTCACTCAATTTAAACCTTTAACACTCACTTTAATATCAAACCATTATTATTTATCAGAATATAATAAATTTGACCTCATTTGATAAATATTTTTGTTTAGAAATAAAATAAAATTTAAGAAATCACATTTGATTTTTGGAATTATTTTCAAAATTAGATTTTAATCAAAACAAAATGCTGTCACATCATCAGTTTTGAGATGAAGTAGATTCAGTTTGCAAAATGAGCAAAATCTTTTTTGTTTGATGTTTGTTTTGAAAATCTGAACAAATTATTTTTAATATATAGTAAATCTATCCTTTATGATTTAAAAGTTTAAAATATTTTGTAATTTTTATGAGATTGCTAAATGTTATAACAGACTGTTTAGTGATGACATTTCTAAACAGTTGTATTTTCCATGACCATAATGTCTATGGTTACACAGAATATATTCTTTTATATTTAAAAAAACATTTCTGTAAAAAATAAATATGTAATAATATATATTTTGATTTCTAATAATTATTACACAATTACAATACAAAAATAATCATAAACTTTTCAAAAAATCAAGTTTTTAGACCATCATAATATTTTCTCAAAGTAATATCACAAAGTTCAAGATTACCAAATATACAATGACTATCCAACATCGTGTGGTGTAAAAAACTTTGACATTCCCACTTATTCAATTACCCTGATGTCTTTTAAATTTTTTGAAAGTAAAATATTAGAAAAATATATATAATTTTAAAGCTGTAAAAAATGTTCATAAAATTTCTCAGTAGAAGATGAAAAATGCAAATTAAATTTCTAGATTTTTCAGGTGTGGATCTGACACCTGAAAGAATGCAATGGTTAACTCACTTGCACTGTGATAGATTTTAATTGATCTTCCTGGTAAGAGTTGTTGCCATTCAACATTTCACTTTACTATTAAATCATTGTTGTATATGAGAATATAATAAACTGGATTTGATTTGATAGAAATTTATGATCACAAATAAAATATATTCTAAAAAATTATATTTAAACTTTGCAAATATTGAAAAAATAAAATTGTAATAAAAACAAAGAATGATTTTGACAAAGCCGATTGATTTCATAAAATCAATAACTCTTTATTGGCATTTGTGTTTAAAATGTGAACAAATAAATATCAATATCTGATAAATTTTTCAAATTATGCTTTAAAATATCATTTTTATAACTTTTATAATATTGTAATATATTCTAACAACCAGTCAGTGATGATGCTGGGTGGTGATGATATGTAAAGCATCAGTTTAAAATGATGTGTTTATTAGAATTCTGTAGTTTGATTTGTTAATGTTACACTAGCACTTATTATTTTCTATTTTTAAAAATAAAACAAATGTATATAATAAATGTGTAATAATGTATATTTTTAATTTTTAATAGTAATTATACATTTATTGTTGTGTTATTTTCTATTTTTAAAAATAAAACAAATGTATATAATAAATGTGTAATAATGTATATTTTTAATTTTTAATAGTAATTATACATTTATTGTTGTGTTATTTTCTATTTTTAAAAATAAAACAAATGTATATAATAAATGTGTAATAATGTATATTTTTAATTTTTAATAGTAATTATACATTTATTGTACAACAATAATTACGAATCTTAATAAACTGCAAGAAAGGGTTTTAGCCATTCAAAAAGTTTACTCAAAATAATCTTGCCAAGCATGTGAAATCTGATAACAGTGACTAACCAATTCCATCAAGGCTTGTTGAAATTTGTTTGGTATCCTCATAATTTTGATTATCTTGATATCTTTAGGTTTTTTAAATTAAAAAAAGTAATAAAATATTTCAATAGCTGCAAAAGCAATTCAACTTGAGCACTTTTCTTAATTTTCCATACCAAGATCCACACTTTGATGAAAATATCTGGTTAATTCTTTCAATGATGTCAATTACCCTTGTTAGGACTTAGAGATTATTGTCATTAAATTGTATTAAAGTTTGGTTTCTTATTTCACTTAAACTAATGATTTTTATTATATGACCTACAACATATATTGGGTCATACAGAAAACATACTATTTGGGGTATATTAATTGTGATATAGACATACATTACATGGCATATAATATTTATCTTTAATTAAAAAAACACTTTATATAAGTAAGATTGTATTTAAACATATGCAGAAACATCTTGAAAATAAAAACATTGTATAGGATAATAAAATAATTTATTTATTTAGTGTACAATACAAATGATTAGAATCCTTTGAATTCTATTCTCCATTCTGTTTATCCAATAAAATAAGATAATAGTACACTTTGGGGTAATGTCTTTAAAATAGTTTTTATCACTCAAAAATATACTCAAATTCATCATAAAATACTTTTTTAGAAAGTATTATTTATTCACTATCACATCTTGTCATAAGCAAACCATACAAATATTATTAATAAATAAACACATTATATATATATATATTATAATGGTATGGAAAATGAGAATGAATATGAAATGGGATCACATCATTCCCATTGAATAATCAAAACAATGAACAGTGAGCATAAGGGAATCAGCATGAAATAAAATAGATCAATAGTTATAACAACTATACTAATAAGCTATAATATCACCAGCATTTATACTAATAAACAACTTATCAATCAAGTATTTCTTAGGTATGCTATAAACAGGCTAATTATTTAGCCCATGCTTTACTTAATGCAAAATGTAATACAATCATATGCATGTACCTACTTAAGTACTAATCTGTTAGTCATAACAATTAATATCTGGGATACTGATACATGCAGATCATCATTAAGACTCTGGCCATATAATGCCATGAGTGTACAGATCAATTATGAATTAAATTTTCTCTAATAAAAAAATAAAATACAGTGAATGAACTTTAAAGATGATTTCTTTGTGCCATCCAGAGAATTATCTCTGAATTTCCAACATAAACCTCTCTATTCATCTAGCTAACCATTATTAGACTAAACTAACTAAACAAGGAAGGACACTAGGGATTGTGACTATGAACAAAAAAGAAAGTATAAATTTAAAATCTCACTCTCCTATAATTGGAATAGTTTTGCTGAAATAATTTAAAAATCCTGAAAACATTATGCTGTAATAAAATTGAATACAGACACTGCTAATTCATAGAACAGATAGCTGAAACAATAAAGACATTAACACTTATTTTTTAAAAAAATATTTAATAAAGTAACTGATTAATAATCAAGAAAATTAAAAATTACATGATCCTATGTAATTCAAACAAATAGATTTTATCAAAAAAATTGTAATTTGCTGTAGCAAATCTCATTAACCAGTTGACTTTTGGCTATTAAATTGATTAATTGTTACCTTCATTAAGTGATTTAATAAAGTTGGAAAACAATTTTTAGCAATAAGAGATAAGAAAATCTAAAATTAGTTTAAAACTTTTTGTAATTTTGGAGGGAAAATCAAATATAAAAAACCATGTTTCAAAAGAAAATGTTAAATTAATAAAAGTTATTCAATATTATTAATTATTATTTCTATAAAAATTATCTATAATTGTATATATACTGTGCACATTCAAATACTTTTTTACATGGATTTATTTATTTTGTTTTGAAGTTCTTTTTTAATAGCTGTAATTTTCAGGCTTTTCCATCTTGGTTTTTTGTAGACTTTTTTATTAAAGCATATTTTCAGGTTAATATACACTTATATTTCACCATATTTTCAGATTTCACACAGGCTGAATTTTATCTTCCCAATGCAGGTCACATACAATAAATTTAACCATTTTTTAATCTAAGAATTTTAAGGACAGTTTAAACACATAACAAGATGATCATTCTTTTGGGTGCTAACAAGGACTGTTGCAGCTAAGGGTATTTTTTTATTTTACATAATTAACATTTTATAATGGTCATCTTTTAGATAAACTTAGTACATGGTTTTCTTTAAATCCATTTTATAAATATTTTTTACTTGTAGTGTGCTCTACTAAGCTAAACTTCTGCTTCTGTCTTCTTCAACAACTTGCTAAAGATACTGAGGTGTACTGATTTGACCTACCCTCTCTATTTTTGAAAGAATCCATATTTATTCAATCACATATTATCTACTACATGACCAAATTAAACACTGACCAACTAGGTCTATATTTACAAGAAAGTTTGTTTAATTATTTTTCTCTTGTTGCTTGTCTCTTATGATAAAATATAATAATCTTTTAATTATCATGATTTTAAAACATTGCCTTTAATTTTGGTGAGAGATAAAGAGAAAAGAAAAAAACTTTAATTAATAAGAAAATTTCGTAACAAAATGTTAATAATGATTCCAACACAATTGAAATAAAATAACTATATAAACACAAGTATTTTCTTTATTATTGTGCCAGTTTTTGTGCCTTATTAATGTATTGTGAAAAGGTCCTAATATAGGATGAAAACCAGTTCAATAATAGAGATAATATTTATTTTTATATAGTTGTGTTATTTCAATTGTGTTGGAATCATTATTAATTAGTTGCGAATAACATTATGGATAAATTTATGTTTGACTATTGTTAAGGATTAACAAAAATGTTAAAACCTTTTTCTCTTTTTTCTTTTAAGCATCTGGTAAAAATAAATTTTGCATATTCATTTCTTTTATCATCTTTTAAAACTTAAAATTACAACTTTTTAATAACTGACTAAAAGAAAAAAAAAATTCTTTCAGTATTATTTTTAAAGTTAAAACTGATAAATAATTAAAATTACTGAAGAGAGAGAATAGAAGAAGTTATTTATTTGATTTTATACTTTTCTTCCATTTTTACAACTTGTAACAATCACATGATCACCATTTCTTATGCTTGCTCTTAATTGTTATTAAAACAGGCAAAACTTTCTATATGTATTGCCACTCAGTGCAAGCCAGAGTAATCAATGGCTGCCAGAAGGCTTGTGCATCAAATTCTCATCTCTTAGGATATAATGCAACTCTCCAGCAGCTCCTCACTGATGAAGACCAGTGCAGTGCTCTCAGATTCAAACTAGTCTAGAGATATTGGATGAGTAGGCACTAGATGGGGATTTTATGCATGAGCCTTCTGTCATCCATTGATTACTCTGGCTTGCACTGAGTGGCAATACATATAGAGAGTTTTGCCTGTTTTAATAACTTGAAACAAATAAGAAAAAAAATTATTCTTTCAGTATTATTTTTAAAGTTAAAACTGATAAATAATTAAAATTACTGAAGAGAGAGTATAGAAGAAGTTATTTATTTGATTTTATACTTTTCTTCCACTTTTACAACTTGTAACAAACACATGATCACCATTTCTTATGCTTGCTCTTAATTGTTATTAAAACAGGCAAAACTTTCTATATGTATTGCCACTCAGTGCAAGCCAGAGTAATCAATGGCTGCCAGAAGGCTTGTGCATCAAATTCTCATCTCTTAGGATATAATGCAACTCTCCAGAAGCTCCTCACTGATGAAGACCAGTGCAGTGCTCTCAGATTCAAACTAGTCTAGAGATATTGGATGAGTAGGCACTAGATGGGGATTTTATGCATGAGCCTCCTGTCATCCATTGATTACTCTGGCTTGCAGTGAGTGGCAATACATATAGAGAGTTTTGCCTGTTTTAATAACTTGAAACAAATAATAACATTCACATTATTCATTAAAAACAATGCTTGAGAACTACCATATTATTATTTAAAAATGTAAACTTTTAAATAAATTAATGTTTGATATTATAAAAAACATGATAAAATTAAATCTATCATTTTCCCATTAATACATTTTAAATTTAAGAAGCAATGCTCAGAATTAACCACTTTTTACAATATATATATATATTAGTCCTTTGTGGCAAAATAATATAATTAAACTAAAGCCTAAGTGACTTTGCAAAATTTAATTTTTTATATATGTAGCTTTCAGTTTGAATAATATGTTTGTCAAAGTAAAACATTTTTAACAAAATTATTAAAATTAATTTTAAATAACAGAACAAAAAATGTAGAAGTTATCAATTTATGCAATAAATAAATAGTTTACTTTTTATATTAACTAGAATAAGTTTTTTCTTTCTTTCCATGTCATAAGTTTAAATCTATCTAATACATATAATTATAAAAATGAATATAGTTTATATTTATTAACTTGCATCACATGATCACCATTTCCTATGTGTACACAAGCTGTTAAAACTAGTGGCAAACCCTGCACAAAGTAATATTATCCAGTGCAAGCATAGGAAATGGTGATCATGTGATGTTTAATAGTTTAATAAGCAATCCTGCCCCTGATGGTGGCTATGGTTAATAAAAAACCAAACACTCAAAAATGTATATATATTGAAATGGTTCAGATCTGTATGATTATACAAGTGAGTGATCTTGAATTAAAAATCTGTTTTTTATTTTGAACTCGTGGCTTTTAAGTTAACTAAAAAGATAAACAGTGGCTGTTGGAAGATTGCATTAGATTTTAAAATCTAGATGCAGGATTCTTAGATCCATGGCTCATCACTGATGAAAGCCACAAGCTAGAAACTCATCTGAAAAAATTGGATGAGTAGGCACTAATTAAGGATTTTATACATAAACCTTCTTGCATCCATTGATTACTATGGCTTGTACTGGATGGCACTACTGTATAGAGTTTATCATTGTTTATTTACTTAATAACTTTCATTGAGAGTTGTTAGTTTTTCCCCTTCAGAAAAAGCTTGGTGGTTTCATTAATTTAGATTGATGTTTTATTATTGCTGTAAATAGTATTAGCATAGGCTTTCTTATAATGTAATATTTAGTTGTACTGTTCTTAATGATTTTCTAATTGAAATGAATTCTGAAAATATCAATATTTTATGAAGAGTTGGCTAAGATCTAAGGTCTTCATTTTTTTTCTGGTTTAGTTTTTATGCAAAGTTATTGGAATAAAAGAATACGATTTTTTGCTTGTAGATAAAATATTTTTGATTATTTTTACACATCAATTGGTTGATAATTATTTAAAACAAAATTAATACTCATGTATACTTTTAATTTATGCATTTATTTTTTATTTCTAAAAATAGAAGTTTACTAACTTGACAATAATATAAACAAAAAAACCACAGTGTCTGTGTAATGTCATTATATCTCAGTGTTAAAATATATTTACAAATATTGTAATAATTACAAAGAAAATATCAGATTTTAAAGGAAAGTTTGCTTGATTTATCATAAATACATGTTTGTTTGCATTTAAAGAAAACACTTAAAATAAAAATGAATTTGTTTATTTTTTGAGATAGATTACATGCATGTTTATGTAGGGTATTGTGTGATATAATTATATTTGTTGCTTGCATTTACATTTCATTTTCCCAATATTCATAAAATTCAAATGTGATTTTTAAAAATATAATTCATTTGTAAAATTAAATTAAAAAGAAATGCAAGTCCAATTTATTGAGTGTTAATATAAAAGAAAAATTTTATACAGAGATCTAATGAACTAAGAAGTTAAAGGTCTATGAACCTGTTTAATTTACTTCTTCTGGTGTTCCAAAGTCACATGACATGAGTGGTTGACCATTCAATTAATATATTTAAAGTGCAATAAAGATTAAAATAAGTAAAATATCATGATCAAACAGTGACATCATGTGATCTTTGTTCACATATTGCTTCCGTTCTCACTACTTTTATGCCACCTAGTGTAAGCTCTTACAATAAATAGGTGCCAGAAAGTAGTCATTAATAAATCCTTATCCAATGGTATCCTATGGAAATATCCCTAGACTATTTTTAATCATATGACTTTTAACACCACCTAGTGTAAACTTTAGTAATCAATAGATGCCAGGTGGTAGTGCTTAAAAAATTCTTATCCAACACTGTTTTATCCAAAAAGCATAAATTAAAAACTAGTCTGGGAATAATTGGATAGAATAGCACTGAATAAGAATTTATTAAGCACTACTATCTGACATCTACTGGTTTTTAAAACTTACACTAGATGGCATAAAAGTAGTGGAAATAGAAGAATTTGCTAAGTGAAATGTAAAATCAAAATAAATGTACTTAGGTGCTATAGTAAGAAAAGCTAAGAATAACTCTATATTTACTGAAGCTTAGTGCTTTCAAGGACTATGTATGACCTCATTTTCATAGTATTGGAATTTATATGGGTGGATGTGTGTTTATATATGCAGAGGGTTTATGTAAATATATGTAAATTATATGGTCCAATTTTTGATGGGGAAGCATGATTTCTATTCATGACTTTAGGTTGTTGGCTATATGCTAAACCTCATTGATATAGCATTAGGCATCATTTCACACATGGTGTTAGTATCGGTGGGCTCAAATATATGGCCCATTGTGTTTTGGTAATTGACAAAGATAGACTTGTATTCAGGGTTGTTTGTGGCTCTTTTATAGGGGTATTTGTATTGAGAGATCTTTATAGATAGGCTGGTGCATAGAGATAGTATTGCATCCTGCTTGGAGGTTTATGGTGTGCAGAGTTTGATTATTAGGAAGTCTATCTTTATAATTAATATTTTCCAAACTAATACAGAAACATGTGTGCAATGTTCATATTTTATGAATTTTGCCCTAACTATGCCAATTTGGTACTTAACTTTCTTAACTCCTGAGTAATAAGTCATTTGATAATTTGTTTAAATTAGCAAATCTGTTTTTCTTATCCCGGTTCTCTTATCTTGTGTTAGAAACTCATTGAAGAATATTGATAGGATTTCGTTGGATACACGTTTATTAAGCACTACCATCTGGCCTCTATTGTTGGTCAAGTTTCTACTAGCTGCTAGAACTGGAGTAAGAGAAATAAATTTGCTTCATAAGAGTAATATATAGACAAAGGTCATCTAATATTTTGCTGGTGTTATAACAATTCCAGCCAAGAATTGTAAGTATCTACTGTTATTAACAATATGAAAAAACCAAGATATATAGATACTGAAGTGGTATCACTTCTATCTGCATGCACGTTGTTTTCAATTAAAAATGTTGAAGTGTTTTGAATTCAAACTATTAGCTTGGCAATAAAACCGGAATAAATAATGGCTGCTAAAAAGATGCATTAGATCCAATAAGCGCTAGGTCAATGACAATCCAAAATCTCTCAATGTGAACACTGTAAGCTAGAAGCTGACCTGGGGTAATGGACAGGATAATGTTAGATAGAGATTTATTAAGCATTATTATTCCATGCAAAACTGGAGAAAAGAAATCCATTTACTATTTAAAAGAAATATGTTGGCAGAGGTCACGGATTATGTATGGGTGTATTTTTCATGTTTAAGTAATATTAAAAAGTTTGTTACAAATATGACTTGTAAAACAAATTTATATAAAATGCATGAATTGATATCAGCAGTGATGCATGAAATTAAAATGACTATATAGAATTAGCTTAAATGAAGAGACTAGAATTGAACTGCATCTGAAAAATCAATAGCCTTTCAGTATATATAATCATGTGATTGAGGTGGAGAATGACTATTAATTGTACATTTTAGAAATGTAAATCCTGTTAACAGAATGAAGTGCATGAACAATTAAATGATTGCGATTGTCATGTGATTATATTCTTAGCATCACATTCGAATTTTATTAAATGTTAAGTCTATAATTGAAGTTAACAACACTTGTATGATTAGTCAGTAGATCAAGGAGTCATGTGTTCTTCAAGCACTAAAATGACAGGTTGAACTAAATTCGATACGCAAACCACCAGTTCTTGAATTTATAAATCTATCACAGTGCTAAACCATTCAAGGAATGTCAAGTTAAAATAAAGTATTATTATATCTAGTCTAAAGGAGAATTATTAATGATTATTATGCTTTAAATTTGAAAGGTGATTGTTATGAAGGTATGCATGCTAGAGTAATAGATTTTAGGATGCAAGATCTACAGAGTGTGGATCAACCTTGCCACTTCCAAAAACGTTTGAGCAATACTCCACTCTGATAATACCCTGCATGGTATGGTACTGTTGTAAAGTGGTACATTCAAGTACTAAATGTCCATGAATCATAACACAGCTTGGTCACTTCCTGTGCATGAAAATCATATGACCTAATTTGATTTCCTTGTCCTGTGTAATGACTAACTTAAGAGTTAAAGGTCCATGGAATGTAGTTCAACACTACCACTTCCAGTGTTTGAACACCATATGACCTACCATGCATCAAACCATTAAATAACTTTGCTCTGTGTGGTTCAGTCAGTGGTAGAGGCATAGATGCAAAAGCTAAAGCTCAATGGATCACAACTCAACTCTATCACTTAGTGCTTGAACAACTTATGACCCCAAGCACCAAACTATTTAATTACTTTGCCCTGTGGGGTTAAATACAGTAGCAGAATGGCTGACTCAAAAGCTAAAGGTCCATGGATTATAGTTCAGCATGATTACTTCTGGTGATTGAACACCACACGATCTTTCAAGCAACAAACGGTTAGATTTCTTTGCCATGTGTGGCTTAATATAATGGTATAATGATCAACTCAAAAGCTAAAGATTCATGGATCACAACTCATCACCATCACTTTCAGTTCTTGAACACTACATGACCTCTCAAGCATCAAACCATTAGATTACTTGGCCATGCATGGTTTAATACAATGTTAGAATAATCAACTCAAGAGCTAAAGTTCTATGAATCATATTTCACTGCCATCAATTCTGGTGCTTGAACACCATATTCTCAAATCATTTGATTATTTTGCTCCTTGTGCTTTAGTGCCACAGTAGAAGGATTGACTCAAGAGTTAAGATCCTTGAACCACAACTCAACATTGTCTACTTTCAACACCAAACTCATATGAATTCTTGAGCAATAAATCATTTGATTATTACTATTATTACTTATAAAGTAAATTTTAATAATATATTTATATGAGAGTGGATATTAAAAAAGTAAACAGTAATGCATTACTTCAGGTATACATCAGCTGCAATATGCATTATGCTATCTAAAAAGCAATATAAATAAATGGGAAATAAAACTTATTAAAATTGGTGTAAATTAAATTTAAAAAAAGGTGTAAATTTTACGATATACCAACAGCCATTTTTCCATTTCAGAACACCAATTATGTTTATTAATAACATTTCTTTAGTTATGTTTAAAACACATGCAATTTATTTATTGTATTTATTCCAAGTTTTGATGTCACACTCAATAAAATGTTTTCTAAGCACAAACTAAAAGTTTTAGAAAATTGAAGAAAATTTATAACATTTTTTTTAAATGATGAAATGAAAGTCGTCAATTTAATAGTGGTAGAAAAAAAAGTAATATATTCTTGTGTTAAAACAGAGAGCTTAAAGTTTGAAGAATTTAACTGAGAATCTGAAATCAGTATTGACAAATAGAAATAACTATATAGATTCCAGTCAATACAAACTTAAAAACATTAAAGCAAATAGAAAGAATACAATCTGCTATTACATTTCCTTAGATATAAAAGTATGTTATTTAAAAAACAAATGATGTTGTAACAGTGACTTTAATTGTGATTAAAACCTGACACTTAACCATTTATTTTATTTTAAAAAGTAAAGAAGCAGTACAGTAAGTTTTTTACTATTTTTGAAAAAAAAATATAATGACTGAACACACACACAATGTATATATATATATATATATATGTTCAAAAGATGGCGCTATACCAAAACCACCGAACAAGTGTAAGATTTGTTTACATAAACGAAAAAAGAGTCAGAAATTAACTACCTCTTTCATTTGCTCACCCTATCCCCCACTGAGGAGAGCAAACCAGCTTGAAATCAGCTGATCTGGGGGTGAGCAAATGAAAGAGGTAGTTAATTTCTGACTCTTTTTTCATTTATGTAAACAAATCTTACACTTGTTCGGTGGTTTTGGTATAGCACCATCTTTTGAACATAAATAACAAGTGATAGCAGGTTACGTGATTAACTTGTTTTTGTTTTTCATATATATATATATGTAAATGTGCTCTCTCAATTTATTATTAAAAACTACACATAAAGGCATTTGCTATATATTATGTAGGGCAGTCTGCACCTAGTATAATCCATCAGAGGATATTTAGCCTATAATATTTGTAATTTGCTGATGAGGATAGCCACCCAAGTGCCTACCACAGCTGTTCTATCATATATACTTTTATTACTGTGACTAGATCATGAAGAGTAGAGATTTTTGGTAAAAGAAACAATTGGCAGGGAAGACAGCAGTAAACAAATGCCATACAAATCCAACAATTAACAACAATATTTTTTAACAGTAGTAAAACAAAAATTTACATTAATTGTAAGGTTTAAATTATAGTTAGCACAAATATATATTAAAATTGATATAAGGTTAATGTGTTTGACAGTTTATTGACTATTATTCTTCCCCTCTATGTTACTTTTAGTTCATTAAAATAACTGAATGTTACTATAATAGAATTTTACATACATTTGACAAATTCAAATGTGAGCACATATTGTTGCTATGACATTAATCAATAATCAAAAATTGACAGACCCTATTACTATATAAACATAGAACACAGTATAATAAAGGTTTGGGAAGAAATACTTAACCCAAGGTAAACATTAAAATTATTGCTATTTTCAATCAGTAAATAAACATAAATTAAAACATAAAAAATACATGAGTATGGGGAGAAACTCATTGAACATAATGCAAAATATTAAATTCCACCTCTGTAAAGTGGCAAACATAGAAATAAATAAAAGGCTGAATATCAATAAACTTGCATGTGGAATACATAAGGGATTATTTCATACACATGCATAGAGGTAAAAAAACTTTCTCTTTTATTGTCAGCCATACTTGATATACACATAAAAAACTGCCAATAATTTAAGTGATTTAATGCTTATATAAACATTATTATATACACATTACATACATTAAGCAAAAAATGAATATGTCAAGTTCTAAGGCATTATTAATTAAATATATAGTTAAAAAATTATCACTCCAGATCTCTTGTTATAAACTTACAAAAATCCTTTTTTACTTTTTGCTAAAAAAATCTAGATTGTTTAAAACAATTGTGAAAGTGAACAGGGAAGAATATTGCTCACAGGTTCTTTTAAATAACTTTCTATTAACTTTATAAAGGTGAGAGACAAAAAACTTTAGACAACTATTGCAGATTATTAAAATTGTCAACTATCAAATTTAAAATAAATCAAAAAGCTTTAAATAATATTATTTGAACAATTATGTGAATCAGTAAAACAAATAAAATTACACCTGAATGTATCAATGGCTTAACTGATGAATCTAAAGAATAGTTTACAAAAAGATGCTACCTTAAGTCCATAGTGAAGTGAGAATTGGGCTATTACTTAATCTTTTGAGGTAGTATCATAAATGCATACATATGCCAGACATGTAGATATTATTTCCAGAATTATCTTTTTGTTTTATGAGTGATGAGAAGTCCATAGATATAACAATATCTAAGATTTCAACAGCTGACTCAGGTTAGATTAGCATATGCTGGCTATAGGTTCATACTGGAAAGTGAAGTTCGTTTTTGAGTGCTTTAGCAGCTTATAATTTCAGATACAATATCTGGAAAGAGTTTTGAATTCATCTTTGTTGGACAGAAGTAAAACCAAGCAGTCTGATGAAACAAGAGAATAAGTAGAATAATTAATATTAAGCAGGATAAGTAGAATAATTAAATAATTTTAACTGGTCTTTTATAGATTCACTATTCATTATTTTGTCCACTCAATAATTTAAGGAGTCTCCCTAATCAGAAAATCAGTGATTAAAATTTTGAACCAGATAAGCCAAATATTTTAATTAATAAAAAAAAACTCCAAATTTATAATTACATTAATTTAAAATTTTCCAGCTAACAATACTTAATAAAAAAAAAAACAGAGTTTGTTAAAATCATAATTAAAATGAACTGATTAGAATTGATAAAAAATTGCAGATTAAGTGTAGTTTCTGAAATATAGAAAGAATATTTTACCAAAAGATAATACATTTAGCTTTAAAGTACATATTAAAAAAACATTTACATCTAAATAATTGAGCTAACCTTAAAACATTTTCACTACTAGTAGGTGTGCAAATATGCATAATATTGACACTCACCAATAACCACAATTTAAATAAAAATTGTTTGCTTTGCTAACACTAAATATCAAAATATAAATTAATATTGAGATAAGCAAAGCATCTCAGTATATATATATATACATATGAAAATATGTCAGTACATATTGCTAGTGAAAAATTCAAATATAAAATGTTCAAATCACCCTCCCAAATGTTATATTTTTTCAGCAACGCCCTCTATAAATAAATATAAACAGCCATCTTAAAAGAAGGTTCAGACTTACATTTACTCACAGAGATCATTGCTGAAAAACAATGTTTAGGAGAGCGATTTGAGCATTTTATATATATATGTGTGTTGAAAAATACTGTACAATTGTAGTTTAGTAAGCAGTATATATTATCAGCAAAATATGAGTCATTATACACAATGCCAGATGTACATAAAAGGGGCTTGAGATAAAATATAACAAATACCACTAAATTTTACTGCAATATTAAAAATATTTTTTTAAAATTACGTTTTTCTTTGTTTAATTGCAAATCAAAATTAATATTTGATTTATTTTTGCTCCATTTATTCATTACAACAACAACAACAACAACTTAATAAATAAAATGGAAGTATAATTTTAGGTTCAATATATTGATCTAAATCTGAATCAAAGATCAATCAGTACATATTCCAAAAATGTTATACTAATTCATTTTAGAAAAGTTAATATATTAACAATAGTAAACTCTCCATACAGTAGTGCCATCGAGTGCAAGCCATCTTAATCGATGGGTGTAAGAAAGCTTGTGCATAAAATCCCTATCTAATGTTTATTCATCCTATATCCCCAAAGCAATTTCTAACTTGTGGCTTTCATTAGTCAGGAGCCTTGGATCTGAAAGCACTACATGTAGATCTTAGGATCTAAGGTTCCTCACTGACAAAAGCTCCAAGCTAAACACTAGTCTGGGGATATTGGATGAGTAGGCACTAAATAGGGTTTTTATGCACAAACCTTCTTGCATCCATTGATTATGAAGACTTGAATTTGGTGGCACTAGTGTAAGGAGAGTTTGCTGCTGTTATTAACTGCCTGGGTAAGCATATGAAATGGTGTTTACATGAAGTTTAGATGGAAAACTTAATGTAGCTACATTTTAAAGCATTTATAAGAAGCAGTGAATTAATTTCTTATTCTGAAATCATATGATGTTAATTAAAACAAAAATCTGAAATGTTTTAGTTCCCCTCTTTTCTTCCAAAGCATAAGCTTGTGGTTAAGACCCTGTAGAGGTCCCTACATTCGCATTTTCACACGCATATTCTTAAAGTTTACAGCCTTAGTAAATATTAAACTTTAGTATATAATCAACAAATTAATAATAGTAATTAAAAAATAGTAATTGAATAAGTTTTATTGCTTATGAGTTCAAAAGAAGTTATATATATATATCTAGGAAAGCCCTCTCTACAGATGAAATTTCGGTTTTAGAAAAAGGTTTCAATTTTGCTTTAACACCTTCCCGGATACCTTTTGAGAAAATTGTTTGTAATGTTGAATCAGCTCTCGATAAAATTGATTCTACATCGGCTGATTCGGCTAGAGCTGAGATTTGTAATATTTTAAAAAAAGCTAAGCTTCCTAAAAATAATATTTCAAAGACTGAAAGACAAGCATTAAATAATATAAAATCGGACAAATCAATTGTTGTACTTCCAGCTGATAAAGGTAATGCCACAGTCGTAATGGATCGTGACATTTACCATAATAAAATTTTAGATCTGCTTAATGATAAAACTTATAAACTATCAAAAAGAGATCATACTACGTATTTGGAAAAAACAACAAAAGCTATTATTAATAAATCACCTATTGAAACAGAGATAAAAAATAAAATAATCCCTCGTGAAAAATCTTGTGTCTGTCCAAAATTTTATGGACTTCCAAAAATTCACAAACCAGATACCCCCCCTCCCCTTCGTCCAATAGTAAGTGCAATAGGTTCTCCAACTCATATTTTAGCCAGATACTTATCGGATTTCATTAAACCTACAATCCCATCTATTAAATCATATATTAAAAACTCTCTTCATTTTATTTCTGTTTTAAAAAGTTTAAAAATTAATGCTAATGACATTCTGGTCAGTTTTGATGTCGTGTCTTTGTTTACAAACATTCCAATTGATGAAGCTTTAAATATAATCTCACAACGTTGCAATTTACCAGACCATATTATTGCTTTAATTAAACATTGTCTCTTAAATACATATTTTGTATACAATGGACAGCATTACAGACAAGTTTTTGGTACTCCTATGGGCTCACCTATCTCAGGAGTAATAGCTGATTTATTCATGGAATATATAGAAACTCGTGCTTTAGAATCATCATTTTTAAAACCTCTCATTTGGCTCAGATACATAGATGACACTTTTGTCATATGGCAACATGGAAAAAATAAATTAGATAATTTTTTCTTACATTTAAATAATATGCATCCTCATATTAAATTTACAATGGAGACAGAGTCTGATGGAAAACTCCCTTTTCTTGATGTTCTAGTTACCAGAACACCAAATAGTTTATCGTTTTCTATTTACAGAAAGGATACACACACAGACAGATATTTGCATTTCCATTCTCATCATCACCCAACTCAGATAGTTTCTGTAGCCAAAACTCTTTTAAATAGAGCAATTAACCTTTCAGATGAGACACATCTGAAAGAAGAAATAAATCATATTAATAGTGTTTTATTAGCAAATAGTTATAATTACAAATTTATAAAAAAAAGCCTTATTTCAAGCCCAAAATAGACAAAATAGGAAACAAAAAGATGATAAATCAGCTATTAGGATTTGTGTTCCATATGTAAAAGGAACTACAGACAGTATCGGACGTATATTAAAACGCTATAATATAGATACAGCATTTTCTGCTCATCAAAAGATCAGCAATATAATAACCAAGCCTAAGGATTCAATCCCTCTTGAATCTCATGGTGTCTATCAAATCTCATGTAAAAATTGTAAAGCTTCTTACATAGGTATGAGTAATCATCGCATCAGTGTTAGGAGAGATGAGCATGCTAATGCAGTTAAACAACACTCATCATCATCAGCACTCTCACTCCATACTATGGATTCAGGTCATAAAATTGATTTTTCTAGTACCAGGATCATATCCAGATGTGATAATCTCTACCAATGCAAAATTAGAGAAGCCATTGAGATACTTAAAAGGCCAGATTGTATCAATAAGCGAGATGATACATGTAAACTTCCTCCTATTTGGAAAGATTTTTTTAAAAAACATTTCTAAATGTAACATTTTTTGCTATTGGTGGAATTTTAACATTTTATTCAAATCAGTGATTGTAGCGCCTCTACAACCGTCTTTCTACCTTTTATAACTCTGTGGATGGCTTGTGTGACCAAGTCGAAACGTCAGTACATTAATATTAAAAGTTTTTAACACGGATGAACCCGCAAAATATGTATTTTATATATAACTGAATGATTTATTGTTAAGAAGTTCATAAAAGTCTGAGCGCTAGAAGCAAAATATCTACCTGCAATACACAGAATTTGATCTCCAGAGTCCATCAATCTACTATTATGCCAAATGTCCCAGGATAGTAATGGTAATTTTATTTTTTATTTAGTAAACAAATAAATAATATAATAATATAGATGCCATACAAAAACAATCTTAAATAATGAGTTTAAAATATAACATATAAAATATAAAATTATTAAACATCATGTGATCACCATTCTTTATGCATACACAAGCTGTTTCTATAGAGGCAACACTTGCCATACAGTAGTGCCACTCAGTGCAAGCCAGAGTAATCAATGGATGCAGGAAGGTTTGTGCATAAAATCCCTATCTAGTGCCTGCTCATCCAATATCCCCAGACTACTTATATATAAGAGAACAAATTAACAAACAAAAATATTACTTAAATGAATTAATAATAGCTTTACCATAAATGAAATTAAAGCAGAAGTTATTGTAAATTTGAGGAGCTATATAAAAACTGAAACAAAAGTATCAATAAATGAAAAAAGTACACAGAGAATCCTTAAACTTTATTTCAGATCACATTGAAACAATTTAATATATTGATATATTACAGCACAGAGTGTGAATTCTATATATTGACACACATTTTGTTCATTGACAGATCTATATTAGTTTATATATAGCATGCTGTGGTTTACAGTATCTTCCACTTTAAAATATTATTTAATTTAATGTAACCAATAACATAATAATTTTTTAAAGTCGAATAATTGGCATTAATTAAATTCAAAGTACATTCTTATAGAAACATATTAAAACCTTCAAAAGCTGCAAGTGATAGTTGATATTTTAAAAATTGAACAGGTGTCCATCTCAGTACTTTTCTAAGTATGTCTTTATTTTGCAAAAATAAAATTAATTTGCTGATTTAATAGTATCTTGTACCATTTGCAGTCTAAATGACTGTGATTTTTAAATTTTAAAATGATTGCTTTTTTTCATAGTTTTTAAGATAAATAATAATCAGAAAATAATAAATTCTTACAACAGCTATATAAATATCAAATTTTTTTATACACATAAAAAGCCTTTTTCAGCACCTGATTTGGTGCCCTTTTCAAATGTTAATAATCTATTACATTAATGAGCTATTAGACATAAAACCACCTAGTGTTCAATAATGAAATTAAAACAACCAATGCCAATATAAATCATTAAAATAAATCAAAACCTAGGATATAAACCCAGTAATTACAAATTAATTGACTATATCATAACAATATAATAAATAAAATAAATTACATGCATTTTTCTTTTTTTTTTTGTTTACAATTATATATAGGTCAATTTATATAATTTTCTATTCATTTTTAATTAACCAATTATTAACCAAATTTATAGAAGTCTTGTAAATATTCATACAATTATTTAAATTATTTTTAATATATGTTTTGTATATTTGTCCTCTTTGTAGTTTAAACATTTAATACTTTTTGTAGCATCTATTCTATGCCCATATTTTAAGTAATAAATATATAATAATATTATTAAGCAAATATTATTAAACTTATTAGAATTAATGCATACAATAATAAAAATAAATTTATTTTATTATAATAACTGATTATAAGCAATTGATCAACTTAATCCAGTAAAATGAAAATAATTTTATTTCTCCATTTTTACAATTTTATGGCTATATTTTTTAAACAAATATTTTAATATTTATTATAAATAATGCTTATAATAAAAAAATCAAATTTAAAATGATGTTTATATAAAACAAATACTCTTTATAGGAGTGATATGAGATACTCCTTGTAGTCTACACATTACTAAATCACACTGAAGCCATTGTTGGTTAAATATATCAAGATCATTTTAATGAAGCCACTTCCTTCTTGATGTCTTAAACAAATTTGATGTAGTGATTTAATACTTAGTGAATAACAATAATAACTTAATTTATTTATCCTCAAAACTGCAGCATAAAACCAATTACAATATTACATTATAATTAATCATCAATAATGTAAACAATCAAGTATATATATCTATATACCATATTTTTGTAATATTATTAATAATTTTAAAAAATCTATTTCAAACATATCATTAACAGAATCTTATTTATAAGTATTAAATAAATGATATCAGAGTGACAAACCATGATATAAAATAGATTAGAGATGAGTGCTTTATGCAAACAATTATTAATAACATTTTACATTTTATATAGTAACATAATTTTCCGAGTGACAACTTTATATAAGAATTTAAGATCTCTGATCTTTCTTCTAACAAAGATAGAAGTGTTTATTTATCTAAATATATTTAGAAATTGACTAATTATATTCTGAGAATACCTTACTTGGAACTTGAGTACCAAACAAAAAAATCATATTCCAAGGGACAGAACCAAAGAGCGAAATAATTTATGCTCTGTAAAGTAGTCTATTATGCATTAGAATAATACCCATAATATTAAAACCTTTATTTATCATTATTTCAATGTGGTTGTAAAAAGACGGATCTCTAGCAAATAAAATACTTAAGATTTTACTGTTGTCCATTGAATTCATTTTATACTCTTTTACTATAGCAAGGAAAGTTTAAAAATTCCAATTTCTTGAAATAAAAGACAGTTGAACATTATTATTATTATTATTATTATTATTATTATTATTATTATTATTATTATTATTATTATTATTATTATTATTATTATTATTATTATTATTATTATTATTATTATTATTATTATTATTATTATTATTATTATTATTATTATTATTATTATTATTATTATTATTATTATTATTATTATTATTATTATTATTATTATTATTATTATTATTATTATTATTATTATTATTATTATTATTATTATTATTATTATTATTATTATTATTATTATTATTATTATTATTATTATTATTATTATTATTATTATTATTATTATTATTATTATTATTATTATTATTATTATTATTATTATTATTATTATTATTATTATTATTATTATTATTATTATTATTATTATTATTATTATTCATTTCACAAAATTGTTAGACATTTTCTTTTTTTGCAAAAGATTGCGATCGTTGATAAAATTAATAGACCTAAAGACTTTATTATTATCTCCTTAATGTTATAATTGCAAAAATTCCAAATTTACTCCCAAATTATCTATGTAAATATTAAATAATAATGGTTCTAGATATTACCTTCAAGTACTCCTAGATTACTATAGTAATAGTAATAATAGTTGTTACCAGTAATAATAACAAATATTAGTAATAGTAGTAATAATGGTAGTGGTGGTAATAATAATAATAATGATGATGAAATTATAAATTTTATTAAACGCACATTATTATATTAAGTAATATTTACTAAGGCTGTAACCTTAGGAATAAGCGTCTGAAAAATTCGAAGGTAGGGACCTCTACAGGTCTTAGCCACAAGCTTACACTTGGAAGAAAAGAGGGTAAACCTTCTTTACTTCAACCATTATGATGGTGGTGATAATTCAATTCAATTCAATTTATTTACCGTACAAAACTACAGCATTAAGCCAATTACAGAATTGCACTGTAATAACTATACAATAATATACATAAATAATATACATAAATGAGTAAAAATGATGAAAATAATATAATTATATGCCATACTTTTTTATGAGATAAGTAACAAATTTTTTAAAGTCTAAAGAAAAAATATTTTCCTTAATAAAATCATGATTATAGGTATTAGGCAAACGAAACAGAGGTGAAAATTTTAATATGTTAGAGCGACAAACCTTAATATAAAATATAGCAAATGTACGTGTTTTATGTAAACAATTATTAAAAGCAATGTTTGAAATTTTGTTAGTTAATATAATTTTTTGATTCACAAGGTTATATAAAATTTTAAGATCTCTCATTTTTCTTCTAATGGATAGGGATAGATAATGGTCTTTTAATTTAATGTACTTAGAAAATTTGTCATAAACCAATTGAATTTTAATAATATCTCATTTGGAACTGGGATTCCAAACAACAGATCCATATTCTAAAATTGGCAAAACCAAAGAGAGAAATAATTTATATTTTGTAAAACTACTAAATTGTCTACCATGCCTTAAAATTGCACCCATAATTTTAAAAGCCTTATTTACTACATTTTCAATATGATGATGAAATGATCCATTGCTTGCAAAAATAATTCCAAGGTCTTTCTGAATATCAACAAATTTTATATTATGATCTTCAATATAATAAGGACAAATTATCATTTCAAATTTTTTGGAATAAGAAACTGTTGAACACTTATCCATATTAATATCCATTTTATTATCTCTACACCATTTCACAAAAGTATTGATAACTTTTTGTAATAATATGCAATCATTAATTGAGTTTATATTCCTAAAAATTTTACAATCATCTGCATAACACAAAATATGTGAAAATTCTAAACTCTCTCCCAAATCATCAATATAAATGTTAAACAATAATGGTGCAAGGATACTGCCCTGAGGTACTCCTATATTACAATAATATGGATTAGAAGAATTATTCTTAAACTTTACATAAGCTGTTCTCTTCTTAATAAAAGATTCAAACCATGCAACCAAATTATAGGAAAAACCTAATTTATACATTTTGAAAAGCAACCTGGAATGATCCACTTTATCAAATGCCTTGGATAAATCAAAATAAACAACATCTAAACGACATTGATTCTCAAAGGCATTAGCAATGTGATCAGTTATTGTTAAAAGATTAGTTTCAGTTGATCTTCCAGGTAAAAAACCATGTTGCACAGGAACCAAAATCTTATTTATGTCATTAACAATTTTTTTATAAACACATCTTTCAAATATGCATGCAACTGTATGAAGCACAGAAATTGGTCTATAATTATTAACATTATCTTTTGAACCATTTTTAAAAATAGGTATAACTTTGGAAAATTTTAGAGAGTTAGGAAAAATACAATTTTTAATGGAACAATTAAAAATATAACATAAAGGAGCAGCAATATATTCTACACAACCTTTATAAATGAAAGAAGGTATATTGTCATAACCTATACTTGAATGTGTTTTGAGTTCTTTGACAGCTGATATAATATCACTATTGTTGAAACAATCGATAGAAATTCTATCATTAAAACATCCCTTGATCAAATTAAACCCAGACAGTTGAGAATTACCAAATAATTCAGAAAAGTGAATTGAAAAGTCATCAGCACATAAAGATGAATTATAATCCATTTGAGATTTTCTTTTTGTAATGCCAGAAGTTTTAATAAAAGACCAAAATTCTTTAAGATTATCTGACAAATTGAGCTCCATATTTTTAATATAGTTTTGAAAATCAATTTTCTGAATAGATTTAACCAATCTTCTATAATTAATAAAATTATTGTAAAAAAGTATATTTCGTGTTTTAATGTACTGCTTATGATGATACAATTTCCTTCTAATAATTTTTTTAAGTTTATCTGAGAACCAAAAAGGGAAATAAAAATTGTGAGAGTCACGTTTTTTTGGTATATAAAAATCAATTAGATCATTAAATACTTGATTAAAAAAGTCCATATTATAATTAGCATCTGTTGAGGAATATAACGGGCTCCAATCAAAATTAGAAATTGTCTTACACAGACCCATATAACCCCCCTTTTTATAACATCTTTTAATATCTAAAGGAACATGCCACTTAAAATAATTTATTTTAACAAAAAATTCAATAGGTGGGTGATGTAAATCTATAGGAAAATTAAGAGATGAAACACAAAAACATTTAGTCTCAGGTAAGTTACTCAGAACATAATCAAGTATTCGATTATAAGAATTTAAATGGGAATTATGCTGTTTCAAATTCAAAAAATTAAAGAATTGCAGCATCCTATATACTTTGTGTGATAATGAAGAAATATCAAAAGAAGCATTATCAAATAACTCAGGGAATGTTAAAATCTCCAGTAATAATAATATTCATTTTATAATTAATCAAAAATTCTTCAAAAGTACAAAGTAAAGCATCCAAGTCAGAGAAAGACAAGGCTGGCCTTATATAAACGTTCCCTAATAATAATTTTTTATGGTAATCAAGGGAGACCTCACACCATGTTGATTCACAAAATCTAGAATTCAAAAGCACAGATTTATGAACAATCTCTTTCCTGATGGCAATAAGAGTTCCCCCTCCTCTTTTAATTACTTCATGACATCTATCTGCACGAAAAACTTTATATCTATCATCTAAAAATGTATAATCATAAATTTGGTCATTTAGCCATGTTTCTGTGAGAAAGATAAAATCATAATCTTCTGAACAAAAAAAACTTTTTATTTGATTCAATTTAGTTCTCATTCCTCTAATATTGGCAAAAAACAAGAAAAACCACCCATATCCAGTAAAATAAATTAATATATATATATTCCCTTTTTTTTTATTTATAAATATTAATAAATCAATCAAGAAGTATTAATTTACGGGCCAAATTACCATAGAAAAAGGAAAGGGAAGAACCGCGAGGCCAAAAATCAGACGAAATAAACTCACCATGTTTATTTTGGGGAATAGAAATATAAAAACTGGAAGATCTATTATTGAACATGTTAATTTTATAACACACAACTTTAACTTGAAATTTATTTTCCAAAAATGTTTTAATTTCTGATGATCTAATTTTTGCAGGCATATTAGAAAGAAAGTATTTATTATATCTATCATAAGCTATATTGTATTTGTCATTATTCCAAAAAGTTTTAACATTTGGTGCATTAATAGTTTTATTAAACCGTTTTTGATAGAAATTAAATCTTAAACCATCATTTAACCCTGAAAATTGCGAATTGTAATTTTGATTATTTATACATTTATTATTTAAAAGATAATTTTTTTTTTATGAAAATTAGTAAAACATTTAGATTTGGAATTATTAATATAAAAGTTAGGAAGCTTATTAGGATTTTCTTTATCATTTAATACAAGTAAATGTTGTTGATGTTTGGCTGACTCTTTAAACACTCGTTGGGTAAAATTTTTTCACATTATTCTTTGTAAAGCTATTAACTTTGGAACGCACATTTTCACTATAAAAGGAAATATCTTGATTAAGTATTTCTTTATTGTCTTTATCAAATGTCCACTTATTGAAGTTAAGTGTGTTATTATTTTTTTCATAGTCAATGCAAGAAGTATTTTTATTTTCATCAGAAATATCAAACAAAGAAGGTTTGGAGATAACTTCAGAGTCACCAACCTTATCAAAGTCCATAATGTGAAAATTACTATCTGAAATGTCATAATCACCATTATTATTATTACTCAAAATTTTAGGATGTAAAAAATTATCACTTCTAGTTAAAGATGGACTTGATTTTATATTACTGGAAATTACAATATTGGTATTATCATTAGAAATATGACCTTCCAATAAATCACATTGTATTCCTATATTATTGACAGTAATATTTTTATTAGTAATATTTGAACAATTATCACAAATTTTAGCCATATTCATTATCAAATTATATATCTCCTGAAGAGACATAGATTGTAACAATTCAATAGTAAAATTAGATGGATTTATAATATTATTTTCAATACTTTGATGTATATTAACAATCTCCAAATTGGAAGTTGGTTCAATATCACTATTTAAAAAACTATCAGTAGAATCCATGACAGTATCTCTCGTAAAGTCTTTTTTTTCAAATTTTTTTTCAATCAATAAATTTGATTCCGATTCTAAAATATCTTTATTATCTTTTAATTGAATTTCCTTAACAGTCATTTGAACCAATTTAGTAGATAAATTATTACATTCTTTACATTGAAAAAAACCTAAACCAACTGATTTAAAATTTTCTGCATCAATCTTAGACAATTTCAAACATGAAAGATGAAAATAACCATGACATATACCAGAGCACTTAATTCCCCTAGACACATCAGACAAATCTTCATTGCAATTAATTGCATTTAATGTTATCAATACTTAAGTCTGATCTATGTGCAGAGGAACCATTCATTAAATCCATAAAAGAATCAGAATCAGTTTCTACATTAATACCAGATGATGCATTAGGTAAACTATCAGGATTTTCTACCTTATAATTATAATTATAGCAATTGGAACAATAATCACATACAAAATCATGAGCAAAAGAATTATCATCTTTACAATTGTTGCCATTCCTTAGCTTGTAACAATCCAAATGATACTTTAAACCACAAAAAACAGAACATTTCAAATGTTTTTGTCTTCCATACACATAGCATAAACACAAAGGACATACTATAGAAAATGGTGGCATGTCTTATTATAAATTATAAAATAATAATAATAATAATAATAATAATAATAATAATAATAATAATAATAATAATAATAATAATAATAATAATAATAATAATAATAATAATAATAATAATAATAATAATAATAATAATAATAATAATAATAATAATAATAATAATAATAATAATAATAATAATAATAATAATAATAATAATTTAATTTAATTTAATTTCAATTTATTTATTTACCATACAAAACTACAGCATTAAGCCAATTACAAAATTGCACCATAACAAATATACAGTGATATATATATATATATGAATATAAATGTCAAATTACGCCATATTTCTTTATAATATAAGTAACATTTTTTTAAAAATCTAAAGTAAAAATATATACATAAACAAAATCAATTTAAACCAATTAACAATGTCATTTAAATTTAATAATATTACAAAATTGTTTATAATCTAAATTGAAGTGATTAGTATTACTACAAATCTGATTAGATAAAAATGGTAATCTAAATAAAAGAGAAAATTTAAGAACACTGGAATGACAAACTTTAATGTAACAAACAGAAGCAGACCGAGTATCATGCACATAAGATCTAATTATAATAGTAGAAATTGGGTCAGATAGAAGAACTATTTTATTAACAATTTTATAAAGATATTTAAGATTCCTATATTTTCTTCTAGAAGAAAGATGAACAACAATTTTATTTCCCAGAGAAACATATTTGAAAAAGTTATTAGACACTGATTGTAATAAATTATATCCCTGTTTAGAGCTAGGATTTCAAATGACTGAATAATATTCAATGATTGGAAGAACTAATGACAAAAATAATTTGAATTTTGTATCATCACTGAAATGATAACCATATCTTAAAATAGCACCTATAATTTTTAAAGCCTCACCAATAATCATTTCCAAATGAGGAAGAAAGGATCCATTGCTAGAAAACATAACTCCCAAATTTTTTTGAGATTCAACAGAATTAATTTTGTGAGAGTTAGTAAAATAAAAAAATGTACACTTCAGATTTTTTAGAATACGAGACTAAGGAACATTTACTGAAATTAACAATCATATTATTTAGATCATACCAAGCACTAAAATTATCTATATCCTTTTGAAGAAGAGTGCAATCAATCACTGACATGATTCTTCTAAAGATTTTCCAGTCATCAGCGTAGCACAAAAGATAAGATTTTAAACAATCCTTAAGATCATTCATATAAATGTTAAAAAGCATAGGTGCTAAAATACTACTCCAAGGAACTCCCAAATTACATGAAATAGCATTATTAAATTTGATATATGCAGTACGACCATGAAGAAAGGATTGAAACCAATAAACAAGTTTAATAGAAAAACCCATTTGATATAAATTGCGAAGAATACTGTGGTCTACTTTATCAAGAGCTTTTGATAAATCAAAATAAATAACATCAAGCCTCTTCTGGTCCTCAAATGCATGTGCTATATGATCATAAATTGTTAGCAAATTAGTTTCTACAGATTTATTAGGAATAAAACCATGCTGTGAAGAAGAAATGAGTTAACATCTAAAATAGTTTTATTATAAACACACCTCTCAAAAATTTTAGCAATAGTATGTAAAACAGATATAGGTTTATAGTTATTAACATAATCATGTGAGCCATTTTTAAAAATTGGGACCATTTTGGCACACTTAAGAATATTAGGAAAAACACAACAATTAAGTGATAAATTAAAAATAAATGCAAGAGGCACTGCAATAAATTCAGCTAGAATGAATTTTAAATCACTTAATAGCCATAAGAACACCATCCTTAGAAATATAATCAATCATGCAGTGAACAGTAGGAGAATTACAAAATAATGTGATTTTTGAAGATATTGTATCATGTGATGAATATACATCAGCAAAATGTTTTGAAAAGTCATTTGCACTTAAAGTGAAACCATGAGTAGCTTGAACCCTTTTCTTACCCAAATCAGACTTATTAATAAAAACCCAAAATTCTTTAGGGTTACAAGAAATATGAGCCTCAATTTTTCTAATGTGCTCAGTCAATGTTCTGAAATTAATGAAATCGTTATAAAAAAAGATATTCTGTGTTTTAAAATAGAGTCTGCAATGATAAGATTTCCTTTTAATAATCTTAATAAGATTGTATGAAAACCAAGGAGGAAAGCCCTTATGGAAAGACAATTTATTAGGAATGCATAAATCAATAAAACTATTAAGAATCTTTAAAAACCCATCCAAGCAATGATTTACATCATTATAAGAATATAAAAAATTAGTTTTTACAAAACTCAACATAATTACCCTTCCCATAATCCTTTCTCGAAATATTAGAACAATTAACTTTTGAGTGACAAATGTTAATATAATATTCAACAACAACAACAATAATAATAATGATGATGATGATGATGATGATAGTGATGATAATAATAATTATAATATCTAACTTATTAGAACAATGTTTATTATTTTTTATTTATAAACTGTTACAGGTGAAAACCAATGGCCATTAACAAAACTTAATTTTCTGAAGTATTTGAGAAGGCATTGTGACATAGCACCTAGTGAACCTGCTTACCATATCCACAGTCTTGATTTTGCATCCAAATAAAATTTGGATTTTTTTTATAGGTATCTAAGTATTTCTGAGCAAAATTAGGATATTTCAATTTGCCCATAGCCAATTTAGAAACATATCCAATATTTAGTCAATGAAGATGTATCAAAATATTTCCATCTGAAAGATAAAGATTTCAGGTTAATTCATGTTTGTCAATTTAAACATTGGAACTCTAGGTATTAAATGTGATTGCAATATATTGCAGCCTTAACCAATGGTAAGAGAGATGTTACAATCCCAAGGACATTGATTCCATGATGTAGCATGATCTTCATTGATATACCATGTGCAATGATGCAAGTATCACATTTTTGTAAACACTGAATCAAAGATTTACTTGTTCATCTGTGATATACCTTTATTTTTGTACAAGTAATACTACCTAAGACAATGCAACTGATTTCTTATTCTTCCTTTTTGTATACTCAACATAAGAAATACTTTTAAAATAGCATAATAACTTTCTTATATAGCCTTGCATTAATTCTATTTTGAATTGAACCAGATATCATATATATGGCTTAAGCAGCCATTTTGTGACTCCTGATTTATTAGATAGAACTATATTTGTTACTGTTTTTATTTGATTAAACATGGTTGGATATAATAATTATAAAACCCTGATCAAGCTAATTCTGAGTATTTGAACTCAGTAGTGATGATACTCAATTCCATGCCCAATATATACTGCTAAACTTGATTGATGGTTTTATGAATATTTCTTGGCAGTCACTTGTTCAAAAATACTAAATCTTAAACTTATAAATGATCTTAATCTAAGTAAAATAAATTATCAAAAGGTGTTCACAAGAATTTGAGCATTGGAAATGACAGAATTGTCCACAATACATGCACAGGTATTAATATATAGGATTTTGGTATTATAAATGAATTTCTCTGCTTATTCCAGACAGGTCGCATAAAGGATCTCATGCTATATGTGTGGCACACCCACCTGCCACTCTCATGCTGATTTAAAGTCTAGTTACATAAAACTTGAATTTTTATTTAGGTTTGGATCTAATTTAGAAGGTTTTTTTATTCAGATAGCTGGCCTATGGTCAACTTGACTAACTATCCCAATTTTGGTCAGCAAATGGATGTCTAGCTATAATTGACTGCATGGTAAAAAAAAAAAATCAAACCTAACCATTCTATAATTGATAAGTTATTGAGTAATACCTTTTCCTTTCATGTTCTTTTATGGATGATTGTTGAAAAAGTTTTATCTTGTGACAAAGCATTTAAAGGTCTTTTTACATTTTACCTTATGGATGCAATTGTACTAGTTCCTCATTAGTTGGATATAATTTTTGGCCTTAGCACTTTAACATAAATGATTCTTTCAAAATTAAGATGAATTATGTTAAGAAATGACAAGTTATGCTGATTTTCATTAAGGATAACTATGTACCCATGCTTGGTTCATAGTACCTTACCATTTAGCATCTCAATTTTACTTTTATGTCACAACTTATTTTCAACTAAGGACTAGTCCAAATTCAATAGATATATGAGTAGGTATGATTTATCCAATAGCAGAAACAGACTAATAGGTGATGATGTTCTGTAAGTCCAATTGCTTTCATTATTGAAGAGACAACAACAAATTTCTGCTAGAGCTGAGTGGCAGTACACCACGTTGTTTCCTAGCCAAAGCATGAGGCAAGGTCATATTAGAACTAGAAGCTTCTAGATCATTAACCAGACAGAAGGTAAGCTGTCACAGAACAGTTGGAAGTGTCACCGTATCTACACAAGCCGCAAACTGTAAGTAAACCCAGAAGAGGACCTGAAATGCTTTACGTTAATAGTTGCATGGCAACCAAACGTTATACCACAACCAACGCACCAGCCTACGTTATAGCAAACGTTATTATATATATTTGTAAATGCATTGCATATATGTAAATATGCCAGCAGATTTGTAACTATTGTATATATTCGTGAAATAAATATTCTACTCGTATTTATAAGATCACACCTAAAAGCGACACACATAGACGCTAAAAAAAAGAAAAGAAAAGGAAATAAATGATTTATTGTAATCGCGAAGCTATATGATGTCCAGCACTGAAAGGGCCAGCCAAGCTGCAATTCATGGATCTTCTAGCTCTTGAGTCCGTCACTCTATCTCTGTAGTAAACAACGCAGGTCATTTTCGAGAGACTATTGCTCGGAGTTCGTAAAAAAGTCGAACACCGGAAGTAACAAAACCGGGATGCGATCTATTGATTTTGTATTTCGAACGTTTATTTATTGGGCTACTGCACCAAATCACACAAGACGTTTATTCCTATAACAGAACAACATTCGCAATTCTTTAATATAAAGCAATCTTTCCAGCAATTAGCACACAATTCTATGTATGAGGTTATAAACAAACTTATATGTATATATCCTAAAGATTTATTTCGCATCCATATATGCTTTAATGTTTGTTTATATTTAATACTGTCAAGTTTTCGATCCTATATGAAATCTTAATGGCATTTCCAATTACTAAATTAAGATTTTGTTACTCTTTTAAGAAGATAAATCATTGGATCGTAATTACATTCTTTTTTTTCCAAACACTTGATTCGTTTTTGATGTTATCTTCCTTCTTATGAAAATTCATCATTAATAATTTGAGCTCGTAATGAGTTATTTGAACTTTAAATTTCTTCAGATGTGATGATAAATTTCATAGTGCCATATGACCTTTTTTAAAAAAGAATACAAACATCTGTTGCACACACTTGTTTACGTTGAAATATTTCACACACATTTTTAAGTTTATAGCTTAACTTTATAAAATAAACGAGGGGGGGGGTAAACCAATGATTCATTAGGAGATAGTAAATTTTTCTTTCTTATATTTAGGTTATCAAAATGAAGAGGGAAAGTTTGCTTTTAGCTTTACTTTGATAGAATAGCTAGCTGCTAACTCTCAGACCGACTTTCCTGATTGCTCCTTAAGTGTTATCATTGATTTTCATTTGACTAATTGTCTGAGAAGGTTATTCCATAAAGCTGCTCATTGTTTGAGATAAAGCGGCGTAAAAGAATGAAAAGTACTTTGAAGGATTTCACCTCTTGCCAAGGAAATCTAAAACGAGCCATGTGAATAAACAATAGACCCAATAAAATGAATTCAACTAGAGAGTTTTTACATTAACCCTCTTGGTCACAGTAGTTGCCCAGTTGAGATATTTGTATCAGAATTTTATTAATTAATAAGCTTTATATAAATATTCTTTTCTGTATCTAGGCAATAGAGTGCAATAATTAAGAGACAACTTAACTGATCATTCTATTCATGTATAATCATGTGGTTGGTAGCATGAGAGGTCATGTGATGCCCGGCAGTGAAGTGACAACGGTCAGTTTTAATCTTGGGACTTTTAGTTTTTCCCTGTACTATCAAGTAAAGTAAACTGACAGGTCTACAGATTTCCTCTCAGATAATCATCCAGATAAGTATTGACTGTGTCTAGCATTAACTTTGGTGATTAAATGAAAACTAGTATATTCAGTCAAGAATGGTTGTGGCCAAACCAGATCCTATCGTTAGTTGCTTGGGAGTTATGTGCAATTTCAGTGCTAGAAGAGATAGGTTGAGCTCAATTTAGAAACGTTTAGCTCTAGAATCTGTCATTTTTTTCACCGAATTAAAGTACACGGGACTTAATCATCAAAAGTTATTTTAAAAAAAACTCGATTATACTACAGGATAGCACGAATATATGTATATTCTCTGCCAAAGGCAAGTTGAGGTAACTAGGTGCAGAGTAATGCAATGGATTGATAAAAGCAACTCTTCACTTAACTGCCATCTAGTGTAAGTTAGAGTAACCAGTCTTTACAGGGTCAATATAAAACATTTATTTTTAGTATATAAATCCTAATCCTCAGATTACTTTAGCAATAAATATAAAATTTAAAATTGATTACTCTAATTTACACTAAATGGCAGTAAAGTGGAGAACTGCTTTTCTCTTATTGACTAAACTGGGTGTATGATGTATTAATGGTTTTTATAAATAAGAAGCATTGGATTAGAAAGTCCTAGGACCATAATCCATAGATTTTGAAAAATGATGAATAAATTGAATAAATAATTCTATGGCTAAGTGCTTTATAGTTCATTTGATACTCAAGCACCCTAGTAGCCAATTGAGCATTTAATGGTTTCATTCACTTCTGAATCCAATGCTTCTTCTACTGACAGAATTCAATTTAGTATTAATCTTAGAACCTTTAGCTTTGGATATACCACTTACTACTCCACTAAACTGCACAGAGTCAATTGACTTTTACAAAATATTGCCATCAAAAACAGTGAGAAAAATTCATGGAAAAAAATGACACATAAAGATCTCATTGTTAAAACAGTAACAACTTTCCCCATATAATAGTGCCATCTAGTGCAAACCATAGTAATAATGAATTTTAGAAGGTTTGTGCATCAAAAATCCCTATTTAGTGTTTACTCATCTAATATTATCAGACTAGTTTCTAGCTTATGGTTTTGATGAATAAGAAATCCTCAATCTGAGAGCACTGCAACTAGATTTTTGGATCTAATGCATTCATCCAACACCCATCTTTTACCTTTTTTACTTAACTACATAGTTATGAATCCAAACTGAAAACATAATGTTTTTTAATCCAAGCTAATCAGCTTGTATTCTTTTACATATCTGAATCCAATTCAACACTATATATTTTGGGGTCTGATTTTTTAAATAATTATTATCACTTACAGTCTTTATTGAAGATTGGTATTAAAGCACCAAAACATATGACTACCATTTCTTAGGCATTTGCAATCTGTTAAAACAGCAACTTTATCTATACAATAGTACCACCTAGTGTTAGTTATAGTAATCAATGGATGCTAGAAGGTTTGTTGATCAAAATCCTTATTTAATGCTTACTTGTGCAATTTTCCTAGACTAGTTTCTAGATTATGATATTAGATCCCAAAATCTAAGTACTGCTCTCAGATCCAACACTTCTCACTGATGAAAGCCATAATCTAGAAACTGGTCTGAGGATATTGGATGATTAAGTGTTAAACAGGAATTTTGATGCACAAACTTTCTAGCATTCACTGATTATTGCAGCTTGCACTATTATTATATGGAAAAAGTTTTTACTGTTTTAAAAGAGTGTGTAAGCATAAAAATGGTGGTCATGTGATGTATTAGTGCTTCAAGACCTAACATTTATGATTAAACTTTTCAAATAGAATTTTGCTCCTTTCACAAACAAGATTTGTGCTATAAGAATTATGGTATAGAAGCAATGCCATCATAAGGATAAGAACGGAACAGTGGATGAATAGTTGCCATATGAACCATCATTTATACTTTTCCTTAAACACTTCAAAGATTTACATCTAACAATGATCCAAAAACTTACCATTATAAATTGTGACACTTTTGATTTGTGCAGCTATATCCTATTACTTCATTGGTCCAACACTTACTCCACTTGTACACAACATGATTGAAGTTTCTTTGAATATTTTTATAAAAGATATTCATTTCACAATATAGTGAATATTTCTGAACAAAGATGACATCACTCACAATTTATATTGATTTCAAGAACACAAATACGATGTTTTACATCTCTTATGCATCCCACAGTCATCTGATATAAATATTATTTACCTTTTATAGGTTACTTTTAAACAAGTAAAAGGCTGATTTACCTTAGTTTTTCTCTGTGAAATTTGGTTTAATATTCTTTTCAATACTGTTCAAATATTATAGCTTATATTCTATATAAAATACAATCAGATTTTTAAGGCAAATGATGGTCCTACATCTAATTATTAAAGCTATTACAGTTATTTTGACTATTATATTCAGCTTCATATATATAATATTGAAATAAAAATAATGAAATATAATGGTGATATTTTACAAATAACTACAATAAATCACAAAAGTTATAAGAGATGGTGGTTTATTAAGTTATAAATTGATAATCAAATCATTGCAAGAAAGAGATTGTATACATTATAAATCAAAAGTACCATTTATACAATAAAATGGTCAAATCTTAGATCTTTTTTACTTTGCAATTAGAAATTATTATATCATTATGAAAGTGATACATCACATATTGAAACATTTACAAATCTTGAAATTAGTTATAATATTAAACAAATTTATTGTACATTATGTCAATTTATAAAGAAATATACTATTTTAAAAGAGCTGAACATTAATCTTAAAAATGGATTCTATTCCATCTGTTTCAAATGCTGAAACTATTTTTTTTTAAAAAGTATATATAGTGATTTATATAATGTTTAATTTGTGTTTCACCTAATATTAATAGATTGATAATTAATTTAAAAAATATATAACTTTTAAATAAAGAAAAGTAATATTGTATATCAAATTTTATGTAAATGTAAGGCTTCATACATTGGTGAATCAAGCTGTAATCTTGAGAAAAGATTAAAAGAGCATCAATTATTACATAAACTCACAAAATAAGCATGTTGATTTGATGACCACATCTGAGTGAAAGTTAAAAGAGCATAAATTGTTATATAAACATATAAAAAATAAAAGTAAAATTGATTTAATAATGGCATATGTTTTCTTTAGTTATGAATAAACATGAGTTTACTTTCAATTTTAATCCAATAATTACAAAGATTTTTCATGGAGAGAGAAACCATAATAAAAGAAAATTAAGGAAGCTATTTTGATAAATAGAAATAGGAAAACTTTGATTAATAGACAATGTACTAACAATAAAATATATTAATCTTGGGACATCTTACAATGATGTTTATTTCTGCTAAATTGAAGTTAAACAATTTCCAATTAAAGAAACTTAAGAAATTAACTGAAAATACTTAGTTATTTGTAAAACACAATATCACAATTATAATTTATTTTTTATTATAATAATTTTTTAATAATAGACATTTTATTATATATACTAAACATTAAATTAAACATAAAGTATAGAGACAAAGAGTAAATCATCATCTCCCAGGCTATGAATCAAAATCACTCTATATTGAACAATGGGTCAAGAATAGAATGAGTCCATCTATTCTTAGAGTTTTGATGATCTTATATAAGCATACTTTTGTTAACATCATCAGTAATTCAGAATGAAATTAATATTTCAGTCCGATAATGAAAGGGTATTACACTCTTGTTTTATAGTATATATAAGTGCTTTAACACACTGAAGAAGAAGCTGTCAGTAGTAACAAAAACAATTAAATTAATCTAGGCCTAGTACTTTCGAGGTTTTCCCTCATATTCATGGCCAAAATAGGTTATAAACCATTGCTGTAATATTACTAAATAATAATGTATGCAAATGCATATGTAAATTAATTTGTCCATTTTCTTGAAATAGCAAAACACGTATCACATCTATTGCATTGTTATCATTGATAATAAAATATGCCTCCTTGATCTTTCTTTTACAATCATTGGCTTCAGAGCACACTATTTTGGGGTTGCAGGGTTCGAACATATGACCGGCCTTTCCGTTAAAAATTTTGGGGAGGTTTTTTTTTTTTTTTTTTTTCTTTTATAAAAATGTATTAAAGCTCTATTATGGACAGTGGCCTTGGTTTCCCTGTAGTATGTGGCACTGCATCCAGCCTGGGGACATGAAATGCTGTATATGACCTGGGGTGCCTGAGATAGATCCATTCTATCCTTTGCATTATTAATCAGTCTGTTAGTATTAGGGGAAGTGTGGAAGCTGACCTTAAATTCATTAGCTAAAGTCTTTATAAACTGTTGTGATACTTGGGAATATAAGGGAGGGTGATTTATATATTGTTTATATATACCACAATGGGGGAAATATGACTGCCAAATGAATCTTATATTTATATAATTGTCTGCAAGCGATATACTATTTTATGTAGTTGAAGGTTATGAGTTGGATGAGACATGGTAGTATACTTTATTTAATAAGATTAATCTAACTATCAAATAATGATGATGCTCAAATTGACCACTAATTCCTTTACTGGCAGTGCTTGCAAGGTAAAATGTATTCCAAATGGACCCCATTTCCAATGGAAAATCATTTTTATATTACAGTAAACTTCTATTTCTGTTTATATTTCTGGTTTTTAGTTGAGAGTCAAGCACAGATACTTAAAATAATAATCACACACATGTAATTATCTTTAATGAAATAAAATAAATGTGTACTATGGAAATATGATGCATAAATAGGAATTAATTGGCTTAGATTTTCATAATGATATCAGTTTTAATAAATAATCAACCAGGTGTCAATATCACTACACAAAATGAAAATAATAAAGTCCAAACGAACACATTCAACAGAACATCTTCATTCCTTTTTCACACTATACTTTAATATCTATTCTTGATTATTTATTAATTTATCTTAAAATTATTGTACCATTAATCTAAGAAGATTAGCATCTATCTCACATATAGCAGAAATAAAGTATATTAATTTACTGAAAGAAAAAAAAATACCATTTCTCTTTCTTTACCAAACTCTGCATTTGTTACGTAATGATAGGGAAAAATGTAAATTTTCCCAAAATTTCACAAAAGAGGCTTTTTGTCATTCTAGAGACACATATCTTGGAGAATATATATTTTTTATAGGATTAGAATAAAAATAAGTAAATTATAAACTATAATTTGGCCTTCCTTAGGTGGAATAAAAACAAGTTCCTAACCAGTAAATTAACTTATAAATCAATGCACCTAATTTATAGGTAGATGCTTTTCTTGTTATTATATCATTAAAATGATATTGTAATATATTTGAAGTATTGCTTTCTTTTATTAAGTTAAAATGCCCACAGTCAGTGTGCTATAGTTTAAATCCTTGGAAAGTTTCCTAATTCTTGCATAGATTTTTTTTTTTTTTTAATTATAGGTGGTTATTTTATAAATCATCTATGATGCTAGGTTTTCTAGATACATTACATTGAGTAATTTAGCAGGTAAGATTCATGGCTCAAATTATGAAACATATTTTTCTTTCAGTACTTATTCTTCTAAGTTTTTCAGTACATGGTTCTTAAACCTCTAAAGAATTGCATAGTGATAATTGATATATCTCGAGTGATCTTTTCTATAGATCATAGGTATTAGAATGACAGGAAACAGTTATAATTAAAGAATATGCTAAAAATACTTTTCCCAATGATATATTATTAGAAGTGGCCATTGATATTGGTCAGTCTTGTGGTCTCTCAGCTTTGAATCAATCAGGTATAGTTCTCTTCTTCACAATGGAATAGCTAATAGTGACTACTTATTGACTAATGATGAATGATTTAAAGTGAATCACCAAACTAAAAAATACCTGTGGACCTTATTTTATAAAATAGTCTCATGTTGCTTAAAAGCATGTTTCCCAAAGTTCATAAACAAACTTTTGGATCTCTCAGAATGTTATTGGTTGAACATTGCAAAATGCTTGACATTATTTTCTAAATGATATAATTATCTCATTTTCTAAAAATAACAAAATTTTGTTTTATTTATGTATCTTCTAAAAATTTTTTTTTTAGATTTTGCAATATTTTTGTAAGAAATAAATGATCAAAAATTGTTTGTGCAATAAATCACTGATACATTAATTTTTTTTCCATTTCAATAATTCAGAGTTCCATATAATAAAATAATTTATTACTTGGAACTCCTTTATATTAGCAATATTTTATTTTTATAATTAAATCTTTATTTTGTATGATATTCTGATATTTTTTGAATTATTTATTTCAAATATAAGTTTATACATAAAAGACATTATAAAAGTTAATATTTGAACATGAATGAAAAAATGTCTCAATTCTTTTTTTGCAGACTTAGAAATGAGGGAGAGTGAATGACAGAAACATGTTTAGACTGGTGTATTGCTCCAAATGGATAGTAATTTGAAAGAGATTAAATTTATGACACTTAAAAATAAATAAACAATTTATTATTATAAAATTCTGGTTATTTTTGGATACCCATATATATATATGTGAATAAAAGCACTTTGTAAATTTTTTTAAATATATTTTATATTTTTTACTTTGCAGTTTTATTGGAATGAAGAAAATTTAGGTACAATTTAATTTCATATTGGCTAAAAATTGTTCAAACTGTAAGAAAAAAATATTGTCATTAGGAATATATAAATATGCAAAGTTTCAACTAGATCACCAATTGAAAGTGGATGAAAATTGAATTACAAGATTTAATCCAAACAAAGCTTAATTAAAATGCAGCAAATTTAAATTGGAAACATTCTATGACTTAATAATTATTAATGTTCAAAATAACACTCTCATTAGAGCCATCTGGCAGAATAGAGCAATATTTTAATGGCAGAAAAGAGCAACATTAAAAAAAAAACAAACAAATAAACTAAAATGCTATGGATTATTAAAACTACAGAAATGGACAATTTATTTGATCATAGGTTAGATTTTGAATTTAACATAATAATGATATTAAGCAAAAGGTAAAGGAGGCTTACTTTATTGCAGAGGACTCCTTCGCCATCAATCATAAAGAAGCATGTTTTGCTATATCAAAAAGATAGTCATAAGGACTCATTTGCATAGAATTTGCATATTGTAGTTATATAATGATTTCAAAGAATGAGTCATTAATTTTATTTTATTTAGGGCTATGATTATGAGAAGTACATCTTCTTGAAAGTGTTCAGCCATTTAATTTATTTCTCTATTTGTTGTTACAGCTTTATGTCGTAAGGGTGATAGCACAATTTATATTATCATATTTAGACAAACGTAAAGTATAAATCTACAGGTTATTACATAATAATAATGATAATTATGATGATAATAATAATTATAATAATTTATCAGATATTGATGGCTGTACTGTGTGTGACATGTGCAATGCAACTGAAAAAACACAGTAACATATTTCTACTCATGCCAAGCCTTGAACAAAATTTGCGATCTCATCTTAAATACATATAGGCAAACAAAATTCTCACTTCAGCAAATAAGCTCATATCCAAAGTCTATTCTATCACACCCACATCCCGAGTTAATACATTTATACTATTTACATTTTGGTGTACTCGATGCACATTTAGTATAGGAAATAATACCCAGTCGACTTCCATCAACACTTATAAACAAACATGAGCAATTTAAGGATAGGAATTCCAGAATTGCTATTCCAGACACACATGTAGCAACTTGTTCTCTTCTCGAGCAACTAGTGGGCCTCTAATTCAAAATGGTATGAACAATTGCACAATGGTTAGTGTTGTCATTTTTTATATATTGAACTACACTCTAGCAATCTGAAGGTAGAACTTAAGTTTTTTTGCAGATATATTAATAATTTAGAAGCTTTGATACTTAAATATAAATTACAAATGATTGAGTAATTTTAAATACTAAACTATTTAACCCTCCCCCCTCTTCCCCCCAAAAAAGATTGCCACTGTAACTCTTGCAATCAAACCTGTGCAATTTTTGTAAACAGAGTTTAATAAAATTATTGTTGAAACATCATCATCATCATTATCATCATCGTTATCACCATCATCATCATCATCATAATAATAATGATGATGATGATAATTTAATTTAGGACATTTAACACATTTTACATCCAAACAAAAATGCACAGCTAATCTAGTTCACAAAGCATTTGCAGAGTTTTTTGCACAGTAGTCCTAAATGTTCTATCATCTGTTTCAAATATATTAACAGCATTAAAGTATTTATTATACAATCTAGGTAATCTTACTAATGCTGAATTTTTTTAATGTTTCACTTTTAAATTTTGGAATATAATACAAATTTTTTAATCTTGTATCCTTTATCTTCATCTTAAATGATAATAGTTGTTTGGCAACTTCTCACATCTATTATATCTGATGTAATTTTTTTAAATACTTCATATCAGTATAGATTCATCTTTTGTAGAGTGCATTGTCATCACATTATTTCTGATTTAATACATCTTAAATATTATTATAATAATAATAATAATAATAATAATAATAATAATAATAATAATAATAATAATAATAATAATAATAATAATAATAATAATAATAATAATAATAATAATAATAATAATAATAATAACAATAATAATAATAATAATAATAATAATAATAATAATAATAATAATAATAATAATAATAATTTCACATAAAAAAGTAGATATTATAACAAAAGAATCAAAATGAAATAAAAAAAGGCAAGATCACTAATATTATGGATCAGATATTATATATATTGAAGACATTAGAAAATTTATTAATATTGAGAGGAAAAAGTTATCACTGACAAAACCTAAATTGGACGTACTGGGAAGACAAAAAGTAGGTGAAAACTTCAATATATCACATCTACAAGTTTCAACAAAGAAATAATTATGTGCAAAAATTATATATTGACAAGAATTAAAATGAAGTTTTGAAAGTATATTACAAAAAGAGCTATTTTTGGTAGTAACTTTGCATAAAAAGTTCTTATCAGTAGCTCTTCTTCTTGCCAAAAGAGATATATTGCAATTATCTCTCAGGTGACGAAATTTAGAAAACTTTTTGAAAATAATAATAATAAATCATATAATTCTATATTATGAATATATTTTTGTCTATCAATTTTATAAGGGAAAGAAGGATAATGGAAAAAAAGAAGTTGAGATAGAAAACAATATATATTAATTCATCTGCAATTTTTTGGGGGTTTAGACTAGGAACTTTTCTACCATCAGTAACTAATTAACTGCGGCAGAAATCAAATCTCATAAATTATTTAGACAATAGAGTATCTCCTCTCCTCATATGTGTTTTTTATTTATGCATGGTTGGAAAAAAAAAGTGAAAAAATATTAAAAAATTAGAAATTTAAGAAAATATATATTTTAATTATTTTTTTACCTCCACATATAGTATGTATAGACGAATGTGACACACATTTCTAAACTTCTATATATATAAATAAACAGAACTATTTATGAAATAATTAAAAATTGAAATTGTTCAGAATAAATTCTAATTAATACCAATCAACGCAATTTGTAGTAGAGAATTTAAAATAATGTGAAATCAGTTTTTTTATTTAAGATTTTACTTAAATCAAATGTTCTTGAAAATTATTCTAATTATGTTTAATTTTAAATTAATCTATTTTAAAATTAAAACACTACTAATAATTGATTTTTTGACATTATTGATGGATTAAAAATTATTTGATTGCGATATTCTATACCATCTCATTAATTCTTCTTCACATTACAACTCATTTAATAATTGTAAACATTTAGGGCATTTTAAAAATCACTTTTAATATTAACTTTTTATTGCTGGTTTTAGTTGTTCCTTTCATTGTGGTTTGTTTATGTTTTTATCAGAAAAAAAGAGAAAAAACAAACATTTTCCCCAGTAATATCGTCTTTAAGTAAAATAATGTGTTTACGTATCTGTGTGAAAAAAATTCATAGTAATTTATTCAGAAATAATTTATATAAGTTTTGATTAAAATAAATAAATATTCATATAATTTTATTAGTAAAAAAATCAAATAAAACAATACTATGACTTTACATATATGATCTCAAATTCTGTATAAAAACGAAAGTTAATTTTAACACACAGACTTTATTTAAGATTCTTTTTAAATTTTTTTTTGTATCTTACAACTTTTATGATAAAGTTTTTTTTTTAATTTTATTTTTGCTACTACACAAATGCATGTTTGCGTTGCAAGAGATTCCATCTACTGACCAAAACTATAACTAAAGGATAATAAGCTTATGTGAAAAATTTTATAAGCTTTAACTAGCTGAAATGGAACAGCTTCTTCTGAGGTATCTTGGGGAATATATCCATGTGCCACAGTAGTAATACTGCAATATATTTTGCATATAAGAAATAGAGGGTATCTTACTATTTAGTTTTTAAACATATAATCTAAGTATGGAAGATTTTCATATAATATCTTTGCAATTTTTTAAAATAATTTTTAGTATTTCCTAATTGTGTTGCTTACTGATTTCTGTTAATTTTTAAATTTTATTTATGGCATTAGTTTACCTAAATAATTCCAAATGATGTACTATAATGAGATAATTATCAACAGGTTTCATTATATATTTGTGAAATATTTTGTAGTGTTATATTTCAAAAGAAAAGTTAATTCTGGTATTGTTTTAATATTTGACTAGGTTTGAAATTGATCCTGGTAAATTCAGAACATTTTTAAGACTCTAATCACCATTATATTTTTTCTTTCAGGTAAGTAGCATATAGCCAATTTTGCTGTTTATCTAATATTGGTGACTAAATGAATATCTAGTTCTCTGATCTCAAAAGTAAATCAAAATGGAAAGCTACTCAAACCTTTATCATCTAATGGAAAGCTTGCTTTTTATAAAGAGATGTTAGAGTGATCTTAACAATGAAGACAACTAATTAAAAGCTTCTCAAAGCAGTTCTTTTTGCTCTTCTCTACAATCATCTGCAGCAAGCTTGAGCAATTAGTGGATATCCAGTATTTAGTGCTAATGTAGCTCTCTCACCAAACCAGTTTCTGACATTTGACCTCATCAGATTCAAAATTGAAACCAAAGCACTTTAATATATCTAGAGGCTAACTTCTTTATAGTATTTGAGTTAATAGCTTGAAAGTTAAAAAAAAATAGAATCCAAGACAACTGTATCAAATAGTTATACAAATTTATCAGACACTAGATTAGTTTCTATATCATTTACAAATTCAGTTTTATTACAACATAGGCCCCTTTGACTTTGCAGGTTGATACCAATGACATCCATGATGCAATTTTATAAATGATATATTAACCTTTAATGGGCTCTCTGCACAAAAAATTCTAATAATTTATAGTCTAATCAAAATGATTAGCAAATAATCATTAATATTTATCCTACATAATATATTCAAAATGGTGATGTGATGTGATGTACTGTGGCTTCTCCTTAAATGAAGTCAAGAATATCTGAGGCAATTATGCCCAGATAAACCTATTAGCCACTTAATTTTCCATTCCCCACTCTAAGTTTTCCCATATTCTGTTCCATCCCATTTCCACAACATAATCTTTGTCAACTCTATAACCTTTATATCTAAATCCCCCTTATCTTTTCCCAAACCCAGCATAAAAAACAATAATTCACTTTCTGTAAAATCACTTTTTTCATATTTATTCTTCCATAACTTCATTATATGTAACCTTTCTGTTTTCAAGCATTTACATTGAATTAACAAATGCCTAATATTTTCTATTCCCTCCTTACATAATTTACAAAATAAATCACCCATTTTTTTCCATTTACATGTATATTCTCTTGTAGCTAAAGATCCTGTTCGAGCCTTAAACAATAAACTACTTTCCTTACTATTATCATATATTAACTCGCACCTAATATTCTGTTTATTTCTATATATATTTAAACTCTTTTTACTCTCCATACTATTTCTCCATCTCTCTAACTCCCTATTCTTTATTAATAAATCTATTCTTTTATACCATTCCTTACTACTATAACACTCAACAATCCTCCTAACACAATCATCCAATCTTTTGTATAAATATACTGATATAAATTCTTTATCCAAATCTTTTGCATACCACATTATCTTTCTCACCCATCTTGTTACCTGCCCTTTACTCATAACCCAATTAAATACTATTTTAGCTATTCTTTTATTATCCATAAACTGCAATCTACCAAACATTTTCATTTTACTTTTTGCATCTCTCATATGAAAACTTGACCACCCCATTTCTCCTTGAATTGTCTACTTTGCTGTCCATACATCTACATCCAATGCATGTCTTCCTACTTCCCTTTGAACTTTTTCTAAATAATCTAATACCTCTTTTCTAACACATAATGCATTATTACCATATGTTATTCCTGCTACTGCAACTCCCTTCCATATAATTCTAGCCATAGTAATCAATGGATGTTAAAAGTTTTGTGCATCAAAATCCCAATCTACTCAACCAATATTTCCAGACTAGTTCCAAGCTTGTGGCCTTCATTAGTAAGGAAACTTGGACCTGAGAATATTGCACCTAGATCTTTGGATTAAGAAATGGTGATCATATGTTGTTTTAGTGATTTATATTCAAAATGAATGTATTTAAGTGAATTGTATATGTAAATTAAATTTTAGTGATTTGCTATAAAGAAGTACTAAACTATGATGAAGACATACAACTAATAATATATCATGTGACCAATAAAAGATCACATGATTCCAGCTTAGCTTACAAGTTGAGATCAGGTGATATTTTGTTGGTTATGTGAAATGTTATTGAGTCAATACTGACTAAAAAGTAAGTGTGGCTAAGGTTATAAAAAAACTAGTAACCATAATATACAGGAACTGAACTAGTTCCAAATCTATATAATTAGGTAAGAAAATAAGCTAGGATTAAAAAAATTTAAATATTTTCAATTTGAGGTTTTTGCTTGATAGTATAACAAAAATAAAAAATGGTTTCTAGAGGAAAGATGCATTTGAACCAAAAGATTCAAGCAGTTGGTTAATAAAAATCCAAAAAATTACTCACTGATGAAAGGCATAAGTTAGAAAGTAGTCTATGGATAATTGAATAGGAACAGCATTGGATAACGGTTTATAAAGGCCTACCATTTAGCCTTTAGAGATTGCCAAAGTTTACACTAGATGGCATTAGAGTAGGGAGAGTAGAAAAATTTGCTAAACTTAACATGTATGAGCAAGAAACAAGGTCTACTGATGGAGACAGGTTCTGCCAGAAATATATCTTGGGGAGTTGTTTGTATTTTACATATATCTTTATACATGTAGTTTCATTCCATATTATAACTTTATTGCACAACTATTTTCCATCATATGCTTGCAAAAACAGTTGTCTTCATCTTACTTTGGAATCATCCACATTAACTTTCGATAATTAATGGATAGCATATGGGATAGTGGCATAATATTCTCATTGATAGAACAGCATCTTCTTTCATCACTGATAACCATTATTTAAAACAGAAACTAATGAACTTTTATTTTTTTAGATTATTCAAGCTAATTTTAAATTTAAATGTTCTTTTTCTTTCCTTTTATCTACATTTTAAAAAGATTAATTTTATTTTTTGCATTTTAAAGGATTGATCTACATCACTAGTATGAAATAAACTAATAAAAACCATGTCATTTACTGCAGTTGCAGCATGACAGAATCTGGAATATGGGGTCCGAAGATCGGTGGCACTTCCGCACTCAAACTTCTTATGAACTCTTGAGCTATAAGACCATTTGAATAATTTGGGCCTGTGCAGTTTCATGCAATAGTAGAGACTCAGATTCTGGAATGTGGGATCCTAGAATCGATTCCGATACTCATACTTCTGGTGGTGCTTGAACTCTCAAGCAAACAGCTATTGAATATTTGGTTCCTGTGCAGTTAAGGACAATGGTAAAGATTTAGACTCCAGAATGTGGGATCCTAGAATTGATTCTGGTACTCACATTTCTGGTGATGTTTGAAATTCTTATGAACTCTCAAACTACACAGCAATTTGAATATTTGGGTCCTGTGCAGTTAAGGGTAAATAGTAAAGACTTAGACTCCGGAATGTGGGATTCTAGGATCAATTCCGGGATGTACAATTCTGGTTGCGCTTGAAATTTTTATGAACTCTCAAGCTATACAGTCATTTGAATATTTTGGTCCTGTACAGTTAAGGGCAATGGTAGAGACACCAGACTTTGAAATGTGGGATCCTAGTATCGATTCACTAGCACTTCTAGCGCTCGAAATTTTTATAAGCACCCAAGCAATTAAGGCACTCAAATATTTCTATTTATTTAACATATAATGTTGTGTCCAGTTTTTTTTAATATTAATCTAAAATTATATTTCCTATTGCAATATCTTTGAATAAATGTGAGAATATTTTTTTAATTCTTAAAATATACAATAAAACAAACAACGAACAATATTTATACTTTAATTTTATTCTTGTCTTATCGCATTAGTTTTTTCATCGCTAGATTGCAAAATAATTTTATCATGTATGAAAGGTTTTACCTTTTCTTTGACTGCTCCTTCTTCCCATCTCATCCAAGATTTTTTAAAAGAATATTTCTTTATTTTTATTTGGGTAACTTGTTCACGTGACTTCTGCATTAAATAAAACCTATCTTTATTTCTTGTCTGCAGTAACTACATGAATCTTTAATAGTTTTTTTTTTTTTTGACATGAAACCGATTTTTCAAAAATTACTCATCTAAGGATAACTTTTGAGTTAATAAACATCTTCTGCACTTTATATTACGACAAATAAAGTCAGTCTACTATATATTAAAACAAATACTGAAAAAAAAAATCTACTCCTTTCATTCCCACAGCTAGAAATTTTTCACGAGATGAAATTATGCAACATTTGAAGAATCTATATATTTTAAACTTTTAAATAGACATTTTATTTTTACAAATAATTCTCCACATCATCATCATCATCAACCATTATCAATCCACTGCGGGATGGTCTATGCAAGTTCAATCCATCTTCTCCGATCTCTAGCCTCTCTTCTCCACATCATCCCTGCACACGTTCTTATTTTATCCATCCATCTAACATATGATCTCTTTCTGAGTCTTTTATAATATATTCTCCACATAATGAATAATATTTCTGTAGTATAATTTTCACTACACCGCTCTTATGCAAGATAGGGTTTCTATATGCCTTTAATATCCTGTGGAAGGATGTAATCATAAACATATGATCAAAGACGTGAAAAAGATCTGTGATCGCCAAAATGCACATTTCGTGCTAAACCAGAACTCATCAGCTGGCCCAGACCACAATCTCTTACTCATATCTTTATCATTGTTTAGTATAAATATATAACAAATTACTTCAGTTTAATTGATAAGTATCAAATGTGCTGCCGTCACAACTTAATCACAAATCACTTAATGAAAGTATATTAATAATTTTTATTACTCATTCTTTAGACTAATGAAAATTACATGACAGAAATATTATTTATTATTGGATAATCTGTAGTCTAATAAATGACTAATAAAAATTATTAATATACTTTGATTAAGAAATTTGTGTTAAAGTTGTGAGAGCAGAACATTTGACGCTTGTCAATTAAACTCTATCTATCTATCTATCTATCTATCTATCTATCTATCTATCTATCTACCTACCTACCTACCTACCTACCTACCTACCTACCTACCTACCTACCTACCTACCTACCTACCTACCTACCTACCTACCTACCTACCTACCTACCTACCTACCTACCTACCTACCTACCTACCTACCTACCTACCTACCTACCTACCTACCTACCTACCTACCTACCTACCTACCTACCTACCTACCTACCTATCTATCTATCTATCTATCTATCTATCTATCTATCTATCTATCTATCTATCTATCTATCTATCTATCTATCTATGAGAGAACAATATGAATATTTTACACTGCTGGATAATTGCATTAGATTATAAATATATAGGAAGTGCCCTGATAAATCCGATATCTGATCGATTACATATGTTTTTAAATATAAAATTATTACAATATTAATCTATGCAGCAACAATATATTGCATCAATAAATATGGTTTACATCTTGTAACAAAAAAAAATTTAAAGTTTACTTTATTAACTCATTGTCTGCAGGAATAATCTCTTCTAATATGAATGGAACCAAATTTTTCCTAACTTTTGAATTTAGAGATATGTAATTGAGAGAGATAATGAGCAATTTGCCTGACAAGATTATAAACTGGAGTTATAATCTTGATGGAGACTAGGATTTTTTTTGAGGTATTGAAAAATTATTACTTAAACTAAAGATGTTCACAGGTAGCTAATCTATAATTAGCCTAGCTGTTAATTCTCTACCATATCATCCCAATATTAACCCTCTACCTTTTTTGTAGAATGTCTTTGAGATAATCCTTATAATATAAGCTGGGTTTACCTTTCACATACTCAGGTTCACTGCAAAATACCCTTTTGCAAGTCATGAACTGGTCACTCATTTCATAGTTCCAGTTTAATGATAATGTTATTTTACATAGCAGACCCTTCAGTATCACATCTAGCAAGTTGAAAAACATATTGGTCTTATGATCTTTCTAATTTACTTTTACACTTTTATGGATCATCTTAAAATGAAGTTTTTGTAATGCCTATATATTATATCTTGGAGGTATACCAATGCTTACTTCTCTATGATAAATTATGTACAATAGCAGTTAATTTAGTAGCAGTAGATATTTCATGATGTTAAAATTCCCCACTTCGTATCTTGTTAAAATCATCATCAGCACATTGAACTCTGTACTATAGGCACCTCAATATCTATGTCCACATGTTTATTTAAAAAGTTACCGAGATATTTAAGTTAGTTTTAGTATCAAGGTGATAACTATCCAAGTTAAAGGCATTTCCCCCCCACCCCTATATGATAACAAAAACACGAGGTTTTTAAAAACAAAATCTTTGTATATTGCAGTCAAAATATTAAGCACATCCTGTAAACAATCTTTTGAGCAAGTAAGAATAGCACAAGCACCCCCATCCGACAAATTGAGAATTCCAGTCGAAAAAGATTAAATTCATGCTTTTACTTTGATTCAAATGGGCAATTTCATTATAAAGTTGTATCAGACTTGAAGCAAAGACCTTTATAATGTCACTTTGCATTATGAGTGTTTATGTATTTACCATGAAACAAAACATAATTATAATTATGATTCATGATAACTAAAATTAATGAATGTTATATAACTACAGTGCAGAGCCCATAATTTATCTTTTAATTTTGCTTAGATACATTTATATTTTTACTTATATTTAATTATCATTTGTCAATCCATTTCTCTAAGTTTAACCCATTTTCTCAATATCTATCCTCTCTTCTCCACAACTCTCTATCAAACTGTTTTATTTCACCAATTCATCTCGCACGCGATCTCTTTCTAGGTCTTTTACAATCAATTGCGGTTCAATTTAAGATTTCAACTGTTCATATATTATCATATCTTGTAGCAATATGTCCAGTTCAGCTCAATTTTTATTTTCTTCACTCTTTCAAAGATATCAATAATGCCTTTTTTTCACCCATGTATTTTGTTTTCGATCTCATTATTCTCCATTCTTTGCTGACAGGTTTAGAGTCTCTGAATTGCTCTTTTTTTTAAATATGCGAGTCTCAAATCTTCATGTAAGAGCTGATAAAACATATTTAAATAAAGATTCTTCTAATAAAGATTTAGAAATTATTTAGTATAAAAGAAATCTGTTTTGAACAAAAATTAATATTTTAAACCGTATATACAGTGCGAAGCGTTATATATGTGTGCATAAATATTTTCACGTATTAAAAAAAAATCAAAAGAAAATATTTACACAAATGTTTAAGTGGAAGTTTTAATTAGTAATAAGCGAATCCAGCTTTAATTGGCTCTCTGTCACAGTTTGATTCATAAGACAGCTGTAGGTTTTCATTTCCTTCATTTTAAATCAGCATTAGCAGAAAACTTATCCCGACTCTATACAAATGTGTTAAGTGCTTCTACATTATTAACGGTAGAAACAAACCATAAATTCAAAATTCTCCCATCACTTAGCATTCTTTAATAATATAGATCACCTTCGACTAAAAATACCTTTGCTATAAGCAAATGGAATATATAATGGACTGCGATGTTCGTTTGTTCCTTTATAAGCTGTTACTATTGACTGCTAATTATTATAATAACGATGCCTTGAAGGAACTGACGGTGTAGTAGGTCGCATATCCATTTATCATTACAGAAATCTGGGTTTGAATCCAGGAAAACTTGAAAATTTTAGTGTAGCTGAAAGTTTTAAAAAGAACTTAGAATTTTCCTCGTGAAAGCGGTCCCATAGAAATTATCTCAGTTGTTCATCCAAGTGTATGGATATTTAGCTAATCTTAGCTAGAATATAAATCAATGAAATAAATAATTAAATCTCTCCCATCAATCGAGTAGGAATAATATTCTATCTTTTTCTGCTCTTCTGCAGAGTGATGCTAGAGTTGGTCTTTATCTAGCAGTGACCTATTTTATTTTTTTTAAAGATCAGCTAACTGTTAATCAATAAGCCCAATCTGGCTCAATAAATCAAAGAAATTTCTGGAGAGAGTGTTGTAATCCAGAACTAAATACTTCATCATCATCAGTTGCAAGAGGTCACTACTTTCAATAACCTTTTACAATGTTTACATTTAATTGAATAACATACATTTTATGTAGATGGTTTGTATAAATGTATTGTGTAATTAATTAGTGCATGGAAGTGAGACTTGGAAACCTTATCATTGTAACATGAAGATATTAGAAACATTTCATTTTAAAGATGTTTCATTAAATTTTTAAAAATATAGTAATTTTAATCAGAGGGAAATTATACCCTATACATGTGTGCTGTAATGTTGTGTTAACATCTCAACAATTTTGAGTACGAAGTTTTCTCTTAAACCAAAGCACAAGATGGAGATTTTGAAAAGATAAGAAAGGCCATCTTATCTCTATAGCTAAATTCACTTATATAGGCAGTAACTTTATGGGACACATCAATGTGTTCTTCATTAACTGGGTGTGATTCCATAGAGCCCACTGAGCACTGCCAATTGCTCATCAAGCGTTGTGATAAATGCTTAGCCAGAGAAAGCATTTAAAATAACTCTATCAGGAATCCCCCCAACCTCTGACCAATGGTTTTGTGCTGTGGCACTCCTCAGAGAGGCGCTATCTGAAGCTACCGCTAATGCCTCTCTGAAGAGTGCCAAAGCACAAAACCATTGGTCAGAGTTGGATGGGGGATTTCCCGACAGAGATCTTTTAAATGCTTTCTCTGGCTAAGCATTTATCACAAAGATTGTTGAGCAATTGGCAATGCTCATTGTTTATATCTTACAAGCTTAAACAAATGGAGTCATGTGATCTATGACTCTATTTTTTTATTTGACTATTTATCGATTCCACTATATCATAAAATCTTAATTCATTGAATTTGGAAAAGCCAATTGAATGAACAAAACTTCCTAAAAGGACATTTTATAGTGAACTTAAGCATAGCTTTTATGGGAGGGGTAGATCTCATTGATGATATACATATCATCTCAAAGATATTCTATAGAAATGAAATGATTGGGAGTTTGTGGCAGAGAATATAATTCAGTGGAGAGCTACAATTAGATGTAATAATGATATATATTAGAAATAAAACTGCATTGTAAAATATTAAATTAATAGAATAATGGGCCGATGTATTCTCTCAATCAATAGGTTCATTCCCATGGATAGTCTAGAACAGTCATATAGTTAATTCATTCATTTTTTTATTCTGTTCTATTCACAATCCAAACCTTCAGTCACATATCTTATCTCATATATCATCCAGAAAGATTAAGTTTCTTTATTCTGTCTTCTTGTTTCCACTGTTATTTTTTCCAAAACATCCTTCATTAGACTATTCTTTCTTCTTAGTGTATGTTTAATCTAGTTTCTTTTTCAATCAATCTTCTTTTTCCATTTACTCTTTCCAAAACTTTATTATCATTTTATCCATCAATTTTCTCTATTCATCCCTATGATCATATCTCAAAGGCCTTCAATTAGTTCCTTATTATTTTACTCATTGAATTCAGCTCACAACCATACAATAATACACTCCTCACATAGAATGTACTCAATATTTTCCTTAATTCTCTTTTCAACTTATCTTAATAAAAGCCACCTTTGCCAATGTTATTCTTTTTTAACTTCATCTTCACTTCTTTTATCTTTACTCAACAAACTACCCAAATATTTTAATCCATTCCCATACTGAACTATATTATGATGAATATTAACTTGTTTTCCTGATGTGTTCTATATGTGGAAGCATCACAAAAACTCATTTCTAGTATATTACTACTACTATTACTACTACTATTACTACTACTATTATTATTGTTAAATAATTTTGTATTATCTCTTTATTTTCTCTTGGACTCATTTCTGAATGGCTTCTGCTACTTTTAATGTATTGTATATCAAATTGAGTAGAAAAACAGATCTAAGTAGCTTTCTGAAAATAAAGATCTATTTAGTTCTCCTGTACACAGAAATATTAAAGGAAATGACCTTAGCCAGCAAATTATTTAGCTCACCTGGAGGAAGATTTTTATATATTTCTTGTTTTACCTAAAGATAAAAATAGCTAGGTAGCAATTTACCAATTAAGTTCCAAAAATACTCATTCCAGATTTAAATTCTTAAATCCTCATTTGTAAAAGTAAAGCCAGACAACAACAAGGGTATGCTTATGGATATTATAGCTCTACCATCTAGAAAACATCAATGGATCAAGATTATAGTAGATATATCAGGAGAATAATAAAGCAAACACCTTTTGAAAACATTTATTAATAAATACTTTAAACAACTAGCTAGGTTAGCTATGGATTGAATACCTTGAATATGTAAACTTGTTTGGAAAACTTCAACTACCTGTATAAATTTAGCTTTCTTGTTATTTAACCAACAAATCCTTCATATAGCTGAAGAATTGCAGGATCAAATTTGGCTGCAATCTCTTGGTGATTATTACTTGTACTTACAATTTTCCATTTTACATATGTACTTTAAATAAAGACATCTAGAGAATGTAAATGATTCACAAGATGCAGTTCAAATTGGACTAGAAATTTCCAATTCCAGTCTTCAAAATCTCAGATTTTATTATCTTTCTCAGTATTTATCAATATCAAAGCATTATAATTTAATCTAAACTGAACAATGATAATAAAGACTTTTAAATAGTTGTGACTTGGGACAACTGAAGAGTGCTGGTTCAGCATGAAATACATATTGGGATTCACTTACCTTTTTCAAATGTTTTATTCATGTGGTTAAGGTAATAGTGATGAAAAGGAAAGTTGTAATTATATTTGCAATATTATGTATGAAAATGAGGTAGTGTTTAATAATAATAGATGCATTTATTTTAGATTGAAGATTAAATTGAACATCTTTGAACTAAAAATGATGTCATAATATGTAGTCTAAAAAGTGATTACTAATAACATTAGGGTATTTATCTGGGGAAGATGGTATCATAATTGTGAGTGCAGAAAATTTGACACCTTTAGATTATATTGTAATACTGGTTTATTTAATCATTAGATATAATCTTTCAAGTTCCCAAATATAGATTCTAATTTGACTTATATAACTGTGATGAGATGGACCTATGCTTGTAGCACTATAGAGAAATGATGAACACAAGGCTAAAGGCTCCTGGTTCTAACTTCAGCATGTTACTTCTGATGTTTGAAGATTATATAATCCCCTGAGCAACTAAATATTAAAATTATTTAACTTATTGCAAAATCTATCTTCTAATTGTAAATGGCACATGCGTTTTTGTAATCTCTATTTATAGACTATTCAAATATATAAATATACATCTAATGCATTATAAATGACCATCAAAAAGCCTTGAATTTATTGCTGCAGTATGAGTGACAAACCCTGGAACCCAATGGTCACAGATCACACCCTGGTTATGTCACTTCTGGTACTCAAACTATACTTATGGATTGCCAAGCAATAAAATATTCAATTATTTAATTTTTTTATCAAATTTTTTTTATTTTATTTATAAAGTAAATATTTGAAAACCAGGCACTCTTCACAAACCTGGGAGCTTAATTGTAAGTATAGAGGATTTGAACTCAGACTTTCAAGCACCTCTCAACTATCTACACCATCTCATACAACTGATACACATGACCACTCACATGTAGAAAAGATTAATAATCACCAATATACGTATTTCATGCTAAACCAGCACTCATCAGTTGGTCCAGATCATCATCATCATCATCATCATCATCATAATAATAATAATAATAATAATAATAATAATAATAATAATAATAATAATAATCTAGACCAACTGATGAATGCTGGTTTGGCATGAAATATGTATATTGGTGATTATTAATCTTTTCTACATGTGTGTGGTCATGTGTATCAGTTGTATGAGATGGTGTGGATAGTTGAGGGGTGCTTGAAAGTCTGAGTTCAAATCCTCTATACTTATAAAGTAAAATAAACTAATTGTGTCTAGCGGACTTTAAAAACGTTTTGCTAATTTTTCTCCAAAATATGATTTAACATAATATTAATCTTTGAATTTACATGTTATATGTAGTGATATACAAGACTCAAACTATGATTTACAATGCAGAACTTGATTTACCGAGTGAACAGAAAAACCTTGAATTGTATATGCATATATCTTGCCATTTATAGCTTCTCTCATAGTTTACTAAGTAACCCCTGTCCTTAATGGCAACTAGGTAGATCACAGCTACCAAAAATCAGATCATCCCCACCATCCAGAAGATGAGAAAGTGAAAACCTGTACTAATCCCTGCAGCACCCATGTCCCAGCCCCTCCCCCCCTGCTAGGACTAGGAAACAGGCCTTGGGATATTTTCAAAGCTCACTCTCTCATCCAATGCCCTTACTAATCCCCACAGCACCCAGATCGCTCCAAAACCCAGGCTTGTGAGACCTTCCAAACACCAGACCCTGCCATTGAGATGGCAGAGATGAGTGATACAGCAGCCCCAATTTTAACTTTAAACCATAGTAGAACTCTCTGGCCTGAGTCACTCAAGCATGAGATTCTCTCATCTTCACAGCTAAGACAAGCAATGCTGCAGCACTAATCAAAAATGTAAAACTCACATGCTTACATCATATGCCATGTACAGATTATCACAGTCTAATAACCAACCTATGAATGCCATAGAGAACAAAGAGATTAAAACCACAATGCATCACGTTATCTCCACTGCTGAGAAAGATGAAACCCATACTAACTCCTATAGCATCACATCCCAGCCCCACTGTAAAAACCAGAGTTCAGGCCCCAGGAATCTTCCCAAGTTGCAGACTCTCTCATCTGAAGCCCATACTAGAACCCAATACACCCACATCCCAGCCCCCTCCAAGACCAGGAAGCAAGCCCTGGGAGCTCTCCAAGCAACAGACTCAGTCCTCAAGACCGCAAAGATGAGTGACACATTTGTAGCTGTTAACTTTTTCTAATTCATCATAATCAATATCTTTATTTTCATCTTTTGAGAAAATCCATTGAACATTACTTTAGTCTTTTTAAGATTTGCCTTTAGTCCTACTTTCTTCTGATAACTCTTGCAACATTTTCTGAAGCATTATTTGCAAGAACATCTATATCATTTGCAAAATCTAAATGTCTTAAAAAAATCTTCATTTATTTTTACTTCTTTAGCTTCCCATTTTAATCCACAAAATACTTCTTACAGCATTGCTGTAAAAAATTTTGAAAATATGGATTCACCCTGTCTTACACCCTTTTAATATATAAGCCAAAAGCTTTAGGAACATTCGAGGAAAATGCTATTTATAGGTATTAGACATAGAATTCAGTCACATAATCCTACATTCCAATGGAAAATGTAGGAAAGATTCATTATACATAATTATCATCGATGCAAGAGAATAATAAGTCAATAACTCAAAACTTAGAAGAAAAAAAAATCATTAAAATATTCGATTTTATAGGAATCAGAATTTTGATATATAAACAATTGCATATATACATACGCAATCTACATATCAGCATAAATTAACCTAAATTAAAATTGTTTTCAATGCAAGTTTATAATTGAGAATTTATATACAAATTATTTTCCGTCTTATCATTTATAGAAAAAAAAAATCATTTGCAAAACAGAAATCAATTAATTTAAAAAAAAAAAAAAATTAATTGACAATCATATTAAAAAAATAATAATACAGTATATTTTTTTTGTAATTCCGCAAAAATGCAAATCCGAAATCTTTTGGAGTTTTTCATTTAAATTCATAACTCAGCTGGCACGACTGACAGATTAATTGTATATATTATTATGAATTTAAATTTTGCTTCCCCACGGAATATGTTGTTAAAATCAATGAAAACTTTGTTATAACAACTCTTTATTCATTCCAATTAAAACAGCAACATATTAATAGAAAAGACGGAATAATTATAAACGGCTTCGATAGATTTGAAAATATCTGAATCAGATTAATGCCAGCAAGAAGTATTTCTAATACGAGTGCTAATATTAATTAAGGATCGACAGATCTTTATAAAAGCCAATTTAATCACTAGTAAGACATTATTATGAAATAAAGTTCTGAGAAGAAAAAAAAGCTTTCGTATAATAATAAGATTTAATGTGTAATATTTATATTTCCCCATTTTTTAAAAAAGATCTTTTTATTGTATTTCTTAAATGAACTACTAATAGGGCTGGCAGCTGACCAATCCCTAGTTATGGGTATCAGTAAATTAAATAAATAACTAATCGAATGATTTTATTGCTTAGGAATCCAATGGTTGATGACAGATTGAGTTTAGATCTAGGAAGCTTTAGTTTTTAAGTTGATCATTTTAGCAGAACATATGGCCAAAATCAGAGAAGAAATAATTGGCTTCTTCGAGGATTTTGAACCTACAACTTTCTACGCACAATTCAACTCCATAACTGAGTTACCTCTAAAAAAAATCAATAACCTATGTATGAAATATTTAAAATCAATAGTAATATTTAAGAACTAAAAACTATAATAAGCAAATAATTTATTGCTACGCGGTTCGTAATTAGTTCGAGCACCGGATGTGGAAAAGCGGAATCGCGATCCGTGGATTTTGAGCTACAGAGTCCGGGCTGAGGCAAACCGTAATAGTTTTTATTTTTTTATCTATAAATTTATCAAAACAAAACCAAAGCTTTCTTCTTTTTTTTAAAGCTAATTATTAATATAAAACATTTTTATGGTTCATTAAATAAAATTTTATGTAGCAATATTTTTCATTTTTGTTACGCAAACTATAAATTAATGATGGCTTCCGGTAAATTGAATAATAGTATTTAAAACATAAATAAAAAGGAAGGAGAACTGAGTTGATTTAATAAAATTAGATGTTTAATAGTAAAAAAATTTAAAATTTAAAATGCTGGATTTTAATAAAAAATATTAATGTCTTTTGTGATTTAAATTTTTCCCCACAAAGTTTATTAAGTTACATGTAAATAAACATGTTCATGTTATATCTTATGTGACTACTATATTTATATATTAGCAGCATGAGTTGGGAACACCAGGCTATATTACCTTCGTTGTCGAGTATGGCCATTCCAATTTCTAATGAAAAAATGGAAAGAAGAAGAAAAAGAACATGTAGAAGAATAAGAACCAAAAGAAGAAGAAGAAGATGCAGAAGAAGAAGCAGAAGCAAAAGAAGAAGAGAAAACAGAAGATGCAAAAGAAGAACAGCAGCAAAAAAGAAGCAGAAAAAAGCAAAAGTATAATAATAATAACAACAATACTAACACTAGATTGGTACTACTATTACTGCTACTACTACTACTACTACTACTCCTACTACTACTACTACAAACAGTAATAATAGTAGTAGTAGTAGTAATAGTATTACGCTAAAAATGAATTTTGTGATGACTATATAAATTAATTGGAAACCACAAATACAACCACATATAAAACATGCAGACCCATTATTCTATTTGTCTAATATTTTACAGTAAACTTCTCTTTCTGAAAGACTTCAGTATTTTGTCAAATTGTAGCTCTCTATTATATTCTTTTGTTAGACATGTTTTTTTAGGGAAAACAGGGATGGAATACTCTTAAACACTCATCCCCACCTTCACTGCCTGACTACAAGAAACTGCTGGAAAGACCTCGGTTTTCTTTTTAAAGGATGCTTTATCTTTTATCTATATTCTCATAATCAACACCATTATCAAGTGCCTGTTATTATGAATTGCTATAAAGCAGATTCATTCACCCCCAGACTTACATTATTTATTGCAGTAGTAGAGTTTCAGACTCTAAAGTTAATTCCATGGATTAGAGTTCTACTCTGCCATTACCAATGCTCAAATTTTTTACAGACACCCAATCAATCTTGCATTTGTTTTATTATTGGCTGTCCCTACTCTAGAATTATTAACTTGTTAACTTCTACATTTCTAATGATTTTAATGAAGTATGTATGAAATACATAACACTAAGAATATAAACCTATTCATGGAACATCAATTCCAAATATGTTTCCAAGGTAGTCCACTAACTAGATTTCCAAAAAATCATTAAATAATGTCCACCTTTTCTTAGATTATTGATCATCTATTCTGTTATCAGATCAATTTTCTGACAAAGTAGATTTAATTGATATAATAAAAGATGAGTATTTACAAGTTCATTTAAATGATTCTTTAGAAATCTAGCATAATATCTTAGTAGTGGATGTGGACTCATTTATTCTGTGAATAGATTGTGAATATCTCTATGCAATTAGAGATAATACTCTTTTGTTGAAACTTAAAATATGTATATTAATTATTTATAGCACTATGAAAATTGTTAAATTTGGATTAAATAATATTTCAATTTGCGAAGCACAGATAATTGAAAATTGAAATAAATTGAGATACTGCCAAATCTCACTGCACTCATTACAAAACCTATCCGACAGCCAATCAAATGGCATGATATCTGTTCAAATATTTATGACTGACTTAGATATATAGAAAGAAACGTTGAGAAAAGTGTGGTCACCTTTTCTTGCAAAATCTTTGTTGGGTTTTTGGGTTTGATTGTCGTTTGAACAGCTATCATGCCATCTGATTGGCTGTCAGATAGGTTTTGTAATGAGTGCAGTGAGATTTGGCAGTAACTCAATTTATTTCAATTTTCAACTATCTGTGCTTTGCAAATTGAAATATTATTTACATACTTTCGCATTGTATGTTTATGATTTAGACTCAGTGAGTTATTTGTGAAAATATTTAAAGCTTCAAGCTTTCAAACCTAAATACTTACGACTGGCTTAGATATATAGAAAGAAAAGTTGAGAAAAGGGTGTTAGCCCTTTTCTCATAAAATCTTTGTTGTGTGTTTGGGTTTGATTGTTGTTTGAACAGTTATCATGCCATCTGATTGGCTGTGAGATAGCTTTTATAATGAGCGCAGTGAGATTTGGCAGTATCTCAATTTATTTCAATTTTTGAATTTGGATTGTAAAGTGAAATACAAATTTTGGATTACTTCATTTAAAATGCTGTTAGCAACAAATAACTCTGTGATCATAGATATTTCTGCTGTCGATACATAAATTTATTTTAAACTGAAGTATTATAATTATTCCCAACTTTGTATAAAACATTATTTTATTTTCATTTCTCCATTAATTATCATATTGATTAATAGCAATATGAGATAGTGTGGATAGTTGAGGGTTGTGTGAAAATCTTTTGCATATTCTTCGCTATCCTGCTTCATTCCATTTCCATAACATTATCTTGTTGTACTCCATAACCCTTATATCTAGATTCCTTTTATATTTTTCCAAACCCAGCATAAAAACCAAGAACACACTTTCTGTATACTCACAGTTTATTTTTCCATAACTTCATTATTTGTACTCTTTCTACTGGTAAGAATTTTCATCAAATTAGCAGCTGCTTAATATGTTCTAAGTTTTCGTTACATAACTTGCAGACTAAATCACCCACATTTCTCCATTTATGTGTATATTCCCTTGTTGCTAATGATCATTTTTGAGCCTTAAACAGTAAGCTACTTTCTTTGTTATTTAATATATGAATTTTTTCTACAATACAGGCTTTAGCGTACCTGCACTCCAATATGTAATATATAGGAGGTTTGAACTCAGACTTTCATATGACCCTTAACTATCCATGCTATCTCGTACTGCTGACACATTTGATCACCCACACGTCAAAAAGATAAATTATCACCAATATATGTATTTCGTGCTAAACCAGCACTTGTCAGTTGATCCAGATTATCATCTCCACACATATATACAATCAATGCTCAGCTTATATTAAGATAGCCAATCTTCATACTTTAATAAACAGGCTTCAATCTACTCCACCCCACAACTCTTCAGCCATCCATTTCATTGAAAATCTGATGATGAAATGCTCACACCCAATATTTTGTTTACTTTTATATATATTTATTTAAATTATTTTACTCTCCATACTAATTATCTATCTCCCCAACTTCCTATTCTTTGCCACTACAATACTCAATAATCCTCCTAACACAACCATTTCACCTTTTGTCTAAAGTCTTTATCCAAATCTTCTGCTTACCATATTATCTTTTCTCACTCATCTTGTTGCCTGTTCTTTATACTATTTTGGTTATTCTCTTACTATCCATAAATTGCAATCTACCAAACATTTTCATTTTGCTTCTTGCATCTCTCATATAAAATATTGATCATCCCATTTCTACTTGAATTGTCTCCTTTGCTATCTACACATCTGCATCTAATGCATGTCTTCCTACTTCTCTTTGTATTTTTTTAAAGTAATGTAACACCCCTTTACTAACACATAACACATCATTACCATAAGTTAACCCTGCTACTAACCCTCCCTTCCATACAGTTCTTGCTACATTATATTTATTATATGAAAACAGTGTTAATTTCTTTATTGGTCTCTTTCATTTCTTTGCTTAATTTATCAATTTTTCTCCAATTCATCTAAGTAATTTTTCTGATTACTTAAGATGATCTCCAAATAATTACAACTCTTTATCACATTTAACTTTATATCCCATAATAAAAATTCTTTCTCTTCACTTTCCTCAGTATTTATCATCATTACTTTGGATTTTTCTTCACTAAATTTAATTCCCATCTTTTTTCCCACTCTTGCACATATCTTCAGCATAACTTCCACATCTTCCCCACTTTCTGTGCATAAGAAAACGTCATGAGCAAATAAAAGAATTGATAATGTATATACTTCCTTTCCACCTATTAATGGTATCTCTACCCTCTTCCTAGTCTTTCTATTGCTCTCTCCATTTCTCTCAAATATAACAAAAACAAAATAGGTGACATAGGATGCAATGGTCTGTCATATCTTTTTATTTGAAGTCAGGAATCTTTCAGCCACTATGCCCAGAAAAACCTATTAGCCACTTTACCTTCTCTTTCCATTCCTTACCCCAAGTTTTCCCATATTCTTCTCTAATCTGCTCCATCCCATTTCCACTGCAGAATATTTGTTAACACCATGACCTTTATACCTAAATCCGCCTTATCTTTTCCCAAACCCAGCATAAAAAGCAAGAACCCACTTTTTGTATAATCACTTTGTTTATATTTATTTTCCCACAACTTCATTATTTGTACCCTTTCTGCTTTCAGGCATTTACATTCAATTAACAGATGACTAATATTTTCTGTGCCTTCCTTACACAACTTGCAGAACTAAACCATCCATTCTTTTCCATTTATATGTATATTCCCTTGTTACTAAAGATCCTGTTTGAGCCTTAAACAGTAAACTATTTTCCTTCCTATTATCATAAATTAACTCACATTCAATATTCTGTAAACCCTTTTTAATCTCCATACTATTCTTTCTCTAACTCCCTATTACTTTCCATACTAATTTCTCCATCTCTCCAACAACCTTTTCTTTATTAATGCATCTACTCTTCTATCCCATTTGATGCAATGCACTGTGACTTCTCCTTATATGGAGTCAGGAATCTCTCAGCCACTATACCCAGAGAAACCTGTCAGCAGCTTTACCTTCCCTTTCCTGCTCTAAGTTTTCCCATCCTGCTCCATCCCATTTCCACAACATACTCTTTGTCAACTCTATGGTCTTTATATCTAAACCCCCCTTATCTTTTCCCAAACCCAGCATAAAAACCAATAATCCACTTTCTGTATAATCACTTTGTTTATATTTATTCATCCACAACTTCATTATTTATACCTTTTCTGCTTTCAGGCATTTTCACTCAATTAATAGATGCCTAATATTTTTTTATACCTTCCTTACACAATTTGCAGACTAAACCACTCACATTTTTCATTTATATGTATATTCCATTGTTGCGAGTCTTAAACAATAAACTATTTTCCTTGGTATTATCATAAACTAACCGGCATACTTGCCTTCAGTCTCGCCACATATGACTGTTTAGAAGTTTTTCATTTTACTTTATCTTTTAACCAAGACTATTTAAATACTCATTTATTGATCAATAATTGAATAGCTAGCTATGTTCTAAAAAAATGTCCATATCAATTATTAAAAAAAAAAATTATTTACCTGAAAAAATTTCCTAGTTTGGCCGGGATTTAAATTTTAAGTAGCGGTTAAGGCGCATGTCTTAAGCATTAAATCCGATATTCTTATATATATACGTGTGTGTGTGTGTGTCAGGTTCAGCTTCTTCTATTGACTATAAGTTTATATATAAATAGATATTTGCAAGAGTGTGTGCGATCAGATTTTGGTAAACAGTTATGTTTATGCAATGTTGTAATAATTCAAAGTAATCTGCTTTTAGGTTCATAGCTGAAAAGTTAGAATTTTGATATTCAACATTTTTTATTATTGTTTTTTAATTCAGCGTATTTATTTATTGTTGTCGGTAGATGGTGAATTTTCTTTTTAAAAAGACGAATTTGTTATTATTATATTTCGCTATAAATGGTTTCTAATATTTTTTTTTTTTTATAAAGCAGAATATAAATGGGAAACTTCTCCATTAAAATCATTAACATAAAATGACTCATTAAACTAACTTTCCATTACTAATGACAAATAACTGAATTCCAAAAAAAGAAAATAAAACTTTTTATATTAAAGATTTCAACACAATCGATTTTTTAATACAGTTGTCATGAAGAAAAATGAAAATAGTGAGGGGGGACACATTTTCGGTACAATCACAATAAAATATATATATTTTTCTTTTCATTTGTGACTGACAATATTCGCATTTCGTTTGTTTAATATTTTAATTTTGAATGGTAAATATTTGCTTCAAAGTAGGCAAAAGGTTAAATTATCTTATGTAGCTCAGTGCAGAACAATCGCTTCTCTGGATTTCAACCCAAAACATACTTCTCAAGCAAAAATGAATAGTAGAATGGTATACGTTTGCAGTCTTTCTTTCTTGCTTTCCTAATCAGCTAATATTAATTAAACACCCATACTCTGACCAATGACTAGATGATTGATAGAATTGGTCATAGCAGCTATACGAAAAGCAAAAAACAACTTTCATTAGGAATTAAACTCATGAAGCTGTCTAATGGATATGACAATGGATCTACTTACATGCTTCTTATTCAGTGTAGATGTAGTGATTTTATCATAAAAACATGTTGTATTAATAGGATTATGAACTAAGACATAGCACCCCTCCCTCAAACTTCAAATTTACATAATTGTATTGAAGGTGATTGTGTGGAGTGTGGATTTGTGCTTGTTTTAAACTTTCAATATAGAATATAACCACATTTAATGTAAAAACAGGCAAAATTCACTATACTTATTGCCACACACAGCAAGCTAGAGTAATCAATGGATGCCAGAAGGTTTGAGCATAAAATCCCCATCTAGTGCCTACTCATCCAATATCCCCAGACTAGTTTCCAGCTTGTGGCCTTTGTCAGCGAGGAGCCTTGGACTGCACCTAAATCTTAGGATCTAATGCAACCCTCCAGCAGCCATCTTTTATCTCCACTTAACTACAAAACTATGAGTCTTAAACTGAAAACACCTTAACATTTTCAATCCAAACCCATTAGCTTATATAGTCATATGGGTCTGAACTCAGTTCAGTACCCATACATTTTAGTGTCTTTGGTTCTTTAATAACCATAGCCACCACTATCTTATTACATTTAATGTAATAAGCTTTCCTGTATTATTTGGTGCTTTGGCAGAATGCAAACCTTGCAAGATTTATGGGCCACACCTCAGTTTTGTCATTTCTAGTGTTCTATTTCTGGACTTCCAAGCAATAAACCATTTGAATTATCTGTTTTATATGTTAAGATCTCATTCATGACATTACATATAAAATAATATTATCTACTTTATTTAACTAATGAAAAGTTTAAATAAGATACAAGTCCACACACCCATGATTTCAGAGGCAGCCATTCTCAATCATCCATACTGGACTTAAAATATTTTACTCAATGACTTAATACAACTAGATTTTTGCATTTAATTCTCATTATTAATGTAGGAGCATGCAGTTGGAATAATTTGTGTGTGTGTGTGTGTACGGTGTTTAACAATTAACATGTGCTGGAATAATGAATAGGCAGATGTACAGAGGTCAAAGTTCATCATATCATTCAACATTTCCATACAAAGTGGAGACAATTACTATTAGCCTCATATATCATCTTGGGGACCAGTAAGTATAAAACTGCACTGAATTTATATAATAATTAATGGATCACTATGAAATGTAGGTGATCAAACAATACATCATTGTTCACATTGTTGCAACAACCTACCAATATATTAAAGTTATAGATTATTTTCTTTCATTATATGTATAAATTATAAACAACCTTCTCTTATCAGATAAAAAAGAGGCTTTAAATATTTGAAACCACACATTTATATTGGTAAGTCAAAATTATATAATGTAGTGTTTGCTTTCACAATCGGCCACTGTACAGTAGTTTCATAGCATGCTGGTACTTTACTGAGGAAAATCAGCTAGCTATTGGTCGAAACAAGTCAATTGATAAATCATGTACATTTCTATCCATCCATCTATTCACTTACCAACCTACCTATATATTTATCTACTTACCTATATATGCATCCTACCTCTATCTATCTGTCTATTTGCCTGTCCTGTACTGTTTATCTATCCATCTATATATTGATGTACATATCTATCTATCTATCTATCTATCTATCTATCTATCTATCTATCTATCTATCTATCTATCTATCTATCTATCTATCTATCTATCTATCTATCTATCTATCTATCTATCTATCTATCTATCTATCTATCTACCTACCTACCTACCTAGATACCTATCTACCTATCTACCTGTCTGTCTGTCTGTCTATCTATCTATCTATCTATCTATCTATCTATCTATCTATCTATCTATCTATCTATCTATCTATCTATCTATCTATCTATCTATCTATCTATCTATCTACCTACCTACCTACCTACCTAGATACCTATCTACCTATCTACCTGTCTGTCTGTCTATCTATCTATCTATCTATCTATCTATCTATCGATCTATCTATCTATCTATCTATCTATCTATCTATCTATCTATCTATCTATCTATCTACCTACCTGTCTATCTATCTACTATCTATCTATCTATCTATCTATCTATCTACTATCTATCTACCTATCTATCTATCTATCTATCTATCTATCTATCTATCTATCTATCTATCTATCTATCTATCTATCTATCTATCCATCCATCTACCTATGTATCTATCTTTTTATCTCTATTTATTTAAATACTTAGCTGCCTACCTACCTACTTACATATCTATCTATAAATCTATATGTCTGTTCATCCATCTACCTATCTATTACCTACCTATCTATCCATCTTCCATATATATATATCTATCTGTTTATCTACCTAATTACCTTTCTGTTTACCTACTTATCTATCTAGTCATCCATATATTTATCTACCTATCAATCCATCTACCTATTTACTTATCTATCTTTCTAACCATCTATCCATCTATCTACCTACTTATCTATCTATCATCTATCTGCTTACCTATCTATCTACTGTCTACCTATCTATCTACTCACCCTATTTATCTACCTGTCTATCTATCTATCTACTCAACTATTTATCTATTTACAAACCTAATTGCCTACCTATCTATCTATCCATTGATCCATATATTAGCGTAGCTACCTACTTATCTATCTTTTTATTTATTTATTTCTTTTACACATTGGGTATGTGTATTTTATTATTTATATACATGTATCTATTTTATATTATTATAAATGAGAGCATTTAAATGCTAACTATTAACTCATCTTTAAATCAGATAGACAGTGTTACATAATAGCTAAATTATGAATAGAAATGATACCTGTCTTGTTAGCTCTTAATTGTCCTGATTTACAATTGAGAAATTTGGCTATTATACCTTAGTTAGATAATAAACTAATAGAGGGCATTTAAATGCTATAACTCATAATAATTGCACAATTGGTTATATATATATATCATTAAAAGATGAGAAATTTTAGGATTGGTACATCATGTGTGGAAGAGAGACCACTAGAATGGTAATTCTATGAGCTTTTATTTTGATGTTTTAATTATTAACTAGAGTAGAGATTAGGAAGGGTAATATTACAAATAGAAGTAAGATTAGAAGGCAGACCAAATCTGCAGAAAATATTATTCAAGTTTAGATCTTAAAAAACTTGAAATTCAAATCAGCTTAAGTTTGGAACTCAAGTTAACCTTCTTTAACAGCTATATAGATCTAATACTAAATTAGTAATTATATATTTTAGTACTATCACTTCTTCACTAACTATGACCAGGCACTAAAATGTTTGGTTACTGAATTGCTTTCAGCTCTATGGAACTATTCAAACAGGTTTGTCTCGGATTCAAAACTTTAGGCTGATTTGATTATCAAGTTTTAAGCTTGGTAGTTAAAATGGAGTTAATAGTGATTGACAGATGCATACAGCATAGGATTCTTCCAAATTTGAATCCTAGGCCATGTTTATAAAGGCAATAACTAGAAATTGACCTGACAGTGGGAATTTAAATACTAAAAATAGTTAGATATACAGTACTTACATATTAGATCTGCTGCCCATGTTTGTAATGGTAGAATGCTGTACCTGTCACCAGGGTGTGAGGGGGGATAGGTGGGGAAAATTTTTGCAACAGCAGAATGTTATAATTGTGACTTTTTTCGCATTTTGCCATTGCAAATATTTTCCCTCCCCCACTGAAGAAAGATACAATATTCTGCTGTCACAAATATGGGTAGCAGGCTTAATACATAAGTACCAATAGTTATTTTATCCGCATACTACATAGTATATATTGCTCAAACTTATGTTAGATGGCGCTAGAGTAGAGCTGTTCCTGTCTTAATATGTTGTTTAAGCTAGGAATTTAGTGATTTCTTATAAGTGATAGAATTAAAATGAATATGGGAATAAAATTTTATTAATTTCCCGAGCATTTTAGGTTCCTTTAAAAGAAGCAAATATAAGATTTATTAACGGGGCAATGATTGCATAAAAAATAAACAATACGCAAGATATACAAACAATTCCACATACACTCAATTTCGTAAATGAAAAGTTCTGAATATTGAGAAAAACAATATAGGTATATCAATTTGAAATTTTGCGAATTATAAATTTAAAACTATAAAGATGTATGGATTCACCACATTTAAAATTAAAATCTAATTTAGGATTTAAAAAAAAATAAAAACTTTATATATTAAGTTATTTTTAAATTTGATTCGATAAATAAATATTTTAAGTATAAATTTACATATAAGTTATCCCGAAAGCAAATTAAAAACACTAATTAAATATGCAAAACATTTTTTTTTTTTTTAAATAAATGTTTTTTTAAAAAGCCATTTAGAAAAACAAGTTTGAAAAACGAATGAGCAAAAAAGAAAAACAAAACATATAACTTACACATAAAAAAGAAACAGTAAAATAATTATAAAAGACTGGAGAAACTTGAGAGTTGTTTGAAAATAAAATAAAATTAAAAATGATATTTTAAATAAATAAAAATGAAAATGTTTTCCAGGCGAATAAAAATGTACATAATTTACATGCTTAATGTAAACAAGTGTACATATATTTGTTAAACCATAAGAACAAACAGTATTTGACTATTATGCATAAGCAACATTACAACATACATCCCTCGTGCTTAAACAAACCAATAGAAAATTATAACAATTTATATATATTAAAAATTATAACAATTTGTTATCAAAATAACACTATTTATCAAGATAACACTGTAACCAGGAATTTTATTTCCTACTTGTAGTGTTGCTTTGACAACAAATTGTGTAATATTCTATTGGTTTGTTTAAACACGAGGACTGTGATGACGTGTTTACACGTATATATATAACTAAACCAAACATAGCTTCATTGTATGTGTAAACAAATGAAGTAAATCAACTTCCCACAGGTTATGAATTGCTCCCTTTGTTTATAAATACATTACTTCCTTTATTTACATATACACTGAAGCCATGTTTAATTTAAAGTTTACCTAATTACAATCAAGGCGTTAAAAGTGAGATTCTCTCTCCATTCTTGTATAATTTTGATTACGAAAAGTCCCATATTCCATCTGGTTGATAAATTAATTCCATCCCTGAATTACTAACAATGTTGACAAAGATATACTTATAGTCAAACATTGTTAGCCGAGAGATCAGCACAGCCGCCTTGCAAGCAAGCAGTTGGTTGTTGTGGGTTCGCCTCCCAGCTGATGCTATGACATATAGAAAAAAGAAGATTATAATTATAATAATTATAGCTGCAATAATAGGCCAATTCATTGGGTTATTTTATTCTTGATCCTTTGTTCAACATGTAGAGTGCTTTTAATTCATAGCCTGGGAGAAGATAATTTACTCCCTTTGTTTACACATACACGTATAAATATATAGATAAATATTTTACTTTAATTCCAAAAGTAAGCTTTCTTAGACTGGACAATAGCATTCATCATATAATAGAGAATTGTAAATGAGAATGAACACCAGACTTCAGGGAAAAAGTATAGAAAAACAAGAAAAAAAATAAAAATGGATTTTGCAATGTCTTTTTAGACTAATCTTTGAATCACAAGTCACTACTACTTTAACGATTATTTGAAGGATGAAACTCTCTCCAAGTTGAATCCAAGTTTAAAATTCAGTTTCTGTGGAACTATAGTTATTCTCCACATCACACCCACAATATTTCTTATTCAATTTATCCATCTCACATGTGGTCTCTTTCTAGGTTTTTTTGAATATCTTGGGATCCAATTTAAAACTTTAATTTTCTATTTTCTATTTCTTCTAGCAAGATGTCTTAGATTTATTTCAATCTCTTAATTTTTCCAATGACATCAATAATACCTGTTTATTATCTCTCTCGTGAATTTCAAGTTTTGTCTCATTTTGTTACTCCTAAAATATATTTTTTCATGCTTTATTGATTGGTCTGAAATCTTTGAATTGCTCTTGCATTAAATGTCCAAGTCTCATATCCATAGCTAAAAGCTGACAACACATTTCTGGACTACCGGAAGGTTGCAACATGATGGTGCACTGATAAAAATAAATAAAAAAATTTGCAAATTTATAGTAAAAAATTTTCTCCTCAAACATTTAGGCATACTTTCTTTTAAAATGAAGTTTTTTTCTATCAAAGCATTTCAGTCTAGTTAAATTCCATGAATAATTTCATCATTACATTTCCATCTGTATTAATAATCTGACCAAAATAATTTGTAGTTGTTAATTCTAATTCATCATCATCAACCTTTATTTTCTTCTTCTGAGAAAATATATTGAACATCACATTACTTTTTTTGGCAATCATCTTTATTGTTACTTTCTTACTTTCCTGTGATACCTTATGCAATCTTTCCTGAAACTTGGAGTATCAGTTGCTAAAACAACCACATCACCTGAAAAATTTATATGATTTAAATAATCTCCAATTAAACATCCACATCACATGCTGGTCCTTTATTCTGTTTATTTGACATCTAGTATTGTGGTATTTTAATCCTTACTGTTTGAAAAATATGATCATCCTGTCTATTTGTAGTTCTATCTTTTCAATGAAAGTAATCACCTTGTGTGCTTTGGTGCATTTACCGAGTGGCATATTCTGGAATTGAAGACCCCAGTTTGGTCCTGTGATCTCCAATGCTAGAAATTCTTATGAACTCCTGAATAATACATTTGAATACTTAACACTGCAATGTTTGGTGTAATGGTGGAATGGTAGACTCTGTGGCTCAAGGTCAAATTATTGTGGTTTTTACTATTATTTCCACTGTTTGAACTTCTTATATACTTCTGAGTAATAAATACATATGATTATAGCCCTATGTGGTTCAGTGCACTGGTAAATAGTGTCTAGAGCTCAAGATCATAGTTTAATTGTGTTCTTTCCAGTACTCAAACATTTTATGAACTTCCAAACAATAAACCATTTGAGTTGATTTGATTTATTCAATGAAAGAAAACATTACTATATTTCTTAGAGCATCTTTGAGATAACATTTTAATGTAAATATGTTCTTCTTTCCCCACGAAACCATACCCAAGTTTATTATAAAATATTTTTTTTGGCTATTCCATGGAAGATGTGACTTTATAACAGTAGATTCATTAGTACCCTATCTGGTAAGCTGAAGAATATATCAATTAGACTTTATGTTAGTGATCATATTTTTAGAATCTTGAGAATTGTTAAAGGAATTTTTAGTCTGAATGGAAGGAGTAAAATATTTTTTGCATGGACTGAAATACAGTAGATAAATAATCTACTGCAGATACATTTTAAAATCAACATTGCATTTACCGACTTTTCTCATGGGCAATTTTACCCAGGTGTATCGGAGCTATTAATTCAAGTTTTTTAAAATTGGATTAACAAATACTACGATGAAGAAATTGCCACAGATAAAATTGTCTATCATGAAATTTTTAATAAATCCCACATTGTTAAATTTATATAATTTTAAATTAGATTGAAAATTTTTTTTTCTTCACATAAATTTTAAATAATTAATTTTTGTCAAGCTGAATAAAGAAACTTAGCCACATTTAAGCTTTTTATGTGATGATGTGATGTGATGTATTGTGGCTTCTTCTTAAATAAAGTCAAGAATATATCAGCAATTATGCCCAGATAAACCTGTTAGCCACTTTATTTTCCATTCCCACTCTAAATTTTCCCATAATCTGCTCTATCCCATTTCCACAACATAATCTTTGTCAACTGTATAACCTTTATATCTAAATCCTCTTTATTTTTTCCCAAACCCAGCATAAAAAACAATAATTCACTTTCTGTATAATCACTTTTTTCATATTTTTTCTTCCATAACTTGATTATATGTACTCTTTCTGTTTTCAACCATTTACATTCAATTAACAAATGCCTAATATTTTCTATTCCTTCCTTACATAATTTACAAAATAAATCACCCATTTTTTCCATTTACATGTATATTCTTTTGTAGCTAAAGATCCCGTTCGAGCTTTAAACAATAAACTACTTTCCTTACTATTATCATATATTAACTCACACCTAATATTCTGTTTATTTCTATATATATTTAAACTCTTTTTACTCTCCATACTATTTCTCCATCTCTCTAACTCCCAATTCTTTATTAATAAATCTATTCTTTTATCCCATTCCTTACTACTACAACACTCAATAATTCTCTTAACACAATCATCCCATCTTTTGTACAAATATACTGATATAAATTCTTTATCCAAATTTTTTGCATACCACATTACCTTTCTCACCCATCTTGTTACCTGCCCTTTACTCATAACCCAATTAAATACTATTTTGGTTATTCTTTTATTATCCATAAACTGCAATCTACCAAACCTTTTCATTTTACTTTTTGCATTTCTCATATGAAAACTTGACCATCCCATTTCTCCTTGAATTGCCTCCCTTTATGTGATGTGATGTGATGTGATGTATTATGGCTTCTCCTTAAATGAAGTCAAGAATATCTCAGCAATTATGCCCAGATAAACCTGTTAGCCACTTTCTTTTACATTCCCCACTCTAAATTTACCCATAATCTGCTCTATCCCATTTCCACAACATAATTTTTGTCAACTCTATAACCTTTATATCTAAATCCCCCTTATCTTTTCCCAAACCCAGCATAAAAACCAATAATTCACTTTCTGTATAATCACTCTTTTCATGTTTATTTTTCCACAACTTCATTATATGTACCCTTTCTGTTTTCAAACATTTACATTCAATTAACAAATGCCTAATATTTTCAATTCCTTCCTTACATAATTTACAAAATAAATCACCCATATTTTTCCATTTACATGTATATTCTTTTGTAGCTAAAGATTCTGTTCGAGCCTTAAACAATAAACTACTTTCCTTACTATTATCATAAATTAACTCACACCTAATATTCTGTTTATTTCTATATATATTTAAACTCTTTTTACTCTCCATACTATTTCTCCATCTCTCTAACTCCCTAGTCTTTATTAATAAATTTATTCTTTTATCCCATTCCTTATTACTATAACACTCAATAATCCTCTTAACACAATCATCCCATCTTTTGTACAAATATACTGATATAAATTCTTTATCCAAATCTTTTGCATAGCGCATTACCTTTCTCACCCATCTTGTTACCTGCCCTTTACTCATAACCCAATTAAATACTATTTTAGCTATTCTTTTATTATCCATAAACTGCAATCTACCAAACATTTTCATTTTACTTTTTGCATCTCTCATATGAAAACTTGACCATCCCATTTCTCCTTGAATTGCCTCCCTTGCTGTCCATACTTCTGCATCCAATGCATGTCTTCCTACTTCCCTTTGAGCTTTTTCTAAATAAAAACACCGCACAGCGCCACCTAGTGTGAAACTAATTTTGCTGTACTTGCTATATCATTGCATACTACCATTTTTTACGTGCTGAATGTAATAACAGCACATTGAAATTTATGTTACTCTTCAACATCTAAGTATCCCTTTTATTAATATATTACCAAGATATTTCAAATAGTTATTTTTTCTGAATTTGATATTCAATCAATTAAGATAAAAAAAAGTTTTACTGAATATTTTTCTTCCATCAGTGGCTGATTGTTCTAGTTTGATGACCTTACGGCAGACTATAGAGCTCATAGACTACAGATCACAGCTCAGCACTTCTGGTGTTCAAAATTTTTACAAATGATTGAACACTTAACCGTCAATTATTTCCTGGCTAATAAAACTTGCTTTTTTGAAAATTAATTACTAAATCAAAGACTTTGAATGTTGATTTAAAAACCTTAGAAATATTCTATAGATCATCTTTTGAATTGGTATGATAGAAAAATCATCAACATGCTGTAACTGTAGAAGATACAATGAAGTTCTTGTTTGTCACTTTTAATCCATTCAATTTAAAAACTTCCTTGTATAAGGTATCATCATGCTTACTTCCCAAAACCACATATAAACTGCTCTATAAAACTGACTTGTAATATTTATAAGCAATATTAACCATTACTGCTTCATAAAAAATATAGCAAATCACCGGCTATCGCAAGCTTTCAAATAAGGCAATAAGATTAATTGGTTATCTCTGAAATCACCATTTGCTGAAGTTTAAAAAATAAGGCTAATTTTCATTTTTTTTTTTTTTTGGTTTTTCCTATAAATAATTAATTGTTCAGCATTAAAAAATTGTATGATGTTTGGGAACCAGAAGTGATAGGCTCAAAGTGTGATCCATAGATCTTGAATGTTTGAATCCACCCTGCTTTAAACAAGACAGGACATTTTTTATAATGCTAGAACTGTTAAGTAATCAGTAGTTAATAATATTAAAATTCATTTGTAATATTTAATCTTGCCTTCAAATAATGGACTAATCCAGATTCCATCTTATCTTAATCAAATTGAGCATTTATTGCCATGAACTTAGCCAGTGGCAAGTATGGTCAGTAGGAAATGATACTCACCGAATCCGAATCTGTTCATTAAGAATAGGGAACTGGCAATAAATAGTCAATATTTTTGAAGATAGGATCAGAGAACTACTGGCACTTAAAGGCAGAATACATCTCCAGAAAACTATCACAGAGCTGAAAGACAGAATCTCCATTCTCCCGACATATATTGTAAATTAGAGTGAATATTTGCTTAAAATCTCAACCTATTTCAGTCATCAGACTATCCATATTTATTACATATGCCATGTGGATAGTCAGATGTTCACAATTCCACAATGAGATGAAAACATTCTTTTATAGAAACTTTCAAAAATACAAAAAAAAGAGACCAAACTCTAGCTACCAAACTAAGATATGAGGAGACATGGGATCTATTTCACATACAACAACAACTGCCATAAGAATGCTTCAAAGCATACTCCACAGAAAATAAAGAAAATGATTACAGAAACAGATATAGCTTGCAGCCAACAGGATACACATCAACCCACAAACCAACTTAGACTCAACAGCAGAACAATCTAAAACATGGAAGAAAAATGAACTTACACTTACTTGATATTACTTTGTAATTTTAGAGCAATAAATTCCTTAAGATAATAAATATAATATTAGAAATGTATTAAAACACATTTTTGTTTATATATACTACCATATATATTATTACTTGCATTTTTAAATGTATTTATTTTAGCACATCTTTTTATTGTTTCTGGAGAACAGATAAAAAGATAATGTGAAGTCTGAGGACACATGTACACTATTTCTCTAGTAGTGCTTGATCAGTGATTCTAATTGCTATAGGTGTACAAATATATGAATTACTTTTACTCAGTTTTAATTACTTATTTAATATTTTTGATAGAAAAAAATGATTTAAATATAATTTAAAATTATAAAAATTTAACAGTGTGTATTTAATAAAAAATTTCCCTCATAAATAACATTATCATCAAAACACCAAAACTCACTATTTTTTCTGTATTCTTCTTCTCTAGGGAGTACCTGTGTAGTTTTTAATTGTAGGTTTAAACCATCAAAACATCTCATAATCAATATTTAATATGTTTACATATACTTAATAAGAGTGCCAAACTCTCCATACAGTAGTGCCACCAAATACAAGCCTTCCTAATCAATAGATGAAAGAAGGTTTGCACATAAAATCCTTATCTATTGTCTACCCAACCAACATCCTCAGACTAGTTTCTTAATAATACTATTGTATGGAGAGTTTGGTACTCTTATTAACAGCATGAGTAAATATATTAAATGAAGATCATGTGATGTTTTGATGGTTTTATACCTATCCATCCCATGAGATAATTGTGGCTGTGCTTTTTGAAAAACAAAGATGCCAAAATATATAGATGCTGAAGTGAGTTCAGATCTATATGACTATACAATCAAATGAGCTTTGGTTGAAAACATTACAATGTTTTCATCTAGGGCTCCTCCTAGCTTTATAGTTAATAGGCAAAAGGTGGCTGCTAGAGGGTTGCATTAGATCCTAAGATCTAGTTGCAGTGCTCTCAAATCCAAGGCTCCTCATTGAAAGCCACAAGCTAAAAACTAGTCTTGCAGGTTAGATGAATAGGCATTAGATTGGGATTTTATACACAAACCCTCTGCATCCATTGATTATGGAGGCTTGCACTTGGTGGCACTACTGTATGGAGAGTTTGGTACTCTTGTTGTTATAAAAGCACTTTTATGAACTTAATTTGCATAGTAACTTAGCATCTGCAGTAGATAAATAATGTTAGAACAACAATGTTTTTCACTTCATGTTATTTTCATGGTTCATAAATTTGAAAATTAGGATGTAGTGTTAACTCATACAAGTCAAAGTATATTACGTTTTTTTATTTTACAACATCTTACCTATTATAGAGCATATCCTTGGTTTGATATTTCAGAAGGTGAGGTTAAGATTAATGAAACATTTATAAATAGAATGCAAATTTTTTATAGTCCCTATTAATCACCAATAAAGAGATTTATATGAAAAACAGTTTATGTCTATTATTCTGCCAAAATGCATCTTACAGATTATTTGCTTTTTACATAGGAATACTTTTTACATAGAAAGGTAGTGAATTTAACAGTTTAAACCATTAAGACATTGCATAATCATTTTTTTAATGCTTACACAAGCTGTTAAAATGGTAGCAATTTTTCCCACATAGTAGTGCCATCTAGCATAAACTCTAGCAATTGAGGTTAGGCATAATGATTTCTATCTAGTGCCTATGTATCCAATATCCTGACTAGGGTTTAGTTTATGGCTTTCATCAAAAAAGAAGCTCAGATCTGTGATCAGTGAAATTGGATCTTTGGATTCAATCTAGTGATTCTTGGATAGGTATCCACCAGATAGGGATTATAATGCATAAACTTATAACATCTACTAATTACTAGAGCTTGCAATTGGTGACACTATTACAGTAAAATGTTTATAGTTTTAATTTAGAAGTTTCATTGTATATTGTAAATACAATGTGTGATTAGAACAAAGTGGAAGATGTAGTAGTCATGATGGAGATTAATGAGTAATATATTAATCTTTAATTTATATCTGGGTAAAAAGTTAATTAATGTGCAGCTCAATAAGATTAATATTGCAAATTTTAATCAGCTTATCTTTATAGTGTATCCCAGCAAGGATTTCATAAAAAATGCTGACAGTTTTATTGCTTGGGAATTCATAAGAATTTCAAGCAGCAAAGCTGTAAGCATCAAAATTAATTCTGAGAAATTCTCAATTCTAAGTTGGATGCTCAACCAACTGTACCAAATCATACAGGGCACTACATCACACGACTTTTCTTATATTTGAACTTGTATTTTCAAGAGTGATTGCTTTAAGTCTTCACTGATGAAGGCAAAAAGTCAGAAACTGACCTGGATATAGAGATTTTGTAGTTCTCTATCCACCGATTAAATAAGATCATAATAGGTTGTTCTTAGAATGAAGATAGTTGCTTCTGGAAGCCATAGGAGTAACCTAATAAGGAATAATGTTATGTTGTTTATTAATATTCCTAGTCAAAGCAGAGACAAACATTTTTGTAGAATTGAAATCTCAGCTATATATAGAAATTATCCTAGAGTCTGACTACAAGATGATGCAAGTTTGGTTTCAAACCTTAGGAATTTTTTTAATATTAGATTGTTGGCCTGAAAAGTATAAAAGAGTAAAAGATGGCTCTAAATGTAGAAGTGCATTAGTTTTAACATTAAATTTTAGTCTTCATTAAGAAAGGCAAAAACAAAAATCCATTTACTCTGGAAATGGGGATTTATAGCACAATACCATTTACCAATCTATTGATTATCCAAACTTAAGTAGATTGCTCTAGAGTAGAGGGATAGGTAATATGGTTTTCTGTAACTAGGTTAGTCAAGGCTTAAATAAGTAAAAAATTAAATTCAATTAATTATTTCTTTTAAATTTTATCATTAAAGGGAGCAGCATATACTTACATCCATTACTGGGTTATTTTATGGTGTTAAACATGACATAATCATCAGTCTTCATGCTCATACAAGCTGTTTACACAGAGGCAAAACTCACCATACAGAAGCATTACTCAGTGCAAGCCAAAGTAATCACTTGATACAAAAGTTTTTGCATAAAATCTCTATCTAGTGCTTACTCATCCAACACCCCCAGACTAGTGACTACTAGAGGGTTGCATTAGAACTTAAGATCTAGATGCAGTGCTCTTATGTCCAAGGCTCCTCACTGATAAAAGCCACAACCTAATCTGGGGATATTGGATGAGTAGGTATTAGATAGGAATTTTATGCAAAAACCTTCCTGCATCCAATGATTACTCTGGCTTGCACTAAGTGGTGCTACTGTATGGAGTCTTTAGCCTCTGTGCGGTTTGCATAAGCATAAAGAATGATGATCATGTGGTATTTAACACCAATCCTGCCTAATAGGATTATGGTGACTGTTATTATTAGAGAACCAAAGACATCAAAAAGTATGGATGCTGAACTGAGCTCAGATCTACAAGCTAATGAGCTTGAATTGAAAATGTTATTGTATTTTCATTTTGGATTCAAAGCTTTATAGTTAGCTAATAAGGTAAAAGGTGGCTTCTGGAGGGTTGCATTAAATCCTAAAACCTAGGTGCAGTGCTGTCAGATCCAAGGCTCCTCACTGATGAAATCCACAAGCTAGAAACTAGTCTGGGGATTTTGGATGAATAGGCACCGGATAGAGATTTTATGCAAAAACCATCCTGCATCTATAGATTACTCCGGCTTGCACTATTTGCCTCTATCTTACTTTCAGTGTTCATATTAATAAAGGATTAAAGTTGATAAACGTTAATAAAAAGGGTTATAACAAATATGCATTATTTATCTAAAGCAATTTTATGATAAGTTAAAATAAAATAGAAATGAAGTTACTATTAATAAATCTTGGGTGGCCCTTCCTTACATATTTTATGTAAATTAATTAATTAATAGTAGTAAATATAAAATTGATTCCAAAAAATATCTACTGATTGTTTATGTAATTAAGTAATATAATGTCCAGAACCAAATTAGTCATAGGTCTACTATAGTAAATCAAGAATGAACCTTAATGTATTGAATATGCTCTCTAGATTTAGCATTTGACAATATGATTCCAAAAAATATCTACTGATTGTTTATGTAATTAAGTAATATAATGTCCAGAACCAAATTAGTCATAGGTCTACTATAGTAAATCAAGAATGAACCTTAATGTATTGAATATGCTCTCTAGATGTAGCATTTGACAATATGTAGAATAAACGAGTGGATCATCTTTTATTAAGTTATTTGTTATAAAGAAGATTTCTGTGAACTGCTTTAGCCAGAGGAGTGAGTTTGAACCAATCATTTTAAAGTGATTTTTTAGTTGAAGGGGTATTCATGATAAACTTTTCAATAACCAAAAATTGGTAAACAAGGGATTTTAACACACCATCATCAGATTTTCAATGATATGAGTGGCTAAAGAGTGGGAAAGGGTAGAAGAGTGAGACACATCCATCAGAGTTTGAAGGTTTACTATATTGATGTAAACTGGGACTGATTATATATATATATGTGGGAGATGATGAACTAGACCAACTGATGAGTGCTGTTTCAGCTGAAACATTTATCTTTTACACATATGTGATGCATGCGTATTGGTTGTATAAGTCGGAGTGGATGATTAAAGGATCTTGAAAGTCTGGGTTAAAATGTCCACTAATTACAAAGTGAATTCAATAAAAAATGATATATACTTTTGTTGTATATATTGTTAAATGCCAAAGCTAGAGGGCGTCTCAGTTATTATTATTATGGAAAATAAGGTGGCTAACAGGGTTATCTTGGCATAATTGCTGAGATATTTTTGACTTCATTTAAGGAGAAGCCACAATATATCACATCACATTATAATAATTATTATTATATCATTGGATGCAGATGTATGGACAGCAAGGGAGATAATTCAAGGAGAAATGGGATGGTCAAGTTTTCATATGAGAGATGCAAAAAGTAAAATGAAAATGTTTGGTAGATTGCAGTTTATGGATAATAAAAGAATAGCCAAAATAGTATTTAATTGGGTTATGAATAAAGGGTAGGTCTCAAGATAGGTGAGAAAGGTAATGCGGTATGCAAAAGATTTGGATAAAGAATTTATATCAGTATATTTGTACAAAAGATAGGATGATTGTGTTAAGAGAATTGTGGAGTGTTATAGTAGTAAGGAATGGGATAACAGAATAGATTTATTAATAAAGAATAGGGAGTTAGAGAGATGGAGAAATAGTATGGAGGATAAAAAGAGTTTAAATATATATAGAAATAAACAGAATATTAGGTGCAAGTTAATATATAATAGTAAGGAAAGCAGTTTATTATTTAAGGCTCGAACGGGATCTTTAGCTACAAAAGAATATACATGTAAATGGAAAAATATGGGCGATTTATAGAAAATATTAGGCATTTGTTAATTGAACGTAAATGTTTGAAAACAGAAAGGGTACATATAATGAAGTTATGGAAGAATAAATGTGAAAAAAGTGATTATACAGAAAGTGAATTATTGGTTTTTATGCTGGGTTTGGGAAAAGATAAGGGGTATTTAGATATAAAGGTTATAGAGTTGACAAAGATTACGTTGTGGAAATGGGATGGGGCAAAATATGGGAAAATTTAGAGTGGGGAATGGAAAAATAAAGTGGCTAACAGTTTTATCTGGGCATAATTGCTGAGATATTCTTGACTTCGTTTAAAAAGAAGCCACAATACATCACATCACATTTAATAACATGTTTAATTCAAACTTATTCTCAGTTGTTATTGGAGGGAAAAAAGAAACCAAAGCATTGCTTGGGATAGTTTCTGTTATTTGCTATCATCATCAATGCCAATGGTCCCATTATGTTGGAAAACGTTTTTTAATAAAATATGGCATGGGAACCCAGGAATTTTATTTATTGTTCAGCAAGAGTAGTTGGACCACATGTGGTATCCACCACCCAACTCATTGTAAGTATCATCAGATATTGTTTTCTGTAAAAGTTATCTACGTATGATCTCAAGGATATCGTAAATCATAATAGAAGACATTACTCAAGTCACATTCTCCCTGCTTACATTTAACACCAGCATTAAGAGCTGAAAACCATTTTATCACTACTTTTTAGCAGCTCATTGATTGTAAATAATTAGCATAAAGTAATACTGTGGATCAATCACTTAATACACCTGTTAAAAATATTGAAAAGATATAAGTGCAATTGAAATGAGAGATACATATGAAGTAATAGTTTTATAACATTAACAATAATGTAATCATTTTTTATATTACCATGATTTAAAATAACTTGAAAAAAAAAAAATTTTTTTTGTAATAATAATATTTTTTGTCAAATCTCTAGTTATAATTATTGATATTTTGACGAACTTTCTAATGACGAAACAAATACAGATCCTGAATGTCATTTTAAAGTAAATATTTAGTATCCATTCTTACTTATAATTATAAATTGAAATTACTATTTGTATTTTTATATTAGACTATTTCCATCATCTAATATGAGTATTGGATGTCTTTAAAAAAAATTAACTTTATTTAAATATTCCAAATACATTCAACTGTTAGTAATATTATATCAAACAATTAGTATATGCACAATGTTTTGAGAGATATTATTCTTTCCTCTTCTTCAGGTGTTGCTGGCCTGACCAGTGACAGTATAGCATGGGATTCGAACCCAGATCCTTAGATTCTTGAGTAATCCCATTCTAGTATTGTCACTAGTCTGTCCAGCAACACCTGATGAAGAGGAGAGAATACCTCTCGAAACATTGTGCATATATTAACTATTTGATGTGCTATTACTAACATTTGAAAGTTAAATTTTTCTAAAGACATTCAATACTCATATTAGATGATGGAAATAGTCCAATATAAAAATACAACTAGAACACAATCATCACAAGCCTTCAGGAAAACATGAAAGTACTATTGCTTCAAAAGATGAAATCCAAATGATGTTATCGGTAGAAAGCTCAATTTTTTTTTAAGTTAATGACATGAAGCTAATTATATTACTGAATGGATTATGCTTCAAAAGATGAAATCCAAATGATGTTATCGGTAGGAAGCTCAATTTTTTTTAAGTAAATGACATGAAGCTAAATTATATTACTGAATGGATTACAACTCTTAATTCAATTGTCATAGAATTAACTGAAATCAACAGATTTAAATGGATGTTTTACAATGGCTAATTTTCTTTAGATAATCATTACAAACTTTTTATATTGGTAAATAATACTTCATATTCAAGCAATTCAAACATTTATTTAATTATTTTATTATTCAATTATCATAGATTTATATATTTTACATAATAAATGGACATTGTTAAAATAATAGTAAAACTTTAATCATCAGAAGGAATAGACTTGAAAGATATCATATAATAAAATAAAGCATACATGCTTCATCTAATTTATGTTTAATTTAGATCAAATATCAGGAACCTCACTTTACGTACCACAAACAATTTCACAACTAATCATCTATGAACATTAGCAGTGCAAGCACATTCTCAAAACTTCTCTTACATTAAATTATAGAAGTCAGTGAAAGAGGTCAGCACTGTTAAATGCAGGTTAAAATGTATATATAAAATGTAAGTTAAAATGTATATAATCATCAGAAAGAAATTAGGCATGTTGTGGTAGAGTGTGCCATATGTGATGAGGTTTACCACTTCATATTTTTAAATAAAACTAGGAAGGATATACAAGGTTTATGGTTATGTAGACAGTGTGTAAATGTGATAAAAAGAGGTAAAAAAGTGGTTTCTAAGTGTAGATAGCTTAATGTGAGAATCAGGAGAAATGGAGCAAAAAATAGTTGAGGGGGATAGGATAGAGTATGTTTTTAGTGGAGTGACAAGAGATATAGATAAAAAATAGATAGTGCAATGGAGATAGTTATCCAAAGATGAAGTAAGATAAATGAAAAGATAAAGGATGTAGAAGCAAAATTAAAATTGTTAGAGACAAAGTATGAGCAGATAAAGCAATTATTGAATAGGAATGATAAGGAAAAAGTAAATAAGGAAGTCCAGAAGGTGGTAGAGAAAATTATGAATGAAGCAGAGAAAATAGACTATGAGACAGTATTGGTAGGAGATTCACTAATTAGAGAATATGGAAATATAATTGCAAGGAAAAATAGAAATAGGTATGTAAGAGTATGTTTTCCTGGAGCTATAATTAGGGATGTTACAGATAAAGTAAGAAGCCAGGAAGTAGAGATGTGTATGTTATGGTACGAATAATTTGTCAAAGCCATCAGAGAGAGAGAGAGAGAGAGAGAGAGAGAGTAATGGATGAGTACATAGAATTGATTAGGAATTTGAGTAAGATTAAAGGAAGAGTAAGAATAGTTTGTTCAGAAGTCAGTGATTTGAAAAAACAAAGATCTATATAGAACAAACTCTTATGAAAAATGGTTATTCATCAGCTATTATTAAGAAAATGTTGAATAGACAACAAAAAGAACTATCAAGAGAAAAGACAATTATTGGTACTGTAGTGTCTCCATATATTCCAAAAATAGACAAATTAAGGAAAATCTGCCATCAGTATAACATCAAAACAGCTTTCCAGTGCCATACCAGATTTTGAGGAATTCTAACATCTACAAAGCCTAAACTTGAAATGCTGCGAAGAAAAAACTGCATTTATAAAATACAATGTGAATCTGAAAGAACATATATACTGGTGAGACCAATCATCCCATTGAAAAGTGCTTGCAAGAACATAAATTGATGATTAGAAGAGAGAAAACAGATGTGTCTAAGATAGCAGATAATGTATGTACCAATGAATATAGGTTTAATTAGGAAAATACAAAAATATTGGATAGAGAAGAAAAGGTACAAAGGAGAACATTTAAAGAAGCTACTGACATGACAATGGTAAAAATCCCATAAGCCAACCTAATGTGATTATACATAACATATGGAAACCACTAATCAACTTTGCTCTCAAAGAAGAAATGGAGAAATTGGGAGGAACCTCATAGATAAGTATATGAAATTTCTACTGACTGTTACCTTTGGTAGAATGGCTCAATTGGTTAGAGCGGTTCCTTAAAATTCAATAGTCATGAATCTAAAAATCCAGATTCAAATCCTATGCTAGTACTGTTAATTGTCAGGCCAGAAACACTTGAAAAAAAGAGAAAATAATCTCTTAAAACATTGTGCAAATACTAACCTGTTTGATGTGCTATTACTAACAGTTAAATGTATTTAGAATATTTCAATAAAGTTAAATTTTTCTAAAGACATTCGATACGCATATTAGATGATGGAAATAGTCCAATATAAAAATACAACTAGAACACCATCATCACGAACCTTCAGGAAAACAATATTTGGCTATGTCTTCAAATGTAAAGAGTATTAATGATGACAGGAAATGTAAAATTTATAAAGCCATAGTTGACTAACAATGTAGAATCCTTAATGAACAGAAAGCATAGCATTCATTTGAGTACCTCTTAGAACATATACTTTTAAGTGTATAATTTTATATTTCCATTCTTATTTTTAATATAACAATTGCTTTTTCACCTCTAAAGATGCATTAAAATTTTACTTAATCTTTTCAATATTTTCTCCATGTATGAATCATTATTAATATTGCTTTTAATTTATTAAGCATTTATTAACTTTGTTTTATATCATATTCCAACTTCCCCCTTAATTTAATATTTGTTTGCAAGTTATTATAATTTTCAACATTATATTATTTCATAATTTAAATAAATGCATTTCCATGGCCCATGATGCATGACAATAATTGTTTTGAAGATATACTTCTATATATTCTTTCCCCCCACTTACTTCTATATATACTTGTGAGCTGCAGACCTCTATGTAAAAATGAATTCCAAGTCATTTAACTGTGATTGGTTGGCTTATATTAGTATGTGTTTCCAGACTTGATATTAATGTGTTAGGCTCAAATCACCGCACTTTTATGATTTAGTCATTCATTAGTTTTAATAAAAAAATAACCAAAATGTAAATTTTGTATATATTTGTTAGTGTGTTATCTTTATAGCTATACTTTCTGTTACCCATCATATTTCTATCACATTCCATGCCATTTCTATTACAGGAATCTAATAGATTAATGACCATCTTAGAGATATAACACAAAGAAACTAAGTGCTCTAAGATGATGCTAATCTCATTATAGATGGACAAAAAAATAAGCCACCCAACAACATTATTTTTTTGATAGTTTAACCAAAATATCTTGCTTAACTCATAAGTAAATGATATGACTGTAATTGTGAAGCAAGTTTATACTTTAGGCAAAAGCAAAATTCAAACAGTTCAGATCAAAGCAAAGACTTCTCTAGAATACCTCAATGAAGAAACACCGATGATGACAAATTCATCAACCAAACCAAATATAGGACTGTGAGGGTTAGAGTTTTTCTTTCTTATTTCACTTTCTATTAAGAATGTCTGGATAACCATTTATTTTATGATAGTGCAAACAAAAAGGACCATGCCCAGAATCCCCTATTGAATTAGAAAGTATGATCACCAGAATGTTGTACATCATATCTTAAAAAAATGAAGTTTTTGTTTTTGCTTTTTTTTTCATCATCACACCTGTATTTGATTCCCAATTCCTTAAACTGCCCATAAACATTTCCAAAAAATACAATCATAAAAATCAAAAACAGTATTGGTGCAAAACACTTTCTTGTTTAACACCAGTTTATTTCCAAATGCCTCAGATTTTCCATCTGTAGCAATAACACTTCATCATGACGTGAATAAACTTTGGTGGTCAACCATTTAATTTCAAACTTGGCCACAGCTGTTTGGAATAAGCGAATCAAATGCCTTAATCAAATCAATGAAAGCAGGGTATATATCATTCTTATGTTTCTTTTGTTACTGCATTTGCCTCGAAACAAAACCGTAAACAATATTTCTTTATTTTTTTAACATTGAGTCTTTGGGGATCATTCATCTAAGGCTGACACTATTAATAAAACTGTTAAGTGCCTTCTCTCTAATGGATAATAATAATATTCAATGATAATTATTGCAATCTTATCTATTACCTTTATTTTTAACAATAGGAACAATGGATGCATCCTTACTTTATGAGTCCATATATTCCTAAAAATATTCTAATATTTTTGATGCTCAAATATCACATTTTGAAACTTCTTTAAGTATCACATCAGGATCTATATATCTCTCCATTTTTAAAATTACAAATAGTGTTTTAATAGTGTTGGATATATTTGTTTAAATCTAAATGAGTAGATAAAATAAATATATCATTAAAACTCATCTCAATTCTTGTATCATCATTCAAAAATATTACTGCACCCATTCAAAATATCATTGTCATCATGTGAGTATAATGTTAACTAGCTAGATACCCATTTACTGACCAATATTGGATTATCAATTAAATTGGCTATTGATCTGCTATTAAAAAAAATACATAGCATTGTGAAAAAATATTAAGATTTTCTTAGTCTGGGTTTGAACTCAAGTAGTATGCATGCAAGCAAATACCCCAGTACCGAATAATGAAGCCATTTTTATTAGCATATACATTTTATATTTTTTTAGTTTGGAAAACGTTAAGCATTCTTAAAAAAATGAATACGTCATGGCTTAAGGAAGAGATCATTCTAAGTCCCTCCCGCTTTTGTTGCTTATGCTTTCGTCATCAATATATGTTTCTCATCCATCAGTTTTAAGTAAATTACCGCATACATTTTGTATTTTGTACACATTTCATTTTCTTGATTTATATTTTATTTACAACTGAGCAGATAGATTTTCTTTTATTTTCCATTTGTGAAATTGAATTAAATTTCAAATTTTTTTTTTTAAAAAAGACAAAAAATCAAATAAATCAGTTGATTTTATTTTCTATTTAAAAAATGTGTCAAATCACGTTTTTTGTTCGAAAGCAATAAATAAACGAGATATGCTGAAGAATTGTACAAACAAAATATTTCAAACTTATAAACAATACTTTATGAATAAATATATATTTTTTCTATTTATCTAAATTAAATATTTTTTTTTAGTGTTACAAAATATTTTTAATTTTCAAAGTGAAAAAATAAAAACTTTCTTTATTTGAAAGTAAATGTTTTTGTTCAATATAAAATAACTCAAATAAAGAGTTTTAAAGGTCATAGGTGTCAAAATAAATGATAAGTTATAATTTATTTTAGATACTCTTTCTTTGTTATTGAATATATACACATAAAGAAACTGTAAAGGATTTAAACAGTTTTTCGTGAATATTTTTTTTAAAAAGTCTGATTTTATTGTTCAAGACTTCATAAGATGTTCAAGCCCCCAATGTTTAGATATGGGTATGATCAGTGGACCTCAAACGGCAGAGTCTATCATTCTAACATTGCACCAAAACACACCAGGCTTTTAAATATACAGTATATACAATTCTGTAACATTTTCTTTATAAATCTTTGTTTTTATTCTAATAATTAATTATGTAACTTTACCATGTATTCTATCTATATTTCAACCAAATTCTGTGCTCATTTTCAAGATTCTCTTTAATTATTCCTACAAATACATATAAACTTATTAAATATAACAGTCTACATATATTTGTAGAAATAATTAAAAAGTAACTTGGAAATGACCATAAAATGTGGGTATAAACAGTGTTACAATATATTGGTGATATATTAGTATATATGCACATTAAGTAATCACTGATTAGAAGTGCTTGAAATAAGCTTAACCACATGCTCTAACAAATGGAAATAACTTTTTATTAAAGTTTACTTATAGATAAAAGATGAATTTTACATTTATCTTAGAGCCAAGTTGTTTTATATAAAATAAAGAGTTATTTTTGTATGTATAAAGATTCACAACTTTTTAAAATCTTAATACTTATAATATGCTTTAAACATATATAGGTGAACTTAATAAAAATTTTCACAAATAATAATGTTTAGCTTAGCGCTTTCGGAGTATGCTTACTCCATATTCATAGCCATATTAATCTTAATAATAATTAATCAGGTGCTCATGAGAGGTATATATAGATTATAAATTAGATATTTTCTGATATATGTTTTATTTTATATATATCGCTTATGAATAGATGGTTAGTTATGAATATAATTGTAGAAATTTTTAATATTTACATAAATAGCTGTCTTTCTTCCTCGTTAAACAATTTGAATTCTGTGATAAAAGGAGTATCTGTCTTTTGTCTCAAAATAAAATTTGGACAAAAGGCTATTTGGGTTAATTAGAGCATGTGATTTAACTTGGGGCTACCAATTCTACTTGGTGTTTGCCATACCTGGACATTTTTTATTTGTTTCTTGGAGAATACTATTTGATTCAATTGTTTATACCTTAAATTATAATCCCATTCATGGACCAAACAAGTCCAAATACATTACTAAGATAATTCACAGGCTACATTCCTAAAGAATCATTTAAATGAACTTGCAAATAATATCAATCTTTTGTTAGATCAATGCCAATCTATAAAAGATTCTTTAGTAGTCTTATTTGTGAATTATCTTAGAAACATATTTGTTCCAAGAATGGGTTTATATTTTACTGTTACATAATTTGATAAACCATAATTTATTTATATATTCATTAAAAATCATTAGAATTTCACTTTAAATTATCTGAAAAAAAAAAGTCCACCGTATAATTGGCTCATAGAATAAAAGCAAGATTATCAAAAAAAATTATAAAACTGAGTGATAATATATGTGTATATGGTATTATAAATGCAATTTATCCACTCTACTTTGAACACTTTTTAGCAAAACCTTTTATTGTACATATATGCATACACAATCTTATGTTTCAACTGTCGTGCAGTCTTCTTCAGAGCAATTGTTAACAGTGGTTCTGAAGAAGATTGCAGGACTGCCAAATTGTAAGATTGTGTATGCATATATGTCCAATAAAAGTAGCAGTGGCTCTGAAGAAGACAACAGGGCAGCCAAAATGTAAGATTGTGTCCACATCCACATATATCAACAATAAAAGTAACAGTGGCTTTGAAGAAGACTGCAGGATGGTCAAAACATAAGATTGTGTACTCATATATGTATAATAAAAGGTTTTGCTAAAAAGTGTTCAAAATAGAGTGCATAAATTGCATTTATATAAGATATTACAGCAAAGAAAAGGAAGAGATGAATTTGGCATATATGGTATTAATAAGCCAATTTATTTTTACAAACAAGGCAAAACTCTCCATTCAGTAGTGCCACCTGATGGTGATCATATGATGCTTAACGGTTTAACACCAATTTATTTTTGTTAATAGATTTATTTAAATCTTTTCTTCAAGATTATTTACAAACTATATGTCTGGCTAACTGGGATTAAATCAGATTTCAAGAGAGGTTCAATGGACTAAAGTTGTATTATTGTAAAGGTTATTTACATACATAATATTATTTTAAACTTAGGCTTTGTGAAATGATTTTCTTTTCAAGATACAATCAGTCTTTGGAGTTTTCTTTCAGATATCTGATCTCATATCTAACCCAGTTAACTATCTTATATTGGTCAGAAATTAGGTATTTAGCTCTTTTTAATTGAAAGGTAAATGGTTATTATATATTTACTTAGCATGTATACACCTGTATCTTTAAACTGATTTTAGAATAAAATTTTAATTTATGCTTAATTATTGCTTAAATATCTTAATGAAAAATAAATTATTAATCATTAGTCAAATGTCTACTCATTTTGTAGTCACCAGAAGAAAACAAATTGTGTAACAAAAAATCCCATAATGCATTTCTTTTTAAAAGCAAAAATCTGATATATCTATAACAGCAGTACTGTTTGTCTGTGTAAATTTTAACACAACTTCTGGTTCAGCAATTAACTGGGTGTAAATGCCAGTATTTTCTTTTTGTTAAATGATTTAGATCTGATTTTAAACATGCTCAAACTATAAATACCTAAATTTCACATATCACATGATGATAATAGTAATAATTCTTAATATAAGGAATGCTTATTATGGTTTTTTAATGGGAGACCATTCACCTAGTACCTGGTTGGTTTCAGAGATATTTCTGATGGAGTTCTTGCAATTCAAATATAAAGAGAGATTTTTTTACTTCCTTCCTTCCAAGCCAGAAATTAAAACAAAACTTAGCTTATTAGAAATAAAAATAAATAATTTAAAGAATTTTAAACATTGGAAATGACAAGAATGGTTTATGATTGGCTCCAATGACTGGCATTCTCCTATTCTACGGCAATTTTTTTTAGACACATAATTAATTTGTTCATTGTAGGTAAACACAGATATACATATAATGTGTTCAAAATCTTACTGCAGTTTTAAATAACTTCAGAAAATACAATTGCAACAAACTAAATAGATAAATGGAATATTATTTCAAAAATTTTTTTAAACTTTACTGGTTAATAAAAAAAAAGTCATTCATTTGGAAATTATTTTGAGATCATGCTATTGGTCCTTCATCTGTGACCACCTGTAACACTTTTTTGCCGATTTTGCATTCATTTGTCAATAGAAATGAAATGAAAATAATATTGATTTATTAGTTCAAAAAATAATCTAAAGAGGTCAGCATTTCACAGAACAATTTTTTTTTCCAAAGGGACTGAAGCTCTGTCCCAAAGTGTTGATTGATAGATTCTTTCAAGGAACGGTTTTGTGACTAAATGTAAACTTTTTTCAATTGTTGTTAGTGATGAGCAGATAATTTCATTGTTTCCATGGTTTATTTAAATATTTGTGATTATTTTTACAAAATATTTGTATAATAATTATTAAAAAAGAAATGTTTTCAAGATTTCACTTAGTTTTTAAAAAAATATATTTTATTTTTAAAAATACAAATTAAGAGATTTGAAGAATTGATAAAAAGGAAACTACCATCATTATGTTCTGTTAAACATAGTTAGTACTGAACCATCTCTGTGTAATTTGGTGCAGTTGGAAGATTGCCTGACTTGGGATCATCCCAGGGTCATTTCTGGTGTTTGCAGTTCTGTCACTCTAACTTCTTATTCACTCCTGAGCAATAAAGCCGCATGGGTTATGATTTAGTACTGAACTTTTGTGCTATTTAAATAGCTATAGGTGCACTTTTAAATTTTAGAATGGAATTTCGTAGCTTTATGATGCTTTATTTATTTATATATAAAAATAACAATCATTCAATAAAGATTTTGTTAATTTACTTTTTGATAGCATTCCATTATGCCAACAAGAAAAAATAATCTTGTTACTTATTTTACTTTATAATTTTTTCTATATTTGCAAAGTTTAAATAAAGCGAAACTCTCCATGTAGTGCCACCCTGTGCCAACCAGGATAATCAATGAATACCAGAAGGCTTGTGCATAAAATCCCTATTATTCTGGTTGGCACTACTGTATGGAGAGTTTTATTTTGTTTATAAACAATTATGTGCTAATATAAGAGATAATGATCATGTGATGCTTAAAAGTTTAAATACAATTTTTTAAGGATGTTTTTATATGTAAACTTACTTTGCTAATAAATTAGGCCCAATTTATTGAATTTTAATATAGAATCAAGATTTAAATTAGTAAAATCAAATATTGAATGTTTACAAAAATCACCACTACAGAATATAAAGAAAATGCACATTCATTGAAGGGATAAATATTAAATGTTTCTTATTAATATTCAATGTAACTGCTATTTATGTTTTGCCCATACTGTGTTTTCTGGAAATAAGCTATGATTAATTGATTTGGATTTCTGGAATTTTCCAGTCATCTGATAATTAACTTTCTGTAGAGAGTCTTCTTTTAATGAATATATGTTTTTTAAAGCACAGTTTTCCATGTAAGTTCAACTGATAAGAGAATGCAGTGATCTTATTAATAATATATCTAACCATTGTCAATTTTAGAAAAGGAATGGCTTTATTGTTTGGGAGTTTGAAGAATTTTAAATACCAGAAGTGATGATGGAGGTATGCATGAACTGTAGAATTTTGAATGCTAAAAGTGATGATGGACCTATAGAATTTGAATGCCAGAAATGATGGAGCTATGCATGAACTGCAGAATTTTGAATGCTAGAAGTGATGATGGACTTATGCATGAACTGTAGAATTTTGAATGTCAGAAGTGATAAAGATATGCATGAAGTGTAGACTTTTGAATGCCAGAAGTGATGGAACTATGCATGAACTGCAAAATTTTGAATGCCAGAAGTGATGGAATTATGCATGAACTGTAGAATTTTGTATGCCAGAAATGATGGAGCTATGCATGAATGGTAGAATTTTGAATGCCAGAATTGATGATGGACCTATGCATAAACTGTAGAATTTGAATGCCAGAAATGGAGCTATGCATGAACTGCAGAATTTTGAATGCTAGAAGTGATGATGGACTTATGCATGAACTGTAGAATTTTGAATGTCAGAAGTGATAAAGATATGCATGAACTGTAGTCTTTTGACTGCCAAAAGTGATGGAACTATGCATGAACTGCAAAATTTTGAATGCCAGAAGTGATATAAAGGAGCTATGCATGAACTATGTATCTTAAGCTCCAGAGTCTGCAATTCTACCACTTTCCAAAATTATACAGTCCACAATTAGTAACTTATTGTTCCAAACTCACAAAACTAATTACATTTACAGAAATAGAGTAATTTCATTGTGAAATATTTTTCATGTCTGTGGCGTGAAATGATTTATTTTCGCAACTCAGTAAAGGCTGAATACACTTTTGGTGAGGTCCATCAGAAAATCAATATTCAAATATTTTATTCTCTATTTCTGAAATGATTAAAACTGCATTAGATATATAGATTCTTTTAAAAATGTTATCTGTTCAACTGGTGCTGGTCCTCACATCTAAATAATAGATGTTTATGTAATCTTTATGCATGAATAATAGCCAAATAATTAGTTACTTGGGAATTCTCATGATATTCAGCTCTCAAATTGATAGGTTAATCTGCAGTGCACAAATAATTAGGTCTCAAGTCCTCTCAATTACTATTCTACAGCTATGTGGAAAATCTATTTTCTCTGCTATAGTTTTATCATCTAGTATAAACTTAAGTTATCAATAGATACCATCCTTTTGTGCTTAATAAATTCATATCACTGCTGTTCTATCCATATAGACAGTTTTCAATATGGATTCAATAAGAACTATCATCTGGTACTTATAGATTACTCGAGTTTATGTTAAGTGGTAGAACTGGAGTAAAATAATTTTTTTTCATAAAAGTAATATGTAAAGATCATGTGATATTTTTTGTTGTTGTGCTTAACCACACAGAGTTTTTACTTATTAATACATGCATTAAAAATTATATAGAAACTATAGATGAAAAACAGTTTTATGGTTTAATATAGAACAGACTTAAAATCATAATTTCACACTAACAGGATGCAAAATTGATTTAATATTGTTTGACTAAACTTAACATTTTTATGTGTCATATCTTACCTTGCCTTCAAATAATGGACTATTCCAGATTCCATCTCGTCTAGATTAGACTGAGCATTCATTCCTACGGACCAATGTGTATACAGATAGATAATGTATATCCAATAGTAAGAACAGGCCAATAGGCTATGATACTCACTAAATCTGAATGTTTCCAGTATGGATGAGGATTTAAAGGCAAGGTTATATATTACAATATGTGGATGAAATTCTTTTATCAATATAAAACATGGGATTTATCATAAAGTAAATTTTGATATGAATAGCAAATGCTAATTTGTTATTCTGCTTCAAGCTTTAGTCATCTTCAGAAGTATAAAATAACACTTTTTTTAAAAAAAAGTTTAATTTTCTTACAGCAAACAAGTATAATCGAAATATCATCTCCATGCTTTCAATTTAGCAGGTATTACATTGAATTTCAAAAATTCCTGAACTTTAATTTCTTTTCTCAGTGTTAAAATAAGGCAGAACTGAAGATTGTAATTAAATTTTATACACAGTTTGAACTGTCAAATCATACGTAGATTCAAATAATAATTCATACAAGGGATATCCAGTAAAAGAAATGACCGGTCATTAGTTTTTTCTGCAAGTCACAGCGCCATCTCTAAATAAACACATGCATTAGATAGAACATAGATTAGCCCACAAAATTTTTAAATTGCTAGCCTGTCAAGTTCATGAGTTGGAATACGAATTGTGACAGAATATTTCCAAATCTTAAGTAACTATGGTATGATAGGCTAACATTACATTTTCTTTTGAACTGAGCAAAGCTGCCACTAAAATGTTTGAAATGATTCAAACTATGTATGACAATAAATCCATAAATCACTAGAACATTTTGCAAGGTTTGCAATGAAAGTATTAAAAATGTTCTTCAAAGGTATAAACCATTCTATCACACCCAGACACATTTTAACTCCTTAAAATTTTCATCTCACTACATATATGTTGATTTAGAGATTGCACAGTCGAAGTTTGGAAAGAGAACCAATTACACTGAGGAAAAATACTGTATATATTGAAACCATATCTCCCAATATGACAACAACTAGATAAATCACAATATTTTTTACCAGAAAGATGTGTCAAATCACAACTTCGTAAAGCATAAATGCAGTTTCACATCAAAATTACTAGTGATTTGGACTTTAAATTTAAGATCTGATTTGCCATTAGCAGTAATATAAAGCAAGTACATATGAAAGATAGTGAGCATATCACATGACTTTCTCCTATACAGGCAAGAATAGTTATATTCACTCTACTCTAAAGACATTTATAGCAAGTTTGAAGAATCAGTGGACTTTAAAAAATTATAAAATTTCCATCTCCTGACTAGTTTCTGGTTTTTACCTCTCCCAGAGAAATCCTAATTTTTATAGCACTATAAAATCCAATCTAAAGTTCATTGATTGCTCAAACTTACAATAGATGGCTCTAGGGTATAATAAAAAGATAATATGCAACTAGTATGTACAGAATATCAGAATGATTTATGGATAAGACAAGATTTGCCTTTAGCTGTAAGATAATATGATGTCTTTGGATAAAGTGAATTTATATCATAAAACATTCTAGTATTCTTTACATCTTTTTTATTCTACCCTAGAGTGATCTATTATAAGCTTCAGCAATCAGTGGACCTTAGATCGTATAGAGCTATAAAAATTAGAATTTCACTGACAAAGGCAAATGCCAGAAACTGGTCTGAAAATGGAAATTTTATAACATTTGGAATCCATTAATTCTTTAAACTTACTATAGAGATCGCTAGAGTAGATTGAAGATAACTAACTACTCCTGGAAGTATATGAGAAAGTCAAGTGATCCTTGTTGTTGATATCACTATCTTTTGTGAGTGTTTGCTGATCTGTTATCAAGAAAACATAACAATCAAAAGCAGTATCATCCTGCTTGGTCTATAATTTGGCTAATAACTACAAATCTATTAATCTTTTGTGGGATCATTGATGTTACCATTTGTTGTTATATACTTTTCTAAAAGCATAAATAAATATATATATGAAAAACAAAAAACAAGTTAAAAACTTGCTAACGCTTGTATTTATGTCAACAGATGGCGTTCTACCAAAAACACCATCAAGTGTATGTTTACATAAACGTCAGAGTATGCATTCACTATCTCTAACTTTAATTCCACTTTTAGATCATGATTTCAAGCTATTTGCTATCATCAGTGAAAGACAGGAATTTTAGAAACTAGATCTAAACACAAACTCTGAGCGTTTATGAAACAGTTTCTATTCAACTTGTATGCGTGAATCTTTTAGACATGTAATGTCTTCAAAATCAGCATAGCAAGCCAGATCAGACCCATATAGCTATCTGGCTTGCTTTGCTGATTTTGAAGACATTATGTGTCTAAAAGATTCACGCTTGCAAGTTGAATAGAAACTGTTTCATAAACGCTCAGAGTTTGTGTCTAGATCTAGTTTCTAAAATTCCTGTCTTTCACTGATGATAGCAAATAGCTTGAAATCATGATCTGAAAGTGGAATTAAAGTTGGAGATAGTGAATGCATACTCTGACGTTTATGTAAACATACGCTTGACGGTATTTTTGGTAGAATGCCATCTGTTGACATATATATATATTGTTATTACGGTACATATTATTTTTATCATCTAACATTAAATATTGAATGTCTTTAGAAAAATATTTAAACTTTATTTACGTTTTCCAATTGCATTCAATTGTTAGGAATAGCTCACAGTTTAGAATATAACACAATGTTTCAAGTGATATTATTCTCCTCTCTTTTCCAGGTGTTGCTGGTTTGACCAGTGACAATTCTTGCAATGGAATCAAACCCTGGATTTTTGAATATTAAATTTTGAGGTAACACTCCAAACAGTAGTCAAAAATGTAAAGATCCAAAGTTCTATTCCAATGCTGGTATTGTCACTGATCAGGGCAGCAGTACCTGAAGGTGAAAGAAGAATATTACCACCTGAAACATTGTGTTAAATATTAACGTGTGTGCCAATACTAATAGTTAAATGTAATTTAAAATTTAAATAAAGTTTAAATTTTTTTTCTAAGGACATCCAATATTTAATATTGGACTATGGAAATAGCCTAACATATAATAAAAATTACCATCACAATCCTTCAGGCAAACACACACATATATATACTTAAAATATCTTCATCAGTTATAATGGATGTAAGAGAAAGTAATATTTCAGTCCCAGTAACATTTCATCACATATGCATATTAATATGGCTAATTGACCCTATCGCTAACATTTATACTTTTATCAATTAATGTTTTGTAATCATAAAACATTACTGACAAGTTTTAACTTTTCTTGATCAAAGAATTTTAATGATTTTACCACCTACCTGTTTTACATGCTCACAATCACAAAAACATTTTGAACTATGAGTTTTAAAATAAAATAACTCATTCCATTCACACGTTCATCATCTTCATATGTACATGTAAATACGATTGTTTTGAAAAGCATAGTTTTGATTTTAGATTAGTTTCTTTTATTTTACCTAAATTGGATCATGCTCTAAACTGCATTTTATATTGATATTACTTCAGTTCTGCCATCTATTGTAAGCTTGAGTAATTAATAAAAGCTATGTGGTAGTGTTTATTAAATTAATGTAGTGTTATTCTATTCACATACTGAGGCTAGTTTCTGACTTATAGCATTCATTAGTGAAAGGTTATTAATCTAAATCTAATGCACTGGATATTTTAGATCCAATGCCATAGATAAATTCAAAATTGTTTATTGATGGTGACCATCTTCCAAAAATTGGTTTGGGATATGAATAGAATGGTATTGGATAGGGATTTAATAAGCACTGCCATTTGTTTTTAATATTATTTCTATTTTTCAATAGGTGGCAGCAGGATATTAGTATAAACAGAATTTACTTCTGAAAAGCATTGTGTAAGCTGGGGTCATGTGATTTTTTCTTTGATTCTACAAAAACGAATTTTATAAAACCAATTTAATTCACATACATTGAGAACATTGATATTACTCCTACAAATTAAATCCAAAATCTTGCTGTTATGTCAGAAAAGTCATTTCTTGTTTCTATCTCGCCTAAAAAAAATTTGCGTTCTTCTTTTATGAGTATTTCCTTACCACTCGTTGAATATGGCATGATTGGTATCCTTCCTATAAAATAAAATTAAAATTAACTACAGTTGAATTAATAAAATAAAAATAGGCAATAGAAAATAATTTCACATTTTAGTTGTAATTTATATATAACCACTAAGCATCACATGATCACCATTTCTTATGCTTACACAACCTATTTACACAGAGGTTAAACTCTCGATACAGTAGTGCCACCAGTGCAATCCAGAGTAATCAATGAATGCAAGCAGGCCCCTCACTGATGAAATCTATAAGCTGTCTGGGGATATGAGATGAATAGGTATTAGATAGGGATTTTATGCAAAAACCTTCTTGCATCCATTGATTACTCTGACTTGCACCTAGGGCACTACTGTGTGACGAATTTAGTCTCTGTCTAATTTATATATATTTTATTTTAATGTAGATAATCTAAATATTTTTTACCAGCACAGTGTTAAACTATAATTCTGATATAAAGGTTATCATCCTTCACACATTTCTAGATTATCTACATTGAATATAAAATCTTCTAATATTAAGACATAGTAATTTTCAATATTTCACAAGGGTTAGTTCATAACAAAATAAAAATGTAAGTAAAGTGAATAATATAATATATTCATGATCTCAGTCTAAGTTGCTTAAGATTGGCCTATGTAATTGCATGTACATACAAAAATAAGATAGCTATTTTTATCTTTTCAAAGTCTTTATCTTGTGACTTGTAATGAGAGCTTACTAGTATTTAACATCATTAATTGAATATTAAAGCATTATGGCGTATGTGTGAAGGTTGATAGTTTTGTCGAGTATAAAACATGCAAAATATTACTTCTAAAACTGTTTATCATAGGATGAATCACAGAATTAAGACAAATCAGTATGAATTCTTTTCTCACTATTTCACTTATTCACTACTATTCTATCAACAATAAAAAATCTTTATCTTTCACTGCTTCTGTGCCAATTGAATGTATGTCTTAGCATAACTAATACATGCCAGATGATAATGTTTATTAAATTTATATCTACCGCAAACCTATCCAAATATTTCCAGATTAGTTTTCAACTTATGACATTCATCAGTGAGGAACCTTTGATCTTGGAACAGTGCACTTGGACCTTCAAAATGTGTAATGCACTTTTCTTCTAGCAGTAATTGTTTTCTTCTCTGTTTTACTATCAAACTATATGAGCCCAAATTGAAAAACGTTTCCAATTTAAGCCAACTTACCTATATAGTCATATAGATCAGAAAGCAGTTCTGAAAACAGTTCAATATCTTCATATTATGGTGTCCTTCTTTAACAATGATGGACACTTCTATCCAATGAACAGAATTGGCATCAAACTATTAAAATGTCACATACCATTGTCATCTGATAGTTTGACTGTAAAGCAAATAAATAAATAATGGGACTAAAGGTAAAATGCATTAGATCTTAAAGGACCATTCATAGATTCTCACTGATGAAAGTCATAAGCTAGACCCTAGTCTACAACACAGGATAGAGATTTATTAAACTCTATCACATGTTATCTATTGATTAATAAAACTAATGCTAAGTGACATAGTAGTAGTAAAAGAAAAAGATTACACTGCTGAACAGCAATGTGTAAGCTGAAGTTATGTGATATTGTATTGTTTAATGAAAAATTTTGAGTGTTTCTAGCTGGTGGGCCAGGATGAAAATATATGATATGAGATTGATGTTTATAATATAAATAAGGGAATAAACCTTTGATCATGCATTTACCCACCCTTATCCATAAACAACAATTTAAAAAGAATAAGTGGACCATTTATGCTTAGAGTTTATTGTTATATAAAACAACTTTGCTCATGCTTACAGATGAGTGCTTGTAAATTTGGGAAGAGTACATGACTGAAAGTTTATTCCCTTCTTTCTATTATACATATAGTTAGTGCTATATAAACATTTATTACAGTCTATGTTTTTATATTCAGGTGCACTTGTATATGTTATTTCTGAAGAAGTCTTCTGGTCAGTCAAAACTGCAAGATTGATCAAGTAAAAATAAAATGTAATACTTGCAAAAAGGATTTTAAACAAGATTTGTTTTATATGTGGAAATTCTGTATTACAGACTTAAAGTGCTTACATAAAATGAAAAAAAACTGCCTCATTGGTGCAAAATGATCAATTAATGGTTATAAGCAATATGTTTACACCTGCAAACATCATTTGGAAACTGCATATAGATAAAGTTAGTAGCAATTAGCTTCACTTTACTCCAGAGATATGTATTGTAAGTTTTAGTAATAGATATTAAATGACAGGGCTATTAAACCCAGATCTAGAAGTCCTATCTATGGGGAAAAAGTTTATTGTTCCAGATTCAAATGATGTTTGGTCACATGACTGAACTGAGGCTGTGATCCATGGATCTTAAATTCTGGAGTAAGAAAATACACACAGAGCTAGATATAAGCAAATTATTAACTGCTTAAGAGTTCATAAGAAAATTAAGATAAAGCTCACATGCTTAAAGTGAGAAAATTGAGCTTGATCCATTGGACCTTGGGCTACATAGCTACCGTTCTACCAAATATACTAACTACTCAGAGCATCCAATCCCTAGACAAACCATTGTCAATCTATTTCCTCAGACATCAACATAGTATTCTATGCCTCATAATATGCTTATGTAAAACATAAACTAACATGCATCCGAGTATTCATTTAAATATTAGTGTGATTTTTGTTGTTGAGACAAAGTTTTGATTATTTTAAATCACTTTTACAATTGCTTCATAATACTCATAACATGTCACCAAAGCAAGAATTAGTAAACCAATTTCTATACACACTTTTAACATATTTCATTTTAGAATAGGATGAAAATCATAAAGATACGCTGATGCAAACAGAATGAATAGCATTTGAGCACACTTTTGTATAGTGTTGTATTTTTCAGGCATTAATCTCCACAATTCAGCCTATTCCTTTCTCTATTTTTTCTTTAAAAATAATCTACAGAGTCATATCATTTGTGAGTTTTGAATTCATCATATAGCTTTGCATGAAGTCTCTGACTTAAATTCCTAGTATAAGGCAGCTAAATAAATTGAAATGATTGTACAGTTTTCTGGGGAAATGCCAACATCATTTATTTAGTTTATATTAGAGTTGGTAAATTATACAGTATTTGGTTTTGCATTTTCTCATAATAGATGCAGTTTTTCTTGAAAAGCAAATCCTTTGTTTACCATATAAAAAATAATTTTATTTTCAGTCTGTAAACCACAAATAAGGTTACCAATGTTTTTTTGTGATGTCAGACAGAAAACCTAAAAGATGCTTCTATCATATTCAAATTCACTATAAACTTTACTAAAAGATCCAGAACTTTTGCTCCGCTTAACCGTTGTACCAAGTTATGTAAAAGGTTATTGACATACTTACTGTTCATTTTCATATCTTATTATAGACCTGTGAGGAAAAGACTCCTTGAATAATTTATATCTTATGGTGTAATGATGAATGATGTTATATATTTTAACACTTTCATGAGAAATAAACAAAGTGCTGAAGTGTGTTCATTTTGCACAACAAAATATTCTTCTTCACACTTGTATTTAAGCACTCATCTGTCATCAGATATTTTTATTTGAATTTTGAAGACATTTCTGACTTTGGGAGTAATTGAATTATAATTTGGCATAAACAATACATTTAAAAAGAGATACAAGTTTGCTATTATAATCAACACATGAAATTATAAAAAACAAAACTGCCATACACACTTAATTACACAACTTAAATAAAATAAATGCTATGTCAGTGTGGTTGCCAATGGATGCAAAGGTAGGATGCCTACTTACACCTTAAGATTTTAAAAATTTAGATTAATAAGTGTGCATTTCAGATCATACATAGAAGCATGGCAGATTACATGGTGAGTAAAAACTAGACTAGTGTTTGAACGGAAAGTCTTTGAGAACATGCAGTTAAATCAAATCAGGAGGTCCAAAAGCATTATATCCATGCATTCACTGATAAAATCTAGAATCAAAAACACATCTATATATATGTTAGGATAGCACTAGTTAAGGATATAATAGTATTACAATATAGAATCAGTTGTAACTTAAGAAACCATTAGAACACCTCATAATCACCACTTTCTATGCTTACAGAAGCTGCTAAAATAGTAGTAACTTTCTCCATGCAATAGAGCCACAGAGCAAGCTATAGTAACCAATGTATGCTAGAATATTTGTACATAAAAATCCCTACCTACTGTTACTCATCCAATAGCCTAGGACTAATTTCTATCTATTGGCTTCCATCAGTGAAGAACTTTTGGATCTGAGAGCACTGCACCTAGATCTTTGGATCTAATGCAACCATTTTAACGTGCACATCTTCTAACATCTGTTAATTATTATGGCTTGCACTGGGTGACACTACTGTATGGAGGGACTTGCTATAGTTTTGATTAATTAAGCTTATAATAGATGGTTCTGCAATAAGGTGAAGACAATTGCTGTTATATTTGTCATCTAACTCACATGGTTATTATTCTTTGATTGTGATGTTTAAGCAATAAAATGGTAGATTGAGTTTAATCAAAAAACTTTTTTAATTTCTTGAATTACCCATGATGCCACTGGGCTAAACCAAGCAGATTCGGTCAATTTTGACCAGTAGTGGACATTCTTCTACGCTTTTGTTAGTCTGCGTATTCGCTGATTTTTTTTCTTCATCCTATCTCACCTCTGCATCAGCTTAGTTGTAGCTACAAACATTTAAAATATTATTCTTTTAATCTCAGAATAATATCAAAATTATCTTAAAAATTGAAACGTTGTATTGATCATATAAAAAAAAAAATTAAATAAGATTCATCACAAATTATAAAAAAAAACTGAAGATATAAAAGCAATTACTCTGGGAAAACAACCTCATCTTCTTTTAATGGCAATCATCTCGGTAAACAAGTGGAGCCATTAATATTGATTTGTAAAGTTACAGTTGAGACATGGTTCCTAAAATTAAACAATAAAGATTAATTTTACAAAATGACCCAATAAATGAATAAAAAAATCCTAGCGCAGGATTTAACTGTGTTTCTTTATATGAGTATATCGATTGTTGGATAGTGTGTATTTCAAATTATAGTTTAATTATATCTACAGAAACACAAACATGTAAACACAATATTGTATTTACACACATCGGAAGGCGTTGAGCTTACACACTTAGCTATATAAAGCAATAAATGTATATAATTCAAATTGTAGTTTAATTATATCTACAGAAACGCAAACATGTAAACACAATATTGTATTTACGCACATCGGAAGGCGTTGAGCTTTCACACTTAGCTATATAAAGCCATAAATGCATATAAACCATTTTAATTATACGTTTTTTATGACTTTTAAATATGAGAACTCTTTTCAGACCTAAAAGAAAAATATTTGAGTTATAAATGATTTATTAAATGTACTTTTCTGCGTGGGAGAAACAAATGAGTACTGTTATTAAACATTAATACCATATTATTTTGAAATAATATTAAATCTTGAGGTACTGTTTATGAAACTTTTTAAATGCTACCGATTGAAAAAATTGACCAACTCTATATGACAAATGGATCATTAACTCAGAAATCACATAAACTGTCTTTTTCCCATTAGTAATCAAACGTTGGAAACCAAAATCACCTTTTGGGATGTTTATAAACGCATCCATCCTACAGAAGAAAAACTATCGACACAACTAGACCTTTCCAACAATCTAATCATCAAGAGGTCGAGACATTGGGTCTTCGAACCGAAATATATTGATTTCATATTAAAATACAACCTGACCTCTCTATCCACAAATCATTTTTTAGTGACACAAAGAGGCTTCCGTGCTAGACATTCAATGTAGCCTCTGCAGATCTCAAGAGGAAATGTTAAAACACCTCCTCTACTCCTGTCCCTATATGGGTCACCTGTGGGTTATGATAGGGTCAAATGTATCACCAAACAATAGGGACATTCTTTCACAAAGAGAGCACTTAAGACTGGCGTCTTTGCAGTCATTAGGATTGCAATATTCATTCACAGTGTGGCTCATGAGGTGCCATCTAGTCTTCAAGCAGTCCTACCTCAATCCTTGAACAATTTACAAGAACACTATGGAAGAAATAAAAAGTAGACACCATATTTTGGCACCCAAAAGTTTGCATAAAGATACCTGGATGCAGACTATAGGCTAACACCTCAGAGTCTAATACTACAAATGCAAAATTTATAATGTAACTAACAATGAATGTAACATGATTTAAGATCATGATGTAACTTCTTATTTCTTAATAATGAAAAAAAACTCTATATGACATATACTTTCAGCTTCACCCATCATCAGCTAATAATCTATCATACAGCAGTACTTTCTTGTATAAATGCTTTAAGTGGGTTCAATTTAAAGTTAAAGCTATATAGAGATTAATAGATGTTTGTGTCCATTGGTAGTGTTTAGAGGTTTAGAAAATATAGTAAGATGGTGCCTGAACTTTTATTACCCCTTAAAGAAATTACAAATTAAATAATTACATATATATTGCTAAAGTTATTAATATATAATGTATCTGAACTTAGTTCAGACCCATATGGATATTTAAGTTAGCTGGATTTGAAGACATATGGATGTCTGAAAATTTCAGATTTTCTGCTTAATAGTTAACCATTAGATAAAGTGCTGGGCATGACCTGGTATTTTAAATCTAATGCTTGAATATCATAGCATTTCACTGAGGAATGCCAAAAGCATGAAACTGGTCTGGGGATAGGAATATTCTGAAAAGCTTGCTAAGAGCTATTGGCATGTTCATTACATATAATATTTGTAATACAAGTTTATTAAATTAAGTCATGTGATATATGACTTGATTTCCTTGATATATATATATATAATGTGTGCAAAGTTCTTTATGAAAAAAAAGAATGTTATATATGTCTGCCTTGCATAATTATCGATATTAAGCTGTTATAAACAAGGATGTTTATATAACCTTCTAATTCTAATATTCAAGGTTTAAATAAAATGAATGTAGCTGTGGTATTTAAATAAGAATACATTATATGAACAAATTAATAAAAGACTGAAGTAGAGTTGGGCTGGACATATTGCTAGAAGAGATGATACTAGATGGACAATTGAAATCTTAAACTGGATTCCAAGAGATTGTAAAAGATCCAGAAAGAGACCACATGTGAGATGGATGGATGAAATAAGAAAGTGTTCAAGGGTGATGTGAAGAAGAGAAGCTAAAAATCAGAGAAGATGGATTGAACTTTGAGAGACCTTCATCCTGCAGTGGGTTGATAATGTTTGTTTATGATGATGACATTATATGCTGTGTATTGGCAGTTTTTTCAAAAATACATGTTGATAAATAAAGCCTAAATATATGTTATAGTGGAGATTGATTGATTGTATAACTGATCGGGTTTTAAAAGTTGGGTATATGTCATTTCAAAAAGTTACATATTTGCAGCAACTGATAAAGCGATTATTTACATATATATCAAAATAAAAAATAATCAAAAGGTTTATTGCTCAGAATTTCAAAAAAAGTTTAAGCATTGGAATATGTATTAAATAATACAAAGAAATTTTTAATAGAAAGACTATTCCTGGAGTAGTGTATATTATCCCTTGTTTTTTGTAAGAAGGTATATATAGATCAGAGTAGTTTGAGATTAAATGAGGGAAGAAAGATATATAAAAGTGGGCTTAGAAATAAATATCTTAGTTCTGCTTTATATATCCATGAAAAAGATACAGGCCACACTATTAATTTTGATGAAGCTAAGGTTGTCTTCTTTGAGAGAAATGAAATAAAAAGAAGAATTAAAGAACCTTTATTATTAAAAATTTATGATTCTGAAGCAATTAATTTATTTAAAAGTTCTTTTAATATTAAGGGTGTATGGAAAGTAAGTGGAATTGTGGTCAATGTTTAGTTTAATTTAAATGTTATTTTGTAGTTCTTTATATATATTGTGTCCTTTTCTATAGGTCAGAATCAGCTCATAACAGCAAATTACTAAAAATTTTAAATTTAGAATGTGTTCTCTTTTTGTAATAGTTATATTGTATTGATAATAGTTTAAAAGTACAATTTAAAGCTAAACAAAAATATGTAATGCTTAAAATTATAATGAATAACTTTAAAACAGTTAAGCAAAGCTAAAAAATACTAATTACATATGGTTGGAGAAGCTGGCCATAATAAATAATGCAGCTATAAATGTTTAAAATATGTTTTAAAAGTTTAATTTTAATAGTTAAAACTTATAATTAAATAAATGCTATATTTAAAAATTGTAAATGATATTTAATAATTATAATTAATATTATATATTTTAAAAGTAATTTTTATGGTAGGAAAAGTTATATTTAATTCTATATTTTCCAAATTATTATTCTAAATTTTATATTATTGTATTATTTATTTAATATGATAATTGTTGCAATTTATCATTTATTTTCAGACAGAATTTGGATACAATCTGTCTAGGTTGTAAAATCATATGACCTGCATAATACAGTAATGCACACATGCTTGCTAGTATTTGTGTTAACAAAGTTCAAAATATTTTAAGAATTGCATTATAGAATTGGATATATTTATTTACCTATCACAAAAGCAAATATTAAATCAGTCATTATAACATGTTTTAAATAATATTATAAGATGAATACAGCTAATAAAAATTAAATATTTTGTTTTAAAATAAAATAGATAAATTAAATATTAAAGGTGGAACAAATTGATAAATATTGCTTTTCTAAAGTCATTTTAAAATGTTTAGTTATTTTTAATAAAGATTTAAAATTTATGTCTCAAATAATATTTTTTAATAAAAATGAGTCATATTTTATTTTTAAAAATTTAATTGTGTAATACTGTACCAATATGCAAATTATGTATCGAATGAAAAGTAAAAATCCACCAATAGGATGAGGTATTTTGTAGGGTATAAATACTGTTGCACAATTAATTCTGGTTGGTAATCAATGTGATAATAATTTTCAAATTTTTATTTTAGTCAATTTTAGTGCTCTCATATAATTTATTTGCAAACTAATAGGATATTAATTTTTTTTAAGTATTTGCAAAAAGAGCGTCATAATAAATATATTTTAATAACTTTATTAAAAATATGCATTGCTAATTTAAAGTTCCCTTTACCAGGATTACTTGTCAAAACTTAATATAACTTCGCAGTAAAAAATATGGAAATGCCAATAAGTGATACACACTTACTTAAGAATATTTTAAAAATGAGAATAATAATTGTTAATGCAATATTAAGGGTCTTAACCAAGAGGACTATTTTAATAAGCAAAGTATTATTATTTTGGACATTGTGCAGAAAGCTTAACAGAAAGTCTACTTGCAGATTAAAATTGAACAACACTTTTTTTTTATAACAGAGAGATAGTCATGTTTAAGACCGACAAGTAGTATGATAAATTTATAATATTTTATGGAAAAACAATGCTATGGAAATAAATGTTTTATCTTTTTTGAAGGAAAACATTGTAAATATTTTAAGGAAAAACTGTCATAAATGGTATCTAAAGGAAAGTATTTTTAGAAAAGCATATATAATAAAACCTATATTATATAAGGTTATACGCGTTAGTAAAAATTATTTAAAAACTAATAATTTAAAGAATAATGGAAACAGCTATAAATGGATAATAAATAGTAAATTATCCTGAAGAATAAACCTATAAAGAAATGGAATATGTGAATAAATAGAAATATGGAATTATGGAAATATTTTTAAAATGTGCAAAAAGTTTTATCCAGATTGCCTGTAGTCAAGTTACCGGTATATGATGCATCACCAAGCCGATAAAAGATCTTATGGAATAGAAGCTTTGAGATGTTATTTTTTCAATCTTATAATTTTATTAATATTTTAATAATCATTGTTCTGGATAATAGAAACTATAAACTATTATTCTATAAACTTTTCCAGAACAGATTGATGATTATTTTTATTACTTTTCCAAGATTTTTAGACATCACTTTTTTTTTAATTATTCATTTTAAACTTCGTTTCATCACGCAAAAACAGTTACAACACATGTCCCAAGTCCAGGACAGTTGTTCGTCGTCAAGCAAGAGAAACTTAGCAATGGATGGGAGTTTTAAAAATTTCTCTTAGGAGAACATTTAAAAAAAAAAAACTCTCGAGAAAATAAAAACATTTGAACTTTATAAAGAATATTCGTCAGCTGAAGATATACATAATTATTGTCTTGATTTATTTTATTAACTTTTTAAAGTGTAATATTATTTTAATTAGAAGAGTAGGAACATGAATATTAATTTAGTAATAAGGATATAATAATCTTACAGTAAAATAGTTTGATATTTTAAATGTTAACATTTTTAAAGTGTGGAAGTATGGATGTATTTTATATATGCAATGTTTATTGTAATTGATGGACATGAAAACATCATAAGTGATTACAAGTCGATATCACTTAGCTAATAGTTGTGAATATTGATATATTTTATGATGTATTTTTTTTTCTTTTGCAGATTGCCAATGAATTATATTGTATTGAAGTATAAATGTTGAGTTGCATGTGAAAGCACTTGTACAACACACTTAAATTATAAGATTAGGATTTGTTTATTTCTGGGAATATGCATACTTTAATTTCACATTAGTAATATAACGCAACATGATGATGAAAAGTTATATGATTCTTTAAAATAAAACTTTAATATTATTAGATATTTAAAGTATAAGTAATGATTATTTTTGGTTGTTGTTTAAGAATATGGGATAGGAAAGTAAAGCAGACTTTTTTTGTAGATTACAAAGATTGTTTTAATTGTGTTTGAATTTTGTTTATTATTTTGAATATGTGAATTAGTTTTCTTTTGTCACTGTAAGATTTGATAAATCTATTAGGAAATGATGATAAGATAGTGACTTGGGAGTAATTTGGAGAACATGAAACCAAAGAGATGATATTAATGTAGGATGTATTAGGGAATAAGAATAGTGTTTTGTAATCTTATTAAGTATACAGTACAGTTAGCAATGCCCTGTAGCTGATATATTTATATGTGGGCAGTGTCTATTTTATTTGGATACTGATGTTTTATAAAGCCGAAATAATAGCTTAACATCATTGTTGGTAGTGGAGGACATTAAACAAATGGGTCATGCCTCTATTTTTATAGATACACTGTGCAATGGTATTTTATCCAATATGTACTATGAGTTAGACTTTAGTTTTTCTTCCCTATGCCTACACATCTATTCGTTATCTCGATTTTCAAAGTAACTACATCATACAGTATTATATATTTTGTAAAGAAATAATAAATAATTTAGAGTTTAAGAAATGTTATTGAATGAATAAGATAAGTTCATTTACTTATAAGAAGGAGTAGATGGGTCATGCCTCTATTTTTATAGATACACTGTGCAATGGTATTTTATCCAATATGTACTATGAGTTAGACTTTAGTTTTTCTTCCCTATGCCTACACATCTATTTGTTATCTCGATTTTCAAAGTAACTACATCGTACAGTATTATATATTTTGTAAAGAAATAATAAATAATTTAGAATTTAAGAAATGTTATTGAATGAATAAGATAAGTTCATTTACTTATAAAAAGGAGTAGAATTTGTGCAAGTTGGAATTGAAAATCCAATGGACCTAAAATGATAAAGAATCATAGAATATTTTCTGTATATCAGGAATAAAATAAATAAAGCAAAGTTGCTCTTTGAAATGTTAAATAATTTCAAATATATTATTTTATTTTATTTTAGTATTGCATATTTTTAAGATATAATGTTATAAAGAAAACAATATAAAATAAGCATATGTACAATTTTTGTATTTATTTTAAATAATAAGGAATACATCAGTAGTTACAGCTATTCAGTATTTAAATAATGTTAAGTAGGATATATTGTGTTTAATAATCATAGTATAGTTAACAACGATGTCCACATATTGTACTAATAAAATTAACAGTAGATTTTTTATGTAGTATTCACAACATTGCAAAAACGAAAATTGTTTAGTTTCAAAAAATCCATACTCAATATTGTTATATTTTTGTGTTTTCCATTCTATGTTTCAAAGGATGTTTTAAAAGGAAGCATATTGAAAGAATGCTTAAAGTTATTATATGTTGGAATAAGTATAAAGAAACATAATTGTATCATAAAAAAAAATTGATAACAAAGAAGTAGATAAAAATTGTATTGTTATTATTGTTATTATTTTAAGTCAGAGTGAAGACTTAATTAGATTCTATATTGTTTAGTAATTACAATTAATAAGAGATGTATAATGGTGCAAATTTAGAATACCAAGTGTAAATAGTGTAAATAAATTGTTATTTTATTTTATTGTTATAATAAAAACTTTGTTAAAATTTGTTTTTCAAAATTTGTGTGTTCAGACTATTTTCTTTTCCATTAAAATGCATAATACACAGAGAATAATTGAATTAAACATAACATTTTGCACATTAATAAATAAAGTATTATTATTAAGAATTCTAATATTTTTCTTGGAATTTATTTAATTAAGAAATCACATTTTACATTATCTTATGGTCATAAGTTGATTATTATAATAGTACATCGAATTATATGCTATCTGTTGCCACACATATATTTTTTAAACCAGCAAGCATCACACGATCACATCTCCAATACTAGCACATAATTGTTTATAAACAAAGCAAAGCAAAACTCCATATAGTAGTGCCACCTGTGCTAAACAGAGTAATCAATGGATGCCAGAAGACTTGTGCATAAACTCCCTATCTAATGCCTACTCATCCAATATCCCCAGACTAGTTTCTGGCTTGTGGCCTTTGTCAATGAGGAGCTTTGGATCTGAGAGCACTGCATCTAGATCTTAGGATCTAATGCAACCCTCTAGCAAACACCTTTTATCTCTACTTAACTACAAAACTATGAGCATGAAATTGAAAACACAAAAAATATTTTCAATCTAAGCTCAATAGCTTATATAGTCAAAATGTATGGGTGCTGAACTGAGTTCAGACTTATATGACTATATAAGCTATTGAGCTTGGATTGAAAATATTTTTTGTGTTTTCAATTTCATGCTCATAGTTTTGTAGTTAAGTAGAGATAAAAGGTGTTTGCTAGAGGGTTGCATTAGATACTAAAATCTAGATGCAGTGCTCTCAGATACAAAGCTTCTCACTGACGAAGGCCACAAGCCAGAAACTAGTCTGGGGATATTGGATGAGTAGGCATTAGATAGGGATTTTATGCACAAGCCTTCTGGTATCCATTGATTACTCTGTTTAGCACAGGTGGCACTACTATATGGAGTTTTGCTTTGCTTTGTTTACATATATTTTTCAGATTATCAAATACTACCACATATTTATTATGTTATTATATGAAGATAAAAGATTATAGTATAGTTTTTTACTTTTTTATTATGGTAATAAATTATAGTGAAGAAAAGATACATAACATTAGTCCATCCAATGAAGAATATTATTATTATTATTATTATCATTATTTATTATTATTAGTTAGGTGTAGTAGAATATGACATAAAAATCCCTTATCATGTTTTACTACAGTGATTTTAATTAACTTAGAATAGTTTTATGAACCTGAGATTTTATTGAGCTAAATTATTGTAGATAAAAAGATTAAGATTTAATTATTAGTTTAATCTTAATGATTAGGTTTTATTAAAGTCGTAAGAATGCTATACATTTATTTATTTGAAATAATAATAGGGGGGGGGGATAGTGTTCTTATGCAACCAAACATAACTGTGTTCAGCACTTGTTTGATTAGCAATAATCTTAAAATCATTAAGTGAAGAAAGATATTTAAAAAAAGATGAAAGAATTCAACGACCAAAACGGTATTTTGAGTGAATAAAATTTAATATTTTACTTCATTTTTTTCCCCCATTATTTTCCACTCATCAACTTAATATTTCTCTACTTCTTATTTCATTCCTAATACATTGCATCTTTGCCTTAAACTTATTAAAATTATGTATATATCCTTCTATGAGTCTCTCCAATACCATCTCCAACTAATTTCAATTTTTTCTTATTTTTTAGTGCACCTATTGCTTACTTATCATAAGTGCCTTTGAGTAAAGAAGTTAACTTTCATAAATTTAAAATTTATGTAAGATTGTTTGTAATAAATCAAAAGAAGTTTCAATTGATGTTTTATTAAGATAAGTAAACTTTTGTGATAGATCAGATTGCGTATGACTTAGCTAATTATTTAACTAAGATATCAATGGTAGCAACCAGTCACAAATGAGTATGGCCGTTACAATCCCAGAAAAAAAAACTAAATACTAGTGCTTTTACGAGTCTTATATTATGTGTCTCTGTCATTGCTTTTTTAATATCAAGTATCCGTTGAACAAAAAACAATGTTAACACAAATTGGAAACAGAATTGCTGGGCATATAGTTAAAGTGTGGAAATGGGATAACACAAACACACAATATTGCTGTCACAATTAGTATAGGAAGATGACCTATAGCATAATAGGCTAATGATAACTAGATGAAGTGTCCAAAGGACAATTAAGAAAAGATGACAAAAAAGACAGTATCAGAAATAGTATCTAGTTTTTGATCAAACGACAATCTACTTTTCAAGGCAGCAGGGGATATTCTTAATCAGAAATTGCTTATTCATTATTCACAGTTAACTCTCATATCTGAAGGACATTCCACTCATCTACTATCTGAGGAATCTATCAATGACTTGAACACAGCACCTAAAACTAAGATAGCTACATTTTGAATTGTGAATTATGAAAATATAATGCTTACAAGACTAGTTTCAAAGAAACCCACGTCAGCTTTTTGTGTGTGTTATCTCTCACACCTTGAAATAAAGCAAGTGAATTTTTTATTTAATATAAATAATATAGTTTCTGCTTAGTGTTGTTGGGATTGATTCAACTAATAAAGAGTGTTCCTTTGAAACTAGTCTACATAAACATAGTATTTTATATGTCACAATTCAGAATTTTGGCTATTATATAATATAAGAATAACAACAAATCATTTAATTTCTTAGCTTAACAATAAGTGATAAAACAAGGACAGCTCTTTACTTTAGCACCAGCTATAGTAAAAGTTTGAATAATTAGTAGATTATAATGCACTCAAGTCCTTGCTCCCACGCGGATTTCTGGTTTTGTCTTTATCATTGAGGCTTGATATTTAAAGATGAATAAAGTCAAAATCGAGAAAGTGGTCTAGAAATGGAGATATAAGTGTACAATTAACTGGTAATCACTAATTATCCAATCTTACTATAGATGGCACTAGATAGAGAGATGCTCTTCTTACATAACATCTTTTTTTTTTAGTTAAGTATTGAGCTAACAGAGGCCATTTAAATGCTTTTGTATAGCATTAGGAGCCATAGCTTTGCAATATATTAATTATATAATTACTTATGTATAATATGTTAAACTAAATGCTTGAAGTGAATTTAAATAATTACTTATTTATAATATATTAAAATAAATGCTTGAAATGAATTTGAAATGCTAGGATGAACTGTGGTAAAAATGTGATAAGCAGTGGCCCACTAACACGGACGATGATCAATTATTATTACCTGGGTGTACTATTCAATTGTGCCTAGTTAACTTACACTCAGAGAGAGAGAGAGAGGGGGGGGGGGGGGGGGGGGGGGGGGGGGGGGGGGGGGGGGGGGGGGGGGGGGGGGGGGGGGGGAGGGGGGAGAGAGAGAGAGAGAGAGAGAGAATGTAATAAACAACCTCACCCCACACAGCTCTAATTTTTTTTAAAATCACCACCCTCCAGTAAAGCAAAACCAGAAAGTGTATAAAATCTTTTCTGACATATTTTTAGAATTTATGAGGCTATTTTTATTATTAATAAAGAAGGCTTCAAAAATATACACTTCCAGCTCCCGGAAATCTAGACCCCACGCTGCGTATTTTAGCATATCTCTCAAGATTTTTATATCTACAAAAAATATTTCGAGATTTAAACATATATATATATATATTAATTAGTTGTTTTGATAATTAATATAACAATTTGTAGCGATTTCATATGTTTTTTAAGTAGCATATCGGAAATCCATGTTGTTTGTGTTCGGATTAATGTTTTTCAATTTCGTTTGAGTAATTAACATAATTGAATCTGTATTTATTTTTTAAATTAATTTCATTTTAACAAACTTTAAACAGCAACATCAAACGACATAAGAAATGATAGTTTATTAGTTAAAATATGTAAATTTAATGATAATCTATTTTCAAAGGAATGAAAATTGATTGCTACTACTAAACTAATTATTAAAACTAAAATGAAAACACATATTAGAAAGGACACGCGTATACAAACACGAGCATACACACACACATACACACACAAAAGGAATTAATTATTTGAGGATTTTCTTTTATCTAATTTTCCAACTAAACTTAAATTAATGTAAACATTCATTTATTTAAATAGTAATTACCAATATATTTTAAAGATATATGGAAGTAAAGATTTTTTTCATATGTCAAATGCGTTGACCGGGAAGCGAACCTTGATTAGCTGCTTGGAAGGCAGCTATGCTAACCACTAGGCCACCAACGCTTGACAAGATTTATATCTTTTAATGTCCTTCCTGAAGAAGATAATAATATGCTAACCAAATGCTGCTTAGGTCATTTTCTCTCTTGTTTTATTCTTTTTATAGATTTGATTAGCAAGAGTCAAACTTATCCTACCCACAATTTTGATATCATGATGAAAGATGGTGTCCTGGGCTAACTGATAAGTGCTGTTTCGCAACACAAAAGGCACCTTGGGGCTTATTTGTCTTTTACAGTGTCCTTATTCATGTATTTCAAAAATGTGTGGTAGAGTAGAGGTTATTAAAACCAGATAGTTATTAACCACTAATACCAATGGCTGGATAAGTTGCCTAGGTAACAGGTACATGAAATCACATATGAAGTTTAATTATATATGTATTCAGGTATTTAATTAAGCATACAGATTGCATTATTTAATCTCATATTGGTAAGGGCAGCCACCATTTTATGCATGGACAATCCACCTTCAATAGAAGAAATATGATGGTGATGATGATAATAACAATACCCTAGAAACGAGTTTTTCCATGTCTATACAAATCAATCTATACATATAGAATGGTTGAGTACATTATTCTGTCTATAAGATATTTTGGTTTGCTGCTTTTTTTTTTAATCTTTTTTTGTAACAAAAGACTTGAAATTTTTACCCAATTGTGAATCTCCATTGCGTTCTATTCTCAGCCATCTTCAGAATGAAAGCAACAGGGTACATTTGAGATAAACTTTATAATATAAATGGAGACTACTTCCATACATTATACATATATAACTCTTTATTAATGGCAATTTATATACAGATATTTATATATTTACAATAGATAAATAATACAAAAACTCTGTCAGATAATGAAAATTATTTTTCACATATAAAGTGTGATAAACAGAGTAGCTAAAATTCAAAAAACATTAATCAGAAAAAAACTATTTGCCAAGCGCTTTCAGTATTGTATACCAAAATCATCGTGACATATTGGAACTGAACAGTTAATATTTCATATATATAATCTTTTACAATGAACATGCACTGGAATATTAACCATTTAGTTGCAATATGTCACCATGATTCTGATACACGGTACCAAAAGTGGTTGCAAATAGTTTTTTGTGATTAATGTTTTTTTTGAATTTTAGCTACTCAGTTTATCACACTTTATACATAAAAAATAATATTTACAATAGAATAAATTTATAGGCAAAGGATTGATGAAACTACAACTGTAATGGTTCAATAAAAAATTTAATGTCAATGATGTGTAATCCAATTTTGAAGAATGTTATATTCTAATATAATCATGATAATTAAACTGAAGAAGAGTTCAGATATTTATTAACAGGAGTGAAATATGGTGGGGAATGTTAATGGAAATAATGGTTTAAACTATGAGAGAACATATTTGAGGTAGATTGTGGATTGCCAAGTTTTAGTCATGATATTCCTGGTAAATATTTGGAAGTATAGTTATGGGTTGAACTTTTCATTGTTATTTCTTTTAAATACACTGTACTTCTTAATGTCAAATATTATGGAACAGTGTGCAGCAACATAGTTTCTAGTGTGTAAAAAACTACAGATGCATTATAGGTCTAAAAGTATTTTAATATTTTTTAAATAGCTGCTTAAGGTTGATTGTATGGTTACAAAACATGAACAGGTATAGAGATGAGCAGTATGGACAGATTTGAAAAAGGTATAGCATTTCTTCCAGACAATTATTGCACAAAAATATGAGAATTTAAGATTCAGGTTAAATCAGTCATTAAGAAATATTTGGGTTGGAATATACCCTATAATAAATTAAAAAGAAATTTGAACCATGATTAAAAAGCAAAAAGATTCTGGAACTTGTTTAGAGTCTTAGAAACTGATGAGGTTATCCATAGATATAATCATTTTATTTAAATCTTTTATTGATATGCCAATGAGAGATTTGATGACATACTGGATTAATAGGTCAGCATGCTCTATGGCATGATCTGTGAAAAAGGAGCATTTGACATGAAATAAAAATAAGTATTGGTAGTGGAGGGGGGATGGCACTAAGTTTTGGATTAGTAAGAGCTGCAATATACATTTTGGTCCCAATATAGGTTAAAAAAGATTTGAAACATAGCAAATCAAGCCCTCCATTAAATATAAGAAAGTGTAATGTTCTTATGGATAGAAGATATGAAGAAGTATCCTGGATGTATGCTTCCATATTTAATTTGATCAGTAATACATTATAAACAATAACAAAAAATATTCTTCAATCACAATTTAGTTATTATATGTAACTTGAAATAAAAGTGTAAGGTACAATATCCAATATTTTGCTGCAGACATTTTGTAATTCAAATTTAAAACCTGATGATCAAAACAATTAGCTATATTTCCAATATTTGAGATGAAATGCACTCAATAAAAATTGTTTACAAGATTTTTAGATTTTTGAAGACAAAATTTTTACAAAACAAGTTTTAATTAAACAATCAAAAAAAATTAAGATTTCATCTTTTTTTTTATTAAATGCTTTTATTGATTTTTTTAATTAAATGCTTTTACTGATTTTAGAAAATCTGTTTGTTTGTTAAATTTTGATCTTTTTCAAGCTAGAATTAAGTTTTAAAATTGGGATTTAATATATTTAAATTCAATAGAATTGCTTGAAAATTGATATATAACTAAGTTATAATACCTTAATCTATTTGAAATAGTTATCTTTTCAGTCTGTCAACTAGATTTATATATATATATATATGAAACAGAGAGTGGAAAAATATAAAAAATATTCAGTAATTTCATGTTTTGCAGTTAACAATTATTCTTAGAATTTTCATTTTGTTTAAATAATGATTGCAAGAGGGCACTTTAGACTTTTTTCTTTTAATTTAATAACATTTTAAAAACTACTTTAAACTCCTAAGGTAAATGAATTACTATGTACACATACTAATGATTATACATATAAGAGGTATGCATTTTAATTTGTAGCATAAATATCTATTTATATATATATATATATATATATATATATATATATATATATATATATATCAACTACAAGTGTCTAGTCAATTTAAAGTACAATATAGGTTTGAATTTCCAATAAATGTGGTAATACTAAAAACTTAAAAATAAAATAACTTTTTTTATATTAAATGCTTTTATTGACTGTACACTTAAAAGAAATAAAATAATTGTTTCCTCAATTATAATTGGAGTTTTTAAATTTACCTTGAAATAAAAGCATGGACAAGTCCAGAAATTAATTAAGTCAATCCCTTGTTATATAAAAAAGGGGTCAACTTAATTAATTTCTGAATCCCTCATGCTTTTATTTCAAGTTAAATTTAAAAACTCTAATTGTGGCAGAAAAATAATTATTTTATTTCTTCTTAATGTACAGTCAATAAAAGAATTTAATATAAAAAAATTTATCTTTTTTATTTTCTATTTTAATAACTGTAAATGTTTTTTATGAATCAATCATAAAATTAAATAAAATATATATTTAAAAAATATATCACCATCTATTGTATATCACTGAAAACTTTTTGTTTTTTATATCAATGCATTTGAAATTTGGTTTTTCAACATTATTATTAGTCTAGGCAACTTTCTGGAACATCCCTGAAATATTCTATTGTTGTATTGCATTGCATAAATATCTAATACATATAATTTGAAAAAAGTCCATTCAGTAAAAGTATGTCAAAAACTTTCCAAGATTTTATGCAAATGAACAAACAAATCAACATAATATCTAGGTTAAATAAGTGTTCAAAAATCAATAAATCTATATGATAAATGCCACAGATGTAATAAATATATTCATATATTTACATATTTATAGTTACAAAAACACACATGCATAAGTGTATATTTATTTACATTAATTTTACAAATGTAGGGTTTTACAATGCAGTAATTAACTCACGTATCTGCCATTTCTAAAGTATAGGGTTCAAATCCATGGAAATCTGAAATTTTTTTCAGATAAAGCTGCCAAAATGCTTTAAATAATTACTCCTAATCAATTCATCTAGTTTCTAGTTGTTGATCAGTAAGTATTTAACTATTTTCAGCTAGAGGATAACACAACTGAACTCACAACTAACATTATTTTATAATCCGATGGTTGCCTAGATTGATGAGGAGTGTCTTCTCTCTCTCTCCCTCTCCCTCCCTCCCTCTCTCTCTCCTCTCTCTCCTTCCCTCCCTCTCCCTCTCCCCTCTCTCCCTCTCTCTCTACTCCCTCCCTCTCTCTCCTCTCTCCCTACTCTCTGCCTCTCCTCTCTCCCTATATTCCATACCTCACTACTCATACATACTCATATTCCTTCCTACTCTCTCCTCTCTCTCTGTCTCCTCCTCTATCTTCTCATATATATATCCTGCATATATATATATATATACACTACTTATATCACATCATATATATATATCTATATATATATATATGTATACTATATACATACTCTATATATATATGCTGTACTATATATACATATAACATCTCATCACTACTTATATATATATATATATATATTTTATACTATCTATATTATTATATACTATATATACTCTTTATATCCATACATAATATGCATATAACATATATATATATATATGCATATATCATATGACTTCTATATATATGTATTATATATATATCCATATTTTCTCTCTCTCTCTCCTCTTTTCTCTCTCTCTATCTCTCAATACCACTTCTCTATCTATATCTCTCTCTAAATATCTCCCTATATTCATCTCCCTACCCTATCTCTACATCATATCATCAAATAAACACTCCCTACTGTCTCTCATCTAAAAATATCTCTTTATCATACTCTCTCTCCCTCTCATACCTCTCTCCTCCTGTATCCTCTCTCCCCCTATACTCCACCCTCTCCACTCTTTATCTCTCTCCTCTTTCTCTCTCTCCCTCACTCAAGCTATTTTATATGGGGATACTGAGTTTGAATCATGAATCAGAACATTGTGACTTTTTGTTTTTATAAATGGTATAGAAAATATTGATATTAAAGGAGCAATATGTAAATAATATTGTTATTACGAATGTAAATAACAATAGGGTCATGATCCTTTAAGGCTGTGACAAAGGAATTTTATACAAATGGATAAAAAACGAAATGTATATTGATGTTTTTGCCTAAAGGTTTATAATAATGGCATTTTAGATATAATTATATACCAAGCTGTTTCCGTAATCTAACATTAAACATTGAATATCTTTAGAACAACTTTTCAATTACATTCACCTATTGGTAAATAGCTCACAGGATAATATATGCACAAAGTTTTGAGAGGTATTTTTCTCTTCTCTTCTTCAGGTGTTGCTGGCCTGACCAGTGACAGTACTAGCATGGGAATCGAACCTGGACACTTAAATTCTTGAGTATTGAATTTTAAGGTAACATTCTAATCAACTGAGACATTCTGCCAAAGGCACAGTCAGTACAAATTTCATATACTTATCTACGAAGTTCCTCCTGATTTCTCCACTTTTTCCTAAGAGCAAAGTTAATTAGTGGTTCCCAGAAATTAGATTGACTTATGGGGATATTTGCCATTGTTATGTGAGCAGCTTTTTCGAATTTTCTTATTTTTTATTTCTTCCTCTCTATCCAATACTTTTGTATTTTCCCACTCGAACATATGTTCCTTGGTACAAAGATGTCTGTTACTTTAGTGACATCTATAGTCTTTTTTCTAATGTTGAAATGTTCTCCTCACATAAAATATAATTTTACTGATATATACTTACATCACATGACTGTGTGTATATATATGTAATACAATAAATATATAAAGGTAGAACAAGTAAAACATATTACTTATCTTGGAATTATAATCAATGAAAAAATGTCTTGGAAATATCACGTTAATTTACTAATGAATAAATTTAAATATTTTGTATCCATGTTTTACAAAATCAAAGATATATTTGCTTTAATTCTTATTGGTGTATATAAATCTTTGTGTGAATTACTATTGGAATATGGAATAACACTTTATGATCTTACTAGTGTTATTGCAAAATAGATTAATTAATCTAACAGATATATATAAATGACTACAAAAATAATATATTATTTTTTAATGAATTTCTTTATTACACTCTTTTCATATCCTAATGAAATACTCCAAAATCTTGTGCTGAGTCAAACGATTATCAAAAGATATTTTTAAACCAAATATGTATATATTCTAACTTAAAATCACAGTTAACTTTTGGTGACTTCTCACCAGAATGATAGTACAAAATTAATTAACTAACAATGCCGGGACTCCTATTTTTATAAAAGGGCAAAACAAGACCAACAATATAAGTCCCATTTTCCTAGAGCATGACCTTGCTACAGGACACATGTTTTCCCTGTCTATTATTATGACCATCTTAACAAAGAGGGATGATCATGAGAGAAAGTTCAAAGAGACATGTATTATTGCAAGAGACCCAAATTCAATCAACAGAAAAGAGTCTTGCATCTCTTTGTTAAAAAAAATGGAACATCTGACTTTTATAATTTACATTTCTCATTGCAATACCTTGTATATTTTATAAAATGTATATTCAGCCTGACCCCATCATTGTTAGTTAATTAATTTTGCACTATGATTCTGGTGATAAGTCGATGAAAGTTAACTCGTGCTATTAAGTTAGAATATATGTATTTGGCTTTAAAATACCTTTTCGCAGTGGCTTGACTCAGTTCAAGTTTTTGAAGTAATGAACTTCATGAATATATAATTATATAAAAAAAATTTATTCAATAATACTTTCAAAAAACCAACTGAAAATGACTTTTAAAAAAAAAATGAATTCATACCTGGTTGCAAAATATTGTATTAAATATAGAACTAGAATAAGAAATATAAATTATTCAACGATTTATCTATTGAATTAAAAAAATTATATTATTATAGAAAAATAAAAAATCAAATTAAAAAGTATCTTAAAGAAAAAAAATAGTAACCTCCATCTTGATCATTATTATTTTCAACAATTACCGACCACTGCAGGATAAAGATTTCTCCAAAATAAATCCATCTTCTCCAATCTCTCGCCTCTCTTTGCTATATCACCTTCCTTATTTTATCCATTCATCACATATGTGGTCTTTTAAAATGTCTTGGAATCCAGTTTAAAATTTCAATTGTCCATCTATTATCATCTCTTATAGCAGTATGTCCAGCCCAACTCCACTTCAGTCTCTTAATTATTTCAATGATGTCACTAACACCTGTTTGTTCTCTTTCATTTATGATCTCTTCTTGTTACTTCAAACATTCATCATTCCATATATTTTTGAATAGTCCGAAACCTCCGTGTTGCTCTGCGCACACCACATTTAATAAAACCTTTCGTTTCAAATACATTGCATATTTCCTTTTAATATTAAGTTATTTCTACCAAAAGCCCTCAGACCAAGTTTAATTCTATGATTAATTTCATCCACTGTTTCAATCTGTAGTAATAATCTGACCAAGATATTTGTAGTTGTTAACTTCTTCTAACTCATCATCATCAATCTCGATTTTTATCTTTTGAGAAAATCCATTGAACATTACTTTAGCCTTTTTAATGTTTGCTCTTAGTTCTACTTTCCTTCTTTCATCTGATAATTTTTGCAACATTTTCTGAAGATTTATGACATTATTTGCAAAAAAAACTACATCAGCAGCAAAATCTAGATGGCTTAAATTACCCCTATTTTTTATTTCTTTATCTTCCATTTTAATCCACTAAATATTTCACTGCTGCAAAACATTTTGGAGATATTGCATCACCCTGTCATACACCCATCTCAATGTTAATCTTCCTAGTAGTATTATGTAATCTAATTGTTGCTGTTGCATTCTTATAAACATTCTTCAGAATATGATAGCATCATGGATTTATACCTTGATGATTCAATACTTTTATCACTGTAGAAATGCTCTTAGAAGCAAATGTCTTTTTATAATCTACAAATCCAAAATATATAATGATAATTCATATTCATTGGTCTCTTTCTATAACTTCTCTCAATACTTGGATATAATTCACTGTACTAAAACCACTTTGAAATCCAGCTTGTTCTTTTGATTGGTTAAAATCCAAAGTTCGCTGTAGATGAGTTATAATTATTTTGGTAAAAATTTTGAGTAGAACTGACAAAAGATTAAGGTCTGTAATTTCTAATATCTTCTTTATCACCTTTTTTAAATATTAATATTAACATTGCATTCTTCCAATTATGTGGTACATCTTTATCAATTTGACATTTGGTATATATCTTTGACAAACCTTTTTCTATTTTTTCACCTGCTTCTTTTAAGATGTCGATTATAATTCCATCATTACTTGGCACCTTTCCCTTCTTCATAAATTTAATTGCATGACTCATTTCTTCATTTAAATTCCTGGGTAATTCAGAAAATATAGTAGTTGTAGGAGGTAATTTTTTTTATTCTTTACCACTATATAATTCTTGTTAGAACTCTTTTACACATTTCATGATGTCATCACACATTTCATGATGTCATCTCTCTTTTTAGCAAAAGTTCATTCTTTTTTTTCTTATTGCAGACATAAGTTTTCTAGAAATACCAAAATGGTTATTTTATATTGCCAATATAAGAGTCATAGATCACATGACCATATTCTTTTAAGCTTGTAAGTTATAAACAATGAGGATTGCCAATCCCTCAACAAGCTTTATAATAAATGCTTAGCCAGAGGAAGCATTTAAAATATCTCTGTCAGGAACTCCCCCCAAACCCCTGATGATGGTTTCATGCTTTGGCACTCCTCAGAGAGGTGCCAGGTATTTTATATGTTTGAGATTTTTATTCTCTTCTATAGTCTTTTCTTGCTAATTCACAGTTATACTTTCTCTGTTGCAGTTGTTAAAAGTATATCAGTTATTTTCCTATTGATTTCATTCAAATCTGAATCATGTTCAAAATCTGTTAATATTTGAAAATGATTTGCAAATTCTAATTTAAATTTATTAGAATGTTTCTGAAGATTTAGTAATATCAACTGTGAAGATTGTTTTTTTAATAATTTTTGTTTTTCTTGTTTTGTATTAACATGTATCTTACATCTCACTAATCGATAGTCACTTTCTGTGTTGAATTTATTAAGAACATTACAATCTTGAAATATGTATTTTCTGTTAGTCAAAATACAATCCAATTCTATTGTATCTTCATTTGGATGCTTCCATGTCCATTTCCATTTAACATTTTTCTCAAAAAAATAATGCATAATATAAAGTTTTTATTTTTTTGCAAAGTCCAAAAGTCTATGAACTCTCTCATTTTGATCACCATAACCAAATTTATCTAAAGCACTTTCATCGTTCAATTGTTTACTAATTCTAGCATTAAAATCTCCCATAACAGTTTAAAAATATTGTTTGACCTTATCAAAAGCCTTTTGTACATCCATATAAAAACTCTTTCCTTTTTCATCATATTGTTTGATCTGATCAAAAGCCTTTTGTACATCTATATAAAAATCCCCTACTTCTTCATCACTATAACCTGAATTATCTGCATCTGGTATCTGCTATTAAATTGAATGACTATTTTTGCTACTGATTCTCCATAAAGTTGCTCTTCCATTTTTTATTTATAATGAATCCTATTCCACTTGTACTTCCAATGTTAGTGCCTTTGTAGTACAGTACATATCCACTTTTTAAAACAATTATCTCTTGATTATTTCTTCTAACTTCACAATGACCAATAAAATCCCATTTAACATAAGACAGTTCTTTCACTAATTGCAATCTTGCTTCACGTGAAAGTGATCTGCAGTTGTAAATATCTAAATAAAAGGTCATCTTCAAATGGCAGCCTGGGCCTACAATCAGGGGATTCTTAGCACCCTCCCCTTTTGGTCACCAACTGCTATTTTGGCTGGTGACTTTAAGCCACAAGGTCCATAATTAATTTTTGTCTGTCATGATTGTGAATATCTATTTTAAAAAATTCATTTACAGATTCATTTATTCTGTCTTCAAGAAAACCCAACTGATTTTTCAGTTAAGTGTTATCTAGCAACTGAGGAGAAAGTTCATGGTCTTTCCCAATCTTAAACTTAGAGGTAAGAGACCCACCATACTGGCTAATGCATGCTGGTGAGCAGCCCATTCACCAGAACACATGGAGAGGACATTTTGTGTAAATATAAATAAATATTTTGAATTATTTTTTTAACGTTGTACGTCTAGAGTAATGTTTAACAATTGTATGTGTGTGGTGAGGATATTTAAATACATGCATAGAAATTTTGGATTTAAATTGTTCTTAGTTTTTTAAGGTTCTCAGAAAGATAATAAAGCAACTATTAGGATTTTATTTTTAAATATCGTCACTTGGGACTGATGTATGGGATCTTGGCCATCCCTGATTTCTACAATTTCTGCTGATTTTAATTTCTAATTGCATGATTAAGTATATGTTGTATTATTTAAAATATTTGCACTTCTACTATTAGTTAATTTAAAATATCAAATATCACATGATTACCATTTCTTATGCTTGCTCATAACTGCTGTTAATACAAGCAAAACTCTCCATACAGTAGTGCCACTCAGTGTAAGCCAGAGTAATCAATGAATGCCAGAAGGATAGAGATTTTATGCACAAGCCTTCTGGCATCCATTGATTACTCCAACTTGCACTGAGTGGCACTACTATATGGGAGTTTTGCCTGTTTTAATTTAAAATAATGATTATCCTGAAATTAACCCAATTTTATAATTAATGAAATTTAATTTTCTGCTTATGAATTAAAAAATATCCATCTTTTAATTGGGATCAATAATTATCCAAAATCTAATAGTATCTTAAAACATCTTTTTAAGAGTAATTTGAAAACAGATGGCTGATCTCTATAACCATCCAATTACTGGTTGGAAAATAGGTATCTACTAGCCATTTAAAACTACATAATAAAACAAATAAGGGAACAAATAAGTTATCAAAGATTTAAAATAAGAATTTTTTTATAAAATGCAAATTTAGCCACTCTACTTTGAACACTTTTTAGCAAAAAACCTTTTGTTATACATATATATATGTACACAATCTTATGTTTCGACTATCTTGCAGGCTTCTTCAGAGCCACTTATTAATTTTCTGCAGTCTTCTTCAGAGCCACTTTTACTTAATTTTTTAAAAATAGAAAATTAAAAAATCAAAGTAAAAGTGTGTATGTAAATATGTACAATAAAAGGTTTTTTTGCTAAAAAGTGTTCAAAACAGAGTGGATAAATTGAATTCTTTTGATAATTGTACTATATACTGTTGAGCTAAAATGTCTACTGCTTATATTATTAATATATTTTGTACATTACAGAGAAAGTCTGGCATATGATGATTTATTAATTACTAATGCATGCATCTACATTACCGAAAGATCTTGAAAGAGATATTTATCATTATTCTAACATACTAATAACAAGAATCCAGGTCACATCTGCATAATCACATATTGTTTCTTAATTTTGGGATTTATGTAGATATTTTTTATCATGCATGCCTTACCTTTACATTTTTATGCAAAAGTTATTATGGAATAATGAATAATTATTACTGTTGAGAATAAAGTTAATATATTGGTACATACAATATGTATAAAAAGCATATGGTATTAGTGCTCAAGTGTTCATAAGAAGTTTGAGTGTCAGACCTGTGATTTCCAGAATCGATCCAGGGACTTCCCGATCCCAAGTTAGATACTATGCCAAACCATGCTGGGTTAAAAAAGGCATATAGCATTATTGCTCAGGAATTCATAAGAATATCAAGCACCAGATCTACGAGTGCCTGAATTGGTTCTGAGATCTTCACATCCCAAGTTGGAATCTTTATCAATTTAACCCAAACTATGTAGATCCTAGGACCTTCTGATCCAAGTTAGATGCTATACCAAACCAAAGACATATAGGGTTAAAAAAAGGCATATAGCATTATTGCTCAGGAATTCATAAGAATATCAAGCACCAGATCTACAAGTGTCTGAATTGGTTCTGAGACTATGTCCTAAGTTGGACTCTCTATCAATTACACCAAACCATATAGATCCTAGACTTCCTGATCCCAAGTCAGAAGCTATACTAACTATACCAAACCATGGAGAGTTAAAAAACTGCATTATTGCCCATGAATTCATAGGAAATTGAAGTATCAAAACTGCGAGTGACAGAGTCAATTCTGAGATAATCATATTCCAAATTGGACTCTTTACCAACTACACCAAATCCCACAGAGTATATGTAGGATACTATAAGATGCTGACATGCATATATTATTAAGGTCTTATTTTTTTACATACACAAATAAGAAGGTTTGACTGTGGATTTTGGGTAGTGGCATTTAACTTGTAGCTACATTTCAAACCACTTCCACTACTTATTTGAATTGTTAATTATTTTACACAGCAACAATGAAAAAAAAACATTATTTACCAGGTTAGTCAATTGCTAATTGGTGATTGTTTTATGGGTTTTCTTTCTTGTTTTGGGTAATAATAACTAAATATCTGTTTACTAACCAACAATTAGATGAATAGTTGGACGGATAACTATCTAAAAAAAATACTAAATTTCATTTGAAAATTGAGAATTTTTTTATCTGGATTTGAACTTAGATTGTGAGCATGGTAAGTGGGTATGAACATCACACACGCACGCGTATGCACATCTGTGCAGAATTTATGCATGTCTACAATAATTATTTTATATGCTTATTCTAATTATTTATTTAATTTAATTAAAACAATAATTAAAATATAATAAATACATTTTGTGTTTTGGCCTGACAATAGTTACTATCTGTTTTAATAATTTTAGTTATGGAATTCTCACACGCCACCTTGTGAAGATTAATGAACTTGATTTCCTTTTTCAATAGTCTTGGAAAGCATCTTTTTCTAAATGATGACAGAAATCTTAAATCAGTACGATTATTCAGTATTAAAGAGTGATGACACTCAAGGGTCGGTGATTGACAGACACGGAAATCCTTTCCAGGGAAAGACATAAACAAGCACTTACTTCAAGAGATTCTACATGTCATAATGATAATGAGTCTGTGGGGTGATGATGAACCAGAGTTGTTAATTCAATCTTTTAAGTAATATTGACTAAAAAAAAGATGCAGTTAATCTTGAAATCTAGCTAATGAAGAAATCATTTTCATGTTATAAATAAATGATACGTTGGGTTCTCATAATTAAGATGAATAAATTTTCAATTAGGTGATTTACCAATTAGTTTAATTGCAAATAATATTGATCTAATTTTTTTTAACCTGTATTATATTTATGGTGTGTATATATATAGTGCATGTTTGAAAAATAGGTCATCGCTAAATCAGTATGCGTATATATATAAATTAAAAGAACTGTCTTAATCAATCGTAGCAGTGCAAAGCCTGAATCCCTCATCATAAATATTCAGGAGGCCTTCCCAAGTTAACATTTTCTCCAGGATAAGCAGCTATCAGAGGGGAAAGTTTTTCCTTTTTATTTTACTATTCAGTTAATAAATAAAAACCTATTGACTTTACTTGGTAATTTTTAACTATTTGAATAAAGAATTTTGAATCTAAATTCCTCAGAATGACAGACCAATACACTAACTACCACATGAGGTCTTAAGGGGTGGATAGCTAAATAAATCACTAGAAAAAAGAGAGAAAAAATACAATCTTGATAATCAAAGCAGAATTATTTTTAGTTTCGAAACCTGCCATGGCAAAGAGACCCATGCCCACTTTAAGTAATTAAATTTACTGGGGAATTACTGTAATTAAATTTACTGGGGAATTATGGTATTTGGAGAAAAGATAGCAAAAGCATACCAATTTCCCAGGGTTCGAATCTAAGTAAAACTTGCAAGATTTGTTAAGCAAATAAAATTTTTTTCCAAATCCAGCTATAACTTCATTTTGATCCAAAATGGGTATCTAGCTACTATTAAGAAAAAGATAAAACAAGAATGGGAAATCCAAAAGCACTCATTATCTGGCAAGTATTGCATTTTTTTAATTTTTGGGTTTGTTGATTGTTATCAATATTGGGATTGTCTAGGTTTAGACTGGATTCTAATTCTTTGGTATATAAGTGTAGACTGGTTTCTAATTGTTTTATATATATATATAATATAACGAGCGTGCTAATAGTTCTAAACCAGCTTTTTCGATAAATGTCACAAGAGAAAGCATTTAAAATATCTATGTAGAATTATCCCTATCCACAAACCAGTTTTGAGCTGATGGCTCTTATCAGTGAGGCACTAGGATATTTAGACATTTGATCTAAAATACAAACTCAAGTCCAGAATTTATCTAATACTTAACTACTAAGTAGAAATTCTGAAATTTTCAGACATTTATATATCTTCAAATCCAGCTATCTTACTTAAATAGCTATATGGGACTGAACAAAATTCAGATAACCCATATATTAATATCGGAAAAGCTTGTTTAGAGATATTAGCATGGTCATTATATTACATTTGTAAATACAGGCTTATTAAATTAAGTCATGTGATGTATGACTTGATTTCCTTACTAATATATATATAATATTTTATTTTAATAAGATAATGATGACTATTATAACATAACATCCACTTGCAATACCTGTCTAGATCATGAAGAACAAATTATTACAGATGAATGAATGCAGATTATACATTATTACCTTTAAAGAAGCTAATATAGCAACAATTGTTTGATTACAAAATATAATTGTCGGTTGATGTATCATTTACTTTCTTTTAACAAAGACTTCTCTCCAATCTCTTAAATATTTCTGCTTTATTTCTTAAGCATGCAGAAAAACAAAAATTACTTATAAAATGTCAAAGGTTTCTTTGCTAAATTTAATCTTAATCTTTAATTACACCATAATATTAATACTGTAAGGGGATTACAATCTAACCTTTGTTCACTCTCACTACAAATCAAACTCATTTATAATATAAATTTAGTTAATAGGTGGTTAAGCAAGTATTTTCATTTATGGAGTAAATACCCCCCCCCCCCACACACACACACATAGAGGCAACAAACGTTTATTTTTTGATATATTAAAGAAATATCATGATAGATTAGTTTCATTTACCTATTAAAAAGATGAAAACCCTAATTAAAAGGAAATTGTACTAATATATATGTATGCAAACAATGAATTCAATGTCAGTATGTCAAACCAGTCACTAGGTAACCAAATGCGGAAGATGAAAGTATAATTATACTATGTAATTTTCTTTTACTTACAATCAATATAATGCACTCATCATTAATAGGGTTTGCATAGCGATGGAAAAGGAAATAAAATGCAAGTATACTAAACACTGGAAGCTGAGTCCAGTATAAAATAAACCCAGTTCATTTTCATTGCCTTTTACTATTTTCAAGAGACACAAAAGCTGTTTAACAACATCAAAAAATCGACTGTTCAAATCTTAAGAGAACATAGACGGCTTATTCAAACACTCCAAATTATTGGGTGGATTGTTGTAACGTGAAAAACAAGCAACTACAGTTGATACTTAAACATAAAGAATTATAATAGATTTGTGCAGTTGGATAAAATAATTGATATGATTTAAATAGACATTTAAAATAAAAAGGACTGTGCTATTTATCAAATATGAATAAAATAACAAAATAGAATGTCATCAGCATAGTTATAAATATAAATGATGGAATAATTCTGTTTTTATAAAAATTATTAAATACCAAACACTGAATTAAGAAAATTTTAATTGTTTATGAATTGCAAAACAATGTACTCTGGCTAATTCAATAGTGTCATAGGGCTAAAGTATTCTTAGCCCTGATCACAGGAAGTGATATGGTTTAATATTCAATTGTGTAACACCTGCTGAAACATCAAATGCCCTGTCTTAAATAACCCAATAGATACATAACAAAAACAATAACAGAAGTTGAAAATAATATCATTCCAAATATATCACCAAGGAGTCCCCATGAGTAATGCATGACTTGCCATAGCCATAGAGTATGACTAGAACAGTGATAAACTGCATCTATCAGAGACATTATTTGCCTAATTCATGAACATTATGCAAGATAACTTGAAGAGTCTTAATTTGTTGTGTAATCTTTTTTTTCATATATGTATGTAGAATTCTGTATTTTTTTAATTTCACTTCTATACTTGGAAACCTAAATCTCTATAACTTGGAAGAGTCCATTGTAGTTCAAGTCAAGAAAGTGCAGGGAGGAAAGTTGTTAAGTTAGACAATTCTTTTTTCTCTATTGAATAAAATTTAGGTTAACTCACCCTCCATAGTCACATGACCATTACATTAGCTACTATCATCATCTTTACTATAATATGGAATAAAGGTAAGATTTTATTTGATATTATTCCATATTAAAAACATGCATTTGCTACAGGACAGAGTTTGTGTTTATTTGTTTATATTAACTAATGATTGTTTATATTTGTTTATTCAGTATAGATGACTAATATTCTTGTGTGGATGTTCTTTTCTATCAAACTTGTACATGGATAAGGGGGAGGGATCCTCACAAAGATGGAACCTCTACAGTTGGAATTAGACCCTGAAGCTATTACACTCACCTTCATATAATCTTGTTAAATAGTTAGCTAGCTTTGCGATCATTGTAACATTTGAATTAATAATTTTTCTTTTTATTACTCTCATCTGCTTTGTAAATAGTGCCTTTATGTGTATGTACCATGGGAAGGGTTGGAGTAATAAACATATTTGGTCATCAATATGATAGGGATACATACCTGATGCACACATGTATATAATTATTTTTTTTGTTAAAAGAGTTTTCAATTTTTATTTTGTTTGTAAATAAACATTGTTAATTTGATTCTCATTAAATAGTCTCTAGTTTATCAAAATTATTTATCCATTCATTCATCAGTTCATAACCATACATATGTGCATACACACATACATTCTTTTACATTATGATATAGTAAATGAGTCCTTCACTTGATTGTAACCCATGTAAAGGTATTGTAATTGTTATTTAAGATAAATTCACCCCTGAAGAGAGCTGAGTGCAACATTTTCCCTAGATTTAAATTCTTAGGCATGTGTTGAATCTGAAAGAGGAGTGAGGTATGGATGAACTAGCTTAAATTGTGTCTGAAATTAATAAATAAAGCTAGAGCTAGCCCATTTGATGTAGGCATGATCATTGGTAAGGAACATCATTCATGGCATACCCTAGTTCTGACCATAGTTACATGTGTCCCTCTCTTCTGGTGCAAAACCTGGATGGTCACATTTTTAACATAGCCAACTGTGGGGCAGTAGATTATCAATTACATCACAATACATTTGCCATGTAGTGAACTCTGAACTTTAATAAACCTAAAATATAACTCTAAAATATGCAGAAAACATATAAATGTAGGACATTTAATTGACATAAATTTCCTATTATAGATACATGCATTACTTAATGTGGGATAAACATAACCATTACATCTTTCTACAATTGAAAGAAACTATAAGAAATAGCCATTTTTAGGTCCTAATCCCAATTTAATAAAACTATGACTTCTATAGGGTTGGGTCATTTTTAGTCCACTTTCTAATTTATTAAAACAAATAAGACTAAATCATTCCATATGGATACAAATATATTTAAACTATTCAACAGTGAACAAACAACTGCATACATATACTACAATCATACCTATTCAAAATCTAATTCTCAGCAATCAAATGCAGGGTTAAGTATGAAAAAATGAACCCAATGGGTTCAATTAAATCATTGACTTAAAGCTATTAATAATTATTTACACTAATTATAATAATGCTTGGATGATTTATGCATAACATTACATTTAAAATAAATATTACATTTTTCATTATTATCATTATTTATTAATTCTTTTTTTTAAATTGATAATTTCAGCAAAATATCATTTAATTAATATGCATTCAAAGAAAAGTTCTTTACATAATGCTAACTCCTCTGTACTCTAACACATTTCTTTGTTCTCACTAGATTTAAGCTTTCAACTTTCACTTTAATATTAAAACATTATCATTTATCAAAATATAATAAATTTGACATCATTCAAAATATATTTTTGTTTGGAAATTAAATTAATTTTAAAAAATCACATTTTATTTCCAGAATTATTTTAAAAATTATATTTTAGTAAAAACAAAATGTCACATCATCAAATTTTAGGTGGCACCAATTCAATTTGAAAAATGAACAAACTTTTTTTTGTTTCAAGTTTGATTTAAAAATCTGAACAAATTTATTTTAATAACTACTAATTCTATCAATTTATGCTTTAAAAGTTTACAATTTTTTTGTAATTTTTATGATATCACTCAATATAATAACAATCAGGTGAGTGACATCATTTCTACAAGGCTATGTTTTCCCGTGACCATAATCTCTGTAAAACAATATTCAGAAGAAAATATTCTTTTATATTTAAAAATAAAACATTTCTGTAAAAACAAAATTTAATGTATCTATTTTTCATTTTTAGTAATTATTACACAATTACAAGACAAATATAATCATAAACTTTACAAAAAATCAAGTTTTTAGACCATCATAATATTTTTTTGATGATCATAATATTTCTACAAAATACATTTGGCAAAGTTCTGATCATCAAATAAATAATATCTACCATCAAATCAGGGTTTCAGTACCTTTGTAATACTGATTATTCAATTTTCCCACCATCTTTCAATATTTTTTTAAATAAAATATTAGAAAATAAATATACGGAATTTCAAAGCTGTAAAGAAAAAAGTTTCACAAAATTTTCACTAGGGGATTAGAACACAAATTTTATTGTTAGAAATCTTTCACACTGCTTTAGTGTGAGGATAAATGAACAGTTAATATAACATACATATATAATATAGAACAAAACCTTTTTTTACTTTAGTTGCATTAAAATGCAACTAAATTTAATTAATTTTTTTTAAAACTTTTGCTTCCTATTTTAAACAATTTATAACATAAGATATATAGTAGCATTAAATATAAATTAAAATAGTTAATATTAAGTCTAAATAGTCTCTTTTAAATGTAAAACTTACAAAGCAGAATAATAGTTGTTTGTTTTCTTAACAATGAGATGTATTAAATAGTTTATAAGGCACCACAGTATACTTTAACAACCTCAGTTTTGCAATTGCTTTTTTATTTTAACCAGATTTACTCAAAATAACATGTCAAATTTTTCAATGTCCAGATTATATTAGCAGATAATGGTTTTTTCCTCCCTTTTTTCTGTAAGTAAAATGGAGAACCAATGTGGTTTTAATTAAAGTGAGAATCTAGTCTCAATGCAGTATGAATATTTTATTTAATGTTTTTGTTTTTGAATAGTTCATTCTAGTTTGTTTTTAAAATTTAGATTGATTAATTTGCATAACACATTAATTGCTTGAAATTTTTTTGATCTCTTATGTAATTGCTTTATATGCAATGCATTCTTTGATAAGAGAGTTTTAAATATATTTTACTTTTTTAAATCTCTCTTACTCGTAAAAAACCAAATGGCTGACATTGAAATGAATATATTTCAATACATACTGAACAATGGTAAAGATATGTGTAAGAGATTGTGATCTGGGCCAACTGATGAATGCTGGTTCAGCATGAAATATGCATCTTGGTGATAACACCTATTTGGGAATATGCTTATGATTAAATCCCTCCACAAGGTGTCAAAAGTGAATAGAAACCAGTTCCTATCTTGTGTGAGTGTAGTGAAAATTACACTATAGAAATATTATCACATTGGTGATTGCTTTAAGAAAATTTTTAGCTAAATAGGAGAAGTGTAAATGGAGTTTTGCCTAGTTATTTAAATATTTATGATTATTTTCACACTATATTAATGTAATAATTTTTTAAACACAAATGTATACTTGACTACATTGTGATTTTATTTGAATATGATTTGTTTTTAAAAATATAAGTTAAATTCAATTGTAAGAGTAAACAGAAAAACTATGATAGTTGTTACTACCTTCTTTTAATACTTTTTAACAATTTATGATGGTTGCACATTAATTCATTCATATTTTAAAATTAAAGTACAATAATCAAAGATCCTATTAATTATCTTTTTTCACCAGCTTAGATGACTTTCCGTTACATTGTTACATCGTCCACTTAAAAATTGATATTTGTGAAATATTAATTATTTTAGTAGAATAGAAGACAAATTCAATGACAAAAATACATTTTATCTTGACTGATATAGGTTATTTTCATCAATTATAAATAGAAATGTATTTTTTAAAAACTTTTGCTTACTTTCATAATCTAATGATTAATTAATTTATATTTTAGAAACTAAACTAAAACCATTATAATTTTAAAAGACAAATATATTTTTACAGCTGATTTTGTAATTGACCAATCAAAAGTTTAGAACTTTAATTCAGTCTGCTAGTAGAGATTTTTACAGATAACTACTACTGAAAAAGTTAAATATAAAAAATATTAACGTTTTGGTTCCATACCAATCAGCTTGTATAATTATATAGATCTGACTTCTATTCAGTAACAACATAGTCATCACTTTTCATTTCTAAATAAGGATATTTCCCCTGGCAGAAAATGAATGTCCTAATATACTCATACTAAATGAATTTTTTTTTTTTACATAATATCACATGATCACCATTTTTATGCTTACAGAATAGCCTACATGATTAGAACATCATCTTAAATTCAATATTTAAGAATATAACAATCCAGGTTCATTTTTCTTGCTAGTATACTGCCATGGTCAAGCCAGTAACATTTAAAGATGAGAGTAGCATTGACTTATATACTGTTCTGTGTGCTATTACCAATAGTTAAGTTTAAATAAAATTTGAACTTTTCTAAAGACATTTAACAATAGAAATTAGTTTAACATAATTATTATTGGTATAAATACCATCATTAAACATCACACAATCACCATTCTTTATGCACCCACAAACTGTTTACAGACAGGATAAACTCCCCATGTAGCAGCACCATTCAGTAAAATTTAGAGTAATCAATAGATGCAGAAATGTTTGTGTATAAAATCCCCATCTAGTGCCTACTCATCTAATATCCACTAGTTTCTAGTGTGTGCCCTCAGATTCAAGGCTCTTCACTGATGAAAGCCACAAACTAGAAACTAGTCTGGGGATATTGGATGAATAAGCACTAGATACAAATTTTATGTACAAACCTTCCTGCATCCATTAATTACTCTGGCTTTCATTGTGGCACTATTGTGTGGAGAGTTTAGCCTCTGGATAAAATGCCCTCACCACACTTTTTCAGATAAATACTTACCTTTAAGAGCTTTTTAAGCTAAGATGACCATACTCATTTATAGTACTGCAGATGATGATGATATAAAAAGTAATAGTTCTGTATTTATATGAAATCATGATAAACACAAGCTCATACAATTACAGAAATATTTTATTCAACACACACTCCTGAGGTTCATAGCCTTAGTAAATATTACTTGTGTAATCAATGTGCATTTAAATAAATATATAATTAATCAACTTATAATATATATATAAAATACATATTTTGCGGGTTGTTAAAAACTTTTAATATTAATATACGACTTGGTCACACAAGCCATCCACAGAGTTATAAAAGATAGAAAGACGGTTGTAGAGGTGCTACAATCACTGATTTGAATAAAATGTTAAAATTCCACCAATAGCAAAAATGTTAAATTTAGGAATGTTTTTTAAAAAAATCTTTTCAAATAGGAGGAAGTTTGCATGTATCATCTTGCTTATTGATACAATCTGGCCTTTTAAGTATCTCAATGGCTTCTCTAATTTTGCATTGGTAGAGATTATCACATCTGGATATGATCCTGGTACTAGAAAAATCGATTTTATGACCTGAATCTATAGTATGGAGTGAGAGTGCTGATGATGATGAGTGTTGTTTAACTGCATTAGCATGCTCATCTCTCGTAACACTGATGCGAAGATTACTCATACCTATGTAAGAAGCTTTACATTTTTACATGAGATTTGATAGACACCATGAGATTCAAGCGGGATTGAATCCTTAGGCTTTGTTATTATATTGATCTTTTGATGAGCAGAAAATGCTATATCTATATTATATACATCCGATACTGTCTGTAGTTCCTTTTACATATGGAACACAAATCCTAATAGCTGATTTATCATCTTGTTGTTTCCTATTTTGTCTATTTTGGGCTTGAAATAAGTTTTTTTTTATAAATTTGTAATTATAACTATTTGCTAATAAAACACTATTAATATGATTTATTTCTTCTTTCAGATGTGTCTCATCTGAAAGGTTAATTGCTCTATTTAAAAAAGTTTTGGCTACAGAAACTATCTGTGTTGGGTGATGAACACGGATGAACCCGCAAAATATGTATTTTATATATTTAACCCGTGCAAATCTTCGTTTTAACATATATATATATATATATATATTTAAAATAGAGTTGATATATCTTTTGCCTAATGCTATTGGCTAAGTATAAATGTCTAGATGTTGTGCAACTATTGAAACAAGGAAATTCAGGTGCCCTTCTAGGTATGCCTGACACTTCTAGCTGTATCATAACAACTTGCCTCATATCAGGTTTAGCATCTAGACATTTTCAGTTTAACATGAATTTGCCTCACTGCTTTAAAATATGAAAAGCAATGTTTGTATTGCTGTTTATCTCCAACAGTTATTTGGTTATCCAACTTTATCTCCAAATGGATTGCTTATTTATATCCAAGTCCTCTTCCTTAATGGGAGCAATCAGATTCAGTGAGCATCTTCAGTTATTGACCTGTCCTTGTCATTGGCTATATTTTATCCATACTTATATCCATTGGTCTGTAGTGACAAATGCTGAATCTGGTTAAGATAAGATTGAATCTGAGTAAGTCCATTAACTGAAAGTAAGTTGATACATAACATTCATTTCCCCTGATTAAAAGTAGCCCTGGAGAATGTTGTCATACAAATACACTGTTTGTCACCTTTATTGATTCCTGGTTTTTTCAGATCCAGTTCATTATCATCAGGTTCAGCATCTTATAAGCAGGTCTGGTGGCTTAGCATTTTGTAGACTCTTCACTGCTTTACAATATTTAGAACAATATGTAAACTGCTATTTAACTCTGACAGTTATTTAGTTCTGTCTTTACTTCTAAAATCGATTGCTCTTCTAGAGTGTCCCCTTCATTAACGGAAGCAATTGTATTCCCAAAGTATCTTTAGACATTGGCCTGTTTCTGCTACTGGCTGTATTTTACCTAAATATATATCCATTGGTCTATAATGATGAATGATGAATTCTATCAAGATAAAACTGAATCTGGACAAGTCCATTATTTAAAGGTAATTTGAGCCATAGAAGATGGTGATGTCAAATAATTAGATTTTTAAAATCTGCGAAAGTTACATTGATGGATCAATTTTAACTCTAAACAAAAACTACTCGGAGACCATTATCCGCATGCAATCCTCCAGCCAGTGGAAATTAAGTAAGAAGTTTTAGTATTTATTTCAAAGCATCAATTTAATTTCACATGCCACAAATTCTTAATTTCATTACACACAACATTTTGTAATATTAATAATTAGCTGCAGACTTTTACAGAAGCATTTGAATATCCTATTTAAATTTGCATCTAAATAAATAAGAAATTCATAAAAAGTTTGAGCACATGAATCTTGAGTAACGTAATTCTCCCTTTTACTTCTGCATTAAGCCACACCTTGATGCATCTCGGCTGTAAATATAATAAAGAAATCCTTAAAATGTACAGCAATTTAGAATATTCTCAGCCTAATGGATTTTTAAATAAAAATATATGCATTCGATTGAAACGGAGCTGGGATAAATGTTAGAAGAAATGATAATAGGTGGGAAGTTTAAGTTTTAAATTGGGTCCTAAATGATTGTAAAAGACCTAGATAGAGATTATGAGTGAGATGGATGAATACAATAAGAAAATCTGCTGGTATTATATGGAGAAGAGATTAGGTAACAGAAAAACTGGATCAAACTTGAAGAACTCTTCATATTGTGATGATGGGTGAAATTGCTGATATCAGTTGCGTAGAAGATCATATGACATTTGGTTATCAAAATAACAGCTTCACAGTTTTCTTATTAAGTAATGCAGTGAATATTTTTTGTTTAAATTTTTTCAATTGGAATTGGGTCCGGTAACTTTTTCAGTCTGCTACCTTCAATATGAAGTTCAGGGAAAATAATATATTGTGGCTCAGTATCATCAAACTTTATCTGATTTTCTTCTTCGTTGATTGTCTGGTGCTCACGTTTTGAACAAAACAAATAAGAGGAAAAAGAAAATAAAAATGGCAAGATAGTTTTTAAAAGAAAATTACAAACAGAAAGTACAAAAAAAGATTAATATAACCAACTTTTTCTATCAAATATAAAAACAGGGATTTGAACTCAGTATTTTTTAGTCTATTAATTTTCCACTCCATCTCAAGCAAGCAATACACATGACCACACACAAAAAAGTACATGAACTCCAGTATATGAATTTTGAGCAGAACCAGCACTCATCAGTTGGGTAAGATCATAATCTTCCATGCATATATACAATCAGCACTCAGTTTATATTAAAATAGCACTTTCTCAAACTTTAATGGGCAGGTTTCAATCTTCTCACTCTTCCGAGTATTCATCTATCTATTTCATTGCAAAACCAACAATGGAATGCTCAAAGCCCTTTTTGGGTTTAATATTGTAGTCATACCCATATATCAGTTGCTTGAAAAGAAGTGGCAGGTGAATAAATTAAAAATCCTGAGTTCAAATCCCTGTACTTATATGAAACTTTCAGTATAAGAAAGTTACAAACTGTATTAGAATTACATATTGCTGGGAAAATGGATTACATCTTAGTATAAGTTCAGTCCTTCCCTCTTTGATTACTTAATATATGTAGATACATAATGGCCTGATAATACGAGAGGTTAGAGTGACATAATATCTACATGTGTATGACTACAATATTAAATCAAATAAGAGTTTTGAGCATTCAGTCATTGGGTTTTCAATGAAATGGTCGGCTGAATAGTTAAAAGGGTGAGTCGATTGAAGCCTGTCTATTAAAGTTTGAGGAAGTGCTATCTTAATATAAGCCAAGAACTGATTGCATCTGTATGGAAGATTATGAACTGGCCCCAACTGATGAGATATGGTTCTTCATGAAATACAGATACTGGTGATCACATATATTTTTCGCTTGTGTGTGGTCATGTGTATCCATTGCTTGAGATAGAATGGAGGATGAATGCACAGAAAAATCCTAAGTTCAAATCCCTCTACTTCATATATGAAATATTAAATATAAGCAAGCTATATACTGCCTTAGAATTACAAATTTAAGGACCTAATATATATAAATGTACGTACGTTTATACTCTTACGTTATCATTTACTTTAATGAAAAATAATGTATAGCTATTGTACTTTCCATTTTACTATTTTATTTTTAAGTAATGGAATGTCATACAATAATATGTTTACTTAACTTTAATTATTTAATCTCTCAATGATGGCTTTTCTTAATTTCTTACGGCACCTTATGAGTCATGCTTTAATCACGTGAGTCTTTCTTGTTGTCTGGGTATTTAATCTCGAGCTTGTATTAACTGAGGCTAAAATAATCAAATTCATTTCACAAACGTCACTATTCTAATTACAAAAGTTGACAACTCGAGAAAGCAGGCTGTAAATTTCGATAAAATGTCTAAAAATATAACCTTGATTGGTCATTTTATTATCAAATGTGCGTTTGGGTCCTCAGAGTGGGATTAGAGAAATTTTATCAGAAAAGTAGTTGTTGTTCGGAATACTTTATCTGGTCAGTCGCAGAAGCTTCCCTTGGAAAGTTACAAGCTTTATGAAAGACCACTTGGGCATAACATGTACCCATATGTGAAGAAGGAAATTAGGATAACTCCGAGGCAGATAAATAGGAAGATATGAGAGTAGATAAAATAATACTGGCAAGAAATAAAACTATACTTAATTATATATATATACAATAATCTGTACTAGAAGATGCTGCAAACACTTACATATATATATATTATGATTAACTTAAACTATATTTAATTATATGTATATACAGTAGTCTGTATTTCATGCTGCTGTAAAAACTTACACACACTCTTATATAATATATATATATATATATATATATAGAGAGAGAGAGAGAGAGAGTTAAGTTTATATTAGCTTAATTTGGAAATTGTGTGTGTAATGTTTTATTGCATTTGTTAAATAAAATAAAACTTTTTTTTTTTTCTAAACTCGGAAGAGTTAAAGCCAAGTGGTATATTAATCAAAAATATTATAATCTTTTTATAGACAATTTATTAAAAATTTACTGTTCTTACGTAGATTTGACTATTTTTTGTTTTTCACATTTTTAGTTTTATTTGAACTCTGAACCTTATGGTCCAGCGGATTGTAGTTCTGCTTCGTTTATGAACTCTTTAGCAATGACTAATTTATTATTATTAGAGGATTTGAACTCAGGCTTCCTTCAGTTTTCCACTCCATCTTATATAACCAACACACGTGACCACATACATGTGGTTCAGCACAAAATACGTGTAGTGGAGATCATATCTTTTTTACATGTATGTGATGATGTGCATCAGTTATATAATATGGAGTGGATAGCTGAAGGAAGCCTGAAAGTCTGAGTTCAAATCTCCTCTAATTGCATCTAAAGTTTAGTATTATATATATATTGTACTTGTATTCAAATATTATTATTACTTTTATTTGTACAAATAAGTATAAATCATGCTTTTTTTGATTACTCTTTGAAAATCATTATTTTCTTTAGGTACAGTTTTTAAATGATTAATGTAAAGATTTTTCTTCCTCTTGGCATTATTAAATCATTTCTACCTTCTTATTATTATGAATCTGTAACATTCTATGACATTTTCCAATTCGCATTCATCAATATTTCCTATCAGTCCTTTCTAATTTAATTTCTTTTTAGATATTTTTCTCTCTTCTTGATGATCTTTTTTTTTGGTAATCTTTTCTGCATCATCCTTTGTACACGCCCATATCATTCCAATTGTCTTGATCTGACTTCATTTACTATTGTATGTTCAACATCCATTAATTCTTGAATTATTTTATTGCTTATCTATTTTCTCTATGACTTTTCAATAGATCATCATCATCAATAATTCATTTCTGTAACTTTCAATTCCTTTTCCATTCTATCCTTCAACTGCCGAATCTCACTATCATTATAATGGCACTTTTTAATATTGTATAATATATTCATTTGTTGATTATTGGTATATTCTGATTTCATGGTATACCAATTATTATTAATAATAATCAAATAGATTATTACTGAAAGATCATAAGAAATTTAAATATCAGATGTGGCAGAGCATGTCTGCACCATAGACCATGAATTCTAGAGTCTTACCACTTTATAAATGCACCAAACCAAGCTGCACTCCATAGACTTTTTACGACCATGTCTAGATAATGAAATCATCATAATTCTAAGCTAAAACCATTTGATCATCGGTATACAATGAATTATTTTATATAATTATGTTTAATATTAATAATATGTTCATCTAGATGTTATTTAAAATGATGTTATAATCTGCAGCCTAGTAAATAATCAGTAATAATTAAGAAAGTATTTAATTGGGAAATGTTGGAGTAATTATAAGTGCAGGAAATGTAGTCCCTTCATAATAAATTGTAATAATCAGAACAAATGAAAGGTATTACTTCTGTTATAGCATTAACTAATCAACTTACACTTGTTTTAATATGTTATAACAACAATATACTTCTTATATTACTTACATGCTTCCAAAAAAACTATCTACCATAAGTTTAATTTTTCAATGAACACCAAATTGTGTAGTATTTAATGTCCCAATTCCAGGCTGGCCAGTTTCTGGATTTTTCTTTTATCAATGAGGATTGGGATTCAAATCTAGAACTAATGTAATTATGCATCTAGAAATACATTTAACCTCTTTATACTATTTATGTATAGTCAATCATTTTTTTAATAGTTCATTTTTGTTAGTTGAAGGGCTACACTCTAAATCATCATCATAATTTTCTACCATTATTATTATTATATTACAGGATGTCTCTCAAAGTTGAATCCAGTTTCTCTGATCTTTATTTCATCAATCCATCTCAAATAGGGTCTGTTTCTAGATCTTTCATAATCTCGGTGAAATCCAATTTAAAATTTTGATTACCTCTGTTATCATTTCTTCTAGCAAAAAAAAAAATCAGTTTAGGTCAATTTGATTTTTAATTTTCATGTCAATGATCCCCATTTCTTCTCTCATTCAAATCTTTTATATTTTGATCTCTTCTTGTTAATTCTAACATACTTTTTTCATACTTCATTGAACAATTTAAAATTCCTGTATTATTAAATGTCCAAGTATCAGATCCATAAGTAAGAATTTGTAAAACACATTTATTAAAATCTTCCTTTTAAAATACAGAGGGAGGCATATTTGTTTTTAAATCCTTAATTTTAAATTCTGGGGCCCATAAAATCTTTTTTAAAATTAATTTTCACCCATATTTTGATTGTATCTAACTTCCCTTGATTTTTAAATATTTTAAAAACAATGCGATATATTGCATGTCCCTTTTTAACTGACATTTCTTAGGTTACTTTTTCCAACCTATTTGCCTAGTTTTGTTATTTATATTTATTCCAAATCTGTTTAAAATTTCATCAGTCTTATTAACCTTTTTACTTAGGTGTTTAATCTTCTGATCCAGAATTATAATCATAGATGGTGTATCCCAATGAAAATGTGTCTGGTTTTCTCTCTAAACAGCCAGAAGTGCCATTTTGGATTTTATATATGCATTAATAATTGGTCTAGATTAGTTACACATTGCAAAACTTTTATGACACACACATGTCTGTATTAAGAGTGGTGTCCAGAAATGCAACCATAAGTTTCTTACTTTAATCACAATGTATTAACATGCTAACATTAAATTTTGTTTTAAATGGGGATGCTACTGAAACATTTGGGGTGAAGTGCTATATGGCAGTGAGCCATGAACTTCAAGAATTTTTACAAGTGACTCAAAAGATTTTGTGATAGAAAAGAGAGTATTGAAGATTATTTATTCAAGTACCAAAATTACTCATATGTCATGTTAAAAGTTGTGATCCAAACATATTAGCTCCTTAAAATAACTGGGGTGCATAGCTAAACTATATCACTATGTAACCGATTTGTTGCCTCAGAAATGACTCTGCAAACACCTTGGAGAGACAAATAATCATCTTTTCATTGGGAAAACATTATGAATATATTTCATATGAGTATTAAGTTATCTGCATGAAGACATGTTAAACATCTAAACAATGGATACCTGATCATCATCAGAGATAGTTTGCCATCGCATTAACATAATTATATCACTAGGAAATACTATGCATTGAACTTCCCTTTGTCCATTTTGATATTATTTTTAAACTAACATTTATCTATTTAAAGAGTAGTTTTTTTCATACTACTCTAGCGCCATCTATCATAAGCTTGACTAATGAATGGATTCAGGTATTATAGTACTCATAAAATCCCATTTCCAGATTGAAATTTTCCCTTATGTGTTTGTCAGTGAAAACCTAGGATTCAAAGCTGGTGACTAATGCATTCATTCACTTGGCAGCCATTTTTTATTTCTTTATACTATTTAGGCTAATATTCTGCCCATTGATTACTCAATATTACAGTAGATGGCGCTAGTGTAGGGTAGAGAGTCATGTGATATTGTTGTTGGTATTAATATTTATTTATCTTCTTTTCTAAATAAATATGAAACGAGAGATAACATTACTTGCATACAATTTTAGGGCAGTTATGTCCCCCCCCCCTTTCCCAAAAGAGCTAAAGAAAGAAAAAAGATTAGAGTCATAATTTCTGGGCATATAATTAAAGGATGAAAATATTGTTTCACAAACACATAATTTTATACTGTAGTTAATGTGTTAGTCTTCTTTCTGCTTCTTTATTTTTTATTCATTAATTATTAACATATATAATTATAATTAATAGCATCTTTCTTTTTCCACTTCACACAATGCAAACAAATTATTTTCTTCAAATAATTTTATTTCTGTAGTTTCAGTTGTCCAGAGGGCTTCTTCAGAACTACAAAATATTTAAATATATGTGATCAAATACAAATGATGTATTTGTACATTTAGAAATAATTATAATAAAACATTTTATTTCTATGCAGTCATATATATTTAAATATATTGCAGCTCTGAAGAAGACTACTGGACAGTCAAAACTGTAGAAATAAAATTATTTATAGAAATAATGTTTGCATTGTAAAAAGTGTAAAAAGAAAGATGTTATTAATTATAATTATATTGTAATTAGTGTGTAGAGGTGCCTAATGGCGTAAGAGACTATGGTATCAAATATTGCATTATGAAGATGAAAATGTATTTACAAATATATTTAAAAAAACAACTTTTTGATTTTTGATAATAGTCATAATGGTGGCTCTTGAAGCTATGCACTTATTGTTTTTTCCTTATAAATTTGTGTTTGATGCCAATGTGATTTTTGATAAACTAGAGAGTCTTTCTATTGATAAATAATATAACTAAAGTAAAAGTAGGTCTTTGTACAAGTATTTACTGTTTTTTTCCCTTAATAGATGATGGCAAAGATGACAAGAAGAAGAAGAGAGAAGAAAAAAAAGCAGCCAATCATAAAACAATATGACCGATTCTAACTTTAAGAAAAACCAAGGAGACAGGGGGGAGGGGATTCTCTCATAAAGGCTTTGCAATGACTGTACAAATCAGTGTGTGGACCACAAATATGTCAATTTATAGAATATGGTGGCCATTTTTCTGTTTTACTTGATATTTAATGATTACTTCAGTAGAAAATAATCCTTCTTACATACCTCAATACCATGTCTAATTGTAGCTCTCCAAGGATCCTATTCTTGTCCATATCTCCCCAATGGAAACAGTTAACATTAAAATGGCTTTGAGGTAATTCTTAAAATGTAGACAGGATCTACCCCTCCCACTAAAATCATGCTTAAGTTCGCCATTAGGTAGTTCTGCATTGTTTATTCATTTTCAATATCCAATATAACTAAGGTGTGATTTTACAATGGTGGACTCTATATATCATATCCAGCAAATGAAAGAACATATTTACTGGCTTTATAATTTTCCCATTGCATTTTTAAAATTTTACAGAGTATTCTTAAATGAAACTTCTCTAATGCCTCTATATAGTACCAATTGTGTGTCCAAGTTTCACTTCCATACAATAAATCAGGGAAAACAATGGTTCTATATTCAACTAACTTGATTGTAGTATTTATTTCAATGTGACCATATACTGTATCTTTTAACTGGTTAAAAGCAGCAGAGCAACACATTGGAGTCTGCATTGAATCTTAGGATCAAAGTCCACCTTTCTAGTTTTATTTAAAGTCCACTTTTCTACTTCTAAAAGTTTGAACTAATTGGAGGATTTTTTTTCCTATCAATGAAAAAACAAACAGTTTTTTGAATATGAATAATAAACCAAAACCTTTATATGTCATATTCAAAACATTAAAATGTTCAAATTACAATCATAAATGTTATGTTTTTTCAGCAATGCCCTCTGTTAATAAATATAAAGTCTGAACTGCTTTTTCAGCAATGCCTTGTGTGGTTAAATATAAAGTCTGAACTTCAAATAGCTTGAGTTCAGACTTTATATTTATCCACAGAGGGTGTTGCTGAAAAAACACAATATTTCAGAGATTTCAACATTTTGTATTTGAATTTTCAGGTAGCAATATGCACTGGGATATTTTCAAAATATTAAGAACATTCTATAAATCATCTTTTAAACTCACAAAAATCATAATCATTAGCATGCTGTGATTCAGAATTCAAGATGATGAAGATTTTTGTTTTAATTATTATTATATTAAAGAGTATTTGAACCCAGACTTTCAAGTTCCCTACAGTCATCCACTCTATCCATTATAACTGATATATATGCCCACTTGCATGTGAAAAAAATAAATGATCTCCAATATACATATTTCATGCTGAACCAGCACACATCAGTTGGCCAGGATTGTCATCTCCCATACATAAATGTAATCAGTGCTCAGTTTATATTAAGATAGAAAATATGCACACTTTAATGGACAGACTTCAATCTTCTCCACTCTCCAACTCTTCAGCCATCCATATCGTTGGAAATCTGATGATGGATTGTTCAAAGCCCTTGATGATGCCAATATGCTAGTCATACCCATATTGACCTTAAGTATATCTGAACCCTCATATGTAGGATCCTAATATGTCCATTTAAATACATAGAGAGGGATTAGCAGAATACAAGCTATGTATAATTTATATTTAACCTAGATGTAATTAAAGAGGATTTTAACCCAGATTTTCAAGCTCCCCACAGTCATTCACACCTTCTAATATAATTGATACACATGACCACATACATGTGAAAAAGCTAAATGATCTCCAATGTCAGTATTTCATGCTGAACCGGCATATATCAGTTGTCCAGATCATTATCTCCCCCACACATATATAATGAGTGCTGAATTATATTGGATAAAGTGGATATCTGTAGAGATCTTGAAAGTCTTGGTTCAAATTCCTTTTAATTACATCTAGGTTAAGTATATACTTATACCAAATTCACAACTTTCTTTATTTTGCTGTAATATCTTATGTAAATACAATTTATCCACTACTTTGAACACTTTTTAGCAAAAACCTATGGAGAGTTTTGCCTGTTTAATAATGTTATTGCCCTATACTTATGCATAATCTTACATTTCAAATGTCTTGCAGTCTTCTTCAGAGCCAGACTGCAGGACAGTCAAAATTAAGATTGTGCATGAATATAGATCAATAAAAGGATTTTGCTAAAAAGTGTTCAAAGTAGTGGATAAATTGTATTTACATACATTATACTTGCATTTTAATATTATTATATTAGTTTTAAAAAATAATATTAAATTTGTAAATATAATAAATGATTGTATTTTTTGTTGTTGTTGTAAACTTTCAATCCATAAAGCATTAAAATCTTTAAATGCATTATTCAGTAATTTAATCCTGATTATGCAAAATGAAGTTCACTGCAATTATGCTGTACATAAACCCTTTGTACAATGAATTTAAGACTTTGTGATAGTTTGATTTACTTTTTCAGATTAACTTAAACATTCATAGTTTGTTAGAATATACATTCAAGTACTATATATAATGTCTTATCTACATTGAGTATAACCTTAAATGCAGATGCTAAAACAGGTTGAATTGGTAAGGAAAGCAGTGATAAATTATTTCCAATACATTTATTTATTTATCATAGGGTTACTGACTCATTAGGATCAAATGATATTTAAATATCAAAGTGGTAGGCAAAGAGCACAAGAAATTTATTAAAAGATTAATTCATTTTGCCCCTCAGAAATTAAATGATGATCACAATGGATATCCACAAGATTCTCATTACTCTTCAAGCCAGCTTTCACCACAAACATATAGTATTTGTAACTGTTTGCCCATGATGTCTTGATTTGGATAATGTTAGATCCCTATAGCTCTTCAATTCACCTCTCTATGCTGAACCACACAGAGTGATAGTTATATTCATTTGGCCAAAAAAGATTTGATGACATTTTTTTTTATTTTAAAGGTTCTTCATCTGGCTTAATAATTCAAATTTTTTTTACAGATTACTCTTACTCTTAAATAGTTGATAATGGATTAGACTTGATAATCATGGATTCTCCATTATTGCAGTGCTTTTTCTGTTCATCTAAATCTTAAACACTTTAGGCACACACTTGTAGATTAGATGTTAATGCTCACCCCTAGACATCAATCACATTAGTATAATTACAACAATCCAAAGGAAACAATTGCCTTTGTATCTGTTAGAAAAAGGCCCCATGATTTTGAAACTAATGTTACTAGGAATGAAGGTTATAGAAAATGTAGAACAATTGAAAAAAAAAACGAATTTATTTGTCATAAAAAGAACTGCCATCCTCTTATTGCTGTTATAAACATAAACAGAGCAATATTGTAGCTTCACTGATGTCAAAATAAGAGAAGAGAGGAGGCAATTGGGATGGACTTATGTCATAATGTAAAATAGTTTTCTTTTTAAATGAAGGAAGAAGTTTTGATGCATAGAGTATAAGTCCAGAAACTTGTTAACCAAGCTACATATTCCTCCTATTTAAAATCCTTATATATCATCAAACATCACATGATCACCTTCCTGCATCCATTGATTATTCTGGCTTGCACTGATTAGTATTACTGTATGAAGAGTTTTGTCTCTGTAAATCCTTATATATACTAATAAACTCATATACTTTTTCTTACCCAATGACTTCTGTAGCTTGGATCAACTTTTTCCTTCTGTCTCATTTTAATAAAAGTTACTTTGATAGATCCATAAGCCTGTTTTCATATTTCCTACTTTTTGTTATAAAAACCTAAATGAAAAATCATAAAAAGTCTGCTCTTTTTGCTCCCCTTTTATTCAAATTTCTCTTACTCATCATACAATTTATGCTAATTTTCTTTCAGTATTTTACATTTTAAAAATAAATGTTTTTAGGCTGTTTGCCCTATTTCCACATAAATTATCTTTATAATCAAAATCCTTATTACATTTTTGTCTTGTTTCTTCAGTGTTTAAGACTGGGGTTTCCAACCTCTTTGATCCCAATTCCCCCTCACAGTTTTTAGTAAATTATCTGGTATTCTCTAATCTTTATAATAAGAAATAAACACTAATTAGGTTTTCATAAAAGCTTTATTCCCTAAATAAAAACCGGGTAATTTGGGTTATTGGCATCTACAGTAAAAAAAAGTCTATGTAGCCTTGCTGTGTCCATGTCTGAAAAGAGATGAGAAACATTGCTGGTGCAGCTGACAGACAGTATCAACATGGAATAGCCCCAAAATGTTGATAACATCACAATTATTGGAAGGTATTAATAGCATAATACCCTTATTTACCTGTTATTTACCATACCCCTTGGGAGTACAAGTTCCTCAGATTTTGAACCTCTGATCTAAAGCTTCTGTACCAAATAACAATAAATTCCTTTTAATATTATTATATGTGCCTTCATACTTTATTGTTACATAACTTCAAACTATTTCATAAACATGTTCATTTTCTACAATTCTGATTCTTTTTATCTAAACGAATTTATCTATTCTGTTTTCTCATCCCTCATAATTATGTACAGTACTTGTAATATGTTCTCTATTCGTTTATCATATGTCTATATATGTGGAATTCAATTGTTAATCTATTAACTTTATATATTGAAAAATCTTTACTGTCTAATGTACATTTGTTCTCTCTATCTAATGCAACTAAATATTATTTTCATTCATATATTGAGAGGGCTTACTCCCCTCCCCCCTGGTAGAGATGAAAAGGGATCTTTTAATAGAAATCCAGAAGATTGGATTTAGCATAAAATATAAATTCAATAAAGATTAGTACAGATAAAATATAGGTAAAAAAAATGCAAATTATCAGCTACAGTGCCCTCTAGTGAGAGAGGATTCAGTGTCTTAAAATGAGTTAGTTCACATTTTCTACCCATAGTGAATAATATTGAATGTTGTTATGTATATAGGAAAAATATGAGAAAGTTTTTAGTAAAGTTTTTCTAAAATGAGGAATATAAAGAATCTATAATTTTAATTAAATAAACAGTTTTAAAGAATTAACATGTTTAATTATAAAGTTAATGAAAAAAATTAATTAATTAATATTCCAGAAGTTGAGAATTCTCATTAATTTGGAAAAAAAAAACAGATTAAATAATATAAAACAAAAAATGAAGCAAAACTCTCCATGTAGTAGAGTCACTTAGTGCAAGCCAGAGTAATCAATGGATGCAAGAAGGTTTGTGCATAAAATCCCTATCTAGTGCCTCCTCATCTAATATTCCCAGACTATTTTCTAGCTTGTGGCTTTCATCAGTGAGGAACCTTGGATCTGAGAGTGAGAGCACTGCACCTAGATCTTAGGGTCTTAGATGCAGTGCTCTCAGATCAATTAGTCTGAGGATATTGGATAAGTAGACACTAGATAGGGATTTTACACACAAGCCCTCTGGCATCCATTGATTCCTCTGGCTTGTACTGAGTGGCACTACTTTAATAACAGTTATGAGCAAGTATAAGAAATGGTGATAATGTGATGTTTAGTGATTTAATATAAAACAAACTGTTTACTTTTAAAAAGAGAATATCCTGTTAATATTTACAGAGCAAGAAGTCAGTTTTAATTTTAGTTTCAGTAGAATCATGGACATGAATAATTTTATGGCTTACTAAATATGGAACACTAAGAATATAAACTTATTCATGTAACAAACAAATCTGAATAGTTATGAAAATAATGCACATACCAGATTTTCAAAGAATCACTCAAATTAACTATTAAATAATATCCCACTTTTTTATATTAATGTGAATCTATTTTATCAGATAATAAATTATCACTTTTATCTAATCTTTGGTTAGTTATATAGTATTAAATCAAGCCTTAATACTCGAATAGACAAAATTTTTGTTAGCGACAGTATTTATTTTTCTATTATTTAAGTGAGCTTACACTTTCAAATATTAATTTCAATGAAACTGTAATGATTTTAATGAACATGTAAGTAATTTTACAACATATCAAGTTTTACTAAACAACACACTGAAAGTCTGATAAAAGTGATCAACTTTTATGTGACAAAATGGATTGGAATTGATTTAACAAAAGTTCATTTGAATGATTCTTTGAAAATCCTCCTTGTGAATTATTTTAGTAATGTACTGAAACTTGTTTGTTCCATGAATATGTTTATAACTATAGATTAAAGTAAGCACTAGAAAATTTTAATGAGTCATATTTACTTTTATTTATACAAGACCATTTGTATATAAATCTTTTATGTAAATTGATATTCAACTAAAGAGCTATTATAGATTAATGGAAAAAAAACATGTTTAGTTTCAAGTGGAATAATCAATTAGTAATAGTTAATAGTATTCTGGCAACATCAATAGGCAAAAAATTATCACTGTTTACATGGATATTATCTTCTTATCTCTATTTTTTTTATTATAATAACAATCCATGAAAATACTTAATTTAATATATTTATAATTTTAGAAAACATATGTCATGCAACATCAAAAGGTAAAAAATTATATCTGTTTACATGGATATGATCTTTTTTTATTTTTCATTAAAATAATAATCCATAAAAGTATTTAATTCAATATAATTTTAGAAAACATTTAGCACAAAATACTATGTTAATGTGCCAGTATTACTAGATGAGACTTCTTCAGCCATTGCACAAGCAACATTTAAAATCTTGTAGAAGCTCATCTGATGTCAATCAAACAAAATGTGACACTTTGCTTGAAGTTCTAAAAATGTAGAAGATAAATTTACACAATAATAATCACAAAAATAAAAATTCATCATTGTAGATATAAACAAAGCCTCAAGGGAATTAACTGCATGTAATATTTTTAAGGCAGAGCCATTAAGTATTCATTTATTGAAAATCTTGTTTACAACTACAATGAATAAAACTTTATTCTCACAATTAATTGGCTAAATAGTCTAAGTTCTTGAGACTTCAAGCAAAGTGTTATTCTATTTCTTTAAGTGATTGCTAGATTCACAAGTTTTAGCAATATTTTTAATATTGTGTGGTGGTCAAAGAAATCTTTGTTTTTAATTCATATATATATATATATATATAATAAAATTACAACCAATATGAAAGAGTTTTCTCATGTAGCTAAAAAAAAACCCAGCCAAATTGAAGAGAAAGTATTCAACACCCATGTGACACAATTATTATATTTGCAAAACTCATGGGATTACTACTTAACTCACTTGAGGGCAAGGATGATATTGTTAAAATATTGGTATTTAAATTTTAATTTATTAAATATAGTTATTCCAAAAACATGATTTATAAAACTTCTTTTGCTCATGAAAACATTCTTTCACCATATATATTGTAGCCTTCCAAAATGTGCTGGACCATATGATCAAGAGACAGGTCATATGGGCATCATAATACCTATGGATTTTCCACAGAATATGTCCTCTTATAGACAACGTAATAACTGATTATAATTACTAAAATACTAGGTTTTTATATTAACTTAAATCTTATCTCAGATTTTATTTTTATTTAAAATATAAAACTTTAAGTTCTTCTTACAATTTAAATAATTTCATCTCAGATTCTAAAAATGTCTATATCTCAGGGTCCGTAATTAAAATGTACTTTTTTCATATGTCATAGCATCAGCTGGGAGGTGAACCTGCAACAACCGTCTGCAACCAACTGCTTGCTTGCAAGGCGGCTGCGCTGACCTCTCGGCTTAAAATCTCTAAAATGTGTCAATTATTCAAGTTACATTCTAACCACTCTATATTCTTCTCTTAGGTTTGTCAATAAACATTTGTATTTTATGTAAGCAGAAATGTGAATACATAATAATGAAGTATTTAAATACTTAAATAACATATTGCTAGCAAATTAAGACATTTCTAAATATTTTAAAGTTCTTTAAGTGTAACTATTTCATTTCTACCACTTATAAACATTTCTAAAATTTTATATCTTCTGATACAACTTTCAATAAGTAGTCACGTGGAATAATGCAGTATGTAGGAAGGATATATTTTATACTACCAGCTATAAGTGCATTTGAAATAAAACACAAATAAACATAGCATTTATCTTCTTATAATGCAGGTACAAAATGAACACAAAGCAACGTAAATAAACTAATTCTAATATGCAGGTAAAAATGAACAATAAATAAAACAGATGCATAAATTCTATATGACCATTTGAAATGTGCACTTATAAAAAAATAAAATTTTATTAAATAAGATTTTCTGAGTAATGAAGATCATAATGTAACAATGGCAGCAAAACAGAAACGTTATTAAAAGAGGCAAAACTCTCCATACAGTAGTGCCACTCAGTGCAAGCCAGAGTAATCAATGGATGCCAGAAGGCTTGTGCATAAAATCCCTATTTAGTGCATACTCATCCAATATCCCCATACTAGTTTCTGAGTGGCACTACTGTATGGAGTGTTTTGCCTGTTTTAATAACAGTTATGAGCAAGCATAAGAAATGGTAATCATGTGATGAAACAGAAACGTGTTTTAAAATAGTAAAAAATATTTATCTACACTATGAGATAATACTTATAAAATAAAATATTTATTTACAATAAGCATCATTCAAACTCAGATGTTCACATGACCCACAACTCTCATGCCATCTTATATTGCTGACTCACCTGATCACACATATGTTGAAAAGATAAATAATCACCAATACACGTATTTCATGCTAAACCAGCACTCATCAGTTGGTCCAGATTACCAGCTCCACACATATATAAAATCAAGACTCAGCAATGAAATGGAAGACTGAAGAGTTGTGGGTTGGCGTAGTTTGAAACCTGTCCATTAAAGTATGAAGATTGGCTATCTTAATATAAACTGAGCACTGATTATATATACATATATGTGGAGATGGTAATCTGAACCAACTGATGAATGCTGGTTTAGCATGAAATACTTATATTGGTGATTATTTATCTTTTCAACATGTGTGGAATCAGGTGGGTCAGCAATATAGGATGGCAATGAGAGTTGTGGGTCATGTGAAAGTCTTGAGTTCGAATCCCACATATATTACATATATAAATGCAGGTGTTAAGCCTGTACAATGTATTAATAAGCATCATTTTAAAATTTAATAAATGTAGACTAACAAAATATTAATAAACTATACACATAATTATCTCTTTCCACAAAACATTCCTAACGAATTTATAATACAAACAATTATCATCATCTAAAAGTTCTCACTTTTGACTTATTCAGTCTTTTTTTAAATATTATACATGCAGAATAAGACAAACACTTATAAGCCTACATTCAGACAACTAGTGAGATATATACTTTACACAGTGAAATTAGGTTTGAAGATCGGTGTAGAGACACTTTTTATAGATTTACAAAGATTGCATATATATATATATATATATATATATATATATAATATATATATATGATATATATATATATATATATATATATATATATATCATAAGAACTTTATTACTTAGATAAATGATTACATTAGTACAATAGTGAAAGCAATCCAGTTAATGACAAAGCTGGGATGAGAATCACATAGCTAGTCTTGCAGTCAGGTACAACTAAATGTACAACCCAAGCATCATAAATGAAAATCTGCAATGGAAAGAAGGTCCCATGTAGTCTTAAAAATCAATAAAGGAGCTAATTTTTTGTCTCTATCATGGATAGTCTGAAGTTTTGATATGAATAATTGACAGGGCTTATCAATATGCAAAGAGTAAGAAAGTGGAAATCCTAATAGATGAAAACCCACCATTGCCAATGCTACTTATCAGGGTAGTGAGAGTAGGCTTCTGGCTTATATAGATGAAGGCTATAATGTCTATAACATTCAAGCACGATACAATATAGCAAAAATATTATACAAAACAATAACATGAATATCATAATATTAACACTAGGGTGAGAAAATTATTATGCTCAATACTCATAATATACTCCAAATCTAAATTGGAGTAGAGCTGAAGCATAAATACAAAGATAAACATGCTTTCAGATATTATAACATACCAAAATATGTTTTATATATTAAATTCAGACAAAAAGAATAATGAAAATTATGAATAAATAAAATATGAAAGGCACCCAGTAACTATGTGTAGGCAGTGCCGATAAATAAGCAAGCTATGCTCTCATTCATGGAGGGGTTATTGACATAAGATTGCCTAAATGGATACCATAATAATATAAGACATGAATTTGATGATAATAATAATAATAAAGGTTATCGACATAAGATTGCCTAAACGGATACCATAATAGTATAAGACATGAATTTGATGATGATGATGATGATGATAATAATAATAATAATAAAAACAACAACACACACACATATATATATATATATATATACATACAAAGATATACAATGCATTTGTCTGGTCAAAAACTATATGAATACTCACAAACTATATTGCATAATGATAATAACATTCAATTTTACAAGTTATCTAAATTCTCACACATACCAACATTCATGATACTTTTATTTATAAACGTTTATATCTGATATATATCCTGATTACAATAATTCATTTTGGCTGAAACAACAAATACAAGAACTCCGAATAGTAAAAAAATAACATATAAAATAAATTCTTTTACCTAATATTTCTTATCCACCTTTGTTCATGTATTCAAATCATTATAGATGTATTTTACATCACCATAAATAATAAGAGAAATTAAATACAAGATATAAATTATAACTACATGATATCAATAAATAAGTTTCAAATATACCAAAAAATATATACGCTAGATAACTTTTTTTTTTTTTTATCATTTCAGATTAGACATATTTCTTCTTTTCCTTTTATTCAATTTCATTTTATAGTTTCTTTAAAGAATATACTAGTATAGTCTTTCGCTTTGACAGGTAGAAAATATATACCAGGATCCAGAGGAGGAATTATTTAAAAAAAATGTTCAGCACAAATCTGAATAGAGGATACTAAGAAATAACAGTTTGTTTGTTTTTTATAAAATTCCATATTATAAAGTTTATACATTTTAATAATATTAGGCGTGGCATAAGTTTAAATCATCTCTTCTTTTTTTAATATAAAGTAACATATTTCAAAAATGAATAAGCAATTTGGAAATATTCTAAGTAAACAGACTGATGAACTTGGAATGGATAATCATGTCAGTCCAACGTTAGCTTATCTATCTACGTTTGTAGAAAAATAAATGAAAAAAATCTTTCCTTCAAAATATGGAAAAAATTAATTTTTACGAATTTTCTTTTTCTTAAAATTATATAATATAATTCCAAAAAATTACAATTTCTTCTATTCTTAAGCCAGTCAACACTTTTACAATAAGCCATCATTATTATTCTTTTAATAATAATAAATATGTATCTTCTAAAACAAATTAAGAGTGATTGTCTTTCACAATTTTTTTATTATCAATTATTCATCTTTAGATCAGAGTTTTATAAAGAAGTAAGAAATATTTCATTAATAACTAGGATTAATATTAATATTGGATTAACAATATCTTTAAAATGTTAAGACAGTTATTTATAACCAAGAATTTGAATTAAACTAATTTCTTTTATAATAATGACAAAATAAACATACAATTTCTGATGTGTAGGTTTCCTTTGACATTCTTTAAAAGATTAATATGATTTATAGCATTTTCCCTTCATTTACTGCTTGATAAGCATTCATGTACCTTAAACTAATATTGCTGGACAACTTTTAAACTTTCTATTCAGATATTTAAAGTGATATAAAAATCATCTTAAAACTTTTAAACTGATTCAAATAAAATGTGAAAATTATGATAAAAATAAAAGCCAATCAATTAAGTGTGTTTAATAATAGTTTTTTTTATACACACATGCACAGTAAAATTTCTACTGCATTTCATGTAATGTAACATAAGTCAACCAACCCAATTTGAGTATTTTAGTGGGATATTTTAATAATAGTGTACTTTTAACTTTCATACTTAATTAACTTGATCTTGAATTTTTCCAGTCAAAGTTATTTAATCATGTGTTGTTTAGATGGATAATTAACTTTATTAATTGTAATTTAAATATTAAATAAATGATTTATTTAACTAATTATAACTTATTTATTTATATTTCTAAATTACACACCTTTACTTTATTCTATTCTATTTAAAATCTTCTAATATTGTAATTATTCAATGTACCTTTTAAAATATTATTACTTTTAATAACCTTTTAAACTTTCCATTCATTCAAATGTATGCACACATATCCGTACATTTGCATGCACACTAAATATAACCAATATTTTAAAACAAATGAAGCTAAATTAATTACAAACATTTATTCAAATTAAAACTTATTTAAATTGAAACTTATATTAGGTAGGTTTAAACTTAATATCTCTAAATTCTGACTTTAAACAATTTTTATATGAATTAACATTTTATAAATTATTATTTTATAGCCATTAATTTTCAAACTAACAAACAAGGAAATAACCATATTTTGGTACACAATAAACCAACTTTATTAATTCTTATTGGTAAAACATAACAGGCTAAACATAACAGGCTCTAAACTAATTATTATTTAAATATAAACTTGAGAATTTTTAATCAAACATTTTACATATGCTAAGTAAATTATTTTAATCAATAATATCAAACATTTAGCTAAGACTTTATAAATGAACGTCAAGAAGAAAATTTATTTAATATAATCTAAAATATTTTAAACACATTATACAATATATATATATATATATATATATATATATATGTATATATATATATATATATATATATACACATGTAGTATCCCAGTAAAAACTTGACTGCTTCTCTCTCTAAGCTTCTTGTACCATTATCTCCAAATCAACATGTGTTGTGGAACAATATGGTTCAGTCAGTCACTACAGAAATTTTAATATTCTACTGTATCTGTATCATGAATTATGACAAGATTTGCAATGGTGTGTTTTGTACCTTAACCATGATGGGAAAACATGCTAGCATTAAATTTGTTTAAAAGTGTGCAAAACTGTTAGTGAAACTTTTAAAATGGTTCTCACTGTGTACAACCTTGCAGCCTTAAATGACAACAACAGTTTTAAATACATATAAGGCTTTGATCTTAATACTATGCACCTTGAGTGCTTAATTTTATCATGAGAGGAACCTCTACAAATCTTAACATAAGATTATGACTTTATAAAGATAAGAACGGAGTCTTATCTTCAACCTACTTTCTAATTAAATAGGCAAATCTAAAGCATTTTGATTTGAGAGTGTGAAGCTAGTAAGTTCTTCACTAATTAAATCCACTATCTCATTTAGAAATTAACATTCATGAAATCTTTTGATTCACAGTGAGTTAATATTTAGGTCTTATAATTAGAAATACTTCAAATTAATTTAAAGTTGTAAACATTAATTCTTTTTAAGTGCATGGACAGCACATAAATACATATAAGGCTTTAACCTTAATCCTGTGTGCCTTGAGTGCTTAATTTTATCATGACAGGGACCCTGTCATGATAAAATTAAGCACTCAATGCACATAGTATTAGGTTAAAGCCTTATATGTATTTATGTGCTGACCATGTGCTTAATAAAAATTAATGTTTACAACAATGGTTTTAATTGATTTTCAAGATTTTATGATAGCAGGGAAATTAATGAAGATGAATGAAAAGGATACAAACCAAATTGCCACATTCTATGTCATAATTCATAATCTAGACTTGTTAGAATCTTAAGATTTTTGTGAGGAATGGCTAATCTATGTTACTACATGGCATATGTGCTAATTTAGAGATGGTACTATAGGCAACTTGAGGAGAAAACCAGTTACATTTTTTCAAGGGTATGATAATTAATAATGAATGGTTAAATTAATAATCATATAGTCTAAATTTGTGTATAATATTTTTTCTAACAATAATTTAGTCTTATGTTTAGTGGAAAGATGAAATTCTTTTTAAGTAATGGATTTAGTCAGAAATAATTAATGAAAAATAAAAAATTTCAAACAATATGATGGGCAAAGATGCTTATTTTTTTGTAATTGATGAATTTGCTCTCCAAAAAAGCATTGTCTAACTATTAAAAAAATATTTTTTCTGATTTAAAATAGGAATGAAATATTATATTTATTGTCTCTATTATAATACTATATTCTTTTGCCTCTTATATGTCTGAAACTTTGATACTTAATAGAAGAGCAGTACAGAGACTGCAGACCACTCAAAGAAGAATGGAGACATGCATTTTAGGAGTAATGTGAAAATATAAAAAACACAATATATGGGTAATATGTTACTGACATCATTTAAAAAATTAAAAGACTGAAGTGGAGTTAGGATGGACATATTTCTAGAAGAGATGATAATAGGAGGACAATTGAAATCTTAAACTGGATTCCAAAATATTTAAAAGACCCAGAAAGAGACCACATGTGATATGGATAGATGAAATAAAAAAAATGTGCAGAGGTGATGTGGAGAAGAGAAGCTAGAGATTGGAGAAGATGGATTAAACTTGGAGAGACCTTTATCCTGCAGTGGATTGATAATGGTTGACAATGATGATGATGAAATAAAAATGTTTGCCATTATACCTTTTATAACTCATGCTAGTTCTTTTTTATTCTGTTCTGTTGCTTGTAAATACACCATATACATTGCCTATGAACTCATCCAACTTACACATAACTATGTAAAATTGGATTCACAATAATAATAAGGCCATTCCAACTCCAAAAAAAAAAATGGAGAGGCAAAAAAACTCATTCTAGAAATGAGTTTTGCAATGGGTATGCAAATTAATTTGTGAACCGTAAATGCATCCACATATAGAACATGCTAGTCCATATTTCTGTTTGCTTGATATTTTACAATGTTGTCTATTGAGTTTCCTTGGCAGAAAATATTTCTTTTTAAAGCACTTCAATACCATATCTATTTATAACTCTCCGATGTATTTTATCCTTTGCCATATCTTTACAGTGGAAACAATTGACATTGCAGTTCTTTAGAATAGCATCAACATAATTTTTATAGCATAAACGAGATATACATGTCCTATTAAATCCATGCTCATATTCACCATAAAACTACATTTTAGGTTGTCTGCCATTCATTTTAAATGTTCAATCAAACTAAGTATGTGATTTACAATAGTAGATTGAATAGTATCGCATTGAGCAAGCCAAAGTACATATTGATTGGTTTTTTTATGATTTTTCCATTGTATAGGTCATTTACAATAAATATTGTTTACATTATGGTTGGGAGTTGCTTAAAAATGCCAAAGTCCATTTGAGAGCTGCATACAAAGCAATAATTTACCAATTTGGAATTACTTTCTGGACACTTGAAGCAAACAGCTACCAGTGATGAATATGTATAGTCCCTTCCACAGATTAAAACACAATGGCTGGAAGTAATTTATCAATTTGAATTATTTTCTGAACATTCATTCATGAGGACATTATTTATTGAAATTAATCAGGCACACTTGAAACAAGCAGCTACCAGTGAACAATATGTGCAGGCCCTTTCACAGATTAAAACACAATGGCTGGAAGTAATAAGTTTTATCAATGTGAATGATCGTTTTCCTCATCATGTTGTTTCTAGAAACAAATTAATAATCATAAACTTGCCACATAGACAGCATTAATAAATATTTGAAACTTTTATACCAATTTATATCAACTGCATGAATTCTCTGGAAAACTATTTTCCTGTCATTCATCACTGTCAACCATTACCAATCCACTGCAGAATGAAGGTCTCTTCAAGTTTAATCCCATCTTCTCCAATCTCTAGCCTCTCTTTTCCACATCATCACTACACATTTCCTTATTTCATCCATCCATCTCATGCACAATCTCATTCTGGGTCTTTTACAATCTCTTGCATCGGTTTATGATTTCAATTGTCAAACTCCAGTATTACAGAAATATGTAGAGCCATAAATTTGGCACAGAAAAATTATACATACTGAAAATTTTTTAAAAGATAGTTGAAATGGGGTATATATTTCCTATATAACCCTGATTTGATTCTTTTAGGACAATATATAAATAAAGCCATACTTAAAATAGACTCACGGATAACAAACAGTATTAGAAATATTTATAAATTTTATTTTACTTTCGTTTTTTTAAAAATGAAATATATATATAAGTTTTATATACAGATTAAAGATGCTACTTAAAATTATGTTTTTCCATATAATACTTATAATCTCTTTATGGCTAGGATTTATACTCTTTTTATCACACAAAACACTGTGTCAAATTTATATATTAAATCATTTTTAATGTCAGTATAGCAAGGTTGAGTTTTTAAAGAACATGTAAAATGTTTTATTATGTCCTCTATCTGAAGTACTTCAATATTAAATTGAAAAGCAAACGAACATTCGAAGATAATTAAAAAATATTGGTTGTTCAGTCATATGACCGAGCTAAGAGAAGTTGAAAATCTCTTCAGTAAAACTGGAAAAAAAAGAGAAGAGATAGTCTTTATTAGAAACAATTACAGTATTGGTTTTTTTTTTTTTAAAAAAAAAAAGAATATGTGTATTCACTTTATTGTAATGAATTTAAAAATTAAAATAAAAAAGATTTGCTGCGCAAATTTAAATATATATATTTTTTAATGTAAGCTGGTCTTGAAAAAATTTTAAAAATAATTTTCAAAAATAATGAATTTTAAAAGTAAAAAAAAAATGTACAAATTTAATTTACAAATTTAAAAAGATGTAAAGTTTACTCTAGAAATATTATATTCTGAATTAATCTTTTATATAATAAAATACACAAAACTGAAATAACCCTTTGACGGCATATTCATTGCCAGTTTTTGTAATATAAATAATTCCAGTTGTGTTTCTTTTATCTAACAATGCTCGTAAAATTTTAAAAATATAATGACGGTTTTTATAAAACCAACCAGTATGAAACCACTAAACCATCACATGATCACCATTTTCTTTGTTTACCAATCTTTCATACTGTAGTGCCACTTAGTACAAGCCCTAATAATCAATGGATACAAGAATAAGTGCATAAAATCCTATCTAGTGCCTACTCAGTCAATATCTCCTGACTATTTTCTAGCTTGTGACTTTCATCAATAAGGAGTCTTGGATCTGAGTGCATTGTGCCTAGATCTTAGGATTTAATGCAATTGTCCAGAAGCTTTTTATCTATTTAGGTAACTACAAAGGTATGGGACCAAGATGAAAAACATGTTTTCAATTCCAAGCTCATTTGCTTGTATAATCACATAGATATAAACCCAATTCAGTAACTATTGTATTGTGTCTTTGGTTTTTAAAAGCCACAGTCACTATCATAATAAATAAATAAAAGGTGGCTGCTGGAGGGTTGCATTAGATCCTAAGATCTAGATGCTGTGCTCTCAGATCAAAAGCACCTCACCGATGAAAGACACAAGCTAGAAACCAGTTTGGACATTTAACAGATTGGTTTGTATAGCCATTATGAAACCCACTTTTAGTGTATTATCAGTAGTAGTAGTCATAGTAGAAATACTGATAGTAGCTATAGAGGCAGCCATAGCAGTAATAATAATAATTGGAATGGTCAGTTTCATCCATCTGCTCATTTCACTTATTTTACCCACACATCTATCCATATACCAGGTTTAATCCCTCTCTCAGTACCCATTTAAATAACATTGAATTATTATGTATGCAGAATCATGTATATATGTGCGAGCGGTATGTCTGTAATTTAATAGTATATGTATAGATTACAGACGTATTCATTTTATAAATACTTCTAATTTAGGAAATATTTTAGTTTAAATTATTGTTATGTTATTGGTATATATTACAGATATGTATATTCATTTTATAAATATTTCTAGTTTAAGAAATATTTTAGTTAAATTATTTAGCCTATTTTATTGCTGTATTATTGAAATTACATACGTATATTTCCTGTTATTCTGCATGTATGGATATAAAATTAGTTTATACTAATTATCAAACAACTTTATTTGATTTTTATAAACAGTTTTCGAAGTAGGTCATGCATTGGTCCTAAAATAGAGAGAACTTAATTTTGTAAATATAAAATGTGAATAACAAAATTCGCAGAAAAACAAAATCTAGATTACTGGTTATAATTAAAAATGTGTTTCTAAAATAAATAAATGGGTTTTTCTACTAGTTGTACCTATTAAATATGTTTTGCTAAAATAAATAAATGGACTTTTAGCTACAGACAAGCTCATAAAATTTACAGGTGGCCAGAGTTTAAAAAGTATAAATACTAAAAGTTTTGTCACCAAGAATCGATCATATATATAATGTGAGTTGTTAGCAGAACCTACGCCCATTTTACTTTCAAAGTGGTTGAGTAGAATGGCAATAACTCACCCCTCTCCTTGACCGGGGATGGAGAACTTTGGTCTGATAAAACTTAATGCCATACACCACCAAAGCAGCCCATAGAAAATCTCTATTAACTTTAAATCATCATCAAAAGTGTCAACTTAATATCCTCCCAAGTGCTCCAGAATTAACTGCAATGAAGACAACTGAATGGTAAATTTCCTCTCAGAGCTCTGTTTATAAACTGTGACTTTCGATTCTTTCTTTTAAAAGCTAGCTATTTATTAAATCTGCCTTTCCCAAACATCTTTACTAAAATCTGCAAAGAAGACTATTAATTGCTAAATCTTGTCCAATTGTAAAACTTGAATTCTCTTTTAAAATGTAAAACTCGAATTCTCTTTTAAAATGTAAAACTATAATAATCTATTTTAGATGTATAATTTTCTGCGGTCTTTTTATGCCTATTTCTAAATCTATTCAATTTATTCTATGATTTTATTATTTTAATATTATATGTACTTGATATGCCAAATGACTCGAAACCGCAAGTATTTATAAATGTAATTTTAGCTTATCGATCTGCGAAGATAATTTCAAACCTTCACTATAATAAATATTAAATAATTGAATTATTATTTTTCTTTCTCACTCGCTGTTTTGAGATCATATTATTATTTTACTGATTAATTTTTGGGTATTAATATTACGATAATCAGTTATCTAGTTAAAATTGTAGTTTGCGTAATTCTAGTTACGAATTATAACTATTTATATATGTAACTCGTAAATCATATGTACAATTATCTGCTTACCACATGATTATTGATGAGTTGTTGGTGGAGGTCACTCTTATCCACTTTAGTTCGGGTAAAGCGCACACTTTTAGAACTAGGGCACAAGGACCTAGATGATTTATAATTAATGCTTATCTGACTCCCTGAACTACTAATGTTCCTATTTGTAGCAAGTTGAGTGGTTTTAGGGCAAACCGAGTCTTTGAGACTGAAGCCCATGAATATAGACCCATCCGCACCTTTTTGCTTTATTAATATTTTAATATATGCCATAGAGTGTATAGGTAAACCTATTATAAACCAGTTTTCTCTCCCTTTATATTAAATGCTTATCTAGCATCAGTGTATACCCTAATCTAGGTTAACACGCTAACCTGCGTATCTCTGAGCTTAATTATATGCTCGACTTAACTTTGTATAGATAGATGCCACTGGAGCACTATCAAGTTAGTTATATAACTTTGGCTATTAAGTTCCATATGATCTGGCAGACTACAAAAAAGCTAGAAATTTGGCATATTAATATAGGCATAAACTTCAATACCGCACTACACTTATTAAACACTTATAATGAGATATGTAACATTAATCTCATTAGTTATATAATGCCTGTGAGCATAATATCTCACATTCCCATCATATAATTTTGTATATTTTGATTTATTATTTGTTATTGTTTTATTAAATTAATAATATTTAAAATCATAACTCGTTTTCATAATTTTATTGTCCATGGGTTTATTTTATCCAACTCTAGATTTAATTGCACATACATCATTTTATCTATATGTAGGTCAATCATTGATTTATTAATTAATCACTTAGTCATATATGTGTATATCTGACCAAATCAGTGCTAAATTAGTTAATTTACGAGTCTTTTGTTTTACCCTGAGTCACTGCTGGACTGAGGTTAAATTGAAGGTCTGTGTAAGTTGAGAAGTGTCCTCCATAGGGTATTAGATCATTGAGCAGAGGTGAAATGATTGAATGTTGGTCAGATTCTGGATGCCAGTATCCATACTCGATCAGCTTTAGTGTATTTTGCCTGTGTTCTAGATTTTGGTAAGTGGAGGGACAATTCTTACCATTACATAGGTTTTTTTTTCCAGGTTCTGATTGCCCAGATGTGGGGCATTGTTACTTATTTACACAACCCTGAACAAACCATGAATGAATCTTGGCACACTTGGGTGAAAGAGGGAAAATGCATATGTAAATTCCCCCCCCGGGTTCTGTATGTTCAAATGTGAGACTCTTTGATTTCTCCCATGGCCCTGAGCTGAAAGCACGTTGGCTATATATATATGTGAATTTTTTTCTCAAATTCTGATTGCCCATACATAGAACCTCTTTAATTATTGCCCACTGCCTTCAACCAAATATATGTAGGCAGAAATATAAGAGAAATGTGGTATAATTTTTTTCTCTCAGATTCTGAACACCCATTTGTAAGTCTTGATTAACTTTCATGACCCTGAATTGAATACAGGAGGGTGGATATATATATATATATATGTATATATTTTTTTCTCCGGGTTATAGGATTTCAATAGTATACTTACTCATATACCCTGGGTAAAAGATTTCTTTTTCGAGTTCCGGCAGCAAAGAAGAATAAAAGTTTTTTTTTCTCTTCCCCAAAATATATATATATATATTAGGTTTTTTTTTTAACTGGGTTCATTAATTATTTGCATGACACTCAATCGAATATACGTGGATGGAAAAGATATATATGTGTTAGTTGTTTTTTTTTTTGCTTTTGCTCGGATTCGATAAATATTTTTCCACAGCCTTGAATCGAATAAATGTGGAAGGAGATATATGTGTACTAAATTTTTTTCCCCAAAAAAATATGTTTGATTTTTTTCTCCAAGTTTTTGACATGACAATATGGATTTTATAATGTAAACAACACAAACCTAAATGATAATTTCGGTTTGAAAAAAAAAAAAAGTAAAACAGAAGATTTTTTTTTATATAGGATATATATAGTTTTTTTTATATATTTATGTGTAATATAATTTTTAATCGGATTCTGGATATCCAAGCATGAGGTCCATCAATCTATTTCACACTCTGAATACACATGTATGTGTGTGTAGAATTTTTTTTTATATATTGACTCATTAATGCATATAGAATTTTTATCCGGGTTTGAATACAATTGGGGAATAGATCGATTTATTTTATACACTGAATTGTTCATTTCTACACACTCAGGGTCAGTAATTATATATATATATAAAATTTTTCCAGATTTTTTAGATATGCCATAACTTTTGCTATCTAGATATACGTAGGTTTATAATATATTGATGTGGGATAAAGCATGTAATAATAAAAATGTTTTTTTTGGTTTCACTCTTGTCAAACTTTGTCAAATCGTAAATCCCGTTCGTCATAGGTTGAAATTATAAAATAATATGGGGATATAAAATATTTTTCTCCCAGATTATATATGTAAAATAATTTTTTTGATTGGCATATACTGGAGAGTTTCAAATGATTTTTTTCTTTTGCTGGCACAGAGTAGATATATACACATGGGGCTGTTGAAGTGATATGCTTTGTGATTATTGTTAGAGTGGTCTAATACACCATTAAAAATTTTTTTTTTAAAATATATGATGTATATACATATAATTTTGCTTGCTCACTGTTGACTGGCACCTGAGTAGACTATAGGTCTCTCCTAATAAATGTTGTCATCAGAGGTAGGAAAAAGCATAATAATAATAAGGAAAGTCCAATGTTTGTTTATCCTGAGTAGACTATAGGTCTCTCCTAATAAATGTTGTCATCAGGGGTAGGAAATAGCATAATAATAATAAGGAAAGTCCAATGTTTGTTTATTGTAATGTTTTAAAGAGTTGGATACGGACAATGAAACGAGTTGGACAAGATCAATAAACTATATTATTGTATGGGTACTCAAATAAAGTTAAAACTGGCATAGCAATAATGATAATAATAATAATCACAATAATAAATCGTTATAAATTTCTTTTTAGTAGAAATGATTGCAGTTGATTTAAAAAAGAAACAGGCAATTTGTAGTAAGAATTGATTTTATTTTATTGAATTTTGACTCAAATTTTATAGTTTTTTTTATTATAGAAATTTCTAGTATTATAATTTATGAACCATATATGTTAGGCAGGAAAATTTAATAACCATATCGGGCATAACTATTGTAATTACACTAAATTATTTAAAACTTTAAGTATGGCACTATATATCATAATGGAGATAGGGCATGTTAATAGTAAGCTAGAGTGGGCAGAGGCTGGTAGAGAAAGGGACCAGAGGTAAAGCCATTTCCAGGGGGGAAGAGCGGTGAGAAGCCATATTAGTAGAATATCTTAAAACTTTTAATCATAACATAATAGAAGGATTAATAGAGACCATATAACAAAAGAATGGGTCTTGCTATGGAGAAAAAGATGGAAGTTCCTGTATATTTTAAGAATCCCTCCATGATACAACTGGCCATGAACATGCAACCTGTCATAGATGCTGGCCTTCTTACCATGTTCTCCCAAATGCAAGAGTGGATGAAAAAGTCAGAAGAGAGATATGATCAAAGCATAACAACAATGGGGGGTTTGGAAGCAAGAATTCTAGGAAGTTTAGGGGATCTAGAAGCAAAACTCCAAAGGAGTTTAGAAGAGGACTGGCAGAGGATGACAAAACTTTTGGAAAGTTTGGATGTCAGAGATGGAGAAGAAGGAAGAGGGCAAAAAAACGTTTAGGTGAGTTAAAGGCAGATTGCCTACCAAATTTCCAAAAGGCAGCCTTAGAGATAAAAGGGATAGAACAAAGTGAAGTAGGAATAAATAGTCAAGATGAGAGAGATACTTTAGTGGTAGAAGGCCCAGGGCTCTTGGAGGTTTTCAAGAGGGAATTTGACCAAGCTATACTGGGTTTGATGGATGGCTGTGGGACAGCAAAAGAGATGGTTGAGGAGACCCAACAGGTTCCTCCAGTAGGGAAAGCAGAGGTCCAGTGTGATACAGAAGTAAAATCCAGCATTTGTAAGCCAATCTGCCAAGACCTTGTTGACCCACCAATAAAACAGACACTCATGTCTGAGGGGACTGTGGTTGATGAAAAATATAGGATGGAACCTAATAATAGAGGATTCAAGTATAAAGATGTAGAATCTATAGAATTTACCCCACGTGACTGAGCCTCCATGTTTGTCTGTCAGGCCTGAAAAATACGGAGTGGCCATTGAAGCTAACCATGTGTCACCAAAACCTACAGCAGAAAAATGTGGAGTAGCAGTTGAGAAGGAAGAAAGAAAATACAGAGGCTAGCCAAATAGGGGATCAGTTAATGGGGATGTCTGAGATACCGAAAGTGGATCAATCCTTGCCAATCACTGGGTCCAGACAGGTTCTGAGTAGATCTGAAAACCTTAGCCCCACTGATCTAGAGGTCTGTGATAGCAGTCCCATGATGAGATGGAGTGTGGCACTGCTGAAACTTGAGTGTATGATGGTATACCACTCTAGTCAGGGGAAGGGAGTCCTGAATACCTTTAGTAAACATTCAGACAAGTTTGGACCAAGCCACCATCCCTGAAAGATAGACCATTAACAATGGTGACAGATGGGATAAATCTAAAGGAGGTATGGCTGTTCAGACAAGATCATAGGTTTACCCAAAACCAGGATAGGAAGCTAGGAGAACATCAGATGGTGGCTCTTCCTGATCTGGAGTTTTCATTTTGTTGTGAACCTTGGATAGCCACTCCTGTTCATAGGCCATTTTGCTATTCTGATTCACATGCCAACCCCTTGACAGTGTTTCACAAAAAGCCACCAGATAAATCATCCACTGAGTTTCTTGTGTTTCTACAATTTGATGAATGGAATCAACAATTAGTTGAAACTTTATTGGTGGAAGGTTACAAATGTAGTGACAGAGGCAGGGATTGGTGGTCTACCAAGATTAAATTTAGACAAAAGGCCAAGAGAGTAGTGAAAGATAAGGTGTTGAAAGACAGGGTGTGGAAAGACAAGGTGTGGAAAGATAAGAGGGTGTTAAAAGATAAGATGGTGATGATGTTGAAAAAAAGATGATGATTATAGGAGTTTACCATCCTCCTAAACTAAAACCATATGTCAATCAACCCCCTGATCCTACCTAAAACAATCAAGTACATGGATAAAACCCCTACCTTCCCCCTTGTATATTAAACTAACCATCCCTGGGGTTTACTAAACAATCTGGACACAACTTCACACCTGCCAATCCCATAATATTGTGCTCAGAATCAAATGATCACAAAAGAAAAATAAAGGAGGCATTTTACATCAATGGAAACATCCATGCCATTAATAGAAAGGATACTTGCTTCAAGATCTCGAAGAAATGGGCTACGTAATACTAGCTTATTTGAATATTTGTATTTGCATATTTTATTATACATTTTATGAAGGCTATGAATTTGAGGCATGGATCCTCGAAAATGTTAAGCCGATAAACTTTAATACTAGTTAATATCTTCTCCAATTAACAATTATATATTTTACATATACTGAGAAGTAAAGCTATATTTATAACATCTAATTACTTTTATTTGTTTTTTGTATCACTTTATATATATATATATTTGTATTACCTAATTAGTTTAAGAAGTTTTTCTTTTGTTGTTTTATATATCTATTTCTAATCTAAGTTCTCATTATGATGGGGGGCATGAGAGTAGTAGCTAAGCAAGGCATGGGATACATTGAGATATGTTATGACAGGAGTAGAATTTTAAAATTTAGTCATTTGGACGAAAACCAAGATCTGATCATTGATCATTAAGTAAAGGCATTTTTTTATTTGTTTTTTTTTTAAGTAAGTTTAGGGATATGAAACGGTCAGTTTCATCCATCTGCCCATTTCACTTATTTTACCCACACATCTATCCATATGTTTAAACCCTCTCCCAGTACCCATTTAAATAATGTTGAATTATTATATATGCAGAATCATGTATATATGTGCGAGCGGTATGTATGTAATTTAATAGTATATGTATAGATTACAGATATGTATTCATTTTATAAATATTTCTAATTTAGGAAATATTTTAGTTTAAATTATTGTTATGTTATTGGTATATATTACAGATATGTATATTCATTTTATAAATATTTCTAGTTTAAGAAATATTTTAGTTAAATTATTTAGCCTATTTTATTGCTGTATTATTGAAATGGCATACGTATATTTCCTGTTATTCTGCATGTATGGATATAAAATTAGTTTATACTAATTATCAAACAACTTTTATTTGATTTTTGTAAACAATTTTCGAAGTAGGTCACGCATTGGTCCTAAAATAGCATGAACTTGATTTTGTAAATATAAAATGTGAATAACAAAATTTGCAGGAAAACAAAATCTAGATAGCTGGTTATAATTAAAAATGTGTTTCTAAAATAGACAAATGGGTTTTTCTACTAGTTGTAACTATTAAATATGTTTTGCTAAAATAAATAAATGGACTTTTAGCTACGGACAAGCTCATAAAATTTACAGGTGGCCAGAGCTTAAAAAGTATAAATACTAAAAGTTTTGTCACCAAGAATCGATCATATATATAATAAGTGAGTTGTAAGCAGAACCTACGCCCATTTTACCTTCAAAATGGTCGAGTAGAGCAGCAATAACCCACCCCTCTCCTTGACCGGGGGGATGTGGAAGAACTTTGGTCCGATAAAACCTAATGCCATACACCAGCATGGCAGCCCATAGAAAATCTCTATTAACTTTAAATCATTGTCAAAAGTGTCAACTTAATATCCTCCCAAGTGCTCCAGAATTAACTGCAATGAAAACAACTGAATGGTAAATTTTCTCTCAGAGCTCTGTTTATAAATTGTGACTTTCGATTCCTTCTTTTAAAAGCTAGCTATTTATTAAATCTGCCTTTCCCAAACACCTTTAATAAAATCGGCAAAGAAGACTATTAAATGCTAAATCTTGTCCGATTGTAAAACTTGAATTTTCTTATAAAATGTAAAACTTGAATTCTCTTTTAAAATGAAAAACTCTAATAATCTATTTTAGATGTATAATTTTCTGCAGTCTTTTTATGCCTATTTCTAAATCTATTCAATTTATTCTATGATTTTATCATTTTAATATTATATGTATTTGATATGCCAAATAACTTGAAACCTTATAAATGTAATTTTAACGTATCGATCTGCGAAGATAATTTCAAATCTTCACTATAATAAATATTAAATAAGTGAATTATTATTTTTCTTTCTCACTCGCTGTTTTGAGATCATATTATTATTTTACAGATTAATTTTTGGGTATTAATATTACGATAATCAGTTATCTAGTTAAAATTGTGGTTTGCTTAATTCTAGTTATGAATTATAACTATTTATATATGTAACTAATACATCATAGGAACTAGCCACAGAGATATTCTCAAAGCATATTTTAATGTTATATTCATAATTATCCCTCAAATATGCTTTGTCCTCCTTAGATTTATATATGTTGAAATGCAGGTGATAAAATTAAACTAGGTTACTAATTAATTTAGTCCCTAAATAGTATATTTGAAATACTAAATTTGAGAACTGGATTGTATAGATATGCAAATAGATGCTATATAATTTTAAGGCATGATAATATACATTCACGTATTTGTGTTACATATGTATAAGTTGTGGATGTGTCCTTACAAAGTACGCAATATACAATTATCTGCTTGCTGCAAGATTATTGATGAGTTGTTGGTGGAGGTCACTCTTATCGACTTTAGTTCGGGTAAAGCACACACTTTTAGAACTTGGGCACAAGGACCTAGATGATTCATAATTAATGCTTATCTGACTCCCTGAACTACTAATGTTCCTATTCGTAGCAAGTTGAGTGGTTTTAGGGCAAACCAAGTCTTTGAGACTGAAGCCCATGAATAATGACCCATCCGCACCTTTTTGCTTTATTAATATTTTAATATGTGCCATAGAGTGTATAGGTAAACCTATTATAAACCAGTTTTCTCTCCCTTTATATTAAATGCTTATCTAGCATCAGTGTATACCCTAATCTAGGTTAACCCGCTATCCTGCGTATCTCTGAGCTTAATTATATGCTCGACTTAACTTTGTATAGATAGATGCCACTGGAGCACTATCAAGTTAGTTATATAACTTTGGCTATTAAGTTCCATATGATCTGGCAGACTACAAAAGAGCTAAAAATTTGGCATATTAATATAGGCATAAACTTCAATACAGCACTACACTTATTAAACACTTATAATGAGATATGTAACATTAATCTCATTAGTTATATAATGCCTGTGAGCATAATATCTCACATTCCCATCACATAATTTTGTATATTTTGATTTATTATTTGTTATTGTTTTATTAAATTAATAATATTTAAAATCATAATTCGTTTTCATAATTTTATTGTCCATGGGTTTATTTTATCCAACTCTAGATTTAATTGCACATACATCATTTTATCTATATGTAGGTCAATCTTTGATTATTAATTAATTACTTAGTCATATATGTGTATATCTGACCAAATCAGTGCTAAATTAGTTAATTTATGAGACTTTTGTTTTACCCTGAGTGACTGCCAGACCGAGGTTAAATTGAAGGTCTGTGTAAGTTGAGAAGTGTCCTTCATAGGGTATTAGATCGTTGAGCAGAGGTGAAAGGATTGAATGTTGGTCGGATTCTGGATCCCAGTATCCATATTCGATCAGCTTTAGTGTATTTTGCCTGTGTTCTAGATTTTGTTATGTGGAGGGACAATTCTTACCGTTACATAATAGTAGCAGTAGATTTATCTTTCTTTTTTTATATCTTGGAATTGGAATGACGATATTCATTTGTGAGTCGCTGGCTATAATAAATAGTAATCAAAAACAAAAAAAAAAAAAAAAGAATTTAGAAGAATGATTCTTTCTCATTAGATTACTTTTTTTCACATATTATAGGATACATCGTTCAAACGTATTTAAGTCATAGATGTCTCAAATCTCATAACTGGGTGGACTTCACTATCAACAAAAAATTGTGAAATGTTGTTTCAAACAGACATTCATCTTCTATACAAATATTGCTTATATATACAAAGCACTAAAGTTCTATCAGAAGTAAAGTCGAAGTCTAATACTTTAATTTAACTAAATTCATTAAGATTTTGAGAATTTGTTATAATGGAAATTTTCTGGGTAGAGTACATTTGATTTTTTTTTTCAAAAATATATATATATATTTGGCAGCCAGCTCTTTGGAAACACCAGATAACTATCTGACAATGGTTGGAAAATGGATATTTAACTTATTTATATTGATAATGAAATAAAAAAAAGAGTACCATTTATTTGTAAAAGACCCAGAAAGAGACCACATATAAGATGGATGGGTGAAATAAGAATGTGTGCAGGGGTGATGTGGAGAAGAGATGCTAAAGATCGGAGAAGATGGATTGAACTTGGAGAAACCTTCATCCTGTAGTGGATTGATAATGGTTGTTGATGATGATGATGATTACTACTGATACTTCAATTTAACTGGAAAAGTTCATGAATAATTTATAGAAAATGAATGCTCCATATTGTTTGAACATTATAATGAAGTATGGAATACAATTTTCCATACAAAAATATACATAAACATCTTAAACAAGATATTTATTTTATATAGCGCGATGTTTTATAAACTGTAATACAAAGCACATGCATATTAGCTTATTGGCTTATAAACATCTTAAGTGGAAAAATACCTAAATCATAGTTATGAGGGTAAATATAAGAAACAGAGACTTGATTTACATGTACATATTCTTATGTCTCATGGCTTCACTGTTGCATACAGTTTGAAACATTTCAAATGTTTAAAAAGCAGTTTTCCCAATTTAAAAGCAAATTTAATGTTAGTATATAATCCCATTGTGAATTAATTATATAAACATATTGCCACATTTCATGCCATAATTCACAACCCATATGGTAGCATCTTAAAATGTTTGATGTGGATAGGTAAAGTAGGTTGCTGCATAACAAATAATGATTTAAACATTGTGTTGCAGGCATTTTGGAGAGCTATTGACTTGCTTGAGACCAAACATCAAAACAACAGAATATAAATATTTTTTATTAGTCATTGGTTAGACTATAATCTATTTCTGTAGTGTAATTTACACTGCACCACTCTCACACAAGGTAGAGACTGGTTTCTATTCAATTTTAATACCTTGTGAAAGGGTATAATGATAAACATATGACGAAACACATCTTGGAGATCATATATCTTTTTCACAATTTTTTGGTTATATGTTTATATTATTTTTCCATGAGGTATTAAAAGTGGATAGAAACTAGCCCTTACCTTGTGTTTTTCTGAAGGTTTGTGATGATGGTGTTCTAGCTGTATTTTTATATTGGACTATTTCCATCATCTAATATGTGTGTTGAATGTCTTTAGAAAAGTTTAATTTTTAGTTAAATATTCCAAATGCATTCAACTGTTAGTAATATCACACTGAACAAATGTTAATAATATCACAGCAAACAGGTTATATATGCACTATCACAACAAACAGGTTAGTATATGCACTTAGTGCATATACTAACCTGTTTGCTGTGATATTACTAACAGTTAGTGCATATACTAACCTGTTTGCTGTGATATTATTAACATTTGTTTGCTGTGATATTACTAACAATTGGTGCATATACTAACCTGTTTGCTGTGATATTACTAACAGTTGAATGCATTTGGAATATTTAACTAAAATTAAACTTTTCTAAAGACATTCAACACACATATTAGATGATGAAAATAGTCCAATATAAAAATATAGCTCTTACCTTGTGTGAGAATAGTGAGGTGAACATTACACTACAGAAATATTATTCATTAAAAAGAGTAGTATGTGAATTTTTTCTACAATACAGACTTTTTCATACCTGCATTCCAATATGTAATATATAGGGGGTTTGAATTCAGACTTTCACATGACCCTCAACTATCCATGCTATCTCATACTGCTGATACACATGATCACACACATGTTGAAAAAATAAATAATCACCAATATATGTATTTCATGCTAAACCAGCACTCATTGATTGTATATATGTGTGGAGATGATAATCTGGACCAACTGATAACTGCTGCTTTAGCACGAAATACAGATATTGGTGATTATTTATCTTTTCGAAATGTGAGTGATCAATTGTGTTAATAGTATGAGATAGCGTGAATAGTTGAGGGTCGTGTGAAAGTTTGAGTTCAAATGTCCTATATATTATTATTAATTATAAAAAGTCAATTGTAAAATATCTGAATACTAAAAAATAAAATATGTAAAAAATATTTTATAAAAAAAATTGCAGGATGGCTCAATTGGTTAGAGCAATACCTTAAAATTCATTATTCAAGAATTTAAAGGTCCAGGTTCCTTTCCCATCTTAGTACTGTCACTGATCAAGCCAACGATACCTAAAGAAGAGATTAGAATAACACCACTCAAATGTATATACTAATCTGTGTGCTATTACTAATAGTTGAAAGTAAGTGTAAAATTTACATGAAGTTAAATTTTTCTAAAAGCATTTAATACTTAATATAGATGATGGAAATAATCCAATATATAAGCATAAACAAAGCATAGAATGCTTTTAAATTAATTAATTTTTAGTTTAATATTTATATTGATTTTTAGTACTTGTCAAATTAAATAAAAACATTTTTTTTAAAAATAAAGTATTTTTATATATATTACAAAAGTATATTGCCCAACGTTATACTAATAATTATAATCAAAATAGTTTAACAAAATAGTTTAAACTTACCAAATCTGTACAATTTTTTTTTTTTCTCATGTGTCATAGCATCAGCCGGGAAGCGAACCCGCTAACCCGGGACAACTGCCTGTAAAGAGCTGTCGCTGACCTCTCGACCATCAATGCTTGACCGTTTGTTTTTGATAATCATGGTTGCACTCTTTAAATAAATAGATTTTCTCAAGTGAAAACTATTATCAAAATCCATACATAAATGAATTTATAATTGTGAGTAGTGTTACGTAAATATTTATATGTAGGATTCGCTAATCCTTTTTCCTGGATTATGTCTACTTATTTGACAAACAAAAATAAATATATTTTAAAATTTTATTAGGGTGTTTATTATTAATGTTTATTTTGTTTCTATTTATTCAAAAATAAAATATATGATATCAAATATTTTAATAATATATGACAAATTAGTATCAATACAATTTTTTTACATATAGGTATGTGTTTGCCATGAAACCTGACGTAATAAGAATTAGTGAACCAAATATATTATTGCACACATCACGTTAATTTTTTTTCTTTCTAATATACCATAAGCTTTTTAAATTTTTTTAAAATAAAAAGAAGCCATTAGTAAATGAGTTATTTTCTTGAGTAATGAATGTCTCGGAAAAAAAAAATATAACAATCTTAAATCCTTTTGCTTATAAGACGTATTCAACATTCACATCTTGAAGCGTTCACTTTCATGCACATATATTTAATCAGAGGAGGCTTTGATCTCAGACTCTCAAGATCGTTTCAGCTATCCACTCCATTTTACATAAATATTATACATCACCACATACTTGTGAAAAAGATAAATAATTTCCAATGTCCATATTCTGTGCTGAAGCACTCATCAGTTGGACTGACTGATAAGTGCTGTTTCAAGATGAAATACGTATATTGGAGATGATTTATGTTTTTCACATGTGGTCAGGTGTATCGGTTATATAAGATTGAATAGATAGCTAACAGGAGCTTGAAAGTCTGTGTTTAAATCCACTTTAATTACATCTAAAGTTCATTATATACGTTATACTTGAAATCAAATGAACATATATTTATGGGAAAATGTTTATCTTTATTATTGTCACTGTTTTCTGCTATGTTGATATTATAACTGTTGTGCTTAATTGAATAAAACCTTCCAGGCATGATTATTCGACCAAGATTTTGTGAGGTGAGTCATTTTTAGACCTACATCTCATTTAATTTTCACATTTATGGGAGCATACAAATTCCTATATAAGGCTAACAAATTGTACAATCATTTGGAAAACTTGTTTCAATCCAGATCCAAAGTAACACAAAAACAAAAGTAGAACTTCTAATATGCTAAAACTCTTACCATGGGCTCCCTATTCACACACTAGCATATAAAGAATATACTGGAGGTAGGTCTCTGTGCAAGTAATTAAAGAATGGGAACATAGTTTGTATAAAAATATCATTCTATCTGTCATAATTAGTTCAAAGAGATGATTAAAGGCAGAAAAGATTCACGAAGATAAGAAATATATATCAATCTAGGTGACTTTTAAAGTAAATAAAGAATGAAGAAAACAGTCCAGAGATTAATAAACTGTATTTCCGGATAGCCAACTTTTTACTCTACAAAATAAAAATTGTATTTGCACTTATTATCAATTACTTTGGCTCTGATGGTGAATTAGAGAATTAAAAGTTTATAGCTTACATCCCAACTTAAACATCTTGTAATTACCCACTCTAATATCATAAGTTGAGTAATAAGTGATTGGCAGATAATAGTGCATTTAAGCCCCATCTTCATACTAGTTTCTAGTTTGACTTTATGACTTGGGATTGAAATCTGGAATCAAAACATCTAGAAACTACACTTTTACTCAATTTTACTATTCAAGCTAAAAACCTTAAAATTAAAAACATTCCAAGGTTTAAAAGGACATTGAAAGTGATTGGTGCACTCTTTCCAGCTCTGAATCCCAAACATCTTGATGAAGACTGGCCTGGAGAAGGGTATTAACATACACTATCAGTTAGTTGATTACTCTACCCTACTATAGATGGCACTAGAGTAGAGATCTCTTTTTGTTTTATCACATATTGTATAAAATGAATAAATGTGATTTGTCACGATTTTCTGAGTGATAAACCAATTGAATACTTATTATTGGCTATTGCTTTATTTTTGAAGGTTACCCCTAACTTATTACACCAAGACTTCATTAGTAGCCTGACTTCAAGCTCAGGTATTAAATAAGTAAAGTTTTATCTTTTAAAATTACAATTACCCTTTATTTAGTGATTCCACTAACTATGACAATTAAACTTCATCAACAGACTGACTTTAAACTTAGGTAAGTGCAGTTTTAGTTTAAATTTACAGTTAACTTTTATTTCTGAAGGTCATTCCATTAATTATCATACTTTTTTTTCTATATGTTAAAGCATTGGCCGGGAAGCGAACCCGCAACAACTGTCTGCAAACAATTGCTTGCAAGGCAGCTACGCTGACCTCTCGGCTACCAACGCTTGACTTAATTATCATAATTGAACTAATATCAGTAGCCTAATTTTAAACGTGGGTAGTTTTATTTGCATATTAAATAATTGCATTTTTGGTTTATATTTTTAATTTTATACTTCTTTAAAAATTTAAAAAAGAAACTCCTATATAGCTGAGAAAAAAAATCAACTTTAAATATTCCCTTATGATATAGACCTCTTTAGCATCTTTCTACAGAGGGATGAGAAAGCCATGATATTTCACTTGCTTGTGTAAGTTTAATAATTTTTATTAGTTGTTTTCTTTCTGGCTAAAATGGATACATACTTACTGCTTAATAAGAGAATTATAATTATTAGCTAGCTATAGGCTGGTTATTTAACAAAAATACCAAATTTCACATGATCTATAGCAGTGGACTTTACCTTCTCTCTATCACTTACTGTAAGCTTTAATAAGTAATAATAGTTGTCAGATGAGAGCATTTAATATATATCTATTCTGTGCTGTCCTATCCAAGATCCCAGGCTAGTTTCAAGCCTATGGCTTTCCTTAGTGAAAAGTTTTGGATTTTGGATCAGTGTGCCCAAATGTTCAGATTCTAATACACTTGTCTTTCAGATACAATCATTCACATTTATATTATTCTATCAAATTATCAGCCCAATGTGAATAATATAAACATGTTTTCAATCTAAGGCAACTTGCTAGTATAGTCATATAGATCTAAATCTGGTTCTAATTCTATATATTATGGTGTTTTTAGTATTTTAATAACCATAGGCACTTCTTGGTAAATAAATGATCACATGACTTATCACATGATTTCAGTTTACATATTGCTGTTTTAGCAGCATACTTGTTCATCTTCTCTATGCCATTCACTGCAAACTTTAAAAAAAATTGATAGATGCCAGATGACAGTGTTTAATAAATCTCTACCCTATCAAAAATTTTCAGGATTAGTTTTAGGATTATGGATTTCATCAGTAAGAAGCTTTAAAATTTAAAATAGTGGACCTAAATCTTTAGGATTTACTGCAATATGAGCAAGTTGGTTCAGATTGAAAACAATCATATGTTTTTCAGTTTGAGATGATAGCTTGATAATATAGTAAGGTGCATTAGATTGTACAGATCCAGTGGCAGTGCTCCTAAATCCAAAAGCTTCTCAATAATGAAAGTCATAAGTTTGAAAACAATCTAAGGATTTTGGATAGGACTCTACAGGAAAGGAATTTATTAAGCACTGGAATCTATCATTACTCATTCAAGATTACAGTAACGGCATAGAGAAGGTGAAAATTATGCCGATAATATTAAATTTTACAGAGACAAAACTCTCCATACAGTAAACAGCTTGTGTAAACATAAAGAATGGTGATCATGTGATGTTTAGTGGTTTAATAGTAAATTTCCTTAGAGTTCTTTAGTTATGTGAAAATATTCTTTGTAATTCAAGTCCAGATAAGTGAGGGCAGATACACTGATAACTACAAGAGTTTATTTTTTAAACTGCTACAAGTTTTTCTATTTGTATAATGTAGTGTATGTATATGACTAAACCCAATAGGATACCAGAAATGGATGTATTTATAGACTAATAATTAAGTCAATTATTTTATATAGCGCGATGTTTTTTATAAACTATAATATTTAAACAGTATTAAACTGTTGCACATGCGCTTTGGATTTTTAAATATAAAATGAATGAATACTAAACACTTCAACCACATGATCAAGTCTTTATCATGTGGTTGAAGTGTTTAGTATTCATTCATTTTATATTTAAAAATCCAAAGCGCATGTGCAACAGTTTAATGCTGTTTAAATATTATAGACTAATAATTAGTGTATTTGACTATCAAGGTTATGAATTGAATTTAAATGAAATTTAGACATTTTCATATGAGGATTTCCAACTGGTTGTCAAATTTTTGATCAGTGAATGAGTATTTATATAAATGATAAAGATTCTAGAATTATCAAGATTAACAAGATGAGAATATTTGCAATTATCATATAAAATCACACACACACACACAATTATGTACAATACAATCTTTATTGCTACAGATTTCATGTATGACATGTTACATCCATAACAATATTACTTGAGTATCATTTCAAATTAAATTGCTTTTTGCAGATGTGTGTGTACAATGTAATATGTATATTTATCTGTAAAGCGGATCACATGATCATATGGATGCATTAGGATACTAGCAATTGAAGTATTTGTACTATAATGATTAATATTTAAATACAAGTATAATTAATATACCTGGAGTTTAGATCTAATTCAGGGATTTGAACACAGACTTTCACGCACCCTTCAGCTATCCACTCTATCTCATACAACTGATGCATATGACCATGCACATGTGAAAAAGATAAATGATCTCCAATATAAGCCTGTCCATTAAAGATTGAGGATTTGCTATCTTAATATAAACCGAGCACTGATTATATATATATGTAAGAGATAATGATTTGGACCAAACTGATGAGGGCTGGTTCAGCACGAAATATGAATAGTGGAGATCATTTATCTTTTTTGCATGTGCGTGGTTATGCACATCAGTTGAATGCGATAGAGTGGATAGCCGAAGCGAGCTTGAAAGTCAGTGTTCAAACCCCCTATATTGCTATAAGTAGTATATTCGATTATTAAGACTATAAGATGAGGTTTAATAACTTAAAAATTTTCATATAACAGGACTTCCAAGCAAGATAGTTTTTTTTTTCATGTGTCATAGCATAAGTTTTTTTTTCATGTGTCATAGTATTGGCCGGGAAGCGAATCCGCTAACCTGGGACAACTGTTTGTAAGGCGGCTGTGCTGACTTCTTGACCACCAACGCTTGACCAAGCAAGATAGTTGACCCATAATACATTCAGTTAGCCATTGAAATATCGTACATTGGTGATTATTTATCTTTTCAACATATATGTGTTCAAGTGTAACAGTGTTATGAGATAGTGTGGAGAGTGGTGGGTCGTGTGAAAGTCTGTGCTCATATACCTTATATCTGGGGTCCCCAACCCTATGCCCGCAGGCACCGTGGCGCCCGCAGACCATTTTACATGTGCCCGCCGCTATCTGAACACGATAAAAAATTATTTATCTGATACAAATAAATTTAATTTTTAAAATTTCTTATAAATTATTGTATTATATTGTAATCAAATTGTAGGGCATACTATACTTTTACAGCGTAAAAATATAAATATAAACATTAATTATATGTTAAAATTATATTTTTGAAATAAATATTTTTTTGTACACTATGTGTATTATTAACAATATCCAACTATAAATTTACATTGAAAAAATAAATGGTGCTCGCCACCTGATTGAAAAAATAAATGGTGCCCGCCACCTGGTTGGTATTATAGAATGTGCTCTTAAGTGCAAAAAGGTTGGGGACCCCTGCCCTATATATTACATATATAAACACAGGTATATAATAAGCCTGTGTGTTTCAGTTATTAAATTGTATTTATGTAAATTGTAAAGATTCTAGAATTATGAGGATTAATATGATTACTTTAGTAGTATCCATATATATATATATATATAACGCTATCTTTCTCGCTGTGAAAGTTTTTATGCATTACATGCGCTTGCCCACAACAGTGTTACTTGAGTGCCGTTTGAGATTAGACTGCAATTTGTAGCATACTTTTTAAACATATTAAAATAAAATATAGAATGATTTAAACTTTTTAAATAATCAAACCCTCTATTAACCTTTTTCACTCTTCTCATCTTTTTTTATAATGAATCAAAGGGTAACACAAATTAAATCAAAAAAAGTAGAAGAGAAAACAGTTTCATAAACAGAATTCAAAAGATTTTAATTTCCCAGATGACTTGAATAAAACGAAATATAAAAAAAACATTTAATCATGTAACTACTTTAAAATTCTTGGCAAAATACTTTGGGGAAAAACCTTCAGCGTTAAAACAGTAATTAAATAATGACTTTAATCAAAACTGACTAGGAATGTGGGTGAAATTTTAAAATCTAGTATAAAGCCTGAACAATTAAAAAATAACAACACCGACGACGTGCATGAATATTTTCTTCATATGCATGAAAAATGAGTTTTTACATGTCTGTAATTTATTATTGTTATACGTGTAAAAAAACAGACCACGTTTCTAGCCCTGCAGAACACGCAAAACATGCATAAAAAATGAACGCAATTTGCTTTTGATCACCGAAGCTGTTTCATCAACTATTGATTAGATAAAGTTTATCTTCATGGCGGCTGGCAAACAGTAGTATCATGGTAATTAAAAATGTTCTCATTAAAAAAAAAAAATGCAAAAATTAACATTGGATGAAAGCTTTCAGTCTTGAGCAATCGAAAAATTATTAAAAGAAAATCTATTATTATTATTATTTAAATTAATGATCACAAATCGACATAAATTTGCATATTTTTACAATCAAAACGCATATTTTAATAATAAAGTCACAATATTCCTGCTAATTACAAACTTATCTATCAAGAGATGTGAGGTCAAATAACATATGCAACCCAGGCTGAAATTTACTTTCAGTAAAAGGGGAGGTTGAATTTTAAAAGGTCAATTTCTGAAAGACTTTTCCAGGGAATGCGGATCAGACTTCTCTTGTAGCCTCACCATATGTTTTGTCGTCTCCTCTTTCGAACTTTTTTTGAAATAAATTTATAATCATTAATATACTAATTGTTTTTAATATCGTTTTCCACAGGAGGGGAAAATGTACAGCCCGTGAGATGGCGCTGTTGTTTCTAATTACGTGCCTGGAATGCTTAATAATTATTTGCACAGGGGGGAAAAAGTATAATAAAATAGCGAATTAATATAAATAAAAATACCACATAAAGAGAATTTAATACTTAAATCATTTTTAGTTAAGTGATTCGAATATTTTCTATATTTTTAATTAAATTATTTTCGCTAATGGTACATAAAAATCAAATCAAAAGTAAGATTGACTTACAAAACAATTTTATCATAATATATCAGATATTAAAAAGAATCGAAGATATAAGCAAAATTATCAAAAAATAATATTAAGATTTAAGAACGTATGAACTTTCATTGTTTTTATTTTTTATAGCTATAACCCACTTATTGCTTTTCATTGCCCGATGCGATTTGGTGTACTAATAAAGTAAATGACTTGAGAGTTAATGGTAAATGAATCAAAGCTGAATTCTCCTTTTTTCAGATTTGAGCGTAACACATGACCCCTCTAACAATTATTATATTATATTTGACGTATTTAGTTACAGTGCAATTTATTAACTGATTTTAAAGACAAAAGTTTTCACCTATATATGTATAATTTGCTTATATTGAATGAATCTTATATATGTAAGTATAGGGATTTGAATTTAGGATTTTTTTAATCTATATTCTTCCTTCACTTCACCTGCTTGAGATGGAATGGAGGACGAATATAAACTGGAAAATGTTAAGTTTAAACGCCTCTACTTGGCGTGATGTCTATATGACTACAATATCAAATCCAATAAGGGCTTTGAGCATCGTCGATTTTTTAATGAAATGGACGGTTGAATAGTTTGAAGGGTGAGAAGATTGAAGCCTGTCCAGTAAAGTTTAAGGAATTGCTATCTTAATATAAACTGAGCACTGATTGTGTATGTGTGTGCGTGTGAGATACTGGCTCTACACGAAATACGTATATTGAGGATCCTTTATCTTTTTTGTATATTGGTTGCTTGAGATAGAGTGGAGAATGAATATAAACTGAAAAATCCTAAGTTCCAACCCTGCCTACATTCATATATATATATATAATATCAAAAGAAATAAATATAATAATCAAAATATTCTAGAATATATACTAAAAAATTCCATATGCCTATAATTAATTATATTACATTCTCTCAGTAAATTTAAATCAAGATATTTTATGTTCACTATCTTCAGAAATAAAACTCCATTTCAATCCATCAATATTGATCTCACAATAAGTACATCATCCCCATAACTAAAATAAGTTTTAATATCTAATGAGAAATATTCTTTTAAAATATTCTCTTCATAATATGACATGTAACTACATATAACTGCTGAAATAGGCAATCCCACAGGCCAACTTTCATCCACCATTAACAATTAATCTTCAAACAAAGCGATCAAATTTTTATCAATAAATAATTATAAATCTTTAACAAACAAATGGTTAAACTTGCACATTCCTTTATCATGTAAAACTTAATTAGTAATATTAATAGATTCTTAGCTTTTTATTGATCCATATAATTCTGCTACATCCAATGTAAACAATCTATCATCATCATCCAAAACAAACTTATTAATCTTTTTAACCATAACAAACGAAGATGCAATTGTATAATCACCAAAACCCAATTCATCGTGCAAAAACTTTGCAATAAAAACTGCTGCATGATAAAACATACAACCTCCAAAACCTAATATAAGTCTAATATGTAGATTTACTTTATGTACTTTTACATTTCCCAAAATCTTTGGGAAAATCGCAACTGATGGATAAATAGGTAAATACAACTTCCTATTAAACACTTTATTTAAATGAGGCTTAATTATAGAATTAATAAACTTCATTCTTAATGTCTCAACATTACAAGTATCTATTAACTTAAATTTCAATTTGCTGATGAACGTTTTGTCTACATAAATCTTTTGACATCAAACACAATCTTTCATCGTTATCTTCTTTAATACATGCAATATTATTATGGGATAAATGTTTCCTTATTAAATTAATTTGCTTATACCACGAATCATCATATTTTATATCAGAAATATTAAATGAAGATATTTTAGATACACCTCTTCCCGAGCATGATGCATTTCATAAGAACTTTCTATGGCTGCAATAACTTCTATTTTATAGTTTTTTTATATGTCCTCCAACAAACATTATTCTTACCAAAACTAAAATATCGAGCAAATCCAAAAGTTCTTTAATTAAATTTACTATATTAGATTTCTTTTTTACAAAATCAATCCTCTGAGGAAACTTTTTATTATACTTTAACATATGGAATTTTTTAGTATTTATTCTAGAATATTTTGCCATTTAAATTGCCTTCTTATAAAATTGAACGTAAAAATAGTAATTTGTTTGGAAATAACAAAATTGCTTGAAAAAGAGGCATTACTTTGAATAATTTATTAAATAATGCTAATAAAGACTGATGTACAAGCTGAAACTATTTTTGACTTTGAGGTCCGCTACATGGTCTCTTAATGATCTCATTTTTAAAATTACATTCTGAGAAATCGCAATTAGCGATAGTTAAAGAGAGCGATCTATTCTAAAGAAAACATTTTCAAAGTTTACCATGAAAGAAGTTAAAAGAACCGATATATTAATTGACCAAAATATTTTTATTCGAAACATGAATATCAGATATTTGCATTATCTCTTTCAAATAAATACTTCAAAGAATTAATGATCAACAGTAATATTATATTTTAAAAATATTATATTCTGTTGCTGTTACCTTTGGAAGTTCAGTCTATCACTGTGTAGAAAACTTGTTTCTCGATGGAAATTTTTAATAGAAAGACTATTCCTGGAGTAGTGTATATTATCCCTTGTTTTTGTAAGAAGATATATGTAGGTCAGAGTAGTTTGAGTTTAAATGAAAGAATGAAGGTACATAAAAGTAGGGTTACAAATAAATATCTTAGTTCTGCTTTATATATCCATGATAAAGATACAGACCACACTATTAATTTTGATGAAGCTAAGATTGTCTTATTTGAGAGAAATGAAATAAAAAGAATTAAAGAATCTTTATTATTAAAAATGTATGATTCTGAAGCAATTAACTTATTTAAAAGTTCTTTTAATATTAAGGGTGTACGGAAAATAAATAGAATTGTGGATAATGTTTACTTTAAATATGTTGTTATTTTGTAATTTTTTACATGCGAGAAGTCTGCTTGTAGCAGTGAAACTATTAATACTGTTTCAGAGTTTATTTTATTGGCTAGTATGGTTGGAATAGGCAAAACTCTCTCCATGTAGTAGTGCCATTCAAAGCAAGACAGAGTACTCAATAAATGCCAGAAGGCTTGTGCATAAAATCCCTATCTAGTGCCTACTCATCCAATATTCCCAAAGTAGTTTCTGGATTATGGCCTTCATCAGTGAGGAGCCTTGGATCTGAGAGCACTGCACCTAGATCTTAGGATCTAATTTAACCCTCTAGCATCTACCTGTTATCTCTACATAACTACAAAACTGTAAGAATAAAATTGAAAATGCACAAATATTTTCAATCTAAGCTCAGTAGCTAATATATGAGTTTGAACTCAGTTCAGCACCCATACATTTTGGTGTCTTTGGTTCTTTTATAACCATAGTCACCACCTTCCTATTAGGCAGGATTGGTATTAAACCTTCAAACATCACATGATGGCTATTTCTCATGCTTGCTCATAACTTGTTAAAATAGGAAAAACTCTCTCCATGCAGTACTGCCACTCAAAGCAAGACAGAGTAATCAATGGATGCTCCTCACTGATGAAGGTCATAAGCCAGAAACTAGTTTGGGGATATTGGATGAGTAGGCACTAGATAGGGAATTTATGCACAAGCCTTCTGGCATCCATTGATTACTCTGTCTTGCTTTGAGTGACACTACTGTATGGAGAGAGTTTTGCCTATTTTAACAACAGTTATGAGCAAACATGGGAAATAGTGATCATGTGATGTTTAAAGGTTTAGTATGATTGAATTGTGAATTTGGGGTAATTTTGATTACTTATTGGCTAGTTTAGCTTTAGGCTATTAATGTTTATATATATGTAATCTTATAATTAAATATTAATAAATACAGTGACATAAAATATGTATAAAGTACAACTTTAAAAACTTTAATCCATCTAGGATATTTATATTACTGTATTTATTAATATTTGATTACAAGATTATATACTCTGAAGAAATACAGATATCGAAATACACACACACACACACATATATATATATCTCAGAGGATCAAGTGGTATTTTTTTAGTGGTAATACCTTATTGATTATTTTTTCTATCCACCTTTATTTGGAGAATTTAATATATTATTATTATGAGTTATCAAGCTGGTACCTATTCCTGGAAATTTTATGAAGATATTTTATCTATTTCTAAAAATTTTAATAGATGTATAAGATTTTTTAAAAGTTAATTTATGAACTAACAATAAAGAATCAATTGGCCTCATTGATCAGCAGTTCACACGATGTTCATTTGCTGAAACTCCCAAAATGGCAGACAATCTGAAGACCATGTACCCCAGAATCAAATATTTCACCACTGCATTAAATCACACAAAACAAAAAATAAATCATTTATTGGTCAAAAGGTTTTAAGAAGTTTGGGTGCTAGAAATGGCAGAATTAAAACTGATCCCAGAATTTTAGATCCAATGTCTGACACTCTACAATTGTGCTAAATCATGTGCATATATATATATAAGACAAAAAATGTCCGTTAATTAAAAAAATATTGTAATAACAATAAAAATAATAAATATAACAGTAATAAACTAGTATAAAGTCTTTCAATCCAGAGAAGTATTTTTGGTTAATTTCTTAACCTGCCTCAACTGCCGTAAAATTCAAATAACTAAATGGATGCAAACGTCATCAACTCAAATCCCATGAATCCTGAATTTTAATATTAGCAGCTTGTCTATTAATTAAATTCATTTTATTCCTATTTATAAAAATTGCCTCCTTAATTTTTCTTTTATTATCATTTCTCTCTTCATGAAGAATCTTCACGCCTTCAATATCAAACTTAAATTTATATTTACATATCCTTTCGTGATCAAAGAAAACTGAAGCAGTCATTAAATCACTGATACTTGTATAACAATTCATGCTCCTTTAATCTTTTTTCAATACTACACCTCGATTCACCTATATATGATGACATATATCCACAAAAAATTTAATACACATTACTTTTCTGCTTGACAGGTGTCCATTAAATACATATAAGAGGAATGGACAGGATATAAGCTTGATATGTAAATATTTGAAAACCAGGTACTCTTCACAAAACTGTGAGCTTAATTGTAAGTATAGAGGATTTGTCCTATGCATGAGAGGTCAGAGTGACTTTGGGTCAACATGGGTATGGCAATAATATTAGCATCAGCATGGGATTTGAGTTTTCATCATCAGATTTTCAATGATATGGATGGCTGAAAAGTTGGGGGTTGCAGTGGATTGAAGTCTGTCCATTAGAGTATGAAGATTTGCTATCTTAATATAAACTGAGCATTGATTATATATATGTGTGAGAGATGATAGTCTGGACCAACTGATGAGTGCTGGTTTAGCATGAAATACATATATTGGTGATTATTAATCTTTTCTACATGTGTGTGGTCATGTGTATCAGTTGTATAAGATAGTGTGGATAGTTGAAGGGTGCTTGAAAATCTGAGTTCAAATCCTCTATACTTACAATTAAACTCCCAGGTTTGTGAAGAGTACCTGGTTTTATTTTAAGTAATCTTTGATTTTAAGTAATCAATGGATGCAGGAAGGTCTGTGTGTATAAAAATCATATCTAGTGCCTGTATGGAGAATTTGGTACTCTTATTAACAACATGTATAAGCATCTGAAATGGTAACCATATGATGCTTTTATTTAGCTTAGAAATTCTGTTTGTTTGGGTCAAATCTTGTAATTAATTTTTAACATTCTTCTATCCGACAGATTTTCTTCAAATTTTGTATACATGATAGGTATCAATTACAATAGAATATGGCAATACAATATTTCAGACATTCACAATTGGTTATTCAGCCTAACAGTGCTGGAAGACTGAATTTCAAGCCATGTTGATATCAGATCTGCAAGTTTTCAGTGATGAGCAATATATAGTGGTATATATTTGTTAAAAATAAGCATTCACTGAACTGCATAGTCAATTCACTAAAAAGCATTTATAGTTAATTAAATAGAAAAGGAAATGAAAGATTAATTCTTAATTTCTTTTGATTGTTTAACTAAAATTTGTCTTTTTTAAAATGTTGCTTTCATAACCAGAAAAATCTTGTAAACATTTTTTAATACATGCAAATTTTATTTATGCAATAGCATTCTTTTGATTGCAGTTTTTAAATTTGAATACAAAACATTCATTGCAAAAGATCTGAATACTAAAAAATAAAAAATAATATATATAAAAAATATTTAATAAAAATTGCTTTTATGTAATTTGATGAATAATTCAGTAAAAAACAAAAATAAAGTATTTTTCCCTTCAACTGCAATTTTGTTTGCTAAAACCAGTGATTGAATTAATAATTTCTAAATACTCCATGCTTTTATTTCAAGTTATATATAACAACTAAAATTTTCAGTACAGAAAAATTTTTTTTTGATTCTCAATGCATAATTGAATAAATTAGATAAGTGTTTTTTGAAAATAATTTTTATATAGTGGTTCATGAATATGTATGTAAACAGTCATGAATACACATGTATAATTTATATTTATATTGTATATTTTATTTTATAATAACTGGATTATTTTATTTGGGTTTGATTATATTTATTTCAGTTTTATTATGTTTTGTTATGCATTTTATGTTTTCTTATTGTTATTAATTTTATTGCTTACATTTTTATGGTGTTATTTATATAATTATGTATTTTATTTTATGTTGTTCATTATATCATTGCTCTGAAGAAGACTGCAGGACATTCGAAACATAAGATTCTGTATGCATATAGATACAATAAAAGGTTTTTGCTCAAAAGTTCAAAGTAGTAGATAAATTGAATTTTTATATGTTTAGACCCCCACATTTAAAGTTCAAAAACTTCAGAGAGGAAAGGCTGTACTCACTTCACCATCAACCATATTAAATCATTGCTATTAATGAGATCTTTTTTAATCAGAGATTTTAATATACATTTTAACAGGTATGATAAAGTATAAATCTACAGGTTATTACTTAATATTTTAACAGGTAAAATATCTAAAGCTAAAAGTTTGCAAATGCTAATACCTTTGCATATTCTCATGTTCAGCTAGTGTTTAGCTGTGTGCACTTGTATAGGTTGTCAATAGAAATCATTTCATTTAGGAGAAAAATCACAATAAAAAAGCTCTATGCAACCATGCTCCAAACAATATCATTTATGAATCACATTATACTTAAAAGTCATAATATAAAATAAATTAACAATATATAAGAACTTAAGGGAAGAGTTTAGATATTAATAAAGTCAAGGATGAAGAGGTACTTAAACAATAGATTGTATACCAAAGTTAATAGTAGAAAATTGAACACTTATTTTTTTAGAAACAATGGCTACTCATGCTGAATTTCAATGTTTATTAAATACTAAAGATGAAAAGTTGTATTTTCAAGCTTATTATGTTAATGAGTTGTAGAGAATCAAAAAGCACGGGATAGTTATCTTTTTTGTGGATAGGTAAATGCAAAAACGTGTTGAGAACAAAGAAGTGATGTAGGTATATTTAGCCTTGAGCAATATTACACTTATTATTTAAATAATACTTTGGGTATAATTTGATTTTTATAATTGCAGTTTGTAATGTTATAATTGACTATTTATTAATCTACATTTAGAATAGGTTATATTTACCTGTTTAAAGAGGTTTATTTAAACTTTATATCAATAACTTAATCTCCGTGCATGGGTTGCAAACTTTAATGTCTATATAAGTATATTAGACCATTAATAAAGGTGGGGTTCCATCTTTATTGTTAAAGTTGCCTTGACAACAGTTTGAAATTATTGATTGTTATTGATATTGTCTAAGTGTTGACTGGTTTTTAATGATTATATATATATTGTTAAAAGAGGTTGCCTTGACAACAGTTTGAAATTGTTGATTGTTATTGATATTGGGATTGTTTAAGTGTTGGTGTTTAATGATATATATATATATATGTTGTATTTATTAATTATTCAGGTCAAAGGCATTGTTTAAAATAAGTGGTTTGATCCAGCAAAATTTATTCTTGTTATGCAGTTTCTATATTATGTAATGAAAGGAAGTGTTGTTATGACAGGTGGAATACTTGAGACTTTTGATGTAAAAGTTGGTGTTAACATGGAATGTGTACCAACTCCAAATTTGCTTTAACAATTTAACTAGATTAAAGAAATAGTCCAACATATGATTAATTATTTATCATTATTTACCTGTATCTTGCAGGGTTTGATGCAGTGGTAGGGTAGCAGTATCCTGAGATCAAAGTCCACGAATCATGGCCCTGCTTTACCACTTCGATTCCTAATCAATTTCAAATTTCTGAGGGGTAAACCATTTAAGTAACTTTTTTTCGTACCATTTTATAACTATTCACTTCTTATAAAAGAGCCGTTTTAATTTATTTTTGTTTTTTGCGTACAGTTCCATTGTTTAAAAAAAAATCTTTACAAGCGATTGTTGAATCGAGAGTAAACCTGCCACTTCCGGTTATTAAAAATCACATAATCTCCAAAGTGCTATTTGTTTTGTTTTAAACACAGTTTGTGTTAACATATTACTTAAAGCTACATCGCAACGCTATAATCTTGAATTATCATTACTTATATGTAATTATTCTATATTAATTCTCAACAGTCCTCGATATTGTTTTATATTCGTATTCGACTTTCGAGTATTTTAAATTTATGTAGCAATTTTTCAATTCACTTTCTAGCCTTTACAAATTGACTTTAATTTTTTCCAATATAAATTATCAACTCATGTGTTCCGAATAAATTATTAGTAATATGACATTATTATTCACAACACACAAGTTCAAACAACTTAAAATATCAATTTTATTGAAATTTTGAATTTATTATTTCTGCATGTTTCCATTACTAATTTAATAGCTAACAAATCAGAGAATACGGATAACGCATGGTTTAAAAATTAAAAGTTAATTGAGATATTTCAAACTTTGGGAAATGAGATGGAAATGCAAAGAGAAAAAAAAAGAACTAAGATTTTTTTTTCTTATTAAAAATAATCGATATAAAAGGAGCTTGCTCTTAACCAAAAGAATGCCCTTTGACCTTTTTCCGAGGCCTTAAAGGAACCAAGCAAAGCAAATTCCTAATGTTCTCTTCCATACGTTCTCGTTGAAGCGATGGTTATCATAACGCGATTATTCACACAGTAAATAAATATAGATGGGGTTCTCGCCAATATGTATCAACCAGATAATGAGTTTATTAGCTTTTCCCCTCTGAGTTTAAAATCAAAAACCACCATGGCCTTTCATCTCAGTTGCTTGATAGTTCTTAACTTAAACATCAGTTGAATTTTTTTAAAGGTAGGATAACTGTGGGCAAATGATTATATATATATATATCATATTAAAACAAGAAAGAAAGAAGACATATGGCTTAATTGCTCCGGAGTTCATAAGGAGTTTGAGAGCCAGACCTGTTTGTGACAGAATCGATCCTGGGACCTCTTAATACTAAGTTGGATGCTCTATCAACTGTGTCAAACCATGCAAAGTATATATCATATGATGACAATCAAAGTGTATAGCAACATAGAATCTAAAATTGATTATCAAGGGAATTTTTATAAGTATATATATATGTTACACAATGAGCTTGCGAATAGCTTAACAAGCTTTTCAGAATGTCGCCAACCTCAGACCAGTTTCTGCTATTGGTGTCCTCAGTGAGGTGCTAGGATATTCAAACATTAGATTTAAAATACGAACTTGTTAAATTAGATCATGTACATATGATTTGATTTCTTTGTACACACATATATATATCTATAAACTTTTAAATTAAACATACCTCAATGTATATGTAAATGAAGGAACTAAATCTTCCTCTTCAAGTTATGAATTAAAACCAATCCATTCTAATCTTAATCCTTTGCTTAATATTTAGAGTATTTTAAAGAATAGCCTGGAGGGTAAATCACTCCTTTGTTTATATATATGTTTTCTCACTGAATTGAATATGAAACATAATCAATTTAATAGACAACTATATACTTAAATTATATATTTATTTCCATCTAATCGATTTTCGTTCAAATCGTGTCAAGATGTTACATTAATTCAAAATGTCAAGTGATTTACATATCATCTTAGGCAGTAGTTAGCAATCAAAAATTCTTTGATTGTGGACTCAGGCTGATATTTGATGATGACATTTTATTTAGGTACTTACATCTGCAAGAAAGACTTCATGAATTGAAAAAAGAATTATATAATATTATATGGGACATTATTGGACTTTATGAAATAAGAAGGAAGGTGAAGAGACAGTTGATGTAAAAAGAAGGCATGCACTTTATTACAAAAGCACAAATATTAGAAGCACAAGTGAAGAGGAATTCATTATAGATAAAAAAACAACAACAACATAGTGAAGATTGGTGTTATATCAGACAAGGTGACAAGATTAGTTATTCAACTTAATAGAAGATCCAAAACACAGATAATTCAGAGTTATGCAAGTTATCATTGTGATGAAGTATGAAATTTTTTAGTGATGTACAAAATATTTTTGATCAGACCTAAACAGCATTTGAAAATTGTTATAGGAGACTTTAATATTAGAATTGGTAAAAAATTAAATGATGAAAGGATTGTAGGTAAATTTGTTTATAGTAATAGAAATGAAAGATGACACAGCTTGTGGAGTTCATGCACAAAAAAAGAAAAAATGTATGTTATAAATTCTTTTTTTAAAAAAAATGCTAAACAGAAATGGACTGGGAAGCATTCAAGTGGAGGTCAGCAGAATTAGATTATATTTGGACATAGAGAAAAAACCTATTTCAAGATTGTAATATTCTGATCATTGATTAGTAAAATGAAGGATGCATTAATGCAAAATGAGAGAGATGAATAGAAAAGCAGTATTAATAGTTGAAATTCCTAATCTTCAGAAATACTTAAATGAATTCAGTTAAAAATTTGAAAATTGTTTAACAATATAACAGGCTTTGAATATCACTTAGTCTTAACTAAAATCAACAAGAAGATAAATGATAAATACAATTTATTCTTTCTACTTTGAACATTTTTTAGAAAAACCCTTTTATTGTACATATATACCATAAAAACAGTATGGTATTATTTATATAAGACTGCAGGGCAGTCAAAACATAAGATTGTATAAATTAAAGGTTTTTGCACTTATATAAGACAGGAATAGGCAAATAGCAGCCTGAGGTCCACATGTGTCCCACTAAGAGTTTTTATGCAACCCACCAAGACAATCAGAAAAATCCATCTTGAACTGAGATTTCCTTCCCGTGTGCGACCAAAGAAGATTCGTCTTGTATTTTGCACTAGGATGGCACATCAATACACATGTGCAGTGCTTTCCCAGTTGATCTGGTTAATTTCAATTTTGTCTTTGCATTAGCAAATATATACATTTCCAACTTTAGTGAAATAATAAATCCTCTGAAAAAATGTAAAATCGGTGATGAATGTCGTGTTTTTAATGAAGAATGGACAAACAAATATTTTTTTGGTAATACAGGGAATAAAGCAGTGTGTTTATTGTGTCATGAAAAGAAGGTGTGGCCCTCCGCTAACCTTTGCTTCCACAATGTGGCCCTCGATGCAGCCCTTCGCCAAACTCTGCAGCCCCCAAGCCAAAACAATCGCCCACGCCTGATATAAGATATTACAGCAAAATAAAGAAAGTGGCAAATTTGGTAATATTTATGAAGATAACTGATATTCTACTTTAAACTATAAGAAAAATAACTGGTAATTTATCAATAATTTTTCTACTGAAATAAGACAATAAACAAAAAAAAAATGAATATGAAATTTTTTTAATGATACATTAAAAAGAACCAAATATCTAGAGTTTTGTAAAATGATATGAAAAAAAAATGATGTAAGAAAATAAAATAAAAGTCTCATAAATGCAAACAACATCTTGGTTTTAGAAGCAGTGTTCCCTTTAAGCTGCGTGCTAGTGCATGCGCACAGCACTTTAAAAATTAGCACATGAAGAAGATACACCCACGCACAATAAAATTCAAAAAGATTTTTTTCTATACAGATACTGATGATCAGATAGTATTTTATATAATTGATTGTAAAATCAGTTAAGTAAATAAATATTGTTTCAAATGGCATACAAATTATTTTGATTTACTAAAAAATGCACAGAGAGAAAAAATGTGCACTATGGTTAGTAAAACTAAGAGAGAACATTGCTTAGAAGGAAAGTTGTTTCAGCAATCAGAACAAAAGATGGAACTATTTTTAAAAAGAGAAATATAAATAATTATATAATAATTGTAATAATGTTCAAGGCTAAATGGTTTTATAAGTAATCATTAATCTCAGTCAACACTTAGACAATTCCAATATCAATAATAATAAGCAATCTCAACCTGTTGTCAAGGCAACCTCATTTTAACAATAATGAGATTGCTTATTTTGGGATAGTCTAAGTGTTGACTGAGATTAATGAAATAATTATATAGCAATAAAGAACAAAAATAAATAAAGGATCCCTTACAATTATTTCATCTTCTGAATTGCACAGCATTGTAAATGAGGAATTAAGACATGCAATTAAATCTCCAAAGAAGAGGAACACTCTAGGAAATGATAGAAATATTATTCATATTTTTAAAAATGTAGACAAAGAAAGAGAAAATTGTTGGCAAATTTATATACTAAACGGTTAAGAGATAAAAACGAACTAGATACTTAAAATAATACAGTAGTAATACGGGTATTTGAAAAAGGTGATAAAAGAAGATATTCAAAATTATAGATCTATCAGTCTTTTATCAGTTTAATACCAAATCGTTTCCGAGATAATTACATCTTCTCTACAATGAATTTTACATTCAAACCAACCAAAAGATCAAGCTAGATTTAAAAGTGATTTTAACACAGTGGATCACATCCAAGTATTGAGACAAGTTATAGAAACGACTAACAAATATGAGTTACTATTATGTATCACATGATCATCATTTCTTATGCTAACACATCTGTTATTAACAAAAGAAAAACTCTTCATACAGTAATGCCACCCAGTGGGGATATTGGATGAGTAGGCACTAGATGGGGATTTTATGCAGCATCCATTGATTACTCTGGTTGGCACTGGGTGACACTACGGTATGGAGAGTTTTGCCTTTGTTAATAACAGATGTGCTTGTCTAAGAAATGGTGATCATGTGATGCTTAATGGTTTAACACCAATCCTGCCTAATAGGTTAGTGGTGGCTATGGTTGTTAAAGAGCCAAAGACACCAAAATGTATGGGTATTGAACTGAGTTCAGACCCATATAACTATATACGCTATTGAGCTTAGATTGAAAATATTATTGTGTTTTTAATTCTATTCTCATAGTTTTGTAATTAAGTAGAGATAAAAGGTGGCTGCTGGAGGGTTGCATTAGATCCTAAGATCTAGGTGCAGTGCTCTCAGATCCAAAGCTCCTCACTGACAAAGGCCACAAGCCAGAAACTAGTCTGGGGATATTGGATGAGTAGGCACTAAATGGGGATTTTATGCACAAGCCTCTGGCATCCATTGATTACTCTGGTTGGCACTGGGTGACACTACTGGATGGAGAGATTTGCCTTTGTTAGTTACTATTATGCTTTGGATTTGTAGATTATGAAATAGCATTTGATTCTATAAACATTTTTATAATGGTTAAAGTATTAGATCTTCTATAATGATTAAAGTATTAGATCAACAACACATATATTCACAGGATATTGTTACATACTGAAGAATATTTACTAAGATTTCTACAGCAGTCATTACATTGCATAGTGATATTAATAACATTAAGAATAAGTACTTTATATGACAGTGTAATTCCCTATATGTTAACTCTTTTAGAAGTTTTATGAGAAATAGTTTGTGACTTAAAGTGATGTCAGCTATAGAAAAAGTAAATGGAGGTTATTCAAGTCATCTAGATTTTACAGATGATGTAATTATTTTGCAAATAATACGTCAGAGTTTGAGGAAATATTGTAAAATTTATTAGAGGAAAGTAAGATTATAAATAAATACTAAAGTAGATTGCAATAATATTCGATGGATGTTTTCAAAAGAATAAAATAAAGATTGATAATTGTGAATTAGAAGATGGTAACAATTAAAACATAGATCTAAGAGTTGGATACTTAACAGAAGACCAACAGAGACACTATAAATGATTCAATGAAATATGGAGAGATTTACATTAGGGTAACAAAAAGAGATTTTAAACAAAATATGTGAATGAGAAAACAAACCGTTATCATTAATATCATTGAAAAAATAAAAAAACTGAAATAGAACTGGGCTGGACATATTGCAAAAAGAGATGATATAATAGGTGGACTGTTCAACCTTTAAATTGAATCCAAGAGATTGTAAAAGACCTTGGGAAAAGCCACATGTCAGATGAGTAGATGAGGTATGGAAATTTGTTGATGTTATGTAGACAAAAAACATTTGAATTGGAGACACTGGATTAAAGTTGGAGAGATCTTTATCCTGCAGTGGATTAATAATGAATAAAAGCAATGATGATGCTGAAGAGTATCTTGAATCTAAACTAAAGATAAATGATTTAAGTTTGTGTTATATCAGCAACAGATTGAATCAATAATCAAAAGGGTTTCTGATCATGAGTTCATAAAATGATGAAGCTTTGAAAGTAATAAAGTACCAGATTTCACCACCAAGACACTGGATTCAAATATGAAAATGTCATAAATGTAGGTATAGATCATTGCCTTTGGTCTTCAGTGTACAATACTCTATAACTGCTCCAAACCATGCATTCGAGTAACAGTTTGTGGTGTTTAAATTAAAGCTATTTTTAGAAGATCTTCAATGGATTAATCTACAACACTTAGCAGATATGATAAGGATTAAATTTAAAAAAAAAAATAAACAAATTATTTTTTGATTTTTAATGTATTATTCATCAAATTAAATAAAAGGACTTTAATAATATATATATACAAATAAAATATCTGTTAATTAAAAAGCTATTGTAATAATAAAAATAATAAATATAACAGTAATTAATACAGTCTTTCAATCCACAAAAGTACTTTCAGTTAATTTCTTAATCCTTCTCAACTGCCATTAACACAGTCTTTCAATATGAGAAGTACATTAAATTAATTCCTTGACTCTCCTCAACTGCCATTAAATTTAACAGCACTTGAGGAGGGTTAAGGAATTAACTGAAAGTACTTCTATGGATTGAAAAACTGTATATAATAATTAATTACCATTATATTTATTATTTATATATATATTATTTTTTTAATATTTGGATATCTTGCGACTGATTTTTAATAACTATTCATATTTAAAAACTGGAAATCTAAACCACTGAAGTGAAATTAACATTTTATCATTTAATCCTTTTTTCCATATTTTAATTAACTGTAAATACATTTTAATGATTTAGTCATGAAATTCAAGGAAAACTTATTGAACCAATTTCAACATGGTTCAAAATTGGATTCCCAATATTGTTAGACTGGATAACTGGCTGGACAACCATGAAATATTGAATTGGTATAATCATATGTATAAAATTTGAAGAAAATCTGTTGATAGATCTATGTTGCAAATCACTCACAAGATTTGACTCAAACAACAATTAGAATTTTTAAATTAAATAAAAGCATTTAATAATAATAGTAATAGTAGTAGTAGTAACAATATTAGTATTAATAGCAGTAGTAATAGTAGTAGCAGTAAAAGGAAGAGTGGATGGATAGGAGTAGATGGAGGAGTTGAAGGAGGAGGAGTGGGAGGATAGGAGTAGATGGAGAAGTAGAAGGGTTTAAGAATGAGTAGGAGAAGGATGATAAGAAGAGGAGTAGGTTGAGAAGTAGTAGAGTAGTAGTAGTAGTAGTAATAATAATAATAATAATAATAATAATAATAATAATAATAATAATAATAATAATAATAATAATAATAATAATAATAATAATAATAATAATAATAATAATAATAATAATAATAATAATAATAATAATAATAATAATAATAATAATAATAATAATAATAATAATAATAATAATAATAATAATAATAATAATAATAATAATAATAATAATAATAATAATAATAATAATAATAATAATAATAATAAAAACAACTATTTCAATGCTGTAGAATATCAAAGCAATGATAAAAATTAGCATTTAAAAAATGAGAAAAGTGAAAGATTAGTGTTGCAAAAAATTAATTAATAAATGACTATAAAATCATAACAGAAGACTATGCAGATACAAGGTTATTTATCTGCGAAAACTTAAATGATAAAAATAGTTATTTAAATTTTATCTAGACATGTAGACTCTATATACATATGTAGGGCCATCATAATCAATGTTAGCCAAATACGCCTATCATATCTGCATCCTGGGTTTAATTTTTAAGCAACAAATTCTAGCCAACCCAGCAAACCATTCAATCTCAGTTAGAAAAGAAGGCTTAAATTGTCATTAGCTAGGTAGTAAAACAAAAATAGAACATACTAAGTCTTCAAGACCTGAAAATTGAAATTCCAGGAAGTTTACTGCTTTTCCCATTACTTATCCTCTCTGAGAAGATGTTGGAAAAACTTTTAGCCTGGAGGTCACATATCTGAGAGCTGCATTGAATTTGTTCACATTTAGCATTTTTAAGATTAATGTTGTAATTTTAATTCTATTGCGGACTATATCCATCATTTAAATTAATTGGCAAATGTCTTTTAAAAAATTCAAACTTTGTTTAAATTTTTAAAATACATAACGTTTGAGTGCTATTATTCTCCTCTCTTCTTCAGGTGGTGCTGGTCGGATCAGTGATAGTTCTAGCATGGGAATTAAACCTGGAATTTCTAGACTCATGAATACTGGAATTATGGTGATGCTATAACCAATTAGGATAATCTGCAGAGTGTGACATTAAAATCAGTGTTATTAATGTAAAAGTCCTGGGTTTAATTCTCAGCCTAAAACTGTCATTGGTCAGGCCAGCAAAACAGGAAAAAGAGATGATAATAATACCACTTGAAAGAGTGTGATTCAAAAAAATATGATTTCTCTTTTCTAATACTTTTCTTTTTAATGTTGTATTGCGTTCTGCGGCAAAAAAAAAAAAAAACTAGTGCTATAATTCCGACTGTTGGTGTCGAAGGCATACTGAGCAAATCATAATAATGACGAAACTGGATTACCTTTCCTTAGTTAAACATTCAAAAAGTTTTTATATATAGTTTGCTACCTATGAGAAATTTCTAACAGTTAAATGGATTTGAAAGTTTAAATAAAGTTTGAATTTTTCTAAAGACATTTAACAATTAATTCTAGATGGTGGAAAGACTCAACATTCAAATGATGTCATTATATATTTTCAGACAAATGCTGTTACGCATATTTAAAAATATAATGATCAATGTAAGTTGAGCACCAGAAATGACAGAGATAAAATAATGATTCACCATGGAGCTTAATAAATTAAAAAAAAAAATTATCTCTCATAGTTATTTAAATTTAAAAGGCACCACTTGTCCTTAAGTTGAGAAAATATTAGTGTCAATTGAGTTTTCAATCAATAAATATTAGTTTATATATATATATGCACCTGCTAATTTAGTAGCCAAGTATTAAGCCATATTAAACCACACGTTGTCAAGGCAACATCACACTAAGGCAGTAAATGGAAATTCACTTACTATTCTGATCTGACTTTTAGAGAGATGGGAAATGAAAGCAATGATAAAAATATATTAAAATTAAATATTTTTAAATGTTTTATTAAACAAACTTCATTATAATAGGCAGTGACAAACTGTTTCAAGATAAATTAATAAATAATCATTTGTACAACATTTCAAATACACTAATAAATAATACTTTTGAATATAAAAACTACAATTTCCAACAACTAACTGGTTATCATATGCAAATTATGTCATTATAGCTGCCATGTTTAAATGAATTAATAGAATATTAGGAATCTATTTTTCTATTGGTTTGTTTAATCATGAATGCTATGATGACATATTTTATATATAATATCCAGTTAGTGTTAGCATTTGTGGATTAATACACATACAAACTTTTAAGTTTTGTTTTTATCAGATCATTTCCCCTTAATCATATTATAACCACCCATTAGCCTAGATGTCACACCAATGTCCCTCATCTGGGTGTATTTTAAACAATCCACCTCACCTTCTTCAAGTGAGAAAGACATACCTTCTACTTCATCACACATTCATGGACATATGATCAAAATCATAGAAAAAAATATATGCACTTCATGCTGAATCAGTACTTATTAGTCAGCTCAGATCACAATCTCTGACATATCTTCACCATCTGTTTAGTATTTATAGGTAGCAATTGACTATAGTTTGATTACAAGTGTCAAAATTTCTGCACTCATAACTTTGAAACAGATGGCTCTGTAAACATATATTATTGATTTTTACTAACCTTTTAATAAACTAGAGATTATCCTTAACCCAAATATATTATTTAATGTACGTAGTGTTATAAAGGTATCAATAACTGAGTTTCTTTGTCCATTTTGCACATTCATTTGTATCAATTTTCTTATATTAACAATTTTGTCACCAACCATTTCAGATAAATACATTAATGCATGGAAAAAAAGATAAAGTTGATTTATTTTATGAATTTATATTTAGTTAAAAAACAAATATTTTAATTTTAAACAGAAATAAAAAGTTTATATTCAGGAAAGGGATAATAAATGATTAATAATAATCATTAATGTGATTATTTGAAGAGGATTGGGTAAAACTATGAATCCAAAATACTGACACCTGTAGATCATTGGTAAATAATTAATATATAATGAAAACATGTAAGAAATTGTGATCTGAGCCAGAAAAAGGAGCAATGCTTCAGTATGTTATGCATCTTGAGGTTATTATTTAGATGTCATTATTCATATGTGATCTAAAAAAGATAAAGAAAACATTACATGTGGAGAAGTGATATCAGATAAAGTATTCCATATGTTTATGTTTAATTAAAAAGGTCATATTAAACATAAAGTAGGATTAAAATCTATATCTGGTCTAAGAATGATAAAATAATCTCTAATTTAGATGATGATTAGTAATCATCATTATTGTAAAGTGAGATAAAATTGAACTATTAATTAGAAAGCACTTTTTATTAATTTTTAATTGGATTTAAGACTTATATCTGAACTAGGAACGTTATGATAATCTTTAGTCTAATAGATATTTAATATTATTTATTAATTTATTTATCTGAAGTATATGGTGTCAAAGTTGTGAATCCAAAAAGGTTGACACTAGTCAATCAAATTGTAATAATTTGATATTGACAAATATTGAACAAAATAAAGACATAGCAAGAAATTGTAACTTGGACATACTGAAGAATAGTAATACAGTATGAAGATCATCTTAGAAATTCATAGGTTTCAGGAATAAATGATAGAGTGATAGTTTTAAGTATATATTTTTACAAACAAATTATAAAGGCTTTAAGAAAACAAAAATTTAGAAACATCTTTAGTTTGGTTTCTTATTCATCAGCACCTAATGAGATGATATGGTTACCATTAAACTTAGCAACAGTCTCTTCTTTCATTGTTATACAATATATTCCTTCTCAAAAAAAATTTCATTTTTTCAATTGAATAATTAATGTTTACTAAGACAATAAACCTTTAAGGATGTGTGCTTGAAAATGTGAAGATAGAGACATCTACAGGTCTTAACCACAAGTTTATGCATTGGAAGAAAGGAGAGGAACCCTTCTTTACTTCAACCTACTTTCTATATAAATAAGTGAAGCTGAAGTGGTTAGAATTGAGAGCGTGAAGCTATTCAATACTTCACTGATTAAGTCCACAATTATTATTACCCATTAGTGCTCATGAAATCTTTTGATTTACAATGAATCAATGAAAAGATCCTATAGTTAGAAATCTATTATGATAATTTAAAGTTGTAATTATAAATTTATTTAATGCACATTGATTACATAAGTAATATTTACTAAGGCAATAAACCTTTAAGCATGTGCACTTGAAAATGCAAAGGTAAGGACCTCTACAGGTCTTAACCACAAGCTTATGCATAGGAAGAAAAGAGGGTTGTGAAATGAATGAATATAATGTAAAATAGAAGAAATCAGAATATTTTTAAGATTTGAATTTATAACAGTGACAATAGTAGCACAACCCAGTGCAAGCCATAGTAATCAATCAATACCAGAATGTTTGTGCATCAAAATTCCTATCTAGTGCCTACTCATTCAATAAGCTCAAACCAGTCTTTAGCTTAGGGCTTTCATTAGTAAGGAATCATGGATCTGAGAATGCTGCATCAAGATCATTGGATCTAATGCAATCCCCTAGAAGATACCATTTACCTTTTTAGTTAACTATAAAACTGAGTAAAAATGAAATCACAATAATGTTTTTAATCCAAGATCATTTGCTTGTATAGTTATACAGATCTGAACCTAGTTCAGTATTTCTTTTTTTGGTGTCTTTGGTGGTCGTGTGATATTTTAGTGTGGTCTAATATCAATCCTAGCCAAATAATAATGGTGACTATAAACAAAAGCAAAACTCTTCATACAGTAGAGAGATGGTGATCATGTGATGTTTAATGGTGACTGTGTTATAAAAAAAACCAAAGAACCAAAATGTATAGGTACTGAACTGGGTTCAGGTCTGTATGATTATACAAATGAATGATCTTTGATTGAAAACATTCTTGCATTTTCATTTTAAACTTATAGCTTTATATTTATTAAAATGTGGCTGTTGAAAGGTTTCAGATTCAAAGCTTTTTACTGATGAAGGTCACAAGTGAGGAACTAGTCTGAGAATATTGGATAGGCACTAGATATGAAATTTGATATACAAATCTTCTAGAATATATTGATTATTATGGATTGTATTGCATGGCAATACTGCATGGAAAGAATTGCTACTGTTTTATAAGCTTGCATATGTTTAAGAAATGTTAACTGTATGAAGATTTGAATTTATAGTAATGATTTTAATGTTAATTTCTCTATTTAGATTAAACATTTTTCTGGAAAACGTAAAAAAAAATTCCAGTTATGATTAATATTTTTTTTAGATTTCAGGTTTATAATTATTTTAATTAGCTATATGATGGGCAATATTAGATGAATATCTAGGTAAAAAAAATTAAAAATTTTCACTATCAAACAAATGATTAATCTGGTAGATAAGAGTCTCTTTCTCAGGAGTTCATCACATGATAACCATTCTTTATACTTACACAAGATGTTTTTCAGAGGAAAAACTCTTCATATTGTAGCACCACCCAGTGCAATCCAGAGTAATCAATGAATGCAGGAAGATTTGTACATAAAATGCCTGGCTAGTGACTATTCATCCAATATCCCCATACTAGTTTTTAGCTCATGGCTTTCATCAGTGACTGTGGTTCTGTTGAGTTAATCACATATACATCACAATGAAAAAGAGACTGATAACTGGTTTCCTCTCCAAACTACGGGGCACACCATATCTGAATCTGGGCATGGGTCCATAGTGCCATAGTTTAATTATTAAAACCTCAATTTTTTTTAAGAATAATGAATTCTGACATGTGTTTAATACCTTAACTTGGGGTGACATTAAATTTTATTCAAATTGATCAAAATTTCTGCTGAACGATTTGAACTGATTCAATTGCATTGTGATAGTGATGAGTGACAAAAATATTTTCAAATAATCTGCAAGAATACATGACAATAGAAGAAGCATCAAAATAATTTATAAAGAAAAACATGCTACCACATTTCATTTAGTGGTTTGTGATTCAGGTTGAATAACTAAAATATGTCAATGCATAACACATGCATTAATTTAGAGATGTTCTTCAGGCAACATGTAGAGAGAACCAGCCAGATTTTCACTGGAATTTATATATATATAATAATGCAATCTATCTGAACACACACACACATATATATAACATTAAACACCCGCATTCTTAAATACTGATACAGTAAATAGAACACACTTTTTAATATATAAAGAAGATTGTAGACTACCTCAATTGGAAAATGACTTCATTTTCCTATTCACTATAGTCATTTATTAGTGGGAGGGTGTATTACTAATTGTAGCAGCTTTTAAGAATGATGGTGTTTTATGTTACATATAGGAGATTGTAGACAACTTCCTTTATATATAAAAGGAAAAGTTGGAAAGTGACTTCATTTTCTTATTACAGTATAATCATTTACTAAGGTGGGAGTAATTATTATTTATTGTAGCAGCATTTAAGAATGATGTTGTTTAATGTTATGCATATATTAAAATATTTTGGAATACTAAAAAATTCCATACGCCTATATAAAATACAAATAAAATCTTTTCTGTAGTCAGTTTACAGCATTTCTCATCATCTTAAGTAGCAATCAACCATTAAAATTTAAATCTCATTATCCCAACATGAATGGTCAAATTTCTACAAATTATGAATACTCATACAATTACTTTGTTTATTCAACATTATCTGTAATATGTATAAAATATTATTCTTTAATTTTTATTTTTTTTTCAAGTCATTTTAGATATGTAAAACAAAAACACAACTTAATTTTAACAAGGCTTTATAGTTAAATGCGAATTCACCTAATAAATCATTCTAAAAACTGCCATAAATCTTAATTATTTTAAAAATCATTTTAAGTAGTTTTATTGTATTAGTTTGAACTCTATCTGTAGTGACTTTTAATTGTTTAAATAAGAAATATATTTTCCTTTATAATAATAAATTAATGTTGAAAGCTATTAAAAGCTAAAGTTATATTAATATAAATTCTAGTTTCTTAAAAATTAATGTTTAAATTAAACTGTAATAATAGCTAAGTATAGATCTTTAATGTTAGGTATTATTTAATTTCTTTGCTTACAGAAAAGAACTTCTATTTAAGTTATTTATTAATAAAAATAAGTTTTTATTCATGCTAATCATTATAAAAATTAAGTCAGGAAAATAAAGTCAAGCTATGTTAAGTTATTATTATTAAAAGTCATTAGCTTTCAATTTAAAAAAAAATAGAGAATGTTTATGATTGTACTTGCATTTTAATTTTCAACTTTCACTGCCATGTTTATAATATTTAATTATTCTTAAATATCTTTAATTAAAAACAATAAAAGGTATTCTGGACAACTTCTCACTTAATGAATATTTTATTCAAAACAATATATTTGTTATGTAATATTCTATTTTATTGTAATAATTTTGTTTGCATAAATAATTGTCAAAACAATATATTTCTTATGTAATATTCTATTTTATTGTAATAATTTTTGGTTGCATAAATAATTGTCTTATAATTTAATATTTTTGTCTAATATCTAGACAGTATGTAAATGAGTTTTTATTTTATCTTTGTTTCCTCAGATACTGAATCAATTGTTAAACTTAATATAAAAAGTCAAAAGGAAGTGATTTAAAACATGTCAATTTCAACCAATAAAATCAATCACATGATCACAAGTATAAAAGCACATGCATGGGTAAGATCTTACACACACAGGAAGAAGAGAAAAATTTGCTTAATTTTTTCCAGAGATAATCATCTCTAATAATTATAAGTTTGATTGTTTTAAATACATTTTAATTTGTCAAAGCTAAATTTACTGTGAAATCTAAAATCTATATTATTAAAAAAGGAAAAAACATGATGGTAAGTTTAAAGAGTTATTTTTCTACAACTACTAAAGTACTTTTATGCAGAATTAACATGTTGTGGAAATTTTCTATGGCTTACCTTGCTAATTTTAGAACTTTTATTGATTATCAATTTATTCATTTACAATAAACTTTATTATCAATTTAATATTCTTTGGGCCACAATATTAAGAATTTTAGGGTCACATTTTTCAATACTTATAGCAGTTCTTAATATTTTAAATGAAATTGTTTAAAAGTTAAAAAATGCGGAAAGAATAATAAATTTATCAAATGACTTTGTAAAGTTTTCTCCCCAACAATGCCTTTTTGAAATATATTTACTTCAATATTATTATATTTTAAATAATGGTTTTTTCCAGGATAATTAATTTTAATTAATGAGCTATTTTAATTGTGGATTGTAGAATGTCTTTATTAATTCTGAAATGACATTTTAATTACTTATCATAATTATTTATTTATTATTTCTGCTGCAAAGAGTGAAAGACATTCTTTTATGAAGATTTTAACCTATGTTTAATACAGGCTAAATATGGGGAAAATATCTCCCAAGTCGGTAAAAGTGAAAATTATTAACTTACTCTTTCACTGGAAAATTGTTGTTTAAATACTTATGTTTGAAAAGTAATATTATCCTATAGTAATGCATTCATTATTTAAAACCCATTGTTATCATTATGTAAAAACATCTGGAGAAAATAAATGAGACAGTAGTATCATTATTATAGAAGAAATACAAAATGCTTTAATATATAAATATACAAGTTATTATACAATTAACTTTTAATTATAAACCTGTTTGCATATGCTTAGTTATTTTTAGTGTTATGGTTATGAATTTTAAACACCTATCTCTAATCAAACTTGCTTTATCTTCATATAATATTTTCTCCTAGAGCTCATTATTAAATTATATATTTTTCTATGGATGAATGGAATATTAACATAATGTTATACTAGAAATTACCAGAGCCATGTTAAAAATATTTTCATAAAACTAAATGACCATTAATATATTTGTATGCATAAATTTCTTGCTTATAAAAGTATTTTTGAATGCTGAATATCTAGTTTTAAATTTGCTGTACTTTCAAAAAAAGAAGAAAAATTTCTATGTTTACAGAATTGTATTCTAATAAATGGTGAACTCTCCAAAATGATGGACATTTAATTATTTAAATTTTGGTAAAATGGGTATAATTTTAAATTATAATTTTATCCTTTTGTAATTTACTATGTATTTTATTTATTTATATGTACTTGTGTTGGGTATTTTTATGTATTATTTATTAACTATACTATCCAGAAATTCACAGAATATTTGCTATTTATAATGCATTATCATTTTAAAATATTGCTTTACTCCTATTATGAGTAATTTATTTATTTGAATAAATATGTTAATATATAACCAGTGAAGATGTTTTATATTCTTATTTCATTGTTTATTTCAGACCTTGTTTTATTAGGTTACATTTGGAAAATAATGTTATCAGATTTATAACATCAGTTAAAAAGTGTAATATTTGTTTAAATGAGATAGTAGCATTAGTCTCTCTCTCTTGTTTTATTATTTATGCTTATCTTGCCATTATAGTATCCAAGAGTTCATAGCTGAGTCTCTCTTATAGATGTTTGTTTCATTATTGTATTTTATCTCAGAAATCACAGCTGTGTCTCTTTTGTGAGTATTTATTTTGTTAGCCATATATTTATGAGACAGCTTTATCTCTCTTTTATAATAGCATTTTCCATAAGTGATATTTTTATGTTTTATATTGAACCTAAATGTTTTATTTAAGGCAAGCCCTATTGTTCTTAATATTTTTGTGGTTCATTCTCATTTTCCCCATATGATCAGAGACAAGAGTCCTTGCATATATGTTTTCCCTCAAAATGTAGATGCTTTTTTGAGTTCTTGCCATCATTAGGTTAATTGCCTTACATATTTTTTACTTCCCAGATTTATTGTAATATATATATATGGAACCATGTGTGGTGTACCACAATTACTTTATAAATTTTGGCAATTGATATTGTTACCTCGTTTTGAAAAACATTATTTTTTCTTGGTTGCACTTTCGGAATATTCTGAGTGGAGGTTAGAAATGGTTCTGATGTATAGATCTATCTTGTTGTTTTTTGCCAGTATTGCAGAACCTAAAACCAAAAATTATTCATTTGAAAATTTAAAATTGCATTTATAGGCCTAAATAAATATAACACATAACTTCTGCCATCAATTTATTGCTGGATTGGTATGACATACTTAGTATTTAAATGTACTCAACATTGGGACATTTCATAGTATGATTCTTACATATAAATGTAGAACATCTTATGATAATGCTCACATTTAATAAATAAATTTTTATCAGTTAGACAAATTCACAATAATCAATGACCATTAAATTTGTAAATTTATTTATTTATTATCATAAACTGTAATCTTATAAAATTAATTTCTCCTGTGCAGTAAAGTTGTATGGCATAATGATTGAGTAGCTGGATTTGAAGATTGTAGATTTCCAAAATTGCTGTTTGTTTGATTGTCCTTATGGTTTAAATAAATGTTATATGTTATTGTTAAGTTTGTGTATAGTTTTAATATCATCTCAATAACACATGACTTATCCAGAAATCTGAATATTATATAATCAATGATATAATTATTTTCCTTTTAGTCATTAAGAGTACATGCACATAAAATTGAAGATAATAATCACTTTGTTAGAAGAGTCTCCTAAGAATGCATCTAAAAATAAAATATTTATTTTCGTATACTTAAATGATCACTTTAATTCATGTGTAATCAGTAAAGAAAGACTGATTTTGTGATTAAATTATCATCTGCTTACTCATATTGTAATTATCCATCATAAATGTAATTCTTAAATTATTTATCTTAATGTTATAAGAAAGATTTGGCATGAGTTGTTAATAGGATATCCTGAATGGCCATGAAATCTCTCTTTCACTTTTGGTATTTGAATGCTACCCTTGTAGATTATCATTTTATTCTAAATTTTGAATTTCTGTAAATTTTATTTTAATTTAAAATATTTTCTTTTAATTTTTTTATTATTATTGTAAATTAGGTAGACATTATCTTATGGGTAAAAGTAGGTCTCCTCATATTTTCACTAGGAAGCCAGTCTTTGTTTAATAATTCATGAACAAAATAAAAGAGTGAAAATTTTAAAATTAGAAATATTTAATAAAATAATCATGCAATCTTACTATTATTACCAATGTCAAAAAAAAATTGTTTTTAGCAAAAAAAATTATTTTAACAAATAAAAGTGGCACAGCTAACCCTTAAGAAACTATTATCTTTTATCAAGAGTTTTGGAATTGTGGATCAGATCATCACAATAAAATGGTGAGAATAGTGGATGTGAGATGTGTTATTATAGTTGAGAGGTATATAAAAATATTATGAGAAAGAATATATTATAATCTAACTACTCTTTTGTATATGCTTTCAATATTAAGAACATTTGTACTTTATAAGAGTTGAAATTTCTCTTCCTCTTAAAATGTATTAAATGATAATTACTATATTTACTATGAACAAAGCAAAATTCTCCATACAGTATTGCCACCTTGTGTCAACCAGAGTAATCAATGAATGCCAGAATTTTGCTGTTTATAAACAATTATGTGCTAGTATAAGATATTGATCATGAGATGCTTAATGGTTATATTTACAATGCTTAGTCATTATTATTTTTACCCCTATGCCTCTTTTTATTATAGCTTATGTGAGATATGAGTCCTCTGAGCGTAGCCTAGGTCATATTGTTTTAGTCAAATCATGTGATTTGGTATGATTGTGACTTTTTATTACTTCATCGTACAGAATTTTATTAAACAAAGGCAAAACTCTCCTGTATAGAGATGGTGATCATGTGACAGCATTTTATTATAAATTAAAACATTTAAAAAGATCTAAAGAAATTAATATTGTAATTCTGATTAAAAAATTTAAAAAAAAGCATGTTTTATTTTGGAAATAATGCTTGTATACATTTTTTATTATCAATTTTTAAAAATCTTTGTAGATTAAAAATTCCAAAGATTAAAGAAATAACAAGTAGATCACACCTTTGATAAAATTTCAGAGTTGCTTCAAAAAGTAGCTTATAATTAAAAGTGATTTGAAAAGATTAAAATTGATTTTAATCAAGATAATTTTAGACAGTAAAAACTCTGTTTTCAGTTACTGAGTTTTTATCACCTCAAGATTAAAAGGATTAGACAGATTGAAACCAACCTGCAATGTGTTTTTATCACCTCAGATAATTCTATACAAGGACTGATAAAGAAATATCAGTTTAGTTTGGCTTGCAGTTTTTGTAAGAGCTAGACAGAACAGTCTGTTTTTTAATATTTTGAAAAGCAGTGGTAAAATAGGCCAGCTGCAAAGTTTGGATAGTAATTTTTTAAAAACAGTTTTTGCCTTAATATTTTTGTGAAGTTAGCTAGGCAGAATTGGTGTTTGGAGGGTTATGAAAATAAAAATAGCTCCCATGAAGATATAGCTGAAGTCAAGCCAGTAGATCCAGCACTGAGCAGCCTACTAGTTCTACATATTGGAGTTTTGATTTACTTAAAGACTGTCAACTTAAAATGGATCAATTAGCCTGTACAAATGTGTTCTAGAAGACAGTTTTCTGGCCTGAAACTAATCAACCCCCATACAGAAGAAAAAATGTCAACATACCTGATTATACCTTTCCAATTATGACAATTCTGGACTATACCTGTCTCACCAAAACCAACTCACAAAGAGAAGCCCAGATAAATGTACATACAATGGTAAGTAGCATTATATATAATGAGAATGAAATTTTAAATAATTTCTTTGGCAAAAATGATAATAATTTTGCTTGAATTGAATTAAAATCTAAAAATAATGATTGATTCATGGACAATTTATTTTGAAAAAAAGAAAAAAGAGGACTTAAAACAATTTTTTAGATTAATTTAAAGATGTAATTAATCAACCAAGAGTAATCTGTCATAAAAAAAAACTTTTGGGCTACCTGTCAAAAAAAATGACTTTATTTTTTTTAATAAAGAAGAAAAAAGAAAATACTTTTATTGACTGAAAAAAGAGACTAATTAATATTAATTCATATCATCTATATGTTCATAGATAAACATGTATGTGTGAATTTTATGTAGTTTTCAAATGAAATTAATTATTAAATACATTTCTAATAATTTTAATTATTTTGATAAATTCAAACATGCTCCTTTTATATTAAGCCACATGTCTGTGTGCTGGTTGCATTCTAAATAAACATATATGAAACATATATGTAAACCATAATGTAATAACTTGAATATTGTAAATCACATATATGTAAATCACAATGTGATAATCAAAAGGCTTAATTGATATGCATGGCCTTATTCTAGCTCTTAATATAATTTTTTATATTATTAATAAACTTGTATTCAATTGTTATAAATTATATTGCATCATGTCTTGGTCACATACAGTAATAGAGCTTAAGTTCTTTGAGTTAGATTCATGCAATAATGGCTGATATATAAATGGGGGTGTATTTTGTGCTTAAGGGGCATCCAGCAATGATTAATCATCATCATCCTAGTTGGCACATAACATTATATTATTTAAAGCCCATGCACTACATTTTATTTTAGTTCAGTCTTATTAGAAATTAAGTTTATAGTTGTCCAATACAAGTGGCCAGAGCATTGATGATAATCATGTTTTAATGTCTCAGCATTATTGTTTTTCTGGTTATCTATTCTGATGGATTAACACTTAAATGGTACGTTCAAAGTTATGTTTAAAGAATTTCCCAAGCTGGCAAAGACTCAATAGCCTGGTCAACAGAAGACTTATATCCAATCCAGTCACCATATTGACTGTTGATTATTGTATTGATGTATTTTGATTGATCATTCATGTTGATGAATGATTATTTTGAGCATTATTTACTTATATTTATTTTAATGCTGGTTGATTTATAATTATACTTATAAGTTAATCATGGTTGTTTTAAAAAGTGAGTGGCATGATCTCTTAGAAATTTTGTGATCTCATGCTCTCTCTTATTATATAAGATGTTAAACATAACATTTTTAAAATAATAATCTTACTTTAATTTACTTTTAATAATATCATATTTAAATATAATATTTTATCTCATTGTTTGTAAATTTCATTAATGAAATATTTATTTTATTTACTTGGGGTTGATGATGATTTTTTCATCACCCCATATTCACTCTATCTTCATACCCTATTTTGTTACACTACATATATAGTGTCATACACTTATTTCTTTGAAGTGTAATCACTACTTATTTTGCATATAGATTTTATGGACTTTGGCTAAAGGCTTTGTTAATTCAAAAATATATTTACACTAAGTAGAAATAACCTAGAAGTTTTCTATTTTTTGCATAGAAACAGTACAAGTAAATTCAGGACTCAGACCCTATAGTTGTATAACCCTCCTTCTTTGAAAATAAAGAGTGTAACATATCACAATCAAGTACTCTCAAAAATATTAGATGACTTCTACTTGCCCATTAACTTTAATTTTAGAGTACTGAATCTTTTTCTCCTAGTCCAGTTCTGCCATTTATTGTAACTATTTGTAATTAATATATTTCAGAGAGTAGTATTTAAATATTTGAAAACCAGGCACTCTTCACAAACCTGGGAGCTTAATTATAAGTGGTGCTTAATTATAAATGTACTGTTGTCTTAACTATGTCTCAGACTAGCTTTCATTTTATGGCTTTCATAACTAAGAAATCTTGGATACAGATTTAGTGCATCTGGGTTTTTGGAATTTAATGCATCTTTCCTCCAGCAATCATTTACTGCATTTTTTTTTACTATGGAGCTATTCTGAAATTCATAAATAACTTGATGTTTTTTATCTGAGCCAATCAAGATCACAATAGATGATAAAACAATATATTTATATAAATGCAATTTATCCACCCTACTTTGAGCACTTTAGCAAAAATCTTTTATTGTAGATATATGAAGAGGCTAAACTCTCCATACAATAACACACTAGTGCAAGCCAGAGTAATCTACGGATGCAAGAAGGTTTTTGTACAAAATCCCTACCTAGTGCCTATTCATCCAATATTTTATGCAAAAACCTTCTTGCATTCATTGATTACTCTGATTTGCACTGTTGTGCTACTGTATGGAGAGTTTAGCTTCTGTTTAAGCGTAAGAAATGGTGATCATGTTACGTTTAGTGGTTTTGTATATATATGCATGTATTTAATCTATGTTTTGACTCTCCTGCATTCAAATGTGGCTCTGAGGAAGACTACTGGGCAGTCAAAATGTACATTGTATATAATAAAAGGTTTTTGCTAAAAAATGTTCAAAGTAGGGTGGATAAATTGCATTTATATATTACAACAAAATAAAGAAAATGGTGAATTTGGTAATATTTACTACTCACATATCATACAATTTACAACTTTCTTAAACACTTTATCAATACTATTTTTTATATCAAAACTTTATTCTAACAGTTTTGATATAAAAAATAGTATTGATAAAGTGTTTAAAAAAGTTGTAAATGGTATGATATGTAAAAGTAGAAATCAATATATAGGAAAAGGAAGAAGAAAATATTTACTACTGACATTAGAATAGTGCATGAACAATTCATTTGATTATCTTTGATATTTTGGAAATTTTTATTTATTAGTTACTATTACTCATTAGTTAAAAATAGTAATATACAAAATTTCTGATCAATATTATAATAAATAACGAGAGAATAAACAGTTACCATTGACATTATTGTAAGAATCAAAATGCTAGAAAAGATCTGATCTGGACATATTGTTCAAAGAGATAATAATAGCTTGATAGTTGAAGTCTTAAACCGGATTCCAAAAAACTGTAGACTGTAAAAGATCTAGAAAGCCATTATATGTAAAATGGATGGATAAAATGAGAAAAGTTTGCTGATGTGTTGTGGAGAAGTGGGCTAGAGTTCAGAGAAGTGTATTCAAATTGGAGAGACTTTCATCTTGCTAGTGAATTGATAAATTTGCTATTGAATCGATAATAATGATTACAATAGCTAAACTGATACAAGCCTGCTGCTCTATGATCAATATTCTGAATTTAATTTTAAAGTTTTCATCAAATAAAAAAAAAAAAATCTAGTTCCACTTTGAATTTAAACTCAGATTATTTGGCTTGATGGCTAATCCACTAAACATTACATGACCGCATATTTTAAAATTGATATGTTATTACATTAAATGTGATAAGTGTGTGAAGGAATTGTAATAAAACAATCCACTTTGAATCATGTTGTGCCAGTTAGTACCTACGATGGAAACCACTAAATAAACCACTGTCAGAGAATTTGCCCCATAGACTGGCGTGATAATTCTGTTGGTGTTAAAAGAGTTTAATTTTTAGTTTGAAACTTTGAAAACTGTTCAAATAATTGATATGTAATAAAAAAATTGCAAATTATCTTTTCATGCATACGTTAGTTTGTGTTTATAATAAAAACCGTAGTTTCCATAATGATATTTTATTTATTCATACCTAATTTTTTGAGAATGATTCATAAATATATTCATCAAATATAAATGAAATTCTACTAGGTCATTTCGGTATTTTTCTATTTTAGTTCTTTCTAAAGGATGCATGCTACGAAGACTACGTCGATTAATTCTCTCTTCTAATAGAAACTTTGTTTTTATAATAGTAATTAATTTTCAATTATTAAACTTGATTGCTCATTGCATGGAAATGGATCATTAATTCTTAACTTAAAAAAAGAAAAATGATTCTATTGTTTCAATAAATTGAAATGTTTTTTTTTTTAAAAAAAAAAAATGACCTGAATATTAAATAATGGTAATTTTATTGTTATCACTGACTACTCATCAAAGCATATCATCAGCAGTAAATTTATTAAACCAATTTTATTGGATGTTTTATTTTTTATTTTTTTAAATATTTCTTCTAGCACATTTATGCGTATGTACGGTCAGCATTTTAATTTCCTCCGTTGTAGTGTTTTCGGTGAATATTTTTCCAAGATGACCAATTATAAATCATGACAGTTTTCTAAATAGCAGATACTTACAGCAAAACTGAATAATACTAACACACACCTTTTATAAATTTAGTTATACCTAATTCTTTTTTCTCATAAGCATAAACAAAGATATTCCGAAATGAGAAATAAAGGGTGAATATAATTCCATTGGCTGCAGAAAAGAGCTTGCTATTAATTGAAAGGAAAAACTCCCATTCAACGTTGAGACATTAAAGTAACTGAGCCTAATATCTACTTCAAATGTTCTTGTTGTTGCAGCTGTTAACACTATATGATTATTCATATAGTATATAAATATGGTTAGGCTACTCACTAGCATACATTTGCCAGAAAAGTGAGTTTATTGGCTTTTTACCTCTTAGTTTTCAAAAAGCACTATGATCGCTCTTCTCAGTTGCATAATATTTCTTAACCTAAGTATCAGTTGAGCTTTCTTGAAGGCAGGGTGAATATATGTGTGAATTAGTTTTTATTAAATAGACATTTATATTTGGCCCTTATTACCCGGAAACCATAAAGTCACAAGTCAAGATAGCAATTGGCAGCTGAAGGCATAATTTACTAAGAATTCTCTTTTTGTACATCCAGGCTACCATTCAGTTATGAACTATGAATTGGAGAACAGAACTATCTAATATTAAATATGACATCTTTGGACTTTATGAAAATAGGACAAAAGGTGAAGAGGCAATTGGTTTACAAAGCAGACATGTACTTTACTACAAAGGCACAATTATTGGAAGCACAAATGGAGTGTGATTTATTATAAATGAAACATAGAGAATCAACATTGTGGAGATTAAACCACTAAACATCACATGATTGAATTGTTTAATTGTGGAGATTGATGGGATATCAGAGAGAATGTTTAGATTAGTTATTCACCTTAGTGGCAGATAGAAAATGTAGATAATTCAGGTAGCATTAATAAGTTCTCATTGTGATGAATATCTTTACAGGGATGTACAAAATACTTTTAACCAGACCAAATAACATTTAAAAATTATTATGAGTGAATGATGCTAGAATTGGTAAATGATTGAAAGATGAAAATTCTGTAGGTTTGGTTATAGTGATAGAAATGAAAGAGGACATAGACTTGTGAAATTTTCAGAAAAATAAAACATTATATTAGGAATTCTTTTTTTAAAAAATGTTAAATGGACATGGAAGCATCCAAATGAAGGTATAGCAGAAATGGATTGTTGGCTAACAGAAAATATGTTCTTCAAGATTTGTAATTTTTTTAATAAATTCAATACAGGAAGAGATCATTGATTTAATGAGATCTAAAATGGATATTAATGTAAAACTAGAGTATTAAGAACAAAAGTATTAATAATTGATATTCCAAATCTCATAGAATTAAACTTCGTTGGAATACTTTTTGTATGAATAACTTAATATCTAAAGGAAGTATTCTTATGTGTTTGAAAAGCAAGGTTTTTAAAGAGACATGTTTTACCAGTGCTTATTTAGAGATCTGAGACTTGAACCCTCAACAGAAGAGCAATATAAAGACTTCAGATCACTCAAAGAAGTATAGAGAGATGCATATTAGGAGTAATAAAAAGTGACTGAAAACAAAATGCATGGATGAAGGAACAAACAGGTGTTACTGATATCATTGAAAGAATTAAGAGACTAAAGTGGAGTTGGATTGGACATATTGCAATAGATGGACAGTTGAAATCTTAAATGAAGATTCCAAGAGATTGTAAAAGACCTAGAAAGAGATCACATGTAAGATGGATAATTGAATTAAGGAAGTGAATGGGATAATGCAGAAAAGAGAGGCTAGAGATTGGAGAAGATAGATTGAACTTGGGGAGATTTTTATCCTGCAGTAGATTGAAAATAGTTGACATCATGAGTTCAAATCTTCAGAAGTATTCCAATAAATTCAAATTAGAATTTGTAAAGTGTTTAAAATAAAATTTAAAAAGAATTCAGATTTGAGTAAAATCAGTAACAAAATTATTGATACATCAATAAAAACTGTAACAACGTTAGCTAGTTCTAAAAAGCACCAATTTACCAGTAAATTTTCCACTGAAACAAGACAATATATGAAGAAAAAATAAATATTAAAATATAAAAATGATACATTAAGAAGAATTGAATATTTAGAGTTTTGTAAAATAATATTAAAAAGAGTTAACTAATTATGATATAAAAAATATGTAATTGTGAACAGTCTAGGAAAGCTATAGAAGAGAATAAAAATCTCAAAAGCATAAAACAACATTTTGATAGTGAAAGGAAAATTATTCCTTGATTTTAAAAAAAGTTGGAATTATTGCTAAAAAGAGTGATAACATTACAAAATTTGTGAAAGAATTCTACCATAATTTCCAAGAAAATAAGACCCAACCAGAAAATAAGCCCTAACATGATTTTTCAGGATGCTTATAATACAAGTTCTACCCAAATATAAGCCCTAGTTAAAATCATCAATCACATAGATGGTCAATGGACATATTGAATTATAAAGTAATGAATGTATAAATAAACAATATTATTGACATTAATGCTTTAAATATATTCTAATATAAATTATATGTTTCTATTGTATTTTCCTATTGATAGTTTTCGATAAACATAATTCTACCTGTATAGAGAAACAATTTATTTACCACTGGACAATATATAATTTCATATATATTATTAGGTATTTATTTTTTTACTTGGAATAAATTTAGACTTTTGTACATGAAAAAAATAAGGCATCTTCTGAAAATAAGCCCTACGGTATCTTCTGAATCTAAATTTAAATATAAGATGTAGTCTTATTTTTAGGGAAACATGGGATAAAGAATTATATAGTAATAAAGAACTAAAAAACAAAATATTTTCTACAGTTATTTCCCCCTCATATTAAATGAATTGAGACATGCAATTAAATCTATGAAGACAGAAAAAACTTTAGGAAGTGACAGAATTATAATTTATATCTTAAAAAATAGGTGAAGGAATATAAAAATTGTTGGCAATGTTATATAAAAATGTCTAAATAATAAAGATGTATCAGATAATTGGTTAAATGCAGCAGTAATTTTTAAAAGATGATAAATTTAAAGTTGTAATTATAAATTTATTTAACGCACATTGATTACGTAAGTAATATTTACTAAGGCAATAAACTTTTAAGCATATGCGCTTGAAAATACGAAGGTAGGGACCACCACAAGCTTACTCTTTTCTTCCAAAAAGTAAGCTTGTGGTTAAGACCTGTAGAGGTCCCTACCTTCGTATTTTCAAGCGCACATGCTTAAATGTTTATTGCCTTAGTAAATATTACTTAGGTAAAAGATGATAAAGAAGATATTGAAAATTACAAACCCAGCAATCAACTTATTTACAATTTATTAACAGTAAACATTGGATTTTAACTAATCAAATGAACAAGCTGGATTTAAAAGTGATTTCAGCATAGTGGATCATATCAAAGTCCTGAAAGAAATCAAAGACAAGATTAACGAATATGAGTTGCCATTATGTGTTGAATTTGTAGATTATAAAAAGGCATTTGATTCTATAAACATTTCCCCATGATTAAAACATTGTTTCATCAAGACATAGACCCATAAATTGTATTTTGAAGAATATATATATCCAAATTCAGTAATGCTGATGATATTACATAGTGTTAGAAGAAAGATTAACATTGTAAAGGGGGTATGACAGGGAGATTCCATATCACCAAATTTTTTATGGCAGTTTTATCAGAAGTAGTTTGTGAATTAAAATAAGAAGTTAGTGGAATAAAAGTAAATGAAGGTAAATCACATAGGTTTTGTCGATGATTTAATTATTTTTTCAATTAATACTTCAGAGTTTCTGGAAATGTTACAAGAGTTATGAGATAAAAGTAAAGGTGTAGGACTAAACCTAAATAAAGGCAAAACTCTTCATACAGTAGTGCCGCCCTGTGCCAAACAGAGTAATCAATGGATGCCATTGTTTACTCTGTTTGGCACAGGGTGGCACTACTGTATGGAGAGTTTTGCCTTTGCTTACAACAATTATGTGCTAGTATAGAGATGGTGATCATGTGATGTTTAGTGGCTAAACATAAATGTTAACAAAACTAATGTTCATTGGATTTTCTCAAAAAAAAAAAAGATAATAAAGATTGATTATGATGCATTAGAAGTTAACGGCTACAAATATCTTGATTGGATTGTTGATGCAGATGGAAAAGTAATAGAAGAATTTAATTTTAGACTTAACTTTGGATGAATCCCCTTTAATAGAAATAACTTAGTATTAAAAATACAATATACTTATTTATTTGAGGAAAAAAAATTTAATAGATGTGTTTTACCAATTTTTACTTATGGATATAAGATTAAACCACTAAACATCACATGATCACTATGTCATACTAGCACATAATCGTTATTAAACAAGGCAAAACTCTCTCCATACAGTAGTGACACCCTGTGTCAATCAGAATAATCAATGGATGCCAGAAGGCTTGTGCATTAAATTCCTATCTAATGCCTACTCATCCAATATTCCCAGACTAGTTTCTGGCTTGTGGCCATCACCAGTGAGGAGTCTTGGATCTGAGAGCACTGCACCTAGATCTTACTCTGATTGGCACAGAGCACACTACTGTATGGAGTGAGTTTTGCCTTGTTTAATAACAATTATGTGCTAGTATGAAATAGTGATCATGTGATGTTTAGTGGCTTAACACCAATACTGCCTAATAGGACAGTGGTGGCTATGGTTTTTAAAGAGCCAAAGCCACAAAAATGTATGGGTACTGAATTGAGTTCAGACCCATATGACTATATAAGTTATTGAGCTTAGATTGAAAATATTGTGTTTTCAATTTCATTCAAATAGTTTTGTAGTTAAGTGGAGATAAAAGATGGTTGCTGGAGGGCTGCATTGGATCCTAAGATCTAGATGCAGTGCTCTCAGATCCAAGGCTCCTCGCGGATGATGGCCACAAGTCAGAAACTAGTCTGGGGTTATTGGATGAGTAGGCATTAGATAGGGATTTAATGCACAAGCCTTCTGTCATCCATTGATTACTCTGATTGGCACAGGGTGGCACTACTGTATGGAGAGAGTTTTGCCTTGTTTAATAATGGTATAAGATGTGGATACATAACAGAAGAGTAATACAGTGATTTCAAATGACTCAATAAAATATGGAGAGATGCTGAAAAAAGATACTGAAAACAAAATGGGCCAGTGAAAGAACAAACTGGTGTTACTGCCATCAATGAAAGAATTAAACACTGAAATGGAACTAAGAAGGTCATATTTCTAAAGAGCTGACAATGGATGGACAGTTGCACTCTTAAACTGGATTTCAAGAGATTATTAAAGAACTAAAAGGAGACCACATGTGAGTTTGCCAGTGTGCTGTGATGAATAGAAGCTCAGGATCAGAGAAACACCCAAAAGATTGTTAGACCTAAAAAGAAACCACATGTGAAATAGATGAAAGATGAAATAAGAAAGTTTGCCAGTATGCTATAGTGAAGAGAAACTAGGGATCAGAAAAACAATTAAACGTGGAGAGATTTTTTATCTTGCAGTGATTGATAATGGATTAAAATAATGGTGATAATCCTCTTACCAAAGTTTCAGATATACCTTATTTCAACTCCCACTATATCACAAACATCCATTAGTGCACCAAGTCAAATCATCTTCAATTACTATACATTTATTTCACAATATTTGCATATATGGTGAAATATGGTGAAATAGAAGTATCAAACCCCTTGATCTGTATACTCACCATCATTTCAACCATTATCAATTAATTGCAGGATGAAGGCCTTTCCATGTTTAATCCATCATCTTTGATCTCTAGCCTCTCTTTTCCACATTATCCCAGAGCACTTCCTTATTTCATGTATCCATCTCATATGCAGACATTTTAAAAAATCTCTTATAATCCAATTTAAACTGTCCATTTATTGTCATCTCTTCTAACAATATGTTCAACCCAGCTCCATTTCAGACACTTAATGCTTTCAATGATATCAGCAATACCTGTTTGTTCTCTCATCCATGTATTTCACATTTGATCTCGTTATTACTCTTAATATGCATCTCTCCATACTTTGTTGAGTAATCTGAAGTCTCTGTTTCTTCTTCTGTTAAATCTTCAAGTCTCAGATCCAAAAATAAGAACTTGGAAAAATACATTTATTTAAAACTTTTTTCAAACACATAGACTTTTTTCACTTTAATATTAGGTTATTTTTACCAAAAGCACTTCAACCAAATATGATTATTTTTATCCATTATGTTTCCATCTGTACTAATAAAGTGATCAAGTTATTTGTAGTTATTAACTTCTTTGAACTTATTATTATCAATTTTTATTGTGTTCTTCTGAGAAAATCCATTGAGCATTACTTAAATCTTTTTAACATTTATCTTTATTTCTACTTTCTTACTTTCATCTGATAACTCTTGCTACATTTCCTAAAGCTCTGAAGCATTATTTGCAAAACAACTATATCATATAAAAAATCTAAATGATTTAAATAATCATTTACTTTTCTTCCTTTACCTTCCGATTTTAATCCACAAAATACTTTTTGAAAAACCGTTGTAAAAAGTTTTAGAGATATGGAGTCAGCCTGTTGTACACCCTTCTCAATATTAATGTTCCTAGTACTATTATGTGATCTAACCATTAAACATCACATGATCACCATCTCTTATACTAGATGCAGTGCTCTCAGATCCAAAGCTCCTCACTGATGAAGGCCACAAGCCAGAAACTAGTCTGGGGATATTGGATGAGAAGGCATTAGATAGGGATTTTATGCACAAGCCTTCTGGCATCCATTGATTACTCTGGTTGGCACAGGGTGGCACTACTGTAGGGAGAGTTTTGCCTTGTTGAATTATGTGATCTAATTGTTGTGTTGCATTTTTATAAATATTCTTCAGCATATGGAAATATCCATGCTCATATTAACAGCTTAATATTCATAAATAGTTTGCACTTTGATAATGTTCTTTTGTGTTAGAAGCAAACAGCTAGTGGAGTTTTCACCAATTTTATTGTTCTTCTTAATAGAAATTACTTTTAAATAAAAAAAGTATTTCATCTAGTCATTGTAAATATACTTCACTGTCATGCATCATTTGCCATAATTGGTAACCTCACTATCCTCTGTGGTTTAGTGTATTAAATCATTAAACATAGCATGATCATTATTTATGCTTACATAAGCTGTATACACAGAGGCAAAACTCTCCATACAGTAGTACCATTCAGTGCAAGCCAGAGTAACTAGTCAGAAGATATTGGAAGAGTAGGCACTAGATCGAGATTTTATGCACACATATTCTTGAATCTATTGATTATTCTGGTTTGCACTAATCACTAAGCACAAACCTTCTTGCATCTATTGGTTACTCTGTCTTGCACTTAATGGTTATACTGTGGAAAGCTTTACCCCTATAGTTCAGTATGACTTAGAATCAAAGATTCCCAGATTGATTCTGGCAGTAGCACGTCTGGTGCGTGATCTTCTTACAAACTCCTGGGCCATAAAGCTATAAGTCTTTTTGCTCTGTGAAGTTTGGTGTAGTTGATAGGACATCCAACTTCCGATTGAGAAGTTCCAGGGTCAGCTCTGGCACTTTCCTGTCCAGTGCTCAAGCTTTTTATGACTCGATTATTTGAAGAAAGTTGTGTGGAACTTATCCTATCATATGTATTCTTTCCTCTTTCTTCATACAATCACTTCCCAACATTTTTTAAATATTTTATAAACTTCTAAATATATGACCAATTCTCTTCTATCTTTTCTTTTAATTTCTTTAATATATAATCTTTTTTATATACAATTACCAATCTTATTAACATCTTATCTGGTTTTTCTAATTTATCTTACCATTATCATTTCTCCCAAATTGACATTCTAGTGACTTTTAGAGACTTCATCCCTTTTCTTAAAGTCTTTGCTTCATAAAAGAAATATTTCAAACAAACCTCTTTTACAGTGCCTTTTTTTAGTTTTAACTTTCCAAAATGTCATGAAATGATATTTGGTTTTATTTGAAATCTGAGCAATCTTACTGTTGACTGCTGCGTGTAGCAAGAAGATGCATATTGAGGTATCAGCAAATAAAAACCAGACAACTTTGATGAACTTTTGGTCCAGAAAATTATAAAATCACATAATAAGGCTATTAATGTGAACTCTGATGGTATTAAAGTGGATATCAGTTCAGGAATCAAAAGTGAGAGTTTTAGACTCTCAAAATATAATAGTGGAAACCATGACTACCAAACAATTTTCTCTTGTTTATCTAGGAACCACAACATAATTACTTTACCTTGCATTTTAAATATAGTATTAATATAGTCATCTTCTATTGAGAAGAATTAAAATGATTCCAAACTTTTCATTTTCTCTATTATGGGATATTTCAATTCTTATTATATTTTGGGGTGGGTTTGTAAGTAAGGATCAATAAGGTTGCCAAGTTTTAGAATGGATGAAATTAAATAACATTCAAGAAGATGGTGATCAATGACAACTCCTGGTTTATGTTTTGTTTTGATAAAGAAAAAAAGGTACGCCATTATGTGCTAATTTTATTGATACTGGAATTTAATCTCAGAATTCCCTTTCCTATATTTGAAAGTTATACTATTCTGAGATGAAATTTAAAAAAAAAATTAAGAGGAGTCAATATTCTAGATACTGAGAATAAACTATAAATAGATTTTTCTTAACATTCCCTTTAGCTGTGACAGGTTTAATAAATTCATTCCTAAATGATATCAAAAACAATTTATTTCATGTTGGAATAAAATCACCAGTGCACTTTAGAACCAATATGTATCTAACAAGACACCAAAATTGCTGGCAAACTTATAAAATCATTGGATAGGGGTAGAAAAGTGGAGAATGAATATAGAGAAGTAAAAGTTTACAAGTTCAAGTCTAAAAGCCTGGATATATATAGACAAATTTGAAGATAGTCAAAATATATTAAAAGAAACATTATTGTCACTACTAAAGAGATTTCGAATCTGATATATCACATTTCTAAAACCAAAATTGATTAAATAGCATTAGAACAGAACTGCACAATTCTCTTTCACAATGTTTCTTTAATATCAGTAAATATTGTTAATTTACCTTTAATTATCTTAAATCAAGAAAACTCCAAGTAGCAGGTAGTATATTTTTAGAGTTACTAAAAATAAAGGTCTAATATAAAATATAATTAGCAAAACTATATACTAACATTATACATTTAGAAATTATTCTAAAAATTTGGCTGAAAAGCAAAACTAGGGCATTCTTATTCAATAATAATCCTACAAATTACTGCCCAATATATATGTATTCCCTACAAGCTGTTTTCTAGAATCATATTAGTAAAAATTGTATAAAGAGTTAAGCGATGCCTACCTGTAGACTGCTAAGTTTAGACAAGAAAGAAGCTATTTGGTCAAGCATTGGCGGCCTGGGGTTATCGTAACTGCGTTCCAAGTGGCTGGGCCAGTGGTTATCGTAGCTGCCTTCCAGGTGGCTGGCCTGGGTTTGCTTCCCAGTCATTGCATTTGACATACGAAAAAAAATATAAAAAAAGCTATTAAAGACTTCAGAATAAATTTAAAACAGATCTATCCTCAGCTAATGATTGTATTTATAAAAAGTGGTCTAAAAGTTACCAAAATTCTCAACTACAGAAAAACTATTAATTAAATTTGAAAAAATTCTCTCCAATAGAAAATAATAGTTACAGTAGATGCAAAGTTCTATGGAATGGTCTATCACAGGGTTCAGTTCTTTAATAAATTCCTCAATAGGCTTCCAGACATGCAGACGTAAGACTTTCCATACAGGAGCATTCTGCCTCTGTGTAAATGGCTTGAGTAAGCATAAAGAATGGCGATCATGTGATGTTTAGTGGTTTGCCTAAATACAAGATGCATAAAATTTATTAATGACACTGGTTTGACATATCAAAAGAGATTCCAAAAATAGTAAAAAAATTCTCTCTATAAGAAGATGAGCAATTTGGAAATTTTTTCCAACATTTGGAATCTTATTCCTAATCTAACAAATGACAATATGTTTAACATTTTATCTAAACAACAGAAAAACATCCCGAAATAATCTAAATATAACCGTTTGCAACGGTAGACTGAAAGACAACCTAGCACCATGCTGTTTAGAATTAATCTTGGATCATGGCCTAACTTATGATCCTTGTTTATCTAATGGTAGATCTATAATAATTCCTATGAGTTACCTCTTTGGAAATCGGGCTAACTTTGGGGAGAGGGGGCTCTGTCTACAGTGTCTTTATGTTCTGATAGCTATTCTTCCACCAGATATCAGAAGAAAAGTTACTTCATAGAAATGTATAAAAAATGTTAAGTAGATCAGATTTGCCAATAACTTAAGATATAATTCCATCACCTAATACTCTTCTAAATCTACATTCCTAATCTGGTTCATCATCCAATCCAATAATCTATAATTAAAGAGGTTTGGTATAAATATGATCTTTTCATAACACTTAGACAGATTTGTTTTTTCATATCCAAAAGTAAGACCAACTAAATCTGATATTCTTAGATATTACTGGAGTCTCATCAACAGATTTAGGTTAATTCGTAGGTATTGTTTTTATTTACTTCATAAAATAAATTTAAAAGTCACCAATTTACATAAATGTGAATAAATACAAATTATAAACTAATGTTATATATACAGCTTGCAAATAAGCTCTTAACAAGCTTTGTAAAATATCCCCAACTCCAGATCGGCTTCTGCTACTGCCTTCCTCAGTGAGGTGCTATATTCAAGCATTAGATTAAAAATCCCAGGCAAACCACGCACTTTATCATATCCAAAAGTAAGACCAACTAAATCTGATATTCTTAGATATTACTGGAGTCTCATCAACAGATTTAGGTTAATTCGTAGGTATTGTTTTTATTTACTTCATAAAATAAATTTAAAAGTCACCAATTTACATAAATGTGAATAAATACAAATTATAAACTAATGTTATATATACAGCTTGCAAATAAGCTCTTAACAAGCTTTGTAAAATATCCCCAACTCCAGATCGGCTTCTGCTACTGCCTTCCTCAGTGAGGTGCTATATTCAAGCATTAGATTAAAAATCCCAGGCAAACCACGCACTTTATCTAATGGATAAATATTAAGTAGAAAGCTTAAATTTTTAAGACATCCATATGTCTCCCAATCCTACTATCTAACTTAAATAGCTGTATCAGACTGAACCTAATTCAGATACACCATATATTAATAACTTCCGCAATATAAAATCACCAAAGCCTTAACAGCAAAAATTAAAATTACAAAGAAATCAAGTCATATGTCACATGATGTAGGCTGTGGTGATTTTATAGGGCTGAAGTTATTAATATATGGTATATCTGAACTTAGTTCAGTCCCATATGGCTATTCATGTTAGATAGCTGGATTGAAAGACATATGGATGTCTGAAAATTTGATTTTCTATTTAATAGTTATCCATTAGATAAAGTTTCTGGGCTTGTCTTGGTATTTTTAATCTAATGCTTGAATATCGTAGCACCTCACTGAGAAAGGGTTGGGGATATTGTACGAAGCTTGTTGAGAGCTTATTTGTGAGCTCTACATATAACACTTTGTAATACTAGCTTGTTAAATTAGGTCATGTGACATATGACTTGATTTCTTTGTAAAATTATAAACAAATACTAAATTATAGTTGAGTGTTAGTATTGAGGAACTTCATCATGTCACTAGTGGATCGATCTCCAATCTGTAATCTTTACATGTTGCCTTATGATATTTTGATGATAGTTCAGATGGATATGAAAAACCCCATATATTAAATAGAAGACAATTTAGCTCTTGTAGTTTTCACTCAAATTTTTAAATAGTTCAAAGTATTTGAGGAGCAGAACTTTTAAACTTTTTTTATTCAAGCATTATGTCTTTTATTATTCATATCTATTTTTATCAATTTAGTTTGAGATACATTTAATGTTCTCAGATATTCTGGTTTATCTAAAACAAAAAAAAAAAACATTCAAAAATAAGGTTAAAATATCTTCTAATATGATGATAGTAGAACACACTTGTATGTAAAAGATTAAACCACCAAACATCACATGATCACTGTTCTTTATGCTTACACAAGCTGTTTACACTGAGGTAAAACTCTTTATACTGTAGCACCATTCAGTACAAGCCAAAGAAATCAATAGATGCAGAAAGGTACTACTGTATGGAGTTTTGCCTCTGCGTAAGTAGCTTGTGTAAACATAAATAATGGTGATCATGTGATATTTAGTGATTTAAAATTAACCCTGCCTGATAGGATTATGGTGACTATAACTATTAAAGAATCAAAGGTACCAAAAAGTATGAATGCTGAACTGGGTTCAGATCTATAAGATTATATAAGCTAACAAGCTTGAATTGAAAACATTATTGTGTTTTCATTTTGGACTCAAAGATTTATAGTTGGTTAATAAGATAAAAAGTGGCTACTAGAGAGTTGCATTAGATCCTAAGATTTAAGTGCAGTGCTTTCAAATCCAAAGATTCTCACTGATGAAGTCCACAAGCTAGAAACTAGTCTGAGAATAATGGATGAGTAGGCACTAGATAGAGATTTTATGCAAAAACTTTCCTGCGTCCATTAATTACTGTGGCTTGGACTGAAAAGTTCTACTGTATGAGGAGTTTTGGTTCTGTGTATATAAAAGATATTATTAAATTAAGGATTATTATTTATAAAATAATTTACACAAATTATCTGAAGAGGTTGTTAAATTATTTGTATTATAGTTTATTAATTTCAATAGCATATAAATAACTTTTACTACTGCTTAATATGTAACATTTAGGATTGCAATTACATCACAGAACACTTTTGTTTCAGATACATTATTCAGAACTATTTTGCAGGCAGACTGATAACAAGTCATTTTAACAAATTTTATATCTTTTTGTCAGATTGAAGGCATTGATAAATGAGAAGTAAAACAGTATTTGCAAGTTTATTAAAATGAGTCATTATGAGTCTTGCTTGCAAAATAATTCTCAGTAACATATTTGGAACAATAGTGTTCTTTGATATGATATTATAGGTATAAATATTACATTAAATTTTACTGACCAATATTGAATAGTTAATGGATTGACTATGGGATGGAAACACAGAACAATATTTTCAAATAATACACTTTATGTTTATTAGAAGTTATTTTATGTTTACATAATAGATAAGTGTAATACCGCTGTTATTTTTTATTTTATTTCTGAAGAAGATTGTAATCATCTAAAACTGTCATATTTTAAACTTAAAAACTACATTTCAAGAAGTGTGGTTTATTTAAAAAATTTATACAACAAAATTAAAATAAGTTTTGCACATCTAAAAAAAAAGTAGTAAACATAACTGAAACTTGGAAAAGATTTAAAATTATTCAGTCTAAATGCAAATTCATGTTGTATGGCAGGTTAATATGATATCATTATGCCAAAGAATCTTATTGATATATATTGGTTATCACTATCAAGAATAGCAATGTATCAAACTGTAAAAGTATGCAAAGATCTAGTAATTTATGACTATCTGAGCTACCATTGGTGTGTGTGTGTGCATAGGAGTATTTATGCTACAGTACTCAAGATGATAACGAGCTCTAAATTGTACTTCAAACTAAGATGTAGGAATAATTCAGAAACAATATGATTTCTCTCATTACTCTTGTTTTCTCTCAGCCATCAAGTTCTATGCTGAGTCAGTATGTCAATGTCCAAGCACAAAATCACACACCTATTCATTATTATATCTCTGAATTCCAAATCATGAAAGCATATAATTGATCATAAATGGATTAAAGATGAGGGCATAGTCAGTAGAGAAATATCAAATTATTTTGTAACAAAGTATAAATTAAATAATGTCAATAAAAGTAATACTCAGCAAAGTAATTATAAAACTTAATATGAAAACAATGACTGTTAAAAAAATAAAATAAATACTCTCATTTAACGATTACGGTAATGCTATTATGACATAAATAATGCTATTATGACATCAATAAAAATATGTAACTGTTATTATAATGAAATATTATTAACTGAAACACAGGCTTATTATATACCTGTGTCTATATATGTAATATATAGGGTATATGAGCACAGACTTTCACACAACCACCCACTCTCCATTCCATCTTATAACACTGATACACTTGAACACATATGTTGAAAAACTCATGATTGCTGGTTTAGCATGAAATACGTATTTTGGTGATTATCTTTTCAACATATATGTGTTCAAGTGTATCAGTATTATGAGATGGAGTGGAGAGTGGTGGGTTGTGTGAAAGTTTGTGGTCATATACCCTATATAATGAAATATTATTGCAATCCATATACAATAATAGTATTTTATGGATTTTATTGGGAAAGTTGTTTAGCATGATTTTAAAAAGCAGAAATTCTAGTTATCTGTCACCAAAAAAAAAAAAGGAAAAATGTCTTCTAAAACAAAATGTCTCCATTTGATCAAATTAGTATGCTTGGTTATTTAAAAAGGTTTGTCCCATTGTTTGAAAATTGGGGGCCATCCAAGGAAGTTTAAGAGTTTTTTTACTGGTTAAGATAAATTTAAAGCATTTTTAATTCTGTGGAAGGTATTAACAATATATGTCTTGAGAATGATAATTATAACTTAATCCGCATGTGGTTCTTTCCTAGATATTTTTTCACATATTTATTAAGGGAAGGTTTTAGTAAAAATTTTAATAATTGCAATATTTAATAACAAGTATCAGTATTAGGAAAATAGTAGATAGATTAAAACACAACAAATTGATAAATCTCCGATTAAATTTGCACTATCTTGGATGATTTTACACTAAGGTATATAAAGGTCTTTGCAAATGCATATTTAATTCTGTAATAAGCCAGATACATTAACAATTAAGGAAAATAGAGTGCTTATATCTGTATATCGTTCAAACTACAATTTCGTTACTTATTTTTCGATAGATCGTTTCATAAATTAGGCATCAAGATCGATTATAGGTTTGATAATGGGGATTTTGAAATCATTAAAAAAAAGCAAACGTTTTCTTCATCATTTTAGTTTCTATATTTTATTATGCATATTACTGCCCTATTTTATTCTGTCCAAAAAAGTAATCTACTAAAAGCAGTGATTTATTTTCAGGAATTCATGAAAAGATTGAATAATAGACTGTGTAATATCCTTGAAGGCTGAGTTTTATAATCTGCCACTTGTACTTCTATAAGAAACCAAGCAAAGTAATAATCTTCATAAAGATTTTAATATTACATTCAGAAACTTCTGTTTAGTAATTAGTATTTAAAAAAAATGGAAACGTTGCCTTCTTCTAATGAGGGATAAAATCATAATAAATTTTTGCTTAGTTGTTACGGGCGTTCGTTAAGAACAGTTAACAGAATAGTTTTTCGTGACTATTACAAAATTGCGTTAACCAAGTTAGATATATAGACGGTTGTTATATTTTGATCTAGAATGATTAAACTTTCTGCCCGCCCATTTTTGAGACAATCGAATGTAAATAAATATTTTATAGGTTACTATTAATTATACATAATTCTAAAGATTATATCCTTTTTATCCTAGATATATATTTCAAACTTGGTTAAAGATTAATAGATTTGCTTTTAAATTCAACATAATCACATGATATAATTAATTCATTATTACTTATTCCCTTATTATTTATCAAACGTTTTGTATGTAAATGAGATTTCTTTTTTTTTTTTTTTACTGGATAATATGAAATATTCGGGAAATATGATAAAGAAAATCATAAAATCACTTGGTTTGCCTTTCCTCTGTGATAATATGCGGAGAATTTCATCATTATTTCAGGAAAGGCAGATTTTATTTATTTTACAAATTCTATTTGAAAACATTTTAAAGAGATGGAATATTAAGTTCATTTATTGAACGGATATGTCGGAGACAAAAATACGATAAAAACCTGAAATCAGGCAAAAACTTTAAAAAAGAAAGTTTTTTAAAACTTTTCTCTAGAAAAAGTTAACGGGTAGCAGCAGAAGATATCAAGTAAATAGTTTCTCTGGACATAGTGATTAAGAGGAGAAACCATACTGCATCGCATCGCATTACTACAAAATAGAGGACCAGTATGTATGATCCATGGTCTCACTTAATAGTTGAGTGATTCGTTTTTATAATATAGCCGGCATGCATTTTCGCCTCTTTTTTTTGTGGCATTTTAAACCTATTTATTTTTAGACTTATAATGGTCCTACCCATTCATCATCATCATCATCATAAATGTCAAACATTATCAATTGACTGCAGGATGAAGGTCTCTCCAAGTTTAATTAATCTTCTCCGATCTCTAGCCTCTGTTCATTGCTTCACCCCTGCACCGTTTCTTATTTAATCCATCCATCTCACATATGGTCTATTTCTGGGTCTTTTACAATCTCCCCGAAGCCAGTTTAAGATTTCAATTGTCAGTCTATTATTATCTCTCCTAGAAATATGTCAATTTCAACTCCACTTCAGTCTTTTAATTTTTTCAACGATGTCAGTATCACTTGTTTGTTCTTTACTCATATATTGCATTTACGATCTCTTCTTGTTACTTTTAAAATGTATATCCCCATACTTCTTTGAGTGTCTGAAGTCTCTATATTGCTCTTTTCTTGACTAAATAATTTAAAAACATTTACATGAAGTTTCTTGACGGCTCCCTTGAAAATTCGTTATTTAAAATGATTTATGATTTATGATACATCTTGCTTTTTAATTATTTATATTTTGTTAAAATAGAATAATATTGGCTTATGTGTAATTAATGAGATTAGCTATTAATGAATAAAATATTTTTATATGATAATGTGCCATGTGTATGCATACTTATATGTGTACTTGCCTGCCTAAAACCTTCCACTATGCATATATTACAATCCAATATTTAGTGTTCATATTACCATATATACATAATTTATTAAGCATGTTTTCAGGAATAACTATGTTTGATAAAATAAAATACACTTATTACCAACGTTTCATTAAGATAACACTTATTCTCGACTGGGTGAAAAAATATATAGTAATAATTACATAATATAGTATATAGAATTGTTTCACATGGTTGTTATATCACATGGTTTTGGGAATAGTCTGATTTACCTTTAGCAGTATTTTTATATTCATATATTTGTATTATGTTGTAGTTCTGAAGAAGATTGCTAGGGCAATTGAACCTCGTAAAAGATGGTGATAATTAAAGCATTGTGAATCAGTGATAAAGTGCATAAATGATTTAATATTATATTTTTATATTCATCTGATTTGAAAAACTTTTTCAAATTGTTGATAATTTTATTGTTTTATCACATTTATTACTGCACTTTTTGTTTTTAAAAATTTCTGTAGCTTCTCTAAATATTTGTTGATCTGGTTATTGCATGTGGATAAAATTTTGATATTTGGGAAGTTTGTGTGATGGCCAGTATCTAAAACATAGATAGCAAAGTGATGAAAATTTTGAAATTTTTTTTCCTGCTTTAAATAGAGAAATACTTAACTTTTTATGTTATGAAGAAACTATCAATTACTACCAATCGAATGATTCTTGAAGCAAATGACGTTTTTCTCAGAAACCTGTAATTAGCTCTTTTGTTGGGAGTCTTAAAGAAAAAGGGGTTTAAAAATAAAAGAGGACACCTTTTGTTTGAGATCCCCAACAAAAGAACTATTACAGGACTATGAGAAAAATTTGCTTTGTCTCAAGAAGTTGTTTAATTAGTAGTAATTGATAGTTTCTTAGTAACATCAAAAGTTAAGTGTTTCTCTATTTAATGAATATTATCTCCTCATTGGCTGCAGAAAGGAGTTTACTATTAACTGAAAGGAGACCCTTTGATTCCTCTTGGAGGCCTTAAAGGAACCGAGCAGGGAAAATTCCTAATGTCCACTCCATATGTTCTTGTCATTACAGCTGTTATTACTATGTGATTATTCATATAGTATATGAGCATGGATGGGCTGCTCACCAACACGCATTAGCCAGTGTGGTGAGTTTATTGGCTTTTTACCTCTGAGTTTAAGATCAAGAAACATCATGGTCTTTCTTCTCAGTGCCTGATATGGCAGAATGAATGTTTGTGTAAATGATAAATATTTTCCCAATACATATATACAATTATGACAGACAAAAATAAATCATGGCCCTTATTCCCAGGAGGCTGTAAAGTCACCAATCAAGGCAGCGGTTGGTGGCCAAAGGCGGAGGGTGCTAAGAATCCCCTGATTGCGAACGCAGGCTGCCATTTGATGACAACTTTTTATTTAGGTACTTATAACTGCAGATCACTTTCAAGTGAAGGAAGATTGCAAGAGTTAGAAGAAGAACTGTCTTATATTAAATGGGACATTATTGGACTTTGTGAAGTTAGAAGAAAAGGTGAAGAGATAATTGAATTAAAAAGTGGACATATACTCTACTATAAAGGCACAAATATTGGAAATACAAGTGGAGTAGGATTCATTATAAATAAAAAATGGAAGAATAACATTGTGGAGATTGATGGTGTATCAGACAGAGTGGCAAGATTAGTTTTACAACTTAATAGCAGATACCAAATGCAGATAATTCAGGTTTATGCCCCAACAAGTTCTCATAGTGATGAAGTAGTAGAAGATTTTTATATGGATGTACAAAAGGCTTTTGATCAGAGTAAACAACATTTTAAAATTGTTATGGGAGACTTTAATGCTAGAATTGGTAAACAAATGAAAGATGAAAATGCTGTAGGTAATTTTGGTTATGGTAATAGAAATGAGAGAGGACATAGACTTGTGGAGTTTGCAGAAAAAGAAAAACTTTATATTATGAATTCTTTTTTTGAGAAAAATGTTAAAAGGAAATGGACATGGAAGCATCCAAATGAAGGTACAGCAGAATTGGATTATATTTTGACTAACTGAAAATACATATTTCAAGATTGTAATGTTCTTAATAAATTTAATACAGGAAGAGATCACTGATTAGTAAGATGTAAGATACATGTTAATGTAAAACTAGAGAGACAAAAATTATTAAGGAAAACAATATTTACAGTTGATATTCCTAATCTTCAGAAACATTCTAATGAGTTTAAATTAGAACTTACAAATCGGTTTCAAGTATTAGTAGATTTTGAACATGATTCAGATTTAAATGACATTACTAGGAAAATAAGTGATACACTTTTAAAAACTGCAACAAAGATAGCTGGTAGAAAAAAGCAACAATTGACCAGTAAAATTTCTACTGAGACTAGAAAATTTATGAAGAAAAGAAGGAATATGAGGATATACAGCAATGGTGCATTAAAAAAGATTGAATATCTTGAATTTTGTAAAATGGTGCGGAAAAGAGTTGAAAACGATATAAGAAAGTATAATTGTGAACTAGCAAGGAAAGCTGTAGAAGAGAATAAAGGTCTAAAGAGTGTAAAGCAACATTTTTGTATTGGTAGGAAATTTATATCTGCAATAAGAAAAAAAGATGGCATTATTACTAAAAAAAGAGATGACATCATAAAATGTGTAGAAGACTTCTATCAAGAATTATATAGTAATAAAGAACAAGTGCCTCCTATACATATTATATCTTCCGAATTGCCCAGAATTTTGAATGAGGAAGTGAGGCATGCAATTAAATTTATGAAGAAAGGAAAGGAGGTAATGATGGAATTGTAATTGATATGTTATAAGAAGCAGGTGAAGAAATAGAAACAATGTTAGCAAAGTTATATACCAAATGTCTAAATGATAAAGATGTACCAGATGATTGGAAGAATGCAATATTAATATTTAAAACAGGTGATAAAGAAGATATTAGAAATTACAGACCTATCAGTCTTTTATCAGTTTTATACAAATTTTTTACTAAGATAATTACAACTCGTCTACAGAAAACACTGGATTTCCAACAACCAAGAGAACAAGCTGGATTTAAAAGTGGTTTTAGTACAGTAGATCATATCCAGGTATTGAGAGAAATTATAGAAAGGACAAATGAATATGAGTTGCCATTATGCTTAGGATTTATAGACTATGAAAAGGCATTTGATTCTATAAACATTTCTTCAGTGATTAAAGCATTGGATCATCAAGGTGTAGATCCAGGATATTGTCATATTTTAAAGAATATTTATAAAAATGCAACAGCAACAATTAGATTACATAATGATAGTAGGAAAATCAACATGGAAAAGGGTGTAAGACAGGGTGACTCCATATCTCCTAAACTTTTTACAGCAGTGCTACAAGAAGTATTTTGTGAATTAAAATGGCAAACTAAAGGAGTGAAAGTAAATGGAGATTATTTAAGTCATTTAGATTTTGCAGATGATGTAGTTGTTTTTGCAAATAATGCTTTAGAGCTACAGGAAATGTTGCAGGAGTTATCAGATGAAAGTAGAAAAGTAGGGCTAAAGATAAATGTTAAAAAGACTAAAGTAATGTTTAATAGATTTTCTCAAAATATGAAAATAAAGATTGATTATGATGAGTTAGAAGAAGTTAACTGTTACAAATACCTTGGTCAGATTATTAATACAGATGGAAATATAATGGATGAAATTAACCATAGAATTAAACTTGGTTGGAGTGCTTTTGGTAGAAATAACTTGATACTAAAAGGAAATATGCCTATGTGTTTGAAAAGGAAGGTTTTTAATAAATGTGTTTTGCCAGTTCTTACTTATGGATCTGAGACTTGGACACTTAATAGAAGAGCAATACAGAGACTTCAGACCACCCAAAGAAGTATGGAGAGATGCATGTTGGGAGTAACAAGAAGGGATCGAAAACGCAATGTATGGGTAAGAGAACAAACATGTGTTACTGACCTCAATGAAAAAATTAAAAGACTGAAGTGGAGTTGGGCTGGACATATTGTTAGAAGAGATGATAACAGATGGACAATTGAAATTTTAAACTGGATTACAAGAGATTGTAAAAGACCCAGAAAGAGACCACTTGTGAGATGGATGGATGAAACAAGAAAGTGTGCAGGGGTAATGTGGAGAAGAGAAGCTAAAGATAGGAAAAGATGGATTGAAATTTGGAGGGACCTTCATCCTGCAGTGGATTGACAATGGTTGATGATGATGATGATCTCCTCACTCCTATATAATAAAATCCATATAAACATTTAATTAAATATATAATTTGATTTACAAAGACCAAACTTTCTGCCATCTTTGACAATATTCGTTGTATATATATAAATTATTGTTATCAATCATTTATTAAGCCCAAAATTATGATATCATTTCTATCCCAGATTTGGAACAACTAAAGAGTTCTAGTTCAGCATGAAATGCAAGTTGGGAATTCTTTACTTTTTTCAGATATCTTAATCTATATATTTCAAGAACTTTAGATTGAGTGGAGGTTTTTAAGCATATCTAAAAAAAATAACACACATGAAAATAGGAAGATAAAAATTCATTATTTATTCCCTATGTTTATGTTTAATTGAAAAAAATATTGATCTTTAACTGGATTTAAAGTTTATACCTGGACTAGAAATGCTGTGATAATCTCTAGCTTAATAAAAGATTTATAATAATGATTAATGTATTTATCTAAAGTGGATAGGGTCAAAGTTGGAAGTGCAAAAAGTTTGGCACTTGTAAATCAAAGTGTGATAATTAAATATATTAATTTTTGTTTAACATTTTTATCTGATTAGAAAAAATATAGTAATCTTTAGTCTAATAAATGAATAGTAATAATCATTAATTTATTTATCTAAAGTGAAAGATGTCAAAGTTGGGAGAGCAGGAAGTTTATCACTTGTAAATCAAATTGTAGTCATTTTACATTGATAAATATTGAACAAATGAAAAAAATAGATGAAATTGTGATCTGAGGCAACTGTAGATTGTTGATTTACCCTACTAAACACCACATGATCACCATTCCTGCATCCATTGATTACTATGGCTTGCATTGAGTGGCATTACTGTATGGACAGTTTTGCCTTTCATGTGATGTTTGATGGTTTATTACCAATACTGACCAATATGATTATGATGACTGTTGTTATTAAAAAAACAGACACCAAAAGTATCAATGCTGAACTGAATTCAGGTCTATATGACTAAATATTCCAATGAGCAAAAATTGAAACATTATTGTGTTTCCATTTCAGACTCAAAGCTTTATAGTTAGCTAATAAAGTAAAAGATGGCTTCTGGAAAGTTACATTGGATTCCAAGATTTAGTTGCAGTGCTCTCAGATCCAAGGCTTCATGTTGATAAAAGCCACAAGCTAGAAAGTAGTCTGGGGATATTGGATGAATATGCACTAGATAGGGATTTTATACAAAACCTTCCTGCATCTCCTGATTACCATGGCTTGCTCTAAGTTGCACTACTGTATGGAAAGTTTTGCCTTTGTGACTTTTGACTTAGCATGAAATATTTCTTGGATGATCACTTAGATGTTTTTGGAGGTCTTTATTTATAGATTTCAAGAAAGGGACTGTCAACTTTGAGTGCATCTAAAAATGTTATCACACATGGAAAAAGAGAATGAAGATTGATTAATGATCATATGAATATACTTTAATTAAAAACACAAATATATTGACTTTCAACTTGCTTTACAGTTTATAACTGGACTGAAATATCTGACATAATAAATCAATGGTGATATTGTCGAACATTTCAATTGTAAGAAGTTTCATACTTTAGAGTTAAATTGTAATAATTTGTGTTGATAAATGGTTAAACATATATTAAAGAAAGGTAAGAGATCATGACCTAGTTTATCTAAAGTAAAGAGTGCTGGTTCAACATCAAATGCATCTTAAGATCTTTTACCTTTTTCCAGATACCTACATTTATATGTTTCAAAATATGATGTAAAATGGAATTATAAATATATATTGTGATCAACATCATGATCATTTCCAACTATTATCAATCCACTGCAGTAAAAAGATATCCCTAAATCCAACCCATCTTCTCCAATCTCTAGCTTTTCTTCTCGATGTCACACATCCATTCATTTCATTTGTCATCTTTTTGTCAACTACATTGTATTAGTAAATGTGATGAAGCAATAGAACATGGATATGAAAAAATTATGTTATGCAGATCAAATAAAACCAACAAATTAAATTGTAATCCAATTAGTCGGTTCTTGTAACATTATGGCTAATAACATTACCTACATTTGATTTTGATTGAATAAAAATATCCTCTCATGGATTTTGTTAAGTGTTTTAATTTCATTCTGTGATTCTGGTATAATTAATTTTCCTTATACTATAGTTGTTATTTTTGACAACAGAATAATTTCTCTACCGACTTGCATGCAAATGTTATTTTACTGAAACATTAGTAGTCTTTATACATTTAGTCACACACAGACAAATGGTTTATCATATACCTTTTACTTGATAAAACATTCACCTAGACCTATATATCTATTGAGATGAACAATTGAAATCTTAAACTGGATTTTATTTCAAAAGACCTAGAAAAAGACCACAGGTGAGATGAATGGATGAAATCAGGAAGTGTACTAGAATGATATTGAAAAGAAAGACTATATATCAGAGAAGATGGATTTAACTTGGAGAAATCATCATTCTGCTGTGGATCAATAATAGTTGAAAATGATAATGATGATATTAAGTCAGAATAGATGTAACAGCAAAAACACATATGTCAAAAGCATAATAAATCAATTCAAAGTTCAGTTTGATAGTTTAGTAATTTTCTAAGCTCTGATTGTCTCAAAATATAATTAATATTTGCATATAACCAGATAATTATCATACCATTTTAGGTTACACATCAGCAATAGAAGGTATAATTTCACCATATTTTTTATCCTAGAGCCACCTAGGATAATCTTGACTAATCAATGAAAACTAGCAGGTAGTAATACACTCAAATCGTGACACTACTATTTGGTTACAACCATTCTTCAGGGAGATGTATTGAATTTAAAACTATATTTTTCACATTGAACTTTTATATTATTCAAACTTAGAATCTGTGATTCAAACTTCTAACAACTTGAATTCAAATCAACTTGTGCTACAATTATATAGGAATATGTTAGTCAGAATTTGTGATTAATCTCAGTTATATGCTGTCTGTAGGCATATTTGCACATATGCAACCAAGTTATTTTGGGGTATGTATTTGTCAAAATGCTTTTCATTTAATGAAAAAGCTATTATAAGCTAATGACAAAACTTGTTTAGCTACTGGGATTAACAATTAGTAATAAATGATACCTTTTTGGCAACACCAAAAGCTAAAAGTTCTCTATTTACATGGATATAATTTCCGCATTTCTATTCTCTATTATAATAATAATCCATGGAAATATTTAAAAATTTAATTCAGCATACTTATATAATATTATTTAACTGTATTTTGTGATAAAAATCAGTCCCTGGATTAAATATTAAGACAATTGTTGTCTGAAAATTGTTGACCATTCAAGGAAGTTTAAGAGTTTTTTTAACTGAAATCCAGGTTGTATGGCAGATTAATATGCTAATATTTTGCCAAAAAATCTTATTGATATATATTGGTTATCACTGCCACAATTAGCAGTGTATGTTACAGTACAATGTAAAAGTATGCAAAGAACTAGTGCTTTATGACTATCTGAGCTACCACTAGTGTGTGTGTGTAGGAGTATCTTATGCTAATGTACTCAAGATGATAATGAGCTCTAAATTGTACTTCAAATTAAGATGCAGACACAATTCAGAAACAATATGATTTCTCTCATTATTATTGTTTTTCTCTCAGCCATATGTCAATATCTAAGTATAAAATCACATGCCTATTCATTACCATATCCCTGATTTCCAAATCATGAAAGCATATAATTAATCACCAAGGGATTAAAGATGGGGTCTAGTCAGTAGAAAAACACTAAATTATTTAGTAACAAAATATAAATTAAATAATGTCAATAAAAGAAATATTCAGCAAATTAATTATAAAACTTAATATGAAAAAAATGTCTGTTAAAAAAATAAAATAAATACTTACTCTCATTAAAGATTATGGTAATGCTTTTATGACTATATATACAAATATGTAATTGTTATTATAATGAAATATTATTGTAACCCATATACAATAATAGGATTTTTGTTTAGCATGATTTTAAAAAGCAGAAAATCTAGTTATTTGTCATCAAAAAAAAAAAGGAAAGATGTCTTCTAAAATAAAATGTCTCCATTTGATCAAATCAGTATGCTTGGTGATTTAAAAAGATTTGTCCCATTGTTTGAAAATTGCTGACCAAGGTAGTTTAAGAGTTTTTTTAAAAGCATTTTTAATTCTGTGGGATGTATTAACAATATACGTTTTGAGAATGTGCTTCAATTTTTTTATATATATAATCGAGGCTAATTAGTTTTTTTTCTTGCTCATATAAAAAAAAATTGAAGGATTTGAACCAACCTTCATATATAAATATATCAAATTTTTACTCTATGTTGCCTTTGACAGAATAGCTCAGTTGGTAGTGTGTTTGCCTTAATATTCGATATTCAAGAATCTAAATGTGCAAATGAATATTGTCACTGTGCATATAGGCCATAAACACCTGAAAAAGAGTGGAGAATAATACTCGAAACATTGTGTAATTACTAACCTGTGTTGTTTATTTGTGTGTTATTGGTGCTTGGAAGGTCTCACAAGCCTGGGTTTTGGGTAGGATCTGGGTGTTGTGGGGATTGGTAAGGGCATTGGATGAGAGAGTCTGAGCTTTGGGAATACTCCAAGGCCTGGTTCCTAGTCCTTAGCAGGGGAAAGGCTGAAACATGGGTGCTGTGGGGATTAGTACCGGTTTTCACTTTCTCATCTTCCGGGTGGTGGAAATGATGTGATTCTTGGTAGCTGTGATCTATCTAGTTGCCATTAAGGTCAGGGGTTACTTAGTAAACTATGAAAGAAGCTATGAATGGCAAGATATATGCATATACAATTCAAGATTTTTCTGTTCACTCGGTAAATCAAGATCTGCATTGTAAATCATAGTTTGAATCTTGTATATCACTACATATATGATGTAAATTCAAAAATAATAAAGCATATTTTGAGAAAAAAAAGGTGTTTGTATTTGGAAAGTTTAAATAGAGTTTAAAAGTTTTAATACATTCAACATTAATTCATAGATGATGGAAATAATCCAACATATCACATTTAATAATATACCATCATTACAATAAATAGTTATAGAGTATCTGTGTATTTTACAAACTACAATTTTAATACTTATTTTTGTTATAAATTCGATAGATCGTTTCATAAATTACGCATCAAGATTGATTATAGGTCTGATAATAGGGATTTTGAACTCATTAAAAAAAGCAAACGTTTACTTCATCATTTTAGTTTCTATATTTTAATATGCACATTACTACCCTATTTTATTCGGTCCAAAAAGTAATCTACTAAAAGCAGTGATTTATTTTCAGGAAATCATAAAAACGTTGAGTTCCATAATCTGCTGCTTCTACTTCTTTATAAAACCAAGCAAAGCAATAATCTTCATAATGATTTTAATACTACCTTCCGAAACTTCAGTTTAGTAATTAATGTTCCGAAAAAAGGTGGAAATTCTATCATCTCTAGGGGTCGAGAAATTCTTCTGAAACTTTTGCTTAGTTTGATAATATATCAGTTGAAATATCTTAGCTGCTTTTTAGGTACAAAACCGTGTTATATCCGTTCCTTTGCAACAGTTAACGGAATAGTTTTCATAATAATGATAAAATTTCTTCAACAAAATTACATATATAGAGAGTTACCTCTTCATCTGGAATGATTAAACTTTTTGCAGGCACATTTTTGACACAATCGACTTTAAATAAATATTTTACAGATTACTATTAATTGTATATTAGGCTAAAAATTATTATATCATTTTTATCCGAAATATATATTTTAAACTTGGTTAAAGATTAATATCTTTCTTCTAAAATTAAATATAATCACATGGTATCATTAATTCTTTATCTCTTTTTCCCGTATTATTTACCAAACGTTTTGTATGTAAGTGAGATTCTTACAAGTTTTTTTATGAAATACTCCGGAAATATGACAAGAAAATCATAAAATCACTCGGTTTGCCTTTCCTTTGTGATAATTTGCAAGAAATTTAACTTTATTGCATTAGGTGTGCAAAACAAAAAGTAATAGATTTCCTAAGAAGGCATTTTATAGAGATTTTTATCTTTATTTATTTACTTTAAAAATTTTATTTGAAAACATTTTAAAGAGATGCAAAATTAAGTTCTTTTATTGGAAGGATATGTCGGAAATAAAAATACAATAAAGACCTGAAATAAGGCAAAAACTTAAAAAAAAAAAGTTTTTTTTTAAACTTTTCTCTAGAAAAAGTTAACAGTAGCAGCAGTAGATATCAATTAAACAGATTTCTCTGGCCCTAGTGGTTGAGAGATTCCTGACCAATAAAGGAGAAACCATAGTCCATCGCATCGCATTGCTATAAAATAGAAAACCAGAATGTATAATCCATCGTCTCATTTAATAGTTTAGTGATTCGTTTTTATAATATAGCCGGCATGCATTTTCGCCTTTTTCTTTGTTGTCTTATTTAACCTATTTATTTTTAGACTTATAATGCTCCTACCCATTCATCATCAGCATCATTGTCAACCATTATCAGTCCACTGCAGGATGAAGATCTTTCCAAGTTTAATTCATCTTTCTCCAATCTCTAGCATCTCTTCACCACTTCACTCCAGCACCCTTTCTTACTTCATCCATCCATCTCACATGTGGTCTCTTTCTGGGTCTTTTACAATCACTTGGAATCCAGTTTACGATTTCAATTGTCTATCTATTATTATCTCTCTTAGCAATATGTCCATTTCAATTCCACTTCAGTCTTTTAATTTTTTCAATGACGACAGTAACATCTGTTTGTTCTCTTACCCATATATTGCATTTCGATCTCTTTTTGTTACTTTTAATATGCATCTCTCCATATTTCTTTGAGTGTCTGAAGTCTCTGTATTGCTCTTCTATTTACTAAATAATTCAGAAACATTTACATGAAGTTTCTTGATGGAGCAATTGAAACTGTAAAAGAGAGTGGTAATTAAAGCATTGTGAATCAGTGATAAAGTGCATAGGTGATTTAATATTATATTTTTATATTTACGTGATTTGAAAAACTTTTCCAAATAGTTGATACTCTTATTGTTTTACCGTTTTATATTTATTACGGCACTTTTTGTTTTTAAAAATTTCTGTAGCTTCTCTAAATATTCGGTGGTCATGCTTATTGCATGTGGATAAAATTTTGGTATAGCCAGTATCTAGAACACAGATAGCAAAATGCTGAGGATGTTGAATTTTTTTCCTGTTTCACTAAAAATTTTAATAATTGCAATCTTTAATAACAAGTATCAGTATTAGGAAAATGATAGATCGATTAAAAAACAACAAATTGATAAATCTCTGATTAAATTTGCAGTATCTTGGATGATTTTACAGAAAGGTATATAAAGGTCTTTGCAAATGCATATTTAATTCTGTAATAAGCCAGATACACTAACAATTAAGGAAAATAGAGTAAATTAGAGTGCTTATATCTGTATATCTTACAAACTACAATTTTGTTATAATCGATAGATCGTTTCATAAATTAGGCATCAAGATCGATTATAGGTTTGATAATAGGGATTTTGAACTCATTAAAAAAAAGCAAACGTTTTCTTCATCATTTTATTTTCTATATTTTAGTATGCATATTACTGCCCTATTTTATTCTGTCCAAAAAAGTAATCTACTAAAAGCAGTGATTTATTTTCAGGAATTCATGAAAAGATTGAATAATAGACTATGTAATATCCTTGAAGGCTGAGTTTTATAATCTGCCACTTGTACTTCTTATGAAACCAAGCAAAGTAATAATCTTCATAAAGATTTTAATATTACATTCAGAAACTTCTGTTTAGTAATTAGTATTTAAAAAAAAAATGGAAACTTTGCCTTCTTGTCTGATGGTCGCTGACCATTTGATTTTTAATTAGTTGTTAAGTTCGATCGTTAACAACAGTTGACACGATAGTTTTCACAGCAATGAAGAAATTGCTTTAACATAGTTAGAAATATAGAGAGTTGTTATATTTTGATCTAGAATGATTAAACTTTTTGCCCGCACATTTTTGACACAATCGAATGTAAATAAATATTTTATAGGTTACTATTAATTATACATAATTCTAAAGATTATATCATTTTTATCCTAGATATATATTTCAAACTTGGTTAAAGATTAATAGATTTGCTTTTAAATTAAACACAATCACATGATATCATTAATTCATTATTACTTATTCCCTTATTATATACCAAACGTTTTGTATGTAAATTTCCTCTGTGATAATCTGTGGAGAATTTTATCATTATTTCAGGGAAAGGCAGATTTTATTTATTTTACAAATTGTATTTGAAAACATTCTAAAGAGATGGAATATGTCTGAGATAAAAATACAATAAAGGCCCGAAATCAGCCAAAAACTTAGGAAAAAATTGTTTTTTAAACATTTCTCTAGAAAAAGTTACCGGCAGCAGCAGCAGATATCAAGTAAACAGGTTTCTCTGGACATAGTGATTGAGAGGAGAAACCATAGTGCAATGCATCGCATTGCTACAAAATAGAGGACCAGTATGTGTGACCATGGTCTCACTTAATACTTTAGTGATTCGTTTTTATAATTATAGATGGCATGCATTTTCATCTTTTTCTTTGTTGCCTTTTTTTAACCTATTTATTTTTGGACTTATAATGGTCCTACCCATTCATCATCATCATCATCATCATAAATGTCAACCATTATCAATTGACTGCAGGATAAAGGCCTCTCCAAGCTCAATTCATCTTCTCCGATCTCTAGCCTCTGTTCATTACATCACCCCTGTACCCTTTTTTATTTCATCCATCCATCTCACAGGTGTTTTCTTTCTGGGTCTTTTACAATCTTTTGGAACCCAGTTTAAGATTTCAATTGTCATTTTATTATTATCTCTCCTAGCAATATGTCCATTTCAATTCCACGTCAGTCTTTTAATTTTTTCAATGATGTCAGTAACACTTGTTGTTCTCTTGCTCATATATTGCATTTTCGATCTCTTCTTGTTACTTTTAACATGCATCTCTCCATACTTCTTTGAGTGTCTGAAGTCTCTGTATTGCTCTTCTATTGTCTAAATAATTTAAAAACATTTACATGAAGATTCTTGATGGGTCCCTTGAAAGTCAGTTATTTAAAAAGATTTATGACATCCCTTGCTTTTTTGAAATGTGTACTGGGATAGAATGGTCCTTTATGGCATGAAACATATGTGTGTGTTCATCATACATACATTTAACATTTAATTATTCATATTTTGTTAAAATAAAATAATATTGGCTTATGTACAATTAATGAGATTAACTATTAATAAATAAAATATTTTTATATGATAATGTTCCATGTGTATACATACCTATATGGTTACATGTATGCCTAAAATTTTTCACTATGCATGCATTAAAATAGAATATTTAGGGACTTATTGATGAATGGAATATTTCACATTACCATATATATATAATTTATTAAGCATGTTTTCAGGAATAACTATGCTTGATAAAATAAAATAAACTTATTACCAATGTTTCACTAAGCTAACACTTATTCTCCACTGGACAAAAAATATATATTAATAATTTCATGGATATAGTATATAGAATTGTTTCACATGGTTATTATATCACATGGTTTTGAATAGTCTGATTTACTTTTGGCAGTATTTTTATATTCATATATTTATATTCATATATTTGTATTATGTTGTAGTTCTGAAGAAGATTGCTAGGGCAATTGAACCTCGTAAAAGATGGTGGTAATTAAAGCATTGTGAATCGGTGATAAAGTGCATAAATGATTTAATATTATATTTTTATATTCATCTGATTTGAAAAACTTTTCCAAATAGGTGATAATTTTATTGTTTTATCACATTTATTACTGCACTTTTTGTTTTTAAAAATTTCTGTAGCTTCTATTAATATTCGTTGATCATCGTTATTGCATGTGGATAAAATTTTAGTATTTGGGAAGTTTGTGTGATGGCCAGTATCGAAAACACAGATAGCAAAGTGCTGAAGATGTTGAAAATTTTTTCCTGCTTTAAATAGAGAAACACTTAACTTTTGATGGTACTAAGAAACTATCAATTACTATCAATTGATTGATTCTTGAGGCAAAGCAAGTTTTTCTCATAAACCTGTAATTAGTTCTTTTGTTGGGAGTCTTAATGCAAAAGGGGTTTAAAAGTAAAAGAAGACACCTTTTGTTTTGAGACCCCAATGAAAGAGCTTTTACACGTTTATGAGAAAAAGTTGCTTTGCCTCAGGAATTGTCAATTAATAGTAATTGATAGTTTCTTAGTCACATCAAAAGTTAAAAGTTTCTCTATTAAATGGATATTATCTCTCCTCATTTCTATATAATAAAATCCATATAAACATTTAATTCAGTATAAAATTTGATTTACAAGCATCAAACTGTCTGCACTCACATCTTTGACAACATTTATTGCAGATATATATATTAATTATTGTTATCAATCATTTATTAGGCACAAAATTATGATATTATTTCTATCTCAGATTTGGAGCAACTGAAGAGTGCTAGTTCAGCATGAAATGTGATTTAGGAATTCTTCACTTCTTTCACATCTTAATCCATATGTTTTAAGAACTTTAGATTGAGTAGAGGTTTTAAGCATATCTAATAAATATAGCACACATGAAAAAAGGAAGTCAAAATTTATTATTTATTCTCGATGTTTATGTTTAATTGAAAAAAGTATTAATCTTTAACTGGATTTAAAGTTTATACCTGGACTAGAAATGGTATGATAATCTCTAGCTTAATAAAATATTTGTAATAATCATTAATGTATTTATCTAACGTGGATGGTGTCAAAGTTAAGAGAGCAGAAAGTTTATACTTGTAAATCACATTGTGATAATTAAATATATTAATTCTTGTTTAACATTATCTGATCAGAAATAATATAATGTCTAATTTAAAAAATAATTAATAATAGTCATTAATGTATTTTTTTTAAAGTGAAGGGTGTCAAAGTTGGGAGTACAGTAATTTTGACACTTGTAAATCAAATTGTGATAATTAAATGAATTAATTCTTGTTTAATATCTATATCTGGCTTGAAATAATATGATAATATCTAGTCTAATAAATGATTAGTAATAATCATTAATGTATTTTTCTAAAGTGAATGATGTCAAAGTTGGGAGTGCAGAAAGTTTGTCAATTGTAAATCAAATGGTAATCATTTTACATTGTTAAATATTGAACAAATGAAGAAAGAGATAAGAGATTGGAATCTGAGGCAACTGCAGATTGTTGATTTAATCCACTAAACATCACATGATCACCATTACTGCATCCATTGATTACTATGACTTGCATTGAGTGGCACTACTGTATGGAGAGCATTGATTATCATGTGATTTTTAGTGGTGTAATACCAATCCTGATCAATAGGATTATGGCAACCATAGTTATTAAAAACCAGACACCAAAAAGTATGGATGTTAAACTTAGTTCAAATTATATGACTAAAGATGCTAATGACCAAAAATTGGAAACATTATTGTGTTTTTATTTTGGACTCAAAGGTTTATAGTTAGCTAATAAGGTCAAAGGTGACTGTTCGAGAGTTACATTGGATTCTGAGATCTATATTCAGTGTTCTCAGATCCAATTCTCCATGCTCAAAAAAGCCACAAGCTAGAAACTAGTCAGAGGGTATTGGATGAATAGGTCTAGAGATTTTATACACAAACCTTCCTGCATCCTTTGATTACTGTGGCTTGCCCTATGTGGCATTACTGTATAGAAAGTTTTGCCACTGTGACTTTTGGTTTAGCATGAAATATTTCTTGAGTGATCACTTAGATTTTTTTTTGAGCTCTTTATGTATAGATTTCATGTTTCAGCCTTTCATGTTATTATTATATTATCTGCTTGCACTTAATAAATTAATATATTTATATTTGTTATAATCATTTCATTACATTTGAAAATTACTTCATTTCACAGTGTTTATTTATATAGACTATTTAGTGAATTAAATGTGGAAGTGTTTAAAGCTTCATGCTCTTACATCATAATGCTTGAGTCTGGCTTATTTACATATAAATTTAAGTAGAGAAGGTGGAACCATATTTTTTTCATAAAATCTTTGCCTTGTGTTTTGAATTAAGAGTTCTCTATGCAATCATTATTACATCTGATTGGCTGTCATATAAGCATTTTTAAAATGCATCTGTCAAAGATTTCAGCCTTTCACATTATTATTATATCATCTGCTTGCTCTTAATAAATGAATATATTTACAAGAAAAGGAATGTAAACTTTGAGTGCATCTAAAAATTATATCGCACATGGAAAACTGAGAATAAAGTTTGCTTAATGATCATGTGAATATACTTTAATTAAAAACACAAATATATTGACTTTCAACTGGCTTTACAATTTATAACTGGACTGAAATCTCTGACATAATAAATGAATGGTAATATTGTCGAAGATTTTAATTGTAAGAAGTTCTTACTTTAGAGTTAAATTGTAATAATTTGTGTTGATAAATGGTTAAACATATTGTAACGGTCAGAATCATCTATCTCGCTAACACACTGCAGAATTCAAACCCCAGACACGAAACTGAACATTCTAGGAGGGGTTGCCTTCTAGATATACTAAGTTCGAATCTAAAGTCCAAATTTTACAGTGCCATCTATGTGATAACGCATCTGGTGCCACTACTAGTATAACCTTTGACTGGTGCCTGGTGGTCAGGGAGAAACAAAAGACTCTATACTAAAAGAAGTTTGGGTGGCTAATTAACGTCTATGGATTTACAAAAGAAGTGCAGAAAATATATATATATAGACCGAGACAGTGATAGGAATCAAATAAAATAAGAGATCAAATTTAGTTTTAAATAATTTCACACAATTTATTTATATAAATATATATATAACGCCACTGTCTGCTTATATGAGACAGGGATGCGTATTAAATAATTGTTGGCATTTATATTTCAGTAAATGACAAAAGGTTATAAAGCAAAGTGATATATTCTATTCCTCGGGCTAATAGCATTACGATAATGTGCTTGATGAGATAGGAACATATGCGAGGTGCTGTGAGAATTTATACAAGTTTAAGATAATATTTGAAATTAAATGTTCTAAAATATTTATTGATTTCGAGAATAGTATGGACTAAAGCTTACTAAGCAAAAATGGGAATATGATCAAAGCATTTATTTGATAATAATATTAATAGAGTTGCATTGGGAGGTCAGTATTGCTGATAATGAATTTATTAAAGTTGGAGGGTGTGACACGTTTAAGTCACGGATGCTTTGTAAAATAAATATAAAATAAAACAATATTGGAGATCCGGAATAATTACGGAGGGCATCTCGCCGCTAACCCGTAGGAAAGTATTTTGACGAACAGCCGAAACTTAGCGACTGTGTGACGATTGCGTTTAATTCCCAGGGGTGTCATTTGGGGCACCCTCTGCCTGGAAACCGCAAGCGTGGAGAGAACGGCCTTAGCCGTGTAAAGAATCCTTGGAAAAATAAAACAAAGCGGTCTCAACAACCAATTCATGTACCAGCAATACGAGACTAGTGTATATAAAAACATACTAAATGGGTTTTACTCGGATTAAGAGAAATGCCCAATCAAATTCCCCGAAATTCATTTAAAAGGGTCCGCACATTCTCGACGTCAATGATGAACTTTATAATTAAAGTAGAACACGGTAATTAAAATAGGAAAATGCATGCTTGCGGGTTTGAAAAGTAAGTATAGATTTATATACGCAATCATGCATTTGGGGACACATTTAAATCATTGACTTCGCACATACTCTTATATTAGATTAAAATCAATAACATGTAGATTTTAAACTATGTGATTATATTACATTAAAGAAAAGAATCGCCCTCGAACGAGTGATTTGCAAGATAATAAATTGGAAAATTATAAATTTAAAATATGCCTTAATAGCGGCGTCTTACTTTCAATAGAGGGACTAGTTCACTCGGTCAAAGACGATTCTGACACATTATCATAATAAAATAAAAGAAAGCTTTATAAATAGAAAATATTAACCCAAGGATAGAGCAAAATGTTGAGTATATTTAAACACATTAAAGAAATACATAATGAAGTTATGTGAAATATAAGGAAAACAATTTTAAAAAGCTATAGCATGTTAGTTAGGAATCACAAGAGCTCTTGGGTTAATTTAGGTTACCTCTGGAGACGCATTTGCAGGTAGATGTTCGGCAGGTTTTATAATTCAGCAGCAAAATCTGGAATGTTCATATTTTGGCAGCGGCAGCAGCAGTTCCGGGGTCCGTGTGATAACTTCCGATGGTATGGAGCAGCGGCTGGCTATTCCGAGGGGACATAGCCATCTTAACGCCTCTACTCGGACATGTCAAGGTTAGCAAATTATTAGAATAGAACACAGAATGATTTCTCTTAGACACATTAGAATAAAAAACAACTAACTCACTCACTGGAGAACAAAAGAAAAACCTCCTTTTTATAGTGGAATTTAACAATAGAACTGCCCTGGAGCATTACAAAAATATCGGACTTATCAGCTGTAATTAAATCATCGGAATGTCTAAAGGAATTCAACATTAATTAATTTCTTTTGTTAATTTCCCTGTGTACATTCGAATTACAAACTAGATTTAGTTAAAAATTACTTTTATTAATTAAAGAAAACCTTAAGTGGACATCTGCTGTTTTTAGATAAACTTATACAACATTTACTAATTAAACTATTGTCCCTCATTTATTTTAACAGAAATATTTGGAATAACTTTTATTAAATTAAAGAAAATGATTTTACTTTTTAAATTGCAATATTTGAATCTATTTACTAAACGAATATTTACTAAATGAATTTTATTTTAAATCAAAATATATTATGACGGTAATATATTTGTAAATAGATTCAAACAAAATAACTTTAACAATTTATAATTTTGATATGTTTTAAAATGGATATCATAGTGTGTGCGCAATTACGACTTATATAACTTACTTTTTAATAAATGAAAATTAGGTGAACAAATACATAATTCATAATATTTTATTTTATTTGGGAATAAGTTATATATATCATACGAGCATCGTGCTCGTGGTTTAAAATTAGGCGGGATTTTCGGTATATAAGTGTATTGCAGACATACTACATTAGATTGGGGTTCAAACTAAGGTATGAGGGTAGGAAGCAGGTGAGAAAAGGTGAAACAAAGATCTGCAAAGCAGACCTTACTGTTTCAATATACTAAAGAAAGCTAAGAGATCATGACCTAGTTTATCTAAAGTAAAAAGTGCTGGTTCAACATCAAATCCATCTTGAGAACTTTTACCTTTTTTCCAGATGTCTGCTATTATATGTTTCAAAATGTGAAGTAAAATGAAGTTTTAAATATTTATTGTGAACCTCATCATCATCATTTCCAACTATTATCAATCCACTGCAGGATTAAATTATCCTTTAGTTCAACCCCTCTTCTTCAATCTTTAGCTTCTTTTCTTGACATCACACATCCATTCATCTCATTTGTGGTCTCTTACTAGGTCTTTTACAATTTTTTTAATCCAGTTTGTGTAATCTACATTGTAATAATAAATGTGATGAAGCAATAAAACATGTATATGGAAAAATTATATTGTGCAGATCAATTAAAACCAATAAATTAAATATAAATCCAATTAATCGGTTCTTGTATCATTATGTCTAATAACTTTGCCTACATTTGATTTTGATTGGATAAAGATATCATCTGAAAAATTTTGTTAAGCGTTTTAATATTCTGTGATTCTGGTTTAATTCGTTTTCATTATACTATAGTTGTTAGTTTTGACAGCAGAATAATTTACCCACTTCCTTGCAATTGTTATTTTACTAAAACATTAGTAGTCTTTATACATTTAGTCACACATGTACAAATGATTTATCATATATCTTTTACTTGTAAAACCCTTCACCTAGACATATATATCTATTGAGATGGACAATTGAAATCTTAAATGGGATTTCAAAAGACCTAGAAAGAGACCACAGGTGAGATGGATGGATGAAATAAGGAAGTGTATTACGATGAAATGAAGAAAAAAGACCAGTGATCAGAGAAGATGGATTTAACTTGGAGAGATCATCATCCTGCATTGGATCAATAATAGTTAAAAATGATAATGATATATATTAAATGGGAAGAGAGATAGCAGCTAAAACACCCATGTCAAAAGCATAATAAGTCAACTCAAAGTTTAGTTTGTAGTTCAGCTATTTTCTAAGCTCTGATTGTCTCAAATATAACTAATATTTGCATGTAATTGGATAATTAACTTACCGTTTTGGGTTACATGTCAGCAATAGCAGGTATAAATCACTATTTTTTTAAATCCTAGAACCACCTAGGATAAGCTTGAATAATCAATGAAAACATGCACTTAGTAATATGCTCAAATCTCCCCACTACTGTTTGGTTACAACCATTTGTCAGAGAAATGTATTGAATTTAAAATTCCATTGTTCATATTGAACTTTTATATTATTCAAGCTTAAAATCTGTGATTCAAACTTCTAATAACTTGAATCCAAATCAACTTGTGCCACAATTATATAGTAATATGTTAGTGAGAAATTTGTGATTAATCTCAGTTATATGTTGTCTGAAGGCATATTTGCACATATGCAATCAAGTAATTTTGGGGTATGAATTTGCTATAATGCTTTTCATTTAATAAAACAGCTATTATGGGTTAATGACAAAACTTGTTTAGCTACTGGGATTATCAATTAGTAATAAATGATAGATTTTCGGCAACACTAAAAGCTAAAATTTATCTCTATTTACATGGATATAATTTCCTCATTTCTACTCTCTATTATAATAACAATCCATGGAAATATTTAATTCAGCATATATGAATATATAATATTATTTAACTGTATTTTATGATAAAAATCAGCCCCTGGTTGAAATATTAAAACAACTGTTGTTTGAAAATTGCTGGCCATCCAAGGAAGTTTAGGAGTGTTTTTTACAGGTTAAGAAAAATTTTAGATTCATTCAGTCTAAATTCAAACCCAGGTTGTACGGCAGGGTAATGTGCTATTATTTTGCCAAAGAATCTTATTTATATATATTGGTTATCACTGCCACAAATAGCAGTGTAGGTTACAGCACAATGTAAAATTATGCAAAGAACTAGTACTTTATGATTATCTGAGCTTCCATTAGTGTGTGTGTAGCAATATCTTATGCTAATGTACTCGAGATGATAATAAGCTCTAAATTGTACTTCAAACTAAGATGTAGGAATAATTCAGAAACAATGTGATTTTTTTCATTACTCTTGTTTTCTCTCAGCCATCAAGTTCTATGCTGAGTCAGTATGTCAATGTCCAAGCACAAAATCACACACCTATTCATTACTATATCCATGAATTCCAAAATCATAAAATCATATAATTGATCATCAAGGGATTAATGATGAGGGCATAGTCAATAGAGAAATACCAAATTATTTTGTAACAAAATATAAATTAAATAATGTCAATAAAAGTAATACTCAGCAAAGTAATTATAAAACTTAATATGAAAACAATGACTGTTAAAAAAATAAAATAAATACTCTCATTTAACGATTACGGTAATGCTATTATGACATAAATAATGCTATTATGACATCAATAAAAATATGTAATTGGTATTATAATGAAATATTATAAACACAGGCTTATTATATACCTGTGTCTATATATGTCATATATAGGGTACATGAAAGTTTGTGCTCATATACCCTATATAATGAAATATTATTGTAACCCATATACAATAATAGTATTTTATGGATTTTATTGGGAAATTGTTTAGCATGATTTTAAAAAGCAGAAATTCTATTTATTTGTCACCAAAAAAAAGAAGGAAAAATGTCTTCTAAAATAAAATGTCTCCATTTGATCAAGTCAGTACGCTTGGTTATTTAAAAAGGTTTGTCCCATTGTTTGAAAATTGGGGGCCATCCAAGAAAGTTTAAGAGTTTTTTTACTGGTTAAGAAAAATTTAAAGCATTTTTAATTCTGTGGAAGGTATTAACAATATATGTCTTGAGAATGATAATTATAACTTAATTCACATGTGGTTCTTTCCTAGATATTTTTTCACATATTTATTGAGGGAAGGTTTTACTAACTATTTTAATAATTGCAATCTTTAATAACAAGTATCAGTATTAGGAAAATAGTAGATAGATTAAAACACAACAAATTGATAAATCTCCGATTAAATTTGCAGTATCTTGGATGATTTTACAGAAAGGTATATAAAGATCTTTGCAAATGCCTATTTAATTCTGTAATAAGCCAGATACATTAACAATTAAGGAAAATAGAGTAAATTAGAGTGCTTATATCTGTATATCTTACAAACTACAATTTTGTTACTTATTTTTGTTATAATCGATAGATCGTTTCATAAATTAGGCATCAAGATCGATTATAGGTTTGATAATAGGGATTTTGAACTCATTAAAAAAAAGCAAACGTTTACTTCATCATTTTACTTTCTATATTTTAGTATGCACATTACAACCCTATTTTATTCTATCCAAAAAAGTAATCTACTAAAAGCAGTGATTTATTTTCAGGAATTCATAAAAAGATTGAATAATAGACTGTGTAATATCCTAGAAGGTTGAGTTTCGTAATCTGCCACTTGTACTTCTATAGGAAACCATGCAAAGTAATAATCTTCATAAAGATTTTATTATTACATTCAGAAACTTCTGTTTAGTAATTAGTATTTTAAGAAAATGGAAACGTTGCCTTCTTCTAGTGGAGGGATGTCGTCCTAAGGTTTCTGCTTAGTTGTTAAATCCGTTCGTTAACAACAGGTAACAGAATAGTTTTCACGACAATGATAAAAATACTTTAACAAAGTTAGATATATAGAGAGTTGTTACATTTTGATCTAGAATGATTAAACTTTCTGCCCGCACATTTTTGACACAATCGACTGTAAATAAATATTTTACATGTTACTATTAATTATATCTTATTGTAAAGATTATATCATTTTTATTTTAGATATATATTTCAAACTTAGTTAAAGATTAATAAATTTGTTTTTAAATTAACATAATCACATGATATCATTAATTCTTTGTTCCTTATTCTCTTATTATTTACCAAACGTTTTGTATGTAAATGAGATTCTTGTAGTTTTTTTAAAAGGATAATATGAAATATTCGGGAAATATGATAAGAAAATCATAAAATCACTTGGTTTGTCTTTCCTCTGAAATAATCTGCAGAGAATTTCATCATTGTTTCACGGAAAGGCAGATGTCATTTACTTTACAAATTCTATTTAAAAACATTCTAAAGAGATGCAATGTTAAGTTCTTTTATTGAACGGATATGACGGAGATAAAAATACAATAAAGATCTGAAATAAGGCAAAAACTTTTTTTTAAAAAATGTTTTTTAAAACTTTTCTCTAGAAAAAGTTAACGGTAGCAGCAGCAAATATCAAGTAAACAGGTTTCTCTGAACATAGTGATTATGAGATTCCTGACTCCAATAAAGGCGAAATATAGTGCATCGCGTCGCATTGCTACAAAATAGAGGTCCAGTATGTATTATCCATGGTCTCATTTAATAGTTTAGTGATTCGCTTTTATAATTACAGCCGACGTGTATTTTCAGCTTTTTCTTTGTTGCCTTTTTTAATCTATTTATTTTTAGACTTATAATGGTCCTACCCATTCATCATCATCATCATCATAAATGTCAACCATTATCAATCGACTGCAGAATGAAGGTCTCTCCAAGTTCAATTCATCTTCTCTGCTCTCCAGCCTCTGTTTATTGCATCACCCCTGCACCTTTCTTAATTCATCCATCCATCTATCTCACATATGGTCTCTTTCTGGCTCTTTTACAATATCTTAGAACCCAGTTTAAGATTTCAAGTTTTTTAATTTTCTTCATTGAAGTCAGTAACACTTGTTGTTCTCTTACTCATATATTGCATTTTCGATCTCTTCTTGTTACTTTTAACATACATCTCTCCATACTTCTTTGAGTGTCTGAAGTCTCTGTATCACTCTTCTATTGACTAAATAATTTAAAAACATTTACATGAAGCTTCTTGGTGGATCCTTGAAAGTCAGTTATTTAAAAAGATTTATGATATCTCTTGCTTTCTACTGGGATAGAGTGGTTCTATATGGCACACAACATATGTGTGTGCTCATTATTTATATTTTGTTAAAATCGAATAATATTAGCTTATGTGCAATTAATGAGATTAGCTATTAATGAATAAAATATTTTTATATGATAATGTGCCATGTGTATGCTGCATACTTATATGTGTACATGCATGCCTAAAATCTTCCACTATGCATATATTAAAATAGAATATTTAGTGTTCACATTACCATATATACATAATTTATTAAGCATGTTTTCAGGAATAACTATGCTTGATAAAATAAAATAAACTTATTACCAATGTTTCACTAAGATAACACTTTTTCTCAACTGGACAAAAATATATAGTAATAATTACATGGATATATTATATAGAATTGTTTCACATGGTTGTTATATCACATGGTTTTTGAATAGTCTGATTTACTTTTGGCAGTATTTTTATATTCATATATTTATATTCATATATTTGCATTATGTTGTAGTTCTGAAGAAGATTGCTGGGGCAATTGAAACTTGTAAAAGAAGGGGTAGTAATTAAAGCATTGCGAAACAGTAATAAAGTGCATAAATGATTTAATATTATATTTTTATATTCATCTGATTTGAAAAACTTTTCCAAATAGTTGATAATTTTATTGTTTTATCACATTTATTACTGCACTTTTTGTTTTTAAAAATTTCTGTAGCTTCTCTAAATATTAGTTCATCATGGTTATTGCATGTGGATAAAATTTTGGTATTTGGGAAGTTTATGTGATGGCCAGTATCTAAAACACAGATAGCAAAATGCTGAAGATGTTGAAAATTTTTTCCTGCTTTAAATAGAGAAATATTTAACTTTTGATGTTATTAAGAAACTATTGAATGATTCTTGAGGCAAAGCAGGTTTTTCTCATAAACCTGTAATTAGTTCTTTTGTTGGGAGTCTTAAAGCAAAAGGGGTTTAAAAGTAAAAGAAGACACCTTTTGTTTTGAGACCCAATGAAAGAGCTATTACAGGATTATGAGAAAGACTTGCTTTGCCTCAGGAATTGTTAATTAGTAGTAATTGATAGTTTCTTAGTCACATCAAAAGTTAAGTGTTTCTTTATTTAATCGATATTATCTCTCCTCATCTCTATATAATAAAATCCATATAAACATTTAATTCAGTATATAATTTGATTTACAAGTATCAAACTTTCTGCACTCACATCTTTGGCAATGTTTATTGCAGATATATATATATATTAATTATTGTTATCAATCATTTATTAGGCACAAAATTATGATATCATTTCTATCCCAGATTTGAATCAACTGAAGAGTGCTAGTTCAGCATGAAATGCAACTTGGGGTATTCTTTACTTTTTTCAGATATCTTAATCCATATGTTTCAAGAACTTTAGATTGAGTAGAGGTTTTGAGTATATCTAAAAAAGATAACATATACATGAAAAAATAGAGACAAAAATTGATTGTCTATTCCCAGTGTTTATGTTTAATTGGAAAAAAAATCTTAACTGGATTTAAAGTTTATACCTGGACTAGAAATGCTGTGATAATCTCTAGCTTAATAAAAGATTTATAACAATGATTAATGTATTTATCTAAAGTGGATAGGGTCAAAATTGGAAGTGCAAAAAGTTTGGCACTTGTAAATCAAAGTGTGATAATTATATATATTAATTCTTGTTTAACATTTTTATCTGATTAGAAATAATATAATAATCTCTAGTCTAATAAATGATTTGTAATACTCATTAATGTATTTATCTAAAGTGAATGGTGTCAAAGTTGGGAGTAGAGAAATTTTGACACTTGTAAATCAAATTGTGATAATTAAACAAATTAATTTTTGTTTATATCTATATCTGGCTAAAAATGATATGATAATCTCTAGTCTAATAAATAATTAGTAATAATCATTAATGTATTTAAATATTAAGAAAAGGTATTTTATATGCATCTGGTAATCAGTGATTATTCAAGCTGACACTAGGTGACACTGAAGTAGAAAGTTGTTATGATTGTTTTATCCAGATGATTATGAACAGATTGCGTAGAAGGATCTATTGATTATAATTATATGTTTTCAATTGACCAATTAAAACTATATTCTTATGAAAATTGAAATTTATTATTATTTTTTATAATTCAACTTCATTGAGATGATTATAATAGAATAAATTCTACACATATACATTCGTTGTATTCTAATTTTTTTAAATAAAAGTCCGTTATTTATTATATTTTTACTCATCAATATTTGATCTTCAAATTGTGCTTAATTATATAACATTGTATTTGCGTATATGTTTAATTTTGGTAATATATTTCACTTTTTAAAAAGAGTGATAGAAGAAATAAAGGGGAAATTTTATTTTTTAAAAGGTAATCCAGAATAGGGATGACAAGTTTATAGTATAGAATTTAAAATGAAATGGGGTGGAAATATATTCAATACTGAAATGGATATGAAATAAAATAAATGAAAAAATTTGAAGTATAAGATGATTAATAAAATTATAAAAAAGATTTTTAAATACTTTTAAGACAGGCAATAACCTGTATCAAATGTGCCTTAAAATTTATAATAGTCAAGCAATGGCTTTATTTTGCCAATAGAGGGAACTCTCAGACTCCGATGCAAGATAGCAACTTTTATAAAGATAAGAGTGGCCATCTTATCTTTAACTTAACTTTTCACTTACATAGGCCAGTCTGAAGCATCTTGATTTGCGAGCGTGAAGTTGTTGTTCTCTCCACTATTTCCTATACAAATTAGCATTCGCAAAATCTTGTGATTTACAAGACAATATTATGATCTTTATACTGGAAATATATAAACTATTGTAGAGCTATAATTATTTATTAAGTGCACAGTGGAGAAAACAACAGCTTCATGCTCCCAAATCAAGATGCTTTAGATTGGCCTATATAAGTGGAAAGTTAGGTTAAATATAAGATGGCTGCTTTTATCTTTATAAATGTTGCTATCTTGTGGCATGGTTTGAGAGATCTCTCTATCAGCAAAATAAAGATATATAAATTTCAAGGCACATTTGATACAGGCTATAGCCTGTCTTAAAAGTATTTACATATACTTCCTGTGCACTTGATAAATAATTATAACTCTAAAAAAGATTTTTGAATATTTTTTTGACTTAAAAGTAGTCCTATATGATTTGGCTTAATAGAAGAATGGCAAACTCTTGAACTTAAGGTCCATAGCTTTTGCTCAAGTTCATTCCCAGTGCTTAAACTTCTTATGAACTCACAAGCAATAAATCTATTTGACTATTTTTTACTTAAAATTAACTTTTCCTTAAAGTGACACTAAGGCCTTTGATAAGAAAAATACAAAGGAAATTATTGTTCTCAAATTCATTTAAATTGTGCTTTTACAACCATCTATTGAGATATTTATATTTTTTTAGTTAAATTTGCATACTTTCAAATATTAATATTATAATAAAAAAAATTCTGAAGTAACCAATAGGCAGTAGTATCAAAATGTTTCAATATGGCCACCACATGTTTGATAGATTTAGACTTTTGTAATCTGTTTTGGGACCATTTACAAAATTATGTCAAAAAATTTTAGGAATGACAACACTTGATTTTTTTTTTTGTAAAATTTATTGACATTTCTTATTTTTTATATAATAATTCTGTAATAATTATTAAAAATCAAAAGTATACATGAATGCACTTTCATTTTATCTGCATATGTTGTTATTTTTAAAAATAGAAGATAATGATTTCTAGCATAACATTAATAAAGTAAACTATGGCATTTCAATCACTGTGCTTTGTAAAATTGATCATGATGCTGATAAGATATTCTAAAAATTATAAAGCAATTTTAATATTTTAAAGCAGAATTTGATAAATTTATCAGAGATTAAATTTGCATTCATTTGCATTTACAAAACAAGTTTTATATAAAAAAAATTTCTGTAGTTATTCTACTTGGGCTGATTAGTCAATGATGAAAACATTTTTGTTTTCATTCCAAACTAATTTTTTTAATATTTGCAAAGTTGAAATATGATTTTTTAGAATATTTTTCATTTGTAAATGTATATTTCTAACAAATAAAGCCCAATTTATTGAACTCCAATGTAGAATAATGGTTTCATACTAAAATCAAAAGTTGAAAGATTATAAAAAATGTCACCAGGGAGAACACTGACTTATTTTAGAGAAGGGAGATAATAAATTTTGACCATTGCTATTTTATGGTTATCTGTGAAGATACTCTTGACTGTATATTTTTACTATAAATGCTATATGTAACACAATTGAATAACTTTCTGCTTTAGATTATAAAAAGTTCAAATACAGGAAATGACTGAACTGGTCATTATTTATGGACTTTAAGTTCTAAAGTCTGTTAGACCATGACTGCAATAAGTCATGCAGGAAATTGATGTTAGTATTGTATTGAAATAAAAGAATATTTAATTTTAACCAAATATGCATAATAAAAGGTATATGACTAAATGAAAAAAATAATAATCCTTTTTCATTACTACTAATGCTGATGCTGTTACTGTTACTACTACTGCTACTCATACTACTACTACTACTACTACTACTACTGCTACTACTATTACTACTACTACTACTACTATCATGTTTCAGCAATATACTTTATTGCCCAAAACATATGTTACATCATTTTTATGTTTTATCAAGGTTTTTTCAGGGTTACAAAGGCATTTCGAGTATAATGATTGTTTGGTATTAAAAAAATTTGACCAACTTTACTGATGACTACAATTATGAGAACATTGGTAATTATACGTGATTGTTGTTAATGTTTTTTGTTCAACATAGCTTTGGATATATATAAAAAGAAATGTTATAACCTTTGCAAAGTTCATTTGCCTTGAGCTTGACTGATCCAGTCAGATGGTCTTCTGTAGTATTGGAACTATTTTAATGAGTGTCTGAAACATATTAATTGATGTAACTAGTTATATTATGAAGCAGACGAAATGACTGAAAAAATTGTTAGTATTATCTATTGTGGTTGTGGCAGTTTATAGGATAGACTGCTCTCTAATGAGTGATCAAATGACCACAAAAAGGTCTGGAAGGGATATATTGTTATCCTGTGCTTTTATCTGGCATAATTTATTGAAAATGTGGATGGATGCTTTCTGGTGTTGTTGCCTAACAAGAAGATGCAATGGGTGTACCAGAAGGTAAACAGGGTAAATGTGGTTAACAATAATTTGCCAAGTGGAGTTTAGTGCTTGGCAGTCATTGGGAAGTTGTTGAGTCTCCTCAGTTTTTGGCATAGGCCAGAAAATGAGTTGATATTTTGTACCAATAATGATATTGCATAAAAAATATGTTGGAAGCATGTGCAGACTGAGTCTAATTAGGAAGTCAGCAAGCTTTAGTTATAGTGCACATTTTTTTAAGTTGGCAGAAAAAGCAATAGTTATTTATGCCAAGCATGGGGAAATGATAATCATTATCAGGTTCTGGATAAAGCAGTTAATAGGTTTGCCAGTAAGTTGTTAGTTTATCTCATTTTTTAAATTTATTTTTAGGAGCACTAATTCCAGTGCTTGTCATAATGCCGAGCTATTTTGAAGAGAGACAATATTGCTATGAAAATGTCCTGTGGTGCAAGAATACTGAAGAAAATGAGATTTCAGCAATGCATGTATGTTAAGACGAACTTGGAAAAATTTAGGCTCCAGGAACCATCTTTTGAAGGAGATGAGTAGCTGGCCATTGTTGATATCAAGCATGGGAGAAGGAAAATCTTTGTTGGATATAATATGGCATATGTTTTCCAGTATGTGTATTCATTCAACATGAGGAATGTTGATCAGTTGAATGCTGATAGGATTGATTGGTAAAGTGTGGTAAGAAATGAAGCTGATAGAGGGGGAGGTCTATCAGTAGGGATTACTTGTAACAGTGATCAGAGTGCTGGGAAGTTTTGAACAATTTATGCAATTACATTTATGCCTTTTTGGATATAGAATACTTGGATATTGTGGAGGACTAGACCATTATTAATGGGTGGATAACTAAGTCTCTTAGCTGTGATTGAAACCATCTTCCTGCACCATAGTAGCTTATTGCAGGTGGTAGAATTAAATGATTTTGAACATTTAACAATAGGAAAATAGTATGGTATCTTACTCATTATGAGTACATAAAATAGGTAAATTTTAGCATAAAGGGAGAGATAATCTTTAGAGAGAAAATCGGTAATCTGTGTGGCATTTTATTTAAGTTTGTTTTGTAAGGTTTTTTTCATTGCAAATGAACCCATGCAAAATGGTAAGCCTAAGAAAGGGATTGCCTTTCACTGGAATATTTGAGTGATAGTTTATTGGTGTATATAAACCATGCTGCTGTTTTACTCATTTTAAATCTAAGTTTATATGTGGCAGTATATTGATTAAGAATGTTTTGCAATATGGTAGATGCTTATGAGATGCTAGAAGACAATGACATTATCCATGTATGCTATGCATAGGATGTATTGATGAGTATATATAATTTGGATGCTTGAAAATGTCTGCTGTATATGCTTTAATAGGGGATTATGTAAAAAATGAAAATCAGTGCACTAAGAGATGAATCTTGGAGGATATATTGCATAGGAATAAATGATAATGAACTTTTCCAGAGTGATATGTATCTTTCTGCTCTGTAGTAAGTTGGTAATTAAGTAAAGTAGTGTAATTGGAATGAAAGTGTCAGCTAGCATATCATTCAGAATGGGAATGCAGACAGTCAAATTCAGACTCTAATCTAGAAGAACTGCAATTGGAGCATATTTTTTCAGTCTCCAAAACTGCTTTAAGTATCAGAGCAGCCTGTATAGCAGTGTGTGTGGCTCTAGCTGAACATTTCCCAGTATCTTAATTCCCAGTGATCCCATGGAAATTAGGATGAAGGTTGATAAGAGTAGAGGTTAAGCCTGATTTTTTTGGTAAATGGTACAATTGTGATTGGATATATACTTTTGATGTCATATAACCTTTGAAACAGATAATTTTCCAAGGCACACTGGTATAATGCAGTAGCGTGTGTAAAATGGGGGAAAATTTTCATTGGAACCAAACCAAAAATTTCATTGGAACCTGGATGACATGAGTTATTTATGGTGGCAAGCAGATCAGAAAATTATATGATTTAGAATGAGATATCAGTATCAAGTGATCCAAATAAGTCTGAAAGTGATGTGGATGAATTGTGGATTTGTAATCTCTGCTTATAATATTGGTATTTAGGACTAACCATGTTATAGCCTGCACATATTACCATCAACGTGGAGTGCCATAAGGACTTTTAGTGTGGATAGGTGGCCTAGAGCCTAGAAAATATATCCCCAGATTTGTGTATGTTGATGAGTAAGACAGATTTTTCTTTTCTTACTTGCGAGATATTCTTCAAGTTGGTTAGTGATTTTTTGATAAACCTGGGAAAGGGCATGTAACTTTTGGTGTGTATGATGTGCAGGATTGATCAGTATAATCAATGTATGAAACTCATCAATCAATGCCAAAAGTTGAGAAGGTCAAGATGAACTATATTGAATGATATTATATGTATAAGGGCAGAGTACCTTTAGACTGGCTGAAGTTCTATTTGTTCCAATTTCCATAAAATAATATATGATTCAGAGAATAAGAACTCTGTAACATATGAGGGGAGAAGAACTCAAATGAGTTTATGGCTGTATGTGTAGTTCATCAAGATTCAGGATGAGAGATTGTCCAGAGTAGTCAGAGAAAGAAGCAGGATTGTCAAGTTAAAAAGTGATGTAGCATGGTTGAGAACAAGCTAAGATCAATGAACGAGGCATGCTGCTTATTATTGAATGTGACAGTTGGAAAGCAAAAAGCCTTGACTATCCATAAGTGAAAAGGTTATTAGATGAAGCCATTTTGACACGAATGATTGATAATCAAGATTAAAATCTCTCATTAAATCAGTTGGATGAGGTGAAGTGGCAAATAAGAAGTTAATTGTCAGAATAATGGTTGAAATAAAAGTAGGACCAGGAGGAATATGTACAAATATGATATCTAGTGTTGTAATATGGCTGTGAAATGTGATTAAGAAATTTAAGTCTATGTAAACTTGAATTTTGAGTATAAGCAGCCAGTAGTGATAACAATACCAGTTCCAACTGATAGTGAAGATATATCCCTGAGCAGGCACAGAAACTCTGTCTATTTAAATAAGCAGTAGGGTCAATACAGTATCCATTGTATATTTTTATCTCAAGCAATTCAAGCACATGATGTTGTTTATTGCTTATCCACTTTTTTAATTAAAAAATTAGATATCAAGCTGATATCTTGAACACTAAGGATAGTAATTTGCAGTTTATTTTATCAGTAGTTTTTAGGGTAATCAATTGTAGTCATCAGTTAAAATGGGTATAAACTCTAATATTTTTAGGAAGGTCTGGTTATATAATTATGGATTTGTAATGGGGGTTGATCAATAGTTAACAATGTTTGTGGGCAAAATATTGAGTGTATTTGTTGTTGATGATGGGAGGTAGGGGTAGATTGATTTATGGAGTCAGATAAGGGGCATTTAGTGTGCATAAGGGTACGGCTTGTTTCTGCATAATCCATGTACAGCATCAACAGGTTAACCATATATGTATTTTTGGTTTTTTAAGTTGCAGTCTTTTTGGAGTGAGCAGGCTTTCTTTTTGTTTCACTAGAAGTGTGTACTGTATGATAGGGAGGTGGTAAAATTGTCTCCATGATATGTGTTGAGGTTTTATTACAAATTATATGGTCATTATGGTCATTGTTGTGTGTATGATTATAAAGACAAGCTTCTGGGCATGATTAATTTTATTTGAGTCAGTACTGAGTCAGGGGTATTGGAAAACAAGAGAATTGGCATACTTATCATTATTATAATCTGACTCATGGAGTGTTAAATCAAATGATGCTGGATTAAGATTGATGATGAATAAGTGTTTAGGATAAATAGAATGTGCATATATAAACTCTTGATTATTGATGGATGTAATTGTGGAAATACTTTCTGTTGAATGTTCTTTGTTGACTTGGGGATTTAGGTGATCATCTGGATTTCCTGAAAGTGAAGTTTGGAGATTAGTTCCTTGCATGGCTAAATTACCCTGCAGATGACAGAAGTAGCACTGGGATTTCAAAGCTATGCTATATAGGCATAGGATAATTTCTTAATCAAGGATTGGCATCAGAATTAAGTTTGAATGAATGTCATGGTGCAATTGTAATTTGAAATCATAGCTATTATTAGAGATGGGTATAGGGATAACCTTCAGATATATGGAGTAACAAGCTGTAACTTTGCCAAATGGTTGCATCATATGCTGAAACTCTTGAAGAGTGCATCCCAGGTAGGCGATTTTGACAATTCCTGTGATACAGTTGTAGTGATGGCGAAGTTTCCAAGTGATTTTATTTGTGCTTGAAGTTAGTCTCTCTATATGGTCTGAAAGAACTTGGTATCAAATAGATGGGATTTAGATGGTCAGCGATACATGCAATGGTTTCCCACAATCCATTCAAGGATATTACACCAAATAATATTTGCCTTGAAAATTTATATAGAGAAATGTTGATCTCTGTAGAGAATAGAATTATGGACTGAGTTGCAAAATATCTTTTTAAAAATTGCAAATAATCCTCTTGGGGATTGAATTATTGAACTTAACATTGATTATAATAAGAGTGTCTGTGTTCCAAACTGTAGAAGGAAAAGGATTTTGCTTCTAAAGTATTGAGGCCCAATTCCTTGATGTCACTAGGGATGGTTTTTCATATCTTGGATCTAACTTGGAAATAGTTGAAATATTGTTATTAACATTGATTGGATTATCATTACTTTTACTCTTGATTTCAAGAGACTTGAACTCACTTAATCTCCTTATATCTTCTATTCAATTTATCTTATAAGATCAATTTGGTGGATGTAGGGAGCTTGAATGTTTGAGTTTAAGTATCTTATAAGTACATCAAGTTTAATGTAGGCAATATACATACATTTAAATTTTACTATTGATCAGTTGAGGGTTATTTTTTGTAACATTAATATATCTTTGTATTATCTTTGTGGAACTCATGGTTAGTGAAATTCACACTAGCCACCTGGTCATGTGATAGCTCAGTCATCATATTAATCAGCAAATTATCCTTAGTCAAATTAATTATTTTATAAATGTTGAATGCCAAATTTGCTTGATAACTCTATTATTATTATCATTATTATTATCATCCTCCTCCTCCTCATCATCATTGTTATTATGTTGTTGTTGTCTCAATGATAAACTTTATTTGGCTTAGAGAATTACAAAAAATTTACATAGCTTGGATTGCTGTGTTTTCATGGGAAATCTGTAGTCATAGGGTTACATATATAAAAGTTGATTTATTGGTTTACAGAGGATTGCAAGAATTTTTACAGTCTGTGAATTAGTTACAAGGGTTTTACTTACTTAACTTGGATTGCTATAGTTATGTGGGCAATCTGTAAATGTAGGTTTACATATATAAAAGTTGATTTACTAATTTACATGAGATTACAAAAATTTTTTCATGCTGTGGATTAGTTACAAAGATTTTACATGGTTTGAACTGCTGTGGTTACATAGTCAATCTGTAATTGTAGGTTTATGTATGTAAATGTTGATTTATTTATTTATGGTATGGATTAATTGCAAGGGTTTTACATAGCTTGAATTGCTGTGGTTATATGGGCAATCTGTAGTTATAGGTTTCCATATGTAAAAATTGTTTTATTGATTTACACAAGATTACATAAATTTTATCTGCTCTAGACTGCTTTATCTACAGATGCAAACCAGGTTTAGTTTTATAAACGGTTGGGTTGCCCGAGTAACCATAAATGAGGGACTATTAATTTCCATGGTAGTGTGGCAGTTGTCTGCAAGTCTGCCCTAGTATGAGATCAATGTCAATTACTTTTGATTGTTTTTGGGTGACCAGGTTTCCACTTGATTTCATTGGAAATGTGGGTTGGGGAGGGTTGGTGTGGGTGGAAGGCATGGTGGGATTACCATTCCTGTTTTCTAATGCATTTGAATAGATACATGTTCCAAAGGGGTGGCGGTACAGCTATGTTAGAATTGCTTGCAATTGTTAAGTTGGAGTTTGTGGTAGGTTTGTCAGACTCTGACTGTGTGTTAGAGGTGGAGACTGAGTCAGGCTTTTAATGAAGTGTAAGTGTGAAATCCATGAGAAGTGGCCTGATTTTCAGGGGGAGCTGGTGGTTCAACTATGTTAGAACTGGTTGCAATGCTGAGATGAAGTTTGTGGTGAGTTGTCAGACTCTGTGTATATCTGTGTTAGAAGTGGTGGCCAAATGAAGCTTATGATCTGATCTAAGTATGAGATTCATGGCTAGGGAGACAGGGGAAAATCTGGTTAGGTAGTTAGGCTAAGCATCGCTATTGGAAGTGACTTCTGTTTTTAAAATTAACTAGTAACTTGATGATAGTTGAATGAAAAATTTAACACACAATTGGAAATCAGTTATCAACTGATTGGAAAACTGAAAAAGATATATGAAGTTAGTTCTTTTTCTGCTAGCCTAAGGTTTTGACTACATTATAAGCACAAACAGCCAGAGCTTGTTAACTCGGTTGTGAACAAGTAAACTAATTGCTGGGAATTTGAAATCGAATTTTTATTATTAAAGAAAGATCAGAATTTGTTACAATAACATTAAAAATAAGTGTGACTGACCTTTAGATTTGGTAAGTTTGTGCTGGTATTATTGGGGGCAGACACTGTTCATGCATGACTTTTTAAAAAAATTATCGTAAATAACTTGATTGCAATTGGAATTTTGAATAAAAAAAATATAACACAAAGTTGGAAGTACGTAATCAACTGATTATTATCTTGCATTAGACTAAGATTTTGAATTCCTTTTAAGCATAAAAAGCCAGATATAGTTAACTTGTTTATGAGCAAGTGAATTGCTTACTGGGAAATCTGTAATTGATTTTTTTTTCCAAGCAAAGATCGGAATTTGCTATAATAAAATTAAAAATAAGCTTATGTTTGCCTGAACTTTGGATTTTGAAATTCTGTGCTGGTAATATTAGCGGTAAACATCTGGTCATGTGATGACTTTGTCGCCATATTGTTTTCTAAAATTATCGTTGGGTAACTTGATTTTAATTGAATATTTGAATAAAAAATGTAACACGGAATTATTAATTAATTACAAACTCATTGGAAATTAAAAAATGTATATCAGGATAAGGTTTTTATCTTCAGACTTAGGTTTTGAGTACTTTACGAGCATGGAAAACTAGAGCTCGCCAACTTGGTTGTGAGTAATTGGACTCTATGTCATACTTTGAGTCAATATTTATACCCCCCTAGGTGGTTTAGGGCAATAGTAGTGTGTAATATTCAGGTGCCTAGGATACTAGGATCAATTTCAGTTCGATCCCTTCTGCCGCTCGAACTTTTTGTAAACTCTCGAGCAACAAAGCCTTTCGATTATTTATTTCTTTTAGTATTTATACTCACATATGTATAAAGAATATTCTGTTAAGAGATGTGTGTTACATAATTTTTTTTTTAATAAAGCTAGAACCATTTTGACATTCAATTTAAAAAAATAATTTTATATAAAAGAATCAAATGTATTTTAAATGTCTTATTCCTCTTCAAAGGAAACAAATAAATAATGGCATAATATGCATTTATTGATTTTTCTCCTCTTTACGTTTTTTGTTCTTATAGTCTAAAATGCATCATTACTTTATATTCAAACTTTTCAATGCAAAATGATTTTAAAATATAGGTAATAGTGATTTCCTCTTCGTCCCCCAACATCTTTCTCTTCAGAAACCTTTATTTAAAACTGCACTCTTGATTTTTCCAATGCTAATGTAAAATCATTTTATTGATAATCTTCATCGATTATGATTTCCCCCTCCAGAATTAAAAAATTTGTAAAAAAAAATTAATATTCGATATTTTATGTATACTTATTTTTTTTTTATATAAAAAATAAAATATATATTAGAAATAAATCTTAAAAAGGAAAAATTGCATTTAATAAAAATAAAAAGAACATCGAAATTACTTGAAAGGTTGATGGATAGATAGAAAAAGTTATTAGGTGAAAAATGCTGGAAGGTTTAAACTAAGTAAACGGTAATATTTACTAATGCATAATTATTAGCCAGAAGATGATATGCAGTTTCTTCTCTATAGTGGTTTCTGTTCTAGGTATAGTCTAAAAAAAGCATATAGCAGCTACTCATACAGTTATGTGTAAACAATTACTAATCTTCGGATAGTTATCTTTTACTTTTTTTTTTCATGTGTCATAGCATCGGTCGGGAGGCGAAACCACAACCGTCTGCAACCAACTACTTGCTTGCAAGGCATCTGCCATGACCTCTCGGCTAACGCTTGACAGTTATCTTTTACTTTAATGCCACACAATACACCGATAACAGGAATAAATCTTGATAACTCAGCTAAATATTGGAAGAGGGAGGGGAGTATAATGTAATTAAATAATTAATATCTAATCAAAAATCACATTATTTACAGTTATTTTGACAGTTATTATATACAACTTAATCAGGTTTTAGATATTATAGATATATACATCTAAAACTTAAGCCTTAATTAATTTTAATTACAGCCAATAATTTTTTTTTTGTCTTCTTGATTTAAGTCATTAATCTCAGCTGATATTTATAAAAATTAAAATTTTTTTTTAGAAACTACTAAACCTGAATGCATTACAATCTTATATATACAATCCCTATTTTCTCTATTGTCTGATTTGTTAATGTATGTTCATTCGAAAGACAGTCACGTGTTTCCATGTGAAGGTATGCAAATTCATAAGGCTGACACGTGTTAAATTTACAATTGAAAAATAGAAAAAAAAACAAATAACTTAATTCCACCACTAATAAAAAATGTTTGGAAAAAAATCAGTACGTGTGCTTTTAACTATACTACAGAACTAAATAGGTATAGTCAAAATAAGAGTCATAGATCACATGATCCTATTCTCTTAAGCTTGTAAGTTATAAACATTGAGGATTGCCAATTCCTCAACAAGTTTTGTGATACTTAACCAGAGAAAGCATTTAAAATATCTCTGTCAGGAACCCCCACCCCAACCTCTGACCATGGTTTCATGCTTTGGCACTCCTCAGAGAGGTGCCAGGGTAGGTTCAGGGTAGGTATAGTACTTAAATTATGAAGATAATGTGATTACAGTACATAAATTTATGTTTGAAATGTGAAGAAGTATATGGAAATGTCATGTGATATTTTTGCTGATATTAACCTTCTTAATCAAAGGATAAAAGGGGAATACAATTGGTATAAAGCTAAAGTCTCTAAAATATATAAAAACATTTGGTGTTAGATCTATACATAATGCAAGTGAATTAGATTGGATTCAAAACCTTAGTTGTTTTTTTAATTTCACATTATTGTCTTGAATAGTGCAAAAAAAAAGATGCTGTTAGATGCATAAGTGTATTTATTCCAGAATCAAATTCTAGTCTCTACTAGTGAAAGCAAAATCTTAAAACTGGGTTTGGGATGTAAATGTTATAACTATACCATGTGGTATCCATTAATCACTCAAATTCACAGTAGGGGGCTCTTGAGCTAGATGAAGAGTATTGATCTTTTAATTACCAAATACATTTCCCCCAAATATGCATGAAAGGACAAATACATAATAATTCAGTGTCTATGAAAGAACCAATATGAAGCCTTCTAATTTCCTTCTAAATAAAAAAATTCAATGGCAAAAAAACTTTACCAAATTATGTTAAACTTTAACAATTTGATTTTTTTTGTTGTTCCACCTGGTGAGAAATTTTGAAAATATTCAACCTTTCACTTTTGTAAAAAATCTTTTTTTTTTTTTTTTTTACTAAAACTCAATAAATTATACTTGATTTTTTTAAATTTATAAATGAATAATATTCTTAAAAAATCACATTTAATCTTTTTAGATATTTAAAAATTAGCTTGCAAATAAGAACACTAACATAAACATCATCAACTAAGTTAGATTAAAGACTCTTTAAGAAAATAAATTATTTTTTATTTGAATTTTTTTTTTTAAATGTAAAGAATGTATGAAAGTGGATTTATGATAAATCTATCAAATTTGGTGTTAAAATATGATATTTACTTTAAAAAATTCTAACATCGTGTCAATTTTGACAGGTGATTGTGTTAACCATTACTTTCACATGAAGTCATCTTCAGATTTTTTTCAATTAAAAAATCAATAAAAACAATATGGCAAATTTATGATATTAAAAAAAATCCATGCTAATATGAGTGGTGATAAAAAGAAAAGAGCATTCAAAAGCGATAGAACTACTATAATTTTATTGAGAGAAAAACCCAATGATTCTAAATGAGTGATTAGTGTATTTATTTAAAAGTTTGTTATGACATACCATATAAAACTAAATCATCCATGCACTTTGCTACTATTACACAATGCTTTATTTACCACCATCTTTTACAGTTTACAGTTTCGTTTACCCCAGCAATCTTCTTCAGAACTTTTATATCTCCTAATTTCAACTGCTAGCCATTGAAGTTAGGAGATATAAAAAGTTCTGAAGAAGATTGCTGGTGCAATTGAAACTGCAAACTGTGAAAGAGGTGATAAATAAAGCACTGTGTAACAGTGGTAAAGTGCATGGATGATTTAGTATTATATGGTATGCATTTGGCAATGCAACTTGCAATTATATATTAAGTTATTCCACATCTAGCTTAATTGTTAATTTTTTTAAAAAATTTAAACTTAATTTATAGTTTTCCATAGTCATTGACACAGTGTTTGTAATGGTATTATTCTCTTCTCTTGTTTGATTATTGATGGCCTGACCAGTGACCGTACTAGTGTAAAAATTGAACTGACAATCTTTAGATTTTTGAAATAGATTTAAGTTGACAATCTAACAAACTAAGCTGTTCTAGTAAAGGCAATATTCATACAATTTTGATATACTTATTTCTGAGAGCACTTCTGATGAGTAAAGTTGATACATCCATTTTTTCAACATTATAAATTATATCACTAGGTTGACTTATGGGTTATTTGGCATTGCCATGAGCAGTTGTTTTTTTTTTTTTAAATATTTTTCCTCTTTATCCAATTTTTTGTTTTTTTCCCAATCAAATATGGACGCCTTCTCTAATTATTATTTTCTGTTCTTTTAAATAATTCCATCAGTTAAATGAGTGTAATAATTTATAATATTGGAATGACTGATTAATCTTATCATTAAAAAAATGGAAAAATCACAATGGTTTTCCTCGGTACTATATAAAATTTCTACTGATTGTTGTCTTTGACAGAATAGCTCAGTGGTTAGAATATCATATTAAATCCAATATTCACATATATAAATGTTACTAGTTCGATTCTTATGCTAGTATTGTTATTAGTTGTAACAACAACACCGGAAGAAGAAAATAAAATCAAATCACTTGAGACGTTGAGTTATATATTAATCTGTACACTATTCCTAAAAAATGTCTTTAGTTGAAAAGTTCAAATAAAGTTCGAATCTTTTAAATAAAAAGATATAACAAACCAGATTATGGATATACTCCAACAAATAATTATTTAAATGCTAAGATATATATTATCCATATGTCAAAAATGTTTCTAGATACTTATCATGATTGGATAGTGTCTATACTAAGGAAACATCATATTCTTCCCTTATATTCAGTATGTTATTCAAAGATCCAAAACTCCTCACTCATAAAAGCCACGAGAAAAAAGTTAATTGAAAGATATGGATAGAACAACTTTCTAATACATATTATTAAGTACTGTTATAGGTGGCATAATTTGCATGATAAAATAATTTGCTAATGAAAAAATTGTGTTTGGTAATTAACATAGAATACAGTCTATCTTGACTATTCTAAAAGCAAAATTTCCTATACTTAATAGCCAACTATTTTTATTGATAAAATAATTTGCTAATGACATTATAAAGTAATAACATTTACAATAACATTTATTTTTCTTCATAGCATAAGCATGTGTTTTAAAGACCTACAGAGGTCCCTAGTGACGATTTTTTCAGACGCTCATTGCTAAGGTTTACAGCCTTGTTAAAACTATTAATAACATTTACAGTAAAGTTGACTATAATGTTTCTCAACCTAACAACATAACATAATTGTATTTAATTTAATTCCAGTATTTGAATCCCTTGTGATTATTTTTTACTTGACCTAATCTGAAATAATATAGTGTTCAGAAAGAGCTGTTCTACCCAATGCTGTTCTACAAACTCTGTCATCAAATATTTATGATCATAAAAAGCTTCTCATTAAAATATCTTTCAGTAGACAATTTAAGACTAATCACACTAAAAGATATTGATCAAAATATTTTGTATATATTATCCTTGAAAAATTACATATATTAGTTCTGCCAAAGTTATCCTGCTAAAATATTACTATGAAAAGTTGCCATATTCCTAAGTATTGTTTATAAGGTACAAAATCATCATTTTATCTTGATAGATAGACTTCAAAACTGCCTTTGATCTAGTAAACTGGGATCACTGTTTTCCATACTCATCAACTTCTATGTCGCCTGCGTTTGGTTTTTCCAATTTCAATTATGCTGCTAATAAAACTATCCAGTTAAATAACTATAAGCATTTCTCTACACTATTTACACCAAATAGTCATATTCCTTAGGGAGTAGAAGTATTACCTGAACAATTTCCCACTTATTATTATGATTATCATTATTGCTGTAATCTATTTGTAAACATTGATTAAACAAGTAGAGAAACTCATAAAAATATTTCTACCTCAACTATTCATTTTATTGGTGACATCTTAGAGTGGTTTCATAAATATTCTTCTTGTTGTTAGCATAGAACATGATTTTTATTTCAGTGTGGGATCTTTTTTATAGTCCAATATGATATCATTATGGTAACTCTTTCTGAAAACTACTTCTACCAAATGTTAACATTGCATAAAGCATATCTAGTATTCTACTCTATCTATCAAAATTCCATAAGTTCATTTCTTATTTAACAAATTGCTGTTTGAATTAATCTATATCATTCACAATAGTAAAAATATTTGACTTATATATATGTCATTAAAAACCAGTCAACATTTAGACAAACCCAATATCAATAACAATCAACAATTTCAAACTGTTGTCATGGCAACCTCTTTTTAACAATAAAGATGGAAAAACCACCTTTATTAGTCATCCAGAATATATATATACATGCTAAAGATTTCAACTTGACCACAAAAATTGAAATTATTAATACAAAGAAGTTTATGTATATATAATATTTAAATATTTGTATATTGTCTATACTAAACTTAATGTAATTATAAGGACTTGAACTCGAACTTTAAGCTCCCTACATTTATCAAATCTATCTCATACAATTGATATGCATGACCACACACGTGAAAAAGATAAATGGTCTTCAATATACATATTTCATGCTGAACTAGCACTTATCAGTTGGTCCAGATTATCATCTTCCACACCTATATAAACAATGCTCGGTTTATGTTAAGACAGCAAATCTTCAAACCTTAAAGAACAGACTTTAATTTGCTCCAACTGTTCAGCCATCATTACTATTGAAAAGAATGCCCAAATCTCTTGTTGATGTCGATATTATTATCATGCCCATGTTGACTTTAAGTCACTCTGACCCCTCATAAATAGGGCCATATCCTTTTAAATTCACAGAGGGGGAATGGGTAGTATACAGACTGAATCTTTAACATTTGATTGAATACAAGTACAATTTTGTATATATTTGGAGTATTAGATGTGACTTATAAGGTACTTGAATACAGACATTCAAGTTCCCCTCACTTATTCACTCTATCTCATACAACCAATACACATGACCATGATCTCCAATATACATATTTCATGCTGAAGCAGCATTCATCAGTTGGTCCAGATCATTATCTCCCATACACATATAATCTGGTCACTGATTATATACATGTGGGAGATGATGATCTGGAGCAACTGATTACTTTTGGTTCAGCACAAAATTTATACTGTAGATCAATAATCTTTTACACTTGTGTGTGGTCATGTGTATCAGTTGTATGAGATAGAATAAATAGCTGGAGGGAGCTTGAAAGTTTGTGTTCAAATACCTTATAAGTTACATATAATACTCCAGGTACATAAAAAATTGTATTTATATTCAATAAAATATTAAAGATAAAGATAGTAGATAATAGGTAGAAAAATAATTAAGTAGATTGACAAGTGGATGAGTAGATACAATATGTTGATATGAAGATTTTCATGGATTGCACATATAAAAGACATATTTTGTGGGTTCATCCATGTTAAAAAATTTAAATATTGATATACCGATGTTTCAACTTGATCACACAAGTTATCCACTGGGTGATAAAAGGTAGAAAGATGGTTGTAGAGGTGCTACAATCACTGATTTGAAGAAAAAAAAATGTTAAAGCTCCACCAATAGCAAAAATGTTAAATTAAGAATGTTTTTTTTAAAAAAATCTTTCCAAATAGGAAAAAGTTTGCATGTATCATCTCACTTATTGATACAATCTGGCCTTTTAAGTATCTCAATGGCTTCTCTAATTTTGCACTGGTAGAGATTATCACATCTGGATATGATCCCACATTGTATATATAATCAGTGCTTGGTTATGTTGAGATAGTAAATCTTCACATACAGGCTTCAATCTATTCTACTCTTGAACTCTTTAGTCATTCATACCATTGAAAATCTGATGATGGTATATCCAAATCCTTTGTTGATGCCAATATTATTGTCATGCCCATGTTAATCCTAAGTCATTCTGATTCCTTATAATGAAAATATGATGAAAATGAAGTTATATGAACTTAGTATTTGGAAACTTGTAAAAATAAAATAAAGTGAAAACCACAATGATGAAACAGGCTTTTAAAAAGAATAATATGTTATCCTATGATCAAGTAAAGTAGGTTTAACAAAGAAATGTATTAAATCTTTTCTTTGGTGTGTATCCTTATGCTAAACAAATATGAACAATTAACATATGATAAAATATTAGAGATTTTAGGATATAAAATACTGAAGGCGTTAAAAGTATGGATTAGGCAGAAGAATGAAAAGTTAAATTGGAAATATAAATTGGTAGTATAGAAGCATAAGAGTAAATGAAAGAAAAAAGATCACTTACTAAGAAATTAGACAGGGGAATTATAAAATATCATTGAAAGAAACTGTAGAGAAAGAAAATACATAAAAGTAGTGGTACTGAAAGATAATTTTAAGATTGGTTACATGTATTTAAAAAAAAATTAAGAAATAGAAAGGCTTGGAAATGTGATATGGTTTGACAGACAAGATCTACCATTTGACAAATTTGTGTGTGTGTGTGTATATAAATGTAATAATTGCTTAAGACTAAGAGGGTTTGTAAGTAATCATTAAAAGCCAGTCAACATTAGACAATGCCAATATCATTAACAATAAACAATTTCAAATTGTTGTCAAGGCAACCTTTTAACAATGAAGGTGGAATGCCACCCATGTTAGTGGTCCAATATACTTATATAGACACTAAAGATTGCAATATTGAGTGTATATATAAGTATATTAACCATTATTATTGTTAAAAGGAGGTTGCCTTAACAACAGTTTGAAATTGTTGATTGCTAATGATACTGGGATTGTCTAAGTGTTGACTAGCTTTTAATGATATATATATATATATGTATAATTTCCTTCGTACAAATGTATTTATATTGGCTGAATATATTTCTAGAAGAGATATGGAAGTATTAAACTAGATCAAGAGATTATAGAAAACCTAGAAAATGATCGCATCTTAGTGGATTAATAAGTTTCCCGAGCGATGCGGAGAGAGAAACTATCTATGGTTTACAGAAGGCAGTGGAATGATATTGATTGAAAATAAAAATAATGATCTATTAAATTATATTTTCATTTAAATAGACATTATACGAGCTTTAATTATTAGGCAGAAAATTTTCTGGGTGGAGCCGAAAATCAGATGCAATATATGTTTGCTTTAATAATAAACGGAATCACAAGCTAAAGTTTTAAGTTGATTCTTTTATTATTACTTATTAAAAATTAACTCCATCAACACCTGTCAATATGCGCCAATAAAAACTGACAAAAATAAAGATGACTCAACTTGTGAACAAAAACAAAATTACTTTCATGTGTAAAATATATAATAAGTTAAAGTTTCGGTGGAAAAACAGTCTTTGAGTTGAGAAGATCTTACGAATTAAAAGATGCAAGACGGTAATGCTTGGCACTCTATAATTAAGAATTAATCGAGTGCCATTACTGCCTTGAATCTTTTTCATTGCTTGTCAACAAACTGGGGCATTTTGAAAAAGAATTAAAGACGCGGACAGACTGACATAATCGAAATGACAACTTCGGTACATTTATAAAGATATATTTATTTTTCCAATTGACCCGTACCGATGAGTCAGTGAATTGGGTTAACCCTATCAACACCGAGGCACCAGCAATTTCCTTTAAATATAAAAACTTTCATTTCTAAACGTTTGTTTATCCTCTATTTTCAACGCTTTCATGTAATTTAGTTTTATGGCTGCAAAATGTTGACGGAATTAAAACATATTAGAGAAGAACTACGATTATTAAAAGTAAATTTAGATTCAATCAAAACATTTTAAAATAGATTAGAATATTTTAATGTTTGTAAAGAATTCACAATTTATGAATATATAGTTTGAGTAGCTAAAATAAATTCAATTAAGTGTGTGACCATAAATAATGGGCAAGTATAATGGCCGTAACATCTTACTGCCTAATAATCTTTACTTGATCGGCCAGGGAACATAACACACATGTACTATAGAAATGCATGTCAGCTTGAGTTTGAATTTAAATAATTATCTACTGAAGTCATTACATCAACAAAGTGTCCTCTTACTTTCTCTTTGGCTATTCAACCTCTTTAATGGCCAATGCCAAATGTGACTTAAGGCAGTCTTAAAGTGGCACACCCCAATTCCATGGATCACAACCCAGCTCTAACATTTCTGGTGGTTACAATTTTTATAAAATCCAAATAATAAACTATTGGTTTTTTTAAAAATAGCCTTGTGGTTTATAATTGTTTATAGTATATTAAAGTATTTGAATAAAAAAAATTCAACTTCAAAATTTCCATTTCGGTTTCGGAAATTAGTCGTATTTGTAATCATTTGATATCGAGCAGTCATGGATAATGTAAACAATTTTACATTTTAAGAAAGCTTTAAATGTGGTATCTCTTTTCTGTAAAATATTATATTTTATGTTAAATACTACATTAGGTAATATAACACCTAAAAATAATTTCAATTATGTGTCGTTCCCAACAGTAAATGATGTGAAATATTTGTTTGTTGATGAGCAATCATTTTTCCATATCCATTACACTTAGTCTCAAGCCTTCCCATAAATCCCCAAAACTATGGATAGAAGCAAATGCTATATAATATATGTTTTAAAGATATATATATATCAAAATTACTCCAAATTAACAACTCAACCAGTCTAGCCAAAAAACAAAACAAAACAACAACTCTAAAACATTACCAATGGTTTCACTGCTACAAACAGACTTCTCGAGTGTAAAGAATTATATATATATAGAATTTAATTTTAAAAACATATACATTGATTCTGTAACAAATTTAATTGACAAAAAATAAATAATGCAGTTTATTATGAAAAAAACAAGTACAGTAAGACAGTGAGAGTAAGAAGGAGAGAAATACATGACTGAGTTTATGCATGATGAGAACATGCTGAGCATAATCAAGAAATGGTTGTATATGATTTATGATAGTACTTTTAAAGTTATTTAATGATTTCTATCTTTTTTAAATTAATATTTTATCAAACGGTAAATTACTGAACATGCATAATGAATGCGTGCATCGGATGTGTATGTATACAAGGAGTAAAACCTGAAATTTTTTTTTTTTTATATATATAAAATTTTACATTGAGTAACATCTGCAAAAATGTTTTTAGTATAGATACAGCTTTTTAAAAATAATATTAAAAACAAATATTAATACAGCGACACAATTTCAATTTAACAGAATTTAAAGCTAAAATAAATATCATCACATTATAATTGTTTATCGAATTATAAAGATATTTGAAGTGGATTAAAGATTTCCAAAAATACATTTTTGAATGTGTAGCATTCTTAAGTGATCTATGTTCACCATATTTTACACATGATCTCATTATTTATTAAATATATAACAATATCTAATCATTACTACTGGTTATAAAAGTGTCAAACTTTTTACTCTCACAACTTTGACACTATCCACTTTCGATAAAGACATTAATGATTATTACTAATCATTTATCAAATTAGAGATTATCTTATCATTTCTATCCAGATATATATATTAAATAAGAATTAATACATTTAATTATCACAATTTGATTTATAAGTGTCAAACTTTCTGCACTCACAACTTTGACACCATCCGCTTCATATAAATGCACTAATAATTATTACTAATTATTTATTAAGCTAGATATTATTATATTATCCAGAGCTCAGATGTAAATTTTATACCAAATTAAAGACTAATTAATCCATTTTTTTTAAAATATATGCTATTATTACTCCAACTTCATCTCTTTTTTGTATTAACATATCAATTTTGTTTCAAACTTTAAAAAAAAAGTAAAGAAACATGTAATCATAAAAGTAGTTTATGGAGATATTTTCCAAGTGGTTTGAGTGATTTTGTAATGTTTATGAATCAGTTGATGATGAGGAGAGGTTGGGACATCCTTCAATATCAAAAATCAAGAAAAATCTAAAAAATTAAATGAAACATTTTAACAACAGATTTGAAAATGAAGTGAATGAGTATAAAACATGTTTCATGTGTCTTGTTAGTCGAACAAAAACAATAGCTTTTGTCCATTCCATTAGTAGTGTGTGATTGTGCCACTTCAGATGCCAGATTTTAAAGAAATGTCATTATAAAATATAAAATTTAGATCTATAATTATGATCTTGAGACCAAAGTTCCATTGAAAATCCCCTGGTCTTTCCCGTGTGGGAAAAACACACAAACTGAGATGATTTTGATTGTTTTTGACCTTGATAGAATTGTGAAAGCTAAATTGTATCCAGACACACTGCAGTGATACTACAAGGGCTTATTACAATATTTATAAAATGATGTATGTAGAAAAAGACTTGAGAAATGACAAACAATTTCATCCTTAATCATGGCCACATCCCTTGTTGCAAATATGTCCTCATCTATTTTGTTTATTGGTTTTGGAACCATGTAACTTTTGGCTCTTTTTCAAAACCAAAATAACTTTGAAAAATAAAGATTTTGAATCAGGACAAGAAGGCAGCCATGACATTGTAAACAAAAATATTCATGGAAAAAGACTTCCGGTATGGAATCATAATGAAGAATAAATGCATTCAAATTGAAAGAGAGAATTCTGGAAGGACTAATTGTAATTTGACTTTTACTATAATATTTTTTATTTAAACATTCACGGTACTTTTACTCATCATATATTGGGGGGAAAGTATATTTTTGCACAATTTTTTCAGGAAATCAGTAAAAAATACACATCTAAATAAACCTTAATACACTAAAAATATGTAAATGTATCAATTTATGTATTAATTACTTTATATGTTTGTTGTCTGCTGCTTCTTGCTCACACATCTAACTTTATCTAGTGCTATGAATGTGACCTGCTCAGTTGAAGGTTTGTGCATTAAAAACATTATTGTGTTTTCATTTTGGACTAAAAATTTTATAGTTAGCTAATAAAGTAAAAAGGTGGCTGCTATAGGGTTGCATTAGATCCTAAGATCTATGTGCAGTGCTCTCATGTGCAGTGCTCTCAGATCCAAGGCTCCTCAGTGATGAAAGCCACAAACTAGGAACTAGTCTGAGAATATTGAATAAGTAGGCATTAGATAGTGATTTTATGCAAACCTTTTTACATCCATAGATTACTCTGGTTTGCACTGAGTGGCACTAGTGTATGGAGAGTTTAGCCTCTGTGTAAACAGTTTGTGTAAGTATAAAGAATGGTTATCATGTGATGTTAATCTTTTCTTTATAGTGAACTACACTCTTAAAATTGAACTATAAAATATTTAAAAGTAAATTATTCAGTGTTGTCATGATAAAGCCATCTTCTGATGGTTATATAAATCACAAGCATTTATTTGGTCATGTCTTCAATCTCAGTGAAATAAAAATTGTTTGTAATGAATATAATAATAGGAAACATAAAATTAAGAGGGCTTGGTAATGATAATTTTGTGATGAATGAAAAGTGTAATAGTTTTCAGTTAAGAATTGTTTGGAATATGCCCAATTATAGTGACAATTTTGTAATTTCTACACAATAATTTGATGTATGTAATGAATTGTTGGGTTCTGATCATTGTAAATGCATTTAGAGTATATTACTATTTATCTCCCTATTTTTAGAATTAATATTCCTTGTAATAACATTCAAAATCATTTCTTACTGTCAATTTTTTCAAGCATCAAGAAAATAATAAAATGGTTTGCCACTGAAAAAGTTCTCGTGTGATGTTTAAGCACAAGAAGTGATATGTGTGAATTTTGATGTCATTTTACCACTGAGATAAATTACACACAGCTCTCAGAAATTATATACTTTTATTGAGACTGTTTTATGGAATGACAAATGCAAGTCACTTAATTTGAATATTTATTTATGAAATAGAAGAAGTTAATTGCAAATACCTTGATTAGGTTATTAATACAGATGGAAACTCAATGTAAGAAATTAATTCGAATTAAACTTGGACAAAATGCTGTCAGTATACATAATATAATATTAAAAAAAATATGGCTGTGTATTTGAAAAAAGATTTTCAAAAGATATAATACAACAATTCTTACTTATGGATGTGAGATTTGGATAACCAACAGAAAATTATAAAAAAATAGGAAAATATCGAAAGTGAAATAAATGGGGGGGGGGGAGTAAATTCATAACAGTAATATCATTGAAAAAATTAAGAGACTCAATTGAATCTGGACTAGTTATATTCCTAGAAGAGATGGTTGAAGTTTTAAATGGTAATCCAAGAGATTTTTGATGATCTAAAAAGAAACTATATGTAATATAGATGGATAAAATAGAAAAGTGATGAAGAGAAGTGAGATTGTTGATCAGAGAAACTGGATGAAACATATATACATCATCATAGAGTAGATCAATAGTTGGGAAAAAATGAATGTTTGTGTTTTAAGCACATGTTCAGAACAAATTTGACCCAGTATCCATTTGTTTATTTATCTTTGCTGCTATGGTGTCTTCAAATATCTTTCATAATTCTACAATTTAAAAGTATCAATACTTTTTCTGTTTGGGTAATTTAGCAAAGTGGTGGACCGACAAGGATTTAGTCTTGTCTGAAAAATCTTTTTTTTAAAAAAATTGTTTCCTAAGTGAATTGAATTATTAATTCTTCCACATTACAACATATTTTTGCACACACACACACACACACACACACACACCACTAGTGACTGTTTGAGCTCAACATTTTATTTTAGTATTAAAACCTTTATTCAATATTATAAATCAATTATTATTATTCTTTTTTTTCATATGTCATAGCATCGCCGGGAGGCAAACCCGCAACAACCGTCTGCAACCAATTGCTTGCTTGCAAGGCGGCTGCGCTGACCTCTCGGCTAACAACGCTTAACAAATCAATTATTATTATTCTTTTTTTTCATATGTCATAGCATCGCCGGGAGGCAAACCCGCAACAACCGTCTGCAACCAACTGCTTGCTTGCAAGGCGGCTGCGCTGACCTCTTGGCTAATAACGCTTAACAAATCAAGTATTATTTTTACCTTATTAGAAATATAGACTTGTCAAAAATTTATATTTGAGTTTTGAAAATCTAGAAAAAAAAATTGAAATATGTAATGAGAGCAACAAGTTTACTTTTATTGGAGGCTTTCCGTATGTAGGGTAAAAAAGCCAAAAAAATTTGGCTAATGGAACTTCATTTCTAAACTTGAGAGAATTATTATATCTCATCATAAATCTATAAAATTCTAAAATTTAAAATTGCATTTATTATTATGAAAATACACAAAAGTTCTGCACTACAGTGATTAGAAGAGTGTTATATCAAATGTAGTTTTGTTTTTATCATCAGTACTATCACATGACCATTCCTATGCTTATGCAAGCTGTTACAACATTAACAAATTCTCCATACAATAATGGCACTCACTGCAAGCCATAGTAATCAATGAATTCTAAAAAGGTTTGTGCAAATTATCCCTATCTAGGTGCAGTACCCTCAGATTGAAGACACCTCATTAATGAAAGCAGTCTGGGAATATTGGATGAGTATGGACTAGATAAGGATTTTGTATACAAACCTTCTAGCATCCATTGATTATTATGGCTTGCACTGGCTGTTAATACCAATACAGGGAATTTTCTACTGCTATTTATTACTATACAAATATTTTTTAAAAATATTTATAATATCCACTTTTTTGCTCATGGCTAACAACAATAGAAGATAATTTTAAATGTAATTCTGCAACTGCTGTTTAAAGAATTTACCAATCAGTAGCACTGTTACACATTTTTAATGCTTTCTCTATAGAATATTGACATCTTTAGATTTTTGTTTTAAATTTAGTTCCAGTTTCTATCGCCATGTAAATACATAATTCACAAAATAGTATTATAGACAGCTACAAATGAATGAAAAAATGACAGAAAGTGACAGTAGAACCATCAAATAGTAGTACTATGAGTAACAAAGTCACCATAGACTAGTACCACCAAGTGCAAGCCATAGTAATCAACAGATGCTAGAATGTTTGTGAATAAAATCCCTATCCAGTGTCTACTCATCCAATATTGTCAGACTAGTTTCTAGCTGTGGCTTTCATCAGTGAGGAGTCTTGAATCTGACAACACTGCATCTAGATCTTGTGATCTAATGCAAGCTTCCAGAAGCCACTTTCTACCTATTTAGTTAACTATAAAGCTATGAGTCAAAAACACAATAATATTTTCAAGATATCATGTAATGTTTTTATGGTTTTAAACCAATCCTTCCCATAAAATTATGGTGACTATGGTTATTAAAAAATCAAAGATACCAAATTGTATGGGTACTGAACTGTGTTCAGATTGATATGATTACACAAATGAATTAGCTTGAATTGAAAACATTATGTTTTCATCTTAGGCTCATAACTTTCTAGGTAACTAAACAGGTAAAAGTGGCTGCTGGAAGATTGCATTAGGTTTGGGTGCTCTTATATTCAAGATTCCCTGGTGATGAAAGCCACAAGTTAGACATTACTCAGAGAATATATGATGTGTAGGCACTAGATAAGGATACCACACCCAAACCTTCTAGCATCCATTGATTACTATGGCTTTCATTGGCTGGTACTACTGTATGGAGAGTTTTTATTAGCAGCTTGTGCAAGCATAGAAAATAGTGTTCATGTAACATCATGAATTGAAAGATGTTTAGTTAAATGGTCAATCTGACACTAGGGTATTTGGATGGGAAATGAAGTCTTAAACAATTGATCATTTGCTTAGTAATACCTTTTACATTATTTATTCCCCAATGCTCAAGTTTTACATTTATAGATATTTAACTTAAGATGAGAATATAACAGGGCCAAAAAGGAATGAATTATTAAAAAAAAAGATCATTCTAAAGCCAAATGTTTATCTATATACTTATGCTCATCTAATTAAGTAATATTCTGTAATTTACTTTCAGCAACATCCCTTGTAAACGAGTATCATTCCAATTTCTATAAAAAAGAAAAAAAAGACAAAACCTAATAATAATAATAATAATAATAATAAATAATAATAATAATAATAATAATAATAATAATAATAATAATAATAATAATAATAATAATAATAATAATAAAAAGTTTCACCATAATAATAATAATAATAATAATAATAATAATAATAATAATAATAATAATAATAATAATAATAATAATAATAATAATAATAATAATAATAATAATAATAATAATAATAATAAATAAAAATAAAAAGTTTCACCACCAGCATATTATTAAAAATAATAATAATTATAACAATAACAGTAATAGTAGTAGTATACAAGAGGTGAGTTTTCTGATGCCTATATAGATCAATATGTGAACCACAAACATAATTATGTATAGGACATGTTGATCCTTTATTCCACATATTTGATGTTTTGCATATTGTCTTTAACTTCTGCAGCAAACTGTTTCTGGAGTCATTTAACATGGTGCCTAATTGTAACTCTCTGGTATATTTTATGTCTGCTATATCGTCCTGATAAAAATAATCAACATTTCACAATTTTAGAATCTCCTTCAGATAATCGAAGTATTCCGCTTAATGAAATTAAAATTGTTCTGTGTAGTTTTAGAAATGGAAAAGGAGATCGTGAAAAGTTTTGAGAGAAGTTTTAAAATAAGGTAATGATATTTAGTTTCAAAAATATTGGCCTTTTTGTAAAAGGAATATATGGACTCAAGAAATTGTTCTGCATGCTCTTGAGGCTACTTCTATTGTATCCATTTTAAAAGTAAAGGGAATAGATAACATTGTAGTAATTATCGTAGAATATTCATTACAGTAAAAATACTTTGAGTGATTTTGTTGAATTGATTCCTTTAAGTCATAGATGAATTGTTATCAGAGACTCGATCTAATTTCAAAACATCAAGAATCATTATAGTTATGGCCTTTCTTATCTGGAAAATGCAAAAAAGTAATTTATATATTGCTTTTATTGATTGGTCAAGGCATTTGACTCAGTGTTATTGTTTGATATTAGTTGGTTGCTCGCCAAAGTTTATTGATATTTTATATTTTACTCTACAAGAAAGAATATCTTGTCAAGGGCTTGTGGCCGAGATGTCAGCACAGCTGCCTTACAAGCAGTTGTCCCGGGTTTGCGGGTTCGCTTCCCGGCCGATGTTTTGACACATGGAAAAAAAAATAAAGAATATCTTATGCACTTTTTAAATGTCTGTCGAACTGGTTATGTAATGAGCGAGCTTGTAAATGCTTCTTTCGCTCTCTGAAAATATTCAGATTCACTAGGATTTGAACTCAGGTCATATATACTAAAGGATAATGTGGTACTTAGAATTAGACCTTTATAAAAGAAGAGCGTGCAATAACAATTAATAAATAAACAATAAAGCGATCTTTACAGACTACATACATATATGTGTGTGTAAAATACAATTTAATAAGAATGACAGTTTAATATGTGGAAGTAATTTATTTTGCAATAAATATAACACATACTAATTAATAGCATTAATTATGTACTTAAAGTACTTTTTTTTTAATTTCCAAAATTTTCAAATGCTGATTACAAAACTGTGGTAACAATAAATCACTTTGACAAAGTTAATTATTTTAATCTGAATATATTAATTTTTGTCAAAATTTTTTATATCACAACCTATTTATCAATATTTTTATTTTTAAAAAGTACTTAAAGATAAACTTTTTATACTGCTTTTTATAAACTCTTTATGGTATAGCAGTTAATAAGTTAGTCTTCCATGAAATTTAGAATAAAATTTGGAAACTTTTTGGGATTCATAAAAACTCTCAGACAATGTCAAAATTTTTTTAAGTAGTCAATCTACAATTTTTCATTCCTCAAACAATATAAGCATAAAAGGTCAAAATCTTTAAATCCTCCACTGCAGGAATTCCAAGAGCCCTTATAAAATAAGAGTGAATCAGAAGACAGTAATAATTTCTGCATAGAGAGACTTGAACGGTTTTGTGTGTGTGTGTTGTGTTACTGTCTAAGTAAAAATAAAGATACCCATTTTCCAATCAATATTGGATGGTTTGATTATAGATTGATTATCTGGAAAAAATCCTAATCTACTGCAAAATTTTCAAATGTATTTACTCAGTCCTGCTTGGAATTCAGATCACACCAGATCTTAAGCATTTATAATATTCATCATCAGTAAATGGGTTGTTTTGCTATTAAGTAAAGTTCAGAACAATATAAAGTGATTATAAAAACATTGTAGAGAAAAGGAATTCATAAGAAGTTTGGGCACCAGACCTGCAAATGCCAGGATCGATTCTGGGACCTCCTGACCCCAAATCGAATGCTCTACTAATTGTCCCAAACTGAACAGGGCATGGCATATTACTAATTATATTTAATGTATGTATTTTAACATTATATTTATTGTAATGTAATGAAAATAAAACAAGGATGGAAAAACACTCACATATCCTCATCTGGAAATTAATAAGCCTAATGAGTATTAGGTTCTTTTTCACCAACTTCTCTGAGGGGCTGCTAGATGTATCTTAACTCTACAGAGCGAGAGTTATTAAAAAGGCTTAAACTTTTTTACATTGTTAAAATGATTACCTTCTGATATAGAATGATATTCACCAATTTTTATAGGTTTTTTTTTTTTTTAGCTTTATACTAATATCACTAGTTCTCTTTTGAACTTGAATTTTTTTTTTTATCATTTGTTTCTTAATTGAGAGTTTTCTTCTTTTATTACTTGGCATCAATTTTAAAAATCCAAACCATCTTTCAGAACTATAAGTTCAAGTATGAGACTAATCTTAGTTAAAAAAATTTCTTTTTAAATGTGGAACATGGGGTTGATTCACTTATTTTTCCTGTTATATTTAGTTTATTTAACTGATACTAAGAAATCTATACACATAATTTTTAGCTTATTAATTGGACTTCCATTTTCTAGATGACTTTATCTTCATCCAAAATTGATTTTGAATATTATATATTAGTGACTCTATTCTCAAATCAGTGAAAAATAAATGCTATTTAAAATAGTAACCGAGTTGTTGATATTAATATTTATCAATTTTATCTTCATTTGTTAAAATGTAAACCCCAATAAAAAATTAGACTGTACTTCTAAACAAAATAACACAAAGCTATTTTTCTAAATCAGGGATGGCCAATCTATAATGCATGTACCAAATATGGTGCATGGTTGGATTAATTTTAGTGCATTTATTGCCTAATTAAATAAAAATAAGATTAGATCATGTTAAGTAATATTGTCATCAAAAGCAGTTTTTATTAATATTCAGAAAAAGAATTATAACAAAAATTTATTTAATTCAGGAAGTCAAACTAAAGATAAAAATTATTCAATGTTTATTCTGTAAGTAGATGTTTTTCACACCTGTTTAATACTGACATCTAATCTATACTTGGTTTTAAACTTTTGTTTAAAATTGTTTATTTTTTGTAAGCCCAGCAGTTTTATTTTTTATGAAAATTATTTTCATCAATGAATTTGATAAAAGAAACAACAACAGGTTACAATAATGTATTTGCTTGCAAGTTTGTGATGATGGTTGGTGTTTTAGAAGTAATTACATGTGGGACTATTTCCATAATCTAATATTAATTGTTAAACATCTTTAGAAAAATTCAAACTTCATTTTAACTTTTGAATACATTCAACTGTTAATGATATCACAAAGATCAATATATAACAAAATGTTTCTATTGGTATACTTCTATTTTCTTCAGATATTTCTAGCCTCAGTAGTGATGATAGTAGTGTGGGAATCAAATCTGGATTTCATGAATATTGAATTTAAGGTGACATTCTAATCAACTAAACTGTCTAATTGGTTGGAGTGTTATCTTAAAGTCAATATTCACAAATCTAAAAATCCAGGTTCGATTCCCATGCTAGTATTGTCATTAATCAGGTTAACAACACCTGAAGAATATAGAAAAATAATACCAGTCAAAACTTTATGTACTACCAGGTGAATGTATTTGAAATGTTTGAATTTTTTTAAAGATGTTAAAAAATTATTTTTATATGATGGAAGTATTCCAACATAGAATTACTCCTAAAATGAAGTCACACTTGAATGATTTAAATTTGAAAATATTTCAGTTTAACTCTAAATATTAAAAGTTTGGTGGAAACAAAATGAAATCAGAAATCTCTCTAAGTAAGTGATATTTATATTTTTAACATTTTTCATAATAAAATAATGTACTACATATTACTTTTTTCTATAGCATCTTTCATCTATACCACAATGTATTCTACATAAAAATTGAATATTTATGCAAATGTTTTATGGCACAGATGAACTCATGAGTGGAAAAATTAATGCATGGATTATAAAACTGACCACCATGCCCTAAATTATATGAGACAGTAGCAATTGACATCATTCTACCCATGGGATATTTTTGCAAGCATAATTAAACAATGGGTTAATTATCATGCCAACAAAACAGTATGCCTTTTGTTTAACATATGCTATCAAATGCATAGTTAATTGACTTGTGTTCAAATTCTTATGGAACTTAACTTGATCATTTAAAGATTATAGATAACTTCTGAATTTGTGCATACAGTAGCTCTGACTTTAAATTCAATGTTCTTTTTATCAAAGGCAATAATCCATAATGTAATGTGGAGATCTGGATATAACAGCAATACCAATAGTTTCTTGTGCTTACTCTGTTTAACAATAGATGGATCTGGAATCTATTTTTTTTTAAAAAAAAACTACTTTTGAAGGTAATCCATGAGAGATAGGGCTTGCTAAAACCTGATAAAATTTCAAAACCCGGTTTTCGGTTTTTCATAAAGTGAAAACCCGGTTAACCAGTTTTTAGACAGTTTTTTTAATAAAGTATAAAAATAGATTATTGCTTTAAATATACAATAAAACCTATCTTAAATATGCAGAGCTATAAACCAAGGAAAATAAATAAAAATATACAACACAAAATTTAGCAATTAGAATTATTTTTTATTTAAGACTTGTATAAAATATTATTACTATTATATAATAATAAAAAAATTTAATTTTCCGATGATTTCAGCCATTTTTGCATAGAAATTTATCACTTGCAGGCTTTTTGATGGTTCTGCAGTGTCACCTGGTGGCCATAGTATGCATAACCAAACACTACCAAAAAATAACATAAATTTATTATTAATATTTCATTATGTGAAAAGAATAGAAAAGTAACAAAATATAACTTATAAATCTTGTTTTTTAATAAAATAATATTTAAGGAAAACTAATGCGTCCAACAGGTCATATTTCATGGATGAACATAAATTGATACAGAAATTACTGCTGATCAAAAAAACTCTCTCATTGTCTGTTAATGTGGGTTGAATCGATGCCAGTGCATTTAAAACGTTTTCTACTGTTACTTAAAATTCAATATATAGTATATTATATATGCAGGATATTTATTTTAAAAAATTTAATATTTTCACAGTTGTTACAACACAAAATCTGTACCACAGTGTAAAAATAATATTGTTTTTTTTCTGTCTTTTTAAATGTATTGACACTCAAATTCTACTTACTTCGCTATAATATTTTTTATTTACTATTTAAACATTACTTGTTTGTTCATACAATGTATACATTTTCTTTTTATTTGAATTTAAATAAATTACAATATAAATACTTCATGAATAACAGAAAAATAAATTTAACACTTGAAAAAACAAAAAAAAATTGACTTTCGGTTTTTCAGGAAAACCCGTACTTTATGGTTAGGTAAATTTTAACAAAAAACTGGTTAACCAGTTTTGGTTTTAACCAGTTTGCAAGCCCTATTGAGAGAAAGAGATTCTCAAGCTGGTTTCTACTTATTGACTCTTTTCTGAAATAGACATGATTTTGTATTATGGCCATTTAACTTAATTTTTTTAATTTCTTAAAGGAGATGGGAGTGGCAATCTCCAGCTTCTTGACGTTTCAATTATGACTCTTTAATATCATGTTCATTTTTATTTGTAATGTGTAAATTTAAATATTTTATGGCTACAGATAAGGGAAAATGAGCTTCTCCTCATTGTCCTTTAGATCGAGTCTTATTATATAACAGAATAATAATCGAGTGTAATGAATGCTTAAATAGTAGAAATTTGTGATTTAGCAATATAATTTTTAAGAGAATTTGTTATATGCACCTGATTCCATCACAGTCTATTACTAAAATGAGTATTGAAATACATCTACAAACTTGTTGTAAAACATGGATTTAGGATGAAGGTCACTCCAAGTTCAATTCATCTTTTCTGAATTCTAGCCTCTCTTTCCCACATCATCCCTACACACTTTTTTTATTTCATCCATCCATATCATATGTGGTCGCTTTTTGGGTCGTTTACAATCTCTTGTAATCCAGTTTAATTTTCAATTGTCCATATATTATCATCTCTTCTAGTAATATATCCAACCCAACTTCACTTCAGTCTTTTCATCCTTTCAATGATGTCAGTAACACCAGTTTGTTCTCTTACCCATGTAGTGCATTTTTGATCTCTTCTAGTTATCCCTAACATGCATCTATCTGTACTTTTTTGAGTGATCTAAAGTCTCTGTATAGTAAGTTATTTCTACTAAAAGCACTCCAACCAAGTTTAAATCTATGATTAATTTTATCCATTACATTTCCATCTGTCGTAATAATCTGCCCAAGGTATTTGTAGTTATCTTCTTCTAACTCATCATTATTAATCTTTTTATTTTCATCTTTTTAAAAAATCCATTGAATATTACTTTAGTCTTTCTAACGTTTATCTTTAGTTCTACTTTTTTATTTTCATTTGATATCTCTTACAACATTTCCTGAAGGTCTAAATCATTAGTTGCAAAAACAACTACATCATCTGCAAAATCTAAATGACAAATAATCGCCATTCACTTTTACTCTTTTAGCTTTCCATTTTAATCCACAAAATAATTCGTGCAAAAACTGATGTAAAAAGTTTTGGAGATATGGAATCACTCTATCATACAACTTTCTCAATGTTAATTTTTTTAATGACATCATAGTAACCTAATTGCTGCTATTGCATTTTGATAAATATTTTTCAAAATATGACCAAATCCTGAATCTATATCTTTTTTTTATATGTCAAAGCGTTGACTGGGAAGCGAATTTGGGCCAGCTGCTTGGAAGGCAACTATGCTAACCACTAGGCCATCAACTTCCTGACTGAATTCTTTAATCATTTACAAAATGCTTATAGAATCAAATGCTTTCAGTGGTATTAATATTATATTTTATTATTGCTGTAAATTCACTTTATTGTAAAAGGTAGAAAACAGGTTATAAGAAACTATCTACAACAGTAGCTAACGGTCCATGCAGTAGGGCAACCCAATAAAAGCCATAGTCAGTATAGAAAATGATAATCATGTGAAGAAAAATATCCAATAGGAATGATTTTGGATTAAACAAAAAATATAATAGAAAATCATCATTGTTATAGTGTGTCCAAATTATTAACATATCTAGAAAACTTCATCATCGAGCATGTTAGCATTTGGATACTTTTTAGAAAGGTATGATGATGAACCTCTATGCAGCAGGCTTAAATCATAAGCCAAAATGTAAATCATGTGATGGTGGTGACTCAAAAAGGTATCAGAAGGTGTTTTCATTATCGGATAATCCACAAGTGAAAACTCTACCAAAAGTTCTCAACTTAAGTAGGATAATAAATCAAAAATTGAAAGAGATCTTAAAACCATTAAAACATGACATGATTGCCATTTCTTATGCCTACACAAGCTGTTAAAACAGTGATGTGATTGATGTACCATGACTTCTCCTTAAACAGAGTCAGGAATCTCCCAGCAACTATGCCCAAAGAAACCTGTTAGCCACTTTACCTTCCCCTTCCATTCCCCACTCTGAGCTTTCCCATAATCTGCTATATCCCATTTCCACAACATAATCTTTGTCAACTCTATGGCCTTTATCTTTTCCCAAACCCAGCATAAAAACCAATAATCCATTTTCTGTATAATCACTTTGTTCATATTTATTCTTCCATAACTTCTTTATTTGTACCCTTTCTGCTTTCAAGCATTTACATTCAATCAACAGATGCCTAATATTTTCTATATCTTCCTTACACAATTTGCAAACTAAATCACCTATATTTTCCATTTACATGTATATTCTCTTGTTGCTAAAGATCCTGTTCGAGCCTTAAACAATAAGTTACTTTCCTTACTATTATCATAAATTAACTCACACCCAATGTTCCGTTTACTTCTATATACATTTAAACTCTTTTTATTCTCCATACTAGTTCTCCATCTCTCCAACTTCCTATTCGTTATTAATGCATCTATTCTCTTATCCCATTCCTTACCACTATAACACTCAACAATCCTCCTAACACAATTATCCCACATTTTATACAAGTATGCTGATATAAATTCTTTATCCAAATCATTTGCATACTGCATTACCTTTCTCACACATCTTGTTACCTCCCCTTTACTCATAACCCAATTAAATACTATTTTGGCTATTCTTTTATCATCCATAAACTGCAACCTACCAAACATTTTCATTTTACTTTTTGCATCTCTCATATAAAAACTTAACCATCTCATTTCTTCTTGAATTGCTTCCTTTGCTGTTTATACCTCTGCATCCAATGCATGCCATCCTAGCTTCTCTTTGTACTTTTTCTAAATCTAATACCCCTTTACTAACACATAACACATCAATATCACATGTTAACCCTGCTACTGTAACTCCCTTCCATATAATTCTAGCTACATCATATTTATTATATGAAAACACTGTTAATTTCTTTATCAATCCCTTTTTTTTCTTTGCTTCATTTATTAATTTTTTCTTCCATTCATCCAAACAATTTTTCTGATTACTTAAGATAACTGCCAAATAAGTATATCTATTAACCACACTTAACTTTATATCTCTCAATAAAAATTCTACATCTTCTCTTTCCCCAGTATTAACCATCATTATATTTGATTTTTCTTCACTAAATTTAATCCCCATCTCTTTACCCACCCTTGCACATGTCGTCAGCATAACTTCCATATCTTCTTTCTGCACACAAAAAGATATCCACAAAAAAAAAAAGACCTGACAAAGTATATACTCCTTTGCCACCTATTAACAGTATCTCTATTCCTCTTCCTAATCTTTCTATTGCTCTTTCCATTTCACTCAAATACAACAAAAACAAAATAGGTGACATAGGGTATCCTTGCCTTAGACCACCCCATTTTTAATTTTACCTGATTCTATATTCCCTAATCGATATGTATAGTAATTATTTTCATGTAATTTCTTAATAATATCAACTAAAGCTTTATCCATTCCCAAATTTGCTAAACTTAAACAGCTTTTCCTTAAATGAAGTCAAAAATTTGTCAGTAATTATGCCCAAAAAAACCTGTTAGTTACTTTATTTTACATTCCCCAGTCTAAGTTTTTCCATAATATGCACCATCCTTTTTCCACAACATTATCTTTGTCAACTCTATGGCCTTTATATCTAAATCCCCCTTAGCTTTTCCCAAACTCAACATAAAAACAATTATCCACTTTCTATATAAACTCTCATACAATAGCACCTTATAATGCAAGTCTTAGCAAGTACTAAGACTTACACTGGATAGCACTACTGTATGGAAAGTTTGTTACTGTTTTGAAAATGGTCTTATGAATATTCACAAGATTTTAAAATTGTCATTGACTACTATGTATCACTAAATAGATAATGATGTGTCGTAATGAAAATGTATGATAGTAGAAATAGTATTATTATATTAAAAAATGTTCCACAACTTTCATTTAACTTCAGTTACCATCATGTTCATGGAGTGACACCAGCAAGGCTACAATATTGATTCAATTGTTATTCGTAAGTGGTTTTCTTTAATATACAGCCAGTTTTGATAATAAAATTCTACATCTAATATGTACTGTTGCCATATTCAAGCAATTACTCTAATAGCATCTTTTATCAGAATATTGCAAAGTCACATATAAGAACATCCTTCTTCTATGTACATCCAAGTGATAAAAATGTATTCTTTATATCTTATGTTTTGTCTAGATTATATATATGTGATTTAGTAATCACAGACTCATATTAAAACAATCAAGTGTAATTTTTACTTTACCAAAATGGCTGTACTCTGCCTACAATTGTACTTAAAAGTTTTATTTTGGCTAGCCTGTTTCACAGGTGGATCTGATAACACTTCTGGCTATATCTTGTGCCAATGTTTGATTCTAACAGTTTCCATTTCTGAACATGGACTTGCCTCACTGTGCCAACTATTTAGCTTAAATAATGTTGTCTGGAAAATGGAGATTCTGTCTTTCAACTTTGAGACAGTGATTTTCTGGAGGGCATGTATACTGACATTCAAGTTTGATAGTAGTTCTTTGCAGATTACATATGAAGAATGTGAGTTTGGTCATTCAGCTTTGTAACAATAGTTTTCTGGAGAACATGTATTTTACCTTTCAGCTATATGGCATTAGTTCTCTGACCCTACATTCAAAAAGACTATTATCAAATCCTCAATCTTAATGAAAACATTCAGATTCAGTGAGCATCATTGTCTATTGACTTGTTCTTGCCCTTGTCTATGCATTATCTATCTGTATGCGTATAAATTCATGGTAATGAATGCTCATGGAATCTGGATTAGTCCATTATTTGAAGGTAAGATGAGATAAGACAGATTTCTCTTTTATTTATCCTATATGGCAGTGAATGTTGGCAAACATCATTTTAAATAATGTGTATTGTATTTTTAAATTTTATGATACATCCTACAATGAAACTTTTCTAATGCTTTACAGTGCACTAGTAAGATATACAAGTCTCACTTCCATATAGTAACTTAGGTGAAATAACAGTTCTTTATATAACTTAGTTGCAGTAATTATTTCCCTGTGATGAAAATACTCTATCTTTTAACATATTATTGCAGGTCAATATTGAAAACTAACTCTCCACTTATAAAACTATCAAGATATTTAAACTAATTTACATTCTCAAATTGATAACCATCAAAATGAAAAGTTGTTACAATTTTTCTTCAGTCATTGGCAGATAAAGAACGTTTTCGAACACTCATTAACAATCAGTAATTTTATATGTTGCATTTAAAATATTGAGTACATGCCGTAAATCATCTTTTGAACTAAAAATACGACAAACATAGCTTTTATAGCGGAGAGGTCAGCGCAGCCGCCTTGCAAGCAAGCAGTTGGTTGCAGATGGGTTATTCGCCTCCCGGCCGATGTTATGACATGGGGAAAAAAAAACATAGCTTTTATTAAAAATTATAAATCATAGATTAAGTAGTGGTTAAAGAAAAAAAAAACAATTTATAATGTGATTTTTATATTTGTAAAAATTGTAAGTAAAGCAAGTAAGTTTTTTAATAAAAATTGGTCCTTGTAAACTTTAATGCAATATTTAAGCCTGGTTCCTTTTACGGATTTCAGCAATATCAGAATCAATAAACTGTCTGAATCGCACTTTCGTGTAATAAATGTATCCATTTTGCTCCATTACGATTATAAATAATTGTTTCTAACACAATAAATTTTAACGGACGATCAAAATTTCTAATAAAAATTGAAATAATTATTAAAGTTTTACAGCAATAAAAAAAAAATGCGTTACTTGGTTTAAGATCTAAAAGTTGTTAGTTTAATATATTAGAATTTAATTACACTGTTTATACACATCACCCGTAACAAAATCATATATGTATCACGTCAAAACAGACATCGGCAAACACTGAAAAAAAAAAATAGTCGAAATAAATTTATTGTTCATGAGTTAATAAGAAGTTTGAATACCGGAAGTGAAGTCTCCATATTTGGAGCTTATGCTCCAGAGTTCGACTCTTTCCTATTGGACTAAACTAGACAGGGACAATGAATGATTGTCACATAAACATATAGATATAGCTCATTCATTTACAACATATCTCCTACGTAATAAATTATATATGATGTACTTTGTTCAAGCATTGTTTCCCAGTTAGTATCCAGCCATTTTGGAACGTCCATTTTATTTATAATTTTATAGAATAATCTTCACATACATGATCACCAGTTTTCAAACAGCTTGCATATGCATTGGAAATGGTGATTATGGGATGATTTAGAAGTGGGATGGTGGTGACTGTGGCTATTAAAAAGCCAAAGACACCAAAATGTATAGATAGTGAACTGGGTTCAGATCTATATGAGTATAGAAGTGAATGAGATTGAATTGGAAAACATTAATGTGTTTTCATGTTGGGATCACAGCTTTATAGTTAATTAAATAGGTAAAAGATAACTGCTGGAGGGTTGCATCAGATTCTAAGATCTAGGTACAGTGCTCTCAGATCCAATGTACCTCATTGACTAAAGTCACAAGCTAGAAACTAGTCTGAGATATTGGATGAGGAGGCACTGGATAGGGATTTTTTGCACAAACCTTTTAACATCCCATTTCTAAGGGCTTGTACTGAGTGCAATACTGTTTGTAGAAATATTCAGTATAAGTTGAAGGCTATCACTATACACTTTTAAACAAACAAGCAAAAAATATTATTAAACAGCACATGGTCACTATCTCATACTAGCACATAATTGTTATTAAACAATTCAAAACAAAGCAAAACCCTCCATATAATAGAGCCATCTTGTGCTAACAAGAGCAATCAATGGATGCCAGAAGGCTTGTGCATAAAATCCCTATCTAGTGCCTACTCATCCATCATCCCCAGACTAGTTTCTGACTTATGGCCTTCATCAGTGAGGAGGCTTGGATCTGAGAGCACTGCACCTAGATCTTAGGATATGGAGAGTTTTGCTTTGTTTTGAATTGTTTAATAACAATTATGTGCTAGTATGAGATAGTGATCATGTGATGTTTAGTGGTTTAACACCAATCCTGCCTAATAGGATAGTGGTGGCTATGGTTGTTAAAGAGCCAAAGACACCAAAATTTATGAGTGCTGAATTGAGTTCAGACCCATATGACTATATAAGCTATTGAGCTTGGATTGAAAATATTAATTGTGTTTTCAATTTCATTCTCATAGTTTTGTAGTTAAATAGAGTTAAAAGGTGGGTGCTGGAGGGTTGCATTAGATCCTAAGATCTGGGTGCAGTGCTCTCAGATCCAAGGCTCCTCACTGATGAAGGGCACAAGCCAGAAACTAGTCTGGGGAATGAGTAGGCACTAGATAGGGATTTTATGCACAAGCCTTCTAGCATCCATTGATCACTCTTGTTAGCACAAGATGACACTACTATATGGAGAGTTTTGCTTTGTTTTGAATTGTTTAAAAAATATTCCTGCCTACAATCTTTATATAAACTATATCTGTAACTATTTATTTTATTTTGTCCACCTCCTTCTTGTTTTTAAAGTTTTAGTTCTAGCATCAAATAACAAATAAATTCCCACTAGTGTTATCATACATTATTTCATAATTTATATATATTTCTATTCCAAATTACTTTTATTCATATTCATTTCACATAATTCCACTTGTTCCCCTATTCAACTAAAAAAAAATCTACAAAAAGTGCCATCTACTTTTTACAGTCTCTTGGTTAAGGTTTAATCATAATATGGTGTAGTATGAATTCTAACCTATGCAAAGAAATTAATGTATACTCATAGTACATTGCAGTGAAAAGGTGACTGGTCCGTTCTCTGGAACTACTTACAACATCAATTAATGCATGTGTTATGTAGTGATATAATTTACTTATTCACTATACATCAAATGTGATAGTGCATTTTATACCTTAACCAGAAACGTTTTAAAGTACTGGTATATCTGGATTACAAGTTATGACATAAAAGTGATAGTGCGTTTTATGACTTAACCAATGATTTAATAATATGTTAATATTAAATTATATCTTAAATTGAGCATAACTGCTATTGAATTGTTTTAAATGACTAAAACTATTATGTCTCAAGAATGTTTTCAAGAGACCTGCAAAAATCCAGAATGGCAGGGAAAGCACTGAAGAGGATTTATGAAGATATGATACATGGCATCACATTTATAACTTGTGATTCGGGCACAGTGGCACTTTAAAACTTTTATGGTGAATAGTTAGAGTATGTCACTGCTTATTATATTTGACGACTCACAGATGGCGCTGCAGGAAGCTTGAAAAGAGAATCAGTAATCTTCTTACTGGGTTACCCTGTATACATATATACATATTCAAACACATTAAACTGTTCATTCGTGTAAATTTTCAATAATACTTTTAAATATAATTTTTATAAAGAGATAATAAGATGCTAAATTAATAATTCAAAAGCGTTTTCTGTCATTAATTCTAACCTATACAAAATAACTTGAGTGCAAAGAAATGGAAATAATTAAAATTTATAACTGAAATTATTGGAAAACATCAAAATAGAAAAGATATTTTTCTTGCTTATATTCCGCCATAAATTATTTCAAAAAATAAATTTAAATTAAAGTTTTGTTTATTAAAAGGTATAAATTGGATTTATTTTAAATGAAAGACAATCAATCTTCATCAATTCATATAATACGTGTTGAATACCGTTCTTTATTTATTATTTAATAATAAATATATATATTATACTAATTTGATTATAAGTCTCAAACTTTCTGTGCTCACAATTTTGATACCTCCCAATTCAGATAAATATATTAAGGATTACACTAATCACATTTATTAAGCTAAAGATTATCATACCATCTCAGTTAAAGGTTAATATAACCGTTTTTTTAAAACATATTCATCAGTGATCTTAAGATACAGAATACGTGAAATTTATCAATGGTGGCGGCATTATATTGAGTTCTCAAAAGAGATTCTTTCCTAAAATGAATAAATATAAACAAACTTGAAAGACTAGGGTTGTATTCGTAATTCACTGTACAGTTTATTCAATTTATTATTCAAACAATAAGATGTCATCTCATAATTGTGATATAACCTCTTTGCAATAATAGACTGAAAACAGTTTTACCACATGCTAATTAGAAATAACTTCAGATCATAGACTAATACGTTTTTCTTATTTAAAATTTTAAGGTTAAAGCAAAATTTATTTTTAGTAATAACCTTCTTGGAAATCTGGTTGGCATTTCTTGAAGCTGTAATGCAAATATTTTTCAGAAAGCTTCCTTAACACTATTACATACTATCTGTAGTGTTTGTAAAAATGGCAGACATTTTTGTGCACTCCAGAAAAACTAGAATTTATTCGTAAGGCTGTTTTAGATCGCGCTCTGATAGCTGAGGAATTTAATTAGTGCATTGACGTAATGGCGATCGACAATTCCTAGAAATATTTGCTAATTACAAATGCTTCTAGATAAGAGACGTTACCTTATTGGTCAGTGCATTGATTGAGATCATTGCAGTTGTCAGAGAGCGAATAGAAGACGGTGTAACATCTAGCAGTAATTAGAGGACAACTCCAGTAGAGAGCAGTCAAGCAGGAGTGAGTAGCGAGCAGTATTGGAGAGACGTCTGTTTAACATCAGCAAAGATATCTCGTGTCAGTGCTGGCGGTAAATGACTAGCACACCCAGTGAAAATGTAGTTCACGGGTGTAGCTAAAAGACACCACAGCAGAGAAGAGCATTAGTTGCAAGAAGAGCATTAGTTGCAAGAAGAGCATTAGTTGCAAGAAGAGCATTAGTTGCAGAGAAGGTCATTAGTTGCAGAGAAGGGCATTCGTTGCAGAGCAAGGCATTCATTGGAGAGCTTCGTTAAGAAAGAACAGTGTGGGAATTGTATAACGTTATTTGCTGACCGCACAGTATGACTTGCAGTTATAACCTTGGCATAGTCATAAGTGTGGATACTACACTATCAAAGAACACTAACCATTGTTTGGAGAAACTGCACTAAACTTCTGAATAATGTTTACCTCTTTCCAATGGTTTTCAGTTCCTTCATTTCCTGCAGAATATCAAAAAGGAAGTTGCTTCACAGCAAACTAAAAACCTGTTTATGAGATCAGACTTGCCAATAATTCAAATTATAATTTCATCAACTATATTTCAATTCAAATCAAGATTCTCTTTTTGAATACTCAATCAAAAATCTATATTAAAAGAGTTAAAGTATAAAAATGGACTTTTTTTTGAGTTTCAAAAAAACTTCTTTTTTAGATCCGACAATAAAGCCAAATGGGTTTGATCTTTCAATATGCATCTAGAGTCTCATTAGAAAGTTCAGGACAATCCGTAATTGGTGTGCTCCTTTGATTCATATATAAAATTTAATAGGCATAGATCTATGCAAGTATGAACAAACTCAAACTATAAATGCCACAATGGCCGAAAAACCCTATGGCTACAATGGTAGAATTTAAAGATATACTAAAGTTCCTAGTAAATGTATCTCTGGTTGGAATCTCTATAGATTTCTTTATGATATTTTATTAATAGTTAAACTGTTTACAAAATCCATATAAATAAAAAACTTAATTCAACATCAATATATTGAATTCAATAAATAGGAAAGGTACCACTATGCAAAAAAGTTTCCAAAAATTGTAATTATTTTATAAATTTACCATTCAGCACTTCTTTTTTCAGGCCAGTTCTATGGTTATGACCGGCCTGGTCAAAAGCAGTGCTCAGCTGTAAATTTGTAAAATAATTATAAATTTTTGGAACAGTAGTACCTTCCATATTTAGTGAATTACATATGAATAAAGAAAGATATAAAATATAGATAGAGTTACATAAACATATTGAAATAAAATTTGTTTCTACTTCACCTTCGAGCAGTAAGTTACAAATTGTGCATTACCCAAAACAGTGAAACTCAATATCAAAAGAATTATTAGGCTGAGAACTTTCATGAACCTTTAGTCTCCTATATTCATAGCCTATCTTGGGAGTGTCACATTGAGTTGTGATTTTAAACAACTGGCTAGTACTTTATGCAAATTTATTCAATATCTTCATAGAATTAACTTTCTAGAGATGGAAAAGCATGATTCTTTCCAGTGTATTGCATTGTCTTTATGCTCCCTTTATTTTGCATTTAGTATCATTACACTCTGTGCACAGTACCTTTGCTACTGTGGGTTTGAATATATGGCCTATGGATCCTTGGTGTGAGAGGAATATAGATTTACTTTCAATGTTATTTAGTACTTTTCTACATAAGTAGTTATGCTGAGAAGTTCTGGCAAGGGTCTCTCCATAGTATACTGCTTTACATCTGTTGCTTGGGCATGCAATTTTGTACACAGATTGTGCATCTTTCTTTTCTATGAGAGATATTTTTTCAGATATATTTAAATATTTCTCCCAAAAATTCTTAAAGCATAAAATTAAGACACCTGAAAAGATATATAATCCTGAGATGCATTTCATGTTGAACCAGTTCTTTTCACTTGATCTAGGTAACAATCTCTCACACATGACTTCATCATTTGTTCAATATTTATAAATATAAAATTTATTACAATTTGATCTACAAGTATCAAATTTTCTGTACTCACATCTTTGGCACCATCCATTTCAGATAAATACATTATTCATTATCGAGAATCATTTATTAGGCTAGAGATTATTATATTATTTTTAACCCTGATATAGGCTTTAAATCTAAGTAAAGAATTATATATCTGTTTTTGAATTACACATAATCACATGGAATAATTCAACTTCATTTATCTTTTTCCATATGGAATATCTTTTTTAAAATACTTTTATTTAACTCAGAAATTCTGTTTGTTTGTTTATTTGACTACAATATTGTCACTGATTCTTAACATAAATCTACAAATTTTGTAAACAGAATTTATTATTGTGAATGCAGTAACAAAAATACATATAATAACAAAAGAACAATAATTTTATCCAAACTATATGCCATATTATTTACATATCCATTTAAAATGAATAAAGTCAATTCATAGTATTAGACAATACAATTAATAATAAAGTTTTTATATCAATATTATTCTCATAGAAACACAGTTCAATGCTTTATAGGTTAAGATATCCATCATCACAATCACACAAGAAAAAAAATTATGATTGACATTTTACTACATATTGCAACTCATCTCAAACTTCAGTTAATACAATATATATATATAATAATGGTATACATATATGCCATTACATCACTGTCAAATAATAAAAGAAATATTGATAAATAAAATAATTCAAATAATAATAATAATAATAATAATAATAATAATAATAATAATAATAATAATAATAATAATAATAATAATAATAATAATAATAATAATAATAATAATAATAATAATAATAATAATAATAATAATAATAATAATAATAATAAAATAATAATAATAATAATAATAATAATAATAATAATAAAGTTATTTAAACCAATATATATAATTGCTCAGGTGGCAAACTATTAAATAATTACTTAAAAGTAAGTTAAAGTAAAAATCTAAAGATAAAAGATTAGTATTTTTTTAAAGTAATGTAAAGGAAAATAATAAAAATTTTAATTAGTTTCTATTCAAAAAATTATGTTTAAATCTTAGTAGAATGGAAATGATTGTTCTATTAAAATGTAATAAATGTAAAGCAAACGAGTCCTTGAGGGCATTTAACCGATCAATCAGATAGATCAATTAAAAAAAATTCCTAGTAATAAAATCTGATGTTCCTGCTTAAAAGTGAACTGTCCAATAAATGATGTGAATGAACAGATGGTTCACAAAGAAAATCATCATTGGCATTAAGATCAGCATGAAACCAGGCAAGATCGATCCTGGAATTTGATGATAAGGAATTCAAAATGATATAAAAGGGAAGTGGAGTTTTGTTCAGAATTTTGGATTGCTCTTGTTGATTCTGTAATTTAAGCATATTTACGTGTATTGCAAACTTCAAAAATGTAAAGGTCGCACAATAAATTAGCTTCTCATATTTGTACCAGTTGAAGTGAATTCCAGCATTATGGTTTTGAAAAACAGCAAACAACGAACTGGTCTTCCCATAAACAATATTAATATTTAATGGATTTACGTTGGAATTGTGCGATACATCATGGACCTCCAAGATGAACTTCAAAAAAATCTACAGCCATGGAAAGTATGAACTTTTGTTTATCTTAATTAAAATATGAACTTTAAGAATCTAAAATAAGAACTTTTCAAATACTTAAACCTAAACGGTACCTAACCCATAAGGTCTCTTATCTGATTAAGCAGAAATTTAAATTATTTGTTATATTTTCTTTTAATATGTTTGCTATTATTGTTGTTGTTGTTTCCATTCTCATAACTTCTTTTAAGTTAATAATTTAAAATAAGTGTACATGGCTGCATAGATTTGTAAGATTATGTTAGTTTAAGTAGGTTAATTTTGGGCTATCTCTTTTGTAGCTAAATCTGTGCTGGTGGAGGGATGAATAGGTGTAATGTCACTGTAATCTGAAACACATCAGCATTCAGAGCTTAGTACTCAACTGAATGCATGGCCCAAAAGTGTAAACATCATGTCGTTATTGGCGATAGAGGTATTCCCTATACATTTGATTATGCTCTATGGATAGGGACTATAAGTTAGCAAGGACTGCTCTCCTTACATTTGGAGTATTCCATATTCTCAATATTTTTTTTTATAAAATTTCTTTGTCAGACAAATGCACATTCCGGTACTAGATGATCATTTCTTTAATAATATCGTGCTATAGATGCACATTCTGTCAGCATGGTTTTATGCTAACATCTTCATTTTGCATTGGTTACGTCTGTATATCAGGAAGCTAGCGCTGGTTTAACTGCAAACTTTTAGCCCAAGGTTAAAGGATTTGAGAGTCTTTAATTGCATATTCTATGTAGTCTATCTGCACTTAACATTATAAAATATTAAATTGTATAAAAATTTCCATCTGTGCAGATTAATACAAATATTAGAATTTAAATCTATAAAATAATGATAAACTAATCCTCAAATTTGTTTTATATATGTGATGTGCGCAATAAATGTTTGCCTTATTAGTTCTGGAAATGACCTTATTTTATCTTCATTAATAATACTTTGAAATATGTAATTAAAAATAAGTTTGATATTTATATTATAAAACTCAGCTACTGCTTGAACTAGTATCTAGGGCTATTGGTCAATAAAAGTTGAATTTTACCCAGATGTATCTGTCTACTGCATAAATTTTTTAGCACATCTTGATTATTTGTTCAGTATCTATCAATATCTAATTCTTACAACTTGATTTTGGGGTATCAAACTTTGTGCACTCACAATTTTGGCTCCATTCACCTCAGACAAATATATTAATGATTATTTTAAATCTTTTATCAGGCTTGAGATTATCATATACTTCTTAGACCAAAATTAAACTTTAATCAATTAAAGATTAATGGATATAATCTTCTTCCATCTTTATTCATGTGTTTTAAGAATATGTAATGGAATAAATACTGCACATATATCTACATATATGGTAGTGTAGATGCTGTTAAATTGATGTCATTATTGGACTATTTATCTTCTTAATGACTTAATATATTCACCTTCTTTTTACTATTTTTTTTAATTTTATTTTTTCTTTCCTCCTCAAAATATTTTTTTTATAAAACATAAGTTAATAACATTCAACATATTAATAGGTGAAATGAAAAGATTAAATGACCTTTACATAGCTCACCAAGGTCAAAATTTCTTCATTAACCATTATAAAAAGACCAGGAAGAAGAAAATATTTTGATCAGAATATTAATTGGAGATATTCTTTTCTATCATGTATTAACTCTCCAACTAAGATTATTTAGATATCCATTTACCAATCAATATGGGATAGTTAAATGAATTTGTTATGGAGATATTATATGAAAATAAAAAAATTCTAAACTTGATTGAAATCTGCAAAATAAATTTAAGTTTACTCCGCAGAGATTTGAACCTGGATTAATGCATTAGCATCCAATCTTATTAAGGCAAAATATCATGATGTAATATTTCCCCACATAACCAGATATATAAACCCAGATTAGATTTGAGAGATTATTTTAATTCTTAAATTTTTTAAGATAATCAAACTTTATCCAATCTAGTTAGACATTTAATATTGGTTAATCGATGGATAGGTGGAAAAAAAAAGTTGGTCGTTAATTTTGGTAGCTTTTTTCTTTATTCTAATTATCCATTTCTAACCGACAGTAGTTTGAGCAGATAAGTTAAATAGGGGCCAGCTATCTGAAAAAATTCTAAGACTGCTTGGAAGTATACATGTACTTAAAACAATTTTCATGTTTTATCTGGTTTCAATCCTATGCTCTTAATATGGCAATTAAATACTGCGTTCTCTACAATGTAAGTCTTCATTTATTTTTCAATAAATGATAAATTTAATTATAAGAAAATATACTTGTAACTTTCATCTTACAACATATCCTCTAAACAAGTGAATAAATTCATCTTAAAGAAGTAAATAGTTCCTAGAATACATTTCATGTCAAACTAGTACACATTAGCTGTTCCCACGTCACAGACTTTCACATAGGTTTTTAATATTTTGCTCAGTATTTAATAATGTTAAATAAATTTGGTATGAAGGTACCAAACTTATTACATCCACAATTATGACAATGCCCTCTCCAGGTAAGTACTTTAATGATTATTACTAATAACTTTTAGATTAAAAAATTATTATGTCATTTCTAGCCTAGATATATATTTTAAAATTTCAATTAAAGATGAATATATATACCATTATCAAGCATAAACATATGGAATAATTAATTCAATTTTATTTGTACTTTTTTCCATATGTAAAACGGTGAATTGGAGTTGAATTAATTATTCGTGTATTTGTGTTTAATAACATTAGATATGTCCATCTTTAATCAAGTTTAAAATATATATATATGGATTAGAAATAATATAATAATTTCAAATAAATTGATTAATAACAATAATTAAGATATAACAAAGATTAGGCAAATGAAACCTTCGGTCAAGCGTTTCTCACGAATTTACATGCACTCACCCCACTGGTCCATTTATGCTTAGAGCTTATCGCTACATAAGCTAATCTTTTGTTCAGGATTTAGCCTATTATGTGCCTAAAATATATCTTAACAAATGAATTGTATAAACTTATTCATTCTATAGCAGGAAAGAGTTAGAATTTCATTTTTAAACACCTGTGATTAGAAATAAATATTAAGTCTTGAATTTTACTGCAATAAATAAATTATTTATCTAGGACTGACTATATATGTAATAAAGAGAAGAGGAATAAAACCTCCGGTCATGCGCTCGTCACGAATTTATATGCATTCACTCATGAACTCAGTTTAAAAAACAACTGATTCGCTTATGTTTAGAACATGTTTTTTAAACTAAGATCACAGGGGAGTGCGTGTAAATTCATGAAAAGCACGTGACTGAAAGTTTTATTTCCCTTCGCTTTATTACATATATGGTCGGTGCTATATAAATAAACTATTTATTACTATAATTAAGATATTTATTTGGGGAAAATGGACTCATAGTTATACGAGCAGTAAGTATAGCAATATATTGTGGTAAATTTTACAAAAGAATATGATACAAAAAAGTGTTTCGCAGAATAAATTTATGTAACTTAAGATAAAACAAAATAAATTAATGAATTATACAAACCAACTACGTAAATTTAAAAATGAATTGTTAATAGAATAAATCTGTGTCTATAAGATGAATTTTAAATACTTTATAACACAAAATACCTCTTTGCATGGAAAAAATTTTAAACATAAAAATAGAGTTGTATAAATTATATTGGACTATTTCCATCACCTAATATGAGTATTGAATATCTTTAGAAAAATTTAACTTTATTTAAATATTCCAAATACATTCAACTGTTAGTAATAGCACATCAAACAGGTTAGTATATGCTCAACGTTTCAACAGGTATTATTCTCCCATCTTCGTCAGGTGTTGTGTTGTGCATATACTAACTGTTTGAAGTGCTATTATTAACAGTTGAATGTGTTTGGAATATTTAAATAAAGTTAAATTTTTCTAAAGACATTCAATACTCATATTTAGTTGATGGAAAAAGTCCAATATGAAAATACAACGAAAACACCATCATGACAAATCTTCAAGAAAACACATAAAAATAGAGTATTATGTAGTTCTTATTATCATGTATGTGTGTGTGTGTGTGTGTGATAGAGAGGGCATAAATATAAAACATTAGTATCATCATTTAGTTTTATATTTAGATAAAAAAAAACTAAAATATTTCATTATATATCTTCCAACTTGGGAGATATGGGTATGTTTAATATTAGATTTGGTGTCAAGATTATATGAAAGAGTTTTAAAAATGTTGTTTGAGGAATTCTACAGTCTTGACCATAATAAATGAGATAGAGTGCATAAAATTATTGCATACAAAGCAATGAGACTTCTGAATTTGAAAAAAAATGTTACATCTGTATTAAAACTTCTTTAATAAAAGAATAGCTACCCAAGACATAGTTCTAAAAGATCATAATACAGATCTACTAAATAATTACCTAAAACTAAGTTCACAACTGATACAAAATATTTATTTAAATATTAAATATTTATTCTCTAAGTACACACACTGTAATGTTGTTATAATAGTTCAACAATGTCTGTCAAGTACTGAGGATAATCTCAAACCAATGCACAAAATAGCAAGCTTTGAAAAGAGTGACTGTCATATCTTTTGAACCTAAATTCCATTACATAGACCAATCTAAAGCAGCTTAGTTTGAGAGCATGATATTTCTTTATTCACTTTACATCCATTAATTTCTTTCTATATATTAATGTTCATAAAATTTTTCAATTTACTATGTGTTAATATTACAAACTATTAGAAATTACATAACATTCAATTTTATTTACTAGACACAGAGATGGTATGTAATTTAAACAGCAGGGAAAATTGAATATTACATAATTTCTAATAGTTCACCATATTAACATGAAGTACAAAGAAACATCTTCACACTATCAAACTAAGATGCTTTAGTTTGGCCTATATAATTAAGTTTAGGTATAAAAGATGGCTGCTCTTATCTTTTCAAAAGTCTCTATCTGTGCTTTGGTTTGAGAAAATTCTCAGTACTTAACAATACATCACTGAGCTACTATAACAACATTACAGCACATGTGATTAGAGAGTAAATCCCTGCTGTTTAAAGTACATATGATCTCTGCACTAATAAATAAAATCAAATATTACAAAATGTTTATGTAAATTTAAAAGTGAATTTTTAATAAAGCAAACCCAAAACAATATAGTAGAATAACTATACTGTTTAACACGAAATACAACTTCATATGAAATAAGATATCAACCTCCATTATACCCAATAAGCATTGGTCAAGATTTCTTACAAAAGTCAGTAATGTTCCTGTTAAAATTTAGATTATCATAAAAATGTTATTCAGGTTCCAACTCTTCTTACTCCATTCTCATTTATTGCATATTATATCATTTACAACTTTCTTATATACTACTTTTTATATCAAAACTTTATTCTTACAGTTTCGACTGTCCTACAGTCATCATCAGAGTTACTGTAGGAATAAAGTTTTGATATAAAAAATAGTATTGTTAATGTATTTAAGAAAATTATAAATGATATATGTAAAAATAGAAATCAATATATAAGAAAAGGAAGAAGAAAATTGTCATTTATTGACAACTTGAGTAATCACAAGATTTTTGTGCTTTTTAAAATTAAAATCCAGTGCTATCCTATAAGCTTAAGCCTCATCTAATTTCTGATTTATTGCCTTTGTCAATAAAAAATTTTGAATCTGTCAAAAACTGTAAGTGAAAATCTAGTCTCAAAATATGGATAACACTGGGTAAGAATTTAAAAATTGCTAGCACCTATTGATTACTTAATCTTACACCTGGTGGCAAAAACAGAAGTAGAATAAATTAAAATTTTCTCATGAAAAGCATTGTATAATCTGGGATTATGTGATGTTTTTATGGTTTTCTGAAAATGTTAATTTAATAAGGAATCCATTAAATATCTAACTTATTCGAGTGCTACTTCAGATTTTTGAAATTCATGTGCAAAATGTTTTTTAAGCATTATGCTAAAAGTTTTACAATATTTAAGTTGATACTGACTTAAAAACATCAAAACAATTACAGAGATTGTAGTTTCTTGATAACAAGATTACTATTATGTTTCTATTAGAAAAAAAAAGTTATTGAGAAATATTATCCAGATTATAATTAATATAAAGAAAGCCAGACATTTTACTTTCAATTTTATTTAAAAAATAAAAATACATTCATTATCACCATCAATTATTACCAATCCATTGCAAGACTGTACATTTTAAATTCTTGTTTCAATGAATAAGAACCACATACTCAGTAATATAATGAGCATGCTAATAGCTCTAAACAAGTTTTTCAATAAATGCTGAAAGAGAAAGCATTTAGAATCTCTGTCTAGAAATTAGTTCAATCCCATATGACTATTTAAGTTAGATAGTTGGATTTGAAGATATACAGTTGTCTCAAAATTTCAGATTTTCTATTTAATAGTTAAGTATTCAATCAATGCTGGGCTTGAGTTTATATTTTAGATCTAATATCTGGATGTCCTAACACCTCCCTGATAAGTGCCATTAGTTCAAAACCAGCTTGGAGATAGGGTAGATAAAGATTTTAAATGCTTTCTCTTGTGGCATTTATCAAAGTTTGTTTAGAGCTATTAGAATACTCATTATATTACATTTGTAAATATAAGCTAATTAAGTCACATGATGTATAACTTTGTTTCTTTCTATAGTCAATAAAATGGAAAATGTGTCCTAGGCTTAGTTCATACATGCATTCTATACATATAAAAAATGTCTGTATTACCTAGGTGTTTGTGTTGAAAAGTACAGTATACTTGTGGTTAAATGAACAATACATATTCTATTCTTACGAAACATTTATCAACAAAACATGAGCTATTATATATAATGTACAATGTACATGAGAGGAGCTTGGAACAAAATATAGTGTCCCTGATGACTCCATTGTATATATAAAATATCAAAAGCTAAAATAGTTAATAAAAATAAATAATATCATATTTAATATTAAAAGAACTAGCCAAAATTTATAAACTGAAATTTTGCAATCAATTGGTTTACTACCAAGGCAGACTTATCAGTGCAAAGAAACACAACACCCATACTGTTGATCATTATCTAACAGAAAATAGATAGAATCACGTGTAGTATATACTTCAGCTGCATATCTAGACTCAACAGATACTTTCAATTATATCAAAATAATGATTAGACTTTTAATGTGTCAATGTAAATATATCGTTAGACTATCACCCTTTTTCAATAGTGTTCAAAATTTTTAGTCGGATTTCTCTCACAGCATATACATCGACTGCCATCTAATGAAGCAAACTCATAAAAAGTTATCGTGTACCTAATGATGTAATGACAAATCTAAATTCTGGATGTCAAAAATCTAAGCAAGCCCCTTAACACACACATATTTTACTATAATATCAAAAACTAAAAGCTCAACTAATTAATAAAAACATCAAATTCAGAATTAAAAACCTATCCAAAAATAATTTTAAACTGAAATTTTATGACCAATTAGTTTCACTGTCAGGGCAAACTTCTCCAGTATAAAGAAACATATATATATATATATAAACAAAAAAAGACTTATAAATCCAATAAATAATATTATATTTCAACCAGAGGACTGGTTTTCATCAGAAAGAAAAAAAATACACAGTAAAATGGCGATAATCAAAAATTACAGATTTGGTAAAAGATTAAAAATATATATATATATGAAATCAATTTCTCATGTTTCTTAATTACATTCAAATTAAGCTCCAGTAGATTTAAAGTTTATATCTGAGCTAGACACAATCTCTAATTGAATAAACGATTAGTTATAATCATTAATGTATTTATCTAGAGTAAATGGTGTCAAACTTCTGGATGGAATATGTTTGACACTTTTATATTAAAAAGTAACAATTTACTATAGATAAATACTGTACACATGATAAAGATATATATGAAAGATGGTGACTTGGGCGAGTGATGAGTGCTGTTTCTGCATGAAATGCATCTTGGGAGTCATTTATCTTTTATTATATCATTATTCATACGATTTGAAAAAATGTGTGGAGGCGTGGATGTTATTTAATACATTTATAATAAAAATGAGATAAAAAGAATTAAAGAATATCTTTCTTTTTATCTCATTTTTATTCAGAGAAACAATCAAGAAACAATCTCAAACATACTCTTATGACCTGCATTTCTTTCATGGATATGTAATGCAGAATCAAGATATTTATTTTTTTATTCAACTTCTATGACTTTTTACTATTTCAGGTCAAAATAGTATGAGCATAAATAAAAGAAAAAAGTTCAAAAAAGTTAAGTAAAACATAAATGTCTTAGTTCTGCAGTATATGTACGTCAAAGAAATACAGGAAGTTAGCCGAGAGGTCAGCACAGCCACCTTGCAAGCAAGCAGTTGGTTGCAGACAGTTGTTGCAGGTTCACCTCCCGGCTGATGCTATGACATATGGAAAAAAATATTGTTTTCTTTGATAATAATGAGATAAAAAGAAGGAATTACCAAAGCTATTAATTTATTTAAGAATTGTTTTGATATTAAAGATGATTGTAATATAATTGAGGATTATGGGAATTTTTTTATATTTGTGTTGTATTTGCAATCTTTGGTGTTTGAGAAATCTATCTTGGTAGTGAAACCAATTGGTTGCAAAATTTTAGTTTTTAAAGTTTGGCACTTTGGGTATCAAACAATTATATTAAAAACATCCACAGGATAAACAAAATCTGTGCAGTAACACTCAGAGTTGGCCTTCACACCCCTTCTGCTCTGTATTACCTGATTAACAATAAAAAGGATAAGCTGTATCCAGAGCAGGTTTTCCAAGTTGTGTATAAAATCATATGCAACAACACAAACTGCAATGTTTATTATGGAGAATCTCACCCCAATCTCTCCAGAAAAATCGTGCAGCACAGATACCAATACAATCGATCTAAGACTAATACAGATATTAAATCTATTTTTTTCGAATATGAATCTAAACATTGTCATAGCTTTGAACCTATATCTGCCAGTATTGTGTGCTCTGAAAGAAAAATGCTAAACATAAAGTTAATGAAGTCTGGCAAACTGTCAGCAATGTACAAACAATCAATAAGAAAAAATCTTACATCCTCCAATCAAAAAGTGGCTCTTTAAATCAATTCGTTAACATCTTATAATCAATTTTTATGTAAATCACCAGTTACTGGTTAGTCGCAAGCATGCTCAGTATATTATATTGTTAAAGTAATAAACAATCTTTTCTTAGTAGATATACTCTTTGTATTTATTTTTTGAATTAAAAACAAAGTTGTAATTATATTAGTATCAAGATTAATAGATCTTCTGGAGACAAATGGCTTTCTCACGGCGTAGTAACTGGGTGTAACTTCAAATATTGAGATATGAGAATAAATTGTGATCATAATATCATACTACCTACTTATCTCTACCTATTTTTTCTCATGTGTCATAGCATCAGCTGAGAATCAAACCCGCTAACCCAGGACAACCACCTATAAAGCAGCCATCACTGACCTCTCGACCACCAATGCTTGACATCGCTACCTATTTTTATGACAGAAAAAATCTGAAAATATTTTTGCAGTTCAATGCATCTATATCCTTTTACGAAGTGTTAAGAGTGGTCAGAAACAATTTTATCTTTTTCTTAAGAATGGGGTAATGGAAAAACAAGACTAGCAACACACCTATGAGTTTAATATGTGTGATGCTTCTAGTTTAACTGATTCATGAAATGCACACATAGAGAGAATGATCTGAGTTTCTGGATTTGTGGATGTTTATTATGTAGCAGAGTTAAGAGATGCATTTACAAAAGTAAAAAAAATATCTTAGAATATAATTTAATTATTTCAATTTGATATGCAAATATCAAACTTCCTGTGCTCATAACATTAACACCATCCACTTTAGATAAGTACATTAATGATTATTACTAATCATTTATTATGATTAAGATTACCATATAATTCATAGCCCAGATATAAACTTAACTATTGTCTTTATTATAGCGTGATCTACAAGCGTCAAACTTTTTGCACTCAGAACTTTGATACCACCAACTTCAGATAAATGGATTAATGATTATTACTAATCATTTATTAGGCTAAAGATTATTATATCACTCCTAGCATAAATATAATTTTTAAATCAGGTTAAAAATTGATGTGACTGTTCTTTTATTAAACATAGTCACATGGTATTAATAAATCAACATCATTCTTTTTTCAGATATCTTTATTCATAGGTTTCAAGAATATGTGGTGGAAAGAAAGTTTATATAAACCAGACATTTCTGATCTTTATTTAATGTAAACATGACTGAAGGTTTTATTTTAACTATATATTAATTTTTAATAAAGTTTAATTTATGTTATACAATTATTTGTTTAAATCATGTATAAGTGTTTATGTTATACTTAAAGCATATATACTAAACTATGAGGAATTCTAACATCCACAAAGCCTAAACTTGAAATGCTGAAAAGAAAAAACTGCATCTATGAAATGCCATGTGAATGTGAAAGAAAGTATATTGGTGAGACCAGACATCCCATTGAAAACACTTGCAAGAACATAAACTGATGATTAGAAGAGAGAAAACAGATGTGTCTAAAATAGCAGACCATGTATGTACCAATGAACATATTGGAAAATACAAAAATATTCGATAGAAAAGAGATGGTACAAAAAAGAAAATTTAAAGAAGTTGCTTACATGACAATGACAAACAATCCTATAAGTCAGGATGGCCAACTTTTGTGTTCATAAAATCTACTTTTTATTTTAAAAATGTGTTGCGATCGAATTGTTGTCATGGGCGATTGACTTGTTGTCATAGGCAGTCTAATTGGAGGGAGGTGTGAAATACATACTATTTTAATATATCTACTTAGTAAAAAATAACAATTATTTAATGGGCCAAAAAACTCATATCCAGGAGAATTAAAGCAACATGAGTAATTATTAACAAAATTTATTAAATCAAATTAGCTATATTAAATCAAGATTAAAAATATTATTTTCAATAATGATACGACTTAGTAGACTTATCTAGAATTCAAAAAAAATTTAGAACAAAACCAAAAATACAAAAAAGCTTAAAAATCTTGACTTAATTTGTTTCACTCATTACCTGACAACTCTTGCCAGATTGGCCTCGCCAATCGACCAAAATTGTCTTTGCAATCAACCAGTGAATCCCAATCGACTTGTCAGCCACCCCTGCTATAAGTCAATTTAATGTGACTATACACAATGTATGGAAATCACTAATCAACTTTGCTCTTAATGAAAAAGTGGAAAAATCAGGAGGACTCTCATAGATAAGTATATGAAATTTCTACTGATTGTTGCCTTTGGCAGGATGGCTCAGTTGGTTAGAGTAATATACAATACTCAAGAATCTAAAAGTCCAGGTTCAATTCCCATACTAATATTGTCACTGGTCAGGCTAGCAACACCTGAAAAAGAGAGAAGAATAATTCTTCTTGAAATGTTGTGCATAGAGTGACCTGTGTGCTATTGCTGACATTTGAATGTATTTGGAATATTTAAATAAAGTTAAATTTTTCTAAAGACATTCAATACTCATATTAGATGATGGAAATAGTCCAATATATAAATACAACATACCTGTTTGTAAAAATACTCTAAAGAAATGCAATGTCAATTGTTTCCATTGGTGATGTATGGTAGCGAATAGAATACATTGGAGAGCTACAATTAGACATGGTGCTGAAGTATTACAGAAAAAAGGTTTTGCTGAAGAAATTAAGACAATATAAATATCAAATGAAGAAGGAAATGATCCAGCATGTTCTACATATGGAGATATTTGTGTTTCACAGAATGGTTTGTATAGTTATAACAAAACTAGTTTCTCTCTCTCTCCCTCTCTCGTTTCTTTTCTTTATTTTTTAGGAGTTAGAATGGCCATATTCGTAAGCGGAAGGTTTTCTATCATCATCATCATTATTAAAAACATGCAATTAGTAATGTTAACTTTTTAAATATATATATTCATATCCCATAACAACAGATTGTCCCAAGCATTATCAAGCTTGACTATTCTGATACGTAAATGACATTTTTTGTATTATTTTATATATTTTCTATTGTTAGCTGAAATATTACTTTCAAGTTAGTTTTGAATTCTAGCTTCAGTGGATCCAATCATATGTGAACAGTGATCTTAGAAAAGCATAGTCGCAGTAAGATTGATAATTTTTTTTACTCTACTATGTTGGATGTCTTTTAAAACATTTCCGTAATTACTATGCTTGATTGAATCTAGAACTTCTTTTTTCCCGTATTTAATCGCTGTAAACGTTGATTATTTCGATTAATTGACTGTAAATGAAAGTAAGTTTAAGGATATATTAAAAAAAAAAAAAAACCCCAGATATTTAAAAAAAGAAAATGTACATCAAATCAAGTAAAGACGTAAAAAACCTATCACTATTTAAAAAGACAATTTGAAGTTGAATTTAAGAAAGAGAAAAATATTATTCACGAAAGAAAAACTGCAAATAAAACGGAGTTACTCTGTGGGATTATTATTATTTAAATTTACCGTTTAATTTGCCTTGCATGGTTTGATGTAATGGTGGCATGACAAGCTTCCGGAGCGCAAGATCTGTTTCCGTTCTGTCACTTCCGGTGCTCGAACTTCTTATGAACACCCAAAGAATAAATCATTAATTATTTAGCCTCATTTAAATTTTTTCATTATTTTTTTTATAACTATAAAGTTTATGGGGGGAAAAATGCCTTTTTTTATATATATATAGTGTGTATGTTTTATCTTTTCAGTACAGATAAATCTGGGCCAACTGATGAGCGCTGATTCAGTACGAAATGGGCATCTTGGGATTATACTTATTTTTCACAGATTTTGGTCATATGATTACAATTACACCCCTCTACAGGGTGTAATGAATGACTAATAAAAAATATTCATAGTCTATCAAATACTATGATTCGATTATTATCTTAGATGAAAACAGAGTGGATAAAATTAATCATAGAATTACATTAAGATTAAGTATTTTGGAGAGCATAACCCTATAAATATGCCTACATGTTTGAAAAGAAAGGTCGTTAATAGATATGTTATACCAGTTCTTATTTATGATCTAAAACTTGGACACTCAACAGAAAAACACAGAGACTTCATATCACTCAACAAAACATGAAGAGATATATGTTAGGAATAACAAAAAGGGATCAAAAATGGAATATATGGGTGAGAGAATAAACAGGTATTACTTTACATCATTGAAAGAATTAAGAGATTGTGATGGAATATTTCTATAAAGGACAACAATAAGTGATAGTAAAAACGCAAATTGGGTTCCCAAGAGATTATAAAAGATGTAGAGAGAAAGAGCACATGTGAGATGGATGAATGAAATAAGGAAGTTTGCTGGTTTGATGTGGTCAAAAGAGGTTAGTAGCAGAGAAACTGGATTTAACTTGGAAGAGACTTTCATCTTGCAGTGAACTAATAATGATTGAGAAATGGGGGTGATAAGACTAACAATAATCCAAACAACACTAATTTGAAAACTTCTATTAAGAAAATGATTGTATTTTTATGCTGATATAAAAAAAAATATTTTTTTGTATTTTATATCATCTACCAGCAGATCTCAACCTTCTAATATTTGGGACCCAAGTTTCTGTATCAACTTTAATTGCACCCTTCTTCTAATAGAAGCCATTAATTTGTGAAACTTTAAGTAATTAATATCAAAATAGCTTTTGTGTTACTTATACATATTTATCTCTTTTTAAGGGTGACATTTTATTTTTATATTAATAGAATATATCTTCCCTTAATTTTTTTTCAATATTACTTCAAATTTTTTGTATATTTTTCATGTCTTTGTGCCTCCCCTTTATTATTTCATGCCTTCCCTAGGGGGGGGGGCATGACCCACAGGTTAAGAATCACTGCCATACATAAAAAGCATTTATATGTATATATGCAACACTTTAGACAATAATATTAATGTTTATTCAGACTTCCAACATGGCTTGGGTCCATAATGAAGGACGGAAAGAGTTTGTTCCTGAATTCCAACAAATTCATAAATATAAAAAAGCAATAAATCCAGGGATTTCAAACTAGTGGTAATCTGCCTGTATAACACCTTATTAATCAATGCAATAATTAGATTAATTATAAATATAAGATTCAACCCAAAAACTTGAGTCCATGAAAATGTTAACTATTTTTGTATTTGCTTCTCTTGTTTGTTTTTTAGTGATCAAATATATTGTGTATGTATAGGTTGGTATTGAGTCTGTACTTAAAATAAGAATATGCCTAAATCATTCAATATATCCTATTTACCGAGTAAAGTATTCATTCTATGTCTTACATCCCTATGATTGTTCAATCTCGTTTGGGCCTTTTATTATATTCTCAGTTTATGATTTACAGGAAGTTTTGTTTTGTGAGTGTGTGTAGTGGGAAAGAATCCTGTTTTTTTATATATGTAGTGTGTTTCTTAGTACTCTGACCATATATATAGAAATACAATAGAAAATCATATAACATTACAATACTAAACAAAAAACAAATTTTTTTACTAATATTATATAGTTTCATCTATTAAAAGATACCTTTTTTTTATGTATCAAAGCGAACCCCAGGACAACTGCCTGTAAGGCAGCTGTGCTAACCACTTGACCACCAATGCTTGACATGTGAAATTCAACAAGATACAAAAAATATATATTATACAAATCAAAATAACCTTCCCATCAGTCACTTGGATGTTTTTATGAGATTGATGGCCACAAATTCAAAAAAATTTATTATCGGAGTTTCTTTTACTCTTTTTTATATATCAATTCTTGCATAAAAGGTAACCTCTGCATTGTCAAATAATATTTTATGACCTGTATTCAATTTATGAACATACAAAACTGAGTTATGATATTTATTTTTAACTATACTCTTATGACCTTTAACTATTTCATTAAAACTTAATTTACTTTGGCCTATATAAATTTTATGACAACTAAAAGGAATCTTATAGACCACAACAAGAATAGATATACTACCAGTTGTCTGTTTTGAACTATTTAATAATGAATTTAAATCATGGCTTTTCTTCTAGACCACTTTCATATCACCCAATGCATAACTACTCTTATAAATTTGGGAGATATAAAAGTGGAAGAAAGACCTTGATTTAAATTCATTATAACAAATCTATTCCTGGCATAGTTTATAAGATTTCTCACAGCTGTCATAACATTTATAGTCAGGGTAAATTAAGTCTTAATGAAAGAGTTACAGTTCATAAGAGTAGAGTAAAAAATAAGTATAATAACTCAGCTTTGTATATTCATGAACTGAATACAGATCACATAATATTATTTGACAATGCAAAGGTTATCTTTTATGAAAAAAGCGAATTAAAAAGAAGAGTAAAAGAAATTCTGATGATATATCGATTTTGTGGAATTTGAATCCCTCAAACTCATGAAGTCATCTTTTGATATTAAAGAAAATTGTTTTTGAAGTGAATTATGGGTAGACTATTTTATTTTGTACATATATGTTGTTTGTATTTTACTGAATTTCATTTGAAAGGTCTATTAATATTTGAATCCATGATTATGGATAGATTTTAGTAAAAAAAGTTTGTTTCTTTGACTCATGTGATAGTTATGTAATAGTGGTAGGCATTATTTTTTTTTTTTACACAGAAATAAGTATTATATTGTTAGAATTCAAGTTACAGGTGGTAACATTTCTTCCTTCACACTCATTTAGTATCATCTTTATGCAGTTATGTTAACAATTACTCCTGCTAATCAAATATTTATTTAAAACTTATTATCTGTATTCAATCCATAAATAAACTTTAAACTTTTATTAATGATTAACATATCTATTTTAAATTACAAGTATATGCTATTATTGATTTAACCCCAGTTCCCTTTTGCACACGTTTTAAACTTCTATTTTACTGCCCAAGCCAAATGCCCTCAAGATGCATTTCTGACTGAACTAGTACTCTTCAGTTGTCTCAAATCACAATCTCTCATGTCTTCATTTCCTTTGTTCAGTATTTATTAATATCAAAGTAATAAATACTGTAGTCTATTATTTATAACAGTAAGTTCAAAATTTACTATGTATTTCTAATCGCAGATAGTTAAAAATGAGAGATGATCTCTCTCCTACTACAGAATGAATAGGATTGTACAATTCAATTAACAATTTATATTTCAGGCACACAATAGATTAAAGCTCTGATTTCAGCATGTGAACAAATGTTAGCTTATATATAAATGAGCTCTAAGCATAAATGTACACTTTTGCTTTTCAAACTGATGCTCACAAGTAAGTGCATGTAAATTCAGAAAAGCACACGATTGGAGGTTTGTTCCTTCAATATCAAAGTGCAAATTTGTTCCTTTGATATCAAAATAGTGCAGTTTAATATAGCTCTTTATTTGCTAGTATTAAGCTGTTACACATCTTTATTACCATTATTCAGTACCTACCATTAATTAGTATATTTCAATTTACAAATGCAACATTTTTTGATGATTTCAAAAAAGATAATAATAAACAATCCCCTGTAAACTAGGGTGGCTATTCAACCCTCCCCCCCAAAAAAAGTGTGTGTGTGTGAGAGAGAGAGAGAGAAACTGCCATAGAAATGAGTTTTGCAATGACTATACAAACAAATCTATAAACCACAAATATATCTATGCATACAGGGCAATTTTTCTGGTTAGATGATGTTTTTATTTCATTATTTAAGCTAAGCCTTTTCTTTCCGATATACTTCAGCACCATATCTAATTGTAGCTCTCCAATGCATTTTATTATCTGCTATATCTTTCCAATGGAAACATTTAACATTGCTCTTCTTTAGAATGACTTTGAGACACGTTAAAATCTAGACAGGATCTACACCTACACAAAAACCATGTCTATGTGTACCATAAAACACTCTTTTAGGAAGTCATGTTCCTCATTCGTTTTACATGTCCAATACAATGAAGATGTAATTTTACAGTGATGGAGTATATGGTAACACATCCTGCAAATAGAATCGTTAACTAAATATTTTAATGAATATTATTAATTATTTAATGGGCTATAAATTTTTAATCCAGATATAAACTTTAAATTAATTACAGATTAATAGTAACAAGACTTAAAAATAAAAAAAGATTAATAACAAAATAATAAGGATTAATATTAATACAATAATGTATAGTATTACTAATCAACCTATTAGAAGGAGGGGGGTCATCTGCCATTTAAAATAAATAATTGAATAGTTTTAATACCCAGGATTTCATAAGAAATCCAGGCACCAGAAGTGATAAAAATGGACATAATCCATGGAACTTAAGTTCCAGGGTTTGCCACTCTTACTACTGAACCAAATCATGTAGGGAATCTACCTATTTATTAATAACTTTTAAGTAAAACAAAAATTTACAGTATTTGAAGATATGATATATGTAAGGAATTTAGAGAATAGAATTAAATGATTGTATTTAAGAGATTAATAATAATATAATTTTTAGACTATTACATAATTACTTATAATCATTAATATACTGATATAAAAACACCATCAAATAAGTATGTTGATGGAAAACATAGCATCTGTAATTTTAATTGCAGTAATTGCTATGGCAAACCATGACTATGAAGATATCAATAATTCTGCGCTAACATGCTTGTTAGAGAAATTTAATTTTATAGAAATTATATGTTTACCTACACTAAGCCCTTTTGAAATTCCTAGACTTCATATTCATAGCTAAGTGCAGATGATAGTAATGAGGAGGCATATTTTAGTTTTGTTTTATTCTTACTACTCTCTTGCTGTCTGGTGTCAGCTTTATCAGCTACATTTAGCATCTATTTATCACTAAAGTTTACACTAGATGGCAGAAGAATAGAAAGAATTTTCTAATAAATAGCAATATGTGTAAGCTAAGGACATGTGATGTTTTGTTGATCATGTGATAATGAAGTTATGTGGGAGGATATGACATGTCTCAACTGAAGGAAGCTGATGCAGCATGAAATGCATTCTTGGAAGAGCCATTTGTGTTTTTCATATGTATTCATTTATGTGTTGGAATTATGTTTAATGAAGTATGAATATGATGTTTTATTGAAGTATTATACATATATTTTCAAAGTTATTTGTGCCTTATGTGGTTTAAGAATGATAGTTTGTCAGCCTTTGGAATGTAGATCCTAGAAATGGTTCTATGCTGGAGTTTCCACCATTCAAATTTTCCTGATACATCTTCTACTTCAACTCATTGCCTATGCTAAAATACTGATCATCCTCTCTCAATATGCATGCATTTTGCAAACAATCATCATCTTTATGATCTAGAGGTATCAAACACTTGAAACTTCAAGTCTGTATTGATAATCCGATATTTCTTGTTATAATACTCTCATCTATTCTTCCAAAGCACTATTCATATACACATGAGTTTAACCCAGTGTAAAAATGAGGCTCTCATAAAGCTTCCTGTAGTCCCATTTCTTAATAAAATACAGGTTTAGGTAGGAACATAGTTCTACTATTTATCACAAAGACCATAAGGTGTTAGTTACTATGTCTCAATTATGGATTGTGACACAAAATGCTACAATACATTTCATATCTTAATGGATGTCTTCTATCCCTGCTCTTAGAAACCACTAAAAATATTCTTGTTAACCCATGGCTTCACTGCCATACAAAATGATGAATCATTTCAAACCTTTCAGCAGCAATTTGATCCAATCTAAATCAAAATTTAATGTTAGTGTGTTGGTCATAAGGGGTTAAGGTATAAAATATGCTCTTATATTTCATGTGATAAATCATGACCTACACATGTTAGTGCCTTAAAATTTTCATTGTAAATAGTTAAACTATATTGCTATGTAACACATGGCATTAATTTAGAGATGCTGCTGCAGAAATATTGAAGAAAGAACCAGTCACTGGTCACTTTTTTATATAGTAAAGGAATGTGTGATTGTGACATCTGGTTCAAATAAAGAGCTTATTCATCATGAAATGTATATTGGGAGTTATTTAGTTTCTTTAGATATCTTTATATAATTGAAAGATATGATGGTTTGGAAGATAAGGTAGTTCCAATTAGTATCACAAATAATTTTAATGCCTGAGAAAAAAGAATTAACCAATCAGAGATTTTTGTAGGTTGATTTTTAAATCCTTTGAAGTACTTTCTTTGGAGAATTTTGACTTCAGACTTTTTATATATATATATATATATATATATATATATATATATATATATATATATATATATATATATATATATATATATATATATATATATATATATATATATATAAATTAAGATCCTATCATCAATTGAATGCAAAATGGGCCAAAAAGCACTACGGAGAACACAAGGGAGTGAAAAAAAGCTGGATATATCAGTACCATCTCCACTTGAAGGGTTTTGTTTGTATTAATAGATAAGTTAATCCAAAACTTTTAGTAATGAAGGAGTCAAACTCTTTAATTTGATCAATGACTCCTTCAATTTGTCACATAATCATCAACATCCCTAACGAACAACTTTAAAGAACAACCATTCACATCAACAACTATTTCTTCCAAATTTAATATAAACAAAAATATAGAATTAATAAATTCAGTAATACAATTTTCATTAATTTTATAAACATATTAAAATATATAAAATCTTTCAGTAGTAAAACCAATTCACTTTATCATATTATCTTTGTCATAGGAATTCCTCCCCCTCCCAATATAACTGAGTATGTCTATACTTTTTAACTTTTTACTGATTGATCCATATTGTACCAATCTACTCAGCTATCTACATTTCATTTTTACTTTGCTTCTTTAAAAGACTGCTTTGACATCATATAAAGATACTGGGATGGCTAATCAATCAATTGAAGAGTCTTTGGATTTGGAAAAGAGGATTAACGTAATACTACATAATTGATAAATCAAGACAGAATCTAAAACCTCATTACTTTTTATCGATAAAACTTTTTTGGATGCAAACTTTTAGTATTGTTTGTCTTTTCAATTTTTACTTTGGTTTTGAGAAAATGGAAGATGGGAGAGGAGAGAGTGAGAGGAATATATTGTCAGTTCTAAGTTTTCATGGTTTCTTTAGATTTCATATAATACCACCTATCGTCTTAAACAATTAATTGATGTATAATTTCAAACAACATCAATTGATATATTTGTTTTGGAAATTTTTATTATTATTTGTCTTTAAAGTTTTTTAATTTCTTCTTTGCTTTTTAAAAACTAAGGGAAGAGGGAAGGAGAGAAAAACACAGTGAATCATAGAAATGTTGTTGATTTTGGTGAAATTAATTATCAGCTACATTCAATAAAAAGTACAAATCAATCAGTTGTCAAAATAAAAATGAACTGGATAACTTTGAAATAAAGAGCTTAAAAAATTGAAACTTTTTTCTTAATGATTTGGATTTCCACCAACTGACTGACAGTAGTTTACTTTTTGACTTCAGAAAAATTTCAAAGTGAAAGATGTCACTTTTATTTTGAATAGAGAAATTTAATGGGATTATATGTGAGCAATGCAAAATTGCTCTAAACTCTCCTTCACCTTTCTTTTCTCCATGATAGACCCAAGGTCTCTAAGTGAAGAATGTAAGGTGATTTATTTTTACCTTTTTTTTTTAAATTAAAAATTAAAGAAAATAAAATAAAACAAATGAACACTTGCATGTCTTTTGTGGTAAGTTGCTTTTCAAATAGAAACATTTTAATACAATAATCAATGAAGAAAACGAAGTTTATTTTTTTTTATATTTCTAACTAGTTAATGAAAAAAAAATGTAATTATGTAACAAATGGTAGTGGGTAAATATTGTTTTTTTTTTTTTATCTTTTAGTTTTCTGTTATATTTTTTCAACTCTTTACCATTCTAGATTTTAGCTATATAAAGTATATACTTTGAATCTAAAATTTAACAATTAATTATTCCACAATTATTTGGTGATGTAGACAACAATGTTTTAAAGAAACAATTGTAGAAAAAGTGGAATGTGGATAGCCAAGAAGAACAGTACCAATATATCAATTACTCAATTATCTTAATACTTTCAGAAGCCTCAACCAATAAAGCCAGAATATATTTATCAAAACTAATATAATCCTTTAAAAGATAATAAGAAAATGTAAAATTCATTAATAATGTTCCAATTAAAATTAAAAATAAGCCATATCTATAAAACTTAATTCTTAACAAAATAACCAAATTTTAATAAACCAATAGAATATTCACAACTTAATGTCAAGCTAACCTTTATTGATATATTTTATCTATAGAGGTTGTCATAACAACAGACTGTAGATATTCTATTGGTTCATTCAGGTTTAGCTATTGAGCTGTGAATTTTATTTGGAAACAAGTTAGCTATTGGTAATTTATGGTTTAATATGTAAATTAAAAAAATTACTTGCTAAAAATATATTTATGTAATTATTTAAATTATAATAATGATGAAGCTAAATAATAATAGTATATAATTTATAAAAATATACTTTCAATTACTTAGATTGTAATCATTATCACCTGAAGTAATGTGGCTGAAAGGCAGATGTCATAATTTTTTTTAGGATTTCTTTCTTTTAGGCTTGGTGCATTGTCTATTTGGTATAAAGTCTTTAAATTGATTTTTTAATTTTCCTCTCTTTACACAGACTTTACTCAATCATGAGAAGTCTTGTAACTTTAAATTTAACTTCAATCTGGACTAAACACTATAGGAAGAAAAAGATTGAAAAGGCAATTTTAATAAACCAATTTTCAAGATCTTTATAATAAATAGTCAGTACACTGATATTGAAATACACAGTTCCTGGAAAATCACATGACATCCATTTTTTATTTGTATCATTTCAAGTGATAATGATTGTGACTTCAGTATTTGAAAGTACTTCTGTATAAATTATATATTCTTAATATTTAATTGTAGCATTATTATAATTTAAATAATTATATACATATATATAAATCATATACTATAATTGTCATTCTTAAATAAACAAATAAAATATAAAAAAATTTGTAGGCAAGACAACATTACACTTAAGTAATAAATGGATCTACTACTGGTTGTCATGACAACATTACTTTGAAATTAGCATTTGAAAATACTTCTGTATAAATTATATAATATTAATATTTAATTGTACCATTATTATAATTTAAATATTATATATATATATATATAAATCATATACTACAACTGTCATCCTTAAATAAACAAATAGAATATAAAAAAATCTGTAGGCATGACAACATTCCAATTAAGTAATAAATTGTTCTACTGATTGTCAAGACAACAAATGTATTTACTACCTGTTGTCCAGGCACCATTAATAAATAAGTAGTAAATGGACTTACTATCTAATTGTAGCATTGCGTTGACAATTCTATTGGTTTATAACGACCAGTTACAATTGGCATTTGTGGTTTAAAATATATGTGATAAAATCATTTTAAATTGTTCCTAACGTTATTTCACAATTTTAATCATTCCTATTTTTTTTTTTTTAAAATAAGACTAAGCACATTGATGTATGCTTTAAATATTTGCATCATTTGAAAAAGTCAAAAACATTGATTGTAGTCAAACATGCTTTAGGACAATCAATAAAGATCGAATTTGTGATCATATAAGCTATAACTTACCATTAACGTTGAGAATCTGTTATATATATGAGTAAATATAGGTTTTTAAAATTATCCCATTTATTTTAACATTTTAACGAAATAAAAACAACAGAATAAATTTTATTATATTTGACAATGATTAATAAGATAAAAAATAGAATCTTGCTATTTGTCCCATCCATCAAATATTTAATATTGTTTTTTCCCCCTTCATAATCTGTCATATTGTTGTAATGAGTGCAGCATCTTCTGTCAGGAGCAGGATCTGCCTGGAAGCTGAAGAGCTGTAATTTCCTTTCATCTTTCTGACAGTGATATAACAAACTATTATTATATCCAAGCTTTTGGAATAGAATTATTAAATACAGCTATTAAATAAGAGAGAGAGAGAGAGAAAGAAGACCTTTGAAATCATTTATATATATTTTATTACATTGGAATAAAAATATTTTAATTATATTTTTAAAGTTATTTCGAAATTTGAAAAATAGGTACTTTCAAAATCAGCAATTCTAATCACTTTTGGGGTTCATTTAAAAGTACAATTTATCAGATAGGAGGGGGAAACTTGATTCATATATTAACTTTATTTACATGCATATATAAAAAGGTAAGTTATATGTATGTTAATTTCTCTTTCTGAAGATAAGTCTAAGTAATAAAATACAACAAATGTAAAATAACAATTGGTGTATTCTATATATACAGCATGCACACAATGTGTCCCAGTGAAAAAGGTGATTTGTGATTGGCTCTCTCTCCAAGCTACTGCAGTGCCATCTCTGAATCAATGCATATATTATGTATTGATATAGTTTAGCTATTCACCACAAAAAATTTAAGATGTTCATGTGTCTGATCTACAAATTGCAATATGAAGTGCTCAAATGGGTTTCATCTCTTAACCTATGATGGAATAGTAGCTAACATTAATTTTTTGTTTTAAATTGGGGGAAATGGCTACAGAAATGTTTGATGCGATTCAAACTGTATATGGGAGTAAAGTTATAAGCCACAAATTGTTTTCAAATGATTTTTAAGCTTTCATAATGGCTAGAAGAACATTGAAAATGATTTGCAAAGGTACAAAGCATACTGTCCCACTTTATGCCATTACTCATGATCCACACACCATAGCATCTTAAATTTTTTATGGTAAATAGTTAAACTATACCACTAATATAATACATGCATTGATTCAGAAATAAAACTGCATCACATGATCACCATTTCACATGCTTTCACAAATTGTTGATACAGTAGTGAACTTTTCATATGATAGTGCCACCTAGTGCAAGCTCAATAATCAATAGATGCAAGACAGTTTTCACATAAAATCCCTACCTAGTACCTACTTATCAAATATTGACAAACTAGTTTCTATAGTGACTTTCATCAGTGAGAAGCCTTCGATCCAAGAACACTACAGTTATGCAAAAACCTTCTTGCTTGAATTGATTACAAAGGCTTGCACTGGGTGGCACTACTGTATGGAGAGTTTGCTATTGTATTCATTGAAGCTGCAAGCAGCTTGGAGAAAGAACCAGTCACCTTTTAGTTGGGACATACTATATACATAATTAATAAAAATCATATATATATATATATCACCATTGTATATTATGATGGATTTGAACTCAGAGTTTCAAACTCTTCACAACTAATCACTCCATCTTATACAACTGATAGACATGACCATGTATATGTGAAAAAGATAAACAATATCAGCACAAAATATATATATTGGAGATTACTTATCTTTTTCACATGTATGTGGTTATTAGTTGTATAAGAAGAGTTGGATAGCTGTGGGGAGTTTGAAATTCTGAGTTCAAGATTCTTATAATTACATTATGTTTAGTATATATAATATACATGTACTTCAATATATATTTAGACTGTATTATACCCACCTCTCTTTTGTATAATTAAATGGTCATATTAAAGTCCTGTGTGTGAGAAGTCAGAATGACTTAAGGTTAACATGGTTATGACAGTAATATTGGTATCATCAAGGGCTTTGAGCATTTCATCCTCAGTTTTCAATGATATGAATGGCTGAAGAGTTGGAGAGTGGAGATGATTGAAACTTGTCCATTAAAGTTTGAATATTTTCTATCTTAATATAAACTGTGCAGTGATTGTATATATGTGTAGTAGATGGTGGTGATCTGGACCTACTGATGAGTGCTGGTTCAGCATGAAACATGTATATTGGAGATCATTTATAATTTTCATATGTATGTCATCATGTGTATCAGTTGTATAAGATGGATTGGATAGCTGTGGGGAGGTTGAGAATCTGAGTTCAAGTTTCTTACAATTACATTAAGTTTAGTCTAGACAATATACATTTAATTATTAGTATATATATATATATAAAATCACTTAGACAATCCCAATATAAACAACAATCTCAAATTGTTGTCAAGGCAACCTCCTTTTAACAATAAAAGTGAAACACTAAAATGATGTAAATTTTTCATGGCATTAAATACAATTCTTTTAGCTTTCTGGAATATGCTTTGTTATATAAGATAGGACCATTAATTGGTCAAATTTAATTCAATGTTAATATAAAAAGAGGTTATTTTGTTGACATGCAATTGAATGATGCCTATGCAATAGTCAAAGGATTTCACTTCCAAATTTCATGTTTCATTCAAAGGGATTTTTTTGATTTTTTTGCATCATATAATAGTTGAATTTGTTACATATATATTAAAGCAGAAATTTTCAATTAGAAAATAAAATCAGATATATTTTGAGGCATACTGTGTTTCAGCATCCACAGTGTCAAGAAACTCCAGTAATCAGTAGTAAAAGATTCTATAAAACCTTCAAAATAATCCTACTGTATAAAGTTTTTATTAAGGTCATACAGTTGGAAAAATTCCTTATAAAAGTAGCGTTGGAAAAATTCCTTATAAAAGTAGACAACCAGTTCCATTTATGCTTATTAAGGTATGTGTGATTTGAAATACTGCCAGGTCTCAAGTAAAATGAGATATGTAAAGCAAGACTGATCATGCAATTTAAATTTTTCTCAATGTTTATTTTATTAGGGTGATTAATTACAATCAAAACCATTCATACAAGTTTCTATACATATGTATATTCTCTCTTTCCTTCTAGGTCAACTGACTTCTCAAATCTATTGCTAGAGAATGGCAAGAGAGGTAGAATAGTGCATTTCCACAAGGCTAGAATGTATTAAGTTCTACCACATTGGTTCAAACTGTTTGCTCTTCTAAAAATTTCAACAGATATCTCATAGTATGCAAATCTTATTTTTCCATTATATCTGATACTTTAGTATTATCAAAATCAAGAGTTAAGATTTAAAAAATGCAGTGTAAAAGCTTAAGAATTTGACTGAAAGTATTCTACGCTTTGTAACTTTAATATGAATACACCTGTAAATTAATTTGTGCAGTTCTAGTTGTTTTTTACTGACAAAACCTTGATTTTTTTTTATCAATCTAAAAACCAAATACTTTAATATCAATGTGGCGTATAAACAATTTTATGATTTTAATGTTTGAGAAATTCTGTGGGCCAAAGACATAGAAGGAATAAATATATTAGTTCAAAAATTAGGTAATGTAAAAATGATTTCCATCAACAGGCAGTAATAATAACTTTTCCATCGCATTTCTTGAGATATTTCTACACTCCTCATTCTAATGTTAAAATATTAGCAAGAGTGTAAAAATATGACTTTTAAACTATGGAAAAGTCTGCTGAAATTATGAAGAGAGTTAACACTTTAAATGAATGTGATAAAACTCAACACATATCACCCTTATGGAGATCCATTATTCTGTCTTCATTCCTAACGCTTTTACAAAAGAAAGGTGTAATTTGCATCAATGTTTTATCACTTGTGATTAAACAATTTTCTGCTAAAATAATTAAGAAATCAGTTTAATTGCAGACTCAATGCCTTGTGTGGATTATTGCAGTGCCAGATTATGGATAACAAAGTACTCAGTTCGATTCCAGTTCTGGCATCATCAATAAAATAATTTTAATTATTTTTGCCCTGTGGGTTTTAGAGTAATATTAGAGTGTCATATAATGCTGGGAGCTCAGAAAAAATATTGTAAATGAAATGATTTATTATTCAGGAGTCGATAAGAAACTCAAACATCGGAAGTGATAGAGCTAAGCTGCAATCCATGGTCCTTGATCCCATTCTATGCTGGGAACTCACAAAGACAATAGTAATTGAATGCTTTATTATTAAGGAGTTCATAAAAAATTCAAGGATAAGAAGGAACAGAGTTGGACTGCAATCCATGGACCTTGAGCTGAATGGATTATTATTCAGGAATTCATTCAAAGTTCACCCATCAGAAGTGACAGTGCTATGATGCAATCCATGAACCTTGAGCTCCAGATTCTGCCACTGCAGCAAAGCATGCTGGGAACTCAGAAATAATATAGTAACTGAATGGTTTATTACTCAAGAGTTCATAAGAACTTCAAGCATCAGAAGTGGCAGGGCTGGGCTGTGATCTGTAGACCTTGAGCTCCAGAGTCTGCCAATGCAGAAAAGCATGCTGGGAACTTAGAAAGACTACAGCAATTGAATGGTTTGTTATTCAGAAGTCAATAAGAAGTTCAAGCACAAGAAGTGAGAGAACTGGGCTGTAATCCAAGCACCGTAAGCTCCAGACTCTGCCACTGCAGGAATGCATGCTGGGAACTCAGAAAGACTATGGTAATTGAATTGTTTATTATTGAGGAGTTCATAAGAAGTTCAAGCATCAGAAGTAGGCTGCGTTCCATGGACCTTGAGCTCCAGACTCTGCCACTGCATCAAAGCATGCTGGGAACTCAAAAAGACTATAGTAATTGAATGGTTTATTGTTCAAGAGTCCATAAGAAGTTCAAGCATCAGAAGTAGGCTGCGATCCATGGACCTTGAGCTCCAGACTCTGCCACTGCAGCAAATCATGCTGGGAACTCAGAAAGACGATAGTAATTGTACGGTTTATTATTCAAGAATCCATAAGAAGTTCAAGTATCAGAAGTAGGCTACAATCCATGGACCTTGAGCTACAGACTCTGCCACTGCAGCAAAGCATGCTGGGAACTCAGAAAGATGATAGTGTTTGAATGGTTTATTATTCAAGAGTCCATAAGAAGTTCAAGCATTAGAAGTAGGCTGCGATCCATGGACCTTGAGCTCCAGACTCTGCCACAGCAGCAAAACATGCTGGGAGCTCAGAAAGACTGTAGTAATTGAATTATTTATTATTCAGGAGTTCATAAGAAGTTCAAGCATCAGAAGTAGGCTGCAATCCATGGACTTTGAGCTCCAGTCACTGTAGGAATGCATGCTGGGAACTCAGAAAGACTATAGTAATTGAATAGTTTATTATTCCAGGGTTCATAAGAAGTCCAAGCAACAGAAGTGACAGAACTAGGCTGTGATCCATGGACCTTGCACTTCAGAATCTGCTTCGCTATGTCTGCACCAAAAGCTTTTAAAAATGATCTTGAAATTATATACATGCTTTAGTTTCAATCTATATTTTCTTATTTTTATAAGTAATCAGTTTTGTAGTTTACTAAGTGTATCTGCTATGGTAGATGGGAAATACATCACTAGCCTTTATTTGACTAAGTAATATTTCAGTACATGGTTCAGAGTTTAATAATCATATAAAGGAATGTAATAGTTTTCTTCTATTTTTGTTTCTGTTTAAACTAAAATTGATTTTAAAAAACATAGCTTGCATATATTTAGAAACTGTTCCTTAAAGGGACAAGAAGGTTTTTGGTTAAAGAAATCCAAAGAAATTACTGTAGTTGTATTCTTTAAATCGTTTTTGTTAAGCCATCAATTCAAATATTTCATCATTTTTTTAAAATAGCACAATCATATGCATACAACTATTGATCAGGAGGTTAGTATAACCGAGTAAGAAGGATCAAAATATTTTAGTCCTGTTATCATATCTTTAATAAATTTATTCCTTGGTAATCAACTTCAAGGCCATTTGTAAGATTAAATTTTGGAACTTTTTTTTTTTGCAAAGTTTATTAAGATCCATAATTACTTTCCCTTGCAAATAATTTTTAAATAAAAAACATAATATATACACTCAAGCTAGATTTAATTAGAGGTGATTTGAACCCAGACTATTAAGCTCCCTTCAGTCACGTACTTCATCTTATACATCTGGTACACATGACCATATACATGTTAAAAAGATAAAAGATCTCCATTATACATATTTCATGCTAATGAGTGCTGCTTCAGTATGAAATATGTATATTGAAAATAATTTATCTTTCACATGTATGTGGTCATGTATATCGGCAGTATAAGATGGAGTGTACAATGGGAGGAAACTTGAAAGATTGTGTTCAAATCCCATCTAATTACACAATTGTGTAATAATTGTTAAAAATCCAAACTATATATGATTGCAATTTTATTTTATATGTATATATCATATTTTTAAAAATAGCTCATAATTTTTAGCATACTGTTAATAGAGAAAACAATGTCATTCCAAAGACCATTCATTGTTCAACTACTTACTAATACATCATTACTGACATCATGTCAAAATCTGAGATATTTTAAAAATTATAAAGCAATTTTAATATTTTAAAGTAGAATTTGACAGATTTATTAGAAGTTAACATTCATTTGTTCATGTTTTATAAATAAGTTTCAGTCAAAAAGCTTTTGCTTATTTTCTAAAGTCACTTTTCTAACTGTTCAGTGATGGAATAGTTCTTTGTTCTCATGAACAGTACCTACTTTCTCCATACAGTAGTGCCACCTAGGGAAAGTCATAATAATCAATGGATGATAGAAGATTTGTGCATCAAAATCTTATCTAATGCCTACTCATCCAATATTCTCTGACTAATGTTTAGCTCGATGCCTTGTATCAATGAGGAACCTTAAAACTGAGAACACCACATAATATTCAATTTAATACAACCCTTCATCAGCCATCTTTTACTTCTTTAATTAACTATAAAGCTAAAAGTACAAAATGAAAACACAATAATGTTTTCAGTTCAAGCTCATACATTTGTATAATCCTACAGATCTGAGCCCAGTTCAGTATCTAAACAATTTAATGTCTTTGACTTTTTAATAATCATAATGACCATCATCCTTTACCTAGGATTGGGTTTAAATCACTAAAACATCATATGATTACCATTTCTTGTGTTCACAATTTGTTAAAACAGTAGAAACTTTCTCCATACAATAGTTTCATCTAGGGCAAGCCAAAGATCTAGATGCAGTGCTCAAATTTCCAAGGTTCATCACTGATGATAGATTTGGGGATATTAGATGAGTAGACACTAGGCAGGAATTCTGATATACAAACCTTCTAGCATCTATTAATTATTATGGCTTACACTAGGGGGCACTACTGTAAGAAGAAAGTTGCTATTGCCAAGCTTCGATTAAAATCTCAATGTAAGCCGACACTCCCAAGATAAGCTATGAATATGGAGACCTAAGTTCTCCAAAAGGACTAAGCCTTATAATTCTTTTTCTAATAATACTAACCTTCTTGCATAAAGTGCAATTTAAAACTTACCACTCGAAAGTGAAGTAAAAAAGGATTTTATTGTTTTAACAGTTTGGGTGAGCAGAAGAAATAGTAATCATGTGATGTTCTAGTGGTTCTTTGTTCTCATTACAAACTCATTTTTAAAATATTTGAAAAATTCAATATGATTTTCAAGAATATTTCAGTTTGTAAACATGTATTGCTATCAAATCAAGTTTAATTTATTGGAATTCTGATATAGATAATGGTTTAATATTAAAATTTAAAAAATTGAAAGTTTATAAAATGTGTTGCCAGAGAGAGCAATGGACTTGCTCCTGTTCAGGAGACAGAAAAAAAGATTTTACATTAAACTGATTTTTTTATATAGCAGATGGATTTATATTTGTCAGTCAGTGGAAAATATTATATTGTTCATATGAGCCCAATTCTCCATTGCTGCATGTAAATAAATAGGGTTAAATGTAAAGCCTACTCATAGTGCTTGAAACATTCAAGTTTCAAGCACTATTTTATATTGAAAAACTGGCCAATCAGTTTGCATAATATATATGATATACATATTTGAGGAAGATACTATTTTCAGCAATTTACAGTGTTTCTAATAATTTAAAAAAATATTTTACAATTCTTATATGATCATCATTTTCTTTGTTTACACAATCTGATAATAACAGTAAACTCTCCACACAGTAGTGCCACCTAGTGCAAGCCACTGATTACTAAGTCTTGCTATGGGTAGCACTACTCTATGTCAAGTTTGTACTGCTATTGTTACTCATATAAATAATTAGCCAATCAGTCTATGTGGCACATGTATTTAGGGAGAAACCTTTCTTATTAGCTGTTTTTTACAGCATCATACAATTATTTATATAAATATTGCAATAATAACTGACTAATTAATTTGCATGTGACATGTATTTCAGGAAGAATATCCCTATCAATTGTTCAACAGTATCATCAATTATCATATAACCTCTTATGAATTAGCCTACTTCAAAATGGTAAAATGTTTGACAAGGTAAAATTATATAAAATTCATTTTATTAATTAAATCTAGAATAATAATATAATTAATTAAATAACTGCACATAAAAATTATGTGCCAAACTTGAATGGATTTAAGTTCCAATCACAGTGCTTGAAGCTTGAACTGTTTGAATTGCTCACGATGCTATACACAACTGATGAGATGTTCTAACTGAAATACATTTCCTGTAAAATTATTGTTCCATTTTTAGATGATATAGTAATTGAATAATAAATGCTTTAAAAAAATGTGATTGAAGCTTATAACTATTCAAATTTGTTTATGTAAATTTCTGCATCTATAAAGAACCTTTCTATATGGATAAATTAGTTGAATAGCCTTTTAATGATTTATTGCATGACATGATTTCCAAGAAACTACATCATTCATCAAGATGATCAATTGTTAAGCAATGATTTATGAGTAGTTTTTTTACCCTTGTTTTATCATTAGATTAGAAAAACAAATAAACATTTATGAACTATTATTGGTTGGTTGTGTGGATTAGTTGTGTACAAGTTACCTAAAAGAAAAATTGTAAATCTGATTAGAACTTGGAGAAAAAAGGGGACATTTTAATGCATTCAGAATTCAAACTCAGATCATGGGCATGATAAGCGGATGTCCTTCCAGCACGTCATAAAGACCACATTCCTTCTACACATGTACATAATTTGTAAGCTTGTTTAATATTATTAATAAATACTAATAATTTTAATCATACATAAATGATTTTTACTGATGATCAAAGATTTAACGTTTATGCGTATAAAATTAGCCACTGGCAAATGTATGAAATTTGAAAATAATAACATTACAAAAAAGTTCAGGTATTGGAACATGGAATCCAAATAAGTGGACTTCTTAATTAAAATAAATTTCAAAACCTGTTTTACAAATAAAAAAAAAGAAAAAAATGACAAATATGTGTCCTTTGTCATAAAAATAAAGAAACATTGGAACACTTTCTTATGGATTGTTCCTCCCTTCTTGTTTGTCATACTCTTATCACTAATATTATTTTTTCAAACTTACTAACTATCAGCAAGTTCATTAATAATATGCAGACTGGTCTTTTCCTTAATATAAGAATTACTACCGCTTTTCTGGTTCATAAAATGCTATCTAAGCTTTAATCCCACATTTCACAATACTAAATCACGCTTCCTAGTCTTGCATTGGTGGTCGAGAGGTCAGCGCGACTGCCTTGCACTTGCAGGCAATTGCCCGGGTTGCGGGTTCGCGTCCCGGCCGATGCTATGACACTTTAAAAAAAAAAATCACGCTTCCTAATAAAAATTAAATAGCATTATGACGAGATTATCATCCGCCTGCTGATATTTTTGCAGCTACATGGAATCTGATCTCATTAGCAACAACCCAGTAACTTGGCTATTGATTATACTAATTAATATGCATTAGATTTATATTAATTACTGCTCAGCTATAATCAATATTTAATATATATGAATATCTTCTTTGCTACCTCTCTACTTGAAATTTCTTTTGTTTTAATAAGACTTGTAAATAATCTCAATAACGCTGTATATAGTGAACCTAATAAAGTTAATTTAAAATTTAAACACTTCACAGAACAATTACGTTCTAATAACGTATTCGGACGTGATTCTTCCGTGAATTATTTATTTTAATAAATATTATGTTTTTCTTTTTTTTTAAAAAAAAAATAAAACTAATAATATTAAGCAAAGAGAAGGTATTATAAAGTGTACTTGAACTTGAGATAAATTAAGTAATTCACATTTTACTTTCAGTTCCCTTCCACATGAAGAGGGCTCATATTTTGATGTCGGCAGAATTTTAATGTTATAAACTCAAAATCTGAATTGCCTGTTTTTTTTTTACTACCTAAATCGTTCAACCAGAAACTCTTTTAAACAGAAAAATGTGTGCGCGTGGCAGTGTGTGTGTTTTATCCACATTTTTAATCTCAAGGCTGTCAATTTTTACCTACAGGAATTTTAAGCTTTCGTTTAAATTATATCACTAAAGTAAATCAAATTACTGCGCAAACACTTTTATTTATGCTGAACTTTAATAACAAAATCTACTCCTCTTGTAAAGTGCAGATATTTTTATCACTAATAGGTCGTGTTTTTCCCCTCCTGAAGTTCTGGGATGGCGGTGCTTTTAGTCGAGTGAGAAGTCTCCGAGTGTTTCGGATTCATTGAAAGATGTGAGATATATAATAGCGCTCTACGATGATACTTCTTATGTAGATTTCACTTTACTTAGGAAAAATAACCTAAAATACATTAGCCAAACAACATATAAACAGTATTATTAGTTCTAAAGTCTTCTTTTTCACCATGATTAAATTAAATCAGAACGTGTATTAAGAAGATTTAATTTTAAAAAGTGCATTAAAATATTATAAATAAAAATCATTATAAATGTATAATTTATTTAAATAAATAGTAATAGCAGGACTGCTGTACTTTGTAAATTAGAGTTGATAACGATTCAATTTATTTTTAAGCCATGCTTTTATAAATCGAGCGCATTATATATATATAATGCGTCGCGTGTTGGTCTCGGTCTATCGACGGCGTCTACAATAAGATTAGAATGATTTTCAGATATAAGGGTTAACTATGAATAACCAATTAACAGTGCACAATCAGAGTCAACAGATGCCTGACCAAAAGTCCCTTTTGCTGGCCTAAAAGGATGAGATGTTGGTCACCAATATACTCTGTCTAATACAAAGCCTTTTCTGTCTCCCCTTTTTTATGGTCTTTAATCATTTAAGTTAGTATAGGACTTGACATTAATAAACTTTTCATGCTTGTGAATCCATAGGTCCATTCTTTAATTTCAACACATCAATTTTGCCATCAATTTCTCTTTTTCTTTTACAGTCCAAGCAATCAAGAATTAAGATAGAAATAGGAGGAATAGTTTAATAGGTTGGAAGTCCTTAATCATAATAGTTTCTTGAGGCAGTGCAATCATTAATAAAAAAGATCAGTTTGATAAGTTTAGATTCCCTATCTATCAAAACGGTCTAAAAAGATCTGTCTCATGCATTCTGTTATTGATATGCCTTGTGGATTATAATGATATTATCACTAGTAATGGTAAACAAATTTCAATGGAAATTGTTAAATATTAACATTTAAAATCCATTTTTTCTTAAGTATAAAACAGTATGCAATGCCATGCGGTGCACCATGACTTCTTATATGGAGCCAGGAATCTCTTAGCCACTATGTCTAGAGAAACCTGTTAGCCTCCTTCTCTTCTCTTTCCATTCCCCACCCTAAGTTTTTCCCATATTTTTCTCTATCCTGCTCTATCCCATTTTCACAACATTATCTTTATCCACTCTAAAATCCCCCTTATCTTTTCCCAAATTCAGCATAAAAACCAAGAACCCATTTTCTGAATAATCTCTTTGTTTATATTTATTCTCCCACAACTTCATTATTTGTACTCTTTCTGCTTGCAGGCATTTACATTTCAATTAACAGATGCCTAATATTTTCCATGCATTCCTTACATGATTTGCAGACTAAATCACCCATACTTCCCCATTTATGTGTATATTCCCTTGTCGCTAACAATCCTGTTCAAGCCTTAAACAATAAACTACTTTCCTTGCTAATATCATAAATTAATTTGCATCCAATATTCTGTTTACTTCTATATATTTTTAACTCTTTTTACTCTTCATACTAGTTATTCATCTCTCCAGCTCCCTATTTTTATTAATACACCTATTCTTCTATCCCTTGTCACTATAACAATCAACATTCTTTTATCACAGTCATCCCACCCTTTGTTTAAGTATACTGACATAAAGTTTTTATCGAAATCTTCTACATATACTACCTTGCTCACCCATCTTGTTACCTGTCATTTACTCGTAATCCAATTAAATATTATTTTGGCTATTTTCTTATTATCCTTAAAGTGCAATCTACCAAACATTTTTATTTTGCTTTTTGCAGCTCTCATATAAAAACTTGACCATTCCTTTTCTCCTTGAATTGCCTCCTTAGCCACCCAGACATCTGCATCTAATGCATGTCTTCCTACTTCTCTTTGTACTTTTTCTAAGTAGTCTTATACCCCTTTACTAACATATAACAAGTCAGTACCAAAAGTTAACCCTGTTACTTCTTTCCATACAATTCTTGCTACATGACATTTATTATATGAAAACATTGTAAATTTTTTAATCAGTCCCTTTCTTTTCTTTGCTTCATTTGCCAATTTTTTCTTCCATTCATCAAGCAATTTCTCTGATTACTTAAGGCAATTTCTAAATAGTTATATCTATTCATCACATTTAACTTTATATCCCTCAATAAAAATTCTTTCTCTTCTCTTTCTCTAGCATTTATCAACATTACTTTTGATTTTTCCTCACTGAATTTAATCCCCATCTTACCTATCTCTTCCCTAAATTCTGTGCACAAGAAGATATTATCAGCAAATAAAAGACCTGATAATGTATACATTCCCTTACCATCTATTAATGGTATCTCTACCCCTCTTCCTAGTCTTTCTATTACTTTCTCCATTTCTTTCAAATATAACAAAAATAAGATAGATGACACAAGATGTCTTTGTCTTAGTCCCATCTCACTTTTAACCCTAACTGATTTTATATTTCTTAATTGATAAATATAGTAATTATTTTCATACAGTCTCTTAATAAGATCCCCTAAAGCTCCATTAATGCCCAAATTTCCTAAATTTACCCATAATCTATTTCAATTTATTTTATCATATGCTTTCTCTATATCTATAAAGACCATATATAAGTGGCTACCTGTATTTCTACTCATATCTATAAGTTATGTGACTACAAATAAACTATCTCATATATATATATATATCTATATGAGATATTTTCATATGGATATTTTTCATATATATATATATATATATATATATATATATCCAATGAAAAACCTCCTTGCACTTCTCCTACTATATTATTTCCTTCTATTCACTATGTAACTCTTCCAGCCACCTTACATGCAAAAACTTTATATAATGCCGACATTACCACTATCGGTCTAGAATTGTTGAACTTTTTATGATTTTTATCCTTTCCTTTAAATAATAGCCTTATTCTTGTATTATTGTAGTTATCTGGAAATTCTATCTTCTGTGCCCTATTATTAAAACATGATAATAGATTTAATTTTGTCCTAAATTCATCATCTCTGCTGCACATTTATCTAAATCTTTTTCCACTTTTCAATTTCTTCACTGCCTTATTCAATTTATTTTCTGTAAACCTAATATTTCCATTATTATATGATTTTATGTTTGTTATCCTTCTGTCCTTCACATCTAACATCTTTTCTATAGAGCTAAACTATTTTTCTTTATCATTTAGTAATACTATTTCTTTTTCCCCTACATTCCTTCCTTTAGTATATTTCAAAATATTTTTATTCCCATCTCTTCCACTTTTATTAATATCCTCCAATAATTTATTATTTAATTTTATTCTCTCTATATAATTATCTATTTTAGCCAACTTGTTTTTAAAAAAATATTTTCCCCATTTAATATTAACTTCATTTTTACTTTCATTATTTTTAATAGCATGTTTATATTCCGCATGCTTTTCTCCACTCTTTTACACTGTTACTAATTTTCAATTTTCAATTTTATTCTTCTGAATATTTTTATCTAAAATTCTATTTGCCACTATTTCTACTTCAGCACACCAGTTCTTATATTCATCCCCAACAAACTCTTTCATGATTTCTTCTACTTTTATTTTATATTTTTTTCTCTTATTCTTATCATTCATTTTTCATCCACATCTTTCACTATCCTTTCTACTTTTATTATTTTCCAACATATTATTAACCATTTCTTTTAACAAACTTTTTACACAGTAGGTACCACCCAGTGCAAGCCTTGGCAATCAATGAATGCAAGGAGGTTTGTGCATAAAATGCCTAACTAGGGTGTACTCATCCAATATTCCCAGATGAGTTTCTCACTTGTGCCTTTCATTCCTGAGAAGGCATGAATCTGAGATCACTGCACCTAGATCTTAAGATCTAATACAACCCTCCAGCATCCATCTTTTACTTATTTAGTCAACTATACATCTATGAATGCAAGCCAAAAACACAATAGGGTTTTTATTCCAAACTAATTTACTTGTATAATCATATAGATCTTAAATCAGACACTAAAATGTATATATACAAAACTGATTTCAAATCTCTATGACTATATAAATGAATTAGATTGTATTGTAAACATTATTGTGTTTTTATCTTGGCTCATAAGAGTTTGACAAAATAGTTAAACAGTAGCTGCAAGACGAATGCATTAGATCCTAAGATCTAGCGCAGTGTTCTCAGATCCAAAGCTTGTCATTAATAAACGTCACAAGTTAGAACTACTCTGGAAATATCAGATGAGTAGGGACTAGATAGGTATTCAAGGCCCAAATCTTCTTGCATCCTTTAATTACTAATACTTACACTAGGTGGCACTACTGTATGAAGAATTTGCTATTGTTTTAATAGCTGAAGTTAGAATAGAAAAGAGTGATCATATGTTGGTTTAGTGGTTTTATAAATACATAGAATGTGCAATTTATTCACTGTATTTTAAACCCTTTTTAGCAAAAACTTTTATTATACATATATGCAAATACAATCTTATGTTTTGATTGTCCTGCAGTCTTCTTTGGAACTATGATATAATGGAAAAAATAAAATACATAACTACATAAAAAATACCGTAAAAATGTAAACAATAAAATTAGTATAAAAACAAAAACAAAGTATAAACAAAACATAAAACTTAAATAAATATAATCAAACCCAAATAAAATAATCCGGATAATATAAAATAAAATATATAATATAAATATAAATTATACATGTGTATTCATGACTGTATATGTACATTTTCATGAACAACTATTAAATGAAATATATTATTCATTTTTGTTATTTTTAATAATCCCCTAATTACTTCTGTTTCTTATAAACTTAAACTTTAGTTTTATTAATTCCATCTTAATAAAATACTTAATAATTTTATTTTCATATAATTCTCAGTTCGATCTTAATTCATTTATTAATATTCTTTTTAGATTTTAAATTATATAATATCTATTATTTTCTTATTTATTTTTCTGTTATTAATAATATTATAAATCTAAAAACTATAAATATTGTAATCTTTTAACTTACTGACTTTTATTTAAATTTTTTAAAAGTAAAAAAAAATGTTTTTTTTTTTAAAATTATCTTATATTCTATCTCCCTCTATTACATATTATTCAAACTAACTATATCCATAATCATTACAACTCTTTATACACATACTTTTATGTCCTTTAACTTTTATTACTATTATTATATAACTCTCATCTATAAATTTATGTAATGCTGTTTTATATGGAAATATACTAAAGTTTTTTCCATTAATATGTAATATCTATAAATGTATTCATGTTTATACTATTATGTAACCATTTTATAACCCATAATTCAATTATAAGTAATTTTATTTTTATATATTTTCCTCTATATAACTTTTTTAAAAACTATATTTATATTGCCATTCTAATCCCAGAATCCCTATTAAATTTTGGGTTTATCTTTCTTATTAATATTGCCTCTTCTATTTTCCTTTCTTTAATATTATCTGTATGTAACATTATTTTTATTGAACTTTGTGAATATATATCAGTGAAGGAAACAGGACACAAATTTACAAAAAGTTTAATAAAAATGATGATACATACAGACAATATTAAAAAAATGAAAATACAAAAAGCAATACTAATAAGAAAGATAAAATCAAAATTTAATAAGGATTCTGGGATCAAGATGACATTGGTATAAATATAGTTCTTAAAAAAGATATATAGAGAAAAATATATAAAGAGAAAATCACTTAGAAATGAATTATGGGTTACAAAAATGGCTACATAGAAGTATAAATATGAATATATTTATAGATATTAATGGTGAAAAAAACTTAGCTTAATATTTACATATAAAACAGTAGACCATAAATTTATAAGTGAGAGTTATATAATAATAGTAATAAAAATTAAAGGGTATAAGAATATATGTATAACTAAAGAGTGATAGTGATTATAGATATAACTAGTTTGAATAATATGTAATAGAGTAAGATTATTATTTAAAGGAAAAGGTAAGGATCATAGAAAGTTAAATAATTATAGACCAATAGCAGTAACATCAGTTTTATATAAAGTTTTTTTATATATGGTGGCTGGAAGAGTTGCAAAATGGATGGAAGAAAATAATGTAATGGGGGAAATGTAAGGAGTTTTTAGGTCAGATAGGCATATAGGAGATAGTTTATTTGTAGTTACACAACTTATAGATATGAGTGTTAATTCAGATAGACAGTTATATATGAGTTTTATAAATATAGAGAAGGCATATGATAGAGTGAATAGAAATAGATTATGGATAAGTTTAGCAAATCTGGGAATGGATAAAGCTTTAGTGGGTGTTATTAAGAAATTATATGAAAATAATTACTATACATATCAATTAGGGGATATAGAATCAGTTAAAGTTAAAAATGGGGTGGGACTGAGGCAAGGATGCCCTATGTCACCTATTTTGTTTGTTTTGTATTTGAGTGAAATGGAGAGAGCAATAGAAAGTCTAGGAAGAGGGATAGAGATACTGTTAACAGGTAGCAAGAGAGCATATACATTGTCGGGTCTTTTTTTTGCAATGTCTTTTTGTGTGCAGAAAGAAGAGAAGATATGGAAGTTATGCTGAGGGCATGTGCAAGGGTGGGTAAAGATATGGGGATTAAATTTAGTGAAGAAAAATCAAATATAATGATGGTGAATACTGGGGAAACAGAAGACAAAGATTTCTTATTGGGGGATATAAAGTTAAGTGTGGTGAACAGATATAGTTATTTGGGAATCATCTTGAGTAATAAGAAAAATTGCTTGGATGAATGGGAGAAAAAATTGATAAATGAAGCAAAGAAAAGAAAGGGGTTAATAAAGAAATTAACAGTGTTTTCATATAATAAATATGATGTAGCTAGAATTGTATGGAAGGGAGTGGCAGTAGCAGGGTTAACATATGGCAATGATGCATTATGTGTTAGTAAAAGGGTATTAGATTGCTTAGAAAAAGTACAAAGGGAAGTAGGAAGACATGCATTAGATGCTGAGGTGTGGACAGCAAAAGAGGCAATTCAAGGAGAAATGGGATGGTCAAGTTTTTATATGAGGGATGCAAAAAGCAAATTGAAAATCTTCGGTAGATTGCAGTTTATGGATAATAAAAGAATAGCCAAAATAGTATTTAATTGGGTTACAAGTAAAGGGCAGGCAACAAGATGGGTGAGAAAGGTAATGCGGTATACAGAAGATTTGGATAAAGAAGTTATGTCAGTATACTTGTACAAAAGATGGGATGATTGTGTTAGGAGGATTGTTGAGTGTTATAGTGGGAAGGAATGGGATAGAAGAATAAAGAATAGGGAGTTGGAGAGATGGAGAACTAGTATGGAGAGTAAAACGAGTTTAAATATATATAGAAGTAAATGGAACATTGGGTGTGAGTTAATTTATGATAATAATAAGGAAAGTAGTTTATTGTTTAAGGCTCGAACAGGATCTTTAGCAACAAGGGAATATACACGTAAATGGAAAAATATGGGTGATTTAGTCTGCAAGTTGTGTAAGGAAGGCATAGAAAATATTAGGCATTTGTTATTTCAATGTAAATGTTTGGAAGCAGAAAGGGTACAAATAATGAAGTTATGGAAGGTTAAATATGAACAAAGTGATTATACAGAAAGTGAGTTATTGGTTTTTATGCTAGGTTTGGAAAAAAATAAGAGGGATTTAGATATGAAGGTCATGGAGTTGACAAAGATTATGTTGTGGAAATGGGATGGAGCAGATTATGGGAAAACTTAGGGTGGACAATGGAAAAGGAAGGTAAAGTGGCTAACATGTTTCTCTGGGCATAGCTGCTGAGAGATTCCTGACTCTGTTTAAGAAGAAGTCACAGTACATCACATTACATCACATCACATCAAATATAGTGCATATTTCTGCTTCACCTAGTGCCAATCTCATCAGCACTAGTGTGGGTTTGAATCCAACCTTTTATATTAACTGACACCCATCTCATAATAGGTGGTAGTATAATTATAATCAATATTATAATCTTTTATCTAATTAATTTGTATTTTATGATTAACTAACCTTTCATAATAGTTTATTTTATAATATTTGTAAAACTGTATATTATGTTTATTTTATTAAATTGGCATTGATATGTAACTGAATCCTAGATATCTATAAAGTGTTACAAATATTTTTTTTTATTAAGGTTCATTTTTTTAAATTAATCAGTTGGTAACATTTTATATTTATCTTTTGATAAATGTACATTAAAGGATCAATTATGTAAGCAATGTAATATTTGTAAGAAATATTTTGTAAATTTCTATTTAAGTTTATGTCAAATATTAAATTTGAAAGTCATTGTACCAAATTCCAAAAAATTTTCTGAATAAAATTTACATTTTTGTTAATCTAAATCTTAATTAAATAGGCTTTCTTAGTACAATGACTGATAAACTGAATATGCTTGTTTTTTTTCTTTTAATTAGCAAATGAACCCTTGGGGCATGTTTAATGCAGGATGATAGATTTCCTTCCAAAAAGGCACCAACCTCAGAGAACTGCTTAGAGCAGTTGCAATTGGCAGTTGTCACTGTAGATAGAATCCTATAGATAAAGCCAGATCAAATAAATAGTGGAAATTTTTGATAAGGGATTATTGAAAAAGAGTTCACTGAAGAGAAGTGATTAATATATATAGTACATCATGCCTAAAGAATAACTGGCTAAAAAGATCAACCATTGCTTTCTGGAGCTCTGTCCCACCAGCTCATCAATGCCTTTCCAGTGTTCTCAACACCTAGCTGGAGACTGTCTGTGTCAAGGAAGCCTGCTAAATGATCTGACTGTATAACTACCTGTTTCAAGCCATGGAATGCCTACCGATTGATTCCGAGGTAAGTCCAATTTGCTGCAAGCCACTTATTCTATTTTACTTGTTTTCCAAATCAATATTAATTTATACTTTATATATCTGTGTAATGTTTATACAACTTAATTTTAAAATGCGTCTTAATTTTTTTCTTTTAAATTTAAAATATCAGTTCTTCTAAAAATCTCACATTATTTTGATGGGCAAATTAAATTAATTTTTGTTGGTTTATTTAGAATATCGACTTACTAAAATTGCCAAGTATAAAACTCAATGGGAAACTAGCTTTAAACCCTCCCTCTTATTTTCTCCATTTAAAAATCATTACCGGAGACTTATTTCCCTTAAATTAATTAATAGAAAAGCTCATTTAGTTTTGTACCTTTTATATTATAATTTTTTTTTAAATGATAGAAATTATTTTAAAAATTAGATGTGTTATTATTACCTCTAATTTAAAATTGCCCTCGTAATTTTTTCTTGAAAGAATAAAGAATTTTAGTAAATCAGTTAAGTAAATCTATTACGATTTCTGTAAAATAAATGTCTTGAAATGTTTCATACATATATATTTTATTTGTCAAAAAAAAAATAGTAAAAATTCGATGTATAATTTGTTATGCTATATATTGTCAAACTTCATCATAAGTGAGTTTGATATCCAATGCTCCATCTATGTTAGTTAAAAGACAGTTTTATTTTGTAATCTTTAATGAGGAACTATTTAATAACTTACTAATAAATAAAATATTTGGAAAGTGTGGAAAACAATTTATATTTTAATTCTTGCCTTCCCTTTTTATATTATATTCTATGATTCATTTATTAATGACCTAAAGGTTCTGGGAACTTTCTATTATGTCAGGGAGCAGATTACTTTAATCAGGATTTAAGTTATTATTTTCGTTAGTAATACACTATCTATCTATATATGTCTGAGGCATTATGCATTTATAGTTACAACCATTTCTTTATTATTGTTATTCTTGCCTTGCTACATACTCCTCAGGACCTTTGGAAGTTTAAATATGACCAGTCCAATCTTTCACTTTCCCTCAAAGTAGACATAGTTCATACCAAGGGATCATTTTCGGGCATTGCCATTAAGATGTGTATGGGAAATTCAGCACATCAAATTTATTATTATTATTCGGAGACATGTTTTGGCTGGAGGGCCAACATTTCTCTTATCTACCTGTATATATCAGGGATTTCTTTTAGCAAAGCCACCCAGAGGTTCATAACAGACCTCATATGTTCTTTTGTTGTAATCTATAATAGCATACTGCCTTCACCATTATATATATATTATTTATTTACAACCCTGAAATGCTCTCTGCCATGATGGCACATCTTTCACAAACCAACCCCATTAATTAGTTAAATATGATTATCTAATTTATTTAAAATGAACTATTTTGCTTTCCAAACTCAGTAGATTCAACTGATTTAAATGTAAAAGTGTTATAAATGCAAATCTTTCATCTCTTGTTATATATATATATATATATATATATATATATATATATCTTTTTTTTGTTTATATATATATATATATATATATATATATATATATAAACAAAAAAAAGATTTATAAATCCAATAAAAAATATTATATTTCAACCAGAGGACTGGTTTTCATCAGAAAGAAAAAAATACATATATATATAATAGATTTATTTGTAATCTTTTAAAGAGGGCTAATAATATTGTATTGCTGATTGGTTCTTGGCAGACCAATTAACAAACTGTTACTTTGTTATCAAATGCCTTGCATTTAGCCGCATCAAAATGAATTCAAGAAAATAACCTAGTTGTATAAATATAACTCGAATTATTTTGTATAACAATAACCAATTCCTTAATAAATTCCTATAATATTATTATTTTAAATTAGCTTAGTTTGTCATCATTCCAAATCTCTAAGGTTAATTAATCTATTTATTTATAATATTTCTTTGATTTAAATTCACTTCTTTGTACTGTTGCCAGAAAGAATTACAATTATTATGGTTCAAACCATTAGTAATCGATATCCAATCACATCTGTACCATTCTGCAATTCACTAAATCATTAATTTCTTATATAAACCTGTTATTATTTGAGTCTCTTTGTGAACCATGATCTCCAGCTGGGACGGAATAAAATCAAGCACTGCTAGTGTCATCACAAACGTTATCCATTAGTCAGAGAGGCAATAGTTCAGGCAAATAGGTTAGGATTCACCCTTGCCCTGACATTAGTATCTTGTGCATGGTTGGATTCAAGGTACTCTTGCTTGGATTATTGGTCTTGTTGAATGAATACACGATTTTGACCGGCACAATAAGATGATATATTTTTGTGTGCAGAAAAAAAAGAAGATATGGAAGTTATGCTGATGGCATGTGCAAGGGTGGATAAAGAGATGGGGATTAAATTTAATGAAGAAAAGTCAAATATAATGATGGTTAATACTGGGGAAAGAGAAGATGTAGAAATTTTTATTGAGAGATATTAAGTTAAATGTGGTGAATAGATATAGTTATTTGGGAATTATTTTAAGTAATCAGAAAAATTATTTGGATGGATGGGAGAAAAAAATTGATAAATAAAGCATAGAAAAGAAAGGGATTGATAAAGAAATTAACAGTGTTTCATATAAATATGATGTAGCTAGAATTATATGGAAGGGAGTTGCAGTAGCAGGATTAACATATGGTAATGATGCATTATGTGCTAGTAAAGGGGAATTAAATTACTTAGAAAAAGTTCAAAGGGAAGTAGGAAGACATGCATTGGATGCAGATATATGGACAGCAAGGGAGGCAATTCAAAAAGAAATGGGATGGTCAAGTTTTCATATGAGAGATGAAAAAAGTAAAATGAAAATGTTTGGTAGATTGCAGTTTATGGATAATAAAAGAATAGCCAAAATAGTATTTAATTGGTTTATGAGTAAAGGGCAGGCAACAAGATGGGTGAGAAAGGTAATGCAGTATGTAAAATATTTGGATAAAGAATTTATATTAGTATATTTGTACAAAAATGGGATGATTGTGTTAGGAGGATTGTTGAGTATTATAGTAGTAAGGAATGAGATAAAAGAATAGATTTATGAATAAGGAATAGGGAGTTAGAGAGATGGAGAACTAGTATGGAGAGTAAAAAGAGTTTAAATATATATAGAAATAAATAGAATATTAGGTGTGAGTTAATACATGATAATAGTAAGAAAAGTAGTTTATTGTTTAAGGCTCGAATGGGATCTTTAGCAACAAGAAAATATACATGTAAATGGAAAAATATGGGTGATTTAGGGTGTACATTATATAAGGAAGGAATAGAAAATATTAGGCATCTGTTAATTGAATGTAAATGCTTGAAAACAGAAAGAGCACATATAATGAAGTTATGGAAGAATAAATATGAAAAAAGTGATTATGCAGAAAATGGATTATTGGTTTTTATGTTGGGTTTGGGAAAAGATAAGGGGGATTTAGATATAAAGGACATCCTTAAAGTTTTCAAAGATTATATTATGGAAATGGGATGGAGCAGAATATGGGAAAACTTAGACTGAGGAATGTAAAATAAAGTAGCTAACATGTTTCTCTGGGCATAATTGCTGAGAGACTTTTGACTTCGTAAAAGGAGAAGCTACAGTACATCACATCGCATCACATAAAAAAAATGTTTTTTTACTTTTAAAAAATTTAAGTAAAAGTGGGTAAGTTAAAAGATTACAATATTAATAACAGAAGAATGAATAAGAAAATAATTGATATTACATCATTTAAAAACTAAAAAGAATATTAATAAATGAATTAAGATTGAACTAAGATCTATATGAAAATAAAATTATTAAGCATATTATTAAGATGGGGCTAATAAAAGTAAAGTTTAAGTTTATAGTAGAAGTAATTAGGAGATTATTAAAAATAATAAAAATGAATAATATATTTAAATTAATAGTTGTTCATGAATATGTATATATACAATCAGGAATACACATGTATAATTTATATTGTATATTTTATTTTATATTAACTAGATTATTTTATTCGGATTTGATTATATTTATTTCAGTTTTATTATGTTTTGTTATATTTTATGTTTTTTTTTTATATTAATTTTGTTGTTTATATTTTATATGGTATTATTTATATAATGTATTTTATTTTAATTTTTTATTATTTCATAACTCCGAAGAAGACTGCAGGACAGTTGAAACATAAGATTGTGTATGCATATATGCACAATAAATGGTTTTTGCTAAAAAGTGTTTAAAGTACAGAAAATAAATTGCATTTATATAAGATATTATAGCAAAATAAAGGATGTGGTGAAATTGATACATAGAAAAGGTGAACTTTAATTGATACGAACACTTCTTGACATGAGAAGAGGGCAGCACCAACTAAAAACAACTGCTCTTAATAAAAGTCATCTTTCAAAGGAAGGAACTGATAAATATCTCCGAGAATTTTTTTAAGGGCAGACAAACTACTGAATGAAAACTACAAAATGTTGAATTGCCTACAGGATCTAATTCAATGACTTCTATTTTTGTAAATTAGGTCATGTGACATCTGACTTGATTTTTTTTTATTCATGTACTTCATCAATAAAAAGCTAATGATTTTGAAATTTAGTTTTCCCAGAGGTATTAGTGGTCATTTTACTAATGGTTACATTAAAATAGTTCAGTGGAAAAAAGTTTTATTTCTTTCTGAATAGTACTATCATTAAATGGCTGAATTTTATTTCTTGGAGACTAATAGTCGAGTTGCCAGTGAAATTCATGATATTAGTGAACCCAAGACTTACTTGTATGTGTAACATATTAAAATAATTCTATGCATCAGTAATGTGATAATCCTGAAATTTCAAAATAGTAATTCTATAGTGTAATATGATTGAAGTTTAGCAATAAATAATGGGTGCTTTGAAAAATGAATATTAATTTTGATGTGAATATGATGACTACCTTTAAGACAACTTTCATTTTAATATTACAGCTACAATATTGTATGATATATCCAACAATCTGCATTTTTAAATGCTCATGTTATATAAACCTCTCTTATATCCTGATCTTGATTCTTAGCCATAATCCAATCTATTAAATGCCATTGAAAGAAAATGTATCCATGTTCCTTTATAGTGGATTTCTGCTTAAACAAAGTGTTCAAACTGTTAGTCCATGTGTATGCAAAAATTCAATAGTAGAAGACTATTTGAGTTTACAGCTCTAATTATTTCTAACAACTTGTAATCAAAAGCTACTATTTGTACCAAGACATGTACTAAAGTCTCCAAGAAATAAAATCCAGCCTTTTAATAGTATTTCTGTAATAATGCTATTCACAAGGATAAAACCTTTCTTTCTCTAAATTCATTGAATTTATCATTGGAGCACATACATGAATCCCATAATAATAAGATTCTTAACTTTCAAAACTAAAAGTGGAAATTCCTTCCATCACAATATACTGAAATTGAATCTACCCATGTTATTTAGAGATTGACTGTAGCCTAACTTATTTTCCAGATATATAAAAGTTCTAAAATAATTCCTATTTGCATTATCTTGAAAATCTGGATTATACTACTTGTGATTTAAATAATCTATCAACAGCTAATGTTTTACTGATGACCCCTGTGCCAGCATTTGAAAGTGTTCACATTAAGTTTCTGGATGAGGAATTAACCATTGACATCAATGATGAGCTAAAATAATACTGCTGTGATTTGATTTTAAATCATTCTCTTGTGGCCAAAATAATATTGGATTTATTAATGCAAAACAATACTCAAATGCCACTAATTTACAGAGAAATTTTAAATGCCATTAGCATTACTAATTGATAGTTTCTAGTTATATGCTGTAAACACTTGCAAAAGTTTTGTGCATATTCAATCTTTTGTTAAATTTTATAAAATCATAATTTGTGTAGTTTTTGCACAATATATTCATTTTTGAAAGAATAATATGACTAGATTCAGATTATATTAGAAAATATTTACTTTTATATGATAAGAGAAATTAATAATATATGGCTACAATTTTTGATTGAAGAATTCTTTAATATCACCTAGAGCTGATTAATTTGTGTCATTTGTTTAAAATTCTTCAGTGAACAGGAATAGTTCTTTTGATCATTATCAATAGTATTCTATCCAATGGACAGGTCCAGAGAGTAGTCACATCACCAATTCATCCATTTCCCCACTCTCTACATTTCCCCACTCTTCAATTCCACATAACTCTTCCCATTTCTTGTATCATCCAACAATATCAATCTTTTCCATCCTTTCTTCTTGACTATATAACAATATAAGCACAATAGAATTGGCACAGTTGACATGATACATCTATATATTTGGTTTTTTATTTAAAAGAAAAATTGGCAGTTAATAGTATATTAATAAAATCATTACAGTTGCTCATTTTGTGTACCCAGAAATCAAAAAAAAATTTTTTCATACAGCCTGGAAAAAGAATCAAAATAGTGAAAACTGGTTTTCTAGAAAAGTTTAAATCCTGAAGATATGTAAACGTTGAATCAAACATTGAAACATCTACTACTGAAATTAATAACTTATTTCTTTTTTTTTGTTCTTTCATGTAAATAAAATTGTAGTAGATTTTCATTCTATTGTTTGTAACTTTAATGACTTGAGATTGGGCAGACGATATACCCCAAAAGCACAAACAACATTACAATCTCTTCATTATCAATGGTCTCTATTATTCTCTATCCCATAACAACATCAACCATTTATTAAAAAATAATTTATATGCTGCTTTTAACAATTTAAAAGATAATGAATTTTATAATAATGCTATAACAACTACAATTATATTAGTTATATGTTCAGTTATTATTTTACCTAATATATTGTATGGAAGTTAGAGATGATTTCCTTTTATGTAATATAAAAGCATTAGAAGAGTTTTAATTTAAAGGGTTCTATAAAATTTTGAAGTTTCATAGACAAGATTATAGAACCAATTCATATGTTTTTTGTTTCTGGATAAGATACTTGTAGAGTCCATTAATGTAAAATAACATCTTATTTGAAGTGACAGGTAAAATGAAGAACCAATGCTAGACTTGCTAAAAGAATGTTCGTTTTTAAGTTTGTGAAGATGGCGTTGTAGTTGTATCATGTGTTGATTATTTTCATTATCTAACATTAATTGTTAAATGTCTTTAGACAAATTTAAACTTTTCCGTACAGGAGAAGAAGAACCAGTTGAATGAATTTGAAAAGTTCAAATAAAGTTTGAATTTTTTCAAAGATGTTTAAAAATTAATATTAGATGATGAAAATAGTCCTATATTTATTTCAATTATTATTATTGTTGTTGTTGTTATTGTTATTGTTGATGTTGTTGTTGTTGTTATTATTATTATTATTATTATTATTATTATTATTATTATTATTTAAAATGACCATAACAATTTGTGAATGATTGCTGCAGCTGATAATTTAAAAATATGTCCATTATTATTCATTTGATTATTTTCAATAAATAATTGTTCTACTTGGTTTAATGCAATGAAGAAGGGGTGATTTTGTCGTTCATGATCTATGGGTCGTGGCTCCAGTTGTCACTTAGCTTCAAAGCTTTTATAAATACCTAAGCAATAAACTAATAATTATTTTAATGTATATAGTTCGTTTAACAAACTCATAAGACTATATTAATTTATCTTGATCATGTGATCAGTAGCTCAATGTCTGACGTCATAGTCTGTTTTTCTTCGTTCACTTTTTTTAAATACCAAATGTCCACCAGAGGTAACTGATAAATACAAATTTAAATACTGCATTAAAATTATATTTTTATCAATAAAATTGTAAAATATTAACTTAACAACAACGGAAAAAGTTTTAAATCATATTTATGTCTTGATAAAATTTTCTTTTTTATGTTTACTTAAAATTACTGAAAGATTGAATGTCTGTTGATGAAGTTTGTTTAGTAGCAAAATAATATGTACTTCCCAGTAAATCACTTAGAATCTTCAGTTACATTTTTGAAACATATCTGCTTAAAATTGCATTAACATTCAGGATAGGGTTAAACTACCACAAACAAATCAGCTGTCTTCGGGTTTATACATTTTTAATCTAAGTCTTAAATTAGTTTAATCTGCAATTTCCATTTTCAGTTGCAAAGTTGTTAACTTACCGTTTTGTTAATTTGTTTATTTTAAGAATTTATCCAACTAATCTTCTAACAGGTCATCTATTCATCTCATTTATTATTTACATTTCGTTCTAATTGCATAGCAGTATTTACTCTAATTATACATTTGTCATCTTATCATCTGTATTTAATAATTTATTCATCTAATTACATCATATAAAAAATTGTTACCAATTTGGCGCACAGTTTTTTATGTGTGTATATATATACTTATCTATAAGACTCCTTACTGTGTTCCAGAGCCACCTACTGGAAGCTAGAGTAATCAGTAAACACCAGATGATATAGTAATGAAAGCAAAATCCAGAAACTGGACTATGAATGAGATTATTATACCACTATACTACCTAATGTTTATTAATTACTCAAATTTACAGTAGATGTCTCTGGAGTGGCATTAAGAGAACTACTCTCTTTATATATATTTTACAGAATTTTATGCGAGAGAAGGTAGGATGAAGATCTAACAGCAAATTCTATAAATACAGTGAAGTCATAATATATCCTACCTCAATATATATTACTTCAGTTATATGCTATCCAAAAAGATGTAAATAAACAAAAAGTAAAAATATTAAAACTTATAAATTTAATACATTTTGTGATACAGAAGCAGTTTTTTTTCTGTCAGAACATCATATATGATCATGTTTATAATCGATATTTCTTCGGGTTAAGGCACTTACATTTTACTTATTGCCTTTTTTTTTTAACTTAGCAAAATTTATGATATGCTCCTTTATTTCATGTAATAAAATGTTTTCTAAGCATTAAGGTCAAAGTCTTATGACATTTAAGGAAAGTTATAAAGTATCTTCTTTCAATGATAAAATGAAAGTTATTGAAAAAAAGAACTGTAAAATGTGAATATGAAATGGCTAATGGTAAATAGGTGCGATAAATTTTCTAACAATGGTATGGATATAAAAACATGAAAATAAGTAAAGATGTCATGGTCTTCTAATAATGAGACTGTTATTACATTTCCATAGAAAAAATAGTTATTAAAGAAAAAGAATATTGTCCAGAGTATGCTTAATTCTAATAAAAGTTGACACTTTGATGTTCATTTCATATTTTAAAAAATAAAGATTCGGTGCAATAAATTTCTTTATATATTTTTATTTTTTGAGTGATGTAAATAAGAGAACACATGCACAGTAAGAATATTTGTAAATGCATTCTTTCAATTTATTTTTAATAACCACATTAATATTTTTTAAATCTGTATTATAATTATAGTTATCTATGCATAGTATGCATATAAAAACATATATGTTATATATATTGTAACATTCACAATGGGTTTATGGCTTCTATTTTATGCACTAGAAAGTGCAAGTTAATCAAACTCTGAAAAGTATCTTCAGACCATGTAGGAATTCAGATATTTCAAGAACATAGTTATCTTTCCTGCTTAACTGATCTAATATTTTATACTATATTCACTGCCGGTGGAGCAGTTTTTTATTTATTTAAAAGGGCACCAGGGTCATAAACCCACTGATATCCATCGCATCACATCACATCATCAATTAGAAACAAATAACTAAAACTAATATTGTGATTTTGTTTTCTTGTCATTTAAATCTTTTATTTGAAATTTCTTTAGGAATTTTCTCCCGATTTAAACAAGCATGTTGGCAAAGGTAATTTATACAATTTTCTAAACTTAATAATAAAATCTAATAAAATAAAATTAGGAATGTACAATGAAAAGTTGATATTAAAGATAAATATTTTATTATGACAAATTAAAATATTTCAATGATATTTTGTAAATTACTAATAAATTAGAAAGCACATACAAACGCTCATCCAGATAATAATGTTAAATAATAAAATCAGTTCCATTCTTTTAACTGTTTTTTAGGTCTTGGCGCCATACTGAATTTTTAAAAAACTGGCATGAGACATGATTTTTCACAATAACTTCAGTTTTAACAATGTTAGAACAAAAAGCTTTACATTGATAGAAACTAGAAAAATGACGAAAAATAATAAGGCTAAGTTAAATAATGATAACCATTTAAAAAATAAGAAAAAAAAGAAATTTCAACATCTGACATAATTATTGCTTTATTGTTTGTTCATAATTTCTAATTTATCATTAACTAAGTTCAAATTACATCTTCATTGATAATTTATTTGTATTTCTCACAAAATTATCTTTCAAACCATATATAATACTTTTTACCTGAGATAATCCATAGCTTCAGAATCTCCAGAAGTATTCGCGTAAGAAATCTTCATTTTTATCTCGTACCCCAAAGATGACAAATCTCAAAGCGTCTATAAGAAAAAGATTCATCATAATAAAAGATACAAAATAAATAATTTCCAGAAAATGGACATGCATTTGTCATCATAGCAATTGGCTTCTTGTCTATCTAAAACTAGAAATTGTTGTTTACTGTCTGTATCACTGATAAAATGAGTTTCATCTTTTCATTTTATATTTTTTGTGTACATCAGTGATGTTTATATTCTTTATGCACACCAGTGATGCTATCTTGTTATATTTATTGTCCCACAGAGATATAATTTATTTGCATATACCTCATTTGCTAGCTATAGAATTGAAAATAATGTGATGCAAGATGTGTCAAAACTAGTGATTTGACAGCATGAGTACCAAGGCATAGACAAGAATCATAATTTGATTCTTTGCCTGCATACAATTTCATGTGGTATATACATAACTATTGTGGTTATCTCCACACATACACCATTTGAAATCTCTCTTTGTTGGTTTTAAGTGTTTACATTTTCACATGGTACTATGCCCAGTAAGTTTTGTAATTGCTTTGTCAACTGCAAAATTTCTGTATATTTGATAATCAGTCCTAAAATTTACATTGTACTACTCTATAATACCCTAATTTTATATATATAGACATTACTTGTTATATAAACACAAACCTGCAATTGCAAACCTAAAGGCAGTAATATATAAATGTAATAAATATAGTAAAATAAACATAGTTTAAATTATTAAAGCTTTTGAGAATCATTATGTCTAAAAAAATGAGATTGCCTAAATATAGACCAGAGCCACAAAATTACATAAACGTCATTTGTTGTATTTGAATACAAATGTTTAATATTATTTATGTATAATAAAATCATAAATGATATATAAATTATATACTATTCAGACACCAATACAAATGCAAACATACCATTTATCAAATAATTTTTAAAAATTTACTATTTAAATAATTAAAAAATAAAATTTTTTAATACTCACAACCCGATATTCTAATTACATTTTAAAGTCCTTGAAATGTGATTTATAGCCATATTTTTAATTCATTATAGTACACATTTTGGCCATTTAAAAATTGCTGCCTTTATCTTCTCCATAAAAATGAGTAAGCTGAGAAAAAAATAAAATGAATCTATTCATAAAAATATTAATAAAAAATCCAATTTTTTTTTCAGATTTTAATATAATGACATCATTAGAAAAAAAAACTGCAAAATGCAATGAATGCTGGGATTTTTGTTGATTTCATGCTTTTAGTTTTTATGTAATTAAAAAAAACACAAAATTTCAATGAAGCACCACTGCGCATTGCCGCTGTAAATGCTCAAAATGGTAAATTTCTTGAAGGAAGGAAGCAATCCATGGATAAAATGTCTCTTTAGGGATATTTATAATTCACAGTTAAAGTTTATAGTTACATTTAGTTTGCAAACATTTAATTTGACATAATTTAGGGTATGAATAGTATTAACTTACTGGTAAGTTTTGCAAATTTATGTAGATTGTAATATACATGTATTTCTTGTTTTGAAGACTTCGTGGCCATTAATTTTAACCACTGTTGACATCTTTTACATTTCTGATCTGCTTTAAGGCTGGACTCAAAGGCTTTTTGAAGTGACCTCTTCATGACAAAAGAAGGTGTCTGCAAAACACTGGTTTCTGCCCCTGCATAAAAACTTGGTTCAGCAATATGAATAGTCCTAGATAGAAGCATCCAGCTGTCATTGTGAGAACAAGACAACCATGATTAAGCCCTTGTCCCTCCATTCAAGATGTGGAAAACTGCCAGCACAAGCCAAGACAAGACTCTTCTCTAAGTTATTTGCTTCTTTTATACTTTGGTCTCTCTTAGATTTCTGCACATATACATTTTTCTCTGTTGTTTTTGTTATCAGAATACAAGTTGATAATCTTGTATATTTATTTGTCTTTTTTTTTGTTACGAAGTTCTCTTTTTTTATAAATTCTTTCAGCCATCTTTAATTAGCTCATAAAACTTTGATTGTAATCTTTTGTGTTTGTAATTTATTTTTATGTGGATAAACAATCTATTCATTTCTATTCCTTCCAATTTTACTTTTATTTTTAATTAAATAGATAATAAATATGAAATATATTGTAGGTATTAAAAAAATGAATTCCATAAAAATTAAATATTATTTATTGAACTATATCTAATTTTTTTAGCTTTAAATATTATCCTGTGCCACATACTTGAACCATATATATATATATATATTAGAAAGTTCATATAACATTACAATAAAAAAGGAAGGTTTTTAATAAATGTGTTTTGCCAGTTTTTACTTATGGATCTGAGACTTGGACACTTAATAGAAGAAAAATATAGAGACTTCAGACCATGCAAAGTATGAAGAGATGCATGTTGGGAGTAACAAGAAGAGATCGAAAACACAATGTATGGGTAAGAGAACAAACAAGTATTACTGACCTCATTGAAAAAATTAAAAGACAAGTGGAATTGAGCTGGACATATTGCTAGGAGAGATGATAATAGATAGACAATTGAAATTTTAAACTGGATTCCAAGAGATTGTAAAAAACCCAGAAAGAGACCACATGTGAGATGGATGGATGAAATAAGAAAGTGTGCAGGGGTGATGTGGAGAAGAGAAGCTAAAGATAGGAAAAGATGGATTGAACTTGGAGAGACCTTCATCCTGCAGTGGATTGATAATGGTTGATGATGATGATGATGATGACTACTCAAAATATAAAATTTTACTAATTTTTTTTACTAACAATGATTTCATCTATTAATAAATAAACATTAACAACAATATATATCATATGTTTTTGAATCAAAATAGTGTTCCAACCATTCACTTCAGAAAACAACTTCTTTTAACATCAAAGGATTTTTTCATGAGATTGATGGCCTCAGATTTTAAAAAAAATATTATCAAAGTTTTTTTTTACTTTTCTTTTCAATTCTTTTTTTTCATAAAAGATATTCTCTGCATTGTCAAATAATATTTTATGATCTGGATTCAGTTCATGAACATTCAAAGGTAAGTTAGGATATGTATTTTTAACTCTACTCTTACAAAATATAGTATTAAAACTCATAAGAGTTAAAAATAGATATCAAAACTCAGCTTTGTATATTCATGAACTGAATACAGATCATACAATATTATTTGATAATGCAGAGGTTACCTTTTTGTTTTAAAAAAATGAATTGGAAAGAAGAATAAAAGAAACTTTTTTGATAATATTTTTTGAATCTGAGAACATTAATCTCATAAAGACATGAAATTAAAGAAAGTTGGGTGTTGAAGTGAATAATGGGAAGCATATTTTGTTTTGGAAATACATGTTATACGTTTTGCTGAATTTCACTTAAAAAAGTTCAGTTGTTAGCCAAGAGGTCAGCGCAGCTGCCTTGCAAGCAAGCAGTTGGTTGCAAATTGTTGTTGCAGGTTCGCCTCCCAGAAAATTCTATGACATATAAAATAAAAAAGTCCATTTCTTAATAGATGAAACCATAGTTATGGAAGAATGTTAGTAAAATTTTGTTTTTTGGCTACTATTGTAATGTTATATGATTTTTCTATTTTATTTATAATTATTAGTATAGAGTGAAGGCAGTTGAGTAAATAAAATACATTCAATCCAAAGCACAAGATAAAGTCCATTGAAAAGATAAGAGCAGACTGTCTTATCCTTTTTACCCAAATTCATTTATATAGGCAAATCTAAAGCACTTTGGAAAGCAAGCAAGATAATCTTAAATTAATCAAATTACTTTATTAAAACTATAAATGTATTAAATAACCTCAATATTACCACATTCTTTTAAATTTATATAAATAAAGATACAATAAAAAAACAAATGACTCCCAAGATGCATTTCATGCTGAACCAGCACTCATCAGTTGGTCCAGGTCACTATCTCTCATATATATATTCCTATTATATAAAAATATTTACCTATTTTAAATAATTACATTTTGAATTACAAGTATCAAATTAACTCAACCCACATCTTTGACACCATCCACTTTAGATAAATATCATAATGACTATTATTAATCATTTACTAATCTAGAGATTATCTCTAGCACAGATATAAACTTTAAAATTTAATTAAAGATAATTATATCTGATATTTTAAAATTAAACACACAAACATGTATTTTAAATTGCTATATATTAATTTAATTGACATTGGCAAAATTGTTCAATATGTTAATATACACTTTTCCTAGTGGTTAATATTATATAATAACTAGATTTTATTTACTCAATAAACCAGTACTGAAATGTCAATTTAGTTATAAAATAATGTTAACCACTGGGAAAAGTTTATATTTATATATTTCATTATATTGACAAGCTGTGAATTGGAATTTTTTGCCAATGGCAAATAAATTAATATAAAGCAATTTGAAATATAGCTTTAAAGAAGTAATTTGATCAATTTAAGACCTTCATGCTTTCTTTACAAATTGCTAAGATTCACCTAAATAAATAAATTTAGATAAAAAGGATAAGATAATCTGTACTTACCTTTTCAAAAGACATTATTTTGTGTTTTAGATTGAGAATATTTCATTTACTCAAAATAAACCAGTGTTGAAGTGTTAATCTAATTATTATATAATATTAACTGTCGAAAAAGTTTATATATATAAAAATATGAAAATTATTCAAATTGAACGTTGTCATAATAAGCGTAAAATAAAAGAGGCTATGTTGATTTCAAGAAATCGTCAAATGTTAATGAATCGCCAGTCATCAAATGTTAAGATAACAGAATTGTGGGAAATCTGAATTGAACTATGGGTATTGTTAAGCGTTGTCTCGTTTTGATTATTCAACATTATATAGTTGATAAAGACTACAAAGTGTATAGTCGAAAGCACTTCTAAAAGAATATAATTTATATAAATTGTACTGTATTTTGATATATATATTGATTTGTATATTACATATATTGTGAAACGAATACAGATATCAAACTTTATTTATTACATATATATATATCATTAAAACCAGTAAACACTTAGATAATCCCGATATCAATAACAAGCAACAATTTCAAATTATGGTCAAAGCAATCTCATTTAACTATATATATATTATAACTTTAAAAAATGCAATATATGCATCTACCAAGAAGACCTAATAATAAAGTCACACATCTGCCAAATATCATGATTCGATTCAAACAATATGAGGATGTAGGCTAAGCTAAGGGATTTCATATATACATATATATTATAATAAAAAGAACCATGGGGGATATGAATAATAACAACTAAGCATTGCAAATATGCTAATTAATAGTTAATAAATTTTAAGAGGAAGAGAACTCTCAACTCATTCTTATAAACTACAAATGTTTTTAATATTGAAAGCATATATCAAAGAGCAGTTAGGTTATAATATATTCTTTCTCATAATATTTCCGCCACCACCACCCTCTAATATAATAACGCATCTCACCACCACTATTCTCAACATTTCATTGCAATGGTCTATTCCATACGTCAAAATTCTTGATAAAGGATAATAATGTTTCTTAGGTTTAATTTGTGCCACTTTTCAAAATAATTTCCTTTGCTGAAAACAGTTTGTTTTGATTATTGATTATAATAATAAGATCTGAGGGTTCTTTATTAAATATTTCTAGTGTTAAAATTTTCACTCTTTTGTCTCATTTATGAATTATTAAACAATGATTAGCATCCTAGTGAAAATAGCAGTATATTTATCTCTAAGATAATGTCTCTAATTTACAACAATAATAATATTGAAATAAATTAAGATATTGCCAAATCTCTTTGCACTCGTTATAATATTTATCTGACAGCCAATCAGATGTCATGATAGCTGTCCACATGACAACCAAGCCTAAACACATGACAAAGATTTTATGAGAAAAGGGTGGTCACTCTTTTCTCTACTTTTCTTTCTATATATCTAAGCCAGTCGTAAGTAGTTAGGTTTGAAAGCTTGAAGCTTTAAATATCTTCACAATTAACTCACTGAGTCTAAATCATAAACATACAGTGCAAAATCCTATGATTTACTATGAAGTAGTTTTTAGAATACATAACAAGCAATAAAGTATGTAAATAATATTTTAATTTGCAAAGTGCAGATAGTGGAAAATTGAAATAAATCAAGATACTGTCAAATCTCTAGCGCTCGTTACAATACTTAACTGACAACCAATCAGATTTCAGGGATAGCTGTCCAAATGACATCCAAATCTAAACACCCAACAAAGATTTTACAAGAAAAGGGCTGCCATCTTTTTCTCTACTTTTCTTTCTATATATCTAAGCATTTAGGTTTGAAAGCTTGGAGCTTCAAATATTTTCACAATTAACTCACTGAGTCTTATTCATAAATGTACAATGTGAAATCCTATGATTTACTACATAGTAGTTTTTAGAATACATAACAAGTAGTAAAGTATGTAAATAATATTTCAATAGTAATAACAAATTTTAAAGAAAATATTTTAATTAAAATAAAATACATAAAACGCTTAATTTAGAATAAAAACAATAATCTACTAGAATAGTATTCAAATACCAAGAGTGTATAAAGGATTTTATAACCACTTGGGATATCCTATTAACACCTCAGACAAAATCTTTCTTATAATTTTAAGATAAACAGTTTAAACATTAAATTTATGATGAATAATCAATTACAATCTTATGAATAGACAAATAATAATTTTATCATAAAAGCAGTCTTCTTTTAATAATTTCAGCTGAATTAAAGTGATCATTTAAGATTAAGAAAATGAATGAATATTTTATTTCTTAGATGCATTCTTAACTGTCATCTTAAGACTCTACTAACAAAGTGATTATTATCTTCAATTTTATGTCATGTACTCTTAATGACTAAAAGAAAATATAATTATATTGATTATATAATGTTAAGATTTCTGGATAAGTAATGTGTGATTGAGATGATATTAAAACTGTACACAAATTTAACAATAAAATATAACATTTATTTAAACCATAAGGACAATCAAACAAACAGCAATTTTGAAAATCTACAATCTTCAAATCCAGCTACTCAATCATTATGCCATACAACTTTACTGCACAGGAGAAATTAATTTTATAAGATTACAGTTTACGATAACAAATAATATTTTAATTTGCGAAATGCTGATAGTTGAAAACTGAAATAAATCAAGATACTGCAAATCTCCAGTGCTCATTTCAATACATAACTGACAGCCAATCAGATGGCAAGGTTAGCCATATTAAATGACACCAATCAGATGGCTATCCTTGCCATCTGATTGGCTGTCAGTTATGTACTGAAACGAGTGCTGGAGATTTACAGTATCTCGATTTATTTCAGATAACAAATAAATAAATTTATAAATCATTGACTATTGTGAATTTATCTAACTGATAAAAGCTCTTTATTAAACATGGGCATTATCACAAGAAGTTCTACATTTTTCCATAAGAATCATACTATAATATCGTCCCAACAATAAGTACCTCTAAATACTAAGCACGTTTACCCCAGCCAGTGATGAATCAATACTAGAAGTGATTCATATTTATTTAGATCTATAAATACAATTTAAATTTTTAAATAAATAACTATCAGTTTTAGGTTCTGCAATACTGGAAAAGTACAGCAAGGCAGAGCTACATATCAGAACCATTTCTAATCTACACTTAGATTCTTCAAAAGCACAACTGCTAAAAGGATGATATTCTTAAAAACAACTAACATTATCAATTGTCAAAAATAATAACATCAAGATAGAACACCACACATGGCTCCATACAAAATATGATGTAATAAATTCAAGAGACAAATATAAATAAGGCAATGAATATGAATGTAATGATAGCATTAATTCAAAAAGAGCACCTATATTTTGAGGGCAAACAATAATGCTAAGACTTTTGTCTCTGAACATATGGTAAAAAAGAGTACACCATGAACAATTCTAGGAACAATATAGGCTGCCTTAAATAAAGCATTTATGCTAAAGATGAAATATTAAAAATATCACTCATGGAAAATACTATAATAAAAGAGAGACAAAGCTAAAATCTTTTTATAAAATGTATGTCCTAGCAAAAGAAGTACCCACAAAAGAGACAGTTTCCATCTCTTGGAAAATATAATGGCTAGATAAGCATAAATAATAAAACAAATGAGAGATTAATGCAACAATCTCCTAATAAATATTATAATTATTAATTAACATAAACTGATAACAGAATTATTTACCAAATCTGGCCTAATAAAACACATCCTGAAATAAACAATAAATTAAGTATATACAACATCTTCACTGGTTATGCATAAACATGTTCATTCAAATAGATAAATTACTCACAATAGAGAACAAAGCAACATTTTAAAATGATAGAGTATTATAAATAAAAAATAACCTGCAAGCTTCTGTATATTAAGTTTGCTAAATAATGCATAAAATATATTAGACACAAATGCATAATATAAATAAAGTAAACAGTAAATGACAAAAGCATAACATTGCCATGTAAAATTATACCCGGTTTAAAAAAATTTAAATGTCCTTTAGTCTGAAGAGTTCACAATTCATCAGGATACAGTTCTGAAAACATAGAAAAATTTTCTTCATTTGTTGAAAATAAAGCAAATTTACAACTAAATTGTACAGCATTCAAAAATATTTTTATAAGAAAAAGATTTCCTGACAACATAAAAACATAATCATTTTAATGCCCATTCAGTTTCATGACAATATATTTTTTAATAGAATGCCAGAAATTTCTGGTATAATTTTATGGTAACTTTACATTCATCCATAAGAAAATAAAGAAATCTAGAACAAAATATTATTAAAACAGGCAAAACTCTTTATACATATTGCCACTCAATGCAAGCCAGCGTAATCAATGGTTGCCAGAAGGTTTGTGCATAAAATCCCATCTAGTGTCTACTCATTCAAATATCCCCAGACTAGTTTCTGGCTTGTGGCCTTCATTAGTGAGGAGTCTTGGATCTGAGAGCACTGCACCTAGATCTTAGGATCTAATGCAACCCTACAGCAGTCTACCTTTTATCTCTATTTAAGTACAAAACTATGAGACTTAAATTACTGATGATGGCCACAATCCAGACACTAGTCTGGGGATATTGGATGAGTAGGTACTAGATGTGGATTTTATGCACAAGCCTTCTGGCATCCAATGATTACTCTGGCTTGCACTGAGTAGCAATATGTATAGAGAGTTTTGCCTGTTTTAATAACAGTTAAGAGCAAGCATAAGAAATGGTAATCATGTGATGTTTATTGACCAAATATTATTTAAAGACAAAGCAGGTTTCCTTAAAGAGCAGAGTTTGAAACTCAAAACCATAGCATTAATAATAAGGAAGCATATGTAAAGCAGATTTGTAATTAAAAGTTAAATATATAATAACTTGGATGATAATTCATTAAAGCAGTATTTCTTTTATAATGCTGATATGACTGTTTCAATTATTTTGTCTAGATACAGTTAAATAATTATAACAATGAATATTTAAGTAGTAAATCCATTACAATGGTGTAATATCACTTTTCAAACATAAGTATTCAAGCAATAACCTTCCAAATAAAAGAATAACTTAATAATGTTCATTTTTACAGACTTGGGAGATGTTTTTCCTATCTGTAGTCTGTATTAAACATAGGTTAAAATATTCACGAGTAAATAAATGTCTTTCACTTTGCAGCAAAGATAATAAATAAATAATTACAATAAGTCATTTCAAAATGAATAAAGAGGTTTTACAATCCATAATCAAAAGAGTTCATTTATTATAATGAATTATCCCTAAAAACCATTGTTTAAAATATAATAATATTGAAATAAATATATTTCAAAAAGATGTTGCTGGAAATAAAACATTTCAAAGTCATTTGATAAATTTATTACTCTTTCAACACTTTTAAAGTTTTTAAATGTTTAAGCAAAGTCATTGAAAATATGTTTGTCATCTGATCCTTCGTGTCAGCCGCTAGAGGTGCGATTTGTAGCTAAATTTCTAGAAATATGCCATTTCCGCGGCCGCACCCAAGCCTCTAAGCATTCTTTCTAAAATAAATTCTAGAAAGATTATTAACTTGGAGTTAATTCTTCTTTCTATGCTAAAAAGTGGACTGTTAACTCGGAGTTAAGTCTTCTTTCTATGATAAAATCTAGAAAGAATGTTAACTCAGCTTAGCGGCTAACGGTGTGGCTTTTTCCGATGCTAAAAGCAGAGGAAAACACCGTAGTTGTTTGTGTTACACACTATATTGTAATGCTGTGTTATGTATTTGATGTAAAAATATCATATGTTAATTTGATCGTCTCAAAATTATTTAAATTTTCATTGGTCCTTTTTTTTTTTGAAGACGAATTGATGTACTGTTACATTTTAACAATTTTAACAGTATTGTGATTGTTCCTCATAAATTTGCATTCCTCCTAAATTTTCGATTATGGTGGGTTAGCATAATATTTTAAAGATCATGCTTTGAGTCACATTTTAGCGAGAAATTTTACGAAACAAAAAGTATGGCAAATTCGAAAACAGAAAATATGAAAATATGGGAATTGCTAGACATGGAAGCCAGTGCTGTAACATTTCTACAGCAGAAAAACATCCTGCTGAAAGAAAAGAGATGTTTGTGCAGCAAATGTATGAGACTTGAGGTCCATAAAGATCTTTGGACTTTCATTTGTAAGTCTTGTTTTTGCCGAAAGAAATGTGCACTTTGAAAAGGTAGCTGGTTTGAGAGATTTCAAATGCCATTCATCAAGTCTTTACATTTTCTGCATTACTGGAGCCATGACGAGTTGACTGTACAGCATGCCATTAATGATATTGAAATGTCTCGAGATTCATTAGCCAGATGGAAAAAAGCTCTCCATGAATTATGTTGCCAAAGCCTTGCTTCAAGACCTTCCAGTCAAGTTGGAGGATTAGATTTGATAGTAGAGGTGGACAAAACACTGTTCAGTCAATGTAAGAACCACCAGGGAAGAGTGCTTCCTCAACAATGGATATTTGGTGGCTTTTGTAGAGAGACTGGAGAATGTTTTGCCACGACCATTCCATCATGATCTGTGGCCACACTTCTGCAAGTCATACAGGAAAATATCAAGCCTGGATCCACAATTTACTCCAACTGCTGGAAAGGATATAAAACATCCGATTAGAAAGCAGCACTGTTCCAACACTTCACCATTAACCATCGCTATAATTTTATTGATCCTAAAACAGGAGTTCACACACAAAACATCGAACATCTTTGGGGTTGTCTAAAATCACAAAATAAAAAACAGTGTGGAACACCTAGAAGTTCAATAAACAATTATTTGTGTGAATTCCTTTGGCGATGTCTTCATAAAAATGGAGATGTTTTTAATAGAATATTATTTGAGATGCAGATAAAACAGAAATAGTTTTATGCTGTTTTTTAAATTATTTCGTTTCTGTTATACTGTTTCTCATTTCATGGGCATGTTACAGTTCATGTGTTGATTTCTTATTTCAACGTCGAGTTTTGTTTGTTAAAAAAGTTTAATAGACACAATAATTGTTGTTAAAACTGTTGAAATCATTTTATCAACAAAGAAGAGAGAAATGTGGAGGTAAGTGAATTTTTTAAAAACACATTTTTTTTAGCTGTTATTAAAGAGATTTTATTTCTGTTACATTTTTTTGTGTGTGTTCCACAGACAGTTTCAGTTTCATTGATTGGTGTCTCCGCATTGAGTTACGTTTTTGACATAAATAAACCTAAATTTGTTTAAACCATATCTTCAAAATTTGTTAAAATCATTTTTTGGTTCAACAAAGAAAAGAAAAACAAAAGAATCTGTAGGTGAGTAACATTATCCATTTATTATTTAGGGGTAAATATATATGATGCAAACCTAGATTTTTTTATTTTATTGTAAAAGTAAATTTAATTTGTCTACCAGTAAATATCATTAACCAAATTGATAAATAAAGTAACATAACATACACACACAATAATTGTTGTTAAACCAAAAAATGTAAATTATTATTTAAAAATACACAAAAACAATCAAATGTAAACAAATTAAAGTAACGAAAATTATTATTTAAAGATCCATACCCCCCCCCATTGTTTCTTTAATTTTGTCACTTAAATTTTTAAAAACAGTATTACTATTTAAACACAACCCAAATTACTATTTAAACATACACCAAAAAAGATCCGTTCTTGTCAATAATAATGAAATTAAGAACTATTATTGTCCCATTGTCAAAAATATTAGGTTTTTGGGAAACAAAAACAATAATTTATAAACGAAAATAAGTCAATCAGTTGTCAATCAAATGTAATAAATAAAAGTAACTTCAATTTTGATTTACCAAACATACACACAAAAAAAAAAAACCCCTTTCTCCAAATAATTGTTGTCGGCAATCAAATGTAAAATAAAAGGAAGGTAAATTAGTATTTAATCATCATCCAAAAACACCCACCTCTCTCACTAATTATTGTCAGAAATCAAATGTACACCACCACTAAAAGTAACGTAAACTACTATTCTTTAAACGGTTACACCCCTTTCCCCAATAATTGTTGTCTACAATCGTACATACAAACCCCCCCCCCAATAATTAGTATTGGCAATCAATTGTAAACCAATCAAAGTAAGACCATAACTTAAAAGTACTATTCTTTAAATGGTTAATCCACCCCTTTACCCAATAATTGTTGTCTACAACCGTACACACAAAAAACACCCCTCCCAATAATTAGTGTCAATCAAATGTAAACCAATCAAAGTAAGATGGTAACTTATTATTTAAACGTAACCCAAATTACTATTTGAAACTACACCAAAAAACAACCTTTTGTCAATAAAAATTAAACAACAACTATTATTGTCCCATTGTCAAAAATATTTATTCGTAGAAACAAAAATCATAATTTATAAACGAAAGGAAGTCATAGCGGTCATCAATCAAATGTAAACCGATAAAAGTAACGGTTTTAATTTTTATTTAAACATACACACACACGCCCGTGAAAAAAAAGCCAACACTTCTCCCGATAATTGTTGTCAGCAATCAAGTGTAAACCTATCAAAGTAACATCAATTATTATTTAAAGTTCTATCCAAAAAAACCCCGTTCTCTCTTAAATTTTGGCAATCCAATTTTACAAAAACAGTAATACTATTTTAAAAAAAACACAAATTACTATTTGAACACACACTAAAAAAGACCAGTTCTTGACAATAAAAACAAAAAAAAATCATTATACCATCGTCAAAAATATTATTTGGGAAAAATAATTCAGAAACGAAAGAAAGTAAACTTTGTAAAAAAAAAAAAAAGTCAATATTAATAGAGATTCGCTGGCCCGGGAACATTATATTTCTAGAAATTTAGCTAGAAATCATGCCTCTAGTGGCTGACATGAAGGATCAGATGACAAACAAAAATATTAAGGATTGCTATAAGTATTGAATAAATTTCTAACAGCTTTAATATTATGGCCCAAATAATATTAAATTGATAATAAAGTTTACTGAAAATAATAAACCTGGTAATTAATAAAAGTTCTTACATTAGTGAGGTAAGCCATTGATATTTCCCACATGTTAATTCTACATAAAAATAATTCAGTAATTGTAGAAAAATAACTATTTAAAACTACCTATCATGTTTTTTCTTTTTTTAATAATATAAATTTCAGATTTGTCCATAGACTTAGATTAAAGTTTTGGTACCTGAATTAGAACTTATTTAATGATACATACTTTAACAAAATAAAATTAATTATAAGTAAACTCTGAAATAATAAAAATTAATTATAAAAGAAAATAAGTAAATTTTCCTCTTCTTTCCATGTGTGTGTAAACTCTTCCTGTTTGTATTTTTATACCTCCTCCCCCATCATGTGATTGATTTTATTGATTGAAATTGACATTTTTAAATCACCTTTTCTTGACCTATATTAAAGTTTAAAATTGATTTGGTATGCAGGAAAACAAAGCTAAAAATAGAAACTCATTGTCTTGCATTATTAGCCGAGAGGTATCGCAGCTGCCATGCAAGCAAGTAGTTGGTTGCAGACGGTTGTGGGTTCGCGTCCCGGCTGATGCTATGACATATGAAAAAAAAATAGAAACTCATTTACATATTGTCTAGACTGTTAAAAATATTAAATTACAATATAATTATTTATGAAACCAAAAATTATTGCAATAAAATATTACATATCACATATATTATTTGAATAGAATACTCATTGATATTATTCTTTTATTGTTTTTAATTAGATATTATTAATAATTAAATATTACAAACAAACATTCATTTTGCCTTATCAGGCAACTGAGAAGAAAGACCATGGTGTTTCTTGATCTTAAACTCAAAGTTAAAAAGCCAATAAATTCACCACACTAGTTAATGCATGTTGGTGAGCAGCCCATCCATGTTTGTATACCATATGAATAATCACATGGTAATAACAGCTGCAATGACAAGAATGCATGGAATGGACATTAGAATTTTGCCCTGCTCAGTTCCTTTAAGATTTCCAAGAGGAATCAAAGGGTCCCCTTTAGTTAATAGCAAACTTGGTAGAAGTGCTTTTGGTAGAAATAACTTGATACTAAAAAGAAATATGCCTATGTGTTTGAAATGGAAGGTTTCTAATAAAGGTGTTTTACCACTTCTTACTTATGGATCTGAGACTTGGACACTTAATAGAAGAGCAATACAGAGACTTCAGATCACTCAAAGAAGTATAGAGAAATGTATGTTGGGAGTAACAAGAAGAGATCAAAAATGCAATATATGGCTAAGAAAACAAGCAGGTGTTACTGATCTCATTGAAAAAAATAAAAGATTGAAGTGGAGTTGGGCTGGACATATTGCTAGAAGAGATGATAATAGATGGACAATTGAAATCTTAAACCAGATTCCAAGAGATTGCAAATGACCCAGAAAGAGACCACATGTGAAATGGATGAATGAAATAAGAAAGTATGCAGGGGTAATGTGGAGAAGAGAAGCTAAAGATTGGAAATGGATTGAACTAGGAGAGATTTAAAAAGGGTATAATGATTTGAATAAGTCTTACATAGTAAAACTATGTCTTGGGTTAGTGGTAAATCCAACCTGCTTAACCACCTTTCATATATTGTCTGTTAAGTAACTTCTGTTCTGGTACATGATACAATAATATATGGAAAAAACAGAAAGTTACTGAGAATGCACAGACTTGAATGTGCCAGTAATATTTTTCATAATAATATTTAATCAAATATCCAGAAGATTAAGTTTGGCACCGTTTTTTTAAATAGGGGTGAAGTATTTGCTAGCAAAATATATTAATGCTAAAGAAGCTTTCTATAAAGTATTTGCATCACAATTCCAAGCATTCCCAGCCAATTTTCCAAGTTGGTTATTCCTTCAACTGTTAAAACTATTTAAATTATTGATCCTGGTGTTATTTGGAATCATTCAATATTTGATTTTTGTATTAAAAATTTTTATTCTTTAAAAGAATTTAATAAATTGGACTTCATTTGGTAGAAATATAAAATTATAAATGAAAAACATTCTAAAAAAAATTGTATATGAACATTAGAGTGTGGAATAATATAATACTCAATAAGAACAATGAACTGCTTTTTGATTGGATGGTATAAGCGAAAGCCACCTTAGGTGTGGAAAAATAGAATATTTGTTGAACAAATTTTATTTTTAAAATGTGAAGAAATAAATATGAAGCATAATAAATCTACCAAATTATTTTCTAAAAATTCCAGGTGCATTTATGATTTTTAAAATATTGCAAACATTGTAAAATATTGTGTTTTAAAAAGATAGTAATATTATTGCTGTGTTTTTTGATTGTTAACTTATACATTTAAAAATAAAATATTTCAATAAAATCAAATTGTAATAATGTAAATTTTTGTTTTTATGTAATTGTTATACAAGTATTGATTAAAAATAATTGTAAATATTTAAATAAACTTTGAAAACACTACAACAATATGGAGTTTCCTCCGTCTATCTTACAATGATAGAGAATCGTCTATTTAATAGAGAAATTTTCATTACACTTAATGGTAGAACTGCACCTGGTTTTAAACCATCAATTTCTATTTCTCAGAGCTCACCCTTGAGTGCACTTTTATTCATTGCTTATATTAATCCTCTTCTCATAGAAATGGAAACAAAACTTCTTGGAGTTTTTGTTCTTTTTCTAAACAAAGAAATTAAACATATTGCATATATGGATGATGTTGTTGTAATGCTGCCATCAGCTAAACACCTACCAGAACTTGAAAAAATCCTTAAAAAGTATTCATCAGAATACAAATTAAATTTTAATCTAGAGAAATTTGCAGTTTGGAAACTTCATTCAGGAGAAAATGTCCCTGCATGTTTTTCATAAAAACCTCAACCTTTTTTAGGTATACCACTGTACTTTTTACCAAACAAAATGAGGGAAATGTTACAAGACAAACTGATTATATCAACAAAAATAATAATAGATTCTCTAAAAAGCATTTACTTATCTTTATATGATGAAGTTCTCTCACTAAATTCTCTTGTTTTCAGCAGAATTAATTATTATTTACTGATTTTAAACCCTACTAAAAAATTCATTCGCAAATTAACTCATTGTGCTCTGGACTCCTTTAGAAAAAAAGTGGTCTGTATTGAAGCAGTCAATCTTAGCTTAAGATTGTGCTTCATGTTTCTACGTACTAACCCGTGTTTAAATCCCTATTTTCCATCCCGCTCCTTTTGTCATGTATATATATTTCATGTATATATTTGAGATGCGTGCCTAAATTATAAAATTTAATGTTTCAATAACATGTTTTAAAATTATTATTAAATATTTTTATTAATTATTAGTTCTTTTTTATTAAAGTATTATTTGATAAAAAATCAAGTCAGATGACCTAATTTTAATAAAGCTCCTATTTACAAATGTTATATATAAAAAATGTTATATATAAAAAAAAAAAAAAATAAAGTATTATAGATGCGGCTCAAATATATATATATATAGAAGCAAAACTTACTAACAAAATATTGATGTTTTTAAATATTTATTATATGTCATTTTTAGCTTTTTCTTTTTAAATTGCTTGTTTTTCTATTAAACTGTATATTTTTTATAGAATCCAATATGGAAGATGTGACTGTTGTTAATTGTCCAAAAATAATTAAAGGGAGGTATTTTTTAAATTAAAGTTTTACTTAAAATAAATGGGATTAAGTAGATTAAAGATTTTCTTTTGTTGAAAAAATGTTGTCAAATCTATTTCTAATCTGGAAATAGATTTGAATTTATTTTTGGACATTATCTTACTATTGCATCTTCAAAAACAACTGATAAAGAAAAGATATAAAATGACTGAATTTTGAGTCACAGATGAGATTAGCTACTCTAGTGAAAATTATTGTTAACATCGCGGTGAAACTTAAAATGATGCAGCAGTAAATCCACCACTCTTCAGCGGCCTCTGCCACTCCCGTAATATCCTGCTGCCCTGAAATGAAGAAAGGTAAAAAAAACAACTTTAGAATGCTAATAGAAGTTTTCTGCCACCAAAGAAATTGGACTTTTAAAATTGCAAGGTAACTTTTATGCTACTATTTGAAAATGAATCTAGCCTCACTAATCTCAAATCCTGCTATCAAGATTCTAACATATTGTTCAATTTCTATCTTTTAAATTAATGTTTTTTTTATATAAATAACATGTAATTTGCTCTTAAATAATTTATATAAATTTAATTCTCTCTCATATGCTCTTAACTTTCTTTAACTTTGGTGCAGTCATTTATTTATATGTATTTATTATTTGATTTATATATCTGCTTGCTTATTATTATGTCAATCTCACAAACTGGCAAGCTTAATTTATAAAAATCTTTTCTGTCATTTTTATGTAAACCTTCATGAAGCAAGTTATTAATGTCTCCTTTTAAAACATAATGCAGTATTAATTAATACACTCGCCAGATTGTTTTACGTCAACATTTTGTTTATGCTTTAATATCAAAAAATATATACACCTGGGTCTCTTTTTACGTGGACTTATTTAACACGATTTTGAAGTTATGCGATTCGTGTTTCACCGAAAGTCGACCTCCGATAATGCGCTATTACTTTAAATAATAAATTTTGTGCACTTATGTTATATTGAAAGTAATAGCACATTATTGGAATTCTACTTTCATCTTAGTAATTTCAATATTTTCAGTTCTTTATAATAGTAAGATTTTATGCAATAATAAAATTAAAATCATGATTTCCCCATTTTTTGTATATACACATTAAATTTTACAAGATTATAATGTAAATTTGTTCAAACATTGTGCGTGTTAATTTTACATTTTAAATCACATTCTGTTTTTGCTTTTTAAAAAAGAACGTAATCAATTATTAATCATTTAGTGTCCACAAGTTTATTTTTAAAAGGTCAGTAATAGCAGTGGGCACAATTAAAAATTAAAATCTGATTTTTAATTGTAATTAACAATTTAAAAATTACTTACAGGTGACTTGAAATTAATGAGATGTAAAACGAAATTTGATTTTTAAACGGAATTGAAAATTAAAGACAAAAATAAGAATTTAATTTTTAGTTGTTAGTTTTAATTAAATTTTTCCCAGCAGTGGTGAATAAATGTCTTTTTATTATCATAAATCAAAGTTCATAAACAATTAATAAAATCATCATCATCGTCATCAACAGAAAACCATTAACACAACATGAGAGTGAACTTGGCGCTAGTTGTATTTCCTCTTGTGAGAATAATTGCTGAGATATTCTTGACTTCGTTTAAGGAGAAGCCAAATACATCACATCACATCACATCACATGAGAATCTCATTTTTTACTAGTTTGCAAACGAATGTGTTTTTGGGCAAATAGTGATAACAATTAAAACGTGCATAAAAAAAATGTAAATTATTATACTCAAATTATGCATAACAATATATTATTTTGAATAAAATTAAATATTATAGTTAAAAAAAGTTTGTCTTGTATCAATTTTTTTCAAATTTGAAATTTTTTATTAGTCATATTTTTTTTGCGTGAATTTTAAAGTAATTTTACATTGGTGCTTTGCTTATACGCAAATTTTGAAAAATCACAGACCACATCCCCTCTTTTTCAATGTAAGTTACATCTATTTTTGCACGATTTCATTTGCGTGTGTTTTCTGAGGAACCTATCTATCGCATAAAACGTGACCCAGGTATATATTTGTTTAACTCTGGATTTTCTACCTGGGGAAAATCCAGAACTCAAGCTAATTAATGCTCTGAAAAATTTATTTTATAATTATTTATTAAATTCTGAAAAGGTGACTTATAATTTGGTTTCTATATAACTGCTAATCTTACTTCATTTTTCATACTCTTAAAATTTCAAATCTTGTATTTAAATATTTCAGTTATTGTAAAATCAACAAAGATGGGATTGTTTTATTTTAAATATCAGAAAAAGGGATGGGGGAAAATCTTAATGTTTCTTTTATTAAATAAAATCTTAACGTATTTGGGAAATTTTAATATTTTACTATTTTAGTTACTAAATAAAATCCCCCCCTCTCTCTATATATATATATATATAACTGCATAGCGTATTATTTGTCTAAATTATAGTATTCGAACAAGGGTCATTTATTTTAAAGCTGTAAAATTTATTCAATGTTGTTAGTGACATTCATTCGTACTGCATTTCTGTCATTTAGCCTATCTTCATATATATATATTACATGCTTCTAATCTGGGGGTTGTGACAAGTTCGAACCCATAGATTTCTTCTCATATATCATTACATAGATAGTTGAGCTATCCGGAATCATATTTATTTTGTATAAAATGCCTCTGGTGGTGAACCCGTAAGTTGGGCACATGCTATGCATATACACTTCATAGATAAAAGGCCTCTCGTGTCGGTTATACCAGCAAAAGTCTGGGCCATGCCATGCCTATCCACTTTTCTCTAAGCACTACCCAAGAGGGGGGTGTGAGATTTCATTTTTCATCCAGAAGCACAACCTTTTCCTCTTGGTTATTTTTAGGCTATTATGTCAGCACCGCAAACTTCTTTCATATTTATTATTTCTCTTGCTTCATGACCCAGTTTTAATGCTCTAATATTAAAATTGTGCTCTGCTTAAAATATATATATATAAATGCCAATTACTTCTATTTTATTAATTAAATTTATTTTGGTCTTCTAGAGTTCCACCGTCATAATTTATATATCTATATTCCTTGGGAAAAATAAAGCGTTCGTTTTACTATTGTTAAAATAATTTTTCATTAAATATTTTGTCATCTAATCAAATGTCATTTTCAAATATATCTTTCAACTGTCTTTTGTTTATTTTCATGACCTCAATGGCATGAAAATAATTTATATCATATGTATAATGAATTTCAGAATGCTCCCCTAAATCATATGTCAGTTACCACGTTTCAGAACCGTAAATCAAAGCGTTAATAGCAATTTTATGTAATTTCTTTCTAATAACTGATTGGCATTTTAATATTAGACCCACCAAAGATGTGTGTTTATTTATATCATTTAGCTAATAAAGAGCATATGAGAAATAATAGCGTGAATGACACTATGCAGTTATCTATCGCTTGCTCATTCACGCACACACTAATGTATATAATTAATTTATAAATGTATAATAATTTGTCAGTATATTAAACTATATTTTATTGTCTAACTTATTTGAGTAGTTCGAATTCCTTTTCCTCCACTTCCATATATTACAGCCATGCTTATGTATATTTTAATATAGTCATAGTTAATAGATGTCTCATTGTTTTGCTCAGCTCTGCTAGTCAGCCGGATTAAGATTAATTCTCATGTGCCATCACTATTATGTTATTCATTAGGTGTTAGATCTGGGGCTTAGAGAGTGGGTTTGAATCCAGGCTGGTCCCTGACCTAAACCTTGGGCTTGCCTGGGTTTGAAGTACATTTTGTGAGTTCCAGCTCATGTTAGATGGATAAACATGTTTTGACCGGCACAGTATCAGTATGTGTAAAATGCAAAATCCAAAAATACTTAATGGTCTAGGTTTACATTCAATTAATACATTACTAATTAAAAATATACTTAATTTATTCTACTACATCAAGATTGAATTTAAATACCAAAACATTATTGACACAATCATTTCCACAGATAGGCCTCCCCCGAATATTAAAAAAAATTGGCTACAACTTCTCATCTCACTTATTGATAAACAAATGGATTTAAATGAAATTTTTTTAAATAATAAACACACATATTGGGACACGTTTAAAATGATAAATCCTCAGCTGATATGCCCCCCTAGTTCTCTTGAAGTGATTAATAACAATCTTTTTAATAAAATAAGAAAATGGTATTTAATGCCTAAATATATTGATTTTATCATTAAAATAAATCTATCTTCACTTCCTACCAACGATTTCCTTATTTCAAATAGAGGATTTAAAAGGATTGATTCTTTATGTATTTTGTGTAAAAAAGATAGTGAACCATTTGATCATATTCTTGTTTCTTGCTCAGGACTAAGAGAAGCAAAATATATAACTCAAAATTATTTCAATAATCACAATCCAGAACTCTTTGATATGATTCATAATATTAAACTGGGGAATTTCTGTAATATCAGAAGATGCATATTTATTAACCACGTAATATGGTTACTTAGAGGTCATATAGTTATAACCAATCCTCCATTGGACTCACAACTTTTTATTAGAGATACATTTAATTCTATTCGAAAAAAAGATAAGCTTCTTGCACCCAAAGAAATCTACCTATCTATATGGACTGGATTACAACATTATGGTTCTTAATACAAGAAATTCATCAAAACACTCATGAATTTACTATTAAAAATGTAAATCAATTTATACTAATTTTTTTGTTGTCTAAAGAAATTCATTTGTAACACTTTATATAAAATAAAATATTAAAAAAAAAAAAAAAACCAAGTCAATTTTTTTCTGATTAATAACAACAAATGAATTGAGCCTATAATTATTCTCACAATAGCCTTCTATAATCAGTACTCTAGTAGATATAGTTTGGATCCTTCGAAATTTATTTTTGTATGTAGCCTTTGCTCTCTTCAGATTTGTTTAAACTAATAAATCAATACAGTTTCTGCCATCAAAATAAGCACAAAATGTAAATAGCATTATAAGTAGCTGCAGGGGAGGTAATCTTCAAAAATATTTTAACTATTAAAACCGTTATTTGTTGGTTTTCAAAAACAATTTCTGTCACAAGATTTAATAAAGCTCTGACAAGAAAACAATAAAGATATCTGTTAAACGTTATTTTAAAAAAATTGTTCGCTACATATAGAATTAATTAATAGAATATACTTTTACCTGAATATAGTTATTTTTACATAACCTTACAGATATTTAAATATTTTCAATAAGACCATAAAATAAATTATGGCGGCTAAATATATAACATTAAAATATAAACTTATTAATGAAGCAACTAATTTCTGAATACTTACTATAATAATTCTTAAGTCAGATTTCTAAAGAATTATTTTTTAACTAATTTGTTAACAATAACCACATTCTAATATCAGCATTAATCTATTGATCAGACAAAAAATGAGAAAGTAGATTTTATTTCCAATTTGTCAAAATAAAAACAATTATTCATATATATATATATTACTTTTATAAATCTGCCCATATGCACTCTAATGCAAATTTTTTAAAATATAATTCCATTAATTTTCTAACAGCTTCAACTGTCCTACAGTCTTCATCAGAGCTCTTGCATAATATTTCTCTTTCTTTTAAAATTTATCCTTTAACTTTTTAATCAATCCTTTGTATTTTTTTTTCTTTTTAGAAGTATCATTCTTATAACTTCTCATTTACTTTTTTTGCATTCCTTCATATATATTACTTTTATAAATTTCCATATATACACTGTTAGAAAATTATAGGAATTATATTAAAATAATTGCATTAGAGTGTATATGTGGAGATTTATAAAAGTAATATATATGAATATATGAAGGAAAGCAAAGCAAGTAAAAGAGAAGGTATAAGAATAATACTTCCAAAAAACAAGTATTTGGGAATTTGACTTGTGAATTATTATAATGATATACTTGGACATAGTTGCTGTTTGAATAAATTATATTCTTGATTTATATATTTTAATAACTATAATTAATTTATAAACATATTAAAATTATTATAATTTTCATCTTAATTAAAGTATTGATGATACCATATTTTTATTGAATACTAATTTGGAATCTTAAATTGTCTAAACTGTTAATCAATATACTAATGCCATGTAATACTAAATTATCCAAGTACTTTACTACTGTTACATAATGCTATATTAACCACCCTTTCTTACAGTTTATAGTTTCAATTGCCCCAGCAATCTTCTTCAGACCTTTATATCTCCTAACCTCAACTATTACAATCAAATTTTAAAAATTCACCGTAAATTTGATTGTAACAGTTGAGGTTAGGAGTATAAAGATCTGAAGAAGATTGCTGTGGCAATTGAAACTGTAAGCTGTAAGAAAGGCGGTAAATATAGCATTGTGTAACAATAGTAAAGTGCTTGGACAATTTAGTATTATATGGTATACATTTGGCAATGCAGTAAGAAAGAATAGTCAATTTACTAATGGTTGCATAAGATCAAAAAAGGTTAGAATCTATAGATGTGATTGCCCCTACAGAATTTTTATCCTGACTGAAAGTACCTTCAAAAGTTGCCCTTTAAAACCAACTTTTTAAAATTTTCCATGGACCCCACTTGGACTGAGGGATGGGCTATAAGCACTTTTCTCTTGTCTTTATTATGATGCTCACAAATCTGCCAATCTTGTACTAGGTGGACTGATAACATAAGTTACTCATTGTAGCTAATGATGCGGTTCTAAATTTCAAGATGGCGAAATAAATTGGTTAAGAAGCCAAGACAAATCACTGCCAACGATAATCAAATATAGTTCCCGGTCATAGTACTTAACCTTGAGCAGAAAGCTCAACTTATATAAATAATGATTTAAATACATTTTAATTATCTTTTCCATTGTTGATTTTTATTTTGTTTCGATATTACTTTACATTGCTGCAAACGACAAAGAAATCGTTTATGTCAAAAAAGCTTTCTTCGCTTTTTATTGCTTTCATTTTCTTTATTCTTAAAATAATTAGATAAGATTTTTATATGCATCGTTAAAAAAAAATAAGAGTTTTTAAATGTCAATTTATTAATAGTTAACGCTTTTTTTTAATATAACAAAAAAAAAAAAAAACTACATAGACAGTCACGTTTGATTCATCTAATAGGACCACACCTCCTGGCAGGTTATATGAAACATCACTAGTTGCGAATATTATTTCTTTTATACAACTGTAATGCTGGTAATAAAAGAACATAAACACACATGCACACGGATTTGTGTATAATAAATTCTCTGACGAAAAAGACTGAATGACTAAACAGTAGGTTACTATGATAACTATACTAACATTATCACTGGAGCAATTAGCTATTGTTTGCTGTTGCTAACGGAACTCATAATATACATTTTAATTACGAAAAAGTTGATACAAGTTTGATATTTATCACAGTTCTGTTCTTTGTAAAAAGATATCCCATTTCTTTAAAGTCATCAATCAATTTTTCTTTCCCTCCCTACCACTCCATATATTTCACCTTCCACAATCCTTTCTGACATGTACTTCATAATTATTATACCTTTAAATATATATGGAATGCAGTTTTTGAGTTTTAATTTTTTTAAAATAAATTATTTTATGCCCTGTAGTAGACTTTGGAGCTTACGAGACAATGATTGCAGCCCTGTTCCATTACGTTCAGAGCTGGAACTTCTTATAAATTTCGACCAGCAAGCCAGTAACTCAGATGTCATGTGACCTAATATCAGAAGTAATAAGTTTAGTTTCGATTTAGACGTCTTCAGTTTTCAAGATTATTATAATATCAACTAAGCTTATTTATGCAGAGTTAATATATATGTGTGATTACAGGCTGAACATTTTGCTCAAAAAGATGACAATAAATTGATGATTGAAGGCTTAAATTAAATATCAAGATATTGCAAAAGATCTAGAAAGAGAATACAAGAGGGATAGTAGGATGAGATAAGAGACTTTTCTGGAGTGATGTGGGAAGAGATCTCTGCATCAGACAAATTAAATTTAAACTTGGAAAAGTCTTTACTCTGTAGTCAATGATACTTAAATATTATGATGATGATGATGATGATGATGATGATATATTAACTGTAAGTTGAATTCTTATGATGGACATAGAAATAAGATGCTTCTGAAATTTTACTGCATAAACTAACTTTTAAAAGCTTTTATTGACTTAAAAATTCCATTATATTTGATTGATGTTTATTTGGGTCAAATCTTGAATACAATTTTTAATATACTTCTGTTAAAAAAATTTTCTTCAAATTTTGTACATGTATTAGATTATGATGACCATGAAATATTTTGTGGTTGCCCAGTTAGTTGTCCAGCCTAACAGCATCTGGTAGCCTGAATTGAAATCAGCTTCATAAATTTTCAGAAAAGGACAATAGATGGTGTATATGTTTTTATTTCATGACAAATTTAGAGTGGGGAATGTAAAAGAAAGTGGCTAACAGGTTTATCTGGGCTTAATTGCTGAGATATTCTTGACTTCGTTTAAGGAGAAGCCATAATACATCACATCACATCACATCACAAATTCATTAAAAGCATTTACAGCTCATTAACTGTTTTACAAAAGTAAGCTATGATAGTGCTATCTTATTTGACATTTTAGGCAGCATGTCAGTGCTGCCATCACTACTTTTCTATATTGTTTTAAAGCATTGTATATGTTAAATTACAGTGTAATACAGGCTGCAGCGATTCTTTCTAAAAAGCTTCTATTTTTAATGTATTAATTTAAAAAAAATCCAAGAGATATCAGCAATCTATAAACTGTGAGTGACAGCACATTCTATTATTCTGATAAAGCTATGAAGGAGGTGGCAGTTTGTGATTGGCTGATGCTTTAAATTCATTTTCCCTATGGCTAAATGCCACACATAACTTGATTTTTAGTAATTGTTAATGACTATGATGTAAATTTTTTGTAAAAGACATTATTAAACTAAAAACTACACCACTAGGGGGAGTTGTCTTTGAAAATGTTTTATTTTTAGAAAGACAGCTTTTATAAAGTATATGCAGTATATTACAAAAACCAGAAATTACTACAGAAAATACATTAGAGGCTAAAAAAGAAATTGTTTTTGTAGTAAGTGAAATATTTTAATAATAATAAATAATTTATTATTTAAATTTTTTTTTGTTTCTTTGATGATAACTAATTCTAAATATATCATTTTTTAATAACGTAAAATTCTAACATTTAATATTTGGTTATTTTAACTTTTTTGAATAGATATTGTAGCCAATAATGATGTTTCCCTTTGTTATCAGCAAGATCTTCAGTTAGTAACTTATTTCCACAATATTAAAATATTAATTTTTCATGTTTTAGAATTTTAATTATTAGAAGGCTTAAATATTTATAATATAGTCTATAAACGAAAGTTGTAATATATGTAAAAAACATTTAATTGCACACATAAAAAAATCAAACATGGCATCATAGTAAAAATATTCATCGTTAGATTTTATTCAAAAATTTGGGGTCAGGTTGACACTGAAAAAATTAGAATAGAAAAAAAAGAAATTTGATGAAATCTTCTCTTGATTGTTTAATTAAAATTTGCTTTTCTAACAATGCTGGCTTTATAAATGCAAAAATCAAGTAAACAATTTTTTACATGTGCAAATTTCATTTCAAATACTGGAAATACAGTGACATTATTTAAATTCTCAGTTTTTAAATTTGAATATGATTTGTTACAAAAAGTCTTCTGAAAACATCCCAAATAAAAAATAATATATATATATATAATGTTTTATTAAAAATGCTTGCATTTAATTGGATAAATAATGCATTAAAAATTGAAAATATTTAACTTGAAATGCAGGTATTGGGAATCTATTAATTAAATCAATCACTAGTTTCAAATCTAGTAAAATAAATACATTAAATAAACATTTTTTTAATGAAATATATATATTATTTATTTAAAAATTGAATCCAATATTGATAATTAATATATTGTATGAATCTAATGTGCCATCTGCAGGTAAATCCAGTAATTAAACAAACTGCTGTTATTATGGATTACCCAATGACATGTTGACAAATTATTTTTTTTTTATCAGATCTTTAGTAAAAAATAAGCATTTTACAAGTACTTAATCAAAATTAAATATCCAAAAATCATTTTTTTATATATCAATCTACATTAGTAGATTGGAGGCCCTTATTGGTACTCTATCCATTTATATATAGATAAAATGAGTAGTTAAAAAATTATTATATAAAAATATCTACTACTGTTTGACATCTGACTTTTTGTTTAAAAGATAAATTAACTTGGTCGCAATAATATTAATGCCTGTTATCATGAACATATGACTACTATTTAATTTTCCTGTTTACCAAGTTCTATAACCTGTATCTTTGATAAATATACAGTTTTGGGCCATACAATTAATCTTTACAAAAAAACGGCTGATAGGAAACATTGTACATCTGGGTCTCATTTTATGTGGATTATTTTAATGCGATTTTGAAGTTATGCAATTCATATTTCTTCTTAATATCTTTCATATTTTACTATATTTATTAGATATCAAGAAATTTAAATTATTAATAACTTATTTTGACTTGAAATACTTTTTTTTTTTTCAAAAATATAACATTATTTAGCTTCTATGTAAATAACCTATTTATACTAATGAGTAAATAATAATAATAGATTTATACTTACATATAAAAACACCGCAATAAATATTCAAAAAATTTAAACTTTTAAAAGGTTTTATGTTATATATAACAGAAATAAATAATCTTTTAGATTTTTAAAATAAAAAAACGAAGATTTTATAAACTGAAAATAATCTTTCTAATGATAATGTTTTGATTGCAATCTCATTTTTTTAATATAGTATAATAGTAATTTCCAGTTATTATTATTGGCCTAACGTGCTTTTGTCTCTAATGAAATTATTTATAAATGTAAAATTCATTTGACTATTTTATTATGTATACATATATACTATTTATATATACATGTGAACTTTAAATAATACATACCTTAAGCTTTTGAGTAAATGCCAGATTTGACGTTGAGAAATAAATAATTATATGTATATTTTATTATTAAATCTTAATGTATATTGAACAATTAATATTTGAATTAAGCATGAAATTGTAACAAAAACACGAGGAAATTCATTCTTTCTCTTATTATTAAAGAGAAGAAAAGAAAATAATTTCTCTTTAAAATAACTTTTTCTTTTATAAATATAAATATTACTATTCAACGTTTGGAATTAACTATTAACTGTTTCAAATTAAGGTAAATCTATGGATTAAAAGTCTATAAGGATATATTTAAATTTTCTATTAAATCTTAAAAGGAATAGCAATATAAAAGAAAAGAACATTTGTTTGAGTTTTTGGAAACTACGTTGTTTTAACACTTCGTTATTATTCGGATATATATATATTTAAAGTAATTATATATATAAAGAAATATTATGATGTGGAGTGAGTAAAATAATTTTATATTGTAAAGGTTTTGAAACAACTGTCATGCTATTTTGAAATATTAGTTGTGAAGAACGTCTAATGGTAATAGAAAAATGGAGAATAAGAACATCATCATTCAAAGAATATTTACTTATATTATATCAATCAAATCATTGGATATTATTAACAGTATATCAATTAAGGATAAATAAATCAACATATTACCATTGGATTAATATACTTTGTAAAAGATCTTCATTAGGATTATGAACTACACACTTAAATATCAACTCTTAACTCTGGAAAATAAGTTTTTCTTTCTTTATATATATATATTATAATAATACTTATATTATCTTAATATGTTTATTATTATTATTATTATTATTATTATTATTATTATTATTATTATTATTATTATTATTATTATTATTATTATTATTATTATTATTAAATTTGGCATCATTATATTTTAATAGGAATATCTAAATTTGATATTATAAACCCGAATTGAAAGTTTAACGTAATTTATCAAAATTAAATGAAATATATAAAAATGGTTAAAATTTAACAGATATTTAAAATAGATTTATTATATTTATTATATAATATAATAAATATTTAATGTATTTTATTTATTATAAATACATATAATATATAAGTTATACAATTGTAAATAGTGCTTATATATATATTAACAATTATGAAACATATATAATAAGAACTGTAAATAAATTAATAAGTTATATAAGTTATTAATTTTTGAATCTAGATATTGTTTTTATATATCTGTTAATTTAAATTATGTTATTTATTTTTGAATAGTTTATTATAACATTGAATTTTATCATAGCGTGTTAAATGGAAATATTAATTATTAATATTTTAAAATGGTAAAATTCATCCTTATTTATTTATTAATATTTTATTATCTTTTACATTATATTTTTTATTGTTTATTAAATATTGAGTTATTAACCTGATCTCTTTGTCTAATCATTATTATATTATATTATATATATGTTAGTATTATAAACATCATATGAAAATCAATCATTTGTTAATGCTTATATAGAGGCATATTATATAATGACTTATTTTGAAATTATCCCTGAAAAGAGCTAATTGCAAATTCTCCATGAGTTTGAATATCGTGGCATAATGGTGAATGAAAGAGGGATGAGAGATAGATGAACTAGTCTAAATTACATCAAAATTTATTTAAAAATCATTGAGTTAACATAATAAAAATAGATATAATCATAGATTAAGTATTTCATCGATTCATTTCTAGCATTCTACCTGAAGACCCAAAGTCCGATTGTAATTAAATGCATATCCTCTTTCTGGTGAATTTAATCATCTTGTTATATTTAACAAGCCCAATTTAGACTTTAAATATAATCGATTCTGTTATATTTGGCGCACAACATTTTGGGCCTTGAACATTTAAGTTCACCACAGGTATAAACCGGCATTCCATTATAATAGAAACAGAAAACCATTAACACAGCACAAGAATGAAAATGGTGCTAGTTGTACATCACATCACGAATAAAAATAAAGTGGCTTAACAGGTTTCTCTGTGCATAATTGCTGAGAGATTCTTGACTTCATTTTAGGAGAAGCCACAATACATCACATCACATTGAATCTGATTTCTTACAAATTTACAAACGAATGCTAGCGATAAAGATTAAAATACGTATGAAAAATGTAAAATTAAATATTGTAGTTAATAAAAAAAGTAAAAAAGTTTATCTTGTATTAATTTTTTTCAAATATTTGAAATTTTTTATTAGTCATACTTTATTTCCTTATTTTTTTAATGCGAATTTTAAAGTAATGTTTCTTTGTTGCTTTGCTTTTATGTGAATTCTGAAAATTACAACCCCTATCCCCCATTTTTCAAGGTAAATTAAGTCTATTTTTGTGAGATTTTTTTTAATGAAGGTTTTCTGTGGAACCTATCTACCGCATAAAATGAGACCCAGGTGTATTTAAAATTTACATTATTTTTTCATTAGTTTTAATTTAAAAAAATGCAAAAAATTAATTATAGTATTTATTATTACCAAATATGTGTTAGTTGTTAATTAGAATTCATGATAATAAATAAAAGGTAAAGATAATGTGTAAATACTGATGTGTGTATATACACACACACATATATATATATATATATAATTATTTAAAACAATACAATAATTAATACAGTAAAACAATATTTTAAAAAAAACAAATATATACCAATTTAATAGAAGTACTTTCAACTATCTATGTAGTCGTTGTCAACTAGATTCAAATTGTATTAGAAAAAACTGTTACAAATGTAAACAAAAAGTAATACGTCATACATCAATTTTCCCACAATTCATTAATTTTTATATTGTCAGCCTGTCTATTTATCAACTGTTGCTTTTCACTTTTTAGCTTCTTTTATTTTGCGTTTATTATTATTTCTTTCAATACACAAAATCTTAACTTTATTAAAATCAAAATCAAAAACATAATTACATGTTACATTATGATCAAAAAATACTGATGGTGATACATCATCATTTCTAACATTCTCTTGTCTTGATTTTTGCACTCATTTATATAACAACAAATGCTCCTTTGATCTTTTCTCCAATGTTCATCGAGGAGCATTTGTTGTTATATAAACGAGTGCAAAAATCAAGACAAGAGAATGTTAGAAATGATGATGTATCACCATCAGTATTTTTTGATCATAATGTAACATGTAATTATGGTTTTGATTTTGATTTTAATAAAGTTAAGATTTTGTGTATTGAAAGAAATAATAATAAACGCAAAATTAAAGAAGCTATGTTAATAAAAAGTGAAAGCAACAGTTGATAAACAGACAGGCTGCCAATATAAAAATTAATGAATTGTGGGAAAATTGATGTATGACGTATTACTTTTTGTTTACATTTGTAATGGTTTTTTCTAATACAATTTGAATCTAGTTGACAATGACTACATAGATAGTTGAAAGTACTTCTATTAAATTGGTATATATTTGTTTTTTTTTTAAATATTGTTTTACTGTATTAATTATTGTATTGTTTTAAATAATTATATATATTTTATTATAATTGGAATACAGACATTGATTAATAATTTATATATATATATATATATATAAAGTGTTCCATATATATATTAATAATTTATATATATATATATATTATAAAGTGTTCCATGTTTTTTTAAATATTTAGATTAATTAAAGGGGATGAGCATTGGTTCAGCACAAACTGGAGATCAATTATCTTTTTCACATGTAAGTGGTCATGTATGTTAGTTATATAAGATAGAGGTATGATTGAAGAAAGCTTGAAAGTCTGTGTTCAAACCCCTTTAATTACATCTAACTTAAGTATACACACTACATTTGTATTCAAATATTATATTTAGATTAATAAGTTAATCAAATATACCCACCCTTCTTTATAAATAATGCATATAAAGATATTTCTTGTATTTTATTAATATTTTTAGATTAATAAGATGAAGTCTGCATGAATGGACATGATATGGTGCTTTACATATGTATTTTTTATATATTAGTAAGCTGACTTAATAAAAAATAACAATAATAAATAAATAAATAACAATATCAAATAAATAAATAATAAATGAAGTGTAAATACTGTAATTAATTTTGGCACCATTTTTTATTTTTATAAAATAATATTAATGAAGATAAAATGAAAATATTAAATACGATGTTTTATTGTATGCCCATGAACCTGTATATTTATCAAAAATACTGACTGCAGAGCTTAAAGACAGGAAAATGTACAAGTACCCTATTTACTTACCACTTTCATGGAAGATTAAATGTAATTAAATCAAGGCTTAGCTAAATGATTCTTGTCTAAATGATATAACAGGGTATTTGATGGTGGTGTTGTTACTTTTGGCTTATTTTATTTTTTTGTGGCCAAATATAATGGTATTTTACTAATTATGTGTTCATTTAATGAAGAAACAGGAACCAAAGTAAATATTTATTTATGAATTTAAAAAAGTCTAAAGGTGTCAGTATTCTATAGAAAAAGTAGTACATTCAAGCTGCCAAAGCTCCTGATTGGTCATTTCTTTGATCTCAGACCTCAAGAGCAAATGCCTATTGTTATTAGCAATTAGTAATATATATATATATTCTATAATTTATTTAAATATTAATGATTATTTTCACAAAATGTTTATATAATAATTATTAAAAAATAATATTTTCATGATTATTTTATATTTTATTAAAATATATTTTAAAATTCTTAATTATGGTAAAAATTGGACTACGATCAATAAATCTCTGCCAAACACTACAGCATAAATTTTTTATGATATTTTAATAAGTGAAAATGCAATTTTAAAGTTTACAATAGAATTTTATAGCCTTATAATGACATAACAATAATTTGGAATTTTAAATAGTTTAAAATAAGGAATATACTGATTTTTAATTAAATTTAAATTTTATATTTGGGCTAATAATCTCTGTCTTAATAAGTAATTATTAATATATTTAAAACATTTATATAAAAAAATAATTCGTTTTAAAACTTTGCAATAATTGTATGTTTGTGGATAAGATTATTGCAATATAAGTACATTTGGAGTGAAGATATCTGCAAAACTTTATCTAAATACTATGCAACATTATCCACAAACAGTGTCTGATTACCATGCTGACAAAAATAGATTCATCCCCTTGCCTCTGGTCTTAAGTTGTTACATAGGAATCTAATACTTATAATATGCTTTAAACATATATAGGTGAAGTTAATAAAATTTTCACAAATAACAACGTTTAGCTTAGTGTTTTTGGAGAATATTTACTCTATATCCATAGCAATTATTATGCATTAAGTATAATGAATGCAAATTTATGCAAACCATTATCCTGTCCATTTTTTCTATATTGTAAAGCAGGCATCCCTTTGATTGATTGCGTTTGGATCATTCGCAATGAAATATGATTCTTTTATTTTTTTGGGGGTTAGAATAATGATTTCCATAAATTTGCATTCATTATGTTTAACACATAATAATAGCTATGAATATGGAGTAAATATACTCCAAAAGTGCTAAGCTAAACATTATTTGTGAAAATTTTATTAACTTCATCTACGTTTAAAGCTTATTATAAGTATTATGATCAATTGGTGAAGTAAATTATTTATTATATGAATCTAATTTAGATAATGCCAAATGCAAGAATCAAATTGACTTCATAGTAGATGTTAACAACATCTAATTAAGTTCTGCTCAATTTCCTATTTATAAGTAGCATTTTTAAGTACTCATTTTAAATAAACATGTATCAGATTTATCTTCATTAATATACAATATTAGAACATGTTATGATTGGATTTTTAACAATGTTATTAATAATAAGGACTTCGCTACTTACTTTATCTTGAGAACATGAATTTGATCTTAACTAATTATATCATATTAACATTTACTATGAATAGAATTTCATTCTTGCAATTGATATTGAATATCAAAAATCTTACTCTTTTCACTCACAGTTTCGACTATACCATGCAGTCTTCATCAGATCTACAAAATTTGAACACACATAAAAATACAACCATTAAAATACATTATTTTATATAAAATTATTAAATTCCTATCAAACTTTTAAATTTTTTTAAAAATATTTCTTAACCTTTTCAATTCATATAATATCTTTAACATATTTACCTTCCTATTTTATATTCTCTTAAAATTCTTTCTATCCTCTTTTTATCTAAATTAGGTTTTTATGACTTTTCACATTATTTAGATACTAAATTTGGAAATAACATCATTCTGAATATGTTTACGTAATAGTTATATTGTAAATGTTTCTATTATTATATTTAATATTTTCACAGTTATGTGTGATATATATATATATATATAAAGTATTTTTGGATTAAATTTATTGTATCTCTCTCTCTTCTAAAATAATCTTGAAATCAATTAATTGTTAAACTGAAAGAAATATTTTTTTTTTGTTAATCCACCTATTCTGAATAATCAACTATCAAATATATATAAGAATGATTGTTCTTTATTTCATGCGCAATTTGTGCATTAAGTGTTGAATCTTGATAATGAAGAATAACATTTCATCAAATCATCTGAAATTTAACCAAAATGATATACCATTATAATCCAAGTAATACTTTATTTACAATATATATATATATAAGACATATTTTGCAGGTTCATCCATGTTAAAATATTTTAAAATACTGACGTTTTGACTTGGTAACACAAGTCATATATATATATAATAAATATACAAACCATTATACAATTACAAATATCCAGTAACACCCTCTGTTTAAAGTACTATATCTCAATAATAGCAAACCGTATAATGGTTTGTATATTTTCTATAATTATTTCAGTTAGTGTTAACAGTAACTTACTTTTCATATATATATATATATATATATATATATATATATATATATATATATATATATATATATATATATATATATATAAAAGAATGAAAATAATAAATATAACAGTAATCAACTATTATATACAGTCTTTCAATCCATAGAAGTACTTTCGGCTAATTCCTTAATCCACCTCAATTGCCATTAAATTCAAAAACAAAATGGAAACAAACATCACGAACTCAAATCCTATGAATCCCAAATTTTAATATTAGCAGCTCATCTATTAATTATATTCATTTTATTTCTATTTATTAAAATTGCCCCCTTAATTTTTCTTTTATTATGGTTTCTCTCTTAATGAAATCTTAACAGTTTCAATATCAAACTTAAATCTATATTTATAAGTCTTGTCATGATCCAAGAAAACTGAATCAGTCATTAAATCATTATCATTTTTACTTTTCACAAACAATTCATGCTCATTTAATCTTTTTAAAATCTCTTTTTTTGTTATACAAACATGTCAAAAGTAAAAATAATAATGATTTAATGACTGCTTTAGTTTTCTTGGACCATGAAAGAACATGTAAATATAATTTTAAGTTTGATAATAAAAGAAAAAACAAGGGGAAAATTTTAATAAATAGAAATAAAATGAATATAATTAATAGACAAGCTGCTAACATTAAAATTTGGGAGTCATGGGATTTGAATTGATGACATTTACTTATGTTTTGTTTTTTGAATTTAATGTCACTTGAGGTGAGTTCAGGAATTAACTGAAAGTACTTCTGCAGATTGAAAGACTGTATATCAGGGATGGCCAACTTTTGTGTTCATAAGATCTACTTTTTATTTTTAAAATGTGTTGCAATCAACTTATTATCATAAGTGATCAACTTGTTGTCATAGTCATAGTCTACTTGGAGGAGATGTAAAATACATACTATTTTTATATATCTACCTAGTAAAAAATAATTATTTAATGGGCCAAAAAACTCATGTCCGGGGAATTAAAGCAACATGAGTAAATATTAACAATATTTATTAATTCAAATTAGCTACATTAAATCAAGATTAAAAATATTATTTTCAATAATGATAAGGCTTAGTGGACTTCACCTATCTAGAATTGAAAAAAAAATTAGAACAAAAACAAAAATAACAAAAAAAACTTGAAAATCGACTTAATTTGTTTCATTTGTTACCCAACAGCTCTTGCCAGATTGGCCTCACAATCAACCAAAAATGGCTTTGCGATTGACCGATGGATCACGATCAACTTGTTGGACACCCCTGCTGTATATAATAATTAATTACTATTATATTTATTATTTTTATTATTACAATAGTTTTTTTAATTAACAGACATTTTATTTGTATTACACACACACACGCGCGCACACACACACACATATATATATATATATTGTAATGAGAATCACATAATTTCCTTTTTGTACCCTTGCTTAAATATGTGTGGATTTCACGTTAGGGTTAATGGTTGTTAGGATTGACCAATTATATTTAGTATGAAAATCCTAAGTGATAATGATGAGTAGACTAGGCCTCATCAAATTTATTTATTTTCAACACTAACATCATCTATATTTCCTTATCATTATTCCCTTAAAATCAGTTTAAATTAAAGGGATGGTCCATTCTTGGTCATTATAGACACTTTTACTTATGATTGGTCTGCCAATGAATGTGAAAAAATTGTTTATCTCCAATCAAATAAAAATAGTAATGAAAAATCTCTTACTATTGCAACTATATAGATATTTATGCAAGAATGCCATAGAATTAATACAAATGCCTATTTTAATGAATTAACAAATTAACTTTATATATATATATTCTCATAATTTAATCAGTCATGCATTACCCTGAAGAAAATTGATATATGTCAGGCTTCATATAGTTTTTATTTATTTATTTATTTATTTATTGTATGGTAGTAATTAGTTATATTTGATCCACCTAAATAACATCTCAACTCTAAGGTTTGTCTAACCCAGGGGTAGCAAATTGTGGCTCTTTGATTCCAATCTCATTTCTTCTTGTAATTTGTAAATAAATATTTTGATGATTCCAGAAGTGGAAAAATGCACATTATAATGTTGTTTCTTGAATTTGGCCTTATTTTAGAATACTGAATATTTAAATATTAGAAATTTGTGGATAAATCAAACTGTCAAAGAAATTTTTTGTTTTTATTTATTTATTTTAAGAGATTTTTATTTTCATTAGAATGTATACAGATTCTATTCTGTTTTATATTATAGATAAAATCCTTATTTTCTCTGTTGACTGATTGGCGAAAGTATGAATGTTTTTCCGTAAGGCTGTCATATTCAAGTTCATTACCTGTAATGTGACAAATTCATAACCATTCAACTATCAATAAACTGTAAGAGTTGTCTGAAACTGTCACATATCAAATATAACAGATATTTATTTAATACTTTAAATTTTAAGTCAGCTTTATTAATATCTTGCTCGATACATTTCTGAACTTTATCAAACAGGCTGGGTTGTTCCAAACATTTTTTTTCCATTGTGAATTTCTCACAATTATTTATATAATATTAACATTTTTTTGTTTAATTTACATTAAATCTTTAATATGTAAAGTTAAGAGCGTGCTAATAGCTCTAAACAAGCTTTTTTTTTTTTATTTATGATAAATGCTACTACAAGAGAAGGCATTCAAATCGTGGTCCCCATCCCCAGACCGGTTTCGACCTATGGGTCTCTTCAGTGAGGAGTTGGGCCATTAGATCGAAAAAAAGCTCTTAACTTTACATATTAGTAAGTGCAAGCTATATATAAGTCATGTGACTTCTGACTTGTTACTATTACTATTAAATCTTTAAAAAAATTTGTTAAAGGAACCAATTTAAAAAACTATTACAAAAACAATGACTATTAAAAAAACTAATACTTTTGTTCATAACACTGTCAAACATTAACTATTTAAAAAACTATTACTTTTGTTCATAACACTGTCATCCATTAATAATCATAATTTTTTTTACAAAACAGATAACTGTAATTATTAAAATCTTGTGTTTAATTTATATTAAATCTTGAAAAAAAAAGTTAAAACAATCAATTAAAAAAACTACAGCCTTTCTAAGATCGGGTATATCTAGTTACTAAAGCAAATGTCAAATCTATTCACAGCCATTTAGAAATTCAGCGCTATCCATGTGGCTCTATAATTGGGGGGGGGGTGTAACCAAAATAGCTCTTTATGTTAAATAATTTGCCAAATTATAATAATTACAAAAATGTTTGATGCACATTTGTAAAATCTAAAAATCAATACTGATATTTACGAAATATAAGATTATTTGACTTTGGTTAACTATAATATTTTATACTTTTAATCATAATATTTTATATATTGGTCCTAATAAAAATGGAATAACAGTCTTATTTATTCTTAAATTGTTTTTGTAATCATATTTATTCATTTTTTTTAGAATTTTTACTTCAAACTCATATATTTGGAGTTCTGATTTTATGTGGCTTCACAATTATTAAATCACTTGGTCTGTTCAATTTATTGTTATATTTTAGGTCATGCATATTACTAAAATGAATAATTATTACACATTCTCTTGATTTCACATAGATTTAAACAGCAATTATTCAGTTTGGTTAGTAGCCTGATTCACTTTTAGTTTCCATGCATTACAAAATTGCATGGTTATTATGGTGTTTTTGATTTCATTCCAACAATGGCTGGATTCATAATGTTTGATCCATTTTCTATTTCTCAATATGATCAGATATCCAATATTACTCTCTCCATCTTTAATTTTACATACATATTTCTTTCCTAATGTTTTTAGCATATTAGCCTCTACTAGACAGATGTTGTAGATGATAGAAAATGTCCTTCAATAGTTAATAGTGTTGCTGTCAGATTTTATTATATTTTAGAGCAGTATTTAAGGCACTTTCTTTTAACTTGATCTCTAGATTATGGAAAGATTAGAATGAATACATTGTGTTTGTGTTGTACATGATGAAGATATTTATATAAAAATGATATTCAGTCAAGCATTGGTGGCCTAGTGGTTAGCATAGCTACCTTCCAAGCAGCTGGCCTGGATTTGTTACCCAGTCACACTTTGACATATATATATATATATAATACCATATTCATCATCTTTACATGATATTTTATATAATAATCATCATTCTTTGCCTGCTGATTTCTCAATACTATACCCTCATAGTTTTTCAAACAAAGGCAAAACTCTCCATACAGTAGTGCCACCCTGTGCCAAACAGAGTAACCAATGGATTCCAAAAGGCTTGTGCATAAAATCCCTATCTATTGCCTACTCATCCTATATCCCCAGACTAGTTTCTGGCTTGTGGCCATCATCAATGAGGAGCCTTGGATCTGAGAGGACTGTACCTAGATCTTAGGATCTAATGCAACCCTCCAGCAACCACCTTTTAATTCTACTTTACTGCAAAACTATGAGAATGAAATTGAAAACACAATAATATTTTCAATCTAAGCTCTATAGCTTATATAATCATATGGGTCTGAACTCTATTCAGCACCCATACAGATTGAAAATATTATTGTGTTTTCAATTTCATTCTCATAGTTTTGTAGTAAAGTAGAGTTAAAAGGTGGCTTCTGGAGGGTTGCATTAGATCCTAAGATCTAGGTGCAGTACTCTCAGATTTAAGGCTCCTCACTGATGATAGCCACAAGCCAGAAACTAGTCTGGGGATATAGGATGAGTAGGCACTAGATAGGTATTTTATGCACAAGCCTTCTGGCATCCAATGATTACTCTTTTTGGCACAGGGTGGCACTACTGTATGGAAAGTTTTGCCTTTGTTTACAACAATTATGTGCTAGTATATAGATGGTGATCATGTGATGTTTAGTAGTCTCACATTTTGCAACTTTATCTTTGCAACGCTGGTTTCTTAAGACGTCTTCCACTGATGTTTTAGTTTCTGTTTTAAAGAGAAAACTGTATATAAATAATTTTGATCCATCTTATACTTTACCTCATCACTATTTTTTTGAAAAAGTATTTCCTAATCACCCAGACATAATCCGACATCTGTCTGACACATAAATTATTGGCTTATTTGTTTTTTTTTTTAAATATTACTTTATTTGATTAGTTTTTCATTCCATATAAATTTTAATTGCAATATTAATTACACTTCAGGTATCCACTAATCCTTTTATAGAAAAAATGTACAATTGATTAAATTTTAACAAAACATCAAAATATCAAGGACTAATTAAACTTTTTTTTATTAATCTCTGTAAATATGTATTTTCTGGTTTTAATTTATATTAGCTTAGAATTTTGTTTCATTTAGTTTAATTAATTAAAATAAAATCTATTTTAATAATATGAATTTATTGATTACTATAAAGAAAAATAACTATTTTAAAACTTTCTCTTGTGATTTTTCTTTTCTTTTTTTATATCATCATTATCATATTGAGCCAATCCACTGCAGGATGAAGGTCTCTCCAAATTCAACCCATCTTCTCCAATCTTTAGCCTCTATTCCTCACATAACTCCACACTTCCTTATTTCATTCATCCATCTCACATATGGTCTTTTTCTGGGTCTTTTACAATCTCTTGGAATCCAATTTCAGATTTCAACCGTCCATCTATCATCATCTCTTCTACACTGTTGCCATCTCAACTTCACTTCAGTTTCTTAATTATGTGTGTATAATATTTGAAACATCCCATAGCTTCAGCACATGTGACTATATATATATATATGCAATGTTTTATAAGTCATTATTTCATCATCATCATTTTCAACCACTATTGATCCACTGCAAGATGAAAGTCCAAGTTTCTCCATATCATACCAAAAATTCTTATTCAATCTACCCATCTTACACATGGTCTCTTTATAGGTCTTTTGGGATCTAGTTTAAACCTTTAACTGTCCATCTATTATTATCTCTTCTAGCAATATGTTTAACTCAGTTTCATTTCAGTTTTTTAATTTTTTCAATAATATCAATGATATGTCTCTGTCCATATTTTGTTGAATAGTCTGAAGTCTCTGTACTAATTTTCTGTTAAGTATCCATGTCTTAGATGATAAAAGTTAGTAAAAGGCTTCCTTTTCTGTCACGCGGGCTTTTACTATTAAATTATTTCGACCAAAAACATTCCATCCAAGTTTAATTCTATGATTATTTTTATCCATTAAGTTTTCATCATCTGTATTCATAATATGATCAGGGTGATTAAAGTTGACTTCTGTTTACATACACGCGCGTGCGCACACACATATATATCAGAAAATTATATATATTTAAGACTGCATAGAGGTTTTTTTTTCTTAAATGTCTGCAACATTTTAATAACTTATATATTGATGTTTTGAATGAAAAATATGTTTTAAATTTCACTTCACTTTGTAATCTTTGTTATTTTTTATTTATTTAAAATAATAGATTGAATTATTGATTTTGGCAAATGATAATTGAACACTCTTTTAGTTTGGATAGAATCCCTAGATGGCTTTTTAAATTTTCATAGTCATCTGAATTTAATATAATTTTGGCATGCTTTTCATGTAATTTTTTTTTGATTTTGAATCAATTAACACACATTTTTCTAAAGCAAACTTTGAAAAACTAATGTAAACACGGCGTAGCTAAATTAATCTAACAGATATTTTTTATATAATTATCTTCTACTAAATTAACTATTCTTTTTGTCAGAAATGTCACTCATTTAACATTAGAATAGCTGACATGACCATAAGCTGTTATTCTATAGCTTAATAAAGTTCATACAAAGAGTAAAAAAATCAAAAAGGAAACATTAAGTTTTGACATAAAATATCTATTAATGATAACGTTAATTATGATGTTTCCAAGACATTTTTCCATCTATTATCATTTCAAGATATCTTAATGCATTTTATCTGTTCTACTTTTATATGTTTATTACCATTGCATATTGTATAATTTTTATATATACAATCATGTGAATGTACGTTTATGTTAACATTTTTATATTTTACGATAAGAACAACATATTAGCATACATTTGATTTTTCCTCCCCTAATATAATTCCTTTATAAAAATACCAATGAGCAATTTTATTGTAGATACTTTGGTATTAGTATTTGTAATTTAATATTTATATCTAATATTTAATAAAAGACTTTAGTAGTCCATAGTGCTTTAGTGACATAAGATAAGAGACTATTGAATAATGAGGACTACTAGGATATTGAACTTCTTTTGATCTGACACATTGATTTATTTGTACAAGAACTTTTGAATTAAAAAGTGAAGAAAAATTTGGTATTCAGTTATAGCTAGATCATAAAATTTTCATTAAAAATGGTTCTACAAACAACTTTTTTCATCAAAAATTTTTCTATTTGAGATACGATTTATTTATTAATTTTTTCATAAGATTTACAGGAAAGAACAATTCATAATTTAAAAGCAAGATTAATCAACTGCATAAGTGGTATCTCTTAGACTTAATAAACTTGAATAAAAAAAATTGCAAAAATGGTACGTTTTTTCCTGTAAATCTTATGAAAAAATTAATAAATAAATCATATCTCAAATAGAAAAATTTTTGATGAAAAAAGTTGCTTGTAGAACCATTTTTAATGAAAATTTTATGATCTAGCTATAACTGAATACCAAATTTTTCTTCACTTTTAAATTCAAAAGTTCTTGTCCAAATAAATCAATGTGTCAGATCAAAAGAAGTTCAATACCCTAATAGTCCTTATTATTCAATAGTCTCTTATCTTATGTCACTAAAGCACTATGGACTCCTAAAGTCTTTTATTAAATATTAGATATAAATATTAATGCATTGATTATTTTTTCAGAGTGCAGATTTTGTTTCATCTTAGACCAAAAATGGAAAATTATCTGGTGTTACAGACAAACATTTGAACAAGATAATAGTTTCTTTTCAAACTTCTTTATTGAGGGCACATGCAAAATATTTTTTTTTTAAAAAAAAAACCTAACAGATATTTTAAAAAGGTTTATCTTATTGCAAAAAAAAATTATATAGATCCTAAGTTCAAATCCCTCTATTACACATATAAAAACATTATGAATAAGAAAATTTCATACTGCCTTAGAATTACATATTACTTGGTAAATAGATTACATTTTAAAATAAATTCAACCAATTCCTCTTCTATTAATATATATGAATATGTAATGTTCATATGAGAGGTTAGATTAACGTAATGTTTACATGGGTATGACTATAATATCAAATTCAATGAGGGTTTTGAGCATTCCATTATCTGTTTTTCAACAAAATGGATGGTTGAATAGTTGAAAGGGTAAGAAGGTCCCATTAAAGTTTTAATTGTTATCTTAATATAAACTGAGCACTGATTGTACATATGTGTGAAAAATTAAGATCTGACTCAACTAATGAGTGCTGGTTTTGCACAAAATATATATACTGGGGATCATACCTTTTCTGAATGGGTGTGGTCATATGTAGCAGTTGTTTGAGATAGAATGGAGAATGAGTAGACCGAAAAATCTTGAGTTCAAATCCCTCAATTTACATAGATGTTAATTCATTTTTAAATTAAATAAAAGTAACTGAGTATCAAGAAAACTATGATGGTGTGTGTTTTTGAAGTCTTATACAAAAATGACTCTTTAAATAATATAATAGTCCAGAAAACAATCAGATAATACATAGAAAAAATATTTTATAAAAAAATGTGTTTATTTAAATTGACGAGTAATACATTAAAAACTAACAAATATTTTTTTTTCTTCAACCACAATTTTGGTTATTAGTTGTGATTTGAAATAGAAAATGAGTCAAGCATTGGTGGTCGAGAGGTCAGCGACAGCTGCTTTACAAGCAGTTGTCCTGGGTTAGCGGGTTCGCTTCCCTGCTGATGCTATGACACATGAGGAAAAAAAAATGTGATTGATTTAATTCATTTATAAATGCCCAATACTTTTATTTTAAATCAGATAAGGACTAAAATTGTAGTTGAAGAAAAAATTATCTGAATTTAAATCCATTCTTATTTAAAAATAGATGTGGTTTTTATAAAATATTGTATATATACCATATTACTTCGAAAATAAGTCACCCCTGAATTTAAGCCACAGTAAGATTTTAAGCTTGAAAAATGGGGGGGGGGGATCAATGATTTTATAATAGGTACGGTATTAAAAAATAAACATTTTTATTTACTTAAATAAAAACTAATATAAAAACAACAACTACATCTAATTTATTGAGAATCTTCTTCAATCGCAATAAGAAGCTTATTCTCATAATCTACAGGCAACTTTTGAGTTATTGTAGTCCTTCGTAATCCTTCTCATTTCATAAACTTTCACACCATCCATGACCTGCTTTAAACATTGCACCACTATTATTAGCACACTCTTGGGCTTTAATCATAACTCCCTCTCTAGTCACTGGTAAATCTTTACCACATAATTTATTTATATAAGATAAAACATCTGCATTACTTGCAGTATACCTTTCTTTTTTAGGCCCCAAGAATAAATTTCGGTTGTTTTTACACTAAAATAATGTTTTTTATGGCTCTTCAATGATGAACACTACATTCATCAACCATAAATCTTTTACCAGCTGCACAATTTTCAATTTCTTTATTGCGCAATATAACTTTTCTTTTGAATTTAGCATCATATATAGACCATTTTTCAATCATTAGTGAGTATGGAGGAAAACTCCTCAAAAGTAAAATACATCCAGCTACAACATGATTCTACACAGCTATCAATGTTTATAATATTATCCGCAGAGCATAAAGCAAAGATACAATTGTTGGGGAATGCAAGATTGGCAGAAATAGGATATTAAAATGTTTGCTTCAAATTTAAGATGCAACTCACTTTTATGGCTCCAAAATTTGAATAAAAATGCTTAAATTATATTTTATTATTTTTTAGTATTTTGACATTTTGTAAACAGCGTTGAATGAGTTCCACACATGTTAAAAATCATTTACGATATTTTATTGTTTATGAAGGCAATCAATACGTATTAAGATTTCATCCACCATTACCTTTTCTTTCTATTCTAATTAACTATAAAGACTTTGTATTAAATTAGTTAACAAATTCAGTGACAACACCAAAAACTTATTGACTGATTTCAATGTGATTTGAAATTGGCCAGCCAACATTGTCAGGGTTGACAAGCAGCTGGGTAATCCTGAAATATTGCATTGTCATTATTACCTAACACGTACAAAATTTGAAGAAAATCCACTTGATAAAAACATTAAAAATGGATTATAAAATTTGCCTCAAATTAACAACAAACAAACAAACTGAATTTCTTAGTTAAATAAAAGTGTTTAATAGAAAAAAATAGAATCTATTCTGAGCCAGGTAAATGCAAAGCTGTTAGTAAAAGAAAATTGTTTTCTACTAGTACTTTCAAAATTCTACATCGTCATTACTTTACTAAAGTAAACTTAAATTAATAAAATAGTCTAAAGAACATTTAATTGTATATTTCAGCAAGTGGTACAAACTAAGCAAAAGTTTACAAATTATCCAAATTATTTCACCATCATCATCTTTTTCAATCATTATTGATTTACCTCTGGATAAAGGTCTTTTTAAGCTTAATCCAATTTCTTTAATCCATATCTTCTCTTCTTCACATTATACCAACAAAACCTTATTTCATCCATCCATCTCACATATGGTATTATTTTAGGTCTTTTATAATTTTTTTGGAATCCAGATCAGGTCTTCAATATCAGTGATAATTCTTTTTGCTTTTCATCTCTTCTTAATTACTTTAAGCATACATCTCTTAATACTTCATTTTGTGGTTTGAAGTAGCTTCTTCTGTTAAGTATCCAAAAGTAAAAACCAATAAAACACATGTATTAAAAATGTCACTTTTCAATGCCATAGATATATTTCCTAATAATATTAAATTATTTTATATAAAAGTAAATTGTCACTTTGTGAGCAATTGTTTTAAGAATGGAAAACACAATTTTTCCAAATAAAAGTAATTAAGTAGTTTTATTGCTTTGAAAAGAAATCTGAACACTGCAAATTCCAGAATGAAAATTAATCTTAATATACTTCAGAATCTGATACTATAAGCACTGAGCATTTTCGCAAAATTATTGTCCAATTGTAATTCTCCATACTCCATAATATAATTCTTCATACGCCAGAATCTGATACTAAAAGCACAGAACAATTTCCCAAAATTATTGTCTAATTGTAATTCTTCATACTCCAGAATCTGATACTATAAGCACAGGATAATTTCCCAAAACTATTGTCCAATTGTAATTCTCCATGCTTCAGAATCTGATACTATAAGCACAGAACAATTTCCCAAAACTATTGTCCAATTGTAATTTTCCATGCTTCAGAATCTGATACTATAAGCACAGAACAATTTTCCAAAACTATTGTCCAATTGTAATTCTCCATGCTTCAGAATCTGATACTATAAGCACAGAACAATTTTCCAAAACTATTGTCCAATTGTAATTCTCCATGCTTCAGAATCTGATACTATAAGCGCAGAACAATTTTCCAAAACTATTGTCCAATTGTAATTCTCCAAGCTTCAGAATCTGATGCTATAAGCACAGAACAATTTTCCAAAACTATTGTCCAATTGTAATTCTCCATGCTTCAGAATCTGATACTATAAGCGCAAAACAATTTTCCAAAACTATTGTCCAATTGTAATTCTCCATGCTTCAGAATCTGATACTATAAGCACAGAACAATTTTCCAAAACTATTGTCCAATTGTAATTCTCCATGCTTCAGAATCTGATAATATAAGCACAGAACAATTTTTCAAAACTATTATCCATATGTAATTCTCCATGCTTCAGAATCTGATACTATAAGCACAGAACAATTTTCCAAAACTATTGTCCAATTGTAATTCTCCATGTTTCAGAATCTGATACTATAAGCACAGAACAATTTCCCAAAACTATTGTCCAATTGTAATTCTCCATGCTTCAGAATTTGATACTATAAGCGCAAAACAATTTTCCAAAACTATTGTCCAATTGTAATTCTCCATGCTTCAGAATCTGATACTATAAGCACAGAACAATTTTCCAAAACTATTGTCCAATTGTAATTCTCCATGCTTCAGAATCTGATAATATAAGCACAGAACAATTTTTCAAAACTATTATCCATATGTAATTCTCCATGCTTCAGAATCTGATACTATAAGCACAGAACAATTTTCCAAAACTATTGTCCAATTGTAATTCTCCATGCTTCAGAATCTGATACTATAAGCACAGAACAATTTCCCAAAACTATTGTCCAATTGTAATTCTCCATGCTTCAGAATTTGATACTATAAGCACAGAACAATTTTCCAAAACTATTGTCCAATTGTAATTCTCCATGCTTCAGAATCTGATACTATAAGCACAGAACAATTTTCCAAAACTATTGTCCAATTGTAATTCTTCATGCTTCAGAATCTGATACTATAAGCACAGAACAATATCCCAAAACTATTGTCCAATTGTAATTCTCCATGCTTCAGAATCTGATACTATAAGCACAGAACAATTTTCCAAAACTATTGTCTAATTGTAATTCTCCATGCTTCAGAATCTGATACTATAAGTACAGAACAATTTTCCAAAACTGTTGTCCAATTGTAATTCTCCATGCCTCAGAATCTGATACTATAAGCACAGAACAATTTTCCAAAACTATTGTCCAATTGTAATTCTCCATGCTTCAGAATCTGATACTATAAGCACAGAATAATTTTCCAAAACTATTGTCCAATTGTAATTCTCCATGCTTCAGAATCTGATACTATAAGCACATAACAATTTCCAAAACTATTGTCCAATTGTAATTCTCCATGCTTCAGAATCAGATACTATAAGCACAGAACAATTTCCTAAAACTATTGTCCAATTGTAATTCTTCCATATATTCTATTTTCAGTAATTTATTTCCAATCAAAACTTTCAACATTGAACTTTTTTAGAATGTCTTTTAAGATAATTTTTGTAATGTAAATGGTATCTACCTCTTCCATCAAAATGAAATTCAAGTTCACAATAAAACCTCCAATTAAAAATTCTCTTGCGTTTATATGTGATTATAATAAACACAGAGCCACCCAACATGGTTACATATTTTAGGAAGAACTTGTGTGATATATATTTACATAAACATTTGATCTACTATTTGCCTAATACCAATGGTTAATTATAATGTCTAGTTCTGATACCCTTCCAGGTGCCCCTAAGCCTTCCTGCTGTACGGTGACAACTTGCCTCATGCCATGCTTAATATCTAGAAGCTGCCAGTTCAACTGTGAATATGCCTAACTGCTTTTGCAATCAAATATGGTGTATTTGGGTTACTGACTCTATCTCCAAATGGACTGCCAATGAGGTCTCCTTTTTTAATGTGGGCAATTGGATTCAGTGAGCATCTTCACTTATTGATCTGTTTCTCTCATTGGTTATATTTTATCTATCCATAGACCCATTAGTCTTGATGAATCCTGAATCCGTTCAAGATAAGATTATAATCTGGATAAGTCCACTACTTGGAGATGACTTGAGCCATAACAGCACGTCGTGTATTATTCATTCGATTCATGCCCAACCCAACTGGAAATTATGATCTTTCAAAAAGATATATGATGATGACGTAAATCAAAAAGTGATTGTTTGCTTGTTTTTTGTTATCTTTTCGAAATTTATCACTAAAATGTATATATATGTATGTGTATTTATCACGAAGGAAAATGGTTTTTCTTTTTTGTTTCGTTTAAGGTTTTTCTTAATCAGTTCTGTCTGTTTTTTTTTAATTTTAATCTGATTAATTTATCTTTTCTTTTGCTATAAAATGTCTTAAAAACTTTCATTTAAATTCTTAATAAATAAAACAGAAAATGTTCTTTTTTTTAAATGAAAACTATTTTTTTTCTCTTTTTGTTAATTTACAAAGAATATTTTTTGAGCCGTTCTTGAACTGGATCGAATAAATCTTCACTTTCTCAGATTTTCTAGTGTTTTGAATTTTTTTTTCTTTTTAATTGAATCAAAAATTTAGACTTTTTTCTTCTGATTTTAAAATATTTTTTACTTTTTAAAATTGATTTTCTTTACGTTGAATAATATAGCCCCCCCCCCTCCCGCAAACAAGCAAAACTTAACAACATTTATAATAAATTTTCTAAATTTTTTACAATTGAGTGAATGTTGTTTTAAGTACCTTTATATAAAATTATTACAATTTAATCTAAAACAGCCAAACTTTCTACACTCATAACTATTACACCAGATCCCTCCCAGATAAATATTTTATTAATTACTATTAATCAAGTATGAGTTAGAAATTATTATGTCACTTCTGTCCATATACCGTTTAAACTTTAATTAAATATGAATATATCTATTTTTATTACAAACAATTTTATGGAATACATATTTACATTGTTTCAATTTTATCACATAAACCTTTATCTTAGAAATAAAGCCATCTTAAAAAAATAAATGACTTTATATACTATTATTAAGAGCTTTACTGATAAGGTAGACAAACAGGTGAATATTCAGGTTGTCAATTGATTGAGAGAGGCAATGTAAGGTTGTCACATTATAATGGTAAAAATTTATTTCAACCATTATGAATTTTTTTTAAAAGATTTATTTTAAAACGGTGAATCACTCAATAATTGTCACTACTGATAATCCACACATTGTACAGATTATTGTAAAGAAAGTTTCTGAGTCGGTTTCTGGTACTGAAGATTTTATATATCTATTATATAGTTAGCTGCTTACAAGTGTCATCTTGATTTCATTCAATGGAATGGAGATTTTTTACTTTCTTCTCTAATAATAATCATCCATGAAATGCCATCTTTTATCACCGGAAATAATTTTTCTGCATCCAGGCAATGGTCCAGATTAAGATTGCAAAGTGGGACTCTACTGTCTAATTTAGGACAATAAGGTGTTTGTCAGGTTAACAAATTATCTAGCACTTTGTAAATTTGTCTTCAGAAATTAAAATCTAATAGACAGGAACTATATATGAATATCGTACTAAATATATATGTGTCTATATGCTTTTATACAAAAACAAAGTTTAGACAACTCTCAAATATATAATCAAGGTTTACAATACACTTCTTGTGTTGTTACATTTTTGTTCACTTTTGTGTGTGTGTGCGCATTTTAAATTTATTTTGTAGTGGAGAATTAAAATAAATGGAACATAAATTTATATTATATATGTTTCAATAATATACTTTATTGTACGAATTAGATTACATGAATTTGTTGTTAATCAAAGTTATATTGTTGAAAGTACATGGTTTAAAACTATATAGCTTTAGAGAAAACAGAAAGAATAATTAAAGAAAGGGATATGTTTAACAAAAAAAAACAAACAAAATAGTTGTTCTTGTTACAGAAAATTCATAATTTGTTTTTTTAGGTTATGTTTTCCTTTCAAGTTTTTAATAGTGACCATGTAGCAGCAAATATATCTGGGTGTGCAATTTTGCCATCTCTGGCCTTTAATTGTTCAAGCTTCTTTGAGAATGTGGCTGGATGCTTTGTGGTATTGTCTCCAAGACAGAAAGTACATCTGGTGCACCAGAAACTATATAAACAAAAAGTTGCTGCACGAGCTGCTGGTATTTTTTGTTTATATAGTTTCTGGTGCACCAGATGTACTTTCTGCCTTGGAGACAATACCACAAAGCACCCAGCCACATTCTCAAAGAATCTCTAATCTCTGTGGATGGCTTGTGTGACCAAGTCGAAACGTCAGTGTATTGATATTAAAAGTTTTTAACATGGATGAACCCGCAAAATATGTATTTTATATATATATAAACATTTCCAGTGATCAAGATTATGTGATGAAATTAAAGTAAAGATAGAAGATGGTCTGAAGAAAGTGAGATAAAGAGAGAAGATGGTCAGTTCTTTTCTCTAAAAGAGTTTGGTCTTCTGATTTGGATTAAGCATCTTTTATTTATTTAATAATACTAGTAGTTTGAATATAAGTTCTTGGGCATTATGTAAATATATGTTATTCATAATACCAAAAAAGCATCACATGATCTGAAATTATCCAATACTTTTAAGAAGCAGATTTATATGACATAATGTCATATAAAATGACTTCTTATTAAACAAAGTCAGAAGTTTTTGTCCATAGTCTATATGCTAAAAAATCCTATTAGCCAAATTAAATATGCCTTCCCTCCAAATTTGTTTTATACTCCCAATAAGTTCATTTATTTATTCTTTACTTCTTATTGCTGAATTATTTTTCTAGATGTAGTTTATGCTGATTTTGATCCTTGAGTAATCAAATAAATGCTAGATAATGATAAATCTTTATCCAGTACAATTCAATCTGTATATCCAGATTAGTTTTTTGCTTATGCTCTTTATCAGTGAAGAGGCTTTTAGATTCAGATCTAATGTTGGTTACATTGTTTTATGCATAAGAATACTTAGATAATTAAATTAAAACTTGTAGTTTCAAAGACTTTAAAATATATATTTTTAGTATATTTTTATTCACAATAATACATATTTATTTTAATGATAATTAATGGCTGTTTTATACTCTTAGTACTATACTTTAATCAAATTAGTATTTGCTTAGGAGGTCATTTGCCACTTGAAAACTGAAATTAATAAGGTAATAAACAATTTAAGGAAACTTTGTATCTTTATTTATATGAAATTATTTATGAAATAAAAAAGAATAGAGAAATATGGAAGTTGTCTATCTATAAAAAACTTTAACTCCCGAGCATATCACTTTACATTGTGCCAAACTGTTCAGGGCACTTTGGTTTTTTAATTTATTTGGCTATGCATCAGATTTTGATATTTGATGTATTTTAAAGTCTTTTGTTTTACCTTTAGTCAATTTTTGGTCATATAAAAATTGAACTTTATCAATCCAGGAAATACTTTGGAAATTAAATTATCTTGTTTGTTATGGGCCATACAATTTATAGGTTTAAATAACTATGATGACTTCATAGTGTAATAAATTAAAAAGAATATTACTACTGTATATTTAGAGCTCACAGAAAGTATTAAATTGTCTTTAATGTATTTTCAATATTGACTATCTTATCAAATGTACCTATTACGTTCAAACCAATAAATAACAAAAAGAAATATGAACTTATGCATTTAAGTGCACATATTTAAAAAAATATTCGACTGAATATTATTAGATATTGTTAATAAACCAGATCTGATTAACTTTTACATTTTTTGTCATCACATTCACTGCAAACCATCTGTCTTTTTTTTTTAAATTTAAAACATGACCAAATATTATTTCATATTCAAAAAATACAGTAGGTTTTAGCTTTGTAAGTGAGTGCATGTTGTATTATGCACATTTAAACACAGAATTTCATATTTCTGCTTGTTATTTTGAATGCAAACAAGGTAAAACTCTCTATACAGTAGTGCCACCCTGTGCCAAACAGAGTAATCAATGGATGCAGGAAGGCTTGTGTTTTCAATTTCATTCTCATAGTTTTATAGTTAAGTAGAGATAAAAGGTGGTTGCTGGAGGGTTGCATTAGATCCTAAGATCTATGTACAGTGCTCTCAGATCCAAAGCTCCTCACTGATGAAGGCCACAAGCCAGAAACTAGTCTGGGGATATTGGATGAGTAGGCATTAGATGGGGATTTTATACACAAGCCTTCTGGCATCCATTGATTACTCTGTTTAGCACAGGGTGGCACTACTGTATAGAGAGTTTTGCCTTGTTTATAAACAATTATGTGCTAGTATAAGAGATGGTGATCATGTGATGCTTAATGGTTTAATATTTTGAATGTAACAGTTGCTTTTATAGATATACTTAATGACCATTACTTCACCACACAATCTCGAAACACATCAATAGACAATTGACCCACAGGGTGTTAGGGATGATATCGAGTTTAATAAATGATAAGTGACAATCATGAATGTGTTTGTCTAAAATGGATCCTGTCAAAGTGGTGGGTGGAGTAAGTTTGACACTTATAAATCAAACTGACAAGAGTCTCAAAACTAAAAAAGTATTGAGGTTGAATTTAATATTTTAGCCATGCTACAGGATCCAAATGAGGAATTTATAAGTCTGATACTTTAAATACTTAATTATTTTAGAGTTATAATTATTTCATATCCTACATGTTGGGAAATCACATATCTCAGCCAATGCTTAAAATTAACTAACATAATTTGTTGCCAAAGCAATACTCAGAAAATAAATGAAAATTTGAGTGCTGCCTTGACAAAGGCATAATATTCTATTGGTTAATTTTAAGCATTGGCAGGATGGTATGATTTACATATGATAGGCCATTGGCTATGTGCTCTTATGGCTTATCAAACATCTTTGCTATGGTTGGTTATTAAAATTAATAGCATTGTTGAGGAAAACCTCTATTATAATAGTGCAGCATAATTTTCCACCATCTTTATGCCATTTACTGTAAGCTTTTGTAAGTAATTAATGATAGCTATCAGATTATAGTGCTTATTAAATCTCTATTCTGTGCTGTCCTATCGAATATCTCCAAACTTGTTTCAATCTTATGGTTTTCATCAATGAGGAATTTTTGATCATGGGCCAATGTACCTGGACATTTATGATTATTAATTACTTACAAAAGTTTACAATAAGTAGCATAGGGATAATGAAAAATTATGCTGCTATAACAGAAATATGTAAACTAAAGTCATGATGGAGTCAGGTGATATTTTATTGGCTTATACCAATCCCTGGTGACAGGATATAAGTGCACATGGGTATTGAAAAAGGAAGAACACTATAATATATAGAACCTAAACTGATTTCAGATCTATATGACTATACAAGCATATTGGCTTAAATTGAAAATATTTGCATGTTTTTTAGTTTAGGTTAATAGCATGATAGTATAACAGAAAAATAAATAATAGATACCAGAAGGAGGATGCATTAGATCCTAAAGACCTAAGTGCATTGGTACAAGATCCAAAGCTTATTGATGAAAACCATAAGCTTGAAACTAGTCTGGGAATATTGGATAGGACAGCACAGCATAGAGATTTAATTACCATCTGAAACCTGTTATTAATTACTTACAGAAGATTAGATTAAATGGCATAAGAATGGTGTAAAATTATGTAGCTATAACAGCAATATGTAAGATAAATTCATGTGACAGAGTTAGGTTATATTTTATTCGTTTAATAAAAAAGTGCAAAATGTAATGTAAAAACTAGTTCTTTAACAAAAATAAATATTAAATTATTATTTGCTCAGGAATTCTCAAAAAGTTTTAGCACCAGAAATGGCAGGTAGGCTGGAAATGGACCTTGAGTTCCAGGGTCTCAAGCCATACAGAGTACCAATTCTTTGACTACTTGTTATTTTAAAAAGTTCAGGTCGTCAACTTTAAAGATGAACTGCCACTTTTTGATGAGTTTGGGGTGTATCCTAAGCACTATATCTATTCTTTTACTTTCTTACTGCTCAGCTATTTATTTTAATAACAATATTTTAACATGACATGAAAAATTACTAAAACTTTATCTAAGAATAAAAACATTTATGTTTCACAAACAATTTTATATGACTCTGAGGCAAATTTCATGGTTGCCGTCTTTAGAATGTTCATTTGACCTGTCCTTAACTTGGAAAAGATAAAATGATAATAAATTACTTTGGCAATCAATAAATAGATCATCTCTAGAAAATTACTCTAGACTCATAAGGAAATTATGAAAGCAGATTTCTAAAAGGCAATTCTACTAATAGGGAAGAATAATTTGAAAACAGTGTTAAAGAATTTTTATGGTGATCATTTAATTTACAGTAAAATATTAATCAGAAAATAAAAAGTAACTTTTTAATAAAATTAATTGATTTTTTCTTTCATAATTAATTGTTATTAAAATATATTGAGGTAATATTTTATGTAAAAATAAATAAACAATCTAGTGATTTAATGCTTGGAAGTTGAAGAAGTTCAAGGACTAGGATTGGGCTGTGATTCATGGACCTTGAGCTCCCATGTCTACCTCCTGACCATTCTGCCAAACAATATACACCAGTATTTTTTAATATTTAGTGCACTTTACAACCAAGATTGAGTTGTTTTCTTTATAATGGAGAAAAGTCATCTTCCATTTAATTTATTAAATATCTAATGCCCTTCATGGACTATTTAAGGTACAGAAAGACTTTCTTATGGAATTTCAATTTAGAAACTATACCTATAAATTACAGGCAATAATTCAAGTTATATTGGTGAGTAGTTTTATGAATATTTCAAATCTGAGTTTATGTATGGGTTATCCTGAGTGCACACATAGATTAGCTATTTATGAGAGCAGTTATCTTTACTTACTTTAAAACCTACTACTGGAATTTAGAGTAATCAATGAACATTTAGGCACTTTAGTGCTATAACTTTTCTATCTTCAAACTGATCAATTTCTGGCTTTTGTCTTTAGCAGTGAATACTAGGAGTCGAATGTGGAAATGATGCTCTTAAGCATCTAATAGCCATCTTTTGCTTTATGATATTCTTACTAACAGCCAGAAATGCAATGGGGTTAAAGGTAACTGTTGAATAAGTCTGTTAGTTACAGCTTTGAATTGTAATCTTCAATGGTAAAAACAAAAGTCAGAAACTGAATAGTCTGGAGATTAGGATTTAATAGCATTAAAGTATCTAAACATTCATCGATTACTCAAGCTTGCAATAGATGGCTCTAGAATAGAACAAAGATGGCTGCTCTTAGAAGCAGAGAAATAAACATAAGAGAGGTGATATGTCATTACTTGGGTTAATCTTCCTAATTAAAGAGTAGAAGAAATCTATAGTTGTTATTGAACTGATATCTCAAAAATGTATAGAAACTGATTTAATGTCAGATATATATATATATATATATATATATCTGACATTATTTATTTATATATATATATATGTGCAAATTAGATGGGTTTGAAACTTTAAGACTTTTTTGAATTTCAAATTATCAGCTTGAATAGTATAAGAGAGTATATAAGTGTATCAATTCCAGTTTTAAATCCAAATTGTCATTCACAAAGTCAAAATACAAAAACTGGTCAGTCTGGAAATGGGGAATTTTGTAGCTCTATACCATTTAGTATTCATTAGTTACTTAAGCTTAAAGTACGTGGATTTAGGGTAGGGTGAAGATAATTGCTATTGGAAGCAATTGAGTAAGCACATGAGAGGTCATGTGATGTTGGAAGAATAATGGAATCATCCCACAGTTTAAATAGATCAACAGATCTAATTAACCTATGAGAGCTATGATTCTTATCAACCTCACCAAAAGTGCATTCTGCTATGTCTAAGTTGCAAAAGAAGAAAACCATTTTGTGATGCCAATATGAAGAACATTTTGTGATAAAGTAAATAACAATAATTGAACAGTTTATTGCTAAGGAGTTCATATGAACACAAGAAATGGTATAGCTGGGCCAACCTTGAGTTCCAAAATCTGCCTCCCTACCACTGAATTAAATCATACAGATAATTCTACAAAGTAATAAACTCTGAGATTGGGCAATCCTAGTAGTAACTCATAATCAGTTTAAAATAATATTACAGAACAAACTTTATTCTGAGAATCCAGATATGAAATCACATCTAGATAATACAGGACATTGTACAGAGTAACATCAATAATCAACTTTTTGATGAGGTATAAAGTATCTTATCTAGAGAAGCATTATAAAATTAAATTAGCTTCATAAAGAATGACCATTTCAGAAGTTTTACCTGGGCTATTAGAATACAATCCACTTTTACCACTCATTTTTTAAATTGTGATTTTTAAATCATTGTTTATTTTTCATCTTTTCCCATTTTTATTCATAACTCATCTTTTATAATCTTTTCTTTTCATCTCATCATCAGAAGCATAATTAGAAAATTGGCTCCCTAACAATGGAGGAAGGAGGGTTAATTGTTGACAAAAAATTCAGCAATTGAAAGAGCTATGAATTAGAGATTTTGGTTTAATGCTTATCGTTTTGTTTAAAAATACAAATTTAAAAATACAGATAAATATCACATAAATGTTCTGGACATTTACGCAAAAAAGGTAATCTAACATATAATCGTGCTAGGTATGAAGAAAAGTTAAATTTAAAAGAGATAGACTATCTTTTCTGTATAAATGTCCATAACTTTTATGTGAATATTACAATTATCCAGAAAAGATAAAGAAGTCTTTGATATTGAAATACAAATAACGTTTTTTTTTTTGGAGGGGGGGTGGGAGATTACAACATATTTGAATTTGGCCCCTTAAAAGTTTGCACTATTCCATGTCTAGGATTTTCTTATATCATGCACATTTGAACATCAACCAGTCATGCTTAATTTTCAATTGTCACAAATCAGTATCCATACTAGCATGTAAATTTGTTAGTGACTGGGGTTGTGCATACTTGTCTTCTTTTTTAGTATTGTTGGGTGCAGAGAATCACTTTTGACATTTTGAAGCAATAAAAATTTTGCTTGAGTTTGCTTCGTTTTTGTTTTCTGTATATATAATATTCAAATATAAATATATTGTCTATACTAATCTTAATGTAATTAGAAAGGACTTGAACGCAGGCTGATCAGATACATATTTCCAGGAGCTTCTGTGTAATAAAAATATAATAGTTAAATAGCTGATGTTTCAATATTTTCCTCAGAGCTTCTTCTTTCCCAAATCATAAGAATGTGTGTGATGAGATTGTTTTTTTTTCTTTTGTTATTTTCTCCTCACTCTTAAACTCCATTGATTGAGAAGTTTAAAAAATATTTTATCCTGCAATAGCTTTTTCCAAATATTGTTAATTTTTTTCAATCCACACTTTTCATTTATATTCTTATGCCTTTTAAAGATCTCAATAGCTTCTCTTAGCAGTCTGGTCATATTGTTCAATTTTTGCCAGAATATTTGCTTAATTAAAATTGATGTCATTGTGAGTTAATTTAATATGTGAATAAATGGCTGATGAATTAAGATTTTTCTCTAACTGCCAAAATGTGTTCTTCTATTCTTATATTTATTCTATGATTGGTCTGTCCAATGTGCGAATGTAAACAAACTCTACACGAAATTTTATGTACACCATGACACTCCAAATAAATTTTATCTTTAGAACATGGAAATATTTCATTATTTTTTTCAAACATAGTATAAATTGTGTGGTTATTATTTTTCTTTAAACATAATTAATTTTATCAGTTACTTCCTTTATATATGGCAGAACAGTCTTAATCTTTAAAGTATCAAAATCTTTTTCCTTATTATATAAAAAAGCCCTATTAAGAATCCTGTGATTAAAACCACTATAAAGAAGCTTTTTTTTTTTAGTAGCCTAGATATCTTGGTAAAAATGGCTGTCATCAGAAAGTCTTTAATTTCTATCTAACAATGACTTTGTCACTGAAATTAATTATGCTGGATGATGATGAGAAGAAAAATCATCATCATCATTAACCATTATCAATACACTGCATGATGAAGATCTCTCCAAGTTTAATCCATCTTCTCTGATCTTTAGCTTCTCTTCTCCACATTACTCCTGAACACTTTCTTATTTCATCCATCCATCTCACATGTGGTCTCTTTCTGGGTCTTTTGCAATCGCTTGGAATCCAGTTTAAGATTTCAATTATCCATCTATTATCATCTCTTCTAGCAATATGTCCAGCCCAACTCCACTTAATCTTTTAATTTTTTCAATGAGATCAGTAATACCAGTTTGTTCTCTTACCCATACATTGCGTTTTCGATCTCTTCTTGTTACTCCCAACATGCATCTCTCCATACTTCTTTGAGTGGTCTGGAGTCTCTGTATTGCTCTTCTATTAAGTGTCCAATTCATAAGTAAGAACTGGCAAAACACATTTATTAAAAACCTTTTCAAACACATAGGCATATTTCCTCTTAGTATCAAGTTATTTCTACCAAAAGCACTCCAACCAAGTTTAATCATAAGATTAATTTCATCCATTAAGTTTCCATCTGAATTAATAATATGACCAAGGTATTTGCAACTGTTAATTTCTTCTAATTCATCATAATCAATCTTTATTTTCATATTTTGAGTAAATCGATTAAACATTACTTTAGTCTTTTTAATATTTATCTTTAATCCTTTTCATCTGATAACTCCTGCAACATTTCATGTAGCTCTGAAGCATTATTTGCAAAAACAACTATATCATCTGCAAAATCTAAATGACTTAAATAATATCCATTTATTTCACTCCTTTAGTTTCCCATTTTAATCCACAAAATACTTCTTGCAACACTGTTGTAAAAAGTTTTGGAGATATGGAGTCACCTTGTGTTGCTGTTGCATTTTTATAAATATTCTTTAAAATATGATAATATCCTGGATCTATACCTTGGTGATCCAATGCTTTAATCACTGAAGAAATGTTTATAGAATCAAATGCCTTTTCATAATCTATAAATCCAAAACATAATGACAACTCATATTCATTTGTCCTTTCTATAACTTCTCTCAATACCTGGATATGATCTACTGTACTAAAACCACTTTTAAATCCAGCTTGTTCCCTTGGTTGGTGGAAATCCAATATTCTTTGTAGACAAGTTGTAATTATCTTGGTAAAAATTTTGTATAAAACTGATAAAAGGCTGATAGGTCTGTAATTTCTAATATCTTCTTTATCACCTTTTTTAAATATTAATATTATTACTGCATTCTTCCAATCATCTGATACGTCTTTATCATTTAGACATTTGGTATATAACTTTGCTAAATTTTTTTCTATTTCTTCACCTGCTTCTTTTAATATATCAATTATAATTCCATCATTACCTGGAGTCTTTCCTTTCTTCATACGTTTAATTGCATGTTTAACTTCTTCATTTAAAATTCTGGGCAATTCAGAAGATGTAGTAGAAATAGGAGCTACTTGTTCTTTATTACTATATAATTCTTGATAAAAGTCTTCTACCTATTTCATAATGTCATCTCTCTTTTTAGTAATAATTCCATATATATATAAAATACATATTTTGCGGGTTCATCCGTGTTAAAAACTTTTAATATCAATACACTGACGTTTCGACTTGGTCACATAAGCCATCCAAGTCGAAACGTCAGTGTATTGATATTAAAAGTTTTTAACACGGATGAATCCACAAAATATGTATTTTATATATTTGACCCGTGCAAATCTTCGTTTTAACATATATATATATATATATATATATATATATATATATATATATATATATATATATATATATATATATATATATATATATATATATATCATCAACCATTATCAATCCACTGCAGGATGATGATCTCTCCAAGTTTAATCCATCTTCTCCGATCTTTAGCTTCTCTTCTCCACATCACCCCTGCACACTTTCTTATTTCATCCATCCATCTCACATGTGTTCTCTTTCTGGGTCTTTTACAATCTCTTGGAATCCAGTTTAAAATTTCAATTGTCCATCTATTATCATCTCTTCTAGCAATATGTCCAGCCCAACTCCACTTCAATCTTTTAATTTTTTCAATGAGGTCAGTAACACCTGTTTGTTCTCTTACCCAAACATTGCGTTTTCGATCTCTTCTTGTTACTCCCAACATACATCTCTCCATACTTCTTTGAGTGGTCTGAAGTCTCTGTATTGCTCTTCTATTAAGTGTCCAAGTTTCAGATCCATAAGTAAGAACTGGTAAAACACATTTGTTAAAAACCTTCCTTTTCAAACACATAGGCATATTTCCTTTTAGGATCAAGTTATTTCTACCAAAAGCACTCCAACCAAGTTTAATTCTATGATAAATTTCCTCCATTATGTTTCCATCTGTATTAATAATCTGACCAAGGTATTTGTAACTGTTAACTTCTTCTAATTCATCACAATCAATCTTTATTTTCATATTTTGAGCAAATCGATTAAACATTACTTTAGTCTTTTTAACATTTATCTTTAGTCCTACTTTCCTACTTTCATCTGATAACTCCTGCAACATTTCCTGCAGCTCTGAAGCATTATTTGCAAAAACAACTACATCATCTGCGAAATCTAAATGACTTAAATAATCTCCATTTACTTTCACTCCTTTAGTTTCCCATTTTAATCCACAAAATACTTCTTGCAGCACTGCTGTAAAAAGTTTTGGAGATATGGAGTCACCTTGTCTTACACCTTTCTCAATGTTGACTTTCCCAATATCATTATGTAACCTAATTGTTGCTGTTGCATTTTTATAAATATTCTTTAAAATATGACAATATCCTGGATCTATACCTTGATGATCCAATGCTTTAATCACTGAAGAAATGTTTATAGAATCAAATGCCTTTTCATAATCTACAAATCCAAAACATAATGACAAATCATATTCATTTGTCCTTTCTATAACTTCTCTCAATACCTGGATATGATCTACTGTTCTAAAACCACTTTTAAATCCAGCTTGTTCTCTTGGTTAGTGGAAATCCAATGTTCTCTGTAGACGAGTTGTAATTATCTTGGTAAAAATTTTATATAAAACTGATAAAAGGCTGATAGGTCTGTAATTTCTAATATCTTCTTTATCACCTTTTTAAATATTAATATTATTACTGCATTCTTCCAATCATCCGGTACATCTTTTTCATTTAGACATTTGGTATATAGCTTTGCTAAAATTTTCTCTATTTCTTCACCTGCTTCTTTTAATATATCAATTATGATTATCTTTATATCATAATAAATATATTTTGTATTATTATTTTTCTTTTAATAATAGGGCAAGCTTCATTTAACTATATTCTAAAGTTGATATTTAGTGATTATTAATAAAATATAACATTAAAGACCCCAAGTTAACTTAATAACCATTGGGACTATCTACAGACTAAAAGGTAAGACTTATTACTCTATCTAATTTTAGATATACATACTATGACAATTATAATGTTATATTATAAATGTAATTTGTTTGTTCTAATAAATATATTAGTTAAATTTTTGTTTTGTCATTCAGAATGAATGATTAACATTCTGGTATAAGTGATCTATTCTATCATATGTTAACATCATCAAAAATAGACTTCAAAACAAAGGATAATATTTATAACTTATATCCATGTGATATGGCATCCTGTAAATAGGAAAGTCCACTCTAAAATATAGATCACTATTTGAACAAAGAAACACATTTGATGCTATAATATTCAATTATTTCATTTAGATAATAAATGGCCATCTATTGTAATAGTATATTAATGATAGTTTATTATATAATAAGGATGTGGGAACAAAGGATGATCATATTCCATTTTACATTTTTTTATAACTTATATTATGTTAAATTGAATTATGAATACAGCTTGTTATTTATATGATTTCGTTAAACGTTAATGATTATTAGTTATCTATTTCATAATCCATCATATTACAACATACTGTTCAAGCATATAATTCATATACAAGCAGGATATAATCATACCCCTAAACTAGAACTCATGTATATTCTTTCTGAGTTCGAATTTCATGGAATAACAAGAGCAGATTAGAGAGTACTTGAAATAGACAAATAAAATAAATTTCCTACTATTTTAATATAATAATTTCCTAATTATATTGATGAAATCAATTTATATTATCCCATTGCATCTAGTATTTGATGGTTAAATTATTTTTGTTTGTCTATACCATGTTCATTTTGTCATAAATGTTCACATTACATGTATTACTCTAAACTAACAGTTTATCAAATGAGGATAAAATGGCATTTATGTCATCCCATTACAATATATATATATATATATATATATATATATATGTGTGTGTGTGTGTGTGTGTGCGTGTGTATGAATGAAATAAGGAAATGTACTGGTGTGATGTGGAAAAAAGAGACTAGATATTGAAAAAGATGGATTAAAGTTGGAGAGACTTTCATCCCGTAGTTGATCGATAATGGTTAAAATTGATGATGATGATTTGTGTGCAGTAACTGATACCGAAAAGTAGTATTTGTGTAACAAATTTAAACTTGTACTGAATTTTAATCAAGACTAGTGTTATTTTTCTTTATAAAATGTTTACATTTTAATACTTTTGATGGCAGATCATTGTGAAAATGAACCAATTTGTCTCCAACACATTAAATAAGTTGTGGCTAAAATATATAACCAATGATTATTGATTTTCATCTTGCTTGTATTTGTAATTCAAATTTGCATACATTTGATATGTATAAGACTTCTTTCTTCTTTAATCCAAATCTTAGTGCACTTTTAGTAAAGAACTATGATTATGATGAGTATCACCGAAAGTATACGCAGCTTTAGGTTATAAAGAAAGAAACGACTCTGTTATGCATATAAAAATTCATATAACTAATAACCAACAATAGTGCTATTGTGAATTCATCATATTTCATCAGAAGTTACCCTCAAATAATGGATTGATACAGATTACAACAATAAAGGTTGGATTAAATAAACAATAGAGCTGGTCAATGAAATACGATAAAAATAAATAAATTGCCAGTGGTAGAAACAGGCTAATTAGGAAGCTAAATCAGTAAACCCAATTGTTTCCTGTAAGGATGGAAATTGCACTGTACACTGAAGCCTATTTGAGAGAGAAATTCTGACCACTCCAGACAACTGTCTGAAATTAAATGCCAATAACCTAATTGTCCACAATTGGGAAAAATGCACTGAGACCAGATCAAGTCTAGAACAGGAAGCTGCTAGCTACTGACGTCATCATACCTGCACATATGACAACTAGAAGTGTCAGGACTGAAAGGGGGAATCTCACCATTCCTTCCCAAGTATTAATACCACTAACAATTATGCATTCACAATTCCCCAGCAATAATGAAGGTGAAGCTTTGATGTATAAATATTGTATATATTGGGCTACTATAAATACTAATATTTAGATATTATTGAATAACTGAAACAATAAAGTTCTGGCTATACTAGATGTAAACGCAACAAATTTCATTTCTTTAATTTTTTTAAAATCCCTTTTATAAAACATTGAAATGTTTAACTTTTATTAATATAATGTTAAAAATGGCTATTTTGTTGAACGTTATCTAATTAATTTTTTGACGATATGTAAAACCGGCATATAGTAACTGTAATTTTTATAGATTGCAGCGGTTGAGGGTTAAATATTACACCTCTGCATGAGATAGAATTTCAATCAATCTTTGTCTTCTATTTACATTTTAATTTTTTTTTAATTTTCTCGTATATAATTTTTAATTATTTCTTATCATGTTTATTAATTAAAATGCATGTCTTGATTAATTATTATCAGAAAGTCACAATCGAAACATTTTAACATTTTTATAATTGATATAATACTGTCAGGCGAAATGCTTGTACGTGTAAAAATGACTGCCACATCAATATAAAGAAAGGAACTAAAAACAATCATGATACGAATTGTATTTTAATACGTAACTAAACAATCATTCATGTGTTCCTGAAGATTAAACTTGTCTCAATCATTATATATTATATGCAAGACGAAATGAAATATGCAAATTAGAATCACGTGATTCTATTAAAAAAAACCCCTCATGATTTGCCTGTCGATAAAGCAAATATATATGATAAAAAGGGAATATAACTTAATTATTCGGGAATTCATAAGAAGCCGGGCGCTTTACCAATTACGTCATACCGCGCAAGGCATACATATGATTATAATAAGAGACATAAAACATAAGTATTTTAAATCTATGAATACAAATATATTAATTGAAATATAAGTATAACATAGCACGTGTTTTTTTTTGTATTTTCTAAAAAAAAATAAAAGCAGTTATTTTCCGAAAAAGAAAACAATATTTTAAATAGTTTAGAAGTTGTTAGTGTGTGTTTCTGTAAAACAGATGTTCACATTCTAATCTTTTCAAAAAAAAGTTCGACGATGAAAATAACGATGATAGAATAAAAAAGTATTTGCGAAAACTGGAAAAAAAAAGAGTTTATTTAAAAATCTACCCGATTATTTTTAAATTATTTTATAAATAAGATTTATCCCCCCCCCCCCCAAATAGTCAGACTTCTCTGTATACTGTCTTTTACAACAAGCATGCAAGAAAGACTCATATATGGTAGAATATTTATTGATCCAAACACCATGATTAAAAAACTTTACACTGTCCGAATTTCTGCTATATAAAAAATTATGTTCAGCAGCGTACGTTTTTTCTTTTACGACTGTTACGTCACCTAGTGTAAGCTTTAATAATCTCTAGATCTCAGAAGATTGCTTATTAAATCCCTATATATGCTATCCTATCCACCCCCACAATCCCGCTTTTATCAGGGAGGAGATTTGGATCTTGGAACAGTGTGTCTAAGCCTTTAAGGTCTAATGCATCTTCTTTCCAGCAGCCATCTTTTATTTCTTTGTTATATTGTCAAGTTATTAGCCCAAATTGAAAAACATATAAATATGTTCAATCCAAACTAATTTTCCTGTATAATCATATAGATCTGAAACTAATTCAGTATTCATATATTGTGATGACCTATTTTTTAACAACTGTAGGGAATCTCTATTCTAAAGCCAAGACAGGCCTAAAAACAATAAAATATCACATGACTCTTAACACATGATTCCAGCTTACTTTATTGCTGTTCAGCAACATATTCTTTTTTCTTTCGCCACCGGCAAATTGGCTTAGATTGAAAACATTTTTTTTTTTTTTTAATTTGGGCTGATAGCTTGGAAGTAAAACAGAGAAGTGAATGATGGTTGCTGGAAAGAAGATGCCTTTGAACCTAAAAGTTCAGATGCACTATAACGAGATCCAAAGCTTCTCATAAGTCTTAGAAACTAGTTCAGGATATGGATAAGATAGGAATTTAATAAATACTAACATTTGGCATCTATTACTTACTAAAAGCTTATATTAAGTGTCACGGGAGTTGTAAAAGGCAAAAAAGCCATTAAGCTATAATGTTGTGAGTTGAAGTCATGTGAAATTTTTTGTTAATGTAAATGTAACATATTCTGTATTTTAAATTATATACACAATAAAATATATACAGTATGCAAAAACCAAAGTTGGTTTTATAAGGAATGTTAGAAAGGCTCATTGTTGAAATCCAAAACAGTCACAAATCAAAAAGAACCTTGTAGCCAGTGATTTTGAATTTGCAAAGACCTTATTATATGTGATTTACAAATTTATGTGCACTCACCTATTAGCATTAGTTTAAAAAGCATAAGTATACACTTATGCTTTGAGCTTTCTATATATAAGCCAACCCTTGCTCACCATGCTGAAAGCAGGGCCCCAATTTATTATGTGCTACAGAATTAATAAGATAGTACAATTCACTTAACAATTTATAATTCAGGCACACAATAGATTAAAGTCCTAATTTTAGCACATTGAGCAAAGATTGGCATATATAGATAAGCCCTGAGTATAAACATACACTTAAGCTTTTTAAACTGATGTTCATGGACAATTGCATGTAAATTTGGAAAGTGCATGACCAGGTTTGTTCCTTCTTTATAATATTACATACACAGTTTGTATAATATAAATAATAGTTTGATTTATTAAAAATCTTATTAGAGTAAAAAAGTATTAAATAGTTGAACAGGTAGATATATTTCCATCAGAATGTCCAAATATTTTTTCCCCACATGTCAAAGCTATTAAACATCACATGATCAATATCTCATGCTAGCACATAATTGTTATTAAACAAGGCAAAACTCTCCATACAGTAGTGCCACCCTGTGCCAACCAGAGTAATCAATGGATGCCAGAAGGCTTCCTCATTGATCAAGGCCACAAGCCAGAAACTAGTCTGGGGATATTGTATGAGTAGGCACTAGATAGGAGTTTTATGCACAAGCCTTCTGGCATCCATTGATTACTCTGGTTGGCACAGGGTGGCACTACTGTATGGAGAATTTTGCCTTGTTTAATGTCAAAGCTATGTGAATTTTCATGTAATGTATCTATTACTAAAGTAGTTAAATATTTTCATGTATTTGTGCTGACATTAAACAATGGGGTTAATGAATTATTCCATGTAAAGAAGCAGACATAACGTTACCTTTGATGGTGCATGGAAACTATTAATTAATAAATTGATTGTCCTAAAGCTAAATAAGTTTTGTAATCTATTATAGCCTCTTTTATCATGACTTTAAATAAAAGAAAAAATAGACCTCTTTTATTTCTAAAAAAAGTTGTAAGGATTTAAACCCAGACAGCTATTTTTATAAATATGAGAATTCAGAAGCTCACATAATATTATATCACAACCTTGCCTTTAAAAATGGGCTAGTCCAGATTCCATCTTATCTTGATTGGATTGGGAAATCATCATCATGGATAAATGTATGTGAAAATAGATAACATGTCCAATGGCAAGAATAGATCAAAAAGTGATGATACTCATTTAACCTGATTGCCCTCATCATGGTTGTAGATTTGGTCATAAATAACCAATCTATTTGAAGGTAAGGTAAGACAACAATGGTCAAAGCTGAGTGGTAGTATCTTGGTTGTCCATTGTACAGTTAACACAGTGAGACAGATCCACATTCAGCAAATGGAAGCTCCTAGAACCTAAACCATACACAAGGCAAGCTGGCAGAGTGCAGCCAGAAGTGTCACCATACCTACTCATAAGGCAAGCTTTCATGATGCAGCTGGAAATGATAGGTAAACTTATAAGAACACCCAAATTCCCTTCATTCTATAGTTGCACAGCTACTGGACACTACCTCACCAACAAGATTAGGCAAAGATATGATAATTTTATATATAGTGTAAATACACAAATGTACATTTGTTTCATTAATAAATATTAGAATCATATTTCTCGAGTTTCTATTTACACAATAATCACTCTATAAATACAACACATATTCTTTTGACATTATGCAATTAATAAGGCTTCTTCCCCAGAGAATTGTATATGTTAAATATTTTTATGGAATAATACTAATGCAAACAGTGGAACATTAAGGAATTATATCCATGCTAAGAACCAGAAATTGCTATGTAATTATTTATTATTCATATATAGAACTTACTTTAATTAACCAATTAATGTGTGGGATTTGGATCTCTATTGATGAATCATAAACATTCTAGAAAATTTTCATTTCAGGTTCTTTCATAAAATTCTAAAAAAGGTTAGCAAGATTATAAATTCAATCACTATTTTATTGATAACTGGATGGGATACTACAGAATTTAACGATTAAAATTAGATATTATAAGTCCTCTACTATAAAATTATATCATCAATGAATTGAAAATTTAATATCAATGACCAATATTAACATTCTTAATATGGTGAACTTAAGTCTGTCTTTATGGAAAGACAAAACCTGGTTATATTATAAATATTAGCTCAAACGCTTTAACGAAGTACAAATTTAATTGGTTTCATAGGTAAGATATGGCTGAGAATAAAATATAATAAAGTGCTATAGTTATACAAGATATGGAAGTCTTTCAGAAAGGAAATTTTCTGCAGAAATTGAAAGACAGCAGCACAAAATATTAAATAAACAGAATAATGGATCAGTGTGTTTTATAGGTGGATGTGTTTGATTTGTTCAATTATTACAAAACTTATCTTAATAATTATATATTGGACTATGTCCACCATATAGAATTTAACAATTAAATGTCATTGATAAAATTTGAACTTTAGTTAAACTTTTTAAATATAATCAACTGTTACTAGAAACACTAAGGCAGAGATTCTTAACCTATGGTTGTATACCACTAGTTGTACATGATGACTTACAGATGATATGTAAAAGATAAATTATTTTTGAAAAATTATACTAAATAACAAGAATATCACATGTAACATATATATATTGTGTACCATGCCATTTGCCACAGTTCTTTTAAAAGAATTTTAATACACCTGGGTCTTGTTTTACGTGATAGATAGGTTCCTCAGAAAACACATGCAAACAAAATTGTGCAAAAATAGACGTAACTTACATTGAAAAAGAGAGGATGTGGTCTGTGATTTTTCAAAATTCACATAAAAGCAAAGTACCAACGTAAAATTACTTTAAAATTCGCGCAAAAAAAATAAGGAAATAAAATATGACTAATAAAAAATTGCAAATTTGAAAAAAATTGATACAAGACAAACTTTTTTTAACTATAATATTTAATTTTATTCAAAATAATATATTTTTATGCATAATTTACAGTACAGTAATTTACATTTTTTTATATACGTTTTAATTATTACCGCTATTTGCCAAAAAACACGCTCATTTGCAAACTGGTCAATGGTTTTCTGGTGACAACATAATTAGTAATCTTTGAGACAGTGATTTTATTAATTGTTTATGAAACTAACAACTAAAAATTAAATTCTTATTTTTGTCTTTAATTTTCAATTCCGTTTAAAAATCAAAATTCACATCACATTAATTTCAAGTCGCCATAAGTAATTTTTAAATTGTTAATTACAATTAAAAATCAGATTTTAATTTTTAATTGTCAAATTTAATTGTTCCCATTGCTATTACTCACCTTTTAAAAATAAACTTGTGGAGACTAAATGATTAATAATTGATTACGTTCTTTTTTAAAAAGCAAAAACAGAATGTGATTTAAAATGCAAAATTAACATGCACAATGTTTGAACAAATTTACATTATAATCTTGTAAAATTTAATGTGTATATACATAAAATGTGGAAATCATGATTTTAATTTCATTATTGCATAAAATCTTACTATTATAAAGCACTGAAAATATTGAAATTACTAAGATGACAGTCGAATTCCAATAATGTGCTATTACTTTCAATATAACGTAAGTGCGCGAAATTTATTATTTAAAGTAATAGTGCATTATCGGAGTTCTACTTTCGGTGAAACATGAATTGCGTAACTTCAAAATCATGTTAAATAAGTCTGCGTAAAAAGAGACCCAGGTGTAGAGTTAATTTTGTAAAAAAAAAAATTTTTTTACCAATCAATATTATTCAGTATTAATTTTATGCACAAGACAAGCTTAAATATGCTATACACGTGATTAACAAATATACTAAAATATTTAAAGATGTATTAGTACAATTTATATATAAAAGTAGTATATAATTTATTATTTAAAGCATAGAATTAATGTTTATTATAGTTAAAGAATATAATGTTATAGCAATAGTTTAACTGTAAAATTTAATATTCAATAAATTTTTCAATGTGTTTTAAATAATTTTATCTTTAGCTAATTATTTTAAATAAGTATTATTTAATTATTCTAGAATGGTCAGAATGATGCCATCATGTCTTTAATGTGTGGGTATTTGTCCTTGTGCTTACATATTTTAGGCATATATTATTAATTTTAGTTCCTTGTTAATAAAAATTGATACAGTTAAATTTCATATTTTACTTTCAGTAATGTTGCAAAAATTATTTTATAAATTTTGTATTTAAAAATGTAGCAATTAATTTTTGTGTAATATTGTTTAAATAATATTTATATTTTAAAATTAATATTCAAGTCATTAATAATATTTTAGTGATAAAATATTAATATTTTAGTGATAAAATATTAATATTTTAATATAATATATTTAAATAAAGTATTCAATAAAAGTTATTTAATATGAAACATAATTAAGTAAAATTATTTTAGAAAAAAAAACTAGATAAGAATTGAATTTATATGTAAATTAGTTGTTTGAAGAAATCATCATAGTAGCCAATCAAATGATAAGGGGAAAAGATTACAAATTTAGGTGTTTAGCTCACTTATTTACTTGCTTGGAATTAGTCATTTGAATTAATTTAGTTTAAATTATTCAAGTATATTATAATTTTTTTATTTCTAATCAAGTAAAGTTATAATTTTTTTAAAAAATATTTTATTTTTATTAGTAAAGTAATAAAGTATATTTTAAATGATTAATAATATAAAAAATTCAGTGTAATGTATCCTATAATGGGGTAAAATAGTATTCCCTGACAGTGAATTCATATTGAAACTCAATGAAACCTTGGTAAATCATGGATACCAATACAAGTTATCTAACCAATGTACTAATGTGAAGAAAAAGATGTAAAATCTGGAGCCATACAGCCAAGAAAAGCATACATAGGAGTCATAAGAAATTTCTACTTAATTTTATGTGTATGGATATAATGAAAGGACAATTTTATTTAGTAATGATAATAAATCCTTATAAATATAAACTCTTATAGGACTTATGCACTCCTGTTATTTGGAGGAGAATCATTAAAGGTTATATAAAAAGTTATTTTTTACTTAAAAGGAAATGAAAAATATTAACTTAAAAATGAAGTTAAAAAAGAGAAGTTATAAATAAATATAATAAAAATAAGCTAAACGTTTTCGAGGATCCATGCCTCATAATCATAGCTTTCTTAAAAATACATAATAAAATATATACAAAGATATATAAAATTAGCACGTGTTTCGTGGACCATTTCTTCGATATATCAAAGCAAGTGTCTTTTTTATTTATAGCATTAATATTTCCATTAATATAGAATGCTTCTTTTATTTTCCTCTTATGATCATTTGATTCAAATTATAAAATTGTGAAATTATGAATTATAAAATTTTCCATCAAAATGTCTATTTACAAAATGCTGGTGTACATCAATCTTCCATGGATTTATATACGTTCAGGAGAGATAATTGGTGTGTGTTTGTTTTAATCAAGTGGCATGAGATATATAAATATCAACAGAGTTGATGAACAAGAACAGTATGCATGGAGATTGTCATTTAAGTTTATAAACTCTTAGCTGTGGACAAGATGCTTGCTTTCCTCAAGATAAATATATTTTGTTTTGATTCACATGGTTATTATTATTTTATTATTATTATTTCTACTTGAAATTTTTTGTATTGAGATTTTTTATTTTTTATTGTGTATTCAAGATTCATTTTTCAAATTCGATCACCTGCAGTTTAAAAGTGGAAGCAGTGGATGGATAAATATCATATGTTGATGTATTTAAAAAAAAAAGGGATCATAGTCAATTAATATGTATATTTTTTTTTTAATAAAAGTAAATTTACAGATTCCTCTGGAAATTCAACATTGATCCATCAAGGCAACCTCACCTCCAGTAAGGTTTTTATATATTTAACATTGAGGGTAAACTTTAGGACAAACAAAACTATATTATTTACTAATAATTTTTAATAATATTTACTTGTAATTTTTTTTTACTTCTGAATGTACAATTAACCCACTAAGTAAATGGTCTTTTTCGTATCTATCATTAATTTTTACTATGACTTACACACACATATAAAAGGGAGTGGGGCTATATATATATATTTAATAAAAAAAATAATTATAAATATATTTACCCTAACCTAAAAATATTATTCTAATAATTACATTAATGGGGTAGTTTTAGAATTAGTGAACCCTCATTTTGCTTTTTTTTTTTTTATGTATATATTTAATGAATTATATAATATAATTTTGTATATAATGTACTTCAAATGTGGCATGAAGCCATCAAAATGATAGAAAACCATTCTTGATAACCGAATATTTATTTATTTTATTATTTTTTGTTTGTAAATATTTATTATATATATTGTTAATAAATGTATTAAGTTGTTTAAACCAATCTGATCTCTGTTTGATTATCACCATCATCATTGTGCATTTATTCCACTAGATGTTGGATCATCAACACCATCACATTATGAATTTACACCATTAGAGGTTTGATGATGATCATCATCATTATGTATTGCTCACCTAAATGATTGATCATCATCAGTATTTTCCTATATCTATGCTTATATATAGGCATATCTGGTTAATAATTGAGTAAGTCCATCCCTGAAGAGTGCTGACTGCAAGAACTCCCGGAGTTTGAATTCTGTGGTGTAATGGGGCCTAAAAAGGGAGTGTAATGAATATGCACTGGTCTAAGTTACATTGAAATATTGTTGAAATTATAAGTTAGTATAGTGAAAGTAGATGTAATTTGGAGCTGGAAATTTCATTGTGACATCTTTAGCATCCTATTCAAAGGCCTAGGTCTGACAGTAGTGGGATGCGCTCCCTTTGTTATATGCCATTCCTGATTCAGTAACATCTGATGCACCCAAATGTGCCATCGAATCATGAATTTGGGATATGACTTGTTGTAGGTGGGTTGACACATATTATTTAAATCATCCAACCACTGAGTCGTATTCACGTCATCATATGGTGTACACTGCAGTTTCATTATAATATATATATATTATAATTTATATGGGAAAAAACAGCATAATAAACTTTATTAATTTCCATTTTTGACAATTTTAAAAAATTACACTTAAATAATTTGGTACTGTTCTATTAGTCTGTATAATCTACTTGATGGCATTGATGCCATACAAATGCACATTAATATAATGTTACTGGGCCCACTTCATTATTTGTAAAATAATCAGTCAGATGTCTTAATGTAATTAGTTTATTTCATTAATAAATTAGTGTAATTTACAAATTAATTCAATAACAATTTTAAAAATGAACAAATTTTATCAAACTTTAAACTTCACTTATCTCGGATGGTTTACGGACAATCACCTCTGATAATATGGCCTGGAACAGGTCTTCCTTTTGTGAGGATACATCGCCACATGAACTCCATGAGGTAGTTGTCCAGGGACTGCCTGAGTGTCCCATGCTGCTTCTTGTTCTGCCATTTGGGTAGATTCCAAAGCCACTCTATATTCTGGTTGTGGGAACCTGTTGTAGGATCTACAAAGATGGAGTAGTGGTTCACTCTCAGGTATTTGAAACCTGTAGCCACAAGATCTAATGTTTTGTAGGCCTTCCAGTAGTCTGAATAGATGCTTAATCCAGGCTTCATGGTTTGATGTTTGGCCTAGAGAAGGATAAGGGCAGAGTGAGCAGGAACTACTACCATGAAGCATTCATTTGTGTCCCTGCATAATCCACTGAATAACCACTGTTGCAGAAGTGTCCTGCCTTGGTGATTTTTCCAATGACTGAACAATGTCTTATCCCTCTCCACACTCTAACCTGGCTTGTCAATTTGATGACAGAGCTGACACATTAGGCTCTCAAAGCACAGATCACATCGACTGGTGTTCCACTTAATCACAGTGCCTCTCAACAACTCAACTCACTGAGGGCATGTTCTACAGTCAGCTCATCTCAGCACCAGTAATAGATTAGTCTTAAAGCTTTCAAAAAAGGATTCTGGATCTTCCACTACAGGAACAGGACTGACATATCCACTGCAAGGTTTTCACATGATTCACTATCATAGGTTGTCTGCAGACACATTTTTTCACAGATGTTGGTATTTTGTTTTCTTGGGAAAATGCCATAGTGGCTTATTCTGTAGTTGGAAATTATCAAAATTTCAAACAAGCAATTTTACAGTCAGAAATTTTAATTCTCACAAACCGTGAATTGTTTTCAGGAAAACAGTGAAATTGCAGTTTCCCATAACTGTTTCTAATTATTTACACCTTACATGTTGTGTTTGGAAACAGGGTAATGGGCTTATAATTATTACTTTAGAATAGTCTGTTACATAAGTTGTACTGTAATTAGTTTTGACCCTGAAATGATATGGAAGTGAAGTGTTAACATTGGTAAAAGATAGGATTGTATGCACTTGCACAAACTGTGCAAGACAAAGCAAGCCTTTAGTCACAACAGAAAAAGTCTCTATTTGGTTTGACTGTAATGTGGCCATCTTAACAGTATATTAATGTGCTGTTTGTATGGTATCAACACCATCAAGCAGATTATACAGACTAATAGAACAGTACCAATAATTTATATAGATAATGTAAAACTGGTATAATAAAAATAAATTAAAAGTATATCTGCTCTTTATCATATACAAAAATATCTAGGCATATTAAACTATAGTCATCCATTTTGATCCCAGACTGCATAATTTCTGCACAATAGGGTTTTTGGGGGAAGGATTTGGAGAATGAATGAATTTTAAAGAAGTTACACATAAAGCTGTAATTTTTTTAACATCATTTGCAGCTATATAAGTGAAAAGATTTTCAACAACATTATATTTAAAAAACAAACATAGAGCAAAATTAATACCTGAACCTAATGTACACCTGAAATTAAGGGACATAGAATCTGATATTAAAGAAATGTGCTTTGTTTAATTAAAATGCTTTTTATAATATATTGATTGCTTTTATATAGTTTTTTATGTATTAATTTGGGAAATGCTAGTAATAATAAAACATATTTTTATTTGTATTTTAGATATGAGTGCTTGGTGGCATGAATCAAAAAAAGCTTGAAAATGAGTTAGTTGGAAGTGAGATATAAGAAATCTCCCAGATGGGATTTTTATATACTTAACCATCCTGATTTTGACAGCTTTTTTGTTTTCACTTGCTATAAGCTTTCAACTTTCATTTGAATTTTAAACCATTATTATATATCAGAATATAATAAATTTCACTTCATTTGATAGATATTTTTGTTTAGAAATTAAATAATTCTAAAAAATTACATTTGACATTCAGAATTATTTTAAAACTTAGATTTTTAATCAAAACAGAGTGCTGCTTCATGATTCAACTTCAGGAGGATTAAATTAAATTTGAAAAATTGAATGAAATCATTGTTGATGTTTGTTTTTAAAATCTCAACAAATAAATAATAATATCTAGTAAATCTATCAACTTATGCTTTAAAAGTTTGAATTGTTTTAGTAATTTTTATGTTAATGCTATATTTTTAATAGGTTGTCTTTGTGACATTTTCAGAGATTGTATTTAGCCACCCCAATAATTTCCATAGCTATGTTATTTAAAAAAATATAATCTTTTATATTTTAAAAACAAAACACTTCTGTAGAAAATATATAAGCAATAATATATATATATTGTTGATTCCTAATTGCTGTCATTCAATTATTATGCAAAAAATAATGATAAACTTGCCAAAAAACAACTCTTTAGTTATTGTAATTTGTCTCAAGCAATATTGCAAAGTTATCACAAAGTTCTAATCTGTCAAGAATACAGTGAGTGCTCATTATTATGTAGTTTACCATACCTTGAAATTCCACTTTTTTGATTATTCTGACATCTTCAGAATTTTTTTGAAATTAAAATATTAGAAAAAACTTTGTGAATTTGAAAGTTTGAAAAAAAAAGCAAAATGTCTCAATAAAAGGCTAAAGATGCAAATTTCTTGAGTTTTGGACTGATAAAACTTGTCCTAAAATTAAAATGATTAACCCTCTCAAACTCTGCATTTTCTGATATTTTTCTTTGTCTTGCACATCAACATAAAATATATGATAAAATGATTATTATTTACCTGATAATAAAAAATTTGACTTCATTTGATAGATATTTTTGTTTACTACTGAAATAAATTTTAAATGTTCACATTTTGTTTCTGTAAATATTTAAAAAATGAGATTGTAATCAAAACAAAGAGTTTACATGTCATTGTTTCTAGAAAGATTATTTTCAGTTTATAAAATCAACGAAATATTTCTTAATTCTTATTATTTTTAAAAATTAAAATGAACATTTATTTATTTCTCTTATATCTAACGAATTATGTTTAAAAGTTTAAAATATTTGAATATTTATTGCAAACCTGTGATATTTTCAAACTCGGAATTATAAGTAGATTGCTTATGTAGAAACAAAGCTTGTAAATTGCTTCAGGCCACATTCATGTTAGCTGCTAATATAACATTACATTTTTGAAAATAAAGTATTTCAAGTCAAAATAAATTATTAATAATTTATATTTCTTGATATCTAATAAATATAGTTTAAATTATTTTTTTAAAAAAATCTAAAACTGTAATAAATTTGCAAATAAACACATTTTTGGACATTGGAATAAACAATGTCATAAAACACCTTGCCAACAGGCAATGGCTGAACATGTCAGGGTGGGGCATGGGTCTATTATAAGAGCAGGAATTTTGAATTTCCCACCTTCTAACTGCAAAATTTTTAGCGAAAATTATATATAATAAAATATACTGTCTTACACACATTTTAAGAAAAAATTTACCAGGGGGTGAATTGGTCAAAAGTTGAAATTCTATTGTCCTGCTAAATTGAAAGGTTAAGTAATAAAATAAAAGTTATCAATTTAATAATAACAGAAAGTAAAAACTGTGAAACATTACTAAATTGCTTCAGTGAAGAATTTAACATAAAACATAAAATGATTGATGGCAAGCTATGACTGTAAATTCTGAAACTGATATGAACTTAAAAACATCAATATAGCTAAAAAGTCTATAAAGTGCTGATAACAAGATTGCTATTACATTTTCATGAGAAAAAGTAATTTAAGAAAAAAGATATTATCCAGAATATATTTTATTGCAATGAAAGTCTGACGCTTTATTATTCATTTTATTTTAAAAAAATAAAGATATGGTTCAGTAAGTTTCGTTGTTATTTTTATTTTTTGGAGTAAATCATGCATAAATATATATATATCATAAAAACCAATCAGCACTTAGACAATCCCAATATCAATAACAATTAACAACCTCAATCTGTTGTCAAGGCAACCTTTTAACAATAAAGATGGAATTCCACCTTTATTTTTGGTTCAATATATTTATATACAAACTAAAGATGGCACCTTGATGACAGAAATTGAAATTATTGATACAAAGAAATTTAAATAAACTTCTTAAACCCATAAATAAAAATGTTCTGAATGCAGGTTAACAAATAGTCAATTATAACATTACAAATGGCAATTCAAGTATTACTTAAATAAAAAGTGTAATAATGTTCAAGGTTAACTGGGTTTGTAAATAATCATTAAAAAACAGTCAGTACTTAGACAATCCCAATATCAATAATAATCAATAATCTCAAACTGTTGTCAAGGCAACCTACTTTTAACAATGAAGGTGGAATCTCATGTTTATTTATGGTTCAATATATTTATATAGACACTAAAAATTGCAACTTGCTAATTATTGATACAAAAATGTTTAAATACATCTCCAATATTTAGTGTCTATATAAATATATTGGACCATAAATAATGGGATTTCACCTTTATTATTAAAAGGAAGTTGCCTTGACAACAGTTTGAGATTGTTGATTGTTATCTATATTCGGATTGTCTAAATGTTGACTGGTTTTGAAAATTATAATTGCAGTTTATGTTATATTTGACTATTTATTAGTCTGCATTCAGAAAAGTTTATATTTACCTGTTTAAGAGGTTTTTCAAACTTCTTTGTATAAAAAATTTCAATCTCTGGAGTCAAGTTGCAATCTTTAGCATATAAATATATTGGACTTAAATGAACATGGAATTCCACCTTTATTTTTAAAAGGATATTTTAACAATAGTTGAAATTGTTGATTGTTATTGATATTGCGATTGTCTAAGTGTTGACTGATTTTTAATGATTACTTACAAATCCATTTAGCCTTAACCATAATTACACGTATATATATTAAATTTGTTGACTATATTCTTACCAAAAAATATGTAATATTTAAATTAATATATATTAAATACAGTAAAATGGTAAAAAATTAAGTCAGATGTCACATGACTTAATTTTAATAAAGCTCATATTTACAAATGTTATATAGAGCTCACAAAACAAGCTCTTAACAAGCTTTGAGAATATCCTCAATCCCAGACCGGTTTCTGCTTCTGGCATCATCAGTGAAGTGCCAGGATATTTATTAGATTAAAATACTAGGACAAGCCCAGAACTTTATCTAATGTATAACTTGAGAAAAAAATCTGAAACTGTCAGACATCCATATGTCTAAAAATCCAGCTATCTAACTCAAATAGCCATATGGGACTGAACTTGACATCCATATGTCTATTTGAGTTAGATAGCTGGATTTTTAGACATATAAATGTCTAAAAGTTTCAGATTTTCTTCTCAATAGTTATATATTAGATAAAGTGCTGGGCTTGTCCTAGTATTTTTAACCTAATGAATATCCTGCCACCTCACTGACACCAGAAGCAGAAAACAGTCTGGGGTTGAGGATATTCTCAAAGCTTGTTAAGCGCTTGTTTTGTGAGCTCTATATATAACATTTGTAAATACAAGCTTTATTAAAATTAAGTCATGTGACATCTGACTTGATTTTTTATCATTTTATTTTTTGCTATTAACGCTTTGGCAATTTTAATTGCTAAAGCTATTAATATATGGTGTATCTGAACTTAGTTCAGTCCCATATGGCTATTTGAGTTAGATACCTGGATTTTTAGACATATGGACTCTGAAAGTTTCAGATTTTCTTTTCAATAGGTATACATTAGATAAAGTGCTGGGCTTGTCCTAGTATTTTTAATCTAATGAATATCCTGGCACCTCACTGACAATACCAGAAGCAGAAACTGGTCTGGGGTTGATGATATTCTCAAAGCTTGTTAAGAGCTTGTTTTGCGAGCTCTATATATGACATTTGTAAATACAGTAATATTGATATAATTTAACTTATTCTATTAGATGTACTTTTGACTATATTCCTTTTAGTATTTGTCAACAAGTTAATGATGAATAATCAAAACAAGACATCATTTTATAACTCTCATACTGCCATTCAGTTCTCTCACAAATTTGTTATTTTAACATTAAAAAGTACTTCTAATAGAATAAGTTAAAATCATATGAATGTTATTGTATTTAATACCTATTAATTTGAATATTATATATATTAAATGTCTTCTCTCAGTTTATAATGGCAGTATAAATAAAGAAGCAGCAATAATTAACTTAAGAGAGCTATGATTATGGTAAACTTCACCAAAAGTGCCCTTAACATTAGGTTAAAAAAAGAAACAACTCCTTTACATAGATAACAAACACTTGCAAATTTGAATGATTAATAATTACATCACTTTTTTAATGTTGTTTATATTATAATCTTAATTTATATGTTTGTTATAAAAAAGCATCTATATTATATATATATATATATATATATATGTGAGTGTTTTTGAAAATTACTATACACTTGCAATTCGTTAAGCAGTATGCATTCTATTGTAAGCAAAGAGCTTATCAACAATATGTGAGCTGTTATATGTAAAGCATGATGTAAATATGGAGAGCTTGGTGTTCCACATACATATATAATAGAAACTGCTATGTATGTATATACATCACTCCCTAATTAATATACATTTAATAAATGAATACCTAATAAATGACTTACTGCTTTGCATACCTTTTCCTCACACATTATGAATAATTAAAAAAAAAAAGTACACATAATGAGAGAAGCAGGGCCCAGATTCGGAAGGAGAAAATCTGGAATAGACATACATTGTTTAAAAATACTTAATCTCAGCTATGTTGTTATAACTATTTTGTACAAATATTTGTAAGTGACATATAAAAACAGTGACAAACCCTCCATACAGTAGTAACATCCAGTACAAGCCTTATGAATCAATGGATGCATGTGTAGTGGTTTCAAATCCAAGGCTCCTCACTGATGAAAGCCACAAAAAACTAGTCTGGGAATATTGGATGAGTAGGCACTAGATAAAGATTTTATGCACAAACCTTCTTGAATCCCCTAATTACTCTGGCTTGCATTGAATGGCACTACTGTATGGAGAGTTTTGCCTATTTTAACAGCTTCAGCAAGCATAAGAAATGGTGATCATGTGATGTTTAATGGTTTAATACCAACCCTGCCTAATAGGGTAGTGCTGGATATGGTTAATAAAGAACCAAAGACACCAAAATGTATGGGTGTCAAACTGAGTTCAAACCTATATGATTATAGAAGCTAATGAGCTTGGATTGAAAATATTATGTTTTAAAATTTTAGACTCAAAGTTTTGTAATTAAGTAAAGATAAAAGGTGGTTGCTGAAGAGTCACCTTAGATCTTAAGATCTAGATGCATTGCTCTCAGACTCAAGGCTCATCTCTGATGAAAGCCACAAGAAACAAGTCTGGGATATTGGATGAGTAAGTATTAGATAGGGATTTTATGCCTAAACCTTCTTACATCCATTGATTACTATTTCTTGCAGTGGGTGAAACTGCTGCGTGGAGAGTTTTTCACTGATTTTAATAGCTTTAGGAAAAGATGATCATATGATGTTTAGGGGCTTAAGAAGTAACATAGAAATATCTCATTTTAAGTAAACTGATTTGTTGTGTTAAGTATCATGGTTTGTCTAATCTGCATTAATATTTGGTGCATATTGGATAAGCCACTTGGAACAAGTATACAGAAGATATTGTGGTTCTATAGTATTTTACTTAATATGTCACTTATTTTTAGAATTTCCAGCAGATCACCATTCAATAACCTTTTACATGGAGACTTTATTAAAAGCCATATTATATAAATAACCAAATGGAAATTGTTTAGGAGTTTGTAAGAAATTTGAGCATCAGAAATGACAGGTTTAAGTCATAATCATTTGCTCTTGAACTCCAGGGACTGCCACAGTATCACTGCCCTAAATCTTAGGGCGGAGGCACATTTTCAAATCATAACTTTATTAAACAGGAGCAATACATTAAATAACGAAAATAATCAAATGACATTATTAATGGGGAGTTTATAAAAAGTTTGAATATCAGACGTGTCCGAACTGAAATCGATCTGATGACCGTACATTCCAGAATCAGATCCTATTGCGATATACTGCACATGCGCAGGACACCAACAAATCGGATTACCGAATTAATTTGCGACTGTGTGTGCGCGTATTAAAACTTTCATGATATAGGTTGTTTTTTTTAGATCAGAAAAAGAATTGAATTATTTCAGAATCTTTAATCTTCTCTAGTTTTAAAAACAAAATAATATTCTCTGACAAATTTAATTTCGTGTAGAAAGCATATAATAAATTAAATTTTAAAAATAAATGTCATCTAAAATATGTTATCAAATTAAAGAATATTTTTCTTTTCCTTTCAATGTCAACTCGGAGAAAATCACACGCAAAAAAAACTAAACAGAGACCGGCGAAATGCAATTTACATATTTTAATATTAAGAATAATAAAAAAATGTCAAAATTATAATTGGTAAGTTTTTAAATAAAAATTTAAAAATAAATGCTTTCACTTTCCTTCTTCTATTGATTTAAAGAAACTCTAGTTAGCCATTATACATTTCCAATTTTTATTAGAATTTTATCTGCTTGTTTCAACGCGTAGAAGAAACTATGGAGTATGCATTGAAAAATAGAATACTTAATCATCTAATAATAATAGAAGCTGATTTATTGAGCAGGAGTTTATAAAAAGTTTGAGAAGCGGAAGTGACGGAATTGGATGGCAATCCATGAACCTTGGGACTCAGAATTTGTCAGTCTATTCTTCACCAAATTATGCAAGGCAATGATCTAATCAAAAACAGCAAATAATTTAAACATTAATTACTTTTAAATCATTTAATAACAAGAAGGATTGTTCATACCATAATCATCACGTGATTATTTTCTATGCTTACACGAGCTGTTAAAACACTAGCAAACTTTAATACAATAGTACCACCCAATGCAAGCCTTAGTAATTAATGGATGCATGAAGGTTTGTGCATAAAATCACTTTCTAGTGCATACTCATCCAATATCCCCAGGCTAATTTTTTGCTTGTGGATTTCATCAGGGATGAGCTTGAATCTAAAAGCTTTGACTGAAACCATGATTGTGTTTTCATCTTGGGATCATAGCTTCATAGTTAATTAATAAGGTAAAAAGTAGTTTTTGGGGGTTCCCATTAGATCCTAAGATCTAGTTACAGTGCTCCAAGATCCCTGACTTTTCACTGATAAAAGCCACAAGCTAGAAACTAATCTTGGGATATTGGAAGAGTAGGCACTAGATAGGGATTTTATGCACAAACCTTCTTGCATCTATTGATTATTAAGGCTTGCACTAGGTGACACCACTGTATGGAGATCCACTGTTTTAAGATATTATAGTGTATATGCATCTACAACAGTATAACTAACTTCAAACAGAATAATTAATATTAATAAATTATAGAGTTATCTGTTTCCCATTATTTTTTAAAGTTAATAATAGAAGAAATAATTCATTTATTACAAACATAATTAAACAGAAGCATGCTTAGCCTCAAGGAAAACATGCAGTATATTGTTGTTAATTAATTAATTATAAGTAATTAATAAAGAACTGACTATTCAGAAGAAGAAAAAAGTTGTGCATGTGGTTAGAGAGATTATGACGATAGTCAGTTCAATCTCAATGATATATATATATATATAACTATATTCAGTTCAATCTCAATGATATATATATATATATAACTTCTCAACCTTAAGTCTATGGGAAAAAGAGAGTAGAATCAAGGACAGTTGAGTTAGATGGTTAAATCATTTATTATTATGGCAGATGGGTCACCATTGCACTGAAGTTAGTTGTTGTAGATGGTAGGAGACAAATCTGTCAAATACAGAATAGGATGCTATTAAATTAATAGCAGCTGAAATAGAAACAAATGCAATGGTCCTTGAAGCTTATGACATGCATAAGTAATCATTGTTAGATGTCAGACAACTAAAAACATAGCAGTATGATGAACAATACATATAAATTTTCATTATATATATATATTGAACCGAGCTCGAATATGTGGATTCGAAACACCGGTCTCTTAGGCAGAGAAGAACATACTCAGAGAGTATGTATGCCCAAACGATAGCTATAAAGTATATAACTAACGTTACATTTCCAGGACATAACTTCTTCTCGACTGTTGAGTTCAACACCAAGTTCAAAGCACTTTTTTTTGTTTGTGTATAAACACGGGCGCCAGCTGCTTATTCTAAAAGAATAGACAACACACTTTGAATAGTGGCAACTAACCCAACGCCTAAATCCACGACTAGCTCAGTTGTTTGTAATCACTAATAGATTATACTTAATTAGTGGTTAAAAGACTTGATAAAGAATTTGTTAAAAAGAATTTATAAAAAGAATTGTAAAAGAATTGATAAAAAGGAATTGATAAAAAAAATTGACCGACAAATAAAGTTTAATTTTAAAGATAATTTATTAACTAACATTTATTTACTAAATTTAAACATTTTATAATTCTAATAAACACACGCATATTTTAAATTGACATTTCTAAACTAGTTTAAATATTCTTGTTTACTTTCATAACAAAACACTGGTATTTATCTAATTTAACTAATAATATTGATATAAGGATCACGCACATATTAACTCATGCACACACATAATAATATTAAAGTATTACATAGCATTTAAAATTTAATCACACACATCAATAGTTCATTTATGTATGATATCGAGTTCATATAATTAGACTCTTGGAGGATTTCACGAATTAATGAAATGTAATGGCTATTACAGTATAAATGAAAATAAGCAAATGTTTTACCTAGGATTTTGAACGTAGATTTAACACTTTGTTTTCTTCTTGTTTGTTGTTTCTTCCAGTATGAATGCTTCCAGTATGAATGCTTCCAGTGCTGGACGTTTCCTTCTGCGTTTCCTGATTTTCCGATTATTACTATCGAAGAAATTAGATATGGACTGAGATTTTCTACGATGTTAAGCTGACATTATTTCACGGGCAGATCTGCTGTCTTCTCGGACATCTGGGCTGGAGGTGAACGTGCGTTCCAAAATATTCTCAGCACTGCATTTTGTTTGTTAACTGCACAATTAATTTCTGAACTGCACTCACTCAATTAATTTGTGGAACTGATCTGTCTCAACTCAATTAATTTGTGGAACTGAATGACTGTCCGATAAAAAAGGTCTATTTATATCTGCAATGTGTTGTCTTTCTGATATCTCCGGCAAAGATCTGTTGTCAAATTTCTTATCAATTAATCCTTTGATAAAGTGTTTTGGAAGATTGCTTAATTAGTAATAGCCATGGAGATGTTGTTTTATATTTTAATTAATAACCATTGCGTGTTTTTTAATAATAATCTTCTTTAACTTTATAATAACATTTATTCTATTGTTGAATGATATATACGGTCATATATTTTAATACAATTCACTATTTAGTTTTAATATTATTTTTTCTTTAATTAAACATGAATGAAAAGAGATTTGTATATTTATATTTTTAGATACTAATAAAAACTATTTAATTCCCATCTTTTCAAAAAAACTGAATAAACTCTTCAACATTTAATTTTATGTTTTTCTTTAGAAAGATTACTTTAATAATAATTTTAGATAAAAATTATATGTGCTATATAGCAGTGTGATGAACAATACATATAAATATTCATTATATATATATATATATATCAAATGAATATATTAATTAGATATTATTATTTATTAGGAAATAAAAAAACATGCAGTGTCAGAGATTAATGGAATCTAAAAAGTAGAAGTAAGCTGAAGATTGTCTAAGCAGAACATCCAATCCAGAATCCAACCAAGCAACAAGAGAACCATCAGCCATTGAAAGAAACACTTTGAAAACATTGATAAAAGCATTGTCTTTTGAACCACAAGTTCTAGTGAGTGCAACATTTACTGCTAATCAAGTCTGCATGTACAGAGATACAGAGTTGTAAACTTATTATTGTATGTATTATATTACTTATAAAATGTTATATGTAATCAGACCCAACAGATTCAATACTATTAGAACTTTGAATCATAATTGATAATTTGATCTTTCAAATAGACGTGCCATTTACTGAAAAAGAGAGAGGGAAAGGTATGAGTAATCCCCAACTTTGCATATAGTAGTATATGATAATGGAGGTGTTAGAAGTCTATGAAAATGATTTAAGAAAAAACTAAAACACTGATTAACAAAAATAACATTCCATCAGTAGATTGTAAATAAATTTTTTTAATGGTTATATTTATATAAAAAAATCTACTTTAAACACAACTTTTTACAGTGTGGGGAATTTTAACAATCTTATTTCCTAAGACCTGAATTTTCTCTTAGTTAAATGAATCTCAGCTGCATGGTATTAGAGTATTTGGTAATGTTGCTGTTGATTTTGGCTTTTTTAACTATCTTGTGGCTATCTCTAGTGTTATTTTACTGGATATATATTAATATGATAATATAAACTGGAACTAAAGTAAATATTGACTTATTAATTCGAAAAATAATATGTAGATGTCAGTATACTCACAATATAGTTATTTATAGATTCTTTGAGAGTTCAGTTACAAGACTACCTGTAAATTCCTCTGTTTGTGTTCTGATTTATTGGGTCAATTGCTTGACGGCACTATTTCTAGCTAAATTGCCAGAAATATACCACTTCCACAGCTGCAGCCAAGCAGATAGCTTATCTTTCTACAATAAAACACAGAAAGAGTCAATTTACTCAACTGCTGGCTACCGCTGTGGCCTTTGTTCTATGCTAAAAGCACAGAAAAATGCCTTCATTGGCTGCCATAGTTCATTATGTTACAGACTTTATCATAATGCTGAGTTTTATATTTTCATTACAGTATTGTGTGATGGTGTGTGACTGCATCATGTCTAAATAATTTACTTTTCAGGTTGACCTTTTTTGTTTCATGTGAATTGACCTACTGGTATCTTCTAACACTTTTAACAGTGTCATAACTGTTCTATCAGGACTGTGTTAACATTACAAATTGGATTTTAGGGTGGAGCACAGTGCTATTTCAAAAATCATGATGAAAGTAACGTATCGTGAGAAATCGACCAAAACAGGGAAGATGGCTGCTTCCAACTCTCAAAATTTCCAATTGGCAGACACCGGAGTTGGATTTCATTATAATAGTTATAATTATTAATAACTTTATTTGGCAAATTGCAATCGAATTTACTCCCCCCCACCCCGAAATGCAGTTTCTGATTAATTACTGTCCCAAAAAGAGTAAAATGTTTATTTAATTTTTTCTTAAAAAACTACTGTAACTTTTCCAATACATAAAAACAAAAAAACAACAACAAAAAAGCGTGTCTATAATTAATTAGTGTCCAAATAAGTCTCCCCTATATTTACTATTATTTGTTATTAAAAAAGTAACGTAATTTTATATATATATACAGACAAAAAGAGTGCAATATAATTTAATTTTTACCCCTCCCAACACAGTATCTAATTAATTACTGTCCAAAAAAAGGGGGTAAAATGTAATTTAATTTTATATTTAAAAAGCACCCTAACTTTTCCAATATGCAAAGTAAAAAAAAAAAAAGAAGCCTGTCTCTGAATAATTACTGTTTCAAAAAGGTCAAAGTCGGTTTTCATTGTAAAATTTTATTGGAATTACTATCCAAAAAAGTCTCCAATGTACTATTATTTGCTATTGGAAAGTAATGTAATGCCAGTCTCTGATTAATTACTGTCCCAAAATGTCTGCTTACATTTATATATATATATTTAATTTTATGGACATCGCAGTTGTATAGAATGGTTGGCCTGGGAATGTTATATCAATGTGTTTTTGCTTAGCATCAATGCCACCAAGTGGCTGACATGATAGATTATAACATTACCATTCCTCTTTTGTTGTTGATAGCAATAAGCAATAAAAATGTACATTTTCCATGGTTTATTTAAATTTCTATGATTATTTTTACCAAGATGTTTTTATAGTAATTATTAAAAAAGAAATATTTTCATGATTACACTTAAGTTTTATTTGAATATGTTTTATTTTTAAAAATACAAGTTAAGAAATTTATAGTAACAGGAAAAATTAAAACCACAATTAATAACTGCTCTTCCACACATGATAGTACTGAACTTTTGTGTTATTTTAATAATTATAAATGCAATTTTAAATTTAGAACAGAATTTTATGACTGTATGATAACATAATAATTTATTCAGGTTTAATTAAGTTATTTTTTAACCAGCTTTGTTATAAATGTCCATTAAGAAAAATATTCTTATCCACTTTGTACATTTTACTTAATTTTTATATTTGAGAAGTTCAGATATGATTTTTAGGATTTTTTATTGATAAAATTATATTTTTAATAAATATAAAATAAAGGATTTAATGTTGAAATAAAACATTGAACTATAAACTTAAACTTCCATTAGAGAATGATGCAAAAAATATTGAAACATAGAAAGGTTAATAATTCTTGTCTGTCTTCTACTGCTTGCATGCTCACTGCTAAACTGAAGGTTATTGGTTCAATATGATTATAGGTATCACTTAAATACTCCCTGGCATAATTGTTAATAGTCTGAAGCATAGTTTCTTGATAAAATATATATCACTATTTGTAGAAATAATTATGTTAAATTATAATAACAGTACTAATAAATAATACATAATCTATACAGATATACTTTTGATTATAAACAGGTAAATGTAACCTATTTTGAATTCAGACTAATAAATAGTCAGTTATAACATTAAAAATTGCAATTATAAATTTCAAAATGCACTGAAAGTATTACTTAAAATAATAAGTGTAATAACGTCCAAGGTTAAATGGGTTTGTAAATAAGTATTAAAACTAGTCAACATTTGGACAATCCCAATATCAATAACAATTAACAGTTTCAAACTGTTGTCAAGGCAACTAACACTACAGCAATAGATTTATAAACTGGTATTGCTTTACAGTACGTTCATTACCAATCTATGATTAGGTTAATAAAGAATAAATCCAATACATTTGCCATAATCTAAATAAGTAAGTTCAAATTTACTCATGTGTTCCATACAAATATTGAAAAAAATGATCCAGCTCATCTATAATGCCAATAGTTTACTGGATTGCTTTATTGATATATGGATGAGATAGTTCTTTATAGTCTTTTCTCATATTAGCGTTGTGTATATATTTAAATATATAACATAAAAACATTGTAATAAAGAATAAAGATTAAAATTAACTTTAACAAACCAAGTATATATTAAACTTTCTTATTATTTATATAGTCCAATACTATAAGGAAGTAGGTGTTGTTTACTATGATAATATTTGCTTGAAAGTCGGTGTTCAAATCCTTTATATAATTACGTAACTCCAGGTATATAAATTATACATATATTCAATCAAACATTATTTAAACATTGTATAAAAAGTTATATATATGCAATAATATTATAATTTGATGTCTGTATTTCTTTAAAGCAATATACATAATTATATAATTGAATATTTATAAATACAGTTATCAGATATATCTTAAAAAGTTTATCCACTTAGTAGCGATTTTGACTATCCTTGTATTCTTTGTCAATTAACACTTTGAAAAACTAATCTCCCCACAATTCCATGATCTTAACATTTGCTGCCTACCCTGTTAATTAAGTCTTGTTTGTATTTGTATATTGGCATAACTGTTTTTTGTTATTTTTTTCAATTTGCAATATTTTAACATTGTTGTAATTGAATTTAAAACTATAAATACATGAATTATTCTGGTCGTGAAAATTGGATGCTGAAACATTATTATCTGCATATATTTACACATAGCAACCTTGTTACGCTTACTCTTTGTTACCCATGATTATGAGAGCTAAGTTCTCTTGAAAGCGCTCGGGCATTATTTATTATGTATTATAATTTATATTAAGTTTATAATAAATTGTGATTTAATTTGAAGAAGCTCTGCTGTTATGCGTTGATTTGTGCATTAAAATTGTATTATCTACTTTGCAATTTTAATTCGATTTCTGAATTCTTTTTAACAACAGTAAGGGGTCTTTAGTTTTTTTTCCAACATCCATCTCAATTCACCTATATATCCACTACCACACCTACATATCCATTTATAAATGATACAATTAATATATATATATATTTATATATTGTAACAAGCACAGACGTTTGTTACATTGTTTTTTTATTTATTTATTAAACATGAAAGTAAATTAAAAAGTTCGCATTTAAAAATTTTCTTTAAGAATTAAAAATTGAAATTAAATATCATCTTAAACTCTTATATATTAAATCGCACAGATAATGAAAAATTATTAAAATAAAACTTTATTAAAGAAAAAGTATTTTAAAACTAAATTTTAAAAAGATTTGGAAATAAAATTATATCTTTAAATTTATCTTTAAATATATCTTTGATTTGGAAAACAGGTTAATTAATCAGAAATGGAAATGATAAATTTAATTAGTCAAATGTAAACCAGCCTTGGGCATTTAAATGTAAAAACATTGGTCAGATAGGAAAACAATAGAAACAAATAGCCAATGAAAGAAATCCATCGGGAAATCGGACCTCAGCGAAAGGATCATCACATCGATGACATAATGCCAAGTCAATCCTTCGAATACGTATAAAAGGAAAATTTGGAAATTATTACTCAATGAGTTGTTATGATTATTACGATGTGACAGATAGATGTTAGTGCGGAGGTGCGGGAGAAGAGATTGAAGGACGCACGTTCAATCCCTTCAGTTGTTATAAAATGGAAAAATGAAACATCGCTTTTCTTATATTCAGAGGACCACAGGATCATCGGGAAATTTAACGCTGGATTTCAAATGGCAAGCAATTGTAAAAGATGAACATTTCTAAAACCGTAAGAACTTTCTAAGATATAACGAACAATATTAATTTGAAAACACTAAGAACTTTAAATTTTAAACTTTCCTAGTATTTAATTGTTACAAATAGAATCCTATCTGACCAAACTAAATTCTTTATTAATAGTGTTATTTGATGTATTTTTTTTCTTATTTATGTAAAATCATTTCCATTTATTTATTTTTTATTCTTTAAGTTTTTAATCATGATTTTTTTTTGTTTTTCGTTAAATTAATTATATAAATGTTAAACTTAAGTCGGGCGTGAATGGCTGTATAGATTTGTAAAGTTATATTAGGGAAGGGTAATCTTAGGTTATTTGTGTCGTTGTTCGATTGGGTCAATGGATTGGATATATTGATGTAGTTAGTAGATGTAGTCGGAGATTCGCTACTGGCAGAATCGCTTCATATGCCGCACTCTCCCGTTTTGCCTATGGAAGGAATTATAAGACGCAGAGCGCAGTTCCTTTCTATGGAGTTTTTTTTTTTTATTGTTCTTCTCGTTAGATAGAAGTAATATTCCTGTCTAATGAGAGTCAATATCTTCTCTTAACCTTTTTGGTGCTGCCGTATTCCGTATTACATTGAATACATCGATGTATCAGATGGATTGATGCCAGTTTGACTGCGAATTTTAGCCTAAGGTTAAATAGGGACAGAATATTTTATTTTCAAATGCAAATCTATGTGGTCTATTCATACTTGACCCTAAATAAAAATGCATTAAATTTAAGTTGTTTATAGATGCTTGCATGGATTGGTTATTGGTTAAGTATGTTTTGGGTTTTCATATTTGATCAAAATATAAAGACATTCGATAAATAATGATACCTTATGGTGAGTATCTAAAATTTATTTATTCGGATGTCTTTTAAGTTATTGGTGACAATGCAAGTATCTTATGGTGAATACTATTGGGTTACGTATAAATTTCCCTCTGCAATTGTCAGTAATCAATAATTTTGTATTTTGATCGCTTATGTTTACTTTGGAATGTTTTTAACCGTGTAATCTATGTAACCGATATATAGCAACATATTAAAACAAGCTTTTATAATCCCATCTGTGCGAACTTAATTAAAATGTAAACTTATAATATACTAGAAATTAAAAATGTAAATTAAAATCTAAGGTAAAGTTAAAAATGATGTTAAATGTTAAAATGTAAAACTAATTTAAAATAATTTTAAATCTTATATATTTATGTGCATAAATAAATGTTTGTGTGTTAATTACTGGCAGTGGCTTATTTTATTTATTTTTTAATGTTGAAATCTAATTAGATAGGATATTATATTATTTAATCTCTGCTATTCCACTGAGCTAGTGACATGGGCTAACGACCGGAATCAAAATAAAAAAAAAAAAATTTTTTTTTTTTTACTTACGTATCTGCCTACTTTATAAATTTTTCTAGGTTCAAATGCCTAGATGGCGCCCTGTAGTGCAGTTTACGTAAGTTGCTTTCTCCGGATCGTTACAACTGGCTTTCCCAATCTGGGGCCGATCTTTAATAAACCACATATACCCTGAGCAAATTTTATCAAAATGAAATATTTTTATCTGTTTACATATAGTCGTATACTTTAAATCTTATAAAAGCACTGCCAGAATGAAATAGCACATATATTTAAACACTAGAAAGAATAAATAATTTTAAACTGTATTTCGTTAAAAAGAAAGTCAAAAGGTTGCGATTGATATTTTGTTGTTATTATAAATTATGCTTAAATGTGTATAGGAGCGCACAGCCACGCAAGTTTATGATGGTAAATGTGGTACCTTACGGAGAGTACCATTGGGAATTTACTAAAGTGTAATCCTATTTAAGCATTTTAATCAGTCATAAATAAGTTGATGGTATTTATAATTGTGCTGCAAATATACACGTATAAATCCATTATCTTTCAAAATATATTTACTTCAATGCAACCTTCTTAAATAAATAATTTATAAAATAATTTGCTTGTCATGCCGTGTGCAAAAATAAAATGTATAAAATAAAATAGAACTCTTGTGGGGAGGGGTGTAAACGTAAATGGTCCTTGGGAAAATGATAGTCAACATTTTTTTTTTGTTTTTTTTTGTATATAGTCTTTTTGTAAAATTATTAACCGGATGTTTTGTAAATGTCTTCGTCAATCGTGTACCATAATTACTAACCCTAAGTAAAATATTTTTTTTTTTGATAATTTTTTTTTAAGCAACTTTACTGATATGTAACGAGCACAGACGTTTGTTACATTGTTTTTTTATTTATTTATTAAACATGAAAGTAAATTAAAAAGTTCGCATTTAAAAATTTTCTTTAAGAATTAAAAATTGAAATTAAATATCATCTTAAACTCTTATATATTAAATCGCACAGATAATGAAAAATTATTAAAATAAAACTTTATTAAAGAAAAAGTATTTTAAAACTAAATTTTAAAAAGATTTGGAAATAAAATTATATCTTTAAATTTATCTTTAAATATATCTTTGATTTGGAAAACAGGTTAATTAATCAGAAATGGAAATGATAAATTTAATTAGTCAAATGTAAACCAGCCTTGGGCATTTAAATGTAAAAACATTGGTCAGATAGGAAAACAATAGAAACAAATAGCCAATGAAAGAAATCCATCGGGAAATCGGACCTCAGCGAAAGGATCATCACATCGATGACATAATGCCAAGTCAATCCTTCGAATACGTATAAAAGGAAAATTTGGAAATTATTAATCAGTGAGTTGTTATGATTATTACGATGTGACAGATAGATGTTAGTGCGGAGGTGCGGGAGAAGAGATTGAAGGATGCACGTTCAATCCCTTCAGTTGTTATAAAATGGAAAAATGAAACATCGCTTTTCTTATATTCAGAGGACCACAGGATCATCGGGAAATTTAACGCTGGATTTCAAACAGCAAGCAATTGTAAAAGATGAACATTTCTAAAACCGTAAGAACTTTCTAAGATATAACGAACAATATTAATTTGAAAACACTAAGAACTTTAAATTTTAAACTTTCCTAGTATTTAATTGTTACAAATAGAATCCTATCTGACCAAACTAAATTCTTTATTAATAGTGTTATTTGATGTATTTTTTTTCTTATTTATGTAAAATCATTTCCATTTATTTATTTTTTATTCTTTAAGTTTTTATCATGATTTTTTTTTGTTTTTCGTTAAATTAATTATATAAATGTTAAACTTAAGTCGGGCGTGAATGGCTGTATAGATTTGTAAAGTTATATTAGGGGAGGGTAATCTTAGGTTATTTGTGTCGTTGTTCGATTGGGTCAATGGATTGGATATATTGATGTAGTTAGTAGGTGTAGTCAGGGATTCGCTACTGGCAGAATCGCTTCATACGCCGCACTCTCCCATTTTGCCTATGGAAGGAATTATAAGACGCAGAGCGCAGTTCCTTTCTATGGAGTTTTTTTATTTTTATTGTTCTTCTCATTAGATAGAAGTAATATTCCTGTCTAATGAGAGTCAATATCTTCTCTTAACCTTTTTGGTGCTGCCGTATTCCGTATTACATTGAATACATCGATGTATCAGATGGATTGATGCCAGTTTGACTGCGAATTTTAGCCTAAGGTTAAATAGGGACAGAATATTTTATTTTCAAATGCAAATCTATGTGGTCTATTCATACTTGACCCTAAATAAAAATGCATTAAATTTAAGTTGTTTATAGACGCTTGCATGGATTGGTTATCGGTTAAGTATGTTTTGGGTTTTCATATTTGATCAAAATATATAGACATTCGATAAATAATGATACCTTATGGTGAGTATCTAAAATTTATTTATTCGGATGTCTTTTAAGTTATTGGTGACAATGCAAGTATCTTATGGTGAATACTATTGGGTTACATATAAATTTCCCTCCGCAATTGTCAGTAATCAATAATTTTGTATTTTGATCGTTTATGTTTACTTTGGAATGTTTTTAACCATGTAATTTATGTAACTGATCTATAGCAACATATTAAAACAAGCTTTTATAATCCCATCTGTGTGAACTTAATTAAAATGTAAACTTATAATATACTAGAAATTAAAAATGTAAATTAAAATCTAAGGTAAAGTTAAAAATAATGTTAAATGTTAAAATGTAAAACTAATTTAAAATAATTTTAAATCTTATATATATGTGCATAAATAAATGTTTGTGTGTTAATTACTGGCAGTGGCTTATTTTATTTATTTTTTAATGTTGAAATCTAATTAGATAGGATATTATATTATTTAATCTCTGCTATTCCACTGAGCTAGTGACATGGGCTAACGACCGGAATCAAAATAAAAAAAAAAAAATTTTTTTTTTTTTTTTACTTACATATCTGCCTACTTTATAAATTTTTCTAGGTTCAAATGCCTAGATGGCGCCCTGTAGTGCAGTTTACGTAAGTCGCTTTCTCTGGATTGTTACAATATATATATATATTACAGATGGATAGATAGATAGATAAATAGATAGGTAGATAGGTAGGTAGGTAGATAGGTAGGTAGGTATATAGGTAGATAGATAGATAGATAGATAAGTAGGTAGACAGATAGACAGACAAATAGATAGATAGATAGATAGATAGATAGATAGGTAGATAGATAGCTAGGTAGTTAGATAGATAGGTAGGTAAGTAGGTAGGTAGACAGACAGATAGATAGATAGGTAGGTAGATAGATAGATAGATAGATAGATAGGTAAGGTTGGTAGATAGATAGATAGATAGATAGATAGGTAAGTTGGTAGGTAGATAGACAGACAAACAGACAGATAATAGATAGATAGATAGATAGATAGATAGATAGATAGATAGATAGATAGATAGATAGATAGATAGATAGATAGATAGATAGATAGATAGATAGATAGATAGATAGATAGATAGATAGATAGATAGATAGATAGATAGATAGATAGATAGATAGATAGCATTAGTACATTAGAGTACATTGGTTTGAATCCCATACATTTTACATCAAAATAAATTTGCATTTTCTTTTATTGAAAAAAAATGAAAGAAAATTTTGTTATATTTATAAATGTTTAAGTTATATAACGAAAATATATGTGAAGTCCTGCTTAGGTATATTATCATTGTTAAAAAAAAAATACATTATTCAGGTTTATTAAATCTCACAAGGGAGAGAGAGAGAGGGAGAGAGAGAAAGAGAGAGCGAGAGAGAGAGAGAGAGAGAAAGAGAAAAGTAAAATTTACAATAATTTTTTTTAAATTAAAATATTTTTTTAATAATAAATCTTTCTTTTATTAGTTTGTGAATAAGTAAGTAAATCTAATTAATTTCAAATATGTAAGAAGATTAAGTTGTTTTTATATATTTGATTTAATTATAAAAAAGGATAATGTTAAGCAAAATAAAAAAGATAAGAAAAAAATGTAAATTAAATGTTTTATGTTACGTCATGGGATATAAATAGAGTCAATTTATTTTAATTGCTCTTTTTGCTTTTGTTGCGGACTAAATTGTGTACCAGATTATAATCAAAAAATTTAAATTCTCTTTTGCTTTAAGTTGCTGTCAGTTGATCATAAAGGTAAAGCTGATTTTTCAATACCAGAAATAAAAATATTAACTTTGTTGAAGTAATTTTTAGCATGGAAGAAGAAATTAATCTATAGATTCAAACTCCACAATTCTACCTGAAAATGTAAGCATACTATCTAAAAAACACCTGAATGTCATCTTACAAGGAAGATTATAAAATAACCTAAAGGAGAGAGGGAGAGAAAATGGAAAAGGTCCATTATGGCCCTCATACTCTATGCCATCCATGATGACAGACCTACAAATATGTTATTATGAACAAAAGTTGAATAAATCAATGTATATCTATCAGATGAACTACAGAAGCCAATTTTGACCTTTATATAAGGACTGCTAGTTGAATAAAACTGTGATTCAGTTACTAAATGAGAAGAATAACATGTGTGTACATAATAACAGGAGCAGATAGACATATTATCTAATACGATAGAAAATGAAAATCATTTATATAATTAATCAAATATTGTACTGCACATAGGTGTGTAGATTATATATGTGTGTGTTTTGAATAAACCTATTGGGACATATATATATATAAATCCATGTGTTTTGTGTTACCTGAAAGTGCCAACTATATGTTCAGAAATTATATGCACACACATGTATGTGTGTGTATATACAGCAATGCTTGTCAAATAAAACATATATGTAAATTTTAATCATTTTTTACTAATAAATGTTAATTCAAATATCTATTCATGTAGTAATAGTAAAATGCATGTATGTGTCCCTATATGGTACATATATGTAAAACAATGTAATAATTTGAATTTTGTAAATCCTATATTTGTAAATCACAAATGTGATAAAACAATTTGTTATATGTTAATCAAAATCTGAAGACTTATAATTGTAGAGCCATATTCTAGGGACCTTACTATCATTTCTTTCTTGTTAACAAACTTGTATTCAAATGTTAAAAATTGTAAATCATCATTTCTTGATCAGTATAACAGTTATACAGCTTGTATTCTTCTGAGCTAGATTAATGTATAACGGCTGATATTTAGTGCTTATGGACATCAAGATGATGATGATTATGATGATGATTGATATATTCTGGAATGGGGCTAAGATTATATTCTTTAAAACCCTGCACCACATTTATTTAGTTTATTCTATTAGAATTTAAGTTTATAGTTGGCCAGTACATCAATGGTTACTAAGTGGCAAGAGCGTTGATGATTATCAGCGTGTTTTAATATCCCAGCATTATTGTTTTGATTCTTATGTATTTTGATGAATGAACACTTAGTTTGTGCATCCAAATTAAGGCTTAAATAATTGCCCAAGTTGGTAAAGGCTAAATAGTTGTTCTGGTCTACAGAAGACCCATTTCCAATCTAGTCACCAGAGTGACTGTTGATTTATATTTTTTATTGTTCAAATTCGGCCACAAGATGGGCCGTTGATATATTTGATTGTGGTAATTCATAATGATGAATGGTATTTTGAGTATTACTTAGTACTTATAATTATTTATACTTATTGATGATGCTGGCCAATGTGTAGTTAATCATAGTTGCTTTAAGAAGTATCTGGCTGATCTCTCAATCTCATTCTCTCTGTAATATAGAAAATTTCTTACATTTATTTTGAGATATTAAACATTCCTTTAATCTAATTTACTTTAATATTTCTTACTTTAAATCTTACTTTAATACTTCATTATTTCAATAATTTAATATTATATCTAATAATATCATGATCTCATATATTAAATTGAATTTTATTTGAAATATTTATATTTGGCTTATTTAGAGTTGACAATGTTTTGCCAGCACCCAGGTTGGCCAACCTGAAATCCCTATCCCATACAATATATGTGTATATTATTTAATTATTACATAATTGGTGCAGTTTGAAAATTATAATTTATTATTTATTAATCTGCTTTCAGAACAGGTTATATTTACCTGTTTAATGAAGTTTATTTAAACTTCTTTGAATTAATAATTTCATTCTCTATAGTCAAATTACAATATTTATTGTCTATAAACATATTAGACCATAGATGAAGGTGGATCTCTACTTTATTGTTTAAAAGAAGTTGCCTTGACAACAGATTGAGAGTGTTGACTGTTTTTGATATTAGTGTTGTTTAAATATTGACTGCATTCATATATGTATATTGTAATAGTCAGATTCCACAATTTTACATTCCTCTATTTATTTATTTACATAAGTAACATGGGCACCATCTGGCTTTATGCATCAGAAAATAAAGTACCACATGTATGTATATTTAAACAATATTTTAGTCAATATAGTAATATAACTATTACCCAGCACCATTTGTAATGCTTAGCTAAATTGCAAAGACCGTAAGTTCTTCCTGATAAATGATGGCAGACCAAAATCTTACACAAACAAAGTAAAAAATCATGCAATAATAATTTATTTATTAATTGATGTACAATTTATTTATTTTTTTCCATATGTCAAAGCATCGGCCAGGAGGCAAACCTGCAACAACCAACTGCAACTAACTGCATGCTTGCAAGGCTGCTGTGCTGACCTCTCAGCTAACAACACTTGACTACAATTTATTTTTAATCCAATTAACAAATCATATAACAATAATTTATTTACAAAGTACAATCATTATTTGATGTGCAAAATTATTTCTTTAATCTTTATACATTATAGCATTAATACATTCATAGATAATGTCACACTCACAGTACCTTTAACCCTGTCTTCAATAAACTTAAATGTAATTCTATGCATATATGAATTCATAAATATAACATTTCTTTGTCTTGCATGTCTCCTAGTACTTGCATATACATATGTTTTATATGCAATAGACATCAATGCTGTTTTTATTACAATAATCATAAGGAATGATCTTTTTAGACCCTATTCCTAAACATAATTGCTTATATAATAATAACTATAAAGGGATGACCATTTTGATTCTAGCTCTACATGAATAAACCTTTTATACAATAATTATAAGGAGTGTCCTTTTGTCCTAAACTTAATTTAATGCATCTACACAGGGATGACTGATTCTGAGATCAATCCCTAATCCAGTAAACTGATAGGGATGTATTCTCCCATATGGATGCAAACATATGTAAACTATTAAAGGTTGAAAAAACAATTGTGCATATATAAATTCATTTACATAAAATCCTGTTTCCAGAAATCAAATATAAGTTTAACTATAAACAAATGAGACTAATGGAAATAATTACTTCATTAATTACGTTTATTTGAGACTTTGGCAATTTATATGTTGCATTGCATTTGCACGAGTATCATTATTTTTTTTCTCTTTTCTCTTATTAATAACTTATATAAAATTCATAAGCTTGTCATACATATGTGATACATAATAATTATTTTTTTTCTCTAAAAAATAATTTTAGTAAGTAAAGAGAAATTATTCCAAATTCATTATTGTTTTGAATTGACAGTTTCTTTTAAATAGTATCCAGATAATAAATCTTCATGCTCTCAGTTCCAAACACTTAAGATTGGTCCATACATATAGCTTGGGTAAAAAAAATAGAGTGGATCCATTCTATCTTTAAAAAAGACTTTATCTTGTGTTTGGAAAGGAGAGTATTCATTATAAATAGTGTTTCATCTGTAAAGCGATGAGCCATGGTGTAAGCTATGTTATTATTATAAATTCAGATTATTTAAAATAAAGTACAAATCATTCTTTAAATATAAGACTCACTCAAAATGAAATAATTATCATTTACTGTTTTTCTGACAACTATTGAAAGTCCATTAGCCGCCATTTTAATAAGCACTAATTCTTCATTTCAGCCAAAGCTATGATTCAAGTGTTCCAGATTAGATCTGGCTAACTATTAGTAGTGTTTATTGGTTTATTTTAGAAGAATAAAATAAAGATTGGTGATCATTAATTAGAAGTTAATACCAAACATAATGATTGAAATTAATCAGAAAATTAAATTTGAATTGAGTGCTTTTGGGTGAAGTACCTTAATATTAAAAGAAAACATGCTATATATTTGAAAAAGGTTTTCAATAGATGTGTAGATCTAAGACAATATTACTTAATAGGAGAGCATACAGAGACTTCAGATTACTTCAGGAAGTATGAAGAGATAAATGTTAAGACTAATAAAAAAGAGATTGAAAATAAAACACATGGGTTAGGCAACAAATAGCTTTTATGGATATCATTGAAAAAATTAAGAGACTGAAATTGAACTTGGATGCATACATTTCTAGAAGATATGTTAGTAGGTGGAATGTTGAAGTCTTAAAATGGACCCCCAAAAGATTATGAAAGTCCTAGAATGAGATTATGTGAGGTAGATGGATGAAATCAAAAAGTTTGATGCTGTGATGTATAGAAGAGAGATTACAGATCAAAAAAACTGGATTAAACTTGAAGAGAATTTCAATCTATAGTGGATTGATAATGGTTTAAAATTGTGATGATGATTTTTAATGATGTGTGAGCCCAGATTAATGATGCAGTCCATATGTAAGCAGTTTTCTGTTGTTTTTTTTCTATCTTGTAAGATAAGATGTTGATTTGTAAATGGTTACATACTGCTTCATTACAGGCACTCTTTTATATATTTTTTCTATATTCTTCCTCTTATTCTTGTAATTTTTAAGCCTATTACATTCAATTACTATGGTTGGTCTAGAGCCCAATCACAGTGAGATGTCAAAAAGTTTGTTTATCATCATACTTTTTTTAATTGTACACAGTGATTCTGATCCCAAAATTTGCAAGTGTGACTTAGAGTCATCTACTGGAAACTTAAGCAACTAATTTAAACACTTGAAGTTATACTATGGCAGTAAAAAGAAAGAGCTTTGCTAATTGCTCTAACAAGCTTTTTGATAAATGTCAACAAAAGAAAGCATTTAAAAATCTCTATCAAAAACCACACCCCAAATCTGAGACCAATGGTTTCATGCTTTGGCACTCCTCAGTGAGATGCTAAGATAACTTCAGACACTAGATCTAAAAATACTATCACAAAGCCAGCATTTATCTAAAGGTTAACTATTGAATAGAAAATCTGAAATTTTTAGACACCTGTATGTCTTCAAACCCAGCTATCTGAGAGATTTTTAAATGCTTTCTTTTGCTGACATTTATCAATAAAGCTTGTTAGAGCAATTAGCAAAGTTCTTTCTTTTTATTTATAAGCTTAAAAAAAATGGGTCATGTGACATATGACTGTTTTTAATATTATGGTAGTATCTCTAAACCTAGATTAGATTCTGATATTTGTATTTATCAGTAAAAATATGATTCCAAATTGAAATTAATCTGGTAACTATCATTTAGTCCTTATTCCAGAACTGTTCAAAACATAGTCCATGATCAGCATGTATTCTACAGTAAGTAAGGATTTGTGTGTATGACCTAGAAGTTTTGATAATACTATTTATAAATACAAACAATCAAAATGGATATAAGTAGTCAAGAAAATAAAGCTTCACAAAGCTCTCACTAAAATGATAGATTGTAAACAATTATTCTATCTGATCTGTTTCAATAAAACCTTTTATTAACACCATAACTTGCCTTCTTTATGATATTTTTGAAATGCCTGCTAAACCTAACTAAAGGTAGGACTCCAATAATTTAATGTTATGTACTCGTTTGGATGCAGTCCTTGGATAAATATTTTTATGTAGGTCATGGATTACTTAAGGTCAGATAACCCTGCCCTATACTATTCAAACTAATAGTCAAAAATTAAAAATATTTAGTTTTTGGAATCAAAATAACTCACTTGTGCAATTATAGAGATCTAACACCAGGGTTTAGAAACCTCAGATTTATTCCAACTGTAGGTCCTTTTGTCTAGGAATGCTTTACGAATGTTAGTATTACATGACGATCTTATACACTTACTCATGTAAATTGAAGAGCAATTAAATTCATCTTACTCCATACTATAAGCTCAGATAATCAGGCACATCAGATAGTATAGTATACTGGAGTAAAAGGTGGGTGTTACATGCATAATTATATTACTTCTTGCTTTGATTGTTAGTATTTACTGTCAAAAGCAAAATTCAAAGATTATGTTAGGAGATATTTAGTGATTACACAAGCTTCCAATGTATCATTCTACAATAGGATGGAGAGAATTAATGTTGGTAAAGCTAATTTTAATAATTCTCAATTTTTTATAGGATGAACATTTGATTGAACAGTATATGACTACACTTTTTTGAAATAGATCACCAAATGAAAAAGAAGGCTTCTTATGTTAGTTGCATCATAAGGTCTAATTTGCTTATTTTAATATTCATGAAAAAGTAATATTTTGATTTGTGAAAAATTTGTTTGATTCAATCATAGATTTAGAAAGTACCCAAAAAGTTGACTGGTATTTTATGTGACTTGAGACATCACAAAAATATCAATAAAAGATTAATATTTTTCATAGAGCTTTAGTGCACTTGATAATAGTAGATGTAAGTTATGGACCATAATAACATTAGGTGTATGAATTTAAATGATCAGTGTCGAACCTTTGCAAAATACTTTAAGTGATTGTTACAAATATATTCTAGACAAAAATGTGCAATAATAAATTTTGTACATCTACTCTGAAATCAATGACATATTATAGTTGGAAGTTGGAATGTATAAAAAAGTTCATATTACAGTAACAATCAAAAGTACAAACTGTCAGACATTTCATAGATTAGGATGTTCCAAGGATAAAATTATAGTTACATGAAGAAATATTTTATACTAAATGTATTAGTAGAAAATTTAATGTTAATTTATTTTAAAAAGACAGTTCCAGTTTGATTTTTTATGATGGTCACATTAAATATAAAATGACCTCCACACTTACACACATTTATTTTAAAATCATATAAATAAAGATACAATAAAAGACAAATGACTCCCAAGATGTATTTCATTCTGAACCAGCACTCATCAGTTGGCCAGGTCACTATCTCCCAATGAATATTTCTATTATGATGTAACAATTTACTATTGATAAATATTCATTATATAATAGTCATATATATGAAAAATGGTGACCTGGACCAACTGGGGTGTGCTGATTTAGCAGGAAATGCATATTGGAGGTCATTTGTCTTTTATTGTATCTTTATTTACATTATTTTAAAAGAAAGTGTGGAAGTGTGAAGGTTATTTAATACCATCATAAAGATATTACACATGAAAAAGACAAATGTGAGTAACTCCATGTGCGAGGTATTTAATTTTAAAAAATCAGATATATTAATCTTCAATTGAGTTTTAAACTTTATATCTGTGCTAGAGACAATTTCTAGTTTAGTAAATGATTAGCGATAATCATTACTGTATTTATCAGAAGTGAATGGTACCAAAGTTGTGGGTGGAATGTGTTTGACACTTGTAAATCAAAATGTAACAATCACATTAGTGAGAAATGAAAGATATGTTATTGAGAGAAGCGAATATGTTTTGGGGTCTATCAGGTTAGAAAGAAAAATTCTAATTCTTTTTCTAGTAATGATAGTATTATTATAATAACAAATAGGAATTGAATGCTTTATTGCTCAAGACATAGAGTTCAAACATAGGCGATGTCAAAGCTGAATGCTTTACAGCAGAAGTTTTCAACCTGTGAGTCTTGACCTCTTTGAGGATCGAACAATCCTTTAGGGGTCACCTAACCATTGAAAAAAATTTTCGATTCATAACAGTAGCAAAATTACAGGTTGGGGGGCACCACAGCAATAGGAACTGTATTAAATGATTGCTGCATTAGAAATGTTGAGAGCCACTATTTTATAGCTTGTCACTGCACCAAATCATGTGGTAATTATTGAATATTTGTCTAAAAGTTTGTGCCAATGACATCTTAGAAAATATTATATATTGAACTACTTCCATAAAGCAATATTAAATGTTAAATGTTTTTTAGAAAATTTCAAACTTTATTTAATATTTTTAACTGTATTCTTTGGGTGTTCCTGGCCTGATCAGTAACAACATTAGCATGGGAATCAAACCTGGATTCTTAAATTAGTGAATATTGACTTAAAGATATTCACAAAATCCAGGTTTGATTCTTATGCCATAACTGTTATTGGACACCACAGAAAATGCTGTGTTATATATTAAGCTATATGCTATTACTGACAGTTGAATATATTTGAAAAGTAAATTTTTCTGAAATCATTTAATATTAGATGATGGTAATATTCCAACATATAATAACTAATAATTGAATGGTTTATTGCTCGGGAATTATAAAAAATTCCACCACTGAAAATAATAAATTTGGGGTCAAACATGGCTCCAGAATTAGCCCCTACCATTTCATTAAATGACACAGAGTGATAACTAAATGATTGTTGTTCAGAATTTATAAGTTTAAACATCAGAAGTGATAGCATTAGTTACTTACGATCTCTAAATCTCAAGATCCATTATTCATTCATTTGTCCAAACTGATCTCAATTAGGAATCCAATCATTTGGATTCACTAATCTAGCAGCTGTGATAAACTGCATTGAAAAACATATCATTACTACCTTAGCAATATATATAATAAGTGTAATAATGTTCAATGTTAAATAGGTTTGTAAGTAATTAGTAAAAGCCAATAAACACTTAGACAATCCCAATATCAATAACAATCAACAATATCAAACTGTTGTCAAGGCAACCTCCTTTTAACAATCCACTTTTATTGTTAAAAGGAAGTTGCCTTGACAACAGTTTGAAATTGTTGATTGTTATTGATATTAGTATTATCTAAGCATTGACTGGCTTTAAATGATTTTCATATATGACACTTGAATTATAACCAAAATGTTGAAACATCTAAACACAATTTTTATAAATAAATATTTAATGGCAAGGATAATATGAGGGATTAGTTTGGAAATTATTGATTGATATTGATATTGGGATTATCTATTTGTTGACTGGCTTTTAATGATATATATATACCACTTTAATTATAACAAAAATGTTGAAACATTTAAACAAAATTTATTTAAATAAATATTTAATTGTATGACAATATGAGGGGTTAGATTGACGTAATGTCTACATGGGTATGACTACAATCTCAAATCCATCAAGGGCGTGAACATTTCATCGCTAGTTTTTCAATGAAATGATGATTGAATTGTTGAAAGGGTGAAGAAATTAAACCCCTTCCATTAAAGTTTAAGGAATTGCTACCTTAATATAAGCTGAAAACTGATTGTATATACGTGTGGAAGATTATGATTTGGTCCAAGTGACTAGTGCTGATTCAGCACCGAATACATATATCGGGGATATATATCTGTTTCACGTGTGTGGACATGTGTATTGGTTGTTTGAGATGAAGTGAAGAATGACTATAGACTAAAAATCCTAAGGCCAATTTATTACAATGAGTTTAATATTTTAAAAAATAATTAATTAAATTTAAAGAATGGCACACTTTTTTTTAACGAAAATAATATTTTTACGTTATGATTGATTTATTCTTAACGTCGCGTATAACTTCACCATTAGCAATATTATTTAAAGTTTTAATGTTTTTCATATTCTTTTTTTTTCTTTTAAGTTAATATGTGAAAATTATCTAAGACTACAAAAAAGAAAAAAGTTTGATATTTATCAATATTAATTTTAGCTTGGGGATTTTAAATTGCGGATCTAAATTCTAGAAACGTAGGAATCAGTTTTAAATAGACAATTTTTTGCTTCTGAAGTAAAAAGAATAATGCTTAGATAGGTTGATATTTTAATCTGCTTTAGTGCTTTATTACTTATGTGTAGATATTGAACAATTATGTATCAACATTAATAAAGGATTTTTTAATATCGCGGTCTTATACGAAATTGTTGGGGGAGGGGGGCAATTAGTGACGCACGATCACTCATCATTATCCTGGATGTATTACTGCAAAGGTATAGTCTCAGCCTTTGGAGTACAAGGTCATAAGATCACTTCCAATTCTGGCCAATGTTCGAACTTCTTATTATTTCCTGAGCAGTGATAGTATTCAATTTCCCAACATTATTTAATCCAGTAACAGAGCATAGGATTCTGGGATGTAAGGTCTCTGGATCGATTTCAGTATCAACATTTTTGACTTCTGAACTTTATATGAACTTTTGAGAAATAAAGATATTTGATTATTTTGTCTTAGCCTTCAACACTGAATGCATTGGTTCTTGACCAGACATCAAAAATTAAGTAACGTTAGGCTCAGATAGCATTTGGATTGATGACTACCTGGGATAACTGAGCCTGGTAGAATTTTCTGTTGCCCTGGGTAGTTTAATGCAGCAGTAGAGCATCAGACTTTGGAGCATAAGGTTCTTAAATCCAGTTCTGGTACTTATGGTTCTCAAACTGCTTACGAATTCCAACTCATTAAAACTATCCAATTATTTTTTTTAATTGATCACTTTGGTCTCCATTTTCCTTTGGTTAGTCACTTTACCAATCAGCCTGCAGATATCAAACCCAACCTACATTGCATATACTGAACAACATCTTTTAATTGTAATAATAGTAGTAAAATGTATTACTTTTTATACTACATTCCTATGATTAGAAGGTCAAGCAGGGTTTGAAACCAAAGAGTAAGATGCAACAATATAGTTTAATTGGCCAGAAATTAGGCTATTTTATCTTTTTTGATAAATTTATTTCACCAGGAATCAATATAGAAATTGATGCTTTTCAGTTAAACATTCTTAGAGCTTGGATAGCATTTTCTTTCATCAAATGCTTTTCTTTAATTCGGGGGCTTATTTCAGTTGCATTTGACCTATTATGTTTGGCACATTAGTCATGCTGACTATTACAAAGAGAATATGAATGTGAGTTTTTTTTCATAATCATTATTACTTTTGGGTTGTTTAATTTATAAAATATGGTATATATATTCCTAAATCATAACATTATGGGAAGTATTATTCTTTCTTAACTTTTATTTGTTCATTACAAACATATTATTCCTACAAATACTTTTATTTTTCCCCTACAGTTTCAATTGCTCATCAGTTTTCTTCAGAGATGTAGCATATTTAAACACATATGAAAAACAATAAATAATTATATATAGAGATAAAATTGTATATTATTTTTATGTTGTCACTACCATTGTCAACAACATCATCTTCAACCATTATCAATCTGCTGTAGGATAAAGGTCTCTCCAATTTCAATCCATGATCTCCATTTTGTAACCTCTCTTCTCCACATCACTCCAACACACTTCCTTCTTATTTTTCATTTATCCATCTCACATGTGATCTTTTTCTAGGATTTGTACAATCTCTTGGAATCCAGAATTTAACTGTCCATCTATCATTATCTCTTGTAGCTATATCTCCAGACCAACTTCACTTCAGTCACTTAATTATTTTAATGATGTCAGTAACACCTGTTTGCTATCTCCCTCATGTATTCATTTTTGAGCTCTGTTTGCTACTCCTGACATTCATCTTACCAATGGAAACATCCATTATATTTATTTAGAATGTATTGAGATTATACTTCTAATGTAGACATGGGCTGTATCTTTTACAACACCTATGCTCAAGTTCATTATAAAATACCCATTTAGGTAGTCTTGCATTGATTATTTATTTTCCATATGTAATCAAATAATGTGATTTTACAATAGTGGACTTAATAGCACCAATCTAGCAAGCTGAAAAAATACTGATTGGTTTTATGATCTTTGCAATTGATTTTTTTAAATTTTACAGAATATCTTTTGGAATTTTTTAAAACCTTTTATTGCTTTGATATGGCATCCACATCTCATTTACACATAATAAATTTAGATGAATCAATTTATGTCTTAGTAAGCTGTTGAGACTTCGGCAAAGTTGTATTGACTAAGACTATTAATGTATGGTGTAGCTGAAAGTTATTCAGACCCATATAGCTATTTAAGTTAGATAGCTGGATTTGAAGACATATAGGTATCTGAAAATTTCAAATTTTCTACTTATTAGTTAAGTATTAGATAAATGCTGGGCTTGAGTTGGTATTTTAGATCTAGTGTCTGAATGTTCTAGCACCACACTGATGAGAGCCATTAGCTGGGGATAGGGATAATTCTAGATAGGGATTTTAAATTCTTTCTCTCATGGAATTCATCAGAAAAGCTTGTTTAGAGCTATTAGTATGCTCATTATATTAGATTTGTAATATAAGATTATTAAGTCATATGGTTATAACTTGATTTTATTACTATTATAGTATTGCTTTTGATGCTTTGATGATGTTATACTGCCAATGCTATTGTATAATGTAGCTGAAAGATATTCAGACACATATAGCTATTTAAGTTAGATAACTGGATTTGAAGAAATGTGTCTGAAAATTTCAGGTTTTCTATTTAGTAATTAAGTATTAGACATATGCTGGGCTTGGAGTTGGTATTTTAGATATAGTGTCTGAATATCCTAGCACCTCACTGACAATAGCCACTAGCTCGAAACCGGTTAAGGGATAAAGATAATTCTAAATAAGATTTTAAATGCTTTCTCTTGTGGCATTTATTGGAAAAGCTTGTTTAAAACTATTAACATGTTTGGAATTAGATTTGTAATGCAAACTTATTAAATTAGGTCACATGATGTATGACTTGGATTTTATTACTATTAAAAAGGTTTGCAAAGCAATACAGATTCCAAAGTATTTCTGCTGCATTTACTTAGTTAAAAAGAAAACTGTCAAGATTATTTATATAATTGAACGACATGAACCAAATTACTCATGTTCTATGACAGTGACTCAAGAGTGAATATAAATATAAAGTTAAAGCAGTATATACTTATCAAAACAAATAACAGTCTAACAATATGATGTATAAAACAGAGAAACATTAAAATAATATAAAACACTATTGCTAAGCACTTTCAAGTCGTTTGAGTCCTTATCAAGGCTGTACAAAAATTATTATACTCTACTAAGTGATAAATTTGAACATTTCATTATATTGGCCAGGAACAACTAATTGGAAAACTGGTTAACTCTGCATTAATAGTGCCAGAAGAATTTTTTATAGCATATAACTCCTTGATCTTATATATTTTATTATATGTTTCATATATTAATAAACAAAATGATTTTTGTATAGCCTTGATAAGAACTCAAATGAGTTGAAAGCACTTGGCAATAGTGTTTTATATTAGTTTAATGTTTCTCTGTTTTATACAATAGTCGTATTGTTAGATTGTGATTTATATTTTATAATAAGAGAAGTATTGGATTTATTACATCAAAACAAAGGAAGAAATGTGGTTATTTCTATGCAATTTATTGGAGAAATGCATTATCAGTGGCATTTGTAGGTAAGGATCTGTTACTATTGGCAGCTTTTTTAAATAAACAATTTGCTCTAGTTGCCCACAATAGCTTTTTTGTTGTAGGAGCTCTATTTTTAAGTATTAGAGTAAATTCCTTAGCTTAAAAAGCTATCAGATCATCAGTGTTAACTTATTTTTCTAATAATTACGTAGAAATAATTTCATATTTATTTATTTACGTCATAATTAACCCATCAAAATATTTAATTATGTGTATAATATATTAAGTTTGATGTCTGTATTCTTTCCAAAAAAAATACATGTAATATTCAAATTGATTTAGTCCTTGTCAACTCTATAATGATATAACGTTGAATAATCAAAACGAGAGATCATTTTGTAACTCCTATAATTCCAAATTGAACATTGCCACAATAAACGTAAAATAAAAGAGGCTATATTAATTTCAAGAAATCATTAAATGTTAATGACTCATCAATCATCAAACATTAAAAGAATAGAATTGTGGGAGAACTGAATGGAATTATGGGAGTTGTAAAATGATGTCTCGTTTTGATTATTCAATGTTACATCATTATAGAGTTGACAAAGACTAAAAAGAATATGGCCAAAAGAACTTCCAATAGAATAAATTAAATTATATGAATGTTAATGTATTTAATGTATATCAATTTGAATATTATATATATATATTGTAACAGTATAAATAAAATTAAAATGACTGCATCATCAAACCTATGTATTCTAATCTGAAAAACTTTATAAGTTGATAACAACAAGTACTACACAAGTTAGATGGTTTATTTACAATAATATGGATGCCACTTATCTATTTAGTTACAATAACCTTATAGGCTGTAGTAAATGTGCATATAACATGTTATATTATAATCTTATAATATGAGAAAAACAAGGAATCGATTTTCAAACCCAATGCAACATCCATTACTGACAGATTTTGCATTAACTTCAAGGAAAAGTAGAGATATAAATAAAATTTTGAGTTTAAGAACACTATGGCAATTACTAATAATACTAATGTTATTATACCTAATATATAATATGAATATGACAATCAAAATATCAAAATAATAACAAAAATAATAAATTATTATATATATATTGCTTCTTTACTTTCAGTAATAAATTTTACAATCTGTAAAACAATATTTTACTTCTATTAAGATATAATCTGTTATAAATAGTCAAAATAAGAGTCATAGATCACACGACCCTATTATCTTAAGCTTGTAAATTATAAACAATGAGGATTTTCAATTCCTCAACAAGCTTTATCATAAATGCTTAGCTAGAGAAAGCATTTAAAATATCTCTCTGAATCTACCCTACTACCTCTCTGAGGAGTGCCAAAGCATGAAAACATGGTCAGAGGTTGGGGGGAGGTTCTGACAGAGATATTATAAATGCTTTCTCTAGCTAAGCATTTATCATAAAGCTTGTTGAGAAATTGGCAATCCTCATTGTTTATAATCTGTTATAATTATAAAATAATGTTATTTCAAATCCTTTTTATTATAGCTCTTATTATCAATAATTGCAATACTCACACATATTTATTTACCATTCATTATTTAAATTATTTTTAATTTTTATATTAAAATCCTAAAAGATGGAGAAGTATATTTCATTGCATATTCACAATATTTAACTTTTCCACATGTGATAAAGACAATGCTACTTGTGTACTAAATGTGCAATAGAAGAGAAGATAGGTCTTTTCACATTCATATCAATACACTGGTATCTTTTGAATGTTGTTATTTTGGCAACCATTTACAAAGTTATCAAACATTACAAAGTTACCACTGCATTGATATGAATGTGGAAGACCATTCTATCTTAGTATTGATTGGGTCATAAATAAATGTTAATTATATAATTTAACCTAACTGTGCCATTGCTATTTGTTGTACATAAAACCAGAAAATACAATGTGTTAAATAGACCATATATTAGAGCACATATTGTCCCTGATGATACATACAAAGTTTATTGAAATTGTGACAGAATATCTCAATGCTTTTGTTCTTGGTTAGTTAGTGATGTACAGAATATGATAAAATCCCATTTACCTCATACACCACCTCTGCTTTGCTTTTTTAATTCTAGAATATAATCCAGAATTTGTCACTTCTATATATGTTTATGATACTAGGACCTTAATTTTTAATAAATAAGTTTGCTAGCCAATAGGATGATTGAACTTATTTTCTAATATTATAATTGATGCTTTACCTATTCCAGTAAGAGCCTCATTGCTATTGATTTCATTTGATGTTTAAATTAATGATGAAAGAACCTAAAGTTTATATTCTTACCTTTTATTGCAAAGCAAATACTCTATATGACATTTCTATATTAAAATCCTGATTATATCTGAGCTACAGCCAATTATGTTATGAGGCTGACTATAACTTTTACTGTCTAAATGGCATACAATCACCATGTGATAGTTGACATTGATGCAATGGATTACATATTTAAGCCTGGAATAGTAATTTTTAGTAGTTTTATAAATCATGTCATCTTGTTCATGGTCGGCTATAAGGTCTCACATAAATAAAAATCGTAAATTAGGGTTTTGAAGTGTAGTTTTAAGATACAGTCATTAGCAAGAATGATAATTAATTATATAGTCACACAATTTATTTTAGGTAATTTAATGTATCTTCATGTACTGCTGTGATGGAACTTCACAGTGTATTCTTGCCGTGACCGAATTATACTGTAACAGTTTTGTGTTATATCACTAATTCTGCCTGTTACAATCTGGGTGGACTTTTCGGTTACAATATATATATAATAAAGCTAAAACAAATTCTATAGCATCATTGGTATCTTTAGAACATGAAAAGATATTTTGTTATAATTATGACCTGCATAAATGATTTGCACTGAACATAATAGCAAGAAATGTAAAATTAAAGAAGCATGATTATTAAGTGTAGACTCAATAACATAAATACTCGAAAATATAATTTCATATTTCTGTTTTTATTGTTTTTACTTTTATTTTCTTTGACAAAGCCATGCAATACTAAAAATGCATTAATGTTATACCTTATGTTTTTATTATTCTTGTGTATGAAATTGTGATAGCATGCATTCAATATTTTATTATTGTGATAGAACTACATAACTCACTTAAATATAGTCAATATTGTTATTTTACCAAATTTATTGTATGGTAGTGAAACATGGACTCCCTTTCATCATAGAATGAAGACAGAGAAAAATAATAATTTAAGAGTGCACTATAAGAATTTGAAATGTGATGAAAAGATCATAAATTGGATTGTACAACACAGCTGCATATGGGTGATATTTTTAACCTACTATTGTACATATATATGAAATAATTGAAGAATAATGAAACAGACAAATTTGCTCAGTTTTATGATAAAATGACCAATATTTACATTATAAGTATTACCTCAAAGACTTTTTCAAAAGAAATACAATATTTTATTATTTTCATTATAGAATATGATGGAGAGACAATATGACTAAAGATAGATTAGTATGAGAAACTTGAGATAAGATGTCAAACTCTTTGAGAAAGATATTTTGCTGCAGAAGTTAAAAATAAACAGTACCAGGTATCATGTAGAACATACACAATGTGTACTAATGAAAAGTTGACTAAGTCAGTCTCTAAACTATTTCTGCCACATCTGAATCATTTTATATTATATAGCAGCACTTTAACAATTCATAAAATTTTAAGGTGCAAATGGATTTGGATTATGACATGAAATATGATAGTGTGTTTATATTTTGGTGGATTATCTTCATTGATCGACTTGCTGTCACAAAATCTTGATACCTATTTGAAAACATTCTTTTGACTTACAGATTTACTGCTGTACACAATTTGAATCATTTCAAATGTTTCAGTAGCAGTTATGCACAATATAAACAAAATTTAATGTTAGATATTCTTCCGTTATAGGTTAAGGATAAATTGTTACATTTAATGTCATAATCAAACCACTAAATATCACATGATCATCATTTTTTATGCTTACACAAACTGTTTACGCAGATGCTAGACTCTTCATACAGTAACACAACTCAGTACAAGTCAAAGTAATCAATGGATGAAAGAAGATTTGTGCATAAAATCCCTATCTAATGCCTACTCATACAATACTTCCAGACTAGTTTGTAGCTTGTGTTGTGAGGTGACTTGGATTTGAGAGCACTGCATCTACATTTTATAGCAACCATCCAGCAGCCAACTTATACCATTTTAGCTAACTATAAAGCTTTGAATCCAAAATGAAAACACAATAAGGTTTTCAACAAGTTCATTAGCTTGTCTAGTCATATAGATCTGAACTCAGTTCAGCATCCACACTTTTTGGTGTCTTTTGATTCTTTAATAACCACAGTCACCATAAATCCTACTGGGCAGGATTGGTATTAAACCATTAAACATCACATGATCACTATTCCTTATGCTTAAACAAGCTGTTTACACTGAGGCTAAACTCTCCATACAGTAGCAACATATTCATTGATTACTCTGGTTTGCACTGAGTGGTGCTACACTATGGAGAGTTTTACCTATGTGTAAAGAGCTTGTATAAGCATAAAGAATGATGCTCAGGTGATGTTGTGTAATTCAATACCAATCCAGCTCAACATGATTATGGTGACTGTCTGGTTATTAAAGAACCAAAGACACCAAAAAGTATGGATTCTGACCTGACTTCAGACTTATATGGCTATATAAGCTAATGAGCTTGAAGTGAAAACATTATTGTGTTTTCATTTTGGACTCAAAGCTTTAAAGTTAGCTAATAAGGTAAAAGACAGTTGTTGGAAGGTTGCATTAGATCCTAAGATCTAGGTGCAGTGCTCTCAGCTCCTTCCTGATGAAAGCCACAAAATAGAAACTAGTCTTGGGATATTGGATGAGTAGGCACTAGGTAGGAATTTTATGCACAAACCTTCCTGCATCCATTGATTACTCTGGATCACAATGAGTGGTGGTACTATATGGAGAGTTTAGCCTCTGTGTAATGTTATAATTCATAATACTAACATACTGTCACCTAAAATTTTTATGATGAAGAGCTAAACTATGTTGCTATGTAGCAATATATGTTGATTTAGATGTTGTTTTGCATGCTGTTTGAAAAAGAAACAATCACATCCAGTGTGTTTTCATTTAAGATTGTTTTAATTCATTGCAAACTTCCCTTTTAATCTTTTTTTTTTTTCATGTGTCAAAGTATCGGCCAGGAAGCGAACCTGCAAACCTGGGACAACTGCTTGTAAGGCAGCTGTGCTGACCACTTGACCACCAACGCTTGACCACCTTTTATATTTTTTTTTTTTGGTGGAGGGGAGGGAGAAGGAAAAAAGTTTCTCTTTGGGGGGGGGGGGTGGAATAATCGTACTAATTTACTAGTAGCTTTCACTTATTAAATACTTATGGTAGACCAAATACTGAGGGCTAGATATAGCATTATTATAATTTGTTTTATGTTATTCAATAAGCCGTTTCTTAACATTAAAAAAATCTATTGGTTTATTTTCCGAGAGTTCATAAGACATCTGATCATCAGAAGTGACCATTAGAGTGGCAATCTTTGGACTTGGAGATCGAGTCCACTATTTTACCGTTGCACAAAACATAAGCGAAGCATTTTATTAGTACTTATTCCGGATAATTAATATATATATGAAGAACAATACTAAGTAATTTTCTGAATATTTTTTTTTAACTTGATTGTTATAACCAATCAATATTTCTAATTAGTAACATAGACTATTAGTTAGATATATTTATTCATAATAATTTTTTCTGGTATATGAAGTATTTATTTTATTAATGCAATATTTGATATTGATTTTCTTTTATCTTTTGTTCATATTATTCAACAAGATTCGGATTTTTTTTTTAAATAATGCAATTATAATTTTTTTTCTTTTAATCAATAATATCTCGTATTATGTTTTATACATAAGAGCGCATTAGTTAAATTTTTAATAACCTATTGTGATGTATATTTGAGTTTTTATTTTATAACAAAAAAGTAATTAATTATATGTCTTCAGAAACATAATAATAAAATTTTATTACAGTATTTTATTTTACTGAAACCGAAACATGTAACAGTGATTGAATGAAATAATGAGAATACTAGTTAAATTAGGACGCATTATGGGAGGTCATGTGACATTCTACATGCACTTTTAGAATATGCAGGTATTTACTTATTACGATTAAAGTCATGCATAAATAAGTACTATTTTTGAACGAGTTTGGTCATTTCACAGAAGAATCATCAAATAAAAAGATTTAGGGCAATAATCCCACCCACTACATAAAGAATTGTTAAAGAAAATAAGTAAAACGTACAGCTTTTTATTTAATAAATAATATTTCTGTAGTGTAATTTTCACTGCATTATTCACACCCAATATAGGTACTGGTTTCTGTCCGCTTTTAATACCCCAACATATGACCAATGACCCCCAAGATACACATTTCATGATGAACCAGAACTTATTAGTTGGCTCAGATTTCAATCTCTTACACGTCTTTGTAATTGTTCAGTATATACAGATAGCCATATACTACACTTTAATTATTAAGTGTCAAATTTACTGCTCTCACAATTTTGACTAACCACTTGATGAAAGTACATTAATAATTTTTATTAGTCATACATTATACTAGAGATTATCCACTTAATGAATAATATTTCTGGGGTATAATTTTCCCTATACCATGCTCTCACAAGGTAGGGACTAGATTCTAATCTCCACAAGGTGTTAAAATAGGATAGAAATCAGTCCTTATCATGCGTGATAGTGGTGTAGTGAAAATTACACTACAAAAATATTATTCATTAAATGGATAATGTCTATTGTAATGAATGATTAATAAAAATTATTAGCATAATTTCTATTTGAAAAGAGAAGTATTATCAATGGAGGAGAAGATTTACATCTAGGTTTGGCAATGCTTGTGTGTCAAAACCAGCAAGAACACTAAAAAATAAATGTTGATTAAATTTATATGATTTTGTAATAACTGTAAGCTATAAATGATTTTTTTTTTCTGTTAGTATTGGCAAGAACTTTTTTTTTCTTAAGAAATAAGAAATATTTCTAAGAAAAGCTAACAAAGCATTGGTCATTTCAATTTAATTTTCCAAGATTATTATCATTCATAAAGCACCACGAGGCATTAATTGGTATTCGGTCGCTTTCTCAGTCCTGCCTGTCTTGAAATGAATTTCTCTCTGCAGGAAAGCTAAGCTTCAACAACTTAAGACGAAGGAAATTAAGACTAGCAGCTTAAATTCATCTGGAAAAGAACCTCCTATAGCAATGATATACGGAGATATTTCAAATACAATAATGTTTAATAAATCTACTTTTTTCAAATATAGAATAAAACCGTTATGACAGAGAGTTAATCGTTTTTATGTAATCCATCCAAATGTCGTGGATGGTATCCCCCCTTCCCCAAACATACCTCAGTTAAGAAAAGATGTGAAAAATGTCAAGATAAAATAATAATGATTTTGTATTTTATTTTTTTAAAAAAACGTGATAATAAATTGTTGGTTTTAAACTACAGGAATCTACATTACAATTGGTTAATTAAAGTCATGTGATCCGATTTTGAAGACTGAATTCTAACATTTGATTGTTAAAAACGATAAAAATGTTTCAATTTCTCTTCTACGGATTTTGTAGGCTTAGGAAAAATAAATAAACAACGTGTGTGTGTGTGTGTGTGTGTGTGTGTAGTGCATGTAAGGTTTGCTATTAAATCAGATTTATTCATAATTAAAACAAACAACGCATGTGCTAGTTGTTCTATAGTACTTCTTAAATTTTCTATAAAAATAATATCTTTTGATCTTAAAATGTAAACTCATGTGTAATCTGTGTGCGTGCGTGTGTATTGATGCGTTTCATATTTTTTTTAGCAACTGGTTGTGTATAATACGAACATATCTCAAGATAAGGTTAAATGAAGTTTCTGATATGCGATCTTTTTTTTTTTATTGGTGGAATTGAGATAAGAGGTACACCAAAAAAAAAAAAATCCAAATTTAAAAATTTATGTGGTGCAGAGAAAGGGATCCGCTTGCTGTGTCTATAATATGAGATTTATATTAGACCTCAGATACCCCCCCCCTTCCCAATAGATTTAGAGATTTTCTTAAGGTAGCTGGTATACAACCAATCCATGTTGATCAGTAAACGGGTATGTTTACATTTATTTCTAGCTAGGAAGTAAACCAATAATCAAAACCTATTCTAATTCTCAGTACCTGGAAATTAGAAGGCCATATAAGTACTGCTTCATTACCTGCTTTTCTATGAGATGTTGAAGTGTTTTATCTCGCATTGAACTTACTTATTTAAAAAGTTAATTATATTTTCATATTTTTTTTTTATATTAAAAATAGATATTTATTAGAAACTATTGAGAGTAACTAGTTGTACATGTATGTAAATTCTTGATGCTAGTGTACCAGAATCACTATTGAGTCGTGTAACACTTGAGCTTTGGCAGATATTGATGCATGTTCACTGATCTGGTAGGGTGACTTTGTCCCAGGTTTCTTGCCAAAGCCATCCCGATGCCAACAGTTGGTCTCTGTCCCTAAAATGCCTGAGCAACTTCGTGTAGGTGTTGTAGACATTGGTAGATACATGTCTCAAGATGTATTTGCATCTGGTAATCCACACAGCAAAGTTCAGAAAAATGGACATTCTTATGGTGGCAAAAATCCGTCTTGATTGTGTTTTGAATTAAGAGTGCTTCACTGATGTTTAGTGAAACATTTTCATTGACGAAAGTCCGCAGTGAATAAAGATAAGGGCAGGAATGCAACAGGTGCTGGATTGTTTCATCCACTGTGGAGAATAATTGGCATTGAGGGTTATATATATTTCCATATTTGATGCAAAAAATGAGGAAGGGAGGAATGCAAATCAAGTAATAGGAAACAAAATCGATAGTTTAACTTGCTTATTTAAATTATTTTGAAACAAAACATCCACATGACTTCCTTTGTTTATATTTATCATATGCTTCCAGAAGCAGTTTATTTTTCATATGCATCTATTATGCTGTTAAGCTAGTAGCTAAGAATTCAAGTTCCTTATTGGTAAAAGCCATATGCCAGAAAACTTATGAAGATAGAATTGTGTCCTTAATTCACATTGATTATTCAAGCTTACAATAGATGCCTCTGCAGTAGAATGAAAAGAATTGCTGAAAGCATGTGTTAAATGTAAGTTGAATAAGTCATTTATGTTTCATGAGTAATTTACTATTCTGCCCTATGCTTTATACTAGCAGATAGACTTGTGTTCAAATCTTAGAGCTTTTTCTGTTTAGAACATTAGTTTAATCATCATCATTGTTTTCAACCATTATTAAGTCACTGCAGGATGGACTCCTTAAGTTTGATCCAGTTTCTATGATCTCTAGTTTCTTTTTTCTAAATCACATTAGCAAACTTTCATCTTATATGTGGTCTCCTTCAATGCCTTTTACAATCACTTGCAATTCAGTTCAAAATTTTAACTATCTATCTATTATCATCTTTTCTAGAAGTATGTTCAGCCCAAAACCATTTACAGTCTCTTAATGTTTTTCAATGATATCAATAATAATAGTTTCTTCTATTTCATTTCCAATCTTGCAAATAACCCAGAATCAAGTATTTCACAATGTTGATTCTAAGCCAGAAACTAGTTCAGAAAATCTAAATATCCTATTATCCAATATTCATTGATTATGCAAGCTTCCAATAGATGGCTCTGAAAAAGAACAATAAGAACAATTTCTGAAGGCATTTATTTAAAACATTAACCTACTCATAACTGATAATTATCATATAACTTTTCTACCTTTTTAAATCCTATTATCATTGATACCATGATTATCAAATCAGAATATTGGATCATTAAAGTGACTCTTTTGTCTGAATATATATAGTATCCAATTGGTCTGGAGATGAGGATTTTCCGATAGAGATTTTGAATTCTTTCTCTGTTGGCACTTATAATTAAAGCTTGTTTTGGAGCTAGTGGTAAACTCCATCTAGTGAACATTTTAGCGCACGCTTAAAAGCAAGTTGCACAATTTTTTTGTCTTGTTTTATTAATTATTATAGTGTCCATAGTAGATATTTTTCCTGAACTTATAACAAGCAGTTTTAGGACTATTATGATTTTGGCAAATTGCCAAAACAATTTTCATTTAATCTTTTTATTTTGAGTCTGGACACTAAACAAAATGGTACTGCCTGCTTGATTTTGTTCATTCCATCACTAATCCAGATTGATCTATTTTAGTAACAGTCACTTGTTCAGTCCATTTTTATTTTAGCTAACAGTTTGTGTATAAAAATAATGAATTTATATTTTAATTTTTCTAGATGGATATCAGAACTAACCAGGCCAACCACAATGATCTGGATTCAATCCCCTTTTGCACAATTAACAACAACTTTCCACATTGGGTTTGGCAAAATGAAAGGGGAGTTTTAATTTACTTTGAAAGTTTATTGTTTTATTTTAAATACATTTTCGTTTATTTTAAGAAGATTGGCTATCTTAATATAAAGCTGAGCATTGATTGTATATATGTGTGAGGATAGTAGTCTGGACCAACAGATGATTGCTGTTTTAGCATGAAATAGGTATATTGGTGATTATTTATATTTTCAACATTGTATGATCAGGTGGGTCAACAATATAAGATGGCATGGAGAGTTGAGGGTTGTGTGAAAGTTTGAGTTCAAATCCCTTATATTACATTATATATGTGCAGGTATGTGTAAGCTTGTACAGTGTATTAATTTAATGATTTTAACAAAAATAAAATCTATTTAATTTTAGTATATACTAATGTTTTTTAAAGATTTAAATGACCCATAGAAAAAAAAAAGGAAATATTAATTGAAGCCTTAATCATAAATTTTTTTTAAATATTTAATTATAGATAATAAAATTGAAATTTATTTTCTTCATATTAATTAGTATCAAAACTATTTTACATTTGATATGTCTTTTAAAAAAAGTGTAGATTACTAATATAAAAATTAAAATTAACATCTTAAGCTGCTTAATTATATTAAACTTTTTTATGTTGAGATATGTAGAGTTATGAGTCAATGTGAAGGTATAAATTGACGTCAATCAGACCTGGAGAACCTCACTTGTGGACATTCTATAATATTTATTTAGATTGGCCTAAAAAGTGAAATTAGATACAAAGTTAAGATGACTCTTATCTTTTCAAAGTCTCTATCTTGTGCTTTCGTTTGAGAGTATCCTTTATACTTAACAAGTTAAGATATTAAAATAACATTACAGCACATGTGTATAGGGTGTAATTCCCTTTTGATTAAAATTATAAGTTTTTTGTACATTTGATGGCAAAACCTTAAGCAAAACGGAAGTAATTTCAATAAAAATGACTAGATGTTAGTATTGGTCAGAGTAAATTTTAAAAAGGTTAAGTTTCAGATGAAGAGAAGTTAGAGATAAAATTCAAGTAAAAAGAAAGTCTTCTCATTGAATGCAATGAATTTGTAAATTTTGTTTTTGTAAAATAATATTAATTATTTGTTTTTTTTTATTGTTATTTAGATTTAGATTGCTATATGAAATTTTTACTTTGCAAAAAAAAAATAAAACAAATGCAAATATTGTGGTGTAAAAAAAGAACTTTATCTTTTTTATTGCATTGCCAAATTTATATAAAAATTATATGGTAATGTATATTTGTATTCATGTATTTGTAGTTCTGAAGAAGATTGCTGGGGCAACCGAAACTATCAATAGTGTTATAAAAAGCATTATATAAGTAATGAAAAAGATAAATGATATTAATATGTGAAAAAAGAAGTTATAGCAAAAATATATATTTTTTAGATTAAAACTACTACATTTTTTAAAAAAATTATACATTGAATTTTTAAATTTCAAAGATTCTTTTAATTAAAACAATAACTGCTTTTTCCATACAACATTGCTACCTAGGGCAACCCATGTAAATCAATGAATGTTATAAGGTTTTATGCATCAAAATCCCTATCTAGTGCCTTTTCATCCAGTATTCCCAGAATAACTTCTGGCTTATGACTCAGTTCAATATCTATAAAATGAGTTTCTTGTTTTTTTAAATTATAGTTACCATTGTATGGAAGAAGTTGTTATTGTTTCTAATAGATTGTGTAAGCATATGAAATAGTGATCATATAATGTTTAATGATTTAATACCAATCCTCACCAAAAGATGTTGGTGACTACTGTGATTTAAAAAGCCACAAATTTATAATGTATGGCAATACAAGCAAATTAGATTGAATTGAAAACATTTTTGTGTGTTCAGTTTGGGACCATAGCTTTACAGTTAACTAAAAAATAAAAGGTGGTTGCTGGAAGCATGCCTTAGATCTAAAAGTTTAAGTGCATTTCTCTCAGATCCAAGGGTCTTCATTGATGAAAGCCATAAGCCAGACATTAGTGTTAGGACATTGAATGAATAAGGATCTAAATAGAGATTTTGATGCACAAATCTTAAAGTATCCATTGATTTCAATAGTTTGTGCTATATGATGCTATTCTATAAAGAGTATTGCTACTGTTTTAATAGATTGTGTAAGCATATGAAAAGATGGTCATGTGATGTTTATTGTTTAATATCAATCCTAGCCAAAGGATGTTGGTGATTATGGTTATTAAAAAAACCCAAACACCAAAATTTATCGATACTGGATTGAGTTAATATCTGTATGAGTATACAAGCTAATTAGCTTGGATTGAAGACATTATTGTGTTTTTACTCTGGGCTTATAACTTTATAATTAACTAACAAGGTAAAAGGTTGCTATTGGAGGAATGCATCCAAAGATCTGAGGCCATTGCTCTCACATCAAAGGCTTCTCACTGACGAAATCCATAAGCTAAAAACTAATCGAGGAATATTGAAATCAGTAGGCATTAGATTGGAACCTTGATGCATAAACCTTCTAACCTCCATTGATTGCTATGGCTTAAACTAGGTGGTACTATTGTATAGAAAAAGTTGCTACTGCTTTAACAGATTGGATAAGCATATGAAATGGTGGACATACGATGTTTAATACTTTTAACTACTTGAAAAAAGTATTCTTATGAACATGTATTATTAAACATGATAAATCACATCTAAGTATTATGAAAAGTAATATTACAAACTAAAGGGTACAAGTTTTTATTATGTTCTGGATTTGTAAATTAATAAAGGGCATTTGACCTAAAAACATTTCTACAATGATTAAAGTTTTGAATCATCAAGATTGTTGTATTCTGAAAAAATATTTATTAAATGTAATAGCATTTATTAAACTACTTTGGCAAAACTGAGATGATAACAGCATGAATCCATGTTTCTAAAACTTTGAAGTGTGTATTAAAATGAAAAGCCAAGATAATAAAAATAAATAAAAATTATTTTACGTCATCTGGATTTTGTAAACAATAATAGTTATTTTTATAACTTTAGAAAATATTACAAGAATTATCAAATGAAATTGAACAAGTGGGACTAAAGATAAATTTTAAAAATAAAGTAAAGAAATGTTCAATAGTTTTTCAAAAAAAAAAAAAAGATTGATGGAAAAGATTTAAAAAAAATTATTAACTATAAATACCTTGATCCAATTATTAACACAGATGGAAAAATAATGAATGAAATTCATTACAGAATTAAAATTTGGATAAGGGTTTTTGGTGGACATATTTTTTTTTTTTTTTTTAAAAATCTACATATTTGAAAAGGGTTTTTAATAAAGTATCTTATCAATGCTTACATATACATCTGAGATTTAAAGTCTTAACAGAATAATAATGCTGAGATTTCAGAAAACTAAAAAGGGATTGACAGAAAAAAATAGTGATCAAAAGAAATATATAGATCAGAAAAAGGAACAGACATTGTTGAAATCATTGAAAAAAATTAACAGGTTAAAATGGAGTTAGATAATGCTCGTTCTAGAAGAGCGAATAAGCTTTAGATTGGATTTGAACAGATTGTTTTAAAAGATATAAAAAGAAACCACATGTGACATGAATTGATGAGATCAAGAGAGAAATTGGATTAATCTAAGAAAGATCTTATTCTACAGTGGGCCAATTATGGAAGCAAGTGATGATGAATGTAATAGTTAATACTTTCTATGAAATTCTTTCAATCTATATTCTTTTGAAATGGTCTAGCAATGTGACCTGTAATTTTTTTACATTATATTTCTCTATAGTCACACCTCATCTAATAAGTCAGTAATGTTATGGTATTGCTCACTTTAGTCAAGAAGTAAGACTGGCTGATTCTAATCAAAATATTCTTGGGTCAATTTCTTCACTGAGAAAGTTTTCAAAAACATCCAAGTTGGTCCAATTGGCTGAAAATATTGTGCTCTAACTATTACATTGGTTCTCATGTCAGTTTACTGACCATCTGAAATCTTTCATTGGTTATTCAAACTGTTAATACAGTAGCAAATTTTCCATACAGAAGTACCACCCAGAGCAACCATAGTAATCAATGGATGCAAGAAGGTTTGTGTATAAAATTCCTATGCTATGCCTAATCATGCAATATCACTAGACTAGTTTCTAGCTTGTGGATTTCATCACTGAAGAACCTTGAACCTGAAAGCACTGCACCTAGATCTTAGACTCTAATGCAATCTTATAACAGCCACCTGTTTTGGGTTACCATTAACCTAAAGGAAGAATTCTTATAAAATCCTCTAAAACATCCCATGATCATTATTTCCTATGCTTCCAGATCCAAGGTTTTTCACTGATGAAAGCCACAAGCTAGAAACTAGTCTGGGGATATTGGTTGAATAGACATCAGATGCAGATTTTATGCACAAACTTTCCTTGCAAACATTGATTATGAAGGCTTGCACTGGGTGATACTAGTTTGTGAAAGCATATGAATTGGGAACCATATGATGTTTTAGTGATTATTCAAGCTATCAATACATAATGTACTGAGGATAAGGCTACATTGAAAGGAATTTAAAAAAAAAAATCACGCAATACTTTTGTTGGGTTTGATTTTCTGAGTGAATCACAAAAAAAGCAAGATACAAATTAAGCAAATGGAAAAGTCATCTATAAGTTTCATACCATTTGTAAAATAATCAAAAATAAAATGAAAAAAAGTAACATGAAAATAAAATACTTAACAATCAAACCAGTGCACAATGATTACATAAAAATGCATTTAATAAATTTGATCATTATAAGGATTCTACTTTAAAAAAAAATTAGAAATTTAAATTAGTGATAAGAATAAATGTAACTTAGCTACAAATTTAATTGCTTGCTGAATGTTTGTAATGATGAAACTTGTTGAACGTATTTGAAATCATCATAGATTCATTTGACTGTTAAATATATTATTATTTGTTTTGATTTATGAAACTTATCGATTACTTTTTTCTTTCGTTTGATTTGTACCTTAGTATTACATAGAATAACAAATCTATTTTCAATGTTTGTAATGATGAAACTTATTGAATGTATTTGAAATCATCATAGATTTATTTGACTGTTAAATATATTATTATTTGTTTTGATTTTAATCTTTTCCAAAATATATGAAATTTATCAATTACTTTTTTCTTTCGTTTGATTTGTATCTTAGTATTACATAGAATAACAAATCTATCTTGCAGTGGAGCATCGTTTATGCTAGCACTAAATGTTTTCTCTCAAATTATTTTATTCTAACACTAAATATTTTGTCTTAAATTATTTCAACCCTCATTTCATCCAATTTACTTTTGTTTATAGTGATTTTTAAAATATCCATTTTAATATTAATATTTAATCTTACATCCCATTTTTCTGCTCCAAATAGAGTTAACTTGTCCTAGGTTCCTCTACAACATTTTGTTTATGTCCTGAAGGTAACTATATACCAGTCAGGCCATGATAAAATACAACATGTGCAAAAATCGGTATATTAAAACAGGCAAATCTCTCTATATGTATTGCCACTCAGTGCAAGCCAGAGTAATCAATGGATGCCAGAAGGCTTGTGCATAAAATCCCCATCTAGTGCTTACTAATCCAAGGTCCCCAGACTAGTTTCAACTTGTGGCCTTTGTCAGTAAGGAGCGCTGTACCTAGATCTAGGTGCAGCACTCTCAGATCCAATGCTCCTCACTGACGAAGGCCACAAGCCAGAAACTAGTTTGGGGATATTGGATGAGCAGGGATTAGATGGGGATTTTATACACAAGCCTTCTGGCATCCATTGATTACTCTGGCTTGCACTGAGTGGCAATACGTATAGAGAGATTTTGGCTGTTTTAATAACAGTTATAAGCAAGCAGAAGGAATGGTGATCATGTGATGTTTATTGGCTTAAAATTGGTATATAACAATATTTATTAAGCAGTAATAATTATGATGTAAAAACATTAAAAATATAGTAATTCATAAATTTAAATAAGCTATAATTTAACTTCGAATGGAAGTATATATATTCACGCAAGAAGTTAACCAATTTTCTGTATGTGTTTTCACATTTAAAAATCTCTTCCACATACACACATGTATATTAGCAAATACATATAATCCTTTTAAAAATAACTATTGTTCAGCAATTTATATGTCTTTAATGGATAAGGTACTAGTTCTGTATACAAATAAACTCTTCAAAGTTCGCAATCCGAACGGCACACATAACTTATACTTTTATTTAACCATAATTCCACTATTGTTTCTCACTTGTGGTTTGGTTAGCTTTGTTTAATTACCTTATCGTCAGTAAAAATTTTTATCCGACAGCAAATAACTTTTTATTTACTACACTCCATTTGATTGCGTGAGAATTTATCTATTAGTCTACCTTTATTTACATACAAATTTTATTCAATTCAATTTGATATTATGGCGATCTCTTTGCAGCGCTTCTAGAATAGTTTTTGATAGGAAAGTATTTACAAAAATAAATGATTTTTATTTACACATATGTTTATACACACAGACATTTCACATTTTGTTTTTCTCATTTTTTTATTCCATAAAACCTTTGATTTTACAATGTTCTACTTTCTATTTACTTCCTCCAAAACCTCATCACCATTTGTCTTTTCTTGTAAATATAACGCAAACAAATTTTTCTTATTTTTAGTCTATCATCATCATTATCAACCATTATCAATCATGAAGGTCTCTCCAAGTTTAATCCATCTTCTCCGATCTCTTTCTGGGTCTTTTACAATCTCTTGGAATCCAGTTTAATATTTCAATTGTCCATCTATTATCATCTCTTCTAGCAATATGTCCAGCCCAACTCCACTTCAATCTTTTAATTTTTTCAATGAGGTCAGTCTATACTTTATCCAAAATTATATTGTTAATTTCCCTCACTTTTTTAATATTATTTTCCTTTATATGTGAAATATTTCATAGATGTATTTAAAATTTCAACTCTGACACACATTCGTTAAACAAGATGTCAGAAAAAAAAGTGACCAGATAAATGCATTTCATGCTGAATCAGCACTCTTCAGTTGGCCTAAATCACAATCTCATATATGTGTTCAACACTTCTTCATTGTTTGGCAACGTCAAATTACTATAATTTGGATTACAAGTGTCAAAATTTCTGCATGCCCACTTTTAACACTCATTGCCTTTGGAAAAATGCATTAAAGATTATTAATAATCTTTATTAGATTAGAGATTATCATGCCATTCCTAGACCAGATATAATCTTTAAAGTCATTTAAAGATTAATATACCTGTTTTTATTAAACAATCACATGCTATCATTAATTATTCGTTATTTTCCCAATTATCTTTTTAGATATACTTTGATCTTCATTTCTACCATACATTATTAAAACATATAAACAAAGTCATCTAAAAAAAAAGAAACCCCCTCCCCTGCTTAACTAACATTCTTCAATTACCTAAAGTAGATAATGTCAAACTTGTGATTGCAGAACATTTTTCGATGCTGGTAGATGAAATTGTAATCATTTAAAACAGTGATGGTGAATGTATGGCACGTGTGCCCCAGATGGTACTTTGGAAATTTTTATGGCACACGAACTATTTATATATCACAATTTTCTTCAATATTTTTTTTTGCTGCTAGTACTAATAAAAATTTATTGTAAACTAAAGGTAAAATAAGTAAATATATATTATATTAGAATTCAATTTACAATTGAATACTGATTAGAAGCAATAAATTATGATATTTTAAGTCAAATAAAGTGGTACCGGAATACTGCGGTATCATATTTTTTAAACTTGCCAAATGATTCCAATAAAGCTAGAAAGTAAACTCAGTAAAATATTTTATAACTCTTTGAAATAAGTTTTTTCAAATCTAAAGTAAAAGTAATCAAGTGGTTTTCTGTCCTAATTTTTTTTCACCCAAACGTGTTGACATCCTTCATTTTTTTAATGTAATCAAAATCGTGAATAAAGGAATGTAATGTGTAATCAACACCATCAAATAATGTTTTTTTTATTTTGCTTGAAGTTTTGCTGTAAAAGTGAAATGATAAATCTTTAATTATTATAAAATTAAAACTTCTTTTATGTTGTTATTTTTAAAACAAAAAAATTTATTATTATAAGATATAATAAAATATCTATATATACAACAAAAAACATGAAAAAAATAAATTTTCAATAGAAAAGCTTTTTTCGATACATACAATTTGTATCTTTTTCAATATGTCTGCTGACGATTACCGTTAAATACATATAGCGACATCTATTCATAATAAAACCAACTAAAACAATATCAACATCATTATTTTACAAATATATACAATACAACATAAAAATTATATATATTCCTTCATTGAGTATAGGATATTCAAATATACTCAAAAACATATAAAATATATTAATATTGATATTTTGCCTATCTATTTATACCATTTATGGATAATGATATAAAAAAGAAAATTATAACAGATATAGAACTTGCAAATGTATCTACGGAAGAAAAGAAGAATTTATATTGTATAATAGCTAATCAGTTGTATAATAATAATGATGATATAAATGATCAAAAAAGATCCTACAGTTATAGATGCATTACTAAAGAAATAAAAGATATATGTATTAACGAAGATATTATCATATATAAAGAAGATAAAGGTTGTAAATTTGTAGTTATATATAAAAATGAATATATAGATAAAATAGAATGTGAAATAAAAAAAGAAGGTTATGATGTTTTAAATAAGGATCCTATTGGACGAATAAAGGGTAGATATATAAAATTATTGATAAAAATGAGGGATAATAATGTTATTGATATGAAAAAATATAGATCTTTATACCCTTCATCTTTTGAAAACCCTATGTTTTTGCTAAAATAAAAACTCATAAAGATAATAATCCAATTAGATTATTATTTAATTTTAGTAATTTTATATTACAAAAGTTTAGTAGTTATTTAAATAAATGGTTAGCAGAGATATTAGGTTACGGTGAATATTGTATTAAAAACACAGACGATATAGTAGATAAATTAAATAATATACAGGTAAATAGATGTAATAGCATTTTTGTAATGGACATTGAAAAAATGTACCCTAGTATCCCAAGAATAAAAAGTATTGAAATATTAATAAAGAAATTGTATGGAAAAATTAAGGATATGAAAATAGTAAAAATAATTGAAGAATGTTTAATGTTAGTACATAATAATTTATATTTTAAATATAATAATAAATATTGGTATATAAATAAAGGATGGGTGATGGGTTGTGCTATTAGTGGTTTGATTTCATCAATATTTATTGATGAGTTAGAGATTAATATAGTTAAAAATAGATTGATTAATAAGGATATAACACATTATTTTCATTATGTAGATGATACTTTAATAATTGGTAATAAAAGAATAATAAAACATATGTATAATGATTTTAATAAAAATATATATAATATAAAATTTACAATTTCGGAAATTAAACAAAAAATAAAATATTTAGACATAGAGCTTAGTTTAGATAATAATAAAAAAATTGTATTAAAATATTTTATAAAAGAAGATAATATGAGGAAAATAATTGCTGTCGATTCACAACAGGCATGGACCCAAAAACTTGCAGTAATTAAAAATTTTAAAATTAAAAACGATAGATATAATACAAATGAAAATATAGCTAAATTACATAAACAGCAATTTAAAAATTTATATATTAAATATGGTTATAAAAGTAAATGTATAGATAATATTTTTTATAAAAATAAATATAATAGATGTAATAAATCTAATAATAAATGGATAAAAATTTCATATCATCCTAAAATATATAATGCATTATTAAAAAATTATGTAAATAATAAAAAAGATATAAATATAGGTTGGGCAAATAGTAAAGATTTGGATAAATTAATAGGTAACTATAAAATAATGGATAATTTAAAATATAAGAAAGGAATGGTTTATAAAATTATATGTGGTATTTGTAAAAGAGTATACTATGGACATACATGTAAACAATTAGAAATAAGAGCTAAAGAACATAACGCAGCAATAAATAGGAGAGATGATAAATCCGCTTTGTTTATACATTATTTGGAATATGGTCATAAAATAGATTGTACTAAAAATATATTTGCACTAAATTACTTGAAAAATGTTAATAGGCGTAAAGTATATGAAACTAGTTATATTAAAAATAATGATAGTAATTGCATGAACATTTATAAAGGTTCAATTAATTTGACTAATAATTGGCTAAAATTAGATGAATGGAAAGATAGATAGGCAAAATATCAATATTAATATATTTTACATGTTTTTGAGTATATTTGAATATCCTATACTCAATGAAGGAATATATATAATTTTTATGTAAAATAATGATGTTGATATTGTTTTAGTTGGTTTTATTATGAATAGATGTCGCTATATGTATTTAACGGTAATCGTCAGCAGACATATTGAAAAAGATACAAATTGTATGTATCGAAAAAAGCTTTTCTATTGAAAATTTATTTTTTTCATGTTTTTTGTTGTATATATAGATATTTTATTATATCTTATAATAATAAATTTTTTTGTTATAAAATTAATAAAGCTCATTTAAATTTACTTTTAAATAAATTTGTTACCATTATATTAATATGAATGATTAGTGGAAATAAAAAGACAAAAATTATCAAGCAGTAGAGAATTTCAAAACTGGTGCACTGATGAGTAAGGAATGATTAACCAAGGCACCAGGGTAGTATGTGTTTTATATTCTGGAACAGTTGCATTGAGAACATCATCGGTAAAATGGCATTATGAAACCAATCATAAAGCGCTCTGTGAAAAAAGTAAAGACGAACAAAAGTAATATATTACCCAAGCATTTAAAAATATAAATATTTAATCAACATCTATAATGAAATTTATCGAAAATCATTCAAATATAACTGCTGCTGGTTTTTTTATTTCAAGTGTAATTTCCAAACATGGAAAACGTTTTAATGATGGAGAATATATGAAAGAAGCTTGGCTGAAATATGCACCAGTTCTTTTTGAAGATTTTGAAAACAAAGCAAAAAATTATTCAGAGCATAAAAGATTTATCATTGGCTAGAAATACAGTTAAAGAAAAAATCATGCAAATGGTTAACAACATAACTTGATGAAAGTACAGACGTAAATGGATCAGGTCATTTGGCTATTTTTATTTGCTATTGTGAATAAACATCAGATGACCATCACTTCTTATGCTTGTGTATAGCTGTTGTTAAAACAGGCAAAACTCACTATACGTATGCCACACACAGCAAGCTAAAGTAATCAATGGATGCCAGAAGGCTTGTGCATAAAATCCCCATCTAGTGCCTACTCATCTAATATCCCCAGACTAGTTTGTGGCTTGTGGCCTTCGTCAGTGAGGAGCCTTGGATCTGAGAGTACTGCACCTAGATCTTAAGATCTAATGCAACCCTCCAGCAGCCCCCTTTTATCTCCACTTAACTACAAAACTACGAGACTTAAACTGAAAACACCTTAATGTTTTCAATCCCAAGCCCATTAGCTTATATAGTCATATAGGTCTGAACCCAGTTTAGTATCCATACATTTTGGTGTCTTTGGTTCTTTAATAACCATAGCCACCACTATCCTATTAGGCAGGATTGGTTTTAAGCCAATAAACATCACATGACCTCCACTTCTTATGCTTGTGTATAGCTGTTGTAAAAACAGTCAAAATTCTCTATATGTATGCCACACACAGCAAGCTAGAATAATCAATGGATGCCAGAAGGCTTGTGCATAAAAGCCCCCATCTAGTGCCTACTCATCCAATATCCCCAGACTAGTTTCTGGCTTGTGGCCTTCAGATTCAAGGCTCCTCATTGACGAAGGCCACAAATCAGAAACTAGTCTGGTGATATTGGATGAGTAGGCACTAGATGGGGATTTTATGCACAAGCTTTCTGGTATCCATTGATTACTCTAGCTTGCTGTGTGTGGCATACGTATAGTGAGTTTTGCCTGTTTTATTTACTATTGTGTTGGGAATAATATCAAAGAAAAATTGACCAGTTTAACCTCATTAGTAACAACAACAAAAGGAATAGATATTTGCAACATAGATGTTGCCAAAATTGTATCAGTAACTACAGATGGTGTTTGTGACTGGAAAAAAAATAGTTCCTCATTTTATTTACCAACCGTATTGGTCATTCAATTTTGGGTTTTCATTGCATTATACATCAGCAGGTTTTATGCATGAAGTCTAGCTTTAAGCCACTGCATGATGTTATGAACATTGTGATTTAAGTGAATCAATTTTATGTCTACACATTGAGTGAGAAAAACTCAGTATGCTATGGTTCACTTATGTACAACAATATCTGACTGTTAAGCTGAGGAAAAGTTCTTCAAAGATTTATTGAGGGTTTAAAAGAAATTAGATTGTTTTTATGGAATGATAAAATCATTGAAAAATATAATGAATTCATGAATGTTGAATTGCTTTCAAAATTAATGTTCTTTTACTGATGATATGAGCTCACATCTAAATGAATTGAATGTGAAATTACACGATTATAATAAGACAAAAATTGTTGTCATTTTGATTTGATCAAAGCATTTGAAGTTAAATTACAAATTTTCAATCGTGATGTTATTTCTTATACCCTCAAATATTTTCTAAATCTAAAAGTTCTTGACTGATTTAGAATCTCACGAGAAGCCAGATCAAGTAAAACTGATGCAAGACTTTTGTGTCTGTCATTCAATAGATAATTGATGAATTTTCTTTAAGATTTACACAGTTCATACAATTTTCAGAAACATAAAAATTTATTTTATACCCAGACTGTTGTGTTTGGCTCGGCTTACAGGTTCGGTTCCAAACCAACAGACAAATGATGACTAACTACTCAACAATTAATATGTATGATTTATTAGTTACAAAAATATGTATGCATGTTAGTTAATCAAACATATGAATATGGTTTATACAAGTTAATGCTGAGGTATTCATGCTGAGTAGTGGAACTCACTTTCAACTATATAAATAGCCTGCCTTGTAAGCTCAAGTAAGACTCTTCTGGCTGTGCCAGACAGCTTGCCTCAAGTTGGCTCTTGTTCGGATTCTTCCAGCTGCACTTAGACACCTTGCCTCGAATCAGTTGCAGATATAGCAGTTTCCAGTCTTTATGTGGACTTGCCTCATTGTGTGGATGTCATGATAATGACTAGAAAAAATACCTTTCCTGATGGAAGAGGGTTTATTGGAGAACAAGTTCAGTCATTCAGATTGACAAAAGTAATTGTTCTCTCTCTTGCCTCCAAAAGGCTGACTATTTAATGGCAGATCCCCTACCTTGCTGGAATCACTCAAATTATGTGCACAAACCCCAATAAAGGATTTATCCCCATTGGATAGTGACCAGGTGCTTACCAATCAGGCAAAGAATCTGGAGTAGTCCACTTCTAAAGAAAAGGTCAGATATGACACTGACATAATATTGATGGATAGTCTGAAGTTAGACATTTTTGAGTTAAACCACTCAAAAATTTCTAACTTCAGACTATCCATCAATATTATTTGGAAGATAATAGAAATGCAACCAGTCAATTTTCAATCCAGTTGTATATGGAAACAGAAAATTGTTAACTTGTGGAATGAGTTAGAAACAATGGAAAATGAACGATTATTGAATATATGTAAAAAGAATGCTGAAGAGAAACTACTGACTGCCTGGAATGATATTCTTGAAACATTTAATTGTTTAAAAAAATTAGTGACCACTATATTATCAATTTTTTCCTCTACATATGCATGGGAATCATTATTTTCAGAAACGAATTTAATTAAAGACAGTTCGAGAAATTAGAATGACAGGTGAATCTAGTTCAGCATGTACATTATTAAAAATGACAAAATATGAATCAAATATAAAATATTTGACATCCAATATATAGCAGCAAAAATCTCATTAAATAATATCTATTTATGTTGATTTTATATGTTTATTTGCAAAATTTTGTTTTAATTGGTAATAATTTTTTACTATTATATTTTATTCAACTTGCGCTCTTCTAAATAAATATTGTTCACTTGTATTTAGCTTATTTAGAAATTTTGTTTAATTATTATTATTATTATTATTATTATTATTATTATTATTATTATTATTATTATTATTATTATTATTATTATTATTATTATTATTATTATTATTATTATTATTATTATTATTATTATTATTATTATGTTTTATAAACTTTTAAAAAATTGAAATAATTAAGTTATTTATATTTTGATTTAATAACTGTATGGCATGCCAACCACTGATTTAAAACATTTATATTTTCATAAAGGGAGGGGGGTTACTTTCTTACCATTACATCTGATCATTTATGTAAACTGATATAATGTTTTTGTAGTTCGCATTTCTGGGTCAGTTTTTTTGGAACTTGTCATATCTTGACTTTGCCTTCAAATAATGGACTAATCCAGATTCCATCTAGATCGGATTGAGTGTTCATTGCTGTGAACCTATAGTTATGTGAATAGATAATACATAGCCAATGGCAAGAATGGGCCAGTAGTCAATGGTGATCAATGAATCCAACTGGCAATAAGTAATCAGTCTTTTTGAAAGTAGGGTCAGAGAACTACTATCAGAAAGCTGAAAGATAGGATTCACATTCTCCATACATGTTCGACAGAGAACTACTGCCAAATCTGAATGGCAGTATATATATATATATATATGCTTTCCAGAGAACTTCTGTCTCAAAACTGAAAGACAGAATCTCCATTTTCCAGAAAATAGCAGTTAAGCTAAATGGTTGATGCAGCGAGGCAAGTCCATCTTCAGGACTAGAAACTGCTAGAACAACCTAACATTGTTGTGAGGCAAGCTGTCATAGTGCAGCCATGTTATCAGACCTACTTACAAGACAGGCTGGGCAAAAACACAGCTGAAAGTGATAGGAAAACTTATAAGGGCAAATGCAGTAAAACACAGATGGAAATGGTAGGAAAACTTATAAGAGCAATTGCAGTCCCTTATTCCATAGTTCACCCCAGAACTATGAGCTATACCTCACCATCAGTAGCAGGTGAGTATAGCCGTTGTAAAATATATTTGTAAATATGAGTGTATATTAGTTTTTCCTATTCGGTAAAGATGAAAATAAAGATTGATTATGACGAGTTAGAAAAAGTTAACGACTATGAATACCTTGGTCAGATTGTTACTACAGATGGAAACATAATGGAGAAAATTTTATCATAGAATTAAACTTGGCTGGAATGCTTTTGGTAGTTTTTTAAATGAATGTGTTTTACCAGTTCTTACTTATGGTGCTGAGACTTGGACACTTAATAGAAGAACAATACAGAGACTCTAGACCATTCAAAAAAGAATGGAGAAATGCATGTTAGAGTAATAAGAAGAAATCGAAAACACAATATATGGTTAAGAGAACAAACAGGTGTTACTGACATAGTTGAAAGTAAAACACTGAAGTGGATTTGGACTGGACATATTGCTAGAAGAGATGATAATAGATGGATAATTGAAATCTTAAACTGGATTGCAAGAGATTGTTAATACCCAGAAAGAGACCACAAGTGAGATGGATGGATGAAATAAAAAATTGTGCAGGGGTGATGTGGAGAAGAGAGGCTAGAGATTGAAGGAAATGGATTGAACTTGGAGAGACCTTCATCCTGCAGTGGATTGGTAATGGTTTTCAATGATGATGAATAAATATAATGTTAAAAACGTAATTACTCACATGTTTATATTTATATCCGTTTGTATTTACATGAGTCTGTGATTATTAAATCATATATATATAATTCAGACTAAACCCAACAGAACTAGAGACAAATATGTATAGATATAAGTTTGTACTCTTATACATAATCCTTTATTTACTTTAAATTCTACTATTAAATTTTTCCAAATTTTATCATTGTCTTATTATTCTTATAGAAGTTATCTACAACTTTCATTTATATAAGAATTGATTTCCACTTTCGTTAACATCACCTAAATATTGTTTTGAAAATGTAAGATGGTGCCCTTAAGTCAAACGTTGTTTTTTTTTTATAAAGTAAGTTTTTAAAAAGAATTAAGTCAAATTGATCAGATAATTAGATTTTCTAATTAATTTGTGGAAGCAATTAATAGAAACAAATTACAAAAAAGGCGAATGTAACTCTTTAATTAGTATGCATTTTATACATTAACTAAACATTCTTTAAACGTCAATAAAACTTTCTTTTTGTATTAAAATTTTATGGCGATTTAAATCAAAAACAATGGAAAACAATTGAAAAATTCTTTTTTTAACAAAATTTTCTTCTTTTCAACTTATTAGTTAAACATTTATAATAATTTAAATTCTATTGGTTTATACCATTTAAAATAAAATTATTTTCAATTATTTATATGTAGTTAAGAAAATGCGATTAGGGAAGTTTTTACAAAGAATTTATTAAATTAAAGAGTTTTTAAAAAAATCTTGATAAACAAATATAAATGAAATAAAAAGCGATTAATACGTTTAAATGTAAATAAATAATTAACTATTACAATTCATTGTATTTTTTTATATAATTATTTTATCTTCAAGATGCTATTTTAGTTACGGATTTTATATAGAAACTGTATCTATATATAGTCAAAATAAGAGTCATAGATCACATGACCCTATTCTCTTAAACTTGTAAGTTATAAACAATGAGGATTGCCAATTCCTCAACAAGCTTTGTAATAAATGTTTAGCCAGTGAAAGCATTTAAAATATCTCTGTCAGGACCCCCCCCCCCAACCCCTTGACCATGGTTTCGTGCTTTGGTACTTTTCAGAGAGGTGCCAGGATAGGTTCAGACCCTAGATCTAAAAATACCAACCCAAAGTCAACATTTATTTAAAAGTTATCTATTGAGTTGAAAATCTGAAATTTTCATTTCAGACACCTACATGTCTTCAAACCCAGCTATCCAATTCAAATAGCTATATGGGGCTGAGAGATCTTCAGCCATATCATATATTAGTAGTCTTAGCAATATAACATTGCATAAGTCTTAAGGCAGAGACTATAAATAATCAAAATAAGAGTCCTAGATCACATGACCCTATTCTCTTAAGCTTGTAAGATCTCTCAGCTCCATATAGCTATTTGAGTTGGATAACTGGGTTTGAAGACATGTCAGTGTCTGAAGATTTTAGATTTTCCACTCAATAGATAACTTTTAGTTAAATGCTGGCTTTGGATTGGTGTTTTTAGATCTAGTGTCTGAACCTACCCTAGCACCTCTCTGAAAAGTGCCAGAGCATGAAACCATGGTCAGTGGTTTGGGGGAGTCCTGACAGAGATATTTTAAGTGCTTTCTCTAGCTAAGCATTTATCACAAAGCTTGTTGAGGAATTGGCAATCCTCATTATTTATAACTTACAAGCTTAAGAGAATAGGGTCATGTGATCTAGGACTCTTATTTTGATTATGTATCTATATATAGTTCTAATATGTCGCCGTTATACCTTGTGACTTTAGTGCAGCGGTAAGTTGGGTTACTCTGAACTTAAAGTCCTGGAATTGCAGCCTAGATCTGTTACTTCTGATACTCAAACTTTTTACGAACTCCTAAGCAATAAGCCATTTGATTATGTGTGGCATGAGACTGTGATAGAGTGGCAGATTTTGAATCTCTAGATTCATAGATTGAAACACAGGTCTGTCTCTTGTGGTGATAGAGTGGCTAACTCTGGAACCCAACAATCATAGATCAAATCCCTGAACTGAGTCTTCTGGTATGAACTTCTTAGGAATTTCTGAGTAACATTTCATTTGATTATTGAGTATTTGATGTTGTGGTTGAGAAGCAAACTTTAGAAGTTAAAATTGATAGATTGAAACCCCAAATTCATCATTTCTGGTGATAAGAGTATTAGACTCTAGAGTCCAGTGATGGAGTGGAGACACGGGGGCCCAAGATCCATAGATTGAAACCCAGGTCTGTTGCTTCTGGTGATAAAGTAGCCGATTCTGGAGCCCAAGATCACTAGATAAAAATCCACATCTGTGACTTTTTGGTGTGAATTTCTTATGAATTTCTGAGTAACATTCCATTCAATTATTGATAGTTTGATGTAGTGATAGAATGGAAGACCCTGGAGTTAAAGTTCATGGTTTGAATCGAAGCTCTATCATTTCTTAAAATTTCTATCGTTCCTTATTGCCCTAAATTATTTCGGTATAGTGACAGAATAACAGACTCTGAAGTTGGAAGTTCCATGGACATAGGTTAGAAAAGCAGATTTTGGAGCTCAGGGATGTATGAATAGAGGCACTGCTCTGTCACTGGTTTTAGGGCAGTGGTAGAGTGACTGGCCCTGGAGCTCATAGTTCATAGATTTAGATCTAGCTCTATAACTTCTGATGATTAAACTTTTTATGAACTCTTGTTATTGCTCATTCTATTATTTATCATCATCATCACTGGAAGATATTCATATGAAGAAAGAAGAGGAAGATAAAAAATATGGATAAAAAGTAAGTTTTCTGATGATTAAATGAACGAATCAATACACTCTAAAATATATATTGTGCAGATAATATAAAACATGTGTTCATACAAAATATGTTTCCATTGACAAATTTAGTACAGGAGAGTGACTGCTAGCATGAGAGGCCTGTGAAAACAAGGCCCGAAAGTGACTAATGGACTCAAGAATAGAAGTATACTGTATTGAAGTGCAATCTATGTCTTCTGTACTCAAATAGCCCTTCCATTTCCCCTCTCTACGCAGCAAGTATACTTGGAAGCATTCAGTTTTTCATAGTGGTATAATAGAATTGAGAGATAAAGGTTTCTACATTGAAGGTCAACCTGTAACCTCTAGCATTTGAATACTATATGATCTCATGAACATTTACTTATTAATTACATATATTAAAACTTGCAACAGAGAATAAAACATAGTCTCAATGAGTATACATTAGAGACATGGTTATCAAATAAATAAACAAATTAAAAAAACAGTACCGTATCATCTAAAATTTGAAAAACCCATTTTTTAATAACTTGAACACTATTGGTTCTCTGATTTGTAATATGTTCATTTTTTCACTTTTCTATCATTTCTTTCCTCAAATATTACCTTAACAATGTGAGAATCAAAACCATGCCCATATTTCCTTCTCATTATTATAAAACACAGACACATTTGTTAAACTTTTTTTATACATTAATGAATGCTACTTTATTCTGGTCTTCTAATTTGCTTTTGTTTCACCATAATATTTATAAGCACAATCCAACTGAGGAACTCCACCACATTCACAACATAAGACTGGTTCAATTTATCTATTTTATCCTTGGTATTATTTATTAACCTATTCAAATTTATATATATACGCTGTTGAAAAACAAAAACAAATTTGAGAATCATAAGGAAGACATTTATTAGTATATATAAAGAAAGCTAAAACTGATTTAACAAATGTGTTTGTCTTTTATAATCATGGAATCATGGAATGAAATATGGGCATGGTTTTGGTTCTGGTATCATTAAGGTAATGTGTGTGAAAAGAAATGATAAAAAGCAAAAGATTAAAAAAACTTGGTTAATTGCATAAAATGAACAAGTGATGAATCAAAGAGCCAATAGGATTGAAGTTAGTAAAAATGATTATGATGCTTATGCATCAAAAGTATACTTGGTTTCTTTAATTATATATATATATATAATGTAACCATTAGGGTTCTCATGGCATACAACAACATAGTTGAATGTGTGCATATATAAAAAATTGAAAGGAAAAGTAGAAATCAACACAAGCAAATTTCTTTGTAATCTTCTCTACAGTACACTGGTATAACAGTAAAGATTAAATAATTTTGAATTTAAATTTTTTTAATTATAAATTAAACACTTAAAAAGGTCTAATTAATATTTTATTAATTCTGATTTTGAATTTAAAACAAGTGTGTCCTTATGTTAAAATAGATATCATGATAATTATAAAATCCCACTATCTATTTTGTAAATCTTTTTTAAGTAAAACTTATATAACATATTTTAATAAAATTTCCACATTTCAAGTGGTTTTTCAAAGGACTGAAGTGAATTGAAAAGAGTCATTAACTTTTTTCAATTAAAATAGGAAAAACATTTTTAACTAATGTATTTTCCCCACTCCCTGACTATAACAAACTTGAAAAAAGATTAAAAGGCAGTTTTTAAGAGTTCTAAATATTATATAGAACCTTTTTAAAAGAATAACTGAAGACAATACAGGCGATCCAGTGGCTGTTTATGATGATGAAGTTTGGATTCACCTACAAGTAAGACTCAACTTTTCTGCATTATTCATAATGAACATTGTACTAGATGACTTGCCTGATGTCTAGCTAATCTTAGACTAAATGAAGCTGATTGCATGTCAACAGTTACCTGATTTATACTTTTCCAAAACTGACAATAAGTCAGCCTAGTGTTTTAAAATGGACCAGCTTACCAAGAGAATCAATCAGCTTGATGAAGAATTAATTTATACATAAGCTGATTTATCTATCGCCAGAGAAACAAAGAAACTAACTGCATCATATATATATATATACACACACACACACAAAGTACAGTTGGTGAGTAGTGTTATATATATATTAATAATATTTTAAATAATTTCATTAGTGAAAATGACATTTAAAATCTAGAAATTTGAAAGTAAAATGAGTGAATATTTTTTGCTTGAGTTAAATGTCTAAAATAAAGAATTAATACATAGATGATTTTATATTCTATAAAAGAAAAAGTAAACTCCAAAAGCATTTCTAGATTGAAAAACAAAAGAATGTGCTGGAGTATTTTTTTAAAAAAGACATTTTAATTAATCAACGATAACTGATCAAAGATGTGATATTACTTTTTAAAAAAAACTTATGAAGGGCTATCAAAGAATTTAATAACTGATTCATATTATTTTGTTTATATAAGCATATGCATGTGAATTTTATGTAAACTTTCAATAAGAACTTAATTGTAAAAAAAAAAAAAAATTTTTTTAATAATTTTATTTTGACAAATTAAAATATATGATATAAAAGTCAATGTGCACCCACATTTCCATGCACAGACATACAGTTATTAATTATATATTATAAAAAATGAATTTTATTTATAGGTTTATGACAATTCAAATATGTTAATAAATTATTACACTGCACATCTGTGTGCTGATATATGACAATTTCCATATGTTATGACATGTCTCTGTGTTTATATCAATGTATGCCTGGTAGACACATATATGTTAAAACTAATATTTTTGATTATTATTTTATGGTACTTCAAATATGTCCAGAAATTATTCTACAATGTCTGTATGCTGATGTATTAGGTGTTTTAAGTAAACCTATTGGAACATATATGTAAATCACAATGTGATAGCCTATTTTATTGTACATTAATCAAAATCAGAAGACTTAATTTATATGTGTATAGCCATATTTTTTAGATCTTAAATTCATTTGTTTATTGTTATTAATAAATTAATGCTTCATTGTTAAAATTATTCCAGTGAACTTACTCAATTTTAAATAGTTTTTAGATTATTGTATGTTGCATCATCTTTTGCTTATAGTAATAGATATAGAGCTTGTGTTCTTTGAGCTAGATTCATGCATAATGGTCTATAAAGTGTTTTATTAGTGTTTATGGGCATTCAGGTGATGCAGATGATTTTGGATGGTGCAAAGGGAGATATCTTTTAAAGTCCATACACTACATTTTATTCATTTTAGTATTTATTTAGAAATTAAGTTTACAGTTGGCCAGTACATTAATGATACTAAGTGGCCAGAGCATTGATGATGATCAGCATATTAATATCCCATCATTATTGTTTTATTTTTATATATTCTGATGGATTAGCACTTTAAGTTTGTGCATTCAAATTAATGTTTAAATAATCTACCCCAAGCTGGCAAGGCCAAAATAATTAGCCTGATCTATAGTAGATCCATTTCAAATCCAGCCACCAGATTGACTTGATTATTTGTGATGATGAATGGTTATTACATTTGGGAAATGCTGGTAAAATTATCCTCATACTTAATATAGTTAGCTGTGCTGATCTTGTAGAGTGATTTCTCATGCTCATTCCTTTTATATTTATTTATAGTAAATTTTATATTCATATTTGTATTTTAAATTTTGTCTCAATGACTTGCAGTTCATGATGATGATGTGTGCCATCACCTCATGTTAACATCCCCATATTTTCTATACCATTACAATATATATTACAGAGAATGATGCAACATTAGGTTGTTCAGACTTTATACTTTAAGTGCTTTGCTCAGTTTTGAATTGTGACTTCCAGTGTTTAAATATTAGATGATATACTGAGTAACTATCCATTGGTAATTGACCTATACATATTTATAAATAATATAGAATAAAGTATGCCACTCAATCTTTACAATGAATGTGTTTTGTTCAGAACAGAATGTAATTTTTTTACGTAAAACTGAGGTGCTAGTAGATAGATAGTTTTGCAAATTTTATTTTACCAACTCAGTCTTCCTCTTGTCACTATAAACTTTTGTATTCATCTGTCATTCAGTAATAATTATAATAATAATGAAGGATTAATAAACATATAATTTTAGATATGTTTAAAATTTTTAATCCAACCCACATTTTTGAAATATAATCTCCAAGATGGATTTCAAGCAGAACCAGAACTTCTAATTGATGCAGGTCACAACTCTTACACATAATTTCATCATTTGTTCAAAATTTATCAATAACAGATGATTATAATAATAAATCTCAAAATTTCTATAATTATAACTTTGACAACATGTGCTTCAGATAAATATATTAATAACTACTAATAATCATTTATTAAGCTACAGATTATCATATTATCCCTAGATCAGATACAAACCCAAGTTAAAAATAATGTTTTTTTTATTATCAACCAATAAACATAATCACATGATTTCCATTAATCTAATTACATCTCTCTTTTTCTATATGTAATATCTTTCAGGACAAAAATAAATTTTCTATTTCATCACATATTCTTAAAATATTTGAATAAAGACATCTGAAAAAAATCTCCATGATGCATTTTATACTGAACCAGCACATTTCAGTTTGTCCAGATCACAAACTCTTATTAAATACCATCATTTGTTCAGGATTTATCAATATCAAATTATTACACTTTGATTACTATAAATGATACCTAATGGGTTAGAAATTATCATATTATTTGTAGCCCGGATACAAATATTAAACACAATTACAATATTTCATGTGTTTACATTTAATTTAAAATGTGTATAATAAATGATTAATAACAATCATTAATGTAGTTTTCTGAAGTGAATGTTGTAAAAGCTGTGAATGCAGTGGATTGATACTTGTAAATTATATCATAACAATTTAAACAAATGATTAAAAACATTTATAAGATTATTACTTGGTCCAAATGAAGGGTGTTGGTTTAGGATGAAATACATTTTGAAAATGTGGTCAGTATATTCAAAAATGATATTACAGATGAAAAACAGATGTAAGAAAATTTTATATTCCTTAATTTCTTAAAAAAATTTCATTGGCAGTCTCAATACTTTCCCCTAGATATCTGTATTTTTCAAAAATCAAATTAGATTAAATTTTTCTTGCATAGTGTAAGTTTTATGTCACTTTTTGGAGTTAATGGTATCTCATACTGCTTGTAGTCTAAATGGAAGGCATTTTTTTTCTTTATTTTAAATGAACTATGATTTTTTTTCCTACTTCTTGTACAAATATTATATTTTTATAAGTAATGTTTACAATAATGAAAGTCAAATTTATTTAGTTATAACAATAATAAAATAAATGATTGTTCTTTTCTTAAATAAAAACAATCAACTGATATCAAATGTATTCTAAGCAAAAGTAATTTTATTTTTCCATTTTTTCAATCTATTTTTATGTGGGTAAATGTATGCAAAAACATATTTGAGATAAGCTTAAAATCTGCAAAGTTAGTAATTTTGTCTAGTGCACATTTAACTGAGTTATATTAGTCATAGTCATAAAAACTGACAAAGGGAAGATTTCAAGATTTATTAAAGAGATGTGAATAAGTAATTAGCATAATTGAGTGGCTAATTATTAGTTTAAATTGGCCATTTTTTTAAAAAAGGGAATGCAGGAGTCTTTCTTGTTACTTGTGTTCTTATCTTTTGCAATATACCAGGGAACCTTCAGTTTAAGCTTGGCATTGTTGTGCTCTAGGCATATAATGGTAATAGATGTATGCTTGAAAGGTGACTAGAAGTGGATTGGTGTTTATAAAAATTTATTTATACTTTTTATACAAATAATAGTTCTTGAAATATAGTCAGAAGTAAACCAGTCTTCACATATGTACTGTTTAATAAAAATTGACACACACTCAGCTGTAAGCAAAGATTTTAAAGAACAAGTGAATCACTTGTCTTTCAAGCTTATATATATATATATATATATATATATATATATATATATTGTAATGCTAGTAAAAGATATATGTTATAAAACCTACATATATCTGCATTGCATGTTTTACAATTCAAAATATATGATCAAATTTAATAAGGAAGAAATAATAGTTGAAGAAATAATTAGTTAAGTAGATTTTTTAGAACACAATTTTATAAAATAAAAAGATGGTGTTATATTGCTTTTAAAAAAATAGAATAAAATTATTTATTAAAAGAGAGTAGGGGAAAATCTAAAATAGAAAAAGATTTAAAACTAATTCTCTCCTTTTTTTAAAAAGTAAAAGAGCAAAATTTATAAAAATAAGTAAATATGAAAAGGTCAGAATAAAAAATAGTTTGTAAAAGAAAAACTTTTGAAAGTGTAATTACTTTAAAATATTACTGTCTGACAAAGAAAGGGTAAAACTAACAATTGAATTAATTAAAAATCTATGTACATTATCTATGCAGTAAATGTGAAAGGATAGTCTATTAATCTAGAAAAAAAGATTAGATTAAAGCAAATATAAAAATCAATTAGATAAAATGAAATATAAAAATTAATTTGAAAAACATATTCAAGTTATGATCAAAATTAAAAATAGTGATAAGAAATTAAAACAATGAGAGAGAAAGGATATATAAGGTCACAACTATCTATTGTATTTATTCTGCTCTTGGGTCTGTTAGATCATTCATCTTCATGCTGTTATTGATGCTTTACATTATTCATTGTTCCAGAGGTTCAGAAATTTAAGGACAAAATAGAACCATTTATTACTGTTGTGGAAAATATTCCAGAGACTGCCTTAGAAGTGTTTGACTGGGCTTCAAGCCCAAAGTCCTCCACTAAAAATCAATTGTCCATGTCTGGAACTAATGTCTAAATGGTGAAATAGATGCTGCCATAGATTTCTCTCCATTGTCAAGACAAGACAAGACCTGAAACCATCAATGGAGACCAAAAAGCCAACCAGTTAGAAAGTAACACTGCTGCAAACCAAAACTAAAGAAACTGTGCCATCTCAATCTAATAACAGCCTAGGTAAATATATTTTTCCATAATAATGGTCTATAGACACTTGATAATTTTTTTTAAATGAAATGAACTCTAACAAAATACTATACAAAATTAGCCTGATTAATCATTTATATTTATGTAAAATATTAGATTGTTATATTATATATGTGTGCTTGAATAAATATTAATGTTTGCTTAAGTATTATTTTGTCTATTCTCTCTCTCTCTTGTCACTATGTCACCATTAATTTAAGAGTATAGTTATTTGTACATGTTAAATAAATGTTCTGGACCCCTGATATAGAGTATGAGCTAGCTTGGAATATTTCAAGTGCTAGATTTATGGCCTGTTGTCCAAACATATTGACCATAAATAATTTATATGGTTGGATGGTGTCTGAATTGTATCCTTAAAACAAATAACGTGCTCTGGATGTAGGATGTTGATCTAGCAGTCAAGAAGTGCTCTGTCCTGGAAATGTGATCATAGGCTGTGCTTTGTATAGCCTTGATCTGGCTACAGGTAACATTGATGGTTAATATATCAATGGTATTCTACTCATCTGCTTGAAGAGCCTGTCCTTGCAGTCATAAAATTTCCAAAAGTTAGTTACAAAATTTTAAAAGTTGCAATAAATGTGCAATTTCGACGGACCTGGTTTAATATCTATATCTATATATATATAAGATAAGCTTTGCTTACTGTGCATTATTCAGGGCATGAGTTTATTATATGTCTGATTTTTTAAACAATATTTAAATTATGCAAATATAATTCAAATACTACAGAAGTGAGAATTTATATCATTTTTTATCTATCTGCAATTAATGTACAATAATTTATAATAACTGAAACACAGGCTTATTATATACCTGTGTCTATATATGTAATATATAGGGTATATGAGTACAGACTTTCGCATGACCCACCACTCTCCACTCTATCTCATAACACTGATACACTTGAACACATATATGCTTATAGCATATATGTGTAGAGATGGTAATCTGGACCAACTGATGATTGCTGGTTTAGCATGAAATACATATATTGGTGATTATTTATCTTTTCAACATATATGTGTTTAAGTGTATCAGTGTTATGAGATAGAGTGGAGAGTGGTGGGTCATGTGAAAGTCTGTGCTCATACACCTTATATTACATATATAGACACAGGTATATAATAAGCCTGGGTTTCAGTTATTACATAGTAGAGATGTCTGCCCATCCCTTGTATATGTATTAATGGAGTATGTCCTGTACATGAGGGGTCAGATTGACTTTAGGTCAACATGGGTGTGACAAGAATTTCAGCCTCAGGGTGGCCTTTGAGCATTCCATCATCAGATTTTCAATTGGATGGATGGTTGAAGAGTTGGAGTGTGGAGTAGATTGAAGCCTGTCCATTAAAATATGAAGATTGGGCTACCTTAATATATATCTGAGCACTTATTGCATATAGATATAGAGATGGTAATCTGGACCAACTGATGATTGCTGGTTTAGCATGAAATATGTATATTGGTGATTATTTATCTTTTCAACATATATGTGTTTAAGTGTATCAGTGTTATGAGATAGAGTGGAGAGTGGTGGGTCATGTAAAAGTCTGTGCTCATATACTCTATATATTAAATAATTTATAATGTAAATATATTGATAAATATTTGTTTTTTATATGTATTTGAAAGTAAACTAATCTTCAAACATGTGCCATATTTGAATTATGTTTGCATAATTGAAACATCAGTTAAAAATCGACATATAATAGACTCAAACCCTGAATAGATTGGCTTATATATAGATAAGTTTAAAGGATAAGTGATTTACTTGTTTTTTAAAATCTTTGCTTACGGATGAGTGCATGTCGTGCATGTCGATTTATATTAAACAGCACAGATGTGAGGATCAGTTTATTTCTGAATATATTATAATAAATACTGTGCTTCATATAAATTGTATCATCTACATATAGATGGTCCAAATATGTTAGCATTTGGTAATATTTAAAAAAGCTATAAAAAAAAAGTAAAATTAAGGGATCGTTCAAAAGATGCAATTTAATTTTCTTTTTTAGTTAATATGATTTATTTTTTTAGATAACATGCAGTGAAAGTTCTTTTTGTGATTAATATTATCTATTTAATTAATACAAAAGTGAAATTGTAAGGAATGTAGGCACATGCAGATTACTAATCCAGATATAAAAAAAAGAAATTGTAAACGTAAATGATTATGATCGGAATGCTAATTAAAGATGGCCAAAATAATTTATATTATAAAAAAAGCGACTTTGTAACTTCAAACTAATAAAGAATGCACAAGGTTATCAACTGGTATTTTTGATAAAACAAAAGATAAAGTGTAACGGTCAGAAACGTGTGATTCGTTAACATAGTGCAGAATTTGACCACCACACAGAACTGCAGCACATCTAGGTAGCGAAGCCACCTGTAGTACTGAGTTTGTACATAGTTTATTGGTTCCACAATACAATCTACAAAACAATGCATCTGATGCCACATTAGTAAATACTTCTTTAGGCATGGTGATCAGGGAGATGCAAGAGATTCAAAAATTTATTTTCGAGTTAGCCAATAATAACACTAATATTAAACATTTATATTTTACAGAATCGAGGAAATATTATATTGAATGGGTATCGAATAAATAAAGACGTAACGGCAGACGTATAGTTTGAAATTATTTATTTAAAACATTTTATACGAATTCATCTAATTACTAATATTTTATTATATTTAAAACCTCAGTAGCAGTATTTCCAATACTGTTATATTTTACAAAGAGATATATTTATTTGGCTGATGTAATCTAGTTACCTAAATTCTCGAGCAAGTATTTCATGAGCATGCCTTCGGGATTTATATCTTTGCAATGCAAGAATCTAAAGTAGAATTAATAATAGTAGTGGTGGATACCTATTTATTTAATTAAAGAAGATATTTACTAATTACTATGGACAGACATTTATTTGAGAGTTAATTATGTCACTAATGCAGATATGGAATTATATTGAATAATAGAATTAATAAGAAGAAACACATGGTACATCTAGAGAGGCGATAAAAAGGTGGCAGTATATTGTGACTGCGAAGCCGTGAATGAGTTTATAACAATGGGCTGGCATTTGCCGTAGGCCCAAAGAGATTATGTGTCACATAAGCATAACCAGGGGCAAGTGGTTCATGCCACGATTACTTCCTGGCTGCATGACAGTCATCAAGTCCTATGGGAACATTTATTTGTCTGCAAGTGTAGCACGATGGGTTTAATTTCAATCCTATAGAAACCGGGGTATCCAAGGCTTATAATAGGTCATCGCATCTCCAAAACATAACACATGTACAATCTACAGACTATTCTGTTAAAATTTAAATATATTTTATAACTCGGCTCTACATCATCAACATTTAATAAAGAACATTTGTGACTCTCAAAGAAATGTGATTTATGGAATGATTACTTAAAAACTTAATAAAATATAAAACAATAGGTAAGCTGGGTGAGTATTAATAACTAATATGTCAGCCATTTGCTAAGTAGTAGACCCCTGCATTACAATAAATGAAGCATTGAATGTGTGTCAATTTATATGAAAATATTAAGTAATTTATAGAAATAAACATTGATGAGGATTTTCAGGACATGCATCCACTGTTTCAAGCAACCATGGATTTGCATTTAGAAAATTATGGAGATTTCCAAGCTGACCAGCCAACAGGAGTATATAACGAAATATATTAATAGGTTGATAGACAAAATGGCAACCATGTTAATTAAAATCTATATTTAAATTTGGTGAGGTCCGGTCAGAAATCTTATGAGCATGCTATAATTAGATAATAAAAAATGTAAAGTTTGAAATACGTACCCAAGAAAAGATAGAATTAGGCAAGCTAGATTATTAAAGAAATTTATATTATAAATTAATAATTAAATTCATAGTTTTACAAATTAGATTTTTAAAAGTTATATAGATAGTGAGATATAGTGTGATATTATTTAGAGTACTCTAGGAGAATTTGGGTACAGGTACCTGTTTTATACGAAGTTTTCAGATTCATAATTCAGTAGCAAATTGTTCATGATTTCAGAAGTAGCAGTTTTTTTCCAGCATTTAGATTATTCATTTGTTTTAACAGCAGCAGCAGCTTTCTAATTGTTTGGGGCAGCAGATCTTCTTGGTTGAATTTGTGAAGGGCACATGTGAAGGTTCACGGCATACTATCGACCATCTCCAGGGAGAGAATAGTCTGGGCACTTTCTACATGACCATACTGTGGTAGGTAAATCACTTTATGATTTTTGGAGACTCTCAACTGATCGAGAGCACAGCTAAAGCTTAACTAAAAATTCTGAGAAAATTCAAAATGTCCTCCTTTCTTTTATCTTATCTTTTTACTTTTGTTCAATTTTATTTTTGGATCCACTCATTTGCCCCGAGGAGAATCAATACATTTTTGTAAGTTTAATTTATCTAGAAAGCTTCATTTCTATTGTTCAAGTTTATTTTTACATTTACATTTTGTAATTAAATATTTTAGGGAATTTTTCTTTTTAATTAATCTATTATCTCTCACCGACCGTTACTTTTAAAATTTCAAAGACAAAAGGGAATATATAATTATTTTTACTTTTACTTAAATTATAATCAAATTTCTAAAATTATTATTAAATATGAAATTTAAACACAGCAATAAATAACGAACTTTATAATTTAAAATAAATTGTTAAAATTATATATTTTTAAATAACTAAAAGAGAAATACAAATTACATCATTTATTTTTATTTATTGCTTTAAATTTTGTCATCACATTGTGTGTGTGTTTACAGTGGATTTTACACATATTTATACATATTTAATATTGCTACACACACAATTCAATACAAAAAAAGTTTAAATTTGGGTAGGATAGAGTGGTGAGTGAGAGATGATAGAAAAAGGTGAAACTTAAGATTCGAATGTGAATCTTACTGTTTCAAAAGACATATGCACAGAAGTCTAAAAACTGACCCAAAGTTATAAAAGGGGCAGAAAAACTTCGAACAAGTTCTTGTGTCTTTTCCTTAGCTAGCAATTTCCATTAGATCCAGGATAGAGAAAATGTCTTAACCTGGACTACTCATATGCAGGACTATTTCTACTCATATGCTGAAGTAAATCACCATGCGGGAAAGGAACCAGAGCATTTTTTGCAGACATCTTTCATCATAGAGGTCACTCCAAAAAGCTTTTGAGTCTAATGTTTGGATGGACCAAGAACAGTTTAAAATCAATGGCTATGAGCTCATTCTTCTCAAATACATGTATACTACTCTAATCTGTACATACCGGTAATATTATTGATATCCTAATTTGTGACTAAAATGTTTACAAACTAGCATTAACTATAAGCTTATAATACCGATAGAGACATTAACTTTTAACATTCAATAAACATTCTAGAAGAAACTTAAGAAGATAAGAACTACGTGAATTAATCATTTGAATTATTTATTAATATTATTTGGATTAGCATGTGTACATTCTTTCTAGCTTATTAATAATTCTCTTTTAAATATTATAATAAAAATACTTATCTTTAATAATAATTTTCATTGTGCATTATTAATTTTAAGTTTATCAGATTTGTTGTTAACTAATTGTATGAGAAATGAATAAGTTATCTTTGCCAATATGCTTTTTTAGTTAAGCCCCGACATATCGTTAATTGACCAGAAACTTGAATCCAATCTTACTTTTAATTATTAGTTACAAATACGTTATGTGATGCAATGGAATTTAATGGGTTAATAACCTTGGTGCCCTGTTTTAAATGAATAAAAAACTGATTCCACCGGCAATTTAAATCATAATAATTATTAGACCAGTTAATCAGGAAACATAGCTATGTTCTTAAGCTATCTAAACTCATATATGAACAGAAGATTCTTCTTTTTCATAGCTTGATTAACTTGCACTTAGGGCCTAATCAAACATAAAACATAAAAAATGTTACAATATATATATATATATATATATGAAATAATAGGGATTGTAAATAATGCTTGTAATAAATTATTTCATTATAATAATTGATTATAATTTCACTAAAAGAATGCAACTGATTTCCATTATAAGTTTTGTTTTTGCTATCTATGGTTAAATATTTTTATTTTTTTATACATATAATACTAATTGTAAATAATGCTTACCATAAAAAAATCAAATTTGGAATCTTAATTCTGTCATAAAATAATACTTTTTTCATAAGCAATTTCTGGTCACAGTTGTTGTTACATTTCAAAATGACATCATAATTCTGGGATAATTATCCCAGGTGTTTATGTTCAATTAAAAATAGATATATTAATCTATAATTATATTTAAAGTTTATATTTCAGCTAATATATTCAAATAAAATCAAATTCAAATATCATGAACTTATCAAAAAACAAATACTTAATAATTTCCCAAAAAAGTATGCCTCAGGCCGGGTGTAGAGCCTCGTATTATGGGGAAACAAAAACAACCATCACAAACAGAGCATCCAAGAACATATATATGTATAAAAGGGCACTGAATAACAAAGAGACTACATCAGCATTCTTGGAGCATGAAAAGACCACCAGTCATAGATTCAAATCTTCCAACCCTAGAATGGTGTGCACAGAGAGAAATGATCATAGGCATAAAATAAAGGAAGCGTACTTCATAAATAATGACACTCAGTCTATCAATAGAAAAGATGGACAAACTAATCTAAACAAAATTTAAACAATAAAATACTAAAACATAGCACCTAACTAATTAGCGTAAATTAGAATACTCCCCGTCATTACTATTAACTGCACACAGCTATGAATATGAAGCCATGGAGCTTTGAAAATGTTAAGCATAAATAAATTTTAACAAATATAGCTTCTCTAACAAGCATAAAAGCGCATAATTTTTGGAAAAAGATAAGTAAATTAATTATAAACTTGAATTTTTTATTTTTATAATGAAAAGTAAAAAGACTATGTTGCACAAATCCAGAAGGTACATACTTTTGCCTCTTGCATAAACTTAATAGTCTCCATTGTTTTTAAAAATTATATTATTTTAATATCTTAATGTTGAAATCATGCAAAGACATTTATGTAAAATTTGTATTATTAAGTGATCAAAACAGATTCTTACGATTAAGGATAGACATTGCCCTACCCAACAGAGCCATCTAGTGAAAGCTCTACTAATCAATAGATCCTAGAAGGTTGTGCATCACAATCCGTACACAGTGCTTTCACCCTAATATCATCCAGCTAGTTTCTAGCTTATGGCTTTCATTACTAAGTATATTAAAGGTCTACATTGTCAAAATCCATAAGCTAAGAACTGTTCTGGAAATATCGAACAATAAAGCACTGGATAAAGATTAAATGCTCAATATTCTAACATCTATTGATTGCTAGAGTTTGCACTAGGTGGCACTATTGTGTGGGGAAATTTTTGCTACTATTTTAACAGCTTGTGTATGCATAAAGAAAAGATAATCATGTGAAGTTTTAATAGTTTAAGAACACGTGGATCGCAGTGCCAATAACAGATTTGTATTAGAATCATTTACAGGTTAATAAAAGCAAAAATAAGAATATTATCATCAATCAGGTAATTAATACTAATTATCTTACCAAAATAAATTCATAATAATTTATTTTCTGAAGGTGATTTATTTCTTTCTTATTTTTTACATGTCTTCTTAAAATAGTTTTCACAGAATATCTACTTTATAAAATTCGATTTCTATTGTATTTCTTTTATTTATTTGAACATTTTTATGTTTTTATTCTTATTTTCCTTTTCATTCGTTTCCCAACTTTTAAAGCTTCTGATATTTATTTTTCTACTCATCCAAATTTCGGATTTATTAAAGGGGGGTTGAACTCAGACTTTCAAAGCTCTTTATAGTCATCCACTCTATCCAATATAACTGATACATATGACACATACATGTGAAAAAGCTAAATCTTCAATATACATATTTCATGCTGAACCAGCACTCATCAGTTAGACCAGATCATCATCTCCCACATATACAAGGCATTTAAGCATTACTAAATATTTTTACTGCTATTTAAAAAATATGCACCTTAATTAAAGTATATATTGTCACTTTAAAATTGTGATTCAGTAATAATCAAAAATATGGCAAATAATAGAAATTGTCCTGATGCTAATCATATTTCTATTTGGTTATAATATCTTATTGTCAATAAACATCACACGATCACTATTTCTTATGCTTGCTCTTAACTGTTATAGACCAAACATAAGAAATAGTGATCATATGATGTTTATTGGCTTAAAACCAATCCTGCTTATAGAATAATGATGGCTACAGTTATTAAAGAACCAAAGACACCAAAATGTATAGGTACTGAACTGAGTTTAGACCTATATGACTATATAAGCTGCTGAGCTTGGATTGAAAAAATATTATAGTGTTTTCAATTTACGTCTTATAATTTTGTAGTTAAGTAGAGATAAAATGTAGCTGGCTACTGGAGGATTGCATTAGATCCTAAGATTTAGTTGCAGTGCTCTCAGATCCAAGGCTCCTCACTGATGAAGTATACAAGCCAGAAACTAGTCTGGGAATATTGGACGAGTAGACACTAGATGGGGATTTTATGCACAAGCCTTCTGGCATCCATTGATTACTCTGGCTTGCAGTGAGTGGCAATACGTATAGAGAGTTTTGCCTGTTTTAATATCTTATCGTCCAAATATTCAATGTCTTTAATTAAAAACTACAGCTGTGAATTATTAAACATATTATATAATTGAATAGTTTATTGTTCAAGACTACATAATAAGTTCAACATGCCTGAAGAGGCAGATCTGGCTACAATACATTGATCTTGGATTCCAGAAATTTATCCCACTATCATTGTATCATATCATACAGGGCATTATTTGCCTGGATGTTTCTGGCGATGATATATTAGATGTGATAATATGTTGGACTATTCCCATCATCTATCGTAAATGTTGAATGTATAGAAAATTTTAAACTTTATTTAAACTTTTCAAATACAAACAACTTGTTAGTAGAGTAGTATTATTCTCGACTCTTCTAAAGGTATTGCTGGCCTAACCAGTGACAATATTAGCATAGGTGTTAACTTATATCTTTAAATTCTCAAATATTAAATTTTAAAGCAAATGTTCCAACCAATTGAGCTATTCACTTGGTTAGAGCACTTCCCTTAATCAGCTGGTTAGAGTGTTTGCTTTAAAATTAGATGTTCATGACTCTAAAGTGGAGGTTTGACTCCTATGCTAGTACTGTCACTGGTCAGGCCAGCAACACCTGAGGAAAGGTGGAGAATAATATGTAATTACTAACCTGTGTTGTCTGTTTGTGTGCTATTACTAACAAGTTGTTTGTATTTGAAAAGTTTAAATAAAGATTAAATTCTTCTACATATTCAACATTTACTGATAGATGATGGAAATAGTCAAACATATTATCATACAGGGTATTATCATTTTTAAGTAAACTACTCATAATGACAATATTAAGATTGTTGATTGTTATTGATATTGTTTATGTTTTGACTGCTTTCATGTATTTACATTATTTACCTATCTAACCATAGGCATTATTCACTTTATTATCTATGTAGTATATAGTTGGAGTGCAGTTTGAATGTTATAATTGACTATTTCTTAATCTGAATTCAGAGCAGGTTGTGTTTACCTGTTTAATGAGGTTTATTTAAACTTCTTTGAATTAATATTTTCACTTTTTGTAGTCAAATTGTAATCTTTAGTATCTATATAAGCATATTAGACCACATATGTAGTTGGATTTCCACCTTTATTGTTTAAAGAGGTTGCCATGACAACAGGTTGAGATTGTTGATTGTTATTGATAAAGGTAAATGTTAAATAGACTGAAGTGATGTCCAATGAATTTTCTCAAAAGAAAAAAATAAAGATTGATAGGGATGACTTAGAATAAGTTAATGACTACAATTACTTTGGTCAGATTATTACTACCATGGAAACATAATGGATGAAATTAAACTTGGTTGGAGTGCTTTTGGTAGAAATAATATTAAAAGAAAATATGCATATGTGTTTGAAAAAAAAAAGTTTTTTAATAAATGTGTTTTATCAATTCTGAATTATGGATCTGAGACTTGGATACCTATTGGAAGAGTAATACAAGCAATTTCAGATTGCTCAATGAAGTAAGAAGAAATGCATGTTAGAAGTAATAAAAAGAGATGAGAAATAAAATACATGATTGCAAAAAGAAATAGTTGTTCCTGATATTGCAAGAATTAAAATATTGAAGTAGAGTTGGGCTGGACATATTTCTAAAAGTGATGGTAATAGATGGACAATTGGAATTTTAAACTTGATTCCAAGAGATTGTAAAAGAAAAAGATCATGTGAGCTGGATGAATGACATAAGGAAGTATGCTGGGATGATGTAGTGAGAAGAGGCTAGAAAGCAGAAAAGATGGATTGAACATGAAGAGATATTTATCCTGCAGATTATCAATAATGGTTGATAATAATGATAAAATATAATAGAGCCAAAATGCAATCTACCATAATGCCCATTGTTTTAATAATTTATTATTAACATAAATAAACATTATTAAAATAGAATATGACTTTCATATAGATAGTCGATATAACTTAAAAAAGACTATATACATAACAATATACAAAACAATTAATACATGTACTCTATTTAACTTTATATACATATAGTTGTATGTTAAGAGTAACAAGAAGAGATCAAAAACACAATATATGGGTAAGAGAACAAACATATGTTACTGACCTCATTGAAAAAAAATTAAAAGACTGAAGTGAAGTTGGGCTGGACATATTGCTAAAAGAGATGATAATAGATGGACGATTGAAATCTTAAACTGGATTCCAAGAGATTATAAAAGACCCAGAAAGAAACCACATATGAGATGGATGGATGAAATAAGAAAGTGTGGAGGGGTGATATGGAGAAGAGAAGCTAAAGATCAGAGAAGATGAATTGAACTTGGAGAGACAGTAGATTGATAATGGTTGACAATGATGATATAGTTTTACATAATTTTCCATTCATTTCCAAATGACCTGTTGTTAACTAAATTTATCAGACTTTTGTAAATATTCATACAACTATTTAACTTATGTTTAATGTAATATGCTTTATATATTTATTATTTAACATATGGACAGAAAATAGATGCTATAAAAAATATTAAATCTTTAAATTATATTAAAAATCCAAAAAGAAGACAAATATACGAAATATATTACATTAAACGTAACTTAAATAATTATATGAATATTTATAAAACTTCGATAAATTCAGTTAATAACTGGTCAATTGGAAATGAGTGAAAAATTATGTAAGACAATATATATATATAAAGTTGTATAATACATGTTTTAATTGTTTTGAATATTGTTATGCTATATAGTCACTTTTTTTAAAAGTTATATTGGCACTCTATATGAAAGTCTTATTTTATTTTAATAATGTTTTTATCTTTGTTCTTATTGTTTTACTTCTATTATGGAACATTAGACGGTATTGTATATGTAATAATTCATTAACATACTAATAGATTATTAATATTTGAAATGGGCACTAAACCATGTGCTGAAAAAGGCTTTTTATGCATGATTAATATATATTTATATTAGTTGTTTTATATGTTTTTATTGTTGTTTTATATGATTTTGTTGTTTCTTTTTTTTATTTTCCTCCACTTTTATATTTTTTATTTTTCTATTATTTCTACTAATATTACCATTTCTATTACTTCTATTTTTTTTTTCTTCTTTTTTATTATTAGGTAACATCAAATTGATATTGATTTGTAGTAATTATAGAATCAGCATTTGTCGACAAAAACTTATATTTTCAGGCTTTTCTAGGCAATTATTTTAATGAAGTCTAGCCATCTTATTGGTGGTCAGTCTTTTTATCTTCACAATTAACTTTATCAAGAATTGTTATCTATAAAAATGCCATTATAGTATATGAGTTCAATTTACATTAGATAATTATGCAATTCACAATGATGATTTGTGATTGATTTCAACTAATGGCAACATTATCCTATATTCTCACAGATAAATGATGAATTCATAGTATTATTTCTGGAAGCCTCCATATAATAAAAAATATAATAGCTAAAGAGATGACATTTCAGTACAATTACAAGTACTGTCCTTAGAGCTTCTTCTTTCTCAAATCATAACAACCTGGTTGATGAGATGTTGAGAAAGAAGCTCCGAGGAAAGTACTTGTTATTGTATTTAAACGACAGCTATTTAGCTATTATATATATATGTATAATAATTTAAAAAGTAATTATAACAAATAAAATTAAAAATAATAAAAAGGTGAACTCTCTTTATGAAAAGATATCAGAGGAAGGGGATATTTAATTTAAGAACATTTATAGGCAAAGGTTCAAAGAAACTTCTTACTAAAGAGAATTCATTTTGCATCATGTCTGACAAATATCTTAAGCTTACCCACAAACATGGATTTGCTCAAACTACCCTGTTATCAAGATTGGATTGAATACACAATGCAGCTGACCAATGAAATGACAATGAAAGTAAACGAATAACCAATGGCATAAATTGATTAATTAAAGAACTAGGTCAGTGAATCTAGTTGTTTTTATGTAAAAAAAGGAAATCTGACTATATATATATATTGATGTCTGTTTGAGAGAATACGACAGTCAGTCCATCCATTATTTGCTGTAAGGCATTCTGAAAACTGAAAGCTGCTAGACTTTATCATACCTGCACATAAGACAAGCTCTCCAAGGGCCAAAAGTGAAATGGTTTGAAAGGACAGTCACAATATTTCTTCTTAAGCACTAGTTGTACCTTTAGCAACTGAACATTTACAATTCACCAACCATTAATAGAGGCAAATCTCTGTATTTAAACTATTGCATACATCTTGATGCAGATATTTAAACGGATATTTAAATTAATACACTGTACAGGCTTACACCTGCACATACAGATATATATGTAATATATAAGGGATTCGAACTCAGACTTTCACACAACCTCAACTCTCCAAGCCATCTCATATTGCTGACCCACCTGATCACACACATGTTGAAAGATAAATAATCACCAATATATGTATTTCATGCTAAACCAGCACTCGTCAGTTGGTCCAGATTACCATCTCCACACATATATACAATCAGTGCTCAGATTGTAATATTCAGTTACTGTGTGTTATTATTGAATAAGTGAAGCAAAATGTTTAAATATTTGTGACAATGTAAACACAAAGAGGACATTGACAATATAAAAAAACATTATATTCAAAAATGTATTATATCAGGATCTTCCAAAATGCTGACCATGAGATATGGGGTATGTAGTCAAGGGTTTTCTTGCTTGAGTTTAATAGCAATAAAGAGATTAACTTGAACAGAAAATCTACCTTCTATACATCTTATTGTTTTTAATTTATAAATGTAAAAAAAAAAAATGTCAAATTGTCACAAATATTTAAACATTTTACGTTTTTGAATCCACACCCAGATCAAACAAACAATTTATAATTTGTTGACTTAAGGAATAAATAAATTATAGTGTTATTCTTTTTTTTAAAAAAAAAAATCGGCTTCAAGCTTATTTACATTTTTAAAGATTTAAAATATTCTTGATAGCCATATCCTCCCTTCTATTTTCGTCACATATGGCTTAATTTTGTAAAATGAAAATGCTTCGTCTAAATTTTTATAAATCATTCATTTGGAAAACAAAAAAAACATGCACAGCATTTTACTATTCTTTAACATACATCGAATTCGCACAAATTATTACAAATTATGTGATGTGATGTGATGTGATGTATTATGGCTTCTCCTTAAACGAAATCAAGAATATCTCAGCAATTAAGCCCAGATAAACCTGTTAGCCACTTTCTTTTACATTCCCCACTCTAAATTTACCCATAATCTGCTCTATTCCATTTCCACAACATAATTTTTGTCAACTCTATAACCTTTATATCTAAATCCCCCTTATCTTTTCCCAAACCTAGCATAAAAACCAATAATTCACTTTCTGTATAATCACTCTTTTCATATTTATTTTTCCACAACTTCATTATATGTACCCTTTCTGTTTTCAAACATTTACATTCAATTAACAAATGCCTAATATTTTCAATTCCTTCCTTACATAATTTACAAAATAAATCACCCATATTTTTCCATTTACATGTATATTCTTTTGTAGCTAAAGATCCCGTTCGAGCCTTAAACAATAAACTACTTTCCTTACTATTATCATATATTAACTCACACCTAATATTCTGTTTATTTCTATATATATTTAAACTCTTTTTACTCTCCATACTATTTCTCCATCTCTCTAACTCCCTAGTCTTTATTAATAAATTTATTCTTTTATCCCATTCCTTACTACTGTAACACTCAATAATCCTCTTAACACAATCATCCCATCTTTTGTACAAATATACTGATATAAATTCTTTATCCAAATCTTTTGCATAGCGCATTACCTTTCTCACCCATCTTGTTACCTGCCCTTTACTCATAACCCAATTAAATACTATTTTAGCTATTCTTTTATTATCCATAAACTGCAATCTACCAAACATTTTCATTTTACTTTTTGCATCTCTCATATGAAAACTTGACCATCCCATTTCTCCTTGAATTGCCTCCCTTGCTGTCCATACTTCTGCATCCAATGCATGTCTTCCTACTTCCCTTTGAGTTTTTTCTAAATAATCTAATATCTTTTTACTAACATATAATGCATCATTACCATATGTTAACCCTGCTGCTGCAACTCCTTTCCATATAATTCTAGCTACATCATATTTATTATATGAAAATACTGTTAATTTCTTTATCAATCCCTTTCTTTTCTTTGCTTCATTTATCAATTTTTTCTCCCATTCATCCAAATAATTTTTCTGATTACTTAAAATAATTCCCAAATAACTATATCTATTCACCACACTTAACTTAATATCTCCCAATAAAAATTCTACATCTTCTCTTTCCTCAGTATTAACCATCATTATATTTGATTTTTCTTCACTAAATTTAATCCCCATCTCTTTACCCACCCTTGCACATGTCCTCAACATAACTTCCATATCTTCTCTTTTTTCTGCACACAAAAATATATCATCTGCAAAAAAAAGACCTGACAAAATATATACTCCCTTACTACCTATTAACGGTATCTCTATCCCTCTTCCTAATCTTTCTATTGCTCTTTCCATTTCACTCAAATACAACACAAACAAAATAGGTGACATAGGGCATCCTTGCCTTAGTCCCACACCATTTTTAACTTTAATTGATTCTATATTCTCTAATTGATATATATATAATAATTATTTTCATATAATTTCTTAATAATATCTATTAAAGCTTCATCCATTCCCAAATTTGCTAAACTTATCCATAATCTATTTCTATTTACTCTATCATATGCCTTCTCTATATCTATAAAACTCATATATAACGTTATTTCTCCAATTCCGCCACCTTCTGGTAGTTTGAGTAATTAACTCCTATACAGTGCTGTCCAATCCACATCTTCTGACTAGTTTTAAATTTATGACTTTCAACATAGAAAAATTTTGGATTTGTACACACTGCACCTGCTTTTGCCTTTTCCCCATCATACATCCAAATCCAAAACTCCTCAAATCCATAATCTAGCAACTAGTCTGGGGATATGGATAAGATAGTACTAGTAGAGATTTATTAAGTACTTTTGTCTGACATCTATTGATTATTCAAGCTTCCTTTAGATAGCAGAATTTGCTGTATAAAAATATTGTATAGGCTGGAATTATATAATATTTATTTGTTGAGATAATCATTGTACCTACTGAAGTAAATCTTTATTGATTCATTTTATTTATTGCACTTAGTACATTGATCAAATTCTTTCTCTAGGTCTACAATTGTGATTTGCCAAATATTTTAAGCAACTCAACATAACTACACAACAATATAATCAACTTTTTTGAAGACCACTAACAAAAATGACCCAGATCAATAAAAATATCACATGACTTCCACAATCCTGCTATCTTGTGCAGACTTGAGTAAATACCAGATATCAGATGATAATGTTTAATAAATCCTTTTACACCAAGGTTCTATCCATATCCCTAGACTAGTTTCTAACTTATGGATTGTATTGTTGAAGAGAATCTGGATGTACTGCACCTGGTATTTTTTAATCTAATGTAATTTAGTTTTCTTCCAGATTAGATCCAGAAAAATCCTGATATACTTGATCCAGATCCCAAACTTTTCCAAAGCCCTAATGTAGAACATAGTCTGGGAATATGGATAAGACAACTGAAAAGAGATGTATTAAGCACTACTACTTAACGTCTATTATTTGCTTAAGTTTACACTGGGTGACTTAGCTGGGGGAAAAGAACTAGATTTGCTATTTAAAAATAATGTATATGCAGAAATCATGTGATGTTTTGTTGGTATTATTGTAAAATTATAAAAGGTACTTACTGTTTATTGATTTGTGCAAATAAAAAATGGTGCCTGAAATATTCAAACAAATATCAAAATACCCAAATCCATAGTTGATCAATAAAGTTGATGTTAGAGTTTTTAAGGAAGCTTAAAATTGTTAAAAAGATTGCTGATATATTTTGTAGAGCTACGTTATTTCATAACAAATTATATGCATCAATATTGCTCTATATGGTTTAAAACAATGGGCAAATAACAGACTTTAGAATTGAAGGTGCAGTTCAGTTCTATCAATTTTGGTGCTTGAGGTGTTCGTGAATTTTTATTTGACATCCTGATAAACAAACCAGACTGATTGTTAATTTATGTAGTGCCATTATTTTAAAAAACATATACATATATATGGGTGAGAGAATAACAGATGTTACTGACATCATAGAAAGAGTTTAAATACAAGTGGAGTTGGGCTGGACATATTGTTAGAAGAGATGATAATAGATGGCTATTGAAATCTTAAACTAGATTCCAAAAGATTGTAAAAGAAATAAAAAGAGACCGTATGTAATGAGGATGGATGAAATAAGGAAGGATGCAGAGGTGATGTGTAGAAGAGAGGATAAAGATCAGAAAAGATGGATTGAACTTGGAGAGACCTTCATCCTGGAATGGATTGATAAAATTGAAAATGATGATGATACTAACCTCTTAGATATTAACATAACTAAGAAAGCAAAGTTCCACAATCTTATCATAATAAAATTATAGAATTTTGTATATTTGATACATAACTTGAAATTATTTTTGAAAATTATATATATTTTCTTTTTTATTTATACTAACTTTTATCTCATGTATGAATTTGAACTCTTGTGAGTGAATAAACTTACATTGTTAATTACATTACTCTCTTGAAGCATTTCAACTGAAACAGCCCTTTCAGATGGCACATATTTTAATTATACTTCAAATATCTCTGAACATTTGTTTTTAAATATCTAAACAAATTCACACTATAACAAATTTGGGTACTTGTTGAGTTTTCTGAACAATCAAGATGGCAGTCTGTATTTTTAATAAAATTTGATAAATATACTGTTTCAAGGGCTTACCAAGATGACAGTCCATAATTCATTAACAATCTTCTGATGTTTACAAAATTAATGTTAAATATTAAAAAAAGGTATAAATTCCAATAAATTTCATTAACAATCTTTATTTCAATTAAAAAATAAAGCAATAAATTCTGATAAATTTAACTGACATTCTTCATTTCATTTGTTTTTAAATTTATTTTTTGAAGATGGGTTAGTTACATTTACAAAAAATGAATGGACGGCCTACAATGTGTTAGTTACTTTTACAAAAATGAGCAGGGGGCTTACAATCTCCTGAAGATATCTTATTTACATAAACCAAATAATAATAATATATATATATACAATATTAAAAGTTTATTCATGTCATCGGTGTCCAATCAGTAATGGCTTCCAAAATTTCTAGATGTTCCAAGGACCTATAATCTTCCAAAGATCTTAATTGTTAAATTTAAAAAAAGAATTAATGTAAAATTTAAAAATAAAATAAAATAAATTCTTATAAATTTCCTATAAATTCTTATAAATTACAAGAATATTTATTTCAATTTTTTTTATACTTATATTGCAATGTGGAAATCATGAGACACTCTTAACATTGTTGTAACTTCTGATTCAGCACGTTTCTTTTTGGCCACTGTTTTTTTTTTTTTTTTTGGTAAATTGTGATAATGATCAAAATTTGGAATCTTCCTGTTACAGAACAGGATGCAGTGGAGGATATCCAAAGGTATAGAATTCTACCCTCCAGAAAAGTATGCATTAAAGGCCATGATATGAAAACAAAAAAAAAAAACAAGAAACCATGTGACAACACCTGGATTCCTACTTGGCAGAATTTATGTGGTGTCGATTGCAACAAAAACAATTTTCATTTGTAGTGATTTTGGAAGCCATTAGAAATTGCATGCCACCAACATGAATAAATCGTAATTATTGTATTTATATATATATTTTTGGTTCATTTTTTGTAAACGTAACTTGGGTGGAGTAAGCCTTCTTCTCATTTTTGGTAAACGTAAGTAACACACTTTAGGAAATTGTAGGCCTTCCACTTATTATTTGTAAATGTAACTAACCCATGTTCGAGAAGTAAATAAAAAAAAAAAAGAATTGAAATAAAGATTGCAATTAAATTTATAGGAATTTATTCCTTTTTTTTTAAATTTAACATTAATTTTGTAAACATCAGAAGACGGAAATAAAGATTGGCAATCAAATTTATCGGAATTTATTTTGTTATCTTAAATTTAACATTAATTTTGGAAGATTGCTAATGAAATACAGACTGCTATCTTGGTAAGCCCTCAAAACTGTATATTTATCAAATTTTATCAAAAATACGGACTGCCATCTTGGTTGTTCTGAAAATTCATAAGTATCCAAATTTGTTTCTAGATAATCAGTACAAAAAAGACAACTAGCTACAACAATAAAACATGAATTAACATTTACCTCTTAATCTATTATTATATGTTTGAATTTCTGTGTATGGTCAATCATGCTTTATGTCAGAGTGGATAGACTTTTTTACTGGTGAGCCAATTCAAACTTATCTAATGTAAATGAGAACTATTATTTCTAGGGGTTCAAAATAAAAGTGTAAATATTGTACTATAAAATTATTTATTTCAACATTTATCATTTTAACAGCTTTCAAAGCAAATCAAACTCACCAGTTTATTATTTCATTTTAGACAAAATAGAAGACTGATCTACTTTTATTGAAATGCACATGTTCCATATCAACTTATCTTACTATTTAGGTCCAGATTTACACTGACTTTACCACATAAGCTCTTGTACAGCAATTATGCTCTGCCATTACGTAACTATGCTAGACAACATATTATGGATATCATTGATAAAACATGATTACCTACAGTTTTGAACTTTCCAGAGAAATGATAGAAAATGTATAATGGCATTGCTCTAGGCACTTTAGCTCACCACCAAAAATAAATTAACAATTCAAACATTTTATCAACGAACTGTATCCATTATCATAACTGAAATGTCATTGTGAATAAAAGTTGTATCCATAAAAAACTATAAATGGTGCATATGTTTTTAGGATACAACTTTTTTTTTTAATAAAAACAAATAAACAGATTTTATCAAAAAATCTTAATATTTATTAGTCATTCATTATTTAACAAATAATATTTTTGTAGTGTTGTTGTCATTACACCACTCTGCAAGATAGGGACTGGTTTCTACCAGCTTTTATCCTGTGGATGGGTGTAGTTATAAACATATGACCAAAGCCCTGTGAAAAAGATGTATGATTTCCAAGATGCACATTTCATGCTAAACCAGCACTCATCAGCTGACTTCGATTACAATCCCTTATCCGTATCTTTATCATTGTTCAGTATATATATATAGATAGCAAATTACTAATGTTTAATTGACAAGGGTCAAACTTGTTGCCCTCACACCTTTGACAAACCACTTAATGGAAGTATAATAATCATTTTTAGTAATCATTCATTAGATATTGAAAATCACAGTACAGAAATATTATTCATTAAGTGAATAATATCTAGTCTAATAAATGTCTAATAAAATTTATTAATATACATCCATTAAGGGATTTGTCAATGTTGTGAGGATGGTAAGTTTGACACTTATTAATTAAAGGTCAACTGATGATGTGCTGCTTTAGCACTAAACATGCATTTTGCAGATCATATGTCTTTTTGACATGTCTTTGGATATATGTTTATGATTATATCCCTTACAAAATGTTAAAAGTTAATAGAAACCAGTCCCTACTTTGTATGAGAGTGATATAGCGATAATTATAGTACAGAAATATTATTCTATCCAAGACTGTCTTACATACTCATTTTTAAAATGTAAGTACATCAGATTACAGATTTTCAAGGATCAGTATTGGCCTGCCGCTTAAAGTTTGTTAATTCCTGCTTTATATGACCAATTAATAATCTTCTTAACATTGATAATTAAATTATTATCAACATTTTTTTCTTTTATTGTTCTGTCTTACCATCGTTACTCAATCATACACATCTACAAACTTTTTATATCATTCATCTTTTGTGCCATAAAAATTTCAATCTCTACATACACACATAGCAATTTTAATTTTTCTGTCATACAGTATTTCGTTTCCTGTTTTCTATCTTTTTAGTTATTACCTTTTTTTTTCTGGAGTTAGAATGGCTATATTGGTTTGCAAATGGCTGCCAATAACAAGAATATGACGGGTATTCCCATTATTATGTCTATTTCCTGCATATAACTGTTACTTCAAATAACATTTTCAAACTACTCAAAATGAATAATGATGTGAATGTAATGGGTTAGACTCATATTAAACTCTTGCAATTTTTTGGTCAAGAGCGTTATTGTCAAATCCCGTAATTTATATTTCCCAATGTCAACACATACAGTTAAAGAATTAGTTCAAGTCTAAAAGCTTGAGGTCCTGTTCAAAGTTCGTTTTAATTTTGAACGAAAATATATCTTTTGTAAAATAAAAATACACTTAAGAAGTTTTCGTAGCAAAATCGTTTTTTATATTGTAACTTTAAATTTGATTCTAATAAAAAATACATAAATGTTTCTAATTTATTGGTTTAAATACAAAATAATTTTTTTATGTCAGATTTCAGGAAAAAATAAAATTTATTGAAGCTGTGCTAAAATAAGGAAAAAATAAATCAATTACGAAATGATAAATGAAGATGGATATTTTGAAATAAAATACCGAATTTATATTTTTAAAAATGTCTACACGTGTGCGCGCGCGTGTGTATCCTTAAAGACAGAGAAGTTGGAAGAATCTATTAGCTGGAAAAAATGAACAGAGAGGAAATGAAGGATAAGTGATAAATAGAAAACAAAACAAAAAGAAAGCAGTAAAAGTTGAGGGGTTGGTGTACAGAACCTTTTTTAGCAAGTTACTATGATGGCATAAATAAACAAATAGTTAGTGCTTACGAGGTCATATGGCATATGAGGACCAGAAATGACAGATTAAGATTTTATACAGATATATTTGAGTCTCGAGTCAGCCACACTACTAATATGCTAAACTGCAAGGTTCAACAAAAATTATTGGATGATCAATTACTCATGAGTCATGTGACATTTGTGTAGACAAATAGTAGATGAAACTTTCATCCTGAAACCTTTAGTTTCAAACATGCCCATTGTGCTTAACAGAAATAAGCTAAATTATCAAATAATTAGATGTTTGGGTAGGGGGGGTAATATAATGTTTAATGATTGGAAATGACAGATTGAATTTTAATCTGGAAACATTTAATTCATACCCAACCATTGATGGTAGTGGAATTAGGCAAAATAATAGAATTATTAGTTGTTTGAAAGGTCATGTGATGTTTTAGCAAAAAAAAAATGATAAATTGACCTTGGGAATTTTTAGCACTTAAATCAGTCACACTAACACTGTGGTAAATAGATCTTAGCTTATTTGGGAGGTCATACGATGTTTTTATTTGGGAAATCCTATGATGTTTGAGCATCAGAAATGATAGGTTGAACATCAATCTTGAACTGTCATTCTTCCATTATCATAAATGGAAATGAATAAAAATGAGCAAATTATTTGTTGCATGTGAGGTCATAGGATGTTTGAGCATTAGAAATATCAGGTTGAGTTTCAATCTGGGAACTTTTAATTCTCAAGCATGTCCCTCTACCACTATCACAAACGGAATTGAGCAAAATAATCAAATCATTAGTTACTTAAGAGGTTGTATGGTGTTTAGCACCAAGAGAAATAAAGCAAGGTAATCAGGTTATTAATTGCTTAAGAAATCATATGATCGCTGAGAATCATAAATGACAGGCTGACCATAGAAATTTTTAACTCCCAAATCTGTCATTCTACTATTATGATAAATGAAACTCGTTTGGAATGATGTTTGAACATCAGAAAAATCCAAGAAAATATTCAATTTATTAATTGCTTGGAAAGTTATATGATAAGTAAAATAATCAAATTATTAGTTGCTTGGGAGGTTTATGACATTTGAGCATAAGAAAAAAATTTAACTAAAATAAGTAAATAATTAAATGCTTTGAATGATTGTGTGATATCTGAGCATCAAAATTAACAAAGTGAATTCCAGTTTAGGTAATTTTAGTTCAATGATTGCACTTAAAAAACACAATGAAATAATTGAAAGCTTAATTATGTGGGAGTGTGACACTTGAGAAATGGAAGTGATGAGATGGATGAATGCCAAAAAATACAAAGGTGATTTAGTCATATTTTTTTTAAAAGAAGCTGAAATATTTCAGACATGTACAGAGAAATTACATTTGTAGTTTGGTTCAGTGGTATGTGGATGCTGAATTTAGAGCAAAAAGTTTTTATATTACTTTTCAACTGAAATAAATGGAAAAAGTGTAGTTTGATCAAATTAATAGAATTGTTGTTTATTGCATATTATCCCAAGCTTCCGACAGTTTAATATGTAAACCAATAACAAAGAACGTTATTATTTTAAGATATTCAATATTCTTTCATTCTTTTTGCATTGCTTCTATTAAAATTCTAAAAATACCCCCTTTGCACTTTTAACAATAGTTTACGTTGTCTAGCAATATTTACCACAACTGTTGAGAAAGAAAAGAGCAGTATTTCTGAAGAAGGCTGTTAGATAGTCAAAACTGTCAGATAATTGAATTGAAGAAAAAGCATTCTGAAAACTGTAAAAAATAAGTGATTTTTTACAAATATTTTTATTAGTTACCCAGAATTAAATTATTTATCAAAAAAATGTATAAAAATAAAGATTTTGGCTCAAAGCTTGAAGCAACAATTTAGCCTCAGTATGGAATTTTTTTTATAGCAGCTTCTTTATGGTATTACCAATTTCTACCATGAATTCAAATGAAACAGAAAACACCAAATTTAAATATTTTTAAATAAGGCTAAAAACATATGATCTTTGCTTTTTATTGATGTTCAATGTACGTAATTCTGTGTGGTACTCGTTCACTTTCAGTTCAATTCTGACAATGCTCTAGTGGATGTTTCAGTTATATTTGCGATATTTTATTTTTACAATTAAACATTTATTCTATAACATATTCCGATCATTGCTACATTATTTATTGTAAATATAAATTTAAAAACAAAACAATATTCTAATATTTCTACTTTGCAAGTGTAAAAGAGAAGTAGTAATGTAAAATATTTAATGAAAACAAAACTTTTCGTAAAGGCTGATTGTTTTTGCTGATTAAAAAAATAATGAATTATTTTTTATTTGAACTCCATTTTTAAAGTCAGAATGATTTATTGTTCAGACATCATGAAGCAATGAAGTTTTGCTTTAAAATTTAAATTGTACTTATAATTATTAAAATAGCACACAAATTTTCTGCACTGATATTTATGAGTTTATTTTCAGTGTTTAATCATAACTTCTGCTTCACCGTAATAAACTAATCATAACTTCTGCTTCACCATAATAATGGTTTCATTTGATAAAAGCAAATCTTTTTCAAATGCAATGTAATTGTAATCATGGATATTTCTGATTTAAAATAAATATTTTACAAATATATTATGTAAATAAACAAATAAGTAAATAAGTATAATTATGTATATAAACAATTTTTTTTCCTGAAGTAAAAAAAGAAACCATTGATGATATCAAGATCTGAAGACAAAGAATCTACCAATTATCAATATTTTGGTATCTTTGTATTACACATCATCATCAGTATTTGCTTTTTTGAATTTCTGATATTTGTATGATGCTGACATCTTCAGGATTTTTTAAACTAATAAATCAATATACATTTTAGTTCCAGATTTTTCCATTAAATGAATTCAAAATTGGTAACATAAAGTTATAAATAGCTGTAAGCGAATGAACAAAAGCCAAAAGCAACAGTAGCACTATAATAATACACTAAAAACTCACAATTTCAGGAACTCAAAATTTATGCACTATGGCTCTACTCCATCACTTCCTAAGCTTGAACTTGTGGTCTGTATCCACATTATTTGGATTATTTTACAGGTATCTGCATTACCAAAACTTGAAACATCTTCCATTAAAATGTAATATTGCATGACTTGTTTATATTCTGTAAATGTTTTTAATAAAAGATGGTCATTCTGCTGACTGTATTTATTGATTACTCAAGATTTCAATAGATGACTCTGGGGTAAAGAAAAGTAATGGAATATCTGCTCTTAAAATCTTGCTATTATTTCCAATACCCAAATTTATCCTTTTTATCCAGTCAATCACATAATTAATTATACATGGATACAAAAGATGGACATTTCCCCTGTGTATGCATACTCCTTCAAAATTATTTTGATTTAACTTTCATAGAATCTGAAGTTTATACAGTTCCTATTTGTGACTTTGAGAAATTAATAGGTGCTACTGATTTGCTAAAACATTATTTATTTAGCATATGGATTTTTTTTAGACAGTTCACCTATTAAAAGCACATAGAGGAAGCAGTAGAGATTTTGACCAGGAGGTAGAGTCATTAGTGGCTTTATTAAATCCTTCAATTTTGCCATTGCAGTCATAAATTTGATAGTCATTAATTATCTGAGTTTATGGTTTGTGGTTGACTACATCTACATACATCAGCAGTGGTCATATTTCATCTATGAAGCAAATGAGAGCAATGACCAATTGTCCTGAATTTGTTGATAAAACTATGAAGGTCAAATCCAGCTCACTTTACTATTGGATCTGGGAAATATATTTGTTTGGGAAAAATCATTTCTATGGCACAATGCTTCAATTGAAGATTTTTGTTTATACATTCACACAACTTTTTGTCATCATGAGTTGATGTCTTTGAAAGTCCACTCATATATTTTATTACATATAGATACTGTCTGCTTGAATACTGTAACAAGTATATAAGCCCAACTGTGTTTGCAATTCAGATATGGATGCAATCTGTCAATTTCTTATGCACTACATTGTTTAGGCTTATTTTTCCTTGCTCAAATACATTTTAATTTGTAAAAATGTAAATACTTAAATTTTATGATTATGGACTCATGAAATATTTTATGTACACATGTATAATATAAAACTATATAATAGTAAAATTATTTATCTTCTTTATTACTTTATATCATGCTTTTTTACAACCCACTACTGATGGTTTCGATTGCCCCAACAATCTTCTTTAGAACTTCTACTTATATTTCCAAATAAGATTTGGAAATGTGAGTGGAAGTTCTGAAGAAGATTGCTGGGGCAATCGAAACCATCAATAGTAGGTTGTAAAAAAAAACATAAAAAGTAATAAAAAACATGAATGGTATAAATATTATATGGATTTGGCAATGCAGTAAGAAAGATAAAGTTATAATACTTCATAAACAATATAATATAAACATTGGAACAGAGAATAAAGAATAAAACTAACTTAAACAAATCAAGTATATTGTCAATGCTTTAAGCTATAATAGTGGTTATAGAAAAAAAACTAGTATTTTGCCACTAAAATTTTTTAAAAACCATAGTGGGTGGAGAGTAGATGAGTGAATACAGTCTAGGGAAACAATAAATTGTAACTAAATTATTTACCACACACTGATTTATCAAATATAATGGGATGTGGCCTGGATAAATTATATTTGTTTAAAATAAAACTTACCCTATTCCAATCTCAGCATACATAAATGATGTTTAATACTTATTGTCCATTATCCAAGAACCTTGATATTCCTGATAATCATACTAATAAATATGGATTTTGCTATTTCCTAATCCAATAATCATAAATAATATTTAACACAGCATTACGCTGTTGCACATATTACAGTTTACAAACATCGCGCTATAAAAAATGATTTATTTAATCATAAATAATATAAATTTGTTTACTCCTTGTTGTTAATTTCAAAGAAATATTTATAGTGCATTGTGGGATATACACTCTTGGCTTTCAAATTACTGATAATGATCAAGCAGAGTACTCTTTTAATATTCAGACTTTCAGTAAAATGTTTTTTAAAAAAATGTGATTTGTGAAAAGGAGTTTTATTTGTATTGACTCATAGTACAGGCCATGCTAATGAGTGCCACTTTTTGATAAAAGACTAAACGCCCAGACTTAGTTTAAATCCTTTCATAGTTATAGTAATTTCTTATTATAACTCTTGGTTCTAGATTACAGAAAGCCCAAACGTTATGAATGATGTCATACACCCTAACTTTTCTTGCTTAATGAAACATACGAACAAGAAGCTATTTATATATGTGGGACTGAGACTAAAATGAGAATATGTTAATTAACATCTTCATTAAAATAATTAGCACAAATAAGTCTTAACAAAAAATATTAATATAAACGCACTATGATCATAGGTATTTATGTAGCAGGGTTTGAATTAGTACGTGTCATATATTTTTGATCTATTATTACTGAATGTTAGTTTAATCTTAAGTAATTTGATTACAATCCATAATAGATGATGAATGATTATTTGCCACATTTATTAGTCTTAGCCAAATCTGATGGATGAGTTAAATTTAATCTAATTATACCTTAAATAATAATATTAGAAAGTTTTCAAAATTTTCTCCAATTTATAATTTCATCATGAAGAAAAAAATCAAAGAATAATGGGAAAAAGTTACATTTTGTTTCAGGGGTTTTTAAGAGAGATATATAGGTACTGGTATTTCACACAGCTAATACATATATATAATATTAAATCACTTCAAATGTTAAGAAAAATTTATCTACACGTTTTTTGAATAAACGTATTAGAGCCCGCATTTCAAAACAGCTGATTCAAAAAGGTACCTTTTTGAACTATATGCAAAGATATTACATAGAAATTTGATATTGATTTCACATAGTGGTATGCACTGGAAATATATATATATATGTAACTGAAACAGAAGTAACTGTACCTTGTATTGAGTTATAAAACATAAATAAACTATTAAAGGACAAAGGTATACATGAGGTAATGGGAGAGGCTGGCTGATCTTTTCTTGAAAAAATATATTATGCTAGGTTGGAGAATATTTTATTTACTTATTCTATAGATGCATGAAGCTTAAACTTGAAGCATTATATATATATTTAAACTAATAAAATTCTGAAATACACTCTAAACTGTTCAAAATATCATTATATAAAAATAAACAATACCTAAAACCAGTGCAAAACTCACTATACGTATTACCACTCACTGCAAGCTAGAGTAATCAATGGTGATCATGTGATGTTTCTTGGCTTTAAAACCAGTTTACAGTATGCATAGCGTTTAACAACTCATTGGAAGCTTTAGTTATTTTCTATTCAGTTACATATAATCTAAGTGAATTATTATTTATATATATCATTATCAGATACCTTATGTGGTTGTGGTTTTGTAATTTCTTAACTGACCTGCTTCTTTCTTTAATTTATAGGTTTACTAAAAGTTCCTAATTTCAGTTATGTTCCAAAATATTATCTTCTCTAATCTAAATTTAAACGTTGATTGGCATGAAGCTTGATTAGAAGGTGTTCTTGGTGTCTGAATTAATTCGAACATTAAATTAATTTTCAGCTTTGTTTGAAGATTTTTTTTTTCTAAATCTTACTCAATGCAGAGACACACTCAGGTAGTAAAGAAAACTGCCTCAGAATCAGGTCAATATTTTCTTTACTTTAGTAAAGTGTTACACTAGAGTTATGTAGGTTAGTCTCCTAGGGTACTATGTGGCTGGTATATCATGATGTATGCATGTTTAGTACTGATTAGCCAATAATCTTGAGATATCTGTAAGCATAAGTTTGTACTAAGAATATAGTGATAAGTACCTTCTTCGCTATTAACAAGATTTCTTGTTTATCTAGTAATTGTAATTTATTATGAGAAAGAGCTGACACATTGTAACTAAAACCTCATCTGACTTTATTATGAAAAATTGGAATCTGCATTCCAATAACTGATTACTGATCTCTACTTTAATCCAAGGTGATCTAATTTATTTGTTAAATTTAAATTTTTATACTGTTTTATATAATTTCTTAAAACTTGGACTCTTCTATTTATTGAAAAATATGTTATCCAGATGCCCATCTGCATATGATATCCCTCACCCCAAAAGTAAAAACAACCTGATCTTTTAAATTGTTTTTAAAAAACTTAATTATCCATTGCTTTCTAATTAGTAAATTGTTTTCTAAATAATATTTTGGCATAGGTTTGTTATTATGTTAACTCTTTATGCAAGCGTTGGTGGCCTAGTGGTTAGCATAGCTGTCTTTTAAGCAGCTGGCCCGGGTGCGCTTCCCAGTCAACGCATTTGACATATGAGAGAAAAAAGCTAAACATTGAACTCATCTTTTATTATTTCCCTCAATAGGCCAAAAGGATATATTAAACATTTATATTTTCTGAGTGACCAAATTCTTCTTTACAAACTAAGATTATAAGTATTCATGAAAATCGGCTTCCCTGTTTTCAGTAAAACGAGTGATATTTATAGCTAAGTAGGTTTCAGTTACAAAGACTACAATATATATATATATATATATGACTCATTCTTGTAATTAATAACTATATAAAAATATTTCAGTTTCAGTCTTAAGTATTGAATTCTTTTTTTTTTTTTTACAGAGTCATGGTATTTTGGATACAAATGAAAAGTAGAAAATATTCAACATAGTCATTTGGAATACCAAACTTTCCATACAGTAGTGCCACCAAGTGGTAGTCCTTGTAATCAATGGGTGTAGGAAGGTTTGTGCATAAAATCCCTATCTACTGCCTAATCATCTAACATCTCCATACTAGTTTCTAACTTGTGTCTTCCAACAGTAAGGAACCTTGGATTTGAGAGTGTTGCACCTAGATTTTAAAATCTAATGCAACCCTTCAGCAGCCACCTTTTTACCTATTTGGTTAACTATAAAGCTTGGAGCCCAAGGTAAAAACACCATAATGTTTCCAACCCAAGCTCATTCATTTGTATAATTATATAGATCTGAACTCAGTTCAGCATCTATACATTTTGGTGTTTTGGGTTTTTCAAAAACCACTGCCACCATTATTCTATAGGTATGATAGATACAAAAAACTATCAAAACATCATATGATCACCATTTCATATGCTTGCACATACTGTTAATAAGAGTACCAAACTCTCTGCAAGCCTTTATATCAATGGGTGCAGGAAAGTTTGTATATAAAATCCTACATCCATTGATTATAAAGGCTTGCATTTTGTGGCACTACTACATGGTGAGTTTGGTACTCCTATTAACAGCATATGTAAGCATATGAAATGGTGATTATGTGATGTTTTGATGGTTTTATACCTATCCTGCCCACAGGATAATGGTGACTGTGGTTTTTGAAAAACTAAAGACACCAAAATGAATAGCTACTGATCTAAGTTCAGATCTGTATGACTATACAAGTAATTGAGCTTGGGTTGGAAATGATATATTTTTATCTTGAGCTCCTAGTTTTAAAAAGTGGCTGCTGGTGGGTTGCATTAATCCTAAGATTTATGTGCAGTGCTCTCAAATCCAAGGCTCCTCACTGATAAAAGCCACAAGCTAGAAACTAGTATGGGGATGTTGGACGAGTAGGCACTAGACAGGGATTTTATGCACAAACCTTCCCGTATCCATTGATTATAAAGGCTTGCACTTGGTGGCACTACTGTATGGCGAGTTTGGTACTCTTATTAACAGCATATGTAAGCATATGAAATGGTGATCATGTGATGTTTTGATAGTAATTTAGCTTTAAAAACCCATATTTTACATGATAGAATTAAGTATTTATATAGTTTAGCATATATTGGTGTGATACTGAACTCTTTAACCAATGTTATTCTATTACTTTAAAACTGCCTGTTTTAATATTTGTTTAATCTGAATGATCCTATCAGTATTAAGAATAAAGAGTACTCATCACAATATATAATTAAGAATTAACCCCCCACAATAACAATATTCATTACAATTAAAAGTTATTTATTCACAATTTCTTAACAGTGAATAGGAAAAGTTGGTTCTACATTTTTCTAATTGTTGCCAAGCAATTATAAACAAATAGCAAATAGTTTGTATATGGTAGTAGTTATAGATATTGTAGTTGGCTAATTTTTTGTGTATTTTTCCATTTGGAGTTTTACATCTTTGCATTGCTTAATTGATTATATATTAAAATCATAATTACCTCTATGTTTACTATAGTAAAATGTATGTTTTAACATGTAAATTGTTACAATAAAGCTAAGTTAGATCCTTTAATGTGAATGCTTTTGGATCATGAGTGCTTATTTGGTCACATTTTCAATTCTAGCAAGATAAAAATAGTTAGCAATGAACACAATAATAGGAAACATAAAATTAAAGGGTCTCAGTTTACTAACAATGGTAACTTTTGTTAAAATAGGCAAAACTCTCTCCATACAATAGTGCCATTCAAAGCAAGACAGAGTAATCATTGAATTCCAAAAGGCTTGTGCATAAAATCCCTATCTAGTGCCTACTCATCCAATATCCCCAAACTAGTTTCTGGATTGTGGCCTTCATCAGTGAGGAGCCTTGGATCTGAGAGCACTGCAACTAGATCCTAGGATCTAATGCAACCCTCCAGCAACCACCTTTTATCAGGACATAACTACAAAACTATGAGAATAAAATTGAAACACACAAATATTTTCAATCTAAGCTCAATAGTTTATATAGTTATATGGGTCTGAACTACAAAACTATGAGAATAAAAATTGAAAACACACAAATATTTTCAATCTAAACTCATGTGACTATATGAGCTATTGAGCTTAGATTGAAAATATTTGTGTGTTTTCAAATTTTATTCTCATAGTTTTGTAGTTATGTAGAGACAAAAGGTGGCTGCTGGAGCATTGCATTAGATCCTAAAATCTAGGTGCAGTGCTCTCAGATCCAAAGCTCCTCACTGACAAAGGCCACAAGCCAAAAAATAGTTTGGAGATATTGGAGGAGTAGGCACTAGATAGGGATTTTATGCACAAGCCTTCAGGCATTCATTGATTATTCAGTCTTGCTTTGAGTGGCACTACTGTATGGAGAGAGTTTTGCCTATTTTAACAACAGTTATGAGCAAGCATGGAAAATAGTGATCATGTAATGTTCAATGGTAACTTTGTGATAAATAGAAAGTCTAGTAGTATTCAGTTAAATACTATTTGGAATATCTGCATTTAGAGTGAAAATTTTGTAATTTCCATGTGGTGATTTGATGTCGGTAATGTTTTTTTAATAATATTATAATTATTCCCTTTGACAATAGTTCTCAGAATTAAAATGTATTTAAGTTTTAAGTTTTTTTTAACTACTAAATATCTCTGCATTTTTGCAACTAATATTCACTGTGATTACATTTTTTTTGTAGCAAAGTTATTTTCCTATATTGAGTATTATATATAATTAATTAATTGATAGAACACTAGTCAAAAATTTATAGTCTATTAAATCTTTTAGGTTTACTATTCACTCACCTAACCTTTAGCTTTGAATCTATTACTATTCTGCCTTTGTGAATAAGTGTGGTGACACTTCTGGCTGTACTGTGGCAGCTTACTTCATATCTGCATTTGATTGCAGCAGCTTCCAGTCCTGAATGTGGAGTTCCTTACTGCATTAACTATTAACTTTGATAGCTAATGTCTGGAGAACGAATTTGCTACTGATCAGGTTTAACAGTAGTTCTCTGGAGAACGTGTATGGCCGTTCAGTTATGTCACCATTGTTGGAAAGAATAAAGACTCTGTCTTTCAGCTTTGTGGCAGTAGTTCTCTGACCTACCTTCAAAAAGACTATTTATTGCCATATTTCCTACCATGATAGAAACATTCGGATTCAATGATCATCATTGCCTACTGGCCAGTTCTAGCCATTGCTATGCGTTATCTCTTAATATACGTATTGGTTAGCAACATTGAAGACTCAATCCGATCTAGAAGGAAATTGGACTAGTCCATTATTTGATGCAAGGTGAGATGAAACAGCTACCCTATCAAATCTAAAATATACAGTGTGAGTGTGTGTGCCATAAAATCTAGATTTGACACACACATTGACAAATCTTGATATATAACCTGATCAGTCATCTTGCAAAAAAATAAAAATAATTGCTCAGTAATTATAGCAATCTTCAGAGGAATGTGTAGGAAATATGGCAGATTTGATAGTTGCACACACATGTATACACACACACATATATAATCCTGCGTAATTTATACATTAGTAGAATAGCAGACTCAGAATTGCGTGAGGTAAATGCGGAAGATTTGATAGCTATCTACACACGCGCGCGCACACACATATATGTAGTTCTGTATAGTTTAGCACGTTGGCAAAATAGCTAACTCAAACTAAAGGTTCTATAATTGATTTCCATCTGAATAACAAAAATAAAAATAATTCAGTTCAGATTAACTGAACTGTTAAAATCTCACTCTGCCAGTATATTGACTGAACCCAGCATGATCTCTCCAAGCTGTTAACTATACAATTATTATTGTAACTCAGGTTCAGATTAATTGAATGGAGCTGTTGATCGAACATCATATGACCCCCCATGCTGTTTAATACACATTATTGTTATATATACTTTTTTTTTTTTACTAGATCCAAATAACTTTATTTTTTTAAATAAAAGAAAATCTAACTTCCTATCAATGTGTTATATATATATATTAATAAATCTTGATGTGTAATAGTTAGAATATTGGCTTGCCGTTTCTATGACTTAGGGTTCAAACTAATTCAATAGATTTTTACTACTCTTTCAGATTAATTATCTCTTTAAAGCAATGCCACAATGATCTCATTAACACAAACTATTTTGTAAAATTATCTCTTTTGAAATAAATAATAATTATCTGATCAGTTGCTTAGGAGTCATGTGACATTCAACCATGCAAGTGATAAATTATAATATCAGTTTTGTTAAACTGACCAAAGTGATTTTTTGTTAAGCTGGGAACTGATCTTGGAATTATTAGTTCCTGGAATCTGCTGCAGGCTTTAGGATTTATTAAACTGTTAGATTTTATTAAATTTATTCACAATGCATATATATTTGTGCGTGCGGGTGAGCGTGTTTTTTTTTAGCAATAGTAGTTGACTCCTTTTTTAAAAAAACAAACAAACATTTAAATTAAAATGTTGCACTAATATTATCAAAATCATAAACTAGATTATCTGTACTTACATATTAGATCTCCTGTAATTATCCTGCTGGAATTAACAGGTAATTGTGATTTTTTAATACGGCATTCTGCCAATTGCAACACTACCACCACTCCCTCTCCTGGAGAAACTATTGCATTCTGCCATCGCAAACATGTGGAGCAATTCCCAAATTTTACTTAAAATTAAGATTACATTATAGCAGGCCTAATACATAAGTATCAATTTATTTACTTTTTAATTTTAAAAATTGCTTCACCAACATTAAGCTTTAATATTAAAAATATAAATGTCCATAATGTTGCACTTACAGAGTACCAATAATTTTGCATAGTTAGATGCAGTGACAGAGTGCATATTCTGATCTCTAACTTCATGAATCATGGCTTAACTGAGGTCCTGCATGGCTTGGTGCAGACTGATAACTTTGGAACACCAGATCCATGAGTAACATTTTGTGACTTTTAATGCTTAAATTTCTTATGAAATCCTGAAAGCCATCTAGTGTCATCTTAAGTAATCAATGAATATCATATAGTATTGGTAATGGTCATAAAATACCAAGAGAGAAGCACTTTTTGTTGACAACAGCATTTTTTATTATTGATTTAAGCATTTTTGTTAATCTTATTGTTCAGTTTTCTTCACTTGCCTGTACAGTTTAACATAGTAGAATGTTGACTAAAAAGTTGTGTATCAGTGATGGTCATAAAATCTCAGGAAAAAACCCTTTTTGATGATCTAAGCATTTTTTGTTGTTGATATAAGCATTTTTTGTTATTGATATAAGCATTTTTGTTGATCTCATTGATCAGTTTTCTTTATTTCCCCTCTATAGTTTAACATAGTAGTAAAGAGCTAGAGTAAAATGAGGTTAAAAACTCAATTTGTTCACTTGAATAAAACAACCATTCTCAAATTGCCATTTTATAAATAATATATCACGATTCCCCCACCCCCCAAGCAACTAGCCATATAATTATAAGCTTCTTTCCAAAGACAGGTGAAGTAATTTTATAATAGTTTCTAAAGTAAAAAAGGATCAATGGAATCAAATCACATCTTTAAATCAGAGGCAAAATTCTCTATATAGTAGTGCTACCCAGCGTACGCCAGAGTAATAAATGGATGCAAGAAGATGTGTGCATAAAATCTCTATCTAGTGACTACTCATTCAATATCCCCAGATTAGTTTTAACTTGTGGCTTTCATCAGTGAAGAGCTTTGAATTTGAGAACTTAGGAGCTAATACAACCTTCCAATGGCCAATTAAGATCTAGCTGCAATGCTCTGAAATCCAAGGCTGGGAATAATGTATGAGTAGGCACTAGATAGGAATTTTATGCACAAACCTTCTTGCATCCATTGGTTACTCTTGCTTTTCCTGGGTGGCACTACTGCACACAGAGTTTTGCCTCTATTTTAACAGCTTGTATAAGTATAGGGAATGATGATTATGTGTTGTTTAGCATTTTATCTTTGTTATGATGAAGAATTAAAAATACCTGATACTTAGGTCTGTGTTTTGCAAATCGTCTTTAGAAGGTAAATAATGACTGTAAAAAAATGAAGTCAAATTTCTTGATATAAGAAGATAATGATAATGAATTTTTTACAGATTCTGAAGTATTATGAATGGATTCAGAACACCATATAGCAATTATTTGCATGTGTGCACACATGTTTAGGAATATATTCCCCCCCCCAACTATCCAGTTTATTTGCTTAAATTTTGAATAATTGAACTGCTATATGTATGTATATACTTTTAATTCTTTCATTTCTTCACACTACTTTGAAACATATAAATAAAGATGTCTGAAAATGGCAAGTGGTCTCTAGGATGAATTTTCTGCTGAACTAGCTTTTTTTTACACTGGTAACAACTTCTTACATGTATCTTTACCATTTGTTCAGTAGTGTTTAATAATAATAAAAATAACATGTTAATCTTTAATTAAGCTTATATCTGGATTAAAATTGATATGATAATGTCTAATCTAAGAAATGTCTAATGATAATCATTAATGTATTTATTGAAAATGGATGATGGGAAAGATACGAGGGCAAAAAAGTTGACACCTGTAGATCAAATTGTAATAATGTGTATATATATCATTAAGAACCAGTCAACACTTAAGCAATCCCCATATCAATAACAATCAAAAAATCCAAACTGTTGCCAATGCAATCTTCTTTTAACAATGAAATATATATATATATATATATATATTTATATAACATTATTATTATTCGATGTCTGTATTTTTTCAAAACAATATACGTAATTATATAATTGAATATTTGTAAATACAGTAATTAAATAATTAAAAATTTTATCCACTTAGGAGTGCTTTCGATTATTCTAGTAATCTTTGTCAACTAAAACTTTGAAAGGTTAATCTTCACACAATTCCGTGATCTTAATGTTTGCTGCCTGCCTGTTATTTAAGTCATGTTTATATTTGTATATTAGCATAGCTTTCTTTATTTTTCTTTTATTGTTATTTTTTCCAATTTTTCAATATTTTTACATTATTAAAATTGAAGTCAAAACCATAAATACATGACTTATTATGGTCATAAAAAACAGATGCTAAAATATTATTATCTACTTTACAATTTTGTTTCAGTTTCTGAACCTGTTTTAATAATAGCAAGTGCTCTTTAGTTCTTTTTCCAATGTCCATCTCACTTCACCTATATATCCACTGCCACACCTACATATCTATTTATAAATGACACAATTTTTATTTATAAATGAGGTTATATATAGAGCTCACCAAACAAGCTCTTAACAAGCTTTGAGAATATCCTCAACCCCAGAACGGTTTCTGCATCTAGCGTTATCAGTGATTTTTTATCATTTTATTTTTTGCTATTAAGACTTTGGTGATTTTATATTGTTAAAGCTATTAATATATGGTGTATATGAACTTAGTTCAGTCCCATATGGCTATTTGAATTAGATAGCTGGATTTTTAGATATGTGGATGTCTGAAAGTTTCAGATTTTCTTCTCAACAGTTATACATTAGATAAAGTGCTGGGCTTGTCCTAGTATTTTTAATCTAATAAATATCCTGGCATCTCACTGATGACACTAGATGCAGAAACCGGTCTGGGGTTGAGGATATTCTCAAAGCTTGTTAAGAGCTTGTTTTGCGAGCTCTATATATAACATTTGTAAATATGAGCTTTATTAAAATTAGGTCATGTGACATCTGACTTGATTTTTTTTATCATTTTATAAATGAGGTTTTATCTTTGGAGTTATTAATTTGTTTAATGTAGGAGTCATGTAAAATGCAATATCACATATACCTTTATAAATTTTCTTTATAAAATTTACTTGATCATTTGAAATATATGGTATTGATATCCATATTTTTTTATTAGCAGAAGAATAAATATTACTATTAAAATTTTTATTCTTATATTTTGTATTAAAATCTCTAATAATATCATATATATGATTAAAAATGTAGCCAACATTTAACAATTCATTCGAATATATTTCAACATGACTTACTTAATAGGCAGGCAGCAAACGTTAGGATCATGGAATTGTGAGAAGGTTAGCCTTTCAAAGTTTTAATTGACAAAGATTACTAGGATAATCGAAAGCACTCCTAAGGGGATAACTTTTTAATTATTTGATTACTGTAATTACAAATATTCAATTATATAATTACATATATATGATTATATGTTTTTAACCAAAGTTATAGGTGGGAAGTATATAATAAATGGAGATTTTGGTTTTTAATTCTAGTTAAAATCTGTGCCATGATATTTATGTGGCACAGTCAATCAATGACAGCTAAGTAGATGAAGATAAAAGTACCCTATCAGTTCTGTAAAATAATTGAAAGATGTAAGCCATTTTTGACTGAAACTTGGAAACTTAAATGAATACATAATGCTATAGCAGGTTTATGTAGGTTTTAAGAACCAAAGTGGAATAAACTATTTGTAATTCTGATTCCCCATAGTGAATCATGCATGACAATTTAATGTTTGTAATGGATGTTATATAAGGTGAAATATTTAATAGGCATTTTATTTTAATTTTAATTAAAATTCTTACAATTCGGTTTACAAGTGTCAAATTCAATCCATCCACTACTTTGACATCATCCTCTTCAGATAAATACAGTAATGATTATCATTAATCATTAACTAAACTAGAGATTATCTCCAGCACAGATATAAACTTTAAACCTTGGTTAAATTTTTCTAAAGACATTGAATACTTATATTAAATGATAGAAATAGTCCAATATATAAATATAACTAAATTTGAAGATGTCTCAATATTTTGAAATTCACAAGTAATAATATAAATGAAATTTCTAAATGTTGCTAAAAGATAAAACTAAAACTGATTCAATTGGGCTAGACAAGCAGCATGGAGACTGAAAAAAGCCAGCTAGAACAGCAAATAAACTTTAAATGAAAAATAGTTTCTTTCATATTTAAAAATTTTAAACTATATATATATTCTATTAATAATTTTTATTATTCATTAGACTAGAGAGTAACCATTTAAACCACTAAACATCACATGATCACTCTTCTTTATGCTTACACAAATTGTTTACATAGAGGCAAAACTCCTCACTGATGAAAGCCACGAGCTAGAAATTAGTCTGGGATATTGGCTGAGTAGACACTAGATAAGGTTTTACCTTTACTGCATCCATTTATTACTCTGTCTTGCACTGAGCAGTGCTACTGTATGGAGAGTTTTGCCTCTGTGATTCTCCATTTAATGAATATTTCTGTAGAGTCATTTTCACTACATTACTTTCACACAAGATATGGACTGATTTCTAACCACTTTTAACATCATCGAGTGTAATCATAAACATAGGACGAAATAAATCTTTTTACAAAGATATCTTTTTTGCATGTTTTTGGTCATATATTTATCATTACACTTTCTACAAGGTATTAAAAGTAGATAGAAACCAGTCCCTACCTTGGGTGAGAGTGGTGTAGTGAAAATTACACTACAGAAATATTATATATTTGCTATGCTTTGATTTAAATAAAATTTTATTTAATTTAAATAAAACTTAATTTAATTTAAATGAAATACATGGGTGAAAAAACAAACAGATATCATTGAAGTTTTAAATTGGATTCAAAGAAAACTAATTGTAAAAAGACCTAGAAAGAGACCATGAGTGAGTTGAATGAATGAAATTTAGATGGAGACACTATAGATAACAAACACTGTTCAAAACATAAAGAAACTTTCATTCTGAAGTGAAGTGATAATGTTGAAAATACTGACGATGGTGAATTTATTAAGTAATTGTTTTAATAATATTTACAAATAGATTTGTGAGGGTGAATGGCCTGCTGATCTATTTTCTCCACGTGACTTTTATTCTTCTGTTGCAAAAGTTTGTATTTGACAATGCATTGAAGAAATATCTTCATACTACTTATGATCTTAATCGCTTATGCTTGTTTGCCTGAAAAAAAGTTTATTCTTATTGGTTTATATTTCTGAAATTTTTTATTCATACATGTAATGCTTTTAAACCTGTTGAACTGAAAACACCTGTCAATTTTGAATGGTAGTTAGCAAATGTAATGTTAAATATTACTCCATATTTGAACATTTTATTTTTGCAGTTAAATCTTTTTTCTCTATAATATACTAATAATTTTAATTTTATCAAATATAAGCTTACAAAAAAGAAAGTTTAAAAATAAACATTTAAAAAAAATGAAAATAAGTAACTAAACAAAGTTCTTATACAAAACAATGGAGCAATATGTTTATCCCAGTTTCATTTTAATCCTTTGTTTAATCTTTTTGTACTTCTCTGTATATTTTATTAAGTGTTTTTGTTATGTGTTTGCACCTCATATCCATATGTAAGAACTAGTAAAACAAACCCATTAAAAATCTTCCTTTTCCAACACATGAGCATATTTTCTCTTAATGTTAAATTATTTCTGCCAAAAGCAATCCATAAAAATGTAACTCTATATTTAACATCATCTATTATGTTTCTATCAATATGAATAACCTGACCCAAATGTTTGAAGTTATTTTTTTGAAATTCATAATTATTAAACTTTATTTTCTTCTTCTGAAAATGCCCATTAAATATTTCTTTGAACTTTTTGGTATTTATCTTTGATTCCACTTTCTTACTTCCATCTGATAACTTTTGCACCATTTTCTGAAACTTAGAAGCATTAATTACTTAAAAAAAAAATCTCACATCACAAAATATAGATGACTGAAATAAGATCCTTATATATATATTTTCTCATGTGTCATAGCATCAGCCGGGAAGCGAACTTGCTAACCTGGGACAACTGCTTGTAAAGCAGCCATCGCTAACCTCTCGATCACCAATGCTTGATGATCCTTATATTTTTATTCCCTTAATTTCCATTTTAATTCAAAAAAATATTTGTGAAATTGCTGCAAAAAGCCTTGGAGATATGGATTCATCCTGCCATTTACCATTCTTGATGTTAATCTTTTAAGTATCACCAACTGTTTATTAGAATGTGATTATAATCTTGATCTATAGCTTAATAATCCAAAGCTTTAATCATTGCAGAAATGCTTATAGAATCAAATGACTTTTCATAATCCATAAATCTAAAGTATTTGGCAACTCATATTCATTGGTCCTTTTTATAATTTTTCTTAATACTTAGATGATCCACTGTTCTTTGCTTAAACAAATTATTATCTTGGTAAAAAAAACTGGTAGAACGATCAGTAATTTTTTAGTATCTTCCATATCATTTTTTTTAAAAATATCAAATATTCCTATTGCATTCTTCCAATCAGATAGTAAATGTTTATCATTTGGACATTCAGTATATGATTTTGCCACCAATTTTTCTATTACTTCAATGCTTCTTTTATTTTCATCATTTTCTGGAGCCTTTTTCTTTTTTATAGATTCAACTATGTCGCCCTTCTTCATTAAAAATATTTGGCAATTCAGAAGATGTTGCAATTGTAGGAATATATATATTTTTTGTTCTTTTTTCATATGTCAAATGCAATGACCGGGAAGTGAACCCAGGCCAGCTGCTTGGAAGGCAGCTATGCTAACCGCTAGACCATCAATGCTACACTTCTTGTTCTTTATTATTATATAATTATTTAATTCTAGGGCAATATGCAATTTGCTTATACTGAATATTTTTTATATATGTAAATAGAGGAATTTGAAGTCAAAATTTTTTAATCTATTCATCCTCCACTCTATCTCAAGCAAACCAATATACATGATCACACTCATACAAAAAAGATACATGAGCATCAATATACATTTCATGCAGAATCGGTGCTCATCAATTGGGCAAGATCATAATCTCACATACATAACAATTTGCTTGATATATATTGAGATAGCAATTTATCAGACTTTAATGGACAGGCTTCATTTTTTTCATCCTACCAACTATTGACATAATGTCTACATGGATATGACTATAATATCAAATCCAATATGAGCTTTGATCATTCCATCATTGGTTTTTCAATGAAATGGATAATTAAATAGTTGGAAGGATGAGAAAATTAAAGCTTGTCTATTAAAGTTTGAGAAATTGCTATCTTAATATAATCCAAGTACTGATTGCATATGTATGTGGGAGATTATGATCTGGCCTACTGATGAGTGCTGATTCTGCATGAAATACATATATTGGGTTTGGTACATCTCTTTTGCATATGTGTAGTAATGTGTAATAGTTGCTTGAAATAGAGTGGAGGATAAATAGACTGAAAAATACTGAGTTCAAATTCTTCTATTTATATATAATTATTTGTAGATCATTTCTACACATTTCTCTTTCTGATAATAGTTGCTGCTTCTTATTGTTAAAACAACTTTATTCTTCTTATATCTAGATGTTGTGTTAGTTATGTGGTGAGACATTCTTTTCTATAGATTTCCTTACCAATTCCACAATTATATTGTCCTATAGCTTTATTATCTTTTTTTCTTCAAGTATGCAAATCTTTTTAATTGAACATTTTTAAATATTTTATATTATTTTTCTTAATATACATTGTTTTGTTTCAGGTAAAAATTGTTTTCTTAATTTAAAGAATCTTATTAATAATAATCAAAAGAAATTTATCAAAACTGAAAACTTTTAAAAAATATTTTCAAACAACCATTTCCCAAAGTCAATTAAATTAGCTAACAATAATTTTTATAGTTAAAACAATAACTTGTAAAGAGTAATATTTCTGCAGTGTATTTTTCACCGCAACGCTCTCACCCAAGGTAGGAACTGTTTTCTATCTGCTTTTAACACCTTAAAACAGGCAAAACTCACTATACATCTTGTGGAGAGGTGGAATAATAAACATATAAGCCGAGACATGTGAAAAATATGTATGACCCTAAAGATGAACATTTCATGCCCCAGCACTCATCAGTTGATCTAGATCAGATAATCAATTACTAACGGTGAAAAACTATGTATGTGTGTGTGTAAAAAAATTAGACATAATAATCTTTAACTTGGATTAAAGTTTATATCTGTGCTAGAGAAAAACTCTAGTTTCATAAATGATTAATGATAAACGTTAGTTAGGTTTATCAAAAATGTCCGAAGTCGAGGTTGTGGGTGGAGCAAGTTTTGCGGTTGTAAATTAAGATGTGATAATTCGTCATAGATAAATACTCTTCATGTAATAAGGATATATATGAGAGCTGGTGACCTGGGACAACTGATGAGTGCTGATTCAGCATGAAATGCATCTTGGGGGGCATTTATCTTTTATTGTATCGTTATTTATATGAAGAATAAAAAAGAAAGAGGAAGTATGGAGATTATTAAAGTAATCGATAGTTCCTATCGCGTGGGGGAGTGGTGTAGTGACAATTGCACTACAGAAATAGTATTCATTAAGTGGATAATCTCTAGTCTAATGAATGACTAATATAAAATTATTAATATACTTCCATTAAGTGATTTGTGTTAAAGTTGTGAGGGCAGCAAGTTTGATGCTTATCAATTAAACTGTAGTAATTCTCTATCTATATATACTGAACAATAATATATATATATATATATGTGTGTGTGTGTGTGTGTGTGTGTAAAACAATGTAATCTGGGCCAACTGGTGAGTATTGGTTTAGTTCATAGACAACTGACACATGTTTATGATTACACCCTTCCACCGGGTGTTAAAAGCAGACAGAAACCATTCCCTACCTTGCATAGGAGTGGTATGGTGAAAATTACACTACAGAAATATTACTCCTCAAATGGATAATCTCTAGTCTAATGAATGATTAATAAAACTTGTAAACAGTATTTTAATTCTTATTTCCCTTCATTTCTTAATACATAGATTAATTTTTATATAAATAAATATTGCTATTTTTATACACATTTTACAATATCAATTTTATTCTTATTTTGACAAAACCTTATAGTTTGGACTGAAGAACATACTTCTTTAGAACTATAACATATTAATATATATAAACACATAACTATATAACATAGATTATCTAAATCATGCATATAAATTAAATATAAAACTTTTATAATGTCATGTCTGTTCATGTTAAATATATACATTAATATATACCTTCTCTCTCTCTCTCTCTCTCTCTCTCTCTCTATATATATATATATATATATATATATATATATATATATATATATATATATATATATATATATATATATATATATATATATATATATAATACCAGTAACATGAAGGGATCTTTAAATATAACTTGGCATGACTTTCACAGAGTTATATATAAAGTAGATAAGGATAGAGATTGTTGAACCTAAAAAATGGGTTATATTTCACAATCACTTCCACAAAATCAACACTAGTGGTTCAAAATAGAATTTACCATTCAGAAATAATTTGTTTTAAATAAAAAGGCATTGCATTGTCAGCTTTTGCTAGGGCACCAACTTTTCATTTGTGAAAAGAAAAAAATGCTGAATGAACCAATTTCTACTCCTATATTTTTGCAATTCTTGATGCCATTTGGCAGTGCTGATTTAGAGAATGCTCACTGCCATTTTAAATTCTAAGGACTGCCCCAAATTACTGCTGACACATCCAAGCAATAAATGACATCAAATAATCCACATGGGATCACTTGGATATGTCAATAATGGTAGTCTTTAGATTTCAAAATGGCAGTGAGCATAATCTAAATACTAAAAACTTATCTTCTAAAATATTAATTTTATTTTAATAATGATGGAACAAAACACTAAAGTATGCAGGGAGGGGGAAGAATGCTTTTGATGATACAAAATATCACCCCAAAATGCTGAAGTTTGTTCAAAAAATACTAAATGGTTATAACTTCTAAAATACAAATTTTATTACAATATATACATATAACCATATGAAATAAAGCATATTAATTTTACAATTAACCAGATTTTTTCTTACCAGAAAGAAACTCTGATGTTGCATGCTTTCTTTGTTCTATGTTGTTGTAAAAAATTGAGATAAGAAAAAATAGTGTTGCTTACATTTGATTTACTGATGTGGATATTGGATCTACACTTGATCACATGAGGTCCTTATAGGCTTTTGAAATTGATACAAATCTATATATCTATTTACATAATTTTCTATTTGTTAACATCAAAATGACTTTTACCATCAAAAAATGAATGTAAAACATGTTTAAAAACTATTTAGAGATTTAAATAAAAATTTGATTATTTCAAATATAAAAGAGGTACTGGATTTTAAATAAGATAAACATAACCATTTACTGTTGATAGTAACATTAGCATCTTTGATAGATTTAATGAATAAATCTCTCATTTAGATTTTTTTATCCATCTTCCAGCAAATAACATGAAAAATAAAGTACACAACATTCATCACTTTGGTAAGAAAAAAATCTGACTTATTATTTTTTTATTAATTATAAAATTAATATTATTTACTTTAGACAATTATTCTCTTGACTAAAGTTAAGATAAAATGTGATTTATTACTAATTGTAGAATTAATATGCTTCAGCAGTTGTTTCTATGTTTATTCAACATTTATGCTATTTCAACATTTGGTTATAGGCCTATATTGTAATAAAATTCGTATTTTAGAAGGTATAAGCTTTTAGTATTTTGAAATTATAAGCTTGGTTTGATCAATTTTATGTGTATTGAACATGTGTTTTTTTAATTAATATATGTGCCCATTATTTTTTCGTTTACTTTTTCTGTTTCAGTATTTTAAATTCGTATTTTAGAAATTATAAGTTTTTATTATTTTGAAATTTATTCATTCCTCCCATTTTTTATAATTTGTATATTTTAGTCATGTGATTTGTATGAAATTTGTGCTTTAATTTTTTAATTATTGATGTAAATTGCAATTTTGTAATGAATGGTAATATTGCAACCATGTATGGATTATTCAATGTTATTTATCACTTGGATGTGACAGTGGTGGTTTTGAGTAGCTCTTAGAATTCAAAATGGCTGTGAACACACTTTAAATCAGTACTCATTTGGCATTTTCTCAGTAGTTAAGCATTCTTCCTAATTTAGCCTTTTTTATCATGGAACTGAAAATTGCAAGTGTGCATATTTGAAATGAAATATAATATAAAATGGCACTAATAATTTAAATTTTATAAACTAATAACCATTTATTTACAAGATACAACTAACTAACACACACAAAATTAAAATAATTATTTTGGAATAAATTCATAACTAAATACAGTAAATGAATATTACTGACTTATTAAGGCCTTTTCTATTTTCTTTTGTTAAAATTTCCCAAGGAACAGCCTTACTATAATATATATATATATATATAAAATTAAGCTTGTTTAGAGCTATTAGTACGCTCTTAATTTTACATATTTGTAAGTGCAAGCTATATATAAGTCATGTGACATCTGACTTGTTATTATTACTATTATATATATATTACTTCCACTACTGAACAATATGGGATAAAATTTGTGATATTTTTTCTTCCAATTAGTAAAATTTAAGTGTTCAGTTTCACAATGATAGGGGCACACATTCTTCATAGGTATTGTAATTAATTCAGTGTTATGGCATTAAAGTCCAGCTCAGGTAATTTTCAAAAGTTGATTACATAATTATGTTGGGCTGGCACATGTTTAAATTTATAAGAAATGCATTCACTGTGACTGAATCGATAAATAATAATCCATAAATCAAAAGTTTCTATTTTTGGTAAAGGATGATTTACATTTGATAAATCATTTCATTCTAACACATCAATGTATATATCATACACAGTTATAGTTCACAAAGAAAGTAGTTTCTCCTGCTCTTTTCAATAATTAGAGATTGATTTTTAAGCCTCCAGTTCAGTGCTAAAGAAAAAATGTCATCCTTCTTCTGAAGTCTTTTTTTAAGAATTCTTTCATATTTTTCTAATTAAAAATATATGATAGATTAACAATTAAAAATACATGATAAACTAGTAATTTCCTTTGTTTTTGTCTTTTAATAACTACTACATACCAAACTTGTAGATTCATTTTTTGTTATCTACAAATCTAATCAAATTAACTTTTTAAAAAAAAAATGTATGCATTTTAAGCTCTTTTGCTTCAATTTAAATATCTGTAAGTGGATTAAATTCTTCTATTAAAATTTATTTTAATAAATGTAAGTTTTATTTATATCTTTGTTTATTTAATCCAGGTAACATGTTCTATATATCTCACCTATGCACACATATACATGCATGCTTAAAACAATACTATTAAATTATTGTATTTCCCTTTCAATCAATTATTATTATTAATTGTAAAAAAATTTCATAACCTAACACATGCTTACTATATCAAACATGTTTTTCTGGATGACCACTTTTTCAGCCTTCTATTTCCAGTGCTACAATTTATATATATATATATATATTTAATATTGAAGTGGAAATATGTTATACACATTTTTGCTTCACTGTCTGGTGATTTAAAAACTTAAATCGGAGGTTTAAACTCAGGTATATATTTGTAAATCACTAGGGAGTGTAAGGACACACATACAAGTGTTTCACCACCACCACCCCCTTTTATTTTCGTAAATTAAACATTTTATTTTAAGAATAGTTATTAATTTTAATTTGGAAATATTTAAATTTCTATTCTCTTAAATAATCATGTATGTGTGTTTGAGATTGCTAAAAAAATATTAATCATAATTAAATATTAAATATTTTGTATATTTATTTTATATTTTATAGTTGTGTATTTTATTTTAGATGATGCAATACCAAAGAAGGTTCTGGAGAGTAATTAAAATAACTCAGAAACTTATGAATAAAAGAATGTTCTTGATTTAATTTAAAAAGCGTAATTAATAAATTAAAATTTGTTAGAAAACATAATGTTAATGGAAATTATATCTTTTGAATCTATTTCCACTCTTGAAATAGATTAAAACAATACTCTCCAGAACTTGTTGCATTGTCATTGGGAATAAAGAATAAGTGCATTCAGGCCACTTAATGGACATCTGGGCCTCATCAGCAGAAAGAGAATAATCAAGGTCTTGCTAGCATATAAATAGAGCCAAAATTTTAGGCTAGGTCTCTTTTTGCACTATTTTAGTCAGTGTTACAGAACGGATCCATGTCAGTCAAAATTTTGAAATATGAATTCTGAGTAGAGGGACTAAATTTGCTTCCCCATTTTTCTTCAAAATCACTTCCATACTGCTATGCTAATATGCTATCTCCACTTATAGACTGCCTAAATTAAAGGCTGAACTAACTATATCAAGATGCCAGCCATTATTTTTCCAAACTTTGTTTTATCAACCATGTTTTCCATATTTTACAGTTTTACACATATCAATTCATATGGACATCAAGTCATCAAGTAACGGAAGGTAAATCCTAATCATGTCACTAATATGAACTCTTTTTTCATTTTTAAAATATAAATTATTTGTAATGTAATTCTCTCCATATTTAGATGTGGTGTTGTAGCGCTCGTTATAACAATTCTGTAAAGTAATGACTTTCTCTTTCTTTTGTAAAATCTAATGCACGAATCTATAACTTTATTTTTTTTAATGCATTTTTTTAATAGGTTTCACAATTTCTATTTTAATATTTTAAATGTGGCAAACTTTTAATTTCAATATTATAAATTTTTGTATGATTTAATTGAATATGCTAATAGTTCAATCTAGCGAACCGATCATAAATGTTTTTTTTATATATCCTTGCTATTATGGGATGTTAAATAGTTAAATGTAAGCTTTCTTACCTAATTAAAAGTTCGCTCGATTGAATAAGATTTTTAAGTTGTATATTTGCTTAGTGGCAGATTATCCACTGCTACATATAAGATATCAATATATTGCCATGTTCACACTATTGATTTTATTTTTATACTATATTTTAAAGTAAACTTAATATCCTTACCTTTTCTGTTTTTTTATATGATCAATCATTGGCCCATCATGCCATCTAGCATGATAAATGTTTTATGAAATTAATTACTAGTTAAGCATACTAATATTTGTTTAATGAAGGGAACAATATTCCCCATTTTGTTGTTTGACATCGTCACTAATATTGAAGGTCATTTGTGTACCTTTAGAGAGGGATCAAATTATGTCATGTCATTACGCTAGATTCTATTAAATCATGAGGGCCTTAATTTACATATCAGAGTCATTAAGAATGTTTTTTTTTTTATTAGCATTGCTTGGCTTAGATAACGTTATAAAAATTTCTTACATCTTGCTTTGTCAAACTTAAAATGCAGAGGTCTGAGATTACTTACTTATGGCATATACCTGAATGGAGTTTGGAAGAACCGACTCCAGGATACTGTCAAGCTGTAGATAGGCTCTGCATGGGCTAACACTGGAAAATCAGAACCATGGATATTTCTTCACAACCACCTTTTCAAATACTGACCTGTTATGTGTACAGGCACATTTCGTATACTTACATAATTGATGAAGCATCCATCCTAAAATGGACTCAACCTTTTTTAAAATTATCATTTAGTCAGCACCGCAATTCGTTCTAAATTTTCTTATTTTTGCCTGTTTTAAATCCGTAAGACGTAATGCCATGATTTCTAAAATCTGTCCTATATTTTCGTTATATTGTAGATTAGGAATATCATTTTAAAGCTTATTTAAGCTACCCGCCCTCTCGTTGAAACAATGTTTGATTGCACTAACAAACAACGCTAAATAAATTCTATCAAGTCAAAAAGGACTAGGATAAAATACAAGTAACTTTTCTGAATAAACATTTTGAGGACTAATGATTGTTTAATTAAATCGGGTAAATTATAAAATATTTTCATGTGTGGTTCAAATGAACCATAGTAAATGAAATTGGTGTACCTTATATTCCATTTCTCTTTGTTCTTTAAGGCCATTTATTTTTCATTAAAATAATCATAGCATTCAAATTATAAATAGGTAAAATTGGTATCTACTGTTAGCATATTAAGCCGCATCGTCTTGACTATCTGTACACTTTTTTGAATCATTGTATTTAATTGGGGGGGTTGCATATTATTTAATCATTAACTGCTATTATTAGGTAATTTCTTAAATATGCAAATCAGCACTCATAAGCAGGCAAAACCCAAAATTCTGTTCGTTTATATGTAAATAGATTCATAACTGTGTATTAAATTATATAATTATTTGTTTATTCATTCTCTCATAATTAATATTAATAAATTATTAACCATATAATTAGTATTTAATTCTGCTTTGCCTCATGATTTGTGCAGACACATCATTAATTAGACTGCATCATATATAACCTATTTCCATTTACCTTAGGCCAACATCTGAGATTTATTAATGAATTTTGATGAAAAGTGTAAATAATAATCTGAAGCTGTTTCATCCTGTTGGGGGGAGGGGTTTCGAAGCCTAGTAGTATCATCTTTCCCTGTAGATCTCTTGTTTCTCCACTGTGGCTCTGGGACAGGAATGAATAAGATTCCATCTGTTATCATCAGAAATGTTGTTTGTAATGTTATAGATCTGGAAAATGGGCAGTAAGACAGAGTTTATGATTGTTTATGACTTATATATCTTGCACAGGATTGAATTTGATGTACTTTTGCCTAGACGCTAGCTTTTGTTAGATGAACATATAATTCTGACCGGTACAATATATACTTTTACAATTTATTATTTACATAGCCTTATGCTTTGCAATATATCCATTTATTTTTCATTTTCTGCATATAAAATAAAATACAGAAAATATAAAGCAATATATTGTAAAATACATGGTTATGTACTGATTTTATGATCTATTATATTATTCAAAGTATATATTAAATATATATATTCTAACATTTTCATGGATAAATGATGATTTTATACCATTATTTTTGGGACATTCCATGCAATAAAAATAAAATATCTAAATTGCTGATGTTTCAGTAAAATAAAGAATACTTTCCTCAGAGCTTTTTCTTCAAATCATACATATAAATTAAATACTGCCTAATGCTATACTAGTAATTATAAATAAAATAAAAATTTAAATAGCAATACAATATTAGCCAAAAAAATTGAACATTATTAAAATTCTTTCATAACCATGGTTTCATCTATTATCAAATAGGCCTTTTCAAGTGAAATTTAACTAATCATAACATATATATATCAAACAAAATGGCATTCCCATCATTCACTTCAAAACCCAATTTCCTTTCACATCAAAAGATTCTTCATGAGATTGATAAAAATATTTTGAATCTGAGGCTATTTTGTTTGGTATATATATGTGCTATGTTTAATTGAATTTCACTTGAAAAGATATATTTGTTAATAGATAAAACAATGGTTGTGAAAGAATTATAGTATTTTATTTTTTTTTTGGCTGGTATTGTATTGTTATGTGAAATTTTATTTATATATGTATATAGGATTACAAAAAAATCAAGTCAGATGTCACATGATCTAATTTAATAAGCTTGTATTACAAATGTTATATAAAGAGCTTGCAAATAAGCTCTTAACAAGCTTTGCAGAATATCCCCAACACCAAACCAGTTTCTGCTACTGGAATCCTCAGTGAGGTGCTAGGATATTCAATCATTAGATTGAAAATACCAGGACAAGCCCAGCACTTTATTTAATGTACAACTATTAAGTGGAAATCTGAAAATTTCAGACATCCATATGTCTTCCAATCCAGCTATCTAACTTAAATAGTCATATGGGACTGAACTAAATTCAGGTACACCATATATTAATAGCTTTAGCAATATAAAATTGCCAAAGCCTTAATAGCAAAAAATAAAATTACAAAAAAATCAAGTCATATGTCACATGACCTAATTTAATAAACTTGTATTACAAATGTTATATATAGAGCTCACAAATAAGCTTTTAACAAGCTTTGCAGAATATTCCTAACACCAAACTGGTTTCTGCTACTGGCTTCCTCAGTGAGGTGCTAAGATATTCAAGCATTAAATTAAAAATACCAGGACAAGCTCAGCACTTTATCTAATGGATAAGTATTAAGTAGAAAATCTGAAATTTTCAGACATTCATATGCCTTCCAATCCAGCTATCTAACTTTAATAGCCATATGGGACTGAACTAAGTTCAGATACACCATATATATATATATATAACATTTGTAATACAAGCTTATTAAATTAGGTCTTGTGATATCTAACTTGATTTCTTTGTAATTTTATTTTTTGCTATTAATGCTTTGGTGATTTTATATTGCTAAAGCTATTTATATATGGTGCATCTGAACTTGGTTCAGTCCCATATGGCTATTTAATTTAGATAGCTGGATTGGAAGGCATATGAATGTCTGAAAATTTCAGATTTTCTATTTAATTGTTATCCATTAAATAAAGTGCTGGGCTTGTCCTGATATTTTTAATTTAATGCTTGAATATCCTAGCACTTCACTGAGGAAGCCAGTAGCAGAAACCGGTCTGGGGATATTCTGCAAAGCTTGTTAAGAGCTTATTTGCGAGCTCTATATATAATATGTATATAGGATATATAGTAACAGATAGGCAACAAGTTGCTAAATTTATTATATTTAGTTATATTTAATTATATATAGTTTAGATAATATATGCTATATAGTTATGCATATTCATATGTAATAAGATGTTATAACTCTGAAGAAACCTGTGGTGTCAAGCAAAATAATAAAAAGGTTTTGTCAAGATAATAAAGTTGGCATTTTTCATTAGAATAATAATAAAGGACTTTCATAATAGGTGGCCACTGCAGAGCAAACGCTTTTTTCACAGCTCTTTAAAGCAAACACAGTGAAGATGAAGGCAATAATTACTTCATGTGATGAAGGTTTGAGCAGTTTTTCATTTCTATTTTGCCTACAGCTAAAGATAGCTAGATATCCATTTACTGACCAGGTTGGGTAAGAATTAGTTAGTTACCTAAAGGAAATTTCATAAATCTTTTGAAAAGAATTTTACTTGATGAGTTTGAACCCCAGGCTGTAGGTATAGTAAGCAGATACACCGCGAATATCTTTTAAATATATTTATATAGTACACTTTTACAACTTTCTTCAGATGATAAGACTGGTCAGCCTTGCTCATATTTATGCATGTGCATATCTGTAACTGTTTATAATTTATTTAAAAACAAACAAATTAATCAAACTATCATTTTATTGTGAATATCAGACATTCGTGGATTCTAGTTTACCTGACAAAGGTGGCTGAACTTAAAATATATACAGGGTAGAAAAAGAGAGGCCAAAATTTGTAATATTAGTTGAAGTTTTGCGCTCTTATAAGTTTGCATCTAATAAAGAGTATTCCAAAAGTTCACAAATTTTATTGATTACAATTAAAAAGCGTTTCAAATTTAGAATGTATTATTAAGTATAAAGTGTGTTGACTTCTAATCTTTATTTCCTTTCTTTACTTCGAGAAATAATTATTTCTGAACTGTCATTCAGAAATTGATTTAACGTCCAAATTAGCTTTCAACAGCTATTATTAAAATCTTTTAAGTTTCAGTTAATTATACTAACGTTATTTTATTACAGGAATTTTGATTTTAAATATAAAATGCTACAAATTTTCAGAAAATACTTAATGGCTTTCTAATACTACATTCATTACTAAGTTAAACGTTAGTTTTAATATGTTTGGATATAATTAAAACGTTTAGTATTTATTTAAGCTTTGCTTCAAAGAACTTAAAAGTTAATTACAAGTTTCACGGTGCAGAACTTTTGAATCTTAAAATAATTCAAAATTTTGCTTTTTGAAAGAAATTACTGTTCAGAAATTAAAATGGCGAAACCGATGAATAGAACCAAATGGAAATGGTTAAAAATAAGACAGGGCTTAGATGAAACCTTAATAACTTATCAATAAACTACTTCTTTTTCTAGTGAGAAATTAAGTGCATGTAAAAATAAAACTGACATTTTGTTTCGGATAGTGAGTTAATTATGTAAAAGAAAATATATTTTTTCACACTTGATTAAAAGCTGTAAATTTTTAAAAGAATTTGAATAATGTTAGAATGGTTTAAATTAGAAACTTCTATAATGTTAAAGTATTATAAACTTTCAAACAAAATCCCATTGTAATTGAATTGAAATTACTAATTACTGAGTGCTTATTAAAGTAAATTATTTTTTTAATGACAATTTCCCTATATAATATTTTTCTGTAAACCATCAAGTTCTATGCGCCAGTATCCTCCCATACAGTATATAAATTTGTCAGCTGATAATTTGAACCCTATGTATTATGGGATTGTGCATACTTATTTATCTTTTTACTATTGTTCATCGAAGATAATTATTATTTTTTTTTCATATGTCATAGCATCGTCCGGGAGGCGAACCCACAACCGTCTGCAACCAACTACTAGCTTGCAAGGCGGCTGCGATGACCTCTTGGCTAACAACGCTTGACAAAGATAATTATTTGTAGTTAATATTCTGCATAGTTTAATTTTCAGCATTTTATCATGCACAGTATCTGATAATGGCAAGTTGTATCCATGTAACAAATTTAGACTTTAAACCACTAAACATCACATGATCACCATCTCATGCTAGCACATAACTGTTAGTAAACAGGCAAAAACTCTCCATATAGTAGTGCACAAGCCTTCTGGCATCCATTGATTACTCTGGTTAGCACTAGGTGGCACTACTATATGGAGAGTTTTTGCCTGTTTTTAAATTTAGACTTTATAATGAATTTTAATCACGAGGTAGATTTTTTTTTGTAAAATATTAAATATGTTCTTAATGATAAATCCTTGTGAAAATAACCCAATTTGTCTCGAAATATTACAAACTTGAACCGAAATGGTATAACCAATGATTAAAAATAGTAGTTTCAGCTTTTAAATACAAAATAATAACCGAATGGTTTTATTGTTCAGGGGTTTGTACAAAGTATGAGTGCTGGAAATGCCAGCATTGGAAATGATCCAAAGTTCTTAAGCTTTGGAATCTGAGTACCCCTGCAACTGAGCACGCAGACCATTTTTAAAATAATATCATAAATGTACATGTTTTAAATTTCTTTTTGAAACATGGAAGTATTAGTTCATTTTTATTAATAAAATTATATATAACCTTAAATTTTGCATATTGTTGACCACTCTGAAATTAATTTCTTGGTGGTATGTGATACCGGTATGTAGTAGCTATGTAATTTTTTTGAGTTGCAGCAATTGTGGATTAAACATTATCCACTGCTTGTAATAAAAAAAATCATAACCAAAGGTAATCATTATCCAGTACATGTCTCCAAAGTAGTTGTGAGCAACTGGTTACAAAAAAAAAAATTATCGTAAAATAAACACATTGTGCAGAGAATGACACAGCTTAAAAAGAAAAGGGAAAGAGGCTTACTTTATTGCTAGGGACATTCATACCATCATCAGAAAAAACGTGCTACAATATATCCAAGAAATGGAATACATAACATCATTTGCATAAATTTGCCTTGCAGTTAACCACTTTCTTTAGTTACAATATGGCTATGACTATGAGGGCTGTGTCCCTTGAAAGCGTTCAGCCACATTTACACATATTTACTTTGTATTATTTTGTATTATATAAAGAATTTTTAAATTGAACTGTGTGTGTGTATGCGTCTGCATTGTTAGTGCAAATCACATTTATATAACACAAAAAGTATATTAGAATAAATAAATATGAAATTTTATTTGAAGCAGTTTGTTTACTTGTTTCTTTTTTGTTTTTCCAGAATTAGAAATAATTTTCAGTGCTCATATAATGTGCAATCTATATATAGTACTAGCTATTGAATAAAAAAAAAAAACAATCGATAAAAAATAAAATATACAGTTTTATTCTCGTATTTATAACTCCAAGTATATATAAAATACAATAAAAAGTGCGTAAAGCAAAAGATAAACCATGCACGAAATATCTATTATATGAAAGAAAAATGCAGTCCATAGTGATAAGTATTTAAACAAAAGCAATAGAGGGCAAATCAAATTCAAATATGAAGCCAAATGCAAATTCATAAGTAATGAAAAATCAAAAACAAAACTACTCATGACAAACAAAAGCATTAAAATGAATCACTGAAATTTGGAACCTTTCACTATAAAGCTGAAGTCAATAAAAAATGATTACTAAATATATTAAATATAATTAACCTTTTGCTTATTTTTATTTCACACACATTTTGTGTGTATCTTTTGCTTCGTTTTATTTAACATCTATTTTTATTGCAAATTATATTGTTTTCTTTATTTTACTTAATATACATGTGGAACTATAATAAATATGGATATATTAATTTTTAATAGTTGTTTTTCCTTTCACTCAGTAGTAAACCCTACATAGATGGAGACACTATGCAAAATGAGTAACTACTTTTATATGTAAATGAATATATAATTAAAATATTCTAAAATAACACTACTAAATATCATATGATCACTATCTCTTATACTAGCACATAATTGTTAATAAACAAGGCAAAACTCTCCATATAGTAGTGCCATCCATTGATTACTCTGGTTGGCACAGGGTTGCAGTACTTATGGAGAGTTTTGCCTTGTTTAAAATAACACTACAGAATTTAAATATACCTATATAAAATTAAACAAAATCTTTGTTATAGCTATCTTATGGCATTTTACACCACCATCTTGAGTAGCCATATATTCGAAACACTCCATAGCTCTATTTTTTTATCCACTCTCCCTTCCTCTTTAAATACAACCACACTCCCTCTACCCTTTAAATAAAGAAAAGCTTAAAGGGGAATGTGGCTGAAAGAATATAGCTATGGGATGTTTGAAATATTTTATATAGATCTCAACTAGCATTATACATTGTTTATATATATGTGTGAGTGTGTTTATACCAATCACAATTACTTTTAGTGCAAGCTTAAAACATTTTTTATGTCTTACTTAAAGTTATTTTGTTATTAATGTTGATACAATTTATTTATAGATTTAATACTATTGTTTCTAAAACAATATATTAATTCATGCAAATTTGATATTGATAAATGCACATCAGAAACTTTACTGCATTATATAATTAATGGACTTAATATTAGTATGTATATGATGGATTAGTTCTGTAAATGTCTATAAAAAAATTTATACTTCATTAAAATTTTTCTAATTCATTCAACTGTTAGTAATAAATCATATGTTAGTATATAACAACAATGTTTCGAATGTTATCATTTTTGTCCCTTTTTCAAGTATTGCTGACCTAATCAATAACAGTACTAGCATGGGAATCAAACCTTTAGATTCACGAATATTGGATTTAAAATCTGGTTGGTTAGAGGGTCACCTTAACATTTCCATGTCTAAGCAGAATAGCCTAGATAGTTAGAGCAACCCCTTAAATTCAGTATTCACAAATCTAAAAATCCAGGTTTGATTCTAAGGCTAGTACTATCACTAGATAGGCTAACAACACTTGAAGAAGAAAGGAGATTAGTATTATTTTAAACATTGTGTTATATAATAACATAAATGCTATTACTAACTGTTGAATATATTTGAAAAGTATAAATAAAGTTTGATGTCTTTTAAAAATATCCAAAAATATTTCTTCTAAAATACTATTATCGTAAACTTTTAGACAAACAATGGACTCAATGTGTTTATTCATAGCTGCTGCAGGAAATCAGATTCCTTTGCATCTCATTGTTTTGGAAGTGACTTCCTATTTTGGTGTAAACATTTTGCTTTAAATAAGAAGTTAGAGATAACCAAAATATCACATGATCACCATATTGCCTATGCTTACACAAGAAGAGTTTGTGACCATTTTAAATTAGAAATCAGCGAATTAAGCAAGCAAGACATGTTTATCATTGACACTGACTCACAAAGCAGAAGCATTATGATTAATAAAGAGAAGACTTATAAGGTCCATTGCTCAGAAAGTCTTAATAAGTTAGTTTACAGAGTTGGAGCAATAATACATAGACCTTGAGCTTCAGCACTTGCTACTCTAACAATACATTGAATAGTAGAGGCTAAATAATTGGATGATTTATTGATCAGAAATTTATAAGAAGTTTGAATACTGGATGTGATGGACCAAAATCATGCTCCATAAACCTTGAAGTCTGGCACTATCACTGCATTAATCCACCATGGGCAATAAACCACTTAGTTTGAGCACTGAATGTGATGGAACAGAATGATGCTCCATGAACCTTGACCTTCAGGGTCTGTCACTGTACTGCTGCATTAAATCATCCTGGGCAGTAAACCAAGTAAGGCACCTTGTAATGGAAATGTAAAAAGCTTAAAATACTATGAATTGAAAAGACTGCTCAATGTTCCTTTAAGACAAATCTTTATGCAAAGCAAGACTTTGAGCTAATTTCAGTCATTAGAACTTAATAGAGGAGAAGAAAATTTCAAAGGTGATTCAGGCTAGTTTTTTAGATTTAAAGATTAACACAATCTTTTATTTTTTTAAGCAAAGTGACAGAAGAGACTATTATTTGGCAGCATAATTTTTCACCATCTCCATGTCACTACTGTAAGCATTGGTGATAATCCTTATTAAAATCCTTTCCTGTGCTATCCTATTCAATATCCCCTGACTAGTTTCAAGTTATGGCTTTCGTCATGAGGAGCATTGGATTTGGACCTATGCACCTGGATTTTTAGAATCCAGTGCACCCTCCTTCCAATACCTATCATTTTTCTGATATTAAACTATTAGTCCAAACTGAAAAGCATATATAAATGTCTTCAATCTAAGCCATAAGCTTGAAACTAATTTGAGGATATAGGATAAGATAGCATGGGATAAAAATTTAATAAGGATTATTATCCTGCATCTATTATTACTTAATAAAGATTACAGTAGTTGACATACAGATGATGAAAACTTATGGTAATATAACAGCCATACATAAGCTAAGGCCATGTGATGGAGTCAGGTGACATTTTATTAGATAATATTATTTTGTAGATGTTTTTGTTTTATGCACATTCTTCATTTTAATTCCAATGCATTGCAACCATCCATTAGTGTAGAAGAGCAGACCACCCTCTTACATAATGTATCCTTTCTGCGAATGACCTTCATTCTTCAGGTGAGCTAGAGCTTCCAAATACTCCCTGAATCCCTATGCCCATATTGACAGTACAATATCTCTCATCACATTGTTTTCACAGAAGATAGGATCAGTGTTTTATCCTTTTTAACAACTTGTAAAAAAAGTACTATCAAGGTATTGTAAATATTTTTAGGGTTCTTTTGGTACCAGTGCACCCCCTATCTTAATTCCACCCTGTCACAAATGTCCATCAGGATAGAGAAGATGTACTATCATTGTATTGTAAATATTTTTAGGATTCTTTTGCTACCAATACTACCTCCATCTTAATTCCACCATGTCACAAATGCCCATCAGGACAAAGAAATAGATCACTATTATTTATAAAGGTTTTATTAATCATTTTTATAAAGCAGTAAAATATGAGGAATTAGTAATATATTACTATGTTATTAAAATAATATTACGCTAAAGTAACTTTGGGCCCTCGATGGGTATTTGTAATAACATGTAGGTTTTGTCAATGGTAGTTTACTGATACTAGCCACTCTTGAAAACAATTTATAGAAATATTTATTTTTAATGTTAGTTTGTAAATGTCAATAACTCCTAATCAAATGAGCTGCCATATGCAGTTTGGTGCCATTGGTACCACATCCTACTTGGGATGGAGAGATTCCAGGGCTCATTCTAGCACTCACAGTTCAGGTGCTCAAACTTCTTATGAACTCCCAAGCATAAAGACATGTGTGTTTTATCTTGCACAGTCTTGCACAGTAGGTAGAGCATCTAATTTGGGATCAGGAAGTCCTGCAATCATTTCTGGAGCTTACAGTTCTGGCACTCAAATGTCTTATCAACTCCTGAGCAGGAAAGCCATTAGCCTTTTTTTTAATTAAATGTGTTTTTTGGTTTTGATGATTGATATTGAAAAGAATTCATCAACCTAAATTAAAATCATTTTATTCAATCTTTAGTATTTTGGATTTGATCTTCACTTTGATTAAACAAAACTATAATAGTAAATAAGGTTGTCATTGATTAGCCCCTGCACACCGCCTGATGTCACTGTTTCCATGCAAAAGCACAGAAATATACTGCTCATGTGGCCTATAGAACAGTTCTGTTTATATTGGCCACTAAGCAGCTTTTCTGGTTCGCAGTACTATTGCACACTTCACAGATTGTGACAATATGATATGAGGGTGTGTAGAATTCAAATTGTCCTAAGTCTTCACATGTGCATTCGAAGTACTTATTTTTTATATGATCTGACATAGTTTTAGATAGTATTAATTGTAAGACAAAAGATGCGCTTCCGTACACATATTTTTAAGATTAAACGAAATTTCAAAAGTGTACATTCCACCATTATATAGAAATTACACGTAAAACATATTTTGCACAAGGACAGCTATGAGACTTTCAAAGCATAAGCTTGGCTTGATCAGAGGGGAATTTTCAAATCGAATTGTGTTTCATAAATTGTTTTAAAATAGTGTTAAAATTTTCTTTTTTTTTGATCAGATGTTAATTGAAAAAAAAAAAATTAGATTTTATTACATAATTTTGTTTTTAAAAATGTTGTGTATGTTGTGGCAGATGATCCTTTGGATCATCAAAACCATTGGATCCCCCTCCCTGCCAATTCCAGTGCTATATGCTGAGATGAATATTGGTTTAAAAATTGTCATGCATGTGATGGATTATTCTTTGGATCGGCAAAAACATCGGATCCCCTCCCTGCAAACTCCAGCACTATGTGCTGACATGTAGTAATGTAAAAAAAAGTAAATTGTAAATCAGCCTGGTAACATTATATCTATTGTTTTTTTGATAGCAACAGTGACATCAGGTGGTGTGCAGGGGCTAATCAATGATAACTGTAAATAAAATAAAACCATACATCATGTGACTTAATTTGATAAGCTTGTAATTATAAACTAAAATAAAGAGTGTGCTAATAGCTCTATCGAGCTTTATTGATAAATGCTGCAAGTAAAAGCATTTAAAAGCTCTATCAACAAATTATCTTCTTTCCCAGGCCAGTTTCAAGCTATTGGCTTTCCTCAGTGAGGTGCTAAGATATTTCAAACACTAGATACAAAATACCAATTTCATGTCAGCACTTAACTGATAGTTAACTTTTAAGTAAAAAATTTGGAATTTTCAGATACCTATATGTCTTCAAATCCAGCTATCCTTTCTCTTATGGCATTTATCAATAAAGTTTGTTAGAGCTATTAGCATGCTCTTTATTTTAGTTTACAATTACAAGCTTATCAAGTTAAGTCACGTGATGTATGACTTGATTTTATTTATTATTATAGTTTTACTTTTAAATATTAACTGATGTTATATTGCTAAAGTCATTAATACATGGTATAGCTGAAGATTTCTCAGGCCCATACAACTATTTAAATTAGATAACTGGATTTGAAGACATACAAGTGAGTGAAAATTTCAGCTTTTCTACTTAAAAGTTAACTATTGGATAAATGCTGGCTTTGAGTTGGTATTCCACTGAGGAAAGCCAATAGCATGAAACTGGTCTGGATATGGGGATAATTTCTAGATAGGAGATTTTAAATGTTTTTTCTTGCAGCTTGTTATAGATATTATCACATTCTATATTTTAGATTAAAAGTTTTTAACTAGTTCTAATTTTTAAACAGTTTTTATTTAACTTAGAAACTTTAATTGCTTAGGTTAAATTTTGTAATCAATTTTTAATATACTTCTGTCAAATATATTTCCTTCAAATTTTGAATACGACTATGCAATATAACAGTATTTCAGAGTTGTTTATTTAGTGTAATGATGTTTCCAAATTTCAAACACATTAATATCGGTTCAATAAGTTTTTAATGATGCATATAAAAGGAAAGTATATATTTTTTCAAAAATAGCTAAAGTGTTATTGAGCAACAAATCTCACTTTAAATGTGTCTAGTTTCCTTTCAAATATTGCACAGAATGCTATGTTGTTTTTTATTATTCATTTTATGATTTAAATAAAAATAATTATCAAAATTATTTTTATACTAAAAAGTTAAAAGTAATATATATATATATATATAAATATCTGTGTACTAAAAACCCCAAAATAACCACATTCATCAACCATAATTTGGATTTTTATATTTAACTTGAAATGAGTACAAAACTGTAGTTAAAGAAATCACTTCTTTTGGCTTTTTAATGCACATTAAGTACAACCATTATTTAGAAAAAAAAAAAAATAAATACTGTATTACTTTGAATTTAAGTCACCCTCGAATTTAAGCAAGGTAGGATTTTAAAATTGGAAAATTGGAAAAGAATATATAAATGATTTTATGATAAATGTTGAAAAATAATAAACATTTTTATTTACTTAAATAGGAACTAATATAAATACAATAAGCGACCTAATTTATTGCAAATCCTTCTCAAACATACTTCCGTTTTTACACCCAATAATGATTTTCTGTGTTTTTTACAATGAAATAACTTTTTCTTCATGGTTCTCCAATGACAAATATTCTTTTCATCAACTGTAAATCTTTTACAGGCTGCATGATTTCCAATTTTGTTGGCATGCAATATAACTTTGCTTTTAAATTCAGCAGCATATGTAAACCATTTTTTCATCATTAGTCTGTATGGGTAATAAAAAAAATTCATAATTAAAATACAGCGAAATATAATGTGTAGCATCTACACAAGTGTTATCAAACGTCAACTGGAATAATTTAGAAAAGTGCAAATGGTAACTCCTGAATCAATGTTCATAATATTATATGCATGTGTAGAGTGTAAAGGAAAGACCCAATCATTGGGGCACAGGATATCGGTAGAAATAAGATGTTAAAATATTTACTTTGAATTTAAGCCACCTCTAATTTTATGTCTTCAAAATTTGTATAAAAAGTGCGGCTTAAATTCATGGTATATATATATGTGTGTGTGTGTGTGTGTGTGTTTATATGACCTATTGCCTTTGTTTTATATCTGGATCGCATAATTAAATTTTCATCCACTTCCTGAGTTCCAGACTAGTTGAAACCTTAAATACAAATGTACTTCTGATGACTATAATTTTTTAACGTTTACAAACAATTTTACCAAAATATTAGCAAAAAAATTAAATTTTTAATTTTACATATAACATTGATGCTAGCTTTTTGAACATTACTCCTTGTATTGAAAACTGTTTTCAATAATTCAGTGTTGCATATATAAAACACAAAGGTAAAAATGAAATATATATATTTAAAGAAATGCTTTTATTCACATAAATGTACTAAAAAATACAAATAAAATTTTCTTCAGCTTTTAAAGGTTTCTAGCATAAATTACAAGTCATACTTCCAAAGAGATATGTGATGTGATTTACTGTAGCTTCTCCTTAAACGGAGTCAAGAATCTCTCAACAATTATGCCCAGAGAAACCTGTTAGCCACTTTACTTTCAATTCCCCAGTCTAAGTTTTCCCATATTCTGCTCCATCCCATTTCTGCAACCTAATCTTTGTCAACTCTATGGCCTTTATATCTAAATACCCCTTATCTTTTTCCAAACCCAGCATAAAAACCAATAATCCACTTTCTGTATAATCACTTTTTTTATATTTATTCTTCCATAACTTCATTATATGTGCCTTTTCTGTTTTCAAGCATTTACATTCAATTAACAGATGCCTAATATTTTCTATTCCTTCCTTATATAATTTACAGACTAAATCAACCCATAATTTTTCACTTACATGTATATTCTCTTGTTGCTAAAGATCCTGTTCGAGCCTTAAACAATAAACTACTTTCCTTACATTATCATATATTAACTCGCACCTAATATTTTGTTTATTTCTATATACATTTAAACTCTTTTTACTCTCCATACTAGTTCTCCATCTCTCTAAGTCTTTATTCTTTATTAATAAATATATTCTGTTATCCCATTCCTTACCACTATAACACTCAACAATCCTCCTAACACAATCATCCCATCTTTTGTATAAATATACTGATATAAATTCTTTATCCAAATCTTTTGCATACCGCATTATCTTTCTCACCCATCTTGTTACCTGCTCTTTACTCATAACCCAATTAAATACTATTTTGGCTATTCTTTTATTTAAATTAACCTGCAACTAGCGCCCTCATTTTGTAAAATACTAATCTATTCATCATATAATTTCAAATTTATTTAAGTAATTCTTTGGTAATCTGAGTCATAAATTATCATGGTAATATTCCTATTTCCAACCATCACCACCTATGCTTTTATTTCTTAAAGGTGAAGAAAGTTTATTTTTTACTTTTTAATTTGTAAAAAAACACATTTATGGTTCTATAGTATCACATGCCATATTTCCTTCTACAGACTTAATTTATTTTTTGCAACTTTCTATCTCTGTGCAGTGACCACATTAAGTCTTATTTTTCATTAGGAACCAGTATTATTTTGCCAAACTATTCTACATATTTATACATTTCAATATTCCACATGGTTTTTCATGGAAGCTGCTATAGATTGTAATAACCTTTATATATATCTAATATAATGAGTGTGGTAATAGCTCTAAACAAGCTTGTTGATAAATGCTATAAGAGAAAGCATTTAAAATCTCTATCTAGAATTATCCTTATCTCCAAACTGGTTTCGAGCTACTAGCTCTCATCAGTGAGGCACTAGGATATTCAGACACTAGATCTAAGATACTAATTCAAGCACAGCATTTATCTAATACTTAACTATTAAATAGAAAATCTAAAATTTTTGGATAATTACATGACTTCAAATCCAGCTATCTAATGTAAATAGCTATATGGGTCAGAATAACTTTCAGCTACACCATATATTAATAGCCTTAGCAATTTAACATGGCCAAAGCCTCTGAAGTAAAACTATAATAATAAAAAAATCCAAGTCATATATGATGTGACTTAACTTAATATGATTGTATGTAGTACAAATTTAATATAATGAGTGTGGTAATAGTTCTAAACAAGCTTTTCAATACATGCTACAAGAGAAAGCATTTAAAATCTCTATCTAGAATAATTATCCTTATCTCCAAACTGGTTTCGAGCTACTAGCTCTCATCAGTGAGGCACTAGGATATTCAGACACTAGAACTAAAATACCAACTGAAGCACAACATTATATATATATGTCACATTATTATTACTATTTGTGGGATATTCTGTGTAGTAAAAAGCTACATGCTGACATTTCAGTACAAGGTACTTGAGATTTTTACTACATGGAATATCCCGCAAATAGTAATAATAATATGACATCTTTTATCAATGAAAATATTAGAATTAGCATATATATATCAAATATGCTAATTATAAACTGAAAACTACAAATAAATTATACAACCTAAAATTAAATTGCCCAGCCCATATTTTTGCAATTCCATCTTGTATTAAAGACAACATATGGGGGTGGGGGTGGACTATAATATAATCTGAATCATTCTCTGGTATATATGCCTGTTATAGTATATATTTTGCTGCTATATACCTGCTGTGACTCTTCTGTTCAATCTTCCAAATGATGTCACCATGTGAAATTGTGGTGCCATAGTGTATATTTTCATAAAGTGCTTTTCATATATTTGTCAAATTTTATAATAGTTGAAACATTGGAACAATGTAAAAGTCTGCTTTCTTTTAGGGCAATATAAAAAAAATAATAAATATAATATATATATATATATATATATATATATATATAATATATATATATATATAATATATATATATATATATATATATTGCTTTTAACACTTCTTTCATATACACTTCAATGCAAACAAATTTTCTAAAAAACTTTTTTATTTTCCTTACAGTTTTGACTGTCCAGCAGTCTTCATCAGAGCTTCAAATAGATTACAAACAAGCTGATCTTGGAAAAACACATTTACAACTGGTTTAATGGGAGTGGAAAATTCTTCATATTCCTAAGCAGTGTGTTGGATGAAGTCCAATGTCAAGGCAATGGCGATTTCTTTTACACAAATGAGATTTTTCTCACATAATTAGATTATAATGGTCATGCATTTATTATCAAATTCTGAAATGTTTATGCAATATGGTAAAACATAAAGGTCTCATTTTGTGAATATGGTAAAACATAAAGGTCTCATTTTGTGACAAAATGAGGAGTACATGCTTCATCACAACCTGCATCTGGCCACAAAGCCTTGAATGTAAAACAATTTTTAATTAAATTCAGCATGAACCAGTTTATCCATCAGCTATATTCACTCTTATTTTATTTTGTGCAACTTCTTTCTTTTCTCGAATGAAAAAAATGCCTCATTTTTTTTTTGTGTGGACTTAAATGTGGTGACATCAGAATGACACAGGCATTAAAAAGCATCCCTTTGCAAGTGTTTACAGAGTATTTTGAAAAGTGAAAACACATTTAGAATAATGTATTGCATCAAATGGACAGTACTTTGAAGGAGATTAAATTTATAATACTTAAAAAATAAGTAAACATTTTTTTTATTATAAAATTCTGGTTACTTTGAGGTCATCATCATCATTATCAACCATTATCAATCCACTGCAGGATGAAGGTCTCTCCAAGTTTAATCCATCTTCTCCGATCTTTAGCTTCTCTTCTCCACATCACCCCTACACATTTTCTTATTTCATCCATCCATCTTACATGTGGTCTCCTTCTGGGTCTTTTACAATCTCTTGGAATCCAGTTTAAAATTTCAATTGTCCATCTATTATCATCTCTTCTAGCAATATGTCCAGCCCAACTCCACTTCAATCTTTTAATTTTTTCAATGAGGTCAGTAACACCTGTTTGTTCTCTTACCCATACATTGCGTTTTCGATCTCTTCTTGTTACTCCCAACATACATCTCTCCATACTTCTTTGAGTGGTCTGAATAAATAAATCCAATGGGTTAGACAATGAGAGCTACAAGGGACAAATTTAAAGATATTAAGGACAACTCAGCTTTATTCCAATTTTCTCCTCATTGGTATCACTATTTAGTCTATATAAAAACTTAACAAAGGCAAAATAGATTTAATAGATCTTAATACTAATTAGGACTGAATTTATTGGCTGAGTAATTTAAACATAGACTAATTTGTATATATGTAAATCACATGATCTCAGTCAATGCTTAAAATAAATCAATAGAATAACAGCAGTACGTTGTCAAGACAACATTCAGATGATAAATGAAATCTGAGAATTATATTGTTATTCTATTGGTTTATTTTAAGCATTGGCTGAAGTCACGTGATTTACATATAATAAACAATTATCTATGTACACTTGTGGTTTAATATATATGTAAGATAAAATTGATGTTTTTACCATGCTTTAATTATGGAAATAATGCATAACATTTTCAATATGTTTCATATTGTTTGATGGAAAATAAACTATTAGAAGATGTAGTCTTTTATTAAGACTCATAAAGTTACCCCATAAGGACTGTCTATTCAGATTAACGCTGAGTAAGTTGAAGGACTCAAATAATAAAATATTTGGTTCTCAACCTGTCACCTTCAACACTCGAGCATCATTTTGGTCTTTTGAGCAATTAATTATGTGAGTATTGTTATGACTACCTTCCGAAACTGTTTTCAATCATTATTTCACTATTTCCATATGATAATTCTTTATAGAAATAAAATTAAAACCCACATCTTAGTAAATGTCAAATCTATTCAAAAACAGGAATATGTTTATTTCAAATCATGGGCACTAATGATACATAAAATGGCTACTTTTAAATCTTTTTTTACATTGCAGAAAAGTAGAAAAATGATTAGGATAATTTTCTACCTTTAGATGATGATGTAATAATGTTTTGGTTAAACGATTGTACATTAATGATGATGATTAAAAAATAGCATTAATTATGAAAGTGTTATTTTCGAGTGAATTTTTTTAAAAAACAAACAAACAATAATAACACAATAATTTATTTAAAATGCTGAATGTGATAAATTTAATCAATAATTTTAATTTTTTTATTATTATTTTTATAATCTCATTACTGAAATTATTTCATTGTTTCCTTAATTACAAATTCAAAAGCTAATTAACAATTTTTTTTTAAATTTTATTTTACAATATTACTTTCAAGTTGCTGCTTTTTAATATGCTAATTATTTAAAAAGTTGTATGCATAAAGGTTTGTAAATTTGCATAATTGAGAGTGTAAGAATTGTCATTAATATAATAGTAAAATTAAAAAAAATTAATTAGGCATTTGATAAAACCTTTAATTAATTAGGCAAATGTCTTTTAAATATCTAATAAAATTCACATAAATGTTTATTGTTTTTTCCTTCTAATGCTGTTTTAAATATTGTAAGAATTATTTTACCATTATTCGGTCACAGGTTTAATATTGTAATCAGTAATCTTGAAAGAATTCTTCAAGACTATCAAACCCAGTAAGTAATCTTTATTAAGTAACTTTTCAGACTAAGGATTTAATAACAATATGGTACCATCACTAAGAAATTCAGTTAGCAATAGTAAGCTATTGTTATCGTCATTATATACTACAGCAGCATATTTATAACAATCTTATAAATACCATATAGTTAGTTCAGAAAGAAAAACATGGATAAATTGGAAATCACATTCTAACCACTGCTTAGAGATAATCTCCGGATAATTCACATTTATACTACTTAAAATGCAGTACGTTTTGGTCCTAGAATTTTGTACTGTCTCAGAATCTTTTTTCTTTTATAATGAAATATTATTTTGAAAATTTACTAGGCATAATATTTTATTATTTTTTCTCCATCTTTAAAAACTGTAGTTTATAACTTCTCAAAGTTTCTGCTTATTGTGTCTGGAAGTCCGAATTGGTAAGTGCATGGGTTAAATGGGTGGTATATTTGGAGTTTTTGTTTGAAGTGCTGATATATAGGCTCTACTGTGTTAAGTCCAGCATAGGTAACTCCTGCAATCTGAAAAGCCATGGAGACTCTGGTGGTGGGAGAATAGCCCAGAGCCTATCCAATACATCCCCTAGTCCATGTATGTTGCTGGCTGAGCCAAAAAATGCCATTTTTTATGATTAAGTAAGAAAAATACAGGCTTTGTTATATGCCTATATAGGTTTGGGTAGATGCTGGTATAAGGTGGGTGTGTGGTATGGCATTGTAATTTGCCTATGTAATTTATCAGCCCAAACTAGTAGGCATGTGGAAGGGGTATTTTGTGAATGATGTAGTTCATGTTAAATGATAGTATGTTTATGAAAGCTATATACCTCTGTGCAATGCTAAGCTGCATATCTTTGATATTGTGAAGTATAATATATGTATCTGTCATGAATTCAGGGTTGGATGTAAGTAGTAGTATTCTGGTGGTCTTTTACAGCAGAGTTGTGTTTGTTTTGTGTTAGATTGATTGAAAAAGTATGGGCAGAGTGGTCACAAAAAGAATAGGGATTTAAGTTTACACTAAACAGATGATCTAACATTAGTTAGCAGAAACAATCAGTGAGACATGAAAATTATTATAGAATATGATTGCATTATTTGGTAGGATGCCGTCAGCACTCATGAATGGTAGACATATCTGATAGAGCAATTTGGTTATGAATTTTAGATATTTCATGTTGAATTCATCCATTAGAATGGTACATATATAAATATGATGTTGAGCATAATTATGGGATGATGAGAAATTGCAATTAACAAGTTTGTGGCAGTATAAATAATTTTAAATAATGTTAATGGACAGCCTGGAGGTTTAAATAAGCCAATTCCCCTGAGAATGATGATGTTCCCATAGAGAAGGCACAGAAACCTCCATTTAGATATGCAGCAGGATTAATTAGTGATCCACTATAACTGTTTGTTTCTAAAAGTTCTAGAATGTATGATTGAGTGATATTAGTTCATTTCTTTAACTGGTTTATCTTTGGGTTTAAAATTTAGTCCACAAATATTAAATGCACTTAGCTTCAGTTTAAAACTGGTTGTAAAGGTGGAGGGATATTTGGTAACTGTAGTGTATTTATTGTAATGCTTCTGTGTGCATAGTATGTCTTGATGCACATACATTATTAGGTTGTATATAGGTGAGGCCAATGGTCATGATGTCTTCTTGTGTGAAGCTGATGATAATTAATGTGTTATTATTCATTTCTGATTTAGCTCTCTTCAGTGTCTTATTGTTTTTTGTGTGACCTGGCTTTCATTTGGTTTTTGTTGATGGTGTTTCAATAGATGGAAGACATGGAGTGAGTGTCTTCATAATGTGTGTGGAGCTTTTGTTTAGAATAATGTGTGAACTGGCTGGTTTGGCAGTTTTACTTATTTCATTAATATTGGTTTGATGTGGTTCTGATACTATGGTCTCAGTAACAGCTTGAGTATGTTCTATATCAGTTAATCTGTATGGTTGAAGTGTTTCCATTTTGTAGCACCTATACAAATGGGGTTTGTTTTGAGGTCTGTGATGAGAGTGTTTTGATCAGTGAAGATATCTTCAATGTGTGCACTTTGATTAGCAGAATAGACACTATGTCCAGCACTGGAATTGTGATTTTATCATGAGCATTTGTTTCTGTTGTGGTGATATATGTATGGCTGTTCTCTTGGTGTTCAGCTTCTCTTAATTGATTTTTAGTTGGCTGCAATTTTGGTTCCTGTCTGGTAATGCATTGAGTAGAAAGATGTTTATGCTGGCCACATGAATAACACTCTGGCTTCAGGCCTCTTACATATAGGCAAAGCATGGCTTGTTGACCCACATTCTGTGTTAGTATATTATTTGGATTTAGGTTAGAGTGTAGTCATAGTTTAAAATCACAGTTATTACTGTAAATGGGAATCAGTAGGTCCTTGAGGTATATGGGCAGGAAAAACATGATTTTGCCAAAAGTCTCCATTATCTTTTGGAAATCTTGGATAGTATATCCAAGGGATGTATTTTTAAGTACCCTGACAATGCAGTTTTGATGAACTAGATTAACTGTAATAATAGGGTAGTTGCCTAGAATCTTGATCTCAGTCTTAAGCATTTCTTTGGATCTAATAATAAGCTATCTGGAATTAGGATTTTTTGCAATTCACAGAGCCATATTCCAAAACTATGCAAAGTTACTGTCTCATATAGCAGTTATCTTGGAAATTTATATAGTGAGATATTAGCATCTGTGGCAGATAATATGGTTGAGTGAGGTGGAAAAAAATCTCTTGAAGAATGTATAAAAACACTTGGAATTGTGTTATTAAACTTGTGATTGATGACTTCCAGTGCAACTTCATTCCACAGCATGGGGCAGGGCAGAGCTAGACTCTCTTGGATTTGCAAATCAAGTTCTCTGATATTTTTTATATTAATTTTTCCAAATCTTTGTATAGTTTTATTATTAGCTGAGGTTGAATCTTTTTTGCTATTTCCTGTTTATAAATTATTTTTTAATCTCATTTGCATATTATTTATTGTTGTTTAAATCTGGTATATAGGCGTTATCCATCTGATCAGCTCACTGGGTGGTCGCCATCTTTTATAATTTTTGTGTTGAGCAATTATTTGGTTTTCTTTTTAATATTTAAAATTTCTGTAGTTGAATAGATATTGTTATAAAAAAGCATTTGTATCAGATGATTTTTATTTATTAATTCTATATATGTAAGTCTTATCTTGTACTATGTAGATTTTTGTCAGTTTTGGGGGAGATTTAAACCTGGAACCTTTTAAAATATTAGTTTAGCAATTAGATATACGCCACAGAAAATTTATTATTATTATTATTATTATTATTATTATTATTATTATTATTATTATAAAATGATTGTAATTATAGAGTAAAATATTATTATGTCCAATCTACAGCCTGCAGGCCAGATAAGGCCCAGCATGGATATAAATGTAAATCGGCACAAAATCATAAACTTACTCAAAACATTATAATATATAGGGTATATGAGCATAGACTTTCACATGACCCACCACTCTCCATTCTATCTCATAACACTGATACACTTGAACACATATATGTTGAAAAGATAAATAATCACCAATATACGTATTACCATCTCTACACATATATGCTATAAGTGCTCAGATATATATTAAGATAGCTAATCCTCATACTTTAATGGACAGGCTTCAATCTACTCCACCCTCCAACTCTTCAACCGTCTATCCAATTGAAAATCTGATGATGGAACGCTCAAAGGCCACCCTGAAGCCGAGATAGTGTAGAGATGGTTATCTGGACCAACTGATGAAATATGGATATTGGTGATTATTTATCTTTTCAACATATGTGTGATTAAGTGTTTCAGTGTTATGAGATAGAGTGGAGAGTGGTGGGTCATGTGAAAGTCTGTGCTCATATACCCTATATATTACATATATAGACACAGGTATATAATAAGCTTGTGTTTCAGTTATTAAAACATTATAGATTTTTTGTGATTACATGTCGCTATGTAACCAAAATGAACATCTGGACGCTTTCAAATACAGCGTCAAATATTCCACTAATTTTATGCACCCATCTTTTGTTTTATTTTTATAATTTAAAAAACAACAACATAGCAATATGGAAACAAGCTCACTGATTTAAATGTAAAGGATTCTCTGAACAAGATGTTACATACCATAATTAAGCCAATAAACATCACATGATCACCATTTCTTATGCTTGCTTTTAACTGTTATTAAAACAGGCGAAACTCACTATACGTATTGCCACACACAGCAAGTTAATAACAGTTATAAGCAAGCATAAAAATTGTGATCATGCAATGTTTATGGGCTTAAAACCAATCCTGCCTAATAAAATAGTGAGTGGTGGCTATAGTTATTAAACAACCAAGGACACCAAAATGTAAAGGTACTGAACTGAGTTCAACCTATATGACTATGTAAGCTAATGAGCTTGGGTTGAAAATATTATGGTGTTTTAAATTTAAGACTCATAGTTTTGTAGTTAAGTGGAGATAAAAGGTGGCTGCTAGAGGGTTGCATTAGATCCTAAGATCTAGGTGCAGTGCTCTCAGATCCAAGGCTCCTCACTGACGAAGGCCACAAGCCAGAAACTAGTCTGAGAATATTGGATGAGTAGGCACTGGGGATTTTATGCACAAGCCATATGGCATCCATTGATTACTCTAGCTTGCTGTATGTGGCATTACGTATAGTGAGTTTTGCCTGTTTTAATGTTACGTAATTAAGATTATCATGCAAGGACTCTTTTGCTTATCTGATGTGGCGAATATCATAAAATGCACAAATCTTGTTTTTGCTTATTAACTTTTGGTAATATTTGGGTATTTAATGTGTGGAACAAGACAACTCTTCTTTTTTCTATGTAGCCCAGAAATACAAAAAGTTTGGACGACTCTGTTATAGAGTAAATTATCATTAAATAATGAATTATACCACTTACCTAAATATATACTCCACAATTTTGTAATCAACAAAAAAAATTGAATAATTAGTTGATTGGGAGATAATGTGACATTTGAGCAATAGAAGTAACAGAGTTGAGCTGTAATCCAGAAACTTTTAGTTTTTCAGTTCAACCTTTTTTCATCTGTAGTAATCCAGGCAGGATAGAGCTTGGTATTAAAAGTTAGTAAATATTAAAATACCAAATAGCACGTCAGGTGATGTTTAAGCATCAGAGGTAACAGAATTAAGCTTTGATTAAGAAATCTTTAGCAGTTTAATCTGCCATTGAGTTAACTGCACCGGGATTTTTTTCTTCTATATATATAACTTTATTTTATAACAAATAAACTTTAAGATCTTTTTTGTACCTGTTTTGTCTTTGAATTTTATTTATTTCCTTGAAGCATATAATATGCTTTCTTTACTTTAGGTATCAAATAAAGCTGAGTAACTCCATGAATAATGTAAAAACTTTGTGACAAGTTAAACAATGAGCCATTTCGTTATTCATCCTGAGGTTGTGACGCTTAATATTTCTAATACCTAATTAGAGATTATGTTTCGAATTTTACATTGAATTTTCTATTTTAAATAACAACTTATTCTAATAATTTTTTCCAGCAATATTTTTTCTAAGTAGAATCACATATATAAATTAAACTCAGATTATAATCTGCAAATAACAAAATATATGAAACGGATTACGTTTAGATGTAGTAATATGTTCGACTATTTCCATTATCTACCATTAAATAACAAAAAACACTTATTCATAATTGTTAATAAAGAAGAAGATATAAATTAATATTAAAGTTTATCGGCTTAACAAACTAACGAAAGCATTAACCGATAAATTCAACATAGCATTTAGAACTTCATCTAATTCTAATAAATTGATTAACAACTCTAAAGACCACATTGATCGATCGTTCACCCCACATGTGGTGTACTCCATTTCCTGCTCTCAGTCCGGATGCCACGCTATATATTATGGTGAAACGAAAGTTACAATCAACACTAGACTGGCTCAACATCTTTACACATATAACAGAGCTCAGAGGAACAGCAACACAACCTCTGTATTTTTGGGGCATGCTAAACTATCTGGACACAACTTCACACCTTCCAATCCCATAATATTGTACTCAGAATCAAATGATCACAAAAGAAAAATAAAGGAGGCATTTTACATTAATGGAAACATCCATGCTATTAATAGGAAAGACACTTGCTTTGAAATCTCGAAGGAATGGGCTACATAATACTAGCTTATTTGAATATTTGCATATATTTTACTATACATTTTATGAAGGCTATGGATATGAGGCATGGATCCTCAAAAACATTAAGCTGATAAACTTTAATATTAATTTATATCTTCTTCTTTATTAACAATTATAAATAAGTGTTTTTTGTTACATAATATTGAGAAGTAAAACTATATTTACTACGATTAAATATTGAATGTATGGAAAATTTTAAACTTTATTTAAAATTTTCAAATACAAATAGCATGGTAATAATAACACACAAATAGATAACACAGGTTAGTAATTACACAATGTTTCGATTTGCTATTATTCTCCACTGTTCTTCAGTTGTCGCTGGCCTAACCAGTGCCAATATTAGCATAGAAAATGAACTTACGCTTTTAGATTCTTGAATATCAAATTTTAAAGCCACACTCTAACCAACTGAGATATTCAGCCAAAGACAATAAATAGTCAATAGAAAAAAAAAATTGGAGGAATCAGGAAGTGAACCAACCCTCATAGATAAGTATATGTTGCCTTTGACAGAATAGATTAGTTGGTTGGTTAGGGTGTTACGTTAAAATTTGATATTCAAAGATCTAAAGGTGTAAGTTTAACTCCTATGCTAATATTGTCATGTGAGATAAGCAAAACCCAAGGAAGAGTGGAGAAATATACTATTCAAAATGTTATGTAATTATTAACCTATGATGTCTGTTTATGCTATTATTAACAAGTTGTTTGTATGTGAAAAGTTAAAAAAAAAATTAAAATTTTCTAGACATTTAATGGTAGATAATGGAAATAGTCCAACATATTATCATATCTAATATATCATTATTACAAACATTCAAGCAGATTACATGTACTATAAAATATTAAAAAACTTAATATGCTTTTGGTGCAGTTCTGTAGTTTTGTGGCAATTTTAATAGTAGATTTCTTGAATCTGGTTGACTGCACCATAAGTGTGTTTACTGTTAATATTATATAGCATATTTACTCTATTTCACATATTTATATATGTGTGTTTAGTTATTTACATGAAATTCTGATGATTTTTAATGACCACATAAATATTAAATGATTCTTTCTGTTATCTAGCTTCTGAATTACTTTAGCACCATATTTGGACTTCTTATATATATATATATATATATATTGAATTCCAAGAGATGGTAAAAGACCTAGAAAGAGACCATATCTAAGATGGATGGATGAAATAAGGAGTGTTCTTGGGTGATAGAAGAAGTCGAAAAAGATGGATTGAACTTGGAAATACCTTAATCCTGCAGTGGATCAAGAATAGATGAAAATGATAATAGATGATGATGATGATAGGTGTGTATGTATCTGTCGGTTTTATGTTTTTTTTTCACATTTTCCTTAACAATTAGAAATGTTTCAATCTATAGATCTTTATTTTTGCATGCAGTCTCATATCTTTTTTTTGAGCCTGCCTTAAAAAGGAAGTGTAAATCAATGATTCTCAGACATCTCAAGAACTCAACTACTCAGAATTCAGCTACGAAAGACTTTAATAATATTTAATTATAATGTTAATAATATATCTAGAACAAATCTCAAAACATGTTTAAATATATGTGATAAAGTTGATTAATCAACCTCACATAAGCACATAAATGAATAAATAGTTATTTATCATATCAATACATAGTGAAAACCAACAGCAATTTTGTCGTTTCATAATATTTTAATCTGGAACAGATCTCTCATCAGGCAACCCTGAAAATTAAGATCAGCTTCCTATATCTTTCTGCATCACATTTACGTTTCTAATTTAAACATTAAAAGTATTTGTGCAGATAACTCTAGAGCAACGTTTCTCAACCTTTGGGTCGCGTTAAATTTTTAATGGGTCGCGAATATGCACCAAGAAATAAAAACATAAATATCTGATACCAAAAATCTTTTTACATTTAAGAAAATATTAGTATTAATAAAAAAAAAAAATGGTAAGTAATACTACCTATGCTTTGTGTAGGTTTCTCAAATTAAATTGTAAATTTGAACTTAAATAATCATAATGTTAAATTTGCGATTATTTTCAAAATATAATTGTTCAAAAATTGCACCCAAAATTTTGAAAAGAAAACACTTTTTGGGGGGTAATTAACAAAATGTGTTAAGCTTTTAGATTAAAAATATATAGTTTAACTTTAACTCAACTTTTAACTTACAAATTATTTATTCATTATAAACATTATCAAATTGATCCGAATATATACAGTACCGTGCTGATGTAATCTCTCTTCTTTTATATTATAATTAATTTGAGTCACAGAACTATTTCAATGAAGTCGATTGGGTCGCGCGGCAAAAAGGTTGAGAAACGCTACTCTAGAGCCATTGATATTAAATCAAACTAAGCACAAGCATATAAATAAATAGCTGGTCACTTATATCAATACATAAAGATATAAGTATATAAAAAAACCTGTGTTTCAGTTATTACATAGTAGAGATGTCTGCCCATACCTTGTATATGTATTAAATGGATTATGTCCTGTACATGGTGAGTCAGATTGACCTTAGGTCAACATGGGTGTGACAAGAATCTTGACCTCAGGGTGGCCTTTGAGCATTCCATCATCAGATTTTCAATTGGATGGATGGATGAAGAGTTGGGGTGTGGAGTAGATTGAAGCCAGTCCATTAAAGTATGAGGATTGGCTATCTTAATATATACCTGAGTACTTATAGCATATATGTGTGGAGATGGTAATCTGGACCAACTGATGATTGCTGGTTTAGCATGAAATACGTATATTGGTGATTATTTATCTTTTCAGCATATATGTGTTCAAGTGTATCAGTGTTATAAGATAGAGTGGAGAGTGGTGGGTCATGTGAAAGTCTGTGTTCATATACCCTATATACATAAAGAAAATCAAACAATAATTTTGTCTTTGTACTATATTATGATATAAACGTCATCAGAAGAACCTGGTAATTAACATTAGTCACTTCTCCCTTATAAATCAACAAAGTAACTTTCTTAATTTAAATTTAATATGCAGATTAATTAATAGGGGGACCTGATATTAATTTTTAAAATCACCTGACATTGTGTAGTGACCAAATTGTTATTGATTTTCTCTATTCATTGATATGGGTGACTGCTATTTAATCATTATGTATTTGTGAGGATGTAATTAGACATATCCAAGTTTGTAATTAATAAGAATTATGAAGACTGGCATAGAAAAAAATATCTACAATTAAATGGAGATAGAGGGGAGGAGTTAATAAAATATTGTTCTTTAACTATAATTAAAAAAACTCTTAATTTTGGGATGTTTATTTTATTTTGCAAAAGTACTCCTCTGCATATATCAAATTCTTATTGCACATCTTTTCTGTTTATGTAGAATTAAACATGAATCAGATTTTCCCTTTATCTTCATATGCATGTTTATGGCAAGTCAGGGTGGTGAATATGAAAACATTAATAGGTGAAGAAAAGCTATACTATATATTGGAAGAAGCACTAACACAGTGTATGACACGTGGAATTGAGATCTGCATATTCTTTTATTTTTTTTCCGCAGAATATGCATTGGGAATGTTTTACATAAATTTGAGGATATATAAATCAGGCTCACATAATAGAGGACTATCTATATCTCATAAAAAATAATGAAAAACGTTTACATGTTTACAAGGTTCTTCCAAATAGACCATTTCATGTATATTATTGATGAGAGTCATAATAATTGATTGATGATCTAATTGATTGATGATCTATTTGTTATAATCCCTAAATATAGTAGGATAATGCATCCTTGTAGTCACAATTACTGTTATTTGCTTTGAAGATTGTCAGTAAGTACAGTTGTTAAGCATTAATCTATTTGTAATATTCAATTTTATTTACTAGTACAGATCTTTTCGTACGTAATTTAAACATTTACATGTTAAACACATGCACTATAACTTTTGTTATAATAGTTTAACGATATCTTGTAGAATAATGATGATACTTAAACTCAAAACACAAGATAGAGACTTTTTGAAAAAATAAGAGTGGCCACCTTATCTTTTGTACCTAAATTTACTTATATAGGCCAATCTAAAATATTTTATTTTGGGAGCATGAAGATGTTTCTTTATTCACTTTACATCCATTAATCTCTTTCTATATATTAATGCTGAAGAGTTTTTGTAAGTTACTGCATGTTAATATTACGAACTGTCAGATTTATTTGGTAATAAATAAAATTATTGTTGATCTATTGATTAAATAATGCCTTTTTTGTTCAGGAGTTTGTAAAACATTTGAATGCCAAAAGTGAAATAGATTAGTGGACTTTACTCTCCAGAATCTCATATTTTACCACTGCACTAAACCATGTAGAACAAACATCAAATGGCTTTATGGCTCATGATCATAATAACTTTGAATGCTGAAAATGTCAAAACTGGAATTAATCGAAGGACAATACACTTTATGCTATGGCATCTACTATTGACTATGCCACACAAATTGTCTATCAATCCATTTTCTTTAGCTCACTGCTACTGTAAAAAGAATATACTTATTCATATTTGTGATTACTTGAATATCTTGTGAAATGTTAATTTTTCAGTTCCTTGGAGTTTATTTTTAATGGTTATGAGTAGCTTTGTTGCACATCCTCAGATCTCTGTATACATCCTGAGCATATATTAGTTCCCTGGAGTAGAAGCAGCAGTGACTTTGCTCATGCTGAGTTTCAAGGGAACACCAGAGTATTCTCATTGTACTCATTATTACCCAAGGGCAATGAATTTGTTATCATGGTGGAAAGATCACCTTAATAAAATGATTCATCACAGTAGCATTATAAAAATTACAACTATCTGAGTTTCTCTTTTTTTTCACATTTTCATTATTCAAATTCACATGAGGTTCAACATTGACTGCATGAAAGGAAACATGTTAACCTACATGTAATGAAATTGCCTTTGAAGGAGGAACAGTGTGATTTTTTAGTATTTATTTCTCTAAAAATCTGGCAACTACTTTGTGTAGAATTATCAACTTTATGCTCTATGTACATTTCTCTTACAATTAATCATTCTTGTTCTTCTTTTTTTAATCATTCTTCTTTGATACGAAGTTGCCTTTGTCTTTCCTCCTGTTCTTGCCACCTCCTTGCTCTTCTATTTCTCATTGCTGTTAGTTTTCTTAATTTACCTTTTCAGATTAACTTGTACATTACTAGTACATTAATATTATGTAATAAATATTTACAGTATTTATTTAAATAAAATATAATGGGTTAGTCATATCAGAAATAATTGAACTTTGATCATGAATTTTTAACACTCGAATTTATCCCTCTTCCTATAAACTAAATTGCATAGCTGAAATGATCATACAATTAAAATCATTCAAGACAAGTGATGTTGGAATATTACAATGGCGTACTGATCACAATTGTTCCTATCAGTTGGCTGACCTAAGATTTTGTTTTCTATTTGAATTACATAGCCGAGAATTCACCCTGAAATTCTTAACTCTAAACTATGCCTGAACTAAATTTTTCAGGAATTGTTTATTTTGTTATACAAAATACCATAGTTTACATAGTTAATTCTGACATTTGTATTACTATCAAATGTGTGTTTGTTTAGGTTTTAGTTCTAACAGAGGCAAAACTCTCCATACAGAAGTGCCACCCAGTGCAAGCCAGAATAATCAATGAATGGAAGAAAGTTTGTGCATAATATCCCTATCTAATGCATACTCACTCAATATCTCCAGACCAGTTTTTAACTTTGATCTAATAAAGAGGTATTTAGATGGTGTTATGGCAAAGTTTCTAACTTGTGGCTTTTATCAGTGAGGAGCATTGTATCTGACAGTCTCTGTTATAACATCTTGCATAAGCATATGGAATGGTGATAATGTGATGTTTGTGGTTTTAATTCTAAGGAATATACTTTCAGCTTACAGTTCATATTAAATTTTTAATACCTAATTTTAAAAAAAAACGTATCTTATCTCAAAAGAATTTATAAGAAGTTGATTTAAACATTTTATTAATATACAAAGAATTGGTCAATCTTATGTTTTCTTCTCCATAATTGTTATGGATAATGCACAAAATTATTCTGTGGTAAATCAGGTCATATGTGTATGTTCCGCATGCTGTTTATTTTACTTTTACAAGTTGGATTTAACTAAAGGCGATTTGAACACAGACTTTCAAACTCCCTTCAGCTATATACTCTATCTTATATAACCAACACACATGACCACACACATGTGAAAAAGATAAACAATCTCCAATATATGTATTTCCTACAGAATCAGCACTCATAAGTTGGCTCAGTTCATAATATCCCATATATATATATAATCAGTTCTCAGTTTATATTAAGATAGCAAATCGTTACACTTTAATTGACAGGCTTCAATCTTTTCCACCCTCCAACTCTTCAGCCATCCAGACAATTGAAAATCTGATGATGAAATTCTCACCCCCAAGTTGGTGCCGATATTGTTGTCATACCCATACTGATTTTACGTCACTCTGATCTCTCATTAATAAATTTAAAATTAAACTAAACAAGTTTGAAAAGCAGTAAAGTAATATTTAGCCTATGCATTGTATTCTGCCTGGTTTGATACAGAAATCATGTGGTCACCCATTGCTACCATTTCTGGTGCTCAAACGTTTTTTATGATTTATTGAGTAGCTTATTTAATTTTTGGTAGTGAATAAAGAAATTTTAAAAATGGATAATTGTATTTGCTTATGCCTGATGAGCTCTTGTGGTTTACATTAGTAAGTCTACATTTAGAAACTCTACATTTAAATGCCTTGTATTCAAAGCTATACTAAGTTTTACTTTCTCTTTCCAAACAACACATCACATGATCACCATTTCTTATGCTTGCTCTTAACTGTTATTAAAACAGGCAAAACTCTCTGTACTTATTGCCACTCAATGCAAGCCAGAGTAATCAATGGATGCCAGAAGGCTTGTGCATAATATCCCTATCTAGTGCCTACTCTTCCAATATCCCCAGACTAGTTTCTGACTTGTGGCCTTCATCAGTGAGGAGCCTTGGATCTGAGAGCACTATATGACTATATAAGCTGATGAGCTTGGATTGAAAATATAGTGTTTTCATTTTGAGTCTCATAGTTTTGTAGTTAAATAGAGATAAAAGTTGGCTGCTGGAGGGTTGCATATATCCTAAGATCTAGGTGCAGTGCTCTCATATCCAAGGCTCCTCACTAACGAAGGCCAGAAGTGAGAAACTAGTATGGAGATATTGGATGAGTAGGCACTAGATGAGGATTTTATGCACAAGCCATCTGGCATCCATTGACTACTCTAGCTTGCACTGAGTGGCAATACATATAGAAAGTTTTGCCTGATTTTCAAAACAACTTTATAAGAAGAGTCTACAGCTTTTTTTACCCACTTTTTTGCATTGGGTTCTTCTAATTTTGTATGCTTTTTAAGGTTTAACCAAGCTTAACTTTTCTAAAATGCAAATAATCCTTCAAACAGATATATCCAACATGTTTAATGTGCTTCAGAGAAGACAAAATGATAAACCACATACCAAATTGATATAAAATATGTAGTACTCTTTTGCCAGATTCTGGATTAATCTCACTATTATTTGCTAATGTTTGTCAGGATTCTTCCATGATATTCATCCTATTATTTGCATTTTGTTTGCTCCCTGACACACTGGATGTCTTTTATTACATGACCAATACCCACAAATGTAGCCAAAGACAAAAATTAATAAGCTTAAATCAATAAGAAACTATGATTAAAAATTTGTTTCTGTTAAATTATATAGTCAAGCTTGGGCAGGTGATGTTATAAAAAAGATATCTTCGCAAACCACTAAAACATCACACGATCGCCATTTTTAATGCTTACAACAAACTGTTAAAGCAATAGTAAAAAATTTGCCACAATGATGAAGTCCATAAGCTAAAAGCTGGTTTAATGATATTGGGTAGGAAAGCACTGTATAAGGATTATGATACGCAACCTTCTATCATCTTTTAATTACTAGGGTTTCCAACAGGTAGTGCTATATGCAAAAAAAAATTGCTACTGTCTTTGCCTTCTCAGATGCTGGACAATGCTTCTTTTTTTACCTCCCAAGAAAATTATTTTTTATTTTATCAATTTACTCTTATTGTATTACCTGTAAATATGTAAAAGTTATCCTGTAATATTTTTTCTGCTACCTACTGTGTGCAAAGGTTTACGAAATTCAATAAAAATTACAACACAAAGATGTTTTATTATGAATACCTAACTATATTAGGAAAGCATCAGTACAGAATGATATTGATGATGTTTAATCACCATGGCAACACTTAAGCATCACCAAGTTGTATGGGAAAAAGAAATAATAAACTTCTGCATACTACGTCAAAAATCAGAAATAATAAGCTACTTATATGATTGATTAATGATACTTGATAATAAATAATAAGTCAAGTAATATCAATTAGCATAAACGAAATGGAGAAAATAATGGGTAAAGGGTAGGGATTTTTTTTAAAATATCATTCTAACGACGTAGAGAAAGACCCTCTGTGGCAGGAATAAATAAATTAAAAAAATTGTTGGAGTGGGAAAGCTATAAATCGGAAATACCAAAATAAGCGGTTAAAAAGCCTTCATTTTTCAATAGATTCATAATACTTGAAAATGATTATAAATATTTTCAAAAAAAATAAAAATTATATACTTTTATTAGTGCAGTAACAAATAAAAGCGAATATATATTCTACGGTAGAAAAATGTTTAGATAATTGTAACGTGTTTATATATTTTTTAAGATTTTAATTTTTTCTTTTATATGTAAGGCTTTTAATTTTATTGCTATGCAATGTTTATAGTTGGATTTCTTTCCCAAAAAGGCTTAACTCTGTTGTTTGGTTAAATAGAAAGAGTTTTTATCATTCGTACTTTTGTCAAAAGATTGTCTGGGAGACTAATTTAATTGGTTTCGTACAGATGGACTTGATAATCCTTCATATAACATACTATTTTCAGGTTTGCTATTAAATTACCCACAATTCCAAAAGAGTCATTTTGGAGTAGATTTGGACCAATAGAACTAAACTTCAAATGATAATATAATTTAACCTAAGAATTTTCTCGGAAGTAAATTGAATGCAATACTGGAATTTTGAAGTTTTCAAAATACTTTTAACTTTGTTATAAAAATAAATTGCAGTTATTATAATTCCTGTGAGTTCAAACTAATTTCTTTGTAGTTTTGATAGTTTTGTTTGTTTTTTAATTATTCTTTAACGGAAATAATTGTAAATATTTATTTTCTTTACTAGAGTAATGAATATTAACTTCTAATTCATTTATTTGTTTGTTTAATATACAAATTAATAATAATTTTCAATTTGAAAAAACAACTTTCTTTTTAAACAAATTATTTGGGACAGAAAAGGGATTATTTATCAAATTATTTGGAAATATCTACTGTGTGTGTGTTTCGTCACAAATGTTTGTTGTGTTTGCTGGTGACGTTTTATGCCGGAAGACACTCTTAAATAACATGCCATCCTTATTAGTGATGCCCTATAGGGTTAGACACAGTGGCAGACTTTGGAGCTTGAGATCCATGGATCATTTCACAATTCTGTCACTTCCGATCATTACAACGCCACCTATCAATAGATGATCCAGACTTTCTGATAATTTTATCAGATTATGCATAATTTTATTTATGTAAAATAAAATTTTTGAATTATTGTTTTAAACATTTTAAAATAACATTAAAATGATTAAATTATTTACGTATTTTACAGCCTGATTATCTTTGCTTTACATTATTTCATGCTTTTAAGAATTAGTCTCTTTATATCAGAGCTCCCTACTGTATGCTTGAGAAATTAATGGACATTAGATGATAATTAGGCTATATATAATTTTTAAAGTCTTTCCATTATATTTTATTGTGTATTGTAGAAATAAATGTGTTAGATTTTAATTTCTTTTATTTAATTCAATACGATTACAATAATATTTGTCATTCAACATGTAAAATAGTTTCCTGTTGTCACTTGTCCTAAATTATCAATGTGTATTTAATAACTAGAGTATTGATTAAAAATTATCACTTCTGTGACTTATGATTCTTCCATAATGTATGACAAATGAAAATAATTTTTTACTGAAGTACATTTATCTTTTTTTTCTCATATGTCATAGCATCGGCTGGGATGCGAATCCACAACCGTCTGCAACCAACTACTTGCTTGCAAGGTGGATGCGATGACCTGTCGGCTAACAATGCCTTATCTTTTATTTCATGAAATGCAAAAAAAGAAGAAAAAATCTAATTTTTGTTATTAGTTGTTTTTTATTATTTATTGCCTATCTATCATTCTGACTGAATATCTTCATTTAAACTAAATGGGTTAGGTTAGATGAGTTCACCAGTATTTATTCTTCAGAAATCTGAGATGACCAGATTTAAACTCATAACTGAAGAAGGCCACACAACAGATAGTACTCGAGAAATATAGCATCTAGAATCAATGATTACTCGCGCTTACGGCAGATGACTTTGACATAATGAAAAAAAATGCTTTTTTATACATTATTGTATTCAAACAATATTGTATAATGTAAATGCTTAAATTTCTAAGAAGACATTTATATCTGAACAGAAAAAATAAGCATATTCTTACTATAGGTCAAATGTTTTTGGGTCTGACAATCAAAATATTATGAGCAAACAGTTATGAATATTATCAATGCTAATGCTTTTCATTTCCTAGGCACACTTTTCCTTTAAAAAATTGACATAAGTTTGTTTTTGTTATTATTAGAAATATATTGTCTTTATTTAAAAAATAAAATAAAATAATTTATTTAGGTAAGAAGTTCATATAAGAATTCATATTAAGTTCAAGAAGTTCATATAAGAATTCATATTAAGTTCAAGCACCTAAAGTGACAGAATTGTCCTGTGACCTGTGACCTTTGAACTTTAGAGTCTGCTGTTTTACTGCTATCTTGAAGCACACAGAGCCTTAAAAAAATAAGTATCGAGGATGGTTTATTCTGATATGGATAATTTTTCTGACTATGAAGGCTTAGTCAATAGTCAAGAGGTTTAATATATTATTTTAACTCCTATTATAACCTTTGAACTTTATTAAAGATTAAAGAAAATGTTGGTGTTGTAATTAGTAAAAAAATGTTATTCTGCTTTTTAACTCATCAGCAGATGGACATTTTCATTGTTCTCTTTAGTGGTGATGTTAGTAACCATCTTGCATTTGATTTTAGTGTTTATATCTTCGTTCTATATTAGAAGTCAATAAATTGGACTTGATTTGCTAGAAATATAATTTTACAATAAAAAAACCATTTTTAAAATCATATTTGAATCTTGAAAACTTAGGGGGGGGGGATTATAAAATGAAATAGAATGAAAGATATAATGAGAATAGTTACTTTCTTCATTGTGTAGTACTGATTTTATTTGTATTTATAATTCAAATTTGCATATGAACAAATGTATGATTATTGGTGAACTTCTCTGAAAGTGCACTCAGCTTTAGGCTATAAATAAGAAAGAAACCATTTCATTATGCAAATGAACAAATGTATGCAAATTTGAATTTCTTCTTACTGGTTGGTTATTGTAACATTATTGAAAAAATAAATTAGCAAATTCTTTATTGGTTGAATTTCATGTTTAAATTCAGAGCAAATTACAGAGAAATCACCATAAAGCTATGAAATTCTGTTCTAAACTTTAAATTGTATTTATAATAAGTAAAATCTCACAAAAAATCCATACTATAGTGTTTAGCAGATCATTACTGGTAGTAGCTCCATTTCACCATTACTCAAAATTTCTTAGCTGTCTAATTAGTTGACATTTTCTATTTCTATCTCTGGTGGTAATTTATCAACATTCAACATGTGATTTTAATATTAAACTTGCTAATACTAGATAAATTGAACTTGGTTTCTTAGAAATTCAAATTTATTTTCTAAAAAATTGCATTTGAAATTTCAAATATTGAAATAATAATAATAAAATAGGTATGCAATGAAGACAAATGACTTTCTTTATCATTGGATAATAGGAAGAAAAGAAATCGAGCATGCAACTCCAGAAAATTTACTCAATCTTTGAGACTAAAAATTATTTTGTAAACAAGTTGTGAAGCCTTAATAATACTATAAAATTCTATTACAAAATCTTAAAATTGCATTTATGAGTTTTAGAATATCTTAAAAATATCCTAACATGATATCAAGCTGTCCATAATCAGTTTCACAAGATATTATCATTGACCTGGCTGTGGTTTTCTTTGTTACTACTATGAACAAACTTATTAACTTCTGTTTTTTATAAATAAACGTATACAAATAAAATCAAAGTATATAAATATGTGCACATTTTTGGTTTTAAATCATCATTATACAATTATTGTGGAAAAATAATCAGGAATCTTTAATAAATTATACAAATAATGATGCTTTCTGCTATTCCAAAAATTTTCTCAAAGTAATATCACAAACTGGAGAACAAAGAGCCAAATCTGTCAAGTGTGTGGAAGCTGCATTAAATTACTTCGATCTCTATTGATTATCAGAAAATACTGACATCTTTAGACTTTTTTAATTAGTATATCAATATTATATTAATTTAGTTTTTTACTTATAACTTTTGCATAAATATAAAATAACATTTACAGTTGTGCAGAAGAGCAATTTAAAGAGGCAGAAACTAGTAGTGCTACCACATAATACACCATACTTAATATTAATTAACTTAAGTTGTATTTGTAAAAATAAAATATATTTAAAAAAACTACAGAATTATAAATATGAACTTTTAATAATTATTGTACAAATATTTTGTAAAAATAATCATAAATGTTTAAATAATCTAAAAATGTGTAATTTTTTGTTTATTACTACCAACAATTAAAGAGGATTTTTCAAATGTGTATACAACAACTCTCTCAAAGGAATAATCAGTCAGTAGTTTGGGCATATCTTCAGCTCTTTTGAAGAAGTTTTCATAACTTTATTTTTCTTATTGCATTGCCAAATCCTTATAATATTAATATCATTCATGTTCTTTATTTCTTTTTATAATGCTTTTTTACAGCACACTATTGACAGTTTTGATTGCCCTAGAAGTCTTCTTCAAAACTATAACAAAGAAGATTGCTGGAGTGATCAATACTATCAATAGTGGGTTGCAAAAAAATCATTGTAAAAAGTAATAAAGAATATGTACATGATATTAATATAAAAAGTTTTCATCTGTTGAATATTGATCTATCAATTTTTTTAATTCATAAATTAATATTATTTTAATTCCAGTTTCTACCATCAAATAAATATGAATCTTGTAAAATAGCATTATGGGTAACTGTAAGAGATTGAAGAAATACTAAACATTTATGAGTGCCTTCTCCAAATGAAGTATCAATACAAGTACAATTGAATAAAATTTACACTTGGGATAAAAACAATATAAAATCTAAAATTTTAAAAAAATCAAATGATTTTATTGCTCAAGAGTTTGTAAGTTCAAGTGATGGAAGAGCAGGACTGGAATCAACCAATGATTCCACATATAAGTCTGACACTCATCCAATAGTGCTAAAGCATGCTAAGATTCACCTGAAAATAATTCTTTATAATTATTATTTTTATTTAAAGATAATGACTGTCACTGAGTGCACAGTTAAAGTGTAGGACTACTAAATTTAATAGTGATAGTATATATAAGTTAAATAATTAAAGATGATGAAGGCATTTTAAAGAGGTTTATAACCTAAATCAGTGGAAAAATCTAGTTCTACTGCTTCCTGATAAGTTTAATCAATTACTTATTTTAACCAGAATCATGGCAACAGCATCTTGTGTGTATGTTTTAGCCATTGTGACAGCACTGTAATCACTATATTTTCTTTATGTTGTTTTATACCTAGTTATAATGTTTTAATTACCATGTGTGGTTTTATTTTACTGTAGTTATGATTTTAAAATTATTAGTTGAAATAAAGTCTAAAGATGTCAGCATTACATTGCCTTTTTAACCAAATGGTTATTTCCAGATGAATTGCTTTATTCTTTGACTAATTTGTCCCTAGTGAGAATTTCTTCAAGCATTATATTGTAATGTGCATATTTTCCTATATATATTATAAGTAAATAAGCATTTATTGTTATATGATGCTATGCATACAATTGTATATATTCAAAGATCAGCCTTTCAAGCTAATTGTGCATGCATCTTCTGCGAGTGTTAAATAATAAATGAATACTTCACTCTACAATACAAGATATAGTATTTATGCAGGAATAAAAGGAATCCTCTTATTCCTACGACTCAATTTTTTTTATATGAGCAAATCTGAAGTACTGTTGAGTAAAGCGTGAGAGTAGAATTCTCACTTTAAATTACTATCTATGATGTTGGAATGAATGACGTCGGTGAAATTGTCTAAAATTTACTAAACATCACTCTAAGTGAAACTTAATTATAAGTAAATAAGCATTTATTTTTATATGATGCTATGCATACAATTGTATACATTCAAAGATCAGCCTTTCAAGCTAATTGTGCATGCGTCTTTACTCAACAGTACTTCGGATTTGCTCATATAAAAGAATTTGAGTCGTAGGAATAAGAGGATTCTTTTTATTCCTGCATAAATACTATATCTTGTGTTGTAGAGTGAAGTATTCATTTATTATTTAACACTCACAGAAGACGCATGTACAATTAGCTTGAAAGGCTGATCTTTGAATGTATACAATTGTATGCATAGCATCATATAAAAATAAATGCTTATTTACTTATAATTAAGTTTCACTTAGAGTGATGTTTAGTAAATTCTAGACAATTTCACCAATGCCATTCATTCCAACATTGTAGATAGTAATTTAAAGTGAGAATTCTACTCTCACGCTTTACTCAACAGTTCTTCAGATTTGCCCATATAAAAGAATTTGAGTCATAGGAATAAGAGGATTCCTTTTATTCCTGCATAAATACTATATCTTATATTGTAGAGTGAAGTATTCATTTATTATTTAACACTCACAGAAGACACATGCACAATTAGCTTGAAATGCTGATCTTTGAATATATACATTATAATATATAATTTAGTTTGAAAAAATTTGATAGATGGCAAGAAAACCAAAAAATTCTTCAAAACCATAGATGTTAGCTTTTCTCTGACAAATATGCCTATTGAAGTATGACAGGTTTTGACATCACAATTTTTATTACATTGTTTAAAGAAAATAGTTTGAATAACCAAAAACATGTTTATTTGTGAATTTATTACAATTCTATATATATTTTTACACAATATTTATTAGATATCAAAAATATAAATTATTAATAACTTATTTTGAAAGGAAATACTTTATTTTTAAAAAATATAACATTATATTAGCAGGCAATGCAAATATGGCCTAAAGCTACTTGGAAGCTTAGTTTTCTATGTAAACAATATAATTATAATGAGTATGAAAATATCATTATTTTACAATAAATATTGAAAAATTTAAAACTTTTAAAGCATAATTTATTAGATATAAGAGAAATAAATATTCATTCAGATTTTTTTTTTAAAATCACAAATAATAAAAATTTCATTGATTTTGTAAAATGAAAATAATCTTTCTAGAATTGATCATGCATAATCTTTTTGTTTTGATTATGGTCTCATTTTTCAAATATTTATAGAGAAAAAATGTGAACATTTAAATTTTATTTTAGTAACAAACAAAAACATCTATCAAATAAAGTCAAATTTATTATTTTTTGATAAATAATAATGGTTTAATCTTAAATTTCATGCAGAACATGAGAACAAAGAAAAACAAAATGTGAAAGGAATGTTGGAGGGTTATATTTATTTAAAGATAATAACTGTCACTGTGTGCACACTTGAAGTGTAGGGCTATTAAATTTAATTGTGATAGTGTATATTAGTTAAATAATGAAAGATGGTGAAGTCATATGAAAGATTTATAACCAGAATCAACTAAAGAGTGCAGTTCTACTCTTTCATGATACATTTTGTTCAATTGGTTAATTGTTTTAACCTGAATATGTGTTTTAAGCATTATGATGGCACTGAAACCATTATATTTTAATATGTCGTTTTATGCCTATTTATAATGTTAGGATAATTACCACATGTACTTTATTTTACTGTAGTTACAATTTTAAAATTATTAGTCAAAATAAAGTCTGAAGATGTCAGCATTATATTGACTGTTTTGTCAATTACAAGAGCCAATTTGTCTGATAATATTTTGTGGCTTTCCTCTTTAGATGTCAATAAAAATGACAATTTTCATATTGGCAGATTGTTTAGCCTGAAGTCTAATAAAAGAAAAATGGACATTCCTAACAAAGAAATTTGTTATTTTCAGTAATTTGTTTACATGTTATAGCTTATTTCTGCAATATTTTTGTACAATACTTATTTTAATTGAAAAATTGTCACTACAATTAGATTTTATTTTAAAGTATTTTCTATTAGGAAGACAACTCTTCAAAAGTTTGTTGTGGCAAGTGGAAGTTGTTTTTCTGGGTAAAATAAAATGCTATTTTGTCAAATTGGTAAAATGAAAAAAATTTAATTGTAATAACAATAAATTTAATGTTTATTTTAATAGATTTTCTATCTTTAATAATAACTAATTCTAAATTTCTGATAACTTTAAAAAATGGAATTCAAATATCTAATATTTTATTCCGCTAACTTTTTGAAAACATAAATTATGACCAAATATGCCAAATGCCATTGATATATATAAGAATTCCATTTAGAATTTTTTTTTTTTATATTTTGAAGCAGTCAAATATTAACATATTTGAAAGGTTACATTGTAATAGGAATATTAAGATCATCAATATATGATATAGAAAATAGTTTAATAGTAAAGGTAAAATGTCCAAATAAGGAAGAATATGGATAAATCTCACTAGGGTCCATTTTTTTTGCTAAGCATATTAAATTGTGATAACATTAATTAATGGTCTTCAAATATAATTTTACATGATAGTTGCATGTATGTGTGTAAGTACTACCCATTAGTGAAGTCACAATTTACATATCAAACTAGATAAGAAGTTTTTTTGTAAAAATCAAAAACTATCAAAATGATATGATTTATTTAAAAGCATGGACATATTTCTAGAAAAGGTAATCAATGAATGGTTGTAATCTTAAACTGGATTGTAAGAGATTGTAAAAGACCTATAAAGAGACCATATGTGAGATGGATGAAAGAAATAATGAAAGGTGCTGGGGAGATGTGGAAAAGAGAAGCTAGAAGATGGAGTGAATATGAGGATTATCTTCATCCTGCAGTGGACCAATGATAGTTGAAAATGATGATGGTTTAAAAGCAAACCCTGAAAACAATATTTTTAATGAACAAGGAATGATTAAAAAACAAATGTTTTCAATAAGTGTGATTAACACAAACATTCAGTGAAAACTTTTATTAGTAATCATGGCAAACAGCTACTATGAAGCCAAAACAGACTCAAATATGAGAATAATATATCTGAAAACATGAAACTAATGTATTCAGAGAACAATGATTGAAAACCAAATATTTTTAATAAATGTCATTAATGCAAACATTCCAGACGAAATCTAATTAGCATCTTCCATTATTATTCTAATTAAATTTTTATGCAAAGTTTTTATTTATCATGCTTATTACTTTTTTCAATCATTGTTTGAATGTTAAAGATCTTATTGTAAGATTTATTTTCTATATAAAGTATATTATTTTCAAGATTTATTTTGCTTTGCTTTCATTTAGCCTTTCTGCAGCCACATAATTAAATTGAAGCTAAATTATCTGCAATTTCTAATTTTTCATATATGTGACCTTCAGTTTAAATAGCTGTTTTTGTCCAAATAAAACTTTTTTAATAAAAATTTTATTAAAATCAGTCAAAAAATTGTAAAAGTCATATATTTTTTTAAAAATAAATTTTATTTATCAGTTAGCTAGATTACTGTAACTATTTTCTTCTTTCCTATGACATAATTTTACATGCTTCTAATAATATATAATTGTAATGATTAATAATGTAGTGATTTATATATCTGTAATATTGTGTAAGGATCTACTTTTCACACATGCTCTAGAATTGACATGTACTCTCTTCCACAATGGGAAAAAGTGTATGTCAATTCTAGAGATAGGAAGAATAGTTTCTTTTACAATATTACAAATATTATATAATTGTAAAAATAAATATATTTTAAATTTATTCATAAAAGAACTTCCAAAATATTAAAAATAACCTGAAAACAGAAAAAATTTCTTTACAATTTATGTCATTTGACAAACAAAATTTGAACAAGCACAGCCATTTTATGCAAACTGAGTTCTATAATTTAACCTTTGAACTGTAGAATGTTATATTTTGAGCATTGCCATCTAATAATAAAACTAAAAACTAAAATATATATTTTAATAATTCATTTAGAAATATTCATCATATGCAAATATAGGCACAAAGATTTTTCAAATGTCATCCAAGAAAAATCAGGCTGGAAAATTTAATCAAAACTATTACTCTCAGATTATATGAAATTTCCCAAGAAAATGTTATCTTTTTTGCTATGTAATTTAAAGCAATGTTAAAATGATCAAATTGGTAAACTTTTAGGATATTTTCAATAAATACTGTTTTATTTTTTCATAAATGCACATTTAAATTTATTCATTAAAATATTACATCTATTAATGAAAAATAATTTTAATTTTGATATATTAATTCTGTGAATAAATGAAAAAGAATGATAAATTAAAGCAATAAGTAGAACAAAGACTTTTGTTTTAGGCTTCGCAGCAAATCAGAAATTTCTCAGCAATCAAGATTAAATTAATATTGCCTGTTTAAGTAAATAATACATTCAAAATACTTATAATAAATTTTTGAATTTAAAAATTCTGTTTATAATTCCAAAAAGAAAGAAAAAATAGCATTTACAATCTCAAAAATATCTGTTCTGCTATAATTTCATCTTTATATTAGAATTTATACATATCTGTAAGAGAAAGATACACATTCACATACATACTAATCATCTTTCAAGAAAACTCAACTGATAAGAACTATCAGGCAACACAAAAGTAGGATGGTAGAGTTTTTTGATCTTAAAGTCAGAGTTAAAAAAAGCAATATTTACCACAATGACTAATGCATGTTGGCGAGTATTCTATCCATGCTTCCAATGACAAGAATATATTGAAAAAACATAAATTTATCATGCTTGATTCCTTTAGAACCCCCCAAAAAAATCAAAGAGTCTCCTTTAAGTACTTGCCTTTTAAAAAACATAAATGTTCAATACAATCTTAATTTAAATGTTACATACTCATCAAAAACAAATAATTTAATTTTACAAAAGTAAAAAAAATATATTATAAATTAAATAGATGTTTTCAATTTCTGGGTTTTAAATAAACAAGATAGTTTATACAAGCACAAAAATTAGATTGTATCCAATAAAAAACTTTCTCCCTTTATTAAAACCCCACTTCTGCTTTCTCACTTGAAATTGCAATTTCTAAATCTCTAAGTGCTACTTCTATTTAGCTCTTTTAGATTACATATTACTGTCAGATGCACAACAAATCATTAATAAACACTACAGAATAGCCACAAGTAAGTCACTGTAGGCCAGATTGGAATGCCATTTAACAATGTCCCACAATGTAATGTATACTAAACAGAAGAGCTAGGTCGTTTGCCATCACCACTAATAATATTTTTCGCTGAATGTTTGCATTAATCACACCTATTGAAAATATTTGTTTTTAATCGTTCTTTTTTGCTAAAGATTTTATTTTAAGGTTTGCTTTATAAGTAAATTATATTAATTTCATATTTTGATTTTTTAATAAAAATAAATGAAACTTATTGGTTAGCTTATTCTTGCCAATTTTTTTAGGTGAATGATAGTTTCCCCAATAGTAGTCCATACATGTAATTAGAACTTTATGTGATTTTTTTTGGGAGGAGAGGGATAATAATCAAATATTTATTTTCTGTTATATATTTAATTTTATTTTTTAATAATCAAATTATTCAAATAAAAGCCAATCTCCCATAATGTGCTATTTTTTAAATATAAATTTCCACATACTCGCCTGCTAGTAAGAGTTTAAAAAACTTAAGTGAATATCTTAAGTTTAGAGCATACATTCTATATACACCAACTCTTACAGACCATTCTTAAATCAGGGCTTCAGTCTGTTGTATGCCTGATGTTATAATCAAATATTCAATTGTTCAAATTTATTATCAAATTCATTTATTATTGGGCAAGTGCATGGAAATTTATATTTAAAAAGTAGCGCATTATTGGAGATTGATGTCCGTTTGAATAATTTCAAAGTTTTCAGTGCTTTATAATAATAGATTTTTAATAATCAATAAATTATACAAGTGGTACTTAAATTGTAATTATGTAGAAGATAACTATCCCTCCTTATTAGCATTATTAAACAGTGATGCTAAAACTTCAAGGATACTTTCGCCCAACCACAAGATAATGACTTTGAGAAAGTAATAATGACCATCTTATTTTCAAACTCAAATGTATTTATATGAACCAATCTTAAGCATCTAGAACTGAGAGTAGGAATATATAAATCATTCAATTTAAATCTATTTTTTTTTATAATATTATTTGCATTTCTGAAATATTATAATTTTCTTTATGCTAATATTAAATGTTAAATTATGTAATAATCGATAAATTTTACAAGCGCAATGTTTAGATTGTAATTATATAGAAGTAATCATCCCTCCTCATTAGCACCATTACCCAGTAATGTTAAAACTGCAAGGATACTGTTTCTCCAGCCACAAGATAGAGACTTAGAAAAAGTAAAAACAACTGTCTTATTTTCAAACTCAAATGCACTTGTCAAATTTATTGATTATTACATAATTTAACATCTAATATTAGTACAAAGTAAATTATAATATTTCAAAAGTGCTAATAATATTATTAAAAAAAGAAATGAATTTAAAGTGAATGATTTATATATGCATGCTCTCATTTCTAGACATTTAAGATGTGCTGTGCTCATTATAAGTGCATTTGAGTTTGAAAATAAGACAAAAGGATAATCACCTATATAATTACATTCTAAACATTGACTTGTAAAATTTATTGATTATTACATAGTTTAACATCTTCTAATATTAGCACACACTCAATTATGATATTTCATAAGTGCCAATAAAATTATTAAAAAAAAAAACAGATTAAGAAATGGATTTAAAGTGAATGATTTGTATATGCCCACTCTCATTTTTAAATACTTAAGATTGGCTCATATAAGTGCATTTGAGTTTGTAAATAAGACAGTCATTCTTATTTTTCTCAAAGTCTCTATCTCATGATTGGGGTCATTGTATCCATGCAGTTTAATATCACTGTTTAATGGCACTAGTGGGGAAGAATAATTATCTTCCATATAATTTTATTTTTATAAGTAGAAATGTTGTCAAGCATTGGTGGTCTAGAGGTCAGCGATGGCTGCTTTACAAGCAGTTGTCCTGGGTTAGCAGGTTCGCTTCCTGGCTGATGCTATGACACATGGGGAAAAAAAAGTAGAAATGTTTGAGGGGAGGGGGGGACAGAACAGAAAGAAAAAAAATTTAAATAAAGCTTTTTATTTCTTTAATGTGAAATTAACATGTCTTCAATACAATTTAGTAATTGTAGGGAGCTTTTGCTCCATTGAAAAATCTGGAAAATATTAAATCAACATTTAAAAACTAAAGTGAATATAAAAATATTTGATAAATAACAAGAATGCATATTATCTAAAATCAATAGCCATCTTGACTTATTGAGGAGTACAAACTCATTTGAGGAGATAGCTTAAGGTTATATACACCCGGGTCTCGTTTTATGTGGATTTATTTAATGCGATTTTGAAGTTATGCGGTTCATGTTTCTTCTTAATATCTTTGTATGTGTTTTCTTTTATGTGATAAAAATTATTAGATCAGAAGTCGAGCTCCAATAATGGGCTATTACTTTAAATATTATAAATTTCATGCACTCACACATCATATTTAAAGTAATAGTGCATTATCGGAGTTCGACTTCTCTCTAATAATTTCAATATTTTCAGCACTTTATAATAGTACTGTAATAGATTTTATGCAATAAAGAAGTTCATAATTCACTTTAAATCAGGATTTCCTCATTTTATATACACACATTAAATTTTACAAGATTATAATGTAAATCTGCTCAAATGTTATAGATGCCTTTATTATGCATTTTGTTGTTTTTGTATTTTAAATAATTCTATTTTTGCTTTTTTTAAAAAGAGTACGTAATCAATTAATCATTTATTGTCCACAAGTTTATTTTTAAAAGGTGAGTTATAGTGGTGGGCACAATTAAATTTGACAATTAAAATCTGATTTTTAATTATAATTAACAATTTAAAAATTATGTAACATGATCTGAAATTAATGTGTCATGAAACAATGAAATTTGATTTTTAAACGGAATTGAAAATTAAAGACAAAAATAAGAATTTAATTTTTAATTGTTAGTTTTAATTCAATTTTGTCCAACAGTGGTGAGTCGGTGTCTTTTTATTATCGTAAGTCTAAGTTCTTATTTTTATTTTAAACTTTTAGTTTACTCTAAGGGAGAAGAAAAAAACACTCAAGAAAATGAATTTTTTTGGAAATAAAAATTTTAATTTTAAATTGCTTAGCAAAAGCAAAATCAGAAGGATCAACAGCAATTGGAAAACATTTAGTTTGGGCAAATCCACAATAAGAGCAATTAAAAAATGAAGTTGGCACTAGTTCTATTTTCTCTTGTGAAGTAGCTAACAGGTTTCTCTGAGCATAATTGCTGAAACATTCTTGACTTCATTTAAGGAGAAGCTACAATACATCACATCACATTACGATGAATCTGATGTCTTACTAGTTTACAAACGAACGTACTTATTGTCAAATAGCGATAATGATTAAAATACTGTACACGTATGAAAAATACTGTAAACTGCACATAAAAATATATTGTTTTGAATAAAATTAAATACTGTAGTTAATAAATAAATAAAAAAAAGTTTGTTCAATTTTTTTCAAATTTGAAATTTTTTATTAGTCATATTTATTTCCTTATTTTTTTGTGCGAATTTCAAAGTAATTTTATGTTGTTGCTTTGCTTTTATGTGATTTTTTAAAATTACAGTAACCTATCCCCCATTTTTCAAGGTAAGTTAAGTCTATTTTTGTGCGATTTCTTTTGTGCGTGTTTTCTGAGGAACCTATCTACCGCATAAAATGAGACCCAGGTGTATATTGTTTTGGTTGACATAAAATTATTTCTATTTAAATTCTGGTTGAATTATGTTTTAAGCCACCAACATCATTATTCTAAATAGACATCTATATAAATAAAAATGTAAATGTTTGTTTGTTTGTTCAAAATCTTAAATCTCTGAAAGTTCTTCACCGATTGCTTTGAAATTTTGACACAACATTGCATTTGAATATGCACATGTTTCTATATATACACCTACTACCTAGTATTATATAAATGACACACCTGTGATAGGTAAAAACATGCTTTTTTTGAAAAACAGCGCTATCTATTGGATGTAAAAGCAACACACGCTATACTAAATATTTTTCGATTCCATTTCAATGTTTTCAATTGCATTGTTAAATTGAATTTTCATAGATTTTAATTTATTTTCATTTTGATTTAATTATTTTGTGTGAGAGATTGCAATTCCCAATTCGATTGGTGTTTGCAATCACCATCAAGAAAGCTCAAGGCCAATCTTTAGAATTGTGCAGTTTAGATCTAGACACAGATTGCTTCTCACATGGACAATTATATGTTGCACATTCTAGAATTGAAAAACCAGACAATCTCTATATCTGCACAGACAGACAGGGTCAATCTTTAGAATTGTGCGGGTTAGATCTAGATACAGATTGCTTCTCACATGGACAATTATATGTTGAATGTTCTAGAGTTGGCAAGCCAGACAATGTCTATATCTGCACAGACAGATAGGGTCAATCTTTAGAATTGTGTGGGTTAGATCTAGATACAGATTGCTTCTCACATGGACAATTATATGTTGAATGTTCTAGAGTTGGCAAGCCAGATAATGTCTATATCTGCACAGACAAGGGAACAACAAAAAATATTGTATACCCACAAGCACTGTGAAATTAAACATATTAGAAATATGTGCTTTCTCATCTCTTTCTTTTTCATTTAACCAGACTGAGCCACAGAAATGTGTGACCAGATATGGCTAGTTTTAAAATAAAATAGTACACTTAAGGACTACCAAGCTCATACTCAATTGCCTCATACTCACTTGTCAATGTGAGTGATTAGAAATTACTATCAATTTAGCCATTAATTTTTTATCAGCTCATAAAAATGTAAATATAATTCTATATTTGCATACCATCTATCTATGTAAATAATTACATACTAGGCAGCTGAGTATAGTAGTCAAGAAACAGACTCAAGAGTTGAAAAGTTTCTGGATCAAAACTCAACCTGAATTTTCTGCTGGTCAAGTATCACATGACCTCCTGAGCAAATAACTGTTTAATTATTTTATAGCATTCTCTCAAGCAAAATATTTGTTGTATTTCGTACAATTATCTTCTGAATGAAATCAGCTTCATGATTGGTCACATATTTACCATCTTCAGTAGTGTCAAATGAGTATGGCCACTGTAACTTCCAAAAAAGAAAATCAGATACAAATAAAAACAAAGAGAGAAAAATGGTTTTCTAGAAATATATAAAACACATCGGTCAGTCTGAAACATGCTATAGTTTTAGTCAGAATATTTGACTTCTTACAATTTTGATTTTTAAATTCTTCTTGTGAATTACTTCTAAAATACTCTTTTCTTAAATGTATCTCTTATTTGTATTCTCTCGTCAGCCAAATCCTCACAATGAGCACAATGAGTGAATACACCATTTATGTGTGTCTTAATTTTTATAACATAAACAGGGCTTACTGCCATGAGAACCTATTTTCATAATAACCAAAATATAACTTTTTATCAAACTCAGTACTTTTCATCTGTTTCATATAGTACCATGTCATAGTATGCTAAGAAAAACAAAACTTTCTAAATATTGTGGAATATCATTTAATGAAATTATTCCAATATCTTTATGTTCAATTCATCTCCATACTATAAATTTGACATAACAACTGATCTATATATGATTTATTTTAGCATCTCACATTTTGAAACCAATTGTTGTATTGAGACATAGTGATTGTCCTCCAAAAGTTCTAAAAACCCAATGGCAAAATTTTAAAACTCATAAATTTGCCTTTCAGATTGTCGAATATGATACTATTGTAAGACCACATTTTGTTTGAATTGGACATGTAAAATAAACAAACAATATAAGAATTTGAAATTAAGTAGGACTTAAATTATATATTTGGACTAGGGATAATATCTAATTTATAAATGATTAGTAAAAGTTATTAATATATTTCCATAATGTGGTTTGTATCAAAGTTGTTAAAGCAGGTAATTTGAAACCTGTTAATAAAATTACAGTAATTTCCTATCCATGTATACAGAAAAAGTGAAGATATTTGTAAAAGACCATGATCTGGGCCAACTGATGAATGCTTGTTCACACAAAATGCAAATCTTGTGGATCCTTTTATCTTTTTTCATATGTCTTTGATCATTTGTTTCAGTAATGTGTGATGGAACAGAAGTCTGAAAGATATCAGATACTTATTATATGAAGTTAAGTGTAAATATCTCTAAAGAATAATGAATATATGAAGTTAAATTGTTACATGTTCCACATGACTTGCTTGAAGAAGTGTATGTTCCAAATGTATCTGTAGTGTGAGAGATAGGTCTGATTTCTGGGCGGATGGATGGATATGGTAGGATTGAGCTAAAGATGAAATGCACTGATAAAAACAAAAGACTTGCAAATATAGGATTTTGAAGGAAAAAACATATTTATAGAGAATTTGAGTGAATTCCTCGTGGAAGATTTACTTTATAAAGATTATGTCAAGGACGTTCCAGAGAAATACAATATTCCTTTCATTGGGAAGGTTCGACTAAGGATGGATAAATTAAGTGGTAAGTCCTATAAAAGTTTGCTGCAAAAAAAATTAAAATATTGCAAACTATCAAGTAATAGGAATATAGGATCAGCTATTCTGTGTGTGGATGTATTTGTGGTTCGTGTATTGCTGATAATATTGTTTTATCTGCTATTAGTAAATAAATATTCTATAATTTATAATTTATCAAGTTGATTAAAAAAAGTCATTCTTTCTGCTACGTTATATATAGCACACACACACAAAACCTGAATTGACTTCCACTTAGTATTTCTTTTAAACCATCAGTTGATATTTAATAATAAGATGTGATTTTTTAATATTTTCTTAAAATAACAATGCAGTATTTAATTACATTTTGTTTTGTTTTATGGTCGGAATTGAAAAATTTTATCAAGCGTTAAAACACTCGACAAGAATTTCTGTAAAAAATATAAATAAATAAAAATGAAAAAAGAAAGCTAATTATTTCAAGAAGTACCTCTAGTCTGTGGCACAATAATTGTTTTTGACTTTGCAATAATAATCTATAATTACTTTCACAAAACCTTCTTCACACTCTCAAAACTCTTCAAAGTTCACCAAATTATTTTTAATATTAAAAAAAAAAGTATAAATAGATGTATATTTTTAAAAAAGTGTTTTGTTTTTGCGTTAAAATAAAACAATTTTTAATATACAAAACAATTTTTAATATAAAAGATGTTATTTTAAAATTAATTTGACATTTATCCTGAAAAATTAAATTGAAATTTTTACTTTTTTTTATTATATAACTGAAACACACAGGCTTATTATATACCTAAGTCTATATATATATATAGGGTATATGATCACAGACTTTCACACGACCCATCACTCTCCACTCTATCTCATAACACTGATATACTTGAACATATATATGTTGAAAAGATAAATAATCACGAATATACGTATTTCATGCTAAACCAGCAATCATCAGTTGGTCCAGATTACCATCTCCACACATATATGCTATAAGTGCTCAGATATATATTAAGATAGCCCATTCTCATACTTTAATGGACAGGCTTCAATCTACTCCACACTCCATCTCTTCAACCATCCATCCAATTGAAAATCTGATGATGGAATGTTCAAAGGCCATCCTGATAAAAGTCCCTCTCAATTCAGTTTCTCTTATCTTTGGCTTCTTTACAACACACCAAGAAACTGTCTTTTTCTCGATCTTTTACAATATCTTGGAACCCAATTTTAAACTTCAATTGCTCATGTATTATCTTCTCTTTTAATATGTCCAGCCCAGCCTTTTTTCAATTTTTAAATTTGTTCTATGACACCTCTATTCTCTTACCAATGATCATTTTTTGTTATTTCTACATCTCATCATCCATTTGGTGAGTAATCTGAAATCTCTGTATTAGGTTTCTATCAAGTGTCCAAGTTTCAGATCCATAAGTAAGAAATGGTAAAAGATACCTATTAAAAGCCCCTCATACATAGATATTTTTTTTCTTAATATGAAGTTATTTCTAGCAAAAGTATTGTATCCAAATTTAACTCTTTGATTAATTTCGTAAATTATATTTCCATCTATATCAATAATTTCACCAAGATATTTGTAGTTGTCAATTTCTTTCTAATACAATCTTTATTTTCTTTATTTGAGAAAATCCATTGAATATTTCTTTAGTTATTTTAGCATTTATCTTTAGCCCTATTATCTTACTTTTATTTGATAATTCTTGTAACATTATCTGAACCTCTCAAAAACAATCACATAATCTGCAAAATCTAGATTGTTTAAATAATCTCCATAAGTCACGTGATCATTATTTTCAATGCTTACACAAATTGGTAAAATAGTAATGTGATGTGATGTGATGTGATGATGTGATGTATTGTAGCTTCTCCTTAAATGAAGTCAAGAATATCTCAGAAATTATGCCCAGATAAACCTGTTAGCCATTTAATTGTCCATTTCCCACTCTAATTTTTCCCATATTCTGCTCCATCCCATTTCCACACCATAATCTCTATACAACAGCGTCACCTAGTGCAAGTCATGGTAGAGAGTTGCATTAGATCCTAAGATCTAGGAACAGTTATTCTCAGATCCAAAGCACCTCACTGATTAAAGCCACAAGTTAGAAGTGAATTTGAAGCTATTGAATCACTAGGCATTAGAAAGGGGGATTTTATGCACTTATCTTCTTGTATCCATTGTTTACAGGTGTACTAGGTAGCACTATTGTTTAGAGAGTTTGCTCTTAATATCCATATGATTTTCTCAGCTGCTATAAAAAGTTTGGGAGATATAGCATCATCCTGTCACATATTCTTCTCAATTTTAATCATTGCTATTGTATTTTGATATTCTTCAAAATATGACAGTATCCTAGATGTATAGGTTGACAATCCAATGCTATAATGATGACCTATTATTTACGTATGTAAATATATTTTACTAGAAAATTTAAAATCCAATTTAAAAATCACAAATCCAATTATTTACTCTCTCAGTATATAGTTTTATAGGCAGTTAAATAAATAGTAGGGAATAGCTTCTTTAATTTCTCATCATTTACTTAATGCCCTCATAACTTGGGGTAGGAGTTGATTTTGCAGACTCTAGAAATCATGGGCCTTTGAATATGACCCAGTTCAACCCTCTTGAGTATGAAAATTTTTTAAGAATTCCTGAGCAATAAACCAATTAATAATTCTTATATATCTTGTCTAGGCTACATGATATGCCCTGTCCATTCTAATGGGTTTGAGATATGGGATGGCTAGCTGGATAATCACATGTATCTATTCCTAAAAAGGTCTCAAAATTGCTTGGCAAATTTTTGGCTGAATAAAAACGCTCTAGCTTTGCTATATACTATCTGGTTTTGAGCACCATATCTATACCAATAATGCATGTTTTAATACTAAAATTGCCTTTTTTTATTATGATCATTAAAATGGCCTAAAACTACCTTCTAAATTTTATATCCATATCTATTAGATTAAAATAGTCTTTAGATTTTCAATTTTTCTACTGTTGCCAAGTTTCTTTGTCTCAAAAAAGAATGGATATAGAATTGGATAGAGAAGAAAAGGTACAAAGAAGAAGAAAATTTAAAGAAGCTGCTCACATGGCAATGGCAAACAATCCCATAAGCCAACCTAGTGTGACTATGCATAATGTATGGAAACCACTAATCAACTTTGCTCTTAGGAAAAAGTGGAGAAATCAGGAGGAACCTCATAGATAAGTATATGAAATTACTACAGACTGTTGCCTTTGACAGGATGGCTCAGTTGGTTAGAAGAGCATTATCTTGAAATTCAGAACTCAAAAATCTAAGGATCCAGGTTTGATTCCTATGCTAAAATTGTCACTAGTGGGTCAGGCCAACACCACCTAAAAAAGAAGGGAGAATAATTTTTCTTAAAATGTTGTGCATATAGTAACCTATGTGCTATTACCTAACAGTTGAATGTATTTAAAATATTTAAATAAAGTTAAATTTTTTTAAAGACATTCAATACGCATAACTTATACCGGGTTTCGAAACAGTTCATAGTTAATATTATAAAGTCGGCATAATTTTTTAAAAAACCAAAAACTTCATTTTTTGTTCTAAATGTACAATTTGCTGATGGATGTTCTATTCAAGAATAGTTATTATGAATGTATTGTACAGACTCCTACTGCAAGTTCTAAAAATTGATGGCCAGTGTATAGTGAAATAAATTTCACATCTTCAGACTAGGGTACAAAATTAGAACTAATACACTTAAGTATCTGACAGAGCCACCTTTTAACTTCTTTACGTACTCAATATAATAACCAAGTTAAAAAACCTAAGGTTTCATACATAGGCTAACTTACTTGCATAATTATATATTTGATAACAGGTCAGTTTTTATATTTTTTGAGATCTTAATTCTAAAACAAGTGTAAGCCCCTTCTATTCTTTGGCTAGAAAAGATAATATTGGCAATATAACCTTATCTTTTCTTATTGAATTGCCAAATCTATATAATATTAATATCATTTGCATTCTTTATTTCTTTTACAATGCTTCCTATAATTACAACCAACTATTGATGGTTTTGATTGCCCCAACAATCTTCTTCAGAACTTCTTATATTTTCAAATCTTAACTGCTAAAATTTGAAAATATAAGTGGAAGTTCTGAAGAAGATTGCTGGGGTAATAAAAACCATCAATAGTGAGTTAGTAATTATATGAAGGGTTGTAATTATATGAAGCATTATTTGAAAATATAAGAAGTTCTGAAAAAGATTGTTAGGGTAATCGAAACCGTCAATAGTGGGTCGTAATTATATGAAGCATTGTAAAAGTAATAAAGAATGCAAATAATATTAATATAATAACATCATGTGAACTTATGTGTTTTTGTGAAAAGGTTTATATTGTTATAATTGAATGTATTATACTTTTCAATTTGAAGAATGGTATAAATAATCTTCTTAATGTTTTGAGTGCAACCCGGAAAGATTTGTTTCAGTAATTATTGTTTTTTTTAAAAAGATAGATAGTTATCAATCATTGATAAGAGAAAATCTTCATTTGAAGTGCTATCAACTTGAAAATATGTATCCATTTAAACATTTTGATAATCATCCAGAAACGTAGAATAGAATGGGTGCAACTCATGTTGTGATTGTCTGATACAATAAAAGATAGAACATTTTATTATATGTAAATCTATAGTTAAGCCTTGGATATATATATATACAGAAGAAAATTAACTTTTTGACATGCTCTGTTCATTAATGTGTATGTGTTTGTGAACTCACTCATCAGTAAGAGTTTTAAAAACACCAGTGAATCATTTATGTACTTGTGTTTTTAAAACTCTACTGATGGGTGAGTGTGCACTGATTTATAAATTAACAAGCAACACAATGTTAGAAGGTTAATTTTCTTTTGTATATAACATTTCATCATCCTAGTAGAATTTCTTCAATTAATTGATTTGTATGTAGGGCTATTCCTCCTATTAATATAATATAAACATTTTTGGGAAATTACATTCAATGTATTCTAACTTTATTGAATATGATCATACTAAATCTATTATAAGATATTTTCATGGACAGAACATGCAATAACCACGATATTACCTTCATAAAATCACGTGAGTTGGCCCTAAGCTTATGGGCTTGCTAGCACCTATTGAATTTGAAAAATAATCGATTTCATTCAAAGAATCAACTGACAAATAAAATCAAAAGAGAGACAACCGTTTCCCATGACAATCATCGGCTAGGTTGCTAGAACTAGATTTTATTATACAGATTGTAATGAAATCTGTTATTATTAGCCAAATAACGTTGCTTTATTGATTTAAAATTCTTGAATTATAAATGAAAGGTAAATGCATTCTTTTTAAAATTATTTATAGATGAAACTAATATTGCGTTTAACTTTTTTTTCTCCTCTTATTTAACGTAATAAAAAATACTTCCTTTGAAAATCTTTTTTTTTTTTAAATATAAATACAAGAAAATTATATTTTTTTTAAAAAAAAAACATCAAAAAACAAAAGTGAATATTAAAGTCGTATATTTCAAGCGAGATTAAGAGAAAAGATTTTCTTTCTGATGTTAATTTTTTTAATAAAAAAAATCAAATCGCAAATATATTTATCTTAAATGTTTCAAGTTTATAAATAAAGTCAATTTCAAAATTCCAGTTCGTTTTAAAAATTAAAATAAATTTTTCACGTAAGCATTTATATATATTCTGTATTACATAAACAAAAAAATACATATTAGTTATTTAATGATCGGTATATCATCGTCATTTTCAAACATTATCGATCCAGTGCAGAATAAAGTCTCTCCAAATTCAATCCAGTTTAATTTGCTTTCCACATCACACAATAAATTTCCTTATTTCATCCATCCATCCATCTCACATGTGGTTTTAATCTAGGTCTTTTATAATATTTTGTGATCCCGTTTTAAAATTCAACAGTCCGTTTATTATCATTTCTTTAAGAAATATGTCCAACCCAACTTCACTTCAGACTTTTAATTTTTTCAGTGATGTTAATAACATCTGCTTGTTGTTTCACTTGTATATTTCACTTTCAATCTATTTCTTGTGCTCCCAATATATATATATCTTTCCATATTTTTGCTGATGGCCTGACTGGTAAAATGTACCTAATAAAAAGCTTCATTATCAAAGACAGGCATATTGCTTTTAATATTAAGTTATTTTTATCAATCCATTCAAGTTTAATTCTAGGATTAATTTTATCCATTACATTTCCATCTGTATTAATAATATGACCAAGATATTTTTAATTGTATCATAATTAACTTTATTTTCTTCTCAGAAAATCCATTGAATGTACATTTAGCTTTAGTCCTGCTTTCTTGTTTTCATCTGATAATTTTTGCAACATTTCTTGAAGTTCTGTAGCATTATTTGTGAAAACTACACATCGTATGCAAAATATAAATGACTTAAATCATCTTCATATATTTTTATTACCTTAAATGCTCATTTTAATTTATAGAATACTTAAACAGTAGTAAATTTTTCTACACAATACTGCCACCTAATAGTAATCAGTAGATGTTAGAAGGCTATGTATTTTAATTCCCATCCAGTGTTTTCTCAACCATATCCCAGAGTAATTTCTAGATTATGGCTTTCATCAGTGAGGAATCTTGATCTGAGATCAGTACACCTGGATCTTTTGATCAAATACACTTTTAGCAACCTTTTACCTATTTTTTTATCTATAATTGCAACTAGGTGGCACTATTGTGTGGAGAAAGCAGAAAGGATAAAAATAATGAAGTTGTGGAAGAATAAATATAAAGTCATTATACAGAAAGTGGGTTATTGGTTTTTATGCTGGGTTTGGAAAAAGATAAGAGAAATTTAGATATAAAGACTATGGAGTTGAAAAAGATTATGTTGTGGAAATAGGATGGAGCAGGATAGAGAAGAATATGGGAAAATGTAGGGCAGGGAATGGAGAGGGGGGTAAAGTGGCTAACAGATTTCTCTGGGCATAATGATTGAGAGATTCCTGACTCCATATAAGGAGAAGTCACAGTGCATCACATATACTGCTTTAACAACTTGTGTAAATACAAGAAAAGATGTTCGTGTAATATTTTAATGGTTTAATAACAAAATACTGCTTGTAAAACATTTTGGAGATATGCAATCACCCTGTTGTACATTCATATCAATGTCACTTTCTTTAATGCTATCATATAGTCAAATCACTGCTGTTATGTTTTGATAAATATTCTTCAGAATATGGTAGAGGATTATATTTTGAAGGTTCAAAACAGCTTCAATTACTGTGGGAATGTTTATAGAAGTAAATATATTTTTATAATCTACAAATCCAAAGCATAATGGCAACTTTTATTCATTAGTCCATTCTATAATTCTCTCAAAACATGGATGTAATTCATTGTGCTAAAATGCATAAAATATAGACTACTTTTTTTGATTGGTTTGAGTCCAAACTTTGGTGCAGATATGTTATAATTATCTTGGTTTTAACGATTTTGTGTAGATCAGATAAAAACTGACATAATATCCTCTTTATCACCTTTCATATATTAATAATCAACTAGTATATCTTCATCATTTATACATTTTGCATATAACTTTGTCAATAATTTTTATTTTTTTACCTACTTAATAATAAATCATCACAATTCTTTATTTACCACCCTCTTTTGCAGTTTACAGTTTCGATTGCCCAGCAATCTTCTTCAGAATTTTTATATCTCCTAACTTCATCTGTTACACAATGCTTTATTTACCACCCTCTTTTACAGTTTACAGTTTCGATTGCCCAGCAATCTTCTTCAGAATTTTTATATCTCCTAACTTCATCTGTTACACAATGCTTTATTTACCACCCTCTTTTACAGTTTACAGTTTCGATTGCCCAGCAATCTTCTTCAGAATTTTTATATCTCCTAACTTCATCTGTTACACAATGCTTTATTTACCACCCTCTTTTACAGTTTACAGTTTCGATTGCCCAGCAATCTTCTTCAGAATTTTTATATCTCCTAACTTCATCTGTTACACAATGCTTTATTTACCACCCTCTTTTACAGTTTACAGTTTCGATTGCCCAGCAATCTTCTTCAGAATTTTTATATCTCCTAACTTCAACTACTATATATATGCTAACTTCAACTGCTAGCAGTTGAAGTTAGGAGATATAAAAGTTCTGAAGAAGATTGCTGGGGCAATCGAAACTGTAAACTGTAAAAGAGGGTGGTAAATAAAGCATTGTGTAACAGTAGTAAAGTGCATGGATGATTTGGTATTATATGATATACATTTGGCAATGCAATAAGAAAGATTTGTTATTATACTTTACCTGCTTGTTTTAAAATGTCAATATGGAGTTTGTGTTTTCTTTGTTTTCTTGTTCTTTATTATTATATAATTTCCTTTCAAACTATTCCAACATTTTATAATGTCATTTTTAGTAATATTTCCATCGATACTTTTTATTGTTGAAACACTTTTTTTTAATATCAATACATTGTTCACACTTTTAAGTCTTATATTCTCTTCTTCTATAGCTTTCCTTGCCAATTCACAATTATATTTTCTTGTATCATTATTAATTTTTCTTTCATAACATTTGACATAACACTAGATACACATTTTTTCTTAATGGATTATTTTTAAATATTTTCATATTTCTTCTTTCATTCATACATTATCTTATCTCAGTTCAAGATTTACTGGTGAATTGCTGCTTTTTTATACCAGCTTTCTTTCTTTGTGGTTCTTAGAAAAGCATCACTTATCTTATTAAAAAGTTCTAATTTAAGTTTATTGGAATTCTGAAGTATATGATTATCAACTATTAATATTGTCTTTTTAAATAGTTTTCATCTTTTCAGTCTTACATTAACATAAATCTTACATCTCAATAATGGGTGGCCATTTTCTATATTAAATTGATGATGAACATTACAATCTTGAAGCATGTATTTTCTATTAGTGAAAATATATTCTAATTCTGCTGTATTTTCATTCAGGTGTTTCCATATCCATTTATATTTAACATTTCTCTCTCTCTCTCTCCAAAAAACACCAAAACTCCCTATTCTACAACTTTTCTTATTTTCTAACTCATCACTCTCTAACAGGCAAACTCTCCATACAGTCCTGCCACCTGTGCTAAACAGAGTAATCAATGGATGCAAAGGCTTGTGCATAACTCCCTATCTAATGCCTACTCATCCAATCTCCCCATACTGTTTCTGGCTTGGGCCCTCATCAGTGAGGAGCTTTGGATCTCACTCCCTCTAGCTCTTAGGATCTCATCTCCCTCTCACTCTCTCTCTCTCTTAACTACAAAAAGAAAAAAAGAAAACACAAAATTCATATTATTCAATTTTTCTTATTTTCAATAGCTTACATCAATCATATGGGTCTGAACTCAGTTCAGCACCCATACACAGCCAAAATTATCCAATAGTATTTTCATCTTTCAATCATTTTCCAGATAAAAAACACTTTGTATACTTGTATTTACTTAAAAGTCCTCTTGTTCATCCCAATAAGTACTTGTTGGAGATAAATCTGAATTATCTCCATTTGATATCTTCTAACAAGTCAAATAATTAATCTGGCTAATCTGTCTGATATATATCACAAATCTTTGCAAAGTTGTTCCTTCACATTTTATTTGTAATTAATTCTACTCCATTTCTCTTCTATTGTCTGTACATTTGTAGTAAGATACATGCTCATATTGCAAATTAACTATGCTTTCATCTTTTTTTCTAATTTTATAAAATCCAACAATATTGCATAAGCATAAATTCAAATAAGCTACAATTTATATTTGAGTGAAAACATACATTATTTACATAAGGAATCAACCAATTTTATAATTTGTGTTTTTAAATTTAAAAGTCTCTTGCATATACACAGACATATATTAGCAAGTACATATAGTCCTTTTGGAAATGTCTATTATTTAGCAATTTAATTATCTTAACAGACAATGTCCTATTTCTGTATACAAATAAACTTTTTAAAATTTGCAATTTGACCGCTTTCTTAATAGATACAATTTGCACATTTACTTAATTATAATTGATACCAATGATGGTAATCCATTAACAACAATGGTCATAAGCAAATGTTTCTTGCTTGTGAAATCAGGTGACACTTAAGTGACAAACAGAATCAAGGGTGCAATGCATGGACCTATAGTTCCAAAACTCGATAATCTATCACCATACTAAACCTCAACAAAAGTGCTATTATAGGTTAATAGAGAAAAAACATGTTTAGCCTTAGGATAATTGTTAATTGGTAGTAATTGATAGTTTCCTGGCAACATTAAAAAGCAAAGATTACCTCTGTTTACATGGCTATAATCTCCTTATTTCTATTTTTTATTATAATAACAACCCATGAAAATATTTAATTCAATATATATATACCTATATTGTAATGATGCTAAAATTGGGTGGAGAAGATTTTTCCAATCATCATCATCAAAAACATTAATAATCATTATCAAAAGCATTCCTCCTTTACTGAATACAGAAAGTGAGTAAAGAATCAAAATTAAAAGCAATTAGATATAATTATAATATGACATCACCAACAGTTATCATCATCATGTGTTACTGGAATTAAAAGAGATGCATTATAAATTTTAGACTAATCATCATCTAGCCAATGCAAAATGTAAGGCATATCATAAAAGCAATCAATATTTCAACTCTATGCATATAACTAATTGCTAAAATACCATATTACTCTGAATATAAGATGAACTTTTTTTCCTAATTTTGAACCCATAAAAGACTGCTACATCTTAAATTCAAAATTAAAATTTTTAACATCTTGTTTCTGTGTATCCTTGCTTTATGCCACACATGCACATATTATTGTGAACTGATATCTCTATGTAGAATAACATGCAAAATCTTTTTTGATCAAAATAAAAAAGATTTAACATTAAATGTCAATATTTTTGGATTAATTCCATAAACAGCTTTAACTCTCTTTCAAACTGCTATTTTTGATATTATTTTGCTGATTTTAATATTATTTTATCGAGAAAACTTTATTGAAAAACCTTTATAATTTTTTACAACTAATAAATCAATAAGACTTAATTTAAATTAATAAACATATGGTAAGAATCTGTTTTCCATGGTGCTGACTGATCATTTCTTCTTCTCTACACAAGAGAGCATCTGTCAATGATTTTGACAGTTCTGATATCTTTTATTTGATTTTTAAAGTGAAAACATATATTTTAGAATATTTTATCATTATATTGCCAATTTTACCATTATTTTATTGAGAAAATGATATTGAATTACCTTTACATTTTTTACAACTAATAAATCAATAAGACTTAAATTTAAAGTTATAATAATGATATAAGAAGCTGCCTTCCAAGGTACTGAATGATTGTCTTTTCTTCTCTACATAAGAAAGCACCTATCAACAATTTTGATAGTTCCAATATCTTCATTTTGATTTTCAAAATGAAAACATAAGTTTTAAAATCTTTTTTTATACATTTTTAATTTTTTTCATAAAATATTAATTATTTTAAAAGAATGAATAAGATTTTAATAGAAAAATTTATTTTTACATAACAGCAAATTGACAAAAAAATTATAACATTCAGCTGCAATTTATAATTGAATGGCAAAAATACATTTTATCTTGACCACTATAGATTATTTTTGCCAATTATACTAAGAAATTTATTTTTAAAAAACTTATTTCTGCCAAACTTATATTTCCCATAGTATTATGATTATTAATATTTGCTGTGTAGAATCACATGACAATTTAAATTTTGAGTGGGTTTTGCAGTCTTGGAAAGATATCCCTGAAGAAATTATCAAAAAATATTTCTGAAAATGTTACATTGTTAACGATTTAAATGACACTATAGATGATATACCCTGGTGGGATAAAGAAGATGAGAGTTTAAGTTCTGAAAGTGAAAATGTAGAAAGTAAAAATATGTCTGAAGAAGATTCACAATTAATTAGAGGAACTTATTGTATTTATATTAGTTCTTATTTAAGTAAATGGTGTTTCTTATTTGTAAACCCCCCCCCCCATTTTCCAAGCTTAAAATACTACTGTATCTTAAATTCAGAGTGTCTTATATTTAAAGTAATAAGATGCCATAACTATAAAAATAATTTTGCATCAAAAATGCTGGAATTATTATATCAATGCTATTCATCATTAATTCTCTGAGCCATCTGGTATCTCAAGTGTATTGGCCATCAATAAAATAGCAACTATCATAAAATGGATAAAGTAATGTGGGTGAACTTCAAAAATGACTTCTTTGATCTCAATACCATCTAAATAATTTTTAAGAAAATTATTGTTGATATTCAAACATATATATAGAAATAGAATATCAGTTAATTTAAAAAACTATATTGAAATAAAATATCTGTTAATTAAAAAACTATTGTAAAAATATAAATATATTAAATTTAAGCGTAAACAGATAATATTATAATAACGTTTTGAAGGTGTTTAGCTTTCACGTTGTTATTGTAAAAATAATAAATATAATAGTAATAAAATATTATATATAGTTTTTCAATCCGCAGAACTACACCGTTATTCTGCTTATTGAAAAACTGTATATAATAGTTTATTACCGTTATTCTGTGGATTGAAAGATTATAGATAATAGTTTATTACCGTTATGTTTATTATTTTTATTGCAAAATAACGGTAATAAACTATTATAAACAGTCTGTCAATCCGCAGAAGCTGTAAGTACTTCTGCGGATTGGATGACTGTGTATAATAGTTTATTACCGTTATATTTATTATTTTTATTGGTACATATATTGTGACATTATAGTTTTACTGTAAATGGGTTATTTTAAGTTTTAAAACTATAAAAATTTTATTGACTTTGATTAATTTAATTTTTATTGTTAAGCAAATATATTTATCATTATTAATGGTTATAGTCTGTAGAATATGATTATTATCATGTTTTAAATAGTTTCTTATAACAATGTTTACAAAAACTAAAGAATTATAAAGCATTTTTAATAGCTGTCGAAGCTGAGTTTTTAATTAGACTACTAAATTTCATATAAAGGAAATATTTATGCTTTCATTGCAACTTTATTAAGAAATAAAATTATCGATTGTATTAATCAAAAATAAGTGCTACACACATACAATTAATAATTCAAAAATAAAGATATAGAATAAGATTATAAATCATCATCATCATCATCAACCATTATCAATCCACTGCAGGATAAAGGTCTCTCCAAGTTCAATCCATCTTCTCCGATCTTTAGCTTTTCTACTCCACATCACTCCTGCAGATTTCTTATTTCATCCATCCATCTCATATGTGGTCTCTTTCTGGCTCTTTTACAATCTCTTGGAATCCAGTTTAAGATTTCAATTGTCCATCTATTATCATCTCTTCTAGCAATATGTCCAGCCCAACTCCACTTCAATCTTTTAACTTTTTCAATGAGGTCAGTTAACAGTTACAAATACCTTGGTCATATTATTAATACAGATGGAAACATAATGGATAAAATTAATCATAGAATTAAACTTGGTTGGAGTGCTTTTGGTAGAAATAACTTGATACTAAAAGGAAATATGCCTATGGGTTTGAAAAGGAGGGTTTTTAACAAATGTGTTTGACCAGTTTTTACTTATGGATCTGAGACTTGGACACTTAATAGAAGAACAATACAGAGACTTCAGACCACTCAAAGAAGTTTGAAGAGATGCATGTTGGGAGTAACAAGAAGACGATTATAAATACATCATATTTTAATTATATGCAGAACAAACAGTCATTACATTTTATATGTTGTGTGTGTGCGCGCGGGTGCTTATGTATTCAAGTGTAATAAAAATTAATTGATTTAAAATTTTAGATTGAGCAAAATTGATTTAGTTGCTAAAAATATTTAAATAATAAATTATTTATTAAAAGTCAATTTAAATGTGTGAAACAAATATATGAGAAATTTAGGGTTTGTAATTTATTTGTTTGAATAAATATTTGTAAAATTATTTTTTATAAACCAGGAAATGAAAGTTTATCATCTTTGTTTTAAAAAATCTTAACTCTTATGTTTTGAGTGATAGAAACCATGACAACCTTCCTGGAAAAACCCACAAACCCCAATGCATGATGGTAAATATTATACCATCCAGACATCATGTGATCATTAATATAAAAAGGGAACTTTAAATAAACCAGATAGTCTGTAAAAAAAATTTCAGTGCTTTTAGGATCTCAACCAGTCTAAATTTTTAAATAGCCATTTTGTTTCATCTACCTGATGGCATGTTAAGGGTACAGCTAGGCATGTGCCTTAAATGAGCATCTGTCTTCTGATCATTTTAGAAATAAGAAGAAATCATCAATTTATTTGATAAATTCTTTATTTCACGAATTCTCATTTATTATAATCAACTGTTAGCAGAAAATAGACAAATTTATTTGTAAAATTACTGTCTCAATATTTAAATATATGGTATTTGAACTCAGACTTTCAAGCACCCACAAACTATCTACAATATCTCATACAACTGATACACATGACCACATGCATGTAGAAAAGATAAATAATCACCAATATATGTATTTCGTGCTAAACCAGCACTCATCAATTGGTCCAGATTATCATCTCTCACACACATATATATAATCAGTGCTCAGTTTATATTAAGATAGCAAATCTTCACACTTTAATGGACAGGCTTCAGTCTACTTCAACCTCCAACTTTTCAGTCATCCATACCATTGAAATATTTAATAAATATTTCGATATTTAATAAATTCCTGACTTATCCTACAATTAAAAGATGGCAATAAATAGCTGGATATTTTGGAAAAAAATTATATTCCTTAATTTTAAACAAATGGCTGAAGCAGTTTTTTAAACTATTATAAAATAATTATTTCTTCATTACATATAGAATATCTATAAGTCTCAAGAAGATAAATTTGATCTGTCTTCAGTCATAAAAGAAAACCTATTTTAAAATACAGTTATTTTTTTAAAACTCAAATACGCTGATTATAAATTTGTTGCTAAAGAAATTGATTTAATGAAAATCATTTTCTTACTATAGATAATAATTTATTTTGGTGATACAATTGGAAATATTAATCTAATGGATTAAAGACATAAAATGAATGGATTAATAAATTATGAATTAATGGAGTGCTGGATGCTAAAATTTTGGCTAAAATTAAGTACAAGTTTAAATAAATTAAATTTGCTACTTATAATGAATTACAGATGTATATTCAGTATCTAAGTAATTGAATTAAGGATTATCCATGCTCCATATGTGAACAATTTCCAGAGGATAATGGATTATAAAAAATATGTAAATACTACTCCAGTATTATCGATTCTCTAAACAAATATGTTTGACATAATAAACGACAAAGTTATAAGTGAACTTAAAATTGGATTATCTTGGATTAATAAGCCTACTAAAATGAAATTTGATATTTTTACACTATTCTCAGTATGAGATTATATTATAAAAGTGAAATGAATTATAGAAGCTATATAGATTATTTTAATACATTTTTTTTTTTACTTTATTAGTTAATTCATATTATAATGTTTGTAATATAATAAAACTTTTCTCAGATAATACTGGATTTAGCTTAAAGGTATTTTATGAAATATTATGATTAGTGTTAAGATTGAAAGGGATTAAATGTAATATAATTTAGGATAGGAATGTACAAATGGAAGTATTTATAAAACTTATAGCAAATGGCTATTGCCAATTAGTAATACGTATGATTTTTAATATAACCTCAAAGTTAAGTGGAGTAAATTATCCTTATGTGGATGAATAAAATCTGTAACGAATATTTTATATATCACTCTTGCTTGTTAGTATTAATTTTTCACTACTATCCAGCATATAATAAAACAGCCAGCAACTGAATCCAGAAAAGGATTGTAAGGCAAAAATAAATAAGCTCATTGTGATAACAGATTATCTATGCCGGCTTTAGAAGGGTAAAAATTTCTCCAATGTTTGTAAATGAAGTTGATCAATAATTGATTGGTTGGTAAAATAAACCAATAAAGAACATTCATAAAGCATTGATCTTTTTTTTTTATTATAATAATTATTATCTTCCAGTATTAAATTCGTGATTATTTTTTAAATAGTAATACAATCCATTCCTATTTAATGTGAATGTCTTTACAACACAATGTGACAAAAACCATTGATATGCCCTGAGTTTAGATTAGTTTAGAGAGCAAATAGTAAAATTTATTAAATACATTATAATATATAGGGTATATAGCACAGACTTTCACACAACCCATCTCTTTCCACACTATCTCATAACACTGATACACTTGAACACATATATATTAAAAAGATAAATAATCACCAATATACGTACTTCATGCTAAACCAGCAATCATCTCTACACATATATGCTATAAGTGCTTAGATATATATTAAGATAGCCAATCCTCATACTTTAATGGACAGGCTTCAATCTACTCCACACTCCAACTCTTACCGTTCATCCAATTGAAAATCTGATGATGGAATGCTCAAAGGCCTAATTGTTTCAGTTATTAAATACATTATATGATTTATTATTATTATTTGTTCTTGTTATTGATTTTTATATTATGCAATAAATTAACTGTTGATTTTAATATTTCTTTTTGTCATTCTTAAATAAACATCATTTTATTTTATATTCACAATATTAAGTGTTACATTTGAAATATTCATTTATATGTAAAACTTATCAGGATTGAATATATCATTATTGTCTTAATGCTATCTGAAATGTAAAATATTATTGGATAAAATGGTGCTACATAAAATATTTTTTACACTATTGTATCCTGGAATGAATTAACACACTTGATATCCATGCATTTATTAGATTAACTTTATGATAAAATTGTTATTCAACTGTTTTTTTTTTTTTCATATGTCATAGCATCTGCCGGGAGGCGAATCCGCAACAACCGTCTAGCAACCAACTGCAAGGCGGTTGCACTGACCTCTCGACTAACAACGCTTGACAGCTATTTTATTTAAATTTTCTAGCTTTGGTTTTTACAAAACACTAAGAAGCAATATTTACAAGAAATTTTATGATTAAGGAAAATAAAAGCTAAAATAAACAGATTATTATTATTATGTCATCATCATTATTATTATTATTACTAAAAATCTGAGAAATTTATTATTTTATGAAGTATTTGTTATTAGTCTAGAATTTGTGTGCATAATAATAATTTGCAATCAAAAAGTAATAAGGCACTTTCTTCTTTCTATCTCAATCGGGAATCTCAACCGAGAGTGCTTTTATTTTTTTGTTGATTTCAATACATAAACACACCATTGTGTTCAAGCTAGCATTGGTATTGCAAAGATTCTAATAATTATGATTGTGAACAAAAGAAAATACACATACATAGAATTTAATCTAACTCTAGTATTGAATAACTTCTCTGGAACAATTTAAAATAATAGCAAATACATTTATTAATTACAAACAATAGTTAAATGAAAGATCTGATAAGTACTCTATGATACACATAAGTTATGCTGTTACAAATAAAAATGTTTCATAAATTGACAATTCAAACATTTTTCTCATGTAACATAGCATCAGCCGGGATCGAACCCACTAACCTGGGACAAATGCGTAAAGCAGTTGTCCCTCCGACAAATACGTCATCAGGCAAATTATCCGTAAGTACCATATATTTAAAATGTTTTATGTAATGCATATATATATAAGTACATAACCAGTAAAACAAAGCATACCAATAGCTACTAAGCTAATTGAGATTATTCTATTTTAATAATACATAATGAATAATATTACATATACATGTATGTCTATTGATAAGCACACACATTCCACATTATAATATTCCAGTAATATTTCTTTATGATTAATAAATTTATTAAATGTATAGACCACTATTATTCTATTTTAATAATATATAAATGATTAAATATTAAACATATCTATAATAGATGCATGCTTACATACTTATTCTAATATAAAAATAAAATATTCCCAATTATTAAATATTAATTTGCATTTTAAAATTATTTTTAACAATATCTTGTTTATTTAAAATCTGGTGTTTTATTTTCTATTTAAAAATACATTTGTCAATCTATTATAACTTTTTCTAAGTCTAAAACAAATCTTTTATGAAACGCAATAAAATTCTTAAAAAATCTACATAGTTTTTGTCCTCATAGATTTTAAATCTGAGTTTTTCTATTATTTTCTTTTAAAATATTTTTTTCTTATTATCTGGATAGTTAGTTCAAAAAAAATGTTTATTTTTAAAATAAATCAATAAATGCCTTAGTAAAAAATAATTAAATATTTTTTTCGTAGACAGTAAACAAAAATAAATATTCATTAATTTGCAAAGCTAAAGTTTGAAAAAATGTTAATATATTTTACTTACTAGCCACTTTCCATTTGCACTCTATATATTGATAAAATAGATTTTATTTATGTACAGCACATATAAAACTTAGCATTAGAGTCTCGAGACTAGTAAGCTGACGTCTTTTGATCATATCCATGATAGAGCAATAGAGTGACTCCTTATTGTCATATTTCTGATAGATAGATATATATAAGATAAACATGATAGTCCTCTACTCCATTTAGCTTCTATAATTTGATAGACTGCAGTGAGACAAGTATATTGGGATATGAATTACAGAAAAATTACCCCCCCCCCCATTTTTTTTTGTATTTTCAAACTTGACCATGTAAAAACTTTCAATTGTTTTTCAAAGCTGGGTTTCTGCACACATTATATCTGCACTCTGTCTCTTCTAATCTAATAATTAATCTCTAATTTGAACTGACTATATATGGTATACAAAGAAATTCAAAAATTACAAGTTATTTATCATCTTGATAAATAAAAATAAGATTTAATTTAATTACATTTATCCTGTGTTTTAATTGACATTCATTGAAACTAATTATTTTAAAAAAAATTAATCCCTTAACAAAAAACAGATAATAGGATTAAATCTATAATTACTAAACATTATAAAGAAAAACACTTTGTTTTATCTACAAATATTTGTCTTTCTTTGTTACATTAAAATATTTTACATTTTTGTCAAAGTCAGAAAATATGGATTAAGTTTTTGCACTAAATAATTTACAGTTCTTTAAAAATTTCAGTTGTTATTTAATCAATATTTTTGTTACTCCATACTATACAATTTAACTAAATGTACATAGTAAATTTTGTCTGTGTTCATTTGTAGATTTACTTTTAAGTTTTATATATATATGCACACACACTCTTTGTTAGGTGTCAAGAAACTATTTATATCCATATATATATATATTGTAATGAAATGGGTCCTGGCCTTGCATAACAGTAGACTTGATAGACCATCAGAATGGATGAGAAAACATGTCTCGATTTCCTAAATTTATACTCATATCTACTCCGATCTCACTCCTAGGAAATGCCATATTAGCATACGAACGTGCATCCACTATATGCATGTATACTCATCTCTTTTCTCCATCCTTGACTTCCATTAATTCCAGAATTTGAGCTTAGGGAGAATACGCATAATATTCTATTTCAGGGAATATTGCCAATTTTATCGTGAAAGCATGTGATAGATTGAGAACTGAATACAGATAAACACAAATGACAGTCTTTAATTTTGAAATCATAAGTTTAACAAATGTATTCATAATTATTACAATTTATGTAATGAGAGATCATAACAAATCAATTAATTTATTAAGCCAATCCCTCTTTTACCCTCAAAGAATAACCATTCAATATCAATACTAACAAAAAAAAATAATTAAAACTTGTTATTATTTATATATGCATTTGCTTGCTACTTTACATTTTATTAAAATCACAATTCATTGACTCCAATATGTTTATTAATTAATTCATCATATCAAAATGGTATGGGTTCTCCCCTTCTACCAGGACTTGTTTCTACAGTGATAGGAAAGAACCATTCATTCTAGAAATTATTAATCATATATAGTGAAAAACAAAAACAAATAAACAACAAAATTATTAGTATCTACAAACAAACAACAAATAACTATGTAATTGTACAAGTGTCAGTATTTAATGTGTAAGAATATAAAATGTTGCCTCTCTCTGGTGATTTTTAAATTCATCCACAAACAAGTTTACACCTAACCCTATATTTTATTTCAATTTTAAAATAAGACTAATAATATTAATATTTTTTTCTGACACATTAAATATTTATACCCCCCTCAACCTATGGTAAAAGAAAAAAATAAGCAAAAAAAATATAGATATGTAAAACAAAAAATGACATCAACCCAAGAACAATTAAGAGTCTATAAAGGAGAATGTTCTAAAAGGATTATAAATGTCCTCATTGCTATAGTTCATGACCAATTAGTGGGATTCAAATGTTCTAGAATGTACACGATGGTGATCAGAACTTATCTTTTCTGTATAGCAGTCCTTGAGACATTACGTTTACAGCTTTGCCTTCAAATAATAACATTGGTGGTGCTTTTGGCATAAATAAATAAATGCTGAATAGAATCAACTTCAGTTCCATGGGTGATGACTCTCTTCCCATAAAGTAACTTCACACCCAGCACTGCAGGGTTGTTTATGTTTTTATATATGTAGTTGATAAAAGTTTTTTATGGGTGTTTGTTGATTAGCAAGGTATTAGCTATTAGAAATCTCAAGTTAAAGTTGATCTCACTCTCTGGCTCAAAATTGAAAACACATTCAAGTAATGAATAAGTTTAAAGCTATTTTGGGATTTATAATTTAAAATCCGTTAGTTTGCTGGGTTTAAATTTGTATGCTTTTAATTCTAGTTTTTATCCATATTCAAGGAGATATTCTCTTTTAATATTTTTACTTTGACAGTGGCAGACTTTTCTGTTCGAACTGCAAGTTCAGTTATCCATTCACAAAATATACATGTTGGTTAGCCTATAAGAGTTTTTGATCTTATTTTTGAGAAGGTCATTTGTTCATATATTTTGCTAATTGCCAAAATGTGGTTGTTCTTTTTAATGTCAATTATACTCTTTTCAAATGGCAGGTTTGAGTTCATGCATTGTGTTAATTATTTATGTCACTTGTAAAGATTTACATATATTTATGGTGGATTAACAATAATACATTTTTATTTTTTATTTCTTTCATTTACATTTTTTGTGATTTTCTCACTTGCATCTAAATTTGACCATCTTTTTCTCATATTGATGTCATGTGTGGTAATTAAACAACAGTTGGTGAGAGATTTTTATAATGAAGGGAAATATTAATATTTTAAGTTTTATAGTTTAGTTTAAATTGTATATTTTATCATACCTTTGTTAAATATTTATTTGTAGAAACAATTAAGTGTTTTTCAGCTACAGTGGTTGTGAACATTTGATCCTTCAGTAATATGATTTATTTGAGTTGCATTCTCTTTGTATATATAAATTGTTTTATATTATATGTGGAAAATGTTGTTGTTGTGGGTATCATGTTTGAATTAGATAAGGATGTTTAATGGTTCTTGATGGGGTGTAAGACTACATCTTACAATATATATATATTGATATGAAGATTTTCATGGGTTGCATATATAAAAGACATATTTTGTGAGTTCATCCGTGTTAAAAAATTTAAATATTGATATATCGACATTTCAACTTGATCACACAAATCAACCACAGGGTGATAAAAGGTAGAAAGACAAAATGTTGGTATATCAATATTTAAATGTTTTAACACAGATGAACCCACAAAATATGTCTTATATATATAGATAACCCACAAAATATGTCTTATATATATAAATATATATATGTCTAGGGTATATACATATATATATATATATATATATATATATATATATATATAAACTATATAATATGTATATACCCTAGACAATTATCAACTATTATAGTAACAAAACTTAATAATCAGAGAAAAATTTATCAAGAGAAATGAGAAAATAAGAATAAAACAGTATATATTCTTTTGACAACTATAAGAAATTTAAAGAAAAATTTTATTTTAATTTTAATCTATAATTTTTAACTAATTATCTTTTTTGATATCTCATTTGTAGCTTTTCTACAGTACTTTATCTCTTCCATTTTTTATTTTCACTTGTATATTTAGAAGATTTTCCTAATATTTTTTATAATTATTTTCTGAGCCAGGTTATTGATACAGCATATGCATTGAAAGCCTGTAATTATTATTAAAATGCATTATTGTAATAATTGATAATTGTTTATATATTCTGATAGAATATATTCTTATATATATGCTGAATTACTTCTAATATAAGGACTTTTGCCCAATTTTGGACCTGTAAAAGAATATCTTAAAATTGAAATCAACATTTTTAACATCTTATTTCTGTGGATCTTTGCTTTATGCTATACATGTGCATAGTATTGTGACTGTTGATATCCCTGTGTGGAATAATGTATCAAATCTTTTTTCATCACAAGAAAAAAACTTTAACATTGAATGTCAATATTTTTTAGATTAATTTTGTAAACAGCTTTAATTCTTCTCCAAATTGCTACTTTTACTGTTATTTAGCAATTTTACTGTTATTTTATCAAAAAAAATCATACTGAACAACCTTTAGAATTTTTTATGATTAATAAATCAATAATATTTAAATTTAAAGTTATAACATTGACATAAGAAACTGCCTTTTAAGGTGCTGTTTGATTGTTTCTTGTTTTCTACACAAGAGAGTTCCTGACAACAATTTTGACAGTTCTGATAAAAACATATTTTAGAATCTTTTTTATACATTTATGATTTTTTCAGAAAACATTTATGAAAATATTATTTTAGAACAATGATTCAGATTGTAATAAGAAATACCAATATTTACTTTTACACAAAAATAATTTGACAGAAATTATTATAGTGTTAATTTGCTGATTTTACTTTTATTTTATTGAGAAAACCATACTGAATTTTTTTTAGAATTTTTTTACAACTAATAAATAAATAATATTTAAATTTAAAGTTGTACCAAAAGAGTTTGCCTTCCAAGACATTGATTGGTTGTTTCTTGTTCTCTACACAAAAGAGTGCTTGTCAATAATTTTGACAGTTCCAATATCTTCATTTTGATTTTTAAAATAAAAACATATTTTAGAATCTTTTTTTACACATTTATAATTTTTTTTCAGAAGATAATTGTGAAAATATTAATTATTTTAGAAGAATGATTCAGATTTTAATAGATAAATTTACTTTATATGAAAGCAAATTGACAATGAAATGATAACATTTGGCTGCAATTTATAATTGAATAAAAGACATATGTTTTATGTTTGCTGCTATAGATTATTTCCATCAATTATAAATAGAAATTAATTTTTTAAAACTTTCATTTACTTTAACAATCTGACAAATTATTAATGTGCATTTTAGAAAACATTTTAGTCAAGGAAAAAAGATTTACTGGTAGCAAGAAATGTCAATACCATATTTTAAAATCTTTTTTTTTAAAAAACATAGTGTTTACACTGTAAATAAAAAGTCTTGTAATGTGAACAATATACATATAACAGATATTATTAATTAAATGTATTTGTTGATGCCATCGACTTTCATCACAGCAGATTGAATATGAATATTTGAATATCTTATTTTTGCTGAAGTCATATTTCCTATAGAATTCCGATTGTTAATATTCACTGTGTAGAATCACATGACAATTTTAATTTTGGGTGACGTTTGCAGTCTTGGACAGATATTTTTAAAGAAATAATCAAAAAATCTTGCTTAAAATGTTGCATTGCTAACTATTTAAATAGCACAAGAAGATGTGTCCTGTTGGAGTAATGAAAATGAAAAATCAAACTCTGAAAGTGAAGATGTAAAAAGTGAAAGTCTATTTGAAGAAGATTCACAATAAATTAGATGAGCTTATTGTATTTATATTAGTTTCTATGTAAGAACTTGTTTCTTATTTTTCAGTAAAATCAGTTTAATTTTTTCCCCCCAATTTTCCAAGTTTAAAATCCTATTGCATCTTAAATTCAGGAGCATTTTATATTTGAAGTAATATAATGTGTATATATGTTGTAACAGGCACATATGTACGTTACATTATTTTTTATTAGTAGAAATAAAATAAAAAGTTCGCCAATAAAAATTTCTTTTTTAAGAATTAAAAACTGAAAATTAAAAAATCATCTTAAACTCGCATATATATAAAATCGCACAGATAAATAATTATTAAAATAAAACTTTATTAAAAAAAGAGTAGTTTAAAACTAAATTTTCAGAAAAGATTTAGAGATAAATATATATGTTTAAGTTTGAAAACAAATTAATTAATCTTTTGTAAAATGGAAATGATTATTTTAATTAGTAAACTAGCCTTTGGGCATTTAAATGTATAAGCATTGGCCAGATAGGAAAACAATAGAAACTTTTAGCAAATGAAAGAAATCCATCGGGAAATCAGACCTCAACGAAAAGGTTTTCACCATCATGACGTAATGTTGAGTTAATCCACAAAATTATTATAAAAGGAAAGGTTTGAAAATAAAAGAGTTAATTAGTTATTACGATGTGACTATATGTGTTAATATGGAGTTGAAGGAGAAGGGATTGAAAAGACGCACTCTTCAATCCCTTCAGTTTTGTTAAAAAAAAAGAGAAATGACATCGTTTTTTTTTCTACATTAAGGACCAACTAAACTAAAAGACCTCCGGATAAATAAATAAAAAAACAACAGCTAACTCAACCAATCTTTTAGGACGGCATGGGAATTCATGTTCAAATGGCAAGCAACGGATAAAGATGAACTATTTTAAACCATAAGAACTTTATAATTAATGAACATTAAATTAAAAACTTTCCGTATTTAAAATAATTAAGAAATAGAATCCTATCTGACCAACGTCATTTATTAATTAGTTATAATTTTATTTAATGTATTTCTTTTGTAAAATCATTTCCATTTATTTATTTATTTGTTCTTTAAGTTTTATTATGATTTCTGTTTTTCATTAAACTAGTTATATAAATATTAAACTTAAGTTGGGTGTGAATGGCTATATAGATTTGTAAAGTTATATTAGGGGAGGGTAATCTTAGGTTATTCATTTTGTAGTTGAATTAGGTCAATGGATTGGATATATTGATGTAGTTAGTAGATGTAGTACGAGATTCGCTAGGGGCAGAATCGCTATTATATGCCGCACACACTCGTTTTGCCTATGGGAGGAATTATAAGACAGAGACCACAGTTCCTTCCTATGGAGTTTTTTTTATTGCTCTCATCGTCAGATAGATGTAATATTCCTATCTGATGAAAAGCAGATTCGTCTCTTAACCTAATTGTGCTGCCGTATTCGTATTACATTGAACACATCGATATATCAGATGGATTAAAGTTTGGTTTAACTGCGAACCTTTGGCCTAAGGTTAAACAAGGATTGAATATTTTCTTTTCAAATGCAAATCTATGTAGTCTATTCATACTCGACACTCTAAATAAAGATGCATTAAATTTAAGTTGGGTATAGACACTTGCATGGGTTCGTTACCGGTTGATTATGTTTTTGGTTTTCATATTCAATCAAGATATATGTAGACATTCGGTAAATACTGATACCTTATGGTGAGTATCTAAAATGTATTTATTTGGATGCCTTTTAAGTTATTGGTGTTAATGCAAGCATCGTATGGTGAATGCTATTGGGTTACTTATAAATTTCCCTCTGCAATTGACGGTATCAATGATTTTGTATTTTGATCGTTTATGTTTATTTTGAAATGTTTTTGATCGTGGAATCTATGTAACCGATCTATACTCAACATTTTTAAACAAATCTGTGTGAACTAATAATAGTATAAAATTTAAAAGGTAAATTAAAAATCTAAAATAAAAGTAAAAATAATGTTAAAGTAAACGTATTAAAATAATAATGTTAAATCTTATATATATATATATGTACGTAAATAAATTTTTGTATGTTAATTACTGGCAGTGGCTTATTTTATTTATTTTTTAATATTGAAATATAATTAGATAAGATATTATATTATTAAATCTCTGCTACTCCCTGAGCTAGTGACTTGGGCTAACGACCGGAATCAAAATTTAAAAAACAAAAAAAAATTTTTTTTTTTTACTTACGTATCTGCCTACTTTATAAATTTTTCTAGGTTCAAATGCCTAGATGGCGCCCTGTAGTGCAGATTACGTTAAGTCCATTCTCCGGATCATTATAATGTGTGTGTGTGTGCACACATGCATGTGTAAATGTTTCATCAAAAACTTTAAATTAACCAGCCTATTAACTTATACGTAATAAACCTTATCAAGTTTGATATCAAACATTAGACCAATTACAAATTTGGTGGATATTAATAAAGGACTTGAACACTACATAGAATGTTACCTGATGTTATAGCAGAGCAGTTGAGGAAATATATTTACAAGTCACTGAATAATCATGGATATGATTGTTTATAAGTTTGATGTGATGTCAAAGTTGATAGGTTTTATATGTAAGTTTATTGGCTGGTTAATTTAAAGCTTGTTTGTTGAGCAATTTATGCATGTGGACATCAATTAAGCATCTGCATGGTTCATATATTATATATGTGTAATAAACTTTTTTATTGCTTCTACCTTTTTTTAACAAGTTATAAATAAAGTTTTATATATTTTTTTAAATAAAATTTTTATGGAAAAAATTAAAGACAAGCTTTAATTAATTAGATATCTTCAGATGTATTATCTTTTGTTTAAACAATTTTAAATGTATATATTTCCCAGATCCATCCTGTGGGTTTGTGTTGACCAGGTGCAAAATTTTTGTTTACCCACCTTCCTTTAAAATTCAAAAATTTCCCAATGTACAATAACCCTTTATGAATCATTTTATTACAATGCACATTGTGCCAACTGAGTGTAAAATTTTTGTACCCTTGTTTTATTAAAAATGAAAAGATTTCCACGATACAATAACACCTTGTGAATCATTTTATTATACTGCACATTAAGAGGAATGTATAATAAAATAAAAAATAAAACATGAATGTTTTAAAAAAAACCCTTCTATTCATTTCTTACAGTAATGTTCTTCTAGCTTTCTAGGAAAATCTTTTATATTTTCTAAATCTAAATTGATACATATTTTATTTTCTATACTAAATATGGATAAATTTTTAATTTATCTTGTGATATACTCAATTATGATTTTTTAATTAATTTTAATTTAAAAAATTTTTTCTCCAGAAGCAATTGTTAATGATATTATTTTCAAATGCAAATTGTAAAATATCTGAATATCATTTGTGTTGAAGTTAGTATCATTTATTTAACTACACAGTGATATCTGCCTCTCACTAAAATAACTTATATTTGAAGGTGTTATAGTCCTCCCTTCTCTCAGAAGTGGACTATTCCAGATGCCTCCTTATTTGATCAGATTAAGCATTGTTTGACACAGGCCAATAGGCTGATGTATAGATAAAACATAGCCAATGATTATTACAGGCTAGTGAGCAGTGATGCTTGCTGAATCCAAAGGTTTTCAATAAGATCAGGGATCTGACTATAAATAGTCAGCCTTTTGTGAGAATCAGTGAAGAATGTCTGTCTAACCTGAAAGACTCTTTGCGTTCTCCCGGGGAAGCTCTGCTAACCTGAACAACAGCAAGTATTCCCATTGATAGCACTACGCTATTTAGTCTATGCAGCTAGGCAAGTCCCACAGAGACCAGACACTGCTAAGACTACTGTCAGCTCGAGGCAAGCTGTCTTATACAGCTGGAAGAGTCATACACCCTTCCCATGAGGCAAGCTATCAGATGTAGCTGGAAGCGATAGGCAGAACCCAGAGTTTACATTAAGCTATAATATTCAACATTGTAAATATTCTCTTGTATATATACTGTATATTGTATTATATATATTTGTAGATATAATAAATGTATTAATTGTAATACTGGTCTTAGTATTATTTTACCATTATTTCCTGTAGTTTGGGTCTGTAATCCAGACCAAACATAACAGAAGACAATTTAATGCATTATTTATTACTTACTTTTTATGAATGTATTCAATTATACCATTCTTAAATTAATGCCACCCAGGTTCATTGTATCCTTTGCAACCTTGGTAAGGAAAGAACTTTATTTTTCTTAATGTCCTACATGATATAGTAAAGTGATTGAGTGTCAGACTATGTAAGTTTTTGCTACTTCCAGTACTTAAACTCCTAAATAATAAAGCTATTTGTCTATTTTGTCTAATAATTTAAAGAGATTTGTTGCAAAATAATACATCAGGGTTCTTTTTGAATTTGCATTCTATCATCATCATCATCACCAACCATTATCAATCACTGCAGGATGAAGGTCTCTCCAAGTTCAATCCATCTTCTCCAATCCTTAGCTTCTCTTCTCCACATCACCCCTGCACACTTTCTTATTTCATTCATCCATCTTATATGTGGTCTATTTCTGGGTCTTTTACAATCTCTTGGAATCCAGTTTAGGATTTTGATTGTCCATCTATTATCATCTCTTCTAGAAATATGTCCAGCCCAACTCCAGGTTCAGTCTTAATTTTTTCAATGAGGTTAGTAACACCTGTTTATTCTCTTACCCATATATTGCATTTTCGATCTCTTCTTGTTATTCCTAACATGTATTTCTCCATACATCTTTGAATGACCTGAAGTCTCTGTATTGTATTGCTCTTCTATTAAGTGTCAAAGTCTCAGATCCATAAGTAAGAACTAGTAAAACACATTTATTAAAAACCTTCCTTTTCAAACACATAGGCATATTTCCATTTAGTATCAAGTTATTTCTACCAAAAGCACTCCAAACAAGTTTAATTGTATTATTAATTCCATCCATTATATGCACACGTGCTTGGGTTTAATTTGTTTTGAGTAAAATTTAGGGCCTTTTTCGAAATTAATCTTTTAATCTTAAAGAGGGCTTAACTAATAAGTCAAAATGTAATTTGTAATAAAATAATGGTAAACAGTTATACATATATGGTCGTGGGAAAGCGTCATGGAATTTATGAAATTGAATCAATTTATTTTTAAAAAATTTTGAGATATTTTGCTTTTGTTTCGCTGTTTAAAATAAATAAATCATCAAATTGTTTATTGCTCGGATTTTCGTAAAGAAGTTCGAACATCAGAAGTGGAAGAGGTAGATCACGATCTGCAGATTTCAGGTTTCAAAAGCTGTCATTTGACCATTGCACCAAGCCAGGCAAAACATTTCAATATTTAAATAATAGTAATAAGTTTATTAATACTTACAACAATCTAAATATTAAGGTGCTAAATTATATTAGGATGAATGTAAGAATGATCAATAATCGAGTTTTTATCGCTCACTTGCATTACAGTTTTAATAGCCCAAGAGAATTCAACTATCTTTTGGTCTAAAATAAACATATATACCTTGTATGTGTGTATTAATTATTGTATAAATAAATGTAGTAAAAGCATTTTACTTTCACAAAAGGGAAAAAACTATTGAAAATATTTTAGATAACTAATCACTAGTGGTAAATCTTAAGGTTTACTGTATCTTTTCTATTTATTGATCAACATTAACCGACTGACCTTAGAAAATTTCCCATGATGCATTCCATATTTCAGCGATTTTAAATGTATATATTGTAAAGAAAATATCCTTTCTAACTTTCGAGCTAATGAGTATTCTTTAAACCCATACGATCAAATATGCATTATAAATTAGGTCATGGACTAAATACTAAAAATATTCAAATTAAAGACCATTTTAAAGAGAAGCCGTAAACGCTTTCACAAAGATATCTGTGTAGATTTTAATGGGGATTAGATTAATTTGTTAACTAAGGAAAATTTGAATATGTAAATTTAATGTGTTTCATTTCTAAGTGCAACATCTTTCAAGCTTATCTTTACTGGCGCATGTATATGTTTACTTTTTTTTTTTTTTTGAATGGCAGTTTGTAACAAAAGTTAATTTTAGTCGAAGCATCAATATTTGAAGTAGTCCAATAATTATATTGACAAGTTTGTGAAACAGTTTAAAGACTTGATAATATCTTATTTAAATCTCTGAGGATTAATATTTTTACATCAATAGACATTCAGATATCGTAATGCGCAATTTATTCTCCATTGAGATTTAAAGGTGAAATGAAAAGAAATCAATATTCTGATAGGGAGTTGCTATGGTAATAAAAAAAAAAAAAAACAATATAAGGCTGTTACTAGGTATCATTATAGGTATAAAAATAATTAACGAATCAGAAAGTAGAATAAAATCGGTCTATCTCAAGAGATGTGACAATTTATGCGCCGTAATGAAATAGTTAATAAAGTAGAGTAGATTGAAACATAATACGCGCGTGCGTTAATATGTGTACTGCGTTGACGTGATCCGGATATATCAACTTTGATTATCCTAACTTTTTTATTAAATGTATTTTATCTATTGCCTAAAAAGAAAAATCTAAAACAAAAAATAACTTCCTGAAAAATTTGTTTTTAGTAATTTATTTATATGTAACATCCTATGTATGTTAAACTTATACATGGGCTAAAAATGAAAAGGTATAAACCTTCTTCAAATACTCCACTTATGAATAAGGAATGTCTATCAGTGCCCCCCCCTCCTCTTCATAGAAAAATAGCGCAGTAAGTAGGTATGGCTTGACCAGTTTTGCTCTCTAAATAATAATAATATTTAAATACAAGTATATTATATATACGTTAAGCTAGATGTAATTAGAGGGGATTTGAACCTAGACTTTCAAGCTTCCATTTAGTCATCCACTCCATCTTATACAACCGATACAGACAACCACATACATGCGATAAAAATAAATAATCTTTAATATTGATTGTGTGTGTGTGGGTGTGTGTGTAGCAGTGATGTCCTGGACCAATTGACAAATGCTGATTAAGCATTAAATATGTATATTGGAAATCATTTATTTTATCACATGTATGTGGTCACGTGTATCGGTTGTATAAGATGGAGTGAATGAGTAAAAGGGAGCTTAGAAGTCTGGATTCAAATCCCCTTTAGTTATCTCTAAATAATAGTAGTTAGATATCTATTTAACAATAGTATACGGTGGTTAACATGGTTGTCCATGAACTGGTTACCTAAAAATAAAAATTTTAATTTGATTACATACCCCAAATTTGAATCCCGCTCATGAGCATAAGTAGGTGAGCGCACTTATCACTCGTTTTGAATAATAATTTTAATTATTTTATGGATTAAAATGGAAAGTAAGGAAATAAAAAATAAATGGAGATATTTAAGCCATCTAGATTTTGCAGATGACGCAGTTGTTTTTGCAAATAATACTTTAGAGATTCAGAAAATGTTGCAAGATTTATCAGATGAAAGTAAGAAAATAGGACTAAATATAAATGTTAAAAAGACTAAAGTAACATTTAATGAATTTTCTCAAAAAATGGAAATAAAGATTGATAATGATGAGTTAGAAGAAGTTAACAACTACATATACTTTGGTCCACATTATTATCTTCAGATGGAAACCATGATGGATGAAAATAATCATAGAATTAAACTTAGTTAAATTACTTTTGATAGAACTAACTTAAAAGGAAATAGGACTATGTTTTTGAAAAGGAAGGTTTTATCAATTCTTACTTGTGAATCTGAGACTTGGACACTTAACAGAAGTGCAATACAGAGACTTTAGACCACTCAAAAAATTATTGAGAGATGAATGTTAGGAGTAACAAAAAGAGATTGAAAACAAAATACATGAGTGAGAGAACAAATGGGTGCTACTGATATTATTGAAAGAATTAAAAGACTTAAGTGGAGTTGGGCTGGACATATTGCTAGAAGAGTTGATAATAGATGTTTAGTTGAAATCTTAAATTGAATTCCAAGAGATTTAAAAGACCAAGAAAGAGACCACATTGAGATGGATGAAATAAGGGACTGCAGGTGGTGGTAGAAGCTAGAGATCGGAAAGGAACAATTAAAATTGGAGTGACCTGCATTCTGCAATGGATCAATAATATTGAAAACTATGATATGGCCTTTATTTGATCTAAACTCTAAGACATTGATCAGAGGCCCCTTATTGACCGCAATAATAGTTGAACTATTTATATATTAGATATGAGCATTTCAATCGCTTGTGAGTTTATTATGGTTTCTAATAAAATAAAAACAAATTCTAAAGCTATTGAGTTGTGAAGTGTGTTTGTTCTCATGTAATATTTAATAAGAAAAAAAAACAATCTTATTTCCAATAGTCCTTTATAAAGAAATAATGAGAGAAGAAAGCAGTACAGAACCAAGCTCACCAATTGCCAAAAGGTAAGGATTTGATTGATTTCCTATCCATGCTGAGACCCATTCACCAACCAGTGCTAGATGGTTAGCTAAATCGGCTATAAATCAGTTACCTGAAAGAGAAATCTGAGCCTCTGGTAAAAAAAATGATGAAGTGAATTTACTATCTCGCTGCCATAAAATCCTTTAATCGAATATATGCATTTAAAGACATTATTTGGTAATTTAAATAAATTTATTTGTTTTTATTTATGAAAATTATATAAAGAAGTCATTAAGAATTATGAATGAAATTAAAATGGGATAATAAAATAAATTGTATCAAATAATGTAAATAGTACTGAAAATGATTTTGTGTTATTGGGCTTGTATTACCCAAATCATGCACATTTTGGTGTAGTTGGTAAAGCATTGAACTTGGGTTTGGGAGGTCACAGGGTCGATTCTGGTGCTTTCAAGTTTGGTGTTTGAACTTCTTATGAACTCCAGAGCATTAAAGCCATATGCGTTTCTTTATATTATGCAATTCTTCAATTGATTTCAAGCCAAAGAAATGTTTACATATTTTTCATTATTTTTAATATATCATCATCAACCATTATCAATCCACTGCAGGATGAAGGTCTCTCCAAGTTCAATCCATCTCCTCCAATCTTTAGCTTCTCTTCTCCAAATTACCCCTGCACACTTTCTTATTTCATCCATCCATCTCACGTGTGGTCTCTTTCTAGATCTTTTACAATCTTTTGAAATCCAGTTTAAGATTTCAGTTGTCCATCTATATAAATAATTTATTAACTACCTTATGGGTTTATTGAGATGATAAGTTTAGTGAGGTGATAGGCTAATGCAGCCTGGTGGAGTGGCAGACTTTGGAGCTCAAGGTTCATAGATTGTAACTCAACTTTACCACTTCCAGAATGCAAACATTGTATGACCTACCAAGGATCAGTTGATTACATTGCTATGTGATTTTAATGCCATGGCAAAATAGTAGACTACGAAATTCAACATCCATGAATTACAGCTCAATTCTGTCACATCCAGTACACAAACATTATATGACCTCCCATGCATCAAACTATTTGACTCATTTGCCCTGTATGGTTTAGTGCCATGGTAGAATAATAGACTCAGGGCTGAAAGTCCACAGATTGCAACTCAAGTCTGTCACTCTCAGCACACATATGGCCTCTCAAGCATCAAACCATTTGACTACTTTGCTCTATATGGTTCAGTGCAGTGATAAAGAGGTAGCCTCTAGGAGCTCAACGTAGATGAATTGCAGCTTAATTCCGACACTTTTAGTATTCAAACATCACATGACCTCCCAAGCATCAAACCATTTGATTACTTTGCCCTGCTGGTTTAATGCAGTGGGAAAGTGGCAAATATGGAGATCAACGACCCGGATCGCGGCTCCATTCTGTCATTTTCGGTGTTCGAACATCTTATGAACTCCCGGCCAATAAATCATTGGATTATATAGGGTTTCTGCCCGAGAATTTAAATAATCTAGATTCCGTTGCCTTATTTCTACTCTTTCCTTTTTTTTGCGGTAAATTGTTTGTTTGTTGTTTTCTTTTTTTAAATCGCTGTTTAAAAATTGTTAAAAATTATTTTAAATTTTTTATTGGAATGATAAATTATTATGAAAGAAATCAATAACGCCTAATTGAACTAACGTTTAATCCCCATAAAACTGACAATCATTTTGAAATTATTATAAGTATTTCACACACGTACAAAAAAAAATATCTCTGTGTTTAATAGCTTTTGTCATATTTATTTTCTTTTTTATAATATTAATTTTTAATCGCCATAATTAATATCTAGCAAAATTCAGATCTTTGATACAAATTGATTATAGTTTAACCCTTTACGATCGAATTTAAAATTGATTTTAAAATGATATATAATTAAATAAACTGTTCAAGCTATTCATCAGAATAATTACATAGAATGCTCAAATAAAAATGAATCACACACACATTTATTAATATCAATAATAAATTTTGGAAAATACTTTTTTATTATTTATAAAGAGAGTATGTATAAATTTTTAAAATTAAAAATCGAACTTTATATTTTATGACAATTTAGAAAAACAATTATAGGATATATAATAAAAATATAAAATTGAGGGGGGAAACCCCCAATCTTTTTAATAATAACTCACTATAGGACGAAGTCCATTCCAACATCTCCTCATGGATAAATAGCGTAAAAGAAGACAGTACTCACCAGTTTTGCCAATTTCCAGATGGTAAATATTTAAAGGTGGTCTATCTTCATTAGCTTAGTATAGCCAGATACCCATTTACTGATCAATAATGGAATTATATAATTAAATAGATATTTCCTCTTCATTTACATTTCTAATTCAAATTTGTAAATGTTTGCTAGTCAACATAATGCTAAGAGCACTTTCCCTGAAGATACTTTTGTTTATCTGAGTAATAAAGTGTTTCTTTTTTCTTTATAATCTAATTCTAAGTGTAGTTTCGATGAAGATTATGAAGTTCATGAAAAATGCACCAAGCATTGGGTTATAAATAAGAAAGAAATTACTTCATTATGCAGACAGACGAACAAACGGTTGCAAATTTGAACTAAATAAATAATCCTATTACTTAGTGCATTTTATTTATTTACAAAGTTTAACTGTTAATGAAATATTATAAAAGAATTGTAGAGAACCAACCAAAAAATAGAATTGATAGTGGCTTTATCACATACTTCAATTGTGCCATGTAATCATAGATTAAATAGTCATTAACGATGTGGTTTATGATTTGTGATTGCTCACAACTGCATCAATGGCTGTTAAATTTCATTTATGAAGCAGATGAAAGCAAGGAGAATGTTGTTCTTAAATTGTTGATGAGACTTTGGTAACATCTAATAAGATAAAATTCAGATGGCTTTATTGTTGGATCTGGAAAAAGAAATTTGTTTAAAATCTTGAAAGAAGTCCGTTTTTTTTTTTTTTTTGCCATCAATCTGGGGGGATTTTGTTTAGGAACTAGTTTCAGGTGATAAAACTATATTTTGAGTTATAGATGGTGCTGATATATTTAACAACTTTTAGATCTCTATGAGGCTATTTCTTTTCCAATATTGATGGAGGATTATGAGAAAAAAAATAGAAAACTATAGCAAAGGAGTAGACTTACGTGTACTAATAGTGTTTCTCAATTAAATGTTATTAGTATCTTCACTGAGAGGTTAGATATGTAAAAGAACAATCTGAGGCTCGATTTTAACCTTAAAACATTTTCAAGTTTTATTTGGCCTAAGTTTGAATATCAAGACAAAAGTAAGTTAGATGGACTTTAATTTTCCATGAAGCACTTTATATTGCAATATATGAGAACTAGTTGATGTGTTTCGATACATTTCTTGTTGTCAAATGCAAAGTCAACTTTGAACAAAGTTTAATACGTCATTATATATATATATACTGCTTGTTTTTCTAAAGACAGGTGGAATAATTAGGCAATTGAATGTGAGAACTAATAAGTATGTAAACATCATCTGTAGTAGGGGATCACTGGTCACCTTTCTCTTAACACCGTTTAGTTTGTATCTTAATATGAGCGGTACATCATAAAGTTTAACAAATAATAAAGTGAACTTCACGATTAAAAATACAATCTAATTTATTTAGAAAATTATACAGGTTGAAGATGAAAGGATGTAAGGTCAACCATAAGATGATATATTATTCTCAAATGTTAACCTGAACCACAGGGGTAAATGTGTACTTGATGGTGTCTAACAATAATAATATGAGCAAATATTTGATTTTATAATTAACAATTTTGTAAAAAAGCTAAACGAATATCCCATTGCAGAGGAAAACCTCTGTCAAAAAAAATAGCGAAGGAAAAGATAAAAACTAATTAATTGTTGATTGGTGAAGAAAGTTGATATGTTTTATTATTTTCCTGCTAAAAATAGCTAGATACCTATTTTCTGATCAATAATTGATTGGATCTAATATGATTTGGCTACGTAAAAAAAGTTTTAAGTTTTTTTGGAAATTATTAGCCACCAGAAAACATTTTTATATTTTGCTCGAATTCAAACCCTAGTAAATGGATGATATATATATTTAACACGAAGCATGAAGTTTAGATGCATGAAGATATCTCCATGGCATAAAAAATAAGTGCTGCCTTAATATTATGTTAATTATTAATTCCACCTGTTTAAAACTTTATTTAAAAACCATAAAATATGTAATGTATTTTTTTAAACAATTTTTAAAAATGTTTCTGCTTTTTGTATGAACTCTTGACCTTTCTTTACAAATATTTTTTTTTCTTTTTAAGATTGAATTTTTTTTTTAGCTGTTATTATGAGTTCATAAAAACTTAAAAGTTTTCAATCTTTAACAATGTCTTTTTTGTGAAAAGATTTTTTTTTCTTAGTTATTGGATTCTTAACATCTTTCTTTAACATCTTTCATCTGAAGCATTTTCTTTTATATCCATTATTTTGAGATTTCATTGTTCACGTGATAGTGAGTAAAGCAAATGAAAACTTCATTTTATTGTATAAAATGCAATAACCATGTCTACGTGTTAAATACAAGTGCACATTATCATTCCTATGAACATGGAAGTGTGTGCATATATATAGTACAATAATATGTGATATATTAAAATTAAACTTAATCTTAAACTGGATTCCAAAAGATTATAAAAGACCCAAAAAGAGACCACATATGAGATGGGTGGACTAAATAAGAAAGTGTGCAGGGGTGATGTGGAGAAGAGAAGCTAAAGATTGGAGAAGATGGATTGAACTTGGAGAGACTTTCATCTTGCAGTGGATTGATAATGGTTGATGATATTAAAATTTATAATATTACTTAGCCCATACTATTTAAAACTTTTTTGATTTGCCAAATTATATTACATAAAGACTATTTTTATATAACTAATGCAGTTGAGGGTTAATAGACTAATCCAGAGCAAATCTGTGATCACTTTTAATTGTCATTTTATAATTGTTCTTGCAGTTCTATTTATTATTAAAATTATTTAAATTGATGATATTGTTAAAAAAAATCATGTCATGTCTGCCTGATTCAAATTTGAAAATTTATCTACAAAAGTTTGGTGAAAGTAGAAAGTATTAATGATCCTAGCATGATCTCTATGTTCATTTTTATTGTAGTTTTTACTTTCACATACCATGTTGTAACGTTTTTCACATTTTGGTAGATCTGGTAGGCCTTCTTTTACTCACCGTAAATTTAGTGAAAGTTAATCAAGCTATGGATATGAAATATATCTGATTACTATTTCTAAAACATAGTTATATTTCCTGATTAATTGACCTACCAATTATTTCAACTTACGCTATTGATGAAATCAGCCTTTTATTTCTTTTTATAAGGGCACCAGGATTCATATAAGAATCCGCTGAAATCTGTCGCATCGCGCCTCAAAAATTAAAAAGGAAAATGATTTTTAAAAAATCTGGGTCATAGTTTACCCTAACTAAGATTATTTTCCAGATATTATTCCTGGGGCATAATTAATAAATATTGGCAAAGGGTAAGTTATACGTTCAAATTCTAATAAACTAAAATAAATAACTAAAATCAATAACGTACAAATGAAAGTGATCTTACAGGTAAATATTTTATTATGTTATTAAAATACTTAATAAATTGTTACCATTATTTAGAAAGGACCATATTTGTTAGTTCAGGATAATCATTTTATATAATTAATACGGTCCATTTCTTTTAGCTCTATCTTTAAACAATCCATGGATTTAAATGTCCTAATTCGGGAATGTCTCTATAGGGTTATATCACATGTTTATATTAAGAATTGTTTGCAAACTCAATTTAATCACTATTGGGGTATGGATATTTAAGCTTACTGGTAAGTTTGTGTAGATTTATGGGATGCCAAGCTCATAGAAATTTCAATTGGTCTCTCCTGCCGGCATCTTCAATTATTGGTCCGTTCTATAGCTGGAGAAAGCACTGTTGTAATGACCCTTTATTACACAAAGCATTCTTCACAAGGCTCCATTTCCATGCTTGTGTGATAGCTTGGTACAGCAAGTGGCATGCCTGTGTAGAAGTATATTACTGCCACAGGTTATGCTTGCGGAAAGCCCCAACTCTAAGACATGCAACCAGAAGGTAAAGAAAAGATCCAGACCGCAGTTGTCTTCTTCCTTTTATACCTCGGTCCAGTTTTGGAACTTCTGTGCATGTTATTCTTATCATGACGTGTAAGTTAATAATCTTATAGTTTTATTTTCTTTTTCTGTTACAAAGTTCTTTTTATAACAAATTTTTCGGCCATCTTTAATTAATATCCTAATGTTTTTTTATCGTAATCTTTGTGTGAAATTCCTTTTGTTCTTTTCAATATTAACTTTTATTTTTTTAAATCCAAGTAACAATTTGAAACAAAAAATCAACTCTCATTGTATGCTTTTTAAAAAAATTAATTACGCTAACCAAAAAAATTTTTAATGTGTTTTTTTTTAAAGACTTCTTTTTTTTAGCTTTTAAATATATTACCAAATGCCAATATATTTGTACCAAATATAAATAGACGGTACAATGTGGAGTCACTGAAACTCTTTAGCAACAAGGGAATGTACACATAAATGGAAAAATATGGGTAATTTAGTCTGCAACTTATGTAAGAAGGCATAGAAAGTATTAGGCATCTATTAATTGAATGTAAATGCCTGCAAGCAGAAAGGTACAAATTATGAAGTTGTGGGGGAATAAATATAAACAAAGCAATTATACAGAAAATGGATTTTTGGTTTTTATGCTGGGTGTAGAAAAAGATAAGTGAGATTTAGATATACAGACCATGGAATTGACAAAAATGATGTTGGGGAAATGGGGTGAAATAGAAATAAAGAAGAGTATGGGAATAACTTAGGGCAGGGAATTGAAAACAAAGGTAAAGTGGCTAACAGTTTTCCCTGGGCATGGTAACTGAGAGATTCTTGACTCCAAAAAAAGGAGAAGTCACAGTGCATCTCATTTCATCATCTCGTACTAATAAAAAAATTAAACATTTTCCTTTAATTTTTTCATCAAATGAATATTAGCCATTGTAAAATAATGTACTTCTACAATAATGAATATAGTTTGACTTTTTGGAAAATAGTCTAAAAAATAAATACATAAATAGTTTAAATATATTTATATTTTTACATTAATAAATATTGTTTGGATCTGTAAAATATGTGATACTTGAATAAACACATAAGGTGACCAACTATCCCCATCACAAACTCCGACTATACATCCTGCAAACTGGAAAAGATTGTCCAATTGTTACTACTTCTGCTTGACATGCTAAGACAGGTTGGCTATTATTCCCATTGTTGAGAGAGAATAAACACCTGACTCAGAAATCTACTCCTCTGAATGGACAACAATATTAGGGAATTCTGACATTTATTTGTCAAACATCAACTGCATTAAATCAATCCATTGACCAGAGTTCACCTGAAAATGATTGAATGAATATTCATGAGTTGAAACCAAATTCAAAATTCTGAGACAGCAGCCCCCCCCCCCGGAACTGTTACAGACCTATCTGGATTATATATGCTAGAAAATGTTGACCAGTAGTGAACCAAACTTTTTTCTAGCCTTTTTTCAGCACATTCACGTTATTTCTTACTGGTAACCAAAAAAGATTCATTTACTTTATCTCCAACATTGTATTTTACAATTTATTAGTTAAATTATGCAATTTTTATAATTTATGTTTTATTGTTTTTATAAAATTTGACATTCATGTGGACCTTATTTTTTTGTCTATTTTGAAAAAACAATATTTAATTTAGCATCATTTTCATAAATAATAAGATATTAAATTTGAAAAGAGAGAAATAAATGTTTCTATAAAAGCAAACATCAATGTTCAACTTATCTTTTTTAAAAGTAGGCATCAGTATTCAATTTATCGATTAGTATTGTCAGCATAGTTTCATTACTCCATGTGGTACATAAAACAAGAAATTGTAATAAAAAATGAGTGTAGAACACATACTATTTTGGTACCAACTTAAAAGTTTTATTAGAGTAAGCAATATTTAATTTTAAAATATTTTGTATATTATTAAATTATTTATAATGCGCTTAAACGTATATAGGTGAAGTTAATAAAAATTTTCACAAATAACGTTTAGCTTAGTGCTTTTGAAGTATGTTTACTCCATATTTATAGCCATTATTATCTGTAAATGTAATGAATGCAAATTTATGCAAATCATTATCCTGTCAATTTTTTTTTGATATTGTAAAGCAGGCATCCCTTTGATTGATGGTGTTTTGTTGTTTGTGAAAATTTTTATTATACGTTTAAGTGTATTATAAGTATTACGATCAATTGGCGAAGTAAATTATTTATTACATTATATATGTATAAAATGGATTATGTCCTGTACATGAGGCGTCAGATTGACCTTAGGTCAACATGGGTGTGACAAGAATCTCAGCCTCAGAGTGGCCTTTGAGCATTCCATCATCAGATTTTCAATTGGATGGACGGTTGAAGAGTTGGAGTGTGGAGTAGTTTGAAGCCTGTCCATTAAAGTGTGATGTTTGCTTATCTTAATATATATCTGAGCACTTATAGCATATATGTGTGGAGATGGTAATCTGAACCAACTGATGATTGCTGGTTTAGCATGAAATACGTATATTGGTGATTATTTATCTTTTCAATATATGTGTTCAAGTGTATCAGTGTTATGAGATAGTGTGGAGAGTGGTGGGTCGTGTGAAAATCTGTGCTCATATATCATATATATGACATATATAAACACAGGTATATAATAAGCCTATGTGTTTCAGTTATTACATTATTAAATTAGAGAAAAATCCTAAATATTAATTATTATATAGCATACTATATTTTATAATAAAAATAAAGAATGATAGTGCAAAAGTTGTATGATACAGGTGAACTCAATGATCAAAAAAAGGGGTATAAACTTTAAAATATTAGCTGCTCCTGTTTTAATAATTCTTTTAAATTATTTAGTATTTAAAGAGAATAAAATTTTGAAAAATTTTGTTTCCAATATATATATATATATATATATAACCATTAGCAACCAGTCAATCAATAATTAGACAATCTCACTATAGCAAACAATCAACAATCTCAAACTGTTGTCAAGGCAACCTTTCAACAATATAGTGTAACGATCCGGAGAAAGAGACTTCACGTAAACTGCTCTTGGGGGCGCCTTCTAGGCTTTTTTACAAAAAAAAATTTGTAAGGTGGATGGGTATTTTAATTAAAAAAAAAATTTTTTTTTTTTTTTTTTTTTTTGTTCCGTTTGGCCTTGTGTCTCTTCCTTAGTGGAATAGAGAGATTTAATATATTATATTTTATCTATTAATTTACACATAAATAAATAAATAAATAAATATTGCATTAATAAAATACATACAATTATTTATTAAAATTATTTAAAAATTAAAAATTTTTTTTTTTTTGTTTTTTTTAATAATTTTCATTTTTTTTTTATTATTTTTTTTTTTTTTTTTTATTTTATTTTTCATTTATATTTTTTTATTATTTTTTTAATTTTTTTATAGAAGATTTTTGAAGAGGTTTTTTAAAAATTTTTATAATAATGTGGTTAAAGTTTACTTCTTTAATAAAAAAAAAAAAAAAAATTTATTTTTTTGTTTGGGTTATCAATATATCCTAAAATTTTTAAAAAATAAAAAAAAAAAAAAAAAAAAAAAAAAAAAAAAAAAAAAAAAAAAAAAAAAAAAAAAAAAAAAAATAATTTTTATAGATAACAATCAACAATCTCAAAATGTTGTCAAGACAACCTGCCTTTAATTATTTAATTATGCAAGTAATATTTTAATTTGCAAAGGGCAGATAGTTGAAAATTGAAATAAATTGAGATACTGCCAAATTTCTAGTGCTCGTTACAATACTTATCTGACAGCCAATCAGATGTCAAAGATAGCTGTCCAAATATATAGAAAGAAAAGTAGAGAAAAGGGTGGCCACCCTTTTCTCATAAAATCTTTGTTGTGGTTTTAGGTTTGGATGTCATTTGGACAGCTATCCTTGACATCTGATTGGCTGTCAGATAAGTATTGTAATGAGTGCTAGAGATTTGGCAGTATCTCAATTTATTTTAATTATGCAATAGCATATAAAAGCGATTTAACCTGCTGAAGAAGAAGCTGTAAGAACCAAAACAATTAAATCAAATTAATATAGGCCTAGTACTTTCGAGGTTTTTCCTCATATTCATGGCCAAAATAAGTTATAAACTATTGCTGTCATATTGCTAACTAATAAAATATGCAAATGCGAATGCAAATTAATTTGTCCATTTTCTTGAGATAGAAAAACATGTGTCACATCTATTGATGGCATTGTTATCACTGACAATAACATATGCCTCCTTGATTTTTCTTTTACAGTCATTGGCTTCAGAGCATACTATCTTGGGTTGCAGGGTTCAAACACATGGCCAGCCTGCTTCTCATGTTCGAAAAATATTGAGAAGTTATCCTTGTTCTTTTTTGCTCTTCTATATGTATAAATGTGTTGAGCAGCTCTATTATAAACAGTGGCCTTGGTTTCCCCATAGTATGTGGCACTGCATCCAGCCTGAGGGCATGACATACTGTATATGACCTGGGGTGTCTGAGATGGATCCATTCTGTCCTTAGAATTATTAACCAGTCTGTTAGTATTAGGGGGAGTGTGAGAAAACTGGCTTATATTCAAAAGGTTACAGGTTTTTCAATTTGGACTAGTAACTACAAAAAATTTCAAAATGGCTGTTAGAGAAAAGATTCATTAGATTCAAAAGGTCCAATTGTACTGTTCAAAAAGCAAAAGACTTCTCTCTGATGAAAGCCGTAAGTTTAGAAACTAATGTGGTAATATTTGTATAGTACTACATTGCATAAGAATTTATTTAGCAATACTGTCTGTTATCTATTAATTACTATAGCTTACACTAGATGGCATGAGCATAGTGAGATTGAAAGAAAATTGCTAATATTTTAAAAGTAATACAATCAAACTCATTGAAAAAATAATTTTAATATATCTTTTAAAATGTATTGTGAGTTATTTATTTAAACAAGAGCCAATATTTAACACTAGATGACAGCACTAAACACTTTTCTGACAAATTTTTAATTGCAGTTATCCACAGCATGGTGCTTTGTCTATATTATTGTTATCTGCCACCCTCTTCAATTTCAATTACATTACTCAAAATAATGCACAAATTTTTAAACTTTCTAAGATTTTGAAGCCAAGAACAGTCACAGGTATAGCTATGTAGAACTGATACTCCACCAGCAATTATTTAGTAACCAATAAATGTGGGGCCTAAATGCCTCATCAGTGGAATAACATGAATTGATTAGTTTATTCATTAACACTCACTTATTAGTCAGTACTGTCTTAAAAAAAAAGAAAACCCAAAAGAGAAAAACAAAAATGTAAAGATAAACCTTCTGACAACTATATAAACCAGTCTGTAAACTAATAAAGCATCTACATGCATAATACTCTAGTCCTTTTAGTCCAGGGTTTTCAGAATATGGGTCACGCTCCCATATGGGAATCATGTAACTAAATTTGGAGGTCACAGAAATTTTAACAAAACTAAAAAAATTTTGTCCACAACAAGCAAAAATTAATTCAAAGCTAGGTTGGCAACACTACATATATATTAGATCTGTGAGTTTATGATAGTGAAAGAGGGTGCTTGTGCCAACTCAGCAACTGCGATTGATCACTGTACCTCACCTATGCATTATCATTTATCAAATAAAAAAATTATTCATCTCTACAAAACATTGAAGAAACTCTATATCCTGCAGCATCAAGTATTCAGCAAGATTTAATTTTGTATCCAAAAGTAAACATACCCACCTAGATCATTAGTAAGAGTATTTGTCCTTGAGAGAGATTGATCTGACTTCCGGGCTGATAGATGTTTATGATATGATTGAGCTAAGATGAAAAATGACCTGAGATAAAAATAAAATTTGAATAATATATATATATGTAATAAAAACAAACCCAATTCCTTTTCTACACAGCCTCTTATAATATTTCAACGAAAAGACTGATTTTCATCAGCTGTAATTTCTGATGAAAACCAGTCTTTTGGTTGAAATATTATAAGAGGCTTACAAGCTTAAAAGATAGGGTCATGTGATTTATGACTCTTATTTTGACTATTTATAGTCTATGCCATAAGTCTTATGCAATTTTATATTGCTAAGACTACTAATATATGGTATGGCTGAAGATCTATCAGCCCCATATAGCTATTTGTGTTGGATAGCTGGGTTTGAAGACATGTAGATGTCTGAAAATTTCAGATTTTCCACTCAATAGATAACTTTTAGATAAGTGCTTGGATTTGGGTTGGTATTTTTAGATCTAGTGTCTGAACCTACCCTGACACCTGTCTGAGGAGTGCCAAAGCACGAAACCATGGTCAGGGGTTCCTGACAGAGATATTTTAAATGCTGGCTCTGGCTAAGCATTTATTATAAAGCTTGTGGAGGAATTGGCAATCCTCATTGTTTATAACTTACAAGCTTAAGAGATAGGGTCATGTGATCTATGACTCTTATTTTGACTATTATAAGAGGCTGTTTAAAAAAGAAATCGTGTTTGATAAGTAAATTTTCTCTATTATCTATAAATAGTTCTTTTGTTGGGTTTATTGTTGAAGTAAAAGTATATTCTCTTTTACTTCAAACCCAAATTGCTAAATGGATTTAAACCCAGAAAGCTATTTTCTATAGATGTGAGAATGTGAAAAAATAGCATATGTACATTTATAAACAACATAGCAATCAAAGTCAAAATTGTGAAATGTTTATCAGATATTATATAACCCCCCCCCCAAAAAAAAAAAAAACTCAAGTGTATTTAATAATAACTACTGCACAAAATTAATTAAATATCAATTATTGAGTTAATTTGGCAGTTAAATTATTAAAAGTAAGAAAACCATAAACTGTCAATATATCATAACCATCATTTAAAACTCAGTAAATTTACCACAAACTAGTATTTTAATTGGTAGTCACAAATTATATAACATTAGTGGAGATAATTTGTTTTTTGTTTGTTTTATAAATAAATACGAGTGACATTTAAATTTCATTGCAAAAATTTTAATTTTCTTGCTTTCATTGAAGAATTAAATTATTTTTAAAATGAACAATTTAATTATTTTCTATTTTCTTTAAAAAAAAAAAAAATTAAGGAAATTGCATAATTTCTTTTCATTTTTTTTAAAAATAATTTTCTGAAACATAATAATGAAGTGAATTTATTTTAAATGGTAAAATTTAATAAAATGAAGGAAACTCAATTCTTTGAAAGAGAAAGTTTTCTTTATTTATTTACCAATATAAAAGATAATGCAGGAGGAAATTAAAAATAGAAAATTATGCCATTTAATACATATTTTTTAATAATCAGATGGCCAAATTTATACTTGAATATATATATAACAACATTTTTTATTAATATGATCCTATATTCTTAGTCATTTTATAATTGGTTGTTTTATTTATTTTTTAAAATATTTCGACAAAATCTTATCGAATTGTAAAAGTTGCCTAATACCTATTTTTTAATAACCAACTGGTCAAATTTATACTTGAATATATATTTAATAATATTTTTATTCAGTTATTTTAATAAATTAATACTAGTATATTGCAGATCAATTATCTTTTTCGCGTATGTGTGGTCATGTGTATTGGTTATATAAGATGGAGTGGATAGCTGAAGAAAACTTGAAAGTCTGAATTCAAATCCCCTTTAATTCAGTTATTTTATAATTAGTTGTCTTATTTATTTTTTAAAAATATTTACACTAAGACTTATCAATTTATAAAAGTTGCAAAAAGTAAATAAAATAACCTACATAAGAAAGATATTAATAATAATTATTAATAAATAACAATTTTTGTAAGCATGTCAACAAAATTTAACTTATTAAAGACCAGAATTGCTCAATGTTAAATAGTGTAGCTTTTATTTACCTCATAAGTTTGATGAGTGAAAAAGATAAACAGTGAACTACATATACATACAGATGCAAGTAAAAACTAAATAGAACACATAATAATAATAAATATAGAAATATATACAATGAAGTTGTAATATATGCTATATTTTATTGCAAGCCCTCTGGCATACATCATATATAGTATATAATAACTCACATTTTGTTGATAAACTTTGTTTAAAATAAAATACATATTCTTTATTGAACTGCATGTTTATAATACTTTTCAACTTGCACATATATATAACACATACATTTTATTTTTAAAATATTTGTTTAGACTATAATTTTAATTTATATATGTATACACTTATATATATATTTCATTCACTGAAAAGATAAGGGAAAAAATACTTATTGGACTGTATTTTTATTTTTAAAATAAAGTAAGTAGTGAAATGTATGACTTTCATCATGATTAAAGAAACTCTGGATATATTTTTTCAATAACTTAAGAGAAACATAAAAGATTAGTCTCATTTCTACAGAAATTATAATCTTTCTAATTATTTGATATTTTCAAGTCAGTACTAACTTTAAGTATGTTCTTAAATTTTGTAAAACTTTTAGTATTACACTTAGAAAATATATTATTATGTGAAATATTGCACATCAAATTCAGAAAAAATAATAAAGAAAGAATAAATGTATGGGGGTTTAACATAAACTGAAGAAATTTAATTAATCTCCCTAATTTCCTTGTGAGTATGTTCGTCCTTTTAGAAATTCGCCCCCTGGTAAATTTTTCCATAAGTATTATATGTTAAAATGTGTATTTTTCTATATATTTTATTATATAAAAATTTAATTCAAAAAATTATGATAGATGGTGGGATATTCAAAAAAGACCGGCTGACAATAGACATAAGTTCTGCCCTGACATGTTCATCTATTGTGTGAAGGCAAGGCTGTAAAACATTCAGCATTTTATGACATTGTTTAAAGAAAATAGTTTTAATGACCAAAAACATATTTATTTGCAAATTAATATATTATGGTTTTAGATATTTTTACAATAATTTACTCTATATTTATTAGATATCAAGAAATATAAATTATTTCTAACTTATTTTGACTGAAAATAGTTTATTTTTAAAAATATAATGTTATATTAGCAGCTAAAGTGAATATAGTCTGAAGCAATTTACAAACGTAGCTTCTTCGTAAGCAATCTACTTATACTTATGAGTATGAAAATATCACAATTTTGCAATAAATATTCAAAAATTTTAAACTTGTAAAGCATAATTTGTTAGATATAAGCCAAATAAATAAATGTTCATTTACATTTTTAAAAATAATCAGAAATAAGAAAGATTTCATTGATTTTGAAAAATTGAAAATAATCTTTCTGAAATGATGATGTGTAATATTTTTGTTTTGATTACGATCTCATTTTTTAAATATTTATAGAAACAAAATGTAAACATTTAAAATTTATTTCAGTAGTAAACAAAAATATCTATCAAATGAAGTCAAATTTATTATTTTCTGATAAGTAATAATCATTTAATCATATATTTTATGTTGATGTGTGAGACAAAGAAAAACATCAGAGTTTTAAAGGGTTAATGAATATGTTCTTTTACAGTACTCAGAGATGGAAAAATAGATGCATAATTTTAAATTTATTTACAAATTTATTTATTTTTAAATGTGATCATGTATGATACATAGAAATAGAAAATGGCTGCTCAAGTATTATAAAATGTATTAAATTTGTGAATTGTAATACTTTTTTGTTTATTTTTTACATGCTTGTTAGGTTTTTTTTTTTACATTTTTTTGGGATAGTGTAAAATTGAAGTCATGTAGTTTGATATAATGAAGTACATGATTCCACTGTATAATTCCATTTTTTTGATAAATGGGTTTAAATTTCTAGGGGTATAATTTTCAAAGTTTTAACTCTTTTTATAAAACTAAGTAATTCTTAAGCACTAACTGATATCGATTTCTGATGAAAAGATATAATAGACATAAACTAATTAGATGCACTGAGCTAGCTTTTGGAAAAACCCTGCAAGAATTATAGTGTTTTACCAAAAGCTCATTCAGTGTATTTAGTTTATGATTAAGAATTCCTAGGTATGTTAAATTACTTCACTCTAATCAAATATGGATTATAAGAAATTGTAATCTTAAAAAGATTAAGCTTAATCTCTTGAGCATGTTTTGGACCACAGTCATGATCTATGTTTTTTTTTTATTCTAATTTTTTTAATTGCATTTTTAACTTTTTTTAAAAAAAAAACCATTTATATATCAAATCTTTATGCTTTAGTTAAATTTTATTATAGTTTTATAGATCTGAAACTAGTTCAGTTTTTATATATTATCGTAACCTTAGTTTTTTTATAATCTTAGGCACTTTTATTCTTTGACTGAATTGGCACAAATCAATAATACATTGTGTGACCAACAAAACATCAGATAATCTCAGCTTACACATTGCTATTTAGTAAAAAATTCTTCTATTCTCATTGCTTTTATGCCATCTAGTGTAAGCTTTTGTAATCAATAGATGAATAAAAGTAGTGAGAAGAGGAGAAATTGCTTGTAAATAGCAATGGGCAAGCTAAGGTCATGTGATGATTTGTTGGTAGTGATGAAACAGAATTCATAAAGAACAGCTATATTAATCTTAAATACCAACAGTAATATCACATGATATTATATGCTTATTCAAATGCTTCCACGAACAGATATCATCATTCAACTTCAGAGCCACCTATTGGAAGCTTGAGTAACTAGGTAACATCAGATGGTATAATGCTATAAAATCCCCATCTCCATATTATTGGCTTCTGACTTTTGCTTTCACTAATGAAGACTAGAATCCAAAGCTGGGTCTAATATATTTATTCCAGCTTTGAATCCTAATCTTCACAAATGGAAAAAAAGTCAAATCCCAATCAAATCTGGAGATGGTTTTACACAATTTAGTATTAAATATAAATAAAGAAATAATATAAAATGGATTACTGAAAACTAAAATGGCAGTGAAAAGAAAAGAATTTTGTAGAAAAGAAATAGAATGGATGTTTAAGTAGAGAACCACTTTAGTTAGAATAATGGTGAGATTCATGAATCAAAATAGTAATCTTCAGATTTTTAATTAATGTTGCCTTTGGTAGAGTATTGTAGTTAATTAGAGAACCATCTTAAAGAATTCAGTAATCATAAATCTAAAGCTCACCAATTCCATTCCTAAGGCGTTTGATATATAAAAGTTGTTTTCAGAAAAAAACTGCCTTAAACAGTAAACTATTTTCCTTGCTGTTATCATAAATTAACTCGCACCCAATATTCTGTTAACTTCTATATATATTTAAACTATTTTTACTCTCCATACTAGTTCTCTATCTCTCTAATTCCTTATTTTTTATTAATGCTTCTATTCTTTTATCTCATTCCTTGCCACTATAACATGCAATAATTCTCCTAACACAATCATCTCACCTTTTTTGCATACCATACTACATTTCTCACCTATCTTGTTGCCAGTCCTTTACTCATAACCCAATTAAATACTATTTTGGCTATTCTCTTATTATCCATAAACTGCAATCTACTGAACATTTTCATTTTTCTTTTTGCATCTCTCATATAAAAACTTGATCATCCCATTTCTCCTTGAATTGCCTCCTTTGCCATCCACACATCTGCATCTAATGCAGGTCTTCCTACTTTTCTTTGTACTTTTTCTAAGTAATCTAACACCCATTTACTAACCCATAATGGATTGTTTCCCTAAGTGGTGATGTGATGTGATGCAATGTGGCATTTTTTTTCTTGAAGTCAGAAATCTCTCACCCACTATGCCCAGTGGTGCAAAGGAATCCCTATAAAAGGCATATAGTTGCAGAAACATGTACCACCATGCACTCATCCTCAGAGAATGATTTCTGTATTTTTTAGTACTCCCACATAGTTTAGAAACCTAACTAGCAGCAGACTGGAATTTAAAGTCCATGAAGTGGAACACAGCTTTTCCACCTTCGGCGCTCAATCCTTTTTATTAACTCTCAGACAATAAATAACCAAATGATTTATTTATTTAGAGTGTGGAAGTTTTAAAAAAATGAGAAAAGAGAAGACAATATTACAAAGCGTACCGCAATGCTTACTGTTTGTTTTTAGTTGACGCTCATAACGTAATATCATTCTATGGCCACCGCCACAGTTTCTACATTACAGACTATTAAACAATATTAATGGTCATGCATATTTAGTATCGCAAATCAAAATACTTAAAAAGTAATGAAAATGAAAATTTTAAAAATGTTATAAATATTTATAAATCTGAGATTATCAGTGTGTGTGTGTGTGTGTGTGTGTGTGTGTGTGTGTAACCATCCATGACAAGCTTAGAGACTATATTTAGAAAAACTAATGATACAGTGAATGATAATATGTAAATACACTGAGTTAATTTCTCTGTTTAAAATGTCTTTTTCTTATATCTAATGAAATCCAAATTCTAAATTTGCAATCTGTTATTTCTCTCATTTACAATACGTAATTGCATCTTTTTAATTAAAGCATTGTTTATATTATTATAATTATAAAAATACTTTTAATATTTGTTTTGTTTACATCAAACTTTTTTCTCCCTCTCATTTTATTATGCTAATTTGTTTTTTAGTACAGCATTTTGTATATTAATTTCATGAAAACAATCTATCATTTTTAATATTAGAATCGTTTGCAATGTTTGTATTGTAACTTGAGATTCGCTCCGTTCACTCCATCTTTTCTCAAACACCTTGCATTATAAAGGGTTTATTCAATAATTTGCCTCCCTCCCTCCCTTTCCAGTAATTAAAATCTATTAAGAATCCTTTATATGTCTTTTCCTTTTAGTTTAACAAAAAACTTTCGTATTTGAATTAAAATAAGAAAAAAGAAAAATGCAAACAATAATTTTGGAAGAATAAATTAAATGAAATAAGTTTTATTTATTGAAAATAATTATAAAAACACATCAGTAAAATAATTCAGTTGGATGACTCGCCGATTGCAAAAAAACTAATATGTCTAATGTATTTTTTAATTACCTTTTTCTTTAATTACAATTCACATTATGCGTTTAAATGTAGACAAAAAATTAGTTCAAAATAATGTCTAAACATTATATATTTACAGTACATAGAATAAAAGGAAAGGAAAAAACATACGATATATAAAAGCTTAATTCACACTTTAAATGTAACTACTTATATATGTGTGTGTGTGTTAAAGATTGCTTTTAGTTTATCTAATTTTAAATCGAAGTATAAAAGTGCTCTCCCTTTTTTATATGGTGGAAATATGCATGATCAAAATTATGTCTGCCCATCCCATGTATATGTATTAAATGGATTATGTTCTGTTCATAAGGGGTCAGATTGACTTTAGGTCAACATGGGTGTCACGAGAATCTCGGCCTCAGAGTAGCCTTTGAGCGTTCCATCATCAGATTTTTAATTGGATGGACGGTTGAAGAATTGGAGAGTGGAGTGGATTGAAGCCTATCCATTAAAGTATGAAGATTGTCTATCTTAATATATATCTGAGCACTTATTGCATATATGTATGGAGATGATAATCTGGACCAACTGATGATTGCTGGTTTAGCATGAAATACGGACATTGGTGATTATTTATCTTTTCGACATATATGTGTTTGGGTGTATCAGTGTTATGAGATAGAGTGGTGAGTAATGGATCGTGTGAAATTCTGTGCTCCTATACTCTATATATTAATTAATTTCAGTAGAGTAAATAGAATTTACAGCGTTTGATAATGTATGCTTTGTATAATGGCGTGATTGTTATGCAATCAATAGTAACAAAAATATTGTTAGATAATAAGTTTAACCAAAATACATTTCTTTTAGTGTAATTTTCCACCATATCACTCCTCTACAAGGTAGGGACTGGGTTCTATCCGATTATTCATTAAGTGAATAATCTCTAGTCTAATGAGTGACATAAAAATCATTAATATACTTATATTAAGTAGTTTGTGTCAAAATTGTGAGGCAATACGTTTGATACTTATCAATTAAACTGTAGTAGATTGTGATCTGGGCCAACTGATGAGTGCTGGTTCAGCATGAAATGCACATCTTGGTGATCATACATTTTTTTCACATATCTTTAGTCATATGTTTAGTATTACACTCCTTTACAAGGTGGTAAAGTGGATAGAAACCAGTCCCCTCTACCTCGTATGGGAATCAATAATCTCTAGTCTAACAAATGACTAATAAAACTTATTAATAACTAAATTCAAGCCAGCAATTAAACTTTTGTGTACAGTTAAAACATTATTAATCTCTGGTTTCAAAATTTTTTCAGATTTGCGAGTTGTTTCAATTTTAAGAATAGATTGCCCATCATGGTAAACCAAACAATGCTAAAATGGGAAAACAAATGCCCACTGCAACTAAGCCATAGCCAGGTTTCATAGGTGATGAATAGTACAAAGATCTTTAAATATGAAGACCAACTATGAATAATAAATAAATAATGACCAACCATGAATTTCTGCTGTCTTGTAGAATAGGATATTAATTAAACAAAGGCTAGTTTCCATTTCCAATGCAACAGTCTTTTCAATCTTCCTCTTTTTTTTTTTCAGTGATTTATGTTAGTGTGAGTTCTGGTCATCATAAACCTTTCATGCCATTGAAATTTTTTATAAGGGTTCTGACAATGGGGCTGTGGGTTTATCAATCACATTTTTATTTTTTAATTACATACCATGGCATTTCTGATTTCAATCCCCCTTTTCATTTTTTTTTTAGTTCAAGCTTTTGAAAATTAAATTATAGGGACAGGCTAATTAGGTTGGAAATCTTTAGTTGTGATCATTCTGTAATAAACTGTTTTGTAACTGGCTGACAAAGCCTATCTTTTTAGGCAGTTTTATTTATGCATACTCCTACAGACCACATAAGTGGAAGGGCCCTAGCAAATGTAATTAAAAATCAAATTCAGAATTTTGTTTGAATAATAAAAGATTTTGAATAATATATATTCAGACTAAGATATTAAATCTGTATTTAGAAAGGTAATATGAACTTCTTGAAATGAATAAACTATTTTTTGTCCTGTTTACCAAGCTTTTTTAATTATACAGTTTCAGGGGCATACAATAAATGTTAAAATCAAAATGGCTGACAATGTGGCAGTTGTAGCTAATATTTACATTATTTTTAATTGTTATTTTTAAAAAAAAAATTGTCTGCAAATATTAATTATAATATTTCCACTTTATTATTATCCTTTTGTTTTGTCAACTTATTAATATGAAAATAAAAAATATACAAAAAAACATTTTGTGCCCATTAACATAGACTTCAACTTATTAATACAAAAATAATAAAAATAGGTATGCTTGTTCAATTAGAGTGGTTTAATTAGAGAACCAAGTAAATTTATGTTACATAGGCAAATGTTTGATGATCCAACTATAATGGTACGTTAAGTTAACTTCAATGATATGTAATTCAAATTTGAAGAGTGTTATATTCTAATATAATCATAATGCCTAAATTGGAAAAAATCCAGATATTCATTTGCAAGATTAAAATCTGATGAGTATTAATGGAATAAAGGTTTAAGATATGAAAGAGCACAACTAAAGTATGTTTGATTGCTGATTGCCAAGTTTTGGTCATGATGCTCCTGGGTAAAAATTTGAGAATTAACCATTCCTTGTTACTTCTTTTAAATACATTTTATTTCTTATTGTATGGAATAGTGAGCAAGTCACATGGTTCTTTGTGAGTGAATAATTATAGATGCATTTAGGCCTGAAAGTATTTTATATATCTTTTAAGTAATCACTATACATTTATGAAATATAAATAGGTGTAAAGATGATAAGTATGAGATAGTTTGAAAAAGGTGTAGCAATTCTTATAGCTAATTATTACCTTGAAACACTACCAACAATCCACACTACTATAATAACCACCCAATTTATATTAATACTAGAATAGTGACCTGACTAGATCTCAAAGCATAAATATAGTAGTAATATGACCTGATCAGCTACTATATTTGTGTATCATTGGCAGTGCTCCAAGACAGCTAATGAAGAAAGTTGTTCCTGAAATTCATGTATTTTGCAAGATGTTTGGTCAATTTTTTCATACATTTTGGCAACCATGGTAAAAATGTATTGCTTATTAAAGCTGATGCTACTTTACATTCATTTACATCTGATTTAGGATCGTTAATCTATTCATTATACATTTTAGTTTGTGATTTATTTGAATTTTTTAGCTATTACACAAGGTGAAAATTCTATGCTTTAAATCCGCATTTTTATTTAGAGCACAGACTTTGTACTTAGTGTGATTTTCCATCCATAGTTACTAATTTTTTTTATATACATGAATTGTAGTAATTAATTTATAGAGTGCACAAAAAGCTTATGTAAATAGTCTGATCAGGCACTAACCTGTATTCAATGTGCTTCAAACTTCCCAATAATCAAACATATTTTGCCGATAAAGGGATATTCCAAACCACAGCACAAGATAGCGACTTTTATAAAGATAAAAGCGGCCATCTTAGCTTGCGTCATGGTTTGGAATATCCCTCTATCGGGAAAATATGCTAGATTATTGCGAATTTTGAAGCACATTGAATACAGGTTAGTGCCAGTTCAGACTATATACATGAATTGTTCTTGTTTATAGAATGTCTTCACAAGAGACTCATATATGGGGTGCAAAACCCAATGTTAAAGTCTAATTTCAATGTTTATTAAACATACCACAGTGATAACATGCATAAGGGAAGCAAAACAAACATTTAAAATATGTAATTATTAAAGAGATTGTTTGATATTTTGCCCACTTAACATTTTTTCCTAAAATGGGGATTATAAAAAGGAAATGTTCATCATAAACTTTGATCAGAATGTTTATCAATTAATAAATTTTAACAAATAATTTCATGATGTTCTCTCAGAAATGCATTTTTGTTAAATGCTGAGTTCAAAGCAAAAGAATACTTAAAGAATGATAATATTTCTGTAGTATAAATTTCACTACACCACTTGCACACAAAATAGGGACTGGTTTATATCCTATCCACTTTTAATACCTTGTGGAGGGGTGTAATCTTAAACATAAGATTAAAGGCATGTAAAAAAGGTGTGTAATCCCCTCCACAAGGTGTTAACTGTTAAAAGTGGGCAGAAACCATTCCCTACATTGCATAAGAATGGTGTAATGAAAACTACACTACAGAAATATTATTCATTAAGTGGATAATCTCTCGTCTAATGAGTGACCAATAAAACTTATTAATATACTTCCATTAAATGGTTTGTATCAAAGTTGTGAGTGTTGTAAGTTTGACACCGATCACTTAAACTTTAGTAATTGGCTCTCTATATATACTGAACAATAATTAAGATATATGTAAGAGATTATGATCTGGGCCAAGTGATGAACTATGATTCCCCATGAAATGTACATCTTGGGGATCATACATATTTTTCACATGTTTTTGGTCATATGTCTATGCTTATATTCTTCTACAAGGTGTTAAAAGCAGATAGAAATTAGTCCCTACCTTGTGTGACAATAGTGTAGTAAAAATTATACTACAGAAATATTATTCATTAAGTGGATAATCCCTAATCTAATAAATGACTAATAAAAAGTATTAATATTAAGTCAAGTGGTTTGTGTCAATGTTGTGATGGTAATAAGTGTGATACTTATCAATTAAACTATAGCAATTGGCTATCTATCTATCTATCTATCTATCTATCTGTCTATCTCTATCTATCTATCTATCTATCTATCTATCTATCTATCTATCTATCTATCTATCTATCTATCTATCTATCTATCTATCTATCTATCTATCTATCTATCTATCTATCTATCTATCTGTCCATCCATCTATTTATCCATCTATCTATCCACCCATACTATTTATCCATCCTATCTATCTATCCATCCATCCTATCTATCTATCTATCTATCTATCTATCTATCTATCCATCCATCTATCGATCTATCCATCTATCTATCTAAAAATATGATCTGGGTCAATTGATGAGTGTTGGCCCAGCACAAAATGGGTATTTTGGGATTCATGCAACTATTTCACATATGTTTATGATTACACCCCTCCTCAAGTTGTTAAAAGTGGATAGAAATCAGTCCCTATCTTGTGTGAAAGTGGTGTAGTGAAAATTATACTGCAGAAATATTATTCATTAAGTGGATAATCTGTGGTCTAATGAATTTCCAATGAAAGTATTAAAACATTTAATGCATGATATTTGGGACATTGCTGTTGAGAAAATAAAAAGTGTTCACCAAACATCACATCATAATCAACTGGTTAAACCCTTTCCCATTTCTATTGAGATATGGGCTCATTAAGCAACTAGTATTTTTTGAAACCTGATCAATTATAAAAGATTGGCCATGATTTCCTAGACATTGACCAATTAATAAACTTATTTTTATTATATGGAGATTATTTACCAAATCAAAAAACATGTTGATAAAATGATCTTTTTTTTTTAAACCAATTTTTGTATCTATGCTTCATGTAATAGAATCACAAATTCTGGAATTCACAGGCTATGAATTGCACACTAACTCTGTCACCTCTAATGCTTGAACTTCTAATGCACTTCCAAGCAAACAAACAATTATTTTTTTGCTCTATATAATTAGGTGAAGGGGGTAGAGGTCAGAGTCTGAAGCTCAAGGTCACAGATCATAGACTGCTCTATCACTTCCAGCATTCAAACTTCTTAGGAGTTCCTGAGTAATAGATGATTTGATTACTTTGCCCTACATTGTTTGTGCAATTGTGAAGTGATAGCCTCTTGAGCTCAAAGTCAAGGGTTAAAAGCTTCCATTTCCAATGGTTGAACTTCCTATAAACTTTCAAGCAATAACCCATTTGGTAAATTTCTGTTTTGGGTGATATGGTACAGTGGTAGAATGACACATTCTGAGTTTCAAAATCTATGGATCACAGCCTAGCCTATCATGTCCGGCACTCAATCTTTTCATGAACTCCTGAATAATAAATGATGTGATTGTTTTGCTCTGAATTGTTTGGTGCCAAGGTAGAATGGCAGTCCCTGGATCTCAAGGTTCATTGTTCGCAGTCCAGTTCTACCACTTTTAATGTTTAAACTTCAGAGGAAAAAAACTGTTTGGATATTTTTTTTAACAAGTTCTGAAAAAAAAATCTTTGATACATTGGATGGTTTAGCAATTCATTGAAATTACTACATTACTACATATAGGTATCATTTTTAGATATACTGTACTTAAAATGTCTCTCCTACTCCTATATTCTTGAAATATAACTAAACTCATCTGAAAAAGATATATTAATTTCAAGAAGCAATTCACACTGCACTAGTACTCTTTGTTGAGTCTGGTTACTAATCACTTACATGCACCTCCATCGTCCATTCAATATTGATTAATATCCAATTATTACAACATCATTTTAAAGAGTCAAACATTGCTTTCACAACTTTGATAGTGTCCACTTCAGATAAATAAATTAATGATTATTACTGATCATTTATCAAACTAGAAATAACCAAAGTGCAGATATAAACTTTAAATTCAAATACTGACTAATATATCTGTATGTTTAATTAATTAAATGATGATCATGCGATGTTTTAATGGTTTTAAACAAAAACGTAAAATAATTCAACTTCAAGTCACTTTTTCGATGCATATATTTTTTAAAAAATATATACTTAAAACTTTTCCTCCTCTATATATTTTTGAAAACATGAATAAAAACTTCTAGTATTTTATACGACTGTTTTTAAATGCTCCTCAAATCTTATTTTACTGTAATTTAAAAGTGTTTATTCTATCAAAAAATGATTTATTTTTGTGTGCTGTCATTATGTCATTAATATATATAAAATGTTTTATTGCTTTGCCAAACTATTTGTTCTAATGATGAAGCTATTTATATTTATGTGTTTTATTTGTTTAATTTTATATATCTTTCCTTTAGTTAGTTCTTTTTTCAATTATACGCTATGGTGAGTCGGTTCCAAAATAATTAGTAATTATATTAATTATTTTGTGTATGTTTTTCTATTAATAAAAATGTTCCAGTAGAGAGATATTGTTTTGCCTTTTGCATCTTCTATCTCTATTATTATTTGAACTAATATTTTATTAATATATTTCTTTTTGAATGTTTTATTATTATTTATTAACTTGATGACATTTCCCTCATGCAAAGTTTTCCTAAAGCAAAGGATTATGGGATTTTTTTAACTGATTAGGATTGTTTATTTTATGTCAATTACTACATATATTTATATTTCCATTTGTATACAGTATTTTTAATCTGTCTTCTTTTTTATGGCTAGTTTGTGGGTGATTAATGAAATGCTTTTATCCTTTAAAGATTATATTCTCGTTTTTTTTAAACATTTTTTAATAATTTGGATCTTAAATGTTTTTAAAAAATTATTATAATTATTCAATTTTATTAAATATTTATTTTTAAAAAATATAAAAACTCAATTAAATGTTTTCTGTATGTAGTAATATAAATCTATAATGGAGTCACCACATCTTTTGTTTCAATATACGCTATTTCAAATATATACCATCCTCCAAAAAATAATTTTAAAATAATAAATAAAAAATTAAAATTTATATATTGGTTAGAAAGATATAAATTTAATGAATATATTAATTTTTTAAAAAATATTAACGTCTTCATTTTTTTCTCCACCATGTTTTTTTTTTTAAAGTCTTAGCAGTAACATCTTACAATGAAACTATAATAATTATCTAGCAAGCAAGAAATTATTAAATTTCACACACATTTTTGTATAACTTTAAATGTATTTAGCATTTTCCCAGCATGGAAGACTCTCCAACCATTATTTTTAACATTATTTTGCTGATTATATGTTCGTTTTATAGAAAAAAAACTATACTGTCATAATCCATAATATTTAAGTTTAATACCATTACACCGATGTAAGTACATGTCTTTGAAGGTGCTCATTAGTAATTTCTTGTTCTCTCTGCAAAAGAGGGGTCTGTAAATGATTTTGACAGTTTTATTTCTTTGTTTTGATTTTGAAAATTAAAACATATATTTTCTATCATTTTTTTACACATTTATTTTTTTTCACAAAATAGTTGTAAAATATTAATTATTTTTGGTGAATAATTCAGATTTTAGTAGAAACTATTTGTTTACAAGAAGATAAATTGATGAACAAATCAATGATGTACAACTGCAATTTGTAATTGAAAGACAGAAATATTTTTTATGTTGACCACTATAAATTATTTTCATTAATTATAAATAGAAATTTATTTATTTTTAAACTTTTATTTATTTTAATAATCTAATGAATTATTAATTTGCATTTTAGAAACTAGTGTAAAATAAATATAATTTTAAAAGACGAATGCACACTAAACTATAACAGTAAAATTATGATCTTAACTTTTTTCATAAATAAATCAAACATGTAGGAGTTTTTTCAGTATTAATTCTTTAGACGTGTGTACCACTTGATGGCATTGTTTTTTTTTTTTTTTGCAAAATGACATAAAATGTAACATTACCAGGCCATCTTTTTTTTAGATTTCTTAATTTTATTATGTTTTTTAATTATTATTTTTAATGAGGCATATTTTTTTTTTAATTTCTTATTTTTATTATTTTTTGCAATTGTTTTTATCTTAATGTTATTTTAACTTTTTAAAATGGCATTTTTTCATAATCCAGACACACACACATATTAATACAAAAACAGCAATGAAAAGTGTTTTTTTTTTGTTATTAATCAAAACATGAAGCAAATTATTTTTGTTTTAACATTTTTTACCTTTATAAAACACATTATTTTTACTTATAAACACAAAAACAGCAATGAAAAGTTATTTTATTAGTGAAAGCACAAAATAAATTTCAAGTGACCTCAGCAATCAAACTGGACCCACTGCATTTTGATGGCAAGGTCTGGCTTACATGTCATCAAGGTACAGCTCATGCAGCATGTTATTCCAATACAATATAACATTGTTGGATAAATCCAGCTGTGAGTGGACACTTCTACTATCAACTGTTTGCCACTACACTAATGATGGCAAATCTTTCAAGTGGACAATGTGGTTGCTAAAATGTGCCATTTTTCTGTCTCAACTAGGTTATCATGAAGACATTACTTTATGCATGACCTCCTCGCAATTAGGTTCCTCCCTACTTCTGGACTATGTTTGTCACCTTCAAATTTGTCCCCAGGATGATCTTAACTTTGGGACAATTTTATCAGTCAAATTGTGTGATTTCCATTTCAAAAAAAATTCAAAGTAAAAACTTTCAAAACTTAAAAGACACACACCCTCACATAAGATGGCAGCAAAATGTTATATGTGAGATTTGGCATAAAGTGATTCATGAAGCACAAAGCAATGCCTACAAGGTAGCCTGCAATGTCTAATATAACATACGGAGTGTATTATATGTAACTACATGTCTGTGGCTGCTTAAATGGCATTTTTATGTGATTTTACACATAAACAAAGCCATCAAGTGACGTGCATGGCTAAAGGATTAATACCATTTTTTCTTCACTTATTTTTTTGTAAAAATTTTACATTTCATTTAAAATTGCTTTTAAAATTACTGATCATAGTAAAGCAATGGATCTGTAAGTCCGATCCATGCTTCACAGCCTCCTATAAACTTAATCAGTATTGTAGACCTGAATTAAGTTTATAGCCCAATATCAGCAGGGTTTTGCATTACAGCTAAAATTAATTATGTTTATTAAATTTGTATTTGCAGTAAATATTTTGTTTTAAATAAATTCCATTCCAAGATTAAATTGCTGTTTAAAAAAATTACTTGTTAAAACCTTTTAATTAAACATATATATTGTGACAGTCAGATGATGTATGTTGGTTTAACCCAGTTCAAATACTAGGCGAAAGTACCTCGAGGCCATCATACGCAAGATATTAAATCAAGAATACTATGACCTCTGCCCTATTTGCCTATTCTCGAGGCTAATTACGAACAAAGAACATTATCTGAGACACACATAAATTATTTTCTCACCGGCCACAAAGCTTAGCAACAGAAGTAGAGACATGGACGGGAACACCTACGGAGCTAAATAGTTAAATGTGCAATAAAAGTACTAAGAAATATGTGTTTTGCGTGCCTGGATCATTGAAAAGTAAAAATAAAGCATTATGATAAAATTAGGAAACTCAAGCTTTTTAGTTAAATAATATATTTAATTAACAACTTTAAAATATGAATAATGATTTAATGGCCTCCGCTATTCCCCTAAATTAATGAAAACTAATTAGACAATAAAAACATTAATATGTTTGCGGTCTAAATCTTTTCTTCCCAATTTTAATAAAATTGGCAACTTGAATCCCCTCGATAAAGTACAATAGTAAAAATCTTTCGCAAAGCATTTTCTAATTGCTTTGCGCTAAAAACAGACAGTTTAAAAATTATTTAAAATGTATATAGCTAAACCATATATACGTAATAAGCTACTGGCGGACAAAAGAGGCATTATTGAGGAGATCAAGTTGGCAAACAAAGGAAACTTACTCGTATGGAATTTAGAAACATAAATAAAATTGGAAAGAGATTTTAAATGAAAAAAATTAACTTTTAAACTTAATTGCAATGAAATACAAAATATTTACACAGGTTAGTAATGAAGAATAGCAAAGGAAAAAAGATTAAATATAGATAGATGATCACACATATATATATTTAAGATTAGTCTAATAAAATGGTTACATTACAAATATCATTAAATAAAATAATGCATAATATAATTCAATTAAGAAAGGTATGAACAAAAGGGTAGAAAGTAAATAGTTCAATGGAGGAGAAATATGATTACCATCCTGGTTCCTTGCTCCTGTTCGGCAGCATCGTGGCTTGATCAATATGTAGCATGGTTTCACAAAATATGTAGCATGGTTTCACAAAAAGTCCTACAGACACGGCACAGAGTTCAGATAACTATTAGGTGGATACTACGGCATTTTGGATGGTGTTTAGGAACCTTGGCGATAGGCAAAGCTATTTATTTGCCTAGCCAAGCATAGTAGAATCCATCAAATTCATATGACTTTTAGCTTGAGCATATTCAAACTTCTCCATGATTTTGAAGATGACAGTTGTCTAACTTTTTGGAATAAAATCTCCACAAGCAAAATCTGAAAGAGTTCTCCAAAGAGAAATCTGAATGCCAGCAAGAAAACTCTGAATAACGAAGTCTTTTGTTCTCACTTTTATTTATACCCTCTTTGTCATCTACCTTCTATTGTTTGTATGATCTTAGATCTTGATAAGCCCCCATGCTCCTTTGTTTCAAGGTAACATTTTCTAAAAATAACCTTTACTTTTTTACTCTAAATTTATTTCTTTAAACTTTGAATTTTATTAATTAAAAAAGAAAGAGAAGGCCATCTTTAATTTGCCTTGAATGGGCTAATTAATTAAAAATATACATTCTTTTAGAAAATGTTGGCAGGCTTATCTCAAAATCAAATCATACTAAATATTTTAACAAGACTTAAAAAGAAAAATACATTCTTATTTCTTTTAATAAAATAAGCATTTTATTTCAGCAGAAGTTTGCATTAACTCATATATATACGCTTGATGTATATATATGTTTGACTAATAGGTTTTACAAGTAATTTTTATTAACAGAAATCTAATCTTAGAAATGGAATTTATTTAAAATGAAATAGTTAAATGCAAATCCCTGCTGATATTGGGCTATAAACTTAATTCAGGCCTACAATACAAATTAGGTTTATAGAAGGCTGTGAAGCATGAATCGGACTTCAGATCCATTGCTTCAATATCCATCAAGCGTATATATATATATGAGTTAATGCAAAATTCTGCTGAAATAAAATGCTTATATTATTAAAAGAAATAATATATTTTTTCTTTTTAAAATCTTGTTAAAATATAGTGTATGATTTTTATTTTGAGATAAGCCCACCAAACATTTTCTAAAAGAATGTATGTTTGTAATTAGTTAGCCCATTCAAGGCAAATTAAAGATGGCCTTCTCTTCTTTTTTTAATTAATAAAATTCAAAGTTTAAAACAAGAAATTTAGAATAAAAAAGTAAAAGTTATTTTTAGAAAATATTACCTTGAAACAAAGGAGCATGGGGGGAGGGGCTTATCAAGATCTAAGATCATATGCAAAACAATAGAAGGTAACTTACAAAAAAAGGTATAAATAGGAGTGAGAACAAAAGACTTGGCATTCAGATTTTCCTTTTGGAGATTTCATTCAGATTTCTCTGGAGGCTTTTTCTTGTGCTTGCTTTTGTCAGATTTTGCTTTTGCTTGCTGAGATTTCTCTGTAGAGAATTCTTTCAGATTTTTCCTGTACTTTGAACCTCCCAGATTTTGCTTCTCATTTCTATTTTGCTCCAAAAAGTTATTCAACTGTCGTCTTCGAAATCACAGAGAAGTTTGAACATGCAACGAGTTAAAAGTCATAGTATTTTGATGGAAATGAATATGATTGGTGGTTAGGCAAAAAAGCTTTGCCTGCCACCGAGGTTCCTAAAAACCATCAAAATGCTGTAGTATCCACCCAATATTAATCTGAACTCTGTGCCATGTCTGTAGGACTTTTTGTGAAAGCATGGTATGTATTTCCATTTTCCTTGTCCAGGCAAATAACTATCGATGGACAGATCAAGCCACGCATGTCGAGGGAACATGACCATGGAACCAGGATGGTAATCGTATCTCTCCTTCATTGAACTATTTACTTTCTACCCTTTTTTGTTCATATCTTTCTTAATTGCTTCATTGAATTATATTTCTGAAATGTTGTATTTAATTATATTTGTTATGTAACCATTTTTATTAGACTAGTCTTATATATATATATATATATATATTGCGTGATCATCTATCTATATATATTTAACCCTTTTTCCTTTGCTATTCTTCATTACTAGCATGTATAAATATTTTGTATTCCATTGTGGTTAAGTTTAAAAGTTAATTTTTCATTAAAATATCTTTCCAATTTCCTTTAATGTTTGTAAATTCAATACAAGTAAGTTTCCTTTGTTTGCCAACTTGATCTCCTCGATAACGCCTCTTTTGTCTGCCATTAGCTTATTACGTATATCTGATTTAGCTATATATGTCTTAAATAATTTTAAACTGTTTTAGTGCAAAGCAATTAGAAAATGCTTTGCGAAAGATTTTTTTTTATTGTGCTTTATCGAGGAGAGTTGAGTTGACAATTTTATTAAGATTGGGAAGAAAAGACTTAGATCGCAAAAATATTATATCGTTACTATCTGTTTTTATTGCCTAATTAATTTTTCATTAATTCAGGGGAATAGCGGAGGCCCTTAAAACTTTACTAACATTTCAAAATTCATTAATTAAATATATTATTTAACTAAAAAGCTTGAAGTTTCTAATTTTATTTTAATGCTTTATTTTGCTTTTCCAATGATCCAGGCATGCAAAACACATTTTTCATAGTACTTTTATGCACATTTAACTTGTAGTTCTATAAGTAGTCTTGTCTATGTCTCTCCCCTGATGCTAAGCTTTGGGTCGGATGAGAAAATAATTTATGTGTGTCTCAGATAATGTTGTTGGTTTGTAGTTAGCCTCGAGAATAGGCGGATAGGGCAGAGGTCATAGTATTTTTGATTTAATATCTTGCGTATGGGTGGCCTCAAGGTACTTTCACCTAGTATTCGAACTGGGTTAAACCAACATACATCATCTGACTGTCACAATAGTGATTCTTCCAAATATAAAAGAATTTGTGAAGTGCAATCATCCTTTCGTGATATAATGGAAAGAAAAAAACATTCATTTTACAATCAAGAAAAATATAGTTAATTTTTTTAAGGAATACACATTAATGTATGCTGCATATATAAAAATCTATACAATATGTTCATGCATGTTAAAAAATATGGGTGCTAAATATATGTATAAGTTGGTTTATAGTACTGTAATCAATATCAAACTTGTTATGAATTCCAAAGTAATAACCTTCCAATTATGTCCCACATTATTGAGGTAATGTAGTGTCAAATTCTGGAGCTAAAGATCCATGGATTATTGATTTGTGTTGTCACTTCTGATGTTTAAACTAAACTCCAAATCAATAAATCTATTTGATTATTTTTGTCTGTGTGTTTTGGAGCAGTGGTAGCATTTCAGATTTTGGAGTTCTTGACCTATGGATCACAATCCAGGTTGCCTCTTCTTGTAAACTCCTGATCAGTAAGATTACTCAATTATGTATGGACAAAGCTGATATGAATAAAGTGTGAATTCTTTTCCACTATTTACATCAACTGCTACATGGCTTGGAACAAAACGTGGTGGATGCAACACAAAATGCAAATGAGTAATTAGCTCAGTGATTATTTATTGAGTAGCTTCTTGGTGAGCAAAATGATCTTGATTTAATTTTTTTTAAAAATTATGACAACTATGCAAGAAGTTGGATAATTGAAGTAGAAGCTTTTTGTGGTAGACATATCTTAAATATATTTGGCTATTAAAAAATCCCCATAATAACAGGCAACATAATAATAGTCAGCAACACAACTACTAACAAAGAGAATCTTTTAATGAGTGATGCTACTAAGGATTGAAACTATAAAGACCATCAGAATTATAATTCTATTGTATTATGAAATAAATAATACGATCATTATCACATCGTACTCTGTCCAGATTTATAAAATCCAAGCAAATAAAGGCAAAGAATAATAATAATGATAACTGAATCATTTGTTGGAAGAGATGACAAACATGTGACATTTTAATGGTTTAATACAAACCCTGCACATAGGATGATGGGAAATCCTGCACATAGGATGATGGGAAATCCTGCATATAGGATGATGGAAATCCAGCACATACGATGATGGTGAGCATGATTATTAAAAAAATACTCATAGCTTTATAGTTAACTAAATGGGTAAAAGATGACTGCTGGAGTGTTGCACTGGTTCTAAAGATTTATGTACAGTGCTCTCAGATCCAAGGCTCTTCGCTGATGAAAGCCACAAGTTAAAAAACAGTCTGGGAATATTGGATGAGTAGGTAGGGATTTTGCTGCACAAACCTTTTAGCATCCATTAATTGCTATGACATGCATTCGATGACACAACTGTATGGAAGCTTTACTACTATTTTTAAAATTTATAAGAAATTTTGGCACCAACCCTAACAAACTTGGATCTTAATTCATGGATCTTGATCTACAGATATCATTTCACCAAACCACACAGGGCAATACAATCAATTTATTAATAACAAAACAATAATTGAAACAGTTTATTATGGGAGAGTTTGTAAGAAATTTGAGTACTGAAAATGACAGATCTGTGCTATAATCTATGGGGCTCAAGCTCCTGGAGATGCCACTTGTCCATTGCATCAAACCATGCAATTTTAGAAATTGTATATTTTTGTGCATATAAAACAAACAAGCAACACCATATCTATGTGGTAACAAATCTGGAAACTAATATTAGTATCTCAATTAAGCATGCCTGCTTATGACTTAGACCTGCAGGGACATTATGCTAATAAGGAAATGTATTCAACTGGAGTTAATCTGCACCTTTATAAATATAATAGGTTTGTAATGATGTGGGAATAACTATCACTTTAAATATGCGAAGTCACAGTGTTTACATTTTTACAGTTATATGTATAATGGATTGTGTTTATTACGTGTTTGTCAGTGACAGGATAGTGGGATCAACAACACATGTTCCACTAAACATCACATGATCACCATCTCTTATGCTAGCACATAACTCATAGTTTTGTAGTTAAGTAGAATAAAAGATGGCTGCTAGAGAGTTGCATTAGATCCTAAGATCTAGGTACAATGCTCTCAAATCCAAGGCTCCTCAGTGACGAAAGCAACAAGCCAGAAACTAATCTGGGGATATTGGATGAGTAGGCACTAGATGGTGATTTTATGCACAAGCCTTCAGGCATCTATTGATAACTCTGGTTGGCACAGGGTGGCACTATTGTATGGAGAGGTTTGCCTGTTTAATAACATGTTCCACAGATCGCGGCTAAGTTTTCACTACCGGTGTTCGAATTTCTATGAATAGTTAGTTATTCGATTATTTGTTTACGTAACATTTAGAATTTATATAAAAAATATATTTTGTTTCTAAAAAATAAATAGAATAGTTTGTTAATGGGAAATGTACAAGAAGTACGATCATCATCGCACTAAACTAGACATTTTTTCGAGTTAAGAATAGTTATACGAATATATCTTTTAAATAAATATACATAACTTCAGTAATAAGTCAAACAGAGCTAAGAAATATATTTTCATTTTACCAATTTGATAAAACTTTTCTTTTTTCATAAAAATGCTCATTGCTTACAGTTATTTACATTTGGTAAGACAGGATGAATTTCCTCTAACATAATTAGCTTTTAAGAAAATTACTTTAAAAAATCTCAAATAGAATCAGCTAGCCATTACGCAAAATGAAGATCCTTCCATAGCAAAACACAAAATGACCCGTAACTTCGACATAATAGCTTTCTCAAATAAATCAATCAATTCGGACTCGTACAGGAAGTGAAGTATATTTCCTAATTGCTAAGTGCAAAAATGACCTTTTCAAACTTAGAGAATGAATCTGGAAGAAGAGTAAAAATAAGAGAAACGATCCTATTTGGGTGGAAAAGAAAAGAATATCAGAAATAAACTCTGTTTAGACGTTTGGGAAAAAAGTTCTCTAAAATTACGATTGAATTTCAAAATAACTCAAAAATAGTCGGTGACTCGCGGTATATGACAAAATAAAATAGTTTATCTTTTAAATTCTTGTGATGGATGACCGAACTTGACATTGATCGGGTAATGTAACTTTAGTCTGTTTAGAAGAGAGATGCGATTGCATAAAAATACCCCTTAATTGATGATAAAATGTAAATAAACTGTCAAAAGGTTTCTCTGATAATTTACATTTTGATTTAAGCGAAGTTGTAAAATATGCGAGTAATCGATATTAATTTTAGTGTATATGTACTATGCATACACACACTAACGCTTATACAAAATATGTATCGATGTTTGTTTGTTTGTTTTTTTAAAAAAAAAACAATTGTATCAATTGTTTTTATAAACAGACTAATTAAATAGAAATAATTAAGAGACAATTTCATGTTATAAATTTATAGTAACCTTCAGTTGATTATAACATCGTGTAAATGGATTATATCTTGCACCTGAGAAGTCAGAGTGACTTGTAGGATGAGAAGGTTTACACTAAGGTGGGCTTTGAGCGTTCCATCGTCGGATTTTCAAGGAAATGGATGGCTGAAGAGTTGTGGGGTGTAGTTTTGAGCCTGTCCATTAAAGTATGAAGATTGACTATCTTAATATAAGCTAAGCTTTGATTGTATATATGTGTGGAGATGATAATCTGGACCAACTGACGAGTGCCGGTTTAGCACTAAATACATATATTGGTGATTATTTATCTTTTCAATATGTGTGTGATCAAATGTATCAGCAGTATAAGATAGCATGATGGTTGATGGTCGTGTGAAAGTCTGAGTTCAAACCTCTATATATATATATATATATAAGTGCAGGTATGAAAAAGCCTTTTCTGTAGAAAAAAAAATTCATATAAACATTTAAAGGAAAATTTACTTTGTCAAAAACTTATTTACTTCTCATTTTATTTTTTAAATGATCACTTCTAAACATAGCATAAGCACGCGCACACACACGCACATTCCAATTTGTTGAAAATCAGATTTGATCTCAAAGACTCTTAGCAGTGAATAAACATCTAATGTTTACATATATATTTAATAAAATGTATATAACGAGGGCATGAGAAAGACATAAGGTTAATTTATAGTCTAATAATTTTGGTACCAATTGCTGGAACATCATCATCAACTTCAATCATTATCAATTCACTGTAGGATGATAGTCTTTCCACATTTAATTCAGTTTTTCTGATTTCTAACTTTCCATCTCCACATCATACTGACAAACTTTTATTACCTCATTCATCTCACACCTGGTCGCCCTTTAGGAGAATAAAATTATTGAAATAGTACTCTTTATTTATACTATAAAATCGACACTTACGTGATTTTTTAAACCTTAAATGCTATTTAATTTGTATTCATTATAAAACCACATTCCTAAATTATTATAATAGTTTGAATCCTCTCATTAAGTGGAAGGCTATGACATATTTTCTCTGCACAGGTGAACTGTTGTCTGTTTAATCTCATTTCAAAACTTTTCAAGTTTCTGAATTTGTTTCATTTATAGTTTTTTTAAAATTTATTATTGGTTTGTCTATAAGTATTATTCATGGTGCTTTGCAATATTTATTGTCTTTTATAGTAGGCAGCCCATCTTTGTTTATCTACTAATTTCCTTTAAATTAAGTTTTTTTTTGGTTAATTTTTTTCACTTCTTTGGCTGCCCTGTGTGGTTTAGTGCAATGGCAGAGTGGCAGACCCTGAACTCAAGGTCCATGATTTGTGGCTCCCAGTTGTCCCTTTCACAATTCAAACTTATGAAACCTTAAGTGATAAAACATTCAATTATTACTATTACTACTACTAATCTATGGACATGAAATTATCCTATCTTGATTATATTAATGTAAGCTGAATGGGGAATAAGTAAAGACTTATTGGTTTTTACTGTTCTTTTTTCAAAATACCAAAGGTACTCAGTCAGTATCAGATTGGCTTTAGTTGAAAAATGAATGGTGTTTGATTCTTCTAACTATTTGTTAAAATAAAAAATAGAATGTAAAGAATAATGCAAATTTAAATGAAAGAATCAGAACCAGATGTAGAAGTCTGACTTGATTGTTACTTATCCAATACAATCGGTCAACCAATATAGTGTGTATGTGTTACTTTTTGCAAGTCAGTTAGCTATTTGCACCCATTTGACCATGACACATACCAATTAGGAGATGGATAATTTGTTCATGGCTGTATTAATCTTTCATTACATTTGTAATGGGCATCATGTACAACATAGTTCATGAATTATGTTCAATCTTAGATACATAACCTAAATCAGAGGTATTTAAGTTTTAGTTTAAGTAGATAAATACAATAGATAAAGGGTTTGAAAAGGTTCAATTCATCTAATTCTACTGTGCATGGAAAAAATTGTTAAAATTTTTGTATAAAGTTCATTTCTCATATTATAATTCTGTTGTAATAAGATTTTGCTATTTGAATTTTGGAAAAGACAATTTTAACTTGAGGTCATTAAATTTTGTCTGATTTGACTTTATAGCTTATCATACATCTTCAATGAATTTTATTTGACTGAAACCTAGTGGAAGAATATAAACCAGGATAGTTAACCATTATGAGAAAATGAACTTTAATAACTAATATGGTAATATTTAATTGCACATCTAAAGTTTGATGGGTGATTCCATGTCCATTAGCCATTTAACATTTCCTCAAAAAAAGAATTCATAATATAAGTTTTTTTTCTGTAAACTCTACAAGTCTATGCTTTCTCTCTCTCTCTCATTTCGATCATCATAAACCCATTTACCTACAGCACTTTCATCTTTCAATTGTTTACTAACATTAAAGTCTCCCATGATAATTTTAAAATGTTGTTTTGTCTAAATCAACAACCTTTTGTATGTCCATATAAAAATCTTTTATTTCTTCATCACAATGAGATCTTGTTGTGGCAAAAACCTGAATTATTTACATTTGGTACTTGCTATTAAGTTGAGTAATTAATCTTGCCAATCAGTCCAATACACCATCAATCTCCACAATGTTGTTCTTCCTCTTTTTGTTAATAATGAATCCTACTCCACTTGCACTTCCGATATTTGTGCCTTTGTAGTAGAGTACATATCCACTTTTTAAATAAATTGTCTCTTCACTTTTTCTTCAAAGTTCACAAAGTCCAATAGTGTTCCATTTAATATTAGAAGTAATCGTTGATTAATGAGATGTAAGATACATGTTAATACAAAACTAGAGAGACAAAAATTATTAAGAAAAACGATATTTACAACTTGATGTTCTTAACTTTCAGAAACTTTCCAATGAATTTAAATTAGAACTGCCAGACCAATTTCAAATATAACAGATTTTAAATATGGTTCAGCTATGTGAATATTGTTCAGATATGAACAAACTCAATAGGAAGATAGCTGATATGTTTTTAAAAACAGCAACAAATATAATACAAAAAAGCAGCAATTAACCAGTAAAATTTCTACTGAGACAAGAAAATTTATGAAAGAAAGAAGGAATGTAAAAATATATAAAAAAAATTTGTGTTCAGAAGGATTGAATATCTTGAATTTTATAAAATGCTGCGATAATCGTGAATTAGCAAGAAAAGCTATTGAAAAAAATTAAAATGTCAAGAGGGCAAAACATCTTAGTATTAGTAAGAAACATTTCTGCAATAAAAGAAATGCAGAAAAAGAGAAATGACATTATGGGATGCGTAGAAGAGTTCTATCAAGAGTTATATAGTAAAAAAGAACAAGAAAAAATATCTTCTATAACTACTATATCTTCTGAATTGCCCAGGATTTTAAATGAAGAAGTGATACATGCAATTAAATTTAAGAAGAAGATAAAAGCTCAAGGTAATGATGAAATTTATAATCGATATCTTAAAAAAAAAAACAGGTGAAGAAATAGAAAAACTTTGGCAAAGTCGTATAACTAATGTCTAAATAATAAAGATGTACCAAATGATTGGAAGAATGCAGTATTAATATAAATATTTAAAAAAGGTGATAAAGAAAATATTAAAAATTACAGATTTATCCATCTTTTATCATTAGTTCTATACAAAATTTTTACCAAAATAATTACAACTCATCTAAAATGAACTTTGGATTTTAACCAATCAAAAGGACAAGCTGAATTTAAAAGTAGTTTTAATATAGTGGATCATATTTAAATATTGAGAGAAGTTACTGAAAGGGCTGATGAATATGAGTTGTCATTATGTTTTCGATTTGTAGATTATGAAAAGGTATTTGATTCTATAAGCATTTCTCCACTGATTAAAGCATTAGATCATTAAGGTATAGACCCAGGATGTCATATTCTGAAGATTTTTTTAAAAAAATGCTACAATATTAATTAGATTACATAATGATATTAAAAAGATTAACATTGAAAAGCGTGTTTGACAGGGTGATTCCATATCTCCAAAAAATTTTATAGCAGTTTAGCAAGAAGTATTTTGTGGATTAAAATAGAAAGTAATCTAGATTTTGTAGATGTTGCTGTTGTTTTTGAAATAATGCTTTAGAGTTTCAGAAAATATTGCAAGAGTTTCAGATGATTAAAGGTAAATGTCAAAAGAGCTAAAGTAACGTATAATGAATTTTCTCAAAAGAAATAAAGATTGATAAATGATGAATTAGAAAAAGTTAACAACTATAAATATCATGGTCAGATTATTACTACAGATAAAAACATAATGAATGAAATTAATAATAGAATGGAGTGCTTTTGGTAGAAATAACTTATTATTGAAAGGCAATATGCCTATATATTTGAGATTTTTAATAAATATGTACTACCAGATGGACACATAACAGAAGAGCAATACAGAGATTTCAGACCACTCAATGAAGTCTGAGGAAATGCCTTTTAGGAGTATCAAGAAGAGTCTGAAAATGAAATACCTAGATGAGAAAACAAGCAGCTGTTACTGATATTATTGAAAGAATTTAGGCACTGGAGTGGAGATAGGTTGGATATATTGCCAGAAAAGATAATAATAAATGGACAGTTGAGATCTTAAAATAGATTCCAAGAGTTGTAAAAGACCTAGAATGAGACCATGGGTGAAATGAATGGATCAAATAAGGACATGAAATGATGTGAGAAAAGAGGCAATATATCAGAGAAGATGGATAGAACTTGAAGAGCCCTTTACCCTGTAGTAGATTGGTAATGGTTGAAAGTAATGATCTTTCATTAGTTTAAATGTAAATGATAAGAAAGCTTTCGTTATCCTGTTCCTTCTAAGCACACTCCACAATAGAGTGCCGTCAGCTTTTAAAAAGATTATTTCTAGAAATAATATTAGATTTAATATTTTGGAAAAGTCGGAAATAAATTAAGAAGTAGTATAAAATCAACCCAAAGTTTCAGGGTTTTGTTTAGAAGATTATGTTCAAACAATAACGACTCTAAAGTCGGTCATCTGAGCGAATGCCTGGAGCACCGGGGTCTAGTGCCTTCACTAAACAGGAAATGCATACATTTCCGAATTTAAATATAATCTTAAGAATTTTATTAACAATTCCAGTTACCACTGCTGAGTCCGAGCGTAATTTGTCAAAGCTTATAAATAATAAAAAACTATTTAAGATCCACAATAGCACAAGAAAGACCATCCAACCTAACGTTGCTTTCCATAAAAAATAAATTATGCGAAAGACTTAAAATTGAAGTGAGATAATAGATACATTTGCTGAAATTAAAGCAAGGAAAGTAAAATTATTTTGATTTTGTTTTTCTTTTATATTAATGTATTATAAGTTAAGTATTACTATTTAGATAAAAATAAATGTTGTATATGTAGCTTTTCGTATATTAAAAATTTAAGATTTTGTTTACTTATTCATTTTTTTATTTTTTGGGAGCTCCACTTCATATTTGTACCTGGGATCTCAAAATCCAAAGGAAGGCGCTGTGTTCAGATTGCAAATCATATAGTGGGAGAAATGCAAGGAGGTTTTTGAATGGATAGGCATAAAGGTGATAATTTATTTGTCGACATACAACTTACAGATATGTGTAGAAATACTAGTTGACAATTATATATAGTCTTTATAGATATAGAAAAGGCATAAGATATAGTAAATAACCCTGAGTAAGTTTAATAAATTTCAGAATGAATGGAACTTTAGTGGATTTTATTAAGAGATTGTATGGAAATAATTACTATACATATCAATTAGGAAATATAGAATCAGTTATAATTAAAAGTGGGGTGGGACTAAGGCAAGGATGCCCTATGTCACCTATTTAGTTTTTGTTATAACTGAGAGAAATGGAGAGATCAATAGAAAGATGAAGAAAAAGGCTAGAGATACCATTAATAGATGGCAAGGAAGTGCATATATTATCAGGTCTTTTATTTGCTTATATATCTTCTTGTGCACAGAAAGTAGGGAAGATGTGGAAGTTATGCAAAACACATGTGCAAGAGTGAGTAAAGAAATGGGATTAAGTTTAGTGAAGAAATAGGGAGTTGAAGAGATGGAGAACTAGTATGGATAGTGAGTTTAAATATATATAGAAGTAATCAGAATATTGAGTGTGAGTTAATTCAAATTAGAGCAAGGAAAGTAGTTCACTATTTAAGGCTTGAACAGAATTGTAGCAACAAGGGAATATACCCATAAATTTAGGAATGTGGGTGATTTAGTCTGCAAGTTATGTAAGGAAGGCATGGCAAATATTAGGCATCTGTTAATTGAATGTAAATGCTTACAGGCAGAAAGTTGTAAGAGGATAAATATAAAAAGTGATTTTATAGAAAGTGGGTTCTTGTTTTTCATGCTGGGTTTGGAAAAAGATAAGAGGGATCTAGATATAAAGGTCATAAAGTAGACAAAGATGATAAGGAAATGGGATGGAACACAATAGAGAAGAATATAGGAAAAACTTAGGGTGGAGAATGGAAAGGAAATGTAAGATGGTTATCAGATATATCTGGACATAATGGCTGAGAGATTTCCGATTCTGATAGAGAAGAAGCCATAGTCTATCACATCACATCATATTTGCTATTCTGACAAAAAAACAAATATACTGCTTTTAAAATTGGAATTTTATTTCAATTCTTATTGATTTTTTTACCAATCTTTTGTTAAAATATAAAATGATCTTATAAATAGCTTAAACCTGAATTTACTAAGATGATTTTTAGTATCAAATATATATTATTCCTTTTTTATTTTTTTACATTTTTATTTGTGTTTGTAAATACAAATTCATCTTCTGGTAACATAAATAACAATTTGGTTGTGCCTTCAATTCAAAGAATGTCTATCTAGTCTGCATGGAACAAGACAACAGGAAGAAAAAGGTTAAGGACAGATGGTTTATCACCAATCACAATCAAGTTATTAATAAGAAAGAAAATAGTATTTAACTTTCAAACAAATGAAACATTTAAAATCAAATTCAAATAATTATCATAATTATTTCTCAATAAATAGGACATCATACCTAACCAATTAGTGATAGCTATGATTCTGGTGATCCACAGTGAAAGTGTGCTCAACTGTATCTAAAAAATAAATAATAAAACCTTTTCAATTGTGGATGTTAAAACGTTTTGCTAATTTATCAGATATATGCACATCTGAAAAAATAGATTAGCTTTGATATAACAAAAGGTGGACATTATTTATAAAAAAAAAATTGAATGATTTTTTGGGAATCTAGCTTGTGAATTGGTATTGAGATTTGTTTATTCAGTGAATATATGTATACTTTTTAAAGTAGCTTTATAATCATCTAGATTTTGCAGGTGATGTGGTTGGTTTGGCACTGCTTCAGAACTTCAAGAAATAAAAATTGTTATATAAAAGTAAGAAAATAGGTCTAAAAATAAATGCTAAAAAAAAACTAAAATAATTGAGAAAAAAAACCGAAGATTGATAATCATCAATTAGAAAAGTTTAACAACTATCCATACCTCAGCCCCAAATTATTAATACATATGGAAACATACTGACTGAAATTAATGATAGGATTAAACTCAGATGGAGTGCTTTTAGTAGAATTAAATATTAAAAAGTAATGTGCATAAGTGCTTGAAGAGAAAGATTTTTAATAGAGTTGTTTTATCAGTTCCTACTTATGGATCCAAGACATGGACTCCTAATAGAAAAACAATACAGAGACTCAGGTTTTTCAATAATGTATTGATGTATGTTGCAAGCAACAAAAAGAAATGAAAATATATGATTGAGAGAACAAATAGATATGGAGGTCATTGAAAGAATTAACTGAAGATGAATTGAACATACTGTTGGAAGAAATGTTAAGAAATGAATAGTTGAAATTCCAAAGATTGTAAAAATATCTAAAAGAGAAAACATATGATGTGGTAGATGAAATAAGAAATTTAGTGCATTGTGAGAAAGAGAGGCTATGGATCAGAGCATCTAGATTACTCTTGGAAAAATCTTGATTCTGTAATGAGTCAAAAATGATAATATATGTGTACACACACATGTTGGTTGGCTTGTATTCAAACTTTAGTGTGTTGAATTTTTCAGTTTGGCTTCTTTTTCACAAATTTTCATTTATTTCGCTCATTGCTTAAATTGTGGTTTCTTGAATTAAAAGTGAGAAGTCACTGGATCTCAATACCTGCAATGCTTAGTGCAGAGGTAGACTGGTGACCAAATGAGTTCAAGGTCAATGGATCATCACTCCATCTGTTCACTTTTGGTGCTTTAACTTTTTACTTCAACAAATCAATATACCCCAAGCTTTGAAAGATTTAGTGCAGTGGTACAATGGTGGCCATATGGGCTTAATGTCCCTGGATTGCACTTCTGGGTATGTGACTTTTGGTGATTGAAATTGGTATAAACTCTTGAGAAATAAACCATTCAATTTCTATTACTAATCCTCTGTGCATTTAGTGCAGTGATCGAGAGCTGGACTCTATATCTCAAGATCCATGAATCACATCTCTAATCATGTCACCTTTGGTCCTTGAACTTTTTTATTTTCACAAATCAGTGTACATCAAGCCTTGAAAGATTTAGTGCAATGATAGAGTGATGGATGTTTTAGCTCAAGGTTCATGGAAAACAGCACCAGTTGTTCATTTTTGGTACCATATTGATTATTTTGACCAATTAGCATAGCACTCACCTTAAAAGAGTCAGCGTAGTGAAAGAATGGTGGGCTCTTGGTATATGGATTGCAACTCTAGCTGTGTCTTTTTTATTACTTTAACTTCTTAATTCCTGAGTCATAAACCATTCAATTATTCTCCATTTTAGTGTATATCCAAATAAATGCCAATTATGTTGATCATTCTTATCACTAAACTTTATAAAAGTACAGCTCCTATTTCAATATTTTGAATCTTTTAATTATAAAATGTCTTTTAGAGAGATGATAATTTTAAAGAATAATATTTCTGTAGTGTAATTTTCATTACACCAACACACTCTCATGCAAGATATAGAAACTAGTCCTTATCTTGTGTGAGAGGGATGCAATGAAAATTACACTACAGAAATATTATTCATTAAGTGGATATATCTCTAGTCTAATGAATAATTAAGAAAAATTATTAATATACCTCCATCCAGTGGTTTATATCAAAGTTGTGAGGACAGTAAGTTTGACACTTATTAATTAAACAATAGTAATTGGTTATATATGTATTATGTATTGAACCGTAATCAAGATATGTGTAAGAGATTGTGATCTGATCCAATTGACGAGTGCTAATTCAGCACAAAATATGTATCTTGGGAATCGTACATCTTTTGCACATGTCTGTGGTCATATGTTTATGACTACACCCCACTACAATATGTTAAAAGCGGATAGAAACCAGTCCCTATCTTACGTGAAAGTGGTGTAAATTACACTACAGAAATATTATTCATTAAATGGATAATCTTTAGTCTAATGAATGACTAATAAAAATTTATTAAAATGTTAATTTTATTTAAAAGATGAAATCATTTAAAAATGAATGTTACTTTGTGTAACACAATGGAAATTGAAAACAATAATTAAAAGGTTTTTTTTTAAAAAAAAAAAACAATTCTTCTTTAATAGCCTCATTTCAAATATAATTTTACGCAATTTAACTGCTTAAATATGGACTATATAATAAAGTTAAATAATTAAGTTTTATTTTAAAAAGTTTTCTTTTTTTACATTTGCAAAATTTAAAAAAGCTTTTGTCAAATTCACCCATCGCAATCGGTTTTACAGTGCGGAGCGCAACCTGCATGACACAATAGCTCACCATTGTCTTCATGCATGGCTGTTACTTAAAGGCATTGGCCCAGAAACTGGTATTTTTAATTGATCTTTTCTGTCCAGAAATTGAATCTTTATTTCAGTGTACTCATGTCTATTTAAATCTTTGGCATATGACATTTAATTAAAAACAAGTTATAATCTTTAAAACAAACAGTTTTGCAAAATCTCTTTTTAATAAATGTATAAAACAAAAAATATTAATCACTAGATTAAAGAGGGATATTAATCTCATATATTTTTATCTTTAAGTAAGAAAACATATTCGGAATGTTTAAAATAATAGTTTTCAAATAAATACTTTTTTTATTATTTTAAATATAAAACTTTGTTCTTATATCTACGGAAATATATCTACGGAAATATATAACAGAATATGGGATCTTTTTTCTCCCGGTTTGTGGTTCAATGGTGAGCATACCAGACTCGGATACAGAAATCCTAGTTTGTAATTAGAGAAGGGATTGAATAAGAGCACGACTCGAAGTTGTTTTCTAATTATCTATCTAACGATTATTATATTTACAAAATTATAACAGGTATTCTCAAAACACAAAGTGTTAGCACTGTAATAAAAGACATCAAACGTTACCCAGGAAGCTAAGTACAATAAGCGGCAGTTATTATAGTGAAGTCTATTGTGAATAAGAACCTGCGTCAGAGAAATTTGTCTAATATATATATATGCATGAAAAGAATATTAATCAAATGTATGTCCCAATAAAAAATGAATGGTTCTCTCTCCAAGTTGTTTTGACGCACCAATTTCTGAATTATTACATTGATTACATCATAGTTTAGCTGTTTACCACAAAAATTTTAAGATGTATCATATTTGTAGTGTGAATTATAACATAAAATATGCAGCTCCTGTCACAATAAAATCTTGCAAAACATTTGAAAGCATATTAGTGACTCAAGCTATACAGCTATATGATGTTTAAACAATTTTAAAAATTTCAAGTCACAGCTAAATCGAATGTTGGATTATTATTCCATTGCGGGTTAAGACATGAACCACATTGATATATTTCATATCGTAATTCATGAATCCGATATGTGAGTGCCTTAACATTTTTGTGCTGAAAAGTTAAACTACATTTCTATGTGACACATACATTGATCCAGGAATGTTATTGCTGGCAGTCTAGAAAAGGAACCAACCACAGGTCTTCTTTATGTATATATCATTATATAAAAGAATCTTGTAATTCAATGATAATGCATTCATCTTCATGAATACGAACAACTGGAATTTCTCTCTGGATTGAATAAACTTAAAAACTTTTTTAATAATAACAGTCAATAAGTGGGTATGTGGTAAAATATTCAAACCTTCATCACCCGGCAATTGGAAAGCCAAATATGTATTACTTCCTCTTTGTCTTGTGATAGATTAATCAAATGGCTTGATTATTCAGGAAGATCATAAGAAATTCAAGTATCAGAAGTGCAGGATCTGGAATTAATCTGGGGATTTTACGTTCCAGCATCGGACACCCTTCTACTACCGTACTAAACCACCCAAGACAAAAGAAGTTTTACTTTACCTGCCTGTGTTTATGTTTATGAAAAGAATATAAATAAAACAGAGTTAGAAAAAAGACCTTAATAAAATAACCTAATGATTTAATGCTAAAAATTCATAAGAAGTTCAAACACCAGAAATGACAGATAGAACCACGATCTATGGAACTTGAGCTCCAGAGTCTGCCACTCTCGTTATTAAACAAAATAATTATCTCTTAAGATATTATTGGCTGATAGAAAACTTAAAGATTTGAAATTTGTAATGGGAAAATAGAATAATGTAATAGAAAACTTAAAGATTTGAAATTTGTAATGGGAAAATAGAATAATGTAAAATAATCAACCGACCTTATTTCTTGAGACTTCATAAGAAGTTTGAGTAATGGAGAAGTTTAATTATTGTTGATAAAGCTGAAGACAAAAAATATACATGGGAACTAGATGATGAAGAACCAGAAGAAAAAAAGTTCAACACGTCTTAATTAGCTAGGTGAGTGTTTTCAATTGGGATCTTGCGGCCTGCTAGAAAAACCATAGTGATACTCCAGGATACCGTGAAAGACAAAGAAGAGCACCGCCAGAGAGCTTTTTACATCTACAATTAAAAGTATAAAAAGGGATAATTGCTTATACCTACGTTCGGATTTCTGAGGACATATAGAATCAGCATTAAGCAAATTGAGCACCTTGCATGATTTGATGTCAGTAAAGTGGCAGACTGGAGTTCAAGATCAGTAGATCCCAACACAACACTGTGATTTTTAGGGTGATGACCTCCCAAGCATCAAACCATTTGGATACTTTGACCTGTATGATTTGGTACAGGCATAGAGGGGAAGGCTCAAGAACTCAAAATCCATAAATCATTACCTAACACTGTGACTTTCAGTGCTACTTGAATATCAGATGACTTCTCGTGCATCAAATCATTTGGTTACATTATCCTGTATGATTTAGTATAGCCATGGAGTGGCAATCTCAAGATCTAAACATCTATAAAACACAAGCCAACATTGTGTTTCAAAGTCTGAACATCAGATGATCTCCCACACATCAAATTATTTGATTACTTTGTCCTGTGTTGTTTCCTGTAATGGGAAAACAGCAAGATAAAGATCCAGAGGTTCACAAATCACAGTAACCCATGCCATGTCCAGTGCTCAAACTGCTTACAAATTCCCAGGCAATGAACTGTTTGATTATTTTGCCATCATGGTTTGGTGCAGCATAAAATGGTAGAATCTGGAGCTCATGGTTTATGGATTGCGTCACATCCTGTGTTCGAACTTCTTGTAAATCCTCCAATAATAAATCATCCAATCATTTACTAGAGAATACAAATATCAATAACATATATATATATTTAAAAATTAAATTAAATGAAGAAATGTTTTAAAATTCTACTTTTATAACATTTAAATTTCATTGTTGAACTTTTTTTGCTGAATAACTTTTAGCCCTAAGCTCCGTTTGGCAATTTAGAATTAATTAATTGTTAAGTCAAAGAGTTTAGAATATCGAATTTATAGCAAATGTAAGCAAAAAGACTGTTTTTGGCAAAAAATAAAAAAATAAAACTACACTGACGTATAAATCAAAGGTAACTGCTTTTAAATGACTCTTCAGCAAATGGCAGGTTGTTTTCAACGTTTTTTTTATATTTTTATGAGCCTTTGCTGTTTGTTTTTGATACCAATAAATGTCAAATAGTGAATAAATAAAAGTGTTTCAAGTTAATAAACAGGTCTGATGATTGTAAACCGAGAAGATTCGATGTTTAGTCATTTACATAGTTCATTTTTTTAAAGTTTGTGTTCTGAATATATATTGTGAGAAAAAATACAACTGTATAATAAATCGATGAACTTCATTGCGGGGGAATTTATGCGAATTTCGAGACCGGAAGTGAAAGCACGACCGCGGACATTAAGCTTTAAACTCGGCCATTTTTCTACTGCATAAATTAAATCTCTGGAGCCAATTAAAAACAAAAGAATAGTGATGAAGGTAATGGTAACAAGATCCGATTAATTATTGGATGCATTAATGGAACAATCAATTATTTCTTCTGGATTTTTCAGTCATGTCTGTATACATATAAGCAAAGCTGTTCAAAGAGAGACGTGATGGAACATTACATCCAAGTATAGAATTAAAAATAAAATATCCTTATTTTTTTAATTCAAGCAATAATAATATAATCATCAGCTTACCCATCTGCCAACACCATGACTTCTGATTCAAATTTTGGTGGAATTTGGAAATTTCACAGGTAGATCATCCAACTAGTTGGCTATGTATAGTTAGAAAGTAAAAACAAAACAAAAGCAATCGGACCAAACAGCAGCTTATTAAATTTACTGAATATTGTTTTTCTTTCATTCTGGGAAAGATTTAAGCCTTGCTAGTTCTACTTAATTTTTTTTTGCAATTATTGTCGTTACTTGGAGATTTTTTTGCTATTATTGTTATTATTTGGGTTGTTTTTCATTCTTTTACAACTTCTTTTTTAAATTAAAGGACAGATAGTTCTTATCCTTGGATCCAATCTGTAGAAGATAGGTTTCATACATTTGAATTACCATAAAAAGTCAGTAAAGTAAATTACAAATGATTGCATCATAATCCTAAAATCGCTATTTGTCATCCAACTTCATATTTCAGACATTGACACATTTGTTCTGGGACCTACCCTGATTGACCTGATGTAGTCATATAAGTGCAAACTTTGAAGATGTGGGTCCATGTATCATAGCTCAATTCTGTTATTTCTGGTATACAAATCATTTATGAATTTCTAAGACAGCAAAAAAGAATTTGATTAATATATAAAGTCTTTTAAAAACTGATACATAGAATCTCTTGACTGCATTCAGTTTCTAACTTCCTTACCTATTATTCATCATCAAAGCCACTTATCATTACTTCAATATGACAATCAGCAGGAAGACTTTTAGCTGACAAAAACATATAGCTTCCTGCTACATTTTATAGTATCTACTTATGAATAATCACCATTTTCATGTGTTGGTGAGATTTTTGAATATTTTGATAGCAAAATACTTATGTTTATATGTATTAGTGTTTTGTGATTATGTGTATTATCAGCAGCAGACACAAGCAAATGAATATGGTCATTCCAATTTGAAAACAGTACTACTACTACTACTATTTTCTACTACTATTATTACTATTACTGCTGCTGCTGCTACTATTACTACCTATCACTATTACTACTATTAATACAATAGATATGAGCTTGTGATGGCTATAGAAAATAGTCCATGTACCACAAATACATTCATATTTCCAATACCATGTCTAATTGTAGCTCTTTTTTTTTTTGGTATCATATTTTCAGAGATAACTTTCCAATACAAACAAACAACATTGTAATTCTTTAGAATGTTTTCGAAACAATCTTTATAATTTAAGTAATATCTGCCCTCTCCATGAACTTCATACCCAAGTTCACTATAAAATGTTTTTAGAAAATCATGTACCATTTATTCATTTCATACAATCAAACCAATGAAGATACAATCTTACAATAATGAACACTAGCATACCACATTCTGTATGATTATTGACTGGTTTTATGATCTTGATATTATTTTTAAATTTACAGAATGTCTTTAAATGAAATAATGAATAGTATTTCTATAGTGTAATTTTCACTATATCACTCTCACACAAAATAGGGACTGTTTTCTATCCACTTTTAACACCTTGTGGGGTGATGTAATCATAAACATATGACCCAAAACGAGAAAAAGATCTATGATCTCCCAGATCCCCATTTCATACTGAATCAGCAATCATCAAGTGGCCCAGACCACAATCTCTTACACATATCTTTATCATTGTTCGAGATAGATAGATAGATAGATAGATAGATAGATAGATAGATAGATAGATAGATAGATAGATAGATAGATAGATAGATAGATAGATAGATAGATAGATAGATAGATAGATAGATAGATAGATAGATAGATAGATAGATAGATAGATAGATAGATAGATAGATAGATAGATAGATAGATAGATAGATAGATAGATAGATAGATAGATAGATAGATAGATAGATAGATAGATAGATAGATAGATAGATAGATAGATAGATAGATAGATAGATAGATAGATAGATAGATAGATAGATAGATAGATAGATAGATAGATAGATAGATAGATAGATAGATAGATAGATAGATAGATAGATAGATAGATAGATAGATAGATAGATAGATAGATAGATAGATAGATAGATAGATAGATAGATAGATAGATAGATAGATAGATAGATAGATAGATAGATAGATAGATAGATAGATAGATAGATAGATAGATAGATAGATAGATAGATAGATAGATAGATAGATAGATAGATAGATAGATAGATAGATAGATAGATAGATAGATAGATAGATAGATAGATAGATAGATAGATAGAAAGATAGACAAGAGGATAGACAGATAGATAGACAGATAATACATATTAAATTACTACAGTTTAATTAATAAGTGTCAAATGTACTGCCCTCACAATTTTGACACAAATCACATAATGAAAAATATGTGTAAGAGATTGTGGTTTGGGTCAACAGATGAGTGCTGGTTCAGTATGAAATGTACATCTTGAGTATCATAGATTTTTTCATACGTCTTTTGCCATATGTTATGATTAGATCCTTCTACAATGTGTTAAAAGTGGATAGAACCCAGTTCCTACCTTGTAAAAATTACACTCCAGAAATATTCATGATTGGATAGTCTGTTGTCTAATGAATAAACAATGAAAATTATTAATATCCTTCAATGAAATGTTTTTAATGCCTTTATGTGTGACATTTGGGTGTCGAAGTCTTACTTCCATGCAATAAACTAAGTAAAATAACAGGTGTGTATACATTAGTTTAATTGCAGTAATTATTTCCTTGAAATGAAATTACCTATTTTTTAATTTATTAAAAGCAACAGCAGTGCATCCGAAACTGTGCTACACTTTAACATCTAAATCCAATTTTCTACTTAAAAAGCTGTTATTTAAATTGGCTTAAATTCTTAACTATCTTAAAAGTTGTGGAAGATTTTTTTCCACCTCTGGTTGATAAAGAACGTGTTTTGGAGCATTCATTAATACAAAAGTTTTTATATGTTGCAGTTAAAATATTCTGTATGTGTATATGCACATAAATCCTGAAGTATGTGCAACAGTATTAATCAAATAGTAATCCCTGCGTAGTCAAAGCAATTATAGAGAGACACACTCTAAACCTTAAGGCCCATGAATCCTGACTCCATCTGGTGCTTAAATTTTATATGACCTCTCAAACATCAATCACCGATTATTTATTTAAACAAATAGTATAAGTAATAAATATATGGACATGAGTTACTTCTTAAATATCTCATTACAAAAATAGGATTGACCACATTGAATCTATTGACGTATATACAAACTTTAACATTTCAAACTGTCTTGATATAACTAACTCTATCAGTTGATCATTACAGTGAAGCAAGTTTAAAATAACAACCAGAAAAAATATGCCTATTTAAAGACATCTTCTGAAAAAATATGCTGTTCAAAATAATATTCACCGATTATTAGCCAAGTTCTTTCTTGCAGCATTAAAATCAATATATGCTTTCAAACCTATGCATTAATAATAATAAATTATTACCAAACTATCTAACTTAAGCAATATTAAAAAGAGTAGTTTTTAGTGCCGTTTTGTGCAAGCTTGAATAATCTTTGATTATACATTCAAGCTTATAGTGGAGAATGGCTCTTGTTCTAATCAGGACATTATTAAACTATTAAAATTCTTAAAACAATTTTAATTATTAAGAATTGCAAGTAATAACAAGCTACTATTAATGATGACTCATTGTGCAATGTGATGTGATGCGCTATGGCTTCTTTACCGAATTCAGGAATCTCTTGGCCACTATGCCCAGGGAAACTTGTTAGTTACCTTACTTTTTCTTTTCATTCCACCCTAAGTTTTTCCCATATTCTTCTCTATCCTGCTCCATTCCATTTCCACAATGTCATCTTTGTCCACTCTATGACCTTTATATCTAGATCCGCATTATCTTTTTCCAAACCCAGCATAAAAACCAAAGACTCACTTTCTGTATAATTACTTTGTTTATATTTATTTTCCCCACAACTTCATTATTTTCCCCCTCCTGCCTGTAGACATTTACATTCAATTAAGAGATGTCTAATATTTTGTATGCCTTCCTTATATAACTGGCAGACTAAATCACCCACATTTCTCCATGTGTATATTCCCTTGTTGCTAAAGATCCTGTTTGAGCCTTAAACAGTAAACTACTTTCCTTAATATTATCATGAATTAACTCACATCCATCTTTGCAATTCCCTATTTCTTATTAATGCATCTATTTTTCTATTCTATTCTTTGCTACTACATCCTATAGCCTAATAGTGACATCTATCTTTCTGAAGAAAACCTAGTATGTATAAATATAGTACAATGTTTATTCTAGAAAGACAAAGAGAAAAAGATTTTTGGATTGGAATGTTGGACAGCAAAAAATAGCATTGATTTGTTATTAGTGATGATTTTAAAAACTAAGAGACACAAACATGGCCCAAAATTGGAATTTGGTTATTTGTGATGATATCATAACCATCCATTTTTGGTAAAGATTATTTCTCATTAGGTAAAATAAAAGAAACATTTAATATGACAACAGTTCAGTAGACAATGCACTTTTATATGCCACCTTGCTAACAATTACGTTGTAACATGCTAATGTTTTGAATCAAATTTCATATCCAAGTATCTATAAACTTGAAATTAGTTTACATAATAAGAAAATAGTAATAGAAGAATTCTAATAAATTATTCACTGTTTGGGTACAATCCTAAAAAAGTCTTTTAGTAATAATGGAAACCATTTAGTTAGAAAAGTAATTGTAGAAATTTTCGTTGCTTCACAATCTCATATTCATTGATGAAATTCATTTATTTGTTAAATCAATACTTAATGACTGGTATTAATGATAAAGGTCACCATTGTCTTATTTGTAATAAAAAATCCAGAAGATGGAAGAGAATGTTACGGATGAAGTAGGGAAAGTAAACTATGAGACAATATTGATAAGAGATTGACTAATTAGAGAATGTGGAGATATAATTGCAAGGGGAAATAGAAACAGGTATGTAAAAATATGCCTGCCTGGAGCTAGAATTAGGAATGTTGTAGATAAGGTAAAGAAACAAGGGAGTAGATATGTGTATGTTATGGTAGGGACTAATAATTTGTCAGAGCCATAAGAGAGAGGAATGGATGAGTACATAGAAATGATTAGTAATTTGACTAAGATTAAAGGAAGAGTAGAAATAGTTGGATTATTACCAAGATTTGACAATAGGTATATGTTAGATAGGCATGTTCTATAAGTTAGAGAAATAATGATATGTTTGTGGATGTGAGGGATTTTTTTTATAGTAAGAGGGAGTTATATATATATATAGTAAAGATGGATTGCATTTAGCAAAACAAGGAAGTGAAGTTTAAGGAGTTTGATTTATAAGGAATATAGTATGGGAAAATTATAAAGAGGGGAGGGTTTTTTAAATTGCATTGTTATTAGAAAGAAAAAGAATAGATGGGATGTAAAATTAAATATAGTAAGAGGGAGTTATATATATATATAGTAAAGATGGATTGCATTTAGCAAAACAAGGAAGTGAAGTTTTAGGGAGTTTGATTTATAAGGAATATAGTATGGGAAAATTATAAAGAGGGGAGGGGTTTTTAAATTGCATTGTTATTAGAAAGAAAAAGAATAGATGGGATGTAAAATTAAATAAAGGGTGGCTGATTTAGATATAAATGTAGCTATGGAGAAGGAATGGGCTTGTAAAAATAGTAAGCAAGTTATTTACAAATGTAATGGAGAAGAAAGAGTCAAAATAATTTATAAAAGAATAGTCAGGAAAGAAGAAATTGTTAGAATTGGATATTTGAATATGCAAAGTGATAGGAGACCAGAAAGTGGCTGGAATTAACCAAAGCAGTTAAAAATGAACAGCTTGAGGTAATAGCAGTAGTGGAAACACATCTAAGAGAAGAATCTATACTGGAAGACTTGGTATGGCAGAGTATACACAGAAAAGAAAAAGAAAAAATGGTTAATGGTATAGGAGTTATGTCAAAAAAATATTTACATACTGTTAAATGTCAAGAACATTTGTGATTTGAGATATGCTTAGGAAGACAAGAATGGATGGTAGCTATAATATATGGCCACTGGAGAAAGTCAAACAATAATAGAGTGGAACAGTAGCATATATGAATGCCTAGTTAAAGATATGCAGAGTTTCAAAAAAAAGGAAAGAGAATTATAGGGGATATGAATGGGCATATTAAAGAAATAGATGATATAGATAACAAGAATAGACCACTTTTGAAGAAAAAATAGCGAATTTGAGCATTGGAAATTTATCGAATAGTTATGAGGGACAATTCGTATGGTCTAAAAATAATATAGTTCAAACAATAGATTATGTATTAGTAGAGAAAGAGGGAATGAATAAAGTATGAAAAATTAAAGTGTTTAATAATGAAAAGAGAGAGTATGTAATAGTGCTTATAATTTTTTTATAATAGAAATGGTTAGTAATGTGATGGAAAATAGTAATAAAAAAGAAAGGATAGTGAAAGATGTGGATGGAGAATGAATGATGAGAATAAGAATATAAAATAAAAGTTGAAGAATTCATGGAAGAGTTGGTTGGGGATGAATATAAGGACTGGTGTGGTAAAGTAGAAAAAGTGGCAACTAGAGATTTAGGTGAGAATATTCAGAAAATAAAAATAATAGATAAATGAGAGTTAGTAAAAGTGTAAAAGAAAGGAAAATTGCATGCAGAAAATATAAGAATGCTATTAAGAACAAAGAAAGTGAGAAAGATGTTAATGTTAAATGGGCAAAGTATTTTTTAAAAAAAAGGGTGGCTAAAATAGGTAAATTATATAGAGAGAATGAAATTAAATAGTAAATTGTTGGAGGATATTAGAAGAGATGGAAGTAAAAAAATTTGGAAATACATTAAAAGAAATAATGTAGGAGAGAGAGAAATAGTATTACTAGATGATGAAGGAATAGAGTGTAGCTCTAGAGAAGAATTAGTGACACTCTTAAACAAATATGTAATGGATATAGGAAACATGTTAGATGTGAAAAACAGAATGATAACAAACATAAAAGCATATAGTAATGGAAAAACTAAGTTTACAGAAATGAACTGAATAAGACAGAGAAGAAATTGAAAAATGGAAAAGCAAGAGGTTTAGATGGATGGACAGCAGAGATGGTAATGAAATTAGGACATAGGGCAAAATTAAACCTATTATCAAGTTTTAATAAGATGGCACAGAAGAAAGATTTTCCAGATAGTTGGAGTAATATAAGAGTAAGGCCACTATTAGAAGGGTAAGATTCATAGAAATTTGAACAATTATAGATTGATAGTGGTAACGTCAATGTTATATAAAGTTTTTGCATATATGGTGGTTGGAAGGGTCACAAAATGGAAGAAAGAAAATAATATAGTGAGAGAAATGCAAGGCAGTTTTTAATCAGTGAGGCATATAAGAGATAGTTTATTTGTAGTTATACACCTTATAGATATGAGTAGAAATACAGGTAGACAGTTATATATGGTTTTTATAGATATAGAGAAGGCATATGAAAGAATAAATAGAAATATATTATGGGTATGTTCAACAAATTTGGGAATGGATGGAACTTTCATGGATATTATTAAGATATTGTATGAAAATAATTACAATACATATCAATTAGGGAGTATAGAATCAGTTAAAGTGAGTGGGACTAAGACAAGGATGCTCTATGTCACCTATTTTATTTTTGTTACATTTGCAAGAAATGAAGAGGGCAATAAAAAGACTAGGAAGATGAGTTCAAGATACCATTAATAGGTGGCAAGAGAGTATATACATTATCAGCTCTTTTATTTGTGGATGATGTCTTCTTGTGCACAGAAAAAAGGAAAAATATGTAAGTTATGCTGATGGCATGTGCAAGAGTGGTAAAGAGATGGGGATTAAATTTAGTGGAAAAAAATCAAAAGTAATGATGCTTAATACTGGGGAAAGAGAAGACAAAGAATTTTAATTGAGTGACATACATATTCTTAAGTATGATGAATAGGTATACCTATTGGGGAATCATCTTAAATAATCAGAGAAATTTCTTGGATGAATGGGAGAAAAAATTGATAAATGAAGCAGAGAAATGAAAGGGACTAATAAAGAAATTAACAGTGCTTTCATATAATAAATATGATATAGCTAAAATTATATGGGAATGGCAGTAGCAGGGTTAACATATGGTAATAATGTGTTATGTGTGAATAAAGGAGTGTTAGATTATTTAGAAAAAGTACAAAGAGAAGCAAGAAGTCATGCATTAGATGCAGTTGTGTAGACGGCAAAGGAGGCAATTCAAGGAGAAATGGGATGGTCAAGTTTTTATATGAGATGCAAAATGAAAATGTTTGGTAGATTGCAGTTTATGGATAATAAGAGAATAGCCAATATTGTATTTAATTGGGTTGTCTGAAAAGGGCAGACAACAAGATGGGCAAGAAAAATAGTATTGTATGCAGAAAATTTGGATAAAGAATTTATGTCAGTATGCTTATCCAAAAGATGGAATGATTGTGAGGAGAATTGTTGAGTGTTATAGTGGCAAGGAATGGGATAGAAAAATAGATGTATTAATAAAAAATAAGGATTTGGAAAAATGGATAACTAGTATGAAGAGTAAAATGAGTTTAAATATATATAGAAATAAACAGAATATTTGGTGCAAGTTAATTTATAATAATAACAAGGAAAAGTACTGTTTAAGGCTTGAACAAGATCTTTAGCAACAAGGGAATATACATATAAATGGAAAAATGTGGATGATTTAGTCTGCAAGTTGTGTAAGGAAGGCATAGAAAATATTAACCATCTGTTAATTGAATCTAAGTGCCTGGAAGCAGAAAGGGTACAAATAATGAAGTTGGAAGAATAAATATAAACAAAGTGGTTATATAGAAAGTGTGTTCTTATGTTTTTATGCTGTGTTTGGGAAAAGATAAGGGAATTTTGATATAAAAGCCGTGAAGTTGACAAAGATTATGTTGTGGAAATGGAATGGAGCAGGATAAGAAAATAATATGGGAAAAACTCAGAGCTGGGAATGGAAAGGGAATGTAAAGTGTCTAACAGATTTTTCTGGGCATAGTGACTGAGAGATTCCTGATTCTGAATAAGGAGAAGTCACAGTGCATCACATCACTTCAGTTATAAAAAAAGTAAATATGTAATATTTGATTCAAACTTTAATCAAATTAGAAAATTCACATTACTCCACTTACAAAATAACAGCACACCCATAATTATAACTCAGCACAAATAAAGATGTACCTATTTGTAATTATTTACATGTTAAAATGCTAAAGATTATTAATAATTTGTTCATATTAAGACAAAGATAACGAGATGCCACTAAAGTCTAACAAGTATATGAACATATAATTGTTGTTGTTTTTTTTAAAAAAATAAATCATTAAAAATATCAGATGCAAAAAATAACCCTTAATGGGTTATTTTATCAGAAAACTTTTTTAAAGTAAGATGGTGATGTCACAGTTTTGGAATACAAGATAATTTGGCATTCTGGCTTAAAACAGTACAAACTAAAAAAAAACACTTCAGCGATGAAAATATTATATATACTGAAAATATACGTAATATCAATTTAAGTTTCTATTATGTTTTCAATTTTAAGATTATGAAAAGGCATTTGATTCTATAAGCATTTCTGTAGTGAGTAAAACTTTAAACCACCAGGATGTAGATCCAGTATTTTTTCTGGAAAATATTGATCAACCTTGTGGTATAGTGGAACTAAGAAGATTAACATCGAGAAGGGTGATTCCATATCTCCAAAATACTTTACAGCAGTTTTACATAAGTATTTTGTATATTAATAATAAGGGATACCAAGAGAGTAAACAGAAGTGGGGATTATTTAAGTCATTTAAATTTTGCAGATGATGTGACTGTTTTTGCAAACAATGCTTCAGAGCTTCAGGAAATGTAAGAGTTATCACATGAAAGTAATAAAGTAGGACTAAAGATAAACAGTAAAAAAAAATAAAGAATGCTCAATGGATTTTGTTAGAAGAAAAAGTAAAGATTGATAATCATGAATCAAAAGAAATTATTAACTATAAATGACTTGATATTAAAAGTAAATATATCCATATGCTTGAAAAGCAAATTGTTTTCTATTAGAAGTGTTTTACCAGTTCCTACTTATTGATCCAAGATTTGAAAACTTAAAAACAAGATGGCAGCTTCTTACCACTCAGCAGAGTATTCAAAGATTTACATTAGAAATAACAAGAAAAGATTGAAAATAAAAAACAAGGATGAAAAAATAAGCAATATACCACCAATAACATTGAAACAATGCTTTAACTATTTAACATTTTTTGTTCCACCTAGTGAGAGGTTTTGAAAATACTCAACCTTTCATTTCTGTATAAATCTTTTTTATACTAAAAGTCAATACGATTTTTTTTTAATTTAATTATATAAATTAGTAATATTTTTAAAAAAATCACATATAACCTTTTTTAAATATTTAAAGACTAACTTGTAAATAAAAATTATATACCATAAACATCAGCAGCTAAGTTAGTATAAAAACTCAGAAAATGAAAGAATTCTTTTTTATTTTAGTTTTTTTTTTTAATAAAAACAAATGAAGATAGATTTGTGATAAATCTATCAACTTTGTCTTGCAATCTAATATTTTCTTTATAATTATTAAAATATTTAAAAAAATCTAACAACGTTTCAATTTTGACAGGTTATAACATTAGCGATAAGCATCATGTGACGTGTCATCAAGAAGAAAAGAAAGCCTTAAAATAATTTTTTGCTTTAAATAAAAATAAAGTAAAGGTGGTTGATATTTTCTAACTGTACATGAGATATTGACTTCATCAGATTTTTTTTCAGTTATAAAAATCAATAAAAGTAACATGGTCAAATTTACAACATTAAAAAATCCTAAGCTAATATGAGTTACAATTATGGCAAAACTACCTTCTAAAGCCATTGAACTATCATGCTTTTTCTGGGAAAACACTCAAAGATTTTAAACAAATATGAGAATGATTAAGAAACTAAAATGTAGCCTTCCTGGTTAAATTATTAGAAGAGTTGATAATTGGATCTCAATAGAGTTAAAAGACTTAGAAAAGACTATTTGTGAGATGGATGGATAAAAAAAATGGCTGCTGTATTGTGGATAACAGAGACTAGAGTTCAAAGAAATTAAACTCAGAAAGATCTTCATCCTGCAGTGAATCAGTGATGATGGTGATGATGATTAACAAATGTTCTATTGTAGTATAGATCAAATTAAACATTACTAACATGATGTTCCATTTCTGGATCTAGTCAGCAGATGTCACTGAACATCCCTAGATAATGATCATTAATCCCTTCCTATATTTTGTGCTTAGATCAATAATGATCAATGTGATCAGAACAGAGTTAAAAAATTGTGATAGCAGCAATATCAATAACAAAATGGTCTAAAACATGAAAAGATTAGAATATTTGAAGAACCACTAAATTAAAATTGATCAATTAGCTCAATTTTTTTAATTGCTATTTATGTACCTGAGATATGAATGTAGAGATAAAATACAATGGATGCATTTCAAAATAAGAGATCATATCTAATTTACTATACTGTTGATAGGGTTCATTTGTCAGTTTTAGAAGATTCTAAGGTCAACAAATGAGTGTCAGTACTAACACAGATGGATGATGGGATATCTTAAATACATAATGAGAAGAGCCAACACTATAGAAAAACATAATTAAAGGAAAAATTGAATATCATCACCCATGGGATCACATTCCAATGTGATAGATGGATTAATCATTGGTCATGATTTTTGTGAAGTGTAAAGTATGGTCCAAAATTATAAAATGTGAAAGCAGACAATAAAGTTGCTTAATATGCTGTCATATCCTTTCAAGATTTACAGATCGAAATATGGGTGCTTTGCTTAAGCAGCTTTCCAAATATATAATATCTATCAATAAACTATAAATAACTAACCACTAGGTGGTTTCTAAATGTAAGACATGATACGGCCCAAAGTTTAATAAATCATAGAATCTACAATCTGTTGTCAAGACAAGCTTTACAGTTATGTTTAAACTTTTTTTACACAGTAACGCCACCTAGTGCAAGCTCTAGTAATCACTAGGTGCCAGATGATTATAATTTTAAATCCCCATCCAGTGCCTTTTCATTCAATATTCCAAGACCAGTCTTTAGCTTACAGCCCTCATAAATGAAAGGCATTGGATCTGGGACCAGTGCACTTAGATTTTTTGATATATTGATCCCTTCAACACCCCTTTTTATTTCTTAGGTTCACTATAAAGCTATCAGCCCATAATGAAAATATACTGTTTTTTTTTACAATCTATGATAATTTATTTGCATAGTCCATACAGATCTGAATCAAGTTCAGTATCTATATATTTTGGGATCTTTGTTTTTTAATAACCATAGTTATCATTATTATTTAGTTAGCATCTATTGATTACTAGACTTTGATCTAGGAGCATTATTGTGTTGAAAAATTGCTACCATTTAACAGCTTGTGTAAGCATAAGGAAGGATTGTTATGTAATCTTTTAATGGTTCTATAAACTTGTAGGAGAATGGAAAATCTCAATCTGTTACAGTCAGGTGTCAGCATTCAAACAGAAATTAGAAAAAATCCATCTTTTATCCACTGAAGTTGCCTTAAAGTTCATTTTATATTCCATGGATCATATCTTACATTCAAATAATGGGTGAGTCTAGACTCCATCTTATCAAGATTGGGTTGAACATTCATCACTACAAACCTATGCATATTCAGAGAGACAACATATAGCCAATGGCAAAAATGAGCCACTAGGCATTGATACTTACTGAATCTGAATGTTGCCATTAAAGATGGGAATCTGGCAATAAATGTCAGTCAGTTTAGAAATAGAATCAGAGAACACTGTCATTAATCTGAAAGGCAGAATGCACATTATTCAGAGAACTACTGTCACAGAGCTGAAAGACAGCATACACATTTCTCCTTACTCATTCTGGCATAATTACTATCAGACAATTGAAGATAGAATTTTTGTTCTGCAGACTATAGCTATCAACACTAAATGGTTGACACTGTAATGCAAGTCTACATTTAGCACTGGAAGCTGCTAGAATCTAACATTGGCATGAAACAAGCTGTCAAATTACAGCCAGAAGTATCACAAACTTACTCATGAGGTAGGCTTCCAAGATACAACTGGAAGTAGTAGGAAACTTACAAAGGCAATTGCATTCTCCTAGAACTAGAAGCTATACTTTGCCAAATATAGCAGGCAGAATATAGTCATCATAAATATAGTGTAAATATGGAAGTGTACATTTGTTATCATATTTGTTAATAAATATAATATTTGAAATTTGCAAAGAAATCAAGTCATATGTCACATGACCTAATTTAACAAGCTTGTATTACAATTATTATATAGAGAGCTCACAAACAAGCTCTTAACAAGCTTTGCAGAATATCCCAATCCCAGACCGGTTTCGGCTACCTGAATATTGTAGCACCTCACTGAGGAAGACAATAGCTGAAACCAGTTTGGGATTGGGGATATTCTGCAAAGCTTGTTAAAAGCTTATTTGTGAGCTCTATATATAATATTAGAAATTTATTGCCACATGTTTGTGTTTATATATGAATTCATTTATAAACATAATACTATATCTTTAGCTATTAGCATACAACTTAAATATTTAATTACTCTTGTTATTGTTTTCTGATATAATAAAAGAAAGTAATCAAGAATGATAATTTCAGGTCCAACTTTATTTCATATTTGTCTAACTTATTCTGATGATGTCTGTTTTATAAAATTGGGTATGAAGTTTGTTAAATTTAAATAATTCTTCAGAAATTCAAATCCCTGTTGCAGCTTTAACTCACACTGTATAATCCAGTCATAATTCATTTTTTAATATTATTATTTGATAGTTGTGTTATGTTAATCTGCATATTATTGAAGCTTTGATATGGTCTATTTCAATGTGTAGATGTAAGGCATGGATATTGGGGAAAATAGGATACTGGTAGAATTACTGCTTTTGGAATGAAATGATATTGAAAAATGCTTGGGATACTAATAAATGAGTTTTGATAACATGCTAAAGCAAAGACAAAGAATGTGATGAGATAGGCAACACACTGGAAAATGATGTCATGTTTAGAAATTGAGAATGCTCAAAAATTAAGAGCATGACTGTTATTAATGAGTAAGGTCACAGAATGGAAGTTAACAATATTGGAAATATATGATCACAATTTTTTATGGTTACACAATCCATTAAAACAGTAGGAACTCTCCCCATACAGTAATGCTATGGCTTACACTAGATGGCACTGTTGTATGGAAAGTGTTTTATTGAAAATTAGTAGAAAAAGCATGGGGGGAATGGTATAGAAATAGCTCATGTCCATCTTCGTTGAAACAACTGGTCACGTCAATGAGGTTAACTACGTTAATCGGTAGCAAGTAACAGCTAATAGTTTATATCATTTGCTCATAGTCTTCAACTGCCTATTTATTCCAACTTGCCTTCAGTCAGAATAATTTATATACATACAGCAGAATGTATATATTAATATTGTTTACGTGCTTTGTTATTTTAGAGTATATATAATGAACCACTTTGAACTTTTACTCCAAAAATTGAAATTACATCATATTCTTCTACTTATTTTAATAAATTTGATTGATTAGTAAATAATAATTAATAGGTTATTCTTTTTTTTTTTTTCAATACATTATTGTGATTTTAATTCCTTTTTTGAAACAATAAAAAGATAATGACCGTGTCTGTTAAAATTTGAGATGTGGCAAAAACATTTGTCTCAGATCAAAAGTATCTGATGTCATCAAAGACAATCTTTATTCCCATACACCTGGTGAATAATTTTCACCTGTCAAATCTATGATTATACGTCTTTGTTGAAAGGGGATCATATTTCCTATTTTTGACATTTTTTTATCTTGAGAATAAAATCTGTTTTAGTCAGTTTTTTATAAATGTACGTAAAATATTGTTATTCAAAGATGGAAGTAACCATAACAACGACCTTTGACTTTACGATTATTATTAGAAATAATATTTATACTGTATGTCTTAAATTAAGTCTGTTTGCAGATATCAAGTTGTAGCTTACATTATTCTGTGTAGATTAGATAGAAATGTCGTAACCTACCCGATCTAAGTTGTTCTCAAGAAAGCTAATTAGCAAAGCAGTTTTAAATCAGGAGTGAAAATTAATTTAATCTAAAAAAAAAATATTTGATTGTGTTTTTAAAACACTTTAAATGTTCAATTAAATCAATTTGTCTTAATTATAGACGTTTTTCTACTGAAAGCAACAATATTTATCAGCCGTGCTGGCGTTTTCTCTTTGCTTATCACCTGCTCAGCTTTGAACACTTTGGCCCGCTAATGAGGAATTCTGGCGAAATTCAAAAGCTAATAGTTCTTAAATTGGTTCACATTTAAGAAAAGTAAATAAACTGTTAGTTTGTTCAATTAATAATGGGCCAGACTACTCACCTTGTCACTTTAAAATGCTTTATTACACCTGTACATAATTTACGTTGGAATCTTGCCTTTTTTTGCCCAGTTCATTTAATAATGCCCGTAATTTTATTAGTCAGAACGTAAAAATCAAAAGACTGCCTTCAAAAATTGACTCTTTTCTAAAAAAATTAAAATATGTAAATATATTATTTAGCACTTTATTCATGAAACCTTTTGCTCGAAGCCTACTAGCAACCCTTTTAGGCGCGTTATCTAATAATAATCAAGTAGCCACTCATTAAAGAGCAGAGCCAATATTAATTAATAGGGGGGGGGGGATAAGAGAAATAAAAAAAACTGCTTTAGAAATATGTTTTACGATGATTACACAAACCAACATACGAGCCACAAATACACTCATATAAAGAACATGGTGTTTCATTTTCCCGTCTATTTGATGTTTTGCGATGTTAACATCTTCAACAGAAAACGTTTTTTCCTCAAATATTTCAATGCCAGGTCTAATTGCTGTTCTCCAGTGTATCCTATTCTCTGCCATATCGTTCCACTGTAAATAATTGGTAATTGCACTTCTTTAGAATAGAATGTCTTCGGGGTAACCCTACAATATAATCGGGGCCTACCTCTTCCACAAAAACCATGATCAAATTCCCATAAAAAGTTGCATTATTCATTCATTTTAAAATTTCTAATCATCGCATGATCATCATTTCTTATGCTTGCACATAACTGTTATTAGATCCTAAGATCTAGGTGCAGTGCTCTCAGATCTAAGGCTCCTCACTGACAAAGGCCACAGCCAGAAACTAGTCTGGTGGTATTGGATGAGTAGGCACTAGATGGGGATTTTATGCACAAGCCTTCTGGTATCCATTGATTACTCTGGCTGGCACTGAGTGGCACTACTGTATGAAGAGTTTTGCCTGTTTTAAAATGTCTAATCTAACTTGAAAGTGTAATTTTATAATAGTGGACTTTATGGTATCATCCATCCGACAAGTGGAAGAATATATTGATTGATTTTATGATCTTATTATATTTTTAAAATTTGATTTCTCTACTGCATTTATATTGTAGTGATAGGATGTCCAAGTCTCACTTCCATACAATAAATTAGATAGAATTGCAGAAATATGTTCAGTTGACTTAGTTGCAATACTTGTTTATCTGAGATGAAATATTTCATCTGTTAAATTGTTAAAAGCAGAAACATACCATTTGAGTCTGTGCTGTATCTACATCTAAGTCACCTTTCTACTTATAAAACTACTAAGGTATTTAAAGTGGTTTACATACTGAAGTTGTTAACCCATTGCAGTATTCAAGGTCAAGGTATAAACACATAATGTATAATGAATATGTAAATAATAATAATTGTATAAATATAATGAATATGTAAAACAATAATAATAATTGTATAAACGGAGAATAAAAGTAATAACTGTAATGTATAATAAAAATATAAAATAACTGTATAGTAATTAAGAATAACGATTGTGTAAAATTGCAATGTTATTAAATCATAGAAAGTTGTATAATAATAGAAAGCCCAGCTGACCTTATAGGGTCAGAAAACTATGTAAAATACCATATATGGTGAGAAACGTAAATAATACTGTCTGTATATGAAAACGTAAGTGAAAACACCATATATGGTTAGGAATGTAAAAAACTCCAGAAGTCTTGAGGGGTATATAAACCCCCATAAACTAAACTAATTGTTCTTATGTTCTGATGTTCTGAGTATGTTCTGAGTTTTAATTATGAGTCAGAGACTCCTGCCTCTGTAAGTCCAAAGCAGGACTAGGGTATTTTATGCAGGTCACCACGACCTTTTATTATTTTATTATGCCTTATAATAGGCGATGTATATAGTTAAAATTATTCGTATTAAAGTATAATCTTACCATCTCAATTCTGCCTTTGTCCATTTATTTACTTGCTGGTCATAAGACACAGCAATTAGTGCAGTAATGACAGGAATAGAATAAGATACTGCAATTGGCGCAGTCGACACAGGAATCGAATCAAAGAAAGTGGCAATTAATACAGGAACAGAACTGCATTAAAAATTGGCTCGGTCATCATAGGATCGAATCTGCAAATAATTGCCTAAACAGCAAGCTGAGACAAAGCGTAACTGGATTCAAATCAATAGAGAAATGGTGAGCATATTGCAAGTTTCTATTTGCGAATTTAATGTAAAAGATCCTAGTGATTGGCCACTGTATGTTCAGAGAATAAAAAACTACTTTATACTAAATAGTATTACGGAGAATACTGTAAATTTAGCCTCATTACTTTCTTTGTAGGCCTGAGGGTAATCAAAATAGCGAACAAACTATGTGGAAATTCACCAGAGACACAAAAATATGATGATCTCGTAACACAGCTAAATGAATATTTTAATCCCCAGCCATCCAAGTTTGTTGCTCGATTGCACTTTAGAGGCAGAAGGCAAAGAAAGAATGAGAAAATAAAAGAATATGACATTGGTTTAAGAGAGATGGCAAGGCCATGCCTTTACAGTAAATATTTAGAAGAAGCCCTTCTAGAACAACTATTATACGGAATAATTGATGACCAGTTTAGACAGATCTTACTGGCAATAAAAGATGTAACCTACGAAGAATCTATCAGATGTGCAACAGCTTATGAATTGCAGCTAAACCAAGTGAGAGAGAGTTCAGAAGCTTCACAGAACCACTTCAAGATACAAATTTTAAACGTCTGAAGTTAAGCCCAAAACCGATAAATAAATTAAATGTTACTGATGTGGAAAAATCGGTCACAAAGCCCGTGATTGCAGTTTACCAGAAAATGAAAGTTATCGGAAAATAACCAAGTATCCCAAAAGATGGCACCACCATACAAAGCTGAACAGAGAAATTATGTGCGAAGTGATGGAAAGTAGCTACCTAAAAAGTGCTACTATAGACGAATCTGATCGAAAAATAACCGAGTATCCTGTAAGATGGCACCACCATACAAAACTGAACAGAGAATTTATGTGCAAAGCGATGGAAAATAGCTACATAAAAAAGCTACATAAAAAGTGCTACTATAGATGAATCTGATCAAATTATGATAAAAATAAAAAAAATCGACGTAGAATCGCAAGTCAAAAATAATTACCCCAGCTTGTTCAAAAAAGAACCAGGAAAACAAGAAACCTCACCTGTAGAAATAGAGTTAAGAGACAGAGGAAAACCTTTTGTAACAAAACCTCGGAAAGTACCTATAGCACAGCAAAAGTTGATGGATAGAAACCACCATCAACAAACAGTAAATTGGCGAAGAACAGCAAAGACCGCCAGCAACCGGCAAGGACTAGAAACCCCTCGTCTCATCTCAAAGACTATGTTAGGTGAAAAACCATATTTCTGGAGTGGGGGAGGAGTGCAGTATTCAAGGTCAAGGTATAAACACATAATGTATAATGAATATGTAAATAATAATAATTGTATAAATATAACGAATATGTAAAACAATAATAGTAATTGTATAAACGTAGAATAAAAGTAATAACTGTAATGTATAATAAAAATGTAAAATAACTGTATAGTAATTAAGAATAACAATTGTATATAATTGCATTGTTATTAAATCATAGAAAGTTGTATAATAATAGAAAACCCAGCTGACCTTATAGGGTCAGAAAACTATGTAAAATACCATATATGGTGAGAAACATAAAAATACTGTGTATGTGAAAATGTAAGTGAAAACACCATATATGGTTAGGAATGTAAAAGACTCCAGAAGTCTTGAGGGGTATATAAACCCCCATAAACTAAACTAATTGTTCTGAGTATGTTCTGAGTTTTAATTATGAGTCAGAGACTCCTGCCTCTGTAAGTCCAAAGCAGGAGTAGGGTATTTTATGCAGGTCACCACGACCTTTTATTATTTTATTACGCCTTATAATAGGCGATTTATATAGTTAAAATTATTCGTATTAAAGTATAATCTTACCATCTCAATTCTGCCTTTTGTCCATTTATTTACTTGCTGGTCATAAGACACAGCACCCAACCAACCTAAAAATTGAGAATAATTTTTTCCCATCACTGACATGAGTTTTTTGAACATGAATTAAGAAAAAAAAGTTTTTATATGTTGCATTCCAAACATCAAGAACATTTTAAAATCTTTAGAACTGGCAGGAATAGCATTATCACCAGATATTGCAAATCCAAGAAGATGGAATTTTTGTTTTAGCTATCTATATTATATATCAGGAGTGGCCAACTTTTTTGTTCATAAGATCGACTTTTTATTTTAAAAATATGTTGTGGTCAACTTCTTGTCATAGGTGTAGTCTAAGTGGAAGGAGGTGTGAAATCCATACTATTTTTATATATCTATCTAGTAAAAAATAATTATTTAATGGGCCAAAAGATTATGTCCAGGGAATTAAAGCAATATGAGTAATTATTAACAATATTTATTAATTCAAATTAGCTACATTAAATCAAGATTAAAAATATTACTTTCAATAATGATACGGCTTAGTGGACTTCACCTATCTAGAATTGAAAAAAAATTAGAACAAAAACAATAATAACAAAAAAAAACTTGAAAATCTTGACTTAATTTGTTTCACTCATTACCCGACAGGTCTTGCCAGCTTGGCCTCGCGATCGACCAAAAATGGCTTTGCAATCGAACGGTGGGTCACGATTGACTTGTTGGACACCCCTGTTATATATAATTATCACAGGTTTTTTCTTTTGAAACCTGAAGCAGTGCAGGTAAACTACATTAATCCAATGATGTTTCCAAACTATAATGCTATTTAGTTCAGGTGGCACTGCATAATACACATCTAATTAATGAAACAATGATGTAAATAAATAGTCAATAGCTTAAACAGATTAATTATATAGATAGGTCAGTAAATCCACTTGTTTATAATTGAATAGAAGACATTATAAAATAGAAGTCTATTTGACAGAGAGTTAGATAACAAGTTAAAGTTACTGTGTCATATTCAAGTTATATGCAAATTGCACTCTATTTGCTAGAATATAGTCAGGCACGCTCACCCTCAGGAAGTTATTAATGGCAAACACTGTATCTTTCGTGAGGCAAGTCAATATAATTGCAAGCATTGTCTTATTAGGACAGCATTCCTCCAATCAGATGGTTGATTCTATTAACAACTATACATTTGTTGTCAAGCATTGGTGGCCTAGCGGTGAGCATAGCTGCCCTCCAAGCAGTTGGCCCGGGTTCACTTCCAGATCAACACTTTGACATATATATATATATAAAAGAAAAACTATACATTTGTAATTCTGTCAACTATAATAGGCAGTTAATTATTTTAATTAACTGTTGTAAATATATTAAAATAGATGCAATAAATGTTTGAACATTATATAATTTATATCTCAATCATTTATTAATACATTATTTCCCACAGCAATATATATATACAACACACCATTTATTCAGAAACTTCTATTCTCAGACAAAATTACAATGTACTGTTTTGCATTATTCTTTTAATTTCTACCAATAAAAATTTATACTGATATAAATAATAGCATATTCTATATTTGTGTGTTATATTGTTATTAGTAAAATAATATATTTAATGTTTTCACAGTTATATGATGTAAACAAAGTATTTTTTGGATTAAATCAGATATTATTTTGTATTACTTTCCAACATTTCAAATAAATAACATTCATGTATTTTTCTGAAGGTTTGTGAAAATGGTGTTTTAATTGTATTTATATATTGGACTATTTCCATCATCTAATATGAGTATTGAATGTCTTCTGAAAAATTAAATTTTATTTAAATATTCCAAATATATTCAACTGTTAGTAATAGCACACAGATTAGTATATACACAATGTTTCAGGACTTGATCTCCACTCTTCTTCAGGTGTTTCTGGCCTGACCAGTGACAGTACTAGCATGGGAATTGAACATGGGTCTTTAGATTCTTGAATATTGAATTTTTTTAAGGTACTGACTGTTGCCTTTGGCAGGATGACTTAGTTGGCTAGAGCATTACTTTAAAAAAAATTCAATACTCAATAATATAAGGGTCCAGGTTCAATTCCTGTGCTAGTGTCACTGGCCAGCCAGCAATACCTGAAGAAGACTTTTCTTTTCAACTTTGCTTTATCATTTTATTCACATCCTTATTGCACAGAGGCAAAACTCTCCATACAGTAGCACCACTCACTGCAAGCCATAGTAATCAGTGGATGGAGGAAGGTTTGTGCATAAAATCCCTATCTAGTGGCTACTCATTCAATATCCCCAGACTAGTTTCTAGCTTATGGATTTCATCAGTGAGGAGCTTTGGATCTGAGAGCACTGCATCTAGATCTTAGGACCTAATGCAACCCTCCAGCAGTCACCTTTTACCTTCTTAACTGATTATGAAGTTTATTGATTATTCAAAATTTGTTTTTGCATTTTTACTTTCTTTATAACTATAATGCTTACTACAGAATTTTAAAAATATTTCTTAAATGATTCTTTTCATTTATTTGAGTTCATTTCATTTATTAATTAACTACTTCTTAATTAATGCAGATTTTCTTAGCTAAAAATCCAGAAACTTTTTCTTCAATATGTATTTTCCAAATAATGAACAGCTACTTTTTCTTCATCTCAGCTCTTCTTTTAAATGATAGTCTCAATTTATTCACCTCTAAATTGTGATCCAAACCTATATAGACTCCGTAATGTAAATACATAAAAATATATTATAATGTCATGAATGTGTACTTCACAAAGTATTAAAAGTGGATGGAAACTGGTCCCTATCTTGCATGAGAATGATGTAGTGAAGGTTATCAAAGCTGTCAACATGACAAGGAAATCGGGTGTTGGGTTTTCTATATGCTGTAGTTAAATTATTCATTAACCGAGACAAAGTATATATTTACGCTAGAAATAATGTCTAGCTTAATAAATGATTAGTAAAAGATATTAATATATTTCTGTAAAGTGGTTTGTATGAAATAAAGCAGAAAATTTGATCCCTGTGAATTAAACTATAGCAATTTGCTATCTATATTGAACAAATGATGAAGATATGTGTAAAAGATTGTGATCTGGGCCAACTGATGAGTGCTGGTTTAGCATAAAATGCACATCTTGGGGATCATTTATCTTTTTCACATGTGTGTTGGGATAGAAGCTTGTAATATATTTAAAACATATATGAAGTTAATTGACTTTAAAAATAATGTGTATACTGTATAAAGGTAAATTATAACATTTGCTATATGGATTACTTGAAAAAGTATATGTTTCAAATGTGTCTATAGTATAAAGGATTGATCTGACTTCTGGGCTGATTGGACAAATGGGATAAGATTAAACTAAAAGTAAAAGATCCATTAATAAAAGTAAATACTCTTAATACATTTCTTAAGCTGATTTTGTATCAAATTATAATCTAATTAAAATCTGTTTTTCTGTCTGGTTGGATGTAGTAGTACGATTAGAGACTTCTGGTACTCAAATATCATGTGACCTCTAAGAAATTAACTTCTAGTATAGGTCACTTGGATTTTTTTTTAAAGTGTCATAGCATCGGCCAGGACGCGAACCCGCAACCCGGGCAAATGCCTGCAAGTGCAAGGCAGTTGCGCTGACCTCTCGACCACCAATGCAAGACTCACTTGGATTTTTTTATGCACAAATACTTCTCTTGTGACTTTTGAATATTATGTTTATTGTTATTATAAGATTTTTTTTTTACAAAAACATATCCACTACACCAATGGTGGGCAAATGCCGCTCACAGGGTTGCACGCAGCTCTTAATCAAATTAAGTGTGGCTCTCATTGAAATCCTATTTTATTTTTTATTAATTCAGAATATTTTTTTAATTGCACAAAAATTTGTAATATGATAGAAATTTTTATCAAACATTTTTATTTTAAAAATATATTTATCGACATAATAAAATTGTACAGATGAATAATAAATGCACTTTGTTAATGTTGACTCATCCATTGCTGACATTGGTCTGGTAGATGTATGCCAGAGCCATTTTCTGCACTAGCAGACTGATAAATGATTACATACATTCCATTTTGTTGGTATAGATCACCCCTTTTAAGGTTGGCCCAATAATGCTAACCTATCAGCTGTGATACATGTAGTATGAAATCAATGCCTCTCTAGTAAAATCCGGCATGTTGCATCATAGACTACTTCATTTATGATACACTGCAATGTGGATATATCAGGTCCAATATTCATGTAGAGTCTGTGGGCCTAGTAGGCTCCATGTATTATTAAATAAAAATCTAGAGGATAATATCCTTGTTTTGAAGAGCTTTGAGCTTATCGCAAAATATAGCATTGGGGTCCAGTGTTGGTTGTGTGAACTTTGTCCTGCATCTTGTGTACCAAAAAGCGTATGTCAGGAAGACAGATAACCTGAAAACTGTAAAGTCTCCAGAGGAGAGACAACCCCTGATGTCCAGGATTTTATCCACTGCTATAATGCAGTGTTGAGAGATGAAACTTCTAATACCATTATAGCCTGGACAAATATTTAACAGATCAAACATTTTTATTACTTATTTTATTAAAAATTACTTTATGTATATATGTGCAAACTATTTTCATATATACTGGCAAACTGTACGTTAATAACATCTGAATCTTATAGGAATTACTATATTTGTGTATGGAGTGACCATATATGTATTTTTGTGGTTGAATATTTCAGTGATAGTTTTCTCATCAACTAAATATTCTATTTCTTATTAAGCAATTTAAACTTGTTTGTGATATGTAATTTTTCTGTAGCATCGGAGCAAACTTTTTAAAGACGTGTACAGGTCAAGAAATTTGTTTTAATTGTTTATAATTAGTGCACTTAGAGTTTCATGTTTTTAAAAACAATTATATAAAAAAAACTCTTGAAAATATAACTGAAAGACATTTGCTTAATTTTGTTTATGTTGTGTTTATTTTTGGTGGTAAATAATAATAAAATAGATATTTATGAATTATCACGCAAATATCAACCAAAAATAAATACAATCCAAAATTACTTCTAATTATTCTAAATTACTTTTATTCTTATTTTATTTTAAGAAGTCCTATTTCTTCAACAATTTGTTGTACCATTTATGAATCTTTTTAAACAAGAATTAATATTTAGACATTTTTATCTTAACTAATTATTTATTTATTTATATATTTTAGCTGAATTTCAGACTTGGAAAATAAATTTACTTAAATTTTTTGTTTATATTGCACTAAAACGCAACTAGTCAAGTGTTGGTGGCCTAGGGGTTAGAATAGCTGCCTTCCAAGCAGCTGGCCTGGGTTCGCTTCCCAGTCAACGAGTTTGACATATAACAAAAAAAAAACGCAACTAGGTGAAGCTACAATATATATATATAACAAACTAACCAAAGGAAATACATATAAAAACAAAAAAAGACTTATAAATCCAATAAATAATATTATATTTCAACCAGAGGACTGGTTTTCATCAGAAAGAAAAAAAATACACAGTAAAATGGCAATAATCAAAAATTACAGATTTGGTAAAAGATTAAAAATTTAACAAAACCCCCCTGATTGGTCACAAAATCTAACACAGAATATTTACACAATCAATGACAAAATTCAAACAAAAAAAAAAAAAAACTACATTCCCTCCTAATCAAGCTTAATTTCTATTTAAATTAAAATATAAAAATAAAAATTAAAAATTAAAATATACATATGTGCATACATAGAAAAATTAAACTATGCTCACATACAAAAAATAGCTGTGCTCACATTAATATTCATTAAAAACCAAAATACTTATTCATTTTAATCAAAAATTATAGTTAGTGCAAAGTACAATAATTTATAATAACTAATTATTTATCTATAAACCAATTAAACACAGATATTAAACATCCATGTAACCAATCTTTACATAAAAAACCTCATATAAAAAAATTTTCACATAAAAAATACACATATAGAAATCATTTAGGAGACCAGGTAACCCAGAGATGTAATAGTTCCAGTGTTCAAATTATTTCTATATGTGTGTTTTTTATGTGAAAATTTTTTTATATGAGGTTTTTTATGTAAAGATTGGTTACATGGATGTTTAATATCTGTGTTTAATTGGTTTATAGATAAATAATTAGTTATAAATTATTGCACTTTGCACTAACTATAATTTTTGATTAAAATGTATAAGTATTTTAGTTTTTAATGAATATTAATGTGAGCACAGCTATTTTTTGTATGTGAGCATAGTTTAATTTTTCTATGTATGCACATATGTATATTTTAATTTTTAATTTTGGATTTTTTATTTTTATTTTTATATTTATTTTAATTTAAATAGAATTTAAGCTTGATTAGGAGGGAATGTAGTTTTTTTTTTTTTTTTTTTTGTTTGAATTTTGTCATTGATTGGGTAGATATTCTGTGTTAGATTTTGTGACCAATCAGGGGGGTTTTATTAAATTTTTAATCTTTTACCAAATCTGTAATTTTTGATTATCGCCATTTTACTGTGTATTTTTTTTTCTTTCTGATGAAAACCAGTCCTCTGGTTGAAATATAATATTATTTATTGGATTTATAAGTCTTTTTTTTGTTTATATATATATATATATAAATGCTAAGTGCTTTCGGTAATGTTTGGTTCTCATATTCATAGCTTATGATGGATGTGCTATGGGAACCAGACATATATGTTTAACCTGCACATCCATCATACGCTATGAATATGGAAACCAGAAGTTCCCAAAAGCGCTTAGCATTTATATTTTGTTTCTTTGTTTATTGTAGCTTCACATAGTTGTGTTTAACCGCAATATAGACATTAATAAATACAAGTGAAGTAGAATTAAGTTGTCTATTCAATTTTTTGTTAAAATGACCTTAGAAAATATCAAAAAAGAAAATACAAACAAGAAAATAGAAGCTTTCAGAAAGGGTAAAAACATTTACTTTTATTACCAGTAATAGAAAGTTGTTGTGTCTTATTTGTAGTTACAATTGCAAACTACAAAGTAAACAATTTACATCGACATTAGGAAGTAAGTCATCTCTACTTTTCAACTCAATATCCACACAATTCAAAATTGTGAACAGAGAAACTTAAGTCATTATAATCAGGTCTTCATAAACAACAAGGATTCTTGTTTTCTTTTAGTCATGAAGATGTTAGAGTGAACAAAACTAGTTTCTGGTAGCTTAGAATATTATTCCTGCCAAATTTCCATATGGTAAAGAATTTATTAAAAGAAACATGGAAGAAGTGGTTAAAGTTTTGGGATCCAGGTAATACAAAACTGCATAAATAGATCACACATGTACTTATGTCAAACCATATAATTATCATATTAGTGAAATTAATAAAAATGTTGAAAATAGTTTGATATGTGATTTGAAAAATTGTACAGCATTCATTTTCACTTAGACAAGTCTACAGAAATTCAGGATATTCCCCAATTGTCTGGTTTTGTCTGTTATGTATCTGCAGACATAAATATAAAGGAAGAAATGTTAGACCTACTAACTCTTACCAGAACAACTCACTGTATCAAATGTCAAAAATGTATCTGAGAGTTAATGAATAGGTTTTAAACTGCCTTATGATAAACTTGTAAGTGTTGTGACTGAAGCAGCCCTGCAGTGATAAGGAACAACTTAGGTTTTATTGACCTTTTAAACAATGATCTTAAAATTCCATGTTTTGTATCTCTTCACTGCATAATTCACCATGGACATTTCATAGTGAAACATTTAAAATATGAACATGTGTGGAAGATTGTTTTGCAGATTATGAATTTAATTAGAACAAATGTCAAAACACACCATCAATTTAAGAATGTTTTAGAAGAGTTAAAAGACAAAACAGATGGATTGCCCAGTGATCTTTCCATATGGTCTTTTATAAGATTGCTGTCAGTTTACAATATTTTGAGTCATTTTATGAAACTCCTGAATCGTATCATAACATTTTAAAGAGAAAAATTAAAAAAATAATCAAAATTAGAAAATGAAACTTGGCTTTCTGACTTAATGTTTCATAGAGACATTATGGAACATAAAGAAAAATGACTACTAATTTGTCACTAACAGTATTTAAAAATATCATTCTAATAATTACATTAATGGTGTAATTTTAGAATTAGTGAACTTAATATAGTAATCATTCACCAAACTCAAAGTAATCATACATTCTTAACATACTTGCGAGTGCTAAAATTTGAAATCTAGTTTAAAATTTTAACTGTTTAGGAGAGGGGTGTTGTAAGAGATGGCTTACAACTAACCTTCACACCTGTCCCAATTTCTTTCACAATGTTTGAATTTAGACCAAGTGGTAGGCAAATAATTTATACTACATATCTACTTATACACATGCAGTATATACATATATAAACATACATATAGACTGATATGTTTGAGAAATTAGTTCTTTTTTTTATCTATTGTGAGAAGGCAAACAAATTCATTATATATAGGAAGTATATACATATATGCATATAAACTAATATGTTTGTCTATTGGTAAAAGTTAATTGTTTTTCTTTTATTTATTTAATTTCATCAACTAAAAATACTAATTAACTGACTTATAAGATGGACATAATCAAAGATTAAGATTTATATGGGTCAAAATTGTTGTTAAATGATCGAATTTGGAATAATGAAAATTAATTAAAAATAATAATAATGTTTTATAGGTTTTTTTTTTATTAAGTTGTAACAATAGGTTTTTAGCTAGCATGTGACAAAGGAGTGCTCTTGACTTAAAAATCAACAATTGAACCGGCAGCAGATAAGTAAAGTTTTTATTTCTTTTAAAAAAAGAAAAAGAAAAAACTATTTGGCATTTAAAAACAGTAATTTTAATATCTGTATTTTTCAAGTTAATATAAAATCTTTATTTTGGATAGAAGGAAACTGGAAAGTTAAACTTCAATTTATAATTAGCATGAATGAACTAATGACTTAATTTATTCGGCAAACTGGAATTCATTATTGTAGAAATGATGGAAAAGAAATGTGAAACTACTAAAAGTTAACTGTTTCTTTAAGCTAGTTCAATATATATGTATTGAAGCCACATTATAAATAACAGTTTATGATAAAATGAATCATTACAATGTATTCAGGGTATAGAATTATGAAATTGTGAAATTATAAAATTTTAAAAGTAACAATCAAAATATCTATTTACAGAACACTAGTGTACATCAGTCTTCCATGGATTTATATACAGTCAAGAGAGATACTTTGTATATGTTTGTTTTAACCAAGCAGCATGAAAAATATAAGTATCAACAGAGTTGGTGAACAGGAATGCTATACATGAAGATTGACATTTAAATTTATAAACTTTCCTCAAGATAAATATATTTTGTTTTGATTCACATGATTATTATTTTTTATTATTATTGCTATTTGAAAGTTTATGTATTGTAATTTATATTTTTTATTGTGTATTCAAGATTCATTTTTCAAATTCAATCATCTGCAATTTAAAAGTGGAAGCAATTGATGGATAAATGTCATGTTGATGTATTTTAAAAAAGGAATCATAGTCAATTAATATGTGTTATTTTTAATAAAAGTAAATTTACAGATTCCTCTGGAAATTCAACATTGATCCATCAAGGCGATCTCGAGTAATGTTTTTATATATTTAACATTGAGGGAAAACTTTAGGACAAACAGAACTATTTTGTTTACTAATAAGTTTTAATAATATTTACTTGTAATTTTGTTTTATTTCTGAATGTGCAATTAACCCACTGAGTGAATGGTCTTTTTCATATCTGTCATTAATTTTTTACTATCACTTACACACACATATAGATGGGAGTGGGGCTATATATATATATTTAATAAAAAAAATAGTTATAAATGTATTTACCCTAGCCTAAAAATATCATTCTAATAATTACATTAATGGGGTAGTTTTAGAATTAGTTAACTCTGTTTTTTTTTTTTGTTTTATGTATATATTTAATGAATTATATAGTATAATTTTGTATATAATATATTTCAAATTATTTTGTTTCTGTTGTGTGAAGCCATCAAGATGATAGAAAAACCATTCTTGATAACTGAATATTTATTTATTTTATTATTTTTTGTTTGTAAATATTTATTATATATGTTGTTAATAAATTGTTTAAACCAATGTGATCTATGTTTGATCATCACCATCATCACTGTGCATTGATACCACTAGATGTTTGATCATCACCATCATCATTGTGCATTTACACCATTAAAGGTTTGATGATCATCATCATCATTATGTATTGCTCTTATAAATAATTGATCATCATCAGTATTTTCCTATATCTATGCTTATATATAGGTATATTTGGTTAATAATTGAGTAAGTCCATCCCCGAAGAGAGCTAACTGCAAGAACTCCCTGAGTTTGAATTCTGCAGTGTAATGGGGTCTAAAAAGGGAGAGGTAATGAATATGCACTGGTCTAAGTTACATTGAAATATTGTTGAAATTATAAGTTAGTATAGTGAAAGTAGATGTGATTTGGAACTGGAAATTTCATTGTGACATCTTTAGCATCCTATTCAAAGGCCTAGGTCTGACAGTAGTGAGATGCATTCCCTTTGTTATATGCCATTCCTGATTCAGTAACATCTGATGCACCCAAATGTGCCATCGAATCATGAATTTGGGATATGACTTGTTGTAGGTTGTTTGACACATTTCATTCAAATTATCCAACTACTTTGTCATATTCATGTCATCATATGGTGTACCCCACGGTTCCATTATATCTGGCACCATCAATTTTGGGGTAGTGGGTTCCATTATAATATATTTCATAAAGTTTTTGGAAAATTATACAAAGTCATATAAAATCTATAATATTTTTTGCTTATGTGATTTAGAGTCACGGGTTTTAGAACTCAGGGTTCATGGATTGTGGATCAATTCTAATGCAGTGCTCAAACATCATACGACCTCCCAAGCAACAAACTATTTGATTATTTTGTCCTGTGTGATAGTAAGTCTTTGAGTATTAAAAATTCATTGCTCACAGCTCAACTCTGTGATTTTCCATGTTTGAATATCACATGACCTCTCATGCATCAAACAATTTGTTTACTTTGTCCTGAATGTTTAGTGCAGTCATAGAGTTACAGACTTAAGAATTAAAAATCCATGGATCACAACTCAAGTGTTCAAACATCAAATGACATCCCAAGCATTATACCACTTGATTACCTAGTCCTATGTGGTGTGGTTCAGTGCAGTGGTATAGCATCAGACTCAAGAGCAAAATGTCCATGAATTGTTACTCAACTCTGCCTTTTACAATACTTGAGCATCATATGGCCTCCAAAGTATCAAACCACTTGATTACTTTGCCCTGGGTGATTTGTTATAGTGATAAAGTCACGGACTTAAGAGTTAGTAGCAGCACAACGCTGTCACTTCCAGTATTCAAACATTATATAATTCTTCCAAACTAAAAACCATTTGATTATATAAATATAATAATATTCTTTCTGTAGCTTACCCATTTATTTATTTTTTATTCATTAATGAAAATAATCTTAATCAGTTTTATACTCATACTTATATATAATGACAAAGGTAAAATAGTTTTAAAATAACCCACAGCAGGACAAATATATCTCTGACAACCCCTCATACTGAAAGATAATAGAAAGAGTGCTCACCAAATTTAAGCTGCAATGACTATAGTGTTGTTTTATAATGTAAATGTTACAACTGATATACGGTACTTCAAAAATTGCTCCAAATTTGTTTTTTATTATAAGAATTATTTACACAAAATATTATAATATTGTATAAAAATAAAAATATAACCCTAAAATTACAAAAAATAGAGAAATAAATTGTTTATATTTGGAATAAATATGAAGTTATTATGAAAAGGTGTTCAAAAGTTTTAAATGTACTGAGAAAGCTTTCGGCAGATTACTGCCAGAATTGTAGTGATGTTTTTAATTTAGCAATTAGAAGTATGCCTATGTATATGGGTAATATATAAATTTGGCTTAATATGTAAATTTGGCATTTAAATGTTCCTTTTCCTCAACAATGGAACACATGAATCCTTTCTGTTGATAGAATGTGTATCTTTTATGATTTCCTAAGCCTCTTTTATATTATCTTTTTCTGTCATCTCTTTTGGCACAGATTGTTTGCAAATTGGTGGGATTGAAAGTGTGGTCCATAGTGAGCTCATTGTCAAGAAAAATTGATTTGCATTCATTATTCTGTTTTTCTTTATTGGACAAGTATGTATGCTGGGCAATTCTTGTGGACCTATTTGTTTGAGACTCACCATAATATACAGAACTATAGGATGGAGCATTGTATGCAATTTTATAGATGACTTGATGAGTGTGCTCTACTGGTATTTTGTCTTTTGGGTTGTTTAATGATGAAGGCAAACTAAAACTTACTCTGTAAGTGTTAGCACATGTATTCCTTAGATTTTTGCATTCCTAGGGATATATGGCAGGCTTATCCATGCTTTTGCATGTTGTTTATGTGTTTTTATTTGCATTGCTTTTATTAGCATGTTCATAATTGAAATAAAATCCTTGTTTTTTACTTCACCTTTGAGTAGTAAGTTTTAAATTGTGCTTTACGCAAAAAAAAGTGAAGCTTAGTATTATTAGAAAAGAATTATACAGCTGAGCACTTTCAGAGAACTTAAGTCTCCATATTCATAGCCTATTTTGGGAGTGTCAGCTTACATTGAGATTTTAAGCGAAGTTTAGCAGTAATTTATGCAAAATTTATTCAAAGTTTTCTTTCATAAAGACCATTTTTTGGAGATTGAAAAGCACGATTCTTTTCGGTTTATTGCATAGTTGTCATTTGCAATAAAGCACACTTCCTTTATTTTTCATTTCGTATCATTACATTCAGTTCATAGTGTCCTTGCCATAAATTACCGCTAAACTTCATTTAAAATCTCAATTTAAGCTGACACTCCCAAAATAGGCTATGAATATGGAAATTTAAGTTCTCTGAAAGTGCTCAGCCATATAATTCTTTTCTAATAATACTAAGCTTTACTTTTTTGCATAAAGCACAATTTAAAATGAATTAGCATGCTATGATTATATCCAAGCCTTGTTAGATCATCGATGAACACGTCAATATGAGAACAATCTGTGCCAAAAGAGATGGCAAAAAAATAAAATATAAGAAGACTTGGGCAATCACTAAGCAACCACATTCTATCATCACAAAGAATTCATGTATTCAGTTGTCTAGAAAATGGAATATTTAAATGCCACTTTTACATATTAAACCTCAATTACATATCATCCATGTATATAGGCATACTTATAACTGCTAAACTTTAAACAGCAGTGTGATTCTGGCAGTTAATCTGCAAAAGTGTGCCCAATGCTTAAACACTTTTGAATGTTAATTATTATCTTTTTATAATAATTTGATTATAATGACTTTCGAATATGATTTACATTATTGGATGAAGAGAGAAGTAAACATTTAAAATTATTATAAAGAAATAAATTTGTTTTTTTTTATTGCAAACATTATTCATAGAAAATATGATAATATTTGTATAAAAAGTACATAAATATAATCACAAAGTTATAAATGCAATTTATCCACTCTACTTTGAACACATTTTAGCAAAAACCTTTTATTGTACCTATACACATGCACAATCTTATATTTTGACTGTCCTGCAGTCTTCTTCAGAGCCAATTTTATTTCAATTTTTTTAAAGTAGAAAAAAGTTTTTTTTTTTTTACGTTTTAAAAAATTAAAGTAAAATTGGCTCTGAAGAAGGCTGCAGGACAGTTGAAATGTAAGATTGTGTAAGCATATAGGTACAATAAAAAGTTTTAAACCAATAAACATCGCATGATTACCATTTCTTATGCTTATGCAGGTTGTTTATGCAGAGGCTAAACTCTCCATACAGTAGCACCACCAGTGCAAGACAGAATAATCAATATGTTTGTGCATAAAATCCTTATCTAGTGCTACTCATCTAATATCCCCAGACTAGTTTCTAGTTTGTGGCTTTCACCAGTGAGGAGCCTTAGATTTGAGAGCACTACACCTAGATCTTAGGATCTAATGCACCCTTTCAGCAGCTACCTTTTATCTTATTAGCTAACTATAAATCTTTGACTGCAAAATGAAAACACAATAATGTTTTCAATTCAAGCTCAATAGCTTGTATAGTTGTATAGATCTGAGCTCAGTTCAGCATCCATACTTATTGGTGTTTTTGGTTCTATAATAATCAATAGTCTGGAGATATTGAATGAGAATGTATTAGATAGAGATTTTATGCACAAACCTTCTTGCATCCATTGATTATTCTGGCTTGCACTGGTAGCCCTACTGTATAAAGAGTTTAGCCTCTGTGTACAATAAAATGTTTTTACTAAAAAGTGTTCAAATATTAGATAAATTGCATTTATATAGTACAGCAAAATAAAAGAAGTGGTGAATTTGGTAATATTTCTCAACCACAACTTTATAAAAAAATGGAAAAATAAAATTGCTTATGATTAGATTAGAATTGAAATACCACTAACGGAAAAAAAGAGGCGTAGATATTTAGATTATGCATGCAAAATTCACATACACTTATAAAGATAATGAGATGGAAGCCTGTTCAATTTCTAAAGTGATTGAGGTTAGTTTTCTTTCAATAATTATAAAATAATGTTTGAATTTAAAATTTTTTAATTAGCTTAAATTCAAATATCCATCTCCAATGAAATTTATTGCTCAAAAATGTATTCACAAAAAAGTAAAATCATCTTTCCTGTCATCATTCCCAAATTCTTCACTCTCTTCAGCTGATTGGGTGATAAGAGTTTGAATTCTTTTTATTAATTCTAGTTTTACTTTCATAAATAACTAGATATCCATTTACTGACCATTATTGGATGGTTAACTAAGTTGGCCATGTGCTGACAATTTGAAGAAAATTCAAAGAGTAATTAAAAGTGAAAAAGTTTTCAACTTCTATCCATGGCTCATAGTTCATCTACATGCCATGATTATGATTTAATCTAAGTCATAAATGTGACATGCAGATCCCCTATCTCAAAAACATGAGGTTGCTTTAATATATACATATTAAATGTATGAATAATAAAGAGATTATTTGCTGAAAAAATATATATAATAAAATTCAAAGAAATAATTAAAAAAATTATAATAATAAAAATTAATATTTGCAAAAATGAATGCAATTTTAATATTCACTAAAATTAACAGCGTTGAGATAATTAACATAACAATTAAAAATATATTAAAGACAAAGCAAAAACATTAAATACTTTTATACACATAAATTAAAACCAGTATTTTAGAAAAAAAAAAATATTGATTATTTCACGGTATTTAATGTAACATATAGAAGTAATTTACTTTTAGATATACAAAATGCTATAGAAAAAGAATATAAAAACGAATCAATTTCCTAGATATTGAATATATATAATAGAAAAAAAATAATATTATTATACTAGAAAGAGCATAAAGAGTTGAAATCAAAAAATGATGTGTAACTAATTAATTTTTCAGCACAAGACAATAAACTTAAATAATATAAATAATAAAATAAATAGTCAAATAGATAATATGCAAATAAAAAATTATATGCATAAAAGACAGAATTAATATAAAAAGAAATTATATATATAAAATCAATGATTGTTCAATACAATATTTCAATTAATAAAACAATATTTGAGATTAAGTATAATAAAATATAAACAAGATATTAATTTTCTAAACATTAATACAAATAGGAAAATATATATATTAGTGTTAAAAGAAAATAAAACTAAACACTAAATTTGCAAATAGAAAAGAAAACTATATAACATATTATGCAATAAATACATTAACTATTGTAACGATATAAGTGATAAAATTAACAGAATACTTAATATATATATATATATATAAAGATTAATTTTTAAATAAATATAAAAGACTTTACTAGTCATTACTTATGGATATGAGACTTGGACACTTAACACAAGAGTAATACAAAGGCTTCAGATTACTCAAAAAAGTATGGAGAATGCATGTTATGTAGAGGTAACAAGAAGAGTAAAAATAAAATGCATGGGGAAGAAAACAAACACATGATATTGTCATCATTGTAAAAATTAAGAGACTGGAGTGGAGTTGGGCTGGGCATATTGCTATAAGAGATAATAGTAGATGGATAATTGAAATCTTAAATGGGATTCCAAGAGATCGTAAAAGACCTAGTAAGAGATCACATGTGGAATGGATGGATGGAATAAGAAAGTATGCAGAGGTGATGTGGGGAAAAGAGGTTAGAGAGTGAAGATGATGGATTGAACTTGGAGAGACCTACATTCTGCAGTAGATTGATAATGATTGGAAGTGATGATGATGTAGAAGGTAAATAATAAATTCAATAAAAACTAGATAAAAATACTATGGAGTGAACAAAAAAGATTAGTAATTTTGTCATCATTTGCAGCTATTATGAGTTTCATTGCAAGATGAAGATGTCTCATCTCTACATCATATAAACAAACTTCCCTATTTCATATATTCTACTCATATATATTCTACTTTTAGAATTTTTAAAATCACTTGGGATCCAATCTAAAACTTCAACTCACCATCCATTACAATCTCTTCTAGCAATACATCCAGCTCAACTCCATTTCAACTTCTTAACTTTTTTCAATATTATTACTGATATCTGATCGTTCTCTTGCTATTCCTCATATGCTTTTCTGATACGTTCAAGTCTCAGATCTATAAATAAAAACTGATAAATCACATATTAATAATTTTCTAAAGACATAAAATACAGAACATAGATAAAATAAAATAAAAAGATGAATAACATAATTTAATAAAATGGAAATAAAATGTAATAATAATTAGAAAAATAAAACCAGGGCTAAAGATATAGGAATCAATTTATCGTTCAATTACTTTAATTTAAACATGTTAATATTGGCTTTTTTTTTTGCATTGTATTGTATTTAAAACCAAAAAATATATAAATATGTAAACTGTTTGGAAAAAATTTCCTCCACATAAAAGCACAACTAAGACTTAGTAGGACAAGAATGACATTTGTGTAAATATATTTTAGTGATATATGTACATTGGAAAAAAGAACTAAAGAGCACTTGCTGTTGTTAAAAAGAGTTCAGAAATTGAATCAAAATTGCAAAGTAGATAATAATATTTCAGCATCGGTTTTTCACGACCATAATAATTCATGTATTTATGGTTTTAACTTCAATTACAATAATGTTAAAATATTGCAAATTAAAAAAAATAACAACAAAAGAAAAATAAAAGAAGCTATGCTAATATACAAATACAAACATAACTTAATTAACAGGCAGGCAGCAAATGTTAAGATCATAAAATTGTGGTAAGGTTAGCCTTTCAAAGTATTAGTTGACAAAGACTATAAGGATAGTCAAAAGTGCTACTAAGTGGATACAATTTTTAAAATATATTTGATTACTGTATTTATAAGTATTCAATTATATAATTACATATATTTTAATTTGTATTTAAACTGTAATAAATGAAAGAATAAAAAATAAAATATAAAAAGGGAAGACACTATTATAATACAAAATGTAAATATAGGTTATTAAAAATGAGAAATAATATTAATAATAATTGTAATATTCACATGTTTTGGACATTCATACAGAAAAGATAGTCTACCTATTTTAAATTTAGCTTTTCTTCCCTCATGTGTCATAGCATCAGCTGGGAAGTGAACCCGCTAACCCGGGACATCTGCTTGTAAAGCGGCTGTCGCTGACCTCTCGATCACCAATGCATGCTTTTGATATTATTGTGATATATTATATATCAAAAGCATGTTTAGCATGAATAAAAGCTAAATTAAATGTTCAGAACATTTATGCAAATATTACAATTAGCCAGAAAAGAGAAAAAATCTTTGGTATCAAATAGTTGTAATAAGTTGTCCCACGTTAGCGGGTTCACTTCCCGGCCGATGCTATGACACATGTAAAAAAAATTTAAACACACACACACAGTATATCATCAAAGCGTCATATGACTTTAACAATTTTTATTAGTCATTCATTAAACTAGAGATTATCCATTTAATGAATAATATTTCTGTGTTGCAATTTTTACTACATTACTTTCATGCAAGGTAGAGATAGATTTCTAGCCACTATTTAACACCTTGTGAAAAGGTGTAGTCCTAAGCATATGACCAAAGACATATAAAAAAGATGCATGATCCCCAAGATGTACATTTTGTACTGAACCAGCACTCATCAGGTGGATCACAATCTCTTACCCACATCTATATCATTGTTCAATAATAAAGTTTAATTGATGTGTCAAACTTATCACCCTCACAACTTTGACACAAATCACTTGATGGAAGTATATTAACATGATACAAAAAGTCTCCCCCATACCCAATTGGATTTGAAGAGCAATACAGAGATTTCAAACCACCCAATGGAGAGATGCACATTAGGAGTAACAAGAAGAGATCTAAAACGCAATACATGGGTAAGAGAACAAACAGATGTTAATGAAATCATTGAAAGAATTAAAAGACTGAATTAGAGTTGGGTTGGATACATTGCTAGAAAAGATTATAATAGATGGACAATTGAAATATTAAACTGGTTGCCAAGAGAATTATAAAAGACCCAGAAAAAGTCCATATGTGAGATGGAAGAAATAAGAAAGCGCGCAGGGGTGATGTGGAAAAGGGAGATTGAAGAAGATGGGTTGATCCTGGAGAGACCTTCATTCTAAAGTGGATTGATAATGGTTAACGATGATGATAATTAACAACTCTGTAACTTAATCTGCAAATAGAATCAATGGCAAATAACGTGTGTGTGAGCGTGTACATACGTAAAATATTTCATAGTTCTTTAGATTTTTTCTTCCTAATTTAAAGCAATTGGAATACATAAGAAGTTTGAAAGTAGTGACAGTTGGGTATATTCTAGAGCCCAAACATCTTAAATCATAATTTACTTATGTCAGTTCCGGTGTTCGAACTCTATCTGAATTTTGAGCAACAAAGCATTCTATTATGTTTTATTATTATTATTAGAATAAATAATCTTTAATATATAATTCAAAAAATCTTTAATTTATCTAAAAAGAAAAAAAATGTTGCTTAATATATGTGAAATATTCTAAACTTTGAAAATGTTACTTGTTTGTTGTTTATTTAAATAGATTGGAAAAAAACGCTTTCATTTATCTGTACCTTGATTAATTAAAGTGAAAGCTTTATCCAACCACACCTGCTGGCGGCAATGTGACATTCATTAAAGAACACAAACAGGGCATTTCTTTTTCGATTACTTTATTAAATATGACATTCAAATAATTAAAATCGTAAATACCAATGTAAATAAGTCAGCAGTCGACTTCCTTAATAAGATTTGATTCCATTTCTTGTAGCACCAGATGTCACTTTAAGAGTTTGTTTATATTAAATTAATTTTTTAATTTGTTTGATTACTCTGCTTAATTGTTTAATTACCTAGTGTGCCGGTTTCTATTTGTAGCAATTATTTTTAAAACGTACCTCTGAATTAATTATGCAGCCAATCCTGAAATTTATTGTTAATTTTACAGGAATATGTACGTTTATAATTCAATCAATGCAAAAGCAAATATATGTTTCCAAAATTAAAACAGCGAAAATAATCTATTTAAATATATATATATATATTAGAAATAAAAAGAAGAAAAATATGTATCCGACCATTAGAAGCAGTGTCCAATTCAACTCATCACAACCGAATAGCTCCGTAATACAAGATTCGTGTATAAATTGAAAGAACTAAAATGCTATCAAATTTATAAGTGTATTTGCTAAATTTACATGATGTCTAGAAGTTGATTACTTGTAAGAGTTCAAAAACATGAGATATTATTACCAGATATAATCTTATATACATAGTTTTGATATTACATGACCAGATGAAGTCGTAAACTGAAACGCATGAGATTATAAATAACTCAGTAGGAGACCACATGTAAGGTAAATGGATAAGAAATTAGAATGGCTCTGGGTGATTTAGTGTAAAATTCCTACCCTTTGAACACCAAATGGCCAACCAAACACAAACTATTCGATTATGTTACTGAGCTCAAATCATAATTTTTAGTTTCAAACTGTTTACTATTCATTTTCAGAGTAAAAAGTGCTATATCTGACCTTAATATTGATATAAATTGATTTTTGGAAAGGTTGATATAGGACTCACTGTAATTTAAAGAATAAAAAAATTATCATTATCATTTTAACTATTGTTGACTGTCTATAATCCAGTTTCTCAAATCCATAGCTTCTCTTCCTCACATGACGCCACCAAATTTCTTTACCTCATCCAACCACCTCACATGTGGTCTCCTTATATATAATCTCTTGGGTTCCAGTTTAAGACTTCAGCTGTCCATCTAATATCAAAAAAATGTATATTATATCTGGGAATAATTTTTTTTTTTAATTCTTACTCACTACTTGTAAGTTCATGAAAAATCTTTTTCCATTTCTAACAATTTTAATAATAAACAAGTTTTAATAAATGCATATAACTTGATTATTAAAACTTTTAGAAATTAAAAAAGATTTCTCACAATCTTATAACTAGTGAGAAAGATTTCAGAAATCATGAGATGTTGTTGCTAAGTATATTCTTCAATTATCGATTATACCTCTCATCTTATATAGAACTGTAACATGTCCTCTTCTAAAGATTCTTCATAAGAAAAGGCTGTATTTTTTTATCTTTACTATCTCTCTTCTATTTTGCCTATATTCTTTTACTAGTTTTTTTAAATGTCCTATTAATTATTTAATTAAATAGTTTATTGGTTGGGAGTTTGTAAGAAGTTTAAGGACTGGTTGTGACATTAAAACATCAGATGACCACCATTTCCTGCACTTACACTGGGTGGCCCTACTGTATGGAAAGTTCAACCTTGAACTTTCTAAACTGCCAATTCCACCAGTCCATTAAACTTGCAGGGCAAAAATACTTTGTTTTATTCTTAATAATTTTCCATACAGTAGTGCCACCTAATGCAAGCCATAGTAATCAATGAATGCTAGAAGATTTGTACATAAATCCCTATCTAGTGACTATTTATTCAATATCCCCAGACTAGTTTTTATCTTGACACTTTCATCAGTCAGAAACCTTGAATCTAAGAGCAACATATCTAGATCTTGGCATCTAATGGAACCTCTAGCAGCCACCATTTCCTAAAATGAAGACATAAGACTGTTTTCAATCCAAGCTAATTTTTTTGTGTAGTCATACGGATGTGAATGCTACCATTGTATGGAGAGCTTGCTGCTGTTTTAACAGCTTGTGTGAGAATAGAAAATGATGATCATGTGATGTTTTAGAGGTTTAGTACCAATTCTTCCCATAGGGTGATAGTGATTATAGCCATTAAAAAATGAAAGATATCAAAATATATAGATATTGAACTAGTTCAGATATGTGTGACATATACACAAATTATCTTGGATTGAAAACATTATTCTGTTATCATTTTGGTGTTTATGGTTTTATAGCTAACTGAATAGGTAAAAGATGACTGCTGTAAGTTTGCATTACATCCAAAGATCTAGGTGCAGGGTTTCAGATACAAGGCTCAGGGATATTGAATGTAGACAGTAACCACTAAGTAGGGATTTTATGCCCAAACCTTCTAGTATTCATTGATTATTATATCTTGCACTGAGTAGCAATATTCTATGAAGAATTTGTTTCTGCTTTAACAGTTTGTGTAAACATGGGAATAGTGGTCATGTGATGTTTTAGGAGTTTAAACACTGGAAGCAACAAAATTGGAGCCTCACCCATGGACTTGCTTGGAATTCATAAGAAAATTGAAGGATCAGAAATAACAAGCCAAAGCTTTCATACATGGATCTTTGATACATGGATCTTGATCACTCTATAACAATTATAACCATATAGAATAAGTCTTATTAATAATACCTCTATTGAATAATATCAATATAGTAAGATGTGGACAAAAGTTGATCATAATATTACATAATAAAACATTCCTGACATCTTAACTATTGATTTTAATTACAACCTGTATTTTCCAAAAGAAAAACCTTTAAAAAAGTATAAGCATAAATATATTTAAACATATAAAAATATACAGATACACATATGAAAACTCCTAAGTTCAAATTCTTCTACTTACTTATATAAGAAATATTCAGTGTAAACAAATTATATATTGCATTGGAAGTAGAGTACATCATAGTATAAGATCAGCCTATCACTCTCACATTAATATATATGGATATGCAAGTCTGGTAATATGAGAAATTAGATTAACATGATGTCTACATGGATGTGCCTACAATATCAAATTCAATAAGGGTTTGAATGTTTCAGCATCAGTTTTTCAATGAAATGTATGGTTCAATAGTTGGAAGGGTGAGAAAATTGAAGCATGTCAAGTAAAGTTTAAGGAATTACTATTTTAATATAAACCAAGTACTGATTATATGTACGTGTGGGAATTTATAATCTGACCCAACTAATGAGGTTAATTCTGCACATCTTTTTACATGTATGTGGGCATATGTATATAGGTTATCTGAGATGAAATGGAGGATAAATATTGACTGAAAAATCCTAAGTTCAAATCACTCTACTTACATATATTAAAAGCATTTAGTTTAAGCAAATTATACATTGCCTTGGAAACAGATTACATCATAATACAAGTTCAGCTCATCCTTCTCCTATTAATATATATGGATATATAATTGTCCAATAATATGAAGGGTTAGATTGACATGATGTATATATGGGTATGACTACAATATCAAATTCTATAAGATCTTTGAGCATTCCATCTTTGGTTTTTCAATAAAATTGATGGTAGAATAGTTGGAAGGCTGAGAAGACTGAAGCCTGTCCATTAAAGTTTAAGGAAATGCTATTTTAATATAAGCTGAGCACTGATTGTATGTGTGGAGAATTATGATATGGCCAACTGATGAGTGCTGGTTGTGCATGAAACCAATTTATATTGTAACTGTAGTTGCTTGAGATGGATTGGAGGACGATATAGACTGAAAAATTCTAAGTTCAAATCTCTCTACTTATCTATCTGAAAGTTTATAGTGATAAAATTTTACATGTAATTATATTTGGGATTATTTTTATCATCTAAAGCTCATTTTAAATTCAATTGACATGTCTATCAAAATAAGATGGAATCTGGACTAGTCCATTAGTTGAAGGTAAGTTGAATATAATATTAATACTCATCTATTTAAAGGTTGCAAATTCAATTTCTATACTAATACTGTCTGATGATAGGCTAGCAAAGAAAGGAAAATAATATCATTCAAAACGTTGTGTTACATACTAACATGCCAACTATTATTAATAATTGAATGTATTTGGAAAGTTTAAATAAAATTTCTACTTTTCTAAAGACTTTTAACAATTAATACTAGATGTGAAAAATATTTGAAACATATAATTATATGGGGTATATAATGTTTTACAAAAGTAAGAAACCGTCTCTTATGATAATAAAAAACATATTGATTTTATATTCAGGAGTTTAAAATATTGGCAATTTTTGTTAGTAAAAACAATTGTCATCTAATTCCAACATTTATTCTGAAGGCGTATTATAAATTTATCAATATTTATACAGAATAAAAAACAATCTGCAAATGTTTGCAATAATTATGTAAAAACAATATAATTGTTACAAATACTTTTAATAATGCCAATAGCTATAGTTAAGAGAAAACATTTCCCTCAGAAATTAAATTAATAAATAATTTACATAGATCAGTAAAAAAGCGGGACAGATTTAATAATTTAACTTTAATTTCAACTGAATAAAGTGTCATTATTAATAAAGATAAGATAATCAATACGCTGAATCATTATATAAACATTTCCTATTGGAATAACATAAGATAACGGATACTTTCTAAATGATATTGTTTTATTAGAATATATTTTGCAATAAGTGCTTATTTTTATTTATTTTTTTAAAGTGAATTTTATTTTATAAGAATACGTCTTTTTATCCTTATGATTTTTATATTAATTTGAATAATAATTATAATTTATCACTTGAAAATTTAGGGATCTTAAACGTTTATATTAACTTACCCAAAAATTATTTCCATTAATACTGCTTTTAATAATTACAGAGTACTTTATTTGGAGATGGTACAGGTGGACCTTCAACTTTCTTTACTCTCCTATGTTTATACATAGTTTATTTTGCCAATTTTGCTTTTCATTTTGATGGCAGAAATTGTAATGATTCATTAGTTTCAAGAAAAATCTGAAGAGGGCAGAAGTCTACAGCCAAAATAACCTTCAAAGAATCCAAACCATGCCTACAAGAATGCTGATTGGTAGAAAGCACTTGTGAGAATAAATTGTACACTCAATTGCTTTGTTTCTAATGATCAAATTGTCTGCTTTCACAGTTTATTTAAATATTTATGACTATTTTTATGAAATATGTATGTACTAATTATTTAAAACCAAATATCTATATATATTACAACAATTTGATTTTATCCTGTTTTATTTGTAAAAATATAAAATTCCGCTGTAATCATAAGCAGAAAACTATGGCCATAAGATTGATCATGCTTTTTTAAACTACTTTTTAACATTATACTACACAATGTTTGTAATATTTTTGAAATTACTATTATAAATTCATATTTTTGTTGGATTCGATATGTAAAATCAATGAAGTATGCAAGATATTCTAAAGGAATGTTTTATAGTAAACTTGGACATAACATTCATGGGAAAAGATAGACCCTATCTGCAGTAAGGGTTATCTCAAAGACATGTTAAAAAAGTGTGATATTGTTTTGTTTCCATTAGGAAGATATGACAGTGAATAAAAAAAAGTAGAGAGCTACAATTAGATATGAAACTAAGGTATTTCAGAAAGAAAATTTTTCTGCTAACAAAATTAAAAGACAACATCACAATATATCAATTAAAATAAAAATGGACAAGCGTGTTGTATTTTTTTTCTTTTTTTTCCCTATATGTCATGGCATCAGCCAGGATGTGAACCTACAACAACAGTTTGCAAGCAACTGCTTGCTTGAAAGGCAGCTGAGCTGACCTGGTTTGTAGGTTTGTTCATATAATCATTGCAAACTCCTTTTTACAGTCATTTTTGTCTGTTGGAGTTGAAATAATCATACTCATTTATAAGTAGTGGATGTTATATGCATATATGTAAATTTATATACTTTAAGTTATCAAAAAAAATAGAAAAAGAGAGATCAAGGTTTGAGAAAAATGAAATTAAATGAAAATGGCACCTTAAAAATCACAAAGGAATAAAAAGTACTTCCATTGTTAATTAGTATAATTAATGATAGTGTGCACATGGGATAATGACTATAGTATTTATGAATTTGTATGATTTAGCACAATAGTGCAGAAAATGGAAATAGTTTGAGAACATACAAAATCTATGTAGAGTGAACTCATTCAAGTTGGCAAAGAAATGGGTTGGAGAAACATCAAAATTAACTTTAATTAGATAATCTGATGGTTTTTATTTTAGAAACTAGTTTTTAAACTCTTTAATAATCAAGTAATTGTTGATATATAGCAATAGATTAAAAATGAGGAAGATATCACATGATCACTATTTCTTATGCTTGCTCATAACTGTTATTAAATCAGGAAAAACTCTCCATGCACTAATGCCACTCAGTGCAAGCCAGAGTAATCAATGGATACCAGAAGGCTTGTACATAAAATCCCTATCTAGTGGCTACTCAACCATTATCCCCAGACTAGCCTTTTGGCATCCATTGATTACCCTGGCTTGCACTGAATGGCACTACTGTATAGAGAGTTTTGTCATTTTAAATGAAGAAGATACATGTGTCATTGCCTAATCATCTCAATATTTATTGATTGATTGAAAATAAGGTTGGAATAATTCAGAATGTTTGGAAATGGAGATTATTACATCTGTAATTAACAGTTCTAATGACAGTACAGTTCAGTAAATATTTAATGTTTAAAAATATAAATACTTTCCGAAACAATCGCAAACGAATATATTACTAGGACAAATTGTGCAGATTCTAAAGAACTATTTTATAGTAAACATGCAAATATAGTTAGCCTTTTATATATCAATGCCAATACCTTTTGTATGATAAAAGGAGATGTCCTCTTTCATCTGATTTTTGATTTATATATTGTAAATAAATAAACATCGATAACAGAAAAGGCTGAAAGTTTATTTCAGTGGTGATCTTAGTTTATATATTAATGAAGCCAACTTATCATTTCAAATATGAATTTAAATTAAATATTAATTTTAATTTCACATAAATGATATTTATTGCTGATTAAATATATATAATGTTTAGAAATATAAATACTTTATGGATCAATCATATTCGAATATAAAGTTCAGAGGAAAGAGGATATCTCCTTTTATTAGACAAAGTGGATTCGCATTGACATATGAAAGAGTAAACATATTTGCAAATTTATTTTAAAATGAATCTTTAGAATCTGCTCACAATTTGTCCTAGTAATATAGTTGGACATGAATGATTGTTCTGTGAAGTAGTTATATCTGTAATATTTTTTTAAATGTATCTGGGACCAAACTATACTCTGGTAGCTGCTTTAATCATAAATTCAAGAGTTTATTTAGTCTGAATGACAATGATATTAGTAGAATAGGATTGGAAGATCAATTAGCACTTTGCTAGTTGAACATAGGATCAATTTTGATCATGTGACAGTTCATATCTCAGAAGACAAATAATAGATACATATATTTTTACTTCTGTAGTTGTGTAAGCACCTTACTGCTCACACATATCTCGAAATAGTCTAATTAGACTATGACTAGAGCTCTTCTCATCTATTAATACTGGTTTATTCTCCACTTAGAGTTTTCAAATCTGCTTTCAACTCATGCCTTTCCCTCTACTTCATTTTATTACTTCCTCAGATTTAGGTTACCCACTTCTCACTCTGAGACAATATTAAAAGTTCATCAGGCATTTTATCAACATTGCTAACTCACATAACATGAAATGCAAATTAGCCTGTTGCTTTTTGCAACAAACTAATTTTCTTTTCTGCATATCATTATTATTTCTGGATTCCTCTAATGCTGCATACACTGACCAGCCTGTACACACACATACATGTATAGCTATAACTTTATTAATACAGATATATAAATAACTAAACAGTATACAGCATCTATCTTACACTCCAGAAATAAGCAAAATTTTATTTACAATAAACAATCTTGTAGCTTTTTAGGTATCCACTTCTCTCTATCAGACATCTTTGGGGTTAATTCTTGTTTTCTTTGCTTTATAGTATTTTATTCTTGGTCACTATTTAGTTGTACAACCTCTTTTTGAACTTGAGAGTTATCTGGTGCTTCTAAGTCTGTTATTAGAAACATCAGTCATATTATTCTTATCTGTACTTGAAGTAGCAATTATATCTTCTAATATTTCAATTTGTCATTCTTTTATATTGTTAAAACATGGAATTTTAAAACTCTCTCATATTCTAACTTTATTTCATGTACTTGTGCAGAGACAATTTTAATAATAATTCCTGGTAGCCTTTTTTTTTAATAACATCTCTAATTTACATGGTTTAGTTTTCTTTAAATCTAATGTTTTCCAAATCTCCATCTTTCTTTTTTTTATTTTGTATTAACTAGTTTGGTGGAACTTACTACTAATCATGCATTGAAAAGAACCTAGTGAATATTTCATTAAACATATTTTTATATTGCAATATTTTATTTTTACAATTGTACCTTCTTTTAATATATTCTATAAGTTCATTTAAGTTTTCAGATGATTGTAATTAAAAAAATAACATTTGATATTTAAAAAATATAAAAATAAATATTTAACTAAAGTTTTTACCTATAACAATGAAGCAATCAGCCATTGAACGTAATTTATCTATTCAAAAAGTTAAAAGAATGAAATATTAAATATTAGAATTTTATGTTATTAAAAGAATGATATATTTAGCATTAGTTATCACCAAAGAAAAATAAATCAAAAAGTTAATAAATTATTTATTGTTAATAAGATTTTAAAAAATATTTTATTTACCATTTTCAAGAAGCAATTTTTTTTAATCCAGTAGAAGCTGTTTCCCATTGGCATAACAAACTTTCTAAAAATTGTTTTTTAAAAATAAATTTTTTTCAAAGACAATCCCTTATTAGTAATGTAGTTTTTGGTTTAACAATAAGTCTTTTACAAAAAGATTGCATCATAATCATTAATTTGTAAATTAATTACTGAAAATCACATTTTTAAATTTACAAATCTGTACTATTACTCAGCCAATCACCAATTCTCATTTCTAAGCCACTTCCTTCATAGCTTTATCATAATAGTAGAGTAATATCAGCAAATAAAAAATCCTCCTTTTTTTTTTTCAAAAACTTTATTTTTATATCTCAATACTGAACATATATATACATTTATATAATACAAAACTCCAACGTTTTTATGTAATTGAAGTTTATTTATTGATATGTATTTAATATTGTTGTTGCAGATCCTTAAAAATGACTGTATGAGATAAAAACAGTTGAAACGTTGGAGTTTTGTATTATATAAATATATATATATGTTCAGTATTGAGATATAAAAATAAAGTTTTTGAAAAGAAAAAGGAGAAGGATTTTTTATTTGTTGATATTATTGTAGAACATATATATTTTAAAAGAAAAAGTGGACGTACCTTTGCTGTGCTATTATATATAATAGTAGAGTACTGTCAACCACACAAAAAGGTTTGTATAATGCTGACACCTTCAGATTTTTAAAAAATACATTAAAATTGTGGTGGCAAAAAAAGGATAACTGAAAACCATCAAATACTTTCAAGTTACATATATACTTTAAAACAACATAGAAAAGTAGTAATTTTAGTGCCATTGTAATGCCTAAAATTTCAAACTCTGAGAATAGACCCTATGATTTATTCCTGAACCTGTTAACCATCTCAATTCCATTAATTAGTTGTGATGAGTTTTTTTTAGAATTTTGACCAATCAGAGAAAATAAATCTATGTAGTGAATGATTAGTAATGGTTACACACATGTGTAATACATCATTGTCTTCATCACAGACTTGGCTCTTTAGTGTTTTTTTTGTCATATGAAAATTGTATTTTTTACAAATGTTTTAGGAAAATGAGTTTTCACATTTCTTTTTCATTTTTAAACAACACAGAAACGAATCAATAGTGATTTAATACTTCCAAAAAAAAAGTTATAAATCTGGACACATATTTATGTAAGTCCGAGAGCTTATAAACCTTATCAAATATAGTTTTTAAAAAAATGTTAATAGTAATATTTTTAGTAATTATAATTATATAATATTCCTTATATTTTTTAATATAAATAATTTACAATGCTGTAAAACTTTGATTTATTTCAGCATTGTTGAATAAGAAACTCGCTAGTACTGCTACATAACTCCGTGGTTTTAGAAATTAACTAATTGCCAATATGAAAAATTGTAAGTAAATAATATTTTTTTATATAAATAATTTATAATACTATATGATAATGTTTTGTTTTATGCTTTAAAATAACAGTTTGTTTTATGTTTCAATACATATATATGTACTATTTTGTGTTTTCTGCCTACTCTTTAAGCAATTTTATCTATGTATATTTTGGTGCTTGTCTTATAGATAAAGATGCCATTTGATGGCGCCATTTTCACACTAAAACTATAAAATGTGAACATTCCCGGGCCATTGATTTTAATCATTTTGATGTGTTTTTTTGTAAATCGAAAATAAAAACAAAACAAAATCGTCTTTTTTAAATATTATTTTTTATTAACGTATACAAATTAAATGATAATAATAAATGTAAAATAAAATAAACAAATTACAATTTGATTCGTGTTTTTTATTTTGCTTTATTAAAAAAATCAATTTTCTATCGTATATTTTTTTACTGGGGTTACGGCTTTACCACTATTTTTACTTCATATAGAATGACAACAAAAAGTAAAAGTTGTTACGGTTAGGTTTAGGGTTAGTTTTAGGGTTAGTTTTAGGGTTAGATTTAGGGTTAGGTTTAGTGTTCTGTTGTTTGTAATGCTAAAATAAAAAATATCAAAATCGTATTTTTGAAAATATTTTTTTTAGTAACATCTATAAAATAAATGATAACAATAAACGTAAACTATATTCAACAAAGTATAACTGTAGTCAGAGAAAAGAAAGAAAGTAAAACTTTTTAGACAACAACAAAAAGTCTTCTTTACTTATTAATCATGTTTATAATATATGCTTTTTATGAAATTTACAAAAAAAATATGCAGAATTGTACTTTTCTTACTGGATATTTTTGTATTACCACTCTTTTTTACTTCAAAAATATACACACGGTAGAATCTTGTTTGGCTCGTGGAATGTTACGAACAGTATGTTACTTGACGCGTTACCTAATTCCAACTCACTTTACACATATATCTTGTCAACATTTTCCCATTTAAAACTTCAATACAGTACAGTGTAAAAAGTCTGATAATTATTACTTTACAAAATCTGAACATTTCAATACTTTAAAATAAAAAAAAATCCAATGAAAACAACATTTCCATTGAATTCAAAAAAACACACGTCTCACCAAGCCGTAACCATTTTATAAACTGTGCGAATTTGGAAAATGTATTTGCTGCAATGCGACATACATGCTGTACTGTGACATGACATAGCATCCTGCAATCTGTAGCACAACAGAAAAGTTGTATTATAAAAAATGCGGGTTCGAACGTGTCAGCCGTGGAAATGGCATTTTTATGTGTTTTAGCATGAAAACGGTGCCACTGAGTGGCGTCTTTAGCTATAAGACTAGTACCAAATTATTATATATCTTTTTCAAGTTATGCTTATAGTAATTTTTCTTATAACAATTGATTATAATTTTCCCTGAGATAGAGCCATCTGCACAGTGAGCTATTAGGAATTCCCACAAAGGCAAAATATAAGACAAGCACCAGTATTTTCAATATTTTTATTAATATTTTATATTGCACTAATTTGAAGAAAAAAATATATTTTCTTGTTTATTTATCATGAGCAAAAATGTGACATACATGCGCTCCAAAAAAACTTTAGTCTTTTATTCTGCTCTTTTATATGTATTATATGTTAATATTTTTGCAATTATTTTAACATTAATTTCATTTTTTGATCAATTATAGTTTGCTAAAGTTTTCTTTGTACACTATCTTATATAAAATGCATGATATCTGATATACAATATTTATTATTAAATTTTCTTTTTTTTCCATTGGAAAAGAATAGATTTCCAGCAAATACCTACATGGGAGGACAAAATCTGGGTCAACCAATAAAAATAGAAATCATCAAAAAATACATATCTGAAGATTTAATAATAAAAATTATCTCAGGTAAGTTATGTAATATACCATTTTTTTCAGAATTTTATGAAGATTGTAATGAAGCTACCTTTGAAAATGTGACTTTAATATTTAACTTTCAAAATTTAGAATTTGTAAACCTATGTAAAAATAAGTATTTTTAAAAGTACTAAGAATCATTTTTTAATTTTTTTTAAGGTAATGATTATTTCTTCAGCTTCATTACATACTTTTATATTTATTCTTTCTAAAAATATGTATAACTTTATATTAAATTTATTCAAACTAAAACTATTGAAATGATATATGTTGTATTTTTTTTAAATTCAATACGGTTTCCAGAAACCGAAGCAGTTAAAATACATATGTGCATTCTCATACATTGTTTTATTAATAATTCTGACATTGTCTTTGTAGCAGAATTAGTCATGTAGGCTGGTATTCTTTAACCATTAGCCTCACTGTCTGTTGATAATCTTGACAACTTTTTACAGCTCTTTCGATATCACTGATTATGTTCAGCCACCAAACATTTGAACAAGCTAGTTCTTTCATACATATAATTTCTATGCTTCCTTTGTATGGCAGCTGTAGAACACATTTCCTTTCCTCAGGAAGAATGGTTTATCTTAAGAATATATTCATGCAAGTTGATAAATTCTTCTGAGCATTTCAAATTGTCAGAGTTAAATTAATTAGTCATTTAAAGTCCATCCATTTTTTATCCAATTCTTTATGACATTTATTTTTGATTTTTTTCATTTCACTCTGCTATAGTTTTGTTGTTAACTATTTTGATTTTAACTTATATAATGATGGAAATTTATTTCGGACATATTTACTATAGCAGTTCTAATATGTCTGATATTTGTTTCCCGAACATTGACATTCTTCATCACTCCTCTTTATTTACTATTCGATGGTAACTCAGTTTTAGATGTTAACATTTGTTATTGCAAACCTTTACTTTTAAAACTTTGTTGTTTCATCACTTTCTTTCAAAGTTTCACAGTTGTAAACTTCTTAAATGTTCCTCCCCTTAATTTCCTTTTTATTAGTAAACCTTTTTCATTTGACACCTCTTATTTCAGATCTTTGGCAAATGACTTGTTGTTCTGGAACTAAAACTTTATAACTTTTAAAATAACACATTTTTAATATGGTCTTTCCTTCCTTAACAATAACGCTTTTTGGATTCCCTACCAAACTGTTCTATGATCTGTGTATTCACAACATGGTTTAGATTCTTCATTCACATTTTTAAATACTTGTGAGTTCTGTAGAATAGCTTTAAATGATATCCCCATTCAATAGCAACCTTATACATTAACATCATTTCACTTAGGAGCATTTATTTAAGCTTAACATATTTGATGTCCCATAGTAATTGGTTCAATAACATTTCATTGATATACTCTTTGAATTTGCAATCCTTTGCTAAAGTCCATAGTATTAAATCATAGTTGTGTATAGTTTTATTTTGTGATTGTATCCTATCATGAAAATGAAAACCCACTTTGAATTTTGATGTTATCAATTTAAAGTAGGCATTTCATTTTACTAAGAACTTCTTGTACAAATCTTGAAGTGGTTTTGGATCACATAAATGATTGATCAATTGTAAAACATCATGTACTGACATCCATAGTAATGTGGCAACTTTTAGTTTATCATTGATTATACCATTTATGAGTATGTATTTCTTTACATCGTTCACATATATCTGTCACTATCCTGAAATTTTTACATCAAAGGTCATCGTTACATTGTTTTGCATATCATTGGCATGTAGTTCTGCATATTTCCTTGATTATCCTAATCACCAATATATACTTTCAGGCTGTAATACTGTAGCATAATAACTTTGGCTATTATTCAAATTTTTGCTGGATCATAAAATTCACAAATTCTCTCCATTTGACTGTATCACATATTTCACAGATACTCACTTTTGACTGGGCTATATAATGTATCCAGAGCCAAAGTATATTCTGGCAACTGGATAATTATATAATTTGTTTAAAGAAACAAACACCAAAGTTTGATCATAAATTCAAGTGTTTATTTACTTAAACCATCAAACATCACATGATCACCAACTCCTCACTGATGATGGCCACAAGCCAGAAACTAGTCTGGAAATATTGGATGAGTAGGCACTAAATAGGGATTTTATGCACAAGCCTTCTGGCATCCATTGATTACTCTGTTTAGCACAGGGTGGCACTACTATATGGGAAGTTTTGCCTCTGTTTATTTACTCTGAATAACAATGATATTATTGGATTAAGATTAGGATTAGTAGATCAACTGGCAATTTTCTAGTTGAACACAGAATCAGTCTTGACCACATAATAATTTATATTTCTAGATAACTAATATATAAAAATCTCTTTATAACTGTAGTTTTGTAAGCACCTTACTACTCACACATATCTCAAAATAGTCTAATTAGACTATGACTAGAGCTCTTCTCATCTATTAATACTGGTTTACTCTCCACTTAGAGTTTTCTAAGTCTGCTTTCAACTCTTCCTGTTCCCTCTACATCATTTTACTACTTCCTCAGATTTAGGCTAACGATTTCTCACTGTGAAACAATATTAAACGTTCATCAGGCATTTTATCAACTTTGCTAATTTGCATAAGGTTGGACTTTATTGAAATGCAGTGAACTAATTTTCTTTTTCTGCATATCATTATTTCTGGAGTGCTCTATGATGATCAGCCTGTACACACATACATTTATATGTATAACTTTATTAATAAAGATATATACATAATCAGTCAGTATACAACAATTATATGAAGTAGGAACGGTGTCTATATGTGAGTTCATTAATAACCTTGTAATTTTGGGGTAGCAGTTTTGAAAAGATAACTATAGTATATTAATCTATTTTGAATGCAAATGCCATGCATTGCATTGCATTTAGCATGTTTTTGGATTTTCTTGATTAGCATGGAAACAGTTTTCCTGTTCCATATCAATCCAGCACAGAGAGAATTAGCTTTTTGTAAGAAACATGCTAGTGCATTCATTCACAGGAACAAAATAGATTACTTTTGAGAAAACTAGAGTATCGATAATTGGCACCTTTGCATAAATAAAAAGATATGTTTTAGAAAGAAAGGGCTTTAAAAGTGAAGAAAAACTTTTGAAATATCTGTAAATTGTTCTGAAATTAGGAAGAACACTAGTGTATTGGGATTATTTTTATGGTTTGGTAGATTAATCTTTTATCATGTGCCAATTAAATACATTAGTTATCATATAATTTACGTGAAAACACTAAAGAGAGCTTATTATTATTTGGGGAAATCCGGAAGCCTTAGACACCGGAAAAAATGCAAAACAGAATAAGAATTTGTTTGTAGTTTTTTTTTTTTCATATGTCATAGCATCGGCCGGGACGCGAACCCACAACCGTCTGCAACCAACTATTTGCTTGCATGGCGGCTGCGATACCTCTCGGCTAACAACGCAAGACAATTTGTTTGTAGTTGTGGTTTATGTGAAAGTGGAAGAAAAACTTGTAGTATTATGTAATGAAAGAGAATAAAAGAAATTTCAATAAGAGGAACATAAAACAAAACAAAAAATGTTGATGTTGTTTGAATTTTTATAACAAAAATGGAAAATGTGATGAGGATAATAAAGCATGTAAGACAGAAAAATCTAGTAATAGATTGGAAAAGGCAAAGAAAGAGGAGGAAGATAAATAAACCTATAGTGGTGAAAATGGATTAGCAAGAGATATAATGTTCAAGTTGGCTATGATTTCTTAGCATATTGTCTTCTATGCTTACAAATTACCTACGTTGTCTAAGAAGCCATTTAGTATCTAATTTAATATAAGTATTAAATGCCGACCGTATTTTTTTTCCCGCATTCTCGAAAAGTGACAATTTAGAAACTCATTTTATTGGCTAATTTTAATATTAACCAAAGATGATTTAATCACCGGTTTAAAATACTTACGTATTAATGCGCGAAATAAATCATCATATATAGATATTTAAATAACGCGCTGCTAAAAAAAAAAATCTTTCGCCCAGCATTTTTTCACAAAGAAGTAATATTGATCTTATATATGTGTGTGTGGGTGCTTGGATTATGGAGCAACTTTATGTAGAATTTTTGAATAGCGTCTTTTAGTTGAAATGAAAACAAATTTAGAGAATTTTTAACATTATTTTACAATAGAACTACTTTCTTTTTTTTTAATAGTTAAAATTATTTACGGCTTTTTAAATTTCTTTTTTGATGTCTCCAACATTTTGTTAACGGACTTGTACTAACAACGTTGCTATTATGTCCTCAGAGAAGCTGAGTGAAATTGATCAGGTCAGGAAACAGAAGAATCATTATCAAATTTTCTTATTAAGAGAACTGCACTGGTAATTTTTTTATTCCTGTTGAATGGAATATAGAAATGACTTTGCAAATATTTTTTCCACTTAAGCTAAACTCAGTACCCTGCTAATGTCTGTTTTTATATTAATGTCTAGCAGAAAAAAGAAAAGAGACTACAGAAGCTTAATTATCGATTTTTTTTTAAAAAAAAAATTAAAAGTATTTTTTCTTAATTCTATCATAATCCCAGATATAAAGCTTTTAAAAAAGTTTCAAGAAATAGCAATAATTAAAAATTGTTAGAAATTGATGATAATAAATAGATAAGTTAAAATCTTCAACTGCATCCAAGAGATTGCATAAGACCTAGAAGTCGACCACGTGTGAGGTGGATGAATGAAATAAGACAGTTTGTTATGTGTTTTTTTTCATGTGTCATAGCATCGGCCGGGAAGCGAACCCGCTAACCCGGGACAACTGCTTGTAAGGTAGCTGTGCTGACCACTCGACCACCAACGCTTGACGGTTTGTTATGTATTGCGGAGAAGAGAGGATATGGATTGGAAAGACTAGATTAAATTTGGCGAGACCTCCATTCTGCAGTGAACTGGTAATAGTTGAAAATGATGATGATCGTGTTAATAGTAAGTGTTACGAAACTAAATTTAAATGTTACGAAACTTAATTTAAATGTTAAAATGTTCAGATTATTTACAGCTGCGTATCTAAATGCATTCTAGTTTGCTCTCAAGGTTTGTTTTATCAATATTATCCAATTAGCTATTTTATATTTTTGCACTATAATACTATATATATATATATATACAACATAATTTGTTTTTTCAACTTACTACTGGTTTATAAACAAGAACAGTCATTTTTCTCTACTGCAGTGCCATCTAAAAAAGGCTGTCAGATGCATAACTGCATGGATCCGGCTTTGAATCCAAGTTCTTGTTGATAATAATATAACCATACACTAGTCTAAGAAACGGTTTCAATTAAACTGCCATCAGAATATTACTAGCCATTCATGCTTGCAATAGTAGATTTAAAAAAACTGTTTCTGTTTCATGATGGTAAATATAAGCAATATTTTTTTATAACACAAAATGGATTATACCAACTAAATTTGAAGAAAGTTAATATTGGGCAACAAAAGTGCTGAATTCAAACTTGATAATAAAACTACAGGAATAAATTGACTGTTTTTGACTCTGGGCAATCTCAAAGTATGAAAAAAATTATAATCACTTAGTCATTAACCACTATAAGAAATATTTTCAAATAAAAACTACAGAAACATTTAAGCTTTGTATTGGCTAATATAATCTGTTACCAGCATGTGATTATGAATTACAATTTAGAAAAGACATAATACACTATCAATAAAAAAATATGTAATAGCAAAGAGATTCACTGCAGACTAATGTTCGGCAAAGCTACAGTGGAGAATTTGCAAAAGATGTTTAGATGTAGAGACATCTTTAAAACAGCGACCAAACTTAGGTTCATATTATATTTTTGTGACTACCTATGGATGTAAGAAATGGACAGCCAGATATATGAACAAATGCATAATTGATTAACATAGATGCAAACTTTCATTTGAAGCACAAACAATCCAATTTATTCATCAAAAAAACTATCTAATGCTCAGAGAAATTTATTTGTTGCTGAAAAAAAAAGAGGATGACCAAGATGAAATGAATAAACTTCATCACTGAAGAATTAAATGAAAAGCATGAAAAACAAAAGCTATTTAAGAAAATTCTGTTAGAGAAATGGTGTTTATATGCTTATTAAGATTGAACATTTGCTTAATTCTATATTTAAACCTATTTATGAAATAACTAAGACTGAAAATCATATTATAGTAATTCACAAATCAGCATTTCAATTAATCATTTTCTTGTAACCATGACAATCTGTTCTCTGATAGAAAATGATAATTTTTATTTGATGTCCACATTATTATTTGATGATAAATTAAGTATTGACATTCAATAAGGCTGAAACTTTATCAAAAATGATTTTTCTTTTTATATTAATCAAATCAGCTTACAATTTGAAATAATAATTCAAATCAAATTTTAATAATTTTAACAAGACTTCAGAAATATTACCAAATTCATTTTTAAAAAATGAAAGTAAAAGTGGCTCTGAAGAAGACTGCAGAACAGTCGAAATGTAAGATTGTATATGCATATATGTAAAATAAACAGTTTTTTTTGCTAAAAAGTGTTCAAAGTAGAGTGGATAAATTGCATTCAACTAGTCAATAGACTGGGGGGGGGGTGCCCACAAGTAACCAGAATTTTATAAAAAGAATTATTTATTTTTAAGTGTTACAAATGTAATCACTTTCAAATTACTGTCCATTTTGCAATACATTAGTCTAAACACATTTTTCACTTTTTGAAATAGTCCAGAAACATCTCGCAAAGTGGTGTGTTTTAATGTCTATGTCAGTTTTTTTCTTCACCACTTCTAAATCAACAAAAAACAATATTTGAGGTATTTTTTTTATTCGAGCGAATAAAAAAAGTTGCACAAAATGAGATCAAGTTAATATGGCTGATAAACTGGCTTATGCTGAATTTATTTTAAAATTGTTTCACATTCGGTATTTTAAATGCAAACCCTTTGTCGTGGGCAAGCTTACACTTCTCACTTTGCCTCAAAATGGGATATTTACATTTTACCACATCACATAAGGGTTACGACATCACTTAAACACTTTAGAGCTTACAGACAAAGCACTTAACCATTATAAACTAATTCTGAGAGAAAAATGCCTTTTCTGTCAATGAAAATCTTAATTTAGACTTTACTCATCATGCCTTTTAGGGAAAAGGTAAGTTTGACACTTTTATAAAACCACTCATAAACTTTTGTTTTCCCAAGATCAGCTTGCTTGTAATCTGTTTCAAGCATTACAATTGTCTTCCCTTAAAAAAATTGTTCCAGCTTTTCAGTCATTACAAAAATCAACAAATATGCAAAACCCACTTTACAAAAAAATGTGCTACATGACACCGTGAATTTGTACATTGACATCATTTGGCAGATTAATGCAAAAGGACATCAGCAAGAGATATGTAGCAGCAAACGTATATACTATAAAAAACACACATACCAGAAAACTATTCCAGTTATTATTGATTCCCCCAACATATAAGTGTATTATGGCTTATCCAATATGTAAGATTGTAAAATGTCTGGTTGTATATTATATAGAGATAGTTTGTAAATTATGCATGCATATATATTTATATGTTGTACAGAATGGAACAATTCAATGATATTAATAATATTTTGCCAAATGTGTTTACAGTGCTGTGTGCCCTACTCATGATGACAACCAAATAGACCAATTATGCTCAATGGGACACTGATTTTTTTTGATTGATAACATTATTAGACTTGGCAATAATCTAAGCCTATTTTATCTTCCTCTTCCTAACATTAGGCTCATAACACACAGCATTAATTATGCGAAAATATAATTCATGTCCAGCATTTTTCTTGTAATTGAAGAAAACAGAATTATCTTGAAAGTCAACTATAGACTTACCTTCATCTGACTACAATAAGTGGCATTACCAGGTCCTTGGTAGATAATCAAATATACCATTTCATACTTATCATCTTATTCTACTCGATCTTTTGAGATGTTTATTAGTTTATTTAGACATAAGGGTGATCTGAAAATAATATGGATTTCATAATTATGCAAATACATACAGATTACTCCTGAATATCTTAAATTTTAATGCCCTCTAGAAAAAAGTCTACATATGCTAATATTAATACTTTGCAAGTATGTAAATTAGTCATTATATGCAAAATATAGGACTTTTATAAAACTTCCGGTTTAAAAGCAAGGATTCACAGAGAGGTGGTGAATTAGTGCAGGAAAAATGTGTGAGAGAAAAACTTGTAGAGAGAGTATGATCCACTTACTGCTAATAGCAGATTGTTGGCTAAAGTAAAATATTGAATTGCCAGAAGCAACATTGTTCTGGAACACATATACACATATATAACAATAACAAGAACCTGTGTGTAAAAAAACTTTGGATTCAAAATGTATAATATTGCTTATAATATACTGTGTATGAGAGAAGTGAAACACACAATTAGGTGGGATTAATAAAAGACCATTTATTTCTTATGAAATTTCAAATTATTCAATTCTTATTTATTTACTATTGTTAAATAAATCGTTTTGTTACTAAATTTATGTTAAAACTCTCACAACTGGTACCTACTTAATACTTTCAGAACTCAGCACATTGATAATGTAAACTTACTCGTGAAACAATTAAGCCCATTGTTACTAATTAAATAATTCATTAGTCAGATTCCCAAAGAATAATTTCAAGCATCAGTGTTTGGCTTATTAGTATAAAAGTATTCATTTTTTATCTAATGAATAGATTAACATTGATATAAGAAAGTGAGAGTGGTTTGCAAGTTATATTTATATTACGTTTTGGGAATCTGCTTTGTGAATTAATGTAGTAATGTTTTCAACCTTAGTCATTTCATGAATATGTTTATATTATCGGCATTACACATTTGATAACTCATAATTTGTTTAGGGGCTTTAAAAGTATTAGAAATTTATATGAATTATTTTGAAACTAAAAGCAGATTTAACATAAAAACAAAATTGTCCCTAATAAAAAATAGCCTTTTGAAATCGCAATTTTTGATTTATTTGTTATATAACAAACCAACGGTTAGATAAAATCATCATCTTTTATTTGATAAAATAGACACAATATAACAAAAGTTGAGCATGATTTATAAGTTTGTTTGAACGATTCTCTGGATCTGGCTTCTGAATTATCTCATTGAGTTATTCTGTGAATAGATTTATATTATCAGTATTACATATTTGATAAGCTTTACAACCTTGTTAAAATTATTAAAATCTCTATATTTAACTTTTATATATTTTGATAGTTGTTACCAATGGTGCTTATTTGTATTTGTATATTGGACTTTTTCCATCATCTAATATGAGTATTGAATGTCTTTAGAAAAATTTAATTTTATTTAAATATTCCAAACACATTCAACTGTTAATAATAGCACTTCAAACAGTTAGTATATGCACAACACAACACCTGACGAAGATGGGAGAATAATACCTGTTGAAACGTTGAGCATATACTAACCTGTTTGATGTGCTATTACTAACAGTTGAATGTATTTGAAATATTTAAATAAAGTTAAATTTTTCTAAAGACATTTAATACTCATATTAGATGATGGAAAAAGTCCAATATACAAATATAACTAAAACACCTTTATCACAAACCTTTAGAAAAACATCAGTAGGACTGTCTCACCATCTTGTCATTCGGTTATAAAAATATGCTGCCACATGATCAATGTTTCCTACATTCACACAAGTTGCTAAAACAGTATCAATTTCTCAATACAAAAGTGCCACTCAGTGCAAGCCTTGGTAATCATTGGATGCTAGAAGATTTGTGCATATAATGCTACTCATTCAATATCCCCAGACTATTTTATAGCTTGAGACTTACATTAGTAAGGATCCTGGGATCTGAAAGCACTGCATCTAGATCTTAGGATCTAATGCAACCCTCCACAGCCACCTTTTATCTATTCAGTTAACTATAAAAGTATGAACCCAAAATGAAAACATAGAAATGTTTTCAAATAAAGCTAACATCAAATTTATAGATACTAAACTGGATTCAGATCTACATGACTATACAAGTATATGATCTTGGAATATTATTATGTTTTTATCTTGGGATCATAGCTTTATAATTAACTAAATATGTAAAAGATAGCTGTTGGAGGGTTGCATTAGATCCTAAGATCTATGTGCAGTGCTTTCAGATTCAGCTTCTCACTGATGAAAGCCACATGCTAGAAACTAATCTGGAATATTGAATGAGTAGGAACTAGATAGAGATTTTATGCACAAACCTTTCTACATCCATTGATTACAAAATCTTACACTTGATGGCACTACTGTGCATAGAAAGTGGAAGCGAGTTAATTTATGATAATAGTAAGGAAAGTAGTTTATTGTTTAAGGTTCGAATGGGATCTTTAGCAACAAGAGAATACACATGTAAGTGGAAAAAATATGAGTGATTTAGTCTGTAAATTATGTAAGGAAGGAATAGAAAATATTAGGCATCTATTGATTGAATGTAAATGCTTGAAAGCAGAAGTTATGAAGTTATGGAAGAATAGGTATGAACAAAGTGACTATACAGAAAGTGAGTTATTAGTTTTTATGCTGGGTTTGCGAAAAGATAAGGGGGATTTAGATTTAAAGCCATAGAGTTGACAAAGATTATGTTGTGGAAATGGGATGGGGCAGAATATGGGAAGACTTAGAGCGGGGAATGGAAAAGAAAGTGGCTAACAGGTTTATCTGGGCATAGTTGCTGAGATATTCTTGACTTCATTTAAGGAGAAGCCAAATACATCACATCACATCATCACATCATCATCATCATGATCATGTAATATTTTAATGATTTTATACCATACCCTTAGTATAATGGTGACTGTGTTTTTTTAAAAAATAAAAGACACCAAAAGTCTATAGGTACTGAACTAGGTTCAGATCTATATGATTGTACAAGCAAATGAGCTTAGATCGAAAACATCATTGTGTTTTTAGTTTGGGCTCATGACATTATTGTTAGCTAAATAGGTAGAAGATGACTGCTGGAGAGTTACTTTAGATCCTAATATCTAGTTGCAATGCTTTTCAGATCCAAAATTCCTTACTGATGAAAGCCACAAGATAGAAACTAGTCTGGCAGATATGCTGAGTAGGCACTAGATAGGCATTTTATGCACAAACCTTCTTGCATCCATTGATTACTAAGGATTGCACTGGGTGGCGCTACTGTATGGAGAGTTTGATACTCTTATTAAAATATTACAAAAGTTCTGTATTATGACATCTAACAGTGTGTTACTGATCATAGTTTCATTTTTATGATGATTACAAATTTCGTAACTTGTATTTTTAAAAATAAAAACATAATCAAATAAAATGTAAGTGTAATCATGAAAATATTCTGTTTTTAATAATAATTGCTATACAAATATTTTATAAAACAATTGCAACTATTTAAAAAAGCTACGAAAATGGCAGAAGAGGATTTATAGATAGTCTCGCAACTCTCTCATAAAAGCCACCAATCAGCATCACTGTCAGCTTATTTGGGAGACATTCTCTGGGAGAAGCTGATAACTTCAGATTTTTAAAATTAATAAATGAATATTTATTTTAGTTATAGTTTAGTCCAGCAAATAAATGCATAAATGGAAAATAATATTATAGATAGGTGCAACCTAATTTTAAAAAGGCTGAAATCAACAGAACCCCATCAAATGTTTTGTTACATCACACAGGTGAGAATCATCTAATTAAGCAAAAAATTCTAAATTATTAGTCATTACAGTAGATGTATGGCAAATGTAGGAAGAAGGTATAAATGAATTGTATGGAAGGTGTAAGAGTTCTTCATTTATATCAACAAAAAAGGTGGATGTAGATAAAATAGCTTATGAGATATTTCAGAATAAATTTGTTTAAGTACTATTGAGAACAATGGAAAAATACTAAGTACTAATGAAATCCCATTTTAATCATTTATAGGCTAAGGCAGTGTTTGTTCAAAGTGGTCAATATTGACCCCCAGAGGTCGATTTCTGCTGTCAGGGGATCCATATCAGCGAGAAAAAAATTTGGAGATCCACGATATGTAAATGAGGATCTACTCACTGAAATCATTATTTCAGGCATTTTATAAACTCTTAAGTACATTAGTTCAAATTAATCATAAATTATTGGATAATAAGCTATAATAGTGTGTATATGCGTGTATTATGTACATTAACTAATAATATCTGTATGTGTATAATTGTAAATGTATATGCAGTTATAATTTTAAAATAATAATTTAATATATAAGGGATTCGAATTCAGACTTTTGTATGACCCTCAACTTTCCATGACATCTCATCTTGCTGATCCACCTGATCACACACATGTTAAAAAGATAAATAATCATCAATAAACGTATTTCATGCCAAACCAGCAAGCACCAGTTGGTCCAGATTACTATCTCCACACATATATGCAATCAGTGTTCAGCTTTATATTAAGATAGCCAATCTTCATACTTTAATGGACAGTCTTCAAACTACTCCAACCCAAAACTCTTCAGCTGTCCATTTCATTGAAAACCTAAGTTGTGTAAACATTGTTTGAAGCGCACCTACATATATATGTGAAGGAAACTATAATGTGATAGATTTTATAAACATTACAACTCTTCTAAATTATTTCATTTCTAAGTTATTAAAAATTTAGTTTATAAAGTTACTTTTATTCGCATATAAACTCTTAATTCCAGAGGTGTATGTATTACACATATAGAAAAACAAAACTTAAAACTTTCTTTTAAAAAAAAAGATTTGTTTCTTAGAAATCATCCTGACTCACACCTGGAAACCAAGAGTAGAAATTTTAAAAAAAATTGAAAAATAAGTTAAAGACAAAATCGCTGGTCAGCACTATTTATCAATTACTCAGCTGGACCTGGACCTTTTGGCTTTGCTAAGATTTAATAAAGCAATGTAAAAAAAGTTTTTCACTAAAAATATTCAATCTCTAATATTTAAGTTCGTTTTCTTTTTTTACAAAGCCCTATCAAAATGAACAGCACTGTGTCAACTGTGAAAAACATATCTGACTATATAAAGTTTAGGAAAATTTAATATTAGGCAGGCAGGGGATCTATGGCAAAAAAATTATTTGGTAAGGGGTCCACAGGACAAAAAAGTTTGGGGATCTCTAAGCTAAGGTTTAAGATATACTTTTTATGACTTGGAAGTATTCCAAATTGTTCTCTTTCAATAGTTATAATTTTTTTAAAAGCAAATTTATGAACCATGCAGAGGTTGCAGCTAATATGAGAGATACAGACAAACTGCTTTCTTAAATACTGCTGTATATATCAGGTGCATAGGTTCAAAGTCATGGGTGGCAATGCATTGTGACATAGTGAATCATAAGATTTTTCCTGCCATTTATTAGTTATAACATGGGGAATGTGGTATTCAATAGTAAATCACGTCTGAAAGGTGGCACAAACCCCAAAAATAGGGCTAGTGTAGTTGTAAAAAGTATTTATTGACACATTAATATTGCTTGCAGTGCTTGTTGTAAACATTTTGCACAGTCAATTATTAAAAATTCTGATTGATATTAAGCAAATTTTCGTGGGTGGGAGTACATATTTTGGCAATATCTATGCTCCCATTATTTAAAAAACATTTGGTACTTTTACCTTTGTAAAATCTGTAATGCGGAAGTTCACTAGGTATTTTGTTTCAATTATCCATATTTTACCAAACATATGTTACTTGTTAAATTTAAACAATATTAAGAAAATGAATTATAAGTGACTATTGAATTAAAAAAATTACTAAATGTCTTATAAATTCCATTCACAATATACAATTTATAATTTTTTTATGTACGTGGTAGCATATTAACATAAATGCATTGCGAATATTATTATTATTTGATGGCATTTTATCACGCTTATCATAGTATTTTTATTGAGCTTGTACTTTATCTTTTTGTGTAAAAGTTTACCAAAAATAATTAAAATTTGGGCTCTTCCAATGATAGAAGAATACGTAGTGCAGTATTTCCAAAATTATGAGGTACTGACCACCCAGTCTGATGAAGTGTCAAAGCAAGAAGCACCCAGGAACTCAAGGCAGAACACTGATTTCTATTTAGTAAAATTTGTGACACTAACTGTATAAAGATCAACAAACATTTGTAGCCATGGTGCGTTCAATTAAAGATTTTTGCCCCTCTACATAAAGAATTCACATTTGTTATACTTTCTTTCACCACCTTTTTCATTTTGCACTTGTATTACATTTCATCTAATTACAATCATTTGTAATTTTGTGTATTTTCTTTTGTTTTTTATAATCATATTAAAGAAATAAACTAAAAGGAAATATTAACTACGATACCTTGTAGTTGGCCATATTGTTGCAATATTTTTTTAATGCCCCTGGAATTGGATAATTAAAACAAAAATAACTGAAAAACTTCCATATTATAGTTTGCACAAAAGTACCAAACATTTTTAAATATTTCTTTGTTTAGTAATTTTTAGATTGTAACTGAAAATAAATAAAAAAAAGGAATATATTTTATTATATAACAAAGGCAAATTTGCAGTATTTTTTATTTTTTTGTATTTCAGCATACTTGGCGATGAATGTATCCCTTAAATACACACAGTCTGTGTTATATTTTTATTTACTATGATTGCACCAGAGTTAAACAATTTTAATCTCATATAAAGCTAAGATTTATTAATAAAAGCTGGAAAATGGAGATTATTTTCAAAAATAAGTAATGGTTATCTCACTGTTCTTATCAAAAATGGTGAATGGCTCAAACCAATTGTATTGATATTTGAAATGTTTTGTTAATACAGATTTTTTTCTTTAATGTCTTTTTTGTGAAGAACTGTTGAACCTATTACCCATTTTAATTGGTTCATCAATGCACTGCCCTTTGTTGTCATATTTTGTTTTTGTGAATGTAAAATGAATTAGTTACATTCAGATTTCCCATTTCTAGTAAGAGAAGCAAATTTCACAAATAATATGAATATGGATAAATGTCCAAATGCTTACCCAATAACAAAGCAATATTCATTTTGGTTAACAATTTAACTCCACAAAGGCTTGAAAAATTTCTGATTCAATGAGCACATATTATTAGTACTATATTAACTATTTCTTGGTAACCTTTCTCAGAGTGGTGGTGCTGTTGTTAGAATTTTCTGGTCATATTTTATACAGCATTTGAGCAATCAATAGACTACTAGTGGTATTGGAATTTTAGAATATGTGTTTCTAAATGAATGGTAATTTTTTTATGACTAGATATCAGGAGTTATTAACAAAAAAGAATATTTCATAGCTCAAAGCTTAAATTGCCAAACTCAAATTGTACAAAATGGCAGGGCTTGGGTATATTTTATTTATAAAGCTGAAAATATATATAATGTAAATATGATTTGTGCTAATGATGCATGCACACACAAAGCTGAATTTTTCTAAATTCTTTATATATTACAATAATACAAAATAAATGTGTATAAGTGTGGCTGAGTGCTTTCAAAGAACGTAGCCCTCACAGTCATAGCCATAGTGTAACGGAATAAAGTGGTTAACTGCAATGCAAATTTATGCAAATGATTTTATGTTGTAGCGTGTGTCTTTTCTGTTGATGGAATACATAGTCATTTGCATAAATTTGCATTGCAATTAAGCACTTTCTTTATTACAATATGGCTATGATTATGAGAGCTGGGTCTCTTGAAAGCACTCAGCCACATTTATACACATTTATTTTGTATTATTTTTGTATCATTGTAATATATAAAGAATTTAGAAAAATTCAACTTCATGTGTGTATGTGTTGTTAGCACAAATCATATTTATTTAGTAATATTTAACTGCAAAGTTTAAACATTTCACTTATTAGAAAATATATAATGGAATTTTATTATTTCAAAGTTGTCTTCATTCATCTGAAAAATATCTATAAATAAGGCAAAACTCTCCATACAGTAGTGCCACCCTGTGCCAACCAGAGTAATCAATGGATGCCAGAAGGTTTGTGCATAAAATCCCTATCTCCTGCTACTCATCCAATATACCCAGACTAGTTTCTGGCTCTGGTTGGCACAGGGTGGCACTACTGTATTGAGAGTTTTGCCTTGTTTATAAACAATTATGTGCTAGTATAAGAGGTGGTGATCATGTGATGCTTAATGGTTTAAAAATACCTATACTTAATAAATATAAAATAAATATAAATTTTTATACAACATTTTAAGAAAAGTTTAAGCTTATATCAAGATAAAACAAGAATGAGAAAATTGAAATCTTTTACCAAATGTAAAAAATGTTTTTTTTTTTTCTTAAATAAATTTAAAGCTTCAATACTTGTTTTTTATTCATTTTTTTCTATTTATATTATTTAATGAGTAAATATGAAAATATTTTTGTTAGAAACTTGAATCACATTCAAAGCCACTGATATGAAAAATTAACTTTTGCACAATTAATCTTGATTTAATTATATTACATGGCTATAAAAAGGTTAATAGGATTTGCATATTCAATATTTAATTATTTACTCACAAGAGTATTAAGATGAGTAGAACATACTCTATTTTGTAAAGCTAAATTGTTATCTATTAAATAAAGTTTTCTTAGGAATGGTGATCATGTGATGTTTATTGGCTTTCTTAATATCAGAATGGGTTTGGATTTTTGTTATTAATATCATTTGGTAGATTTTCTACACCTGTAATAAAAGGTAAACATGAATGTAAATGGAATCATTTTACATTTGTGAAAACAAAAACTGCAAAAAGAAGCAGTGCATAATATAACCAGTATTTGGAGAGTTTATTAATCTACTAATTGCACATTGCTAGCATTGCATTAACTAGTAAGTATATCCAAATAGTCGAGCATTGGTGGCCTAGTGGTTGGCATAGCTGCCTTCCAAGCAGTTGTCTCAGGTTCACTTCCCAGTCAACGCATTTGACATATGAAAAAAAAAGTATATTCAAATACATGAATGCAGTCAACACTTGAACAATACCAATATCAATAACTATCAACAATCTCAATCTGTTGTCAAGGCAACCTTCTTTAAACAATATAGTCAACACTTGAACAATACCAATATCAATAACTATCAACAATCTCAATCTGTTGTCAAGGCAACCTTCTTTAAACAATATAGTCAACACTTGAACAATACCAATATCAATAACTGTCAACAATCTCAATCTGTTGTCATGGCAACCTTCTTTAAACAACATAGTATAATATGTTTACATAGACACTAAAGATTGCAACTTGACAACAGAGAATTAAACTATTAATTCAAAGAAATTGAAATAAACCACATTAAACAGGTAAATATAAACTTCTGAAAACAGGCTAACAAATAATCAGTTATAACTTTCAAACTGCAGTTATAACTTTTCAACTGCACTCCAACTAGGTATCAATTAAATAATAAAGCTTAACAATGCTCAAGACTAGATAAGTAGATAATGTAAATACATAAATTACACTAAACACTTAAACAATATCAATAGCTATCGGCAATCTAAATCTATCAATTGTTTAAAGGACGATTGCCTTAACAACAGATTGAGATGGTATTGTTTAAGTGTTGAGTGTAACTTATGTATTTAGATTATCTACTTATCTAGTCTTGAGCATTGTTAAGTTTATTATCTAATTGGTACATAGTTGGACAGCAGTTTAAAAGTTATAATTAAAGTTTTAAAGTTATAATTAATTATTTGTTCACCTGTTTTCAGAACAGTCTATATTTACCTGTTTAATGTGGTTTATTTCAATTTTCTTTGAATTAATAATTTCATTCTCTGTAGTCAAATTGCAATCTCTAGTAGCTATGCAAGCATATTAGATTATATTGTTTAATGAAGGTTGCCTTGACAACAGGTTGAGAATGTTGACAGTTATAATATTAATATTGTTTAAGTTTCAGCTCTATTCATTATCTACCTATCTACTCTTGAACATTATTAGCTTTACAAAAAAGTCAAGTCATATGTCACATGACCTACATATATTAATATTGTTATTGACATCGTTGAAAGAATTAAAGACTAAAATGGAGTTGAGCTGAACAAATTGATAAAAAAGTTGATATACAAATGGAGAGTTTTAAACGGGATCCCAAGAAATTGTAAAAGACCTAGAAACAAACCAGTAAGAGATGGATAGATAAAATAACATTTGCCAGTGAGCTATGAAGAAGAGAGTCTAGAGATCTGAGAAAGTGAATTGGAAAAAAATTTCATCCTTCATTGGACTGTTAATGATGGAATATGATGATGATGAACATTGTTATACTCGTTATACAAATGTATGATAACCTACAGTCTTATATATGGCCAAATCAACTAACCTTCTTACAGGATTTATATTTTTATCAATCAAAAATGATTATCAGCTGGATAGTTTTAAACTGGATCTCAAGAAATTGTAAAAGACCTAGAAACAAACCACTAAGAGATGGATAGATAAAATAAAAACATTTGCCAGTGAGCTGTGAAGAAGAGTCTAGAGATTAGAAAAAGTAAGTTAGAAAAAATTTCATACTTCATTGGACTGTTAATGATAGATTATGATGATGATAAACAGCGTTATACTCTTTATAGAAATGTATGATAGACTGCAGTCTTATATATGGCCAAATCAACTAAACTTCTTACAGGATGTATATTTTTATCAATCAAAAATGATCATCAGCTCCTTAATCACTATTTGAGATCACATCAAATTTAACAATCTAGTTTCCATTTAAAAAAACAACATTCAATTTGAAATTAAAATTTTTGATAAATTAAAAATTTTGACTCATAGATTCAAATTTGAATGTACATCATTGGATTCACATTAAGATTTTTTAGCCATTCATCACCATGATTTCGCTGGAGAAATTGTTAAATATGTAAATAAATCTTATAAATTTTGTCAAGCATTGTTAGCCGTGGGATCATCGCAGCTGCCTTACAAGAAAATAGTTGGTTGCAGATGGTTGTGGGTTCGCGTCCTGGCCGATGCTATGACATATGAAAATATCTTATAAATGTTGGCAAAAATAGACAAATTTAGTATGTATAAACTTTATTAACCTTACATCCTTTTATATAAATTAAAGCGTCTTGTTTACGCTCAAGTAAATTAATTTTAGAGTAAAATTTATATTGGGGAATGTTAAAAGGTGATATTAGCAGATGAAACCATAAGAATATATGATTGACTCGACTACATTTCATTTGCATTCTTGTTACTGAAGATATTAAGTCTTAGAATAGTTTTTTCAGCTTCACACTTCTCATAAGATAATTTCAACAAGCACAAATGTGCTCAGTTAATGGCATTATGATATCTCTATGGTTATTGTTTATAAAAGTCTACACATAGAAATTTATTTAATTCAGCAATATGGATATGTTTAAACACTTAAGTTAATGAAAAAATAATTGAATGATTTTTCTACAGAAGTTTGAGCCCTGAAACAATACCATGATCCGTGGCCATTGAACTCCATAGCTGGAAACTCTAGCACTGCACTAAACACCATGGGGCAAACTAGTCAAACGGTTTGATACTCAGGAGGTCACTGGAAGTGATAGTGTTGAGTCATGACCTCCATAGTCTGTTCCTCTATGATTGCATTAAACTACACAGGGCAAACTAATCAAATGGTTTGTTGCTTGGGAGGTTCTATGATGTTTAAACACTGGAAGTGAGAGTATTGAGTTGTGATTCATGGCGTTTAAGCTTTATAGTTCGCCCCTCTACCATTGCAGCAGAGTATGCTGGGAACTCAGAAAGAATATATTAATTGAATGGCTTATTATTCCGCAACTCATAAAAGGTTCAAGCATCAGAATTGACAGAGCTGGGAGGCAATCCATGGAGCTGGAGTTCCAGAGTCTGCCACGCTACCATTGCAGCAAAGCATGCTGGAAATTCCGAATAATTTATTATTCAAGAGTTCATAAATAGTTCAAACACCAGAAGTATCAGAGCAGGGCTATAATCCATGGACCTCGAGCTCCAGAATCTGCCACTGCAGAAAAGCATGCTGGAACTCAGAAAGACTATAGTAATTGAATGGTTTATTATTCCAGGATCCATAAGAAGTTCAAGCATCAGAAGTGATAGAACTCTGCTGTGATTCATGGATCTGGAGCTCCAGACTCTACCACTGCAGCAAAGCATTCTGGGAATTCAGAAAGAATATAGTAACTGAATGGCTTATTATTCAGGAGTTCATCAGAAGTGACAGAGCTGGGCTGCGATCTGTGGACCTTGTGCTCCAGGGTCTATTATTCCACCACTGCAGCAAAGCATGCTGGGAACTCTAGAAAAATAGTAAATAAATGGCTTATTATTCAAGAGTTCATCAGAAGTGACAGAGCTGGCTTGTGACCCACGGACCTTGGACTTCAGAGTCAGGATAACTACTTTAATAATTCATGTATTCAAACATTCTACGACCACCAATAAATTATATTCTTTTGAATTACCGAGGCAACACCAGGTGGAGTAATTAATTTTACGTTTAAAAAAAAAAATTAGTTCTGATATGTAGGATTGAATGTCTCTTTCATGATTGCAAAAACATATATATGATAAAAAAGAGGAATTATACAACACAAACAAGATCAAGGTCACGTTAATATGTTGTTTGTTTGCTGGATTAGCAAATCTCTAATATTAATTATTCACAAGAGTTATAAAACATTTCATCAATGATTAAATTGACGCAGTAACTATGGTAACTTGTTTACTCGCATACATATGAGTCAAAGTTGTATAAAAACATTCGTTAATAAAAGCATATCTAGAGGCGTGAAGTCAGATATGAGAAAATCAAAACTTCGCGAATTCTTTTCACACACTTAAAATGCTTATCAAATAGCAGCTGGTATTTAAAAAATAGTAAATTTATATAAAAGAAAATATATTCATTTATCTAAGGAAAGAAATTATTTACGGAATTGTTTTTAAAACAATATTTTTTTAATATATTTAGCAAAGAAAATAGAATTAATAATATAGTGGGATAAATTAACACGTGAACGCACGCACACAGATAAGTCATCTTCCTAAACTTTGATGTTATTTCAAATACCGCAATTTGTGATTTTTAAAACATGATTCTACTTACTTGTGGGAGTAAACATGTTTAGATCTTATTTATGTTGTAAAAAGAAACCCAAAGCATATTAAAGAATTACAAGGTTGATGTTATTGGAAAGATCTGAAAAACAAAGTCGAGTTACATTAGACATGGTGTTGGAAATCTTTCAGAAAAAGTTTCTGCTGAAGAAGTTAAAAGGTCGCATTGCAAAGCGTTAAAGAGACAATGAACCAGCATGTTCTAGATGTGGATGTATTTGAATTTTACAGATTCCATATGTCATAGCATCGGCCTCGGCTAACAACGCTTGACTGAATTTTACAGATTGGTTTATATATTCATCATAAAACGTATCTGTTGTAGTGGTGATAGTAATATAAGTAATAGTAGTAGTAAAGACAATTTACAATAATATATTGACAATTAAAAACAAAGCAAAACTCTCCATACAGTAGTGCCATCTTGTGCGAACAAGAGCAATCAATGGATGCCAGGGGCTTGTGCATAAAATCCCTATCTAGTGCCTACTCATCCAATATCCCCAGACTAGTTTCTGGCTTGTGGCCTTCGTCAGTGAGGAGCCTTGGATCTGAGAGCACTGCACCTAGATCTTAGTATGAGATAGTGATCATGTGATATTGACAATTAACTGAAAATATTGTAAACCATTACAAAATTCAGTGATTACATTACTGGTGAAAGTGATACTAAGCTCTTGTGGCTGTCAGGGCTTGATCCTTGATTATAATTTTCTCTAGTTGTTATAAAAAAAGAGATGATAACATTCAAGATGTTAGATTGAAACAGAAATGACATTCCAGAAACAATAAAGTAAAAATTTAATAATGCTAATTTTTTGGAAATCTATTTCTGCTTATGTTATTTATTAGTACAGAAAGGGGGAGTTGATGATTGTGCATAAAGGAATGTGATATGTTCATAGATCTGGGCATTGAGCAGAAAAATTATCTATAGTTTCTTCTTTTCCATGACATAAGAAATATATTCCATCTATGTTAGCATTTACCAGTCTATTGGTTAGAAATCTATTTGTAGAAAGTGGTCCTAGATTGGTCATAATCTGGAAGTCCAGATACTTTAGCTCAAGATATCAAAATATAAATTTTTTCAATTATGGGGCTACTGGAAAAAAAAAGTAATGACTAAGAATTATTAATGGGTTCAGTTTTAGTTGCTATATCATATGCTGTGAATATTTACTTTAGTAGCATAATATTTATAATATGCTTTAAACATATATAGTTGAACTTAATAAAAATCTTCACAAATAACATTTAGCTTAGTGCTTTCGGAGTATGTTTACTCCATATTCAGATCCATTATTGTAGACATATTGTTGCATAGATGAATATTTGTTAGGCAACTGATTAGGTTCTTAATAAAAGAGTTGTTTGTGGGTGGTGATGTGTCCGTGCTCTATATGTGAATATGTAGCTAAAAGTCTATTGATTTAATCCAATGCCCTTTGCAGATAAAAGATGCAATTTTTAAAATTTCTTTTTTCATGTGATGCTGGCTAGAGTATCAGTCAAGCATAGAAATTGTATGATGTGATCTTTAGATGTGTGAATACTGAATTTAAAGTGATACTCTAATGAAGTTACGCAGTAGTTCTTTTATTATTTGTTGCAATTTCATAAAAAAAATTACTAGTTTCACTTTAATTTTACTGTATTTGTTATATATAATAACTTACAAATGCAGTATTATAAAACCAAATATAACTGTTGAAGTGACCAAACCTTCACACGTACCACATATACATGCACATAAGGTGATCCATTGTATGTCACCACACAATAATGGACCAACAGTAATGGTACATAATGCATATAGAAATAAATAAATATGTCTAAAATTTAATGGAATTAAAAATATATTATATGATTGGATTTATTTTTAAGCAATTTAACAAGCTATCACGGGCAATTAAATGGCATGGGATTAATAAATGATGATGATCAAAATAGTTTCTAAGTGATCTTAACTGTGTTTTCAAATTCCTAAAGGAAAAATACATCTCCAATTATATACTTTTGAACAATTAATTCATTAACTCATCTCCCTACCAGTTAGCTTTAGGGTAATGTGGTGATGATTTAAACTTATTATTGATGATGATACCATCAATAACCTTGATTACAGAATAACAACCATCCTAAAATTAATCTATTCCAATCTCATAATGCTAGATTTATAGACTATATACATTAATAGCTTGTTTGTCACACATTGATTAATATTAGTAACTTCAAATAGTGCATAGATGTAAGAATAAACAAATGAAAAAGCTGTTAACTTTAACAAAATAAATAATTTAATAAAAGGGTTTGAACAAGGTATAATGGAATTGACTAAGATATTTATTAGCACAGTTTCAAACTGCAATTCTAAACAGACAATAATCAACCACTATTCATTCTCTGTATTATCATATTAAACCCTATGTTGCTTTTATTGATGAGAATGAAACTCTTGATCCAAGGCACATGGCAGAAACTTTAATAAGATAAGAGTGGCTGTTTTATCTTTGCACCTAAATGCAATGATATAGGCCATCGATAAGTATCATGGATTAAGAGTGTGAATACTTTATATTATTCATTTTACTTCTATTTCTGTATTATAAATATTAACACTCACAAAAGTTTAACATTTAGTGCTTGTTAATATTAAGAGATGTTAGAATTAATGCAATTGACTAAGATACTGACTAGCACAGTTTCAAACTTCGCTTTCAATCCAAGATACTTATGATCAGACTATATAATTGCATTTAGGTACAAAGATAAGATGATCACTCTAATCTTTTTAAAGTCTCTATCATGTGGCATGAATCAAGAGTTTCCTCATCGGCAACAAAACTTTTAGATTTAATATAATAGCACAGACATGAATAGCAATTGATTACTGTCTGTTTAGATCATGTTAGTACTTTAAAACATTAATATTGAAACTAAGACAATTCTTCTATAATGTGTGTCAGCTCAAAAATATTTATTTAGAACAATTTTTTTATTCAGTCCAAGAATGCTGTACATTGTCATATCAGTTTTATATATAGATAAACAAAGGATAAAATAAATTGTGAGTAAGCATAATCAACTATTCTCCAATCCTCCAATCCAGATTCCTAATCTCTTTAGATTGAACAAGTATTATGAATAGGGGGAAAGAAACTGTTTCAAATATTCATAAAACATTAAAAATTATAAATAGACCAAATAATTAAAAAACCATACACTTTTAATATAACTGGAATTAATAAAGAGAAAATAATGAAACTTGATTACCTAGGTTTAAGTTTTCATTTCAATTTCAAATATTTGCAAATGACTTTGTGAATTTGCAGGTTTGTTGGAATATTTGTATGCTCATGGGCAAATGTTTTTGGAAGTTCAATTCTTTCCAGTTCAAGTGGTTTGATGAACACTTTTCTTACTTTAACAATTTTTTTCTTTTTTCTCTAAGATTACTTCAATTTTCAGTAATTAAAAATATATTAAACTTTGATAGTTAAATGTGGAGATTTTGAAAGTGGGTATTTTTTAATTCAAGTGGTCACATTGTAAGAGAGGAAGATAAGTTCCAAATATGGAGACAATATTTTGGAAGAGTTGGCTGCTTATATTTCATCATTTTGTACAACTGGTTTATCTAACTGCATATTTTGATGGTTAAAGCAATGTAATGAAGTTTTCCAATGCTGCTAGAATGCAAGATACCTTCAGTTTTTGCATAGATTACCAGGGTTTCTTAGTTTATGGAAACTATTTTAATAAATTTCAGCTAAAACTTTGCTTGCCTTTAACTTTATTTTTGAACATGACCTGTGTAAATTTAGTAGACAATTACTCTAATCTTCAAAACCATAGCTTATCCTTATATACACTCTCGATATAACCAAGACCAAACATCAAAATCTTTGTTTGCTAATCCTATGTTGTTTTTGATTTAAAATTAGTTATATTTATTTAGCATGTAATTTTCTTTTAGACAGTTTCTATTATCAAAATATCCCCAAGGTACTTGTACAGTTACCCATTAATTCTGTTGCTGTGGCCACAGATTTGACAGTCTTTCATTATGTAATTTATGGATTGAATTTGATCACGTCTAGACTGATAAATGGTCACTAAATCCCTTTTATCAATCATTAGTGCATATTTTTGTTATATTTATAAACAAGCATTATTGTCTATTTCAGGGGCCATCAACCTTTTTTATCTACCACTCATATTTCTACTCTTGTTATCAGTATAATTTTCCTACTATCTACTGATGCAGGAATAACTTAACACTTCATTTGATAATGTTTTGTGGTACAATGAACACATCAGAAGCTATTTATTTGTTATAGTGATAATAAAACGCATTTTTAAGTATTTGCTAAATAGCCATGAGTGTATTTATTTTTGTGAGATGGGTTAAAATTAAGTTAAAAAATAACATTTTACAAATGGATTTAAATCACACTCAACTAATCTCAAACACTCATGGACCACCAGTAGATAAAAACTGTATACCACATGATTGTTGCAAATTATTTGATTGTTGTTACAAGTCATGTATAACCACAGAGCTCATTGGTTGTTTTTTTGCATTGCTGACCAAACAACATAATCACAAACCATATATGAATGACAATATTGAAATGGGAACCTTTATAGATTTGTAATAAGTTGGCATATTTTACTTAAGACATAAGCAACTCTGCAAAAAAATTTAAACATCTGTTGTGCATCTCTTTCTTTTACCATCTGTCAAATTTTCACCACCCATCTAAACGCTTTAAACGCCCATTAGTGAGCATTAGGGACCTGGTTGCTGACCTGAGTCTATTTCAACCTTATTTCCTAAGTTGTTTAACTGATTAACAAAATTCCTAAACAAATTAATTATCATTTTAGTCAAAATAAATTATTTCAGTTTTTACATTTTTCTTTTAAATTCAAACCCATTTTTTAAACTCAATACAAATTTTTATTTTACTGAATTATTTTAAATAAAATCATTACAAATGTCAAATGAAATTATTTATATTCTTAAAAGCTAAGATTTTACAAGTATTGGAGATATTCTAAATTTATAATATTTTTATCAAGTTCTGAAATTTATATTTTACAAATAAATTCTGATTATAAACTCTAGACAATATTTTATTTTTATTGTGCCAATTTATTTAACTTTTACAACACAAAAGAGATTAATAAAATGGTTGTGTGTTCAATATTTGTAATCTCCTTTAAACAAATAAATAATTCATTTTGATACGTTTATCCCTTGATAATTTTATTTCAGAGCAGATTACATAATCTACCATTTGGCTATTTTATTAAATCTTATTTATACATCATTTATTAACCCTTATTTAAGATTTCATAGATTTATAAGGAAGTGCTAATATAGTATATTAAAGCTTTAAAAAAAATCAATATTTGACTCTATCAATATGTGATAGGCAATGCTTGTAGTATTGTGATATATGTATGTGTGTGTAAGCTCTTAAGCGGAGGATGTTGTACGTAAGCAATGATATTCGACTATTGGCAATAATTTCCTGAGAATGTCAGCTCAGTGGTAAGATTAAGATGTTGACAAGCTATAGATTTTAGAACAAAAATAAATAAATAAAATCTAATTCCATCTAACTGAAAATTTTTTTTTCAGCTTGATGCTCAACTATTTTGTCTACTGCTTATTGATTATATGATAAATAATAGCTGAAATGCACAGACTTATATATACCTGTGTCTATATATGTAATAGACAGGGTATGAGCACAGACTTTCACATGACCCACCACTCTCCACACTATCTCATAACACTGATACACCTGAACACACATATGTTGAAAAGATATATGTGTAGAGATGGTAATCTGGACCAACCGATGATTGCTGATTTAGCATGAAATACATATATTGGTGATTATTTATCTTTTCAACATATGTGTGTTCAGGTGTATCAGTGTTATGAGATAGTGTGGAGAGTCGTGGGTCATGTGAAAGTCTGTGCTCATACCCTGTTTATTATATGATAAATAAGTAAGTAAAAAATTACTGATGTTGTTTGCATCCATAACCCTATCTTTGTATTTACAACCACATCATAAACTAATTTAATGAATTCTTTACCTTATTAAAATGCATTTACCAAATCCTTAAAAATAATTTGATAATGACTATATTTCTTGAAGTTTTAAGGATAAATATTATTTAAATTTTCATCACAAAAATTATTATTATTATTATTATCATCATCATCATCATCATTATCGTTGTTGCTATTATTATTATCGTTGTTGTTATTATTATTGTTGTTGTTGTTGTTATTGTTATTATTAGGCTTCAAAGGTAACTTTATTAAACATCAATTGCTTACATTGGTTATATGTTATACACAGGGTTATGTCATTATTTTATTACATAGTCTGTATGTTTTCAAAAGGCTCTTTTATTTCATCTCATCTTGTCTGCCATGTTTTTCACTTTTGACTTTCAATGTTCCACCTTGTTGCTTCTTGCTTGTATGTTTTTGTTACATTGAATCTTCATGTTTGGTCTTGCCTTTTTTCTCTCCTTTTTCCAATCTTTTTTTCATTTTTCTTCTCTTTTTATCTTTTTTGGTTGTCAAGTGATTTTATTTCATGGGGTTTTTTTGTATTGTTTATTATAGCCTTTATTATAATGTGGCTTGTATTTTAAAATGAGATTATATTGCTGCAAAGATGTTGGGTGGTAAAAGAAGACTCTATCTTTTCTTTATTTTTTTAAATTTGTTTTTATAGGTGTTAGGGCATCTTTCTGTATTATTCTCTAGGGTAAAAGTGCATCTGGTGCACCAGAATGCATACAAGCTGAATATGGCTGCCCTTATAGTTGGTATTGCATTTTTTTTTTGAAAGTTTACAGTAAGTATCTCATCTATTGGGGTTCCATTTTTCCTGTATTTGCCAATCATCATTCATCTTACATTTCCAAGTCCTGAAATGGTTCTGTGTTTACTCATCCCTATGACACAGCGTACACAGAGGATCTATATTTAGGTTGAATATTCTGTATCTTATAAAACGAGTTGTTGATAATGCTTTTAAGTTGACTTTAATGATAAAATCATAAAATTTTGGCTCTAGGCACTATTTTCTAATTTTTTTAAATAATTGGCTATTATCTATTTATAGTACAGATATCTGGTTATTTTTAGGTTGCCCTTGGGCTAATAAGTTGTGTATCTGCCAATATATATATTTTATTGGGCTTTTAAGCATTTTTTTTAATGTTTTCAAGTAGCGTAGAAATATAATTATTTGTGGGTGGTGGGCGATTTGTGGGTGAGATTTCTATCATTGATTCAATATCAGAAAACCTTTTAATTATGGCTATTAAAAGATTTTTTTGTATCCGAAACACTGATATTAAGTGAAGTCCAAGACCATTCTATTTTGTTGGTTGGTTAAGTTGTTTTGAGATGGCTACTACTTTTCTGTTCCATAGTAGTTTATTGCATAATAAATTGATTGAGGCTATATATAGGTTGTGAAATTACTTATTGGTAAGTAGTAGTTGTTTTTTGATATTATGAATTGACTGAATAGTGATGTTTTTGCATATATTGATAGATATGATCTGGATAATGATTCTATCATTCTTTCTTTTTTTGCTTTGAATTTATTTTGTATTTTTGTTCTCATCTGATTCATTCCCAGATAAAATAGGAAATCCAGATAATTACTGGGCTTTCATTGATCAATTTTTTTGTTTATTTTTCCTGTAAAAATTGTCCAAGTAGCTGAATTATTAAGATTGATTTTAGTTTGAATTTTTCTGTATAATTTTCTATGATGTTTTGTAGTGCTTTTTGATTTTAAGAGTAATATCATCCATATAAGCTATGCAAGGAATGTATTTTTTGGTATTTGGTATTAGCACTCCTTGTACCTTTTTTTCAATTTCCTCTAATAAAGGGTTTATGTAGAATGTGAATAGTAGTGGTGAACTTCGTGGTATTGATTGAGTGGGATAGAAAGATGATAAGGATCTTCCATTAATGGTGATATGTATTTCTCTGCTTGAAAGTATATTGATTATTGTGTATAATATTGATCATGGTATTTCTGTTTCTTTTAACTGGTTTAGTAATATTTTTATTGGTACTGAGTCAAATGCACTCTCAAAATCTAGTTGTACAGCAATTGGAGCATATTTCTTTAACTGAGTTTATTACAGTTTTAAAGATTGGTGCTGCCTGACCTGTGGATGAACCTTGCTTAGCATATTGATGTTGTGATATTTTTGGCAGTATGTATGGTTCAATTTTTACCATTATTACTTTTTCTAGAATTTTAATTCCTAAAGATTCCATCGAGATAGGTCTTAAATTAGTGACCATGGTAATGGGTTCTTGTTTTTTCATGAATAATCCCTGTATGATATATATTTTTTGTGATATGTGATTTGCTAATTGGCACAGGTATGTATTGGTAAATTGGCTGAGGTGTGCAAGTATGAATTGTGGTATGCCTGGAGACCCTAGATGACATGTGGCAGGGATTGATTCTAAAAATTATTCTAAAATCCTCAATTTTAAATGGTGTTTTGTCTTCAGTTTTTCCAAAAAAATCTTCTGAGGGTGTGAATTGTGCATGATTAGTTAGTTTTGCTTTGAAGTGGTTATATATAGGTACAATCATGTTAAATCCTGCTGTAATTTCATTTTTTGATTCCAGCACCATGGGAACTCTATTTGTGGATTGATATCTCAAATCCCATCTAATGTATTTGCATGTCCAAGTGTGCAGCTGCACTAGGCAAATTCTTTTCTCTTTTATGTTTAGATCTTGTTTTAACTTATTGCATGTCTGTTTATAGGGTTGAGTGAGTTTTTATTATGTTTGTCTGGTTATGTTGAACCGGTTTAGACATATTGATTCTTTTATGTATTTCATATGCTAATGTAATTAGTCTTGAGGGGGGGGTTGTTTTTTGGGTAATATGGTTTATATTAAAGGAGAGGGTGTTTGTGTAAGCTATATATTTGGATATGGGGTCTAGTTCTAATTGATTTATTTTATTTATCATTATATAAATTTCAGAAAAGAGTGACTCAGTAGTCGTCTGATAGTAGAATCCAGATTTTTTTGTATATTATTTATTGTATTTTTTGTATATTATTTATTGTATTGTGGTATGTGTTTGTATTTACTTTTATTATTTGTGCTGCATGGTCTGAAAAATGTGATGGTGAGAGGCTTAGTCTATTGAGTCATGTAGCATTGGGGAATAGAACACTAGATCTATTAGTGTTCTATGCCTATTGTTATAAAAGGATATTGAGTTGGGTAGTAGAAAACCTTCTGCACTCATGAGTGAGATTGTTAACTGGTGTATCCATTTGTAATAAATTTTTATAACTCATGTTGAATTCTCCTGTAAAAATAGTTGGGAAAGGATTGCTTGAGAATTATTATTATTACTGCTACTACTATTACTATTATTATTATTATCATTATTATTATTAGTTGTAATAATGGTAGTAATAGTAGTGATGGTAGTGGTAATGAGAATAATAACAATAAGAATCAAATGGTTTTGTTTATCAAGACTTCACAAAAAAGTTTAAGCATTGAAGAAGATAGTCTTGAGCTATGATTTATGGATCTTGGATTCCACAATCCATAAATCATAAACTCTAAAGTCTTGCTACTTTACCATTCCATTTTATCATATAGAAACCAATAACAGAATGTGACAAACTTGTAACTTACCATAGGGTTGTTTTTGATATCCCCTAGGGTTATGCCTTGTCTGATGGTTCTTTATGACATTTTACTCTAATAATCAGACTGCATTGATAAACTTTCATAAATAACATATTATCCAATGTGACCCACAATTTACAGACTTAAGTTTACTAATAAATCATTAGTTACTTTATAAAGTAATTCCAGGCATATTAAAGTCTACTCTTAAGTATAAACCAAACAGGGTACTGCTTTCATTAGGCTAATAGAGTAATTGCCTAGGTTGCATATATTAGTAAGATAACAACCTTTATTTTTAATGATCATAGTTATATACAAATTAGTTGTTTTTGCAAAGCATAGCCAGTGTTGGGAATTTTATTTTTCCTATGTATTATCCACTTTTAAAAATTGCGGTTGACAATTTGAGGTGGAGATGCAAGTAGCTGATCTCACCTATGGTGTGAAATGGACTGGGCTGTACCTTCTGCCAATACATTAATGTTTATTGAGAGTATATCTGTCACATGTATGCTAATCAACATTTGCCTTGTGATTAATCTCATTAAGCCCTGCACAATTTAGTACAGTGGTAAGAGGATGGATTCAAAAACTACAGATCCTCATATTAATGCTCAAATATATTACTTCCTGTGCTCAAACATCATGTAACTGCTGACAAACCATTTGATTATTAATCTCATCATATTTGTCTGATTTGTTGTAATTCTTTAAAAAGCTGATAAAAGAAGTTATTCTCAAAATGCATGTATGCAGCAAATCAATTTGTCAAATATTTTCATGAATTATGATAGCTGTAGTATAAATATGTCACATGGGATGATTACAGATAGCATCTGTTCACATTTGTTTACATCTAATTTAGTGGCCTGAGTAAGAACTGTGGTGAATTTGCATAAATTTGATGTTTTGGGTGTTACAATGGCACTGCAATCTCTATATTTTTTCTACATTGTTTTAAGCCTATCTAATCTTACTTCACAGCCTGCAATTTTTTTGTTTATGCAAGTAAGCTTAAATATATTAGTTGATAAAAAATCTGAAGATGGCAGCATTATACAGACTTTTTACACACTTTACTTTTTTTTTAAGTGTCATAGCATCGGCCAGAACACAAACCCGCAACCCGGGCAACTGCCTGCAAGTGCAAGGCAGTCGCACTGACCTCTCGACCACCAATGCAAGACTGCACACTTTACTTTTACTTCACTTTTTTACTTTTTTTTACAGACTATTTTTAGAGAGATGGAGAACTAGTATGGAGAGTGAAAAGAGTTTAAATATATATAGAAGTAAACAGAATATTAGGTGCAAGTTAATACATGATAATAGTAAGAAACATAGTTTATTATTTAAGGCTAGAATGGAATTTTTAGCAACAAGAGAATATACATGTAAATGGAAAAATATGGGTGATTTAGTCTGGAAATTGTGTAAGGAAGTAATAGAAAATATTAGGCACTTGTTAATTGAATATAAATGCTTGAAAACAAAAGGATACAAATAACAAAGTTATGGAAGAATAAATATGAAAAAAGTGATTATACAGAAAGTGAATTATTGGTTTTTATGCTGGGTTTGGGAAAAAATAAGGGGGATTTAGATATTAAGGCTATAGAGTTGATACAGATTATATTGTGGAAATGGGATGGAGCAGAATATGGGAAAATTTAGAGTGGGGGTGGAAGATAAAGTGGCTTACATGTTTCTCTGGGCATAGTTGTTGAGAGATCCCTGACTCCATTTAAGGAGAAGTGACAGTGCATCACATCACATCACAATAACAATAACCTTTTGCATAATTGATAACAGTCTATTTGAATGACAATGCCATAAGGGTAATAGCTCATGGTTAAATACCAGCAAAACTGTAATTATCAGTAATTTGTTTACAAATTAAAAATTATTTATACAATATTTTTGTAAAAGACATATTTTACCCAAAAATGACCTCACCATAAAGCCATTTTTTTTGTAAATATTTACTTTTAAAAAGACAATTCTTAAAAAGTTCAGTATGGCATAGAGGAAGCAGTTTCTTGGGTCCCAATGTAGAATCACCCTTGTCAAATGATAAAGTACTTATTTTTTAAAATTTTAATACTAATAAATAATATTTTTGATATATATTTTTCTTTCTTTGATGATAACTAACCCTAAATTTACTTTAGGTTTAATGACAGAATTAAAATATCTAATATTTTGTTCTATAACATTGTTAATAGGAAAACTTATCTAATTATTATCTAATATTTTCTTACTAGTAACTTTTTAGATAGATAAATTTATCCAATAATGTCAAGCTCCATTGTTGTTGATAAAAACTCCATTTAAAAATTTATTTTCGTATTTTTAAAAAGTGCCAAATATTAACTTTTAAAATGTACATCACTTGAAAGCTTACGTTTGTAATAAATAATGTTAAGATTATGAATATATTATATAGTAAAAAATCTTAATTGTAAAAATAAAATGTTTTAATATGGAGGACTATTTAATGTAAGACTTGCTAGGTTCTATTCAAAATAGACAGGAGGAGTTTTCAGCAAAACAGGTTAAGGGGCATTAATCTGTTTATTTCAGGAGTGGGTAAATAGTGTCCTGAGGGCCACATGCATCCTGCTAAAAGTTTTTATGTGGCCCACCAAGACAATCAGAAATATCTGCCTTGAACTGAGATTTCCTTCCCATGTGCGTCAAAGATTCTTCTCATATTTTCCACTAGGATGGCCATGTCAATACACATGCACAGTGTAGATATGATGTACAATGCTTTTCCAGTTGATCTGGTTAATTTCTATTTTGTCTTTGCATTAGCAAATATATACATTTCCAACTTTAGTGAAACCATGCACCCTCCGAAAAAATGTAAAATTGGTGATGAATGTCATGCGTTTAATGAAGAATGGACAAACAAATATTTTTTGTTATACATGGAATAAAGCAGTGTGTTTATTATGTCGTGATTAAGGGTGTGGCCCTCCGCTAACCTTTGTTTCCACAAAGTGGCTCCCATTGCGGCCCACTGCCAACCATCTGTGGCCCCCGAGCCAAAACAATTTCCCATCCCTGGTTTATTATATACTTCAATATTGGATTTCTTAATTATGGTTTTTAATAAAATGAAGCATTGACATTGTCTTGATTAGCACATAGACTGTCAAAATATGCTAATATATAGTAAATGATTGTAGCACCAAAATATTTTAGCTTTCACTCCATGATCATCATTGCAGAATTAATGTAAATCAGAAGGCTATCACACTTGCATGGACTTTTGGCAATGCTTCAAGGCATGCTGATGAAGAAAGTTATTTCTACAAATGATAATAATATCATCATCATACTTATAATCAAACAGTGTTACTTCTCAGGACTTCATAAGAACTTTGAATACTGGCAGTGCCAAAACAGAATTGATTCAAAGTCTTTGCACTTAAAAGTTTAAACTTTACTACAGCACTAAATCATTCAGGGAGAAATAAATTGAATGACTTTATCACTTGTAGTTCATAAAAAGTTTGATTACCAAAAATACTAGAACTGAAATCAATTCTAGGATCTTACATTCCAGAGTTTTGAACTAAAACGTTACTGAAATCCTGAAATGCATGCATTCTACAGAACAATTTGTTATTTTTTCATGTAATAAAGCTGTATTGCATAGAAAGATTTGAATTCACATCTCTTCACATATTTACTTAATCTCATTACTGCAATATGGATACTGTATTATTACTTCATTGTATCAATTTGATTGTGTATAAAAATTTTACCATATGCACATATTTTATATATAGTTAATATCATAAAGACATCTTTTAATATTAAAGAAAGTTGGTTTTTGAAGTGAATGATGGAAACGCTATTTTGTTTTGTGTATATATATATATATATATATGTTACATTTTGAATTACAAGTGTCAAATTAATTCAATCCACATTTTTGACACCATCCACTTTAGATAAATATAATAATGACTATTATTAATTATTGACTAAATTAGATATTATCTTTAGCACAGATATAAACTTTAAAACTCAATTAAAGATTAATATATCTGATTTCTTAAAATTAAACATACAAACACATGGAGTTATTCCCATTTTTTTTTCATGTGTAATATCTTTAAAAATATATTAAATAATCTCAATGTTACCATATATTCTTTTAAATTCATATAAATAAAGGGTACTTTGGTATTAAAACTATGACATGAAGCATGTATTAGACCTACTATGCCTGTTCACATTCGTTTCAATCCACTCTTTGTAATCTTGTGATTTGACCAAAATAACGTATACATAGATCTTGTACGTGACTTTTTTTCAGCAAAAGAAGAGAACATGTACACAGATCTTGAACATGGTATTTTGGAAAGAATTACAAAGTTATCAGGAGGTTGATATAAATGTGAACAGGCACAATAGGTCTAATACATGTTTCGTGTTGCAGGATTAAAAATAACTAAATGTAAAAAAATAATCAAACATAATAAATATATATCATTTTCAATAACAAATGCATTCAAATATGTATGACTTTAAAATATATATGACTTTCAACAACTTTTAAGAATGAAATTTAAAGAAATATTGTGACTTTTTACACTAACAACTTTTAAGAACATTATAAATAAAAATTAAATGTGATTTGCAATCTTACAATAATGTTGCCATTAATAAAAAAAGAACACTGCTTTAAATATGTACCAACCGAACAGTAAACGATTTGGATTTTTAAGTAATTTTTATAAAAATACATTAACTATATTTCTATGATACTTATCGTGTAATATATAGCAGAAATTTACACGTTAAAACTATATTTTTCACATATAATATAATCATACAAAATGGAGATCTACAGTAAAAATTTTCACTCCGAAAATGTGCCACATCATTGCAATGTATGCTGGGATTTTCATATTATTGCTAATAAACTTCATTTTTTTTAATAAAGAAATTAAATCAAAACTCCAATAAAAAAAATAAAATACATATTACTTATTATATTTTTATGATTTTTATTTATCTTGGCAGAAACATTTCTTTCATTCTCTCATATACTTATTCCAGTCAATGACTGTTTTACCTTCTAATCTGAGCTCATATTCTTCCCATTCTACAGAAGTTAAATTCCGAGACCAACTGTATATGAATTGGATTATAGTTGGAATAGGAATTCTTGAACCTTCCAACTACGTCTCTTTGTGAATATCAATTTAAGTGTTGCAACCTCAGACATTATAATGCCATTTCTTGTATGAAGTGTGCACATACAAGCTCATGTTATGTCCATTTGGACACACTTTCACCGATGGCAGGATGCCTTGTTGTTGGAAGTAGAGCACTGCATCTATTTCCATACTCAGTAATTTTTAAATATTCATTATTTTTAACAATACAAATTCTTGAATATGCAATGAAAAACACTATGCAAAATGTCAAAGTATTGCAAAAATAAAAAGATCATGTTGATAAGGAAAAACATCTCTGTCATGTATTCAGGGATTTTTTTTTTCAATTGATCATCATGACATCACATTTATTGTGGGTGTGAAAAGGTCTCCTATCTCCCCTACACTACATTGCAGCCCTAATAACAAAGTACCAAATAAAGATATAATAAAAGACAAATGACCCCCAAGATGCATTTTATGCTGAACCAGTACTCATCATAATCTCTAGTTTAGTAAATGATTAATAATAGACATTACTATATTTATCTAAAGTGGATGATGTCAAAGATGTGGGTTGGGTTAATTTGACACTTGTAACTCAAAATGTAATTATTTAATATAAATAAATCTTATTCATATAGTAAAGAAATGTATGAGATATAGTGACCTGGACCAACTGATGAGTGCTGGTTCAGCATGAAATGTTATCCTTGGGGTTATTTGTCTTTTATTGTATCTTTATTTATATGAATTTAAAAGAATGGGTGCTAATATAGAAGTTATTATATATATATATATATATATATATATATATATAGACTTGGACACTTAATAGAAGAGCAAAACAGAGACTTCAGACCACTCAAAGAAGTATGGAGAGATGCATGTTGGGAGTAACAAGAAGGGATCGAAAACACAATGTATGGGTAAGAGAACAAACAGGTGTTACTGACCTCATTGGAAAAATTAAAAGACTGAAGTGGAGTGGGCTGGACATATTGTTAGAAGAGATGATAATAGATGGACAATTGAAATTTTAAACTGCATTCCAAGTGATTGTAAAAGACCCAGAACGAGACCCCATGTGAGATGGATGGATGAAATAAGAAAGTGTGCAGGGGTGATGTGGAGAAGAGAAGCTGAAGATGGGAAAAGATGGATTGAACTTGGAGAGACCCTCATCCTGCACTGGATTGATAATAGTTGATAATGATGATATATATATATATATATATATATATATCATCATTATCAATCAATATATACACACAATATATATATATATATATATATATATATTGTGTGTGCATCTTGTTGAATTCCACTTGAGAAAATCTATTTGTTAATAGATAAAATCATGGTTGTGGAATAATTTTGGTAAAATTTTGTTTGTTGGTTAGTATTGTAATGTTATATGATTTTCTATTTTAGTTTATTACATTCTATTTAATAACAATATATACAAGTTTGCTTTTTCTTTACATCATATAAAATCATAAACAAATAATATGAACATTAAATTTATATATGATTGTCAATAAATATTTATGGACTTAGTAGAGAGAAGATTGTTAAAATCTTTACAGTATATAACTGTGTCATGTAGAATTGTTTTTTGAATATGATGTTCTAAAGAATAGATGATATACTATATTATCGAACAGCTAAAAGAATTATATTGTAATACATAGAATTTTTTCTCAAAATATGAAAATAAAGATTGATTATGATGAGTTAAAAGAAGTTAACAGCTACAAATATCTTGGTCAGATTATTAATACAGATGAAAACATAATGGATGAAATTAGTCATAGAATTAAACTTGGTTGGAGTGCTTTTGGTAGAAATAACTTGATACTAAAAGGAAATATGCCTACATTGTTTGAAAAGGAAGGTTTGTAATAAATGTGTTTCACCAGTTCTTACTTATGGATCTGAGGCTTGGACACTTAATAGAAGAACAATACAGAGACTTCAGACCACTCAAAGAAGTATGGAGAGATGCATATTAGGAGTAACAAGAAGAGATCGAAAACGCAATATATGGGTAAGAGAACAAACAGGTGTTACTGACCTCATTGAAAAAATTAAAAGACCGAAGTGAAGTTGGGCTGGACATATTGCTAGAAGAGATGATAATGGACGGACAGTTGAAATCTTAAACGGGATTCCAAGAGATTGTAAAAGATTCAGAAAGCGACCACATTTGAGATGGATGGATAAAATAAAAAAGTGTGCAGGGGTGATGTGGAAAAGAGAAGCTAAATATCGGAGAAGATGGATTGAACTTGAAGAGACCTTTATTCTGCGGTGGATAGATAATGGTTGATGATGATGACATATAATTATTTGTTTGTGTTGCTGTAGTATATTTACAGTACCTCTAAAAGGAATTCTCGGAAAGATATTTAAAGACTGATTTTTACCTTTTGAACCACCTTAATAATGAATTGTAATTTCTTTTATTTATAAACAGTATAATGATAAAAAGATTTATTACTTAATCACAAAATAATAAAATTAAATGAAAAAAATAATTGTAATTAATTTGTTGGTTTCCATTTTAAAATTGACAGTTTTTATCTTAAATTTTGTCTTTCATTATTCTGTCAAAAAAAAAAAAAATTAATCCTCAAAGACGACATCATAAATCACGTGACTCTACCTCATTCCCAAAGGTTATTATTTTAATAAAAGGTTTTACTGTGCACACTTTCTTAAGATAGATAATCTTAAAAGAGTGCTTTTCTTTTTCATCTAGAAGAATTTTCTTTAGTTTCATAAATAAAGGATTAAATCTCATTGCTTAAAAATATTTATTATCGCAGCTATTGTTAGCAGTTGAAATAAAATTTCTGATATTAATTGACTCCATTAAAAGCATTTAAATTTTAATTATGTATTGCAAATTAAAATTACTTTTGAAATATTAGATAAAGTGCATTTCTTTAAAATATATATACATTTTAAAATATGAAAAAAAAATTTTGTGAAATAATAATCCTGTAGGAAGTTCGGTATCATAAGGTCGTACTTATTCAATTTACCCACGTGTAGAAAGCATAATATACATTTTTAAAAGGACCTCGCGGTGTAATGATAATGAACTACCAAGTTTAAGATCTTCATAATAATTCTTAGAAGTATAATAACTAATCTTTCTTATTGCATTGCCAAATGTATATCATATAATACTAAATCATCCATGCACTTTACTACTGTTACACAATGCTTTATTTACCACCCTCTTTTACAGTTTACAATTTCAAATTTGAATCTAGTAGTTGAAGATGGAGATATAAAAGTTCTGAAGAAGATTGCTGGAGCAATCAAAACTGTAAACTGTAAAAGAGGGTGCTAAATAAAGCATTGTGTAACAGTAGTAAAGTGCATGGATGATTTAGTATCGTATGATAATAATTCTTAGACATTTTTTTCTTGTCACAGACATGGTGTACTCTTTCTGGTAGCAGTCACAACCAGACAATCTAATCAACTAAGAGTATGGACATTAATTCCTTAAGAAGAAAACAAAGATAAAAAAATCACATTGGAAAAGAATTTGCACAATTGTATAAACCAATCCATGACAACAAATGGGTTTCAGTAAAAAAGTTATCTGGTTTTTTCTTCAAGTTGTCTATTGGATCATCTGTGAGTCAACATGTGTTATGTGGTTACATAGTTTAGCTATTCCCTACAAAATCTTTAAGATAATAGCATGTCTGAATCACAAGTTACCACATAAAAGATGATAGTGAGGTTTTTTTTACTTTAACCCATAAAAGAACAGCATGCTTAGATTAAATTTTAAATTGGGCAAAAGTTATTGAAATGTTTAAAATGTTAACATGTGTATGTATCAATAAAACCTTAAGTCACAGAGACATTTTGATGTATTTTGTAAAATTTTGTGATGGCAATTACAGATAACCCATGAAGGTAAGAAATACATTGTTATGTTTTATATCAAAACTTATAAGCCATGCAACCTAGCACCTTAAAATTTTTGATATGAATAGTTCAATGGTGATTTTGTAACACATTTTTCAGGGATGGCAATGGAAGCAGCTTGAAGAAAAAAATCAGTAATCATACACTGTGAATATATGCATATATCATATATTGGTTCATCAATCTATTAATTTCATATTTTGCAATGCTGGATTTTAAATTCTTTAATAGAAAATTGTTATTGTTAAATACTTCAGTGTATTTATTTAATATAATGAGTGTGGTAATAGCTCTAAACAAGCTTTTCTGATAAATGCTGCAAGAGGAAGCATTCAAAATCTCTATCTAGAATTATCTCTATCCCAAACCATTTTCAAGCTGATGGCTTTCAACAGTGAAGTATTAGGATATTCAGACATTAGATCTAAAATACCAACTCAAGCCCAGCATTTATCTAATACCTACTGTTAAGTAAAAAATCTGAAACTTTGTCTTCAAATCCAGATATCTAACTTAAATAGGTATATGGGTCTGAATAATTTTCAGCTACACCATATATTCATAGCTTTAACAAAATAAATGCTGGTTTTGAGTTGGTATTTTAGATTTAGAGTCTGAATATCCTAGCACCTCACTGATGAGAGCCATCAGCTTGAAATCGGTTTAGGGATAGGGATAATTTGAGATAGAGATTTTGAATGCTTTCTCTTGTGGGTTTTATTGGAAAAACTTGTTTAGACCTATTAGCATGCTCATTATAATATATTTGTAATAAAAGTTTATTATGTTAAGTCACATGATGTAGGACTTGATTTTCTTTCTAGTGTACTTATTTATATCTCTATTTATTGTGTTTATTATATTTTCCAAATAAAAGAAATCATTATTGCATTTTGAGAATTTTTGGATAATCATCAATAACATAAAAGGATCTGCCTCACCGGTGAAAATCATGCTTAAGTATACCATAAGACACCATGATTTTAAAGTCTCTTATTTTTAATTGCTCCATACATCTAATACCACTAAGAGGTAACTTTACATAGGAGATTCACTTAGTATTAACATTAACACAGTTAGTTATCTGCCACCTACCAATAATAACACTGTCAGTTGCATGGATGTAATATCCATTGAATATGCCAATATCCATCTACCAAAGTAAAGAAAAGTGACAAATTAAGTTTTCATTTGGTCATAAAAGCAAAAAAAATTACAAAAATAATTTAAACATTAAAAGCATAAAGCTAAAGGAGTCAATAAATAATCAAAATGACACCAAATTAACAACTCACTGAGACTAGCCAAGAAAATAAACTAAAACATTACTAATGGTTTCAGTGCTCCTCCTTACATATCCATGTAAAAAATACTGGCCACATTATTAATTTTGATGAAGCTAAAGTTGTCTTTTTTGAGAGAAATGAAATAAAAAGAAGAATTAAAGACTCTATTATTAAATATTTATGATTCTGAAGCAATTTACTTATTTAAAAGTTCTTTTAATAGTAAGGGTGTTTAAGAAGTGGAATTGTAAGTAATGTTTAGTTTAAATATGTTATTTTATAGTTCTTTACCATTGAGATATCTGCTTGTAGCAGTGAAACCAACTATTGGTAGTGTTTTAGAGTTTATTTTTTTGCTAGTCTGGTTGAGTTGCAAATTTGATTAGAAATAATTTAATATGTTTGAAAACAAAAACAATATTATTTATTTACAAGTCATACTTAAAAATAATATTCAAACAATGATTGAAAAGCAAATATTTTTAATGAGAGTCATCACTGAGAAGATTCTGTTAAAATAATATTACCATTCACTATCATTCCTAATTTAATTTTTTACATAATGTTTATATTAAACATTTATTGAAAATATTATTAGTCAGTCATTAAGTCATGTTTTTTGCTATGCCTTCATAACAGCTGTTTTCCACCATAACTAACAAAATTTCTTTCTGATTGAAACTTATCAATTAGTTTGTTCTCGATGTGATGTGATGCACTGTGTCTTCTCCTTAAATGGAGTCAGTAATCTCTCAGCAACTATGCCCAGAGAAATCTGTTAGCCACTACACCTTCCCTTTCGATTCCCCACCCTAAGTTTTCCCATAATCTGCTCCATCTCATTTCCACAACATAATATTTGTCAACTCTATGGCCTTTATATCTAAATCCCTCTTATCTTTTCCCAAACCCAGCATAAACACCAATAACCCACTTTCTGTTTAATCACTTTGTTCATATTTATTCTTCCATAACTTCATTATTTGTACCCTTTCTGCTTTCAAGCATTTACATTTAATTAACAAATGCCTAATATTTTCTATATCTTGCACAATTTGCAGACTAAATCCCCCTATTTTTCCATTTAAAATAAATTTTTCTTGCTATTATCATAAATTAACTCACATCTAATATTCTGTTTACTTCCATATATATTTAAACTCTTTTTACTCTCCATACTAGTTCCCCATCTCTCTAACTCCCTATTCTTTATTAATAAATATATTCTCTTATCCCATTCCTTACCACTATAACACACAACAATCCTCCTAACACAATCATCCCACCTTTTGTACAAATATACTGATATAAATTCTATATCCAAATCTTTTGCATATTGCATTACCTTTCTCAACCATCATGTTGCCCGCCCTTTATTCGTAATCCAATTAAATACTATTTTGGCTATTATTTTATTATCCATAAGCTGTAATCTACCAAACATTTTCATTTTACTTTTTGCATCTCTCATATAAAAACTTGACCATCCCATTTCTGCTTGAATTGCCTCCCTTGCTGTCCATATATCTGCATCCAATGCAAGTCTTCCTCCTTCCCTTTGTACTTTTTTTAAATAATCTAATACTGCTTTACTAACACATAATGCGTCATTACCATATGTTAACCCTGCTACTGCAACTCCCTTCCATACAATTCTAGCTACATCATATTTATTATATGAAAACACTCTTAATTTCTTTATCAATCCCTTTCTTTATTTTGCTTCATTTATCAATTTTTTCTTCTATTCATCCAAATAATTTTTCTGATTACTTAAGATAATTCCCAAATAATTATATCTATTCACCACACTTAACTTTATATTCCCCAATAAAAATTCTACATCTTCTCTCTTCCAGTATTAACCATCATTATATTTGATTTTTCTTCACTAAATTTAATCCCCATCTCTTTACCCACCCTTGCTCATGTCCTCAGCATAACTTCTATATCTTTTCTTCTTTCTGTACACAAAAAGATATCATCCACAAAAAAAGACCTGACAAAGTATATACTCCCTTGCCACCTATTAATGGTATCTCTATCCCTCTTCCTAATCTTTCTATTGCTCTTTCCATTTCACTCAAATACAACACAAACAAAGTAGGTGACATAGGGCATCCTTACCTTAGTCCCACCCCATTTTTAACTGATTCTATATTCCCTAATTGATATATATATATAATAATTATTTTCATAGAAAAATTCTTAATAATACCCACTAAAGCTTCATCCATTCCCAAATTTGCTAAATTTATCCATAAGCCTTCTCTATATCTATAAAACTCATATATAACTGTTTACCTCAATACAAGTGAATGGTGGCTCTACCTACTGGTAGTACATATATACAGTTAGCATCAATTGTATTTATAATCTTGCCATTGTATTTTTAGAATTTTATGGTGCATCATTAAATCAAACTTTTTGATATCTTTATGTTAAATTGATAGAATGTCCAAGTCTCTTTTCCATATAATAAATTGGGCAAAATAATAACTCCACATACAATTAATGACAGTACATCATCACAGTAAAATATTCTATTTATTTTAACTTATCACATGCAGCAACATATTGGTCTCTGTTGTACCTTAGCATCTAAGTCTGCCTTTCTACTTAAACAGCTACGAAAATATCCAATTTGAGAAACAAAACTAAATTACTGAATAATAAAAAACTTGCGCTTATGTAGCATTAATTACTAACCCAAAGTCTTTATAGGTTGTGATCAAAACATAAACTAGATTTTATAGATCATTTTTCAATTTGACAAGGATAGCACTCAGTTGGTAATGTCATTGCCTTCTGTTTTGGCAAAGAGTCTCATTAGAGCCAAACTGATTTGGGATCAGTCAATCCAAACGGAACCTTGCAGTGATACAGTGAATCCCATAAGGGAAACTGTAAATACAACATTTTATGTTAAACATTATTTTCAGTATTCAAAATCTATCACATGATAACCATCTCATACTAGCACACAATTGAATTCAGACCCATATGACTATATAAGCTATTGAGCTTAGATTGAAAATATTATTGTGTTTTCAATTTCATTTTCATAGTTTTGTAGTAAAGTAGAGTTAAAAGGTGGCTGCTGGAGGGTTGCATTAGATCCTAAGATCTAGGTGCAGTGCTCTCAGATCCAAAGCTCCTCACTGATGATGGCCACAAGCCAGAAACTAGTCTGGGGATATTGGATGAGCAGGCACTAGATAGGGATGTTATGCACAAGCCTTCTGGCAACCATTGATTACTCTGGTTGGCACAGGGTGGCACTACTGTATGGAGAGTTTTGCCTTTATTTATTCAAAATCTACTGTAATCTTATTTTTTTAAAAACTTATTATTAATTCTGATAAACACACATCATTTGCTTTTCAAATCTTGTTTGTTCTCATCTGTCCCAGTTTTAAACTTTTTTTACTCTTTATATTTAAACCATAATTAATAGCTAGGGTCAAGGGCTATTTTATTTTTAAAGTATTATCTTGTCTATATTATAATAAAAGGTAAACAATGTAGGTATTTTATAAGTAAACAACCCTTGATTATGTGTTGGAAGCAGCAACTACTCGTGCAATAATCATCTATAAGAGGAATAAAAATCCATCAGGGATAAGATTTGCAATGTCATACAAACTAATCTGTGAACCACAAATACATTTACATATGGTACAGACTGGTTTATTACTCAGTTTATTTGTTAGTTTGTGATGCCATCTTTTAACATTTTCTGTGGCAAACTTTCCTATCTGAAATACTTTTTATCTAATTGTAACTCTCCAGGATACATTATTTTCTGCCATATCTTCCCAATAAAACATTTAATGAAATGTAAGAAATGGATACAAACTGAAAATAAACAAAATTTGGAAAAACAAGAAATGTGTGTATGTTGTATGATTATTGGAATAAATATTAATCTGATTAATTAATTCAAAACTCTATATAATACAGTTATAATCCATATGCCACAAATTCAAAAGTCTCTAGTATTTAAATATAATTACAAAGTATTGTTTTGTAATATATAAACTAGGGTTTTAAATGTTGGTTTAAAAAAAAATTCTGTAATACCATAATTATTAAACGTTAGCTTTATCTGAGTACACTTTTGGCTGCTGAAGCCAGAATCTTAGCACTTGTAAACAGCAGAGGATGTGTAGAATTTAAATGGAATATTAATTTATGTAAATTGGTAATTTAAATATTCCACTTTTTAGAAATTTGCATGCTGTTTTCTTTTTGTTGATTATGGAGGAGTTGTTAGAGATATACCACATCTCTGCTACCTTTTGCTTTTTTTATCACATTCAGTACATACAATATTCGCTTTGCTTGTGCTCACTCTGATAGTAATGTTTGCATGAACAAATAATTGAAAAGCTTGATTGTTTCGAAATTCAAGTAAATTTTAATTTCCAGATGTATCAGAAATAAAATCGCTCCAAGGATCTTATGTTCTAGAGTCTGAAACTTCCCCTGCACTCAATCAGGGGGGAGGAATTTTTGTTTTAATTACTATTACATAAAAATTGCATGCTTATAAATATATTCTGCATTTTAAAATGTTATATTATTATTATTAGTAAAATAAACCTAATAATTTTGATAAGTTCCTAAACAAAACATGGCTGTTAAATGTGGAATGTTTCGACCAGCAAGTCCCATACCTCCTTGGTTTTTAGAAAATTATCTGCTACCTTCTCTTCATTATAGCAACCAATAAACAACTATTGATAATTATATTTTAATACTTATTGAACCAGCTTTCATCTTTGTTGAGACCTTCTCAATATATTTAATTATACAAATCACATAAAGAACTAATAATGTAAAAATAGTTTGAAAAAATAATAAATCTTTGGGTAAGTGGTTGTATAATGCAAAAACATTAAATGTTATTAATAGTAAGGTGGGGCTAGTTTATAAAATTAGATGTGGAAAATGCAATAAGGTATATATATATATATATATATATATATATATATATATATATATATATATATATATATGCATATATATATATATATATATATATATATATTGTGCCCTTTTCTATAGGTCAGTAATAGTTCATAACAGTCAATTACTAAAAAATTTTAAATTTAGAATATGTTCTTTTAATACATTAATTATATTAAGTCAATTATATCTTTAAAGTACAATTTGAAGCTAAAGAGAATATGTAGTATATAAAATCATTTAAAAATAGTTATATAAAGCTTAAAATATTGTTTCATATGGTTGTAAAAGCTGGCCATATTAAATAACACAGCTATAAATAATTAAAAGTATATTTAAAAATCCGATTTTAATAGTTTAAAACGTATGATTTAATAAATGCTATATTTAGATTTGTAATCATATTTAAATAGTCAAAATTAATATAGTATATTTTTAAAATAAACTTTGTGATGGTGAAAATTATATCTAATTCTATATTTTCTAAATTATTCTTCCAAATTTTTTATAATTATTTTATATAATATAATAAGTGTATCAATTTTATTAGTCTAGGCAGAGAAATAGATTAAAAATCGTCTGTCAAAGTTATAATCACGTGATTTTTTAATGTATACTATCACACACTGCTTGTTTGAAATAATAACAAAGTTTAAAATATTTTAAAAGTTATATTATAGAATTGGATAGAATTATTGCCTATCATAAAAGTAAATATTATTAAACATTAAGTTAACTATTGCGTATGTAATGCTTAATGTTTTACCCGTAGTGCAATAAAGACGAATACAGATATAATAAAAATTAAATATTTTATTTAAATAAAAATAGATAAATTGAATAGATAAATGGGATAAGTTATTAAACGTTAATTTAAAAGTTATTTTAAATGTTTAAATAGTTTTAATAAAATAATAATTTATTTAAAAGTAATATTTTAAGTAATATTTTAGGTTCATTACGTCACAATTTCTAATTTTGAAATTCAATTCTACTATAAATTGGAAATATGTAAATTTGTTTTCAAGTTGGGGTAAGAATTGACCAATAAAAATAGGTATCCTTACAGATGAGAAATATCGTTGTAACTAAGTTAGAGCGGGAGATTAAAAATGTATTGAAACCGGAGAGAGGTAAATTATAACTATCAAAAGATAGTATTTTTAAAATCTTTTATTTTAGTCAATTTTTTTAGTACTTTCTTATAACTTTATCTGCAAAAAAACTAATTGATAATTTTAAAAATATATTTTTTGCAAAAGAGAGTATAAACTAAAAATATTTTAATAATTTCGTTTAATATGATTTTCTAATTTTTTAAAAAGTTACTTACCAGTCGTATTTTATCTAAAAGTTTAACCTAAACTACGCAATAAAAAATGGATATACTACAAAATAAAATGGATAGAAATTGTAATGCTGAAAAAATATTTGAAATATTTATTGATACAGCTTTATTAATATTTAACCGAAGAACTGTTTTGGTACATAAAAACCACAGCTCGGACATTATACGGAGTCTAATGAAAAAAAAATTGGAGACGCATTATTATGCATAAGTTTATTCAAGATTTATTTTTAAATGGTAATAAGATAATTATATATTGCATGAATTATTTTATATAGTATGATATTCAAAGGAATAAAATGTTATATCCTTTCTAAAGGTAACATTTTTAAAAAAAATATTTTCGAGTGCAAAATTTAAGAAAGAACCCAGGAGATTATGTTATAGAAGCGTTTTTGATATTAAAATATCCGTTCTTCGAATTATTTAAAATGTACTTGGAAAAGATTTGTTCAAAAGTATTTGAAGTTTTTATTTTAAAAGAGATTTATAAAAAATACCAAACGAAAGTTTTAAATGTATCAAGAAGGAAACATAGATAAAAAGTGAACACATAGATGAATAAAAAAAAATGGATCCATGGAAATACAAATAGTACTTAAAAGTTTATCGAATATTTTTAAAGTTAAATGAGATGGATTGATGCATCGGATACGCAGAGAATATTGGTAGAGAAGATTAAGAAGCTTCACGGGATTAATTAATATTATCGTCCTAAAAATAAAACCAAAGATTATTTTCTAAATTTTACTAAATGGGTTAATAATTATTTTATTTTAAACTTTAACGCGCTTGGAGAACATTTTTAAAAAACTCTAGAGAAAATAATAAGCATTTTGGACTTATCAGAACTATCGTCAAGAAAATATGTAACTATAGTTTTGATTCTTTTTATTTTGTTAACCTAATTTAAATCTAAAATTTTATATAAGATTAGGAAAAACATAAAAACATTAATTTGTTAATATTAAAATCTTATAATATAACAATCTAATAATTTAGCTAAAAAATATTTTAATATAAAGTGTATGGGTATGAATTTTTTTTCTATATCTGCAATGCTCAAGTGGACAAAGGAAGCCTACTGAACACGATGACTAGATAAAGGTTATTGGTAATAATAATAACTATTAATAATTTTATAATGTATATTTTTTGTTTTCTTTAGATCATCCATAAATTGGAAGAATGAAGTGTAAAAGTTTTTTTTTAATTATATATGTAACACATTTTTATACAACATTTTAAAAAAACATTATGAGATAGGATTGATTTGGAAATATGCATACGACAATTTTTTTTTTTTTTTTATTTAGTGATATAATCCAACATAACAAATAATTATGTGATTCTTTTAAAATTTTTATGATATGGGATATTCAAATATTGTCTAAGTAAATCGTATATGATTAAACATACAGAGCAATGAAGTAAGCAGACTTTTCTTATGGGATAGTAAGATTGTTTAACTATTAATGAATTTTATTTATTGTTTTGTAAATGCAGACAGTTATTTTATCGATGTAAGATGTAGAAAAATCTTGAGAAATAATGTTGAGATAGTGGCTTGGAAGTACTATAGTTAGCAGGAAACCAAGATGATGTATATTTAAAATAGGATATGATAAGGAATGGGAATAATATTTAGTCTTTATGTGGTTATCAGCATAGTTAACATAGCCCTATGACTGATACATATTTTATTTGGACAGTGTTTATATTACTTTAAATATTTGATGTTCTAATAAAGCTGAAGAAATAGCTTTAACATCGTCCCTGTACTAGAGGATATTAGGCAGATAAATGTCCTACCTCTTCGCACTGTACCATGATTTTGAGATATGTTAAGAATAATACTCTAGCTTTCTTCCTTAATCCTATGCATCTGTTTTCGCTATCTTTATTTCATGTAACTGCATCGTTTAGTAAGATATTTTAAAAGAAATGATAAATAATTTAGAACTTATGTTATGCTATCGTTTTTTGGATAAGATTAGTTTAGTTGCTTATAAGGAGCAGAATGTTATAACTTAAAATTGAAGATCCAAAGTATCCTAGGGAAAGAAAAGAATCATAAAATATATTTTGAATTTATTTCGGAAATGAAATATAAAATTTTTTAAAATAAGGTATCTAAACAAAGATATTTTTTAAAAGTGATAATAATTTTAAATGCTTTAGTATTATTTTTTTTAAGAGAAAAATAAGTATTGCATATTTTTTTTAAAATACAATAGTACAAAGTAGATTATGTAAACAATATGCATAGTATATTTTTGTTTATTGATTAACAGAAATCTATTAATGATTAAACTTATATCATACTAAAGTAAGGCTTAAAGAAGAATATATTATGATTAGTAAACATTGTGTGATAAATACTAAAATCTAGTACTGAATTTTGGATAATAGTTTGTGTAACATCTTTGACTTTGCAAGATGAATTTTTTTTTAATATTTTGAGAAATCCATACTCATTATAAAATTTTGTTTTCTATGGAATGTTTTTCTAAGTATGAATTTTTTAAAATAAGATAGTTTAATAATATTAGAGATAAAATGCTGTTGCTAATAAAGTAGATAAATTTATTTGTAATAAGTTAACCATGATGAGAAACCAAATAATAACATTTTTTTTTTTAATTTTGTCCTAAATCTAAATAAAATATAATTGAAATATAAATTATTTTTTTTATAACCAGGTAGATCAAACTGTAAAATAAAAAGGGTTAAGGATATCCACTGTAAATAATGTAAATAAATTGTTTAGTTATTTATTGTTAGTAATAAACTTTGTTAAATTTTGTTATTTAAAAAATTTTGTGTCAGAGTTATTTATTTCTCCACATCGCTGCATGAAAACACGATATATGCATAATAACTGAAACAAATATATAGTTTTGCACAAAAGATAAATAAAGAATTATTTTAAGAATTTTAAATATTTTATTGGTATTCATTATAATTAAATAATCATAATCTTACATTATTTTATTGGTCATAAATCAGTTATCACAATATTATATTAAATTATATGCTATCAGTTGCCACACATATTTTGTTTGTCAGATTATTAAAATGCTACCACGTATTTATTATATCATTACATGAAGAATATTATTATTGTTATTTATTATTATTAGTTTAAGTGTAGTAGATTATGACATAAAATCCCTTCTCATATTTTACTACCGTATTTTAAAATTAACTTAGAATAAACTTTATGAACCTGAGATTATTTTATTGAGCTAGATTATTATTAAATAGAAGATTAAGATTTAATTATTAGTTTAATCTTAGTGAGTAGAAGTTATTAAAGTCGTAAGAATACTATGAGTTTGTTATTTGAAATAGTAATAAAGGGGGGATAGTGTTCTTATGCCATTGAGGTAGTATCCTGTAGGATATTGGCTCAATGTAATCTATCTTGTCACCTGTATTTTCACTTCAAGTCTCATGAAAATATTAAATATTTATTTAATTTTATTTTTATAAACTGAACTTTATTCGTATTGTAAATTTGAGCTAGTGGAATATTTTAATTTTAATACTGAATATTTTAGTTATTAATTATTAACTGAGATAGAACCCGTTTTATTTTATACCATATACTATCTGGAAGTGAGGATGCATAATTACAAGGTCAGAATATATATATATATATGAACAGCAATTAAGAGAGGTAAGGAACATGACAGAGCCATTAATAGAAAAGATATGAAATATTTATATATAGGACATAAAATGAATTGTGAAGAAAATATAAAGTTTATAAAGTATGTAAAAGATTGTTGTAAGGGAATATATTATGAAATGTTATATATTCAGGAAAATTAGGATAAATGTGTAAATAAAGTTAAAGATTCAGCAAAATTAGGGGAAAAGTAGACTTTGTTAAAGAGCTGAAAGATATACAAAATTATTGTAAATATGTAATAGTATTTAAAAAAAAAATATTTATTTACTATTATTTTTTAATTTTTAAATTATTTAATTAATTCAATATTGTAAATTATATATCAGCATCATCATCATCAATCATTATCAATCCACTGTAGGATGAAGATCTCTCCAAGTTCAATCCATCTCCTTCGATCTTTAGCTTCTCTTCTCCACATCACCCCTGCACACGTTCTTATTTCATCCATCCATCTCACATGTGATCTCTTTCTGGGTCTTTTACAATCTCTTGGAATCCAGTTTAAGATTTGACTTGTCCATCTATTATCATCTCTTCTAGCAATATGTCCAGCCCAACTCCACTTCAGTCTTTTAATTTTTTCAATGAGGTCAGTAACACCTATTTGTTCTCTTACCCATATATTGTGTTTTCGATCTCTTCTTGTTACTCCCAACATGCATCTTTCCATACTTCCTTGAGTGGTCTGAAGTCTCTGTATTGCTCTTCTATTAAGTGTCCAAGTCTCAGATCCATAAGTAAGAAGTGGCAAAACACATTTATTAAAAACCTTCCTTTTCAAACACATAGGCATATTTCCTTTTAGTATCAAGTTATTTCTACCAAAAGCACTCCAACCAAGTTTAATTCTCTGATTAATTTCATTCATTATGTTACCATCTGTATTAATAATCTGACAAAGGTATTTGTAACTGTTAACTTATTCTAACTCATCATAATCAATCTTAATTTTCATACTTTGAGAATTTTAGTCTTTTTAACATTTATCTTTAGTATTTGCAAAAACAACTACATCATCTGCAAAATCTAAATGACTTAAATAATCTCCATTTACTTTCACTTCTTTAGCTTCCCATTTTAATCCACAAAATACTTCTTACAGCACTACTTTAAAAAGTTTTGGAGATATAGAGTCACCCTTACTCCCTTTTCAATGTTGACTTTCCCAGTAGCATTATGTAATCTAATTGTTGCTGTTGCATTTTTATAAATATTCTTTAAAATATGACAATATCCTGGATCTATACCTTGATGATCCAATGCTTTAATCACTTAAGAAATGTTTATAGAATCAAATGCCTTTTCATAATCTACAAATCCAAAGCATAATGGCAAAAAATTATGTGTGTGTGTGTGTAAATTATATATATGTAAGGTGTTAAAAATTGTTAATCCTTATTTATTTGATTATAATGTATATGATTTAAAGTATAATTTATTGTAAATAATGTTCAGTAGACAGAGTGGATATAAGTAATTTACTGGTTCAGGCTCAAACGGGATCTTTAGCAACAAGGGAATATACATATAAATGAAAAAATATGGGTGATTTAGTTTGCAAATTGTGTAAGGAAGGCATAGAAAATATTAGGCATCTGTTAATTGAATGTAAATGCCTGAAAGCAGAAAGTCTACAAATAATGAAGTTGTGAAAGAATAAATATAAACAAAGTGATTGTACAGAAAGTGGTTTATTAGTTTTTATGCTGGGTTTGAGAAAAGATAAGGAGATTTTAGATATAAAGGCTATGAAGTTGACAAAAATTATGTTGTGGAAATGGGATGGAGCAGGATAGAGAAGAATATAGGAAAACTTGGGGTGGGGAATGGAAAGGGAAGTCAAAGTGGCTAACAGGTTTCTCTGAGCATAGTTGTTGAGAGATTCCTGACTTTGTATAAGGAGAAGTCACAGTGCATCACATCACATAACATCATGAGATTTGTATAATTAAAAATCTTGTGAAGGTCTCAGTGGAGAAGTCGGTTCAATAAATATTAAAATATAATTATCAATAATTATTTATTTCAGTCTTATTTAGATTGATTATTTGGTTTATATATTTGTTACAACATTGTGAATAAATAAAAAATTATATTGGATATCTGGCCTTTATTATTATGTAATGATCAGTAAATCACACAGCGATATCTTTATATTTACAGTAAATGTAACAAATATTATATATATATATATTGTACATAATCTATGTAAAATTATAATTATCCATTTTAACTGTACAAAATTTGTCTATATATCAATTAATTGTGCTCATAGTTGTGTTTTACATATTTCAGTTAATGCGATCAATAAAATTTACTTTAAAAGTAAATGATACAAGATCAAAAAAAGAGGGTTAAAATAATATTCAGTGACATTTCAAAAGAGGAGAAAATAAAGATTGATAGGAACATCTATAAATATACCTTGGTCTTATTATTGATACAGATGGAAACTTAATGGATGAAATTAATCATAGAATTATATTTTAATGAAGTACTTTTTATAAAAATAACTCAATATTAAAAGGAAATAAGTTTATGCATTTAAAAAGGAAAATTTTTAATAAATGTGTTTTACCACTATTTACTGTATATCTGAAACTTGATCATTTAATAAAAGAACAATTTTTGCAGTTTAGACTATAGGGAGAGAGATGTATGTTGAGAATAATTAATAGGGATCAAATGCGATATATATGGATAAGAAAATAAACAAGTGTTATAGATATTATTGAAAGAATTATGAAATAGAAATGGAGTTAGGCTGGACATATAAATAGAAGAGGTATAAATGGATAATCAATTGGTGTTATAAAGTGAATATTGGATATCAACAGCATGTGAATCCATGACTGGACTATGTCCAACATAAATAATCATACGTAAATAGCTGACTCTACCCTTCAAATAACTTTTTCCTTCTGAGTCAAAGATTAACAGAATCAGAATGGTCCAGGATAGATGTGGTTATATGTTGCACAAGTGGGGATTTACAGACTCTCCAAACTGTGAATGTGGAACATCACAATTTATGGGACATACATACAAGGAGTATCCAATATACCAGACCCCTGTTGCTCTCTTTGCTCTACACTACTTGGAGGATGCAGCTCTTGATTGGTTAAGAACTTTTGGTGTTGAATTTTGATTTGCTGATACCATACACTAAAGAAATAAAATATCTAGAAAGGGAACACATGGGAGATGATTGAATGATATATAAAAATTTTCTTAGATGATGAGAAAGATCAAAACGCTATGAATTGAAAAAGCTGAATTAAACATGGAGACATCGGAGATTGGCAGTGGTTTGATAATAGATGAAAATATTGATGTTGCTGGCAGGATTTATCACAAATGTATATCAGTAAACAGTAATATAATGATTATTCTTATGATTTAATGCTTGCATTTAGTATTTGTTTAAGTTTCTACAAAGTTTGGTGCTTCACGCATGTGAGAATTATATAATAAAGAACTAAAGACATATTTAATACATAACATTTTTTAATCTAGCAAAGCCATTAGCTGTCGAAGACAGGTATGTCAGATTAATGATGGGTAATTAGTGATTTTATTTTTACTGCCATTAAAATGTCTTTTATTGCTATCACAATTCTTGATTTTATTCAGTATGGATTCTTTTTTTAAATTCCTCTGCATAGTTTGAAATGTGAATTGTTTTCATCAAAAGTCAAGTCCAAAGTGTGCATAGACCACATGTCTAAAAATCCTGTTGACTAATTTCAATATTCCCTCTCAAATCTTTTTACACTAATGGAAACCTATTCACTTCTTCCTGCAGCTTACCCTGCAAGGATCAAGCAACTTGTGGAACAAACATCTCCACAAAAAAAGACATCATTTTGAAGACATCTTGATTAAAGCCAGTAAATTATGAAATAATAATATAAAGCTATTAATGTGAGCCACAGTGGCATTATGGGAAATAATCACACCAAGACTACTAAGCTAAGAATCCTAAGCTTTTGAAATAAAAAAAATGCTTATATAGTGTTAATAAACATAGAATAACTCAATGGAAAGTATATCATCTTCCTAACAATCTTCTCTTTACCTAGGATATACAATAAAATTACATTGACTTAACATTAAGAACATATCAAAAAAAGAGAGAGATTCTATAGATTATTGACCAATACAACATTAATGTAATTGGACTTAAGAAAATTCATCATTCTCCTAACAATAGTCTCACTACTTTTATATCAAATCATCTTGCAATGCAAATAACTGCTTTATAAAATAGTTTATATGATTGTCCATATAACATTTAGATAGATATTTTTTTGCCAATGCAACATTTATTAACCATTCAATACAAATTATTTGTAGCCTCTTTGAGGTTTTCCTACACCTCAGAGTACTCTTTGGAGATATATAAATGAGAATCAAGAAAATTGTCAATTTTTATAATCTATGGATTTCAACTACATCTACAGACTTTACGATACCAAACAAGAAAGAACATTCCATTCAGGCAAATGGTTAACTAAAATAACTTATGACAGTTCATCATTACCTGCTGAAATGTATTGAACCATTCCCCTGTAGCTAATATGAACAAAATCTAATTATTCATGGAATCCACATTTTAATAATTGAGAGTTGTTCTTTTTTAAAATGGAATTTAGAGAAAGTTAACTGCAGCCAATATACCGAATATCCTGAACAACTTTTAATAAAATCTTTCCAATTGCCTTTTGTTATGATAGGTTTTATAACAACAACTGCCAAAAACTCCATCCTTCATAGATATTGAAAACAACTGATAAACAAAGTGTGAAATATTTTTGTAATCACCAAAGATCTGGAAATTGTAGCCAACTATACACATAGTAATGTCAGTTAGCGCAAACCCTAGTAATCAATGGATGCAGTAAGGTTTGTGCATAAAATCTCTATCTGATTCCTACTCATCCAGCATCTCCAGAAGTTTTGATCTTGTGGTTTTTTAAATCTCTGTGGTTAAGTTGCAATCTTTGGGGCCTATATATATATATATATAATATAAATCAAATGTTCGTTAATTAAAACAAAATTGTAATTATAATAAAAATAATAATTTTAATGGTAACAAACTATTATAAACAATCCTTAAATCCACAGAAGTACTTTTGGTTAATTTCTTTAACCTACCTCAACTGCCATTAAATTAAAAAAAAAAAAGCGGAAGCAAACGTCATCAATTCAAATTCCACGAATCCCATATTTTAATATTAGCAGCTTGTTTATTTATTAAATGCATTTTATTCCTATTTATAAAAATTGCCTCCTTAATTTTTCTTTTATTATGGTTTTTCTCTTCATGAAGAATTTTCAGATTTTCAAAATCAAATTTAAATTTATATTTACATGTTTTTTCAAGATCAAAGAAAACTGAAGGAGATATTAAATCACCATTATTTTTACTTTTTACATGCTTATATAACAATTCATGCTCCCTCAATCTCTTCTCAATACTGCACCTAGATTCACTATATATGATAGCATACAATCACAAAAAATTTGATATATGACATTACTTTTCTGCTTGACAGATATGGCATCCTTAGAATTATTGATTAATTTATTAATATTGTTTCAGTAAGTGTTTTTATCAATTTGAAACAAAATTATTGTTTCATCTTGGATTAAGGTACAAGTATACTCATATTTCATGTTGTAATTAATGATCCAATTATGTTAGCATCTTAAAGCCTTTGTGGTGAATTGTTAAATTATGTCACTATGTGACATATATGTTGATTTACAGAAGATATTGCAGGTGTCTTAAAGATCAATACAGGTGTTACATTAAGACATAGTTCACCATATTTGCCACAAAAAATTTAAGGCAGTTATGTGCCCAGATCATGAATTACTTGAAATTCACCATGCATTTTATGCTATTATAGATCATATTCCCTGCTCTCTTTGTCATTATGAAATCTTGTAAATAACTTCAAAACATTGTTGTAACTTGTGAATTTACTATATACATGGTTTGAATTATTATAAGTATTTCAGGAACTAAATCACTATGATGGTCAAATATCCAATATAATATATTTGTCCATAATGTTGTCACAAACACATAAATAAATAATCAATCAAACAAGATTGAAATAAACAACTATTAATAAGTATATTTAAATAGTTATCAAACCGGCTTTCATCTCCATTGAGATCTTCTCAAGATATTATAGTGCATGATTCACATTCACTCCATCTACTGGACACTATTTACATTACATTTCATTTTAAACATGTGTCCATATATTATAAATAAATAAATAAATTTAACATATTATACATCTAAAAAAAATTTACAATATTTCCCCCAAAAAATAATAATTAAATATATATATTTTTACATCCCTTAAAAAATAAAAATAAATAAATAAATAAATTGGTATTTACATATTTACAACCATTTTCTACACTTTCCAATTGTCTAATAAAGCCCATTTTCCACCCAATTTAGCTGGACCTTTTACTATTTTTACACATTTGTCCAAGTTTTCTTGAATATATAATGTTTCATAATATATTGTGCCGCACGAAAGATTTTTGTTTTGTATATCCTGACCATGAGGGCGCCACTAGTCCGAAAATCGGAACTAGACATTTATTTTAAGGGTGGGCAGGATATACGAACATGAATGTGCTGGACTAAACCCAGGGAGAGCAAAAGCTAATGAATGTGGTTCAGACAATTGAGAAAACACTGAGACAAACGTCAGCCAAAATACTTATAAGAACTTTTTAAATTTATTAAACATAATAACAAAATAAACATGAAACTTGATATACATTTACTTAGCAGATCTTAACATTGAGTGTATGCGAGCAGAACTACGTTAAATACCCAGGCAGACAAGTTCATTTCTTATCTATAACACAATAATGGCTTATATCTTCTTGCTAGCGGTTCACCCAACCAATTCCCTTTTCCCTATAGAGATTTAGTAAGATGGATGTTTGTGGAGAATAATGGGACAGCGCAGACGAGCTTTTCTTAGTCCAGAAAAGAAATGTTGGAACCAAGAATGTCATAATTCTGCAAAATGCTCATGGACAAGTACATTGAAACGAGCCAAGGTTAGTCTCACACAAGAAAGAAACATGAATTACGCAATCTGAATTATAGCAAATAAATCTCTACCAAAAATAAATAAATCATATATCCTAGAAATCGCTAGCCAAAGCCAAGTTTGATTTAGTTTAACGCTGAAGCAAACAAACAAACAAAAATAAAAGAAAACTACTAAGGTCGGTCTGAGCATTTAACAATGGTTAATCATAAAACTGAGAAATTATTAAGCATATAAAATATCACTCACCCTACACTCTCGAACAAGCAACATTTTAAGATTGAAAATCTTGCTACTAAGATTGTAATGTAAAATAAACAAAAATACATTAATATTTAAATTGATCAATTACACATCGTAAATATAATTTCTTTTTAAGATTAAGCTGAGATTTGTGAGAGACTTAATTAGAGATTTAGCCCTGATTTTGATATGGAAAGGTAAGTTACCTCGAGATAATATTAATTTCTGTTGTTCACACAAAGTTCGGTTTATAGAGTCCTCTACAACGGATGTCATTTACTACAGGTTCAGAAGTCTGGAGGCATTATCGGGATCCACTCTGGACTTGACAGTTAGGTCATGATGGAAGTCACAATTTGGAGCTCCGGAGGTTCATCTTTGGAAAGGCTCAGCCCATCATGTTGTGGAGATTCTTCATGGCGTATATTACAGGCATGGTGTCTGAATGACTGCTATTATCGTGGCAAATAGAGTTATTGTCGGTCAACGGAAATTCAACTTGGTGATTCCCGTGGCACCAATATCAAAAAAAAAAAAATTTAGTCACTTTCACAATGCAACAGTTCAATAACAGCTAAAATCTGGATCAATCCTCAATAAGAAGAAGCTGAGCAATAAAAACTGAATGAACAGAATAGTCTCTTTGAATCCTCCTCTCTAATCAAAAAAAAAAAAAAAATTACCCAGCTATTTATGTCCTTTGTTATCTCCCACGCAATCTTAATTAGAAAAACAATATCTTACAGGGCTTAATCTTACAAAAATGATTATTATTTTTTTATAAAAAAAAAATACAAAACTAAATCTCAGCTTTAAAATACATCAACATTAAAAATTTTTTTTAGTTTAAATAAAATACATATAAGAGCACTAATTAAACTTTGTTTGCTTTTAATTATTTTAAAAGAAAACAAGCGTCATAAAAAAAATATTTTATACTAAAATCAACTTAGAATTAAAAATATAAGATTTCAAAATAAATAAGTATGTGTGTTATTGCACATATAAAACTTGGTTTTTTTTTTTTCTAATTTACATGATAGAACCCTTGAATCGGATAAAGTATCCAGTTCAATATTCTTTTATGGTAATTTTTCACATACTTAATAACACTTATATTTTCCTCACACTTCATTCTATGCCCTGTATCCAAATAATCCAAATATGGCCCTGACCTCATATCTTTTCTATTAATTGCTCGATCATGTTCCTTACCTCTCTCACTTACCGTTCTCCCTGTCTGTCCTATATATATTTTGTTGCATTTTCCACAGATAATTTTATACACCATCCCCCCCCATACTACTAACATCATTTAACTCTTTTACATTACTTAACCATTTACCCAAGAACTTATTATTCTTCCAAGCTATTTTTACAATATTCAGCAATTTGTCTTTCATTAATCTTTTATACACTTTTTATGAATATGGAATAGACATCCATTTACTATCTCTATACCTATTCCTGTTATCCTCATTTATTTTATCTACCTTACCATCAAAAATTCGTCTGATTTCCTTTTCTTTGTAACCTATTTTTAGATAATTATTTTTCATCTTTAATTTCTGTTTATATACCTTTGTTTTATCTAATGTTAATCTATTATTCTTTTCTTTAAATCCCTTTAAAACTCCCATTTTCTGGCACCATGGCTGATAAGAAGTTGGATCAATCAACCCTCTGGTCTTTTGATCCAACTTCTTATCAGCCATGATGCCAGAAAATGGGAGTTTTAAAGGGATTTAAATTAAAGAATGATAGGTTAACTTTAGATAAAACAAAGGCATATAAACAGAAATTAAAGATGAAAAATAATTATGTAAAAATAGGTTACAAAGAAAAGGAAATCAGATGAATTTTTGATGGTAAGGTAGATAAAGGAAATGAGGATAACAGGAATAGGTATAGGGATAGTAAATGGATGTCTATTCCATATTCATAAAAAGTGTATAAAAGATTAATGAAAGACAAATTGCTGAATATTGTAAAAATAGCTTGGAAGAATAATAAGTTCTTGGGTAAATGGTTAAGTAATGCAAAAGAGTTAAATGATGTTAGTAGTATGGGGGGGGGGGATGGTGTATAAAATTAGCTGTGGAAAAATGCAATAAAATATATATAGGACAGACAGGGAGAATGGCAAGTGAGAGAGGTAAGGAACATGATCGAGCAATTAATAGAAAAGATATGAGGTCAGAGCCATATTTGCATTATTTGGATACAGGGCATAGAATGAAGTATGAGGAAAATATAAGTGTTATTAAGTATGTGAAGAATTACCATAAGAGAATATATTATGAAACATTATAAATTCAAGAAAACATGGACAAATGTGTAAATATAGTAAAAGGTCCAGCTAAATTGGATGGGAAATGGGCTTTATTAAACAATTGGAAAGTGTAGGAAATGATTGTAAATATGTAAATACCAATTTTTTTATTTTTATTTTTTAAGGGATGTAAAAAATATATATTTAATTATTATTTTTGGGAGAAAATATAGTAAAATATATTTTTTTAGATGTGTAATATGTTAAATTTATTTATTTATTTATAATATATGGATACATGTTTAAAATGAAATGTAATGTAAATAGTGTCCAGTAGATGGAGTGAATATTGTTAATTGGTTATGTGAATAATGTACTATAATATCTTGAGAAGGTCTCAATGGAGATGAAAGCCGGTTTGATAACTATTTAAATATACTTATTAATAGTTGTTTATTTCAATCTTGTTTGATTGATTATTTATTTCAGGAACTGTTCTGCTCAATTTGGAACAAAACTGTTGTTTTATCGTAAATTAATATACAAAGCATACACATATTCATGTTGTAATTCATGATTCAGTCATGATTGTATTTTAAAACTTTTGTGATAAATCGTTAAACTATGTCACTAAGTAACCCATATGTGTATTTGGAGAAGATGCTGAAGGCATCTTATAAATTGAACCAGCCTTCAGTTATCATTTCACTGGGACACACTATGTATGGTTAAAGCTTGAGTCTCCAAAACAAATTTAAACTTTTTCTGTTGCTATCCCGAATAAGTAAATACAGATTTTTAAAAAATGATGTTCTTTTTTATTAAACAAAACATTTTTATAAAATTTAAATTAATTTGGAATTGTTTATGGAGATGTTAACTATTGTGTTTTTAGATTGATTGATGTTATGGTGAATATATGGTAATTAGAAAAGAAAGCATATGAAAATGGGAAAGTACACCTGATGAAAGTAGCTGTAAAATAGAGGAGTAATAAACATCAAAGAAGTTAAGGAAACGAATAAGAATAAATAATTAATATATTCTTTATGCCAATTACAGGTAGATTTAGAAAGCAATCATTGCAGCCAGATGACGCCCTTAATGAATCCCTAATCTGTCTGTGCTTTCCTATGTAAAAGTCCCACAGTAGTTTCAAGATTATCACTTTTATTAGTAAGAAGCTTTAAATCTTATAATAGAGCACCTGGCCTTTTAGAAACTAATACACCTTCTTTACAGTTCCTATCATATTCCTCTAAGTTATACTATCAATCTATTAGCTAAAACTGTAAAACATAATTTTTTCAATCTAAACCAATTTGCTTGTATAATCCAATCCAGTTTCTATTTATTATAATGCCATTACTTTTAATAATTAAAGTCACTCTATCCTAAGGTCTGGATTTGATATACACCAGTGTGATACCACATGACCTATAGCTGAAATCATGAAGATATTTTATTAATGTATAGTAAATAATTAAACAAGTTGTTGGAAACAATTCGCATATACAATGTTATTTTAAGCTAAAAGCATTACTAATACTGTATATTTGAATAAAACATTGAAAATATTAAATGCAACTTTAACACATTTTCAGTACTGAGCAACTTTACCAGTGACAACTGTTGTATTTAAAATTATAATGATCACTTTGACAAAAAGGCTCAACGCTAAAAATACAGTACAGTGGTATTTAACATTTTAATGTAATATATTAGCACTGCTTTTAATTTACTACATTTTAGTGACATAGTTATTAATATATTGATTGCATTAAGCTCTGTGATACGAGTGCTGTATTAGAGAGCTAAAAGGTACTGAATCGAAGCATCCTTTTATTTTTGTTGCCCAAATTAACTATAATCGCTCTAGTAAACAACTGTGCAGCTATTTTATCACTGTAAAAATTTGTTTAGTTTTAAAAATCTTCAGTATTAATGTAATTTTTTTGCTCTAACATAATTAAAACTGAAGTTATTGTAAAAATTGTGTCTCATGACAGTTTTTTTAAAAATTCAATATGGCGCCCTAGACCCATGTAGTTAAACGATTATGAAAGTTTTTATTGCACCGATCAAAGGAACTTAACTATATAAAAATCTTATTAACATTTATCATACAACTATAGTGTTAAGATGCTAAATAAATTAATAGAATGATAGACAAAACCAACCTCACACCAGTGATATTCAAGTTTATAACTTGACTCTAATATTACCAAATTCACCACTTCCTTATTTTGCGGTAATCTCTTACATAAATGCTGTTTATCCACTCTACTCTGAACAGGATAGTCAAAAAACGTAAGATTGTGTATGCATATATGTACAATAAAAAGTTTTTTGCTAAAAAGTGTTCAAAGTAGAGTGGATAAATTGATTCTAGTATGTTCTAATTATTCAATGAGCTTTAAAATATTCATTACATTGTATTTATTGGCTTTCCCAAAAGATTTTTTGGAATTGGCAAAACCAGGTTACAATAATGTAATTTAAGAAGGTTTTAAAATATTAAAATATAGTTATTTTATGAATTATTAAAATAGAAGATATGAAAATAAATTATTAAATAAAATCATTAACTGTTTACTGCCCAGAAATTTCTAAGTTCAAAAACCGGAAGTGACGAAGTGGTCACATGATCTCCGGATGTTGATCTCCAGTTGGGAGTCAGGGCTCATGTATCCCTACCAAACTTCATACGAACTTTTGCATAATTGTATAGAAAGAAAAAAAGATAAAGAAAAGAAAATTTGAGTCGAATCTTCCAAAGTGTATGTTTAGAAAAAAATTAAAAATGTAAATTTAGGAGTTTTATGATAGCAAAAAAGTTGTAAATCCGAAAACGTACTGAGACGATATTAAAAAGTAACAAAATTGGAGTGAAAACTTAAGAAGGTGAAAAATAGATCAGAACTTTTTGATTATTGATCATTGTTTCTCGTAGGAAGCATATACTATATACATATAAGCATATTTAAAAATGAAAATATTTTTTTTTAAATAAAAAATAATTCTCATCTAATAAATAATCTTTCCTTCCTTGCTTTTATTTATTTCCTTTTCTCATCTAGTTTGCTTTAATTTAAGATCTTGTTTTCTTTTAATACAAACATTTAGTACTGTATTATAAAAAATAATAATTTAAAATATTTATTTTCATAGAATTATGGCCCGAAGGTGCTTTCAAAAGCCTTCTACTAGTTAGCTATTTCTGTCAATAATTTTGATTACAAAAACATTACAAAAAAGAATTTAAGTGGTTTTTATGTCGTTTTCTTTTTTTTTTACATTTTTTACCTTGGTGAATTATTATATTCAAATGATAACTGCAATTCAATACTTTTAAAAAATAAAAATATTTTTATTGAAAATTGTGAATGTGTGTGTTTGCGACATATTTGTATACTTAGACAGATCCGTCTTTATTGCCAATTAATACAATGAAAATATATAAATTAACTTAGCCAATGGCGTGATGTAATAAAAAGCTGATCTTCCAAACCAATATATATATAATCGAATGGCTTTATTTCTTCAGAATTCATAAAAAGTTCGAACCGGACGTCCCAGGACTAGAGTCGATCCAAGGACTTCACATTCCAGTCTAACAATCTAGGTATCCACTAAATTAAACAGGGCACTCAAAATTCCTAGGGTGGCTGGCTACTCATCCGAATACTAACTGACCTCAACATTGTTTATTCTCAGCTGCCAGAAATCACCTATGACTGTATATATACATTATAAGAATATATTAAATTAATTGTTTTCACAGACTTAAGATGCAAACACTGAAAATACAATGGAAATCACTAATTAAAATTAATAGTCTAAACTGGACCATGTCATCTAAAAATTAATGGTAGCACATGCCTGGTTTTACCCTAAATTTAAAAAATGAACACTTTTAGTTTAGCATTTAAGATCTTATATAATAAGTAAATCAGACCAGGTCCTTTGACACAAATGAAAATTTGAAAAACTCTTTAAATTTCTACATTAATGAAAATATATTTATATATAATGCTCATATCAGAATGCTTAAAACTGCAATAAAACATGGAAGAGTTAATAACTTTAGTAATATGTTTGTGCCTGGCTGTGTGCATATATTATATTGAATATTAGATAGATAGATAGATAGATAAATAGATAGATAGATAGATAGATAGATAGATAGATAGATAGATAGATAGATAGATAGATAGATAGATAGATAGATAGATAGATAGATAGATAGATAGATAGATAGATAGATAGATAGATAGATAGATAGATAGATAGATAGATAGATAGATAGATAGATAAATAGATAGATAGATAGGTAGATAGATAGATAGGAAGGGAGGAAGGTAGGTACATAGGTAGGTAATAAGCCAATAAACAGAGTTTTACCTGTTTTAATGTAGGTAGGTAGTAGACAGACATATTAAAGTGGCAGATTTTGAGCTCAAGCTCCATGGATTGCAGCTCAGCCCTGTCACATCTATCCCAAAACTTCTTATGAATTTCCTGAAAAATAAATTATTTAATACTATATTCTTTCTGAGTTCACAGAATGCTTTGTTGCAGTGACAGAGTGGCAAACTCTGATCAAGATCCATGGATTGCAACCCAGCTGTCACTTCTGATTATGAAACTTCTTATGAATTCCTGAATAATAAACCATTCAATTACCATATTGAAGCAATGGATCTGGGGTCCGATCCATGCTTCACAGCTTCCTATAAACTTAGTTAGTATTATAGACCTGAATTGGGTTTATAGTCCAATATCAGCAGGGTTTTGCATTAAAGCTAAAATTAATTACATTTATATAATTTGTATTTGCATTTAACTAGTTCATTTTAAATAAATTCCATTCAAAGATTAAATTTCTGTTAGTAAAAATTACTTGTAAAATCTATTGGTCAAACATATATATAAACATATATATACGTCAAGCATATATATATGAGTTAATGCAGAATTCTGCTGAAATAAAATGCTTATATTATTAAAAGAAATAATATATTTTTTTGTTAAAATTTTGTTAAAATATGGCGTATGATTTATTTTGAGATAAGCCTGCCAACATTTTCTAAAAGAATGTATGCTTGTAATTAGTTGGCCCATTCAAGGCAATTTAAAGATGGCTTTCTCTTTCTTTTTTAATTAATAAAATTCAAACTTTAAAGAAAGAAATTTAGAAGAAAAAAGTAAAAGTTATTTTTAGAAAATGTTGCCTTGAAACAAAGGAGTGTGGGTGGGGTTATCAAGATCTAGGATCATACAAACAATAGAAGGTAGCTTACAAGAAAAGTTATAAATAGGAGAGTGGACAAAGGACTAGGCATTCAGAGTTTTCTTGCTGGCATTCAGATTTCCCTTTTGAAATTTCATTCAGAATTTTCTTGGGAGAACTCTTGGAAGATTTTGCTTTTGCTTGTTGAGATTTTATTCCAAAAAGTTATACAACTGTCATCTTCAAAATCATGGAGAAGTTTGAACATGCTCAAGCTAAAAGTCATATGGGTTTGGTGGATTCTACTATGCTTGGCTAGGCAAATAAATAGCTTTGCCTATCACTGAGGTTCCTAAATGCCATCCAAAATGCCATAGTATCCACCTAATAGTGATCTGAACTCTGTGCCGTGTCTGTAGGACTTTTCGTGAAACCATGCTACTTATTTCCATTTTCCTTGTCTGGAAAAATACCTATCAACGGTCGGATCAAGCCACGAATGCCGTAGGAAACATGACCAAGGAACCAGGATGGTAATCATATCTCTCCTCCATTGAACTATTTACTTTCTACCCTTTTGTTCATACCTTTCTTAATTGAATTATATTTTGAATTTTTTTATTTAATGATATTTGTAATGTAACCATTTTTATTAGACTAGTCTTAAATATATATATGTGTGATCATCTATCTATATATTTAACCCTTTTTCCTTCGCTATTCTTCATTACTAACATGTATAAATATTTTGTATTCCATTGTGGTGTAAGTCAAAGGTTAAGTTTTCATTTAAATCTCTTTCCAATTTTCATTTACATTTGTAAAATTCAATACGAGTAAGTTTCCTTTTGTTTGCCAACTTGATCTCCTCGATAACGCTTCTTTTGTCCGCCATTGGCTTATTACATATATCTGATTTAGCTATATACATCTTAAATAATTTTTAAACTGTCTGTTTTTAGTGCAAAGCAATTAGAAAATGCTTTGTGAAAGATTTTTATTATTGTACTTTATCGAGGAGATTCGAGTTGACAATTTTAATAAAATTGGGAAGAAAAGATTTAGACCGCAAACATATTAATCTGTTTTTATTGTCTAATTAGTTTTCATTAATTTAGGGGAATAGCGGAGGGCATTAAATCATTATTCATATTTTAAAGTTGTTAATTAAATATATTATTTAACTAAAAAGCTTGAGTTTCCTAATTTTATCATAATGCTTTATTTTTACTTTTCAATGATCCAGGCATGCAAAACACATATTTCTTAGTACTTTTGCACTTTTAACTATTTAGCTCCATAGGTGTTCCCATCCATGTCTCTACATCTGTGGCTAAGGTTTGTGGCTGGGTGAAAATTAATTTATGTATGGCTCAGATAATGTTGTTGGTTCATCATTAGCCTTGAGAAGAGACGAATAGGGCAGAGGTCATAGTATTCTTGATTTAATATCTCGTGTATGGGTGGCCTCAAGGTACTTTCGCCTAGTATTCGAACTGGGTTAAACCAACATACATCATCTGACTGTCACAATATTTTACTGAGTTTCCAGCATGCTTTGCCACAGTGTCAGACTCTGGAGCTCAAGGGCCCTTGATTACAGCCCAGTTTTTTTTCACACAATAGCGCACCTAATGAATAAACTCTAGTAATCAATAGATGCTAGAAGGTTGTACATTTTAATTCCTATCTAATGCTTTCTGTCCACTATTCTCAGACTAACTTTTTGTTTTTGGCTTACATCAGAGAGGAACTTTGGATCTGGAAGCAATGATCAGATGACGACGTATTAGTGATTCTTAAAAACTTGTGGACACTAAACTATTCAATTATTTATTAACTTTAGTAATGAGATTACAATTTTTAAGTTAATGGTAAGCTTGATATATTTCAAAACCTTTTACACATTTCTCTTCCATGATTTTGTTGAAAAAATGATCCCTGGACATTGCAAAAGGATGAACCAGAAAGTACCAGAAAGATGAGTCATAATAATAACATAATTTTATAACCAGTAGTTTGATGTTGACACTTCATTCTGCAGTAAAAATACCAAAGAAGCAATTTGAATCATACCCAAGTAATATCCAGTTTTCCAAGAAGATTGTTCATAGAATTTATTTTAGATCCAAATCAGGTATATGAAGTCAGTAAGGTAAGTGATGATTCAATGTCAATCAAATATAAATTGGAAAAATCTCCTTTCTTTAAAGATGTTGTGACAATGACATAAGTCTTATGGTTCTACATTCTGCTTATAAAAGATAGTTGATAAATGAATTAAATAAAAGAAATGAACCATGTAAAAAACCATTGTATATAACTTTAACATCTGCAATAAAAAAAAAAAAACAATTGAATAGTTTATTGCTCAATAATTTTTACGAAGTTAAAATACGGAGAGCAGCACCATGATTGGCAGGCTTTGATCTCCAGAATCAGCCATTAAACCACTGGACCAAATCAAATAAAGCTATATTTTCTATGATAGGAGTAGAAATCAAATGTCTATGTCTTGGAAGTTTATAAGAAGTCCAAGTTATGAAAGTGTCAGAACTGGAATCAATCCATGGACTTTATGCCCTAAAATCTGATATTCTTCAACTGCACTAACCATGAAAATTATTTTTATGATTATTATTTATTTCAATTTTGCAAATTGATGTGGTTTGTTTTTTCTTTATAAACTAATATTAAGTGCACTTTTGATGAACTTCACCAAAAGTGCACTGAAAGTACTTTGATACATGGATGAACAAGTATTTGTAAATTTGAATTACAATCACAAAAAAACCAAGTCAGATGTCACATGACCTAATTTAATAAGCTTGTGTTTGCAAATGTTATATATAGAGCTTGCAAAATAAGCTCTTAACAAGCTTTGAGAATATCCTCAACCCCAGACCAGTTTCTGCTACTGGCATCATCAGTGAGGTGCCAGGATATTCAAGCATTAGATTAGAGTTTCTACTTAATAGTTATACATTAGATAAAGTGCTGGGATTATCATGGTATTTTTAATTTAATGCTTAAATATCCTGGCACTTCACTGATAATGGTAGTAGCAGAAACTGGTCTGGGTTTGAGGATATTCTCAAAGATTGTTAAGAGCTTATTTTGCAAGCTCTATATATAACATTTGAATTACAAATATAAGAAGGGAAAAATTGAGATTATTATTATTTATATCCACTTAAGGTTTTCTGTGGGAGAACATTTTATTAAATAAATTAATGGATCCCCTCTCCTTGGCATTTAAAACTTAGGAAGATACTTTTTTAATAATAAATGTGTTAAGATACACCATTTTCAACATATAAAGAGTTCCTCAATATATTAACACACTAAATAGTGTGCACAAAGTTTTTTATGTGGTGCAAAATAGACCACCATGATGTAAAGAATATAATAACTGGTTATTGGACCACTTTTAGTAAACCTTTTTTTTTATTTTAAAGACCTTATATTTTGTTTGAACAAACTTCATTTTTCACACATTTTATAATTTTAAAAATTATAAATGTTAGAATTTTTAATTTTTTATTGTTGTATTAAAAGTTATTAAATGTAATAACAATTGAATAATTTATTTCTTGGGAGTTCATAAGGAATCTAAGCACTGGGAATAACAGACCTAGCCTGCGATCAATGATCGTAAGTTCTGTGGTCTTATATGCTAGCAATACTCTGGACTATATAGATCAGTACATATAATTATAAATTATATTATTTATTATCAAACTACCCCTTCTCTTTTTTAGTAATATATTATGTACTTAAAAATAAAATAGAAAATCATATAACATTACAAAACTATCCAAAAAATAAAATTTTATTAAAATTCTCTCATGACCATAATTTTATGTATTAACTAACAAACCTCGTATAAAATTCAATATAGAAAAATACATATAGAAAACAAAATATCCATCTCATAATTCACTTCAACCAACCACTTTATCTTCATGAGATTTATCATCAGTATTTCTTTGACTCTTTTTTTAAAGTCATTTTTTCCATAAAAGATAACCTCTTCATTGTCGAATAATATTTTATGACATGTATTCAGTTTGTGAAAATATACAAAGCTTATCTATTACCTACTTCTAACAATACCTTTAAGTATCTTAATTTTTCCATTACAATTTAATTTACTTTGGCCTATATAAATTTTACAACAGCTATAAGGAATCTTGTAAATTATACCAGAAATAGATTTATTATCAACTGACTGTTGTAAACTATTTAATAATAAATTTAAATCAAGGTCTTTCTTCCAGGCCCACTTTCATACCACCCAATAAATAACTACTCTTACAAATCAATCTACAAATTGATGACTTGAATGATAAAGAAATATATTCTTTATTCTCATTAACAATTAACTTTGTTATTATTATTAGGTCTATAGTTATTTTTATTAAATGTAATATTTAAAACATGCAAAACTCTCTATACAGTAATGCCACTCAATGCAAGCCAGAGTAATCAATGGATGTCAGAATGCTTGTGCATAAAATCCTTAACTAGTGCCTACTTATCCAATATCCCCAGACTCATTTTTGGCTTGTAGCTTTTGTCAGTGAGGAGCCTTGGATCTGAAAGCACTGCACCTAGATCTTATGACCTAATGCAACCCTCCAGCAGCCACCTTTTATCTCAGCTACAAAACTATGAGAATAAAAATTGAAAATATAATATTTTCAATCTAAGCTCATTAGCTTATATAGTCATATGATGTTTGGTGGCTTAAATATAATATTTCTAATTAATTGATAATTGTAACCTAAATCAATATTATCAGCAACAAATTCTCTTCTCTGAATATAAGCATTATTTTCCAAAATTATTAAATCTTCTATTCCTATAACAAAAATTCAATAAAGAAATTTCTTATGAGTAATAGGTTGATAATTGCCTGGCCTTGTCACGTTTCTTAAATATTTTTGTTTAATGAAATGACTGCAAAATAAAGCATCAACTTTATCAACACTCAAATTTAGAAATTTTTATTTAACAAACTCAAAACTACTCACCTTAATAATAAAATTAATATTAGAATCAAAAGCGTTCAACCTATCAAATAAATCCTTCAATTTATCTTTCTGAATATACTTGTATATAATTAGAACTCATCTATAGTAAACCCTGGATTCTAACTAACCAAAAAAAAAAATAAACTGAGTTTTAACAAAGTCTTAGCACAATGGATCACATCAAAGTATTGAGAGAAATTATAGAAAGATATAATGGTGTGAAATGCCATTATGGTTTGAATTTATAGATTTTTGTAAAGGCTTTTTTGATTTTATGAGAATTTTACAATGATTAAAGCATAGAATCTTCAAGATATCAATCCAGGATATCATGTGATGTTCATTGAATTCAGGATATTGTTGTATTCTGATGAATATTAATCAAAATGCAACCGCTATGATTAGATTATATGATCATACTAAGAAGATTAACATTGCACACAATGTACAACAGGATGATTGTATAACTCCAAAACTTTTAACAGCATTTTTACATAAAATACTTGTGAATTACAATGAGAATCTAAAGGAGTAAAAGTAAATGGACATTATTTTAAGAAATCCAGATTTTGCAGATGGCATGGTTGCTTTTCATGTTTTAGAACTTCAAGTATTATCAGACAAAAAATACGAGAATAGGATTAAAACCAAGTGCTAAAAAGACTAAAATAATGTTCATTGAATTTTACTCTAAAAACCAAAAAGATTGATAATCATGAATTATTAAAAAGTTAACACTTACAAATTTCTTGGTCAGATTATTAATACAGATGAAACATCCATTATAGATTAAAGTAATCATAGAATTAATCTTGGATTGAGTATTTTTGATAGAAATAACAATATTAAAAGAAAATATGTTTATGTGTTTGAAAAGGAAGGTTTTTAATAAATGTGTTTAACCAGTTCTTACTTATGGATCTGAGACTTGGACACGTAATAGAAGAGCAATACAGAGACTTCAGACCACTCAATGAAGTATGAAAAGATATATCTTAGGAGTAACAAAGAGAAATGAGAGAAGAAACAAGTAATACTGACACATTGAAAAAATTTAAGAGCCTGAAACGGAGCTGGGTTGGACATAATAGATAGACAGTTGATGTTTTGAATTGGATCGCAAAAGATTATAAATGATCTAGAAAAAGATCATATGTGAGATGGAATAAGGTTTGGTAATAAGTTGTGACGAGCAACTAGATTAAACTTTGAGCTATTCTAATCCTGCTGTAGATCGATAATTATTAAAAATGATGATGATGATAATTTGTAAAGAAAACCATAATATTGTTCTAAAATAACATATTAATGTGTCAAACAACTGATAACATTCGAAATTATTTATTTTTAATTTAGTCAAGTCATTTTGTCTTTTTTCTTTTATTATCATTACTGATTGCAAATTAGCCTTTTCTTTTTTTCTGCCAGCTTTTTATTTACTTATATTAAAAATCAGAAAACACCTTGACCCACCCCTTTTTATCATTTTTAAAACTGTAAATTAACTTCAGCAGATGGAATGAAAAACTGAAAATTGATTGATCTGCAAGTCTTCAACTTTATTAACCTTTTTGGAAGCAGGTAATCAGAAATTACTTGACATTGAAGATAATCATAACTATTTATTTTTTGCGTGGCTTACAGGTGCATTTACACACCTGTGTAAGTTCACCTGTAGGAGGATTGATAAAATAACAGAAACAGAAAGTATATCTTCAAAATTTTAATATCAACATTATAATGTGTGTGTGCGCGTGAATTTCTGTTAAAAATATTGTATATTTTTATTTATAGATTACTTTGATTCTGATTTTAAATAAATAACCGAACAGTTAACCACTTGGGATGTCATGTGACCTTCGAGCATCAATAGATGCAGGTTGAGTTTCCATTTGTTCTCATATCGACTGATCAACTACCATGACAAATCGTGCCCAATAATTTTAAGATGTATATATAAGCTTAATTAGTGTAGAAAAGTTTAAAATGTATATATATTTCTCACATTTTTCAAATAAGGAAAAATGTTTATTTTATCCAATGGTTTGTTGCTTAGGAGTTCATAAATTCAAGAATTGGAAGTACCAGAACATAGATTCTGGGTTCCAGAGTCTGCTCATCTTCCACTGCACTAAATAATGCAGGATTGTAAAATTATTAAAAAAAAATAGTCATTATTTGTCATTAATTGATCATTACAGTATTTTCAAGGCAGTTCAATATGAAGAGCTTTCTGAATACTTAAGTACTATCCCATCAGTCAAATTTGGCAGCCATGTTTTTTTAAACATACATGTTCAGGGGCACACAAGGATTTGTTTATGCTTTTTTCTCAAAATTATTTATCAAATACATGTTGGTTGTTAATTTAAGCCAATAAACATCACATGAACACCACTTCTTATGTTTGTGTATAATTGTTGTCAAAACAGGCAAAACTCACTATATGTATTGCCACACACAGCAAGCTAGAGTAATCAATGGATGCCAGAAGGCTTGTGCATAAAATCCCTATCTAGTGCCTACTCATCCAATATCTCCAGACTAGTTTCTGGCTTGTGCCCTTCATCAGTGAGGAGCATTGGATCTAAACCACTGCATCTACATCTTAGGATCTAATGTAACACTACAGAAGCCACCTTTTATCTCCATTTAACTACAAAACTATGAGTCTTAAACTGAAAACACCTTAATGTCTTCAATCCAAGCCCATAAGCTTATATAGTCATATGGGTATAAACTCAGTTCAGCACCCATACATTTTGGTGTCTTTGGTGGCCACAAGCCAGAAACTAAACTGGGGGTATTGGATGAGTAGTCACTAGATGGGGATTTTATGCACAAGGCTTCTGGCATACATTGATTACTCTAGCATGCTGTGTGTGGCAATATGTATAGTGAGTTTTGCCTGTTTTAGTTGTTAATTTGAAAGACTATTAATACATTGATTATAAATTTCTGCTAAGTTTAAAATATATTAATAATTCTATAATAAATACTATTCACAACATTTAATTACCTTATATATATATTCTAACCTGTAATCTCATGCATCCTCACTTCCAGAATAATATATGATATGAAATAAAACGGGTTCTATCTCAGTTAATAATTAATAACTAAAATATTCAGCATTAAAATTAAAATATTTCACTAGCTCAAATTTAAAATACGAATAAGGTTCAGTTTATAAAAATAAATTAAATAAATATTTAATATTTTCATGAGACTTGAAGTGAAAATACAGGTGACAAGATAGATTACATTGAGCCAATATCCCACATGATACTACCTCAATGGCATAAGAACACTATCCCCCCTTATTACTATTTCAAATAACAAACTCATAGTATTCTTACGACTTTAATAACTTCTACTCACTAAGATTAAACTAATAATTAAATCTTCTTCTATTTAATAATAATCTAGCTCAAATAAAATAATCTCAAGTTCATAAAGTTTATTCTAAGTTAATTTAAAAATACGGTAGTAAAATATGAGAAGGGATTTTATGTCATAATCTATTACACTGAAACTAATAATAATAAATAATAATAATAATAATAATAATAATAATAATAATAATAATAATAATAATAATAATAATAATAATAATAATAATAATAATAATAATATTCTTCATTGTTTAACTAATTCTGGATATCTTTTCTTTTCGTTATATTTTTATTATCATCATAAAATAATAAAATAATTTTATATAATCTTTTACCTTCATGTAATAATATAATAAATACGTGGTAGCATATGATAATCTGATAACAAAGGATGTGTGTGGCAACTGATAGCATATAATTTAATATAATATTGTGATAACTGATTTATAACTAATAAAATAACGTAAAACTATGATTATTTAATTAAATGAATACCAATAAAATATTTAAAATTCTTAAAATAATTCTCTATTTATCTTTTGTGCAAAATTATATATTTGTTTCAATTATTATGCATATATCGTGATTTCATGCAGCGATGTGGAGAAATAAATAACTCGGACACAAAATTTTTGAAATAACAAAATTTAACAAAGTTTATTACTAACAACAAATAAGTAAACAATTTATTTACACTATTTACAGTGGATATCCTTAACTTTTTTACTTTACAGTTTGATCTACCGGGTTATAAAAAAAATAATTTTATATTTCAATTATATCTTTATTTAGATTTAGGACAAAATTTTAAAAAAATGTTACTATTTGGTTTCTCATTATGGTTAACTTATTACAAATATATTTATCTACTTTATTAGCAACAGCATTTTATCCTTAATATTATTAAACTATCTTATTTTAAAAAATTCATACTTAGAAAACATTCTATAGAAAACAAAATTTTATAATGAGTATGGACTTGTCAAAATATTAAAAAAAATTTCATCTTGCAAAGTCAAAGATGTTACACAAAATATTATCCAAAATTCAATACTAGATTTTAGTGTTTATCACACGATGTTTACTAATCATAATATATTCTTCTCTAAGCCTTACTTTAGTATGATATAAGTGTAATCATCAATATATTTATGTTAATCAATAAACAAAAAATACACCATGCATATTGTTTACATAATTTACTTTGTACTATTGTATTTTAAAATATGCAATACTTATTTTTCTCTTAAAAAAAAATAATACTAAAGCATTTAAAATTATTATCACTTTAAAGAAAATATCTTTGTTTAGATACCCTATTTAAAAAAGTTTATATTTCATTTCTGAAATAAAATTCAAAATATATTCTATGATTCTTTTCTTTCCTTAGGATACTTTGGGTCTTCAATTTTAAGTTATAACGTCCTATTCCTTCTAAGCAAATAAACCAATCTTATACAAAACAATAGCATAATCTAAGTTCTAAATTATTTATCATTTCTCTTAAACATATCTTACTAAATGATGCAGTTACATGAAATAAAGATAGCGAAAACAGATGCATAGGATTAAGGAAGAAAGCTAGAGTATTACTCTTAACATATCTCAAAATCATGGCACAGTGCGAAGAGGTATGACATTTACCTGCCTAATATCCTCTAGTACAGGAACGATGTTAAAGCTATTTCTTCAGCTTTATTAGAACATCAAATATTTAAAGAAATATAAACACTGTCCAAATAAAATGTGTATCAGTCATAGGGCTTTGTTAACTATGCTGATATTTACATAAAGACTAAATATTATTTCCATTCCTTATAATATCCTATTTCTTAAAACATCATCTTGGTTTCCTGTTCACTAAGTACTTCCAAGCCACTATCTCAACATTATTTCTCAAGATTTTCTACATCTTACATCGATAAATAACTATCTGCATTTACAAAACAATAAATAAAATTCATTAATAGTTAAACAATCTAGCTGTTCCACAAGAAAAGTCTCCTTACTTCATTATTCTATATGTCTAATCATATACAATCTACTTAGACAATATTTGAATATCCAATAACATGAAAATTTTAAAAGAATCACATAATTATTTGTTATGTTGGATTATATCACTAATAAAAAAAAAATCATCGTATGCATATTTCCAAATCAATCCTATCTCATAATGTTTTTTAAAATGTTGTATGAAATGCGGTATATATAAGTAAAAACTTTTACACTTCATTCTTCCAATTTATGGATGATCTAAAGAAAACAAAAAAATATATACATTATAAATTATCAATAGTTATTATTATTACCAATAGCCTTTATCTAGTCATCGTGTTCAGTAGGCTTCCTTTATCCACTTGAGCATTGCAGATATAAAAAAAAAAATTCACACCCATACACTTTATATTAAAATATTTTTAGCTAAATTATTAGATTGTTATATTATAAAATTTTAATATTAATAAATTAATTTTTTATGTTTTTCTAATCTTATATAAAATTTAAATTAAACTGGTTAAAAAAAAGGAATAAAACTATAATTAATATTTTCTTGAGATAGTTCTATAAGTAAATTTATTATTTTCTCTAGAGTTTTTTAAAAGTTTAAGTTAAAGTTTAAAATAAAAATAATTATTAATCATTTAGTAAAATTTATAAAATAATCCTTGGTTTTAGTATTTAGGAATAATTATTAAATATAATATTAATTAATCCCATGAAGCTTCTTAATCTTCTCTACAATATTCTCTGCATATCCGATGATCAATCCATCTAATTTAACTTTAAAAATATTGATAAACTTTTAAGTACTATTTGTATTTCATGGATCATCTTTTATTTAATATGTGTTACTTTTTTATATATGTTTTTCTTGATACATTTAAACTTTCATTTGTATTTTTATAAATTCTTTAAAAATAAAAATAAAACTTCAAGTACTTTTAAACAAATCTTTTAAATACATTTTAAATAATTCTAAGACCAGATATTTTAATATCAAACTTCTGTAACATATTTTCCTGGTTTTCCTTTAATTCTTGAAAATATTTTTAAAAATGTTACCTTCAGAAGTATATAAATTTTACTTCTTTGAATATAATATTTATAAAATAATTCATGAAAATAATTGTCTTATTACTATTTAAAAAATAAATCTTGGATAGCTTATAAATAATATGTTTAATAATTTTTTTTAGACTGTATAATGTCTAGCTGTGGTTTTTTTATTAAAACGTTCTCCAGTGAAGCATTAATAAAGCTGTATCAATAAATATTTCAAATATTTTTTCAGCATTACAACTATATCATTTTATTTCGTAGTATATCATTTTATTGGAAGTTTAGGTTAAATTTCTAAATAAAATAGACTGATAAAGGAACTTTAAAAATTTAACAAAGCATGTTAACAATTAAATATTTTTTAGTTTACACTCTCTTTTTGCAACTTACTTTTAAAATATTAATTAGTTTTTGCAAATAAATTATAGAGAGGTAAAATTGACTAAAATAATAATTTTAAAATACTATCTTTTGATAATTATAATTTACCTTTCTCCAGTTTCAATACATTATTAATCTCCCCGATAACGTGAAAATATTTATAGTCTGTAAGAATACCTATTCCTATTGGTTAATTCTTACTTTAGCTTGAGAACAAATTTAATATTTTCAATTTAAGTAGAATTGAATTTCAAAATTAGAAATTATGATGTAATAAAATTTAAAAAATATTATTTAAAATTCCACTTTTATTAATTATTATTTTATTAAAACTATTTAAACATTTAAAATAACTTTTAAAATAATTTTAATAACCTATTCATTTATCTATTTTTATTTAAACAAAATATTTAATTTTTTTTTATTAACTGTATTCGTCTTTATTACATCATTTAACGATAGTTAACTTAATATTTATTATTATTTGCTTTTATGATAGGCAATAATTCTATCCAATTCTATAATATAACTTTTAAAATATTTTAAACTTTGTTATTAATTAAAAGGTGTGTGTGAACATATGTAATATACAAGTCACATGATCAATAACTTTGACAGAGATTTTCAATCTATTTCTCTGCCTAGATAATAAAATTGATACACTTATTATATTATATAAAATAATTATAAAAATTTGGAAGAACAATTTAAAAATATAGAATTAAATACAATTTCACCATATAAAGTTTATTTTTAAAATATACTATATTAATTTTGACTATTAAATATGATTATAAATTTAAACACTGTATTTATTAAATTATACATTTTAAACTATTAAAATCGAATTTTTAAATATACTTTTAATATTTATAGCTGTGTTATTTAATATGACCAGCTTTTACAACCATATGAAACAATATTTTAAGCTTTACATAACTATTTTTTAAATGATTTTATATACTACGTATTCTCTTTAGCTTCAAATTGTACTTTAAAGATATAATTGACTTAATACAATTACCATATTAAAAGAACATATTCTAAATTTAAAATTTTTAGTAATTGACTGTTATGAATTATTACCGACCTATAGAAAAGGGCACAATATATATATATACAACATATAAACACTAACATGTTCTGAACATTATCACGATGATTTTTTTAAATTCAGTGTAAGACTGTCATCAGTCATTTATGATCAGCAATCTTTGCTTTTTTAAAAATATTTTCACAAAATGATTAAAATTTTGAATCTGAAGATCATGCAATGGAGTTTTTTTCAAAGGTATGGGATCCTGTCCTCCCAAAAATTCTGTACCTATGCACAAAGAGAAAGTTGCATTGGCAGCAATTTTTCAGGCCAATCAGAATTTCAAACTATTGACATGAATAACTTATGTTTATTTTATTTACTGCATTTAAATTATTAAGTTTATTTTAATTTAATTGTTGCATTTTTATATAATTTCTTTCATATTTATAACAATAATAAACAATGGCAAATATTAAATATGACAGCTTCTAATCGGCCATTAAATCCTTATACATCCCTGAAAATGTATATTTAAAAAAACATGGCTGCCAAGCTTGACTGACAAGTTAATACGTAAGTACCACTATCTTACAATCATGGATAATTGAGACTGGAGGATGTATTTTTTATCAGATCATAATAAAATGTGAAGATTCTTTTGCTTAATGAACTCAATAACAGATTTACAGCACTTTTCTCTATAATTAAGAGGATAAAACACTCACTTTCAGGATATTAATGACAAAGAATCCAGAATAGAAATGGATTCACCTATTCTTGAAGATGTGACATTTATAAGCTTACTTTTGCCAATACTGATGGAAATTTAGAATGACTTCAATATATCAGCCAGATGAAAGCATGGTATTAGTAATTACTAAATTAATCAATTATATGAGGATGGAGAGTAAATTTTATTTTTAATGACTCTGTTTTGATAATTTAACAAAGTTAATCACTGTGAATATTGAATTAGCATAACTTAATGGGTATATAATTAATGAAGTTAACCATTCTTCCCCTAGATGGATCAAAACTAAAATGAACCACCTATTATTATATCCATAAATAAATAAATCTATGCTTTACTAAAAAGACAATCTTAAAAATGTATACTCTTTAATAACTGTTTAAATTGAACATAAATAGTAGATGTTGTAAGCAAAGAAAATCAATTCCTTATCAATGTGATTGGAAAAGAACCTATTTTAATCCAATTACTAACGTTTAACCTTCGCGTATACAATTCTATGATCTTTCCAGCAATCTGCATTTGTATGTATTCATGTAATATGAACTTCCTTTTTGAGTCCTAACTTCTAACTGTAATCTAACTATTACATGCCACTTTTCTAAAGGTAGATGTACCCAAGTTTCTTTCTAAGGTTTTTCTGCCTGAATTATGCTCATGATCATCAATCGATCTTTTGTGCAAAAATTCAATCACGGCAGATTATTTGCCTTTACAGCAACATTACCATTATTTCAGAAACTTTTAGCCAAAGGTATTTATTTTCATCAACATGTGTATTAAAATCTCCAAGAAATAGAGGTTTTTTCCTTAAATTCTTGGATCCTAATAATGCAGTAGGCAAGAAAATGTAATTAAAAAATTGAATCAATTATGTTTGATGTTGGATATAAAATTATTTCTATCATCATCTTTAGCATTAGATTTATTCATAAATAACTATAACTATTCTAACAAATTCTAAAAAATAAAATAAAAAACAAAGATGGAAGAACAAAGAATAAATTCTTAAAAATTAATTTTTTGTACTAATTACATAAACTAATCTATAAATCCTACTAAAATTTATATATAGCAGTTTAAAAAAAAAACTTTTCTGAAAAAGGTTCAATCAAAACTATTAAGATAAAACATAATGTGTGTTAATCAGTAGTGCAACCCTGTTTGTTCAATTACCCATATATTGCATTTTCAATCTCTGCTTGTTGCTCCTAACATGTGCTCTGAAATCTCTGTGTTGCTCTTCTATTAAGTGTCTAAGTCTTAAATCCATAAGTAAGAACTGGTAAAACACATTTATTAAAAGCCTTCGTTTTCAAATACATGGGCATATTGCTTTTTAGTATCAAGTTATTTCTACCAAAAACATTCCAATCAAATTTAATTCTATGATTAATTCCATCCATTATGTTTCCATTTGTATTAATAATCTGATCAAGATATTTGTAGCTGTTAACTTCTTGTAACTCACCATAATCAATCTTTATTTTCAAATTTTGAGAAAATCCATTGAACATTACTTTAGTCTTTTTGACATTTATCTTTAGTCCTATTTTCCTACTTCCATCTAATAACTCCTGCAACTTTTCCTGAAGCTCTAAAGCATTATTTGCAAAAATAAATACATCATTTGCAAAATCTCAATGACTTAAATAATATCCATTTATTTTCACTCCTTTAGCTGCCCATTTTAATCCACAAAATACTTCTTGCAGCACTGGTGTAAAAAGTTTGGAAGCTATGGAGTCACCCTGTCTTACACTCTTCTCAATGTTGATTTTCCTAGTATCATTTATGTAATCTAATTGTTGCTGTTGCATTTTTATAAATATTTTTCAAAATATGACAATATCTATACCTTGATGATCCAATGCTTTAATCACTGAAGAAATGTTTATAGAATCAAATGCTTTTTCATAATCTACAAATCCAAAGCATAATGGCAACTCATATTCATTTGTCATTTCTATAATTTCTCACAATATTTGGATATGCTCTACTGTACTAAAACCACTTTCAAATCCATCTTGTTCTCTTGGTTGGTAGAAATTCAATGTTCTCTGTAGACAAGTTGTAATTATCTTGGTAAAAAATTTGTATAAATTTGATAAAAGGCTGATAGATCTGTAATTTCTAATATCTTCTTTATCATCTTTTTAAAATATTAATATTAATACTGCATTCTTCCAATCATCTAGTACATCATTATCATTTAGACATTTGACATATAACTTTCCTAAATATATATATATTTCTTCACCTGCTTCTTTTAATATATCAATTATAATTCCATCATTATTTGGAGCTTTTCCTTTCTTCATAAATTTAATTATATGTCTCACTTCTTCATTTAAAATTCTGGGCAATTTAAAAGATATAATAATTCTACTCATTTCATGATGTCATCTCTCTTTTTAGTAATAATTCCATCTTTTTTTCTTAATGCAGATATATATTTCCTACCAATAGCAAAATGTTGTTTTACACTCATTAGACTTTTATTCTCTTCTACAGCTTTCCTTGCTAGTTCACAGATATACTTTCTTGTAACATTTTAAACTCTTTTCCATACCATTTTACAAAATTCAAGATATTCAATCATTTTTAATGCATCATTTTTGTATATTTTCATATTCTTTCTTTTCTTCATAAATTCTCTAGCCTCAGTAGAAATTTTATTGGTCAATTACTGCTTTTTTCTATCAGCTATCTTTGTTGCAGTTTTTAAAAGTGTATCAGTTATTTTCATATTAATTTCATTCAAATCTGAATCAGGTTCAAAATCTACTAATACTTGAAACCGATTTGTAAGTTCTAATTTAAATTGATTAGAGTGTTTCTGAAAATTAGGAATATCAACTGTAAATATTGTTTTTCTTAATCATTTTTATGTCTCTAGTTTTGCATTAACCTGTATCTTACATCTTACTAAGTGATGATCACTTTCTGTGTTAAATTTATTAAGAACATTACAATCTTGAAATATGTATTTTGTATTAGTCAAAATATAATCCAATTCTGCTGTACCTTCATTTTGAATGCTTTATGTCCATTTCCTTTTAACATTTTTCTCAAAAAAAAAATTCATAATGTAAAGTTTTTCTTTTTCTACAAATTCCACAAGACTATGTCCTCTTTTATTTTTATTACCATAACCAAAATTACATACAGTACTATCATCTTTCATTTGTTTACCAATTCCAGCATTAAAGTCTCCCATAACAATTTTAAAATGGTGTTTACTCTGATCAAAAGCCTTTTGTACATCCATATAAAAACTTACTACATCATCACTATGAGAACTTGTTGGGGAATAAACCTGAATTATCTGCATTTGGTATCTGCTATTAAGTTGTAAAACTAATCTGGACGCTCTGTCCGATACACCATCAATCTCCACAATGTTATTTTTTTATTTTTTATTTATAATGAATCCTATTCCACTTGTATTTCCAATATCTGTGCCTTTACAATAGAGTACATGTTCACTTTTTAAATCAATTGTCCCTTCATCTTTTTTTCTAACTTCACAAAGTCCAATAATGTCCCATTTAACATAAGACAGTTATTCTTCTAATTCTTGCAATCTTCCTTCAGTTGAAAATGATCTGCAGTAGCAAATACCTAAATAAAAAGTCATCATCAAATGATAGCCTAGGTCCACAGAAGATTCTTAGCACCCTCCACCTTCGACCACCAACTGCTGCCTTCATTGGTGACTTTACAGCCTCCTGGGAATAAGAACCATGTTTTATTTTTTCTCTGTCATGATTATATATATCTATTGAAAAAATATGTATTATTTAGACATGCATTCATTCTATCTTATCAGGAAACTGAGAAAAAAGACTATGGTGTTTCTTGATCTTAAATTCAGAGATAAAAAGTCAATAAACTCACCAAGCTGGCTAATGCATGTTAGTGAGCAGCCTATCCATATTTGTATACTATATGAATAATCACATAGTAATATCAACTGCAATGACAAGAACATATGGAATGGACTTTAGGATTTTGCTCTGCTTGATTCCTTTAAGGTCTCCAAGAGGAATCAAAGGATCTCCTTTCAGTTAATAGTAAACTCCTTTCTGCAGCCATACATTATTAGTACTTGTTAAAAATGGGTAATCTATGGTAAACTGCCATTACAAGAATCATTTCAAAGTATTTTTGGCACTTTATATAAATCAAATATATGATGCTTCTTTACTTCTGTCAACAAATAGTTAGTTGATGGGTTTCTAAACCCAGTGAATAGATAAACCTAATAGACCCACTGATAAAGTAAATTTAAATAAATTTGAAATGTTTGAGATAAATTTGTATTTATGTAATATGGCAACATTTTAACCTCACTTTAATCAATTAATATTTTAGATATTAATTAACATCAACCCTATTATTACAGCTCTGATAACTACCGATGATTGTACGGGATTGCTTGGGCTCATGATGCTACTATTTAGACATTTAAATTTGTCTCAGACTGAAACATAAATAAATATTATCACACACACACACCTGTATGTTTTTCTAATTTGTTATACATTACATATATTTAGTCAAAATTACAAAGCTTGTTGAGGAATTGGCAATCCTCGGTCAGGGGTTTGGGGAGGGGATCTTGACAGACATATTTTAAATGCTTCCTCTGGCTAAGCATTTAACACAAAGCTTGTTGAGGAATTGGCAATCTTCATTGTTTATAACTTACAAGCTTAATCTATGACTTATTTTGATTACATATATTTTATTTACAAGTATCAAACTTTCTCTACTTACAACTTTGATACCAACCACTTCCAATTACTATATTAATGATTACTATTAAGCATTTATTAAACTAGAGATTACCATTAGTCCAGATAAAAACTTTAAACTACAGGTAAAGATTAACATATGTTTTTTTTATTAAATGCAAACAATTGCTATAACTCAATTCTATCTTCCAACTAATGTTGGAAATGTATATGTTTGCTAATGCAAAGACAAAATTTAAATTAACAAAATCAACTGAAAAAGCACTGCACATCGTATCTACACTGTGCATGTGAATTGATGTGGCCATCCTAGTGGAAAATATGAGATGAATATTCGATCACACAATGGGAAGGAAATCTCAGTTGAAGGTGGATTTTTCTGATTGTTTTGGTGAGCCACATAAAAAACCTTAGTGGCTGCATGTAGCCTCATGCCACTATTTGCCCACCCCTGATCTAGGATAAAGATAAATTTAAAATTGCAAGATTTTTCACGGTTAAAAAAAACAGACAATTTTAGACTGATTATTTATAGCATTTTTATATGATAATATAGTAGTTGGTATTTTTTTACTTATTAAAATTTATATATATATAATTAAAAGCATAAAGTTAAACTAGTCAATAAAAATTACCCCAAATCCACAACTCAGCCAGATTAGCAAAAAATAAAAGAACTCTAAAAAACAACCAATGGTTTCACTGCTACAAGCAGAATTACCCACAATTCAATTATTTCCCATATACCCTTAATATTAAAAATATTTTTAAATAAATTAATTGCTTCCAAATCATAAATTTTTAATAATAAATATTCTTTAATTCTTGTTTTTATTTTATTTCTCTCAAAGAAGACAAACTTAATCTCCTCAAAATTAATAGTGTGACCTGTGTCTTTTTCATGGATATATAAAGCAGAACGAAGAAATTTATTTCTAACCCTACTTTTATATATCTTTATTCTTTCATATATATATATATATATAGGTCAGAGAAGTTTGAACTTAACTGAAAAAATAAAGGTACAAAAGTAGGGTTAGAAATTAATATCTTAAATATGCTTTGTATATCTATGAAAAAGATACAGGCCGCACTACTAATTTTAATGAAGCTGTTAACTTCTTTGAAATAAATAAAAATAAAGAATTTAAAAAACCTTTATTATTAAAAACTTATGATTCTGAAGCAATTAACTTATTTAAAAGTCCATTTAATATTAAGGATGTATGGGAAGTAAGTGGAATTGTGGGCAATGTTTAGTTTAAATATGTTGTTATTTTATAGTTCTTTATACTTGAGAATTATTTTTTGGGCTAGTTTGGTTGAGTTGTGGATTTAAGATAATTTTGATTATATATGTGCATGTATATGTAATATGGTGGAAGGAAAGTACTCTTCACTCAAAGTTGTATTATTTAAAAACATTATCTCTAAGCATGGGTGGATCACTTATTCTTTTAATGCATTTTTGATGGGAGTGAGTGTGTCATTTCTATAGTGCATATTACAGATATATAAATCACTCTATTTTTAATTATGTATATAATACATTAATACTCAAACTACTAGTTTATTAAGTAAATGAAATATTTTTAATTCAAAGCAAAAGAGAACATTTTTTTAGAAAACAAATTTTAAAAATATATGGAAGAGATTGTGACCTGAGATAACTGAATAGTTCTAGTTAAGTGTGAAATGCATTTTGAAGTGATTTGTCTTTTTCAGATGTCTTTATTCATGTTTCAAGTATTTAACAAAAATATGTGGAAAAGTGGAAGTTTTAATTTAAAGTTATATGATGTTTTGTTGAGTGTGTGTGTATATATATATATAGCAGGCTAATAGCTCTAAATATTCAGACACCAGATTCAAAATGCAAACTCAAACCCAGCATTTATCTAATACTTAACTATCAAGTAAAAAATCTGAAATTTTCAGATATCTACATATCTTCAAATTCAACTCTCCAACTCAAATAGTGATATGGAACTGAAAATTCAGATACACCATATATTAATAGCCTTAGCAATCTAATATAGTCAAAATCTTTATAGCCCAACTATAATACTAATGAAATCAAGTCATACATCATTGTCTTGTATTTGCAAATGTGTGCTAATAACTGTAAACAAGATTATTTTATTTTATTTTTTTACCAATAAATGCAGCAAGAGAATGCATTCAAAATCTTTATCTAAACTTATCCCCATCCCCAAACTGGTTTCAAACTAATGGCTTTCATCAGTGAGTAGCTAGAACATCCACACACTAAATACAAAATACAAACTCAAGCCCAGCATTTATCTAATACTTAACTGTTAAGTAGAAAATCTGTAATTTTTCAGAGATCTATATGTCTTCAAATCCAGATGACGAGAGCCATTGGTTCGAAACAGTTTTGGGAATGAGCTTAAGTTTAGTTAGAGATTTTGAAATGCATTCTCTTGCTACACTCGTCATTTGGATTTGAAGACATATAGATGCCTGAAAATTACAGATTTTCTACTTAATAGTTAAGTATTAGATAAATGCTGGGCTTGAGTTTGTATTTTGGATCTAGTGTGTGGATGTCCTAGCTCCTCACTGATGAGAGCCATTAGCTTGAAAACAGTTTGGGGATGGGGATAAGTTTAGATAGAGATTTTGAATGCATTCTCTTGCTGCATTTATTAGTAAAAAAATTAAAATAAAATAAGCTTGTTTAGAGCTATTAGCACACTCTTTATATTACATTTGCAAATACAAGCTAAATAAGTCATGTGATGTATGACTTGATTTCATTTATATATATATATATATCCAATCATTGCTGTGCATATTTGAACCTATTACATCAGTTCAACTGTGACTGCAGTATAAAAAAATGACTGACTCACTCATGATTTGCATGAAATAATAGCAGCATGCTGTAACAGTCAGAAAACGTGTGACTCGTAAACATAGTGCAGAATTCGACCACCACACAGAACAGCAGCACCATCGAGGTAGCGAAGCCATCCGTGTTACTGAGTTCGAACATAGTTTATCGGTTCCACAATACAATCCACAAAACAACGCATCTGATGCGACATTAGTAAATATTTCCTTAGGCATGGTGGTCAGGGATATGCAAGAGATTCATGATTTTATTCTCGAGTTAGCCAATAATCAAACTAATAATAATTAAACATTCATATTTACATAATCAAGGAAATATTATATAGAATGGGTATCGAATAAATGAAACGTAACTGCAGACGTATAGTTTAAAATTATTTATTAATACATTTTAATAAAACAATCAATTACTAATAATATTTTATGGATTCAAAGCTTCAGTAGCGGGATTTGCGACATGATTATATTTTAAAGAATACATTTATTTATTTAGACATTACTTTACATTAGTAGCGGTATTTCCGATACTGTAATGTTTACAAAAGGAACACATTTATTTGTTTAGACATTATTTTATCTTGAGGACTCAGTAGCGGTATTTCCGATACTGTAAAGTTTACAAAGAAAATTCACTTATTTGAAGGCTTAATCTAGCTACCTAAAATTCTCGAGTAAGTATTTCTATGCCTTGGGGAATTTATACCTTTGCAATGCAAGAGTCTAAAGTAAGATTTAAGAGTAGCGGCAGACATATATTTATTTTATGACTAAGGGCAAACAGTTATTTGAGAGTGAATTATGAAGATAATGCAGAGGCAGAGTGATATATAGAATAATAAAATTGAGTAAAGGAACATGTGGTACGCTTTAGAAAGGTGATATGGAATGGCAGTATATTGAAACTGCAATGCCGTGAATGAGTTTATAAGACTGTCGGGCTGGTCTCTGCCTCGGCCCGACGAAGTAAGGTGTCACATAAGCATAACCAGGGACAAGCGGTACGTGTCGCAATTTGCCGGCTGGTTGCATGACATTGTCAAATCCTACAGGAGTACTCATTATGCCCACTTGTGTAGGATAACTGGGGTTAATTTCAACCCTGAAGAATCCGGAAATTTCACGTTGGAATGGGTCATCGCGTCTCTAAAACGTAACATGTATACTGTATAAACGATTATGATGAGATTTAAATAGATTTCTGACTCGGCCCTACATTATCAACATTTACTAAAGAACTCTGGCGACTCTCAAAGAAATGTAATTTTCTAGAATTATTCATTAGATTTAATAAATACAAAACATATATAAACTGGGAGTTATTACAACTAATATGCCAGCCATTTGTGAAGTAGTAGACCCTGCATTATAATAAATGATGCATCGAATGCGTGTTGATTTATATGAAAGTTAAGTTATTTAGGAAAGTAAATATTAATGAAACTTTGACACGCATTCATTGTTTCAAAAGAAAAGTCAGTTCCCATTACAGTGATGTGCTCACAGAAGACAAAACCTAAAAGTTGAACAAAATGCAGATATAGCCTAAGGATATTGTGATATTGCATGACAATGCATACTAATGCATGGCTGCCCATGCTATCAACACTCTTCAAAACATCAACCTTTGTATAGTCCAGATTTTGCCATGACAGATTTTCAAGTATTTGATTTCTTAAAAGACATCTTATGAGAATAAAGATTCACATCTAAAGAGGTGAAGACAATGGAGTATTCATGGCTTCCAGTTCAGTCTAAAATATTTTTAGTGGATCATTACAAAAGCTTGTTGACAAATGGACAAATTGTATTGAAAAGCAGTGAGATTATATCAATATATGACGTACTTGTCTTTTCTGAAGGTTGATTTTCCATAACCAGAATGTGGATAATTTTTAACTCATCATCATATCTATGCTAGATGTACTTCAAATTTCCACTCTATCACGCATTAATTTGGTAATAGTAAATATTAAACAAACGATGAAGATATATGGAAGAGATTGTGATATGGGCCAATGGATGAGATCTGCTTCAGCATGGGTGTTACATGCCTTTTTCACATATCTTGATTTATATATTTTAAAAATATGTGATGCATCAAAATTCTTAAGTTTCATCTAATATATATATATATAACGTAACAGAATATTGAATGACTTTCTCCATTTCCTAAAAAATCCTGGTTCAGCATGAAATCTATGTTGAGGATCGCTTGACTTTTTCAGGTATCTTTATTTATAGGCTTCAGAAATGGGTGATGGAGAAATTTTTAAGTATATCTAATGCGTATATATATAGAATACAACAAAATATCAAGACTTTTTTCAATTCCTTTTAATAAGGGGCTTAGCGAATTTTACTTGATAATAACCTAATGTAAATTTAGGATAATAAATGACTCTGAAGTACTTTAAAAAAAAACTCTTGCGAGCACACACGCACATATATAATGATTCAAACAGTCAATTTTTAAGTGGGGGGGGGGGGTAATGCATTTATTTTTAAGTCTCAACTATACTAGATAACATACCATGCCGTTTGACACGTGACTAAATCTTTCATTTACAAGTATAACATTTAGTTTGTTTTTATCACACACAAAAAAAAAATATTATTTTTAATCATAAAAAGTTCATATTACAATTTTTTTAATTGATTGAAATATAAAATATGATTCATTTATTTTTTTCTTTCAGTTTATCAGTAATTCACCAGAGGCTATAAAAAATATTATAAAAAGGGGGATAATTTCCGTGATATATTTTCAGTTCTAAAACTAGCTTAGTTACATAAATTAATCAATTATGTGATGAAGAAAATAGAAGTCTATGAAGTGAAAAAATGAGGCTTTATAATAATTGTTATAATATAAAAAGACATTAATAGCAACATTAAACAATATAAATTACAACCACTATCCGTAAATCTTTTAAATAATATCGTTAGAATTTTCAAGTACTTAATATTATTTTTTTTATATTCCAATTTCAAACCATCAGATTTTCAATGAAATGGAAGGCTGAAGAGTTGTGAGTTGGAATAGTTTGAAGCCTGTCCATTAAAGTATGAAGATTGGCTATCTTAATATAAAGCTGAGCACTGATTATATATATATGTGAGGATAGTAATCTAGACCAACTGATGATTGCTGTTTTAGCATGAAATACGTATATTGGTGATTATTTATCTTTTCAACATGTGTGTGATCAGATGGGTCAACAATATGAGATGGCACTGAGAGTAGTGGGTCGTGTGAAAGTCTGAGTTCGAATCCTGCTTATATTACATATATTAATACAGGTTTAAGCCTGGACAATGTATTAAACCTGATTTAAGAAAGTAGTATGTATTGCCAATAAGTAAATAAATACATTAACAGAGATAATATTTTTAGTGTGCATTTTTGATTATATCAATAGAATAAAAATACCCCAATAATTCATATATATTTTGCAGAATTCTTTCAGTGATTCTTCAAACTTATGCTAGGTGACACAGATGTGGGAGGATGCTCTTGGTGGAATGTGTTAAGAGAATTGTTGAGTGTTATAGTGGCAAGGAATGGGATAGAAGAATAGATGCATTAATAAAAAATAGGGAGTTGGAAAGATGGAGAACTAATACCGAGAGTAAAAAGAGTTTATATATACATAGAAGTAAGCAGAATATTGGGTGCAAGTTAATTTATGATAATAGCAAAGAAAGTAGTTTACTGTTTAAGGCTTGAACAGGATCTTTATCAACAAAAGAACATACACATAAATGGAAAAATATGGGTGGTTTAGTCTGCTAGTTATGTAAAGAAGGCATAGAAAATATTAGACATATGTTAATTGAATGTAAATGTCTGCAAGCAGAAAGGATACAAATAATAAAGTTGTGGAAGAATAAATATAAACAAAGTGATTATGCAGAAAGTGGGTTTCTAGATTTTATGCTGGGTTTGGAAAAAGATAAGGGAGATTTAGATATAAAGGCCATGGAGTTGACAAAGATTATGTTGTGGAAATAGAATAAAGCTGAAGAAAGAAGAATATGGGAAAAATTTAGTATGGGGAATGGAAAGGGAAGGTAAGGCATGTGACATGTTTCTCTGAGCTTAGTGGCTGAGAGATTCCTGACTCTGAAGAAGGAGAAGCGACAGTGCATCACATCGCATGTCTTATTATAAAGACTATTTCTAAGCTGCCTTCAAGTATTATGGCTTTAATTGTTTTTAAATTTGTTCCTTATTAAATATTAAATTCAAAATGAATGAGCTCATCAGTATGTATTATTTGATTAAAATCTTTATCATGGCAAGATTTATAAGAAATATCTATCAGTTAATATTGTACCAGTCAAAATCGTGAGTTCATTCCACAAGACCTAGAATCCAAGCAAAAGTACATCAATCTAGGACGTGCAAGATACATAAGTCAGGAACAATATTAAACACTAACCTATTTGTCTGTGCTCCAGGATCTATGACTACATGAGCAATGTTTTTGAGGATACTACAACTTTTCCATTGACTCTGGTCCCAGGATTGAGAACAAGGTAAGCACAGAGACTTGGAAATCAATAATATATTCAAGAGATTAACTAATAATTTCTATGGAATATAATAATTAAAGAACAGTACAGACTATTGCTTAATATGAATTAATAATCAGAACAGTAATAATATTCAAGGCAACATTAAACAAAAGGGATTTAATTAATAACGTAAAGAAAATCTCATTCAATTAGGTGACAATATAATTTAATCAAATAATTAATACTAGAGATTCGGACAATGAATGATACATACTATATTACATAGAAATGGTATAATATAAATTTATTAAATGATTAAATAGTAGTTTAATGATTATAAGTAAAACAAAATATATGTGTAGAATGTCTATCCAATATTATTACAAGTTAAACAAATGAACATACATATTTGGTTTATACCTTACAATGCGGTTAATATATAAATTTGATTTGTGTGATTAATATATAAAATTGGTTTGTGTTGTTAATATATAAAATTGGTTTGTGCAGTTAATATATAAATATAAAATTGGTTGGTGTGGTTAATATGCCAAGGTTATGGAATAAAGTAATTTGAAAATCAATAATACATTGTAGCTTAATCCTCATTTAAAATATTACAAATTCACACTAATGGATTTTATTATAACATTATACATATAAGTAAGAGTTTATGATGAGTGATTTTAAGAGTGGGCATGGTCACATGTCTCCTAGATTTGGGAGATCACTCAAATGTGTGGAAGTAAGATAGTTTAGCCTAAAAAAAGCTGTAATTACACAATCTGTCCTAGAGAATTAAATAGAATGGATGGCGAACAACATACAATTACAGCTTTCAGAGAGCATTGCAGGTTTATAAATAAATCAATAATAATAAATGTGTATTACATTAAAATTTACAATCGTATACAGGACTGAGGTCACTTAAGATGCACTTAGGTGGATTTGTCATAGTTGCACAAGAGAGTATGTCTGATGATGGCCAAGATCATATCTCTAAAGAATAGTGGCACAAAAGTGAGAATATCTCTCTAAAAAATAGTGGCACAAGCTATGTTGGGGCAGTCATCCATATTTTCCTATACACTTATACCTTAGAAGTGCCTGGAATCAATCCCAGTTAAAACAGCATCTGCTTTGAGTGGAAAATAAGGAATGGGTTCCGGCATTTCTGAAGATCTCACGGTGCATGGCAAAGCAAGAAAATAAATAAATTAAATGATTATAATGACCTTTGTAATGCCTACAACATAGATAGTTCATGTCACTAATGACCATGATAAATTAATTAATACCTGTTTAAAATGATACGCTCTGTGGCGTAATGGAATGTCTAATCACAAACCATCCCTAGGCAATTAACTAATGATTAATAAAAATGTACAATGGGTCAAATACTAAAACTAAAAGGGAATAAATTGCTTTCTCCCACACTCCTAAAATATCTCCTTACATTTCTATAAGTGACCAATGCATGCATAATTTGACATAATTACAAAATAAAATCATAGATCACACGTGGGCAGATGATACATTAAATATTAAACGCACTTCTGGTGAGATTTAATTAAATAAATTGGCACAACTGATTTCAATGTTTAGGTAAGGATTTACTTTAAAATTAATGAGGGCAGCTGAGTACAGGCATTAAAGCCTTAACTGCTATTTAAGAGTAAACATTAGATAAAATAATTGGTATAAAGCCAAGCAAGATTATATGCAACAATTTAATAGGAGAAAACTATGGCCATGGGGTTTAGATTTACTCCCTGGGTTGGATACAGACTTGGCATATTAAAATAAATCAAAATAACAACTAAGAGAAAAATAAAATTCAATCTAAATTGCTGCACCAACATTTAAGAAGAACTTATACAGCATTAGAATAAATTGTATAGACATTATTGAGCATTACATAAATGGGTTTTAAGAATTAAATATAATAAGAAAAGGATTACAGTATAACTTTAAATAAAAGTTAGATTAATTAAGAATTCACTAGTTGACAGCAGTATAGATGTTTTACTTTGGCCAACTTAAACCACGAAGGGAATCAGCAGATCTTGATTAGATACTGGTTTGGATGGAAACATGCATCAGTAGAGATTTAAAGTTCACTTGTGGGCAAGCATCTTCTTTGAACAATTTGCTAAATTTGACCCAGATGTTTCAGGCTTCAGCATCATGAGTGGGAGATGAGAGTCCCAGAAGTATGGGAAAGCAAACAGTCATTTCTTTTACCGAGACATTACTTATTTCACCAATTAAACAGATGTGAAGTATGGTAGCACTCCGAGATAAGACTTAGAACAAGTATCTATCTGATGGCAAAAATTTAGCCATTTATACTTAATGCAACTATTTAAAGAATGCTGCTTTGAGGCAAGATATTTTATTCATTTCGCACATATCTAGAAACAGGACATGATCTTTTGTTTCCATTATGTTTTTGTTTAGATTTAATCTGATCAAATTCGGGCCAGCCATTGTTTCAAACTCAGTATCCTTGGTTATATCTTAAATTGACCTACATTTCCATACATGGTATGGAATGACTGATCAATAGCCAAGTGAAATACGATATGGAAAGCATGATCAATTAGCAAAATTAAAGAATCTTTGCTATTTATAACATTTTATATATTTTTAGAATGATATCATGAGTTGTCAAGATTGCAAGATTTAATGATTACATTATGTGACTTTTAAATGTTGATTTTATTTTATATAAATTATTAGTATTAGTAAAAATTAGTCACATGTCACATGACTTATATAGCTTGCATTATCAATATGTAATATATAAAGAGCCTGCTAATACCTCTAAACAAGCTTATTTATTTTTTAATGATAAATGCTACAAGAGAAAGTATCTGAATCTAATGTCCTAGCTCCTCACTGAAGAGAGCCATAGCTTGAAACCAGTCTAGGGATGGGGACCATCATAGATAAAGGCTTCAGGTGCTTTCTCTTGTAGCATTTATCATTAAAAAATAAATAAATAAGCTTGTTTAGAGCTATTATCAGGCTCTTTATATATTATAAATTATTAGTAAAAAAATTTTATTTACAATAAATATAAGATTATTTATCCTATATATATACATACATACATACACGAATTAAATGGGCATAAAGAAAATTAAAATTTTTTTAATATCTTTTTTTATAATTCATTTACCATAAATATTTAAAATTTAGTAGAGATCCATTTAGATTCACACACACACATATATATATATATGCTATAACCTATCGCTAATTACTGGTACCAATTACATGTGAGTTGGGTTCAAACCTGTGTTAGTAGATATATAATTATCAACAGAACAGGTGAAGCACAAATATGTAGAACCATATCTATAGCTTCAATATCACGAAAGTCCATGTGAAATCAGTATATACATTGGAGTGCATTTTGTAGTATATAAACATGATGCTCTAACCCAGAGCTATCAAATTTGATTCCTTGGTCTAGATTTATCAAAATAAGTATTGATAATGAATAAATGCCAGATGATTGTTGCCTCAGTTGTTCTTGGATTCAAAACCTTATGATGTTTAAAATATTCAAATTATTAGTTTGTTAGCATGAAACAATGATTAATGCTGAATAAAAATATGCAAAATATTAATGACCCCTGATGAAGGCAAGCAGGAAGAAATTGGCAAGTTATTTATCTGTAGATTTACTCAGCAAGAGATATTCAGCATGTATCTAGAGGTAGGGTTAAGACCTATTTTTAAAATTTTTTAAACCTTCCATACTGGCTGTTAAATATTTTTACAAATACAAACACTTAATATTTTTATATATTGTTAATATTTCTATTTCATTACAAACATTTCTAACATGTAAATAAAAATGTGTATGCTAAATTGTTATAGTTTTTTTTACATGTGATATGTAGCAATTCAATTAGTGCAAGCTTTATTTTGAAGATTTAAAGCAGATGTGGTGCACTGCGACTTCTCCTTATATGGAGTCAGGAATCTCTCAGCAACTATGCCTAGAGAAACCTGTTAGCAACTTTGAACCCCTTTTTATTCCCCACCCCAAGTTTTCCTATATTATTTTCTACCCTGCTCCATTCCATTTCTACAACATAATCTTTGTCAACTCTATGCCCTTTAGATCTAAAAACCCCTTCTCTTTTTCCAAATCCAGCATAAAACACAATAAGCCACTTTCTGTATAATCACTTCGTTCATATTTATTCTTCCACAACTTCATTATTTGTATCCTTTCTGCTTTCAGGCATTAGCATTCAATTAACAGATGCCTAATATTTTCTATACCTTCCTTACACAGCTTGCAGACTAAATTACCCATATTTCTCCATTTACGTGTATATTCCCTTGTTCAAGCTTTAAACAGTAAACTACTTTCCTTGCTATTATCATAAATTAACTCGCACTGAATATTCTGTTTACTTCTAGAAATATTTAAACTCTTTTTACTCTCCATACTAGCTCTCCATCTCTTCAACTCCCTATTCTTTATTAATGCATCTATTCTTCTATCCCATTCCTTGCCATTATAACACTCAACAATTCTCCTAACACAATCATCACACCTATACTGTCATAAATTCTTTATCTAAATCTTCTGCATAATATATTACTTTTTGCATCCATCTTGTTGCCTGCCTTTTATTTATAACCGAATTAAATATTATTTGGGCTATTCTTTTATTATTCATAAACTGCAATCTACTGAATATTTTCATGTTGCTTTTTGCATCTTTCATATAAAAACCTGACCATGCCATTTCTCCTTGAATTGCCCTCTTTGCCATCCGCACTTCTGCATCTAATGCACATCTTCATACTTCTCTTTTTTCTTTTTCTAAGTAATCTAATACCCCTTTACTAACACATAATGCATCATTACCATATGTTAACCCTGCTGCTGCCACTCCCTTCCATACAATTCTAACAACATCATATTTATTATAGGAGAAGACTGTTAATTTCTTTATCAATACCTACCTTTCTTTTCTTTGCTTCATGTATCAATTTTTTCTCCCATTCATCCAAGCAATTTTTCTGATTCTTAAAATGATTCCCAAATAGTATACCTATTCATCACACTTAACTTTATATCCCCCAATAAAAATTCTTTGTCTTCTCTTTCCCCAATATTAATCATCATTACTTTTGATTTTTCTTCACTAAATTTAATTCCCATCTCTTTACCCACCTTTGCGCATGTCCTCAGCATAACTTCCATATCTTCCCTTTTTTCTGCACACAAAAACCCATCATCTGCAAATAAAAGACCCAGCAATGTATATACTCCCTTGCCACCTATTAATGATATCTCTACCCCTCTTCCTAGTGATATGATGTGATGTGATGCACTGTGACTTCTCCTTAAACGGAGTCAGAAATCTTTCAGCAGCTATGCTCAGAGAAACCAGTTAGCCACTTTACCTTCCTTTTTCATTGTCCATCCTAAGTTTTTCCATAATCTGCTCCATTCCATTTCCACAACATAATCTTTGTCAACTCCATGACCTTCATATCTAAATCCCCCTTATCTTTTTCCAAACCTAGCTTAAAAATCAATAACTCACTTTCTGGATAATCACTTTGTTCTATGGCAAGTCTATGGCAGGGCACCTAGTGGAGCATTGTAGAATTAAATATGACATGTAAAAGATCTTGTAAAGCAATATGGTAACAAAAAACTATTTGTTCTAAGTATTAAAAAAAAGTATAACAAAAATTCAAATTTAGTAAATCAAACTTAAAAAAAAAATATTCCATATTCTTTCTAAAAAATTATTCCATATTCTTTCTACATGTAAATATATATTGGACCCTTTTCTAAGGCAGAGCTGCCTAATATAAAGCAAATCTGTAATAGTTTTTATTTGCCTGAAAATTTGTGGTGATGGTATATTAGATGTTGGACATTCAACATCTAATGATAGATGATGGAAATAGTTCCTTATATCACATGTAATAGTTTCATTTTGTAATTGATAGTCTTATACTGTTGATATGTCCTTTATTCATTATCCTTTATGAATCTTGCAGTTTTGTTCTTTACTGCTATGAACTTATTTAGGTTAAGTTAATTTGTCTAACATCACCTACCTAACTTAACGAATGAATGAATCTGTTCAGATTCAACAGATGCAGAAGTAAAAATTATAGCTTTGTGATTTTAGTATTTATTTTCATATTATTGTCATAACCAATTATACACTGTATGGTTTTGCATAGTTGATGGAGTGTCTGACTTGGAATACTGGAAGTCTCAGAATAGAATCTAGTTCTTGCAGTTATGGTACTCAAATGTGTTATGAACTCCTTAGAAACAAAGCCATTAGCATTTTATTATAATCAATCTTAGTTGGTACAATAAAACAAACAAGGATGTCTCCCCCAAAATTAAATTGTAGTAATTGGCTACCTATACATGTTAAATAATGATAAAGATATGTGTAAGAGATTGGGATCTGGGCCAACTGATAAGTCCTGATTCAGAATGAAATGCACATCTTGCAGATCATAGGTGTTTTTCATATATCTTTGATTATATGTTTATAACTATTTTCCTCCACAAGGTGTTAAAAGTGGATAGAAGTTGGTCCCTGCCTTGTGTAAAGAGTAGTATAGTAAAAATTAAACTACAGGAATATTATTCAAATTTAGTTTGCTACCAAGGTTCACCCATATCTGTTTATGTTAGGATATACCCATAAAAGCAAACAGGTACTGATGACGAACATCACACTTTGTTTTAAGAATTAACTTTCCAAATAGTAGTATAGGCTATATGTTGACAGGTTGTTGAACCAATATCATATTCTGGATGGATCATAGCTACAGTGCCCAGTATTAAAAAATAAAAGAGATAAGTATTGTGAAAGTTATCATTCAATGTTAAGTAAGGCCCCTCACTTGATAATTATCCCCTATCCTTAATTACTTTAGCAGGCAGTGGAGTATTTTCAAAAATAGACATGGCTACCTCTAATTACTAGTTGATAACAAAGTCTCTAAAATGTAACCATTATTATATACAAGAGTATTGTAATGTCAGTAGATTAGAATTTTAATAGCTCTTGCCATATTTCTGCAAATAGGCAATCAATCAGTTTGCTCTAGAATACTAGGCCAATTCCTACCTTGATGACTTTCTACTAGTGGTCAAGTGCAAAAGACATCCTTTGGAACCCATCAGAAATCCTATAATAAATTTATGGAAGTAGGGATTAAGATTAGTTCTGATGTATATTCAAAGTCAAAGTAATCATCATCATCATCATCAAACATTATCAATCCACTGCAGGATGAAGGTCTCTCCAAGTTTAATCCATCTTCTCTGATCTTTAGCTTCTCTTCTCCACAACACCCCTGCACATTTTCTTATTTCATCCATCCATCTCACATGTGGTCTCTTTCTGGGTCTTTTACAATCTCTTGGAATCTAGTTTAAAATTTCAATTGTCCATCTATTATCATCTCTTCTAGCAATATGTCCAGCCCAACTCCATTTCAATCTTTTAATTTTTCCAATAAAGTCAGTAACACCTGTTTGTTGTCTTAACCATACATTGCATTTTCGATCTCTTCTTGTTACTCCCAACATACATTTCTCCATACTCCTTTGAGTGGTCTGAAGTCTCTGTATTGCTCTTCTATTAAGTGTCCAAGTGTCAGATCCATATGTAAGAATAGGATTGTTAAATTATATAGAGAGCATGGAACATATTTTATCCTAAAAGTAACACAACCAATACAGACAGCAAAAATACTTAGAGGTAAAAAAGAATTCCAGACTTTCTGGAATCCATTAATTATTTCCAAAGTTTATTCAATATAAAACAAAAGCTCACTATCTGTTATGTTGGTTGCTAAAAGCTAAGTAGCAATGGCATGGTAACCATAACCAAGCTGTCATTAAAGTGAAAAAAATTAATAGTCAATTCTATGGGTTAGCCTAAGAATTAGTGATTTATAAATGATGCTTATCCTGTAGCTGTTGAACAACTTCCGATCATCTTAATGTAGGCAGGTATGACCTATTCATTACAGTCACATCTCAGAACTTAATCCTAATTAGAGTTGAAAAAAATTATACCCAGTTACATAAAGAAGCTCTGACATTTGTTTCACACATTAAAAAATTCCATCAATATGTTTATCAAAAATTTGTTCATATTGCAAACAGACCATGAACTACTCTTAGTTAAAAATTATGCTGCAACAGGTCTTTTGTAGCATGTTTGCCCCTGAATCATGAGATGTTTCAAATTTTTGAGTGCATTTTATTTTAAAATACTGCATGCAGATGACAAAAAACTTTCCCATGTGATACATTCAATTAGCTGATTGATAGTGCTGAATATGAGGGGGTGGCAATTATTATGATCAATTTGATAAATAGTGGCCTGAGCAATAGAATGATAGCTCATTTGATGCATTCAATAAACAGACTATTGACACTGAACATGAAATCCATCGATTGGGCAGCAAGGATTTGGAATATCAGCTTCTGATTAAATTGTTATGCTTAAGAGGTTCAGTCATAATGTACATAAAATGTTTTAGCCCAGAAGGCATGAATTATCTATTGTGAATAAATGTGTCTCATGAGGCAGAAGAGTTGTTGCTCTGGTGAGAAGTCATAAATCAATTTTATACCCAGGCAGAGTCAGAATAAAGATGCTGTGTAGGTCATACATATGTAGTTCTGGTTCGATCAAACATTGAATTGTTGGTTTGTCAATGTAAGCAGCTAAAACAAAGATCAACCCTTGATCTTAAGCAACAGGACCATTGAAAAGACTCCATATAGACTATGCAAACGTATGAAAAGACAAACAATTCTTTAATGTTCATTGTTTTTTTTCTCCGTGTAGTTAGAGATAGCAGAAATGTAATCTTTTCACATGTAAGCCATTTTCTGGGCACACAGAAAATTATTAGCCATCCACAGTCTTCCTATAGCTATTATCTCTGTTAATGGGAAATTTTTTATGTTTAGCCAATTTAAAAATTTTTGTGTAAAAAATAATATTAAACTTCTTTAACATGACTATTGCACACAAAAAGCAGTGGGCATGCTGAACAAATGTTGCATGAGGCAAAAATAATTACTGGAATTAACAGGAGGTTATTAGAATGTGCATTTATCAAAAAGGCTGCTAATATGCACATAATGCTATCAACTATCTATAACAAAGCATGCACTGAAATATTAATGAATCACATGCTAGGAATTAAATTACCTTGGATCTAAATGCCAAGTGGGAGAAAATATATTACAACAAATGTACCCAGAAAAAAACTGGATACCTGTAAATTACTGTGACAATTCAGGAGAATGAATCACCTTTTAATAGTAAAGACAGCAGAAGACCAACCCCATAGATATCATAGAAATTAATTATGGATCAAATAATCCTGATCAGAAAAATTCAACAACAAATCTATCCTGCCAGGCAATGTGAAGCAAGAATCGATACTTCCTTTGAGTAACCTCAAGATGGATCCCAGATTGATATTGAATCAAAAGTAAGTATGAAGCATCAACTAATCCAAAAACAGGGATAATCCCTTTTAATAGAAGCAGCAAGAGGCATTAAACTCTATCCGAGCATTTATTGAAGTACATGTTATTGAAATAAACAATTTTTTGTCTCTCTTTTTTGTTTTTGCTATGGGATTACTATGGGATGTGGTGGGGTGGTAAGAAATGTGTAAATTCAGTTTAAAAATAGCCCAGTGCAGCTCACAAAATGAATGCTTCCAAAGCAGATTCAACAAATGTAGTAGTAATAATTATTGGTTTATTGTTTTATTATTGATCATAACAACTAATCATAAGAGGTAATTAGCATAAATTATTCTGTAGCTTAGCACAATAAAATAAAAAAATGGAGGCCAAAGGAATTTGCTTTTCATTTGTCATGCATTCGGATGAGTTCAATGTCCCAGAAGTGATGACATTAAGCATATTAACTTGAAATTGGTGTCACAGGTCAGTAACGAGATGCAAGGTTATTATTCAGTATAATGGGTGATGTGCAAATTACTTTATATACTAAATGACAAGGATTTCTGATGGCCACAGAATCTCACACATTGAAAGAATTCACTATGGGTAACCCTTCGTGCTTTCCTAGAATTAAACTCACAAATGTTTCAACTATTTATATCATTATAAACATTACTGAATTGAATAAAGCTATTAAAATGTACTCATGTTTTTATCTATATATTACACACAATGTTTATGACAATGTTTTTTTACCCATGAAATTGATAAAAATAACAAACAATTAATGCCAATTTGAAAACTGCTTAATGAATAATATTGCTGTGTGATTTTCACTACACCATTCTTACACAAGATAGGAATTGTTTTCTATCCACTTTTAACACCTTATTGGAGGATGTAACCATAAATATATGTCTAAAAACGTGAAAAAGGTGTAAAATTTCCAAGATGCTTTTTCTCTGCTGAATTAGTATTCATCAGTTGGCCTAGATCACAATCTCTTATGCATATCTTTATCATAGTTCACTATATATAGGTGGTCAATTAAGACAGTTTAATTAATAAGTGTTAAACTTACTACCTTCACAACTTTGGTGGAAACCAATTAATGGACATATATTTATATTTTTTATTAATCCTTCATTAGACTAAATATTATCCACTTAAGAATTGATATTTCTAAAGTGTAATTTTTGCTATACCATTCTTATGCAAGGTAAGGCCAGGTTTCGATCTGCTTTTAACATTTTAACTCAGAAATTTTGCTAAAATATGTGATGATTAAATTTTTTTTCAATCTATTATTTAAAATTAAATACTAAGTGTTTATTTAAATTAACGTAAATATAATGCTTTGTTTATTGAATTTTTCTATTACGTTTTTGTATTTATAAGTCTCAATATTTAAATTCCATGGTGTCCTATGATTCCTATTTTATTACTTTATGTAATGAAGGGTGGGTGTATAAATTTAGTGTATCTGTTAATAAATATTTGTAATATCCTTATTGTAGTTATGAACCCGGAGCAGAGCCATATATATTTGAATAAACTACATTGAAATTCATGGTTTAATGCAGTGGACAGATTCTGAAGTGTAAAGTCCTGAGATCTTTTCCAGTTCAGGTTTTTCTGGAATTCTAATTTCTTATAAGTTTCTCAACCATAAACCTATTTAATTATTTTGGTGCAGTGGCACAGATCACACTCTGCTCGTCCCTTTTGACACTTTAACTTCTTATGAGCTCCCAATTAATTGTTTTTGCTCTGAATGATTTAGTTGCAGTAGCAAAGTGTTAGCCTCTGGACTGCAAATCTTCAAATTGATTTGGCTTCCAACACTTGAATTGATTTGGCTTCCAACACTTCCGGTACTTGAATTGATTTGGCTTCCAACACTTCCAGCACTTGAATTTTTTAGCAATAAAGCCATTTGATTATTTTTTTAAAATGTAAATTAAGTGAAAATTGTTACTTTTAGCAATATATTAATAAACATCACATGATCACCATCTCTTATACTACCACATAATTGTTATTAAACAAGGCAAAACTCTCCATACAGTAGTGCCACCTTGTGCCAACCAGAGAAATCAATGGATGCCAGATATTGGGGATATTGGATAAGTAGGCACTAGATAGGGATTTTTTGCACAAGCCTTCTGGCATCCATTGATTACTCTGGTTAGCACAGGGTGGCATTACTGTATGGAGAGTTTTGCCTTGTTTAATATATTAATAACTTGACACAACTCATAAAAAACAATGAATATAAATATTTGGGGTTTAACATGAGAAATTTTTTTTTTCATCAGAGACTTAGGAACCCTCAACAAACTATTCAATTCTGATCTGCAAATGGGCATATCATTAGTTGAAGAATATAACAAGGATAGACACTTAGAAACCCCCTGTAAACTATTCAATTGTGGTCAGTTAAGTGGGTATCTAACTATCATTAGTTGAAAAATATAACAAGGGTAGAGACTTAGGATTCCCCAGTAAACTATTCAATTGTGGTCAGTAAATGGATATTTAGCTATCATTAACTGGAGAATTTACTAGGATAGAAAAACAGTCAAATAGTCTCACCTAATAATTGCAAAGTCTAGTGAGTACTGATTTTTTCCCACTACCCTTTATGGTGATCTGATAGAAAGACTTTTATCCTGCAGTGGGCTATTTAATAAAAGGATATTTTATTCTTAGCTTTATTTGGTCAAAATTAAAATTTAAAAAAAGTTATTTCTAAACACATCAATTTGGAGCTTTTTTATAATCTTTGATTTTACTTTATAAACAGTTTCGATCAATTCACTATCTTCATCAGAGCTTATAATTTGTTTGAATTTGCTCAAATAAATTTTAAAAACTTTGGTAGAGGCAAATTATGTTACTAGCTCTGAAGAAATCTGTAGATTAATTAAAACTGTTAATAGAATAAAAATCAGAGAAATAAAAGTGTTTTTTTTTTAAGATTTAATGTTTTTATAAAAGTAAAGCAATGTAAAAAAGAGATCAAGAAGTTTTAATCCTTAAAACTAAATTGATATACGAAATATTGTTGGTTATTATAAAAGGTTCAATTACTGTTTAATTTATTGTAACAGAAATTTATTCACATGAAGAATTAATAAAACAATTAAAATGCAAGATTCTGATTTACTTGCACATGAGCATTGCATGATGTATATTGTTTTCATAGTAATTAAATGAAGTAAAACACTATTTCAGACTGCAAATAAATAACATTCTATAAGTAAAGTAAGAATAGAAAGAATTCATTTATTTTCTAACCTTTTGATGTTTATAAACTTTCCTTTATGGACAATGGTGGAAATTCAGGTGAACTCATATAAAAAGTATAATGTATTTAAATAAATATAATATATTTACCTATGGCTGTGGTTAATCTTTTAATGAAAAAGTTTTTATTGATGATGGTGTATCTGATGGATTAATAAATATCAAGCTAGTGCCTTAAAATACAAATTTATAAATCTGGTGATCTCATTTATTATTCTCTGAAAATAGTATATTAAAATGCAATGTGTTTGGCATATTTTTGCATTGATACCACTTTTTTATTCCAGATCAAATTATTGCATAGTGAATTTATCTTTTTTATAAAGGATGTGATGCTAGGTATATAGTAGGAGGTATTTGAAAAGATTAAAATCATGATGAGAAGTACTTTTGCATCTATGGATAAGTATGAATTAGATACAAAGTTGTGTTTGCTATAGAGGTGAGGAGTTTATTTTGGATTTCAGATCTTATATTATTTGCAGAAGGATAAATGGGGAAACTTAAGGATTTGTGTGGTGAGGCAGTAAATGTTGAGATATCTGAGAGAATGTTCCAGGAAGAGGATTTTTCAATTTTGAATTTAATTTTAGAATGCCATTTGGTTTTGATGGTCATAAGATGATTAAGTTATCTATATATGCTATGTGATTAATTATTTGATTTACAAAAAACTATAAATTTGTGTCTATTTATTTTGGATGTTTGATAGTAACAGGGTAATGTAAGTCAGAAAAAGAAGTGAGATTAGGAAGGAACCCTGGTATAGAGTTGTGTGTGGAAAAACTGGGAGGGGGGATTTGTTTAATGTAATGTGAATTTATCTGTTGTTGAGTAAGTTTATTCAGATGTAGAGAAGAGAAATAGATACATTATGTTCTTCAATGATTTATAAAAACTTATCAATAGGAACTGAGTCAAATGATGCAGTAATATTAAATGGCACTGAAATAGGTCCTGATTTTTTAGAATATCCGATATCATCTATAATCATTTACAAAGGTAAGTCACCTTTTTTTAGTAAATTGAAAGTTTGATAGATGGGGAAAGACAGAGTTCAGTCTTTTATTAGTAATTCTATAGTTTTAATTAGAATCCAAGGCATTGAGATGGGTCAACCATCATTAAGCAATGATAAGGTAACATTTTTCTTAAGAGAAGGTACCATTGAGGCATGATAATCTATACTATAGATTTGATTTTTAGGGTAGTTTAGTATATTTTGGATAATAGATATAGTGAATGACTAAGATGTGTAAGTATAAATTCAGAAATTGCATATAGTCCTGGAAGTATATTGTTAGAAAAAGATTCTAATTTAAATATAATGTTCTGTTTGTAATGTCATGTCTTTCTTTACAATTACCAAAATGCAGAGAAGTAAATTTAAGCTTATTTGATGCTTATAGTTTCCTTTTGAAGTTGTGGAAACATATTTCTGCTGTGATAAGTTTATTATTTTTAACAATTGAAGAAGATGGTGGTTTATTAGTCCTATAACCAATCAGCTAATTGATATAGCCTTTAGACTAGTTTTGGGGCAGAATTTTAATTTTTTTTTGTAGAGAGATATTGTGCTAGAATTTGTGTTTCTTTATATTCCTGTTTTGGGAACATTACTGATGGAATGAAAAAGGTCACATGAAGTGTTTTTTAAGTATATTTATTGAATCCAAATCTCTAATTAATGAAGTAGGAGATTTATTTTTACAGAGGCAAAACTCTTCATTCAATAGCACCTTTCAGTGCAAGCCAGAGTAATCAATTTTTAAAGGAAGATTTATGCATAAAATCTGTATCTAGTGCCTATTTATCCAATATCCCTGAGCCTTAGATCCTGCATCCATTGATTACCCTGGCTTGCACTGAATGGCACTACTGCATGGAGAGTTTTTCCTGTGCGTAAGCATAAAGAATGGTGATAATGTGATGTTTAGTTTTATTTTTTGAGTGTAGAAGTGGGATCATGTAAATAGCACAAAACTCTGAATTTACTTTCCCATACTCAAACAATTTGACTGAATTATTTATTGATATATTGACAACAGGTACAAAAAATATATCTGATAGTAGGATTGAGCCTTTATATATTAAGTGAGAAATATGAAAGCATATAACCCTCATGGTAAGATTGAGCACTCAAGGTGCATAGTAGTAAGGTTAAAACCTTATAAGTATTTATGTGCAGACCATGCACTTAATAAGAATTAATGTTTACAAATTTGATAATATAGATTAGACATAATATTTAGAGCAATAAGTAGTGCAAAAATATATTTTGGAAATGAAATAATAATATTTCTATAGTGTAATTTTCTCTACGTCAATTATCATGCAAGGTAGGGACTGGTTTCTGTTTACTTTTAGCACCTTATGAAGGGATGCAATCAAAAACATATGACCAAAGACATGTGAAAAATTTCTGTGATCTCCATGATGCACATTTCATGCTGAAACAGCACTTATCAGTTGATCCAGATCACATTATCTCACACATATTTTAATCATTGTTCAGTATATATAGATAGCCAATTATTACAGTTTAATTGATAAGTGTCAAATTTACTGCTCTCACAACTTTGACACAAACCACTTGTAACGATACGGAGAAAGTGACTTCACGTAGTCTGCACTACGGGGCGCCATCTAGGCATTTGAACCTAGAAAAATTTATAAGTAGGCAGATACGTAAGTCAAAAAAAAAAAAAATTATTTTTTTTTTTTAAATTTTGATTCCGGTCGTTAGCCCATGTCACTAGCTCAGTGGAATAGCAGAGATTTAATAATATCATTTACTAGTATATAAAAGAATAAAGTAAGCCACTGCCAGTAATTATCATACAAACAGATTTATTTATGCACATATATATAAGGTTTAAAATTATTTTAGTGATTTACATTTAAACATTTAACATTATTTTTAACTTTGATTTTACTTTAATTTACATTGAGTTACTATTATATTATAAATTTACATTTTTAATCAAGTTTGCACAGATGGATATTATAAACCTGTTTAATATGTTGCTATAGATCGGTTACATAGATTTCAACGGTCAAAAACATTTCAAAGTAAACATAAACAATCAAAATACAAAATTATTGATTACTGACAATTGCATAGGGAATTATAAGAAACCCTCTAGTATTCATCGTAAGATACTTGCATCGTCACCAATAACTTAAAGGACATCCGAATAAATACATTAGAGACACTCACCGTAAGGTATCATTATTTATCGAATGTCTATATATTTTGATCAAATATGAAAACCCAAAACATACCTAACCGATAACCAATCTATGCAAGCATCTATAAACAACTTAAATTTAATAGTTTTATTTAGGATCGAGCCTGAATCGACTACATAGATTTGCATTTGAAAATAAAATATTCTATCCCTATTTAACCTTAGGCAACACATTTCGCAATCAACTGGCGCCAATCCATCTGATACATTCATGTATTCAATGTAGCATGATACGACAACACAACTATATTGTCAGGAATGTACATCTGAACAATATGTAGAAATAGAAACGACATTGACTCTCCACCCACAGGGATGTGACATCTGTGGGCAAGTAGATCAATAAACTAAAAACTCCATAGGAATGGGCTGCGGTATTCTGCCGACTTACAAAACCCATCCATAGGCAAACAGAGGGTGTGTGGCGTATATCTATAATCCTGCCCATAGCGGATCTCATATTACACCTACTAATTACATAAATATATCCAATCCATTGAACCAATTCAACTACGAAATGAACAACCCAAGATTACCCTCCCTTAATATATCTTTACAAATCGATACAGCCATTCACGCCCGACTTAAGTTTAACATTTTATTATAATTTATTTAACGGAAAACAGAAATCATAATAAAACTTAAAGAACAAAATTAAATAAATAAATAAATAAATGGAAATGATTTTACAAATTAAATACATTAAATATAATTATAACTAATTAATAAAATAATGTTGGTCAGATAGAATAATATTGAAATCATTTAAATCTGGAAAGTTTTTAATTTACTGTTCATAAATTTTAAAGTCTTACGGTTATTGAAATAGTTCATCTTCGTATATTCCTTTCCGTTTGCACGTGAATTCCCACGTCGTCCAAAGATTTGTATCCGGTTGATCGATTTATTTATCCTTTGGAGATTTTTTTTTTTTTTTTTAGTGTAATTGGTCCTCAATGAAGAAACGATGGCCCATTTTTCTTCCTTTCTTACAGAACTGAAAGGGATTGAAGCTGTGCGTCTTTTTCAATCCCCGCAGCACTAACACCTAGCTGTTACATCGTCAATAATCAATCACTCCTCATTCACTAACTACCAAGCTTTCCAAAACCTGTCCTTTTTATATTAATGTCAAGGATTGAATTAACATTGCGTCATGGAGTGATGATTCTTTCGCTGAGGTCCGATTTCCCAAATGGATTTCTTTCATTGGCTAATCAGTTTCTATTGTTTTTTTTTCTATCTGACTGAGGTTATTACATTTAAATGCTCAAGGCTGGTTTTAATTTAACTAATTAACAATCATTTCCATTTCTAATTAATTACCCTGTTTTCCAAATCAAAAATATATTTCAAGACAAATTTAAAGATATAATTTTATCTCCAAATCTTTTTTAAAATTTAGTTTTAAAAATACCTTTTTCTTTAATAAAAATTTTATTTTAATAATTTTTCATTATCTGTGCGACTTAATATATAAGAGTTTAAGACGATATTTTAATTTCAATTTTTAATTTTTAAAGAAAGTTTTTAAATGCGAACTTTTTATTTTAACTTGTTTAATAATATATATAAAAAAAAACAATGTAACGAACGTCTGTGCTCGTTACATATCAGTAAAGTTACTTAAAAAAAATGATCAAAAAAAAAAATATTTTACTTAGGGTTAGTAATTACGGTATTAACAAAATTTACAAACATTCAGTTAATAATTTTACAAAAAACTATATACAAAAAAGAAAAAGAAAATGTTGACCATCGCCTACCTAAGGACCATTTACGTTAACACCCCTCCCCCCGAGAATTCTATTTTATTTTATCCATTTGATTTCTACTTACGGCATGACAAACAAATTATTTAACTTATTTAGGAAGGTTGCATTGAGATAAATATGTTCCAAGATAATGGATTTATACGTGTATATTTGCAGCACAATTATAACTACCACCAACTTATTTATGACTGATTGAAATGCATAAATAGGATTACACTGACGTAAATTCCCAATGGTACTCATCGTAAGGTACCACATTTCGATCATAAACTTCCGTGGCTGTGCGCCTATACACGTTAACGCATAAATATATATTAACAAAAAAAAAAAAAGACATATCCAATGCAACCTTTTGATTTTCTTTTTAATTTACAAAAATTAGTTTTAAAATTATTTATACTTTCTTTTATTTAATATATATGCGCAATTTCTTGCTGGCAGTGCTTTTATAAAATTTAAAAATATCCGACTTATGTAAGCAGATAAAACATTTATTTCATTTTGACAAAATTTGCTCAGGGTATTTGTGGTTTATTAAAGATCGGCCCCAGATTGGGAAAGCCAGTTGTAACGATCCGGAGAAAGCACTTAACGTCATCTGCACTACGGGGCGCCATCTAGGCATTTGAACCTAGAAAAATTTATAAGTAGGCAGATACGTAAGTCAAAAAAAAAAAAATTATTTTTTTTTTTTAAATTTTGATTCCGGTCGTTAGCCCATGTCACTAGCTCAGTGGAATAGCAGAGATTTAATAATATCATTTACTAGTATATAAAAGAATAAAGTAAGCCACTGCCAGTAATTATCATACAAACAGATTTATTTATGCACATATATATAAGGTTTAAAATTATTTTAGTGATTTACATTTAAACATTTAACATTATTTTTAACTTTGATTTTACTTTAATTTACATTGAGTTACTATTATATTATAAATTTACATTTTTAATCAAGTTCGCACAGATGGATATTATAAACCTGTTTAATATGTTGCTATAGATCGGTTACATAGATTTCAACGGTCAAAAACATTTCAAAGTAAACATAAACGATCAAAATACAAAATTATTGATTACTGACAATTGCATAGGGAATTATAAGAAACCCTCTAGTATTCATCGTAAGATACTTGCATCGTCACCAATAACTTAAAGGACATCCGAATAAATACATTAGATTCACCGTAAGGTATCATTATTTATCGAATGTCTATATATTTTGATCAAATATGAAAACCCAAAACATACCTAACCGATAACCAATCTATGCAAGCATCTATAAACAACTTAAATTTAATAGTTTTATTTAGGATCGAGCCTGAATCGACTACATAGATTTGCATTTGAAAATAAAATATTCTATCCCTATTTAACCTTAGGCAACACATTTCGCAATCAACTGGCGCCAATCCATCTGATACATTCATGTATTCAATGTAGCATGATACGACAACACAACTATATTGTCAGGAATGTACATCTGAACAATATGTAGAAATAGAAATGACATTGACTCTCCACCCACAGGGATGTGACATCTGTGGGCAAGTAGATCAATAAACTAAAAACTCCATAGGAATGGGCTGCGGTATTCTGCCAACTTACAAAACCCATCCATAGGCAAACAGAGGGTGTGTGGCGTATATCTATAATCCTGCCCGTAGCGGATCTCATATTACACCTACTAATTACATAAATATATCCAATCCATTGAACCAATTCAACTACGAAATGAACAACCCAAGATTACCCTCCCTTAATATATCTTTACAAATCGATACAGCCATTCACGCCCGACTTAAGTTTAACATTTTATTATAATTTATTTAACGGAAACCAGAAATCATAATAAAACTTAAAGAACAAAATTAAATAAATAAATAAATAAATGGAAATGATTTTACAAATTAAATACATTAAATAAAATTATAACTAATTAATAAAATAATGTTGGTCAGATAGAATAATATTGAAATCATTTAAATCTGGAAAGTTTTTAATTTACTGTTCATAAATTTTAAAGTCTTACGGTTATTGAAATAGTTCATCTTCGTATATTCCTTTCCGTTTGCACGTGAATTCCCACGTCGTCCGAAGATTTGTATCCGGTTGATCGATTTATTTATCCTTTGGAGATTTTTATTTTTTTTTTTTAGTGTAATTGGTCCTCAATGAAGAAACGATGGCCCATTTTTCTTCCTTTCTTACAGAACTGAAAGGGATTGAAGCTGTGCGTCTTTTTCAATCCCCGCAGCACTAACACCTAGCTGTTACATCGTCAATAATCAATCACTCCTCATTCACTAACTACCAAGCTTTCCAAAACCTGTCCTCTTTATATTAATGTCAAGGATTGAATTAACATTGCGTCATGGAGTGATGATTCTTTCGCTGAGGTCCGATTTCCCAAATGGATTTCTTTCATTGGCTAATCAATTTCTATTGTTTTTTTTTTCTATCTGACTGAGGTTATTACATTTAAATGCTCAAGGCTGGTTTTAATTTAACTAATTAACAATCATTTCCATTTCTAATTAATTACCCTGTTTTCCAAATCAAAAATATATTTCAAGACAAATTTAAAGATATAATTTTATCTCCAAATCTTTTTTAAAATTTAGTTTTAAAAATACCTTTTTCTTAATAAAAATTTTATTTTAATAATTTTTCATTATCTGTGCGACTTAATATATAAGAGTTTAAGACGATATTTTAATTTCAATTTTTAATTTTTAAAGAAAGTTTTTAAATGCGAACTTTTTATTTTAACTTGTTTAATAATATATATAAAAAAAAACAATGTAACGAACGTCTGTGCTCGTTACACACTGGATGGAAATATGTGAATATTTTTTTATTAATCAAGCATTAGATTAGAGATTATCCACTTAATGAATAGTACTGCTTTAGTGTAATTTTCACTATTCACTGTCAGGCAAGGCAGTGAAGCTAAAATAAGTAGAGGTGTAAAACAGAATAATAGATCATTACCATGTCCATTTAATATTTATATTGAAAAGCCTTGGGAGAATTTGATGATGATAAGAAGACTGAAAATAAATAGCAGACTATTTAGTACTATGCAATTTACAGATAATATTCTTTTAATATAAAATAATGAATATGATTTTGGACTTATATTTAATAACAAAAAAATTGAAATATTCTAGACAAGGAGAGAGAAGGAGAGAGATCATATGGTCATATTAAGAATGGAAGAAGAAAACCTAATTGATGCCAAAGTCTTTAAATGGAAAGCCTATTAAACTTCAGGTAGGAGAAGCAAGGGAAGATATAAACAATACAATTGCAAAATCCAGAGAAAGCTTTAACAAAAAGCAATGATTATTAATGCTTAAAAAGGTATCCCTTCATGTTAAAAAAATATTTTAGTAAAAGCTCCATCTGGAGTACGATCATATATAGGTTGGTCACATGAACACTGCTTGTTTCTGGTAAAAACAAACATAAGCATTTTAGATATGGTGTTGGTGCCACATAATGAAGATTCTGTAGACAGCTAGGATCAAATATGTGGTGGTACTGACTTTGGTCTGAAGATCACTAATTGATAAAATAAAGTGATTGTCAAAATGACTCACATGATTATATATAAAATGACATGATTATATATAAAATGGCATGAGCCCATTATTATATATAGCAAATATTTTCTGGCAATATATATACTGATTCTGAAAGGTTTTCATGCTATTGGTACTTTGTTCAGGTAACATATACATATATACCACTGTTAGGAGCATTATTAGTAATACATGATTTAGTAATAACTATTATACTATCTGCTGTAATGTAAATAATGTTTTAGAATCATTTTCTTAAAATGTGTACATTTTACATAAAAAATAAAAAATATATGGCAATGAAGCCTATTACTGATGATAATAATTAACATTAGTACTGCACATGGTTAAGTGTAGTGGTAGAGAGGCAGATTCTGGAGCTCAGGGTATGCAGATCATGGCCTAGGTCTGTCATTTCTGTTACTTGAATTTCTTATGAGCTCCTGAATAATAAACCATTCAATTACTACCATCTTTCTGAGTTCCCAGTATGCTTTGCTGCAGTGGCAGAGTCTGGAACTCAAGGTCCATGGATCACAGCCCAGCTCTGTCACTTCTGATGCTTGAGCATCTTATGAACTCCTGAATAATAGACCATTTAATTACTGTTGTCTTTCTGAATTCCCAGCATGCTTTGCTGCAGTGACAGTCTGGAGTTCAAGGTCCATGGATCACAGCCCATCCCTGTCACTTCTGATGCCTGAACTTCTTTTGAACTCCTGAATAATAAATAATTCCAATTACTATATTTATTCTGAGTTCCCAGCATGCTTTGCTGCAGTCATAGAATAGCTGACTATTTCTCAAACTTCATAGTTCATGGCTGCCGCTGCTCAAACTTCTCACCATCTTTCCAGCAGTATATCATTTAATTATCTTCTTCCATTGTGGTTTAGTACAGTAGTAAAGTAGCAGAATTTGGGGTTTAAGTGCTCCAATCTGTCACTACTAGGGCTCAAACTTTTTTGTGAGTTCCTGATCGATAATATACTCAATTATTACTTATATATATATTATTAAACTGTATCACCTGACCATAATATTTATTATCTAATATTCTCAATTTAGATTGTAAAAGACCTAGAAAGAGACTATATGTGAGATGGATGAATGAAATAAGAAAGTGTACAGGGGTGATGTGGAGAAGAAAAGCTAAAGATTGGAGAAGGTGGATTAAACTTGGAGAGACCTTCATCCTGCAGTGGATTGATAATGGTTGATTATGATGATGATGATTCTCAATTTATAAGGATATTAAATAATATCTGCAACCCCCCACATTCTTTTAAAGACATATGAATAAAATACAATAATAAACAAACACCCCCCTTCCATGTGTCACCATCTCTCGCATATATCTTTATTCTACAATCAGTATTTATCAATGGTAAATTGTTACAATTTGATTTACAAGGGTCAAATTTACTCAACTCACAACTTTGACACAAAGTACTCCATATACATACAGTAATGCTTTTCACTAATCATTTATTAAACTAAAGATTGTCTTTAGCCCAGATATAAACTTTAAATCTCAGTTAAAGATTAATGTATCTATGTTTTTTAATTAAACACACACACATGGAGTTATTCACATTTCTCTTATTTTTTATGAATGTATTAAATAACTTTCACACCATCACACATTTTAAAGAAAACATATGAATAAAGATACAACAAAAGACAAATGATCCCCAAGATGCATTTCATGTTGACCAGCCTTGTCCAAAGACTTAACATGCACTGAGAGTGGTGGGTCATGTGAAAGTCTGAGTTTGAACCCCACATATATTACATATATACATGAAGGTTTAAGCCTGTACAATGTATTAACTTATATAAATAGTGCGTAAAAGGTCTGCCCATCCCTCGCATATGTATGTGTAAATGGATTATTCTCCTGTACATGAAGGGTCAGAATGACTAATATGTCAACATGGGTAGGATGACAAGGGCTTTGAACGTTCCATCGTATGATTTTCAATGAAATGAAAGGCTAAAGAGTTGTGAGTTGGAATAGTTTGAAGCCTGTCCATTAAAGAATAAAGATTGGCTATCTTAATATAAAGCTGAGAACTGATTATATATGTGTGTGAGGATAGTAATCTAGACCGACTGATGATATCTGGTTTAGCATGAAATACGTATATTGGTGATTATTTATCTTTTCAACATGTGTGTGATCAGGTGGGTCAGCAATATGAGATGGCACTGAGAGTGGTGGGTCGTGTGAAAGTCTGAGTTCGAACCCCGCATATATTACATATAATATATACAAAAAATATCTGCATATTCTGGATGGGTAGTATGTAGATTTCACAAACAAATATTGAATTTATTAAAGAAAATACCATTTTCTTTTTAATTCTCATTATGCTATCAAATGTTAAATATTTGATAAAACACATTTTCTATTCTTCTTAATTTTTCCTACTGAAAACATAAAACAGATGATGTCATATGAGTAACAAATTTGACGATTGTTATTCACAACATCTAGTCATTATTCACACCACCTTGATTTTATTGTTTCTTTTTCTTCTTTTTTTTATTAGTTTTTTTTCCCCACATGTAGACCTCTTTTCTATTTATAATTATTTTAAAAAATATTTTTTTCAGAATTACATCTGGAAGTTTTTAATACACACTTAAAGCTTTCTTTAACACATCTGACTTAATCTACGTTAATTAAAAAAGCATTTCACAGATGTCTGGTTGTAAACAAATAATCAAAATAAGTCACAGTAGAGTGGATATACTTCAGTTATATATATAGAGAGAATAATAATACGTGAAAATATCTATGTATTTTTTTTGTATAGAAAAATTATAATATCTGGGTGAAAATAAACTATCTTTTACTTTAATGTCGTAATTATTTAGAAAACTGAGCAAGATTAGAACTTTCTTTTGGAGAATAAATATGCTGACCAGATTGAATTATTTAAATGGGGGGTTATATAGTATGCCCCAGAAAGAAGACGGTTGTTTTCTTTCCAAGCTGCCATCAATACCATCTATATATACACATGTAGTATAGAACACCATATAATACTAAATCATCCATGCACTTTACCACTGTTACGCAATGCTTTATTTACCACCTTCTTTTACAGTTTACCGTTTTGATTGCCCCAGCAATCTTCTTCAAAACTTAAATCATCTATGCACTTTACTATTGTTACACAATGCTTTATTTACCACCCTCTTTTACAGTTTACAGTTTTGATTGCCCCTACAATCTTCTTCAGGATGATTTAGTATTATATAGTATACATTTGGCCATGCAATAAGAAAGAGTAGTAGTATAGAACACCATATTATGAAAATTTTAAGGTGCCAGCATGTTTGGATTGTGTGTTAGACATAAAATGTAAAAGTGATTTATATCTCTATAATCATCAGTGTTCTCCCTCTCACTATGAAATCTTGCAAACCACCTGAAAACATTCTTGTGTCTTGTGGCTTAACTGCCATACATGGCTTTAATCATTTCAATTTTTTAGTGGCAGATTTTCCCAATTTAGCGCAAAATTTAATGTTAGCATGTAGTTTCATTATGGGTGGAGGTATGAAACATCCTGTGACAATGTATTTTCCTGAAGGTTTGGGATGATGATGCTTTAGTTGTCTTTTTATTTTTGGACTATTTCCATTCTCTAGTATGAGTATTGAATGTCTTTAGAAAAATTTAACTTTATTTAAATATTCCAAATACATTCAACTGTTAGTAATGACACATTAAACAGCTTAGTATATTCATAATGTTTCAAGATGTATTATTTCCCCCTATTCTTCAGGTGTTGCCGGCCGACCAGTGACAGTACTAGCATGGGATTCAAACTTGGACCCTTAGATTCTTGAGTATTTAATTTTAAGGTAATGTTCTAACCAACTGAGCCATCCTGTCAAAGGCTGACACATTTTGTGCCTTAATTTGTGATCCCCACCTGATGGTAGTGCCTTAAAAAATTTTTATAAACAAACTTGAAAAAGATGATTTGAATTATAAATTATGTCATAAAAGAATGGAGGAATATAATGATGTCTAAATCACAAAAGGTACATTTCGTAAATGCCTAGCAAAAGCATACAAAAATAAAAAAAGAAAAGAGACCAGAAAAGTAACTATCTACTTATAATGAGGCTGGATGAGAGACCAAGCTCCATGTACCATCAACAATCTCTGGATGAGCAATTGCCCTGCTTCTATATTAATTTTTGAAATTTTATTATAAAAGTGATTGTAATCTCCTAGATGTAGAGTTGAAGCAAAAATGGCATCTTAGGACCCAAAGAGTAAATATCAGGAAAGTAGGAACTCTAAATGAAAGGAAAAGGCCTGTTCCATGCTATCAGTGAGAGTAAAAATATAGAAAGTGTGCGATTTACTAATAGAGTCAATGATATTTCTGTAGGCAAGAAGAGCAGGACACAGAAACCGGAAATGCTATATTGTTTCTTCAGATTTATGACAAAAAGAGCAAAGGGATTTAATGTTAGCAAGAGAATAGATACATTGGAGAATTTCAATTAGACATAGTGTTGAAATATTTCAGAAAAGAATGTTTTTTTTTAATGTGTCAAAGCATCGGCCGGGAAGCGAACCCGCGAACCCGGGACAACTGCTTGTAAGGCAGCTGTGCTGACCACTCGACCACCAACGCTTGACAAAGAAAGCTTTGCAAAATGTCAAATCAAACAGAAAAATGAACCATCTTGTTTCTATATGTGGGGGTGTTTTTCTTAAACATTTTCCCCCTTGAAGTTGGAATGGCCATAATCGATTATGAGTGACTTCCATATGTATATGTATAATTTGGATATTTACTACTCTGGCAAACAAATAACTTTATAAATGAAAGTACTGTTTAAAATATTTGATTTTTCAGAGATGGAAGTTCTATTTTAAAGTTCTTTTTTTTTTAATTGTGAAAACCTGTACGGGAGTTGTTGATGAAATTTTAGTTTTTTATAACATTGTTAAATGATTTTAAATCTGTTGTCCAAATGTGAAATAGATATAAAATGTTAGGAAAGCTCTTTTAATAATATTTAAGAGAGGTGGGGGTGGGCTAAAAACATTTTTTAAATATAAATGTAAAATAATCTTTTGATGGATTGATATTGAAAAAGAAATGATGAGTGATTATTCTTTATTCCTACAATTTAAAATTCTATGAACTAAACATAGCATTAACTTATTAATTTTAATAATTTGACATAAAATATAAAGAAGTTAAATCATTGAAATTAAAATAACCGAAATAAATTAAAGTTGTAACAAAAATATCAGAAAATAAATAGATAACAGCAATGTAAACATAACTCTTTAAAAAAAGAAAAAACGGTTGTTGAAGTAAAAGAATGCGGCTAAAAAAATGCTTTAATAAATATGAGAATAATCAAAAAGAAAGATAAACATTAAATATTATAATATAAATAAAAGATAAAAGTTTCAGTAGAACACGATAAAAAATATATTTTAAATATATGAAATATAATGATATAAACAAAATTAATTTAAATAATTAAAAACACACCCACACACAATCTAATAAAGTAACAACTGCCTCAAAAATTCAGTTAATAAAATTAAGTTTAAAATAAAAACAGTTAATAAAGATTGGAATGGATCTACAGTTGGTATAAAGCTGTGATATAACTGTTCTGATGTCATATTGATATAAGTATGTGAGGGAGTTGGCTTGGAGGTTTTTGAAAAAATTAGGTCACTGCTAGATAGTCAACTATATTTGGAAGAAAATAACCTATTATCATTTAAGCACCAAAATTCTTGCAAGCATATAAATAATAATACATCTTAATGAGGCTATTTCCATATTTATGGAATTGATGTCAAAAATATTTTATAAATTCATCTTGCTGTGGGTTTTCAAGATTTCCTAAAGGCTTTTGATTAATATAGATGTACCCAATTATCTCCTTCACTGTTTCCAAAATAAATTTTTCCAAAGATAAAGATTTTATTTTGTCCATAGGACAATAGCATAAACATCAAAGCTATTTAGTTTACACTTCATAAAAATGAGCATGAATCAAATACCATCAGGGTATCAAATGTTATTCAATGTACTGCTTGTCCATTAACCTTTTAGCCAGTGCTCTTGTGCAATGTGGATTTATGTTGGTGGCACTTTGCTCACTTCAGCATAAACTGTTCTCTCTTGCAACTACATATACTGTTTATTTTGTTAATTTTGCATTCATTCAATAGTAAAAATTGGAACTATAATATATGCTGATTTCAATATTGTACTGGTAATTATTACAGAAGAGCCAGCAACATTGCTGATTGTAAATTTCTGTGCTTTCAGGCAAAGGATTGTATATAAGAGCTCTTGAAAGTACTTATTTTAGATAATAAAAGTGAAACTGTATAATTTTTATTGTTATAAGAGCTCTTGAAAGTACTTATTTTAGATAATATAAGTGAAACTGTATAATTTTTATTGTTATATGTTTATGATTATTTTTGCAAAATATTTGTGAAATATTTATTTTTTGGCAAGATTTATGATTAGAATGAGAACAGGGAATTATGATTGACTAACAAAAGAAAGTCCTTTACAATCCCCAAGATAGTTATTTTTGTCATTTTTAAAGAAATATTATAAGTGGAGTTTTTAGTTTTAAAACATAATTTTATTGTTTTATTCAATCTTAAAAATAATTTATTCGGTTTTTAGAAATGGAATTAAAATAAATTTTATTTCCTGCATAATACAATTCCCTTGGCAATTCTGTTTATGCATTTCAATTTATTACATTTTTATATATATTTGCAAAGTTGAAATATTACTGTTAAAAATATTTTCTTTTGTAAACATATATTTTTAAAAAATAATTCAAAAATTGTAGCAGAGAGAAAGATAAGTTAAATAGATGAAAACATAGATAGATATAAACAGATACATAGATAGTAGGGTTTGTGGCTAAATAGATAGGTATATAAGTGGGAGGATAAGTAGATGGATAGAAAAGTAGGTAGGGAGAGAGAGAGAAAAAGGAAATAGAACAATAGTGAGAAAGAAAGTAAGTACATAGAAGTAGACAATAAGATGATAAGAAAATAGTTACATAAGTTGATAGTTGGGTAGATGAGGTTAGAGAGTAGATAAATGGATACGTAAATTAAATAAATTAATTGTTGGATTGTGGGTGGGTATTTAGGCAGGTAGAAAGATAGACAACTATACAAATAGGTAGACAGTTAGATAGGTAAATAATAGATAAGATGAAGATGATAATAATAGATGAATAGATGAATGGTGAGTGATTAGAATGATGAGCAGATGGGTAAATAGATAGATAGGTAGATAAATGGGTATGTACATGGGAGATGGATAGATAGACTGATATACAGACAGATAGACAGTTAGACAGACAGATAGCTAGAGAGACAGATAATTGGGTAGATAGGTAGGTAAGTGGGTAAGTAGATATATTATAGATAGATAGACAGATGGATAGACCAACAGATAGCTAGATAGACAGTTAGAGAGACAGATAGACATATAGATAGATAGATATAAGGCAGACAACAGATAGATAAATGGATGGATAGATAGATAGATAGATAGATAGATAGATAGATAGATAGATAGATAGATAGATAGATAGATAGATAGATAGATAGATAGATAGATAGATAGATAGATAGATAGATAGATAGATAGATAGACCAACCGATAGACAAACAGACAGACAGATAGAAGAAAGAAAGAAAGAAGGGGGGGACAGACAGACAGATAGATGGATGGATAGATAGATAGATAGATAGATAGATAGATAGATAGATAGATGGATGGATGGATGGATGGATGGATGGATGGATAGATAGATAGATAGATAGATAGATAGATAGATAGATAGATAGATAGATAGATAGATAGATAGATAGATAGATAGAATTGGGTGTATACATGAATTGTTAAATAGATAGATAGAATTTGGTGTATACATGAATTGATATCTTTAATGTCATATAAATTATAAACCATTCGCCAAAAGATACATTTCAGCTAAGGTACATCAATCACCAAGTTTATATAATAATGATAATTTCATAAATATATCAGTGCATTAATAAAAAAGAAACTACAAATAAATATTCTCATGTAAGTATTAAAACATACTCAAAACATTATTAAAAATTACATTATAGAAGTCCACTCAGAATAAAAATTGCCATTCGAATGACACTTTTTGTTTGTTTGTTTGATATTTTTTAATGCTGTCTTTTAATTTTTTTTAAATACTTCAATTTCGTACTTAATTGTAGCTCTACAATGTAATATATTCAATACCATATCTTTGCAATGGAAATAATCAATAATGCACTTCTTTAGAAGGTCTTTGAGATAATTTTTAAACATGATTGGTCTTCCATGAAAACAATGATCAAGCTTAACACAAAGCTCTCTTTTAAAAATTTTGTATTAAGCATTCATTTTACATGTCCAGTCCAACAAAGATGTGATTTTACTATAGTGGACCCAACAGTATAACATCAAGCAAATTGAATGCATTAATTGGTTTTTACAATCTTGCCATTATATTCTTCAAATGTTGCATTGAATCCTTAAAAGAAAATTTATAACATCTTTATATTTGGTCAGTAGATGACAAAGTCTCATGTCCATACAATAAATTAGGTGAAATAACAGTTCCATATACTGTAATTTTAATGCAGTAATTATTCCCTTGTTACAAATGACTGATTTATTTCCCACCTCTTCAATAAGCTATCCTACTGGAGCAGTTAAATGGTATGGCTTAGATAAATTATGATGATTCATAAAGTCATAAATATTAGGTTCCCATTGGCCATATAGAATAGAGCTGTCATGCCTTTTTAAAATGGATGTTGGTTCTTCATGTACAGATCACTTGTTTATATTCATCAGTATTTCATATGAGAAACATTGCTAAAATATATTTTATTGCTACAATCCATGAGTAATGACATTTTTGAAATATAAACAGTGTCTTAAATATTTTGAGATGTGTGTGTGTGTGTGCGCGTGTGCAAATGGGTGTAATGATTACATTATAAGTTGATGTCACTTATCAAAATTGTGGATTTTTAACATGCTTTTAAGAAAATATAAATTTATAGAATAATGAACCAACGTCCAGTTTAATATCTCCTGTAACATATATTTGCAAGTTTTTTTGTTTTATCAATGCATCTTTCATCTTAATTCAATCATATCACAATCATCTTCTTGCACTCTAGCTATATTTGAAACATACACTTTTTCAAGACATCCTAGTACTTTTACAATTTAACTTCTTATACACATTTTTTAAAGGTACTCAAACTTAGCTTCATATATATTGGAACCATCCATTTTGGTGGAGAGCATGTAAAGTAGGTCGTAAAAGTGCCATTTTTATAACAAAATTTAAATTGAGAGTTTTTTAAAAACCATAGTTATAATTATATATAAGTAAAAAGAACTCGAACTTGGTAAAAGAAGTCCCTAGATAGGTTATAAAATGTTTCAAAATTATTTCAAGTATAAAAGTAGAAGATAAAAGTGATATAATTTATTATTTCACAAGAAGAGTAGATTTATATCTGCTATATTTAAAAGATATAGTTGGTATTTTGCTTACTAACCATTGTAATAAATTAATAGTTAATAAGTCTAGCATAAGTATTTAATAAAGTACTTAATATGTTGTAAATAATTTATATTGTTAAATAATTCTTATTAAAAGTTATAAATAGTATTGTATAATGTTTAGATGATTCAATTTTATTCATTACAATATAATAAATAAAAAATTATATTCTAAATTACTTTATCATATTAAATATTTTATAAAATGCATTTCAATTAATTATTTGGTTAAATATATTACAGACATAGCAAGTTAATTTTTGTTACAATATGTCTGGAAAGTTAACACGTGATTGATAGATGTGTGTGGATGCTTTCCAGGATTTGAAAGATTCAATTATTTTAAATTGATGGGAACATTGATACATTCTGAATATTATAAATATAGGGGATTTGAACTCAGACTTTCAAGCCACATCACTATTGACACTATCTCTATCTACCAAGACACATGATTATACACATGCAGAAAAGATTAATAATCACCAATATGCATATTTCATGCTAAACCAGCACCCGTCAGATGATCCAGATTACCCTCTCCCATACATATATAAAATCAATGCTCAGTTTATATTAAGATAGCAAATCCTTATCCTTATACTTTAATGGACAGGCTTCAACCTACTCCAACCTCCAACTCTTCAGCCATCCATACTATTGAAAATCTGATTATAGAATTTCCAAATCCCATGCTTACAATTAGACTCCAGGTTTAGGAGTGCCTGGTATTTCAAATCTTACATATTATAATAGCCTATAATCTGCCCATCCCTCTATGTATTTAAATGGATACTGTCCTATACTTGAGGGATCAGAGTGACTTCAGGTCAACATGGGTATGACAACAATATCGGCATCAGCATGGTATTTGGGAATTCTATCATCAGATTTTCAATGGGATAGATGGCTGAAGAGTTGGAGGTGGGAGTAGGTTGAAACCTATCCATTAAAGTGTAAGGATTTTCTATCTTAATATAAACTGAGCATTGATTATATATATATATATATATATATGGGAGATGGTAATCTGGACCAACTTATGAGTGCTGGTTTATCACGAAATACATATATTTGATGATTATTTATCTTTTCTGCAAGTGTATGGTCATGTGTCTCAGTAGTATGATATAGTGTGGAGAGTGAAGTGGCTTAAAAGTCTGAGTTCAAATCCCCTATATTTACAATTCGGCTCCAGGTTTAGGAATGCCTGATATTTCAAATCTGAACATTATAAACAAATTTAAAGACAATATTTTAAGTTAGTTTGTAAAAATATTTCCATTAGCAAAATGAATAAAAATAGATACATTAAACTTGATATTAAATATTTTATTAAGAATTGATAAATTATATTCTTTAAAATGTTTTAAATTACATGAATAAAGTTATGAATATTGTAAGTATTAAATATTTCTGTTAATTTTTTTTTTTAGTAGGAGAAGACTCATAATTTATTTTTACTTTTCAAAACTACAAAAATTAATTTGTATTTAAATGAGTCAACTTTTCTAGCTTTATTTGTCCAATAGAATTATTGGATAGAAACTAGTATAAATAGTAAAATTGTCAATGTCTAGACAAATTATAATGGGTAATAACTGATTATAACAGGTTAAGTTATCACATGATCACTATCTCTTATACTAGCACATATTTGTTTATAAACAAAGCAAAACTCTCCATACAGTAGTACCACCCTGTGCCAACCAGAGTAATCAATGAAATGCCAGAAGGCTTGTGCATAAAATCCCTATCTAATGCCTACTCATCCAATATCCCCAGACTAGTTTCTGGCTTGTGGCCATTGTCAGTGAGGAGCTTTGGATCTGAGAGCACTGCACCTAGATCTTAGGATCTAATGCAACCCTCCAGCATTCACTTTTTATCTCTACTTAACTACAAAACTATGAGAATGAAATTGAAAGCACAAAAATAGTTTCAATCTAAGCTCAATAGCTTATATAGTCATATGGGTCTGAACTCAGTTCAGCACCCATACATTTTGGTGTCTTTGGCTCTTTAACAACCATAGCCACCACTATCCTATTAGGCAGGATTGGTGTTAAACCATTAGGTTTGGGGATATTGGATGAGTAGGCATTAGATAGGGATTTTATGCACAAGCCTTCTGGCATTTCATTGATTACTCTGGTTGGCACAGGGTGGCACTACTGTATGGAGAGTTTTGCTTTGTTTATAAACAAATATGTGCTAGTATAAGAGATAGTGATCATGTGATGCTTAATGGTTTAACACCAATCCTGCCTAATAGGATATTGGTGGCTATGGTTGTTAAAGAGCCAAAGACACCAAAATGTATGGCTGAACTGAGTTCAGACCCATATGACTATATAAGCTATTGAGCTTAGATTGAAAATATTTTTTGTGTTTTCCAATATCATTCTCATAGTTTTGTAGTTAAGTAGAGATAAAAGGTGGTTGCTGGAGGGTTGCATTAGATCCTAAGATCTAGGTGCAGTGTTCTCAGATCCAAAGTTCCTTGCTGATGATGGACACAAGCCAGAAACTAGTCTGGAGATATTGGATGAGTAGGCATTAGATAGGGATTTTATGCACAAGCCTTCTGGCATTCATTGATTACTCTGGTTGGCACAGGGTGGCACTACTGTATGGAGAGTTTTGCTTTGTTTATAGGTTAAGTAGGTTATATAATATAACAAGAATTCATAAAAAATAATTAAATTAGAACATCAAAATTTTAAATATTATTCTTTCTTTAAAGTTTTAAAAATATAAAAGGTTTATTACTGTTGGCACATAATGTGCAAATAGAAAAACTAGTAATCTGTATCGGAAAATCTACTCAAATGCTTAATTCAGATATTGTCAGAAATTTATGGAATGCAGATTTAGTTAAGTAAACATCGGAAGAAGGACGGCCAAATGCTGAAGATTTTGCTATGATATATTCACATTGAATATACGTAAGACTTTTAATAATGTTTCATATAGTATATTTTGGTAAAACTAACATTTATATTTTAGAAATATATTTAATGGAATTACAAGGAACTTATTGAAGAAAGAGATAATTTTGAAAAGACAATATTTTGATATAAATTATAAGAAAAGGAAAAAAAAGTACGTTTTGCATTTAAATTATCAAGACAGAGATGAAATGATATTCAACTGTTTAGAACATTTCTTGTTATTAAATAATAATACAATTTTAGTATAATAATTTGTCTTTAAAATGAACAAATGGATTTGTCATTATAAGAAGATATTTTAAAGACAAACTGAAATATAATTAATGAATATTGGATACCTAATTTGAATCTCCTGATATAATAAAGGAATCACAATTACTTTAGCTATCTGAAGAAGAAGAAAATTCTTTATTGAGAAATATAATTTTCGTGATAAATAAATCACAAATATGTGGAAATGAAATGTTTATGTACATGATTAAACATATTTCTACTGGAAAAATATTAAATAAGTAATAATATTTGTGCTTTACTTGAAAATATAAAAATACGAGCTCGGGATACATGTAATGGAGTTTTGATGCATCTGTGACCACCATCATCATCATCATTATCAACCATTATCAATCCACTGCAGGATGAAGGTCTCTCCAAGTTTAATCCATCTTCTCCGATCTTTAGCTTCTCTTCTCCACATCACCCCTGCACACTTTCTTATTTCATCCATCCATCTCACATGTGGTCTCTTTCTAGGTCTTTTACAATCTCTTGGAATCCAGTTTAAAATTTCAATTGTCCATCTATTATCATCTCTTCTAACAATATGTCCAGCCCAACTCCACTTCAATCTTTTAATTTTTTCAATGAGGTCAGTAACACCTGTTTGTTCTCTTACCCATACATTGCGTTTACGATCTCTTCTTGTTACTCCCAACATACATCTCTCCATACTTCTTTGGGTGGTCTGAAGTCTCTGAATTGCTCTTCTATTAAGTGTCCAAGTCTCAGATCCATAAGTAAGAACTGGTAAAACACATTTGTTAAAAACCTTCCTTTTCAAACACATAGGCATATTTCCTTTTAGTATCAAGTTATTTCTACCAAAAGCACTCCAAACAAGTTTAATTCTATGATTAATTTCCTCCATTATGTTTCCATCTGTATTAATAATCTGATCTATGTATTTGTAACTGTTAACTTCTTCTAATTCATCATAATCAATCTTTATTTTCATATTTTGAGCAAATCGATTAAACATTACTTTAGTCTTTTTAACATTTATCTTTAGTCCTACTTTCCTACTTTCATCTGATAATTCCTGCAACATTTCCTGCAGATCTGAAGCATTATTTGCAAAAACAACTACATCATCTGCGAAATCTAAATGACTTAAATAATCACCATTTACTTTCACTCCTTTAGTTTCCCATTTTAATCCACAAAATACTTCATGCAGCACTGCTGTAAAAAGTTTTGGAGATATGGAGTCACCTTGTCTTACACCTTTCTCAATGTTGACTTTCCCAGTGTCATTATGTAATCTAATTGTTGCTGTTGCATTTTTATAAATATTCTTTAAAATATGACAATATCCTGGATCTATACCTTGATGATCTAATGCTTTAATCACTGAAGAAATGTTTATAGAATCAAATGCCTTTTCATAATCTACAAATCCTAAGCATAATGGCAACTCATATTCATTTGTCCTTTCTATAACTTCTTTCAATACCTGGATATGATCTACTGTACTAAAACCACTTTTAAATCCGGCTTGTTCTCTTGGTTGGTGGAAATCCAATGTTCTCTGTAGACGAGTAGTAATTATCTTGGTAAAAATTTTATATAAAACTGATAAAAGGCTGATAGGTCTGTAATTTCTAATATCTTCTTTATCACCTTTTTTAAATATTAATATTATTACTGCATTCTTCCAATCATCCAGTACATCTTTATCATTTAGACATTTGGTATATAACTTTGCTAAAAAAATTTCTATTTCTTCACCTGCTTCTTTTAATATATCAATAATAATTCCATCATTACCTGGAGTCTTTCCTTTCTTCATACATTTAATTGCATGTCTCACTTCTTCATTTAAAATTCTGGGCAATTTGGAAGATGTAATAGATATAGGAGGTACTTGTTCTTTATTACTATATAATTCTTGATAAAAATCTTCTACCAATTTCATGATGTCATCTCTCCTTTTAGTAATAATTCCATCTTTTTTTCTTATTGCAGATATAAATTTCCTACCAATACCAAAATATTGTTTTACATTCTTAAGACTTTTATTTTCTTCTACAGCTTTCCTTGCTAGTTCACAGTTATACTTTCTTATATCATTTTCAACTCTTTTCCGCACCATTTTACAAAATTCGAGATATTCAATTCTTTTTAATGCATCATTTTTGTATATCTTCATATTCCTTCTTTTCTTCATAAATTCTCTAGTCTCAGTAGAAATTTTATTGGTCAATTGCTGTTTCTTTCTACCAGCTATCTTTGTTGCAGTTTTCAAAAGTGTTTAATTTCATTCAAATCTGAATCATGTTCAAAATCTACTAATACTTGAAACCGATTTGTAAGTTCTAATTTAAATTCATTAGAATGTTTCTGAAGATTAGGAATATCAACTGTAAATATTGTTTTTCTTAATAATTTTTGTCTCTCTATTTTTACATTAACACGTATCTTACACCTTACTAATCGATGATCACTTCCTGTGTTAAATTTATTAAGAACATTACAATCTTGAAATATGTATTTCCTGTTAGTCAAAATATAATCCAATTCTGCTGTACCTTCATTTGGATGCTTCCATGTCCATTTCCTTTTAACATTTTTCTCAAAAAAAGAATTCATAATATAAAGTTTTTCTTTTTCTGCAAAATCCATAAGTCTATGTCCTCTCTCATTTCTATTACCATAACCAAAATTACTCACAGCAGTTTCATCTTTCATTTTATTACCAATTCTAGCACTAAAATCTCTCATAACAATTTTAAAATGGTCTTTACTCTGATCAAAAGCCTTTTGTACATCCATATAAAAATCTTCTACTACTTCATCACTATGAGAACTTGTTGGGGCAGAAACCTGAATTATCTGTGTTTGGTATCTGCTATTAAGTTGTATAACTAATCTTGCCACTCTGTCCAATACACCATCAATCTCCACAATATTGTTCTTCCACTTTTTATTTGTAATGAATCCTACTCCACTTGTATTTCCAATATTTGTGCCTTTATAATAGAGTATATGTCCACTTTTTAAATCAATTGTCTCTTCACCTTTTCTTCTAACTTCACAAAGTCCAATAATGTCCCATTTAATATAAGAGAGTTCTTCTTCTAATTTTTGCAATCTTCCTTCACTTAAAAGTGATCTGCAGTTGTAAGTACCTAAATAAAAAGTCATCATCAAATGGCAGCCTGGGTCCGCAATCAGGGGATTCTTAGCACCCTCCACCTTCAGCCACCAACCGCTGCCTTGGTTGGTGACTTTACAGCCTCCTGGGAATAAGGGCCATGCTTTATTTTTGTCTGTCATAATTGTATATATGTATTGGGAAAATATTTATCATTTACACAAACATTCATTCTGCCGTATCAGGCACTGAGAAGAAAGACCATGATGTTTCTTGATCTTAAACTCAGATGTAAAAAGCCAATAAACTCACCACGCTGGCTAATGCGTGTTGGTGAGCAGCCCATCCATGCTCGTATACTATATGAATAATCACATAGTAATAACAGCTGCAACGACAAGAATGTATGGAGTGGACATTAGGAATTTGCCCTGTTCAGTTCCTTTAAGGCCTCCAAGAGGAATCAAAGGGTCTCCTTTCAGTTAATAGCAAAACTCCTTTCTGCAGCCGTGATCACCATAAAACCTTGGAAATATGTACATTATCAGAAAAAAAAAATATTTTCCTTGCCAAAAATGGATTTAAAGTGCTTCTTTTAATAAATTATTGTCAACTTGGTAAGACAAACAGAGGTGGACTGTTATAAATATCTTCATAATTAAAGATTGACAATATTTCACTGTTATTTTGAAGGATGTTGAAGTTGACATTTGTGGGGTTTTTTTTTTATAATTCACACCTCACAAAATGTATGGAGAGGAACTTTCAATGAAGTCTTTAATTTGTTGCTTAGTGACCATGGAGGAGATAATTTCTCTACAATATTTGTCAACGTGGGAGCTGAAAAGAAGAGAACGTTTTCATACATTTAATCTTTATTGATATTTATTGATTTTTTTTATTTTTATTTTTTAAAAAACTTAACATTAATATTTTAAAGTACTGTTATTTAATTTCTTTATTTATTAAGATTTAAACTAACACATATTTGTTTCATAATTTATCTTAGAATAAATTAATATTTTATTAATCTTATGAAAATTAAAAAACATAATTTATATAATAACAATTTTAATGGCTGAATTTATAATGTAATTTGTTCATGGATAGCGAAGCAAGAGGACACCGATATGTGGTCTGCATAATTATATTGATCATGCATGTGGTAATTTTATTATTACTATTATATGATATGCTGTTTAATAATTTTTTATTGCTTGGAATTTACTACTTGTTTTAATTGATGAATGGATTTATGGAAGATGTATTATTATGTATGATTTTGCTAGGATATAGTAAACATGAAAGTGTATAAATATACATAAGTTTAAGATAGATTCACTTATAAATATAGTAATTATTTACATTATTTGCAAGATAAAGCAACATAATCTTAATATTTGAAATTAATGATATATTGAATAAATGGATATATGAATCTTATTATTGCATTTTGTCAAAATCATTTGTATTGAAGTGAAACTTATACTTTTGAAACATTCTTAAAAAGAATTCCGATTTTTTAGTGGATTTTAAAGATGGTAGTTTATAGATTATTTAGTAATGTTGTTTTGCTTATTTTTACAATGTTGATTGTATAAATCAGTAGATGGAATTATATGATGGTGAACAGGGGAGTAGATGGAAAACCCTGGATGTATATAGGATATGTGAAGATGATAAATATCAGCATATATTTTGAATTTATTCACTAATACATATAATGTAGTACTGTATTATATTTCCATGGACAGTGCCATTTATTTGTTGTTGTCAGTAAAATCTAAGAAAGCCATGATGTGATTTTTCTTAAGTACTTGGCTAAGTCATACCTAATAGCTTTGCACTATCTTTTCCAGGTGAATTTTTTTATTCTATTGAGTTGTTGTTACTCTAGTTGTTTTCCTTCACATCCTGCATTTTATTGCTATCAAATTTCCTGTGTATTTGCATCATATAGCTTAGGATTAAAAAAGTGAAGTAATGGATAAACTTTGAAAGTTGTATTGTTTAAGTTAGAAGCAAGATAGGTTTAGGAATAAGTGTTTTTACAAATGATAATGAAATAAATAACATTTAGTATAAAAAGATGTCAAAGGAATAATTAATATTCCTCAGATTTAGAATCTCAATGATTAAAAATTGATAAATTTGGAGCAAATGCATATTTTACCATGAATGAATGATGAAATATTAAGAGAAATGTCTGAATGTTTATTTTTAACATATGCAAATATACAATTGTCTGAAGATGGGGCCAAGCAATGTAATTTATTACATAATTATTTATTTATTTTCTTATAACATGGTCCATTGAATATATATGGACACTTAAAGATTGCAACGTGACTACAGAGTATGAAATATTGATATATATAATATGTGATGTTTATATATTATATTTATTACTTGTAAGATTTTGTATATAATATTTTCTTTTCATAGCCAATATTGTAAATTAATTATAACAAATTTATAATCTTATCTAAAGTTATATAATGTTTAAATCAAAATAATTTTGTTAATGTTTTATGAAAACTTCCTTGTCAAGTATTATTTTATTGATTTCTTCATCTTCATAATACATGATCCACATAAATTAAACAAGTCATGTGATATGTTTGCACATTAATAATTTTACAAATTATTTAGAGGGTTATTAATAATTTGTTAAGTGCATACTCATTATGTAAGTAATATATATTACAACTATAACCTTAAGACTATGCACCTAGATGTGACGGTAGGGACCTCTACAAATCTTAACACAAGATTAACAACTTTAAAAGACAAGAGTGGCCACTCTTATTTTCAACCTACTTTTTTAATTATATAGGTGAATCTAAAGCATTTTGATTTGAGAGCATGAAGCTATTAAATACTTCACTGGTTAAGTCCACAATTTCTATACAAGTTAACATACATGAAATCTTTTGATTTACAACAAATCAGTGTGAGGCTTTTATAATTAGAAATCTTTTAATACAATTTAAAGTTGTAATTAATAATTTGTTAAGCACATACTTATTACATAAAGTAATATATATTAAGGCTATAACTTTAAGACTATGCACCTAGATGTGAGAGAGGCCCCTACTGTTGCATCTAGGCACATAGTCTTAAGATTATAGCCTTAATATATATTTCTTAGAGGGTTATTATTAATCATTTTAATATAATTTATAATCATAGCTGACTACCTAAAATGATTTAATATGAATTGAGCATGTTTTCATATTGCCACTCCATTCCGAGAACATTTTATTTTTCAAATACCACATAAGTAAATCAGATTTGCATAATGTTTGGGATTATTTAACATTATATTTTATTATTAAATGGTGAGCATAAAAATAAGGTACTAATAAAATTAATTGTAGGAATACTTTAGTTGTTTATTATTGCTACTATTATTGTTATTTATACGGGTAGTTGTAAAATCCTTCATCATATTTAACGACAGGATTTTAAATTGATTTGTTTATTTTATATTTTTAAAAAACCTGAGATTATATTTTAAAGATAGAGATTTAATTTATTAGTATTATGTTGAAATTATTTAGGATATTTCAAAGACGTAGGAATATTACATTTCTAGTAACATGTCCAGCCCATTTCAGTCTCTTAATTCCTTCAGTGGTGATCAGTGGTACCTATTTGTTTTCCCACCCAAGAATTTCACTTTGGATCTCTTTCTGTTTTTATATAGCAATAATTACAGAACAATAAATCGAAATAATACTTTCAAATTTTGTTCTGATAATATATGTTTTTAAATTAGTGAATTGTATTAATGACAATATATCTATCTACATTACTATTATTTTTAATTATTTAATTAGTATGTTATAGTTTGTTTTTTTCTTGATGCTATATTTTGTTTCAGTTGCCTTTTTTAATAAATCAAATTTAATTATTTATAATACTGTACTATGTAGATTGGCTGCAGAAAAGAGTTGGCTATTAATTGAAAGGAGAACTTTTGATTTCTCTTGGAGGCCTTAAAAGAACCTAGCATAGCAAATTCCTAATGATCACTCCATACACTCTTGTCATTGCAGCTGTTATAAATATGTGATTATTCATATGGTACACAAACATGGGTGGGCTGCTCATCAACATGCATTAGCCAGCATGGTGAGTTTATTGGCTTTTTATCTCTGAGTTCAAGATCAAGACCCATGATCTTTTTTTCTCAGTTGCCTGATAAGGCAGAATGAATGTATGAATGAAAAAAAAAATTCTAATAGATATATACAATCATGACAAATAAAAATAAATAATGGCCCTTATTTCCAGGAGGCTGTAAAGTTACCAGCCAAGGCAACAGTTGGTGTCCAAAGGTGGAGAGCACTAAGAATCCCCCGATTGTGGATTCAGACTGCCTTTTAACAATGACTTTTTATTTAGGTATATACAGTTGCAGATCACTTTTACTTGAAGGAAGATTGCAAGAATTGGAAGAAGAATTATCTTATATTAAATGGGATATTATTGGACTTTATAAAGTTAGAAGAAAAGGTGTTGATTTAAAAAGTGGGCATGTACTCTACTACAAATAGGCACAGTGAAGTAGGATTCATTATAAATAAAAAGTGGAAGAACAACATTGTGGAGATTGATGGTATATCGGGCAGAGTGGCAAGATTAGTTATTCAACTTAATACCAGATGCCAAATGCAGATAATTCAAGTTTATGCCCCAACAAGTTCTCATAGTGATGGAGTAGTAGAAGATTTTTATATGGATGTACAAAAGGGTTTTTGTCAGAGTAAACAACATTTTAAAATTGTTATGGGAGACTTTAATGCTAGAATTGGCAAACATGTGAAAGATGAAAATGTTGTAGGTAATTTTGGTTATGATAATAGAAATAAGAAAGGACATAGACTTGTGGAATTTTCAGAAAAAGAAAAATTTCATATTACAAATTCTTTTTTTGAGAAAAATGTTAAAAGGAAATGTACATGGAAGTATCCAAATAAAGGTACAGAAGAATTGGATTATATTTTGACTAACAGAAAATACATATTTCAAGATTGTAATGTTTTTAATAGATTTAACACAGGAAGCAATCATCAATTAGTAAGATGTAAGATATGTGTTAATGCAAAGCTAGAGAGACAAAAATTATTAAGAAAAACAATATTTACAATTGATATTCCCAATCTTCAGAGACATTCTAATGAATTTAAATTAGAACTTGCAAATAGGTTTCAAGTATTAATAGATTTTGAACATGATTCAGATTTGAATGAAATTAATAAGAAAATAACTGATACACTTTTAAAAACTGCAACAAAGGTAGCTGGTAGAAAAATGCTGCAATTGACCAATAAAATGTCTATTGAAACTAAAGAATTAATAGGAAAAAGAAAAAATATGAAGCTATATAAAAATGATGCATTAAAAAGAATTGAATACCTTGAATTTTATAAAATGATACAAAAAAGAGTTGATAATAATATAAGAAAGTATAATTGTGAACTAGCAAGGAAGGCTGTAGAAGAGAGTAAAAGTCTCAAGAGTGTAAAACAACATTTTCATATTGGTAGAAAATTTATATCTGCAATAAGGAAAAAAAAAGGAATTGTTACTAAAAAGAGAGATAACAACATGAAATGGGTAGAAGACTTTTATCAAGAATTATATCATAATAAAGAACAAGTACTTCCTACATCTATTATATCTTCTGAATTTCCCAGAATTTTAAATGAAAAAGTGAGACATGCAATTAAACCTGTGAAGAAAGGAAAGGCTCCAGGTAATGACATAATTATAATCGCTATATTAAAAGAAACAGGTGAAGAAATAGAATTTTTTTTGGCAAAGTTATATATCAAATGTTTAAAGGATAAAGATATACCAAATGATTGGAAGAATGCACTAATAATATTAATATTTAAAAAAGGTACTAAAGAAGAAATTAAAAATTACAGACCTATCAACCTTTTATCAGTTTTATACAAAATTTTTACCAAGATAATTGCAACTTGTCTACAGAGAACATTGGATTTCAATCAACCAAGAGAAGAAGCTGGATTTAAAAGTGGTTTTAGTACAGTAGATCATATCCAAGTGTTGAGAGAACCTACAAAAAGGACCGATGAATGTGAGTTGCCGTTATGCTTTGGATTTGTGAATTATGAAAAGACATTTGATTTTATAAGCATTTCTTCAGTGGATCATCAAAGTATAGACCCAGGATATTGTCATATTCTGAAAAATATTTATTAACATTCAACAGCAACAATTAAATTACATAATGGTACTAGGAAGATTAACATTGGGCGACTCCATATCTCCAAAACTTTTTACAGCAGTGCTGCAAGAAGTATTTTGTGGATTAAAATGAGAAACTAAAGGAATAAAAGTAAGTGGAGATTGTTTAAGTCATTTAGATTTTGCAGATGATGTAGTTGTTTTTGTAAATAATGCTTTAGAACTTCAGGAAATGTTGCAGGAGTTATCAGATGAAAATACAAAAGTAGTACTAAAGATAAATGTTAAAAAGACTAAAGTAATGTTCAATGAATTTTCTTAAAAGATGAAAATAAAGAATGATTATGATGAGTTAGAAGAAGTTAACAACTACAAATACCTTGATCATATTGTTATTACAGATGAAAATATAATGAACAAAATTAATCATAGAATTAAACTTGGTTGGAGTACTTGTGGTAGAATTAACTTAATAGTAAAAAGAAATATGCCTATATGTTTGAAAAGGAAGGTTTTCAATAAATGTATTTTACCAGTTCTTACTTATGGATGTGAGACTTGGACACTTAATAGAAGAGCAATAAAGAAACTTCATACCACTCAAAAAAATATGGAGAGAAACATGTTAGGAGTAGCAAGAAGAGATTGAAAATGCAATATATGGGTAAGTGAACAAACAAGTGTTACTGACATTGTTGAAAGAATTAAAAGACTGAAGTGGAGTTGCGTTGGACATATTGCTAGAAGAGATGATAATAGATGGAGAATTGGAATCTTAAACTGGATTCCAAGAGATTGTAAAAGACCCAGAAAGAGACCACATGTGAGATGGATGGATGAAATAAGAAAGTGTGCAGGAGTGGTTTGGAGAGGCTAGAGATCGGAGAAGATGCATTGAATTTGGGTAGACCTTCATTCCCTAGAGTGGATTGATAATAGTTGACAATGATGATGATAATGACTATGTAATATTATTTGTTGTTGTAAACGTTGTATAAACATGTAATTGTGCAATATAGGTATTTTGCTAAGTTAAAATATATATAATTATCAAATTACGCATTTTATTTTCAGATTAGAGTTTAAAATTTTTTAGAAAGATTTTCCTTTCTCCCTCCAATAGTAAACACCTGTTGATACGATATTCTGAAAGTATTTAATCTTAATAATAACATATTAAAAATCCAGAGTTTTAATGACCCTAATTTAGCAACAACCTGTTTTTAATTAACTTTTTTATTGTAAAAGGAAGATAAAATGCTCTATATCGTCAATCTAATTCATAAATGTTATTTGTTTTAACCACTGATAGCTACAAGAAAGTTGCTAAATGACCCTAAAGATGAAGTTAATTATGTCTATTTGAAATAACGGCTAAGAAAACATAGGGAATAAAATGGCCTCAAGCAATATCGAAGAGGAAGAAGATGTGTAACATCAATTAAGTAATCCGTATTTATTTCATCTTAACAATTATAAAAATTATTTTATCTCTAAAACATTACATCTATAGAACTTATTAACATTTTTATCCATTAATTGTTCCTGAGCTTTCATTAAACACTTGAAATAATTATTTGCTAATTACCAAAATTACACTTTTCTTTATTTTTGTACATTACTTTCCTTAAATATGTTAATTAAATTGTCGACGTAATATGGGCAAAAGCAATAGCAAATTATGATACTGACAAGTATTTTTGTTTTGTTTTGTTTTGATAATGCTTCTCTTTGTACAAATGTTGTTTGGGGCTTTCGAATCAGCTTTCTGCTAATCACATATATGCATATGCGTTAACACACCTCAGGGTAGATTGTTAAAATAAAATAAATACTGTAGATGGTTTATTGTTCAGTTCTTAGAAAGTTGAGTACCAGAAAAGTTACAACTAGACCATGGTCTATGAACCTTAAACATCGAAGTCTGTCCATGGAACCACTGCACCAAACCATGTGCACATGAAAATCCCAAATGAGTAAATGTCAAAGCATAGCTTTTATTTAATTCACATTTTGGTCAGGAAAAAAAAAACGTAAATGTCTATATAATGTCTAATAAGTGTGCAGGTAAAAACGATATGCAGCAAATAAAAAGAAATCTTACTTTGAAAATATTTTTGTGGATATTGATCTATAATAGGAAAGAATGAAATTCATCATCACAACCAGAAATCAACCTCTCTATCATTCGTTCCTTCTCTTTCTTTTTTTTTTTTTGGAGAAGAAAATTTAGATGGAGAAATTCAAAAACAGATAATAATAATAATAACAACAACAACAACAACAACAACAATAATAATAATAATAATAATAATAATAATAATAATAATAATAATAATAATAATAATCATCATCATCATCATCATCATCACACAAAAAAAGTAGAAAGTAAAATAATTGGATAGTTTATTGGTCAGGAATTTAGAAGAAGTTTGAGTACCAGAAGTAGCAGAGCAAAGTCACAATTCATAAACCTTGGCCTCCAAAACCTGCCAGTTCCTATGCTAAACATATTTTGCAATTATGAAAATACCTACAAGTGCTATAATAATATGAATATTACTATTCATTGTCACAAATATATCTAAGAATTGTTTACAATATAAATCACAGAAACAAGTATTATCTTACATTAATAGTGATAAATATATTAAATTTTATTAAGTGCTAGTAGATGATCTAATAATAATGTGAAAGGCTAAAACCTTTGACAGAAACACCTTAAAATGCTTATGTGACAGCCAATCAGATGTAATAATGACTGCACGTGGAACTCTCAATTCAAGAACACAACACATGTTCTTGAATTGAGAGTTCCACGTGCAGTCATTATTACATCTGATTGGCTGTCACATAAGCATTTTAAGGTGTTTCTGTCAAAGGTTTTAGCCTTTCACATTATTATTAATAGTGATACAAACCATGCAGTATGAGGGAGGTTCAAATGGTATGGAAACACAAGTTCCCGTACTTATCGAGATCTTGGATCTGCATGATCTATATTTTTTGGGGGGAAATCATAAAATAAAAGCATTTTGTCACTTGCTAAATGTAAGTACATTTTCTTTTTTTGCCAAAAATTTTGTTATTTATAGACCCTACAGTGCCCATTATATGAAAAGTAATACAAATATAGAGGCATATATGAAATAAATACAAATTTTAATGAAGAGAATCATTCTCGCTTTCATTTATACTAATTATATATTATTTATTAAGCGCAAGCAGTTAGTAATTAAATTAAAGGGCTGAAAACCTCTTGCATATGCTTTTAGAATGCTTGTATAACAGCCAATCAGATGTAATGATGACTGTATAGGGAGCTCTTAAGTCACAACACGACAGAGATTTTATAAGAAAAAAGTGGTTCCACTTTTCTCTTGTTAAATTTCTATATATATAAGCCAGTCTGAAGCATTTTGACTTAAGAGCATGAAGTTTTAAACATCTTTGCATTGTGTAGGTATGTGTGATGGGTCTATGTATGAATAAATATTTACAAAAGGTTCTAATAATATCACACAAAACTTCTTTAAGGACAGAATGAAAAAGATGCTGCATAATGCACACAGAATAAAACCAAAACAAAATGATGTATGTATAAAAGCACTTCTAACATCAGAATGGTAGAACACTTGGGAGAGACCATTATTTAGCCAGGGTCCTGGACTTAGGCACATCTATCTTTTATAAAAATTAAATAAATTAGACAATAAACAACTTTAAAATTATACTATTCTTATAGAAAATTTGCAATTCACATGCAATATCATTTAACACAGAGGGAAAACTCTCCATACAGTAATGCCACTCACTGTAAGCCAGAGTAATCAATGATGCTATTGTATGGAGAGTTTTGCTTCTGTGTTTTCAGCTTGTGTAAGCATAAAGAATGGTGATCACATGATGCAATATCACTTGTAGTATCAGATTGATAAAACACTTGCTCTGGATCCATCATTTGTCCAGGCCCTTGTGCTGAGGAACCTCAATATCCTGTAAAATTAAATGAGTTATCCAGTGTATCAAATTTCAAACATATATTTAAAGCTATATTATTCATATAGGAATCTTATAATAGAATATGGATCAACAGAATAACATAAAATAGAAACATAATGCTTTGAAAAATAAAGATGGCTCCATTTTTAAAACTATTATATAACTTTTTTCATTATTAAGAAATAATTTCATGTTTGTTTGCAATTTTTTATATTTTAAAGTTGTTTCACACTGTGCTATGTTTAGCACCAAATTTCATAATAAATTACAATTATAAGATACACATAATATTACTGTAGAGTAATTTTCACTATACTACTCTCACACAAGACAGACTTGTTTCTATCTGCTTTTAACATCCCTTGGTGGAGTGTAATTATAGGAATATGACAAAAGACATGTGAAAAAGATGTATGATTCCCAAGATATAAATATTATGCTGAAACAGCATTCATCAGTTAGTCCAGATCACAATACATATCTCTATCATTGCTCAATATAAATAAAAAAATCAATTACTACAGTTTAAAGTGATAAGCATCAAACTTATTACCATCACTTGATATAAACTATTTGATGAAAATATATTAATAATTTTTATTACTCATTCATTGGACTAGATGTTATCTATTTAATATTTATGTAGTGTAATTTTCACTACACTACTCACAAGAAAGATATAAACCACTTCCTACTTTTCTTGAGAGTGTTGTAATGAAAACACTGCTACAGAAATATTATTCATTAAATGAATAATTTCTAGTCTAGTGAATGACTAGTAAAAATTATTCATAAGATATGCATGTTGTATATTTACTTTTACAATGGAAAAATATTTTTTTTAGTTACAAAATTTGATGGTAATTTAAGCATACCATATAAAGTACTTTTGTAGGAACATAACCGAATCACACGCACAAGAAGACAGCATCAAACTTAACAAAAAAAAATTTTCAATTTGTTAATTTTTCACTTATGTTTTTTAAATACCTTTATTGAAGTTGGAAAATCAGTTTGTTTGCTTGCTAACTTTTGAATTATCTTGTGTTGAGAATGACAGTATTCATTTATTATTAACACTCGTAAAAAGCGCATGCACAATTATCTTGAAAGGCTGATATTTAAATGTAATACAATTGTAAACATAGTGCTATATAAAAATAAATGCCTATTTACATATGATTAAGTTTCAATTAGAGTGACATTTAGTAAATTCTAGACAATTTCACCGACATCATTCATTAAGACATCGTAAATAGTAATTTAAAGTGAGTGGTCTATCCTCACACTTTCATTGCCAGTACTTAAGATTTGCTCATAGATAAACATTTGAGTTGAAAGAATAAGTGGATTCATTTTATTCTTTCATAAATACTATATCTTGTGTTGGAAATGAAAGTATTCATTTATTATTAACACTCGTAAAAAGGCATGCACAATTAGCTTGAAAGGCTGATATTTAAATGTAATTAAAGTTAGAATGAAATTTTAGAATGAGGTTTAATATATTTAAATTCAATAGACTTGCTTGAAAATTAATATATAACTAAGTTATACCAACCTAATCCATTTGAAATACTCATCTTTTCAATATATCAGCTAGTTTCATAGATATGGAAAAGAGAGTGGGAAAATATTACAAATATTCAATAACTTTATGTATCATAGTCAATAATTATTCTTAGAACTTTCATTTGTTTTAAATAATAACCATAAGAGGGCAGTGTAAATATTTTTTTTTCAATTTAGTAACATTTTAAACCATTTTAAACTCTAAATGTATATATCATATTTAGTATGAGTACAAAATTACAAATATATAATAAATCAGAAACAAAATTTTCCATTTAAAATTATTTGATAGTTTTTATTTTTATTTTAAAACAATTGTTTTAAAATAAAAAGCTAAACTAGAAAACTCACATTATTTAAAACAATCTGCAAAAGTTAAAAAAGGAAACTAGTGAAAATATTGAAAACCATGATTGCAAATTTTCTTGTTCAGTATTTTTTTAAAACAATTGTTTTAAAATAAAAAGCTAAACTAGAAAACTCACATTATTTAAAACAATCTGCAAAAATTAAAAAAGGAAACTAGTGAAAATATTGAAAACCATGATTGCAAATTTTCTTGTTCAGTATTTTTTTTAAAACAATTGTTTTAAAATAAAAACTATCAAACAATTTTAAATAAAAAATTTAGCTACTGATTTATTATACATACATAATTCTTTGCACATACTAAATACATACTTTAAGAGTATATACATTAACTTACTGCAAAATATCTAATAATTTATGTACACTATATGTGTGATATTGATTTAAAGTAAAATTATATATATTACATGAAATTCATTTACAATATATATGCATGTATTATTATGTACAAATACTAAATATGATATATACATAAGGGATATACATTTTAACTCACAGCAGAATTATCTAGTGATATATATATATATATAATATTAGTAAACATCAGTCATATGTGACATGACCTATATAGCTTGTATTACCAATATGTAATATATAAAGAGCCTGCTAATAACTCGAAACAAGTTTATTTATTTAATTTTTTATGATAAATGCTACAAGAGAAAATACCTGAAACCTTTATCTATGGTGCCCCATCTCCAGACTGGTTTTGAGCTATGGCTCTTGTCAGTGAGGAGCTAGGACATTAGATTCAAAATATTAACTCAAGCCAAGCATTTATCTAATTCTTAGGTATTAAGATAAAGATCCAAATCTTCAGACACCTACATGTCTTCAAACTCAGCTCTTTGACCAAAGAAACTGTATGAGCCTGAACTAAATTCAGCAATCTCATATATTAGTAGGCTTAGTAGTTTAATATAGCCAAAGCCCTAATAGCAAAATTATAATATTAGTAAAAATCAGTCATATGTCACATGACCTATATAGCTTGTATTACCAATATATAATATATAAAGAGCCTGCTAATAGCTAAACAAGCTTATTTATTTTATTTTTATGATAAATGCTAAAAAGAAAATAACTGAAGCCTTTATTTATGGTGGTCCTCATCCCCAGAATGATTTTGACCTATGGCTCTCATCAGCGAGGAGCTAGGACATTAGATTCAAAATATTAACTCAAGCCAAGCATTTATCTAATTCTTAAATATTAAGAAAAAGATCCAAATCTTCAGACACCTACATGTCTTCAAACTCAGCTCTTTAACCAAAGAAAGTATATGAGCCTGAACTAAATTCAGTGATCCCATATATTAGTAGGCTTAATAATTTAATACTAATATTATAAAGTAATAAATTTTAATATAAAAGAGAAAGTAACAAATAATGAAATGGGTTCAGATAAAAGTCACAAAGTAAATAACTCTTAAAAAGTTTAAGTTTCCATTGTATAAATATGTAGAAAGATTTAATGAAATATGTTTTGGATGAGATAGTAAGTGATGAAAGGATGGAAAAGATTCACTTCTCTGAACTATATGAGAAGGGAAAAGATATATGATGATCTGGGCAATGAATAAAATGAGTTTGTGATGTGACTGTTCTGTGGACCTATCCATAGGATAGAGCATTATTGACTGATTGATCAGAAAGAAAATTTTGGTATTAGTTTTTAATATTTTTTTGTATTCATGAGAGCATATTAATAAGAGGTTTGTTTTAATCCAATACACACATATATACTTACTTCTCTTTGTAAACTTGACTTATAAAGCAGTAAACTTAATGTAATATACAATATTATGCTGAAAAGTAGGTCTCTTATTATACTCGTTTCAAACTATAGTTCAATCAGGTTGTTCTCTGCCTTAAAAACAAGTCTACTTTTATTTATTTATTTATTTTAAATAATTTTCTCAAAACATTATCTCTAAAGTCTAGAGTATATTATTCTCCATTAAATTTTTGACTATAAATTTAGTGAATATTATTTTATCATTAAAACGTAAACTTAGAACTCAATCCTATGGAAGTGTGACGCCACCCATTGTGCACCAAAGGTGGAGTCCATGCCTTATTGCTGTCATATTTTTTTAGTCAGTACATTGATACTCATGTGACTTACCCAGTATAATAGCTAAATACCCATTTACCAGCCAATAATTGATGATGATCTAGTTTACTGAGAACTGACTACATACATAAAAGAAAAATATCAAAATCTACTTAAAATATGATATGGTGCAGTTATAGAATTGCAGATTTTGGAGCGTAAAGTCCATGAATTGCCGACCAGTTCCATAATTTCTGGTGATGCATCTCTTATAAATTCTTGAAAAATAAAACCATTTGAGGATTTCTCTGTGTGGTTTTGTGCAACAGGAGATTGAACCTGAAGCTCAAACTCCATGTGACCCATATCTGTTATATCTGGAACTCCTGAGTAATGAGACCTTCCAATTTCTTTTTAAGTTGTTAAAATTCATGCATATAAGAAGGTGTTACATAACAATAGATAAATAGATGAGTGAAATATTTTAAAAGAAATTTATAGTGTGAGATGTGTGTTAAACGCTTATTATTTATATTTATAGTGATTTCTCTTTTTCTAAAAAATTATGTGACTGTTAATAATAATGGTGAATTAATGGAGAAAATAAAATTTATCACTTTATTAAATGAAACAGTTTTGATTTTAATAAATTAAAAAGTTTTTTTTCTTCTACATCCTGCTAAATATTAAAAATTTATTTTACGTTAAATAAATATTCATAAGTTGTTTAAATCTTTCGTTTTTAAACCAATGTTAAATCTGATGTTCGATATGGTAGAGATAAATAAAAATGAAAATAGTTAATATGCAAAGTAGTCCTACACTTCAGGGCAAAATCACGTGATGCGACCAGTAAAAATCACTTCGTTAATGCTTTTAATAACTAATTTCATGGGATGATAATATCAGATCATTAGGAAATAAATTCTAATTTACTGTAATTGTTTTGAGAGTGCGCAGAACATTTGTTTATATTATTAAAGGAGTTTATAATACATATTTAGATATTAAACAATCCAAAACAAAAAAAATTTTCTATAGGTGTGTTTTTTTCAACAAAACAATCATGGAGGCAGGAGGGTTGGAAAAAATCCCCTTCTTGTCTCTCTTCCTCCCCCCCTGGTTTGTTGTTTGTTTCTGTTTGGGGGGGGGGGTGTGGGGGTTCGGGGGCCCTGGTCTTTTGTTTTTAGGTTTCCCTCCTTCCCCCTCTTTTTAACTTTATAAATATAAAATAAAAAGAAAAAATAAAAAAATTTATAATAATATTAATTTTTTTTTTTTTTTATTTTATTTTTTTTTTTTTCCTCCCCCGTCGGTGGGGTTGGTATTTTTTTTTTTTTATATTTAAATTAAAAAAAAAAAAAAAAAACTCTCCATATAGTAGTGCCATAGGCACTAGATAGGGATTTTATGCACAAGCCTTCTGGCATCCATTGATTGCTCTTGTTGGCACAAGATGGCACTACTATATGGAGAGTTTTGCTTTGTTTTGGATTGTTTAATAACAATTATTGTGCTAGTATGAGATAGTGATCATGTGATGTTTAGTGGTTTAATATTTAGATATACAAGTTTATGCATATGAGAGTTAATAACTCATTATTAGAGATCAAATAGCATTAAAATAGCTTATAATATTGAATATTAGCGGAAAGATGATATATTTTTAAATAATATATATACTCACATATATATCTAATACCCATGGTGTGTCATTGTTGACTAATCACATGAATGATGCAATCTTTATTATTATTCTTTGGATGACTGTTGTAGTGGTCTTTGCTCTGCTATATGCTATTTAAGGATATGTTACATATACAATGTGTTACAATAAAGGGGATACTAGTAGTTGATTATAATATAGTGTCAGATGCTGGGGTATGAAGTCCTTGGATTTATTTCACGATGAGACTTCCAACTCACAACCTTCTTATATTATATATAGAGCTTGCAAAATAAGCTCTTAACAAGCTTTGAGAATATCCTCAACCCCAGACTGGTTTCTGCTTCTAGCGTCATCAGTAAGGTGCCAGGATATTCAAGCATTAGATTAAAAATACTAGGACAAGCCCAGCACTTTATCTAATGAATAAACTATTGAGAAGAAAATCTGAAATCTTCAGACACCCATATGTCTAAAAATCCAGCTATCTAACTCAAATAGCCATATGGGACTGAACTAAGTTCAGATACACCATATATTAATAGCTTTAGCAATATAAAATTGCCAAAGCCTTAATAGCAAAAAATAAAAATAATAAAAATCAAGTCAGATGTCACATGACCTAATTTTAATAAAGCTCATATTTACAAATGTTATATATAGAGTTTGCAAAATAAGCTCTTAACAAGTTTTGAGAATATCCTGAACCCCAAACCAGTTCCTGCTTCTGGCATCGTTAGTGAGGTGCCAGGATATTCAAGCATTAGATTAAAAATACTAGGACAAGCCCAGCACTTTATCTAATGTATAACTATTGAGAAGAAAATTTGAAATCTTTAGACATGCATATGTCTAAAAATCCAGCTATCTAACTCAAATAGCCATATGGAACTGAACTAAGTTCAGATACACCATATATTAATAGCTTTAGCAATATAAAATCACCAAAGCCTTAATAGCAAAAAATAAAATAAAAAAATCAAGTCAGATGTCACATGACCTAATTTTAATAAAGCTCGTATTTACAAATGTTATATATAGAGCTTGCAAAATAAGCTCTTAACAAGCTCTATATATATATAAGATTTGTAAATACGAGTTTTATTAAAATTAGGTCATGTGACATCTGACTTGATTTTTTTTTATTTTATTAACCTTCTTATGAATGCTCGAGCAAGAAATCCATTTGATTATTTATTTATTTAATGACAAGTGATTCATCATTCCTACAACCCATTTTTGCCACAGCACATGTGTTATATTATAACATGGTTTAGCTATTCACCTCAAAAATTTTAAGGTGTTAACATGTCTGAATCAAACCTCAACTCATAATGGAACAAAACGCTATCATTTAAGTTTGTTTTAAATTGGGTAGAGTTGCTACTACGGTGTTTGAATGATACACACTGTATGTGATAATGAAGCTATGAATCACAAAAAATGTTCTCATGTGGTTTGCAAGATTTCATGATGGCAGGAAAAGTATTGAAGTCAATCTGTGAAAGTAAGAGACATGTTCTCACATTTCATGGCATTACTACCCAGGAATGATCATTAGCATTTTAGAATTTTTATCATGACTAGATCGATTATATTGCTACATAACATGTGCATTGATTTTGAGATGGTGTTGTAGGTATCTAAGCCATATATATATATATATATATATATATATAGATATCTATTAATATATATATATATATATATATATATATATATATTAATAATTCTTAATAGATGCAATTATTTAAATATTTTAATATGAGGAAATATATGTTATATATATAAATCCTATTGATGATGATGCATATGCTGTGAGCTGGTTGTAGCTATTACTTATTTTTTTATAATGATATATTGAATATTGTAGTATTTATTCCACAGTTTTTGTTTTTTTTATCAATGATTATTTGGGATTAAAAACTAGAACCAGTGCAATCACCCATCTGACAATTAACTGTTATGACCCTAGCTTTGAATCCCAAATTCTCATTAATAAAGGTAACCACCAAAAACAGCCTGAAAATGGGTCTTAAAATGTATTCCTATCTGATGATCACTGCAAATGATGCTAAAGCAGAATGCTGTGTTTAATTATATTATCTCAGGCATGCTAAAGAATTATGGAATATATAATGATATTTAATAATGATTTATCAAATATTTAATGCTAAAAATATGAACTTATTCATCCAACAAAGCTGAATATGTTACTAGGGTAATTTTTTCTTTATGAACCTAGCTTGTGAATTATCTTAGTAATTTACTCCGTTTTGTTTGGTCCATGAATAGGTTTATATGTGTGTATATATATATATATATATATATGTTTTGAAGATTTTTATGGGTTGCAGATATAAATGATATACTTGGTGGATTCATCCATGTATGATTTTGATAGTGAATATACCAATATTTTGGCTTCATTGCATACAGTTGATAGTTTGTGTAATCAAGTGGGATTATCAGTATATTAATTATTGAAATAAACTTGAAAAGTATATCATTTATGTATATATATCAACATTAAAAGCATAAAACTAAACTAGTCAATAAATAATCCAAAATTACCCCAAATTCACAACTCAACCAGACTAGCAGTGAAAGCATTGGTAGGGTTTTAGGGTTTAATTTCTTAGTCTGATTGAGTTCTGATTTGGGGTAATTTTGATTATATATATATAATTATGTCTAACATTTTCACGATTATATGATGTAAATAAAGTAGTTTTTGGGTTATTTTAGATTACTTCCCAATCTGTTGATGAAATAGCATCCACCATTGTCAAGGTAAGCTTTTCAAAGCAAAGCTGTTAGATCTAAAATAGTAACGAGATTGTGCATGAAGTAGTTTGAGCATTCAGAATACATTTTGTTAATCCACATATTTTGAATGATCAATTACCTCACACTCAATTTTATTCTTTACCTCAAACTCAATTTCATTACTATTTGAGATTTAATGATATTTCTTTAAAAAGTTAGCATTAACAATGGCGGATGCTATTTCATCAAAACGTTGGGAAGTAATCAAAAATAACACACGGTTTAACATAAAATTACTTTATATATATTTAGACCTTCCCAGCAATTAATAGTATGTAATATTTCAAGATTAACAATCTAAAATTGGTTTATTAAGTAAATGAAATAGCCTCAATCCAAAGCACAGAATAAATCTTTTTGGAGAAAAAAATGACTGTTTTCTCTCTTTACCACAATTATTTTATAAAGGCTTAACTGAAGCACTTTGGAAAGATAGAAAAATCAATATAGCACTTCAGATAAACATCTATAAAAGGAATGGAGATAAAAAAAAAAAAAGAAGACAGTCCATTCTTTTCTCTAAAAAGTTTTTCCTTGTGCTTTGGATTGAGAGTATTTTATTTATTTAATAAACAAGTGTTAATTTCGATGTAGTATATATTGAGTAAAAGTGTTTGCAAGAAAAGTGGATAATAAAATAACTTCCAAATATAATGATTAAGTGTGATAAACCAATTAACCATGCATGGTTAAGAATATCTTCTAATGTTTAAAGGATAATAAGTTGGATCACCAAAGTATGTGTTCTGTTTCCGATATAGTACTGTCTCTTTTTTCTCTGTAGATTTTCTCATTCTTTGACTGCTCCAATTATTTTTATTCTACTATTTTCAGTTATTTGGGTTAGTATAAGTCTAAGTCATTCTGAGATTCTAATGTTATTCAGCATTAATACATCTAAGTTTTCATTCCCTCTGATCTGATCACAATCTTTTTAAATTTTTGTATGCATTTGAATATATATATATATTAAAAATAATTCAATAAAAAATTATTTAATAAGACAACTTTTAAAAAATATTATGCTTAATAAACCTCATCAACCCGGATTTTGCTTCTATATCGGAGCCTTATCAAAATGTAAATACATAAAGTTATATTATAATTCCTTCTATTTTACAGCAACTCCCTCTACAGGCTTCATTTTACATTACAATATTAAAGCTAAAATAATATATTTCCTATTCATTACATACATAAATAATTATACATAATATTTACTTATAAATTATAATCATGTATTTACATTATATAATCACATATTTATATTTTAATATTATTTATAAATTTCCTAATTTTCTTTTTTTTTTTACATATTATAACTATATTTAATAATTTAAACTTAACATAATTAGAATGATAATTATCTATATAAATATATACATATAATTTACCTATAATTATACTTAAATTAAATTTTCCAGCTATCTAATAACACTCATTTTCCAGCCAATTTTACAGGACCTTTAACTATATTCACACATTTTTCAAAATTCTCTTGTATATACAAAGATTCATAGCATATTCTCTCAATATACTTCTTTATATATTTAATTACTTGAATGTTTATTTCATAATTTATTTTATGTCCAGTATTTAAAAAATGTAGATAAATCTTTGATCTCATATCCTTTATTTTAATTGCTCTATCACGTTCTTTACCTCTTTCTAATGCAGTTTTCTTTGTCTGACCAATATATATCTTGTTACTAAATTCACAAATAATCTTATATACTAACCCAGCTTTATCATTCTCATTATTATTTTCTATATTACATATCCATTTCCCTAATAATCTACTGTTTTTCCATTCTATTTTAATATTATTAGGTAATTTTTCCTTTACCAATTCTTTATATACTTTATCAAAATATGGAATTGAAATCCATTTATTATTTATAGTTAGTTTGTGATTATTATAATATCTACTATCTTCATTTTTATTTTTAAAAAATTTACTTATATTTTTCTTTTTATATCCCATACTAATATAATCATTTTCAACCTCCAACTTTTGCATTAATGCTACATCTTTATCTAAAGTTAATCTATCATTTTTCTCTTTAAACCCTTTCATTGCTGCCATTTTTTGAGACCATGGTTGGTATGAATTGGATCTATTATACCTCTTTTATCTTTCTCTTTAATATAATGTCTTATAACAATCTTACCTGTTATATCCTTCCTCATAAAAATATCTAAATATTTTAATCCTTCCTCTCCATTTTCTATCGTAAATTTAATACCATATCCATTATTATTTATTTCATTAAATGCATTATTGATACTTCTACTATTACCTATTATAAATATATCATCAACATATCTATGATATTGTATAATTTTTTTCATTTTTATATATTTATCAATTACATTTCCCTCAATATAATCAATCATAATAGATGATAAAACACCACTAATGGAACTTCCCACAACCCATCCTTTAGTATAAAAGTAGTTATGGAAAGAATAAAGAATCGTGGTGGTATATCAAAGGAATGGATATTTATTATTAATGAAGTTTTATTGTTAATAAGTGAAACATTGTACTTTAAATATCAAAATGAATTTTGGAAAGTAACTAAAGGATGGGTTATGGGATGTTCCATTAGTGGTGTTTTATCGTCTATTATGATTGATTATATTGAGGAAAATGTAATTGATAAATATATAAAAATGAAAGAAATTATACAATCTCATAGATATGTTGATGATATACTTATAATAGGTAATAGTAGAAATATCAATAATGCATTTAATGAAATAAATAATAATGGATATGGTATTAAATTTACGATAGAAAATGGAGAGGAAGGATTAAAATATTTAGATATTTTTATGAGGAAGGATATAACAGGTAAGATTGTTGTAAGACATTATATTAAAGAGAAAGATAAAAGAGGTATAATAGATCCAAGTTCATATCAACCATGGTCTCAAAAAATGGCAGCAATGAAAGGGTTTAAAGAGAAAAATGATAGATTAACTTTAGATAAAGGTGTAGCATTAATGCAAAAGTTGGAGGTTGAAAATGATTATATGGGATATAAAAAGAAAAATATAAGTAAATTTTTTAAAAATAAAAATGAAGATAGTAGATATTATAATAATCACAAATTAACTATAAATAATAAATGGATTTCAATTCCATATTTTGATAAAGTATATAAAGAATTGGTAAAGGAAAAATTACCTAATAATATTAAAATAGAATGGAAAAACAGTAGATTATTAGGGAAATGGATATGTAATATAGAAAATAATAATGAGAATGATAAAGCTGGGTTAGTATATAAGATTATTTGTGAATTTTGTAACAAGATATATATTGGTTAGATAGAGAAAACTGCATTAGAAAGAGGTAAAGAATGTGATAGAGCAATTAAAAGGAAGGATATGAGATCAGGGATTTATCTACATTTTTAAAATATTGGACATAAAATAAATTGTGAAATAAACATTCAAGTAATTAAATATATAAAGAAGTATAGTGAGAGAATATGCTATGAATCTTTGTATATACAAGAGAATTTTGAAAAATGTATGAATATAGTTAAAGGTCCTGTTAAATTGGCTGGAAAAAGGGTGTTATTAGATAGCTGGAAAATTTAATTTAAGTATAATTATAGGTAAATTATATGTATATATTTACATAGACAATTATCATTCTAATTATGTTAAGTTTAAATTATTAAATATAGTTATAATATGTAAAAAAAAAGAAAATTAGGAAATTTATAAATAATATTAAAATATAAATATGTGATTATATAATGTAAATACATGATTATAATTTATAAGTAAATATTATGTATAATTATTTATGTATGTAATGAATAGGAAATATATTATTTTAGCTTTAATATTGTAATGTAAAATGAAGCCTGTAGAGGGAGTTGCTGTAAAATAGAATGAATTATAATATAACTTTGTGTATTTACATCTTGATAAGGCTCCAATATAGAAGCGAAATCCGGGTTGATGAGGTTTATTAAACATAATATTTTTTAAAAGTTGTCTTATTAAATAATTTTTTATTGAATTTTTTTTAATATATTACGTTGCAAAGACAACATTATGAACAAGTTTTAATTTAAAATTTGATCATTTTATATACATATATATGTCTTTGAATGCAATACTCTAGGAATTAAGAACTCAGTTGTAATAGTAATAGTATTAGTATTATTATTTTTTTTTTTTTTTTTTTATTTTTTTTTTTTTTTTTTTTTTTTTATTATTATTATTATTTTTTTTTTTTTTTTTTTATTTTTTTTTTTTTTATTTTTTATTATTATTATAATAATAATAATAATAATAATAATAATGTGGATTAACAAAAACTTTAAGCACCGAGAGTAACAAAGCTAGGCTGTGATCCATAAATCTTGAACTTCAATGTCTACCACTCTACTGTGCATTAAATCACACAGGCAAAAATAATTGAATTGTTTTAGAAAGTAGAAGTGACAGAACTGGACCTTGATTCATGAACTTAGAATTTGGAAGTCTGACACTGTGTCAAGCCACACAGGTCATAAGGGATTAGTTTAGATGAATGAGAGTCCTTAGTAATAATCTTATAGAAAATAGTGCAATCAATAAGTCAATCAATGTAATACTGATATAATACTGAAACAGCTTACAAAGCTATAGCATATCCTAATATCTAAAGTGAACTGTTAAAGATGAAATGTGGTATAAATGTGGAAAAACATACATTGGTGAAACAAGTCATTCTATTGGGAAATGATAATGTAAAAGCAATGGTTAGAAGAAAAAAGACAGTTGTGTCTTAAGTAACAGTTCATGGAATACCATTAATATATATCTATTTGGGGAAAGATAAGAATATTGGTTAAAAATCAAAAAGGAAAAAAGGAAAAAACTGCTCATGAATTCTATAAGTCATCGTAGTGTGATGATCCAAAATGTTTGGAAATACCTCACTAAGAACAGTGCCTTGAAAAAAAATATGGGCAAATCAGGATGACCATAGTAGATAAGTATAAAAAATCTACTGACTCTTGCTTTTGACAGAGTAATCTAGTTAATTAGAGGATCGCTTTACATGCAGTAATCATGAATTTAAATATATCAGGTTAAATTACATGCTAGTATTATCATTATCAGACTAGTAATATCTGAAGAAATAAGGACAATACCCATACAAAACTAATGTTCTACACTATCCTGTGAGCCATTAATAATAGCTGGAAATAGTCAAAACTAGAGCTACAAATAAGTTACTTTACAACTTGAGCTGATAAATTTAATTCTGAAAATGACATTATAATTATATGATCCTATTTAAAAAATTACAATTTACTGTAAATGTAAAAAGACTAGGAAAGGAAGAGATGAAATAGTTCATTTCTCAAATTTTAGCTACATTAATTCACCTATTGGATTTTCTCATTTAACCCTTAAACCCCTAATTTTTTCTTTGGTTTTTTAAAAAAAAAATAAAATTTTTTTATTTGCCCACTCCAAAACAAAAAAAAAATCTTTTTTTAAAAACATTTTACTTATAATATTAAATTCAATTCAAATATTTTAAAAAATTAATTTAATTATTTTTTTTTTAAAAAAAAAAAAAAATTTTAATTTAAAAAAAAATTTTTTTTTTTTTATTTATTTTATTTCTATAAAAAAAATATAAAATAAAAAAAAAAAAAAAATTATTTATATAATATAAAATATAATTTATTTTTATTTTATTATTTTATTTATATATATTTTAAATTTTTATATATTAAAATTTTTTTTTTTTTTTTTTTTTTTATTTATATTTTATTTTTTTAAAAAATATATAATAATTAATTAAAATTTAATAAAAAAAAATTTCAAGTTTTTTTTTTTTTTTTTTTTTTTTTTTTTTTTTTTTTTTTTTTTTTTTGAAAAAAAAAAAATTTTTTTTTTTTTTTTTTTTTTTAAAAAAAAGTTAAATGATAGAAACAGTGGTAAAATCAGTGATGAAGGAAAAGCAGGAAGTAATAAAGAGAAATACTTTCATGGTTTCTGAATAAAGGTACATGACTGCATGCTTAAACTTCATTTCATGTAAACTCTTTGAAAACCAAATGTAAAACAATACTTGTAGATTAAAAGTTGACAAGTTTTACTTTTGTTATAGATGCCTTAATAGAAAGGATGAGTTTCATTTTCCAAAAAGAAAGCTTAGCTGAAAAGGTAAATTCCTAGGTGTTTGGAAGGGTAAGACACTAACTATGGAGATGAAAAGAAGTTGGATCACTGTGATGTTTATAATTTGAATAGATGGGTATGTATTTTGAATAATACAAAAAATAATAATGATAACACTATTTTATAATAAATGCTTTTATTTATCCTGCACTAAAAGAGGAGAAAATAATTGTTTCTTCAAGACTGAGCTTGGAAATAAATCATGGGATGGTGGAGTCCAGAAGTTAATTAACTTCATCCCTATGCAGATTCCCCATGAGTTTATTTTAAGTTCAATTTAAAAATCCAAATTGTCATTATTTGGTTTTAGTGCACAATAAATAAAATTGTCAAGCATTGGTGGTCGAGAGGTCAGCAACAGCTGCTTTACAAGCAGTTGTCCTGAGTTAACCGGTTCGTTTCCCAGCTGATGCTATGACACATGAGAAAAAATAAAATAAAAGAATTTACTATAGAACATTTTTTATCTATGCTTTATATTTTCATTATTCAGATATTTTGCAATTCCCTTTTTAATAAATATTCTATCTCTATATGAAGTCAATTTTGAATATCTTATATAAACTCTTATTGTCAAATCAATTTCAAGTTTTACAAGTTTTATTCATTTAAAAGATTGCAGAAAGGACTTTAAAGCAGAATTTAATAGATTTATCATAAATCAACCTTTGTTCATTTATATTTAAATCCAGTCTTAAAATAAAAAAGAATTTGTTCATTTTCTGTAAACAAACATTGCTTATGATCTTTATGGTATATTGTTCTTATTTATAAGTGAGTTCTTACATGTTTAAAAAGATCAAATGTGATTTTTAGAATATTATTTGTTTATAAAATTAAATTAAAAAGAAGTCCAGTTCACTTTATTAAGTTTTAGTATAAAATAAAAATTCTATACAGAAATGAAAAGATTGAGCATTTTCAAAAACTCTCACTAGATGTCAGATTGCATAAGATTAATAAATGAAAAGTTTATAATATTGCAGTTATAATTTTCGTATGATTATTAATTTTTTATTCAAATTCACAATAAAGTAATATTTACGAGAAACAAAATGTCAGTTTCTCATCATTATTTTATAATAAACATTGAGCTTACTATATTAACCAACCTATTAATAATTATGAAGTACTTCATTTGGAAGTCTTTGGAAAAGGTATTGATTGACCTTCAACTTCCTTCTGATTTTTTGCAGATTTTACCAATTTTGCATTTATGTTGACAGAAAAAACAGGATTTATTTATTAGTTTAAAAAATCTGAAGATGTCAGAAGTCAATAGCAAAAATAAATTTCAAAAATTCTGAACCATGTCTACTATTATTTTTATTGGCAGAGCATAATGGAAAGGTAATTGTATTCTCAGATATTTTGTTGTAAATGATCATCAAAAATATTGCCTTATTTTTACATAACATTTGTGCAATAATTACTTAAAAACTAAAGAACGCATTATTACAACTTGATTTTATTCAAAAATGTTTATTTTTAAAAATATGTGTTAAATTCAGTTGTAATGGTAAGCAAAAAACTGCAAACATAAACATGACATTACACAATGTTTGTAATATTTTAAACATTATGATAACACTTTTAAATTTTAGATTTATGATGGAATCACATTTATTTGATCACACTTTACAAAGAAAGTTAAATCAACAAAGATTTCATTAGTGTTTTCCTGAAGATTTGTGATAATGGTGTTCTAGTTGTATTTTTATATTGGACTATTTCCATCATCAAATATGAGTATTGAATGTCTTTAGAAAAACTTAACTTTTATTTAAGTATTCAAAATAAATTACTGTTATTAATAGCACATCAAATAGGTTAGCATATGCACAATGTTTTGAGTGGTATTATTCTCCCCTCTTCTTTACAGGTTACTAGCCTGACCAGTGACAGTACTAGCATGGGATTTGAACCAGGACCCTTAGATTCTTGAGTATTGAATTTTAAGATAACACTCTAACCAACTGAGCCATCCTGCCAAAGGCAACAGTAAGTAAAAATTTCATATACTTATCTATGAGGTTTTTCTCGATTTCTCCACTTTTTCCTAAGAGCAAAGTTGGTTAGTGGTTTCCATACTTTATGTATGAGCCAATGAACATATGTTCAATTGGGAAAAATACAAAAATATTGGATAGAAAAGAAAAGGTACAAAGGAGAAAATTTAAAGAAGCTGCTCACATGACAATGGCAAAAAATTCCATAAGCCAACCTTGTGCAACTATACATAATACATGGAAACCACTAATCCCCTTTCCTCTTAGGACAAAATGGTGAAAGAAATCTCATAGATAAGTATATGAAATTACTACAGACTGTTGCCTTTGGCAGGATGGTTCAGTTGGTTAGAGCATTACCTTAAAATTCAGAACTCAAGAATCTAAGGATCCATGTTTGGTTCCCATGCTAGTAATGTCACTGGACCGTCCAGCAACACCTGAAGAAGAGGGGTGAATAATACCTCTTTAAACATTGGGCATATATTAACCCATTGATGTGGTATTACTAGCAGTTGAATGTATTTGGAATATTTAAATAAAAGTTAAATTTTTTTAAGGACATTTAATACTCATATTTAGATGATGGAAATAGTCCAGTATAAAAATACAAAAAGATTTCATTAATTTTCTTATTGATGGAGATGATTTTTTTCTATCCAATTAAAATATTCACTGTTCCATTATTTTTTTCTATATTTGCAAAGTTCAAATATGATTTTTAAAGATGTTTTTCATTTGCAATCTTACATTTCTAACAAAATTAAGTCCAGTTCATTAAATTTTAATACAGAATAATAATAATATGGACTTATGGCTTTGTTGCTCAGGGTTTTTTAAGAAGTTCAAGGGTCAGAACAGCAGAGCATCAGAATCTATCCTGGGATCTCCCAATCTCAACTCAAATGCTCTATCATTTATGCCAAACCACTCAAGGTCAAAAAGGTATCTGGTGCCATTGTTCAGGAGTTTATAAAAAGTTTCAATGCCAGAGCTGTGAGCACCATTATCGACCTTGAGATCTCCCCATCCCAAGACAGACTCTCAACCAACTGTGTCAATCCATGTAGGGTTACAGAATAATGATTTAGTACTAAAATCAAATGTTGAATGATTACAGAAATTGCCACTAGGGGGATTTCAATGCCAGAGCTGTGAGCACCATTATCGACCTTGAGATCTCCCCATCCCAAGACAGACTCTCAACCAACTGTGTCAATCCATGTAGGGTTACAGAATAATGATTTAGTACTAAAATCAAATGTTGAATGATTACAGAAATTGCCACTAGGGGAATAATGACATTTTTTTACCAGCTGAAGGGTTAAATATTTTTGAAAAACAATCACATGTTGTCTTGATGATGATCAAATGTGTATTGCTTGATTACAGAGTTTACCATTCATGTAATACAATTTACATTAACTTTATATTAACTTTTAACATTATACAGTGGTGTCCCCTATCTGGACTCTAAATCAACTATGTAGCTGTGCAGTAAGTTAGTAGATGTGACAGTAAATACAAACCCACATGATTAGTTTTCTGCTACATAATACTGTTATTGCAATGCTTATAAAATTGTTTACAGAGTTCACTACTATCTTCTGCCAATTAAAGCATTATATAGAAGGGAATGGCAGTAGTAGGGTTAACTTATAGTAATGATATGTTATGTGATAATAAAGGAGTGTTAGATTACTTACAAAAAGTACAAAAAGAAATAGGAAGACATGCATTACATGCAGATGTGTGGATGGTGAATGAGGCAATTCAAGAAGAAATGGGATGGTCAAGTTTTTATATGAGAGATGCAAAAATAAAAAGGTTCAGTAGATTGCAATTTATGGATAGTAAGAGAATAGCCAAAATCTTATTTAATTTGATTACAATTAAAGGACAGGCAACAAAATGGGTGAGTCAGGTAGTACTGTATGCAGAAGATTTGGATAAAGACATTATGTCAGTATACTAGTACAAAAAATGAGATGAATGTATTGGGAGAATTGTTGAGTGTTATAGTGGCAAAGAGTATGACAGAAAAATATATGCATTAATATAAAATAAGGAGTTGGAGAGATGGATAATTAGTATGGAGAATAAAAGGAGTTTAAACATAAGTAGAAGTAAACAGAATACTGGGTATGCATTAATTTATGATAATAACAAGGAAAGTAGTTTACTGTTTAAGGCTCAAACAGGATTGTTAACAACAAGGGAATATACACATAAATTGAGAAATGTGAGTGATTTAGTCTCAAGTTATGTTAGGAACGCATGGCAAATATTAGGCATTGTTATTTGAATATAAATGCTTCAAGCAGAAAGGGTACAAATAATGAAGTTGTTGGAGAATAAATATAAGCAAAGTGATTATGTAGAAAGTGGGTTCTTGGTTTTTATGCTGGATTTCGAAAATGATAAAAGGGATCTATATATAAAGGCCATAGAGTGGACAAAAATGATGTTGTGGAAATGGGATGGAATAGGATAGAGGAGAATATGGGAAAAACTTAGGGTGGGGGATTGAATGGAAAGGTAAAGTGGCTAATAACTTTCTCTGTGCATAGTAGCTGATAGATTCGTGACTCCAGTAAAGAAGAAGCCCTAGTGCATCGCACCGCTTCACAAACAATTATGATATATACTTTTAATGCGATATATAGATTTAAATTCAAATGATTTGATATGTTATTACCCACAATTCTTTCCAGAAACATTAATTCTAGTTTATATTAAAAGCTACAATTTTTAATAAAATTTGTATTCAATTAACATAATTCTTTTTTTAACAAATATAATAATGTTAAAAATAAATTTCACATTAAAAACCTGTTTCAGAAAATAAAAGAAAAAAAATTAAATCTATTGTTTATCTTTAATAGGAGGTTTTAATTTAAACAGCTTTCCCCTACAACGTTATTATCCTGGTTTGTCATTATGTTGAAATAAATTACCTGTCACATTTTATTTTTTTGTAATTTATAGTTTATAATTAAGAAAGACGACTTATTGCTTTTATAATATTTACAATCGTATAGAATAAACTTTCTACTAATTGTTTGCAAGAGATTTATAGAATCTTTTATTACATCCACAAATTATGTATACATTTTGTTTTATGTTCAAAAGTTACATATATATTTTTTACAAGACTTAATGTTATTATTCATTTGTAAGATTATTATAAAATGACTTTATAGTAATCCTTCCTCTGGTTAATGTACTTTTCTAAATTCTCTTTCATTACTTTCTTCTTTTCGTTTCTTTATATGGAAGAGGAAAATCTGTAAATATAAATAATTATAAAAAGTAAATTAATATAGAAAGGATGCTTGCTTTTAACATAATCTCCCATGATATTATACCCTTGTTCCATTATTGTGACAGTTTTTGAAATTAACAGCATAAAAATCTGTTGTTTTGACTACATTCTCGCTATTTTTCAATCTCTTTAGCATCATATATATATAATGCAATAAACATTTTTCATCATAAATAGGAAGCACTTTTATAAATACATATGTTTGAAACTAATAAATTGAATCTCACCTTTTATTAAAAAGCAATCTTTTCCAAAGATATTGTGAAAATGTAATTCTACACCCATGACACATTTGACTATTCGTCTCTTTCGATGGCCCACCTCTCATTACTAGTTCAGGCAAAATGTAGCAAAAAAAAACAGGATTACTTTTTAAATGTCTTTGGAATGTTTTCCTGTTATGATTATATGTGATTATTATAAACTTAAACTCGTATAAATACGATTAAATGTTTAATAATTAAAAACAAACATTCAAATGCGTAATTACAATGCGTACAACTGTTATACCTTCGCCTGATACCATTGGCTTGGTAGAGCATTTGATTACTGTATATGAAATGAATTGTAGATACACTTTAATAATATCAGTAATTTGTGTGCCTGTGTTTAAAATGAAATTCAAAGTTTGTACGAATAAAATTTGGATATATTTAATTTTTAGAAATAATTTAAAGTTATATATCAAATTTATAAAGTTTAGTATTTCAAATTTAAGATATGATTATTACATGTTTATATTGGCAATTATGTTATCTGATGCCATTAACTTAGTATAGTGGGTAGTTGATACGAGTGAAATAAATTATATACGTATATTGGTCACTATTTATCTTTTCAACATATATGTGTTCAAGTATATCAGTGTTATGAGATAGAATGGAGAGTGGTGGGTGGTGTGACTGTGCTCGTATACCCTATATATTACATATATAGACACAGGTATATAATAAGCCTGTGTTTCAGTTATTACATAGTAGAGATGTCTGCCCTTCCCTTGTATATGTATTAATGGATTATGTCCTGTACATGAGGGGTCAAATTGACATCAGGTCAAGATGGGTGTGTCAAGAATCTCGGCCTCAGAGTGGCCTTTAAGCATCCCATCATCAGATTTTCAATTGGATGGACGGTTGAAGAGTTGGAGTGTAGAGTAGATTGAAGCCTGCCCATTAAAGTATGAAGATTGGCTATCTTAATATATATCTGAGCACTTATAGTATATATGTGTGGAGATGGTAATCTGGACCAACTGATGATTGCTGGTTTAGCATAAATATGTATATTGGTGATTATTTATCTTTTCAACATATGTGTTCAAGTGTATCAGTGTTATGAGATAGAGTTGGAGAGTGGTGGGTCATGTAAAGGTCTGTGCTCGTATACCCTATATATATTACATATATAGACACAGGTATATAATAAGCCTGAGATAGTATATGAAAAAAAAAGGCTCAAGACTTTATTCCTCAGGAGTTCATAAGAAGTTCAAGGGTCAGACAACCTGCAAGCACCAGGATCAATTCTGGGATTTCCCAGTTCCAAGTCAGATGCTTTACCTTTCACCAAACTGCACAAGTTAGTAGTATATGTTTTTTTTAATAACATATTTTTTTAATTTATTTGAAAGCTTACAGAACTAACTGCTTGGGATCTGTGTTTTACCAATTATTGCCTCAATTAATCTAGCCATCAGCTTAGCTTTTTTTAATTTCTTTTTCTATGTTTTTAAATATTTTCTTCTTCCTTTTTTGCCATTAACTGTTTAAAATGTGCATCTTTAGGATTGGCTGCATAACCAATTCTTCTCTGGGCTTCTTCCATGAGCAACTTTTTCTTTGTTTTCTGCTGTTTAATGGCTTTCTTTTTCAGGTGTTCTTTTGCATAATATTCTTCTAACCACCCTTTCATTTTAGACATCCTTTCTTCCACATCATTTTCTCTTGCTCTTATAGCTTCTTCCTCTTCTTGTGTTCTTTTCATGATATTAACCATCATTACTTGAAAAGAGGGACATAATTCTTTTTCATCTTCAATTATTTCTTTAAGTTCTTCTGGCAAAGGCCACATTACAGTTGGATCTATACCAGAACTATCTCCAAGTTTGGCATACATCTTTCTTTTGTATTTCTTCTCTTTTTGATGAACAAATAAAATTGGAGGAGCTTTATAACAATGGTTCATTTTGTCTCTAGGGTGGTATTCTAGATACATTATGTAGATTTTCAATTTCATCTTCTTCATTACTAATTGATTCTTTGTTTACTTCTGTGTTAATTTTTCTAAATGAAAGATTAAATAAAGCAGGTTGAAATCTTACTTTTCCATTCATAATAAAACAATATTTTAAAAAGATGTGTTTTATCAGCAGTATACTGAAGACATACCTCCATGTTTTAAGTATACGTTATTTGAAATAATGGATATATTTTGATGATAAACTTGGGAATAGTAACTTAAAGTTATAAATACAATAAAATACCAAAATAGGTGCCAATATTGAGCAGGAAATGAATGCTAAATAACATATGAAATATATTAATGATAATATTCAACTCAATCATTCTGAGATTTGGTGAATTGCAAAGTTCTGTGGTGGCTCTGCTGTGCTTTGACATCAAAAGTGCCCTCTTGTAGCTAACTTTAGTACTATTTTTCCACAATTATGTTCATTTGACTGTAAAAATTGCAAATAAAGTAAATATTGATTTATTAGTTCAAAAAATCATCTAAAAATGTCAGTTAACAGCAGATAGATTCACCAGGGAAAACTACAAATTAGCTGACAAAAGTCTAGAAGATGACTGGTTGGTAGATTCTTTGATAATGGGTGCATAAACAAATTTGGACAATCCTATTTGACTGTTGTTAGCAATGAACAAACAAATTGTATAATTTCATATCTTGTTTAAATATTTATAATTACTTTTACAAAATATTTAGAATTTGATTGCAAACCATTTTTCACATCTGTGACACAAAATGTTTTTTTATATGTCAAATGTGTTGACCAGGAAGTGAACCCGGGACAGCTGCTTGGAAGGCAGCTATGCTAACCACTAGGCCACCAATACTTTTTGCAACCTAGATATGGCTGAATACACTTTCAGTGCCCTGTTCCACATCTGGTTGCAAAATTTTATAAAAAATTTTGTATTGCAGACATAAAAAAAATATTTTGTAATCAAATTATAAAAACAAATGAAGTGAAAACTTAATATTAAAATATCTATATAGGAAATGCTAAAAAAAGAAATATATTTTTAAAAAATATGATTCATTTTTTAAAATGCAAGTGAAGAAATTCAAAGTAAGAATTTAAATAAACTATGATCATTATACTCCACCAAACAAATGCAATTTTAAATTTTAGAACAGAATTTCAGGGCTTTATGATGACTTTATTATCATACACCTGAGGGGTCAGATTGACAAAGTTAATATGAGTATGATAACAATATTGACACCAACAAGAGCTTTGAGCATTCCATCATCTGATTTTCAATGATATGGATGGCTGAAAAGTTGGAGTGTGGAGAAGATTGAAGCTTGTCCATTAAAGTTTGAAAATTTGCTGTTTTAATATAAAGTGAGCAATGATTGTATATATAAGTGGAAGATGATGATGGTCCAGCCCAACTGAAGAGTGCTGGTTCAGCATTAAAGATGTATATAGATCATTTATCTTTTTCACATGTATGTGGTCATGTATACCAGTTATATAAGATGGAGTGGATGATTGAAGAGTTATTATAAGTCTGTGCTCATATTCCCTCTAATTACATCTAAACTTTAAGTATTTGCATTATACTTATGTGTTTCTTGAAGGTTTGTGATATTGGTATTTTAGTTGTATTTATAGATTGGACTATTTCCATCATCTAATATAATTGTCTAGAAAAAATTAACTTGAATAGAAAAGAAAAGATACAAAGAAGAAAATTTACAAAAGCTGCTCACATGACAATGGCAAACAATCCCATAAGCCAACCTTGTATGACTATACATAATGTATGGAAACCACTAATCAACTTTGCTCTTGAGAAAAAGTGGAGAAATCAGGAGGAACCTCATAGATAAGTATATGAAATTTCTACTGATTGTTGCCTTGGGTAGGATGGCTCAATGATTAGAGTGTTACCTTATAGTTCAATATTTAAGAATACAAGAATCCAGGTTCGATTTCCATGCTAGTACTGTCACTGGTCAGGCCAGCAACACCTGAAGAAGAGGGAGTATAATTCTTTTTGAAACATTGTTCATATACTATTCTGTGTGCTATCACTAACAGTTGATTGTATTTGGAATATTTAAATAAAGTTAAATTTTTCTAAAGACATTCACTACTTATATTAGATGGTGGAGACAGTCCAATATATAAGACATTTAATAAAAAAACACATATAGCTTTTTTTGCTTAAGAGTTCATAATAAGTTCAAACAACAGAACTGTGAGTTTCAGAATTCATTCTGGGACTGCCTGATCCCAAGTTGGGTGCTCTGCCACTAGACAAAACTGCACATGATTAGTGATTCCTAACACTAAATAAAATAAATTGTTGAACTATTAACTCAAATTGCATTAGGAGAAATATGGAATTGGAACTGCAAAAGGATTAATTATCTAGTGAAATAAACTAAATTGGTGAATAATTATCCTTTTTCCGTCAATAAATAATATTTATAATGTTAATCATGAAGTATCAAGAAGAGATCTGAAAAATACATGAGTGGAAAAACAAGGGATATAAAGTATATCTGTATTTAAATATTACAGAACTCATTTAATTCTAGCATGTGTGTGTGTGTGTGTGGCGCAACTGTTCCCAAAAGCTATAAAGTGTTAATATAAAATAGATAACTAAAAACAAATGAGCTGAGCGCTTTCAAAGGATCTTGCCTTCATAATCATAGCTTGCTACTACATTTAATGATATGCAAATATGCTAATTCCATTTCTTTGATAAAGCATAGCATGTGTCCTTCCTATTTATGGCATCTTTGTCTCGTGAGATGAAAAAGGCTTCTTTGATTTTTCTTTTAAGGTCATGTATCTCTCTACACACAATTGTGAGATTGTCTGGAATGCACTCATGGTGAATTGTGCTCTGGTGCTGATAGAAAACTGAATAGGTGGAAGGATCGTGTGTAGAGAGAGACATGATCTTAAAAAAAATCAAAGAGACCTTCTTCATCTCACGAGACAAAGATACCATAAATAGGAAGGACATGTCTATGCTTTATCGAAGAAATGGAATTAGCATATTTGCACATCATTAAATGTAGTAACAAGCTATGATTATGAAGGCAAGATCCTTTGAAAGTGTTCAGTTTGTTTGTTTTTAGTTATCTATTTTATATTAACACTTTATAGCTTTTGGGAACAGTTGTGCCACACACGCACACGTGCTACAACATATATATTTCCCAAAAGTAAAAAATTATTTGACTTAATAGAACTCATTTAAATAATTTGTGTTAAGAGAATGACAAACATTAATAAATTATAAATGAATATCTAGTGGGGTTTTTTTCATATGTCATAGCATCGGCCGGGACTTGAACATGCAACAATCTGCAACCAATTATTTGCTTGCAAGGTGGTTGCGATGACCTCTCGACTAACAACGCTTGACTAGTGTTATTTATTTGTAGTGTAATATTATTTAGTATTGCAAATTTCAAACAAAAAATGTAGTGTACATATTAAATTATGATATACTAATTATTTTAATGAGCACATAAACAATTTTACAGCTTAACAAATATAAATAGTTGCACAGAACATTCATGTCCAAATGCATTATGAGGACAAATTGGAAGTAGATTCTAAAGAACCATTTTAAATAAACTTGCAAATAGACTTACTATTACAATTTGTCCTACTAACTTATTTGTGCATGATTGTACTGTGAAATATTTATATTCTGAAAATTAGATGTTTGATTAGCAATAAAAGTCATGTGTGTGTGTTAAAATTATATGTCTCACTAGATTTATAAAACCTATTTCCTGGCTCAAACAAGGTATGTTTACTAAGGCAATTTACTAGAAAGATTTCTAAAGAATCATTTAAATGAATCTATATATAATGCCCACCATGTGTTATGTCAATGCAAATCTGTTTTGTCAGATAAAAGATAATCTTTTATTTGTCAAAATAGAATGGCATTATTAACAGGTTTATTTAAATCAGGAGTGGGGAATATCTGACCCTCAGTTCTTATACAGTCAGCAAAATCATTTTGACTGACCCATCTAGACAACCACAAATAGAATTTAAAATTCAACAAATCTAAAAGCTTTTTTTTACAGCAACAAAAATGTATATTGCATGACACAGGACACAAAAAAACCATCAAGAGTCAGTGATGTGAACATGGAATAGGCTACAAATTCAGACTGCAAGATTGGAACAGTGATCAAAGTAAAACAATTTTGTTACTGGCTATATACATGGAATAGCTATTACAATTTAAGCTATGTAACACCCTACAAAGCAAAATAATCTCATTTCTGGTGATATATATTGGATAGTTATTGAATCTTATTTGGTGCAACATTCTACAATTGGCAATTAACTACAAAGTAAAATAATCTTTCCATTGATGATTAACAAGACAAAGCAAAACAATCTCAGTGTTAGATGCATAATCTATCAAAACTTAAATTATCTAACATCCTACAAAGAGTAAAGCAAAATCTCATCTCTGAAGATACACAGTGGATATTTTTTATTAAATCTTAAGTAACAGGAAATTCTATAAACAGCAACTATAAAACAAAATAATCTCATCATTGACAAAGGTAACGACAAAACAAAATAATCTTATCACTTATGGCACTGCTTGGGTTCTGTAAATATACATAAGCAATAATGAATTTCCACATTGAGGAAACATGTATTGAAATATGCTACTGCATTTGGAAAACTTATTGCTGTGTGAGAGTTTTTCAGAACTTCGCATTGCAAAGAGTCAACTGCATATCAGATTGATGTCACAAACTTGGAAAAGCAGTTGTGAGTAGTATCATCATCAATACCAATGAACATTAGATGGCTCCACAAATAGAAGCTGTTTCAACCATCGCATTAGGTATGACCAATATAACAGGCAATTTTTTTAAGTTGATAATTTTACGTGGCTCATGAATGCTCTTATAAATATTTAAATGGCTCTTGCCAGAAAAAAGTTTTCTATCCTTGATTTAAATGTTTCTTTAGAAATTTTAAGTGTTTCTTTAATAAACTTACTTGTAAAATAAACAGTGAGGATTGCCAATTCCTCTACAAGCTTTATGATAAATGCTTAGCCAGAGCCAGCACTTAAAATATCTCTGTCAGGAACCCCTCCCCAAACGCCTGACCATGGTTTCGTGCTTTGGCACTCCTCAGAGAGGTGTCAGAGTAGGTTCAGACACTAGATCTAAAAATACCAACCCAAAGCTAAGCACTAGCTAAAAGTTATCTATTGAGTGGAAAATCTGAAATTTTCAGACATGTACATGTCTTCAAACCCAGCTATCCAACTCAAATAGCTATATGGGGCTGATAGATCTTCAGCCATGCCATAAGTAGTAGTCTAGCAATATAAAATTGCATAAGACTTTTGGCAGAGACTATAAATAGTCAAAATAAAAGTCATAGATCAATTCATAGATCACATGACCCTATCTCTTAAGCTTGTAAGTTATAAACAGTGAGGATTGCCAATTCCTCTACAAGCTTTATGATAAATGCTTAGCCAGAGCCAGCACTTAAAATATCTCTGTCAGGAACCCCCCCCAAACCCCTGACCATGGTTTCGTGCTTTGGCACTCCTCAGAGAGGTGTCAGGGTAGGTTCAGACACTAGATCTAAAAATACCAACCCAAAGCTAAGCACTTAGCTAAAAGTTATCTATTGAGTGGAAAATCTGAAATTTTCAGACATGTACATGTCTTCAAACCCAGCTATCCAACTCAAATAGCTATATGGGGCTGATAGATCTTCAGCCATGCCATATAGTAGTAGTCATAGCAATATAAAATTGCATAAGACTTTTTGGCAGAGACTATAAATAGTCAAAATAAAAGTCATAGATCAATTCATAGATCACATGACCCTATCTCTTTGCTTGTAAGTTGTAAACAGTGAGGATTGCCAATTCCTCTACAAGCTTTATGATAAATGCTTAGCCAGAGCCAGCACTTAAAATATCTCTGTCAAACCCCTCCCCAAACCCCTGACCATGGTTTCGTGCTTTGGCACTCCTCAGAGAGGTGTCAGGGTAGGTTCAGACACTAGACCTAAAAATACCAACCCAAAGCTAAGCACTTAGCTAAAAGTTATCTATTGAGTGGAAAATCTGAAATTTTCAGACATGTACATGTCTTCAAACCCAGCTATCCAACTCAAATAGCTATATGGGGCTGATAGATCTTCAGCCATGCCATATAGTAGTAGTCATAGCAATATAAAATTGCATAAGACTTTTTGGCAGAGACTATAAATAGTCAAAATAAAAGTCATAGATCAATTCATAGATCACATGACCCTATCTCTTTGCTTGTAAGTTGTAAACAGTGAGGATTGCCAATTCCTCTACAAGCTTTATGATAAATGCTTAGCCAGAGCCAGCACTTAAAATATCTCTGTCAGGAACCCCTCCCCAAACCCCTGACCATGATTTCGTGCTTTGGCACTCCTCAGAGAGGTGTCAGGGTAGGTTCAGACACTAGATCTAAAAATACCAACCCAAAGCTAAGCACTAAGCTAAAAGTTATCTATTGAGTGGAAAATCTGAAATTTTCAGACATGTACATGTCTTCAAACCCAGCTATCCAACTCAAATAGCTATATGGGGCTGATAGATCTTCAGCCATGCCATATAGTAGTAGTCATAGCAATATAAAATTGCATAAGACTTTTTGGCAGAGACTATAAATAGTCAAAATAAAAGTCATAGATCAATTCATAGATCACATGACCCTATCTCTTTGCTTGTAAGTTGTAAACAGTGAGGATTGCCAATTCCTCTACAAGCTTTATGATAAATGCTTAGCCAGAGCCAGCACTTAAAATATCTCTGTCAGGAACCCCTCCCCCCCCCCACGACGCTGGTTCCGATCTGGCACTCCTCAGAGAGGTGTCAGGGTAGGTTCAGACACTAGATCTAAAAATACCAACCCAAAGCTAAGCACTTAGCTAAAAGTTATCTATTGAGTGGAAAATCTGAAATTTTCAGACATGTACATGTCTTCAAACCCAGCTATCCAACTCAAATAGCTATATGGGGCTGATAGATCTTCAGCCATGCCATATAGTAGTAGTCATAGCAATATAAAATTGCATAAGACTTTTTGGCAGAGACTATAAATAGTCAAAATAAAAGTCATAGATCAATTCATAGATCACATGACCCTATCTCTTTGCTTGTAAGTTGTAAACAGTGAGGATTGCCAATTCCTCTACAAGCTTTATGATAAATGCTTAGCCAGAGCCAGCACTTAAAATATCTCTGTCAGGAACCCCTCCCCAAACCCCTGACCATGATTTCGTGCTTTGGCACTCCTCAGAGAGGTGTCAGGGTAGGTTCAGACACTAGATCTAAAAATACCAACCCAAAGCTAAGCACTAAGCTAAAAGTTATCTATTGAGTGGAAAATCTGAAATTTTCAGACATGTCCATGTCTTCAAACCCAGCTATCCAACTCAAATAGCTATATGGGGATGATAGATCTTCAGCCATGCCATATAGTAGTAGTCATAGCAATATAAAATTGCATAAGACTTTTTGGCAGAGACTATAAATAGTCAAAATAAAAGTCATAGATCAATTCATAGATCACATGACCCTATCTCTTAAGCTTGTAAGTTATAAACAGTGAGGATTGCCAATTCCTCTACAAGCTTTATGATAAATGCTTAGCCAGAGCCAGCACTTAAAATATCTCTGTCAGGAACCCCTCCCCAAACCCCTGACCATGGTTTCATGCTTTTGGTCAGGGGTTTGGGGAGGGGTTCCTGACAGAGATATTTTAAGTGCTGGCTCTGGCTAAGCATTTATCATAAAGCTTGTAGAGGAATTGGCAATCCTCACTGTTTATAACTTACAAGCTTAAGAGATAGGGTCATGTGATCTATGAATTGATCTATGACTTTTATTTTGACTATTTATAGTCTCTGCCAAAAAGTCTTATGCAATTTTATATTGCTATGACTACTACTATATGGCATGGCTAAGATCTATCATCCCCATATAGCTATTTGAGTTGGATAGCTGGGTTTGAAGACATGTACATGTCTGAAAATTTCAGATTTTCCACTCAATAGATAACTTTAGCTTAGTGCTTAGCTTTGGGTTGGTATTTTTAGATCTAGTGTCTGAACCTACCCTGACACCTCTCTGAGGAGTGCCAAAGCACGAAATCATGGTCAGGGGTTTGGGGAGGGGTTCCTGACAGAGATATTTTAAGTGCTGGCTCTGGCTAAGCATTTATCATAAAGCTTGTAGAGGAATTGGCAATCCTCACTGTTTATAACTTACAAGCTTAAGAGATAGGGTCATGTGATCTATGAATTGATCTATGACTTTTATTTTGATTACTTGTAAAATGTCTTACTAATAAATTTAGATGTATTTCTTCTCTGAATAGTCATATAGCTATCTTCATTTCAAATTATCCAGCAAAGCAAATAGAATTAATTTAATAAAATATAGTTTAATAGTTTAAGAAGTATTGGATCTGTGTATAGAATTATAATAATTGTCATATATTTTGTAATTTTTTTTACATCAAGTTTTTTTTCTTAAATATATCAAGTAGCTTACTACATAAAGAACCTGATTACAAGTATAATGTATATACTGAATTGTAGTCAAGTATTACAGATTCAGCCTGAATTCTGCCTATCTATCTTTTGTAAATTTAAATGGACATATTAAAGTCCTACATATAATAGGTCAGAATGGCTTAAAGTTGACATGTGTATGACAACAATATGACATCATCAAAGGCTTTGAGCATTCCATCATCAGATTTTCAATAATACAGATGGCTGAAGAATTAGAGGTTGGAAAAGATTGAAGCCTGTCCATTAAAGTATGAAAATTTGATATCTTAATATAAAATGAGAACTGATTATTTTATATATGTGTGGGAGATGATGATCTGGACCAAGTGATGAGTGCTGGTTCAGCATGAAATACATATATTGGAGATCATTTATATATTTCACATGTATGTGGTCATGTATATTGGTAATATGACTTGGAATGGATAGCTGAAGAGAGGTTGAAAGTCTGTGTTCAAATCCCCTCTAATTACTTAAAAGATTCTAAGAAATTTAGGCACCAGATGCTAACCTTGAGTTCAAGAATCTGTCACTTTACCATTGTATCAAACTATGTAGTATAACATAAGTAATCATAATAACAATTGAATGGTTTATTATTCAGAAATTCAAATGAAGTTTAAACACTAGTAGTGGTGGTGTGGTATTGCAGTCCATGGACTTTGAGCTCCAGAACACTCTTCCAATGTACGAAATCATGAGTAATATAAATAGTAGCAGTTGTGATGATGATGATGTGTATGCTTGGCAGTTTATTAGAAATTTGAGGACCAAATATAACAGAATGAAGTTGTGAGCTATGGACCTTAGGTTTCAGGATCTCTCACTTTACCACTACCCTAGTCATGGTTATCCAAGTAACAATAATAATAATCAAATGCTTTACTCTTCAAGAGTTCATAAGTTTGATTTCTGTAAATGGCAGAGTGAAGCTGCAAGTCATGTACCTTGAGTTCCAGAGGGATTCAAGGATCAGAAGTAACTGAATGGATTTGTGATTCATTGATCTTAAATTCCACAATATACCTCTATACTAAAACACACACAGGGGGATGTAAATAATAATGATGATAAACAAATTGTATATTATTTGGGAGTTTATAGGAAGTTCAAACACCAGTAGTGACAGTGGAGTTGTAATCTGTGAATCTTGACTTTCAAAGACTACCACTTTATCGGTGAAACTGTGCAATGCTTATTGCTATAAATCGTAGCCATTTTCTCTTTGCAAAATTCCATTAGGCAATTCAGCCTCTCACAGTTTAGTCTTAAAACAGGCAAAACTCACTATGTATATTGCTACACACAACAAGCTAGAGTAATGAATGGATTCCAGAAGGCTTGTGCATAAAATCCCCATCTAGTGCCTACTCATCCAATATCCCCAAAATAGTTTCTGGCTTATGGACTTGGTAAGTGAGGAGCCTTGGGCCTTCATCAGTGAGGAGCCTTGGATCTCCTCACTGACTAAGGTCATAAACCAGAAACTAGTCTGGGGATATTGGATGAGTAGGCACTAGATGGGGATTTTATGCACAAGCCTTCTGGCATCCACTGATTACTCTAGCTTGCTGTGTGTGGCAATATATATAGTGAGTTTTGACGTTTTAACAACAGTTATACACAAGCATAAGAGGAGGTGGTCATGTGATGTTTATTAGTTTAAAGTCTCCTTGAACTCAGTATTACTAACTCTTATCCATCTAGTATTTATTGTAATTATTATTTAGATTAGGAATTATATTTATTTCTTAATAATTTACACTTTCTTGCTCCATTATTTTGTTTGTCCTACTCTCCTTCCCTAATGCATTTTTTAATTGTAGTCTTGCTTGCCTTATTTCATTTATTTATAACAGTTATTGTATTTCTGTTTATATATGTGTGTAATTCAATTTACTTATGGGAATATGTGTGCGGAAAATTAATTTGCTAACAGTAGATACTATTAAAAGCAAATTGTTTTTGTTGTTTATACTATTTTTACTTAATTACAGGTTTTATTACTTTAAAAATATTCTAAATACTCTTGAAACTATTCTGAATACTCTTGACTGTGATGAATGTTGTTAATGTGAATTATTGTACGTAGTATATGCATTGTAGAGCAGAAAATCTATTAATATCTCCAGAGTGCAATGAGTTTCATCTATGCCCTAGAGAGGGCGCAGGAACGATTTTAAAAACTCAAACAGATAAAATAATCCAACCGATTTTCTCAAAAGATCAATTTTGATTTATTTTAAAAATGCAATCTATTATAAGAAAAAGATGTTCTCAAAAATAAAAAAACTGTTTTTGATGGAGTTTAAACTTTTAAAGATTTTTGCAGTTAATTATTTATGATAAACAATAAAAAAAAAAAAATGGAGATGGGGAATATTGATAAATGACGTTTAACAAAACAAAATATATAGTACATACATGCACATGTGTGTGTATGTATAAATAAAGGTAGAACGTTCGGGGTTCGCAATTAATGAGTCCTTGGTAAACTTGCATTTGGGGAATATTGATAAATGACGTTTAACAAAACAAAATATATAGTACATACATGCACATGTGTGTGTATGTATAAATAAAGGTAGAACGTTCGGGGTTCGCAATTAGTGAGTAAGGATTTGGTAAACCTGAGAGACTATAGCTTAACGTAGTATTTTTCATCTAATAATTATAGCTTTCGTTAAAACAGGCAAAACTCTCCATAGAGTATTGTCCGTCAATGCAAGCCAGATTAATCAATGGATGCCATAAGGCTTGTGCATAAAATCCCCATCTAGTGCCTACTCCTCCAATATCCCCAGACTAGTTGCTGGCTTGTGGCCTTCGTCAGTGAGGAGCCTTAGCTCTGTGAGCACTGCACCTAGATCTTAGGATTTAATGCAACCCTCCAGCAACCACCTTTTATCACCATTTAACTAGAAAACTATGAGTCTTTGTCAAGCAGTTGTCCCGGGATAGCGGATTTGCTTCCCGGCTGATGCTATGACACATGAGAAAAAAAAATATGAGTCCTAAACTGAAAACACCTTAATGTTTGAATCCAAGCCCCTTAGCTTATATAGTCATATGGGTTTGAACCCAGTTCAGTACCCATACATTTTAGGCTTGGATTGAAAACATTAAGGTGTTTTCAGTTTAAGATTTATAGTTTTGTAGTTAAATGGAGATAAAAGGTGGTTGCTGGAGGGTTGCATTAGATCCTAAGATCTAGGTGCAGTGCTCTCAGATCCAAGGCTCCTCACTGACGAAGGCCACAAGTCAGAAACTAGTCTGGGGATATTGGATGAGTAGGCACTAGATGGGGATTTTATGCATAAGCTTTTTGGAATCCATTGATTACTCTAGCTTGCTGTGTGTGACAATACGTATGTGAGTTTTGCCTGTTTTAACAACAGTTATACACCAGCATAAGAGGTGGTGGTCATGTGATGTTTACTGACTTAATTATAGCTTTCATGAGATATTAAAAGTTATAAGTCTATTCTTTTATCCTTGAACATTTACAGTTTTCATAAGGTGGATGTGTACTTTTTTCTTATTTTTTTTTTCTGTTTTACTCTGGCTTTACAATTTGTTTTGTTTGTCTTTCTTAATGTTGGCAACAATTGATCAAAATTGCTTTAAAAGCAAAGTATTTCAAACGGCATTCGATAAAGCAAATCATGAATTACGCCTACATATGAAAATTTTGTAAACGTGAAAAATCTTATACTTACACTTTGATTTGCAAGTTAATCCACCCACAACTTTGTAATGATCCACTTTGGATAAATACGTTAGTAATGATCACTAATCATCTATTAAACTAGAGATTATCTCTAATGTAGATATACATATTAAACCTCGGTTAAAATCTTTGTTTTTTTAATTAAATTCATTCACTTAGGAGTATTCAATTTTATTTCGTTTTTCTATGTGTAATATCTTTCATAGATGTACTTAATAACCCCTATACTATCATACATTCTTGAAATACATAAAGACATATTAAAGACAAACCAGCACTCATCAGTTGGCCCAGGTCATAATCCCTCACATATACAGGCTATGGATAATCTCTAGTTTAATAAATAATTAACGATAATCATTAGTATATTTTATCTAAAGTGATTGGGTCAAAGTTGTAGGGTGAATAAGTTTGGCACTTGGAAATCAAAATGTACCAATTTATTATTAACAAATGGTGAACAAATGACAATCAAATATGTGAGAAATTGTAATACGAGCCAACTCATGAGCACTGATTTAGTACATAATGCATCCTGTTTTTATTCATATGGTTCAAAAATGTGTGATAGACTATAGGTTATTAAACATATTGGCTTGCTAGAAATCAATATTGTCTTGACAACATTAATAATAATGGCAGAAATCTAACAAATTTATGTCTATAAATAATATAAAATTTATGATTTTTTTTTCGAACCATGTGTTATGAAACAGCAGTTGCAGTGAATGAATTGTGCTCCAAGTGCTTATTGCTGCTTTCTTCACTAATAACACTTATATAAATAATATTTTCATATTCATAATACTTTATGTTGTTTTTTTTCATATGTCAAAATCATGCATTTATATATACTGTCCCCCTTCCCTCTAAAATTAATATCAACATATATTTATTCTATCCATTTGTCGAATGGCATATAGCTATTGTCAAGGTTAACTTTTGAAAGAAAAATCATTAGATCTCAAACAGTGACATGACTGAATGTGAGATGAGAAATGAGATTCAGCTTAAAGTAGCTTAGCATTCAAAATATGATTCTTATCAAAATGTTATTTACCTCAGTTTTTTCACCTATTACTTTTAAGTTCATATTAGACAACAGAGATAAAATGAGAGGTTTCCTAATAACTGGAATACGTTGAGCTTCATCAGCCCTATTTAAACCAGTAGGTCTCTTTAATATTTCAGTTGACTCTCTCATGATTTTTAAATCATACCTTTCCAAATATTTTCGCATTGTCAAAATCAGGTTTGTGACCTATTTCTAAAAAATGGGATGTAAAAACTGATGTGTTAATTTTCTGATTAATAGCATTTTTATGTTCCTTAATTCTGACATTTATTCATCTATTAGACTGACCTACATAGCTTCTTGAGCACTGCAAACATGAAATTTCATAAACCCCCTGGTGTTCCAAAAATAATCTGTCTTTACGTAGTAAGAAATCACCAATTTTCTTACCAGTAGAAAAAGTAGTCTTTATATTAAAACTAGATTGTCTATTGATTTTATCAGTAATTCCTTTAATATAAGGTAAAACCACTCTATTATAAGATGAATTGTCAATTCTATGCTTTTTTTTTCCTTTAGTATCAATGCTATGTAAAGCCTTACATATGATGTTTCTATTATAATCATTAGAAAGTAGAATATTTATTTTTTATATTCCTATTGAAGAAGCATTATTTATAATAGCTCAACACAGTCATTTACCTGATTTTATTATTCCATTAGCGAAGCATGGCCTTGAAAATACATTTTTTAATCATGATTCTCAAAAGTATAAACAAATTAAAGGACTTTCTATGGGATCTCCATTGCCACCTGTAATTGCTGATCTTTTCATGGATAATTTTGAAAGTCAAATATTAAATGCAGCTATTATGAAACTTTCTATTTGGCTAAGATATGTGGATGATACATTTGTTGTATGGCCTCATGGCATTGATGTCTTAAATTTATTTCTTGATTGTCTAAATAATTGGCGTCCTAATATTAAATTTACTATGGAAGTGGAAAATAACAAATCGCTTCCTTTTCTAGATGTTTTAATTACAAGAAAATGCGATGAAATTTTTGCAATATCAGTTTATAGGAAATCCACCCATACAAACAGATGTCTTAATTTTAATTCTCATCATCACTCTGCTCAAATATTTTCTGTAGCAAAAATATTTTGACTAGAGCTTATAGTTTGTCTGATAAATATCATCTTACCCAAGAAATATAACTTACAAAAAATATTCTACTAAAGGGGAAAAAGAGGATAGAAATTGACAATTCATCTTATAATAGAGTAGTTTTACCTTATATTAAGGAAGTTACTGATAAGATAAGTAGATTATCTAGTTTTAAGATAAATACTACTTTTTCTTGGCAAGAAAATTGGTGATTTTTTACATAAACGTAAAGAAGATTATTTTTGGTAACACCAGGGGGTTTATGAAATTCCATGCTTGCAATGCTCAAGAAGCTATGTAGGTGAGTCTAATAGACAAATAAATGTCAGAATTAAGGAGCATAAAAATGCTTTTAATCAGAAAATTATCACACTATTTTTTAAATCCCATTTTTTAGAAATTGGTAACAAACCTGATTTGTTAATAAAAAATACCATGTGAGAGTCAATTGTAATATTAAAGAGACCTACTAGTTTAAATAGAACTAGAGAAACACAACTTATTCCAGCTATGAGGAAACCTCTCATTTTACTCTGTCTTCTAATATTAACTTAAAATTAATAGGTGAAAAACTGAGGGATAAGGCTCATATTTTGAATGCTAAACTACTTTAAGCTGAATCTCATTTCTCATCTCACATTCAGTCACGTTACTGTTTGAGATCTAATGATTTTTCTTTCAAAAGTTAACCTTGACAATGGTGGATGCTAGTTAGTCAAAATATTGGTATGCAATGGAAAATAATACATGGCTTAACCCAAAAAATTATTTATCTACATCATTCAACCGTGAAAACATCAAATATAATATTATATAACTATTGTTTCCTGAGCACTATACCAAGAATACTTTCTCATTTTATCACATTTTTTGTCTCATGTGAGCACAATAATACAGTTTTTTAATTAAATACATGCAGTTTTAAGAAATTTGCACCTGTCAAACTGACTAACCCCTACTGCACCTTTGGCATAATCTATCCTGGATTAATACATTAATATTTATTATGAATCATTTATTAAACCTGAGATTATCTCTAGCCCGGATATAAACTTTAAACATCTGTTAAATATTAATATTTTGTTTTAATTAAACATAGACACATGGAGTAATTCAACTTTATTTCTATTTGTCCATGTTTAATCTCTTTCTTAGCAGTAATTAATACCCTCCACTCCACCATACTGAATAAAGACACATTAAAAAACAAAAATATCCCAAGATGCATTTTGTCATCAATCCATACTCATCAGTTAACTTGTCACAATTCCTCACATATATCCTTATCATATATGTTCAAAAATTATCAACCAAAAAAAATTGTTACATGTACATTTTTACTAGTGACAAACTTATTCTACCCACAATATTAAATTTATGCCATTGTCTGCCACCATAGCATGAAAATAGTTCAACGTTATTGGGTAATAATCTATATTGCTATATAGGACCTGGTCAATCAATTTTAGCACATGACGTGAGCCTTAAATGTTGTGCATTTAAAATTATTTAGAATTTTTATTTAAAATGGTCTACTGAACAAATTAATGGTTGCCATAGAAAAAAATAAGTAATAAATAAAGATTATTTTAGGGTATATTTCAGTTTGGTACCCAAAGCAGCTCCATATATGTTTTTTTCTCTCTCTGGAAGTAATTTTTAAATAAAATCCTACTACAGCATCATAGTAGTTAAAGATATTCATATAGTATTAATATTTTAGTTCTTTATTACTTTTACAATACTTTTTACAACCCATTATTGACAGTTTCGGTTGCCCTAGCAATCTTCAGAACTTCTACTTATTTTTTAAATATAAATAGATTATCATAAGTAGAAGTTCTGAAGAATGTTTCTGGAGCAACTGAAAGCATCAATAGTGGGTTGTAAAAAGCATTGTAAAAAGTAATAAAGAACATAGATGATATGAATATTATATGGATTTGGCAATGCAATAAGAAAGATAAAGATATAATACTTCATAAATGAAGATACTCATAATATCCTTCCTATTCAGTAATTTATGCTGTCTCCTAAATAAATTGTACAACGTGTTAATTTTTTTTATTGCCATTCAATTATTAATAACGTTTTGTTGAGCCAATTTTTTAAAAAAAATCCCTGGTGTCAGGTTTGTTAAATTCACAACTTTTTATTTCATCAAATTAATCTTTATTCTTAATTATATTTTCAGAAATTTTGAATTATTCATTAGAAATATATGTTTATAAATAAAAATTATTTAAAAAAATGTTAATTTAATGTTTGAAATATGGAAAAATCATATATAATAGGATTATTAATATTAATTAATTAAAAATATTTTTAGTAAAATTATCAGATATCAATAAGATAAGAGTAATATTTTGATGTGTTGCTTGATTTTATTGTGTATATTTTTATTGGTCCTTATATATTAGTTCAGCATCAACGTCCCATATGTGAAAGTCCGGTAATAATTTTCTAATCTTGGAAAATATTGTCTACATAAGTCTTCCTGATATACTCAATCGATAAATTTGGAAAAATGATGATCTCTACGTTTATTTACTGCAAAATGGCAATCTATAAATTTATTTCGTGTAAATAAAATAAATGCACGATTATGTTTTTGTGAGAAATGATCTTCCAATAAATAAACTTTTAACAATATAAATTTATTACAAGTAGTAACCAACAAAAGAAACAATATACATATAGATAACTATAAAATTCTGTCCATTCCAGAAATGTTGGTTCTTAGTTTCACTGCAGTGGTTGGCTGAAGTTTTTTTTTTTTATGACCTCAAATCACTTTCCCTTTTGAATAGCTACTCTTTTGACAATTCTGAATGAAACAGTTCCATTGTTTGTCCCAATTGTGGACATAAAATCCCAAATTTTAATCTTTTTTTTTTAAAAAAAAAATACTATGGAGGATCACTTAGCAAAAATTAAAGAGGGACAGTAAATTCTGTGTACACATTACTTTCACCAGATGATCGATTAGTCATGCCAGTATTCTTTCATGACATCACAGCATAATTTAAGTTGTAAAATGATGAACAAAATCAACATTTTGACTAATTACTATCAACTCGTTGGGAATATTATCTAATATTTATTTACAAAATTAATTCAGTTCCTGTTTAGAACATTGTAAATGTGTTTAATTTGGTCTTCATATATGTATTTTTTTGTGCCAGTGAGTTTTAGGAATGCTGAACTAATACATAAGTACTTTTTTATTATATATATATTACAACCTTGATATTTTCAAAATGATCATATCTATCAATTAATGTTGAATATTTCATTCTTTATTGACATTTTGGATTTCTAAGTTTTATTGATAAACAAACAATAGAGGAAAAACAAAATCTGAAATGAATATTTAAATATAAAAATTAAAAGTTGTATTTGACATTTTAATACTAGTTATCATGACATAATATCATAATAAATAGGATGTAAAAAAAGAAACAATATTTTAACCATACCTTTTATTTTCCTGACAAAAAAAAATCTCATGGAATTCAACTGGTAAGTATAAAACCTCATTGAATCAACTAAAAGCAATATATCCTCTTCTCCCTAATCTTATCATACCCTATTAGTTTCAACAGCAAATATTATCACTACCAAAGGTATATTACAACAATTAAAAAGAATTTATATTGATTTAGTAGAAAAAAATTATTTCAGACTTACAATAATCCAGTTGTGATGTGCAATTATTTGATGAACTCACTCTTACATAATTATTGTGTGTGGATGACATTTATATATCTAATATCAAATGATCTTTTGAAAAGGTAAAAATTTGATGTAAATGATCCCATTCTAAATGGAATCTTTCTATATATATGGCTGACAATCTCTCTGTATTCTAATGGATATATAAAGAAATCTATTTTTTAAATGAAACTTAAAAATTTATTTAACAGCATGAGTTTCATTTAGTAGGGTGACTTTTTTAATTTTATTTTTAAAAAATAAATGAATCACAAGGTATATTCTATTTAAACTTCTAGAAAGTTAATAGTCGAAACCAGTGTAGCTTTTTAGACATTTATTGATATAAATATTCATCTTTGATTAGTCTACTTGCCATGTGAGAGAACATAAATGATCTAATATTTTGTTTTCAATTTGGTAAAGCATTTTTCAAGGATGAGAACTAAATCTACTGAAAGCTAATAGTAATTTTTAAAGTTTAAAGCTCTTACAATAGGTACCAATAAATCTTTTTTACAGCCTTGTGTAGTTGGTCACAGGTACAGATTTCAACTGAAACTCCAAATGTCATGCTTGAATATCACATGGTCATCCAGATGAGTAATAATTTTCTTATTAAAGCACATCTCACAAATTTGAAACAAATAGCATGACAAAATGCCTTAACACAGTGATATCAAAATGATTAATAACTAATCTCCTAGCTCTTAGCATTTTTTAGAATAAGTTTATCTCAATGACTTTAAATCTTACTGATTAATGCAAGCCTTTTTATTAGTTGTATTCTTTTAATTATTACTGCTCATCACTTCCCATGTCTTAATACCCTACTATGGCATGTACATTATTGGGATATGCAGCTGAAGAATTTTGACTCTTGGACTCATTTACTTGGTGATTGTTGAATAGGTTTGGATTCTGCTTTTAATGGACTACCTGCAATAGTAACAGGAAATGGAGAAAATCTTTTCTTGTATTGGATTTGTAACTCATCCTAATAAATATTTTTACAAAAATTCACAGGAAAATATCAGATAATTCATATTCTATCATCACATAAAATGAACTGTCACAAATAAATATCTTAAACTAATTAGAAAAATTTCCTTTTCTAATCAGACCTTGAACCAAGTGAAAAAAAAATTATGGACTTCTGCTGAAAATTGACTTTCGATTAAATGCAACTATTCAGTTGGAATATGTTTAACACAAGAATAGCATCGGATAAACAAAAGTTAAAATGGTGACAAACTCTTCATTCATCAGTGACACTTAGTGCAAGCCATAGTAAGCAATGGATAATCATAATGTTTAGTGGTTTAGTAAATAAAAGTTTATAAATCAAATTTTTGACGAATGAAAATGATAAAAAAAAGAGGGTTAATTTAGTTTGACTTCAGAGACAACTGTCATGACAGTTAATAAGGTCTTCCAAACTAAATGTACTACAGTTAATTACTTAAAGAAGACTCTAAATTCATAGCATTGGGCAGTAGTACTGTTATGAATAAACTGAGGCTATCAGTAAAGCCTAATGGTGAGGGGTAAAACAATTGGTAGAAATATGGGCAACAAAGATGTCACACAATTTACAATTAGCAATAAAGGCACTGATTTAGTGCAGAGGTGGAGTATCAGCTTTTGGAACATAAAGACATGAGATCAGTTCCATCTTTGATGCTTCTGGTGTTTAAGGGTCTTATGAATGCTCAAGTAATAAAGCAGTTTTATTTGCCCTGTGGGTTAAGTGCAGTGGCAGAGTGTCAGTATCTGGAATGTGAACGATTTCAGCTCTGGCACATCTGGTGATCAAATTTCTTACAAACTTCTGAACATAATGCCATTTGATTTGCTTTGTATTATTTAATACAGTAGTCGAGTGTCTAACTCAGGAACGTAAGGTCCTAGAATTGATTCCAGGTGTGACCAAATTCCCCAGGCAATAAAACCAATTAATTACTTATATTTAATAGTAAAGAAAACAACCATATGTTCAGTATGCTATGAGTGTGTGGCAGCTATTTAGTGACACTAATGGCTGATCTATAATAAAATTATATTTTTGTTTTACAATAAGTGCATCCACATTTATCTGATGAGACCCGGCTAAAAATAAGATATTTTTTACTAATCAGTAATTACATAGCTATCTGAGTGTTCATTGGATTAAACTACCAAAAAAATTTAAATGCAACTTGAGTTTGAACCACAAGTTGTATAATTGAAAAACTGCTGTAACATGAAGATCTTCAAAATCAGATGTTGGATAGTCAAAAAATTCTATTTGGATTTTCTTTATCATTATTCTAAATATAAATATACACATGGATATTCAAATCATAAATTGTCTATAGCTAACTGGTTTTCCAGTGCAATTCATTGCACAATGTCCAAAGTCTAATAACCAATAGAATATCCACAATGTTGGTAAGAAACTTCTATCGACATAAAATGAATCCAACTTTTATCTGCATTAGTTGTCTTGACAACAGATTCAATAGGTTTAATAAGCTTTAGCGGTTGTGCTGTGAGCTACATGAATATTTATGTAGTCATTAACAATATCAGATGAGTTTTTCATATGCTTACTCATTAAAACAGTAACAAATTCTCCATACAGTAGTGCCACCCAATGCAAATTATAGTAATCAATGGATGCAAAAAGGATTGTGCATAAAATCCATATCTAGTGCTTCCATCAATGAGAAACTTTGATCTGAGAATATTGCACCTAGATTTTAGAACTTAATATGCATGAATCATCTTGTATCCATTGACTACTTTGGCTTGCACTAAGTGGCACTACTGTTTGAATATATTGTTACTTATTTAACAGCTTGTGCAAGCATAGGAAATGGTGATCATACTATGATTTCTCATGAGATGACAGCAACTATGGTTAAGCACCAAAAGAAATCAAGATATATAAATATTGAACTAGCTTTGATTCTCTATGATTGTACAAGCAAATGAGCTTGCATTAAAAACATTATTGTTTTTCATTTTGGTAACTTTATAGTTAACTAAAAAGTTAAAAAGTAGCTGCTGGATAATTGCATTAGATTCTTAGATCTATGCACTCAGATCTAAGGTTCTTCACTGATGAAAGCACAAACTAGAGATTAGTCTGTGGATATTGGATGAGTAGGCACTAGATAGGATTTATGCACAAACCTTCTTGCATCCATTGACTATTATTGCTTGCACTGAGTGGTATTCCGGTTTGACACTTTTAACAGCTTGTGTAAGCATAGGAAATTATGTCATGTGATGCTTAATCATATATTTGGTTAGAGCAATTAGTTATGTATGCCTACTCTGTAAAGTCATTTTCTGGAGACCTGAATAATCAGTGAGTGCTAGTAGATGTCTTTGGAATAGTTTAAAAAAATTGCTCTTAGATATTTGCATGTACTTATTAAAAACATCTTTTATGTTTATTACATACTTTATTATTATTAAATTCTTTTATTGATATTGGAAATTCTGTTTGTTAAAATGAAATTTTAAAATTGAAATTTACAATATTTAAATTCAATAGAATTGCTTGAAAATTGATATATAACTAAGTTATGTCAGCCTAATCTATTTGAAATACTTATCTTTTCATTATTTCAACTAGTTTGATAGATATGAAACAAGGTGGGGAAATATAAAAAATATTCACTAACTTCATGTATTGCAATTAACAATTATTCTAGAACTTTCATTTGTTTTAAATATTACAAGAGGGCAATATACTTTTTTTCTTTCAATTTAATAACATTTTAAACCATTTTAAACTCTTAATGTATATATCATATTTAGCAAGTATACATAATTATATATGTATAATAAATTAGTAACAAAGTTTTTTATTTGAAATTATTTATAGTTTTTATTTTTAAACAATTGTTTTAAAAAATATATGCAAATTTTGCATTATTTAAAATATATTGTAAAAAGTTAAAAAAATGCAATTTTTTTTCTTTAGCAAGTTTTTTTAAAAATAACTGTTTTAAAATTAAAATAAATCTATCAATCAATTGTAATATTTAAATATAAGTATCCTGTATATACTGGACATTAGATGTAATTAAAGGGGATTTGAACTGTACTTTCAAGCTCCGTAACCAATACACATAACCATATACATTATGAAAAATATAAATGACCTCTTAATATACATATTTTGTGCTGAACCAGCACTCATAAGTTGGTCCAGATCATCATCTTCTGCACACATATATAATTAATTCCCAGTTTATATTGAAATAGCAAATCTTCAAACTTTAATGGGTGTCTGAAGATTTGGGAGATGAAGACTGAAGCCTGTCCATTAAAGTTTAAATATTTGCTGTCTTAATTTCAACTAAGCACTGATTATATACATGTGTGGGAGATGATAATCTGGATCAATTAATGAATGCTGGTTCAGCATGAAATACATATATTGGAGATCATTTATCCTTTTCACATGTATGTGATCATGGGTATCAGTGACATAAGAGGGAGTAAATAACTAAAGTAAGCTTGAAAGATATTTTTAATAAAAAAAAACTTAGTTTCTGATTTATTATACATATATAATTATAAATATTAAAACCCAAAGCTAAACTAGTCAATAAAACAATCAAAACTACTCCAAATTCACATCTAAACCAGACTAGCCAAAATATTTTTTTTACTAATCTCATTTAGTTGTAAAGTTGGGATAATTTTGAATGTTTATAATTATGTACACATACTAAATATAACATATGCATTATATATCAACTTACTGCAGAAATATTGTATGTATTAAGTGAAGTTCATTTACAATATATACCCATGTATTATGTATCCATACTAAATATGATGTATATATGAGGGTTAAATAATTTCTAGTGATATATATATCAACTATAAGTGTTCAGTCAATTTAAAGTAAAATATAGTTTTACATTTTCATTTACTGTGCCAATACTAAAAACTTAAAAATAATCACATTCTTTTATTTAAAATTAAATCTAAAACCTCCAATTGTAGTCGAAGAAACAATTGTTTTATTTCTTTTTAATGCATGGTAAATAAGAGCATTTAATATAAAAAAAATTATCTTGATATTTATCTAATGCTTTTCTTTTCTGCCTTTTTTAAATATTAAAACCCATACAATGGTGGAAAATACTTATTTCAAGATTTTAAAAATAGGACTTTTGGGAAGCATTATACATTGTTGATAATATCTTTCCCAGATTGCACCACACAATTTAGCATAGTGGGTGAGTAAATGACTTTGGAGTTCAAATCTATGGATTGTGGCTCTGGTTCTGCCATTTATAGTACTCACTTTTTCCACAAATTCTTAAACAGTAGATTGTTTTTTTTCCACCATTGTTCACCACTTTGTTTATCCACTTACATTTCTTTATGTCAGTATTTAAATCACAACTTATTGGCCACATGGTTTTGTGTATTTTAAAACCAAACATATGAGGGTTAAATCTTAAGATTATCTTCCTATTATAATATCATCTAATGGGGATTCTCATAAATCAGGAATTAATTCTTTTGCATACATTTCTCATATGCACAATGAAGTTATTTCTTTCTTCTCTTTATATCATGTATCTGAGTGCACTTTCTATAATGAGCAACATAATCATAGCTTTCATGATAGGTGGTGTTGCTATTGCTTTATTTAAACTAAGATGTAATTATTCATAATATATAAATACATAGCAACACTTCCCCTTCCCCAAATCTCAATAGGTTGACTAACAACACAAAAGATAAGCTATGAAAGAAGAACACATTGCTGTACAGTTGCATACTACAGGAAAACTAGGGTTAATGTTTCAACTAGGAGTAATGCAGCACAAATTCTTATATTGGCACACTAAAGACAAATCTTGATGTCTCCTTTTTGGGACTGCAAGAAACAATATGGCTTTAGTTGATGGACTTGATATATATAGAGAGAGATAACCAGAAAAGGAAATATCAAAAAGGCTTGGAGAGAACAGTATGCAGTTATCAAATAAATAGAAAATTTAAAGGACATAATTTTCATAGCATGCGCAATTATCTCTTAGTATAAATAAAGCCAGAGTAACAACAGCTAACATCAGAACTGAATATGGTGCTTGATACCACAAAGTACTCAGCTATATGATATGTATGCAAAAGAATGGCATAATCAAATGAAGTGAAAATATTAATCAGTAATTACTAAATTTATAGTAGATGATATTTTTTTGTGTGCAGAAAAAAGAGAAGATATGGAAGTTATGTTGAGGACATGTGCAAGGGTGGGTAAAGAGATGGGGATTAAATTTAGTGAAGAAAAATCAAATATAATGATGGTTAATACCGAGGAAAGAGAAGATGTAGAATTTTTATTGGGAGATATTAAGTGAAGTGTGGTGAATAGATATAGTTATTTGGGAATTATTTTAAGTAATCAGAAAAATTATTTGGATGAATGGGAGAAAAAATTGATAAATGAAGCAAAGAAAAGAAAGGGATTGATAAAGAAATTAACAGTATTTTCATATAATAAATATGATGTAGCTAGAATTATATGGAAAGGAGTTGCAGTAGCAGGGTTAACATATGGTAATGATGCATTATATGTTAGTAAAAAGATATTAGATTATTTAGAAAAAGCTCAAAGGGAAGTAGGAAGACATGCATTGGATGCAGAAGTATGGACAGCAAGGGAGGCAATTCAAGAAGAAATGGAATGGTCAAGTTTTCATATGAGAGATGCAAAAAGTAAAATGAAAATGTTTGGTAGATTGCAGTTTATGGATAATAAAAGAATAGCTAAAATAGTATTTAATTGGGTTATGGGTAAAGGGCAGGTAACAAGATAGGTGAGAAAGGTAATGCGGTATGCAAAAGATTTGGATAAAGAATTTATATCAGTATATTTGTACAAAAGATGGGATGATTGTGTTAAGAGGACTATTGAGTGTTATAGTAGTAAGGAATGGGATAAAAGAATAAATTTATTAATAAAGACTAGGGAGTTAGAGAGATGGAGAAATAGTATGGAGTGTAAAAAGAGTTTAAATATATATAGAAATAAACAGAATATTAGGTGTGAGTTAATATATGATAATAGTAAGGAAAGTAATTTATTGTTTAAGGCTCGAACAGGATCTTTAGCTACAAAAGAATATGCATGTAAATGGAAAAATATGGGTGATTTATTTTGTAAATTATGTAAGGAAGGAATTGAAAATATTAGGCATTTGTTAATTGAATGTAAAACAGAAAGGGTACATATAATGAAGTTGTGGAAAAATAAATATGAAAAGAGTGATTATACAGAAAGTGAATTATTGGTTTTTATGCTGGGTTTGGGAAAAGATAAGGGGGATTTAGATATAAAGGTTATAAAGTTGACAAAAATTATGTTGTGGAAATGGGATAGAGCAGATTATGGGTAAATTTAGAGTGGGGAATGTAAAAGAAAGTGGCTAACAGGTTTATCTGGGCATAATTGCTGAGATATTCTTGACTTCGTTTAAGGAGAAGCCATAATACATAATACATCACATCACATGTCTTATTATCATATTGTTTAATCTGATGAATTTGATTACTTGGATTAAATCTTTTTAAATCTTTTTTGATGCTTTGGATTAATGAAACATTTTCTGAACAATTGTTGTTTAGTTTTTTTAAATGCTATGTATTCTCTAAATAAATATGACAATGCTTCTTTTTAATCATTGTATCCTGGATTCATGTTCATTCTCAATCTTGGTTTTAGGATTAATTTTATTGGGATTATACGAATAACTTAATTGCAAACGAATTTTAGGCAAGATTGGAGTTCGTGTATTTTCTGGAAAATTTTTAAGGCTTTATTGAAATATTGACCCAAAATTTCTTATTTATTATGACAGTGTTCTTCATTACTTTGTAAAGTGTATTATTTAAGTTATAGATAATGGACTTATTTTGTAGATCTTCGAAAGTAATTACAGAAAAAAGAACAGCTTTTTTTAGAAATTGTGTTTATTATTTTTATTTGTAATATAGAAAGAATGAATGTGGTAATACGTTGGACTATTTCCATCATCTATCGCTAAATGTTGAAAGTCCAGAAAATTTAAAACTTCATTTAAACTTTTCAAATACAAACAACTGTTAGTAATAATACATAAATAGATGACACAGGTTAGTAGATTAACCGATGACATACCTTCAGACAAAAGTATAGTCAGATAGCAGTTTTAACATTTTATTATATTGATATACACTCTGTATATAACTTAGATGATACTACATTAAGATTTTCTTTGTTTAATGGAAACTGCATTGTTGTTTTTTTTTAAATGTCATAAAATCAGCCGGGACGCGAACCCGCAACCCGGGCAACTGCCTGCCAGTGCAAGGCTGTCGCGCTGACCTCTCGACCACCAATGCTAGACAACTGCATTGTTGTTATTGGTAAAAAGTTTAAGTAATTTTCCCACATATATTTTTTGCCAGAGTAACTCAGAATCCTTATAATTATTATATTAAACATGGCTGTTTTAAATTCATTGGTATAATTTACATTTATGTAAAGCCTTTTTACAAAATTTTTATTTAGAATCATCAAATAATAACAAATCACTTTTTTTTTTTTATAAAACAAGTGCAATTCTCCACTCTAGCGCCACCTATAGTAAATTTGATTAATAAATTCATTATCACATGGTAGTGCATTTTTTCTGACTTTTACCCTTATTAATGAAACTTGTTATTCAATGTGGAATTAAGGCAGTTGTGCATTAAGTAATTATTTTTAATTCCATTTTACCATTCAAACTAACAATCTGAATTTTAAATCAGTCTAAAATTTTGAACTACAATTAACCTGCTTATACAAGTGGTTGTAGATGTAAAATTGCATTAATTTTAGTTTAGAACCTTAAGCCCCATTAATAAAAATAAAAGCCAAAACCTAATCTGCGCTATTTTTATTACTAGTTATACAAGCTCACAATAGATGGCACTAGAGATGTTTTGTTATTAGAAAGTTTTGAAAATTAATTATTTTATCAACAGAAGCTGTGACCACAATATTAAACCTCAAGTTAGGTATATACATATGTTTTTGATTGTTGAAATTTAATTAGCAATATATTAATATATGCAGGAAACTGTAATATCCCAGTGGGAATTGTTTTTTTTATCATGCTAAAATTTTATACTGTTATTTTCTAAACAACTTTGTATTGCTTGTATTAAACTTTGGGTTGCATAAGTAGGTTCAATGCTTTAAAGAAAAATTTCCAATTAACTGAATCAAAGGCTGATTTGAAATCTATTTTAATGTAATTATAACCAATCTGTTTTAAATCCCTTGCATAAATAAAAACATTTTGAATTTTCATTGTGGTATGAGTAGCTTTTTAAGATATATCTTTATAAACTTTAGTAGTTATTGTGTTGTATAAATTTTTTGTAATAAGATTCTACTAAATATTTGTAAATCAATATAGGAATTAAGTTTTTGCTCATCAGTAAGTATTATCGTGCTTCTTTTTTTATACGAGGAGTATCTTTTTATTGAATATAATTTATATTTTTAGTCACATTTAGTTTTAATTATATATTGAACTATTTCCACCATCTAATATTAATTGTTGAATGTCGTTAGAAAAATTCAAACATTGCTTGAACTTTTCAAATGCATTCAACAAGTAGTAATAGCACATAGTTTGCTATATAATATAATGTTTTGAATAGTACTATTCTCATCTCTTTTTGAGAAGTTATTGGCCTGATAAAGTGACTGTACTAGTATGGTAATTGAACATAAATGTTTCATTCATATTCAATTTCAAGTCAATTCATCTGTTAGTAATAGCACACAGATTAGTATATTTCACAATGCTTGGGTGGTATCGTTCTTTTGTCTTCTTCAGGTGTTGCTGGTCTCATCATTGCCAACAATGGCTTAAGAATTAAACTAGGGATCTTTAGATTGATGAGTCAGTAGAAATTTCATATATCAATGAGGGGTCTCCTAATTTTTGCACTTTTTTCTTAATAGCAAATTAACAAATGGTGCCCTTTGTGATTTAGCACAGTAGGTGGAGCATCTGACTTGGGATTGGAAAATTCCAAAATCGAATCTGGCACTCACAGTTCTGATACTGAAACTTCTTACCAACTCTTGAGCATTAAAGCCATATGCCTTTTCTTTCAGTGAATGGTTTCTAACATTGTGAATTATGGTAGAATAACTAAATTGGTTAAAGCATCATCTTATATTCAACATTTGCATAACTTAAAGATCTTTAACTCAGTTCCCATGTTGTTATTGGTTATCACAGAGCCAAGACTCTTCATACAGTGGCTCCACTCAGTGTAAGCCAGAGTAATCAATAAATCTTTGTGCAAACATAAAGAATGGTGATTGTATGATGTTTGATGGTTTAGCCTCATTGGTTATGTAAGTAGCTGCCGAAGAATGTCTAAAGATCTCAAATTCCAATTCCCATGCTGTCTTTGGTCACATAAGCAGTTTCTGAAGAAGAGAGAAAGCTGACATCCCTATTTGTTATGTTAAACCACTAAACATCACATGATCACCATCTCTATACTAGCACATAATTGTTGTAAACAAAGGCAAAACTCTCCATACAGTAGTGTCACCCTGTGCCAAACAGAGTAATCAATGGATGCTAGAAGGCTTGTGCATAAAATCCCTATCTAGTGCCTACTCATTCAATATTCGCAGATTAGTTTCTGGCTTGTGGCCATCATCAGTAAGGAGCCTTGGATCTGAGAGCACTACACCTAGATCTTAGGATCTAAGTGCAGATCTAGGTGCAGTGCTCTCAGATCCAAGGCTCCTCATTGATGATGGTCACAAGCCAGAAACTAGTCTGGGGATATTGTATGAGTAGGCACTAGATAGGGATTTTATGCACAAGCCTTCTGGCATCCATTGATTACTCTGTTTGGCACAGAGTGGCACTACTGTATGGAGTTTTGCCTCTATTTGTTATGTACTACATGAGGGCATGTGAAAAGTTTAAATAAAGTTTAAATTTTTCTAAAAACATTTAACAATTAATATTCGATGGTGGAAATTAGTCCAACTTATAATTACACCTAAAATGTCATCATTACAAACTTTTAGACCAACATTTTGTTCTGATGCACCCTAATGGAAGTAGTATTGTGCATTCTATAACTTTTTTTTATACATCAAAGCGTTGACCATGGAGCAAACCCAGGCCAGCTGTTTGGAAGGCAGCTATGCTAACCGCTAGGCCACCAACGCTTGATGATAACTCAGAATATGCTTGTTCGAGTATGTTACCTAAAATTATTTTTAAGCAGATTCATAACGAGCAACTTTAATAAATTTGCACATTTAATTTTACTTTTCATTTATCAATGACTATCCATTCACTCTGATAAAAAAAGAATTCTTTTTGCATGGGACTTCCAACTGTATATATTTAATATTTAAATATATGAATATTGCCTATACTAAACTTAATGTAATTATAAGGGACTTGAACTTGGACTTTCAAACTCCCACAGCTATCTCAATCCACATACATGTGAAAAAGATCAATGTACATAGGTGTGGATGATGATGATCTGGATCAACTGATGAGTGCTGCTTCAGCACAAAATACATATATTGGAAATCATTAGTCATTTTCACATGCTTGTGGTCATGTGATTCAGTTCAATAAACTATATATTGTAAATAAATCAACATTGATACCCAAAAAGGCTAAACTTGTTATTACTGATGATCTTAGTACTCAAACTTATCAAGCCAGCTTAACGTTTCATATATTAGTTAAAATTTAATATTATTAATCGCAACGGCATGTAAATAACTTCTGCTTAATATAACGTGTAGAATTGTAATCACATCCCAGAACCTTCTCATTCAAAGACATGACCTCGAATTATTTGTAAAAATGAAATAAACTTGCAAGTACAATTTTACTTTTCATTTATCAATGCCCATTTTTTCAGTCTGTTAAACGGAAAATCGCAATGACTCATTATGAGTCTGCTTACGAGTAATTCTAGATAACATATTTGAATGAGAATATTCTGAGATTGATTCCATGAGTTTAGTTACAAGAAATCAGTTTGAATCATTTGCTAATGATAACGGTTCGTTTAGGTTTTCTTTTGCAATTTTTTTCTTTTGATATAAAATTTACTTTGTCTAATTTTTTTTCCACTACTGTAATATAGATATAAGTACAAATCAATAAAACATCACAAGAGCTATACCCTAAACTTACACAAGCTTTCTCCCTACAATAGCACCACCTAGTGCAGGCCTTAGCAATCAATGAATGCAAGGTTTGTGCATAAAATCCCTATCTAGTGCCTACTCAGTCAATATCCCAGTGAGTAGGCACTAGATTGGAATTTTATGCACAAACTTTCTTGCAACCATTGATTACTAAGGCTGGCACTGGGTGGCGCTATTGTGTGGAGAGTTTGCCATAATACATCACATCATATAATGGATATAAGTAGCAATAAATTTTATTTTCATTCTGGATAAATGCAGTTCAGCTAATACAAATTTGACATTTTTTTTATTGCTTTGTGGGTTATATCATTTTTGTTATATTTGGAGACTCTGGACAAAGCAATTAAAGAAAGATAAACTGTGATATGTTTATCAGTTTTCAGAAGATACAGAAATATACATCACTGAAAAAATTAGCAGAATGCAGATTTTTATACTAATATTAATTGTTTTCTTTTAAGCAGTTTGTTTACCTCAACAAAATGTTTATCAATAGACCATTTTCTGGTAATTGTGATTGCTAGTAGTTATTAAATATTGAAGAAACTTATCATCATCATCAATGTCAACCATTATTAATCCACTGCAGGATGAAGATCTCTCTGAGATCAATCTATCTTCTCTGATCTCTAGTCTCTCTTCTCCACATCACCGTGCACACTCTTTTGTTTCATCCATCCATCTCACATATGGTTTCTTTCTGGGTCTTTTACAATCTCTTGGAATCTGGTTTAAGATTTCAATTGTTTATCTATTATCTTTTGTAGCAATATATCCAGCCCAACTCCACTTCAGTCTTTTAATTCTTTCACTGATGTCAGTAACACCTGTTTGTTCTCTTACCCATATTTTGTGTTTTTTATCTCATCTTGTTACTTTTAACAGGCATGTCTCCATACTTCTTTGAATGATTTGAAGTCTCTCTTTTGCTCTTCCATTAAGTGTCCAAGTCTTAGATTCATAATTAAGAGCTGGTAATACCCATTTATTTAAAACCTTCCTCTTCAAACACATAGGCATATTTCTTTTTAGTATCGAGTTATTACTACCAAAAGCATTCCAACCAAGTTTAATTCTATGATTAATTTCATCCATTATGTTTCCATCTATAGTAATAATCTGACCAAGGTATTTGTAGTTGTTAACTTTTCTAGCACATCATAATCAATCTTTATTTTCATCTTCTGAGTAACTCCATTGAGCATTTCTTTAGTCTTTTTAACATTTATCTTTAGTCCTACTTTCTTACTTTCATCTGATAACTCTCACAACTTTTCTTGAAGTTCTAAAGCATTATTCACAAAAACAACTACATCATACAAAATATATATATGTAAGTGGAGATTAGAAAGTGAAAATGGCAGTAGAAAGATCAGGTACTATGGAGAGCAGAGTTTTCTGTGATGGAAATATTCAAATTTGAAATAAGTAGAACTATTTACAGATTAGAAACTCCAGAAACTAGGAATGCCTCATGATGAGATTTAACACATTGGAGAAGATTAACCTGCACAGGGAAACTTTCTTATAGCCCTATGCTTCAAACAATGAATTATAAGGGACAAAATTTTTAATGACATTCCATTAGGATAGAGATAGTACACAAGAAACAATTGCATTATGTGTTTCCAGAAATACCCATCTTGATCATCAGGTACAAATTTTGTTTGCATGGTTTGGTACAGTTGCATATTCTGAAGCTTAATGACCACAGATTATACCCCACTCTATCCCCTGTAATACTTGAACTTGTTTAAGAACTGATGTGTGATAACCCATTTGATAATTTTTGGTCCAATGCTTTCAGATTGTAAATAGGATGGACCCCCAAGATTAATTGATAGTGGTCAGCTCTGGCAATTTCAATGCTCAAATTTCCAGTTAACTAGATCAAAGGCTGATTTGAAATCTATATTAATGCAATTATAATCAGTACAGTTTAATTCGCTTGCATAAATAAATAATAAAGGTCCATAGGTAGTGGCCCAGATGTAGCACTTCCAATGTTCCAATTTCTTCAGAGTTTTCGAGCAATAAAGCTATTTAATTAACACCACATTAGAGTCTATGGCCCAGTAAATAGAATTAAACATAAAAAAATGTAATAAAACATTATTATCAAATACTTTTGTTTGGCCCACTATTGCGGATTAAAATGTATGATGCTGAACTGTAAAATAAATGCATGCATATAGCTACACACACACATTTACAAAATTTACATACAATGTATATATACTTTTGTAGCTTTGTTTTAAAAATCTCTGGCTTCACTTATTTTGCATTTGTATGATTTTAATTATTTTAGACAGACTCTGTTTTGAAAGTTTACAATAAATTAATATTTAATCATTTTTCTTTGTCTGCACTCTCTGTACCTCCCTGCTCCCTGAGGGAGGAGGAGCCAGAAGACAAAGAAAGAGATTAAATATTAATTTATGTAAGAAAAAAGAGTGATAAAATTTAACTTTTTTAATGCCCACCCTATAATTATTTAATCTCTTTTAAAATTATTTTTTTAAAAAATTGATTTTGTCAAGAAGTACAGAACACTCTTAATTGTTGAAATATTGTGTGTGCGTGTGTATCTGTAGGAGTGCTTGCATGTTTTGAACATTGAGTAGAAGTCTGCTCCAGATGCAGATAATCCCAATAAAATGACTCTTTTATGTATCCTCCAAAAGAAAATGCTTAAATAACAATAGCTTCAAATGCGTTCATTCTGTCTTTCTCTTTTTCTCTCTTTTCTAAAAAAAAAAAATTCTTTTAAAAGCTAATCATCTTACCATCGTTTTTAACCATTGTCGATCCACTGCAAGATAAAGGCTGCTCCAAGTTAACGCTATCTTTTCCGATTTCTAGTCTCGCTGCTCCACATCACCCCAGCACATTTTCTTATTTTGTCCATCTATCTCACATGCGGTCTCTTTCTAGGTCTTTTACAATCTTTTGAAAACCCGTTTAAATTTTCAATTGTTCATCTATTATGACTTTCTATCTATTATCATCTCTTGTAACAGTATGTCCAACCCAACTCCTTTTTAGATTCTTTACTCTGTCAATGAGGTCAGTAACACCTGTTTGTTCTCTCGTGTATTTCATTTTGGATCTCTTTTTTTTACTCCTAACATGCATCTCTCCATATTTTATTGAGTAGTCTGAAGTCTGTATTGCTCTTCTGTTAAGTATCCAAGTCTCAGTCCATTTAAAAGCTAATACGCATTTATGGGTCAAGTGATTTTATAATTATACCATATACTTATATCTTTACTTCTCCATACATATACTTTAAACATAGGAATAAAAGCATCTCCAAGAAATAATTGATCATCAGTTCCTGGTCACATATCATCATCATCTATATTTAGTATTTATCAAATTCAAATTACCATGATTTAATCTACGAATGCTAAAATTTTGGCATTTATATCTTTGGCAACATTCTCTTAAGATAAATACTTTAATAGTTATTACTAATCATTAAGTAGATTAGAGATTACCATATCATTTCCCCCAGATATAAACTTAATCAAAATTAAAATATCTACTCTTATTAAATGTGGTATCTTTAATTCAGCTCAATCACTCTTTTTTCCCTCATGTAATATTTTAAATAAAAATGTTTTTCTCATGCATCCACATGCTTTAAACATATAAATAAAGCCATCAGAAAATATGGCCACCAAAATGCATCTTCGATTAAGCAAACCTCCTTCAACTAGCCCAGATCACAACCTCTTAACCTGTCTCCACCATCTCTGTTCGGTACCTATTGATATCAGACTAATCTAATTTAATCTACAGATGCCAAAATTTCTTGCATTCATATCATTGGCCCCATATCATTAAATTAAAGATTAATATATTTTTTCTTATTTAATATAATCATATGTTATAATTCTTCCAATTCATTGATATTTTTCATTCTGCGTGCAATATCTTAGACATATTTAAAATGTTTTTTCTGGACATCAAACATATAAATAAAGGCATTAGAAAGACAGTGAACAAAGTACATTTCTAGCTGATTGCCTCAGATCACAACTTCTCACACCAAAAACAGGAATCTTAGATCGCCATTTTTTATATTCACTTGATTTGATATATAAAAACTTGTAGGAATACACATAGGAAATTGTACTTGCTTTGTTTTTACTATGCAATCTAATTGATCATGTGATGTTAATTAACATAATACTATCATTAAAAAGGTGTGATGAAGCTAATAAAGTATTATGTTATTCCAGCTTATATAATGTTGTTCAGTAGCAAATTCTTTTTCTTTCACCTCAGTTATGCCATCTAGTGTAAGCCTGAATAATCAATAGATGCTAAATGTTAGTGCTCAATAAGGACAGTACTGAATAGGAAATTATTAAGAACTACCATTTAGCACTTATTGATTGTTCAAGCTTACACTAGATGGTGTAACTGAGGTGAGAGGAAACAAATTTGCTACTAAAAGAAGTGAAAGAGGTTGAACTACATTGTGTATGCTTAATGGTGCATGACAATCATATTAAAAGCCATAAAATCTGAGAATTGTGTTTTTTCTGCATAATTTCCATGAGTCCAAAATCCAATATTTAAATTTTTTTCGAAAAACTGACTAAATTATCACTAATAAGATATTTGCCAATTTTCTTTGGGCCCTTTCTGTATTTGGCTCTACTTTTAAAACATTGATAAATATTCTTTCATTTTGTTCATCAATCATCTTCTATATTCTTATTCTTATTTTCTAGATACTTTCGACATTTATTTGTACTGTCTTTAGATTCTTCCAATATATACGTTTTATAATCCCTTTTTCTCCATTTTCTCACCACTTTATAATTTTCTTAATAAATAATCTCTTTATATTTCCTCTTTTTGATATTTCAGTATTGCTAATCTACCTTGATTATTTTTTTATATTTTTCTCCAAATATCTTAAAAAACTTTCACATATTCTCCAATTTTCTAATTAACCAAAGGTTTTGCTCAATATAGATTATTCTCCAGGTAAAACATTTAATAAGCTTTTTTCTTATATAAACACCCATTGTGTATATAAATACATGTCTGGAGTATTTGGCTTGGAAATAAAAATCTCTTCTGCACATAGTTGGTTCAACTTGTGTTATCTGAAACAGTGAATGATGTTACATTCATATGTTTACTCTGTAAAGTAAAACCTAAATAGAATAATCTATACCAATGCTGGAGAAACTTTGTTATTACACCATACAATGCATTATTTATTTATTTTTCATTTTGAACCCTAGAAGATTGTAATTGATGGGAGTTTACATTTTGATGCCACAAAAGATCAATAGCTGTGATATAGGGCAGAAACAAGCTTTAATTTTTAATTCAAGTCCAATATATGAAAGTTCTGTTTTGGTTTAGGTCAATGGATTAGTATTCCTATGGGTCTAACTCTATTCTCCACTTAGCATCAGTTTCATTTCTGGGTTACAACATATTTTGATCATGAGATCTTGTATCAATAACTGTATACTTTGACATGGCATAATACTTTCTTAACTCATAATCGACTTTACAATCATATTTACAGGTGTAAGTACTTCTTATTTCAACATCATCATCATATATCGCTACTTTATCTCCATCACACATATATCATCATCATGTATATATTATCATCATCACTTATTTACTAACACCCGTCACATACATACTATCATCCATCATACATATATCATCATCATATATATAGTAACATCATCGCATATATATATATCATCCTCTTTCTCCTCATCATTATTTGTTGAATCAGAATTCGCAAGAAAAAATTAAATTATGACGTTATTATTAAATTGGATTCGTAATAAAACATTAAAGAAAATAAAAGATAATTTTTTGCATTGTATATATTTTATTTTGTTTTGTTAAACATTGATTCAATAAAATTCTATAAATGAAAAAAATTCCATAAATTCGCATTTATAATTTATAATAAATAACTAATTATTTATACATTATAAGCACCAGTTTGTGCAATTATATCGAATCAATACTTAAAAAAAAAAAAATACATATAATGTAAAAAATATATATATTATTTTCTTAATAAATTTTATTGCGAATTCTAATTCAAAATTAATAGAATTCTTTAACGAAAGAAATCGGTTTTAACTTAATTTACACTAATAGCAAAACAATTTATCTATATCTGCGAATAAGATAATTTTTTAAAAATATCTGATGAAATTTATGACGGGTAAAAGGATCAACCCTCACCCCCAGCAGGAAAACATTGCACCAGATTCTGTATTTTATCATGCCAGTTCAGATTATTGTCATATATACATGTCACATATATATTACCGGCATATATCTTTTTATTAAGATCATTGTCACATCTAATCATCATCATCTATCTCATTGTTATTGTTGTCATATAAATATATATGAGTTTACATGCAACTCTAATATCAAGAAGGACACAAAACCTTCTAAGACTTTTTAAACTTAACATTTAAACTTAACAAGAATGTAACAAAGTTAATAAACATAAATATGTACAAATCATCACGGATACTTCACCTATTTGACTTACATATAAAATCATAAACACCATCATTATTACATATAAATATATCCATTATAGGACTGACATATACTATTACCAAAAAATAAATTAATCATACTAAATTATGGTAATTTATGTGTTATTAACATTAATTAAAATTGTTCTGTTAACATGTATATTTATAGAAGATTATCTTTAAAAACCAGTTAACACTTAGACAATCTCAATATCAATAACAATCAACAATTTCAAACTGATGTCAAGGCAACCTCCTGTTAACAATATGATTACAAATATGATTTTAAAAAACCCTATAATACTGCCATTTTATAATGTTAGAAAAATCATTTTTAAATTATAGAAAACATTGAGAAAATTTTTTAAAAAAAATTTATAACATAAATAATAGTTAACAAAAAATATCAAAGCTATTAATATTAAAAATTACATCACATGATCACCATTTTTCATGCTTACACAAACTGTTTTTCACAGAGGCAAAACTCTTTGTACAGTAGCGCCACTCAGTGCAAGCCAGAGTAATCAATGAATCCAAGAGGTTTGTGCATGAAACCCCTATCTAATGCCTACTCATCCAATATTCCCAGATTAGTGTCTAGCTTGTGGTTTTTATCTTTGAGAAGCCTTGGATCTGAGAGCACTAGATAAGGATTTTATGCACAAACCTTCCTGCATCCATTGATTACTCTGGCTTGCACTAAATGGTGCTATTGTATGAAGAGTTTATCTGTGAAAAACAGTTTGTATAAGCATAAAGAATGGTGATCATATGATGTTTGACGGTTTAATACAACTTTTGATCAATAGGATTACAGTGAATGTGATTATTAAAGAACCAAAGACATCAAAAAGTATGGATGCTGAACTAAGTTCAAATCTATACAATTATATAAGCTAATGAGCTTAGCTTGAAAACGTTGTGTTTTCATTTTGGACTCAAAGCTTTATAGTTAGCTAAAAAAGTAAAAGATGGCTGCTGGAGGATTGCATTATATCCTTAGATCTAGGTGCAGACCTCTCAGATCCAAGGCTACTCACTGATGAAAGCCACAAGCTAAAAAATATTCTGGAAATATTGGATGAGTATTCACTAGATAGGAATTTTATGCACAAACTTTTCTGCATCCATTGATTACTCTGGTTTGCACTGAATTGTGCTACTGTATGGAGGGTTTTGCCTCTGTGGATATTAAAAATGCAAATACTACCATAGGAATAAAAAAATAAGAATATATGATGTTTATTTTTAAAGCTTAGTGTTATTATCGCTGATTAGAATTTATATTTTTAATCTAGGATATTTCAGAAAATATACTACATAATGTATTCAACTTTTGTACAGAAACATTGGCAGGTCGGTAAATTTTGAAGTAGGGATACTTTATAATATCGCTGCCAGAAATTAAGGAAAGAATACAAACAGAGCATTTCTTATTTTACAATCACATATCATTTTATTTTTCCATACCAATCATCGTTAAAAGATCTAATGTATTTTTTTGTTTTTAATAACTGCTGTTTGACCAACAATAATATCTGGAAAAAATTGACGTTTACTTTTTAATTCAATTTTTTCATATAATGTCTATTAGGAAAATGTGATTTTTTTTTTATATACTCAACACTACACTCACTATGATAATAATTTAAAATAATATTTCTTTTATTATTTTGTTATATTTTCTGTAGTAAATATTTATAAAATTATCATCATCAACAACCATTATCAATCCACTGCAGGATGAAGGTCTCTCCAAGTTCAATCCATCTTTTCCTATCTTTAGCTTTTTTTCTCCACAGCACCCCTGCACACTTTCTTATTTCGTCCATCTATCTCACACGTGGTCTCTTTCTGGATCTTTTACAATCTATTGGAATCCAGTTTAAAAATATTAATTACAAAAAAAAAAAAAAAAACCCACCAGAATATTTTATTGTTCTTCCTAAATGAAAACAATAAAAATGTATTCGCTCTGAAGCGAAACCAGAGCAAATGAATATACCTTGTTCAAATAACTATTGATACTGTGGCAGGAATCGCTCCAGTAGTGATAGTTACACACACTGATAAAAGTAAATGAATCTCGGTGAAACTCGTTGAAATTCACTGAATATACGTTTCTGGAATTGCCATAATTAGTAGCCTTTGAATAGAATCTCATTTAAAATAATTCTTTTTAAAAACTGTTTAATTAGTTGTACTTACTTCATAAATATGCAAAATATTAAATAATTTCTATATTAATGATATTTTTAAGCACAAATTTAACAATTAATTGTCGTCAGGAGGTGCTGAACGCAATGCTTATGGACTAACCACCACTGATATCAAATCTCTCCAATTTCAGTTTATCAAGTCGCAGATATGTTGTAAATACAGTTATGTGTATTTCAAAACTTTTACCAGGAAGGCATCTTTGTCTGCTTTTAATTTTCTATAGTGAACTCATACTAACTCATCGAAACTTTACCCTCAAGTAATAAACTGATTCATGCTACAATGTTATCAAGATTGAATTAAATGAACAATAGAGGTGACCAATGAAATAACGAATAAAAGTAAATAGTCAGTGATATAAACAGACCAATTATAAAGCTAAGTCAATGAATCTGATTGTTTCTGGTAAGAACAAAGATCTCACTATATACTGAAATCTATTTGAGAGAGTAGGACAAACAACACCAAACAAGTATCAGATATTAGATAACAGTAACTTCATTATCCACAATTGGGTAAAGTGCATTGAGGTGTACTCAAATCTGGAGTAGGAAGCTGCTGCTACTAACACCATCATATCTGCACATGAGGTAAGCCACCCATTGATGGGAAGTACATGGATTTAAAAAGGGAACATTCCTTACAAAGTACTAGTTGTATACCTAATAACTACTCACTTGCACCAATCATAATGGAAGTATATTGTTTTTGTAATATATTTTAAATGAATGTTTTAGATGGAAATATTTAATGTGTGGAATTATCCATTTATAATTAATTAGAAAGCATTTTATCTAAAACAGTAATTAATGACAGTTTTTCATTAATTCTTGGCCTGGGTAGTAAGCTTTCATTAGCTATAGATATAGTAAAGTGCTTTTTAATTAAGTAATTATCCACTTATAATTAATTAGAAAGCATTTTATCTAAAACAGTAACTAATGACAGTTTTACTTTAACTCTTAAATATTAAATATTATATAATTTATATACTTTAACTCTTGGTCTGGTGCAGTTAGCTTTCTTTAGCTAGAGATCTAGTAAAGTGCTTTCTAATTAAGTAATTATCCATTTATAATTAATTAGAAAGCATTTTATCTAAAACAGTAATTAAGGACAGTTTTACTTTAACTCTTGGTCTGGGTCAATTAACTTTCATCAGCTTTGGATCTAGTAAAGTGCTTTCTAATTAAGTAATTATAAATGGATAACTCTACACATTAAATATTTCCATATATTGCTATTGTCATTACTTTGTTAATAAGTAATCTGTTATTACTGAATGAACATTAATCCAGCCATATTAGATATAAACATAACATTTTACTTTCTCTTTCTCATGTGAATATTTTTCTTTGTTTTTTTCCCTATACTTTTTTTTTGCTCAGGAAACTTATAAATTATTTCAGAGTCTGATAAATTATCTGGGAAAAGAAGGCATTTATTTAGGAATTCCCTTGACATCTATCAATTTTATCATAGAGAGGTTTATTGCTACTTGCATACATAGGTTTTTGGTGATACAAAAAAGATGTTTTGCCATGCATCTTAGCTAATTCAATACATGTGTTCCAAGAATATGGAATATTTTCATACTTTCATCACAAGCAAATCTTGTACTGGGCGATATTCTTTTTAATTCTGTTCAGAAATAGTAGCAACCTAGTTATCAGAAGATATGGTCTCTTCAATTGTTTTGAAGTTCATATTGATTTCAGAATTTATTCAGTCAGTCCCTATTTATAGTGAATGGCTTGTTATTACTCATTTAAACTCTGATTTTAAGTTTTCTGATGTGGTATAAGATCGTATAAAGAAATGTTTTGTTAGTTGCTGTTTCCTCTTTTATCAAAAAATTCCTTTTAACATAGATACAATTTAGCCATTACAGGAGTGTGGGCTCATATTTGCTTTTTACTTTTTATTGTTTTTCTAAAGGATGAGTTAGTTATTCTTTTTGAATATATGACCCATTTCAAAACACGATTCTTTTCTTTCAGTACTAAACTGATAACTTTCATCTTACCATTAAGAAAAGTACTTAAAATCTTTTAAATTGCTTCTGTATCTTATACTTAAGAAAATATTTTATTGAAAGAAATACTGTGAAGTATTAATTTTTCTTATGTCAAATGCGGGAAGCGAACCCAGGTCAGCTGCTTGGAAGACAGCTATGCTAACCTCTAGGCCACCAATGCTTGACTGAAGTATCAATTTTTTTGGGGGGAAAGGTAATGAAGAAAATAAGAGTGCTTTCAACTTGACGATGATAAAATCATGCACAATAATGAAAATCACCCTAAGATAGCAATATTTGAGAATGTTAGATTTAGTGAAAACACTCCAAAAATAAAATAATGGCTTCTGTCATATCATAAATTATATAGATTTATATAATTTATTAATTTCTATAATTAAGCATTTTTAAATGTTTTACCAAAAAACATTAATTAACACATAAATTCAATGTTCTGTTACAGAGAGCCGTTAATTTGCTGAGCGTGCTTTCGACCTGTACCTTCAGATTCATAGCATTCTTGTTCAGTAGCAGAAACGGCCATATTTAAATATCATTATGTAAATCTATAAATTTAAATATCCCATTTCTTAGACAATGCAACACTAGAATCTTTTTAATTGATAGCATAGGAGTTATTAATGATATGCCATGCCTTTTTAACCTTGCATTTTCTATCATTGAACTCCAAACATACTATGTATCTGTTGACAGGATTGAAGCTTGTTTATGTCTAAGAAAGGCTGACATATTCTGTGCTATTGTTTTTTGCATGGTTCTAAATATATTTGTGTTGCACTACCCTGTTAGCCTGTTTGCATGTGACTTTCTATAAAACTGGTAAATTAAATGCCCTGTATAATAGAACATTGAACTTATGTGTTAATTAATTTTGTCTGATAAAATGTTTAAAATGCCTATACAGAGAAATATAAATAGAATAAGATAAGAATAAACACTCTTCAAATTGCAGTAAAATTTATTAAGTTTATGAATTTTAATGGTTTACATATATATATTATACATAGAGCTCACAAATAAGCTCTTAACAAGCTTTTCAGAATATCCCCAACTCCTGACCTGTTTCTGCTACTAGCATAAAGGTAAACTAGTCCTAAATGATCACAATTATCCCAAATTTACAATGCAATCAAACCAGCCAAAAAAAAAAAACTTCAAAACATTACCAACAGTTTTATTGTCAGAATTCTCAGGTGTAAAGAACTAAAAAAATAACATTTAAACTAAACATTACCCACAATTCCACTTACCTCCTACACACCGTTAATATTAAAATAACTTTTAAATAACTTAATTGCTTCAGAATCATAAATTTTTAATAATAAAGATTCTTTAATTCTTTTTTTTTTGATTTTTATTTTAAAGTTTATTTTTGGCTAGTCTGGTTGAGTTGTGAATTTGGGGTAATTTTGATATATATATATATATATATATTTGAGGAAATCATATAATTAAAATAGTGAATGTTAATACAGGGCTTATCAAGGCATGATGGTAATATCAAAATTAAATACCATATAGCTTCTAGGATTATTTTAGTTTGCAGCAGACAGTGGCAACTCTTACAGTAGTAGAGGGTGCAACTATAGAGTTTAAGATCTTCATATCGATTCCAGTACTAGAACTTCTGGGACTTGGATGTTTTATGAGCAGTAAGGTCATTCAATTAATTTGTTTTTATTCAAATAAGTGAATAGTTTGCCATTTTGCCAAGTTGTAGGTATGTACTGGAATAGTTCATAATTTAGAAATCTCTTAGTAATATTTTACATTTTAGTTAAATAATAAGCTACGTATCTTATTAATAATATTATAAAACATATATGTATAAATTTTGTAATTAAATTAATGAATTAAAACAGGCAAAACTCTCCACACAGTAATGCCACTCAGTGCAAGCCAGAGTAATCAGTGGATGCCAGAAGGCTTGTGCGTAAAATCTCTATTTAGTGCCTACTCATCCAATATCCCCAGACTAGTTTCTGGCTTGTGGCCTTCATCAGTGAGGAGCCTTGGGTCTGAGAGCACTGCACCTAGATTACTCTGGCTTGCACTGAGTGGCACTACTGAATGGAGAGTTTTGCCTGTTTTAATAACAGTTATGAGCAAGCATAAGAAACTGTGATCATGTGATGTTTAATGGTTTAAATTAATGAATGCAAGATTAGAATATTATTCCAATTTGTGTAATTATATTCATGTATTCCAAAATAATGAGCATTAATGGATCATTTGGCCAATCTTCATTAGGATTAGATATTCAGAGCAAGGCTGATTTAGATGACAATTTTTGGACCTCAAAACAAGGCACCATGTTGAGAGAAGCTAAAATTTTTAAAAAAAATTGTTAAAACATTTTTTGCTGGTATTTTAGATATGTATCAGAATGAAAAAGATTTTAAATAAATTAATATTGATTTTTTTATCATTTTATAATTGCCAATGTCCAACACCAGCAACCATAAAAGATCTCAGGTAAGTATGAGGGTTATTCAAAAAGTTCTCAGAAAATGTAAATAAATAACATACGGGCAATTTTTTAATACCATGTGAAAAAATCAGGTTAATTCTATCACAATCTCATAAAACAACTCATAACATGTAATGTTCATATAAATTAATTATAAATAAAGCATTCTGTTTACAAACAGTAACCAATTTTTGAGAACTCTATCAGTCAGATTATATACAATTATTTATAATCACAATATCAGTTATTGTGCAATTATATATAATCATTGTGTTGCATGTCATACAATTGCATATAATTATGTCAGCTATCATACAATTATATATATAATCATTGTGCTACCTATCATACAATTAATATAATCATCATTGTGTCAGCTATCTTACAATTACATATAATCATTGTGTCAGCGTACAATTACATATAATCATTGTGTCAGCTATCATACAATTACATATAATCATTGTGTCAGCTATCTTACAATTGCATATAATCATTATGTCAGCATACAATTACACATATAATCAATGTGCCACCTATCTTACAATCAATTATAATAATTATTGTGTCAGCTATCTTACAATTGTACATAATCATTGTGTCAACATACTATTTACATACAATTATATATAATCATTATGCCACCTATCATACAATTAAATATAATCATCATTGTGTCACCTATTTTACAATTGCATATAATCATTGTATCAACACACAATTACATACAATTACATATAATCATTGTGTCAGCTATCATACAATTACATATAATCATTGTGTCACTAATGTACAATTACTTATAACCATTATGTCACTATCGTACAATTACATGTAATCTTTGGGTCAGCTATTGTACAATTACATATAATCAGTGTTTCAGATATTTATAATTACATATAATCATTGTGTTGACTATCATAAAATTACATGTAATCATTATGTACTGGCACTCAAACAAGAACTCAACCACGGTGTACTGTGACTTAGCATTGTCTGCAGCAAACAGTGTAAAACTGAATATATATACAAAAGCTCATATATTACAAAACTTACTCTGTTAACTAATTTGGTTTATATATTAAATATACATACAAAATATCAAGTAGTGATAGAAATTGAGATAAAGAATGTATATATTTGATAACAATAAGAGAGAGCTTAAAGTGAAGAGAGGAGAATGAATTAAGGTATAAATGGGACTAAAGATATTTTTCAAAAATAATGATATTAATTGGCCTTGTATCTTTACAGTTGGACAGGTTTGAGTCAAGAAAGATTAGAAAGACTTGAAATGTTATAAGTGAACATGAAAGTAAAGTAATTTTTTAAGATGTAATAAAACAATTGACAATACAAAAAGTTGTTGAAAATATGTAATAATTAAAAATAAAATATTTTCATGTGATTCTTTGCTGCCAGCCCGAGTCATAGGTATATTAGAAAGTCTCTTCGGACATAAAAATTTATAACTTTGTCTTTTTATTGCATTACCAAATTCACATAACATTAATATCATTTATGTTCTTTATTACTTTTATATTTGAAAATATAAGTAGAAGTTTTAAGCCAATAAACATCACATGACCACCATTTCTTATGCTTGTGTATAACTGTTATTAAAACAGGCAAAACTCATTATATGTATTGCCACACACTGCAAACTAGAGTAATCAATGGATGCCAGAAGGCTTGTGCATAAAATCCTCATCTAGTGCCTACTTATCCAATATCCCCAGACTAGATCCAAGGCTCCTCACTGACGAAGGCCACAAGTGGAGCCTTGGATCTAGTCTGGAGATATTGGATGAGTAGGCACTAGATGAGAATTTTATGCACAAGCCTTCTGGCATCCATTGATTACTCTAGCTTGCTGTGTGTGGCAATACGTATAGTGAGTTTTGCCTGTTTTAATAAGTAGAAGTTCTGAAGAAGATTGCTGGGGCAATCGAAACCATCAATAGTCAGTTGTAAAAAGCATTGTAAAAATAATAAAGAATGTAAATGACAAAAATTTAGGAGGACCGTAATCAACATCACTTAAAGGAAAATAATTATAAATTATTTTCACTAGATATATTATAAATGAACATAGCTTAATAATATAAAATCGAAATGGAAATAATTGCATTTCCCAAACAATTAAACTATGACATAAACAGAATGATACCAATATCAATCTATTCTTTTAGTTGTTACAAAACAATACCATTGGTCAAAGGTTACAAAACAATTCTATGGGTACTCAACCCACAGATGAAAAACCCTTATTAACTATTCTATAGGCTCACATGTGCTGGGACCACATTCTGTCCCCTGCACCTGTGAGCCAAAAATATCAAAAGGTTGCACTAAAATTATGCAATTGGGTGATGTCTCAAATTAGTCCAACTGCCTTACATAATAAACTAATAGTTATTGGTATCCAAAAAAAATTAAATGTCACATTCAAGCATCAACTCAATAAACAGTCGATCAAGGAAATGTCATGGTTCATTCGAGATTAAATCCAAACAGCAGAGATGACTCTCACCCAACTGACAGGATCCCAGACAAACCCTCCTCCCACAATCCATCCATGGCCAGACAGCCATAACCATGCTTTTCGAGTCCTGGACCCACCCCTTGGGTAAGGAATATCTGCTTTGGGTTTCCCCTGGGAATTTGCTATCTCTGAGTGTAACATTGGTTTTGCAAATTCGGAGCATTAACCAAACCAAAGAAGGCATTGAGAACCAAGCCAGGCCATCCCACCCTTAGGGTATGGCAATGATTGCTGTCTGCCCCCACAGATCAACAATCCCCTCATGTCCATGGCATCCACCCCTGATACCAAAAACTCAAATAAACATTAACCTATGATTTCCCATTAAACAGTTCACATGGGCAGTGACCAATCCAGTCCACCTGCCCAAAAATGCACCACTAAGCAAAAACACAAGTTTTTACATGTCAGTCCAAATAGGCCAGGACCATATATGGTCTACCTGCCCACCTAGACCAAGAAATTTCTATTAACATTATCTAGGTGATCAACTACAAAATCCATTTTTCACAGATGATCACTTACGAGTTCATGAAATTAAATATCTTGATTTACAAAAGTACATACGTAATCAATGTGCATTTAAATAAATTTATAATTACAACTTTAAAAAGTACATAAGATACATTGATTCATAGTATTTTCAAAATCACAGCTAGCTCTATCTGCATGAATAATTACACACCATTTGTACATTTCACTTAGTACCCTAAGGCCAGAGGAGTTCTAAGTCTGTTTGATAGCCTTGTCAGCCGCAGATGTCCATCAAAGTTCAATATAACTGTTTATTTCATGCAACTGCAAAGTTCTCCATGATTTGCCATCAAACCTATAAATTTTCGCTTAATTGTTCCAATTATGAAGAATATGATTAGCATTGTAGGATTCCACTAGGTTATTCCAACTATGAAAAGTGGGACTAGCTTTATAAGATTCTTTACTATTGTTTTGTAGAACACAGAGGTTGATGCCAAAATCATATTTTAACAATTGGTTTCTGTAACCCTAAAGTAAGCCTACTGTAGTAAGATTTCAACAATGACCCTTTCTATTTATATTTATTTTATAGATATTTATGCTTGGTTTATTGACGTTGCTATAAATCAGAGAGTGAAATCTGTAAATCAATTTAATTTATGTACAGTTCATTTACAGTAAATATCGAGTAAACTAATTTATAGATTTCACTTTTTTTACTTATAATAATGTCATTAAACTACGCTTAAAAACCAACAAAACTAAAAGAATAAATATTATCATTCTATTTTTTTCATGGTTTATTGACGTTAGATTATCGGTTTGTAGATAGCTCTTGCTTCTGTTTCAATTAGATATATTATGCATACATTTAAAGCTACCTCATATAGGAGATTTATTCAGTGCATAAAATGTCAAATGCCAAATAGGGAGCCAGGATTGAAATCTTCCTGGGGTACCAAAAATGAGCCATTTTCTATGTCGGTTCATTATTATTGATAAAACCAATAAGAAATAGGTAAAAATTAAAAAAAAACAATATATACATTTTTAGTTTGTAGTAATTCTTTAACCCATATATAACTATCTCTATTTAATATTTATGTATTATATTTTGATTTATGAATATTTTGGGGCCTCACTAATAACGTTTTCCTCAAGCCCACGCAAAACCTTCATCCAGCCCTAGTTCGGAAATATAATATATTCATCAGTAATTAGATAAATATTTTTATACATAATATACAGGTGTGAAAATTTTCTTTGAGTTAAACTAATTTTAAAACATCTTAAAATTATAATTCTTATTTCCTGATGTTTACGATTAAACCGTTTAATTAAATTATAAGAAATCCACCAAGGGTTTTTCCCCCCACCTATCAACAAGCTATCAATGATTAACATCCTTAATGATCAATTTAGAGATTAGGAAGGCGCAGCGGATTAGGATTAATTTACAATATGACAATGAGAATCATATAAAAAGTATTAAGACTTAATCCCGTTTAATTTAATAATTTATTTCCATTAGGAATGCAATTAATGATAATGTTCCGGTTAATAATTTAATGTAATAAGAGACAGTTAATGATTGAAGAGTAAGTTTCTTGAAAGCGGCAAGAAACTTCTTGACGTCAACAAGTCGTTTTCGATTTCTGGCTATCGTATCAATAGCACATCTTCGAATTACCTGTTCATATATAATGACTACTGCAAGACATTTAAGAAAAAATGTAAATCTATCTGCAAGAATGTCAAGAAAATAGTGAGAGTTGAGAAGATTGCTAATGAACAATTAGCTTGTTTGTAGATATATCTTAGTGGATAAATATTAGACTACCGTGAGCAATTTGCTCAGCAGTAGATTTGCTTGTTGAGCAAGTGATTTAGCGCTATACTACCGTAGTGCTTAGAATTATAATAGTTAGAATAATAACATTCAGTTCAAGAATAGAATAGTTTTTTGCTGAATAATAAAATAGCATGTTGCTAATCAATTAGCTGGGCAATAGAATAACTTGTTGCTGAGCAATTAAATCAATGAGAAAATAGTTTGCTGATGATTAGTTGGCTTAGTGATAGAGCAGTTTGTTGAAGAGCAGTTAACTCAATGATAGAATAGTTTGTTGTTGAGCAGTTGGCCCAGTAGATTAGATTGCTGATGAGCAGTTAACTTGATGATCAAATAATTTACTGATGAGAACTTAGCTCAGTAGCTTAATGATGGGCTTTCAACTCAGTGATAGAGTAGTTTGTTAATGAGAAGTTATTTCAAAAGTAAATGATCCTGCTTGAGTGAAACAGACTCAATAGTAGAAAAATATGCTAGTGAGAAGTTGACTTAGTGGTGTAGCAACTCATCAGTGAGCAATTGGCTTAGTGGTAGAGTAGCATTCTGATGAGCAGTCATCTACTAGAGTAGTCAGATGTTGAAAATTGCTTACTGATGCAATTTTTTTAAAATAAAAAGATAGTTTTGGTGCTTAAAATGAGAACTTCTGTCTTACAACAATTATTGCCAGCAGTAGTGTTTCAAAAATTTGGAAATGATCTCTAAACTATCACTAGTTACATGAAACTCAAAAAAAAAGGGGGGGGGGTACTATTGATAATAAACTTATGGTATTATGACATAAGAAAGGCTTTTATAAACTGAACCTGATATGTCTTCAATAGATTCTTGACTGCAATGTGGAGATAATAACGATTGTAATACATGCTCATAGTTTGCTATGGCAACATGGTAATCAGCATCTGAAATACTATGGATACCATCTAATGGCATATCATAAGCTCAATGCATGTGACACTACTATGGGATATCTGCCTATGAAATCCCAATAGTGCTTTTTTAACCTAACTCACAACAATGTCAAAACTTCATCCAGGTTTATATTCCATGTCATGATAGCAACAAGGACATGCATTAGCTTCTATAGCCTAATGGATTTTAGACAATTAGAAATAATTAAGACAACATGTAGACAGCTAATGATAAGGGCTATAATAATTCCCATTCCCAATTCCGTTTACTTGCCATAGATAGTATAAAGTGTAAGATTTACATGGCTCTATCATATGACTTTTACTCATTATTGCTTCAGTAGCATACTATCATCTGGAATCTATTAGTTACTAGGACTGTCAATAGATGGCATAAAGATGTGAAGAATAGATGTATGTTAATGGGGTCTAGCCTTCAAAACCAGAAACATATGCAATTATTCATCAATAGCCATCTGTTACTATTTTATCTATTCAAACTATTAGTTTGAGATTCAAGATTGCCATAATGTTTTGAAGCTTATCAGCTCACACAATTATATAGCCATAACACTACATCATAAAATTGAGATCTCAATATGTAGAAATTGTCCTCATCTTAGATCCATATTATTATATCAATGATGTTGGCTTGAGTTCAAAACCTTAGATTCTTTTAATTTCAGGGCATTATCTTGAATAAAGAGTAAAATGTGATTGCTAGATGCAAAAACCAGAAACATGTCTAGAAATGGGGATTCTGTAGGACTAGACCATCTGCTACTCAGTTGTTACTCAAGTTCACAGTGGATGCATCTAGAGCAGAGTGAAGGGAATTGCTTTTGGGGGGCATATGAGGCATTCATGTGATATTATTTATTGGTGAAAGTAGTACTTTGAGTTATCAGTTTGGAGATTATTTTCTTAAGACCCTTGGATTACATTTATGATGAAGGCAAAAAAATATTTGTAAATAAATATGTTTATTCTTCTTTGCTTATATCTTATACTTTCTTCTGATGTGTTAATGTTTTCTGGAATGTTCATTGCACACATTTATAAAACAAAGTTAAGTTGAGTTACTGTTTGTACTTGGTCTTAAGTGGAAAAACTCTGAAGATACTTATTCATGGATAGTAGTTGAGCAATAAGTAGTGTTTACTGCTAAGAATAACAACCCTTTTTTTGGCAAAAGACCCCTTTTCTATATATATGTAATATAGAAAAAAAACATTTAAAGAATGAGAATCTTACACCCTAAATGTTTCTCAAATTAATGAGCCAAATAGTTTATCATGTGGAAGTTCATAAGAAGTTCAAACTGGAAGTAATAGCTGAAGCTGCTATCCACGAACTTTGAGTTTACGAATCTGTCACTTCAGCACCATACCAAACCATACCGAATTATGAATCTACTATGAGGAAAAGGATTGTTTGATTTGATTAGGATATTTACAGTAATTTAGTATGTTCTACTCATGTATAGATAATGTAGGACATTATTTGTAAATAATAAAAGACTTCTGTTAGACAAGGTATTTCTAGTTTTAAAATTTGATGATTAACTCATTTAAGTTTTACAATAAGTGACATCATTCATTAGCTATTGCTACAATTTGTTTAAACAACGGACTCTGCATTGGTTAATTTGTTTTTATTCCACTATCCAAGTTAAAGATGTGAACATTTCTAGGAGTTAAGGTTTTGAATCGATCCTGAAGATATTTCTCCCTCTGAAACAATATATTTTAATAATCTTAATTGTCATCTAAATATGTTTTTTAAAGTATTGATAGTATATACCAAAGCATTGATAGTATATACAACTTAACCATTGCATGACTTTTCTTCGGTTTACTATAACTGCGTTAAATAGTGATATTTGAGAAGGCTATTTCGATAACAAATGAAGACAAATCACCTCAATTGTCTAGAATATTTGAGTTACATAAACAATGACTTAATAAAAATATAGATCATATGATCACCATATATATATATATATATATATATATATATATATATATTGTGCCCTTATCTATAGGTCATAATAAGGTAGAATGGTCAATTGCTAAAAAAATTTAAATTTTAAAATACGTTTGTGTAATATATTGATAATTGTATGATCGATTAGATTTTATAGCACAATTTAAGGCTGAAAAATACCTGGTATATAAAAGTGTAATGGATTATTAAAAAAAAAAACAGTTAAATAAAGCTTAATTATATCCTTGCTTATGGTTGTAAAAGCTGGCCATATAAAATAATACAGCTATAAATAGTTAAAAGTATATTAACAAGTCAATTGTAATATTTTAAAACTAATAAATTAAATAAACGCTATATGTAATATTATAATTATAATTAATATTCAAATTTAATCTAATATATTTTAAGATAAACTTTGGGATGGTGAGAATTATATTTAGTTCTACATTTTAAATTATTTTCCAAATTTTTATAAAATATATCAGTTTTGGTAATTTATACCGAGACGTAAATTAAAAAAAAAAAAAATCAAATCATCTGATAAAGTTAGTAATCATGTGACTGTATATTATATACCTTCACACACACGCTTGTTAGAATATAATAATAAAGTTTGTGAATTATAAAACTAAATGTAATTGCTATCTATCGTTAAAGTAAAAGTTAAAATATTAAATGTTATTTTAATAATTGTTTTTAAAATTTAAATGATTTTGATAAAACTATAATTGAGTTTAAAAATACTATTCTAAGTAATATTTTAAAACATGACGTCATAAATTCTTTATTTTAAAAAGTTTAATCTATTATAAAACTAAAAATGTGTAAATTTGTTCGCGCTAAAAAAGTCATTAACCAATCAATGGAGGTATTTTAGCAGATGAAAAATAGGAATTAGACGGAGCGGGAGAAGGAATGTGTAAGTAAAGGAAGGAGGAACATATTTTTTAGCTGTATAAGATCGTAAGCTAGAAAAGTGTTATAATTTTTAAAAAAAATTGTATTTATTTTAAAAGTTTTGTTTTAAAATATAATAGTTTGAACTGCCTTTAAATGGAAGGCTAATTTAAAAGATTTCTTGCCAGGATTTTTATTCAAGTTTAGCTGAAACCTTGCAGTAAAATGGAAATACTACAGAAAAAAGTACCTAAAAGTATTGATAAAGTAAAAAATAATTGTAAAGTGCCTTGAATACAGTTTATTTGTGATCAACCAGGAAATCATTAGAACTCAGATAAATATAATTTGGACGTTATACAGAAAACTTAAAAGTTATTTACCGTCAGGAAAAATTATGACGCACAATTTTAAAAGGCTAATCTGAAATTTTTTTTATTCTTCTCTATGGAAAAATTAAGATGCGTATATCATAAAGAAAAAAATATGTAAAAGTTATAATGGAGAAAGAATGTTTATCTTTTTAAAGGAAACATTACAAAGTATATAGTACCAGGATTTTAAAAGAAGGAAAAAAGTTACAGAATAATAATATAAAAGAGCTATTGTGTTTTATGAAAAAGGAACCGAAAAACTTTCTCTAAGAAGAATTAAAAATATTATAAAGTGTTCATTAGAGAAATGATTAATAAAGATAAAGATTTGAAAAATATAAATCTAATATACTTAATGAAATGAATCCATGGAAACAGAAAAGTTTTATTGAATATTTAAATCAAAGTACTGAGAAGATGCATCGTAAAAGTCGCGCGGGAGAAAATATTAGCAAGAAATATTAGAAGAGAATATTTAGAAGTTTTCTTTACGGGATTAACTAATATCATAATTAATAATTGTATTAAATATTATAAAAACCAAGGATTATCATTCATGAATATTTATTGAACGAAGTGATATTTGTTTTACCTTAAAATTGAACAAGCAGGGAGAGGAACATTAAGTGAATGGAAAAGAAATGATAAATATTTTTTTTTTTTGGCTTTAGTATGAACAGTTTTTCAGGAAAATTTGATGAAGGAGTACAGTAAATATAGTTTGAATATTTTTTACTAATTTATTTTAAAATATAAAATGTTATGTGAGATTAGGGAAAACATAAAACATAAATTTATTAATATTAAAATTTAAATATAATAACTTGATAAAATTATAGAAATAGTGTTTAAAATAAAGTGTATGGATGTGAATCTTATATCTACAAGGATCAAATGGATGGTGAAGCCTACGGAACGCGATCGAGGAGATAAAGGTCGTTTGGTAATTTTAATAGTTATTTATAATGCATAATGTATTTTTTTTAGGTCATCTATTGACCTAAGAATGAAGTGTGAAAGTCTTAATTATATGTACACATTTTATGCAACATTTTAACATATAATGAGATAGGAATAATTCGGAATATGCATGCAACAATTTATTTAAAGTATATTAATAATATAATTTAACAGAACAATTGTGTGATTCTTTTGAACTTTCATGTGATAAAGTATTCAGATATTTAAATAGTTTGTATATGATTAAATATGCGGAGGAAAGTAGTAAAAAGATTTTCTTATAGAACAGCGGAATAGTTTTAAAATATCAACGAATTTTATTATTGTTAGTAATGCAGATATGTATTTGTCGATGTACAGTATAGAAAAAATCTTGAGAAATAAGATCGGATAGTGACTTGGAAGTACTAGTGGAGAGGAAACCAAGATGATGTGTTTTTTTTTTTTTTAAATAGGAAAATAAGGGATTTGGATCATATTTAGTTTTGTGTGATTTAGTATAGTTAACAAAGTCCTATGACTGAACACATATGGTTTGGACAGTGTTTTGCATATCTTTAAACTTTTGATGTTAGAATAAAGCTGAAGAAATAGCTTTAGCATTGTTCCTATGATAGAGGTTGGTAGACAGGTAAAGGTCACTCCTCTATAGTGTCTTTTAATTCACTGTGCCATGATTGTCAAGGTATATGACGAGTAATATTCTAGTTGTATTTTGATCCTATGCATCTATCTTCGCTATTCTTATTTCGTGAATCTGCATCGGTCAGAAAGATATTTTCAAAGAAATAATGAATAAAATAGAACTGAAGATATGTTATCGTTTGTGTAAGAATAGTTTATTTGCTTGAATGTATAGAATTGTGTAACTTTAAAATTGAAAGTCCAAAATATCATAAAGAGAGAAAGAATCATATAATACATTGTAAAATTAATTCAGAAATGAATAGAAGATTTTGAAAAGAAATCTAAACCAAGTATTTAAAAAATGATAATAAAATTTGAATTTTTTTTTAATATTAATGTTGGAGGGAATGAGTATTGCATATTTATCAAGAGAAAATTCAATAAGGTATAATAAACATATACTTGTGCATGGTATATTAATAGTTGTAATTATATCATCCGAAGTAAGGCTTGAATGAGAATATTAGGATTAATAAACATTGGATAATGAATACTAAAAAACCTAATACCGAATGTAGAATAGTGTTTTGACTTTGTAAGATTCCATACAACCAATATGAAACTAAATTTTATTATTTTGTAGAATTTTATTACGAATGTAAAAAAAAAAAAATTAAAAAAAAAAAAATGTAATTTTAATAATATTAGGGATGAAAAGTGTTTGTGATAATCATATAAGAAATGCATTTTGTAATAAGCTAACCATAATAATAAATCAAGTAATAATGCTGTATTTTCTTAAGTGTTAAAAAATAAGATTTAACTAGGAAAAGTAAATAATATTTTGATTTCATTTTATAAACTAATAAACTAAGTTGAGATATGAGAGTAAGGGATATCCAATGTATATAGTGTAAAAATATTGTTAATTTATTTATGTTGTTAATAAACTTTGCTTTAAATTTGTTTTAAAGTTTTGGTGTCCGAGTTGTTATTTCTCCACATGGATGCATGAAATCACGATACATTTATAATTGAAACAGACATATAAGTTTTGCACAAAGGGTAAACATAAAAGTGTTATAATAATTTTGAGAATTTATTGGTATGTTAAAATTAAAAGATCATAATTTTATATTATTTATTGGTCATAAGTCGGTTGCCACAATATTACATTAAATTATATGCTAATGTTGCCACACGTATTCTGTTGTCAGATTATTAAAATACTACCACGTACGTATTTATTTATTTCATTTTAAGAAGAAGTAAGATTATATTATATTATTATTGTTATTATTATTTTATTATTATTAGTTGCTGTGTAGTAGATTATGACATAAAATTCCCTTTTCATATTTTACTACCGTAATTTTAAATCAGTTAGAATACAATTTATGAACCTGAGATTTTATTTATTTTAGTTCATTTTATTTAATTAAGCTAGATTCTTGTTATAAAGAAGATTAAGATATGATTATTATTTTAATCATAGTGAATAGAGCTTAGAAAGTCATAAGAATACTATGAGTTAGTTATTTGGTATAGTAAAAAGGGGGGATAGTGTTCTTATGCCATTGAGGTAGTATCGTGTGGATAATGGCTCAATGTAGTCTATCTCGTTCCCGGTATTGTCACTCCATGTCTCATGAAAATAGTAAATATCTGTTAATTCATTTTAAAATTGAACCGAATTTGTATTTTAAAATTAGAGCTAGTAATCATTTTAATTAATGCTGAATATTTCATTTATTTATTTGTTAACTGAGCTAGAACCCGTAATATTCGTAATAAACAGTATATTTTGGGGTGAGGATGCGTGGGGGGAGGTTAGAATATATATATATCATGATCAGCATTACCATTTCAACCATACAAGTCATAAAAGAATACAAAATAAAAAATTAGGATGATCTGTATAACAACCCTAGTTGTGCCTTTATTTCATCTATCCACATCACATATGGCCTCTTTCTAGATTTTTTAATTTCTTGGAATCCAATTTGAAATTTTACTCTGTCCATCTATTTTCATCACTTTTAACAATGTATGCAGCTTCAACTTTGTTTTCATGCCATTTAATTTTTTTCAATGACATCATTGACACTTGTTTGTTCAGTCACCTATGAATTTCGTTTGCAGTTCTTCATTATTCCTAACATATATATATATCTTCATACTTTATCGAGTGGTGAAGTATTTATATTGCACTTCTGTTAATTGTCTGAGTTCCAAATCTGTAAGTAAGAGCTAAGAAAAAACAATCTATTAAAAAATTTTTTTTTAAAAATATATAGCATATTTCCTTTTAATACGTTATTTCGGTACTTGTAAGTTTTCTGGTAAACCAAGATGGCAGCCTGTATTTTTGATAAATGTATAATTTCGAGGGTAAACAAAATTAATAAATCAATTGTTAAATTTTTAAAAAAAGTGAATAAATTCCAATAAATTATTTCATTTTTTTTAATATACTTTAGGGGCAACCAGACACTCTACTTTGATTCAATTCAGGTAGTTTCTTTTTGGCAGCAGTTTTTAAGTAAATTGTTATAATGGTAAAAATTTGGAATCCTCCCATCACAGAATGTGATGTAGTAGACCATTTCCAAAGGTATGTGATGCTGCTCTCCTGAAAGGCGGGCATAATTAATGGTCATGATACGATTGCATGCCTCTGGCATGAATAACGTGAAAACATATTGTATTTATTTTTTTCATTTTTCTGTTAATAAGTTAATAAATAAATAAATAAATAAACTGTAAATATTTATGTAATTTTGCCACGTTTTTTGTTAAAAAAAAACAGTAATAAAAAATACGATGTAAATATTAAATATAACATTTCCTGGCGGACATTTTTTATAAACGTTTTCTGGGGGCCCTCAAAATTGTAGATCTATCAAAAATATTTGCCATTTTCGTTTACTGGAAAAGTCAAGTACCTCTATTTCTAGCAAAAGCATTTCATCAAGTTTAATTCTAAGATTAATTTCATTCATTATGTTTCCATCTGTATTAATAATTGAACCAAAAGTAAAAGTGACAGCTGTTTGGGTTTAAAATAGCTTTAGTTAAAGTTTACATAAATAGAAATTAGATATATATTTTTTATACATTTATAGTAGCAAAATTTGAAAGAATATTAAGTGTTAAACGTTAAATTATAATTCCTGTTTGATAAGAAGCTCATAACAATTGACATGAGCACTCTTAAACTTTTGGTTTTGGTTGCATAATATCAAGAATACTGCTAAAGCTGAAAAAAACATTTTTTAGTGCTTTTGTGTAAATAGAATTGCTTTTTATTATTTATGTATATATACTTTTTATTTTTTACTGCCTAGTTTTATATATTTAATACTGAATCATTGAAATATTCAGTTTAGCGTTAAATTTAATGTATATTATTTTCTGTGATTAATCCAGTTTTTAATGAATTATTCCATTTTAAATTACAAAGAATGCTACCAGAGACTGCTAGCATCAATGTTGCATATAAAATTAAAATTTTAAACTTTTTTCTAAAATTATTTGTAAACTCTGAAAAAATGAATTGTCACCAGGTATACCTTTATCTAGTTAGAATAGACTTTTATGCCAGGGTTTGTCAGCGTGTTTATTTATTCATACTCATTATTTTGATTTAAAACTGATTATCCACTATTACAATTTTTTTTTTTTTAAAAAGTCAAACTTTTTAAATATATATCATAGGATAGTGACTTCATTAAAACTATATCCTCAGAAGAATAAGATAATGGCTCTGGTATTAAAAATGTATAGGGTAGTACAGAGTAAATTCGGTAAATTCATTGTACTATATATGTTGTTTTGATTACAGGGTTAAAATATGATTAATGTATTATATCTGATTTTGATCCACCATTTTTGCAAGACAATTATGGCTTTCATCTATGATATATTCAAAGTGAAGATTTCCATTATTAATGACTATAGAAGCAAAAAAATATGAGTTTCATGCAGAAAAGTAAATCAGTAATCAGAAACATATTTTGATTATGTATAACAACAAAGTATATTAATATTAAATTTTAATATGTGTGCATTAGATAAAATATATTCAATCAATCAATATTATGATTTAAAATTTATGAACATTATTTTTCTTTAAAAATACATTAACTGTATATGTAATTAGAGGGATTTGAACTCAGAATTTTTCAGTCTAATCATTCACCACTCCACTCAAACAACTGATATACATGACCACATACATATGAAAAAAATTGACTGAAAATCCTGACTTTAAATCCCTCTACTTACATATATAAAACATTCGGTATAAGCAAGTTACATATTGACTTAGAATTAATCATAATTGTAAAATATTATGGTCATCATAATTGTAAATTATTTTGAGTGAATAAAAAAGGAAAAAATGATTTTATGTATTCGACTTTATATGATTAAAAAGAAAAAAATTATTTCATGCATTATGTAATTAATAATCAACTTTGTATGATTAAAGTTTTACTAAACATGAATTTAAAATATCATTATTCACTCAATTTTTAATTCAATAATCTCATAATGCTTTTGATATTCAATTTAATATCCACTGTTAGAAAACATACCTTTACAGTCAGTATTGGTCAAAAAAAACCATTTACGTAATTAAAACTTCAGCAATAAATTGTACATTACATTTTTTAATTAAATTTTTATTTAATTTCATTGCATTTATGTAAAATAAATACAATTCAAGGAATACTGCTTTTTAATAAAATTAATGGCAAGACAAAAAATGTTCAAGGTTTTATTGGTAAGATATTACAAAAAAACTGTTTGTAATAGAACATAAAGTGGCCAAAAATAAATTTTACAATATACATTGTGTTATTTTTTTATTTTATTTTAAAATGTAGGATTGTAATTAGTTAATTTTTTCCCATGCTTTATTTTACTTTAAGAAATCATGAATTAAAAATTATTCTTCATTATGTAAAAAATAAAATGGTGGACCATCAATAAAAATATATATATATATATAAGTAACCCAAAAATAACTGGAATCATTCTCTGATTTGCATACCTGTTGTAATATATACTTCTGCTGTTACACACTTCATGCAGGAACTCTTTTGCATCAATCTGCCAAATGATAGTGCCATATAAAATCATAGCACCATATAGCATATTTTTTTGTAAAGTGCATTTTGCATGTTTGTTGAATTTTATAATGACTGAATAAAACAGACAAAAACTCTCCATACAGTAGTGCCACTCAGTGCCAACCAGAATAGTCAAGAATGCCAGAAGGCTTGTGCATAAAATCCCCATCTAGTGCCTACTCATCCAATATCTCCAGACTAGTTTCTGGTTTGTGGCCTTCATCAGTGAGGAGCTTTGGATCTGAGAGCCATAAGCCAGAAACTAGTCTGGGGATATTGGATGAGTAGGCACTAGATGGGGATTTTATGCACAAGCCTTCTGGCATCCATTGATTACTCTGGCATGCACTGAGTGGCCCTACTGTATGGAGAGTTTTTGCCTGTTTTAATAACAGATATCTGCTAGCTTAAGAAATGGTGGCCATGTAATGACTGAATAGTTTGAACAATGTAAAATTCTGTTTTCATTTACAGAAAATGGCAGAGAAAACAGCTGCAATGCTAGAAACAGATTACAAACAAGCTGATTTTATAAAAAAACATAAGTTTATGAGTGGTTTAATTAAAATGTTAAATTTACCAAATCCTTAAAAAGTTTTGCATGTGAAGTCCAAAGTCAAAACAATGCCGATGTGATATAAGTGGCATTTTTCTCTCAGATTTAGTTCGTAACAAGCAGGGTATTTTATCTACAAGTTTTGAAACATTTACATGTTGCAGTAAAACAACCATCCCATTTTGTGGCAAAGAAAACAGGGCATTCTCCACTCCAACAAAGTGTCATCTCTCAAAGCCTTGAGTGTGAAACATTTTTTAAATTAAATTCAGCACAACTCAGGTTATCTGTCAGCCATATTTGATTGAGCTCACTTTGTGTGATTTTTTTAAAACTCTTGAATGAAAAAATGTCTCAATTTTTTTCACAGATTTAGAAGTGATGGGAAAAAATAGCACAGACATTAAAAGTCATCACTTTGCAAATACTTTCGGACTACTTTAAAAAATGAAAAACATGTTTAGTATGATATATTGCATCAAATGGATAGTCATTTGAAAGAGATTAACTTAAAAATAAACGAACAATATTTTAATATAAAATTCCAGTTACTTTTGGATACCCCTTCATATTTTTAAATTTATAGCCGTCAATATATTTTATACACTATATTTATTCACAGGTTTATTATTTTGTTTTAATAATATGCTTAGTAAAATATTTCTTTATTAATTAACTTTTTTTTTTAATTTAAGTTTTACTTTTTAATTAAATTTTTATGTATTTTGAATTAAAGGAACAAATTAATTTTTCCCCCATAAAAATTCATTATAATTGCTTATTTTTAATGCAAACTCTTTGATTTATGAGATTTTGGGAGTACCAATTGTCCTTACTAATGTTTCAGAAATGGTTGAAAAATTAATTATAAGATTTTACTTAACAGAAAGTTTTAAAAAGCAGAGAAAAATCAAATGCATAAGGAAACTAAAAAAGCAGTGCCAACATGAGAAAAGAAGTCAAATATTAGATTAGGATAATTATTTCTGGAAAAAATGAAATAGTTAAGATAGAATTAAGATGAAAACTGAGGTGAATGTAATAAAAAGTTAGATTAATAATGCAGGGAGGAAGAGTTATGAATGATTTTGGAGGTATATAAAGAAAAGCAAAAAGATTTCTACAATCTTAAAAAAAAGAGCTTAGAATGAAATAATATAAAAAGACTTATAACTCAACAAGTTTGAAATAAAACCACAATTAAATAAATGTGATTTACTAAAGAGCTTAATTCAGGACACAGTTTGTCACTAAAACATCATATGACTATCATTTCCTATGCTCTCACAGTCTGTTAAAATAAACAGGCAAAATACTCTCCATATAGTAGTGCCACCTTGTGCTAACCAGAGTAATCAATGGATGCCAGAAGGCTTGTGCATAAAATTCCTATCTAGTGCCTACTCATCCAATATCCCCAGACTAGTTTCTGGCTTGTGGCCTTCATCATTGAGGAGCCTTGGATCTGAGAGCACTGCACCTAGATCTTAGGATTTAATGCAACCCTCCAGCAGCCACCTTTTATCTCTACTTTACTACAAAACTATGAGAATGAAATTGAAAACACAATATTTTCAATCTAAGCTCAATAGCTTATATAGTTTTGTAGTAAAGTAGAGATAAAAGGTGGCTGCTGGAGGATTGCATTAGATCCTAAGATCTAGGTGCAGTGCTCTCAGATCCAAGGCTCCTCACTGATGAAGGCCACAAGCCAGAAACTAGTCTGGGGATATTGGATGAGTAGGCACTAGATAGGGATTTTATGCACAAGCCTTCTGGCATCCATTGATTACTCTGGTTAGCACAAGGTGGCACTACTATATGGAGAGTTTTTTTGCCTGTTTACTAACAGTTATGTGCTAGCATGAGATGGTGATCATGTGATGTCTGTTAAAATAGTCATAATTCTCTCAGTACATAGTGGCATCCATCAAAATTGATTATAGTAAAGGTAAATTAAAGAAAGAAAATACAGAAAGACTTGAAAACACAGTAGCTAATATGAAAGTAGGTGTATACAGGGCAAAACAATACTATTTTAATATAACACCAATAAAAATAATCATAAAACTTTGGTCTACATAATTAATTTTAAGTAGAAAATTTATTTTTAATTCTATTATGCAAGTAAGGAGGTTTAGATTTAAAACATTAAGATATATTTGAATTTCAGATTGATAACTTTGATTGCAGCTGAAGGAAACATGCATTAAATAAAAAAAAAACAAAAAAACCCAAATCCATTAGATTCAAAAACCAGGGACATTAGATCCAGAACCTCATTGATGAAAGCTATTAGATATTAACTAGTCTAAAAATATAAATAAGATAGTAATATTTAAATACTAGTATATATAAGCTAGTTGTAATTAGATGGAATTTGAACCCAGACTTATAAGCTCCATTCAGTTATCCACTCCATGTTATGATCACATCCATGTGAAAAAAGATAAATGATCTCCAATATACATATTTTATATTGAACCAGCACTCATAATGTGTCAGAGATGATGACCCTGGACTAACTCATGAGCACAAAATATGCAAATTGGAGATCATTTATTTTTTTTACATGTATGTGGTCATGGTCATGTGTATTGGTTGTATAAGATGAAATGGATGACTAAATGAAGATTAAAAATCTGGGTTCAAATTCCCTCTCATTAAATAAAATAGTAGTAGATAAAAATGTATTAAGCACAACCATTGGTATCTGTTGATTATTCAAACTTACACAAGGTGGCAGTACTGAAATAGGAGAAATAGAATTGCTAATTATTGATGATAAGATTTCTGGTGAATGGAAAACCATGAGAATTAGATTATTATACTTTTTTTTAAAAGAAATCATATTTTAGGTTGTTAGCAAGTAGCAATAACTTTCATAATTTATAAAATATTTATAATAATAAAACAGGGTTAATATTTGGATAGAAAAAAAAAACATTGGGGCAAATTCAAAATAGGTTTCATTCCAACATGGATGAGGGATAATTAGCTTCTTGTAATTCAATTGATGAAAAAGTTGTCTAAGAAAATGAATAATTATTTAAAGAAGACTTCCGATAGGATAGATAAAAATATTAGGTAAAGAAATTTTGAAAATATAAATTTTAAGTCGTCAAGAATTGTTTAGGGTTTTTGCAAATATCATTATTATAAATTTTGTTTGATGGATAGAGACTGGTGCAAAGCGAATATGAAATCAGATTGAAACACATATTTCCCATTGCCACCTTTCTTATTTATTTTGTTTTTAAAGAACTGAGGCTTGAAGAAAGATTAGGAATAGAGTTTGAGATTATCACCTTGGTAGCCAAAAGTATGTAATATGTTATCTCTCTTTTTACAGCTAATATGGTTTTTTTTTTTTTTTTTTACAAACCATGTAAATGTAAGGAGCTATAATTAGAAAAATAGGAAGAAAAGGAATAATTATGATAATTAAAGCAAGTAAAAAAAAGTTAAAATATTAATAATTAACAAAAAGACAATGAAAGTTGAAACATGTATGTTATTTATTTTAGTGAAGTGAGGAATGTATGCATTTAGGAATAGTGTTAACCAAGACAAGAAATTGTATGGTCTTTTGGAAATTGTTGTTGATAAAAAAGAAACAATAAAATGAAGTTGATTAAAAGTGTTATATGTTTTTTGTATAGCAAATATGCCGTATGTAGATTAATTTGGGAAGAAGAGATGTATATGCTTTAACATTATAAATTGAGACTCATATGATATTGAAAGTGCACAAGTTTTTATATAGAATTCAAAAAGAGGGCAGATATAGATCAAGTGGCAAATATTATATGAGAATATTCAAGAAGAAATTGGATGAATTTATATTTTCAATAAGGGAATAAGGAAATTAAAAGATATATGTGGTGTGGATTAGTGTAATGGTAGAATAATGGAATTTGGATCCAAGTGTCCACAAATGGTGGTTACAGTTTTATTATTTTCAGTTCTCGAATTATTTATAAATATCTGAGCATTAAATCATTTGATTATTTATTTTAAGTTTTTTTTTAAATGTTTGGAGGCTAAAATTTATTTTTCATATGTCATAGCATCTGCCGGGATGCAAACCCACAACCGTCTGCAACCAACTACTTGCTTGCAAGGTGGTTGCATTGACCTCTTGGCCAATGAATAAAAATAGATTAGAAAAAAATAGTTTTTTAAAAAAAGAAAAATGAGTGTAAAGAATTCTGAAGAAAACTGTTGCTCGGTCGAAACTGTATATTATATTTGAAATGTGGAATAGTAAAATATTGTGTTTACATTGTTTTAAATGCATAGAGTAGTATTTTATTGTTATCTGTTTACATTAATGTAAAAATAGTTTGCAATGTCTAGTTGAATTAAGTAAAAGGGTTTTGTAGGCAAGATTAATAATTAGAAAATTTATTACTATATATTTATAATTTTATTTTAATTTTCTTATTTATATGTCATAACTTATGTTAATATACTTGGTGGTGTGTGTTATTCTTCTTTCATCAGTTCTCAATCTGCTTAGTGCATTTTTGGTGTCATGCACCATAATCAGAGATATATTATTTCACTCAGTTTGCTTCTTTTATAGGATCTACTTATTATTATTAATATGTAAATGAGCTAATTTTCATATTCCACTGGTTCAACAATTGGATGCCATTAGTTCTGTTTATAAGATTGTTGCTATTTGTAAAGTACCAAGCCTCTTTTCTTTTTTCTATTGTCAAGCTAGTGTGTCTAGAACATGATAACAGAAAGAAGAAAATAAGTGAGGCTTGATATATTGCAAATAAGTGAGGCTTGATATATTGCAAATAACAATATTATAAACAAAAAAGCTAATAGCATCCAATAAACAAGTCAGTAAAATATGTAAATTAGTCCATTTACATATTAAGAATAATAATTGGGCATTATAAAAGTAGTAAACCAAATGAAATAATACAGTTATGATTATGGTGCTCAGTACCAAAAGTGCATTAAGTCAAACATAAAGAAGATTAACATACTTTTCCAGGCATACTAACACAATATTTATTTATATTAAAAATGAAATAAATTTGTGGAGAATATGTAAATGATAATGATGATGATAATAACAACAACAATAACAATAATAATAACAACAATAACAACAACAACAACAACAACAATAATAATAATAATAATAATAATAATAATAATAATAATAATAATAATAATAATAATAATAATAATAATAATAATAATAATAATAATAATAATAATAATAATAATAATAATAATAATAATAATAATAATAATAATAATAATAATAATAATAATAATAATAATTATTATTATTATTATTATTATTATTATTATTAGAAGTTCATAAGAAATTTGGATGAAAAAAGTGACAGATGAGGATCTTATGCTCCAACATCTAAAACTCTACCACTGAACTAAATCATACAGAACAATTATAAATGATTGAATCAAAAAGATAAAGAGTTAGGGTTATGGACAAACATTCATTCATTCATTAATAAGACAACAGAGAAAATAGGAATTTTATATATAAGATATTATAAAAAGATATATGATAACATTAGAAGAAGTTCTTATTGTCATGTGGTGCAAAATTTGATGGTGAAGTATGGAGACAAAATTATAGTAAACATTTGGATTATAGATATAGTTTGTGAAGGAAAGTATTGCATATTAATTTTTTGAGTATAGAATGTTGAAACAGAAAACAGATCAAGATTAATTTATGAAGAGAGAAATTTAATGTGAACAGGATTCTTTATTTAGACTTTTATGACAAGAATGGGTAATATGAGCAAAAGATGAAACTAGCAATACAATTTTTATTAAAATGGGGTAAGAGGAAGAGAATCAGAACTGGAAAAACATTTTGACACTAAGAAGCAAGAAGTTGATATTTACTGTATTATGCAAAAGTTTTAGAAGGAAGGGAACTTTATATTCATTAACAGGGTATAAGAATTGTGCACAAGGACCTCTATCTTTGTCTAAGAGGAAGCCATTTGTAATGCATCATATAAAAATAAAAATAGCACTAAATGTTAAGATAAACATGTAAATAGAGCTTTGTTAAAAATAATAGTATTGTGGCATAAATGGTTAAAAAGTGAGAAAATAGGCTGAAGCAAAAGGTATATAAAAACAGAGTATATAAAAAGGATTATGAAAATAAGCTCTAGATAATAGTATTTTGATAGTCAAAAAATGTAAAACAGCTTTAGATTTGAGGGCTAGAAACCAAAATTTATTTGTATTTATATTCATTGTTTTACAATTTTACATTCTTAGTCCAATTAAAGTGAAAAGCTGAAACTTTTTCACATGCACATTTAGAATGCTTATATGACAGCCAATCAGATGTAATGATGACTGTATAGTAACTCTCAAGTCACAACACAAGACAGAAATTTTATAAGAAAAAGGTGGTTCCACCTTCTTCTTTACTTAAATTTCTGTATATATAAGCCAGTCTGAAGTATTTTCACTTCAGAGCATAGAGCTTTTAAACATTTTCACATTTAACTCACTGCGTATTATTTCTAAATCAACAATGCAAAATCTTTCAATTTAAAATGAAGTAATATTTTCAGAACTTATGAAATTGAAAGTAACATATATAAATATTATTTATTAAGTGCAAGCAGTTCGTAATTAAAGTGAAAGGCTGAAACCTTCTTGCATGCACATTTAGCATGCTTATATAACAGCCAATAAGATGTAATGATGATTGTATAGGTAGCTCTCAGCTCGCAAACACAGGTCAGAGATTTTATAAGAAAAAGGTTAATACAAATAAATTTATTACTTCAGTTATCAAGTTATGTCAGTTTAGTAATAAATAACTTTCAGGTGGTTTTATTATTATTGTGTTTACTCTTTTTGAAATCGGGTTTTAGTAAATTTCTATCTAATATTTTACTAACCACACCACCAATCTAGCTACTACTTCATAACTTTTATTAGCTTATGTATGATCTAATACAGGTGGATTTTTTTGTTACTAATACACCTTTCTTCCAACAGTTATCATTTTTTATTTTTTCTCCCTCTTATTAAGATATCGGCATGAAATTCAAAAACATCTTAATGTTTTGAACCTAAGCTAACTTGCTTGCATAGGTATATAGAATATGACACATTTCTGTATCCATATATTTTGGTATCCTCAATTTTTTTAATAACTGTAGACACCTATATTCTTCAGCCAGAACAACGCTATCAAATCATCACATGGCTTTCACCTACATCATATTTTAAATAGAAAATCCACTTCCTCTGACTAGTTCTGCCATTTTTTCTAAGTTTAGGATGGCTTACATTCAAATATTAAGCTGTTTTTGACTTTTAAACTGATAGATTGATAGTTTAAAAAAAACAACTGATGACAACTGAAGGAAAGATACAAGAGATCTAAAAAAATCTAAGTACATTTAATTCAAGATCCATAATTCTTCTCTGATAAAAGTCATAAACTAGAAACTAGTCTAAAAATATGAATATTACTTAATAATTCTACACTATATGGCAGAATTGGAGTAGAAGAAATATATTCAATACTTAAAAATTAATTTATAGACAGAGGCCATGTAATATTTTGTTGATAAGGCCATTTTTGTTAGTGGATTTGAAGGAGTTTTTATACTGGCATAATTATGATGAGTTGCTTACAATACTTATCGGATCACAATTTTAGATCTAGGGAGAGAATTTTATCAATGTACTGGAAGCAAAATGTGAAATGACTAAATGTAGTTTTTCCCCAGTAGTTACAATGATTATTATTTTATTTATTTAACATATGGATTTAGATGGTTTAACGATCCACATGATATCATAAAGGAACCTGTAGATGTGCCACCAGGATATAGATTCACTAATCACTTTATTAAATTCTTTAAATCTTCCATTGTGACCATAAAATGACAGTCATTAGTGATAAGTTTAATAGTTTGTATTTGCTCAGCTTTACAAAGATTTGTGACTAATAAATAAAGCAGATATGAATAACAATCATAGATTAGCCTAAATCTGTTAATGAAACTTCAGCTGCACTTAAAAACATTAGATCTGGAACTATTGTTAGATCTGGGAAAAGACATTTATTTAGAATCTCTTAAAGATTCCTTTTATCACATCATAATTCATTGACTATATGTCATTGTTGAGTTAAGCCTTAGGTAGTGAACTAAATCATGTGTTATTGGTAAATCCAATCTACATAATAGTTTTTAATACATTTATTGTGAGCAATTTCACTTCTAGAGATTTAAGACTTTTAGTAATAATTCTCATGGCAATAACTGATTGAATATTTAAACATTTACTGCAAGAACTTTTCTTTAAAATGTTAACAGAAAATAATAATGTTAAGGAAGCTATTCATAAAATTCTTGCATCTCAAACCCAACACAATTGAAATAAAACAAGTATATAAAAGACTCATTACACACTTCAAAAGATGGAGTCTGGAACCCAAATTCCTTGACTTCATCATTAAAATAAATCTTAATGCGCTACCCACAAATTGGTTTCTTTATCACCGAAGAGGTTTTACCAGCATTGACCCTATATGTGGTCTGTGTGCTCGTGAAGATGAAACCATAGACCATATTATACACCGGTGCCCAAGACTTAAAACTCTGAAAGATATAATTATAATCAATTCCAACATAAGACCTTATATGATTTTCTCACTTGAAAATGCCATTCATAATGGGTTTTTTTCAATAATAAGGCTTTCTACCTTTGTCCTTTATTCCATATGGATAGTGAGATGCAAAAGTCTCATGGAATTACCCCTGCCACAAATCATACCATTGTTTTATCAAACGCTCAAAAAAATCAAGAAACGTTACCAGCTCCTTGCCTCCAGTAAAGTCTTTGCTGACACCTGGTCTTTAATTGCTCTTTCCTTTTCCTGATTATCAATTCCCACCTACCCAGCATTATAGAATAGTCATTTATAAAAGAAAATATTCATGTTTATATTAAAAATGCTAATACCATTAAACAAGTTCTTAGAATCTTTTCACTATACCTAACCACATAAGAGTATAACATTGTGCTCTCATAACATAACCTAGCCAGATGACATATAGAACATTATATAATCATATTATTGTACAATTTATTCATTTATTTATCCTTTATTAGTATGTAATCACTATTTATTGTTAATAAAATTTTTATTGAAATGAAAATAAATATTTTCTTTATTATTGAACTGGTTTATGCCCCATATTAGAGCCTTTTCAAAATATACTTTTTTAGTACAATCACATGACTCTTATAAAAGCCACGTGATTGTATTAGAAAAGTGTATTTTGAAAAGACCCTAATATAGAGTAGAAACTGGTTCAATAATAAAGAAAATATTTATTTTTATATAGTTGTTTTATTTCAGTTGTGTTGGAATCATTATTAATTATTTGAAAACAACATTATGGACACATTTATGTTTGACCATTGTTAATGAAATAATTTCTAGAATCAATTTTAATCTAATCTTAGATAAAGGAGGAAAATGAGTTGAGTTACAATCCAAGATCATACCCAAATAGCATTGGTTAGGATCACATTTTAAACTACTGCTACAAAAGGGTATATTCATACAAGATGTTCAGATAAAAAATTAAATATACTATCTTTATTGGGTTAGGAACAAGACTCTGGTCTTTAAAAACACTTCCAATATTTCATATCCTCATTAGAGACTTTTCTGTTTTGGGGATGGATCTCTTTTGATAAAACAAACAATATCATCAGCATAGATGGATTTCCTGTCTTTGGTATCTGGAAGATCACTGATGCAAATATTAAATAAGTGAGCAAAGCGAATTCTATGGCAGTCTGTACGGCAAATTTTATATCTACTACGATGATTGTTTAAGTGTGATTTGGATTTCTGTTTGGGGCATTTTGTCAAATAAATTAATTTGATTTTCCTACATTTAAGAATTATACAAATTTTAAAAAGTTGATCATTTTAGCCAAACAGAATTAAAGATAAGGTTTTTAAATTACTTGGAAATCTTTTAAAGTTGCTAAAGACAAACTTGTTCACAATAGCTTTTTACCACATCTAAAACCAGACTGCTTCTTAAGAAGCTAACTATCAACTATTGATAAAATTCTTTTTAATATGAATTGTTCAAAAAGCTTATAGGAGACACATAATAATGACATTGAACAGTATTTTTTAAGATCATTGCTGGCTTTGTTTGGTTTTAAAACCGAAATATTTACTATATGAATAACATTATTGAATAATTCTGCCAATCATATTTTGGCTTTAGGTTCTATATATTTTAGAAACTTGGGGATTATGTTATCTGCTCTTGGGACTTTTTCTTGATTTAAGACAATCGAGGGAAAATTCAACTATAACAACATCCACACATTCTATCATATTGCTATTTTAAGAGTATTATAAAAGAGTAAATTGAAAACAACAAACATTATATGATTTATAAACAGTGAGGATTGCCAATTTCTCAACAAGCTTTGTGATAGATGCTTAACCAGAGCTAGCACTTAAAATATCTCTGTCAGGAACCCCCCCCCCCAAAACCCCTGACCATGGTTTCGTGCTTTGGCACTCCTCAGAGAGATCTAGTGTCTGAACCTACCCTGGCACCTTTCTGAGGAGAGCCAAAGCATGAAACCATGGTCAGGGGTTGGGGGGGTGTTCCTGACAGAAATATTTTAAGTGCTGTCTCTGGCTAATCATTTATCGCAAAGCTTGTTGAGGAATTGGCAATCCTCACTGTTTATAACTTACAAGCTTAAGAGATAGGATCATGTGATCTATGACTATTATATGATGTGTTGTGATGTGATGTGATGTATTATGGCTTCTCCTTAAACGAAGTCAAGAATATCTCAGCAATTATGCCCAGATAAACCTGTTAGCCACCTTATTTCACATTACTAACTATTTCAATTACAATGAAATTATGATCACTAATGCATATTTTTTCTTCATTATCAAACACCTTAATTTTCCATATTTTATTTATTCCCTCTTTCTCTACCAATACATAATCTATTGTGTGAAATATATTATTTCTGGACCATCTAGTGAGAGCTTTGGTAATCAATAGATGCTAGATGATAACATTTAATAAATTCCTATTCATATTCTCAGATTAATTTTTAGCTTATGGTTTGGCTCAAAGCAGGATTGAAATAGAATAGAATTGCTGTAAAATAATAAAAAATTGATAATTAATTTCAATTTTGAATCTTCATTTAACATTAGCCATACTTATATAAGTAACCAATAATATTGACAAGATGAATTCTCCATTCTTGTACATTTAATGTAATCTTGAGTAATGAATGATTACTAGAAACATATAAAAACTCTATCTTTAGTATTTAAATCTCCAACTCCAGATCAGTTTTTATCTTTCATCTTTAACACTGTTTTGAGATTCAAAGTTGAAAAAAATTCAGAAGCTAGTATGAAGATGGATATTTAAATATTAAGAATAGGAATTTTATATGCATCTGGTAATCAATGATTACCCAAGGTTATGCTAGATGGCACTAGTGTGGACAGCAAGGGAGGCAATTCAAAGAGAAATGGGATGGTCAAGTTTTCATATGAGTAATGCGAAAGGTAAAATGAAAATATTTGGTAGGTTGCAGTTTATGGGTAATAAAAGTATAGCTAAAATAGTTTTTAACTGGGTTCTGAGTAAAGGGCAGGCAACAAGATGGGTGAGAAAGGTAATGTGGAATGCAAAAGATTTGGATAAAGAATTTATATCAGTATACTTGTACAAAAGATGGGATGATTGTGTTAGGAGGACTGTTGAGTATTATAGTGGTAAGGAATGGGATAAAAGAATAGATGCTATTAATAAAGAATAGAAAATTGGAGAGATGGAGAACTAGTGTAGAGAATAAAAAGAGTTTAAATATATATAGAAATAAATGGAACATAGCAAGGTAAGTAGTTTATTGTTTAAGGCTCAAATGATATCTTTAGCAACAAGAGAATATACATGTAAATGGAAAAATATGAGTGATTTAGTCTGAAAATTATATAAAGAATGCATAGAAAATATTAGGCATTTGTTAATTGAATGTAAATGCTTGAAATCAAAAAGGTACAAATAATGAAGTTATGGAAGAATAAATATGAACAAAGTGATTCAGAAAGTGGGTTATTAGTTTTTATATTGAGTTTGGGAAAAGATAAGGGGTTAAGATATAAAGGCCATAGAGTTGACAAAGGTTATGTTGTGGGAATGGGATGGAGCAGATTATGGAAAAACAGGATGGGGAATGGAAAGGGAAGGTAAAGTGACTATCAGGTTTCTCTAAGTATAGTTGTTGAGAGATTCCTGACTTCATTTAAGAAGTCACAGTGTATCACATCACGTTTTAATACATAGTTTAAGCTGGGATGTTTGGTGATTTATAGTACTTCAATTTTTATGGTATTTATAGCTAATTTTAAAATCCATTGATTGAATGTTTTAATTAGCCAAGCAATTCTTACATCAAATAATATCTCATTTTTTTTGCATATTAATAAACTTTCTAAAGTGTCACCATTTCAGACTTCTTCTTAATCATTCCTGAAATTGTGAAAGTGATCACATACACTCTTCATCAAAGTTGAATTTGCACAGAAATTTTAGAATTATTCATACAATGAAATTTTTATGAAAAGAGTAACATAGATAGCTTAATATGATGTTAATATTAGTATAAATTAACAATGCCAACACATTTGTGCATACACATGTTACAATGCAATGACAATATTTTATTATTCCAAATATTTGTCAGTTTTGACTATCCAACAGACATCTTCAGAGCTACAACATACACAATATATACAGATATAAATACCATTAAGTATTCTTTTATAAAATTAAATTTCTTAAAGAAATTTTTTTATACTTATAGAACCTACAAAAAATTAATTCAAATAATTTAAATCAAATCAAATATTTTATATTAATTTGTTATATTACATGGGACTAATACCAATGAATAATGATAATAACCAAATTTCTTTTTGCTTTTGATTTGCCTGTTAGCGTTATTCATTCCAAACTGGTAATCTTTGAATATTAGGCAGAAAAACATAAATGTATAAATTTTTTCTACAATACAGGCTTTTTCATACCTGCACTCCAATATGTAATATATAGGGGTTTGAACTCAGACTTTCACATGACCCTCAACTATCCATGCTATCTCATACTGCTGACACAGTTGATCACACATGTCAAAAAAATAAATAATCTCCAATATAAGTATTTCATGCTAAAACAGCACTCTTCAGTTGGTTCGGATTATCATCTCCATACATATATACAATCAATGCTCAGCTTATATTAAGATAGCCAAAAATAAGCAACATGTGACATAGAAATGGTTAAATTAAAAAAATTTGACTTCATAAAATTAAAATTGCTATTCAAGAATACACTTCAAGCAGTATCTGGTAGATATAAAGATATATTCATATTTGTCTAAGCATATAATCACATCTTAGTCTTGTTTTATAGATATTCCAGTTAAATCTTAACTGCTCTCATTCAGGTCATCCAATTGGTTGTTGCAAAGATTTTTAGTTTTGCAACATATGCCTGAATGATATCTGTGAACTGGATAAAGCCTGAAAAATCAATATAGTATTAATTTTTAACAAGAAACTATTTACATGGATAAATACAAAATAACATGTTGAATTCTGGGTTCATATTACCAATGAACTCCACATGTGGCAGATAGTACAATGACTTTTTGATATAATAGTTAATTATATGTTTATATGTATAGATGATATATGTGAGTTTTTCAGTATATCAAGATGATATCCCATATTTTTGATAAATTACAGTTTTGGGGATCCCAAAATAATGTTTAAAAAAATGCCTGCTAGAAATCTCCATATTTAATATTTACATTTTAGTTTGAGATGGCATGGAGAGTTGAAGGTCGTGTGAAAATCTGAGTTTGAATCCCTTATATATTATAGTAAATATGTGCAGGTGTGTGTAAGCCTGTACAGTGTATTAAATTACATATTATTATTATTTAAAAAAAAGAAATCATTGTGCAAAAATTAATTATGATATTTACAGTTTTTTTTTTTGATTAACTTATTAACAGAAAAATAAATAAATAAATGTATGCAGCATGTAATCACATTGTGACCATTAATGCACACTTTCCAGGAGGGCAGGATCCTGTATCTTTGGTAATAGTTCACTGCAACACATTCTGTAATAGGGGGTTTCTAATTTTTATCATTATGACAATTTACCAAATAAACTGCTGACAAAAAGAAACATGAGTACGACAATGTTAAGAGCGTCTCGTTGCTTCCCACATTACATGTAAAAAAAAAATAATTGAAGATCATTTTGCTATCTACCACATATAAAACTCATTGATGGCCTGAACAGAGCACTCAATTTGGTTTATATAGTACTTGTGAGTTTTCCTGTCAACCAAGATGGCAGTCTGTATTTTTGATAGATGTACAGCTGTGAGGGCTATAATTGACCAAAGATGTGTTAGTTGTTCAATTAAAACAAAATTAATAGATCATTAAATTTAAAAAAAAAAAGGAATAAATTCCGATAAATTTCATTAAGAAGCTTTAACAATCGATTTATTAATTTTGTTTTAATTCAACAAGTAACACATCTTTAATATATTATAGACCATTGAAACTGTACATTTATAAAAATATAGTGCTTGATTTACAGGAAAACTGACAAGTAACATATAGGCAAATTGAGTGCTCTGTTCAGACTATTAATGAGCTCCATATGTGGTAGATAGCACAATAATCTTAAGATAAAATGAGAGTTAACTATGAATAATAAATAAACAGTGAAGAAACAAGAATATCTTCTGCTGCCTTGTAGAATAAGATGTTGGTTCATCAAAGGCTAGATAATGTTTCTAAGACCCACAGTCTTTTTTGTCTTTCTTTCCCTTATTGCCTGGACCGAACTATTATAATTCTCTCATACCATTGATCATTTCCCTATATTGATTGTTGCAGTAATATCATGTGTTTGCAATAACTGCATTTCTATCTATTAACTACACAAATAGCATTCCTGACTTAAATTCCCTTCTCATTTTTCTTAACTCAAGCTATTGAAAATTAAGAAAATATTACTTAGCGCAATTAGATGTTCATCATTTTTCTTTAATGGCTACAGAAATAATCACAAAAATACTTAATAACCCAAGATATTTAGTAAATGTCTAAAAATCTTCACTTTAATTATCATTGCAATAGTAAAAAAGAATTGAGAGGTCAAGACTTATCCCTTACAATGGAAAGACAGTTTGACTCTCTGCAGTTTGAAATTTAACTATTATGTAGCAATGAATGTATAGATATATCTAAATTGTCTATTTACACAGAGACTATACTCTCCATACAGTAGTGCCACCAGTGCAAGCCAGAGTAATCACTGGATGCAAAAAGGTTATTCCATAAAATCCCTATTTAGTGCAGTGCTCTCAGATCCAAGGCTCCTCACTGATGAAAGCCACAAGCTGGAAACTAGTCTGGGAATATTGGATGAGTAGGCACTAGATAGGGATTTATGCAATAACCTTCTTGCATCCATTGATTACTTTGACTTGCACTGGTGATGCCACTGCATGGAGAGTTTAGCCAGTGTAAATAGTTTGTGTAAGCATAAGAAATGGTGATCATGTGATGCTTAGTGGTTTAAATTGTCTATTAAAGATAAAATTAAGCTATGGATAATGTTAGAAGAATTATAGCCCTTCCTAATATTTATGAAACATAGATCATATGGCAATTGTATTGTATTATTTGTTTTTATTGTCACATGGGACTTTGGCCATCTAGTTTCAAAAAAAATTCAATATTGACTCATAATGTGAGCTAGATAACTGAAAAATATCATAAACCTGATTTTTTAATATCATAATCAGGCATAAGATTTTCCTTGCAAATAGGCAGGTTAATTATGACTTGAAATAAAGATCTGTTTGATTTAATTTGGTGGTAGTGTTGGTCTTAAGAGCTAAGGGTTTACAAATCAAGTTCAATTCTGATTCTTTTATGGTTGTAAGTCACACAATCCCTCAAGCACTTGTGATGCAAGATTCGCTTTGTTCAAATGAAACACAAAGTTGAAGCTACTACAGATAAATCATTCAAATTTTATACCACAAGTCTACTATTATAGTATATCAGCCTCCTTATGATATCTCTTGATGTCTTACTTGAATCATAATTGTTAAGTATGCCCAATTATTTTTATATTTTAATATGGAAGGATTAGTATTTATCCTATGCATAACCAGTTGTATATAGGCCTATCAACACTTTCTGAAACATCAAATTGCTGATGTGGTTGGCAATGAGGTCTCCTATATATTTTCAGTTCGACATACTCTCTGTCAATTCAGAATTGTCTGTTGCATCATTCATTTAAATTAAACTTATATTTATTAGGTGAAATTCTTTTTGCTCTAATAACTTTTACAATTCACAAAATGAGTTGCCAGTTTGACTATTTGCCTATTTATCTTTTAGCATATGCCTACAGATTTGCATACCAGTACATTATTATTTTCAGGGTGAGAGAATTTCTGGGACAAGTAGTATACTGTAGAAATATAGCATACATATATACACACACACATACTCCCATATAATTACACACAAATGTATATGATTGCCAATTTTTCTATATAAAGTCATATTGAAGTAATTAAGTGAAAGGATATTTTGACTAAGTGATTGTAAGTAATAGGTAGAGATAAATTATGGATTTAAGTCCGATAGTTATCTCACTAGTAGTGAGAATTTGACCACGTTATGGTCATAGTCTTATTTTTGTATTACTGGCAGTATATCAATACTCACTTGACTAACTTAGATTATTACTCACCACTCTCAGGCCCTTTACCCAATAGCTAAGAATAGCTGATACCAATTTTTTTTTAATAACAATAATTAAATGCTAGCTAGATTGGTTACTTGAGAGAGAAAGAGAGGAATAAAAGCTCAGATTAGCTTATAAGTTTTTAGCTATTTAGAAACCGGATTCGAATCTGTAGTTCTTGGATAAAATCAAACCTATTATCTTTACAACTCATTTTCTTAAAACATTACATGTAAACATATATATTGTCATAATGTACATATACACACACACACACTCACTATTTTATATTGTCAGATATACAAACGCGATAAACGGAAAGTATGTTTTTTTTTTTTTTATAATTAAATTTATATATAAAATAGTGCCATACTTTTTATAACATTATTGCAGAAATTAAAGTAAAAGTTTAATCTCTGCATCTTTTTATCATCAATCCGCGCTAAAGAGCGAAGATCACAGAATTTAATACGATTGTTAAGATTTAAAAAAAAAAGATAGCAGATATCTACGCCATCAATATATTTAATATAATTTTTATTATTATTATTTTGTATTGACAACTAATATAAATCTTAACGAAGTTTAAAAAAGCAGAACCCGCTGTATAATTAATCATTTACGAATTTATTATGTTAATGACCAAGCGCCATATTTGGAAAGCGTCTCTAGTTGTAGGTATAAAAGGCAGGGCTGAGTGTTGCGAACGAAGTATGAACTAAACAGTATGTGAAGCTTTGCTAGATTTCACCCATGTCCATTCTAAGGATTATTGCATGGATTCTAGATGAAAGCGAAGTACATATGTTATTATTAAGGACCTAGGGGTGAATAAATACCCTAAAAAATTCCTTGGATACACTGTTTTAATGGACTATGGCGAAGCCCGTCAGAAAATGGACGTGGGGGTCTGTTTTATTTGGATTAGGCCTACAGTTTCTAATAACTGTCTATGCATCAGGTAAGATTTTAACGTTATTATAAAACATAAAATTTAAACCATCAAACTTTTCTTCTCCAAATTGTTATCTTATGTGAGTGACGTAGACTACCGATATTTTCTCCGTCTCCAGTTTTATATTTAGTGCATTGGGTTCATTTCAACATGGCCGCAGAATCTCATCTCACTATTGTTAACTACTTTCTATTTACATTGCTCGTAAAATGTTTCTTGCCTTAAATTGAAAATAGAGTAATGAGTTGTAATATTTGATGATTAAAATGGCAGAAATGTACTTAAAGTTGACAACCGGTAGCCAAGCTTTCCAGATCTCTTTACTTACACGGTCTTACCGTAACCAGCGACCATGTTGGTTACATTCTGTCAACGTTACTTGGATGCGAACAAAGAAGTTTATTTCCCCCTTTTCTCTTCGCACTCTTGTTTTGCGTTAATGGTTTTTCACCTATGTGATCGTGCTATTCATATCCTATTTTATAATTAATAGTTTCGAACGATAACATTGCAATTGATTTAACCAGTTTGGCGATGGAGAAATTAGTAACGCTACTGCTGACTGAATTACAAATTTATTTAACTAGTTTATTCATTTTATGGTGAATGGTAGAAACTCATATAATAATGCAATCAACTTATGTGTATTGTTACCAGTAAATAAACAAAAAGCAGATTAAAATAATTAATTTTTATTAATTTGTCTGGTGTGTACGTCTCGGATTTTAACCGCGGAAGTGAATATACTAAATGCTGGGGTTACGAGGCTTTGATTGTTGGTGACCTGACTTGGTATTTAACGTTCTAAATTATTTTTAAGACATCTTTGCGTAACTTTCATTCCTGAAATATACAACTACAATTTTTTTTTAAAACGTAAAATGAGGGATAACAATTTCCTCCTCACCCTTTTGCCTGCGCATCTCCTATTTTTTTAATCTTTTTTTTTATTATCTCTGCTTCGTGTTAAAACTGTATTTCAATCTGAATCAATTTTTCCCATTATGTGTATTTCCTTTTGTTTATTGTTATAAACATTAAACCAAAAAAGTTATTAATGCACGTGTTTCCGATATTTATCGTTTTGGTCCGATAACATTGATATTATCTGACCGGAGTTTTTTTATGTACGTACAGTCATTCATATTAAACAGCTTTTTACAGTTTGTGTTATATGCTTAAGGCGGAGTGTGTGTATAAAAGTAATAAAAAGGTACAAATTTTAAGTGCGTCAACTTTTTGTTCATTTACCTTTTTTGTTTCAGAATTTAATGTGAGATTACAATTGTCTTTAAAAATAGGCTTCGTTAGAGTCATTTTTTAGTGGAGAGTAGTAACCTGTTATCGTATGGTAGGTCATCTGGCCTGATAAATGCCAGGTTAGGGAAGCCTGAAGGCGAGGTCTTCATGACCTAATTTTATCCTAATCTTTCTTTTATTTCTATTGAAATATTTTTGCATTTGTTTTTTTAACAGCTTTGCCCTTTGTTTATAACTTGGATGATATAAGTGACGTAAAAAAGAAAAACTATATATATCTCAAAATGCGGATCTAAGTTGCATTTTCTGTTAATCGGGCAGATGGTATTATAAATCTCGTACTGTATTAAATCTTCTCTTGCGTTTGCAGTGCCATCTGAACGCACTCTTACTATAACATACATTTTTTAAATATTCTAGTAAATAAATAATCCTTTAATTCACCATCATGATATTTATTTTAAAAAGAATCTAGTTTAAAAATAATGCCTTGTGATTAAATTATTTGTAACAATAAAATTATATGCAGCTATCTTTTAAGTTATTTTAGGAGGGCGAGAGATATAGTTTTGGTTCAGTTTTAAGAACGGAAAAAAATAATATCGATCTATGTCAACTAAAAAAAAAATCGGCTTAAACAGAACGCCCAACTTTCTAACATCTTTCTTATTTAATTTAGTCCTCCCATCCACCGTATTTGTTTATTATTATATACACATTGGTGCGTGTATTTATATACCATTTTTAAAAGAATGAGTTGCTGTTTATTTATTTATAACACAGAATTCTATAAATACATAAATAATTTATCCTTATTATGAACTATAGATAAAATTAATCCGAGAATTGCACGCGGAGACATTGCACATCGCACACACTGCACAACCAAGTATAATACCTATGTGGTTTGATATATTAGTGGAGTTGTAGGCTGGAAGATATATTCTGGGTTCGATTCCCAGCTGAGGAAAGTAAAAAAAAAACAAAAACATCATTTAGTAGAATGGAACCGTTAGGTAGTTGGATGCCCGAACGGCACATGACTTACTGCGTGAACTCTGATCAATTAATCTATACAAGTGTGTATCCGCTAAAACCCAACTAACTATTATATTATGTGGTTGAGTATGGAGATATATTAAAAAAGAACAACAAAAGCAAAATACACGGACGAGAGGATAAACAGCTACCAATGACGTCACTGAAAGAATTGGAAATGGATTCGGGATGGTCAGTTATTACTGCAGGGTGTACATTTGGTAATAGATGGACATGTAAACTGAAAATAAAAGTTTTGATAGACTGGGGTCGCGCTTGAAATGTAGAAACTACACTTAATATGGCTGTATTTTACACGGAGAAGATATGAATAAAACAATATTAGTCGAAAATGATATTTGTTAAAATTTGCAAAATGCCCGTATAGTATTCCCTCACATTTATATTTATGTTTGTGTATTTGTAAACACGTCTGACTGATTTGTATCCTCCATTCAATGAAATAAACGATTCGTGAAATGTTTAGGAATTGGAATGAGATATGCGAAAGATGGGCAAATATTTTTAGAAAAACGAAAGTTGTATATAAATATATTTAGCTGTAGGGAATAAGAGGCGATGTAGAATAAATATGGCAGTTTTGAAGAACCTAATAAAAGCCGTGAATGAAATCTCTTGGTTGGAATTTCTGCAGGTTCCTTTATAATATTTTGTTAATAGTTAAACCGTCTAAAAAACAAAGTCGATACGCCAAATAAATAAGTAATGTTTTTTTAAGTATCTGAGAATTGATAAATAATTATAAAAATGAGAGAAAAAAAAATCTATCCCTACGTTTTAGTTTGAGTGAAGATTTTTTTTTTTAGCTATTGAAATTAGATTTTAGAGTGGGGAATGGATGGATGATACTCTATAGGAAAATAATTTTTTTTTTTGAAAGCAGAGTAGAGTTAAAGACTTGGTATGATGTCGTTTGGGGCGCGTCCACATACAACCCTCATAAACATTTTAACCAAGTACAGCATATGTACTGAACATTTCATAAAATTTTTTGGCCAAGTATATAGCATATGTATTGAACATTTTATTGATAATTTTTTTTAACTTTTTACTTGGAAGCCATTACAAGATTTTACACCCACCCCCCTTTCATAATTTTTTATCACGCAATTCCGTGTTTTATTTTTATTATTACTCATCATATTTAATACTAGATTAATAGATATTTAAAAACTAAAAAGCTTTATATTTTGTGACTACATATTAAGGCAGATGAAATTCATTGATTAAACTATTTTGTATAAATACAATAATACAAAGGAGCTTACAATACAAGGAAGGGAATTAATTATAAAGGCAACAAGAAAGAGAAAATAGCAGACTGCTGAATATATAAGAGTATAAAAAGAACTGCCTTTCAAAAAAAAAAAAAACCTCTAGATTTAGGACTGAAAATAAAAAGATGATAATTGTGGCAAAATCATGAGATCATACAATTGAGACAAAGAAAGGCTGTTCACATAGATAAATGGACATGAAAGAGCAAAATATATATATATGATAATGAACCAAGTTCAAATCCTGGTATATTCAGTTGTCTGTCTGAGGGTAATGAATCAGTTCTTAAAAATCAGAACATTTAGAGGGTAGTCAGTAGATGCTCTGATAAAGATCTTGAATCATCTCTTCAAATGAAAAACCATTTGCATATTATGTAAAGAATTGGAAGTCATTTTTTTGAGATGTTGGTGCAGTCTTTAACCTTGTAAAAGATCTAATCTTGATTTATTATGTAACATTGAATGTAATTAGTGTTGGTAAAATATTTATTAAAATACCATATTTACACCATGCAATGATTTCTCATATAATAGGTATGTGTTTGTTTGGTTAAGTTGAAAAATATTAGTAATGCATTTTCTAAAACTATTCAATAAACTATTAAACATAAGCACAAATGTTTCATTGTTATTTCTCACACTTACACATACAGTTTTTGCTTAATTGACATCCAATATGGCTGTGATTTTGTCAGTGGCAGTTAGGTTTAAACTACAATGAATGATTGCTAAGCTTCATTTACTGAAAGTTCAAGTTATTGATGAAAATCAGGTGATATAATGCTATAATATTCCCCACCTCCAAACCAGTTTTTGGCTTTTGCCTTCATCAGTTAGGATTACGATTCAATGCTGGAACTAATATATATGGCCATTGCATACTCCTTTATACTTATCCAAGTTACTACCCTGAAATTAAATAAAAAATTGTAAGATTTTGAACCAAAGCCTACTCACACAAGTCAGATCTATGAAGTTAGATCAATAGATGTATGAGAAAGTCACATGATGCTATCATAATTTTGCATGTTTCGATCTGATTCAGACCGAGTTTTAAAAATGTGATTTCTGATTAGCTCTCTCAAAAAATTGTTTCAATTATAAATGATCTTTAGGAAATTGGTTCACTTTGTCTTTTTTATTTTACATTCTTGTTCTTATTATGCGCACGTAGATATTATTTCCTTCTGCATCTCTCGATGATAGTTTTGCTTGCTAAGAAAGAATTCCACGAAATTCAGCGATGAAAATGGTAGAACTCTGGAAATTAAATGTTCCTCGGTCATTTCCCCACTAAGTAAAGCTTTAATTTGATCCCTGAAACTTATATTGCACTATTATATTGGTGCTTGGATAGGATTTGACCTCCTAAACAACTGACCATTGTATGATTTTTATTTTTTATTAGCACAAAATGCATATATTGGAGATCATTTGTCTTTTTCATATTATATGGTCATGTATATCGGTTGTATAAGATGAAGTGGATAGCTGTAGGAAGCTAGAAGGTCTGAGTTCAAATTCATTCTAATTACATTAAGTTCATACCTGTATTAAATTTTATATAATATATTACTAAAAGAAGTGTTTCTCTTCAGACTTGTGTTGAACTTGTAGACATGAAAGTCTGTAAGATTTTATGTTTCAAAAAATGACTTAATTTTTCATGCTTAAATTAATTTTTCTTCCATATTTCCATTTTCTCTTTAGTGGATTATGAATAAAGTGAATTTCACTCTTTTCCCTGGAAGACGGATCTTTTACTATATTCTTTAAGAAATGTATCATCGAGTAGTCTTTTTAATATCCCCTTTTCACATTCTATCCTTACTAAATTTGTTTTCAAGCTACTTTTCTATCTGTATTAAATTTTGTTTTCTTACTGCTTACTTGTTTTTTTTTTTCTGTTTAATAATTGGATGTGGTATATGTCAAGGTGATATTTTAAAAATTGTTTTGGGTTAATTTGGAATTTTTTTTGGTAAGTATTTAGAAGGACTAAATTCAAATGACGATGATTGGAGTTGATTTGGATCATAGTTGTTCTTTAGCAATTGATAATTCACAAAATTTTATAGTTCTACTTCTTTCGTTTTCTGGATGAGATCTGCCTAAAGTGAATAAGCCCAGAATGCTATGACAAAGCAATACTTTTTGATGATGGTTGCCATTTGGACTACACGTCCATTTTATAGAATAATCAAATGTTTTTTGTTTTGTTTGTACATCATTTTGCATTTTTTTTATTTTGGATTCATATTTTTTTGTAGCATATTTAGAAGTTCATTTGTATTAGGGGCGGGGGAAGGGAAGCCATAATAAACATTACTGACTGATAGCATTATTGCACTTTATTGTTTAGCCCCCCCTCCCGCAATGGTCTTTGGGTAGAGAACTTTAACAAATAACTTGTAAATTTCAGATATAAATTGAACATTTTTTAAAGATTTGTTGGATGAGTTACTATTTTTTTAATTACTTGGGTGCATGCATGCAATGTCTGTGCAGGTGTGACAAAAGCATATATGAACATATATTCAGATATTGTGTTCATGCATGTAAAATATTCTTTTTTAAATATTTATATTTGTAAACTTATTTTCAAATCTATGTATCTTGTTTTCATGAATCTTAACAATTAAGTTAATTTTTGCATTAACAACAAATATAAGACAAAATTTGTTTCACCTATAACATACTTCCAGAGATGTTGCATGGGTTTATTAAGGGTATAAAAAAATGAAATTAGAGGTACATCCTAAAATGACTAGAATGTGGTTTCAATGTTATCATTGCTATAATGACATGAATTTATACTTGATCAGTCTGACGATTTTGAGTAACCAATAGTCTTCTTCAGAGATTAAATATATATAAGTGTATTAAAAGGAGGTTGCCTTGACAACAAGTAGAAATTGTTATTGATATTGGGATTGTCTAAGTGTTGACTGGTTTTAAATATAAATATATAATACAAAAAAGGATTCAATTTGTAATGGGATGGGTTGTATTGTTTATATGATAAATTATTTGTGTATTCATGTATACTATATATAAATATTTGAAAACCAGGCACTCTTCACAAACCTGGGAGCTTAATTGTAAGTATAGAGGATTTGAACTCAGATTTTCAAGCACCCTTCAACTGACTTCAGGTCAACATGGGCATGGCAATAATATTAGCATCAGCATGGGATTTGAGTTTTCATCATCAGATTTTCAATGATATGGATGGCTGAAAAGTTGGAGGTTGCAGTGGATTGAAGCCTGTCCATTAAAGTATGAAGATTTGCTATCTTAATATAAACTGAGCATTGATTATATATATATGTGTGAGAGATGATAATCTGGACCAACTGATGAGTGCTGGTTTAGCATGAAATACATATATTGGTGATTATAAATCTTTTCTACATGTGTGTGGTCATGTGTATCAGTTGTATGAGATAGTGTGGATAGTTGAAGGGTGCTTGAAAATCTGAGTTCAAATGTATACTATATATATATTTTAGCCCTGAAGAAGATTGCTTGCTGGTCATTGAAACTGTCAGATTGATCAAGTATAAGTTAAATAAGCATTGTTAAAGTGATGAAAGAAATGTGCATTTATTTAATTATTTTCTGTTATAAAATATATTTTTGAAGATAATGTTTGCTTAATTTCGATTTAGTTGATCAATTTTTTTCTAGTTATGAGCACATAGGAATTTATAAAAGTATATTAATGGAATGATAAATGAAAAGCAATGAATTGAGTATTTGGACAATATTTTGGATGACAGGAGGAGATAGAGAGAAGTGTTAATTTGCTGCTGTTGTGCATTGCAGTAATTTATGTGAAGGAATGAAGAGGGAAAGCAAAAAATGATGTTACTAATAAAATTTTGCTGAAAAGGTGGAAAGTCTTGAGGATAGAAATAAATCTCCATTTTTGTCAAGTAAAAAAATGAAGAATGAAATAAAAAATAATGGTGAAGAGATCTTCATGTAATGGCTTCCATAATAAATCGTGGTACTTATGTATTGACGGTCATTTTTTTAAATTATATATTTTTAAGGGCATACAAATATTTGTTTATGGTTTATTTCCAATTTTATTTTACTGAATATATTTCTTGTTAAATTTGAAAAATATTACTAAATTGATTAGAAATTACTTAAAAAAAATAAATCTATTGTAAATTTCATTCACCATTGTGGGTCTGTTTACAGGTAAAGTGTCATATTGTGATCATTAATAGACTATTTGGAAAAGCGGGATATCATGTTTTTGGAAATACACAAGTAAATGATTTTCTGTCAATGGAAGATCCCAAATTTTAATCATTTTGCAAAACAGATACTGAAAAAACAAAGTTATTAAATTAAAAATGACAACAATCTTATACTGAATGTAAAAAAAATCATGACAATATTTGAAGTGTGTTAGCATTTATACGTTATAATATTAAAAAAAAAAATTAATTTAAATTTGTAAATGGAATTTATAACAGATTTGTTCATAATCTTGTAAACTTGAGTAACACATTCGCTAAAATAAAATTGGAAATAAAACCATAAACAAATATTTGTCTGCCCCTGAAAATGTATAATTAAAAAAAATGGCTGCCAAGTTTGGATGACAGGTTATTATGTAAAAACTTAAATATCAATTGAGATTCCAAGTGAATTGCTGTGAAGTTTATGAGCATTAGAGTATAGCAAACTTTTTAATTCTTTAGCGTAACCAATATCTGGTTAATATACTACCATATAATGTTAGTGATTACTCAAGTTTACTATAGATCTTAAATAGCTGCTTTTGTTTACTAATTTAATTAGTTGAATAAATGGTCAGTAGAATTTGGTTGATGAAGCCTCAATGATGTGAAGTATTTGAAGACTAGAGAATAGTAAATTGATTTTCTCATGCAGCCAAGATATATTTTTAATATGTAAATTCTTTGCCCAAAAAACTTAGCCAGCTCCTATGAACAAATGATAACAATCATCATTCGCACTAATCTGCACTTAATTCCACCAGATCACAATTTATTCTGTTATTTTAATATTTATATCTTCATCTTAAAGTTAAATCAGCTCTTTATCTCATTAATTATAGATATGTTTTTATCTGAACAAGAATTTTGATTTAGAAAGAAAAGACATAACTACTCTTGCTAGATATTTAGAGAAAAAGCAAAGACTATTACTTATGTAATTGGATCATTGAAAATACAGTCATAAATTAGTTATTATTTTGAAAAGTTAAAGTAAAATATGAGAGTGAGAAATGATCATTGTATGCAGGATATATAGTATTAAACCCCTAAAACATTACATGATCATCATTTCCTACGTGTACCCAAGCTGTTAAAACAGTAACAAACTCTCTACACAGCAGTGCCCCATATGGAGAGTTTGCTATTGTTTTAATAGCTTGCATAAGCGTACGAAATGGTGATCATGTGATGTTTTAATTGTTAATACCAATTCTGCCTATAGGATGATTGTGACTATGGTTATTTAAAAACCAGATATCAAAATGTAAAGATACTGAACTGGGTTCAGATCTGTATAAGTGAATTAGCTCGGATTGAAAATATTATTGTTTTTATTATGGGTTCATAGCTTTATAGTTAATTGAATAGGTAAAATGTGGCTGTTGGAAGGTTGCATTTGATCCAAAGATTTAGTGGGAAGAGCTCTCAGACCAAGGTTCCTCACTGATGAAATCCACAAGCTAGAAGCGTTAGATGCAAGGGTCTAGGTACAGTGCTCACAGATCTTAAAATTATTCTTTGATGAAAGCTACAAGTTAGTTAGAAATTAGTCTGGGGATATTGGATAAGTAGGCATTAGATAGGGATTTTATGCGCACACCTAGTATCCATTGACTACTATGGCTTACACTGGGTGGCACTACTGTTTGGAAAGTTTGATACTATAAGATATAAATATGTGTGCGTAATGTTAAATGTAAATTACTACTTTAATCGTTTTTTAATTTAATTCTTAAGATGAATTGGGTTCACAAAAAGGGGGGGGGGGAGTAGTAGTGACAAAAGAAATATTTATTAATGATGTGAGATACCTTCAGATAGTGAGAGTAAACCTACTGGAATAGGAAGCTGCATTTGTGAAAGAAGAAAGAGACAGACGGTAAAGAAGAGTGGTAGTTAAAATAGAAGTGTTATGGCAGGTGGTGCTTTTAATTAACTTATAAGAAGTAGTGAAAAAGAATGTGTAATGAGAATTCTGTAATATAAAAGACAGTTTTTATTTTGCAGATCAATCAAGATGTAATTAAGAAAATAAAATCATTAGTTTTGTATGATGTCAAAACTTATATAAATAAAGGATGAAACAAGACTGGAGACTTCTGTTGTTTGGATTTGAGATGATGAGTTTGGAAAAAAAAATGAAAAAGATGTATTAGGTAAAATGGTGAGAGTGTGTAGGGGTGGAAAAGAGTGAATAGAAAAATTATGTTTTTGATTTCTTAGACGAATAATTTTAAGAAGGGGGATGGTCTTTATAATTTGTTGAGCCGTACAATAAAGAATCGAGTCTTGAAGAAGGTCATTGGGAATCCTAATCTCAGATAGCTAAAATCCTAATCTCAGATAACTGAAATATGAATTAATTTTGGGAATCCTAATCTCAGCTGAAATCCTAATCCCAGATAACTGAAATATGAATTAATTTTTATCATAATGAGGTTTTAAAATATTTGTCTAATATAACAGGCAGACTAAAATAAATCAGTTTTACACTATATTTTAGACCCAAGATAAACTTTTATAAGAAATCGGACGTTTTTTAAAATGAAAAAGGAATAGAAATGTTTTTCATTTTTTTTTTTTACAACACACATTTGCTGTCTAAAAGTAGTTATTTGAGGAGATAAATCAAACATGTAAGGATCAATGTCAAGATATACATATTTGTTGATGCATTTCATGGATTTTTATATCCATGCTGACTCATTTAAATTATATTTTATTTTAACAATTTGTTCTAAAATAGGTTTTACGTTCTGTACAATCAGTTATACACATTTTTTCTTTATTTAGTAATTTTTAATTCTTTTTTACTGTAATTACTATTTTTTATGCATCTATGCAAAATTATTAGGATTTTGAAATTCTCTGCTTTGTCTATGTGCCTCTAAAGATGATAATAAATGAATAGTCTATTAGTGTTTGCATTCATACTGACTTAACACTGCAAGAGTTATGCCGCTATCATTGAATTTATCATTTACCAGATTTTAAAGCACGGTGATGGCTTCTTAAAGTATACTTATGTAAAGGATGCCAGGCATTAGTCATTCTAGCTGACATGGAACAAATCAACCCTAGCCAGGATTATGGTACGAGAAGAGAATATGTGGTGGCCATATTGAAAAATTAAAAAAATTAAGGGATTTGCTTTGGTTATATTTACAATATAACTTTTAAAACATTTGTGATAAAGATTACTAATTACAAAATTTTAGATATAAGACGTTTTTGTGAATTGTGGGATATTCCATAATTTAATTTTTTACACTATTCGAGCTTTGTCCCATATAAGATCTCTTTGTAAGGTGGAATGTTAACAATTGTTTTCCATCTTTCATGAAGATTTTTTTTGGAAAGTCACATGATATCCAAGCACCCAAATGGCCGGCTGTCTGAAAAAACAGGCCCCTTTCTTACACAAAGTCATTATTTAATTATTATGATCAGTATGAAAAAAGTAGAAAATTATTGATTTTTCTTTCTAATTTTATAATCTTTTATTCTTAGATTTCATAGTAGTTGTTAAACAAAAAAGAGAATAGTTATTTAAGTTAAATTTGGACCTGTAATCATGTAAATTAAATGCTATCCAGGAGATGAATGTCAAGAGGGTGATATCAAAGAAGTACATATTTTTATACTCTTCAATTTTAATTGATTACGAGAATAAACAAGAATATTTAAAACATATTCATTTTTACAAAGATATGGATTCCCTGAGGAAAATGTATTTGGAATCACTGAAACATTTTTTGAAGTTATTAATAATGTTAGCATGTTCAAAATTAGGAAAGTTTCTGATTGGTTTCAAAATATACAAATACAAAAGGCTATTAATAATTTTCATTACTCATTTATTGGACTAGAGATTATCCAATAATGAATATTTTTGTAGTGTAATCTTCACCACACCACTCTCACGCATGATAGGGACTGGTTTCTATTTGCTTTTAACATCTTGTGGAGGGATGCAATTATAAACATATGACCAGAGACATGTAAAAAAGATCTATGATCCATCCCTAAGATGCACATTTCATGATCTATGATTCCTAAGATGCACATTTCATGCTGAATCAGCATTCGTTAGTTGGACTAGACTATGATCTCTTACACATACCTTTATCATTGTTCGCTATACATACAGGGAGCAAATTACTACAGTTTAATTGATAAGTGTCAAACATGTTTTTTTTCGCAACTTTTACCCATATCACTTACTCAAAATATCTTAATAAATTTTATTAATCACTCATTAGACTATCTATTGTCTAATAATGAATAATATTTCTGTAATACAATTTTCGCTACACCACTCTCACACAAGATAGGGATTGGTTTCTATCCACTTTTAAAACACTGTGGAGTGATGTAGTCGTAAACATATGACCAAAGACATGAAAAAGATTAATGAGCTTCAAGATGCATATTTCATGCTGAACCAGCATTTCTCTACAAGTTGTTAAAAGCTGATAGAAACCAGTCCCTACTTGCGTGAGAGTGGTGTAATGAAAATTACATTGCAGAAATGTTAATCACAAAGGCTATTGTTCATTTCAAAAAAAGAATTTAAGTCAGATGATGCCATGAATCAAAATAGTTTTTAGATGTCTACATGGAGTTTTTACTAAAAAATTGCAAGCAAATATTTTTTATCCATAAAAATATTCAAATAAGTTGTGTTTATTTTACATGCAAACAGATCTTTTTTGTCAACAGCTAACCATTAATCTATTCTGGTTAAAAGAACCAAAACAAACAGAATTTTTCTTTGTTTAAAAAATCAGACTATAATTCTTATACTAAGGATTTATTTAGATACTTTGGTTGTGTTCTGATCCATCGTGTCAGCCGTGGGTTGGCGCTATTTCTAGATTAATTTTTAGAAATATGCCATTTTATGGGAGGATGTCCCGCATGATTTAGACAATGATAGAGTGATGCATTAAAGAACTAAAGTTTTCAGGAGTTGGGTATGTTGGAGTATTTTACTGATCCTCCCATTTTGACATTTGAATATCACATAACCTCCTGAAAAACTGAAGTTGCAATTACTATTATTTGTAATGTAAGGTGAATAACTTAACGTTTTAATCTATAAACAGATCTTATATTGAATGAAGCTTGGATATCTGGGCTCTAATATCATGATCTTACTAGTGATTAACAATGTCATTATTTGTTTTATCATAGAAAAAAATAATTAAATGATAGATCTATTTTTAGCATAATATATTAGGAATGCCATGATTAGTAATTATAAAATGTTAATTAGTATTTGTCATGAGTTGGTCATTATTTGAAATATTCGAAGATGTGCTACATTTTAAATGGAATACAAATGTTAGGAAATGTTTTTAAAGAAAGGTCTATCATATTCTTTTTTCCATTTGGTGATAAGTTTAAATTTTAAAGATAAATAACAAAACATAGTTTGAATTATGTTCATTATCCTTCTGCTAAAATATTATGTGATCGTATCTTTCATTTCTGAGTTTCCATTTGTCATTTATGGTGATGACCATTATATATATCTTGCTTGAAAATATATATATATAATGTAAAACCATAAAACAATACAATACTAGATAAAATCCAAAATTTTACCAAAATCCTTACACAACCATGGTTACTACAAATAGATATTCTCAAGAGAAAATCAAACTAAAGAAACAAACATATATATACAAACAAACAAACCTTCCATAATTCATTTCAAACACCACCTTCTCTTAATATCAAAAGATGTCTTCATAAGATTGATAGTCTCAGATTCAAGAAGTTTTATCATCAAAGTCTCCTTTATTCTTCTTTTTAATTCATTCTTTTAAAAAAAAAATTACCGATGCATTGTTAAACAATATTCTATGACCTGTATTCAATTCATGAATATATAAAGCTGAGTTAAAATAACTGTTTAACTCTACTTATATTTAACTCAACTTATGTGAACCTTAATTCTTTTCATTAAGGCTAAATTTACTCTGACCTACATAAAACTTACCACAACTACATGGAATCTTATAAACAATACCAGGAATAGACCTACTATCAATAGTCTGCCTTGAACCATTAAGTAATGAATTCAAATGAGAACCTTTTTTCCATGCAATCTTCATTTCTTCTAACTAATGACTATTCTTATAAACCAAATTATATATTGAAGACTTAAATGGTCAAGACATATACTCATTATCCTTACCAACAAAATTCTTACAAATCACGACTATAATAATTATTATTAAATACATTTCTAATAAAATCATGATTATAATCCAATTCTACATAATCAGCAGCAAATTGATCTCTTTGAATATCAGCATTATCATTAAGCCTTTTAGTCCTACAACAAAAATTCAACAAAGACATTTTTTTTATGCATAAAAGACTGATAGCTATTAACGCTAACACCAAAAATAATTAATTTAATTATAAAATTAAGCATAATTCATTGGTATTTCTTAAAATATTTTGGTTATATTCATTGGAAGTATGTAATAATATATTATAAAGTCCACCACAAATTAAAATCTTTTACAGTAAGATTTTTGTTTAGAAGTCAATATAGAACCATCTATGTTTGTCTGTTTTCTGAAAATGGAGAACTGGAAATAATTCTCTGCAGTTGAATTTGTAAATTAACAATTTCTTGAATGCACTTCTTAACAATAAATACATTACCAATTATTATCAATTATTAATTTTTTAATTTTTAATGAAGGTAGCAATTTTTAAATTTAATTAAATATTAATTTCATTTATTCAGTAAAAAGAATCATGGTATAATGAAATTCACCCATTTCTACTCCCCCCCCCTGCACACATTACATCTTTAAATATAACTGCAAAACTTCCAATCTCTATATGCACTTAAAAATGACACCATCCAATGAGTACTTCATGAAATGGGATACTTATACATTGAATCATAATAATTTTCTTTGAATAAATACTAAATTATGATAATGATGAAATATATAAGAAATAATCTAGATCAATTGAGTATGGTTGGTTTAGCTAAAAATCCATCTTGAAGAGCATGTCTTTTTTCGAATACTTTTATCTATAAGCTGTAAGTATATGTGGAGATTGGAAGGTAGTATATCTAAAACTCCCATAATCTCAAAGAAGTTTACCATTGATTTAAAATATCACATGATCTCTCAAATGCTGACTCGTATTTTTTAAGAGCATTTTTCACTCTAAAAATCTAGTATAAACTTAAGTATCAGTTGCATACCAGATGGTTTAATATTATAAAGTTTCTTCTTCAGATCAAATGAAGAAATCAATAGCCAGAAATTAATCAGTCTGAAGATAGCAATCTTAAGATGGCAATCTTATATCCCTATACTATCTGCTATTCATTGATTACTCAAGCTTACAGTAGATGGCTCTAGTTATTATGAAAGTAACTGATATTTGAAATATTCAAATCAACCACTTATTGTGATAAATTATATTCTATATGATAGGTCATCATATTGAATTGTTAAATGAAAAATAAGTTTCAACTTTTTTTAATTTCAGATAGCATAATACACGATTCATAAACACAGCCATAAATTATATCTTCTGTGTTCGCAATGTGTGTATAGTTGAAAGTATATATACAAAATTAAAATTCTATAGTAAATTTGCCAAAAAAATGTATGTTGCAAATTGCGCTTTACGCAAACAAGTGACGCTCAATATTAAGAGAATTATCAGGCTGAGCACTTTTGGGAACCTTTAGCCCCCATATTCATAGCCTATCTTAGGAGTGTCAGCTTGAGTTGTGATTTTAAACAACTGGGTAGTAATTTATACAAATTTATTCAATGTCTCATATAGTCCACTTTCTAGAGATGTCAAAGCACAATTCTTTACGGTTTAAAATCACAACTCAAGCTGATGCTTCTAAGATCGGCTATAAATATGGGGACTAAAGGTTCCCGAAAGTGCTCAGCCTGATAATTTTCTTGATAGTGAGCCTCACTTGTTTGCGTAATGTACAATTTGTAACTTAGTGCTCAAAGGTGAAGTAGAAACAAGGATTTTATTTTTTTAAAAAATGTATATAAAAGTTGTTTAATTAATTAATTGTCTTGAATCGATTTCCAACTGAGACAAATTAAGGAGGAAAAAATCAGACTCTACTTCCATTTTAATATTCAGCTATCACTTGGCCATGTAAATAATTAATTCCTTATGTAATCTTATGCATAAAATCCATGTGAATGTTTGTAAGACTGTGACATGTTTCCTGCGAATGTATCTTTTTCCGTAATGCTCATGTCAAATTCACAACCAATTAAAAAAAAACTTATGCTATGCAAAGAAAGTAATTCTACCATTAACGAAGCATAATTTTTTTATGAATTCACATATCAAATATAACAACTATATTTAAAATTTTGAATTTGAATTTAGAGGCTTAATTTGATTATGAGTATTTTATTTAAAACGATTCTGCAAGCAAAAAAAAAAAAATGTTAAAACAACCGATTAAAAAAAGGTTTGACAAAAACGATAGCCTTTTAAGCTGGATAGGAAGTAATTCTGCCATTAATAAACCATAATACAAAAATGCCAGTATTTCAGGCAAGCAACATTTATCATATTTATTTAAATACACTGTACAGGTTTACACACACCTGCACATATCTAATGTAATATATAAGGTATTCAAACTCAGACTTTCACACAACCCTCAGCTCTTCATGCCATTTCATATTGCTGACACACCTGAGTCAGCAATATGAGATGGCATGGAGAGCTGAGGGTCATGTGAAAGTCTGAGTTCGAATCCCTTATGGGTCAGCAATATGAAATGGCATGAAGCGCTGAGGGTCATAGGAAAGTCTGAGTTCGAATCCCTTATATATTACACATTTATTTATATAATATTAAAATCTTTTGTTTAATTTACATTAAATCTTAAAAAAAAATGTTAATGCAACCAATTAAAAAAAAAAGATGGCCTTTCCAAAGTCTCTGAACCATTTTCAGGCCTGCTAGGAAGGAATTCTGCCATTAATAAACCATAATCAAAAATGACAGCCTTCATATATTTATCATATTTATTTTATAATGATAATATTTTTTGTATAATTTACATTAAATGTTTAAAAAAATTTGTTAAAGAAACCAATTAAAGAAAACATTGCTTTTATAGTCTGGGTACATTTGGTAAATAAATAATTTACATCTTATTAAAATGGACATATTCATTATTTTTATGTAATAGTTTTATAAAAGAAATTATATCTATCTGTTTTAATTCCTACCACTATCCCAACTTAAAGAGAGTTTGAGTAAAAATAATGGAGCTAGGCAATGTCTTTTTTCACACCACTCTGGAGCGAGAGTTTTACCTTAAAAATAAGTTCAAATTATGTCTGAAATGACTATCTGCAGCTATCTTGCAATATGGAAGTGCAACGTAGCCTGTTTTTAGAATACAGTATATAGATTTGATTTAGGAATTGCTCTGCATAGTTTGGGTAGTGATAGAGGGCAAACTGGAGTCAAGGTTTCATGGATCCTGCCCAGGTCTGTGTCTTCCGATGCTTGAACTTCTTATAAACTGTTGAGCGATAAAGCGATTTGATTATTTTTTATTATTATATAGGAATTAATGCCTGATTCCAAAATTGTTCATTTCTTTTTATCCCTCTTCCCCCATTTTTTATTATCGAACCTAATTCTAATGTGTATATAATCAATGTCATCATGCAATAATCCACAACTTTTTTTCTGGCATGGAATACAATCTCAAGTCCATGTCACATGATGGGCACCATTTTGCATTTCAAGTAAAAGTTTCAATGGAAACCTTTACAATAATGCACAAAATATTCAAACAAATATATTATTCTCAAATAGTTTTAAATTTTTTATACAAAAATATTTGACAATATCAACATTTAAAAGCAATAACAATAATTAGGTTTACTTATACAAAATATTATTCTTATCTTAACAGTCGATGTAATTTTTGGCAGTGCATGCCATTGGTCAATGTCAGCCATTGGTCAATGTCATAATTATGAGAATAAATCCTGTTTATAAACAATTATTGAGATGTTTATCAGTAAATGCAATCTATTGTTTGATTACTTATAATATTCATAGATGACAAGTAAGTTGAAGAAAAAATGATTTATATGCTGAGATTTTATATGTTTTTAACTTCCTATTTTTTATAGTCTCAACAATCTCATAACTCAATATACTCCTTACAGTAATGCCATATAGTAGTATTAAATTGTGTCTAAACTTTTTATAAAACTAAAAAGTAGAAAATAGTATACAATTTACCCAAACCACTGCAAAACTGTTTATTTGTACATATATACGCACATCTATGTTTCAACTGTCCTGCAATCTTCTTCAGAGCTATGATATAATGAACAAAATAAAACAAAATACATAACTATATAATAATACCGTAAAAAATGTAAACAAAAAACTAAAAACAACATAAAATATATTAAAAAAACTAATAAAACTGAAATAAATAATCAAACTTAAATAAAACAATATAAAATAAAATGTACAACATAAATAGAAAATAAATATAAATTATATATGTGTATTCCTAACTGTATACATATATTCAAGGACAACTATTACTCTAAATATATTATCTATTTTATCATTATTAACAATCTATTAACTATTTCTATTCTTCATAAACTTAAACTTTATGGTTATTAACCAATATTCTTTTAATTTTAAATCATGTAATATCTATTATTTCCTTACCCATTCATCTGTTAAAAATAATATTTCATATTTATTATTATTTTTTAATATCTAAAACCTATAAACATTATAATCTTTGAACTTACCCAGTTCATTTTAATTTTTTAATTAATTGTTTTATTTAAGTTTGATTATTTATTTCAGTTTTATTAGTTTTTTAAATATATTTTATGTTGTTTTTAGTTTTTATTTTATTGTTTACAATATATGTATTTTGTTTTATTTTGTTCATTATATCATAGCTCTGAAGAAGATTGCAGGACAGTTGAAACATAGGTGAATGTATATATGTACAAATAAAGAGTTTTGCTAAAAAGTGTTTGAAGTGGTTTGGATAAATTGTATTTATAGGACATTACAGCAAAAATAAAGAAAAGTGTGATTTTGGTAATATTTATAGAAAATAGTATATTGATAAAAAATTTATAGTAACATTTCTTCTTTAAAAACTTGTTTTTATTACACAAACTGTTATAACAAATTACATATATACTTCAAATATCCATTTCAACTATATCGTAGTCTTTATCAAGGGTCAACTTAAACAACTTTCCTTGATAAAGACTATATGATATAGTTGAAATGTTGGATATTTAATGTACATATGTAACTTGACATAATACTTCATGTAATAAAAACAAATTTTTGAAGTGGTGTTAAATTTTTTTCTATCATTGTGAATTTAAATGAACTATTTTTTTTTTTAAAAAAGAATGGATTTGTTTTTTAATAAGAATTAAAATATAAATTCAGTTGATCTACTCTACTTTGAACACTTTTTAGCAAAATCTTTTATTGTACATATATGTATATACAATCTTGGGTTTCGACTATCCTGCAGTTTTCTTCAGAACCAATATAATCTTACATTTCAACTGCCCTACAGCTTGCTCTGAAGAAGACTGCAGGGCAGTGAAAACATAAAATTGTAAATGCATATATGTATAATAAAAGGTTTTTGCTAAAAAGTGTTCTAAGTAGAGTGGATAGATTAAATTTATATATTATATTTTTCTTCACATAAATCTATTTTGAAAAGTGCACTAATAAATACGAAGAAAGTTATCTTCAGCTTTCACAAATAAGATCACGGGATGATTGTGTTTAGAAATCCACAAGTCAGATTTCAAAGAACCACACTCACTTTTTTATATCAGTGCTAATCTATTCAAATTAGGCATTAGTTACATATTTATTTAAATGATTCTTTGGGAATTCTAAGCACAATCAATCACACCATGCTTTTATTTGTTAAAGGTGAAGACAATTCATTTTTTATTTTTTAGTGCGTTTACATGAATAAAAACTTTTTTTTAAAATGTTTTTTATTCTCTCCGTCAGCCAAAAGTTCTCACTGTTTATATGAGATTTTAACTATGCCATTTTGTAAATCCAAAATTTCTAATTCAGTTGCTTCCTTCCTGTTTTAATATTTACTAAGGCAATAAACCTAAAGCATGTGCGGTTGAAAATGCAAAGGTAGCGATCTCTACAGGTCTTAACCACAAGCTTAAGCTGTTTTAAATAAATCTTGAAATAGGTGCAGATAATTTTATTACATTTAATTTACAAGGAAATGAATTTATAAAAAAGTTTGACCATTTTATGCATTTTATAAGAATTATTTTAGAAATTTATTGAAATGTATTAAAAATTATTATATAATATAATAAAATATATTCGAATACAAATATAATTTATATACTTGGAGTTTAGATGTAATTATAGGGGGACTTTCAAACTCCTTCAATTATTTACTCTATCTCAATTTTTTTGAAAAATTGTTTTATTTTATTGAAATAAAAATATGTTATTTGTATTAAACCATAATGGGTACTTGTAAAAATGCTGACAACTGTCATGGCAGCCATAGCTTATAGGATTAGTATTCACTGCAATAAGGTATGTTGAGAGATATATAAACCATTTTGTTATTTGTGTACGATTTATTTATATATGTCTGTATGTTTACAGCTCTGAAGAACACTGTTGTACAGTCGAAACTATTAACATAAAAATAAATAAAAATCTGTATTAAGTAAACTGATTTATTTAGTTATATATCTAGAACCCATTTTGAATTATTTTTATTGGGAATTATTTTTTAAAAGTGTATTTGTGAAGTATATCAATCACACGGTACTAAATATTGGGTTCACAATACTCATCTTAAACTTTTTAGCCTGTGCTATGGTAATTCATGAAAAGTTTGATGTTGCAGCATTGAAAGTTTAGGATATTATTAAAGAAGGATCTGAATAATGAATGAAAGAAAAAAAATTAATGATTTATCATTTACCATATAAATAGGAATGTTTTTTTTTTTTTGTATAGGAACTGAATCTTTTGCAGAATTTTCAAATTTTTTTTACACATGTAAAGGAATGTTTTCCTGAAGGTTTGTGATAAGGTGTTCTAGTTGTATTTTTATACTGAACCATTTTCATCATCTAATATGTGTATGGAATGTCTTTAGAAAATTTTTAACTTTATTTAAATATTCCAAATACATTCAACTGTTAGTAACAGCACATCAAATAGGTTAGTATATGAGGTATTAGTCTCTCTTCTTCTTCAGGTGTTGCTAGCCAGACTAGTGACAGTACTAGCATGGGATTTAAACCCGGTTTTTTGGATTCTTGAGTATTGAATTTTAAGATAATGCTCTAACTAAGTCATTTTGCAGGATATGTCTAAGGTATGTACCAATGAACATATGTTCAATTGGGAAAATACAAAAATATTGGATAAAAAAGAAATGATACAAAGAAGAAAATTTAAAGAAGCTGCTCACATGACAATGGCAAAAAATCCTGTAAGTCAATCTAGTGTGACTATACATAATATATGGAACCCACTAATCAACTTTGCTCTTAGGAAAAAGTGGAGAAATCAGGAGGAACCTCATAGATAAGTATATGAAATTACTACAAACTGGATGGCTCAGTTGGTTAGAGCATTGTCTTAAAATTCATTACTCAAAAATCTAAGGACCCAGGTTCGAATCCCATGCTAGTACTGTTACCGGTCAGGCCAGCAACACCTGAAGAAGAGGGGAGAATAATAACTCTCGAAACATTGTACATATACTAACCTGTTTGATGTGCTATTACTAATAGTTGAATGTATTTGGAATATTTAAATAAAGTTAAATTTTTTTAAAGACATTCAATACACATATTAGATGATGGAAATAGTCCAATATAAAAATACAAATGTAAAGGAAAACTCTATTTTGGTAAGTAATTAATTGATTTTGTAAGTTGCATTGGTAACGTTTTCTTGTTTTTATTTTCTTGGGATGAAACTATTTATTTGGAAGAATGCTTTAAGAAATGTCATTTTTAGATTGTATTCTTTAAATTTAGCTGTGCCTTTAGAGAAACTAAACAAATGTCTTAAATTATAGGAAATATGCAATATAAAAGTAAATGTATCATATATTATTTCATGTATAAAAATAATTATGAAAAACCATAGTTACAAGAACTATTATTAACTTAATCTTTTGTGATTTGTGAGCATCAAACAGTCCAAAATGAAAGCCCAACATAACATTTTTAGTGTTTGAATGCTGCATGACTTCAAACGACTAAACGTTCAATTATACCGCAACAGATACTGGAACTTTATTAGAACAAAAAAATATTGGATATTCTAGTTAATTCAGTATCATTGATTATTGATAATACTATATCAAAAAGTTTAGACAAGTCAACTCACAGAATTTATAAAAGATGGTTATTAATATGTTATTTTTTAAAACAGTTAAATGACTTGACTAGTCACTTTCACCCATCTTTGATTTGGTCGGACATTTGAGGTAAATATTACGTTTGTTCATTGTTGATATTATTAGATGCTCAGAACCTTTTTAGGAATAAAATCTCTGTTCTTTGGAGATCTGAGGACTCCTCATATGATTTCATGATTTCTTTTTTAATTATAGAATCTATTAACTTGAAATGCATTTCGTTAGTAATTGAAAGAGATTTAATATTTAGAAGTCAAAAAAAAGGTTCGTAGCTGGTCACACATTGTCATATACAAAACATAGCACTTCTTATTATGTTTTAATTACTGATCTGGGTAAGGGCTTGTAGTGGAAAAAAAGCTCTACATGGTTTGGTGCATTGGTAGAGTGTTGGATTCTAGAGCTCAAGATTCCTGAATTGTAGGTAAATTATTTATATATTCAAATTATTAGGTTAAGTTTTAACCCACCCCCCCCTCCAGATCTCTAGATATTTTCGTAATTGACTTACTATTCATAGCATAGAATTATTCTTTGTGTGTGATATAGTAAATATATTTTCTCAATGTTATACATTTAAATTAAATTCAAAGATAAAATATATACAACATTTATAAATTATTAGAATGATTTAAACTTTAATCTTAAACTAATGTATTTTCTTTTATGTACTCTTTGTAAAATAAATATATTTTAAATAATATTATTAAACATACTTTTTGCCTGTGCAAATCGCTCTAACAATACATAACATTTTGACTAAAACATGCTCTTATATATCTTTACACATATATATATTTGAATGCTGTTTTAATCTCTTTTTAAAAATAGATTACCATTAATTTGAAATATCTGGTTTAAGAGTTTTTTGAAATATATGATATTTTCGAATTTCAATAATAAACCTTTCTCCCTTTTAATAAATCCAAACATTGCTGGAAATTAAATAATCATTAATTTTATTAATTACACTTAAGAACTTCAGGAACGGTACAAAAATTATCAAATGAAAGTAAGACTAAAGTTAAGTAGCAAAAAGGCTAAAATAATGTTCAGTGAATTTTCTTCGAAGCAGATAATAAAGATCGGTAGACATGAATTAGAAGAAGTTAATAAATTAAAATATCTTGATCAGATTATTAATACAGATGGAAATTAATCATAGAATTACATTTTATTTTTTTGAATGTGTTAGTTGTTAAGTTTAGGTTAGGGTTAGGTTTAGGGCTAGTGATGAGGACAAATTTCATCACAGTAGGTCTAATACTAAAGTATCTAAAAAATTACTTATATTTTTCTTATTTTTATATTAATAAGTTGATTTAATACAAAAAAAAAAAACTGGAAATATAATTCATTTTTGCAGAATTTTTCTTTCTTAAAAATAATAATAATAAAAATATTGTCAGCCATTTTGTTTTTTTAACATTTATTGTATGTCCCTGAAACTGTATATTTAAAAAAAAAAATTGTTTACCATGTTTAGTAAACAGAATAAAAGTACTGAAATAACTTATTATTAAAAGGAAATATGCCTGTGTGTTTTGAAAAGGAAGATTTTAATATATGTGTTAATCAGATTTACTTATGGATCTGGGACATGAACACTTGCCAAAAGAGCAATATAGTCTTCCAACCATTTAATAAAGTATGGAGAAATGTATGTTGGGAATAACAAGACAGATCAAAAGAAAAATATTTGGGCAAGAAAAAAAACAGACATCACTCACATCATTAAAAGAATTAAGAGTTTGAAATGGAACTGGATATATTGCTAGAAGAGATGATAATAGATGGTCAATTGAAGTTTTAAACTGGATCCCAAGAGGTTATAGAAGACCCAAAAAGAGACAACATGTGAGATGGATAGATGCAATGAGAAAGTTTTTTGGTATGACATGGAAAGTAGATGTTCCCGATGGGAGAAACTGGATTAAACTTGGAGAAATCTTCATCTTCCAATGGATTGATGATGATTGAAAATGATGACGATTATATAACGCGCCATGTGCTGATATCAATTCAAAATTTTTAAACAGCAATAATTAAAATAATAGTCAAAACAATACATATTATTTTCTCCGGATAGAAGTTTTTGAAATTAAAGATGTTTAAATTATCGGTAATTTACCTATATATAATTTTGGTTTGAATGTATATATTTTTTTATTAAATGAACTAACATTATAGAATATATTATATATATGTTGGATAGTATTCTTTCTTTGTTTAGTATTTTTGCTCGTCTAATCCTCTTTCTGATTTCAAAAGAAATAAATAACTCTTACATATCTGCTCTTTGTTATTGATATCTTCTTTGTAACAGTAGTATGACTGTTCGCTACATCATTCCCCGTTTTAATCTCTTTTTTTCGTATACTTATCGCCTTTTCTCTTTAAAATTTTAATATTCAATTATCTTTGGCAATGTTCTATTTATATATTGACGATCAAATTATTATTTTTTATTTAGCAGATTGCTTTTTTTATTCTTTACTGTTGTGTAGTAATTAATTATTTTTTTAAATTTTAAATTAGAAAGTAATTAATCTTTTTCAAAATTTGACAAGTGATGGACTTCTCCTTTATCAGATTTCTAGATCAGGAGTTTCTAGTCTTCCCTATTAGCCCTCTGGATCATGAGTAGAGTCTTCCCTCTTGATCTGGTTTAAAATAGAAATCTAATAAAGCTTAAAACAAAAAAAAAAAATTATAATTACTGTGTATAATCCTAATTTGAATAATGTAATTAAAAATATAAAATAGTTTCAAATTACGTCTTAGTTTTGTGTATGTGTGTGCGCGCGCGTGTCCATAATATACATTAAACTGGATCATGTGGAATATATATATTGTGGCATTTAACTTTTACGAATAATTATTTGATGTAAAAGATCTGAATTGTAGTAGTAGTTTTAAATTACGTCTTAATTGTGTGTGTGTGTGCGCGCGTGCGTGCTCGTAATATATAATAAACTGGATCGTGGAATATATTTTTTTTATGTGTGGCATTTAACTTTTACGAATAAATTATTTGATGTAAAAAATCTGAATCGCATAGCAGATAACCTTTATGAAATGACAAAGAAGTCTTTGTTAAGAAAAGTCTTTATTATGCACTGGAGCTAATTTTAATAAAAAAAGCGACATGGAAATTGATATTTAAATTTGTCTTTGTAATATATATATATATATCAAACATTATATATACATATAGTATTTTTTGCCTGAAAGTTGTCAAAATAATTGCATTGATCGACCAAATTACAAAAACTGATCACTTATTGGTATCAATTTGTTTCGATTCACGAAGTTACTTGGAAGGTTAAATGACATTGGAATACTAAAATGATAGCCGGGACATAGTTGTTCAATTGAACAACTGATTTTTTAAAAACTGAAATCACACCTAACTCTTGAGTCTGCTACCCTCGTTATTGGGCTAACTACTCAGAGTTACACTTAAAAGTATGCAGCATCTTAATCTATGACATAAACTCAGCTTTCATAAAAATATTTTTGATCTTAATTAACATATTTTAAGTGTATGGATGGACATAGGCACCATCACATCTTTAAATTACCCAGTTTCCTAATGCATTCTTTTATTATATTTTTAGTATTTTTGTATATTTACATGTGTGTCTATAGATATACACATGTCTTTTTAAAATTAGTTTTTAATTTTTATTAATATGAATAAGTATATGAGTACAAAATAATCTTTATATATATATCCACATTTGTTTTTACAATCATATATATGGATGTTTTACTTAGTTTTAGTTTGATTAGTAAACAATGCAGTCTTTTTTTTTTTTTAAATGTACACTAAAATAAATTTCTATTGGTTGCTTAAATTTCCTTTGTAAAAATATTTTAACCAATACGTGTCAAATATTGTGACACAGGATCTGTACTTTTTGCACAAAGCCTGTCCTCCGGTTGAAATATAAAAGTAGTTTTACACACGTTATTTTGTTTGTATTTTTTATTTTTTTTGTATATATTTCTTTTAGTCTTTATATATTTTTTCAATAAATAAATACTGTATATGTATTTCTAAAACAACTCGCCTTAGTGCAGTATACCTTTGATTTTAATTTATTTTTCTATGACTATGCGTAAGTATAGGGGATTTGAACTCAGATTTTCAAGCACCCTTCAACTATCCACACTATCTCATACAGCTGATACACATGACCACACACACATGTAGAAAAGATAAATAATCACCAATATACGTATTTCATGCTAAACCAGTACTCATCAGTTGGTCCAGATTATCATCTCCGATTATCATCTCCCACACACATATATAATCAATGCTCAGTTTATATTAAGATAGCAAATCTTCATACTTTAGTGGACAGACTTCAATCTACTTTAACCGCCAAGCCTTCAGCCATCAATACCATTGAAAATCTGATTATGGAAAACCCAAATCCCATGCTGATGCCAATATTATTGCCATGCCCATGTTGGCATCAGGATGGGATTGGGGCTTTCCATCATCAGATTTTCAATGGTGTGGATGGCTGAAGGCTGGAGTAGATTGAAGCCTGTCCATTAAAGTATGAAGAGTTGCTATTTTAATATAAACAGCACCGATTATATATATGTGTGGGAGATGATAATCTGGACCAACTGATGAGTGCTGGTTCAGCACGAAATACGTATATTGGTGATTATTTATCTTTTCTACATGTGTATCGGTGGTATGAGATAGTGTAGACAGTTGAAGGGTGCTTGAAAGTCTGTGTTCAAATCCCCTATATTTACAATTAAACTCCAGGTATATGAAGAATGCCCGCATTTCAAATGTTATATCACTTAATAATTCAAGACAATATTTAATTAATAAAAAAACTGGAATTAGATGTTCTTGTTATTTGTTGGATTGAAAATCGATGATCACATTATTTAGCTTTTATGGATGCCAGCCTCGCGCAAGCCAAGTTACTCTTTGATCACAATTTGATAGTTCTTTTTATCCTGATAAACCTAAACGTATTTTGTATTTCCACTTGTAATTTATAAATAAATATTTTGATGATTGTAGGAGAATAAAAATGTGTTTTTACAATAAGTTTCTTGAATTCATCTGTATTATGGAATAGTAATCTATGATATACTATGAATGTTTAAATATTAGAAATTAGTGAATAAACCAAACTGTCAAAGTAATTTTTTGTTTTTTGTATTTTTAAGAGGATTTTTATTTTCGTTAGAATGTATGAAGATTCTATTATGTTCTATTACAAAAATAAATGTACTGTACAAATAAATTCACAGTCATTCAGAAATTCATATTTTTCGTGAATCTATTTTTCAACACTTTCCTTGTAGCTCTTTTATAGGGAGGGATGGGGACTCTTAAGCCAATGGCTCTTCATGTTAAAAAGTTTGCCGAACCCTCCTATACATGATCTGAGCTATTAATTCGGTTTTTTTTGTTGTTAAAATTGAAGCAAAATTCCTACTACACCGAGAAAATTTAAGTAATGAAGAAACTATTACAGATTGTTAAATTTTTATAATTTAAAACATTTTTCCTTTTAGAAATATTAAAAAGTTACATTTTTTTATGCTGAGTAGAAAGACTTAATTATTTGTAAGTCTTCAACAATTAAAAATACTGCGTCCGTGCCCATTATATGATACTGTTGAGGAGTTGATCATTAATTGTCAAACTAAAAACTGGTTTTTCTTTAGTAACATCTTTTACGGTTAACTTGTTTTCAAAAAGGAGTAAATTCAGTTTTTTTCAACATTTTCCATGTATGTGCATATTCACGCAGTATGACATTCAATAAATATATGTGCCAATCCCATAAACATCATTTACCATAAACCTGATAAAATCTTATTTTATATATATCTGAGCACTTATAGTATATATGTGTGGGAGATGATAATCTGGACCAACTGATGATTGCTGGTTTAGCATGAAATACGTATATTGGTGATTATTTATCTTTTCAGCATATATGTGTTTGAGTGTATCAGTGTTATTAGATAGAGTGGAGAGTGGTGGGTCATGTGAAAGTCTGTGCTCATATACCCTATATTACATATATAGACCCAGGTATATAATAAGCATGTGTTTCAGTTATTTTACATAAAGTGAATTTTACTTAACTTTATTAGAAAGCACGAAAGAAAGTAATCGTATAATTATGGGATTTTTTTCCCCCATGGGTCATAGAATCGGCCGGGAAGCAAACCTGCTAATCCGGGACAACTGCTTGTAAGGCGGCTGTGCTGACCTTTCGATCACTGACGCTTGATGTAATTATGGGATTTAAAGTCGTAGATTATTTTTAAAGTAAAAAAAAAACAAAAATTATCCTCAAGTAGATGTTTTTATTAATTAATTTTAAAATATTTTTACTATTAAGTAATCAATAATATTCATTAAGACTGTAGTCTCAAGCACATGCGTATAAAATGCGATATAGGGACCTCTACAGGTCAAAACCACAAGCTTACTCATTGGAAGAAAAGAAGGGAACCCCCAGATGAAATCATTTGTCAGAATAGTTATCTAATTATTAATTAATATCATTATAAATTATGGCCATATTCATTTAACTTTCTCAACGTCAGAAGTAAAGCTAAATACAAAAACAATATTGTCATTATTGAATATATGCTTTTGTTTTGATTTTGTTCAAGATGTTAAAATATAAAATTTGTTTCATTAAATCTCTACCAAAATACAAACAAGTATTATGTATACTTAACCTTGATGTAATTAAAGGGGATTTGAACCCAGAATTTCATGCACACTACAGTCATCCACTCTATCCAATATAACCGATACACATGGCCACATACACATGAAAAAGATAAAGGATCTTTAGTATATGTATTTTGTGCTGAACCTACTGATTATATATATGTGGGGGAGATGATGTTCTGGACAAACTGATGAATGCTGGTTCAGCATAAAATACATATATTGGAAATTATTTATCTTTTTCATATGTATGTGGTCATGTGTATCAGTTTATATTGGATAGGGTGGATGACTGTAGGAAGCTTGAAAATCTGGGTTCAAATCCTCTTTAATTAAATCTCTATCAATATATCTTATTATTTGTTTCTTCATTGTTAGAATGATCAATTATGAGTAGTTTCTAATGCTGATAATGTAGACACTATTGTAGTGATCTTTAGATTTCCGGAAATTTGCTAAGTGATTTTAAAGTAGTGATAAAAGTTGGATTATTTTACTATTAAATCTTACTAGCATAATTGATGTATCAAAATACATGACTTTTGCAGCTTAGTTTTTTCTTCTCAACTCATACATTGGCGAGCAACATAATTCTTGGGCCTTCTCTCCATTGCATTTTTTTTTTGTAAACTATTAAGAACATTTTCCTCTAGCTCTATCCATATATTTTACTCTTAAGTCTTCCCTGTGCTGGCTTTTTCTTTATTATTCTCTCCAGTAATAATGTACATCATTTCAATGTCTTATCAAATGACCAATCATGTTAGTTCTTTTTTTGAGGAATGACTTCCAAAAGACATATTCTCCAATCATACTCATTTCTGTATTTTTCATCCCAGCTGTTCATGGCATCCTCATCTTGTGACTTAATAGCATCTCACAAAGGCTCAATTTTTTTTTTGTGAAAGCAGTGTCCATGTTTCTGAACCATATGACATCACACTACAAAATATTTCTTGCAGAGTTATTCTTAATTTAAGAAGTAATGCCATATAATAAATGTATAATTACTTAAGCTATTTAAGTTTTAAATTATTTTATGTTGAATAATAGTGAAGTTTGATACATTTCTGTCTTTGTTTTAAAAGCCCATAACTATGTATTTTATTTCAAAATGGGTGTCAAAATTTCTCTAGCTTTCTATTAAAATAAAAGTTTTTATTTCACTTTTGAAGACCCTTCATTTGGCCATTCACAAACTCCTTTTTTTTTAAAAAAACTTCAATATTAAATTACAATAACTTATCTACAACTGCCAAATTTTTCACACACATTTATTTAACAACTTCATTTAAGATAAATAAATTAATCCCTCTCACTTATTTTTTAGGCTAAAAATTATTACATTATTGTTAACCCAAATATAAAATTTAAATTTAATTAAAAGAATAATGTATTTATTCTATCTGTAACACAATCACATATTTGATGCAAATAAAAGACAATATTAGTAAGGCAATAAACCTCAAGAATGTGCGCTTGAAAATGCGAAGGTAGGGACCTCTACACATCTTAACCACAAGCTTATGCTATGGAAGAGTGAACATTCTTGAGGTCTATTGCCTTGCATTAAATAAATTTATAATTACAACATAATCTAAATAAAGGTAGACTTAAATTGCACTCCCTGAAGGATCTATTGCAATTTTACTCATTATTAGTTGATTCATTCAAGAGAGAAAGCTTGTTTAAGCTTAGATTCCTAATCGTGTTACATGCATTAATTTTCATTAATTTAAATAAATTAATGGAAATTGTAATAACATTTTTATATAGAAGATATACTTAAAATTTTTATTTTATCACAAAAGATCTTGAAAAGAGCTAAATGACAAATCCGCCACAAAGGACATTTGAAAAGGGTCAAATGCCCCCCCCCCCCGCCCCCCTAATGCATTTATGACTGAATCAGCTCTCTTCAGCTGTCCTGGTCACATATCTTCATTATCTTTATTTGTTATTAACCAATATAATATTGATTTTTCCCTTCACTTGTATATGCAATTCTTTTGCATACATATGTGTATATGTTTTACGAAACAGTTATTTATTTTCTTAATTTAGATGAATGCACTTCTAGTAATGAATACCAAAATGATGTGGTACTTGTCACAAAAAGTGCATTCAGCTAAAAAAGAAACACTTTATAAAGCGTGATTTTTTTTAGAAACAGAAGTAGACTACTTTTTTTTTTTTAAATAATGTTTTTATTTTTAACAATTTTTATGTAATAGCTAATATATATATTACATACCTTTAGAAAAGTCTGGATTGTAAATTAAACTGTGACTAGTTTAAGTATAGATAATACATTATCAAGATATTCCAAATGCTTTTATCATTCATAAGTTTTAACTTTAAATTAGATTTTAGCATTTTTTGAACTTCTTATAATCAACAAATAATGTGAGTCTTGCATTGGTGGTCAAGAGGTCAGCGTGACTGCCTTGCACTTGCCCGGGTTGCGGGTTTGCATCCCGGCCGATGCTATGACACGTTAAAAAAAACAAAAAAACAAATAATGTGATGGTCAAACTCATTATTTGCCTTATATAAAAACAGTTCAACTGTTGGTAAAAAAATTGAGTTTTTTTTTCTCATGTGTCATAGCATCAGCCGGGAAGTGAACCTGCTAACCCGGGACAACTGCTTGTAAAGCAGCCATTGCTGACCTCTCAACCACCGATGCTTGACAAAAAAATCCATACAAAAATAATGAATTTGAATTGTTCATTCTTTTTTATGTTTGAATAAACAGTTTAGAGAAAAATATGGAACTCTCTTATTTGTTAATCTTACCATGACTAGTTTAAGTATAGATAATACATTATCAAGATATTCCAAATGCATTTAACATTTTTAAGTTTTAATTTTAAATTATATTTTAGCATTGTTTGAACTTCTTATAATCAACGAATTATTTACCTTATATAAAAACAATTCAACTATTGGTAAAAAAAATTGAAAGTCAACAGAAATTCCATACAAAAAATGAGTTTGAATAGTTCATTCTTTCATGTTTAGCATGATAATCTGGACCAACTGATGAGTGCTGGTTTAGCATGAAATACATATATTGGTAAGATGTGATATGTTGGACTATTTCCATCATTTAGGAGCGAATGTTGAATGTATAGAAAATTTTAAACTTTATTTAAACTTTCCAAATACAAACAACTTGTTAGTAATAACACACAAATAGACAATACAGGTTAGTAATTACACAATGTTTCGAGTAGTATTAATCTCCACTCTTCTTCAGGTATTGCTGGCCTATATGCACAGTGACAATATTCGCTTAGAAGTTGAACTCGCACCTTTAGATTCTTGAATATTGAATTTAAGGCAAACGCTCTACCAACTGAGCTATTTAAGGCAAATGCTCTACCAACTGAGCTATTGAATAGCTCAGTTGGTAGAGCATTTGCCTTAAATTCAATATTCAAGAATCTAAAGGTGCGAGTTCAACTTCTAAGCGAATATTGTCACTGTGCATATAGGCCATCAACACCTGAAGAAGAGTGGAGATTAATACTACTCAAAACGTTGTGTAATTACTAACCTGTATTGTCTATTTGTGTGTTATTACTAACAAGTTGTTTGTATTTGGAAAGTTTAAATAAAGTTTAAAATTTTCTATACATTCAACCTTCGCTCCTAAATGATGGAAATAGTCCAACATATCACATCTTATAATATACCATCATTACAAACCTTCAGACAAATACATATATTGGTGATTATTTATCTTTTTGATGTGTGTGATCAACTGTATCAGTGGTATGAGATAGTATGGATGATTGAGGGTCATGTGAAAGTCTGAGTTCAACCCCCCTATATATTACATATAGAAGTGTAGGTATGAAAAAGCCCATACTATAGAAAAAAATTCATATTTCACAATAGTTTAGAGAATTTTTTTTTTTACATTTGGCAAAATAGTTTATATACACTAATCTTTATATACACTAATGTACTTATTGTTCTTATTATACTATTGTATGTGCAACTTGTTGGATTGATTTTGTGAGGTTGAATATGTACATATTTTAAGAATTTTTAAAACTGAATGTTAATTAAAGGGTTTGAACTTTTTAGTGAATTCTTCTATGGAAGCACTCATTCCATTGAATGCACGAAGCCCTCGTCCCTGATACATACATATGCAAAAGAATTATACGTAGCAATATCACATTAGTATAATTAATTTACAAGTGTCTAATTTCTCACACATACTCTTCAGTGACATCTTTTAGTGCATTCATGATACTAAAATATATATATATATTTTTCTTCATGTGTCAAAGCATCGGTCGGGAAGCGAACCCATGAGAACTGCTTGTAAGGCAGCTGTGCTGACCACTCAGACACCAACACTTGACATATATATTAATGTTTTTATGGCTTGAGAGTTCATAAGAAATTCGAGCACTGGAATTAATCCTGGAATTGATCCTGGAATCCCACATTCCAAAGTCTCCCACTAACAGTCTGACACTCTAACATTGTGCCAAATGACCCAGGGGGAAAATAAACAAATGGTTTCATTGTTCAAGAGTTCATAAAAAGTTTGACCATCATCATTTTAGAACTGGAATTGATTTCAGAACTTTTAATTGTTGTCAAAGTTTGTGTCCTCCTTTAAGTCCGACACTGTACGCAGGAGGTTACATTATTGATTATTACGAATCATTTATTAGGCTGTAGTTATTATATCATTTTTAGCCCAGATATAAACTTTAAACTTAATGGAAAAGTAACATATTTATTCTACCTAAAGGAGAACCACACAATTTGAAGAATGTATAGAAAGAGGGAGGTTTTAAAACGTAGCTCAAATTTTAGGTGGACGGAATTAAACTAATGATACCATGTGATTGCATTTAACAAAAATAAAGATGAATAAGTTTAAAGTTTATATCTGAACTAAAAGTGATGCCATAATCTCTAATCCAAGAGATTCCAACCATTTTGGTTCCCATATCTTTTTGGCTTTTAATAAATTATCTGGTACCCCTCCCCCCCATTCATTACACTAAGAAGTAAGCAGTTGGAGAGTACCATGCAGCAAGTCACACAAATGTGTAGGAAATGCAGATGCTACAAGCTTTGAAGTGGTGCTGATTTAGTAATTTCACTAGCTATCTTGAATCTCAGCTGGACATTTTGAGTTACTGGATCCTGCAGTAAGAAAAAAGGGTATGCAACCTCACTGTGACCATGTCCAAAAAAAGAGACCTGAAATGTTTCTAGGGTAATTAACAGACCACACCATCATGGAATAGCCAGAAATGTTGATAACATAACTATTTATATATTGATAGCATAATATGCTTATTTACTTGCTATTCATTATACACCCTGGACAAGCTTCCCATACCACCTGAAGGTATAAGTACCCCAGGTGTATTTACCTGAAAAGAATATTGTCTCATGAATAAATGTAAAAAAATTGGTACCCATAGATTAAGATATAGCAATTATATATTTATGTAGGATATAGTTTAAAGATGGAACAAAAGGAAATATTATTATAGGTACATGCATCTAGATTAAGTATATTCTAAAATGAAGTCCCGCCACTCCATTTAACCATTACAAAATGATACATTACTTTGTTTTTTGTATACTGTTTATATATAAAAAGTGTATTTATATGTTTGAAATGGGTACTGGTATATCCGGGAAAAAAAACACATGAAAAAGATTTTTAACAGAAGTTTAAAGTTTATATCTGATTAAGAATGATAGGATAATCTATAGCCTAATAAGTAATTACTAATAATCATTAATGTATTTATCTAAAGTGGATGGTTTCAAAGTTGGGAGTGCAGAAAGTTTGACACTTGTAAATCAAATTGTGGTATTAAATATATTCTTGTTTATATCTAATATCTGGCTACAAATTATATGATAATCTCTAATCTAATAAATGATTAGAAATAATCATTAATGTATTTATCTAAAGTGAATGATGTCAAAGTTGTGGGTGCAGGAAGATTGATACCTATAAATCAAAGTATACGTAAATAAGGCTATAACCTTAGTATATCCATCTTGAATGCTTAGTTATTACAAGAGAGACCTCTATAAATCTAAATGCAAGATTAGACTCTATAGAGATAAGAGTGACCCACTTTCATCTTCAACCTCTTAATAAGAATTAATATTTACAACTTTAAATCAAAGTATAATAATTTGGTTTTGATAAATTTTGAATTAAATGATGAAGACATATGTAAAAAATTGTATCTTGGATCAGCTGAATGATGCTGGCTGGTTGATCATGAATTGCATCTCAGGAAATCATTTATTGTTTTCAGATGTCTATTCATATATTTTGAGATTACATGATAATGTTAAAGCTTGAATTTTATTTAAAAAAAGATATTACATGTGGGAATAAAGAGATGAAGTTGAATTATTTCATGTTTTTATATTTATTTAAAAATCAGATTTATTAATTTTGTAACCGATAATCATTAATGCATTTATCTGCAGTGGAAGGTGTTAAAGTTATGTGTGCAAAAAAACTTGACACTTGTAAATCAAATTTAATACATTGTTAATAGTCTTCTAAGGTTGTCCTCAGTCACCCAGTACTGGTCATTTAATTTCATTTAGAATCTTGTTTTTAACTTGTATTCACCATGCCAACTTTGATTCAATGGTTATTTTCATTGATAGAAAAAAAAACGTGTAAGCTATCAGAGGCCAGACTACAAAGTAACTCGTAAATATCATGTTTAGCCCTCTTTAAGTTATTTTTCTAAATTTCATTGTAATCCATAGGAAAAGATAAACTAAGTTGTGCTACAGTTGACATTTGTGAAATAAAGTTCTTGATAGTTGGAATATTTATAATATTAATGAATAAATTAATCATTTACTTATTTGTTTATAAATAAATTTTCATCATTATCCCATTCATCAACTCTACAAGTTCTAAGGATTTTTGTCCATGTGGACTTCATTCTCTGTTCTTTTCCTTTCTGCCCCATTTTTTTAATCAGTGAACTCAACAAATTGTTTGCCTATGTGCATTTGCTCAGCAGTCCAATTGTTTTTCTCTTCCCAATTTTTGCAATAAATAAATTGTTTTCAACACCTCATAATTGCAATCTGGATCCTTCCTACTTATCGTTTAAACCACCATTCAATAAAACCATCACTCAAAGGCTTGAAATCTTTTTATATAACTTTTTCTAACTGACCAGTTGCACTTTTTATAAAGTCACATCTCAAAAAATGTTCAACACATTTTCTTTAAACCCAATCTTTAAGGATCATTAAATAATTTCTTGCTCTTATTAAAGACCTGTTCACCATTATGGCTTTCACTGTAAAATCATTGTGATCATCAGAACAACTAACTTTCTAAATATTCAGAAGCACTTAACCTCTTTTAACCCATTCTTCTCCACCTATAATAATATTACTTTGGACGTGGATGTACTGATTTTCATTCCAAATTTTTTTAGTAAACTTCACTAGTTCTAATTAATATTCTGTTCTAATTAATATTTGGTTAAGTTTATTCTTAATACCATAGTCATCTTATTGTCAGTTAAGCCATTAATTTTAGTAGAAGAATTCTATGTTATATTGAAAGTATGTTGTTGTACAGAATGTGAATAATTCCATTCTACTATCAAATTGTTCTGGTTTGTAAGCTATTATCAACTAATCTTTCCTTAAAACAGGCAAAACTCTCTCTACATATTGCCACTCAGTGCAAGCCGGAGTAATCAATGGATGCCAGAAGGCTTGTGCATAAAATCCCCATCTAACGCCTACTCATCCAATATCCCCAGACTAGTTTCTGGCTTGTGGTCCTCATCAGTGAGGAGCCTTGGATCTGAGAGCACTGCACCAGAAACTAGTCTGGGGATATTGGATGAGTAAGTACTAGATGGGGATTTGCCTTCTGACATCCATTGATTACTCTGGCTTGCACTCAGTGGCAATACGTATAGAGTTTTGCCTGTTTTAATAACAGTTATAAGCAAGTATAAGAAATGGTGATCATGTGATGTTTATTGGCTTATCCTTTCCTTACAATGGATAAAGCTTCATCATAGGATATATTTGTGAATAAACTTTGCAAACCAAAGTGTATCAATATGTTAGTTCTTTTAATTTTTATGTCTTGATATAATTCTACAAAATGCTTAGCATTCCTGACAAAGGATTGCATCTTGTATACCAAAGGATTTAGGAACTTTGAAAAGAAATGTTGACCTGTTTTGGCAAAGTGAATTTTTAGAACTAACAATAGATCTTAATGGAACATGTTTCTTATGGATATAAGTAAATATTAAACAAAAATGAATTTAGGTTCACTGCTTCTCTCATCTGAGATTTTTATTGGTAGTAATTTTTAAAAAGGTATTGATAAGTATGTAAGATTACTAAGAAGTTGCACATGGATCAGAAAGTATAGGATTATAGATGAGATTGAAAATACAGAATCTTTGTTTAATTACATGTACCCAAAATCAGAGTAATTACATTAAAGCTTAATAATCAAATCAGTAGGTATTAGATAATATAATGTGGTAATGATCATATTCACATGATCACCATTTCATACTAGCACATAATTGTTGTAAATAAAGGCAAAACTCTCCATACAGTAGTGCCACCTTGTGCCAACAAGAGTAATTGATTACTCTTGTTGGCACAAGGTGGCACTACTGTATGGAGAGTTTTGCCTTTGTTTACAATGATCATATTCCCAGACTCATTTTTAATTCCTGCCTTCATGAATGATTATTTAGAATTCAAAACTGGAACTAATGTGTTAATGTAACATTCAATTTGATACTTATGTATTAGATCAATTGCCCCTGTTTGTTTTGGTAGAATGCTGTATCTATTCCCAGTGGGGGTGGTGGTGTTTGCAATGACAGAAGGCTGTAGTTGTGACCTTTTAATACACGGCATATTAAAAAAGTCACAACTTTTAAAAACATTAAAAAGTCACAACCATAATATTCAGCCATCACAACACCCCCCCCCCTTCCACCACTGGAGAAAGGTACAGCAATCTGATGTCACAAACACAGACAGCAGATCTAAAACCTAAGGACTATCAATTTTTACTTCTTTATATTTTTCAAACTAATAACCTGAAATTTAAAAGAAAAATCTTTAGTTTTGAACCCCTAGCTTGCTCATTGTTATATAGATTTGATTCCATATCTGTTGCTATATATTTAAAATACCTCACTTTTATGCTGATAGTAGGGTAATTTATAAATCAATCCATTTGTCATCTGTCAGTTGCTTGAGAGGCACAGCATTATTTCTATTGTGTGATCCACAATAGTTCCTCTCAGTTAATATATTGGTACAACGCTTCTTTCCAAGCATTTCTCAGACTGGAATCAATCCAGAAATTGAGAGATTGCTTAAAACACTTAAACTATTTGCTTAGATTTGAACCCAAAAAGAGCCAAAAGGTTTTGAAAATGGCATTTTGTCGATAGATAACGGTGTCAGAAAAAAAAAAAAAATCTGCTGAGATAAACATGCTTCTTGGATGAGCAATTATAGTAAGATATCAAAGCAATTTTAGTGAGATATTAGAAGGTATAATGGGGTGTTAGATCATTTATAGTGAGGTATTGGAAAAGTAGTTATAGTGAAGTGTTGAAACACAGAGCTATGGGAAGAATAGTTGTAGTGAGGTATTGGAAGAGCATAAAGTGAGGTATCGGAAAAGAAGTAGTAGTGAGAGGTTGGAAGAGCAATTACAGTGAGATATTGGAAAATAGTTATAGTGAAGTGTTGAAAGAGCTGTTATAGAGAGGTATGGGAAAAGTAGTTGTAGCTAGATATTGGGAAGAGCATAAAGTGAGATGTTGGTAGAGAAATATTAGAAAGATGTTAGAAGAACAGTTATAGTAGAGTGTGGAAAAGCGTGATGGGGAGGAAGTAGATATATTATTAGATGATTTTTAGATAAACATAGTATGAGTGGAAAACAAAGGAATTATTCATATATTTATATATAATTCAAAAAGAGTAATCACAGATTTGAAAACTAGTTATTCTTATGTGTAGACAGTAGTTATTTTTTATTTCTATCATTTTCGCTGCGGCTTAAAGTTTAATAAGTTTTATTTTTAAAAATTAATTTTTTTGCTTGCGTTATTTAATAATTTATTTGTTGACCCACATATTTCAATTTCCTTTTCTACTTCCATTTTTTTTCTTTCACATTCTCCATCGTTCAATAGATCAGGGTGTGACCTAAAGATGGGAAATTTCAGTCTATTTTCATTTCGGAGCCATTAAGATATAGGAAAAAAAATTTGATTTTCTAATTAATATTCATGAATTTGGTTCAAAGGTCGGATGTCTGCTCCATATTGATCCTCGGCTGATCAGTGCCGACAGCCGGCAAGTTTATTCTGATTTGCCAAGTTCATTTACTAGCCATATAATATAAATAAATCACATTTATAAATATGTAATAAGAACAATTTATTTTCTAGTAGCCATAAAGTAACGTTTGCGAAAATCTGTCGCGGGTACGTTTTTGGGGAGAAAAATAAAATAAAATTATTTGGCAGATGGAGTCTAAAAAAATTCATTAGGCTTTCCGCTCATCTCGTCTTTCTTTTCTCTCTTCTATGAATATAGATTAATGATGCGGTGTGCTGGGAGAATTTAAATCTTGTGCACCTGAGGTTTGCTTTTAAAATAGTCTATGGAAAGGAGAGAATTGCGGACCACTGTTCTAAACTATTGGAGAATATTGAAAGAAGGGTAATTTGCGTGAATAAAATAGAAAATAATCGTGCGGTTATTGCTCCGGAGTTCGTAAGAAGTTCTATCATTGGTAATGATGGTTCTGGGCCGCGAACTCGGAGTTCCATATCCGCCACTTGGCCACTGCTGCAAACCACGCGGGACATTTGCACGAGTGAAATGAATTACATAATTGTACTTTATAGCGTTTCATTTTCTATAAACACGTATGGTAATAGACCGCACTACTCAGAATGCCGATGTTTTTGATCGCCAGACTTGTTGGCAGTTGATTCTTTAGAGTCATCAAATCTTATTTTGAAAGCTGTGTTAAGTAGCTGTAATATATATTTATTTAACAGGTTTTGAAAATTTAGGAGACTTTATTACTTCACTCAAGTTCGGAGCGGTTCTTCATCAAACTTTTCAAAACGTATTTTATTAAATCAATAACATTTTTTTTTTTTTTTATACCTTTGATCATGATTAAGTTAGCAGATGGTAAACTAAAGAAGCCGCAGTTCAATCATCATTAGTTAGATTAATGAGTTCAGACTGATTAAAAACTCTCCACAGACACATAATGCTTATCTTTGTTTTTACTTTAGAGGAGTTATTATTTTTCGATTGAGTTTTAAGATAAGTAATTTACAAAAAAATATCCTATGTATATACGCACTGGACCCGTGTTAATGTTGGAACGGGATATTTGAAGTTTGTATTCGCTTAAATTTTTCAATGGAGGTAGTACAATGATAAAATACCGCCGACGATGATCAGAAAATTTATTCCTTGATCGTTATTCTCCGTGCCAAAGAAAGCACATATATGTAGGCATGACTGATATATCTCAATGAACGAGAAGAGATAATTATTCTAGAAATTCGTTGGAGAATATTTGCAAACTATTACAGAAGATGAGCAAGTATTTTTATTATGAATAAAGTAATTGATTCTGTAAAATTTGTTTTCTGATATATTGCATAATGTATATCATACACGAATCTTTATATGTATGGACGCACATATAATATATATGTGCGTCTGTACATATCAACTGATTTATTATTTAGGAGTTCGTAAAAAAAAAAAAAAAGATCACCAGAAATGATGGCTAGGTCAAGATCTCAGGACCTTCAATTCAGAAGCTGTTACTACCAGTGCATTAAACAACGTAGGACGTAAATAAATTAGATGTCAGATCCAATCGTCATATGTCATACATTTTGAAACTGTTATATTTCGTGACAATTTATAAAAATCAGTACAGCGCATATGTTAAAAGGAGAAATCCTTTTCTCTTTAATTTCAGTACTATGATTAACTAGTTAATATTAAAGCTTGATTACATTTTCAAGCCGTTATTTATATATACTGTATAGGATTAAATTATTTTAATGCAATATTATAATCAACTCTCAGTTTAAATAGTATGTTGGGTTATTACTTAAAATTCTAACTCTCCCGATGATAGGAGAAGATCTATTATGAGAAATACATTTGTTGTAAAAGTGCTCAATGATATTTTTTTAATTGGTCAATAGTTTGCAAGCATATGAAACTCGTATTAGAAATATCATTTGTTGATATAATCGAGTACTTTTGTCTTCCCCCTATATTACTTAATTATTGCACATGCTATGATATCTTATTGGAAGTTAATTGCTCTTTGAATAAGATTATAAATTGACAGTACTTTATATTCCAATAGCCACGATTTATATACAGGATTGTTAATAATACTATTTGCATATGTGCATAGGATCTGTGGTATATTTGTGAATGAAGTATATATATATACGACCCATCAGTAGGTAGAGTGCTAATAATCCAGGTATCTATACATTTATATATATATGAGGTTTATTTAACTTCTTTCTATCAATAATTTCAATCTCTGTGGGTTAATTGCAATCTTTAGTGTCTATATAAATTTATGGGACCATTAATAGAGGTAGGATTCCACCTCTATTGCTAGAATTCCTTGACAACAGTTTGAAATTCTTGATTTCTATTTATATTGGGATTGTCTAAGTGTTGACTGGTTTCTAATGGTCACTTAAAAACCCTTTTAGCTTTGATCCCCATATATTTAAGTAATACTTTGGGTGCAATTTGAAAATTATAATTGCAATTTCTAATGTCATAATTGACTATTTATTAGTCTGCATTCAGAACAGGTTATATTTACCTGTTTAAGGAGTTTTATTTAAACTTCTTTTTATCAGTAATTTCAATCTCTGTGGTCAAGTTGCAATCTTTAGTGTCTATATAAATATATGGGACCATTATTAGAGATGAAGTTCGACCTCTTGCTAAAAGGAGATTACACTTGATAACAGTTTGAAATTCTTGATTGTTATCTATATTGGAAGTGTTGACTGGTTTCTAATAGTTATATATACATATATGCCAATAATCTAGATGTCAGACTCCTACATTTCTGGATTAACAATACTTCATTTCTGGATAACTGCTAATCATTTAATAAAATAATTGTAAAAATGCACTGTAAAATATTGCATACTGTTATATTAATTAAGCTAAAATTAAATGATAATTAAAGAGTGTTATTAAATTTAACATTTATTACACTTTAAGTGTTTTTCTCTATATTTTTTACCTGGATGAAGTTGCTTCATATGGTTTGATATTTCCCGATGTAATTTTGCTATAGCAAATATAACACCATTAATTTTTGTTCTGTTAGGAAGATATATTTTGGTTTCATTTTTACTAAATGAAAAGAGGCTTTCCGATAAAAAAAAATCTGCTTGAGCTTAAATACAAGGAATGAAAATTTAATTCCCATTATAAAATATGTGGAAGTGTGCACTAGCGGCTAGTGTTACCTTCAAAGTAATCACCTTGTGCATCTACACACTGATTAATTCAGCATTCCCATTTCTCGAATCACATCTGGAACTCATTTTCAGGAATATCATTGAGCAACTGTTTCACTTTCTGTTGATTATCAGTTATAGTAAAAAACTTTTGTCATTTCAGCACAGGTTTTAATTTTGGAAATGACTAAAAAATCACAAGGAGCTATGTCAGGTGAATAAGAAGGATGGTCTAGTTGGGCAACTGATTTTTTGGCCAAAAATCTCTCACAATGAGCACACTAACTATTTTTATGCTAAGGTGTATACATGGATATTTATTATATTCTCAATAGCTAGCTAACAACTAGCTTTAGCAGCCTAAAATTTACACATGTGTTAGCTTAAATATGTTCAAACATGAATGTTCAATATTCATTATATTGATACAATTAAGTCATAGATGACACCACATGGCCATTTCAAGAATTAAATTATCATCCCTTGTTCATTTAGGAATAATAAAAAATAGTTTTTAAAATAATTTCTTTAAAATGTTATAAATAATAAAAAAAAGTGATAAATATTACTAAAAAGTTATTGTTATTAAAACAGACAAAACTCCACACAATAGTGCCACTCAGTGCAAGCCATAGTAACCAATGGATGCCAGAAGGCTTGTGCATAACATCCCTATCTAGTGCTTACTCATCAAATATTCCCAGACTAGTTTCTGGCTTGTGGCCTTTGTTCGTGAGGAGCCTTGGATCTGAGAGCACTGCACCTAGATCTTAGGATTGAATGCAACCCTCCAGCAGCCATCTTTTATCTCTATTTAGCTACAAAACTGAGAATAAAATTGAAAACACTATTTTCAATCTAAATTCTTTAGCTTATATAGTCATATAGGTCTGAGTGGTACTACTGTATGGAGAGTTTTACCTGTTTTAGTAACAGTTATGAGCAAGCATTAAGAAACAGTGATCATATGATGTTTAAAAGATTATTACTAAAAAAAACCCTACATCTGAATAAAAGTAATATGATTTCATGCATATTATGTCAAATTTCAGATAAAAATTTAGATTTAAACATATGCATTATTTATATATATTAAAATTATAAATAAAAAGAAAACTAAAAATTATTTTCCATTTTAGTTTTTTGTACACCTTAGATCCATTAATAACATTTATTGAAATTGACTATAATAATGTTTAATAATCATGAAGTATCAGAAGTTACTATTGAGTTATATAATGTTGTTATTTATGCTTAATTTATTTATGTAATTTTAAATCAGGAAGTGACTTTGATTTATTGATTATATGTATTTATAGAATATATAATAAGAATCACAACTTAAATATTCAGAGGATCAAAGCCAAGCTTTAGTTTTAACAACATCTAAACAGGAAATGAAAACTCAGTTTTAGATATATGTGAATAATAAATAATTCATATTATATTTGTAACTGAGAAAATGCAATTTTTTTTTGCAATACAAGAGATTCCATCTGATGATCAAAACTGCAACTAAAATATGGTAGGTTTTAGGTGAGCACAGATTATCCCAAGCTATCTCAGCATAGCCTGTGATACATAAATGCTATCATGAGATACTTTTGTGAGGAACGAAGCAGATATAAATATAAACTAATAAATACTACTACAAAAACTTACATCCAAACTAGCAATCCACATCTAGAGATAATAAGCTCCAAGTTTTTGGCATGCTAGTACACTTTTAACATGCACTACAAGTGAAATAAAGCTTAATTATAAATTTTTTATTATAATAAGGGACTGCACAAATTATATATTTTTTGCAGCATCTTTTTGTTTAATGATGAATGTTGTAATTTCATACATCTCTATCTTATAGCAAGGTAGCAATTATCTGATTCCATTTAGGTGGTGTTCAGCTTACATATTGTATTTTTATGTTCAGGGAATTTAATGTCTATGTTTATATATTCAGTATGTGTAGATTTTTGTATATATCTACATTGTACCTGTGTTTGGTAAACATTTTCTATATATTTGCAGATCTGCCTGCATGTGCATATATAGGTAGTGGAGATAACAAATAATGGCATGTTACACTGAAATTGGCATAGGATGATTTTTAGGGCAACTTTTGATATTGTGTAGATCATGATGAGAAATATTTGTTTTAAAAATTAAAATTGCACTTGATTTCTTTATGAAAAATGTTGCATTAAGTACTCTTTCTAAATGATCTAATCTTGGAATGTTTGTTATGTACCTTTTTTTCTATCAAAAAAGCATTCAAAGCTCTATTAACTTGCTTACTTTCTAGATGTTCTATTGCTTAAATGATAAGATTCTAGTATGAATTTCAAAGCCTTAGCTAGTTTCTGAATTAAACTTTTAAATTAAAACCAGAATTAAGCTTTGTTCTAGCAATATGGTGTAGTGGTAATATAATAGACCCAATAGCTAAAGATTATTGGATCAAAGTTCAACATAATTATATCATAGAATCTCCTAAACAATTAATTGATCACTTAGTTTTTCCTTGTTCAGTTTAGCACAGTGATGGACTAGAGATTTCTGGATTGATGTTTGGTTTGATGCTTTCATAAATTTTATCCATCCTTCTGAACATTCGACTACTCCAGCCACATTTATGGCAGATATATTTAAAAATTAAGAAATAGGGTTGAAATCAATCATTTTTTCCAACTGCCTAAAGTTAGTAATGATACATGGGTAAATATAATTATTTGCTTATGGTAATCCTAGCCTATTAGTTCTTAGGATATACATACAAAAATATCAATTTTAAACTTGCTTTCTGTTTTATTAATTTGAGCCTAATGTTTTGTATGTTTGTACAAGATAGACAACTAACTTAAAAGTGAAATTTATCACTGCATTGTTCTGGCTTTTAAAACAAAACATTGCACTTCACCCTATCAAAGATCGTAAAAATTTGATTTAAATGTCATATTTATTATATTTACCTTCATATATACAATAATTTTCTTTATCCCAGTAGATGAATATAGCAGAAATCATGTCTTTTTGTACTCCTGAATCATGGCATATTTATGTATAACTAGTCTAGATTCTGCTCACAACTGCATTGTTATTGTGTTATATTCGTGGATTTATTTCATGAGGTGGGTATTCAAATAATTAAGATAGGATTACATATATTTTTCCTGGATATGTCTTTTCTTGAATATAAAATTTTGTTTAAGCTGACTTATATGTTTCAAATCTGAGATTTTTAAAAATATTTTTGCTTTTTGTTATTATGAATATTCCATCAATGATAATGTGTCACTTTGTGATGAACTGTGGCTCAAGTGGAAAAATAAATTGTGGCAAACTAATGCTGAACTATATCATTCAACCTGCCTTTTGGCAAATAACTTTTTATATTAAATGAGGATGAAAATAATATCTTCTGTAATATGCATTTGAAATTAATAATGCTGGAAGACACGATTTTACTTCATAAATGACCAATATAAGGGAATGCAAATCACTCTTAGTATAAGTGTTTCAAACAAACTTGTCTCCTCAAATAGTAATGGTTTTTCCACTCATCCACATATCTGGATATTTGAGAGGGATAAATCAATTATGATGATGCCTTTAAGATCAAAGGTCCTTTTGGCAAGTAAGATCAGTAATTTGAATCAATTTTAAAAAAATCTGATGTTGGAGCAAAAAATGTGTGTGTGTGTGTGGTGACTACTACTATTATTATTCTTTTTGGAAGATAATAAAATCTTTCCTCACTAATGCCATCATCATCATCAACAACAATAACCATTATATCAATCCACTGCAGGATGAAGGTCTTTCCAAGTTCAATCCATCTTCTTTAATCTTTAGCTTCTCTTCTCCACATCACCCCTGCACACTTTCTTATTTCATCCATCAATCTTACATGTGGACTATTTCTGGATCTTTTACAATCTCATGGAATCCAGTTTAAGATTTCAACTGTCCATCTATTATCATATCTTCTAGCAATATGTCCAGCCCAACTCCACTTCAGTCTTAATTTTATCAATGTCAGTAACACCTGTCTGTTCTCTTCCCACCATATATTGCATTTTTGATCTCTTCTTGCTAATGCCATATGTAATATTAAATCAATGTTAAATATGAGAATACTCTTGTTCCAACCACAAGGTAAAGATTGAGAAAATAAGAATGACTGTCTTATTTTCAAACCTAAATGCACATATATAGGTCAATCTTAAGTGTCTCAAAGTTTTTATCTTGTGGCTGGAATGAGAGTATCCTCATATTTAACATCACTGATTTAATATTATGTATGGTGCTAGTGAGGAAGGTTTATTACCTTCTAAATATAATTACAATCTGACAATGCACTAGTAAAATCCATTGATGATGATTATTATTATTGTTGTTAATGTTAATGATGATAATGATAATGATGAGCAGCATAAAGATTTGCAGTCAATATAAAGTTTAATCCAATAGTATTTGCAAGTTGTTAATGCTATTTTTGTTGATAACTATTGTTATTTAGATGTTTTCATTGATTCAAGGTTATCTTGGTCAAGCCATATTGCCTATTTATGTTCTTGATTATGCAAAAGTAATTACTTATTTTATTATCTAATGAAATTCTTGTCTAGATCTACTTTGATAACTATTCATAGTACTTCTTACCAAAGTATAATGTGTTGTAATATCTCTATTTGGAATGGTTTTACTGATTAATCACTATCCTTATTATGTACTTTACAAAATTATATCATGTGTATTATCTTTGTTAGGCCTAGATTGACTTCTACGCATGATATCTACATTAATTCTTGTGTGTTGGTTGTTCTTAAACTATATAAGTATATAATTATTATTGTTATATATTATTATGAGTATATAATTATTATTGTTATATATCATTATGATTCCTTATTGTATTGTAAAGGATTGTTGAAAATACCAGCTTAATTAAGAATTTTTCTTGGAAATTAGTTGTTGGCAACTGATTACTTAATAGGTGTTAATCATTTATTTTTTTATATAATTAATAAATATTAGAAACTTTTGTTATTGTATTCCTGAAGCTTTGTGAAACACATCAACATATTCCATTCAATTAAATTTACAATAGAATCAGAACAAGAACAAAAATTGGCATTCTTAGATGTTCTTGTGACAAGACTCTCTCATGGCAAAATCAAAATTTACTGAAAGCCTACACATATAGGAAAATACCTAGCTTATACATCCAATCTCATCAGAAACACAAAACATGGAGTTATACTATCACTATGGAACAGAGCAAAAGAAGTTTGTTCAGAAACCAGCAATTTGGAAAAAAAAAATTATAGAACAAATTTTTATGAGAAATGGTTATCCATCACCTATTATTAAGAAAACATTAATTAGACAACAAAAAGGACTATCAAGAGAAAAGACAATTATTGGTACTGTAGTGCACCAATACATTCCAAAAATAGCAGACAAATTAAGGAAAATCTGCAATCAGTATAACATCAGAGCCATACCACATTACGAGGAATTCTAACATCTACAAAGCTTAAACTTGAAATGCTGAAAAGAAAAAACTGCATCTATGAAATACCATGTGAATGTGGAAAAACATATATTGGTGAGACCTGTCATCTCATTGAAAAGCACTTGCAAGAATACAAACTGATGATTAGAAGAGAAAATACAGATATTTCTAAAGTAGCAGACCATGTATGTGCCAATGAACATTTGTTCAATTGGGAAAATACAAAAACATTGGCTAGAGAAGAAAAGATATAAAGATGAAAATTTAAAGAAGCTGCTTACATGATAATGGCAAAAAAATCCCATAAGCCAACCTAGTGTGACTATACATAATGTCTGGAAACCACTAATCAACTTTGCTCTTAAGGAAAAAGTGGAGAAATCAGGAGGGACCTCATAGATAAGTATATGAAATTTCTACTGACTGTTGCCTTTGGCAGGATGGCTCAGTTGGTTAGAGCATTACCTTAAAATTCAATACTCAAGAATCTAAGGGTCCAGGTTCGAATCCTATGCTAGTACTGTCACTGATCAGACCAGCAACACCTGAAGAATGGAGAATAATACCTCTCGAAATGTTGCACATATACTAACCTGTTTGATGTACTATTACTAACAGTTGAACGTATTTGGAATATTTAAATAAAAGTTAAATTTTTCTAAAGACTTTCAATACTCATATTAGATGCTGGAAATTGTCCAATATAAAAATAAAATCTTGTTATTGTAATATCTATAATTATATTTTTATTATTGTTTTAACATTTGTATGTATTATACATGATTAATATGTATATATTTGAAAGTTTTTATTTTTATTTTTATCAATGCATTGTTCACCTTTAGCTCAATTCCGTCTCAACCATCCATCAACCTAGAAGTCTGACTAACCTCTCACAGTACAAATACATAAGAAACACACACCTTTTCAAATAATTACATTATTTTTTAACGATACCTAAACTTAAATTTATATAATGTATATTTAAATATATGTCAAACTTTATTCCATCACACAGTACTGAAACATAAGATCAAAAACGTGAAAAGTATGTGATACCCAAGATGCACATTCTGTTGTGAATCACCACTGATCAATAGGCCCTGATTACAATCCTTCACTCACGTCTTTATCATTTGTTCAATTTATATATAGATAGCAAATTACTATAGTTTAAATGACAGGATTCAAATTTTCTGCTTTCAACTTTGATACAAATCAGTTTATGGAAATATATTAACTTTTTACTAATCAGTTATTAGGCTAGACATCTGTAGCCTCAATATATACTGTAAATCTCACTTAATGATTAATGTGTATATGTTCTTTTTTTTTTTTGTATATGTATAATTAATTATTATATCCATTTCCTATATTTATAATTTATTGTTTGTATTAATCTTTGTAAGTTATTCTCTTTGCGATTTTTTTTAGATGATTAATTTATATATTTATCTTTTACTCTTTTTTTTTCTTTGTGATTAATATAATGATATTTATGAATAACTCCTTATACAAATTTAGTTTGTTTGGAGTTATTCTTATATATATATATATTGTTTAAATAAATAAATAATAATAAAATACTTATATTTTTAGTGTATATATTTTTTCTGTATTATCTTGTTATTTGGATAAGCCCAGTATTCGACTTTTGGATCCGGAGGTCCCAGAATCGATTCTGGCGGTCACAGATCTGACACACGAACTTTTTATGAACTCCTGAGCAATAAATCCATTAGACTTTTTTTTTTTGGTTACGGTAGCTCTGTTTTTTTTTTTGTTCACGTGTCAAAACATAAGGCAGCTACGCTGGTCACTCGCTCTGTGTTATTACTTATTGTGCAGTACAATCATTCTGATTTGAATTTGTACACTTACTCCCCCCCAATCCATTTTGTAGTTGAACCAGAAGCATTTTTTCATTAGTAAATTTTTGATCATAGAAAAATAAATTTTAACTTTTTGGGACACTATAAAAAGTCAGCTGTAAATGATTAACACAGTAATCCATTGACCAGTGGAAATCATATGATGTCAAATGCTATCCACAACCATGGACGCATTCAATCGACCGAATCGGATACCTTTTTTTTTTTTTCGTTTTCCTCAAGCAGGAATTTATTCAGGTCCTTTCGACACTTTAAATTTGCTGCTCAGGTGCTGGGCTAATCTGCCAAGGACATTTCCAGATACAAGCTTTTTTTAAAAAAATCACATTCGTAAGTAAATGTTTGCAAATAATTTAAATACTGTGAACATTTTTAATAATGTATCTATTAAATATGCATAGCTTAATAAATATAGGGGACCTGAACTCAGACTTTCAAGCACCCTTCAACTATTCACACTATCTCATACTATAGATACACATGACCACACATGTAGAAAAGATAAATAATCACCAATATAAATATTTTGTGCTAATCCAGCACTCATCAGTTGATCCAGATTATCATCTCCCACACATACATATAATCAGTGCTCAGTTTATATTAAGATAGCAAATTTTCATTCCTTAATGGACAGGTTTCAATATACTCCAACATCCAATTTTCAGCCATCCATTATCATTGAAAATGTGATGATGGAAAGCCCAGATCTTATACTGATGCCAATATTATTGCCATGCCCATGTTGACCTCAAGTCACTCTGACCCCTCATGTATAGGAGGACCTTATCCATTTAAATACATAAAAGAGGGATGGACAGGATGCAAGCTTAATGTGTATTTGAAATACAGACACTCTTCACATACATGGAGTTTAATTGTAAATATAGAGGACTTGAACTCAGACTTTCAAGCACCCTTCAACTATCCACGCTATTTCACACAACTGGTACATATGTCCACACACGTGTAGAAAAGATAAATAATCACCAATATAGTTGGCGGTTGGAGTAGAGTGAAGCCTGTCTATTAAGGTATCATAAACTGAGCACTGATTGTATATGTGTGGGAAATGGTAATCTGGACCAATGGATGAGTGCTGGTTTAGAACGAAATACATATATTGGTAATTATTTATCTTTTCTACATGAGTGTGATCATGTGTATCAGTTGTATGAGATAGCGTAAATAGGTGAAGGGTGCTTGAAAGTCTTAGTTCAAGTCCCCTATATTTACAATTAAACTCCAGGTATGTGAAGAGTGCCTGTATTTCAAATATTTATAACTTAATAAATATATGTGTAAATTAATCTGAAATGACCACATTTCCGTTTAATTTAAATAAGGTAAGAATATAATACATTTTAAATAGTAATTTGAGTTGATTTTTATCCACCGTCCCTACCAAAAAAATATAAATCGTGATGTTCCCTCTTTTAATATATTTACTTACAAAGTCAATACGGGAAATAAAATTGAGAAATCTTCATTCTTTTATTCATAAAGGTGAAAATTTCACACCTTGCGAAAGAACTCCATTAATGCTTTCATCACACCGCGATTGTCTCTTTTCTTCTTCCTTCACCTTTTCTAAATTCTAATGTCCTCGATGACCCAATCTCACGGGTCACTGTGAGGATAAGATTTAGAGGGCTTTTTCTGAAGGAAATCTACAAAACCTCCTGACTAATTCAGACCAATAAAATCCAGAGAAAGGTCAAAGTAAAACCATTTATTAAAGAGTCTTGAATTTCCTATTTACGAGGGGAATATGAAAAGAATATAAAATTAAAGAATAATGCAAGAGAGCTTGAGTGATGGGTATCGACTAATGGATTGCTTTTAACTTCCTTTGAATAATCACGTGTGCGTGAATGAATATATATGTGCGCACACGATAAAATTACATAATGTTTAATAACTGCATAAATGATTTAATTTATTAAAATTATTCATATATGATAGCTAAATTATGATGCATAATTTATAAGTGAAGATATCTAGTAAAATTTTACTAAGGGAAACCAAATATTGGATATTAACCTCAATAGTCGCACACACACGAGTATGCCCGGAGATTTTAGTAGAGCGATAAATTGATAGATCATAGAGCACACTGTCCAAGTGAGTCATATCTCCATCTTAACTTCTCGTGCTATGAACTTTATACGAACTCCAGTGCAGTAAACCTTTCAATCTTTTTTGCCCTGTGTGGATTTGTACAATTGTAGAGTGGACAAATTTGGAGCACCAAGTGCAAGGGTCGTGACTCACTTGTGTGACGTCGAGTGTCTTGAATGTCTTATGAACTATTCACAATAAGGTAATGCTGATGGATTTATTATAGCCCTGGAGTTCATAAAAAGTTCTAGCACCAGAACTGTGAGTCATTCAATCCTATGACTTTCTGATCCCAAGTCGGAAACTCTTTACCATTCCAAACCATGCAGGATTTATTTTATATTACAGATAAGTATAGTCATTCCATCTTTTCCTTTGAAAGTAGATAGGAATAATAATACATTTGAGGTGCATTTTGCAACGACTATAAAAACCAATCCATAAAACATAAATGTGCCCATATGCAAAATATGCTGTCCATTATTCTGATATTCGATATTTTGTGTGATGCTGTCTTTTAATTTCTTCTTGAAGCAAACTATTCTTTCGGAAGGTACTTCAACATCTTTCATAATTATTATTTTCCATTGTATTGTAATCTAAGCCATATCTTTTCAATGAAGGCAATCAAAAATGGCATTTCTTTAGGATGCCTTTGAGATAATCTTTATAACATAAATGAGGAAGGTAATATGCCTCTCTCATCAAAACCGTATTCATTTTCATTAAAAAGTCTTGTATCATTGATTTGTTTATTATGTCTCTCCCATCAAAACTGTATTCATCTTCATTAAAAAGTCTTGTATCATTGATTTGTTTCTTATGTCTCTCCCATCAAAACCATATTCATCTTCATTAAAAAGTCTTGTATCATTGATTTGTTTCTTATGTCTTTCCCATCAAAACCATATTCATCTTCATTAAGAAATCTTGTATCATTGATTTGTTTCTTATGTCTCTCCCATCAAAACCGTATTCATCTTCATTAAAAAGTCTTGTATCATTGATTTGTTTCTTATGTCTCTCCCATCAAAACCATATTCATTTTCATTAAGAAGTCTTGTATCATTGATTTGTTTTTGTATCCAATGCAAAGAGATGTAATTTTACAATAATTAATTACTAAACAAATTATTTAAGATAATCTTTATAACATAAATAGGGAGAGAATTTGCCTTGCCCATGAAAACTATATTCAAATTCACCATAAAATACTTTTTCTATGAAGTCTTGTATCATTGATTTCAAGAGGATATAATTTTACAATAATTGATTATAGATTATCACCTTCAGTAAACAGAAGGCTGAAAACAATCAAAATAGTACATCTTTAAAATAACATTGAGATAATCTTTAAAACATAAATGGAAAAGGAAACCTGTCTATCCTGTAAAAACCATAAGTTCACTATAAAATATTAATATGTTTTATTAATCATTCATCAAACTAGAGCTTCTCCACTTAATGAATAAATGTGTCTGTAATGTAATGTTCACTACACTAATCTCACACAAGATAGGGACTGATTTCCATCTGCTTTTAACACCATGTGGAGGGATGTAATCATAAACATATGATCAAAGATGTTTACATATATTTGGTTGTATATTTATGATTGCACGCTTTCTCAAAGTGTTAAAAGCAGATAGACACCAGTCCTTACGTTGTGTGTGATTCATGCAGGGAAAATTACACTATAGACATGTTATTCACTATAAAATAGTTTTTTGGGGAGTTTGTATTATTGATTTGTTTTATGTATTCAATCCACAGAAGATGTAATTTTGCAACAATTGCCTGTAGAGTATTATTACATTCAGTAAACAAAAGAATATCATTGGTACTTATGAGCTCACTATTGTGTAGTAACAATAAAGATTTACTATGTATTCAATTGTTGAAAAAGTCATGTGATGTTATAAGTATATGATTTATTGCTCAGGATTTCATAAGAAATTTGAACATTGGAAGCTGTAGAACTGAGCTACATCTGGAGCTCCAGAATCAACCACTCTATTATTGCGCAAACCCATAAAAATAATCAAATTTTTACTGCTTGGGAATTCATAAGAAGTTCAACTACTGGAAATGACAGATCTGGGCCACAATTCAAAAGACATGAACTCTGGAATCTTCCCTCTATCACTGCACCAAGCAAAACTGAGCAAGACTTAATAGTTTATCACTTGAAAAGGTCATAAGTTTGAGTATTGAAAGTGACAGATTTGGGCATGATGATGGAGCATAAGCTCCAAAGACTTGCAAACTACATCAAGTGACTCAGGGTTTAGTGAAGTGATAGAATGGTGTCAAAGCCTATAACTGGGAACAACAGCCAATTGGCCAAGCATTTTGTCATTATCATCCTTCTCTAATCTGTCTGGAATAATCCAGAAATCCTTACCAACTCTCACAGCTGATTTAAATAGCCAAAAAGAAAAACGAACATATACGTCTGCTATACATCATTATATATTAAGAGCAGATAATATTCTATAATGTAAGGAAGATGAATAATTTTTATTAGTGGGGGAAAAATGTAGGTATATTAATAATCTATTTCATAAACACAAGATAAGCAAAGAAATAATATCAATATAATTTTGCTTTGAAATGCCGGGTGTTTTTGGTCGGGTTCATATTTAGCCATTTCGAATAAAACACTCATTTAACAATATTTATCTTTTTGCTTTTTTGTCTTTTATAAAGATTCATTTCTGGAAATAAAGATTTGCATTTTTAAAGGGACTTATATTTTGAACTGGTGAAAAGAATATTTTGATTATCGTTTGAATAATGATACAAGAATTGAGATGACGACTTTTATTGATATATCTATTTTATCTGTTCATTTAGATTTGGACAAAGATATTCAGCTTAGTGAAGTCAAATCAGTTCTTTGTGATCTTAAAAACAGAAAGACCAAGATCCTGATGAAATCCGTAGAGAAATTGGAATTTTTTTAAGTGTAGTTATGTCATCTGATTTTAAGGTTGCTTCTATTGTACCAATTTTTAAAAATAAAAAGTATATGTAAGATTGCAATAATTATTATGGAATATACTATCCATTGTAGCAAAAGTATTTTCAAGGATATGTTGTTTTCAGTCATAGACAAATGATAACCAGAAACTCAATGTGGTTTTAGAAAATTAAGGACTATAGACATAAATTTTTGTTGCTAGGCAAATGCAGGAAAAGCATATGGAACAAAAGAGTGATTTAACATATTACTTTTATTGATTTAGTTAAAGCATTTGATTCAGTTAATTGAGCAGGTCTGTATCATTCTTTGAAGTTTTGTATTACATAGCTTCTGTAAGATAGAATAAGAAGTAGTAATATTGTTATAACAGGCAAAACTCTCCATACAGCAGTGCCACTCAGTGCAAGTCAGAGTAATCAATGGATGCAAGAAGGTTTGTGCATAAAATCCCTATACTCATCCAATATTCCCAGACTAGTTTCTAGCTTGTGGATTTCATCAATGAGGAGCCTTTGATCTGAGAGCACTGCACCTAGATCTTAGAATCTATATACAAGGTTGATTGTTTCCATTGGAAAAATAAGACAAAGAATAGAATACATTGGAGAACTACAATTAGACAGGAATTGAAATATTTCAGAAAGAAAAGTTTTTACTAAAAAAATTAAAAGAGCATCAGGAAGTATCAGATAAATGGAAAAATGGATCAGCAGGTTTAATAGGTAAAATTATTTGGAGTTCACAGATTGGTTTATATAGTCGGCACAAAACTCATTACTAAAACAATTTTTTTTCTGTAAAACAGCCGTTCTGCAAGTGGCTGCATATGTACATCTGTAGACAGGCAAACTTCCATATTTTTAGCCATTGAAATTATCTTGTGAAACTTATGCAATTGTATCAAATTAGGAAGGGTTGGAAGTAGTCATAGATTTACCCTGTAGTCCAACATGGCTTTTAAAGAAATTGTTGAGTCAGCAAGTTTATCCATTCATATTTCGAAAAATTTTAAATGGTAAAAATGTATATATATTTGATTATAGATAATGTGTATCACAGCGAAATGTGTATCATTTCTGGCAATGTAGGTTTATCATCTAAGATTTAATCTTTTGTCAGTACTTGTTTTTTTATCTAACAAATTTAAGTGGTAGTTTCATCATGCCTTGCTTTTTTATTCTCATAAAGGTAAGTTCAATTTGCTATTACTATTTTGTGATTTCTTAATATTGTTCCTAAATGTGCTTTCGGTAATATAATTCAAATGTATTCCTGTTATCAATGAAGGTAAGTTCAATTTGCTATTACTATTTTGTGATTTCTTAATATTGTTCCTAAATGTGCTTTCGGTAATATAATTGAAATGTATTCCTATTATCAATGATTTCCATGTGTGAATACATTTTTCTCTAAATTTTTAATTGTGTATTTATTATGGGTTCTTTTTTTCTCTCATGTGTCATAGCATCAGCTGGGAAGTGAACCCACTAACCCGGGACACAAGCAACTGTTGCTGGCCTCTCGACCACCAATGCTTGGGTTCTTTTTGGCACCAAAATATATCAACTTTTCATATTTTTATTTCTTATCTCTTGTAATATTCTACTAATGTCTCATTTCTTACTCAGCATTGTATTCTTACCATTATACAACTATTTTAAAATTTCTTTTCTAAATTTTCAATTCTATTTCATCATTATTATCATAATCTCTTCACACTACATGGTTTGGTGTAGTGGTAGAATGCTACATTCTGGAGGTCAGCATCCATGGATCAGCTCTATCATTATTAATGGCAATCAAACTTTTTATGAACTCTTGAGACATAAGGCCATTTGATTATTTATTATATGATGATCATTAGTTTATAAGGTCTGCTTCATCACTAGATGTCTTGGTATTGTTTCATTCTTTCATCAACATTGATTACAGGCGTCACTTATATAACTTTTGCTCTTGGCTGCTTGCTATCACAGTTTAACAAATTTATACACACTTTCCATTATTATTGTTTTTATAACCCATCTATATATTCCTGCAGAGTTCTACAGTATTTAAAATTTCTTCTCCCATACTGAAAATAAGTTTGAAGCATATTTATTTATTCTTCTAACATTCTTTGCTTTTATTTTCAATAGTTATTGAAACATAATAGCTGCTGAATTGATGTTCATACGCTAATAAACATCACATGACCACCACCTCTTATGCTTGTGTATAACTATGTGGCAATACGTATAGTGAGTTTTGCCTGTTTTAATGTTCATATGCTGGTGTAATTTACTGATCGCTTCCAACAAACTTGCTCATACTTGAAAACCACCCCCTTTACAATATTTTAACAACTTATAACATTTAAATCTTGCTCATCTTGCACATTGTTGTTAAACCAATTTTATTTCAGTACCCCAACTCATTATAAAGGGTGTATGTAATTCTTAAGAATTTTAAAAGGTTTAAAAATATAATTTATTTGTTGATTTGTTGCAATTCTTAAATGTTTCTCATATCCAAAACTTAAATTTGAAACACTGAAAAACAGAAACTGCATCTATGAAATGTTGTGAATGTGGAAGAATGTATATTGGTGAAACTAGTTGTACCATTGAAAAATGATTGAAAGGGCACAAACTGATGATTAGAAAAAAAAGAACAGATATATCTAAGATAACATATCTTTTATGTAACAATGAACATATTCAATTGGAAAATGTTAAAAATATTAGAGGAACAAATGCAAGGAAGAAAATTCAAGGGATCTGCTCACATGACAATGTGAATAACCCCTTAAGTCAGACTGCTGTGATAATTTATAATGTTTGGAAGCCATTCAGTAATCTTGACCTTAGGAAAATGTGAAATCCTTATAAATAAGTATATAAAATTTCTACTGATAGATACTTTTGACAGCCTACTGGTCAAAAGTATCACCTCAAATTCAATATTCACAAATCTATTAATTCAGACTTGTTTCCCATGAGCAACACCTGAAGAAAACAGAATAATATCACTTGAAATACCTATATACTAACCCATAATTTAAGTTTGAATATTTCTAAAACATTTAACAGTTAATATTAGATGATGAAAAGAATCTAATATATAATTGCAACTATAATACCACCATCAACAAACTTTCAGACAAACATAGTAGCTGATGATGATGTTTGTTGAGATTAGCCTACTAAACAAAAGATAAGAAATAATATCACTATGTATACAATAAATAAATCAATAACTGTGTATAATGTACATTAAAATTTATATGTCATACAGAGTGGAACATTTTAATGATATTACCAAGTATGCTTTAGGTACTGTGTACCAGAGTCATGGTGACTCAACTAAACAATATCGAAAGTATGCTCAGCTAAATATTATTAATATTATTATTGACTTGTCTCGTTCTGTATGACACAAATATATGCGTGTGTATAATTAATATTCTTAATAAATTTAACACAGGAAGTGATCATCGATTAGTAAGGTGTAAGTTACGTGTTAATGTAAAACTAGAGAGACAAAAATTATTAAGAAAAACAATATTTACAGTTGATATTCCTAATCTTCAGAAACATTCTAATGAATTTAAATTAGAACTTACAAATAGGTTTCAAGTGTTAGGAGATTTTGAACATGATTCAGATTTGAATGAAATTAATATGAAAATAACTGATACACTTTTAAAAACTGCAACAAACATAGCTGGTAGAAAAAAGCAGCAATTGACTAATAAAATTTCTACTGAGACTAGAGAATTTATGAAGAAAAGAAGGAATATGAAGATATACAAAAATGATGTATTAAAAAGAATTGAATATCTCGAATTTTGTAAAATGGTACGGAAAAGAGTTGAAAATGATATGAGAAAGTATAACTGTGAAATAGCAAGGAAAGCTGTAGAAGAAAATAAAAGTCTCAAAAATGTTGAGAAAGTATAACTGTGAAATAGCAAGGAAAGCTGTAGAAGAAAATAAAAGTCTCAAAAATGTTAAACAACATTTTGGTATTGGTAGGAAATTTATATCTGCAATAAGAAAAAAAGATGGAATTATTACTAAAAAGAGAGATGACATCATGAAATTGGTAGAAGATTTTTATCAAGAATTATATAGTAATAAAGAACAAGTACCTCCTATATCTATTACATCTTCCGAATTGCCCAGAATTTTAAATGAAAAGTGAGACATGCAATTAAGTGTATGAAGAAAGGAAAGGCTCCAGGAAATGATGGAATTATAATTGATATATTAAAAGAAGCAGGTGAAGAAATAAAAACAATTTTAGCAAAGTTACATACCAAATGTCTAAATGATAAAGATGTACCGGAAGATTGGAAGAATGCAGTAATAATATTAATATTTAAAAAGGGTGATAAAGAAGATATTAGAAAGTACAGACCTATCAGCCTTTTATCAGTTTTATATAAAATTTTTACCAAGATAATTACAACTCGTCTGCAGAGAACTTTGGATTTCCACCAACCAAGAGAACAAGCTGGATTTAAAAGTGGTTTTAGTACAATAGATCATATCCAGGTATTGAGAGAAGTCATAGAAAGGACAAATGAATATGAGTTGTCATTGTGTTTTGGATTTGTAGATTATGAAAAGGCATTCGATTCTATACACATTTCTTCAGTGATTAAAGCATTGGATCATCAAGTTATAGATCCAGGATATTGTCATATTTTAAAGAATATTTATAAAAATGCAACAGCAACAATTAGATTACATAATGATACTGGAAAAATCAACATTGAGAAAGGTGTAAGACAAGGTGACTCCATATCTCCAAAACTCTTTACAGCAGTGCTGCAAGAAGTATTTTGTGGATTAAAATGGGAAACTAAAGGAGTGAAAGTAAATGGAGAGTATTTAAGTCATTTAGATTTTGCAGATGATGTAGTTGTTTTTGCAAATAATGCTTCAGAGCTGCAGGAAATGTTGCAGGAGTTAGCAGATGAAAGTAGAAAAGTAGGACTAAAGATAAATGTTAAAAAGATTAAAGTAATGTTTAATCGATTTGCTCAAAATATGAAAATAAAGATTGATTATGAAGAATTAGAAGAAGTTAACAGTTACAAATACCTTGGTCAGATTATTAATACAGATGGAAACATAATGGAAGAAATTAATCATAGAATTAAACTTGTTTGGAGTGCTTTTGGTAGAAATAACTTGATACTAAAAGGAAATATGCCTATGTGTTTGAAAAGGATGGTTTTTAACAAATGTGTTTTACCAGTTCTTACTTATGGATCTGAGACTTGGACACTTAATAGAAGAGCAATACAGAGACTTCAGACCACTCAAAGGAGTATGGAGAGATGTATGTTGGGAGTAACAAGAAGAGATCGAAAACGCAATGTATGGGTAAGACAACAAACAGGTGTTACCGACCTTATTGAAAAAATTGAAAGATTGAAATGGAGTTGGGCTGGATATATTGCTAGAAGAGATGATAATAGATGGACAATTGAAATTTTAAACTGGATTCCAAGAGATTGTAAAAGACCCAGAAAGAGACCACATGTGAGATGGATGGATGAAATAAGAAAATGTGCAGGGGTGTTGTGGAGAAGAGAAGCTAAAGATCGGAGAAGATGGATTAAACTTGGAGAGACCTTCATCCTGCAGTGGATTGATAATGGTTGATGATGATGAAGATAATTAATATGTGTATTTAAAAGAAGTTATTTTGACGTTTGAGGGGAAAATACCAGTGGCCATGATTACAGGATATGATTTCATTACTATTGTTTTCCATGGGGTCACTACCAATGATTTATCAAATGTTTGTTTTCCATCATCATCATCAACAACCATTATTAAACCACTACAGGATGAAGGTCTTCTTCGATCTTTAGCTTCTCTGCTCCACATCATCCCTGCACACTTTCTTATTTCATCCATCCATCTCACATGTGATCTTTTCTGGGTCTTTTACAATCTCTTGGAATCCAGTTTAAGATTTCAATTGTCCATCTATTATCATTCTTCTAGCAATATGTCCAGCCTAACTCCACTTCAGTCTTTGAATTTTTTTCAATAAGGTCAGTAACACCTGTTTGTTCTCTTACCCATATATTGCTTTTTTGATCTCTTCTTGTTACTCCTAACATGCATCTCTCCATACTTCTTTGAGTGGTCGGATGTCTCTGTATTGCTCTTCTACTAAGTGTCCAAGTCTCAGATCCATAAGTAAGAACTGGTAAAACACATTTATTAATAGCCTTTCTTTTCACACACATAGGCACATTGCCTTTTAGTATCAAGTTATTTTTACCAAAAGCACTCCAACCAAGTTTAATTCTATGATTAATTTTATCCATTATGTTTCCATCTGTATTAATAATCTGACCAAGATATTTGTAGCTGTTAACTTCTTCTAACTCATCATAATCAATCTTTATTTTCATATTTTGAGAAAATCCATATACAGATAAACTATCATTAATCCTAAATCCATGAATTTTATTGATTTCTTAATTTTTTCAGATTTTATCAATATTTTTTTTTTTATTATAAACAAACTGCTGAAAATTAAAAAGAATATTGATTTTATTATTTATAGGTTGTGAATATTGATTTTTTTTTAATAAATTTATTTTAGTGATAATAATTTCATTGATAATAATATAATACTTTAAAATCCAGAAATGCCTTATATTTATATCAGCAATTTTTTTTTGCAAAACAATGATTAAAACATTCAATCAAAACAATACTTTTTTAGTCAAGCCTTGGTGGTCGAGAGGTCAGCACGGCTGCCTTACAAGCAGTTGTCCCGGGTTATTGGATTCGCTTCCCGTACGATGCTATGACACATGAGAAAAAAGAAAAACAATACTTTTTTATTTTGCTTAGATAACATAAATTTTTGAATATAGGCGTTTGGATTATCAGTACTCTACCCATATTTGACTTTTCGAAGCCCTTTCTATTTATTCATTTATTACTAAAGAATTGGAGGTTGGAGTAGATTGAAGCCTGTCCATTAAAGTGCGAGGATTTGCTATCTTAATATAAACTGAGCACTTATTTATATATGTGAGAGATGATAATCTGGCCAACTGATGAGTGCTGGTTCAGCACGAAATACGTCTATTGGTGATTATTGATCTTTTCTACATGTGTAAGATCATGTGTGTCAGTGATATGAGATAGTGTGGATAGTTGAAAGATCTTGAAAGTCTGACTTCAAATCGCCTATACTTAAAATCATAAAACAAATAGATACCAATGACGTCATTGCAAAAATCGGAGAGTGAAATGGGATTGGGCTGGACATATTTCTGAAAGAGACAATAGATGGACAGTCGATCCAAATCAATAGTAAACGACCACATATGAGATGAGATGAAGTAATGAAGTTTGCTGATGGAATATGGAGAAGAGAGGATAGAGATCAGAAAAATTGGATCAAACTTGGAGATACCATTTTATCCTACAAAGGATCGATAATGTTTGTAAATGATTATGATGATTCATATATATTTGTCATAAATATATACTATGTTAGCTTTTCTTTTTTTACTTAGAGCATAAATATTTTCATGTCTTTTTATATTAATCAAAATTTTTTTTATTTAAAAAACTGAGACATATCGTTATTTCATTTTTTTTTTTTAAAAAAAAAAATCACTTTATATATTCTTAGTACATTTTGATATTTTTTTCTTAGTTAGAAATTTAATCCTTAGGCATGAATAGACAGGTAAGGTTCTGACAAATCGCAGTGGGTGAGAAAAGCTTGGCTGACAGAGATACCATCTGCTCGCTGATCTAATCAGTTTATCTCAAATCGAAATCAAACTTTCCGTAGTTTGCATGAAAGAGGTGGGGCATTTATCAGTTGTCCCCTTACCCCCTTTTATTTTGTAAAAAAAAAATAAATTGCCATCCTATTGAATTTGCATTTAAAAATATAGGTCATACTTTTAAGTTTAGTAGAAATGGACTGAAGAATTTTTAAAAACGCTATTTTATTCAACTATTCAAATGAAAATGTTGAGCGCGTATTATTTTACGATGTAGCTGCGGATGTCGTTAATAAAGTGACAAGCTACTGTTAGTGAAGACCGTTAAATTGTAGTACTGCTTTGCGCTTATATCTAAATCTGCAGCAAATGGTTTAGGAACAATACAACGGGAATTCCACTTTTTTTTCTTCTATATGTCATAGCATCGGCCTGGACGCGAACCCACAACCGTCTGCAACCAACTACTTGGCTTGCAAGACGGTTGCGATAACCTCTCGGCTAACAACGCCATGCGGTACAGAAATAGAAAAATAATTTGTCAGTCAACATTTAGACAATTCCAATATCAATCAGCAATATCAAACTGTTGTCAAGGCAACCTCCTTACAACAATAAAGGTGGAATAAATGTAAAAGTACACACATGGAAAAAAAAGTATATAGTTGAAAATCTGCTAATTAGAGTATTACTTTCCTTCCAAGCACATGAATTACAAATGATATATTTTAATTTAATAATATGCATATTTATTTACAATTCAACTAAATGTTCTGGGCATTTCTAAAGAAACAAAGTAGTCTTCATAATTTAAATTTAATGCTTAGCATAAATGCCCAGAACTCTTAGTTGAATATGAAAATCATCCAGAAAAGAGAAAAAAAATATTGGTTTTGATTTTATGTAAAAGAATGGATATTTATTTACTCTAAAAAGTTGATGAATATTCGATTGGAAGTTGATGTCATTTTTGTAAGCCTGTGAGAAGAAATGTTATTCCCATTTGGAATTCAAGAGGTCAAAATGTTGGTGTTCATTTAGCTGGGAAATCATTGTTTGGTATTTCCAAATTGGATGTCTCTATTATGATGATATTCAATTAGCTGGGAAATCATTTGATATTTTCAAATTTGGATGTCTCGTTGATAATGTTTATAGATTTGGGAAAAAGTAACCTGTTAGAATAAATTGTGGTTAGAAATAATAAAGGAGTATGAGAGTGACTGATGAACATTACAAAGTATTATAACCACAAAACAAAAACTGTAAAACAATGGCAGTGGAATGAATTACCTCTGAACTGACCAGTATTTAAACAAAATCCAGAATGTGCTTCATAAAGATAATGTTTACAGTCTGGTTTATTTTTGATTGCTGTGATTCTAAAATGGTACATTACAAACAGTGAACCAGACATTGGATAGCCAGAAGTATGCAGTAGGGTTTGATAAATTGTTGCACTTTTCCTGATGCTGGTTTAGAATGCATTTACCACTGGATAATGCTACACCATCAGAAGTTGTGACACAGTTTATAAATTACATTTCCACTTTCAGTGAGCAATATTTATTTATACAAATATCATTATACAAATTTTAATTATACAAAAACTTCAGATCACTCAACGAGATATGGAATTATGAATGAATTGAAAATGAAATATATGGGTAAGAGAATAAACAAATATTACCAATATTATTATAAGAAGGAAAATACTAAAATGAAGCTAGGCTAGACATATTTTTAGAAGGGATGATAATATATGGACAATTAAAGTTTTAAATCAGATCCTAGGAGATTGCAAAAGAGTTCTCCAAACAGCAGTGCCACTTAGTGCAAGCTATAGTAATCACAGGATACTTGAATGTTTGTACATTAAAATCCCTATGTAGTGTCTACTTGTCCAATATCTCCAGACTAGTTTCTAGTCATCAGTGAGAAACCTTAGATCTGAGAGCACTGCATTTACATCACTGGATCGAATGCAACTCTCCAGCAGCCACCTTTTACCTTTTTAGTTAACTATAAAATGATAAGCCCAAAATAAAATTACAATAATGCTTTCAATCCAAGCTAATTCACATAAGATCCAAAAATCTAGGTGAAGTGGTCTCAGCTCCAAGGCTCCTCACTGATGAAGGCTACAAGCTATAAATTAGTCTGAAGATATTGGATAAGCAGGCACTAGTTTAAGGATTTTGATACACACACTTTTTAGCATTCATTGCTATGGCTTGCACCAGGTAGCACTACTGTTTGGAGAAAGTTGCTACTGTTGTAACAGATTGTGTTAGCATAAGAATTGATGGTCGTGGAATTTTTGAAAAACCTAAAAAGAGATTGCATATGAGATAGATGAATAAATAAGGAAGTTTGCTGGTGTGTTGTGGAAAAGAGAGGCTTTAGATCAGAGAGAATTGGATTAAATTTGGAGAGTCTATTATCCTGCAAGAGAGATATATGAAAATGATGATGATAAATTACAAAATATAAACAACAAATTAAATGACAACAAGCAAAGTAGCAGTAATTATTTATGCAAATGCAACTGCAAATAAGTAATAAATTTACTGTTGGTAAATATTTTTTACATCAGTTAAAAATGGATTGAATAAACCTTGACTTTGGTTTTCAATTAAAATTTTCTAATTCAAATGATTAATGGCTGATGCATCATTAGGAAATCATGTCTTATGTTTTGAAAAAAAAAATTCATTTGCTACCTAACCAAGAACATTGGACAGTATGTGGATTTTTATTCTCATGTCAGCATAATATTGCTGATGATGACTGAAGTAATGGAGTGCTTTTGCATTTACATTTTTATAGATGTATGATCATGTGATGTTTTAATGATTCATCTTAGTCTATTACAAAATCAGGGGTGCAATACAGAGTCAGCTGTGCAATCCCTTTCTTTAGTGGTCTATAGGATTATTCTAGGTCAACATTCCTTTAGAAGTAGCAGCAATCTGATGCTACTTTTAAATTAGACACCCATGGTCCCATGTATTCTAACCCAATAATTCCTGTTACTCATCCTTATCATTTGATTAAGGAAGAATATTTTAAAAATCCTTACAGGGTTTATCTTTGATGACTAGAAAATGTGGCTTGATGACTTTAAACTGGAAATTTATCATTTGTCAGCATCCAATTATTTATCTTGGCCAAAGTTATAACATTACAAACTTTTCTACACATGAACCATTTTGTGACAATTTTATAAGAATTTCCCATGAACTTAGCAGCTATCTCCATTAGTACATCCAGAATGGAAAAATATATCAATTCTGAAATGTTCTATTTAAATCAGTATAATGATAAAAGAAACAAGTACTAGGACTTTCTACAGATATTTATATATTTACCAATTTAATTTTTTAAAAAAAATTAAAATCATCTTGTGTCATGTTTGCATAATTTGTGGTAGCACATCACATAAAGTACTTACAGTTTACGATAATAAATTAATTTATATTGTTGATTTAATATTTAAGACAAGCAAAACTCTCCATACAGTAGTGCCACTCAGTGCAATCCAGAGTAATTAATGGATGCCAGAAGGCTTGTTCATAAAATTCCTAACTAGTGTCTACTCATCCAACACTCCCAGACTAGTTTTTAGCTTGTGGTTTTGTCAATGAGGAGTCTTGTATCTGAGAGCACTGCATCAAGATCTTAGGATCCTAAGATCTAGATGCAGTGCTCTTATATCCAAGGCTCTTTACTGATGAAAGCAACAAATTAGAATCTAGTCTGGGGATATTGGATGAGTAGGCACTAGGTAGAGATTTTATGCACAAGCATTCTGAAATCCATTGATTACTCTGGCTTGCACCGAGTGGCACTACTGTATGGAGAGTTTTGCTTGTTTTAATAACAGTTATAAGCAAGCGTCATGTGATGTTTAGTGATTTAATATTTACTTTAAAATGCTTTTTATTTTACTTAAAAGTGCCTGCCAAAGAAAGTAATCATTGATTTATCTTTAGTAATTTTAATTTTATAAGATGCTAATTCTAATCATTGAATTCTTTCATTTATTACCATGTCTGGTACATGATTATAAGAAAGTCTTATGCATTGAATTATTATTAAAAAAAATCGTACTGCCTTATGTCTTGTATATGGTTGACGAAAGTGCATTATATTATAAATTATAAAAATGAATAAAAGTTCTCGGAGAACTTTGAATTTCTTTCAATTATTCCACCAAATTTTAAAGACAATGGCTTGATTTGACACATTGTTTGTCAAAGTTATGACAATTAAATTAAGTATTCTATTATATCTATAAAGTTTCACTTATAATGAGTAGTTATCATTCAGTCTAAGGTAAAAGCTTACTTTTGTTAAAATTAACACCGAAGATAAACTGATATAGGATGAAAAAATGTTTTCATGGACACTGTAATGTGAATATATGCTAATCTTTCTGCTAGCCAATGAAAATTCACTTTTAGAATGTTCAAATTTTGAATCATTATTTTTGTTTTATTACCAGACATTTTTTTGTTTATTGTATTTCTAAAAAGACAATTAATTTTAAAAAAAATGATAAAAAAGTTAAATTTTACAAAAAATTAAAATGGTGATGTGATGTACGGTAGCTTCTCCTTAAATGAAGTCGAGAATCTCTCAGAAAGTATGCCCAGAGAAACCTGTTAGCTACTTTATTTTATATTCCGCAGTCTAAGTTTTCCCATATTCTGTACCATCCCATTTCCACAACATGATCTCTGTCAACTCTATGGCCTTTATATCTAAATCCCCCTTATCTTTTCCCAAACTCGGCATAAAAAACAATAATCCACTTTCTATTTAATCACTTTTTTCATATTTATTCTGCCATAATATGATGTGATGTGATGTATTTTGGCTTCTCCTTAAACGAAGTCAAGAATATCTCAGCAATTATGCCCAGATAAACCTGTTAGCCACTTTATTTTCCATTCCCCACTCTAAGTTTTCCCATATTCTGCCCCATCCCATTTCCACAACATAATCTTTGTCAACTCTATGGCCTTTATATCTAAATCCCCCTTATCTTTTCACAAACCCAGCATAAAAACCAATAACTCACTTTCTGTATAATCACTTTGTTCATATCTATTCACCCATGACTTCATTATCTGTATCCTTTCTGCTTTCAAGCATTTACATTCGATCAACAGATGCCTAATATTTTCTATATCTTCCTTACACAATTTTCACACTAAGTCACCCACAGTTTTCCATTTACATGTATATTCTCTTGTTGCTAAAGATCCCATTCGAGCCTTAAACAATAAACTACTTTCCTTACTATTATCATAAATAAACTCACATCCAATGTTCTGTTTACTTCTATATATATTTAAACTCTTTTTACCCTCCATACTAGTTCTCCATCTCTACAACTCCCTATTTTTTATTAATGCTTCTATTCTTTTATCCCATTCTTTACCACTATAACACCCAACAATCTTCCTAACACAATCATTCCACCTTTATCCAAATCTTTTGCATACCACATTACCTTTCTCACCCATATTGTTACCTGCCCTTTACTCATAACCCAATTAAACACTATTTTGGCTATTCTTTTACTATCCATAAACTGCAACCTACCAAACATTTTTATCCTACTTCTTACATCTTTCATATAAAAACTTGACCATCCCATTTCTCTTTGAATTGCCTCCTTTGCTGTCCACATCTTTGCATCTAATGCATGTCTTCCTACTTCCCTTTGTACTTTCTCTAAATAATCTAAAACCCTTTTACTAACACATAATGCATCATTACCGTATGTTAACCCTGCTACTGCAACTCCCACACAATTCTAGCTACATCATATTTATTATATGAAAATACTGTTAGTTTCTTTACCAAGCCCTTTCTTTTCTTTGCTTCATTTACCAATTTTTTCTCCCATTCATCCAAGCAATTTTCCTGATTACATAAGAGGATTCCCAAATACCTATATCTATCCACCACACTTAACTTTACTTCATTATATGTACAGTAGTGCCACCTAGTGCTAGTCTTAATAATCAATAGATGCAAGAAGGTTTTGTGCATTAAATCACTATCTAGTGCTTACTCATGCAATATTCCCAGACTAGTTTTTAGCTTGTGGTTTACATTAATGAGGGAGGCCTTGGATTTGAGAGCCTTTCAAGTAGATCATAGGATCTAATGCAATCCTGCAGCAGACACCGTTTACCTTTTTAGTTAACTATAAAGCTTGAGAAAGTATTGGAAATGGTGATCATGTGATGTTATAAAACAATCAGTGATTACTATTCCATTGTAAGTCATCTAGTTATGGCAAATGAAATGTTTTTTTTTTTTATAAATGAATAATGAATAAATGAATTATTTACTCTACTATGCACAATTTTACGAGTTTCTAAAAATATATATTTTTTTAGTAAGGCAACATATTATATTGAAACTCAGGCCACAGTAAACAGCAGAGTAGCACAACACTTATAGATGTACAATAGAGTGCTAAACAAGAATGAGGGCAATTCAATATTTGCAGAACACCAAAAAACATTTAATCATAAATTTGAACCTTCTAGCACTGAAATTGTCTGCAAAGAAAGAAATGACACTAAAAGAAAAATAAAAGAAGCGTATTTCATTGTGAACAATCCAAACACCATCAATCAAAGGGATGCCTGCTTTACAATATCAAAAAAAAATGGACAGGATAATGATTTGCATAAATTTGCATTCATTACATTTAACACATAATAATGGCTATGACTATGGAGTAATTATACTCCAAAAGCAAATATACTCCAAAAACGCTAAGCTAAATATTGTTATTTGTGAAATTTTTTAATAACTTCACCTATATACATTTAAAGCATATTACAAGTATTATGACCATACTAAGCAAAATAAAACAGACTAGAGATAAATTTAATGAGGTACTACTACCATGCAATGTGAAGCAGAGGAAGCAAAGTATCCCCTATGAAACATAATTTTGAAATATTCCAGCTCTAGTAAATGAAATAATTTAAAAAAAAAAAAAAAACAGAAATATGAAAATCAAGTTATCTAAGATGAAAATATTTCCTAAATGTAGTTATTAAAAGAAGGAACTAAAATGAACAAATGATTGTTATAGTATGAGTTATCATTATCAATTTATTTAAGTGCACATTGATTACATAAGTAATATTTACTAAGGCTGTAACCGCAATTATGTGCGCTTAAAAATGTGATAGTAGGGACCTCTACAGGCCTTAACCACAAGCTTACATTTTGGAAGAAAACTATAAAGGGGGAACCCTTCTTTTCTTCCAAAACATAAGCTTGTGGTTAAGACCTGTAGAGGTCCCTACTATCACATTTTTACATGCACATTCTTGAGGTTACAACCTTAGTAAATATTAGTATGAGTTATCTTAAAAAAAAATATTTGTTAAGTATGGTAAATAAAAGTGAATGAGTAAAATGGATTGCTTTGGGTACATTACCATACACTGCTTCAGCTTCACCTATTTAAATAGAAAGTAGGTTGAAGTAAAGAAGAGGTTCCCATCTTTTAATTTGGGGTTCCCCTCTTTTCTTCCATAATGTAAACCTGTGGTTAAACACTTGTAGAGGTCCCTACTATCACATTTTACATGCATATTCTCCAGGTTATAGCCTCAGTAAATATTACATAAATGTATTTGTAAATTAAGTTCTTTAATTTAAAGGCAAATAGAACAAGAGAATGATGCAGTAATGTGACCAAGGAAACATTGTCGAGGGGTGGTTGTTCTTACTTACTATCCTTCTTAGTATCGTATATTCAGACATTTTAATTTAGCTACCCTTTGAACTTTTGATGTTTTTTATTATTAATTATTTGATATATATATATTGCAAATGATAATTCATGGTCAAATACAATTATTTAGGCATTATCATTTGATTAAATACTCTGGTCTTACAAAGTATCAATTATCTATTATTTGTTACAGTATATATATATTAGACAACTCATATAAGTTTTGTATGTGAAAATAAATCAATCATTTACTTATATACTTTCATTTATATTTTATTTGCTGCAGCTTTTTGGGGTCAATCTCTATTTTTTCTGCAGCCCACTTGTATTTCATTTATTTTTAGCATTTTTTTTTGCATGTTAGAATAAATGATGTGTTTATTGTTTTATTTGTAGGTAAAAATAACTTTATTTACCATCATAAAAGAAACATCTTTTGGCAAGAATATCTGATATTAACAATTTTTAATTTATAGTTTTTTTTTATTTTATTTGCGAATAAATAATCAATTTTCTGATGAATAATTTCATTTTATTCTTATTTGACATGCCCAGCTTTTTAAAATTACTTCTCATTGTTTAAGAATATGTTATAATTAGCAGTAAAAGTGAAATATTTATACGATGTTATGGTGAAATCATTTATGGTGTGTTCATCATTGGAAATAGCATATTATCTCTTTTTTAAAAATTCAAATCCTAAAATGTATTTTTTTTCATTATTATTTTTTCTTTAAAATATATCTATTAATCATCATTATCATCAACTATTATCAATCCACTGCAGGATGAAGGTCTCTCCAAGTTCAATCCATCTTCTCCAATCTTTAGCTTCTCTTCTCCACATCACCCTTGCACACTTTCTTATTTCATCCATCCATCTCACATGTGGTCTCTTTCTGGGTCTTTTACAATCTTTTGGAATACAGTTTAAAATTTCAATTGTCCATCTATTATCATCTCTTCTAGCAATATGTCCAGCCCAACTCCAGTTTTTTAATTTTTTTAATTAGATGGCTAAAAATGGAGGAAATGTACATTTAATATAGCATGCTATATCACAGCAGTTTTAGTTAGAATTAGTAATGTAAATCATAAAACTAATTGCTTTAGTCATAATTTATTTATACAATTGGAATATGATTTATACAAAATTTCATTCTTCTTTCACTAAGCTTTTGTTGCATGGCTATTTAGAAGAGGTCATAAACAATTTAAATATTTAGAATTTATTTGACTTTAAACATAATACAAAATGAGCTAATGACATAAACAGCAACAAAAATAACATTACAGTAATACTATGTTTGTTATATATAATAAAAATACTGATTACTACAAATTATATAGCTATATATATTAAGTTACTGTTGTATTATATTTTTTTAATTTGATTTTTCACTTTCCTATAATGTGAGTATTTTAAAATCATTAAGTAAATTGTTAAATAATTTGTGAATGTAGTGGATAAGTATTTTTATATTTATTGTAAGATATTGTTTTTTGATATGCCATATTTTAAAAGTAAAGTGCTTTAGTATAGTCCTTAATTTTTTATTACGCTAATTTTTCTTGTCATTTCTTAATTACTAATATTTGCAAAATTTTCATTTTGGTTATTTGAATTTTTGTTGGTCACATCATCCTATTTTTTTTTTTTTTTTGGTCATTTCCTAATTACTAATAGTTTTGATATTTGATTCCAAGAGTTATTAATTTTTTTGTTCATGTGATTATGCTTATGAAAGTTCTGTTTTCTTTGTAATTTTTTGGTGAAAAGGACAATTTTTTATGTGGGCTAGTCAGAATAGCTTGAACATTGTTCTTACTTTTGGCAGTATTATCTGATATCTTTTATCACTTAGTTAAATTTAGCAGTGGTTTTGGGGCTCCCCTGATATTCAAAATTGTTTGAGCACTTATTAAATTAGCACCTATTTTGCATCTATTTATGAAGCTGTCATTCTAAGTCAGATTTCAAATTATTTTACAAAAGATTTTTTGAAAGTATTGTGACTTTCTGTAATTAATTACATATTTAAAAAATTTATCAAATAATGAAATATTTTGATAAACAATTTTTTCCTTATATATATATTTAAATGAACTTTTTTTTGCAGTATTGTTAATCTTTTAATTTTAGAATAACTAGCATGACCTTTTAAACAGACATTCTGTATCTTTAATTCACAGAAAAATGTATATATAGTAACAAGAAAATTCAAAGAGAAAGAATTATTGATTTTTAAAACATTGATATAAAATATTTAATTTAACTAATTTGACTATCAGTATGATGTTTCTAAAACCTTTTTTTTAAATCTGTTATCATTCCAAAATATCTAATTTAGTTTACCTGTTCTACTATTGTTATATGTATAAATCAAAGCAGATTTCCACTCAGTGATTTTTTATTTAGTTCCCTACAACTGTGTATCACTTTCAAATGAAAGAAGATTACATAAGTTGAACGAATTGTCCTAATATTAAATGGGACACAATTGGACTTTATGAATTTAGAAGAAAAGATGAAGGGACAGTTGATTTAAAATGTGGACATGTACTTTACTATGAAGGCACAATTATTGGAAGCACAAGTGAAGTCGAATTCATTGTAAATAAAAAGGAGAAAGAACAACCTTGTGGAAATTATATGGCAATCAAAATAGCAAGATTATTTATTTAATCTAATGAAGGATACTATTGCAGATAATTCAAGTTTACATCTCAATAAATTTTCATTATAATGAAGTAGAGGCTCTTTATATAGATATACAAATTGCTTTCGATCATACCAAACAATGTCTGAAAATTGTTTATGAAAGATCTTAATGCGAGAATTGGAAAACAGTTGAAAGTGCCATCCATAAATTTGGCTTTGGTGAGAGAAATGGGAGAGTACACCCACTTGTGAAATTTTTGAAAAAAGGAATTTGCATAATCTGAATTTTTTCTTTTTTTAAAAAAGTATGCTAAATAGAAACAAACATGGAAACACTCAAGTGAAGGTACAGTGGAGTTGAAATATAATATATATATATTTACTGTAATATTTTAGATAGATTTAAGGAAGGAAAGGATCATTGTTTATTGAGATGTGATATACTAGTGCAAAATTAGAGTGAAAAATTAATAAAAAGTCATTATTAACATATCGGTATTTTTAATGTTTCAAAAACACTAATGAATTTAAATAGAACTTGCTAATTATTTTAAAATATTGACAATCGAATATAATTGAGATTAATAATAAAAAAAAAAACAACTAATCTTCAATAAGGACAGTTGTTTCCAAAAAACAAAGGAATATGAAAATGATTTATTAAGAAGAATTGAATGGTTGTGAATTGACAAAGAAAGCTGTAGAAGAGAATACAAGTTTCACAAGTATAAAACAACATCTTGATATTGGATGACAAGCTGTGCAATTAGAAGACAATATAGAATTATTACTAAAATGAGGGATGACATCATGAAATGTGTGGGGAAAATTCTGCCAAGAATTATACAGTTTTGAAAACAAGAAAATAAAATAGCCATTACAATTACTACATCTGAATTCCCAAGCATTTAAAATGAAGAGATGAGACTTACAATGAAATGTATGAAGAAGGGGGAAAACTCCAGGAAGTGATAGAAATATTATTGATATCTTAAGAGAAGCAGGTGAAGAAATAGAAATGTTGTTGACAAAAAAGATCTACTATATGATTGGAAAAATGCAATAAGTGACATTAAAGAAAGGTAATAAAGATGTTAAAAATGACGGACCTAATTACAACTCTCCTATAGTAAACTTTGAATTTTAACCAATCAAAAGAACAAAGTTGGATTTAAAATGGTTTTAGAAAAGTGAATCACATCCAAGTATTGAAGTTATAGAAAGGATGGTTGAATCCAAATTGCCATTATGCTTTAGATTTGTAGATTATAAAAAGACATTTGATTCTGTAAAAATTTTCACAGAGATTAACGTTTTGGAGTATCAAGATATAGATGCAGGATATTATCTTATTCTGAAAAGTACTTATCAAAATACAACAGCAATGATTAGATTACATGATATCTCTAAGAAGAATAAATTGTTTAAAGTCGGACAATAGGATTACATATCCAAAACTCTTTACAGCAGCAGTTCTACAAAAAGTATTTTGTGGATTAAAATAGAAAGTTAAAGGATTATTAGGAGATTATTCAAGACATCTAGATTTTGTAGATAATGCGGCTGTTTTTGCAAATATTGCTTTCAAGCTTCAGGAAACGTTGCAAGACATCAGACGAAAGTAAGAACATAGAACATAAAACAAACATCAAAAATGACCAATGTCCAATGGATTTTCTCAGAAAAAAGGGTAAATAAAAATTCATAATCACGAATTAGAAGATGTTAAAAATTTCAAATATCTTGGTCAGATTATGGAAACATTATGGATGAAATTAATCATAGAAATAAACTCAAAAGGACGACCTTTTTGTAGAAGTAATTCACCATTGAAAGGAAGTTTACCTATGAGTTTGAAAAGGAAGATTTTGATAAGATATGTTTTACCAGTTCTTACTTTTTTTTTTCATATGTAAAAGCGTTGCCAGGAAGCGAACCCAGGACAACTGCTTGTAAGGCAGCTGTGCTAAACACTCGGCCACTAATGCTTGATCCAAGACTCTAGCATTTAACAGAAGAGCAACAGAAACTTCAAACGACTGAGTCAAGTGTAAATAAATGCATGTTTGAAGTAATAAAACAAGGATTGAAAGCAAAATACTTGAGTGAGAGAACAAATTGAATATCACTGATATCATCGGAAAATTAAGAGACTGATGTGGAGCTGATTTGGTCATATTAATGGAAGAGATGATAAGAGGTGGAACTAAATCTACCACTTCCTTTAATTTGTGGTAATATTTTATATAAATACAATGTACCCATCTTACTTCAAACATGTTTTAGCAAAAAAAAAAAAAGATATTTTATAGATACATACACAATTTGATGTTTCAACTGCCTCACAGCCTTCCTCAGAGCCACTCCTATTTCAGTGTATTTTTAAGACAATTTGGAGTGAGGAAGACTGCAAGACAGTGGAAATGTCAGATTGTGTGTGTGTCTATATATTTTCAATAAAAAAAATTTGTTGCCAAAAAACCTTTGAAAAAAAATAGATAAATTGTATTTATATAGACAATAGATAGATAGTTAAAGTCTTAAATAGCATCCCCCTAATGTACAAATGACCTAGAAAGAGGTCATGTTTGAGTTGGACAGATGAAATAGGGGTTTTCTGGGGTAATGTGAAAAAGAGAGTAGAGGGATGAGAAAACCTATTTTAAACCCAGATAAACCATCCCATAGTAGAGCAGAAGTAGATTAAAATATTCTTAATGACACAAATACGTGAATGTAAGTGTAGTAACTCACATTAGATTTTACTTTCATCTTATTTATTCTGATTTTTAAATTATTTCACCCTTTTTTGACTGCCTAATTTTAAAAGCAATAAAGGTAAAAAGCTTCTAAAAAAAGAGAGAGAGAACTTTTTATTGATGCAGAAAAATTAAATCATTGAAATCATTGGAAATCAGCTAAAATTAGTCTTCACGCTTTTCATTTGTATCATTTTTAATTGTTTATAAAATAAAAGATTATTATTTTTCTGAAGGTTTGTGATGATAGTGTTTTAATTATATTTATATATTGGACTATTTCCATAATCTAATATGAGTATTGAATGTCCTTAGAAAAATTTAACTTTATTTAAATATTCCTAATACATAATGCATGGAAAAAAGTGGAGACATCAAGAGGAACATCATAGATAAGTATATGAAATTTCCACTGACTGTTGCCTTTGCCAAGATGACTCAGTTGTTTAGAGCATTACCTTAAAATTCAATACTCAAGAATCTAAGGGTTCAGGTTCGATTCCCTTGCTAGAAATATCACTGGTCAGGCCAGCAACACCCGAAGAAGAGGGGAGCATAATATCTCTAGAAACGTTGTGCATATACTAACTTGAGTGCTATTACTAACAGTTGGATATATTGGGAATATTTAAATAAAAGTTAAATTTTTCTAAAGACATTCAATAATATTGGATGATGGAAATAGTCCAATATATAAATACAAGTAAAAAAATTATTATATTGTATATAATTTATTTCATGTATAATTATAGAATGAATAATTCTTTAGATTAGCATAAAATTTTTAGTTGGATTAAAACAAAACACTTTGGGATCAATTACAGTAAGAGTAAATCAATGGAAGTAGTCACCTTGAAAAGACATAAAGTATGAACATTATTATATTTTTAAAAATTTTAATATTTTTAGTTTTTTTAAAAAAATTGAATTAAAGAGATTTTGGAAAATTTGAACTAATTTCTTAATTTTCATTTTTTTCCTCCTGTTACACTTGGCATCAGATTAAACAACTTTTATAACCTCACAACAATATCTACCCACAGTCCTTGCCATTTTGGCATCATCCACATGTAATATGATGTGATATGGCTACTCCTTCATTGAAGTCAGAAATCTCTCCGCCACTATGTCCAAGCAAAACCTGTTAGCCACTTTATTTCTCTTTCCATTCACTACCCTAAGTTTTCCCCATATTCTTCTCTATCCTGCTCTATCCCATTTTCACAACATTATTGTCCACTCCATGGTCTTTGTATATAGATCTGCTTTATCTATTTTCAACCCCAGCATAAAGATCAATAACCCATTTTCTGTATAGTCACTTTGCTCTATATTTATTCTCCCACAACTTCATTATTTTTACCCTTTCTGTTTATAAGCATTTCAATTCTATTAGCAAATGCCCAATATTTTCCATGTCTTTCTTACATGACATGCAGACTAAATCACCTACATTTCTTCATTTATGCTTATATTTCCTTGTTGCTAGTGATCCTGTTTGAACTTATAAATAGTAAATTACTTTCCCTGCTATTATCATAAATTATCTCACATCCAAATTTTTTGCTTACTTCTATATATATTTAAGCTCTTTTTACTCTCCACACATTCTCCATCTCTCTAGCTTCCTATTTTTTTTTTATTAATACATCTCTTTCTTGAAGCACCCCAATCCCCTTGTTTTTGGAAGGGTTCTTTGTTCTTCTGTTTAGACTATTCCAAATTTTATAAATTTATTATATGTTATACATAAAACATTTAGGATGCATTGATCATATCATGGTTACCTATTTCTAGTTTTAACAGACCTTGTAAGATTTAATTTTAACAGATACTGATATTATCATTAGTTTAATTTGTAATGTTATTAATCCTGTTATTGTCAATTATTTTCAATATTTTTCATGAAAATTCGTGTACCTTTTTTCTGTGGATTTTATAACTTTCTACACACAATTCTTTGTGTCAAAAAACCTGTCACATTATGTGTAATTTTTAATTAATTAAAGAATATTTCTGTATAAATAATAATTCTGTAGTGTAATTACCACTACATCTTTCTTCATGCAAGGTATGAACTGGTTTTTAACCACTTTTAACACCTTGTAGAGGGGTATGACCAAAGATATGTAAAAAAAGATGTGATCTTCAAGATGACATTTAATGTGTACCACCACTCACCAGTTGGTCTAGATCACAATCTTTGAAGTATATCTTTTTCATTGTTCAGTATATATAGATAGCCAATTACTACAGTTTAATTGAATGTCAAACTTTCCTCACCTCACAACATTGGCACAAATCATTAGAGATTATCTCCTTAATAAATATTCCTTTAGTGTTTCCTCTACACCATTCTCACACAAGATAAGGACACCTTGCTATTCACTTTTAACAATTTATGGAGGGGTGTAATCCTAAATATATGACCAAAGGCATATGAAAAAAATGGATCCCTAAGGTGCACATTTCATACTGAATCAGTCCTCATCAGTTGGACCAGATCGTTATGATCTGGGCTAACTGATGAGTGCTGATTCATTATGAAAGGGATATTGTGGTGATCATACATTTTTATTCACATTGTGATCTGGATCAACTGATGAGGGCTGATTTAGTATGAAATGTGCATCTCATAAATTATACAGCTTTGTCATATGTCTTTGGTTATATGTTTATGATTACACCCATCCACATGATGTTAAAATAGATAGAAACCAGTCCTTACTTTGGTGAAAGTGGTGTAGTGGAAATTACAGAAATATTATTTATTAAGTGGACAACCTCTTGTCTAATGAATGATTAATTAACATTATTAATATTTTTGCATTATTTCTAAATATATAAATAAGTGGTTATCAACTTGAAAATATGACCCAATTTAAATATCTTGGGAGTCTTAAGAAGGAAGGTGATCTTAAATGTTGTGGATAAGCACAGATTCTTAAGTACTACTACTAATTTTAAGAATTTAAAAGATTCGGTTTTCATTGCCCTGAAATAATTACTGCAACTAAGTTAGCTGTACTCATAGTTGTTCTTTGACCTAATTTGGAATCTGAACACCTTATCAATGTACTACTGTAATGGTATAAGAAAATTTTTATTTAATGATGCTCTTTAAAATTTTAAAATACAATGGCGACACTGTAAGAATAATCATTGTGTTATTCAACTTGCTGGAAGTGAGATTATTGAATCCACTATTATAAAATCACATCTTTGTGGGATTGTATATGTAAAATGATCGAACTGTACAAGACTTCCTAAAGGGAGCTTGTATTCAACTTGAATATGGTTTTCATAGCAGAGTCCATTTTACATTATAAAGATTATTTTAAATTCCTTCTCCGAAAATGATTTGTTTAATCAGAAAAATATGGTAGAGAATTGGATACATTGGAGAACTGCCATTAAACATGGTGTCGAAGTAATTCATAAATAAATTTTTTCAATAGTAGGTAACGGACAGTGTCATGCAAAATATCAATTAACCAAATAAGGGGGTTATGTTTTCTGATGAGTAGTTAAATGATCCAATCACTTTATTGCTCAGTTCATAAGAAGTTTAAATGCTGGAAGTGGGAGAACTGAGTTTGATCTCAGCATCTTAGATCTAGAATCTGACACTAGCACTGCATTAAGCCATGTACATCTAGACAAAAAAAAAGTTGCTCTGAGTTCATAACAACTCTAAGTGCCAGAAGTACTGGAACTTGAATTGATCCAAGAACCTTAGATTTGGGGTCTGACACTCTACCAGTACACTAAATCATGCAGAAGCATGCATATATGTAGATGTGGCTTACAAACCATATTGAGGATCATTTATCTTTTAGTGTGTATGTGGTCATATATATCATGGTTACTTGAGATGAAATGGAGGACGAATATAGACTGAAAAATCCTAAGTTCAAATCCCTCTACTTACATATGTAAGAAACATTTAGTATAAGCATATTGGAATGCTTTATTTACTTGTGACTGCCATTGCTATTAATGATGTCAATTGTTGTTTACATCTTGTGCATGCGTGTGTGTGTGTTACTAATCGATTCTAGCTTCTTTTGCTTAAACATTTTTTGTTTGGGGTATTTAATATACATTTCGTTAGAATTCCAGTAATATTAAAAAAAAAAAAAAAATCGATTTTATTTACTATTTAAACTCATATTTTTCAATCTCCATACTTATTATTCTGATTTAATTTTTAAATCTTTTGAATTATAAATGTTTGAATTTTTGGCTGTTCTACCTTTAAAGAAAAACATTCCTGTATGGTTAATATTGTTGGCTAATATATCAAATGGTGACTACGCCAGAACCATTCTCATAACTCAGAGAGTAGGTGGTAAGGTTTGAATTTGCCAAGAGGCTCGTAATAAAATGTATGTGGCACTCCTCCAACGGTGTCCAAATCTACAACTTAAAAACACACACACATATGTGAGAATATAATGTAAATTATAAATTATGTTTGAAAAAAAAAAAAGAATTATTACGTATTCACCTATAATTTTTATTAAAAAAATTCTCGTAACCTAATTTTTCTTTTCTAATTTCCTAAGTTTTTTTTTTTTTTTAAATCTTTGTGTAAGAAAAATAAACTTCTATAATTTATTTGTAAAAAGAAAAAGATTAAAAATCTTTCTGTACAACTTTAGCAGTCTCACCCCATTCCCGTCTCCACTGGCCTAGAGGTAAGCTGCTTTTCTAGTACTGACTTGGCAATTACTACCTGCCGATTTCGGGATCTCAGGTGCGTGTCACATCTGACAAATGAGTTTTCAGAGCAAGATTTTCTTCTCTTAGGAATTTAGTTTAGTCGCTGCTGGCGTTTCTGCATTTTCAATTCTTAAACTATCTGGAGATAAGGTTCAAACGTAATATAGAGGAGTAAAAGCTTTCACTATAAAGTTCTAGCATTTTTATATGTTTGATATAATTTTGCATTGATCCATGTTGTGAATTGTTTATTTAAAAAAGGGTGCGCGCAGCAAATTGTAATTTTTTTTATATTAACAGATAAAATCTTTTAACTTAGTAAACTATTTTCCGATCGGAGCTTATAAGAGGATTTGAAAGCTAATTTAAAATTTTGAAAATATTCGATGAAATTATATTGTTATACGTATATCACTTTTGAAAGTTTGTTTTCAATATTCTGAAAGATAAAGATTGTTTCAAAACCAAATAGTGCAGTTTAATCTGCTAAGCGGATAATTTGAATTAAGCTAAAATTTTAGCTGGCTAGTGTGTTTGTGTATATACAGGATATGGTAGAAAATGGTAAAACAGCCTTAAATGACCGATGAAGGATATGATTATATTTGAGAAAGGAGAAATAACCACAGGTCTAAGAGATGTAATCGTATAGTATCACCGTCACAAGGTTATATATTACAATCATAATTTTTATAGTCAATGTATCAACACTTATTTGATCAATACAAGACCATTATCTCCTACTTAAGAATATTTGAATACCCATTTATTAACCATAGTTAGATGGTTAAAGAAAAAACAAATTTAATCCTTTTTCCAACTTGAAAAGCTTTTGACGTTCATCTGCTGAAATTGAAAGCTAAGTTTGTGGAACGGAAAGCAGATGTGTTAATTACTACTATCTAGCTAAAAACTGCTAGTTGTTCATCCAATAATTAATGACTAGCTAGATTGATTGCAGACCACTTTTCTGAAAAAAATACTAATTGCTTAGGACTCTTCAACTGAATCAATTTCATTTTTTTAAGTCAGTCTTGTGACATTTTCAAACAAGCAACCACATAGTGACTTGAGTTCAAATTTGAATTCTGAAGGCCCAAACTCTAAGTGGGCTTTTAAAAACTGTTCCATTGAAAAGATAATTGGTTCTCTCTCCAAGTTGCTACACCATCTTCTTTAACTCAATGCATATATTATGTAGTATAGTTTGAATTTTTTTCTCTTCTCATTTGATCATGAAAAATTTTGCAGCTCAAAGCCTTCTCCAAACTTTTGCTTTCAACATTTTATTGCAACCTTTTCCATGTGATCCAATATACTTTTTGATCTTTTCAACTATTTCAGATTAGACCACTTTAAGAGAAGCATCTTATCTCTGGATATCCAATGAAGAATTGTCCTAATATATATGAAAATATAATTTGATGTTCAAAACAGTAGCTACAATTTCAATTTAAGTTTGAACTCATTCTTTTTTCCTTCTTCTTTTACATCTATGATTTTTGTATGTCTTGACATTTTTATCCATGTTTCACAAGTAGAATTCAAAAGAAGTAGATGTTTCCTATTAAAGTACAATAATCAAATTTTTTAAAATATATAAATAACTATAAAAATGCAAAATTGGTAGGCATAATATTGATTTTTGTGTTTTATTGTTTTAGTAGACATCATCAATATGCAATTCTTTATTTATTTGTACTGTTTTCAACCTAGTTTTCTTAAGAATTTGGATTTCAAATTTTTAATACTGATTATCCCGCTGCGCATAAATTTTACAATTCCCATTAGTTTTCAGAACTAATTTTTCCAAATCTAAACCTTAAAAAATTTATAAAATAGAAAATAATTTTGGGAAAATGAATCATGTCTTTATAGCTTATATTTTTCGGTAATTGATATCATTTATACTTAATGTATAAACAAGAAGATTATCTTTTTTTTGTCCATGTGTTAAAACATCGGCCGGGAAACAAACCTGGGACAACTGCTTGAAAGGCAGCTGTGCTGACCACTCAGCCACCAACACTTGACCAGAAGATTATCTTTAATCCAAACTACCATTATTCAGACAAAACTACAAAGTTATTGTTTTGACTATTATTTCAATTACAAGCTGTATCCAGCCTATATAAAGGTTGTGGTTTTTATACTTTTTTTACTTGATTAATTTAGCAAATTTTTTTTAAAGTTTTAATAAATTTATTTAAACGCACATTGATTACATTGATTACGTAAGTAATATTCATTAAGGCTGTAGTCTCAAGCATATGCGTATAAAAATGCGATAGTAGGGACTCTATAGGTCTTAAACCACAAGCTTATTCTTTGGAAGAAAAGAGGGGAACCCTTCTTTACTTCAACCTACTTTTTATTTAAATAGGTGAAGCTGAAGCAGTTCGATCTGAGAGGTGAAGTTACTCAATACTTCACTAATTAAGTCCACATTTCTTATTACACATTATTAATTACAACTTTAAATTATAATTATCGTAATAGATTTCTCACTATAAAATCTTTCCATTGACTCATAGTAAATCGAAAGATTTCATGAGTATTAATGTGTAATAAGAAATGTGGACTTAATTAGTGAAGTATTGAGTAACTTCAAGCTCTCAGATCAAACCGCTTCAGCTTCACCTATTTAAATAGAAAGTAGGTTGAAGTAAAGAACGGTTCCCCTCTTTTCTTCCAAAGAGTAAGCTTGTGGTTTAAGACCTGTAGAGGTCCCTACTATCGCATTTTTATACGCATGTGCTTGAGGCTACAGCCTTAATGAATATTAAAGTTTTAATGTAAATTTTAAAAAAGATTTTAATATTACATAAATATATGTGATAACTGAAATACAGGTTTATTATATATCTGTATCAATATATGTAATATATGAGCACAGACTTTCACGTGACCCACCATGCTCCACTCTATCTTATAATACTGATACCCTTGAACATATATGTCAAAAAGATAAATAATCACCATTTCATGCTAAAACAGCAATCATCAGTTGATCCAGATTACCATCTCTACACATATATGCAATAAGTGCTGATATATATTAAGATAGCCAATCTTCATACATTAATGGACAGGCTTCAATCCACTCCATACTCCAACTCTTCAACTATCCATCCAATTGAAAATCTGATGATGGAACTCTCAAAGACCACTCTGAGGCCAATATTCTCATCACACCCATGTTTCCTGGCCTCTAAATTAAAATTTTTGAATGTACCTATTGAATTTGAGGAATGTTACATACAATTATTAATGGCAGAATCAGCATGAACTACGCAACATCTAACTACACGACTTAATTTGTACACTAACCAAATGTAAATTTAAATACAGTACTATAGCATCTTTTTCCTCACTAAATATCACATTTTAAACATGAATTTATGTACTGTAATCACATTTTCTTCACAATTTAAATATTATACATATTCAGTTCTGCAACTGTAGTCAAAAGCACATGTACTGATTTTTTTCCAAGCATTTTTTTATTAACTTTGCATAAAATATGTTATGTAATAAAAATTATGTATTATTAAATATAAAGGGTGGAATTACTTCATTTTTAATATAATTTTTTAAATATAAATTATGGTTTAGTTAGGCATTTTTATTTATTCATAAAAAAAATTTTTTTGACACTCAAATTTGTCCTTTTTGAAATTTATTAAAGCAACCAATTAAAAAAACAGTAATTGTTAAAGCAACCAATTAAACAGTGTTGAGGACAAACATACATTCAGAGGGATTTTATATAAGAAATTGCTCTATAAAAATTTTGTGCTGATATCAATATTTTATATTTCATATTTTAAATTATTATATTGATATTAATAAATAAATTCATGCAGTGTAGAAAAAGTGTTTGTCTGAAGGTTTATGATGATGATATTTAGTAGTAATTATATGCTGGGCCATTTTCATCAACATATATCAAATGTTGAATGTCTTTAGAAAAGATCAAACTTTATTTAAACTTTCCATACATTCAACTTTTAGTAATAACACACAGGTTAATGTAAAACATGATGTTTCAGGTGGTGCTATTTTTTTTCTTCAGGTGTTGCTACCCTCACCTTGACAATACTAACATGGGAATCAAACTTGCACTTTTAGATTTGTGTTATTAAATTTAAAGTGGCACTCTAACTAATTAGTGGAAGTATCAATCTGACCCTTATAGATAAGTATGTGAAGTTTTCACTGTTGTCTTTGACAGAATAGTCTATTTGATTAAAGCACCACTTTAAATTCCATATTCATGAATCTAAAAATCCAAGTTTGATTCCTTTTCTAGCATTGCCATTGGTCAGAACAGCAAAATGTGAAGAAGAGGAGAATAATACCACTCAATCATGGTATATTCTACCCATATGTTTAACAGTTTATTTAAAGTTTTAATTTTTCTAAAGACATTCAACATTTCATATTAGATTATTGAAATAGTCCAACATATAATTAACAGTATATACAAAGTATTTATAAACATACTGAAGCTATTAATAGTAATTTTTAGCAAATCTTTAATGTTATAATAAGGGGATGGGGGAGATATTGTTGAAATCTAAAATAATTTACAAAGCCAAAAAAGCTCTGGAGCTAGAGGATTTAGGATTAATGGTAGTATTCAATATACAATAAAATTTTTAAACTCAATACCATTGTTGAAGCACATGGATAAACAAGATTTTGTCACTTGCCCCAGATATTTGACCACATCTTCATCATCATTGTTTAGTATTTATCCATTGCAAACATTACAATTATTTATAAATAGGACCAGTAATGCCACTTTTGCAAAAAGAAGTGTGATTAAGAGTAAGCAGTCTACCTATGTAAAGAATTAAAAATATTTTTATATTTAATGAAGTCTAGTTTAAATACATCTTTGAATTTATCGCTAAGAGGCAACTTATATTTGAAGTCTTTAGCCATGTAAAATTTAACATTTTCTTTTTTTCTAGTATTCAATATAAAATATTTTTCCAATTAATGATTGACGTCATTAATTTTTTTTTTTGCTTATAATTAATTGAGCTGTTATTCCAGGTATTGGGGATGAGTGGTATTATTCTTTTTTAAGCATTATGCAGATGAAAATATTTATTTTCTGCCAAGTTTATATCTCATCCATTAATTCGGCTGAATGTTTTTATATATAGATGGCACTATTTGGTTTTTACTTTTCTTGTTCTTTTATGGTTATCTGTAAACTATTTTGCCAGATTTTTTCCATTTTAATAACAGAAACTGGAACTAAATATATTGATGTATTAGTTTTAAAAAATCTGAAAAGGTCAGCATTCTTTAGCCATTAGGAACTTCAAAATAGTCTAGTTTTGCCTCCACATGGATGTTTGTTAGGTTCTTTTATCATTGGTTTTGAGGTGATTTGTGAGATTATTTCAAAAAAATTTTTGGATTAGCAATTGAAATAAAACAACTATATAAAAATAATTATTTTCTTTAGTATTGAACCAGTTTTCACCCTATATTAGGGCATTTCAAAATACACTTTTCTAATATTCCCTCTAATGTTCATTTTACATACTCATTTTATATAATCACATCACCTATTTATATATACTCCCTCCCCTTTTTTAATATATATATTTTATTTTTATACAATAAATAAAATTATATTAATTACAATTCAATAATTATATACACATATTATACACCATAAATTATACATTATATTTCATTAACTTCATTAAATTAATTATACACACATACTTTGTACACTAAACTAAATTATCATTTCTCATATATTTTTATTAACCATATTTTCAAATATGTTATATTTTTAAAAATAGACATCTTTGATTATAAGATTGCAATGCCTTTATAAATACAGTAAAAGGAATTTTTGAGATATAATATAAATATAATTTTGAATTTTAGAACATTACTTTGTTTACATTTTAAAATAAATTTCAGTCAAAAATAGTTCATTAATATTCTGTTTTCACTGGCTTACCTTTATACTGTCTAATACGAAAAATGTTGTTTTTATTACATATTTACTTTATTATTTTTTTAATATTTGTATTTTTAGGATGTTTTTCATTTGTAAACTTTTATTTCTAATAAATGAATTCCAATTTATTGAATTCTAATATAAAATAAAAGTTTAATACTAAAATCAAAGGTTAAACGCTTATAAAAATTGTCATTAGAGAGAGAAATGGACATGTCAGTTTGTTAAAGGTATATCATTGAAAGTTAACTTTTTGGCAAGGTATGTAAAGTTTGGTTTATTGATATTACAATTGCTGTTTTTATTGCTAACTTCATCAATAAAGGTTTCACTTTTGCATAAAAAGGAACCATCTCTTTTACAGTTATTAGCAAATGTCAACAATTCTACAACATTTCTAATTCCTCGGCTATGAATATGAGGTTAAAAGACCTCGAAAGAACTAAGCCTGATATTTAACTATGATTTTTCTAACTTCACCAATGAGAGTTTGAAGCACAGTATAATTACTATTTATTGGTAATTTAATATTATTTGCAATCAAAGTGAGATTTTTTTAATCATCCTCCCAAAAATCTTCAACAATTTTATGAACTAACATAAAAACACTTTAATAACATGATTATTTGGGTCTATTAACCTTTCCGAAATGTAGCAAACTTTTCACACATTTCAGCATTTTCTGAAATTTTTCTTTGTCTCAGACATCAGGGGGTGAATTGGTCAAAAGACAAAATAATTTGTGTCAATCAATGGTGAGGTTAAATAAAATATTCATTCATCTTATGTGGGGGGAGATGAAAGTGTATGAACATGTCTGTAAAGTAAGAAGTACTAATTGATACATCATATATTAGGAATCCAGAAAATCGACATTCAACATTTGAAGCTTCATGGATAAAATAATTTGGTAACTGTTGAACAATTTATTATCAATGAGAAGTTTTACCAATGATGGTTTTTTTTTAATTCAGGAAATTTAACGGTGAACAACTGTATAAAATTATCAATCACTTTGAAGATGATTATTTGCAATCCATTTTGAAATCTTCAAAAATACTATAATTAATATGTATGTTGTAAGGGTGCATCATACTTATATAATTATGAAGTTTATCAAATTTTAAAAAAAAAAATCACGAAACTGATCTTAGTATCCAGGCTATTCTGAGTTCATGGTCGATCACTTTTAAGATCCTTAGAGATACCAATGATGTATATGTAAAAACAAATAAGTGAACTTGTAATCTGTTTTATTTCTGATACATATATATTTTAAAATCATTGTTTTTTTAAGTAGATATGTACAATCTTTTAAGATTGTTTTTTAAATTCCCGTTTCTCTAAATCTTTAAACTTATTATCTTTTCCTCATTGTGTTTGGTATTTATTAACATCTTGATGATGTAAAACGCTCATCACTAAAATGTTAGAAGGTATGGAAAATCAGCTATACACTAGTACAGCAATTTAACTAAATACTATGGTGTATCCAGCAACATTACTACTGAGTTTTTAGATATTCTTATCAGGATTCCAACCTTTGAAGAATGCGTAATGTAATATCAATCAAACTTGTGTTTAGATCTTAAGGAAGTCCTCAGTTTATATAGAATGATTTATGAACTAAATATGCTAGCCACAACATCACCAGACCTTTCTAAGCCACCACCAATTGGTGATCAGTAAATGAGTATTTAATCATTCTTTGTTGGAAGATTAACTGCCAGTATATTCCGAAAACTTAAAATTACTATGAAAAGAATGAATGTTTATATTTTCAGTTTGTGAGAGGTTGGGGTGATGAAAAGTTTTTCTTTGTTTCTACAATCACGTTATCACTTGGTCGTTACATTTTATTGTTCAACCTGCCATTGGACAGAGAACATAACATATTTACATGCGTGCGCACACTCACATAAATATAGAATGATCTCTTACTTACTGTTAATTTTCTTTTTTTGTAGGTCTGCTTTCTAATTTATAAGTTAAGGCTTGTGTTCATTCTAAGAAGCTTCCATATTAATATAATGTATAAAAATTATTAGTTTTTCTTTAACGGGCATTAAATTTACATATATATTCAGTGATTTTGACAAGATTTATTTTTGATAATTGATTTTAGTAATTTACCAAGAGAAAAAGCCATACTATTGCTCGTTTAATAAGTCGCTTTAATGGAGTGTATAAATTAACCAAGAAACGTCTTTAAAAGTCACGTGATTACTTTTTTTTTTTTATACAACTAAAAGAATAATTTCGTTTCTTTTTTATATTTTTAATTATTGAATTAAGTTATAATAAAAAAAATCCAAGATAAAGTTTAATCGTTTTAAATTAAGACAATTCACTTTTGTTTGTATTTGAAAGAAGACTAAACTTTTTATTTTCTGCAAATCAGAAATTAATCTTTTGCAATCTTCTATTCGAAAAAAAAAAAAAAATTACTTGGATTTCGTGGGCCAATTGATTTGATTATTGAATTTCAATATCCAATCATGCAAGTCTTTAGCGAATTGGCAAATAAGTTTTCTGAAGTCTTATTATGATCTGCCATGAATAGTACTATCATCCAATTCATCAGTTCATTTTTTAAAAGGATTAATATCAGTCTATTATGTATTTTTAAAAAAGTAGACTTCAATTTACTGTCTCATAATTTTAATACCAGTGGTTAAATTTTGTAGTGACTTAATCTTTAAAATTTTGATTGGGTTCAGTCTTTCTTACTCATAAAATCACGTTCTATGACAATACAAAATATCCTGCGACACAGGGCACTAGACGAATGCCATTGTGTTTAGACAAATAATATTGTGTTTGGGCTATTAGATTTTGACCAGATGATGAGTTAAAGTTGTTACTGATCTACTTAATAAGAAAAATAGCCAGTGAATAGAAAAATGGATCAGCTTATTCTATATATGGACTTATGTATTCATGGTTCAATGATTGGTTCATATAATCATTGCAAAACTCATTTCTGAAGTACTTTTCGTTTTCTCTATTCTTTGGGGGAGAGGTGAATTGGAATGACTATATTTATTTATGATTTATTATCATCTACTAAAAATCTATTCCAGAAATTTAAAAACGTGTTTGTAACTGTTGTTTAAATTAAAATTAGCTTTTTTTTTTTTTTATCTGAATGGTATGATTTTATGTGTTTGCCTGAAGGTTTGTGATAATGGCATGTTAATTGTACTTATATGTTGGTTTATTTCCATCTTCTAGCATTAAATATTGAATGTTATTAGAATGTTTTTAAAAACTTTACTTAAATTTTCATTCGACTGTTAGAAATAGTGTAAAGATTATTAGTCAATTCACAACGTTTCGAGTGGTATTAATTTCCTCTCTTTGTCAGTTTTTGCTGGCCTGACCTGTGGCAGGACTAGCATGGATTTCGAACCCGGACCTTTAAAATTCTTGAATATTGAATTTTAAGGTAGGAAGAATGACTTAGTAAGTTAGAGCTTTATTTTAACATTCAATATTGAACGATCTAAAGATCTAGGTTCGATTCTTACGCTAATATCGCCATTAATCAGACCAACAACACCTGAAGAAGAGAAGAAAATACTACTACTCGAAACGTATGTATATTAAGTTGCTAGCTACTACTACTAATAAGTGAATGTAATTGGAAAGTGTAAATAAAGTTTAATTTATTTTGCTAAAAATATTCGATATTTAATATTAAGTAATAGAAATAATCCAACATGTAAGTACAACTAAGATGATTTTATATATCTCTCTATATTTTTTTCTTTGTCTCAAATACGTTTTTAATAACGTATTATTAATAACTTGTCTTTAGGGACATTAGTATTGAATGGCTTCTAATGAAAGTAGCTTTTCGGGTTTGCTGACAGATTTTTTTTTTTAATTCTTTTTTTAAAACTACTTCGCAGCAAGTTTGTAATTAAGAGTAATTTACCAAATTACTAAGTTCTTTTTATGCACTACCCCCCTCCCCCCAGCCGACCCGTTCCTTTTTTTCTTTCTCTTTTTTTTAAAATCGTCTATTGACATTGCATGTATAATTAAAAAGTAAATTGATTTTAACCTTTTGACAACTGAAGTTGGGAACTAAGAACAAGGCAGTGCTGAAATTGAAGGATGGGGGAGGAAGAAACAGGAGGGAGAAGTATAATGTGTGAAGAAAGTACTATATATATATATTTGCCTGTAAACAATAACTTGTTATTCCTTAAATGCTAAACGTTTACTAAACGTTTCTAATATATGATTTTTTTCCTACAGTACAGGCTTTTTTATGCCTGCACTCCGATATGTAATATATAGGGGGTTTGAACTCAGACTTTCACACGACTTTCAACTATTCATACTATCTCATACTGCTGATATACTTGATCACACCCAGGTCGAAAAGATAAATAATCGTGTGAAAATCTGAGTTTAAACGCTTCTGTAAAAGTGGATAATACTATGGATATCTCATTTTAAAATGGTAATTTATACTGTGTTTCACCCAAGAATAATCCTTTTTTTTTTTTGTCTTCTGTTTTGTTACCCATTATTCTATTTCTTATTAATAGTAGTGGTGATTTAAGATAATAATGATGACAGTAATCATGTTGAATGTCATTTTATACTACAAGGGAAAATGACATGTATATGTTGTAGTGTAATATTAATTGTTGTTACACAATGTGTTTTAAAGTGGATAGAAATTATTTACTTTAAGAGAGTAATGATACACTGTGTTATGGTTGTAGTTGTGTGGGGTTTTTTTTTTATCAAGAAATTTTATTGTGAGCTCAAAGAATTACATTATAGCAATAACAGAGTTATGTTGTTATCAGACATTATAATAAAGGTTACATAACCCAATACCAACGGTCGGGGCATTAAAAATCAACTGTTCAATCACAAATTTTCCATTGCTACATGGCTCCATGCAGCATTGTAGATGTATGTTGGAGCTAATTTTTCATCTCTGTTTCTGATGGCCTGAAGATTTCTTACAATCAACCAAGGTATGGCCATAAATGAGTGTGACCTAGTTGACCAATAGGTAAACAACAGAAAAGTTATGATTCTTATGGATGGAAAGATCCTGTTGGATATGCTAGAAATCAGTCCGGTGAGGAAAGGCACTCTAGTTTTGTATATGGATGGAATAAAGTCTGTGTCCCATTGGAGTAATGTACAATGGCTCAGAATATGTATTCTTGTATCATCATCCTGTTTACACGAGTGTTAAAATGAAGGAGCACATAATGGGGTAAAGTTCAAATCTGATTGGTTAGAAATGTTTTTTTTTTTTGCAACTCACTCATTGTTAGATGTTTTCAGGGCCATCACATGTGGGAGTGCAGTTTGCATAGGGTTCAAAGGTGCTTCACTACTGGGGTGCCAATACACTAAGATAATTAATAAAATTTATATGTAAATAAAATTGTTTATATTTTTTGAATCATTTCATCATTAGAAATATGTTCTGATTGTAAATATTTTTTATTTAAATATAGAAGGAATACTTTTTTACTTAAACTTATTTGCGACAATTACCTGGGCTTTGGCTTTCTTGGCATGAACTCGAAATATACTACATACAGTATATATTTTTATCATTGTGCTTCATCAAACAGATTGACACCATTTTGTCATGATAATTAATAAAACTTATATGTAAATATTTAGATTTCCAAATCACTTTATTCCTAGAAACATATTCTGACTAAATATTTATGAATTAAACATAAGAGGAATATTTCTTTACTTAAACTTATTGTGGCAGTTGTTCTGGCCTTGAAATATATTTCATATATATGCTATCATTGCACAAAACTGGACAGGTGGATGCCTTTTCATCACTATAATTAAATTGAGAGACTGCAAACCTCTCATGCTCGTTACTATCTAACAGCCAATCAGATCGCAAATATAAGACAGAATTTAACAAGAAAAGGGTGGTCATTCTCTTCTTTACTTGTCTTTCTATATATCCAAGCCAGTCTAAAGTATTTAGATCTGAAAGCATGAATCTTAAATATCTTCACACTTAACTCACTGAGTTTAAATTACAAACGTACAGCGTGAAATCCTACGATTTACTACGCAGTAGTTTTTAGATGTTATAACTTGCAGTAATGTATGTAAATAATATTTATTTTATAAAGCGCAAACAGTATTGAAATTAAATTGAGAGACTGAAAACCTCTCGCACTCATTACTATCTAACAGCCAATCAGATTTCAAATACAAGACAGAGAATTTAACAAGAAAAGGGTGGTCCACCCTTTATAAAATAAATATTATTACTATAATTAATAAACTTTATATGTAAATAAAAATGTTTAGATTTCCCAATCCTTTTTATTTAAATTTCCTAATTTATATAAAAAGCAACATATTATTATTGTTATTAATTTATTTAAAAATAAAACTTATTTAAAAAATATTGCCTCATAATTACAGTAATTCGTATATGATGAAATTATCTTTATCAATAATGTTTTACAGTTTTCAATAGTTTATTCACTTGAGAGTACTGTCAGGGTTCACCCAGAAATGTTAGGTCTGGGTTTGATGATGTACTGTCCCAACATTATTTTTAATAATGTTATCTTTCTCTTTTTGTTATCATTGGACCATATTATCCTTTTACACATTTTACTAAATAACTTTTTCTATTTTTAATAACATTATTATCTTTTTTTTCAAATGCAGTATTAGATTTTTACTTGTTCTCTAGCTAAAAACTTGTAATTGAGCCATAATTTACACTCAATGCAAATTTAAGAGAGGGATTTTGATGGCTTCTAAAAATTTACTGACTCAAAAAAAATAAATAAATTAAACAATCTACCTATGGAAATTTAAAATTATTCTCTTAAATAAATCCTGGTAAATCTTTAATTTCCAAAGTGCATAATAAAATAATATATGTATAACATGACCTAGTTATTAATAGGCAATAAAAAATTAAAAACCATAATAAAGTGGTGTATTTTATTATTGAACCAAAACAAGAATGGCTATTTTTGTTGAAAGGAAACCTAAACAAGTTATTTGTGAGGGATTGGATTTTTAAAAATAAATTTTTATCAGGTTGTTGCTAATGGAATTAGTTAAAAACAATTTTTTAAAAAGATATTGCCTGCATTTCATTAACTTGACATTATTGTAACACTTATACAATTAACTTGTAACTGCTCATTGGGAAAACACTTATAAAATTCTTTATCTATACTAGTGGAAGAATCCAATGTTTGATTTATTATTATTATTATTATTATTATTATTATTATTATTATTATTATTATTATTATTATTATTATTATTATTATTATTATTATTATTATTATTATTATTATTATTATTATTATTATTATGATGATGATGATGTTTCAAAGCAAAACTTTATTGAGTCTAAAAAGTTACAGAGTCATATATTGATTTTTTACAAATGAAAAACAAATTACAACTTTCAGTATATAAGTCTTTATCTTTTCTGCATCCTTTTTTTCTCTTCTTGTTTTTAAATTTGGTCTTCTATTTAGTTCAGTTTATGCTTGCATTTTTTTTTTTTTTAAAGTTGGAAAAAATGCTGATGTTGAAAATGTCATCATCTATCTTATTGGTCTTTATATTTCATAGACTGGATCTCTGTTTCAAGTGTGACCATGTGGCTGAAATATATCTGGTTGAGCTAGGATGCTGTCTCTTTTTCTTAACAGTTCTAGTTTTATTGAATATGTTGTGGGTGGCGTCGAGGGTTATTGGAAGTGAAAAGTGCATCTGGTGCACCAGTAGGCATAAAGGCTGTATGTTGTGCATGAATAGAGGGTTATTGCTTTTTAAATGTATTTATTATTTCATCTATTGAAATGATAGCTTCTGTATGTGGTAAACATTGTGGATATTGTTTCTAGGGACTGAGGAATGAAGAAAATGATCTTGTGTCTCTTCTTCTCTATGACATAGTGACATGGGGTCTATATTGGTATAGAATCTAGAAATCTAAGGAAATGGGTTGTGGGTAGAGCATTGAGATTAAGCTTAAGTAGAAAATCGAATAATTTTGGTTCTAATGACCATTTTCTGAATTGTTGGAGTAGTTGCCTGTTGTCTATTCCAAGAACTGATGGATGTAGATTGGGTGTCTGGTTTGGATGTAGTATATTGTAAATGTCCCAGTATGTATACTTGTTGTCATTATTGAGTGATATTTTGTTGTATATTGGCTTGAGTTCTTCAATAGTGTGGATAGATATCCATATGAAGGGGGTGGTCTGTCTGTGGGTATTATACTGATTACACACTCCAGGTCTGGAAATCTTTTTATGGTTGCTGTTATTAGATTTACTGATTTCTGTGTGTAAAAAACATTGATTGTATGGAGTCAAGTCCATTGCTATGTGGTGGTCTGCTCAGATTTTTTAAAGAGATTGCCACTGTCTTTCTCTTCCATATTAGTTTGTTACAGATTGACGAGATTTTAGATATGAATGTTTTTGCAAATTTGATTATAGGTGTATAGTATGTAATTTTTGTAGTTATAAGTTGATTAAATAGTGCTACTTTGATATATTGACAGGTATGACTTTTCAAGTGAGGCTGTGATTTTTTCAGCATCTATTTTTAATTTATTTTGAATTTTTTGCCTCATTCCATTGGTTCCAAGGTAGAATGGGAAACATTATTATTATTATTATTATTATTATTATTATTATTATTATTATTATTATTATTATTATTATTATTATTATTATTATTATTATTATTATATTATTGGAAGAATTATTATTATTATTATTATTATTATTATTATTATTATTATTATTATTATTATTATTATTATTATTATTATTATTATTATTATTATTATTATTATTATTATTATTATTATTATTATTATTATTATTATTATTATTATTATTATTATTATTATTATTATTATTATTATTATTATTATCATCATCATCAAACAAAAGAAACTGCATGGTGTGGAATAATGGCTTCTAAAAAGTTATCTAATAAACAATATGTGGAAACTTCTTTCCTTAAGTAAATGTAAGAAAAATCCTTAAAATCCCTATCACATGATTATGTTTTTAAACTGAAATAACAAGTATATAAAAAAGAAAAAATTCTATTACTGAGATACTGAATTACACAAAGTAAAAAACAAGATGGTTAGAGTAGATTTGATTAAAATTGATTGCTATTTATCATATTGCGGCCACCTAAGTCAGGAGACTTAATATATAAATAAAAAGATAAAATGTAAATAATTATCATTTTTTAATATTCTATTGTATCTTTGGTTAAAAAATATAGAATTCATTGTTTTAATTAATTGATTTTATTTCATGAACTCCAATAATGCGCTATTACTTTAAATATTATAAATTTCGTGCACTCACACATCATATTTAAAGTAATAGCACATTATCAGAGTTCGACTTCCATCTAATAATTTCAATATTTTCAGCACTTTATAATAGTACTATAATATATTTTATGCAATAAAGAAGTTCATAATTCACTTAAAATCAGGATTTCCCCATTTTATATATACATTAAATTTTACAAGATTATACTGTTCAAACTTTAAAGATGCCTATACTATGCATGTTGTTGTTTTTGCATTTTAAATCACATTCTATTTTTGCTTTTTAAAAAAAGAGTACATAATCGATTAATCATTTAGTGTCCCCAAGTTTATTTTTAAAAGATGAGTAACAGTGATGGGCACAATTAAATTTGACAATTAAAAATCTAAAATCTGATTTTTAATTGTAATTAACAATTTAAAAATTACGTAATGTGATCTGAAATTAATGTGATGTGAAACAATGAAATTTGATTTTTAAACGGAATTGAAAATTAAAAAATTGATCTGAAATTAATGTGATGTGAAACAATGAAATTTGATTTTTAAACGGAATTGAAAATTAAAAAATTAAAGAAAAAATAAGAATTTTTGTTAGTTTTAATTAAATTTTGCCCAACAGTGGTGAGTAGGTGTCTTTTTATTATCGTAAGTCTAAGTTTTTATTTTTATTTTAAACTTTTAATTTATCCTAATGGAAAGGAAAAAAACACCCAAGAAAATGAATTTCTTCGGAAACAAAAATTTCAATTTTAGATCACTTAGCAAAATAGGAAGGACCAACAGCGATTGGAAAACATTTTAGTTTGGGTGAGTTCATTATAAGAGCAATTAAAAAAATGAAGTTGGCACTAGTTGCATTTCCTCTTATGATGAATCTGATGTCTTACCAGTTCACAAACGAACCTGCATATCGTCAAATAGCGATAATGATTAAAATACTGTACATGTATGATAAAATTTAAAATACTGTAAATTATGTATAAAAATATTGTTTTGAATAAAATTAAATACTGTAGTTAATAAAAAAAGTTTGTCTTTTATCAATTTTTTTCAAATTTGAAATTTTTTATTAGTCATATTTTATTTCCTTATTTTTTTTATGCGAATTTTAAAGTAATTTTACGTTGTTTCTTTGCTTTTATTCGATTTTTGAAAATTACAGTACGTATCCCCTATTTTTCAAGGTAAGTTAAGTTTATTTTTGTGCAATTTCTTGTGTGCACATTTTTGAGGAACCTATCTACTGCATAAAATAAGACCCAGGTGTATATAAATTTTACTTGCAAATATATATATATTAAAATTGTACAAACTAGTACTTCTAATATATAAATAATTGCTTATATATTATAAATATGATTTTGTGCACTTTTATTGAATCAGTATTTGAGAAAACAAGATACAATACTTATAATGGGGGAAAAAAATTTTCTTTTATGTTTTATTGTGAATCCTTTAATAATATTATCGTAATTTTATTATTTTTTGTGTATTCTGATTTAGTACATAAAAATGCTAACAAAGAGCTGATTTCACATTAATGTGACCAGAACATTCCAAAACACTTAGGTAAAACAACATAACAGAAACATCTACATTACCACATATTAGTATACCAAGAATTGTATTACTTCACATATGATATTCATTATAGGACTTACAAATTAAAGAGGCAAAAAGAAAGAAAACATAATCTCATTTAGCATGTGATAAAATGTTTTAATTTTCACAACAGTCATAGATCAAGCAGATCCAGGGATTTGATAAATGCAAGGTTGTGTGCCATCACAGTATACTCAGGTCAGTTCTGTTCATGAGACTAAGGGTTCTGGAACTTATCTCCTGCAAAGGCACTTCACACCCATGCAGCAGGCCTGGATGTTTTGAATTCTTAATTGTGAGTTTAGGAGATGTTATGATGCAGATAAAATACCTCAACTTGGATGAGATGAATATAAGTAGAGAGTTATATTTTATTGCTAATAAATTCAAAAGTTAAAAATCAACCAGATTATATAAAATGTAGTCAACATGAGTAACGGAGTCATGTATTAATGTCTTTAGTCGATTTGATGAGTGAAGGTTTTTTGCGGAATTCATGTGTAGTAAGGCAGAGCTGTTTGAAATTTTTACATTTGTGGGCAATTGCACTATAATGGAATTTGAAATGTGGTATGTTTAATTAATAAATAAAAATAATCAAATGTATTTCACGAGAGTTCATAAGAAATTCAAGCACTGCCGGTGCCAGTAGTGGATTTGATCTGAATCTTCACACACCAGAATCTGACATCCTATCATTACATTAAACAATGTGAAGTGTGAGGTCTGGAATCCATCAAATCAGAATCAGGTATATCATCACTAAACTAATCCTCATAGGGAAGATATAAAATTGGATGGTTTTTTGCTCAGGAATTCATAAATGATTTGAAAACTAAAAGCTCTGGAACTGTAATTGATCTGAAAACCTTTATATTCCCAAATCTAGTACACGACCACTTCACTAAACCATGTAATCAAATGGCTTATTGCTGGGGGGGGGGTCATAAGAAATTCAAGCAAAAGTACCAGAATTTGGATTGGTCTAAGAACCATATATCCCAAAGTTTGATACTGTATTACTGTGCTAATCCATGCAGGCCAGTTTAATTAATTATAAACTATGAGAAGGGTATCCAAAACTCCGAAAGTCATTTTCTGGTTGGCAGTCATGTTGTAGTACATGCTTGCACTGCTACATGTCTTTTGCAGGACCCCCCCCCCAATTATTATGCAGATGGGTATCATTAATTGCAATCATGGTTCTGCTGGATCCATTTTTTTGCAGTGTCTTGCTTCTTCGTTGATTTTTGTAATAGCTGAAAAATTGGGACAATGTGAAATACTGTTTTCTGTTAGAGAAAACAGCAGAGGAAATGGCTGTAATGCTTGAAACAGTTCACAAGCAAATTGCTTTGGGTAAAACACATTTCAAGTGGTTTAATGGAAGAGTTCAAATTTGCCATGTCCCAAAAAAGCATGGTATATGAACCAATGTTACGACAATATTGAGTTGTTTTTGATGCAAATGACATTCTTTACCCAGAATTCATTTGTAATGGTTAGTATTTTCAACTACAAGTTCTGAAATATTTGTATAATGGGGTAAAATGAAAGTGTCCTGATTTTTGGTAAAGTGAGGGAGTGCAAGCTTCACCAAGACGACATACCAACACCCACAAAGCCTTGAATGTGAAACAATTTTTAATCAAAAACAACTTATCCATTCACCATAATCACCTTATCTTCCTCCATGCAACTTGTTTTTATTTTCCCAAGTGAAAAAATGCCTCAAAAGAGAAAGTTTTGGAAACTTGGAAATGGTGGAGAAAAAACAATGGAGATATTAAAAAGTATCACTTTGCAAGAGCTTAAGGGTATGACGAAAATCTCGGCCTCAGGGTGGCCTTTGAGCATTCCACCATCAGATTTTCAATTGGATGGATGGTTGAAGAGTTGGAGTGTGGAGTATATTGAAGCCTGTCTATTGAAGTATGAAGATTGGCCATCTTAATATATATCTGAGCACTTATTGCATATACGTGTAGAGATGATAATCTGGACCAACTGATGATTGCTGGTTTAGCATGAAATAATATTGGTTATTGTTTATCTTTTCAACATATATGTGTTCAAGTGTATCAGTGTTATGAGATAGAGTAGAGAGTGACGGGTCATGTGTAAGTCTGTGCTCATATACCCTATATATTACATATATTGATACATGTATATGATAAGCCTGTATTTCAGTTATTCTTTTTTTAAAAAATTATACCTTGGAAAAAGGAGTGTAAAACATGTACCTGGGAGTGAAGGAGAGTAAATTTAAGGCATCAGTTAAGTTTTGAAACATCATGGAATACAAAGACAAAAAGATGAAGAGAAACTAAAAACAAAAAGAAGGAAACATCATGGAATATAAAAGACAAAAAAGATGAAGAGAAACTAAAAAAAAGAAGAAGGAAACATCATGAAATATAAAGACAAAAAGTTGAAGAAAAACTAAAAACAAGAAAAAGGAAACATCATGGAATATAAAGACAAAAAGATGAAGAGAAATTAAAAACAAGAGGAAGAAAACATCGTGGAATATAAAAACAAAAAGTTGATGAGAAATGAAAAACAAGAAGAAGGAAACATCATGGAATATAAAGACAAAAAGATGATGAGAAATGAAAAAAAAGAAGGAAACATCATGGAATATAAGGACAAAAAGATGAAAAGAAACTAAAAAAAAAAGAAGGAGGAACTAAGACATAAAAAGTAACATAATCAAATGGCTTTATTATTTGGAATTCATAAAGTTTGAGTTCCAGAACTTTCGGAACTGGAATCTATTGTAGAATATTGCTTTTCACAATTTGACACTAAATTACTGCACTAAACCAGCAGGCAACTAATATCTAATTATTATAGAAATAGTTTAAAAAAACTCCCTAGAAAATAATGGGGATAGATATTTCTTAGGACTAAAAGTAAGTTGCTAGTTGTAGTAAAAGCTGCTCTATATATTTCCCAATAAATAATCTTGCTGGAAATCATTGCATGAAGATGAGGAAGAGATTGAAATGCTGTCTCAAAGTCTTCATATATATATATATATATCTTGGTATGAAATACTTACATATGTAAAACACCTTGTGATGCCTTTATAATTGCTTTATGGGAGCAAATTATTTTTCTCCATGACTGCTATTGCATTTTTGACCAATCAATAGAACATTTGGAAATAATTTTTATTAAGTTTTATATCCAATTTTACTATTCTATCAATATTCCCAGACTAGTTTCCAGCTTACCGTCTTAAGTGAGGAGATTGGACCTGGATTTAGTGCATTTGGGTCTGGATAATGATGAGGAGATGAGATGCATTGTGACTTCTCCTTTATCAGAGTCAGGAATCTCTCAGCTACCATGCCCAGAGAAAACTGTTAGCTACTTATCTTCGTTTTCCATTCCCCACTCTTAAGTTTTTCCCATATTCTCCTCTGCTCCATCCCATTTTCATAACATAATCTTTGTCAACTCCATATACTTTGTATTTAAATCTTCCATATATTTTCCAAACCAAGCATCAAAACCAAGAACCCACCTTCTATATAATTCCTTTGTTTATATTTATTTTTCCACAGCACTTGTACTTGCAAATATTTACATTCAATTAACAGATACTTAATATTTTCTATGCCTTCCTCAAACAACTTGCTTTCTAAATCACCTACATTTTACCATGTATGTGTATATTCTCTTGTTGCTAAAGATCCTGTTTGAGCCTTAAACAGTAAACTACTTTCCTTACTATTATCATAAATTAGCTTACACCTAATATTCTGTTTACTTCTATATATATATATTTAAACTCTTTTTATTCTCCATACTAGTTCTCCATCTCTTCAACTCCCTATTCTTCATTAATGCATCTATTTTTCTATCCCATTCCTTACCACTCTAACACTCAACAAGTTTCCTAACACAGTCATCTCACCTTTTGTATAAGTATACGGACATAAATTCTTTATCCAAATCTTCTGCATATCATACTACCTTTCTCACTCATCTTGTTGCCTGCCATTTATTCACAACCCAATTAAATACAATTTTGTCTATTTTTTATTATCCATAAACTGCAATCTACCAAACATTTTCATTTTGCTTTTTGCATCTCTCATATAAAAACTTGACCATCTCATTTCTCCTTGAATTGCCTCTTTTGCTGTCCACACAACTGCATCTAATGCATATCTTCCTACTTCTCTGTGTAGTTTTTCTAAGTTATTTAATAGACTTTACTAACACATAACATATCATTACCATATGTTAACCCTGCTGCTGCCACTCTTTTTTATACAATTCTAGCTCCAAATTGTCATACCATTGCTGCTATCTATTGTAATCAATAGATATTAAATGATAATACTTATTAAACTCATATATAACACCCTCTTATCTATATTCTCAGACTAGTTTCTGACATATCCTTAATCAATAAGATCTTAGATCTTGACCTAATGTATCCAGATCTTTTGGATATAATCCACTTTTATCCGGGAGCCATCTTTTATTCATTTTTTACTATAAAGCTGCATCAGCCTGAAATTAAAAAAAACATTAACTTAATAACTCTTATTCATTAGGGATTTTCAGAAAAAGCATGGTTGTTCTGAAGCTTTCAAATGTTGTTTAACCAGGTCTTTTATCCACATGGTCAAGCTTCATTTGAGATTTATAGCAATTAAATTTGCATTTGTTTTCTTTCGTGAAAATTTTGCGAAACTTTTTTTTTTACGGCTTTAAAAGTCACGTATATTTAATTTCTAATATTTTAATTACAAAAAAAGTCAAAAGATGGCAGGGAAAATTGAATAATCAGTATTACAAAGGAACTGAAACTCTGGTTTGATGAGTAGACATTGTTTATTCAGCAATCACGAACTTTGCCAAATGTATTTTGCAGAAATATTACGATCATCAAGAAAATATTATGATAGTCTAAAAACTTGATTTTTTGGAAAGTTTATATTATATTTGCATCATAATTGTGTAATAATTATTAAAAATCAAAAATACATATTATTACTTATTTATTTTGAAAAAAAATCTTTTATTTTTAAATATAAAATAATATTTTCTTCTGAATATTGTTATTATAGAGATTACGGTTGCTGGAAAACACAGTTTTGTAAAAATGAGATCACTCAACAGATTGTTATAAGATTCAGCGATATTGTAAAAATTATGAAAAAATTCTAAACTTTTAAAGCATAAATTGATAGATTTAATAGTTATTTAAAAAAATTCATTCATATTTTAAAATCAAATGTGAAACAAAGAAGACTTCATTTATTTTGCAAATTGAACCATTTCTACCTCAAATTTGATGATGTAACAGAATTTTGTTTTCGCTAAAATATAAGTTTTAAACTAATTCTGAAAATCAAATGTGATTTTAAACAAAAATATCTATCAAATTTATTTTATTCTGATAAAAAATAATAATTTAATATTAAAGTAAAAGTTGAAAGCTTAAATTTAGTGAGAACAAAGAAATCTGACAGAATACAGGAGAGTTAAACAGCCTTTTTTATAATGTAGACTTTTCCATAATGCTTTTATTGATTTTTTTAATTAAAAAAAACTGAAAAGGTCAGTATCTTATAGATTGTGGCTAACATCTAAAGCTTTACTCCATTGACCAGAAAGCATTCACTTCCTTCTGGTCTGGTTTTCATGCAAAAATTTTTGAATAAAGTATGATTTTTTGCTCATTTATAAAATATTTTTGATTATGTTTTATACACTAATTGGTTGATTATTATTTAAATGAAGTAATGCACAGGTAAGCTTTCAATTTATTTATTTATCTTTTTATGTTTACAATTAGAAGTTAATAAACTTGACTGTAATATAAAGACAACCCACAGCATCTTTATGTTCTATCTGTCAGAATTGACACGGTGTTAAAGTCTTTTCAAATATTGCAATTATTGTAAAGCAAATATTAGATTTTAAAGCAGAATTTAATAGAATTATCATAAATTACCATCATTCATTTACAATTAAAAAAAAATCAAATAAATAATCTGTTCTTTTTTGGAATGTGTTTACATTAATTAATTTAGTTGATGACATTTCACGTGTATTGTTTTTATTTACAAATCAATTTTTAAACATTTAAAAAGATCAAATGTGATTTTTTAAAACATTATTCATTTATAAAATTAAAAAAAAAAATCAAGTCCTACTTATTGAGTTTTAGTACAAAATAAAGATTTTATACAGAAACAAGGTTGAGCATTTTCAAAAACTATCACCAGGTGGAACAAAAGAAATGCCATTTTATAAACAATTTGGTTGCATAGGTAACACCAATTTGATATTTTGGGTTTTAAAACTGTAGGTACTTTTATCACTTTGGACCTCTGTCTAAAATATAAAAAAAACATCATATGCCCCCCTCACTGTAACAATCAGTGAATTACATGCGAGTGCTTTATTAAAGCCATATCTATAGTTTGGGTATATAAATATGATATATTCTGACATCTCTTCATGTGACAAATCATTATCCATTTTATCATGTTTAAGATATCATGTGACATTTCATCACATGTTTTTTCTTGTCATTGTTCAAAGCATCATGTGGATTTTTTATCACAATTCAAAAATATGCACTATTTTAATATATATAACATTTATTTAAGAAATAATTTTTTTATAAATAACTTTTGTGTGTGTATGTGTAATGAATACACCATTTTTGTGAAAATAAATAATATAAACTGGACTTCTGTAAAAGAAACTTATATTTGCAAACAAAAATAATAGAAGACAAACTTGAAATGTGTATTAAGACATGAGCAATCGATCAGAAAAGACGTAAGGGTTCAATCACCTATATATATTTTTTTCACACAATTTCTGAATTAATAAGTATGTTTTTTATTACAGAAAAAGGAAATAAAAAAAATACTTAGAATCAAAAGCTTGTAATTTGGATAATTATAAAAAATAAAATAAGACAAAGTATGGCAAACGAATTGCAAAGTAGTGTATTTTGTAATCTTTATTTATAAAATATTAAAAAAAAAAAAACTACTAAATTACATGTAATTTCAATTTATACCATTTACTTGTAAAAAAATCATATATTAATTATGCAAAAATATATATATTTATTAAATAAATATTATATATATTAGAATATTGAACAATAAATTTGAGCAATGGTAAAAAATCCACATGATGCTCTGAACTGTGATTAAAAATGCCCACATTATGTTCATGTGAAGAAATGTCATGATATACTGAACATTATAAAATGTCATGCATTGAAATGTCAAAGAATTGCACTGATATGAATTTAATAGGGACTAGTATCTAATATATTTTGATTGCTTGAGCTTTCAATAGATGGCAGCACTAGTATAGAAGGCTTCGATCACAAAATATGATGTCAGTGGTAATTCAACATTGATTTCTATTAAATCTTTATTAGTTGCTAAAGATATGTCAAAGTATAATTATGGAAACAATTGTCCTGAGTAGTTTAGCCCAGTGATAACTGAAGAGTTAAAAGTTCTGAATCAGTTTGTAACCCATTACATTTGATGTTATTTTTGTCATAGAACATCACATGACCCCATAGCAACTGACTATGAGAATATTCAGTGCAGTCACTCCTCTCTCTGAGAGCTTTGTACACTGGTAGAATGGCTATTAAATGGTCTTTCCAATTTTGTTCTTTTTACATTTCATACTTTGCCTAAGCCATTCACTAACAGTTGGCTAATTATTTCTTATGTATTGTTTTATGACTTCTTCTAATCTCCTACTGACAGTTCATAAATTTTCATATTTTCACACAAATTTCTTTCTTCAATTCTCCTATCCTTATTTTTTTCCAAATTTTTTTTGGAAGATCACTTTTTCTCTTTTCTGCTCAGTTTGATTTTGTTTTGATAATCTTTCCTGAATGATTCTCTGTGTGTGTTCATCCATACTATTCTAATTGTTTTGTTCTGATTTTATTTATTATAGTGTGATGTATATTTTTTTGACATTTTTATTGGTTTTGAATTCTCAGCTTGACAAAGCTTCTCAGATCTATGACTCTAATAAATCCACCATCACCATCATTTTCAACCATTATCAATCCATTGCAGGATGAAGCTTTTTCCAAGTTCAATCCATATTTCATGTTCTCTAGCATCTCTTCTTCATATCACTCCTGCACACTTCCTTATTTCATCCATCCATCTCACACATGGTCTCTTTCTAGGTGTTACATTCTCTTGAAATCCAGTTTAAAATTTCAACTGGCAATCTATCATCATTTCTTCTAGCAATATGTCCATCCCACTTCCCCTTCAGTATCTTAATTCTTGCAGTGATGTCAGTAACATCTGTTTGTTCTCTTACCTATGTATTTGATTTTCGATCTCTTCTTGTTACTCCTAACATGCATCTCTCCATACTTTTTTGAAATTCAGTTTACAAGACATAATAAGCAGCTAAACTGTTTCTGGCATAGCTCTTACATGTATTTTTGCACAATAGTTTTATTATTATTTTTTAATTAGGAATTAAAAGAGGAACTTATGCTGTCCGATTGTGCTAACATTAAGCTATGCAATATAACTTCATGTTAATTCAAAATGAAACCCAGGTGATTGATACACTTCTTCCAATATAGTAGAATCTTTTTAATAAATTAAATAGTAATATAATCCTAGGTTAGACACTATTGAAAATTGCAAGTTTTGCAACCAAGTTGCTTTGGTGCTTTGGTATTGATGGGTTGATGGAATTAACTGTTGTGTTTGATTATGATTTAAATTATGTACCAATGTATTTCTTCAAAGCATTTTTCAATTTTTAATATATAAATTTTCAGCATAATATAAATTTTGTTTAATTTATAACCTCTTTTTTTTTTTACTATCCATAAATACAGTACCTCCTAGTTTATTTTCAATGCAATCCTGTGCTGGTTGGGATGTACCAGGATCGATTCTGGTGTTTGAACTTTTTATGAACTCCCGAGTAGTAAAATCATATGCCTTTTTTTTTTCCAAAGTCCATTTTTATAAAAGTATACAGATCTATATTTAAACTCGGGCTTTCAAGCCACTTCAACTATCCACACTATCTGATACTACTGATACACATGATCGCACACCTGCAGAAAAGACAAACAATCACCAATATATGTATTTCATGCTGAACCAGCACTCATCAGTTGGTCTAGATTATCATCTCCCACACATATATACAATCAGTGCTCAGTTTATATCAAGATAGAAAATCTTTATATTTCAATGGACAAGCTTCAATCTACACCAACCTCCAACCCTCCAGCCATCCGCACCATTAAAAAACTGATGATAGAATTCCCAAATCCCATGCTGATGCCATGTCCATTGAAGTATAATGATTTGCTATCTTAATATAAACTCAGCACTGATTGTATATATGCATAGGAGGTGATAATCTGGACCAAATGATGAGTGCTGGCTCAGTACGAAATACGTTAATTGGTAATTGTTTATCTTTTCTGCATGTGTGTGGTCATGTGTATCAGTAGTATGAGATAGTGTGAATGGTTGAAGTGGCTTGAAAGTCTTGAGTTCAAATCCCCTATATTTACAACTGGACTCCAGGTATAAGAGTGCCTGATATTTCAAATCTTAGATCTATATTTATTATTTATAATTTGTTTATAAAATCCATAATAACAATAACATAAAAAATCGTCAAATAAATTCATACTATACTTTCTAAAACCAAGTTAATTATTTTATGTAAGCAGTTCAACTTTTTCTAATTATTTTCATATTATTAAATACTCATCTAAATATTGGTTATTAAATTGTTTTAACTTTTTAAGTACAAATGATATTATTTTCTTCGCTCTCTACTGCAGTTCATCCGTTTTTTTTTTTTTTAAAATGTTTCAATTCGTGAAGTTTATATAAACAATTTTAGTAATAAATCAATACTAGTATATTGTAAATATTGAACTTTAAGATGTAATTAAAAGGGATTTGAACACAGACTTTATGCTTCCTTCAGCTATCCTCTCCATCTTTTGCCCATAGAATAATATTCCAAGAGATTATTATTGCAGGTGTATGCGAATAGCATTTATAAATAAATATATTTATTTATATTTCAACGTCATTTTAAACTTATAATTAAAAACTACTTTTCCCCAAGTAAAGAATATGATTCGTAATTATCTGTTTTTAAATTATATTTTGCTGTGTTTATATATACAGGTTTTGTTTTTAATTATCTGCATTTTGTATTTTGCTTCTGCAATATTGATTTTTTTTATTTTTAAAAAAGGCTATTATATTAAATCTGCCTTAGACGTGTTTACTATCTCTCCCCATTTATATGTGATGATGGAGTGCGTACGCTGCTAAATAAGAAAGATAACACTTTGAATGTTTTCGATATTTTCAAATAAATCAAAGCTACATTTTTTTTCTCTCTATAAAATTGTATTATTTCTTTTGAAAAGCTTAGAAATTAGGGGTAGCTTTTGTATTGTTTGCCCAAGCTGCGACTTCTTTTGTGTCCTATTGGTCACTCTTTTTCAAGCCTTCTGCCCGACTAATGCACCTTTGTTTCTTTATTGATGTCAATTAAGTACATTTTAAAATGCTTTTTGGAATATTAATACAAACGAACAAAGAGGACAACGAAAAGAAAAATTGTGAGCAGGGTGGGGGATTTGCGATAGAGACCCTATATAATGGAACACTGCTCAATGATTGATAAATTGTGTTTGATTGAGGATTATGAATCATGTGACTGACGAATCACATGACTATTCAGTTTATAACTTACCTTTATGTGTTTCGTTTTTTATTGTTCAAAATAAAGGCAATTTAAATCTTTTTGCTCATAGAAACTGCAGTAATGTATTTTTATTTCGAACACTTGTAGTCCTTATATAACTGTCCATTTTGTTCTTTCTTTAGCTCTAATATTAGCATTTTTAATATTTTAATTCTGAATATTTGACTGATTAGTGAACCAATTTTAGAGCGATTTACAAATGCGATGCGACAAAAACATGGCTTCTGTCAGTCACATAGTTCACATTTTACTGTTTTCTAAACTACATCACTTCTAAAACTTCATATCTATTTATTCATAATACATACTAGCATGACGTGGCTTTAAATATGAAGTGCTAAAACTGAAGAAATGTACAATATCAAGCTTTGAACTCATTTCCCCACTCAATCAACAAAAATTATTGATATATTTATACACTTTTTTATTTACTTACTATTATCTAATCATTTTTCCAAATATTCTTTTTGGGGTTGTTCTTCTACTTTTTGCGTGTGTGCGCGCGCGCATGTCTTATTACGAATTGTATTTAAAAATTTTAAACTCGCTTCCCAGATATTCTTTTTGTGGTTGTTCTTCTGCTGTTTGTGTGTGTGCACGCGCTTGTCTTATTACGAATTGTATTAAAAAATTTTAAACTCTGCGGTCTATATTTTTCTTCTAATCCCATATTTAATTTTTTTTCAATCTATATATTTATTCTTTTTAACATGTTTGTATTCCTATCTTTATCCGCATCTTTTCCCTTCTTCCTTATCAAGTAGTCTCATATATTTTAAAACAGATACATTCGTGATATTTATCTTAGTAATATTGAAAGTGCAAAATTGGATACCAAGAGGTTGTAGAGGACATAGAAGATGGATAGATAAAATAAGGAAGTGTTCTGGCCATGATGTAAATAAGAGAGCAATGGATCAAAGATGCTGGATTAATAATTTGGACCGACCTCCATACTCCACTATCGATTGTGGTTGAAATTAATGATGGTTAATATTGAAGCTTGAATTGTTTCCCAGTTAATATGCACTTAATTATGAATGCTTTCTAACCAAAAAATTGTCCTGTTCAGTTTGTCAGATGAAGTGGTGGAATTGATAGTTAAAGGCCTCCGAATTAAAGCTCAGGCCATTACTTCTACTGCTCAAAGGTCACATGGCCTCTGAGCAATCACCTAGTTGATTATTATTTTATCAAGAAGCTGAAAGATCCAACTTAAATTGAAAGATCACAGCCATGTGTGCATCATGGTAAATAAACACTCAAATTATTTATTGCTCGGAAGTTCATAAAAAGTATTGCTTGAGAGTCTCAAAAGAAGTTTGAATTCCAGAAGTGACAACTGGATCACAATCCATGGAATCCAAGCTCCAGAGCCCACTTATTTTGCCACTTCCATCAAGATATACAGGGCAATAATCAAATGAGTTATTGCTCAGGAATTCATATGAAGTTTGAACACCGGAAATGAGATAGAACTCGGCCATGACCAGTGGACTTTGAACTCTACATTCTGCACACTTCAATTGCACCAAACCATGCGGAACAATATTATTATGAGGAACTCAAATGAGAGATGCATCTTCAATTGTTGGCACTCTAAGAACCATGTGGTCTTGCCTGCTTTTTCATGGTATTTGATCATAAGAAATATAATGTACTCCAAAGAATTAACATGGAATGGTTCAACTCATACTCTTTCAAATTTTTACTCAAGAACATCTTGGATAAAATCTGGAAATTTACAAACTACCCAAAATATGCCCTCTTATAGCATGAACCTTTATTCTCATTAACATTCCCCTCATAAATATTCATTCTTGAAAATAAATATCTGGACTCATCAATACATGAATACAATCTTAAATTGATTAACAGAAACCAGTTCAGTTATCATGGGTTTTGTAATATTTGATTATGAATTTTGGTTCATATTTCATCAACAGACTTAAACAATTGCAATTAGTAAATAAAATGCTAGAGAAATAATTCTTAATATCATTAATATCCCAAATAAGCTTCACATTTGAAGTTTGAAGAATAATGCACAAATATATATATCAAACATATCAGACCATTTACAACTTTCTTAAATACTTAGAATAAAGTTTTGATATAAAAAATAGTATTGTTAAAGTGTTTAAGAAAGTTGTAAATAGTATGATGATATGTAGAAGTAGAAATCAATAGATAAGAAAAGCAAGAAGGAATATATATATCAAACATCTAACTGCATATTTGAATAATCTTTCACAGGAGTTGAACAATTTACTATAATGCCTGTGACATCATATGTTATAGTTTCATTGTTTATTTGCCTATGTAACACAAATGCATTTTGCTATGCATATATTAGTATTTATTCAAATCATCCCACTCCCCTCAAACGTTATATTTCAGCAACGCCCTCTATGAATAAATATAAAGTCTGAATAGCCAATAGCCGGCTCTGGGAAGGTGATTTGAATATATTTTATTTAATTTTCAGCTAGAGACACGCACTGGAGTATATTAATATTTGTATATAATTTATGGGTAAAGATTTTAATATATTATATAGAAACAAAATATATCGTTCAGAAAACAGTCAGCATGTGTTAAAAAAAAAGAGAAGAAAATAGCTGTTTTGCCCTGGAGCTCATGACGTTTGAACATCGGAAGTGCCAAAACTGGAATTGATCCAGAACTTTAGATCCATTGTCTGATTCTCTCAGGACAGTATATGTTTTGGAGCTCATGACGTTTGAACATTGGAAGTGCCAAAACTGGAATTGATCCAGAACTTTAGATCCATTGTCTGATTCTCTCAGGACAGTATATGTTTAGATTCTGTAACGTAACGGTAGTTAGTATTGAACCGTTATTGATATCAACAGATTTCCATCATTACAGAAATTAGTCTTCATAAAACGTAAAGAAAGTCAATATAAAGTTATAACAATTATAAAATCAAATATACTTCTATATCCTTCGTTAATATAAAATTTGATAGTGCTAATGAAGATTAAGTCAATAAACATCACATGATCACCATTTCTTATGCTTGCTTATAACTGTTGTTAAAACAGGCAAAACTCACTATACCTATTGCCACAAGCAGCATCCATTGATTACTCTAGCTTTCTGTGTGTGGCAATATGTATAGTGAGTTTTGCCTGTTTTAGCTAATGAAGATATGAATAAAAAAGATCCCAGAGTTCATTAGCTACTTTATTTCTCACTTTTGATTATTGTGTTCTATGCAAATGTGTAGACATATTCTGATATGTAATCGAATCAAACCGAGATAGAATATTTTTAAAGCAGCGTTTGTTAAAATGAATTTTTTTATTTTAGTAGCTTACCTCATTTATAGATTTGAAATATAAATCATTTGGAATTGTAATTATATTCACTTCGATATCAGTCCGAGGTAGATAAAATGAATGTGTTATTTGCTTTGAAATGTTTGCGATATTTAAATTATTTTGTCGACAAAAGGAACACCGAGTTCAATTTCATTAAAATCTGCAACCGCTGAATTAATTTCACATTCAAACTTTCTCAATTTCATCAATAAATTCTTTTATACCGCAATTAACTATGTCAGCATTTTCTTCTCTAAAAAATTTAACATATTTGAAAAATGTTCTATATTAATTTTGAACTCATTAAATTCTAACCTTTTCTGGCCACCAAGCAGCCGATTAAGGCTAAGCAGGGTCAGATCCGAGAGCAGTATTGCTTTAGCAGTTGCGAACACACACACGCAGAAATCACGTACATTATCAGATGATAAATTTAGCTTGAAGAAAAATAGTGAAAGATGTAAATTTGCAGGTTAACACGCGGGCTGTGTAAAGGCTATGCTATTAAAGAATAAAGATAAGTAATATTGAAATACAACACATAAACTTTTGAATATTAATATACTTCCACCAAGTGATTTGTGTCAAAGTTGTGAAGGCAGTAAATTTGACACATCGATTACAGAACATGAGAATGTGATTTGAGCCAACTGATGAGTGCTAATTCAGCGTGAAATATGCATTTGGAGATCATACACCTTTTTCACATCTCTTTGGACATATGTCTATGATTATACCCTTCCATAAGGTGTTAAAAGTGGATAAAAACCAATCCCTAGCTCCCTTGCATAAGATTGATGTAGTGAAAATTACAGAAATATTTATTCAATAGACTTTTGAATGATTTATTGACAACTTTTAAATAAGTATCCAATAAAAATTCATGATCAACCAATAGGTCACTGATGGAATGTTGATTACTAGGGTTATGTGTAGAGCAGAGAGTCCCCAAATGTGTTTAGAAAAAAGATGTGCTGACAATTTTTAAACAAAGAGCCCTCAAATCGGAAATAAAAGCTGAAACTTGAACCATAAAAATGAATGAAGGACATCATATGCATGTAACAACCATATCTTTATTCATTAAAAAAAATTAACTATGTATTAGGATAAAAAATTGCACGATATGTGGGTTTGCTGATTTTTGTAATAACGGCTTTAATATAGGAACCTGTAAAGAAGAAGTCACAGTGATGATGATCTGTTTCATGATTGCCATGCATGATTTAGAGCAATGGTAGAACACCAGTATGACATAAGGTTCCTGAATGATTACAGTTTTATCAATTCCAGTGTTCGAACTTATGAATTCCTGAGCAATAAAGCTATTCAAGGATTTTTGCTCTACGGTTTAGTGCAGTGGTGGAGTGTCAGATTTTGAAGCTTAGAGACCTCTGATTGATTGCACTTCTAGTGCTTTCAGCACTCTAACTTCATACAAACTCCCAAGCGATAAAGTTATTTGATTATTGTTACACAATTGAAGTTCGGATTTTTTTTATTTTGAAAAAATTGGTTAACAAAGGTATGTACACCCTAAAAGCAGATACTGATCTTCTGGACATCTGTGAAATTATGTTTTTATATTGGACAGCAGATGGCAGCACCATCCAAATTTCCCAGTGTTTTCATGTAACAAATATGATGTAGCTAGAACTGTATGGGAGTGGCAGTAGCAGGGTTAATATATGAAAATGATGTAATATGTGTTAGTAAAGGGATGTTAGATTACTTAGAAAAAGTACAAAGAGAAGTAGGAAAACATGCAATAGATGCAGATGTGTGGACAGAAAAGAAGGCAATTCAAGGAGAAATGGGATAGCCAAGTTTTTATATGAGGGATGCAAAAAGCAAAATGAAAATGTTCGGTAGATTGCAGTTTAACGATAATAAGAAAATAGCCAAAATAGTATTTAATTGGGTTATGAGTAAAGGGCAGCAAGATGGGTGAGAAAGGTAGTATGGTATGCAGAAGATTTGGATAAAGGTGGAATGATTGGGTTAGGAGAATTGTTGAGTGTTATGGTGGCAAGGAATGGGATAGAAGAATAGATGCATTAAAAAAGAATAGGGAATTGGAAAGATGGAGAAATAGTATGGAGATTAAGAAGAGTTTAAATATATATATGTGTAAGTAAACAGTATTGGGTGCAGGTTAATTTACAACAATAGCAAGGAAAGTAGTTTACTGTTTAAGACTCATACAGGATCTTTAGCAACAAGGGGATATACACAAATGGAAAAATGTAGATGATTTAGTCTGCAAGTTGTGTCAGGAAAGCATAGAAAATATTAGGCATCCATTAATTGAATGTAAATGCCTGAAAGCAGAAAGGGTACAGATAATGAAGTTGTGGGAAAATAAATATAAACAAAGTGATTATACAGAAAATGGCTTCTTGTTTTTTATGCTGGATTTGGGGAAAGACAAGGGGGAATTAGATATAAAGGCCATGGAGTTAACAAAGGTCATGTTGTGGAAATGGGATGGAGTAGGATAGAAAAGAATTTGGGAAAGCTTAGGGTGGGGAATGGAAAAGGAAGATAAAGTGGCTAACAGGTTTCTTTGAGCGGAGTGCCTGAGAGATTCATGACTCCAAAAAAGAAGAAGCCACAGTGCATTGCATAGCAAAGGTGGATGTCTCTATTGGTTTTGGATTTTCAGCAGCCATGATTACTTTTTGTGCTGTTCAAGCTAGCAATTTGAAGACTTAAAACCTTTTTAAAGATTTTAAGACTAGTTAATTTGTTTATGTTGCTATACGGATCTGTATATTTCAAGAGACCAGTCGTGTAGAAAATGTAAGCATATTTGGAAAACAAGTTGGCTTGGATTCAGTTTTTAAATCATTAGTATAGCAAATACAAAAGAGATAAAAAACAAATTGCAATAGAAAGTTCTCAGAGATGAAATCTCATAAATAAATGAATTACTCCTCTTTATGCATGTAAATCGAGAGAGCTAATAGTGATTTGTGTATAGCTAGAATTTTTATTGCAGCAAATAGCCTATTCTATATCCTTTCAGAGCCACTTCTATATGCATTATGTATAATTCTGTAATAAATCCATTTCCTCAAAAGTCTAACTAAACTTACCTTAGAAAAGTTATTTTCAAAAGATTGTGAATCATATTTCACAAAAGATAATTTAATTCATAGAATGCTGCAGTATATACATTTGTCAGTATTATATGTGTCTGGATATCTTAATGCATGTTTTGAAATTATTTATTGCAAATATAGAAACATCTGCTATGCCTATGACTCAGGATTTGAATCTAGGCCAAAAGACAATATTTTTCCTTCAGATAACTGGCCCATAGATAATTCAGTTAATTATCCAACATTGATTGATAATTGGGTATCTAGCTATTTTTAGCTAAAGCATAAAGTGTGGATGGAAAACTTCTCATTTGTCACCCCACAGTTGGCAAACCAGGTCCTACTTGGTGCTTTCTCTACCACTGTTTCTTTTGGAGGAGCTACAGGAGAAACCTTTGCCCTGATGTGCTTTTTATTAAAAAGTGTATTTTGCCCCCTCCCCTTTTGATGAACAAAAAAGTTATAAATTTCAACAATAATAAAACATAATGTCTGACTTATTTCAGAACAGATTATTTGATGCAGGTCACTCTCGTAAAGAGGATTTAATAGATATAGTTACATTATGTTTTAAATCTGTCATGTTTTGATTATTAACTATATTTTCTCCATAAACTGGCATAACAGCTAAATCTGTTGTCATATGGTGTATTTATAACATCTAACAAAATCATATTTAATAAATGATTAATATTTAATTCTTCTCACAACTTGCTAACTATTTCTTTTAGCTTGCATGGTAATTCTGTAGACTGTTTAGATATAGTTATGACACTTCAATCACTACAGCTTATATTTACCCTTGTGGCTATCTTTAGCATTTGTTTGCAGTTTTGTGTTCATTTGATAGCAAAAACTGGAATTTAGTCTTGCGTTGTTAGCCGAGAGGTATCGCAACCGCCATGCAAGCAAGTAGTTGGTTGCAGACGGGTGTGGGTTCGCATCCGGCAGATGCTATGACATATGAAAAAAAAAAAACTGGAATTGAAATAATATCAATTTATCAGTTTAACAAAAAAATCTCAAGATCTCCATATCATACAAAGAAACAATATAAATGATGCGATAACTACTGATCAATAGTTATGAGAGCTTTTGAGAGTGTTCATTTTTGTTTAAATTTCTAAAATGAAACTTATTTGCCACTTTGTTTATATATTTATGATTATTTTTGTAAAATGTATATTTATTGTTTGATAAAAATAATGTGATTAGATTCAGATTTTATTCAAAAATATTTACTTTTTAGATTAAATTAAAATCAAAAACATACAACAGCAAATTGTGATTGATTAAAACAGATTGCTTTCATATTGACTGTGGCAGATATTTTTTGTTACTTTTTAAATAATTGTAAAAGAATTTTAAATTTTAAAATAGAATTCCATTGTTTATGAAATTTGAGCAATAATTGATTTGAGTTTTAGAAACTAAGTTCAAACATCTAATTTCATTCATTTAATATTTTTTTCAGCTAATATGAAAGAATAAAGTTGCACTTAATGATTTGAAATATATATATATATCCTAACAGACATCTATGGTCAACCCTCCCAATTGCAAATTTTAACCAGATTCCAAAATATGTGTTTCTCAATCATGGCTAAAATATTTGTTTAACTTATTACATGGCACCATTCCTACCAAAATCTTCTTCATTAACTGTTTTAAATTGAATCTGGATCCCACATGTATCTTGTGTAATAATCATCCAGAAGATATGATTCAAAGTTGATCATACTTCTCATCCTTACAGCACTTTGTCTTTCACAAGTAAATAATTAATTTCAAAGAAAAATATATAAAAAAATTTCATCCTTATAATGCCACAGTAATTATTCATATTCTTGGAACCATTTGGCATGCTCATTGTTCTATAATTTTTAATAACAAAAAATACCATGTTCTTAAAAAAGAGTGGTATAATACATTTTTATATGCTTTAAAACATTTATCTAGAAGTACTATGAGCAAAATTTGTCAGAACAATATTTTTATTTAATATAATATGATATAGTATTTAATCAACAAAAACAAATGAAATTAATAATAAATAATATTAAAATCATTGTAACAAATTGTACATTATTTATACATTCATCTACATAAAACAATCATTTTCATCTGCCCTTAAACATTTGCCATAATGATTATATTTTTATAAGCTATGTATTATATGTCATGCAAATTATTTTTTTTACCTCCGTTATATGCTAATACTTGTATATAATTTGTTATTAATAAAGTTCATTTTATAAAAACAAAAAAGGGAATGATTAAAAAATACTTTGCTCTAGCATGTATTTCAGTTTATTCCTTTTTTTCAATATTTACAAAATTGAAATACTGTATTATTTTTAAGAATATTTTTCATTTGTATTTATTATTTATTAACACGGTGCCTTACAAGCAGTTGTCCCGGATTAGCGGGTTCGCCTCCTGGCCGATGCTATGACACATGAGAAAAAAAAAATTAAAGCATTGTTATAAAATATTATTTATATATATTTAAATAAATTAATGATATAATATCTTTATATAAGAGCAATAATAAATATAATCATACACAAAACAACTCTTTTTGGAAAATGTTAATTTTTGTCCTTTTCAATATGCTTCAAATAATTTACAATTACGATCTACATTGCATATGTAGCGATATCTATCTCTTTTATATACACAACTATAATTAAAACCATACAATATTTTTAAGGCATAACAAAAAGCCCTGTATAAATGTAGATTACATAACCTCCCATTCATTTATCATTAGCTAATTATCTATTTTATGTCTGTATTTTAAATACTGAATATATAAGGCAGATCTATCATCTCTTCTATTAATAGCATTATTATGCTGTTATTATTTTTGGCCTGGATGTATGTGATATTATTGAATGTACTATTGTAAATATGCATTTTTTAAAACTGAATATGTGAAGTGAATGAATGGATGGTAACAAATTGACTAAAAGATGAATTTGTGTGTAGTTTCACGGAAAAGCCCATTGCATTAAGAATATTCTTAAAAAGTGCAATTTTCATTTGAAGATGTGGCTGAAAATGGAATTCATTGGAGAGTTACATTTAGGTGAAATGTTTAAAGTCTTTCAAAAAGTTTGTGGCTGGAGAAGACAACATTGGTTAGACTAAAAAAACCAACATAACTCTATGGTGTAGGATAGAGGGCAGATTCTGGAACTTAGGATCCATGGATTGCAGACCAATTCTGTCACTTTGGGTGCTCTAATTTCTTATGAATTCTCAAGTAATGAATCATTTAATTAGTACCAATAGCTATAACATAGTTGAATATATTAAAGATTCGTTTATTGGTTTATATAGTTACCACAAACTTTAACTTTTTATTTTAATCTTTCTATTCTTTTTTTTTTCTATTTATTTCTGAACTTAGAATATTCATCCTTATTTACAGATGATTGTAATGATGATAAATGTAAAAACAAAATCATCAGTGGAAATGTGTGTGATTTATCAAAAGTTTTGTTTCAAATAATTATTAATAATTCTGACTTTAAGCAGGTAGCAAGATATAATAAAAATATTGCAGGTGGGAGGAGGACCAACTTTCATAATAAACCAGCAAGGAGACTGTGTCTTATTGATGAGAGTATTCTTGTTTATATCAAATAAATATTAATAATTAATTGTCTTTGAGTGAGTAGTGAGATGTGTTATAAAGATGTACTGGGGGGGGGGGTCATCTCATAATGGACCAACAGGGTGAGTGCATCCTATTTGTGAGTGTATATTGTGAATGTAAGTATGTTGAAAGTATACTAGATTAGCTAAATATAAGATATCTGTATTGTGTGTGAATATTTAGCGACTTGCTAGAAGGAAGGTTTTATGACTCCTCAAGTTTTGGGAAAAAAGTGTTGAGAAAAAAATCATAGAAGGCTTTAAATCTGCCTTAGAGATAGCTTTCTTTTGTTGTTTTTTTATTATTTCTTAATGAAAATTATTCACTGTTATAATTTTTGTTAACATTTTCCACCTAAATTTATCACCCTGTGTAGTTTAGCCCAGTATAGTTGGGTGACAGACGTGAGAGCTAAAGTTCCTGATTTGAAGTTCAACTTGTCATTTCCTGTGCTGGAATATCATGTGCTCCTCTCCCAGAGAGACTTTAAAAATTCAGTTATTTTTTAAATGGAATTACTCTATGAAGTTGTATTAATTTATTTTTTAAAAGTGCCATTTATCATCTAATAGCAAACATTGTTTTAAGTAGATTACATTAAAAAAAGGGGGTGAGGGTGGGATTGAAATGTCTAAAACTGTACCTGTAATTAGTAAAAATAAGAGTCATAGATCACATGACCCTATTCTCTTAAGTTTGTAAGTTATAAACAATGAGGATTGCCAATTCCTCAACAAGCTTTGTGATAAATGCTTAGCCAGAGCCAGCATTTAAAATATCTCTGTCACCCCCTCCCCCAAACCCAGAGCCAGCATTTAAAATATCTCTGTCAACCCCCCCCCCAAACCCCTGACCATGGTTTTTTGCTTTGATACTCAGAGAGGTGCCAGGGTAGGCATGAAACCATGGTCAGGGGTTGGGGGGGGGCTTGATAGATATTTTAAATGCTGGCTCTGGCTAAGCATTTATCACAAAGCTTGTTGAGGAATTGGCAATCCTCATTGTTTGTACCTGTAATATATCATTGTTTTTGGTTCCTTAACTTTCCTCTAATTATTAATCTGTCACTTTGCAGAATAAAAGTTAACTTCCTTTCTCCGTTATTTGCATTAAAAATTGTTTTAATTTTGTTACAATCTTCTGTACTTAGTGCCCTGTATGGTTTAATACAATATAGAATGAAAGGCTGAATTCGATGTCCATGGGACATGGTTCAACTTCTTCACATTGATACTTAAGCTTTTTATAAATTCCTTAGCAATAAAATATTTGATTATTTGATGCACTGGCAAATTGATCAACCTCAGAACTGAAAATCTGTGGATTACAACCCTGCTCTATGACATCCAATATGCATGAACTCCTGAGTAATAAATAATTTAGTTACTATTTATTCTTCTATCCCTAGAAGACTATAAGTTATGACTAAAATGAATACATGGTAAGTCATAGTGACTTAATTGTGGCAGGGATCTGTTATTCTAGCTACCAATGGTCCCATTCCATGACACTTGTTGCCTATTAAAATCATTGAGCTGAATGTTCAAACACCCTAAGGAAAAGTAATCAAATAATTTGCTGCTTGGGTTATCATGCAATGCTCGAGCAAACAGAGCTGAATTGTGATTCATGAACTTTTAACATTCATGCCTGCCACAGAATGATGTCACTAAAGCATGCAAAGTAATATCCTGGAGATTTGAATCATTATGTCTAACCGTAGATGAACTAATTTATATTTTAACGACTTCAGTTTTTAGTTATTGCTTGCTTATTAAGGGAAGACGGATATTACTCACATCAATTGACGTAAGCGGCAGCGAATTATCAGCAAATAGTTAATTTTGCCATTATTTCAAAAAAGATCAAAGGTTCCTGTAATTATCTCTAAACTAAAGCCACTAAATCAAAAAGGTCAAAGGTTCCTGTAATCACCTTTAAACTAAAGCCACTAAAATATAGAAAGATTGACTTATTGGTTAGACTGAATAACTTGGGTTCAAAACTTTAGGATACTTGAATTTTTAACCCATCCACAAGGCCCCCATCACATAAACTGTTTGCAATGATTTAATGGCATAGCTGAAGATAACTAGTTTATTCAGCAATCCATGATTAAGCAAACTTTCATAGGAGCTAGTAGTATTTGGTTATATATCTGTTGTCAGATGGTGCAGACTGAAAAGGGTATGGAGTAGGACCATTCACTTTAATCCATTGAGAAGGAAGTTTTATTGGCATTCATAATGAAACATTTAAAAAATGAGAAATCTGTGGAGTAAGTTTATGCCACCCAATCCATTGAGAAAGAAATTATATTGAATAACTCATGCACCTCTAATCTTCAGTATCTTAATAAATATTATATGGGATTAGAGGATATTTTGCAAAATAATGCATAAGAAATAGCCGATCTAAAGTTTGTGAAATAACTAAAAATTGCAATGATAGACTAAATTAAAAGAATGGTCATAAATATTTTAATCAACCCACCTGCATATTTTAAAATGAATTCTATTAGTAGTTAGATGATTAGCACTTATTTACAGTGGCAATGTGAATATCTATTGTAAGATGTTTAATGGAGATACATCTTTCATTTGGGATTTGGATTGTATTGAAAATTTTTCATATATATTAATAAGCATGATAAAATACTTGAATTTTAATATAGTAATCAGATGTTTTATTGCTTGTGGTCCATAAGTGATTCGAACTCCTGGAAGTGACTCATGATCTGTGAATTTTTAGCTCTAAGATTTCCATTCTGCTACTGAAGTAGGTCAGGCTGAGCATACTAACAAATTATTAAAATTTATAATAGTGTGGGGTTTAGTGCAGCGGTAGAGGGTCCGATTCCGAAATGGTTCTCAGATCAGTTCCAACTCTGGAACTTCTGGGTGCTCAAATTTCCTATAAACATCTGAGCAATTATGCCATTTGAATATTTTGTCTTGTGTGGTTTATTGTCATTGTAAAATATCAAACTCTGGAGTGTGAGGTCTGGAATTGATTCTAAATGTGGTCACTTCCACACTTGAACATTTTATGAAGTCTTGAGCAACAAAGTCATTCCATTATGTACTTATTTTATTTATAGTGCAGCTCTAGAATTAAGATGCTAGAAATAAATTGTCTTAAGAGGCTGGCAAGTGAGGGCAAATTACCTCAGACTAGGTTGTTACCTTTGGTCATAATACTTAGACTATTGTTATTTGCCTTTGGAAAGAGAACTTATCGAAGAAATGACAATAGATGGACAGGTTGTAATCTTAAACCGGATTCCAAGAGAAGACCTAGAAAAAGAGCACATGTGAGATGGATGGATAAAATAAGAAAGTGTGTTGGAGGGATGTGGAGAAGAGAGGTTAGAGATTCGGAGATGAATTGAACTTGGAGAGACCTTGCAGTGGATCGATGATTGAAAATAATGATGACGATTTACTGGAAAGCAGGTTTGTTGAATATAAAGAGTTTTTGACTGTAATTAGTACACGATAATTAATAAAAATTGCCGCGATACCAATCTCAAGAGTATATATATATATATATTCGTCACTTTATACCTAAACATCCTTTTTTAAAAGTTGTTAATATGAATTAATTCTTTTACTTAGTAATATTTTTTTCTTTAGTTTCGCAGATTAAAAATCTATTTTTCAGTATTTATAGTTTTATATTTTAATATTATAAAAGATAGTTACGATTATCCTATGCTAGACTCTCGTTACCAATACGTAGTTTGGAAATGGGGAAAATGCCCCACGAGTTAATTGATTTAATAATTGACCCGATTCTTTGTTATTGTAATTGATCTTTTTCATTGGTCATATTCTGTTGTTCATCTTTAGTTTTCCCAAACTAACTAAAGAGAAATGAATTCTAACTCGAGGTTATAAACGAAAATTTTTTTTTTTTGTTTCATATTGTTATTACTAATGGCTTGCTGTTAATTATCGGTGGTCTATTAGTCTCTATGGGACTCATCAAGATGTCCATCTTGTAAATTTATGTTCTCTTGGGAATCTTAATGGCTTAATGAGGTTGATAGTGTTTAACTATCTCCCTCAGTGATGGTTTTGTGCTAAATTTTGGGTTATTTCCAATTGCAATTTCTTGGTGTGTGCGCGTGCAATCAGAAAAGTAGCAGGAGATTCTTATTTGTATAATCACAGTATAATGATTAATTTATATACAGTATATATATTTGCACATGCATACAAAGAAATTTTTGAAATTGCAGCAATAGAAAATTTAATAATAACCCAGATTAGTGAAAGAATAATTTTACTTTATTCTAACATTTGGTGCAGTGGTAAGAGTGCTTGTTTGAGAGCTGACGGTATGTGGCCAGGTGAATTGTTGTGTTTCTCCTGGTTTTTGACTTCTAATAAACTAATAATAAAATTAATATATATAATTAAATTACTACAATTTAATCTACAAGCATTAAATTTTTTGTACTCCCGCCTTTGGATAACATCTTTTTTAGATCAATACATTAATGACTATTGATCAGGCTTGAAAGATTATTATATCGTTTTAAATTCAAATATATATTTTACATTTAATTAAAGATGAACAAATCTATTATTGCTAAGCACAAACACATGATCTTATTAATTTAACTCCATCCTTTCCTATTGCCATAAATATCTTACAACTTTTATTATACCACACACCTTTCAATTGCCTGAATAAAGATATCAGAAAAAAGTACACGAGCCCCAAAATTTATTTCTGGTTACAAACGAACTTTTTGGTTGGTTCAGATCACAATTTTTTATATTCTTTTCATTGTTAGTCCAGTGATTATTAATATCAAATTATCACTTTTTAATCTACAAGTGTCACATTTTTTACATTCTCTTCTATGGTAAGATTCTCTTTAGATTAAGCTTATTAATGATTATTGCTACTCATTTATCTGGGTAGATATTATTATATCATGCACAGATATATACTGTAATTAAAGGTTAACATATCTATTGCTATTGAGAAAAACCACAAGGTATTATTAACTAACTCTATAAGTACCCCATTTCCCATGTGGATATCTTATATACATCTAAAACTTATTTTACCACAAACACATGATTAAAATATGAAATAAATAAATAATTTCCCAAGATGCATTTATGACAGAAGCCATTCTCTTCAGCCAGCATAAGTTTCAATTTCTTTCATATCTTTATCATTCTTGCTTTGTATTTATCAAAATCAAACTATTAAATTCTTAATATGCAGGTGTTCACTCACTCCTTAATGTAACAATCTGTAGCCTGATAATTGATTAGCAATAATCATTAATATTTAGAATGTTGTCAACTTTTAGCCTGATATAAACTTTTAAATTTAATTAAAAAAATCTGTTATTGCTAAACATAACTACATATACATATACTTAAAATTTTTAATTTTCTCCACATTCTTCAAATGCATAAATACATCTGAAAAATATAAACAGTACCCAAGATGCATTTCTGACTGGCTCAAGTCATGATCTCTCACATAACTTCATCAAATGCATTAATATATTATTCCATTTTAATTTGCAATGGCTACAATGTGATTTTGTTACATTCCAACTACAATCAGTATCTCACATCACTCCTGAGATATGTATTTGTTTTATATATATATTTCAAATTTGATTTTTTTATAAGCATTATTTACAATAAATGTTAAATTATTTATATAAAAACATTTAAAAAATATGGCTAGAAGATGAATAAAATTACTTTTATTAACTGGATTCAGTTGAAAGTTTTTTTTTTTTATAATTAGTTGGTTGCTTTCTTATAATCAATGATTTTAATGAAATAAATTTACTACATTATTGTTGCTATTAGTTACCACAAGTTTTAAATAATAAAATATAAAGCATCTGTTGAAAAAAATGGAAAAAAATTGCAGCCAAGAATTACACTTCCTGCTTTTGATGATATTATCTTTAAATAAATGAATTAATGACTATTACTAATCATTTATAAGCTAGAGGTTATAGCATTTTAATCCCAGATATAAATTTAAAATTTAGGGATTAATATATTTGATAGCATTAAATTAATTTCACCCTCTTCTATTTTATTCTCATTTTTCTTGGATTAAAATATTATTTACTTTTAGTCACTGTAATTCACAAACTATTATTTAATAACTTTTATAATCTCTGCATATCCTATTAAAAGTCAATAAAAATAACTTCCAAGTGTAAAAGTTGATTTTAAGAAAGATCAAGGAACAAGTGATATTATTGCATATGTACATTGGGTAATCAAAAAACCAAGAAAATATCATAAAGAACTTAATAGGTTATTGATTGGTAACAATGATGTCAAACCAAATGAATTGGATTTACTGTGCATAGAATTACTTATGTTTTTTCTTTCCCAGATACACTATAGTGTTTAATAAAAAATATACATAAATTTTATAATAGATGTTATGGGTATCTTGTATGTCTGCTATACTTGAAAGCAAATCCTGGTCTTTTATATATATATTTCATGAGAATTTTTAATTACAAAATGTATGTATTTAATATAGTTGCAAAATAAGTTTGTAGAAAATAAATTATAATAGAGATTAGGGAGGATTGATTATGTGGAATCAGAAACAGAATCATTCTCAATATAGTGCAGATAGTGTTGTTAGAATATACATCTACATACATCTAACAACCATTCATAAATGAGTATGGTCATTCCAACTCCAAGGTGGAAAGAAAAATCTGCTTTAGGAATGACGTTTGCAATGATTGTATAAACCAATCTGTGAAGCACAAGTATGCCCATATATAGATCATCCATGCCATATCTTCCAAATAGATACAAGTGACATTACATTTCATTAGAAGATCTTTATGGTGACCCTTATAACATAGATGAAGTCTACATCACCTATGAAAACCATGCTCAAATACACCATAAAGCATTCTTTTAAGAAGTAATACTTGGTTCATTCACTTTAGCATCTAATTCAACAAAAATGTAATTGTGCAATAGTGGACTCTGGTATCACATCTACTCAAGTTCAATAACATTGATTGATTTTAAGATCTTGCCCTTGTATTGCCAAAATTTTGCGAGTATCTTTAAGTAAATCTTTTCTAACGGATTATTTATATTGTGATGATAAAATATCTCATAACCTTCTAAAGTAAAAGTTATTGAGAATTTTTCTTTTTTTGAACCTTAATTAGTAAATTAAAGTCTTTATATGTTCCATTCAAAGCTTTAAACATATTCTGAAGATGGCCAAAAACTTGTAAAAATAGCACAAATCTAGAATCCAAGAAAATGGAAGTTCTTGTTTTAACTTAATCGATTCAAATTAAAAATTCTACTATCAAGCCTACATCTTATCTTGATTCTGATTTTATTAAGCCATTTAAAGACCATTGTCATAAAAATTGGGGAAAAAATAAATGTTAGAACAACTGCATATTGCAGTTTAAACTCATTTTTATTTCAATGCCTCAGATTTTCTGCTTGTAATAATAACATTTCCTCTCATTCTATCATGTAGAAGCCATATAATATGAGCGATTTTGTTGGACAATAACTAATGCTGTAGATTTATTCTATTAACTGAATCAATAAAAGCAATATACAAATTACTCTCGTTTCTGAGACTTTTCTTGTATTTTCCTGGCAACAAAATCCATGTTTATAATGCTTCTTGATTCTCTACAATCACATTGAGAATCTAAATCTTTGAAATCAGTAATGTATTCTTGTTCATGGTCTCTCTTAAATGACATTTTCTATTATGGGGCTGATAGGGTGAACTTAGATTAGAGCTCTTAAGAGACTGCCCTTATTCTGTAATTATGAGATCATAGGATTACAATTGAACCACTTGTCTTTACAGTTTGTTAAAAAATTTCCAAAATTAAAAAAAAAAAAAGAAAATTTAAATTGGATAAAGATATTAATAAACTTATAGATTTGAAAAAGGAATGAGAAATGACTTAAAAAGTAAAGAAAATGCTTCAAACAAATGTAAATAGAGATTTAGAAATGAAGGAAATATATTTTTTTTAAAAAGAGAAAAAGATTTGAGAGATTTTGATAATAAATGTAATCAGAGTAGATAATTACTGATTTTATAAGTAAACAAATTAACAGATCTTCATACTTTGTATTTTATCATTTTGCACATAAAATGAAGAACTGGAATTGGAGAAGCAAAGTTTGAATTCAGGAACAACTTCTGATGAACAAATGACTGCTATATAATTATGAAGACACCTGTAATAAAAATTGAAGTCCAGAATTCAAATATGGGTTCTGGCAAATGTGCAATAATTTGCATTATGTCTTCTATTTTAGAATCATTATTGCAAGCTTGAATTTATATCAGTATATTTGTACAAAAGATGGGATGATTGTGTTAAGAGAATTGTTGAGGGTTGTAGTAGTAAGGAATGGGATAAAAGAATAGATTTATTAATAAAGAATAGGGACTTAGAGAGATGGAGAAATAGTATGGAGAGTAAAGAGAGTTTAAATATATACAGAAATAAACAGAATATTAGGTGTGAGTTAATATATGATAATAGTAAGGAAAGTAGTTTATTATTTAAGGCTTGAATGGGATCTTTAGCTACAAGAGAATATACATGTAAATAGAAAAAAATGGGTGATTTATTTTGTAAATTATGTAAGGAAGGAATAGAAAATATTAGGCATTTGTTAATTGAATGTAAATGCTTGAAAACAGAAAGGCTACATATAATGAAGTTATGGAAGAATAAATATAAAAAAAGTGATTATACAGAAAGTGAATTATTGGTTTTTATGCTGGGTTTGGGAAAAGATAAAGGGGATTTAGATATAAAGGTTATAGAGTTGACAAAGATTATGTTGTGGAAATGGGATGGAGCAGAATATGGGAAAATTTAGAGTGGGGAATGTAAAATAAAGTGGCTAACAGGTTTATATGGGCATAATTGCGGAGATATTCTTGACTTCGTTTAAGGAGAAGCCACAATACATCACATCACATCATATTTGTAAAAAAAAGTAGTTAGGAAAGAAGAAATTGTTAAAATTGGGTTTTTGAATATGCAAGGTGGTAGGGAACCAGAAAAGTGGCTGGAATTAAATAAAGCAATTGAAAATGAAGATCTTGAGGTATTGGAAGTAGTGGAAACTCATCTAAGAGAAGAAGAAAAACCTATTTTGGAAGAGGTGGTATGGCAGGGTATAAATAGAAAAAAAAGAAAGAAGGGGTGGTGGTATAGGTGTTATATCGAAAAAAATATTTAAATATTGTTAAATGTCAAGAGCATTTGTGGATTGAAATAAGGTTGGGTAGACAAGAATGGATGGGGCTGTAGTGTATATAACCACTGGAGATAGTTAAACTGTAATGGAGTGGAACAGTAGTATATATGAATGCCTAGTTAATGATATACAGAGTTTTTTAAAAAAGGGGAAGAGAATAATGGTTATAGGGGATATGAATGAACATATTGAAGAAATTGATAATGTAGATAATAAGAATGGTCAGTTTTTGAAGGAATTTTGTCAAAGAGTAAATTTGAGCATTGGGAATTTATCAAATATTTATGAGGGACAATACATATGGTCTAGGAATAATATATTTCACACAATAGATTATATATTGGTAGAGAAAGAGGGAATGAATAAAATATGGAAAATTAAGGTGCTTGATAATGAAGAGAGAGTATGTAATAGTGATCATAACTTTATTGTAATAGAAATGGTTAGTAATGTGATGGAGGATAGAAATAAAGGTAGAAACAATAGTGAAAGATGTGGATGGAGAGTGAATGATAAGAATAAGTTGAAAGAGTATAAGATAAAAGTTGAAGAAACCATGGAACAGTTGGTTGGGGATGAGTATAAGGACTGGTGTGGTGAAATAGAAAAAGTGGCAAATAGGGTCTTAGTTGAGAATATGCAGAAGAATAAAAGTAATAAAAAAATGAGAGTTAGTAAAAGTGTAAAAGAGAGGAAAGAAGCATGCAGAGAATATAAGTATGCTATTAAGAACAAAGAAGGTGAAAACAATATTAATGCTAAATGGGGGAAGTACTTAGAAAAAAAGAAGTTGGCTAAAATGGATAATTATAGACAGAGGATGAAGTTGAATAGTAAATTGTTGGAGGACATTAATGGGAGTAAAAAATTTGGGAGTTACATTAAAAGGAGAAATGTAGGGGAAAGAGAGATAGTATTAATAGATGATGAGGAAATAGAGTGTAGCTCTAGAAAAGAGTTAGAGAGAATATTAAATAGATATGTAATGGATATAGAAAAGATGTTAGATGTGAAAGACTTAGTGATAGAAAACATGAAAGCATTTAGTAATGGGAATATTAGGTTCACAAAAAATGAACTGAATGAGGCAGGGAAGAGATTGAAAAGTGGAAAGGTGAGAGGTTTAGATGAGTGGGCAGCAGAGATGGTAATGAATTTAGGGCATAGAGCAAAAGCAAAATTATTATTATGTTTTAATAAGATGTCACAGAAGAGAGTTTTTCTGGGTAGTTGGAGTAATACAACAATAAGATTATTATTTAAAGGAAAGGGTAAGAATCATAGAAAGTTAAATAATTATAGACCGATAGCGGTTACATCAGCTTTATATAAAGTTTTTTCATATATGGTAGCTGAAAGAGTTGTAAAATGAATGGAAGAGAATAATGTAGTGGGGGAAATGCAAGGAGGTTTTAGGTCAGATAGGCATATAGGAAATAGTTTGTTTGTAGTTACACAACTTATGGAGATGAGTAGGAATTCAGGTAGATCGTTACATATGGGTTTTATAGATATAGAGAAAGCATATGATAGAGTAAATAGAAATAGATTATGGGTAAGGTTAGCAAATTTGGGAATGGATGAAGCTTTAGTAAATATTATTAAGAAATTATATAAAAATAATTATTATACTTACCAATTAGAAGATATAGAATCAGTTAAAGTTAAAAATGGGGTGGGATTAAGGCATGGATGCCCTATGTTACCTATTTTGTTTTTGTTGTATTTGAGTGAAATGGAGAAAGCAATAGAAAGACTAGGAAGAGGGATAGAGATACCATTAATAGGTGGCAAGGGAGTATATACTTTGTCGGATCTTTTTTTTGCAGATGATATCTTTTTGTGTGCAGAAAGAAGAGAAGATATGGAAATTATGTTGAGGACATGTGCAAGGGTGGGTAAAGAGATGGGGATTAAATTTAGTGAAGAAAAATCCAAATATAATGACGGTTAATACTGGGGAAAGAGAAGATGTAGAATTTTTATTGGAGGATATGAAGTTAAGTGTGGTGGATAGATATAGGTATTTGGGAATCATATTATGTAATCAGAAAAATTGCTTGGATGAATGGGAGAAAAAATTGGTAAATGAAGCAAAGAAAAGAAAGGGTTTGGTAAAGAAATTAATAGTATTTTCATATAATAAATATGATATAGCTAGAATTGTATGGGAGTTGCAGTAGCAGGGTTAACATATGGTAATGATGCATTATGTGTTAGTAAAATGGTTTTAGATTATTTAGAGAAAATACAAAGGGAAGTAGGAAGACATGCATTAGATGCAGAGATGTGGACAGCAAAGGAGGCAATTCAAGGAGAAATGGAATGGTCAAGTTTTTATATGAGAGATGCAAAAAGTAAAATGAAAATGTTTGGTAGGTTGCAGTTTATGGATAGTAAAAGAATAGCCACAATAGTGTTTAATTGGGTTATGAGTAAAGGGCAGGTAACAAGATGGGTGAGAAAGGTAATGTGGTATGCAAAAGATTTCGGATAAAGAATTTATATCAGTATACTTGTATAAAAGGTGGGATGATTGTGTTAGGAGAATTGTTGAGTGTTATAGTGGTAAGGAATGGGATAAAAGAATAGAAGCATTAATAAAAAATAGGGAGTTGGAGAGATGGAGAACTAGTATGGAGAGTAAGAAGAGTTTAAATATATATAGAAGTAAACGGAATATTGGATGCGAGTTAATTTATGATAATAGTAAGGAAAGTAGTTTATTGTTTAAGGCTGGAACGGGATCTTTAGTAACAAGAGAATATACATGTAAATTGAAAACTATGGGTGATTTAGTGTGCAAATTGTGTAAGGAAGGTATAGAAAATATTAGGCATCTGTTGATTGAATGTAAATGCTTGAAAGCAGAAAGGGTACAGATAATGAAGTTATGGGAGAATAGATATGAACAAAGTGATTATATGGAAAGTGAGTTATTGGTTTTTATGCTGGGTTTGCAAAAAGATAAGGGGGATTTAGATATAAAGGCCATAGAGTTGACAAAGATTATGTTGTGGAAATGGGATGGGGCAGAATATGGGAAGACTTAGAGTGGGGAATGGAAAATAAAGTGGCTAACAGGTTTATCTGGGCATAATTGCTGAGATATTCTTGATTTCGTTTAAGGAGGAGCCAAAATACATCACATCACATTTGTCTTACAATCAGAAACATTCAATTTGCAGTAAATATCCAATGGTCATTTTTTATATTGTTCATAGTCTAGAATTAAAATTCCCTAAGGTTTGAAACAAAGCTAATTTGCTTATGTAATTGTATAGGTCCAATGACTAGCAACTATGTATTAATAATGACATCGGTTTTAGTTTAATTGCAGACATTTTTGACCCTTTGACAAGGATGGTATATACCAAGCAAAGTATCTTATGATTTTTTTCAGCTTACTTCTCTGAGAATTAAAATCAGTAATTCATTATGCAAATTTATTTTATTTATCAATAGAATGAATTATTCTATTTGTTAATAGAGTAAATATGGTGAATTTGTGATAATATTTTGACAAGCAAAAGACTAGTTTTATTTGTAAAGTGTTTATTTCAGCAAGGTTTGATTAATTGTCCTCTTATGAAAAGTGGACTAATTCATACCATATAATGATACTTTGGTTGCTTTGGTTTAAATTCATTATTTTGTGGCTGTTTGTCATGTTCATTTGCTAATTTTACATTCATTTGTCAATAAAACTGTAATTAGAATATATATTAATTTACTTTAAAAAATCTCAAGATGTCAGTATCATGCAGAAAATCTAATACAAAAAGATTCTTTGTTTTCAAAATAGTTACTGTATTTACAAGAGCTTCTTTGTTTATCTTTTATTTGAATATTGAAACTGAAAATCATCTATTTTCCACCATTTGTTTTTATATTTACAATTATTTTTGAAAACTATTTGTGAAATATTTATTTTTGGCAAGAATACAATGATTAGATTCAGATTTTATTCAAAAATATTTATTTTCAAAAGAATACATGGCAGGAGGAATATAATATCATAAAACAGATGTTGCAATTGGATGAAAAATGAATATCTCCACGACAATTGTAATTTCATTTCTTTTTGCATACTTTAAGAAAATTTTGTTGCTAGAAATAGGATTCAAATAAATTTTATTTCATTCCAATACATTTTTATCAGCGGTTATGAAATAACAAAAGCTCTTGTTTTGATTTCAGTTTATTATTCCCCCCTCTAGATTTATAAAGTTGAAATATTATTTTTAGGAACAATTTTTATTTTTAAACTTATATTTTTAAAAAATAATTTAAAAATTGTAAAAATATAACAAAGAATAAAGGTTAAATCATTAAAAAAGAAGAATTTAGAAAATTAGCTCTAAAAAGCTGCTAGAGGCTGGCAAAAATGTTCCTAATGAAAGATTAGGAATCTATTGATGAAGTGATTTGGTCCAGTTTTTAAACACACTCCATGTATTGTTTTTAGTTTAAAATCATAGCATTATGTTAAATTTAATTATTATATAACTGCATGACTGTTGGTCAGGATGTCATGTAACATAAGCTACAGATTGAGTTTTAGTCTGAACACTTTAGCTCCTAAGTCCACCCTAGTACTGCTATGTTATACTGCACAGAGAAAATCGATCTTTCAATAATAATGTTAAAAAATGTTTTTTCCTCTCTCTAAGTAAGTTGATTTCTTTTTAACACTCACTTTTTTGAGTAAAATTAAGATTTGTTTTGTTACTAAGTTGTTTTCAAATACATACACACAATCTTGAAAATCGCTAATGGAAAAATTAAAACAGGATCAGTTTATTACATTTTTCAGCAACAATTTTTTTTTTCACCATGATTAAGCCATCTAGGATAAACTTCATTAATCAGTGGATACCAAATGGTAATGTTTAATAAATCTATCCAGTGTTGTCCTATCCAACATCCTCTACAGGCTAGTTTCTAGCTCATGGCTTTTATCTGTGAGGAGTTTTGGTAGCAGTGTACTGGGATTTTTTGGATCTAATGCAGCACTTCTGTAACAGCTATTTTTTACTTATTTAGGTATCAAGCACAGCCCAAATTAATAAAGATATACTTCTACAGTTGTAAGATTTGAAAACAGTTCATCAGCACTTGTAAATTATGGTGTGCTTAGTTTTTAATAGATATTGGCACTTCTATTCTTTGTCAACAATTGGTATAAAACTGATAATTTTACATAATACTTAAACATTGCTGTTTAGTAGCAAATTCTTTTTTCTTGCCACAATTACGCATCTAGTGGATGTTTAAGTAATCAGTGAATGCCAGATGGTAGTGCTTAATAAATGCCTGTCCAGTGGAATAATTTTCTTTACACTTTTGTGATGCATTACCAAAAAGCTAAACAAATATATTGTTATAAAAAGAACAATGTACTCATTAAGTTTTCATTTTCTTGCTCTTCCTCCATGGCATTTGCTAAATTTGTTAACAGTTCTTCAAACATTAGTTTACAAAACTATCCTTAATGTCTTCTTGAAAGATTGACCTAATTACAGCCATGTCATAATCATGTTTACAAAAACTCTTTACATGAATTTAATTTCTAAATTTAATGCAATAAGTTGTAATTACTCTTGTTTGTTTGCTTGTAAAGAAATCATTATTTTAAAACTATTTTTCGTTTAGAAATAAAATAATTTTTAATACATTGCTTTCCATCTATGATTATCTCATTCTGTTTATTCTTCAAAGATTACCTCATTGATATAATTATCATTATTATTATTTCCAAGTATTATTGAACCATTATAGGATAAAGATCTCTCTACAATAATTAGTTTTTATAGCTAATTCTATTTGTTTATTTAAGCTATGTTATAACTTTCCTGACATTAAGAAATCCATGTATGGAAAAAAATAGCTACATAAATTTATATGAATAATATTTAATATCATCAGAATTAGTAATAGAAAATTAATATAATAATAGCATATTATCAGTTTTATTAAAATTAAGTTCTTCAAGCAACTTTTGAGAACAATGACATGATCAGTCCCAAATAACATGCTGTTAGAATGAAGAAATAAATGCCAAGATATATTTTATGTATTCAGTTATGAGATTTATGCAAGTGCAGTATATATAGTTGTGCATAATAAGAGAGACCGATTGTCTTTCATGTGCCAGAAATAATATGTCCTAACATATAATCAGTATATGTTTCTAGTATCTGCATTGGTTAAGTCTTACTAGTAAGAACAGTAACTGAAATAGGCACAAGTTAAAAACATGTAACAATTACACAATACGTTGATATTTGATAAATGTAAACAAAAACCATAACAGAAGAAAGAAATTACTATATCTTTGGAAGTTTTTATTCATCATAAATATAGTAAATTTGGTATTTCTGATACACAGCAAATAGCATTGATATAGATGATGTATTTAGAAAATACTTGAATTTACTCACTTAAATAAAAGACATGTTAGAAATGATTTTTTGCTTTATACCTGATGAAAACCTGAATTATAAGTAAATAAATAATTTGGTGTGTCTATTATTTTAAAAGTAACAAGTAAATCCTACATTTGGAGGTTAAATATGCCTTTGGACTTATTTACTCAAATATTCATTTGTAATTAAATGTAGATGTAGAAGCAACTGTCTTACTAAAATGAAACATAAGCACTATGACAGGAATCATCATGGATATTTGAACCTCTAAACAAAATGACATCCTAATGTTATCGATTGTCAATAGAATATTAACAAGTATATTTACATTAATCTAGAGCTGGCTTTTAGTTTTCTACCATTGTCTAAAACAGAGGTCGCCAAAGACCCCCAGGGGTCTATTTAACAAAAGTAGTGGTCGATCTGAGCCAGGGGGTCGATTGGGGGTCGAAGGAAAAACAATTCTTAACATGCAAATCACACATATTTTTCATAAAACTATTGTCACACAATGTAAAATTACTTTAATAAATGTTTAAAATCATAAAATAAATGTACAAACACAGTACCTAATAGATAGTTTTATTTTAATTAACTAAAAATTACTTTTATGGGGGTCGATGGAGATTTCGAAAAATTATATAGGGGTCCATGATCAAAAAAAGTTTGGCGACCCCTGGTCTAAAACATGCATTTACAAATATTTTTGAATGAATAACTATATTATTACTCTTATAATCAATAGCTAGAATACATGTATTCATTTTCTTCATGATTTACTACATTTGGCTTGGTAGAGCATTTATGCGTGATCATTTACGATCATGCATGATTGAACATTTTATGCTTTAATGAGCTGTTTTTATATTATTAAAATGTAAAATTAAAATATATTTTCTTTATGATATACTACATTTGGATTGGTAGAGTATTTATGCATGATTATTTACGATCATGCATGATTGAACATTTATGCTTTAATGAGCTTTTTTACATTATTAAAATGTATAATTAAAAAAAAGTTCAATTTTGGGGGACGTTGGGTCATATTATAGAACTAGAAATGAAGGATTGAACTTTGCTCGAGTCCTCTTGCATTTCAATGGGTTTGATGCATAATATAAATATGCATTGATGTGGCTGTTATTATTAAATTTTATATTTTAATAGAAGCATCTTCTTATGTGGTTTATATCAGAAAGTTTTATACCAGTACTTGTGACAATCAAAATTTTTCATCGTTTACGAATTCATAAAATATTCTAGTACCGGAAGTGGAAAAAGTGGGCCACGTAGGACATAATGGTAGTTTTTAAAATTTCTAATATAAATCGCAATCTTTTTTTTCCTATTTAATTTAATAGAGTTTTAAATGAGTTTTTTTAAAGTTTTTATCACATTTTTATTGATTGAAAATTATGTTTTAATCTTCTACACTTTTAGTCTCTAGGGGTAATATTTTAGAAATTATTTGCTTTTTTTTTTTAAATCAATTTTTTTTTTTTTTAAATCTCTTGTTTTCATTAAGGAGGATTAAATTGAGCATATTCTTTTACCCACACAAGCAGAATGCTTATCTCCGAGCCCATGTGTGCTTTACCAGAACTGTAGTCCTGACAAAATCCATGCTTCAATTTTCTCATTAAAGCTTAGGGTTTCCTCCTGTACAACTTAATGAAAATGACTTTTGAATCCACCTCCCCCCCCCTCCCTTCTCCATCTCTAAATCTTTCAAAGTAGAAGAGATTATTGATCTCTGGGGTGGGCTAATGGCAGTTCCGAAAGTACATTAAGCTTCTGTTTGGACCTCTAATTTAATATTGGGGGGGGGGGGTAAAATCGCGTTTATGGACACACACATAAATGTACGGTTGTGATGGGATAAACGTTATATAATTCTAAATATATTCAATATATTATCAAACATATGCATGTTTATCTATTTTGCTGTTATACCAATGCACACATTTTATTTAATATATGAACGTAAAAGTCTATAATTTTGTAGCAAATTTTTTAATTTTCCAATTGTGTTTGCTTCATTTTTGATGCGGCTGAAAATATTAAGATGCTTGTTATAGGTGAGGGTGAGGGTAAGCAGTAGCAACAACCAGGTATTATCATTTGGTCTTAGTACCTTACTTCCTAATTACCTCTATCCGACTTCAATTGTGAATTCATGTGCACCCGAACATTAATAATAGTACGTGGTTAAACTTTTGCTGCTTCCAACTGAAAAGTTTTCACTGTAAATTATTTTAGAATAAGTGAAAATCTTTACAACATTTTAAACATAGATATTGGTTCTTTTATAAAATAAAAGTTGCCCCGCGTGGTTTGGTGCAGTGGTAGAAGGACTGAATTCAAGGCTCATAGTTTGTGCTCCAATCCTGTCACCTTCGATGTTTAAACTTCAAACGATCTCCTAAACAATATACTATTCAATTATTTTTTTTAAGCACAAAACATGATGTACAGACTTAATGCTTGGTGAAGTTTGGTATGGCTACTACTAGTAATAAAAGCCTTAGTCTCTAGTAGAATGTCATTCCCTGCCTTTCCCAATTGCACTGAAGTTTGCATCATATTAATATATTTATTTTTATCACCAACTCTTTAGCTAAGACCCATTGAATGACCAACATTGGATGGTTAACTATTTCTAAAGTTCCTCCAAATCTAAATGTGGAGTGTCAAGATAGCCTTGAGAGGTCATTAGACAGATGACTTGTATGAACCCTTCCATAATATATCAAAAAATAAAAAAAATAAAATGATATATACTTATGTATATATGTGAGCATGTACTCTTTTTAAATTCTAATAGTTTCACTTTGAAAAAATATATCTTAGTACCTAATTAAGTTTATACTACCATTGTGATAGGTACTGCTTGAGATTTGAATAATAGTGCCCTAGCTCAAGTCGATATACTTAATTTATATTGGAACTGCAAGCAATCAACTTTATTTAACTTTATGTATAGTAACTAGGGAGCAAAATAAAAGCCATTTTTTATATACTGCTACAAATTCTTTCTCCCTTTTGCAGTTTGACTCAATAGTAAAAAGTCTGGTGCAAAAAGTAAAGAATTCTTTATTGAAAGTTCAACCTGTCATTTCTGATGTTCTTGCCAAACAACTTTCTTAACTGCTGAACGTTTTGAAAATATAATTTTCTCTTGATATTTATCTGGGATTGAAAAAGAAGACTGAATTTTCTGTATTCCTCACCATCTGTTGAAAATATATTTTCATGATGAAATGATAATTCTACTGAATAACTTCAGAACAAGAAACCAAAACAAAGAAATGTGATAGTTGAGGTCACCAATAGGATTCTTAAGCCATTTTAAATTTTTTTAAAGGAATAGCAATCAGGTGTGAGCATCTCTTTTAAAAAAATTGACAAAATATTTACTAATATCTCCCATTTGTCAGAATTCTATTGCTTTCCATTATATGATTTGGGAAGATCATAGTTCAATTTCAAACTGATTCATGCTTTTATTAGATTCCAGTTTATTCTTCTGAATACTCATATGTCCTGAAATGTTAAAAATAATGGATGTGTTGCTTGGACATTTCCATTAAGAGTTACATGAGGTTCAAATATCAGAATTAACAGGATTGAACAATGATCAACAGACCCCAATCTGCTCTAAACCATGCAAGGCATCCAAGATATTTACATCTTAGAAGAAATGACTTTGTGCTTTTAATTTAAGCTCTCTCTTTTACTTTTCTACATTACTAGATGACCACTTTTTTTAATTGGTGGAGTGAGTCATCACTGTGGGATTTGGTATAAAGAGATTGTTTAAATTGAAGCCTTGCTTGAGTAGAATGTAATTCATGTTGATTAATATCAACATGGACAATTCATACATATGCTTATTACCACTGTATTTTTTCTGAAAGGTCAAATTTGTCCTTGCAAATTTTGTTATCCATTATATCTGTGTCAAAAGCAAATTAGAATCTTAAATTTGAGAATGCACTAACATTATAATCTAGAAAAGGAACTAAACCAAATATCAATTTTTTTGATTAGGACAGCAGTTTATTTTAAGTCCAGGTTATGTCTTGTATATTCATGCATGATATTTTTGTTTTCTTAGTATTCTGTCTGTCTGTTGCTCTCAGTGATATAACATTTAAGATTTTTGTTTTTTTGAAAATATCTGTCAATTCAATACTATCTTTAAATATTAAGTATTTAAATTTCTCTAATAGAATTTTAATTATAGAATTTTATCTGGTATTGATGGTTGTACAGACTTTCTCAAGAGATTGAACTTTTCTTATTAATAATACACCTTTAAGTTCCGTTTATTATGTGAATGCCATTTTTTCCCCATCAAACTACCATCTGTCTTGTTTCTCAAAAAAGGCTTTGCATTAGTACATTTACTATTGCAATGATGGTTCTATTCATCTATGTATCAGCATAGTCCACTTACACTTCAAGCAAAGTTTTTTGATTTAATGTGATAAAGTCCTCATTCAATTTTTTTATTTTACAAATACTCCAAAGTGTTTAATGGAATTAGCTTTAAATGACTATTTTTTTCATTATTTTTAGTCTTCATTACTTAATGTACATGTCCATAGTTTGTTCTGGTCCTTGTTATTGGAATTTCATTTTTCCTCTAAAGAATTTGTCAGAAATACATCTGTGATGAATTACGTAATACTATTGCCAGTTCATTGCTGCTGAAGAATGATCAGTGTGCAAAATCTGTGTCATCATTTTTTAAAATTGTGGTTGTTGTGCAATTATCAGCTTTGTTCCTTCTTTTTAATTTAGATCAAGAAATGATCAACTATTACCATCAACAGGTAAAATTTTTGTCATCATAGTCTATTGTCCATTCAAGTTCAATCCAACCTGGTTTTAGATGGAAGATTCAACATGACCCATATGTATCACAACTGTGATGTGTGATGTCATTACTAGTATTGATTTTCACCAATCTTGTGCAACCATAGTTAGTTATCTTCATCGAAGTTGGGCTTATTCCTATTGTGTATAATACATAGGATGACAATATAATTATTGTCAAAATCAAACCAGTTTTTATAATGTGTCATAACTGTAGTTTATTGCTTCATATAGAGATCTTTATATAATAATAAGATGGTCTGGTAAAGTAATCTTTCTAAGTCCATTCCATAACTGAGCATAGCCAACTGATTAAAAGGCCAAATACTAATAAGTAAATATATCTCTTATTTATTTCTCATTCCAACAACTGCAATAACACATGACTTCTCATGCTTAATCATTTGTATCCAAGAGGAGTTATCTCCACATTACTTTAGAGTCATCTACCATACGCTTGAGTAACCAGTGAATACCAGGTGGCATGGGGTTAAAATTTCTCACACTTTTAGACTGATTGGTTTCTGAATTTTGCAGTTGTCAATAAAAATTAGGATTCAAAATTTGAACTAATATAATTTATAGTATTTAAAAAAATAATCTTAAAATAAAAAAACAATAATAACTATAGTTTCAAACTCAGGTTGACTGATTTATAGTAGATGGCTTTAGAATAGGGTGGAGATAATTCTTCTGGGAAGCATATAAATAAGCATGAACTTTTGTGATAGAAGTAGTCTATATTTGTTATAAAATTGAGGTCTCAGAAATGTATAGAAACTGACCTAGTTTCATATCTGTACAATTATATGTGTTAGCCTGGGTTTAAATCTTATATATATTTTTAAATGTCAGGTCATTAGCTTCAATAGTGTGAAGGAGTAAATGTTGGCTGCTAAATGGATAAATGCATTAATTCCAGCTTAGAGTTCTAGTCTTCAATGCCAAAGGCAAAAATCAGAAACTGATCCGTATGGAAGATGGGATTTTCATAATTATTATACCATCTGGTATTTATTGATGAATCAATCAGACAGTAGATAGATTTAAAATTGGGTAAAGATAAAATGCTCTTATTTCTAATTTTATGCTGTTTTTTTTTTTTTTAAATGTCATAGCACCGGCCGGGACGCGAACCCGCAACCCGGGCAACTGCCTGCAAGTGCAAGGCAGTCGCGCTGATCTCTCGACCACCAATGCAAGACGAAATTTGTTAGAAAAATAGTAGTAATTCTTTTGATTCTAAAGCATAGACATTTTAAGGTTATAAATAGCATTCATTTCAATAAGTTTAATTGTCTGAAGGAAGCATTAGCTTTTTCGAAAGTATGGTTAAAAAGATGAAATCATTTCCAATTCATTGTTTAGGTGGTGCAGAAGTGTATTTTTTTTTCCTGAGTGTTTGTTTATATTTTTTTCTCTCTTTCTCTGTTAGTTTGACAGTTACATTCACTCATTTAAATATATCATTAAATGTATTGAAAAGATCAACAAAAATACCTCACATGAGATAGATGGATGAAATAAAAAAGTTTCTGGTGTATTGTGGAGAAACAAAGTTATCGATCTGAGAAACGAACTAAACATTAATAGAACTTCATTTTGCAATGGATCGATAATGATTGGAAATAATGACGATTAATGTTATATGATAATAAGTCTTTGTTTTTGTCTAGTAGATATTGTACAGCTTGACTTATTATTAAATGAGTTGCTGTCCAAAATTTGTGAATTCTACTAAGTAAAGCTCCTTCGTACGTGTACATTATTAAATCATATTCATGTTTACCACAATGCACTTTTGTCCCTAGAAATAATATATTTGATTGCAGTCAATTATAGTATGAAATACCCTGCGCGGTTTGGCGCCGGCGGTAAAGCATTCGACTTGGAATCGGGAGATTCTAGGATGGATTCGGTCGCGCGAATTTCTTATGAACTTCCGAGGATTAAAGCTATTAGCATTATATATATATATGTGAAGTAGTTATGGATGGAATTAAAGTTGAGATATAAAGTCATTATGGGAAGGAAAACAAAAGATTGTTTGATTCCCACCTACTCAGAAGCACTCCCCCCCCCATCCCTTAAGTTTTTCGAGTGCGCTTACATTTTAATTATTTTTTTTTAAGGTGTGGAAGGAGATTATACATTTTTATTTATTATATTATTCATTTTCGTCCTCTAATAATGATGTTAATTTTCTTTAAAATCACGAAAGTTATCAGATAAAATATTATTAGAAATAATTATTGAATCTTTTACTTATTGATAATTAGATGCTTCAGTTGAATTCTAATTACCATCCATTCTTAAAATGAAGACCGAATTATCTTAGAAGATAATGAATGAATGCACTGTTCCAAATTATTATAATTTAAATTGTAATAAGTTTTGTCAGATGAGGGTAATTATGGTTTTTAAAAAGCACATTTAAATAACAAAGTGGCAATAAGGGGGGGGGGGGGTATTGAAAGAATTTTCTTGATCTATCAAATGGAGAAATTAATATTATGGTAAACCTAGATTTTTTAATAATAAATCTGTATATTTTTCATTTTGGTTAATTAATATTTTCGCTTTTATATATATTAACTGCACCATATAATTACATTATTTTAGATTTCATTTTTATATTTATATGTATGTATAAACATTTTTCATTCATGCAAAAAATATTTCTCTCTCTTCACAAGTGTGTGAGCGCTTTGGGTGCACACATATGCTTATTAGTCATTCATTAGGTTAGAGATTTCCTTGTTAAAATCGGATAGAAACCAGTCAGAGGGGTATAATAAAAATTACACTACTGAAATATTCATTAAGTAAATGATTTCTAGTTTAATGAAAACTAATAAAAAGTATCAATATATTTTCATTGTTTCAAAGTTTCGAAAATAGTAAGTTTGACACATCAATTAAACTATAATAATTGGCTATATATATATTGAACAATGGTAAAGATATGTGTAAGAGATTGGGATCTGGGCCTACTGATGATAGCTGATCCAGCATGAAATGTGTATCTTGGGGATCATATATTTTTTTCACATCTCTTTGGTCACATGTTTATGATTATACCCTCCATACAGAGTTAAAAGCAGATAAAAATAAGTCTCTACCTTGTGTGAGAGTGGAGTAGTGAAAATTACACTACAGAAGTATTATTCATTAAGTGGATAATCTCTAGTCTAATGAGTGACTAATAAAAAATATTAATATACTACCATTAAATGGTTTGTGTCAAAGTTGTGAGAGCAGCAAGTTTGATTCTTATCAATTAAACTGTAGTGATTGGCTATCTATATATATCCTGAATTATGGTAGATATGTGTAAGAGATTAGTAATCTGGGCCTACTGATGAGTACTAGCTCAGCATGAAATGTGCACCTTTGGGATCATACAACTTTTTCACATGGTCATATGTTTATGATTACATTCTTTCACAAGGTGTTAAAAGTGGATAGAGACCCGTTCCTGCCTGGCATGGGAATGGTGTAGTAAAAATTATACGATAGAAATATTACTCATTAAATATTCTGTATTAATTCAGTTTTTCCCATTTTTCTGTTGCCCTCCTTCAGTTGTTTTTGTAATATTTTCTATATATAATATTGAATCAAATCTAAAGGCCTGTTAAAAGATTAGGGTAATCTTAAAATCGATATCTTCCTCTGTTCTTATTTTTATAGTATTCATAAATTATTATTTTTCAAAGAAAAGGCTTATGAAAATACTGATTACTTGATACCTAAACATATTGCCTCTCATTATCATTATTATCATATTCAGCCATTGTTAATCCACTTCAGGATGATCTTTCCAAGTTTAATCCAGTTTTTCTGATCATTATCCTATCTTCTCCACAACACACCTCAAACTTTTTTATTTCATCAAACCATCTCACCCGTGGTCTCTTTCTAAGTCTTTTACAAACTCTTAGAATCCAGTTTAAGACTTCAATTGTCCATCTATTAACAACTCTTCTGGGAATATGTGCAGCTCAACTCCATTTTAGTTTTTTAATTTTTTTGATGATTGTTTATTTCATCCCCCCATCTCACAATGGTCTCTTTCTCAGTCTTTTATAATCTCTTAGTAATCCAGTTTAAACCTTCCATTATCTGTCTATTATCATCTCTTCTAGAAATATGTCCATCCAAATTCCATTTCAGTTTAATTGTTTCAATGATGTTGTGATATCTGTTTGCTATCTTACCCATACATTTTATTTTTAATCAATTGATTTGGATGGAAAGAACATCTTACTATTAAGGTTCTATAGATTACATGTAAAAAACATTTGTTTATGAAATATGTTTGCATTAGATATATGCATGTGGCATTTAGTTAATGTAATAAAGATGTGCCATCCCATTGTAACCGTTTGTAAGAATAAGGTAAAAAGAAAAGAAAAGAGGATCACAGGTGTGAAGAAAAGTAGGACATAACTAAAAATTGAACATTTTTCTAATTATGGAGTTAATTTGAAAACAGATGATAAACATTTAAAAGAATTTGTAATCATATTAGTAATTAAATGAGATTTTATGTTTGGTGGGGTGGGGTACAAAATAATATGATACCATATCATTATTTTCTGCCATTTCAGAATGATAGTCTCTGCAATCTTAATCCAGGTTTTATATGCCAGTAGACTGACTTTCTTATCCCCTGATCAGTGCAGTCCAGCTTCTGAGATCCAGTTAATGACTTAACTATTCATCTAATATTATCTCTTCTAGAAATATGTCCAGCCCAGCTTCATCACAATCAATTCTTGAGTAAGACTTCAACTGTTCACTTAATATCATCTTTTTTAGAAATCTGTCCAGCCCAATTTTATCATTCCCAATTCTTGATATTCAGTTTAAGACTTCAACTGTTCACCTAATATCATCTCTTCTAGAAATAGGTCCAGCTCAGTTTTATCATTTTCAATTCTTGAGAATCAGTTTAAGACTTCAACTGTTCACTTTCATCTCTTTTAGAAATATATCCAGCCCAGCTTCATCACTCTCAATTCTTGAGTATCTAATTTAAGACTTCAATTTTTACTTAATATCATCTCTTTTAGAAATATTTCCAGCTCAGCTTCATTACTCTCAATTCTTGAGATCCAGTTTAACTGTTCACCTAACATCATCTCTTCTAGAAATATATCCAGCTCAGCTTCATTACTCTCAATTCTTGAGGTCCAGTTTAAAACTTCAACTGTCCACCTAATATCTTTTCTATATGTCCAGCCCAGCTTTATCACTCTCAATTCTTGAGATCCAGTTTAAAACTTCAACTGTTCACCTAATATCTCTTCTAGAAATGTGTCCAGTCCAGCTTCATCACTCTCAATTCTTTTACTGCTATCAATAATAACTGTTTGTTCTTTCACTCACATACTTTGGTGGTTATTTCTTTTTTTTTATTCCCAAATTGGTAAAACAGATTTATTAACAAATATGTACACTTTCCTCTAATATTAAAATTATTTCAATCAAAAGCATTCCATCGTACTTTCATTCTATGATTAAATTCTTCTTTATTCATAATCTTATTATCTTCCTTTAGTTCACAATTATCAAACTTTTATTAACTTCTTCAGAGAATATTGATTGATCCTTATTTCAGTCCTTTTAGCATTTATCTTTAATCCTATTTTTTTACTTTGATCTGATAACTCTGGCAACATTTCCAGAAGCTCTGGAGCATTAATTTCAAAACAAGAACATTGTCTGAAAAATCTAAATGCCTTAAATAATCTCATTTATTTTTACTCACATAGCTTTCCATTCTAATTCATAAAATACTTCTTATAAAACTGCTGTAAACGTTTTGGGGATATGGAGTCATCCTCTTGTAAACCCTTCTCAATGTTAATGTACTTAGTATTATTATATAATTTATCTTCAGAATATAACAATATCCTGGATCAATATCTTGATGGATTAAAGCTTTAATCTTGCATTTTCTGCAGAATTGAATTATATAATGTGAACAATGATCTCAAATAATGTTAATCCATTCTTCATAGAAAAGTATCAATTCTTTAAATGAGACTTTTGGTGAAGGGATCAACCGCACTCCATATTCACGAATCTTTAATAGAGCTTTCCGTATAATTTAACTACTTGATTGAAAAGAGATTATCACCCTCCATATTTCTTATATCAATATTTGTTTAAATAATCACATTCCTGTCTTTGAAGATTCTGTGATGTCTGAAAATATGAATAAACCTGGTCTTCCAAATAATCCAAATCACCTAAAGCTCTGACACATTCTAACAAAACAGTAATTGGTCCATTAAAAATTGGAATCTTGACAGTTCCACTGTTTCTCAATCTAGAGAAAGCAGTTTCTCTGGTAGACTTTTTAAATGTATAAATAAATAATGATTCATCCAAATATATGAAATGCTTCCAGTCATTGAGTGACTCAATTATTCCGATTATTATACCTCAATTCATCTTCTTTTCTGTGTCAATCTCATTAGAAACCAGTGGTTTTGTTTGGCCATAAATATTTTGTTGGTGAAATTTATGGAAGATTGTTTGCAGACACTGAAAGGTTTGGATGTATACTAATCTTGACAGTGATTCCTACTCTCCTCATTGTGGTTTCGTGTTTTTTGATTGAAGTCAATATTTGATCATCTTTCTCATTAAGTATTTATTTTCAATTGAAGTTGGATCTAGAATTTTTTTTTTTTCGTTTTAGCGAATGCAAATCTTAAGCCTTGCATGATTGATTGTGATGGTAGGATTGCATACTCTGGAATTCAAGATATCTAGGTCATAGATCCATCATTGTTACTTTCAGAACGAAAATTTCTTAAACAAATGCCAGAACAACAAATAATTCCATTATTTGTGAAATATCAATCAATTCTCTAGCTTTGGATACCGACGTTTCAGCTAGGACTTAGCTAATTGCATAACTTCCTATGAACTATAAAGTAAACCATTCCATCATTTATGAAATATAAAATAGTTATATAGTTTTGAACACTGCTTCAGCTAATTGGGTATTAATAAAATTTGATCTCTTAAATTTAAAATGTTTGAATATTCTATTCAAATCTTATAAAAATAATAACTATTATCATCTATGGACTTCATATCTGTTTCCTTTATAGATTTTTTTTTTTTTTAAAAGAGGGAAGGATGGTGATGTTAGTGTTTGCTTTCATTTGTCATAAATTTAGTCCTAGTATAATAGGTTTTCATAAATTTTATCCAGTTCTCGCTTATGGGCATATTTTGTAGATATGACGCAGATATATTTCCTTAGATGCCTTTAGTATTTACGAATACCGAGGCGTATACGTATATATAAAACAGATTTATCTTTTTTAATTTAAAATAAAAAGAAAAGATTTTGAATGTACTAATTATGTAATATTGCTTTTTCTATAATCCAATATCTTATTTACTGTTATAAGTTCTTAATAAATTTTCAATATTATGACAACTTCAAAGAGAAGAAAGGAAATGTGTGAAGAAGTAAGAATGTCAAGTATCACTCGATTACATAAAGTGTAAAGAACATGGAGCAATTTAAAGATTAATTTCTCCTTTATGCTTCTCTGTGTGCTTTTATATACGGCTAGTTCAGTTATGATTTATTTATTATGTGTAAGATCTAATTATTATAGTAAATTTTTATAACAAAAGATGATAAATGTGATTAAATAAAATTGTATTTCAATAATATTGCTTAATATATGTGTGGTATTTTATATATCAAATTCATAAACAGATTTTGTGCGAATTTGAACCCTGATTAATTAAATCATATGCCCATCTATCTCTCAATAAATTCTATATGTTCGTCATGTTTATTTTTAGCTCTTTGTTAGCAGCACTCCCCCATCTTTTTCTTTTCTCGGCCACAATTGCTTCCAATTAATTACATTACTAGATTTTTTTTACCCCCTTCTATTTATTCAAATTTTGTCAGGCGCTTATATATGTATATACAGGTAGAAAAAAGCTTTTGAAGCTACATATATTAAAAATTAAAATATGAGATGTAACAATAAATAGATATAATAATATCAAATCACCAAACTCCCCAGCCTAAATCATAAGGTAAGAAAAGAATAAGCTGGAAGAAATGTACGTAAGAATTCAGAAACTATCTTTAAACTTAGTTCAATCATCAAGCTTTAAATTCGGAAACTATCTTTAAACTTCAAATCATCCTAAGATTTTGAATCCAAGTCAGAGTTTCCAACCAGGAGAATAAGATGCCTGAAAAGTTATTGAAGAACTGAAGATAATAAAATATATAGTTTCTAACTGGGTTCAGATTTGTATAACTCTAAATTAATGGATTTGGGTTTAAAGTTAGGTTGATTGCAGCATCACATTTTTGGTTTGGCAGATAATGCAAAGTCAACTTTCAATCCTAAATTTAATTGGTTAAAGCAAAATTCTGAAACCAGTAAGAGAATGGGGGTGTACATGCTAAGGATAGGGATTATATATACCTGGTAATTATATTGAAACTTATATTAGATGGCATTAAGTTGGAGAGCAACTTTTTTTTTAAGAAGATATAACTTGAATGGAAAAATTGTTGGCTTGTATGGAATCACTGTCCACAGATATCTCTGAGATTTGGACTATCATACTAGGATCAGGAGGAATTCTTGCACATATTGAGCTTATCATTTGGAAAATGAATTTGGTGTCTTTCCAATACCAGTGTATCAGAATTCATTGATATATAGTCAATCGTCCCTAAACTTGGTTTAGAACTAAATTGTATAAACTGAAAAATGTACTTAATATATTAGAACAAAATATATTGCAATTTTATTTTTGAAGATATACTTAAAACTCCTATTCCATCACACATTCTTAAAACATAAGCTTCACTTATGATGCACATTTCATACTGAACCAGCACTCATCAGTTGACCCAGGTCTCAATAAGGAAAGTTATTCCATGTGATTATATGTAATTAAAAGAACATTAATCTTTAACTGAAGTTTAAAGTTTATATTTGGGCTAAGGATAATCTTTAGCATAATAAAAGATTAGTAATAATCATTAATGTTATTATCTGAAGTGGATGGTGTCAAAGTTGTGAGTGCATAAATCAAATTGTAATAATACATATTTTATTATTTATATATAATCTGGTAATCCAATTTTTATTATAGTCATTTTCAAGATTAAAAAAAAATAATGATCTGAAAAAAATAAAAATATATATAAATACATAAAATATATAATTCAACAATATAAATTACTTCTTTTCAAAATTTCTAACTAAATTTGTGATTGGTGCCCATTAATATGTGATTTTGTTGTCTTATAATACCTTTTCAAATCAAAATATATATTTTTAAATTATTATTTTTTCTAGTCTAGCCTATGGCATTTAATGTTATCAAAAACATATAATATAAATATTTTAAAAAGTTTTTTTTTTTTACAAAAAATATCTTTTTATTTTTAATGGAGATAACCCCTTTAATCTTTTTACATTTTGTAAAAATAAATAAATTACTATTTATATGTTTTTATGTATATTTTGTGTATTTTATTTTTTGTTTCAATTTTTAGTCAAAACATTTTTTAAATATTAATAACTTTGAAAAAGATTATAATAAATAATAAAAAAGTTTTTTATAATAAAATATATAAATCGTATTTTGTTTATTATATATTTATTTTGCTTTTTACAGAATTTAGTTCAAATAATTATATTACACTCTCAAATCAAAATGCTTTAGATTCTCCTATTTATTTAGAAAGTAGGTTAAGATAAGAGTGGCTGCTCTTGTCTTTTAAATAAATCTTGTGTTAAAGATTTGCAGAGGTCTCTACTATCGTTTTTTCAGGCGCATATTCTTAAGATTTTAGCCTTAATAAACATTATGTTAAGTAATGAGTATGCACTTTATAAATATAATTATTACAACTTTATATTATCTTAATAGATTTCTAAGCGTAAGATCTCAATACTGTTTCATTGTAAATTGAAAGATTTCGTGAATGTTAGCATGTTATAGAAATTGTGGACTTAATCAGTGAGGTATTTAATAGCCATACGCTCTCAAATCAAAATGCTTTAGATTGTCATATTTATTTAGAAGTAAGAGTGGCCGCTCTTGTCTTTTAAATAAATCTTGTGTTAAAGATTTCCAGAGGTCTCTACTGTCATTTTTTCAGGCACATAGTCTTAAGGTTGTAGCCTTAGAGCCTTAGAATTTTGTTGAGTAATAAAATAAATTTACTGAAGAACTAAAATAAACCCTTATATATTATTAACTTTTTATTACATCTAATTTAATTCACACTATACTTGTTATTCAAATAAATAACCAGATGACTTTATTGCTCAAAAGGATGTAAAAGTTTGAATGCCTCCAGTGTCAGAGATGGAATCAATCCAAGACCTTATGCTCTTAAGTCTGACATTCTATCCCGGTACTAAAACATGCCAGCTAGATATTATATAATTTATATCTTTTGATTATCAGCTTTAAACCTTTACTGGCCAAGGCTGTAATTAAATCAAAATTGCAAAATTTAATTTTTATATATGAGTTTGAATAATGGTTTTTTGTCAAAATTCAAATTATTTAATCAAAATTTTTATTAAAATTAATTTTAAATATAACTAAAAAAGTGAATAAATTGGAAAAAACTATACATTTATTTAAAGAAATAAAAACCAATATGACTTTTATGTTAGCTAAAATAATGTAACTTTTTTTTTCTTTCTGCAGCATAAACTTAAATCCTTCTCAAAACATTACACTGCTGTAGAAATATATTCTACATTTATTAAATAGAAATATCTTTCAAATTATTAAAAACAACAGCAATAATTTTTTTTACAATTGATTCTGACTAATAAAATTGAAATGTGCCACCATTTTGTGCAAACTGATTTCTGCAATTTGACCATTGAACTATAAAGCTTTATATTTTGCTGAGTGCCATCTATTAATAAAAATGAGAACTAAAATATAGTTTTCTTTTCATTTGGAAATATTACCATAATATTGCAATACCATTATGGATATAGAGATCATTCAAATATTTAAGTAAAATCATCATCAGCAAAATATAAGTGACTACTATTCCAAGGTTACTCTGAATTTTACAAGACAGGCTTAATATTTTTCTATCTTCAATTAATCTTAATTTTATACTGATTTTTTTTTTAAAAAAGTGCTAATTTGGATGAGAATAATGTAATTAAATAAAGTTCTTCAAAAATTTAAATTTGCCTTTTTTTAAAACAAACTTCAACTACCAAGAATATAAAAAGATATTTCATACAGTAATTGAAGCATCTTCAAGTCAATTGGAAACCAGAAGCATGCTTGTAAATTTCCCTCCAGATAGTCAGTTTACAGCCAATCTAGCTTGCCAGCCAGATCTATTCCAGATAGCTTGCCAGAATTAATTGATCACTAAGTTGGTATCCAGCTATTATTAGTGTATAGTAGTGTTAAATTAATCTGGAAAAATGTGCTAAATGTTGATCCATTAGTTGTGAAAAAATGATGCAGTATGGTATGGAATTCATCACTGGTTAGGGATGTCATTCTTGTATATACTGTATGATTGTGGTTTATATTCATCTTTTACTTCAGAAGCAGTATTGTGAATTAGCTGGGTGCTACCTAATTGAAGAACAATTGTACTTCATTTAGATTAATCATGCTTCTTCAGTCTGTTCAACTTGGATACTTCTTTTAGGAGTTTTAATTCCACCATTCTAGCTCTCAAGTTGTGATACACAAGTGTCTACATCTAATCAGTGGCCTTTGATAATATAGAGATATTCTTGGAATTGAATATGTGAAAAAACATATGGAGGAATAAACCAAATGGGGATTAATTTTGTGATAGAAGATGATGTATAATGGTAAAAATTCATTAAACAGTTTTATGAATGGAAATGAACAAGTCTATAATATTCTGGAACACAGTAAGGGCTGAGGCATAGATGATAACAAAAGAATGAGCACATTGTTAGGCTAATATGAATTATTGGTGATCAACAAAAAGATTAGATAATGCAAAAAGGATAAATCAAGAGATTAGATAAGCGGTTGGACAGAAAACAACGCTAACAACTATTGAAGAAAAAAATAGTAGAATCATGGTAGGAGAATGAATAAAAAATTATCTCAAAACTGATTGTGAATTGGAAGGTGGAGAAAGAAAAGAATAAGATCAAAGGAGAAGTGAAGTGAGAATACTATGAGCAGCATGGAAAGGAGTGGTCTATTAGAGGCAGATGATAAGATTAGAGAAAGAGATAAAGAAGGAAAATATAGGAGACTTGATTAGGGATAACAATTTCAGCTAAAAGGAAATTCTGAAATAATAAAAAATTATTTAAAAATTTTCAAATCATCTAGTATTGTTTTTCAATTATCTTTTTTGACAAGATCATACTATTTGACTACAAATATAATGTATATACTGACCATGTGTATAGCAACAACATTGACATCAACAAGAGCTCTGAGCATTCCATCATCAGATTTTCAATAATACGGATGGCTGAAAAGTTCGAGAGTGGAGAAGATTGAAGCCTGCCCATTAAAGTTTGAATATTTGTTATCTTAATATAACTCAGCACTAATTATATGTGTGTGTGCGAAATGATGATCTGAACCAACTGATGAGTGCTGGTTCAGCTTGAAATACATATATTGGAGATCATTTATCTTTTTTACATGTAAGTGGTCATGTGTATTGTTATATAACATAAAGTGGATAACTGAAGAGCTTGAAAGTCTGTGTCCAAACGCCCTCTAATTACAAGATGATACTGTAAAATGGAGTGTTATTTTAGGGGGGAAAATATTTCTCACCCATAATAACTATTTAGTTTGGGCAAGATGATCGTTTTCTGGTGAAGGACTGATATCCTCTTTACTTTTTAGACTCTTTTTTTTTTTTACCTTAGATCTAATATTTTGGATAATCAAAAAAATCTTTTTTCAATCCTCTAATATTATTTGTTTTATCTAATACTAGCGTAGCCAATATTTTTGCACTTAATATCTTTGATATTAAATGTAATTTGTCTCCATAATCACCTTATATCACATGGCAATTTTTTAAAAAATAAGAAGTACAAACAGAGAAAGACTGACATATCGTTAATAATCTTTGATGTCTAAAAATGGACTCAAATTTTTAGTTAAGTGTGATGGAATAAGTAATAATTTTTACAGTTATTTTATACTTTTACATATGCTTTTAGGACAATACATTTACTATTACTTGTGAACTTAACTGAAAGTACACTAAACTTTACATAATAAAAAGAAAAATAATAACTTTGTTTTACATATAAACAAATATACAATCAAGTTTGCATTGCTTGTACTTGCATATTCCACACTTTCTAATAAAATTATTAATTATTCGTAGATATACTTAAAACATTCATCTCAACACTCATTCTTGAAATATATGAATAAAGGTACATGAGAAAGATAAATAACCGCTAAGATATATTTCAGTTAGTTCAGGTTACAATCTTTTATATCATCATCATCATCATTATCATCATCAACCATTATCAATCCACTGCAGGATGAAGGTTTCTCCAAGTTCAATCCATCTTCTCTGATCTTTAGCTTCTTTTTTCCACCACCCCTGCACACTTTCTTATTTCATCCATCCATTTCACATGTGGTCTCTTTCTAGGTCTTTTACAATCTCTTGGAATCCAGTTTAAGATTTCAATTGTCCATCTACTATCATCTCTTCTAGCAATATGTCCAGCCCAACTCCACTTCAATCTTTTAATTTTATCAGTGAGGTCAGTAACACATCTTTTACATATATGTTCATTATTCATTCAATATTTATCAATAGTAAATTATTACAGTTTGATTTAAGGTGTCAACATTTTTGCATTCCCAACTTTAACACCATCCACTTTAGATAAGTACTTGAATGGTTATTATCAATCATTTGCTACACTAGAGATTATGATATCTTTCTTAGCTTAGATATAAATCTTAAAATTAGAAACGATATGATAATTTCTAGCCTGATAAAAAAATTGGTTATGACCCTTAATGTTTATCTTGAAGAATTTGCATCAAAGTTATAAATACAGAAAGTTTGGCATTTGTAAATCAAATTATAATAATTAGTATGTATTTATTTTTTGAAATTTATAATTATATGGAATTAAGAGAGCCCCAATTTACTGAGATGACCGTTGACTTTTATTTTTTGCATCATAGCTATTAGTCCTTTTTGATAAGCATTAACATAACAGATTTGTAAAGGTAAAGATATATTAAAGGCTCATTACTTATGAATATATGAGATCTCTCATCAGTGATATAAGCTACTCCATAATGTAAATATTTTTGTTTACTTATTGCATTGATTCTTATCTTACTAATCCTAAATTTACTTGGGAAATATTTATGACCTGGTAAAATCTTCAAGCTTCACTTGGCTTTGAATCATATGTCATGGACATGAGATCTTAAGATTTTGTTTCTCTACATGGTCTTAATAATTTTGTTGTCTTTAATTTAACAACTTGTATATTCAAAAAAAGAAGTTACAAAAAATGGAGGGCAGCAGAGAGGAAAATCTTAAGCCCAATAATCTGGCTTGACCTTAGAACGAATATCCATAATTAAAGTTGATATATATCACATGATTCCATAATTGCAAACATTAACTGAAAATTCTGTTGAAAACATCCATCATTTGTGATTCACTTTGCAGATGATTTCTTATTTTCTGGTTGATTTTGAGTATTAATATTCTATTCTTTAAAGATTAGTTACAAATTCAATTTTAAATTCAGTAGTCAATTTAAATTTAGTAAAACATTTTGTATAGAAGTACGACTGGAAGCAGCAAGTCTTGCGGGCCGGGAGGGGGGAGGAGGGGGGGGGGGGGGGGGGGTGGGGGGGGGGGGGGAAAATGTTTTTGTATTGTGCAGTAATTAAAAAAGTTTTAATTAAAACACTGAGTGTTGCAGAGTGGTGCAGCAGCCACTTTATTAGTCAGACCTTTTCATAATAGAATCCTTCTTTTCACATGATCAATTAAATTGAACTGAAAAATACCATCCCAAAGGAATACATAGTAATGAAAGAATGGTCACAGACAACACTTTGTACTGTGAATTTTTTTCATAAAATCCATATTGTTAAATTTATATAATTTTGAATTGCAAACATTTTCTCTTTTCATAAATAATAAAATATTTGGTGCTTAAGTATTATCATGACTACCAAGCTTGGTAGCCATTTTTTTACTTATACCATTTTAGTGGCCTGCAGTAAATGTTTAGAACAAAATGGATGGCAAGAAATAATCACATTTAATATTTACAGTTTATTATTATTATTATTATTTTTTAAAAAAATTCTGCAAAAATTAATTATAATATTTCCACATTACTTATTATTTTTTGTATTAAATCAACTTATTAATATAAAAATAAATAAAGAAACATAAAGTGTCATATTGCGCTTATTAACGCAGACCGGGTAGGATCTCATACTTTTGGAAATATTTCACTGTATGTAGTTCTGTCAAACAAAGATTCCAAACTTTCATCATTTTTCCAACATGATAGTAACCAAAATAAAGACACTAAATGGAAACAAACTATGATTATGTTCAGAGTGTATCAGCATTTATGTTATAATATAAATATAAAAAAATGAAATAAAGCTTCTGAATAGTAATTATAATTGATTTATTAATTTTTTTAAACTTAGCAACTAATACATGTTTAGTAAAAGAAAAAAAAATTGAAAATACACGTAGGGCCCTGAAACTGTATAAGTAAAAAAAATGGCTGCCAAACTTGGTAGACAGGATAATACGTAAGTACTAAATATTTTAAAGCTGAGCAGAAAAAATGTCAGGTATTTGTTGATCTAAAGCAAATAAAAATATTGCATAGGGTCTCTAGTTTACAATTTAATTTAATATCATTAATATTTTCAAATTTCTCTACTGATATTAAAGATTTAAACCAATGCATTACATGATTCCAGCTTACACGACATGAGGCTCTTCATCAGAATTTTTTTTTCTCTCACCATAATTATGCCATTGAGGGTAAGCTTTAGTAATCAATATATTCCAGAAGATAGTGCTAATATATCCCTATTCAATGTTGCTGAAAGAAAAGTATAGAAGATCCAGGTGTACTACGCCCAGATTCAAAGCTTCTCACTAATGTAACCACAAGCTAGAAACTAGTTGAAGATTGGATAGGACAGCATTGTGTAGGGATTTATTAAGCACTATCATCTGTATCTGTTGTTTATTAAAACTTACTTCAAATGGCATACCTATGGGAAAAGAAATAGGATTGAAGGATTTATTACTTAGGAGTCCAAGCGAAGTTTGAGTATCAGAAGTGATGAAATTGAGCCATGATTGCTCTAATGTCTGCCATTCAGCCACTACATCAAATTATACAAAACAATATTTGCAATGATGTATTACTTCTAGAATCACAAAGTATTGTCGTACAGCAATTCTTCTGTATCCATTGCAAAAAATTTTGGTTTCATTGAGTCTTGATGTGAATGCTAGAAATATGCAGTAATAACAAAGCCTATATAATATGTTTAACATATGCACAGATATTCGTTTGATATGGTTTAATTTTAATGCTAAACAAAAATAACTACAAAAAATAGAATAAGGCAGTTATGAAACAAATAGAATTATAAAAAAAATGAAATTAGGAAACAGCAGCCATTGGTAAATGTGTTAGACTATAAAATGGCTTTCTAAAAAATAATGGTACTTGTGGGTTAGATGGCAGCCTGTATTTTTGATAAATTATAATTTTGGGGGCCTCTCAAAAATGTTTACAAAAAGTGTCTGCTGAGAAATATATTTAATATTTATATTTTATTTTCTATTATTGTTTTTTTAAAAAAAAAGAAATTGTGAAAAAATTAATTATAATATTTACAGGATCTTTTTTTTTTTTTCAGAATAGCTTATTAACAGAAAAATGAAAGAAAATAATACAATATTTATATTTTATTCATGTTATCAGTGTGCAAATATATCATGCCCATTCATACACACTTTTCAGGAGGGCAGGATCTCGTACTTTTGGAAATAGTTCACTGCATCATGTTTTGTGACAGAAAAGTCCCAAATTGTTATCATTATAACAATTTACTAAAAAAACTGACAAAAAAAAAAAAACAGGCTAAATTGAACCAAAGTTTGACAATATTAAGAGTGTCTTATCACTTCCCATGTTATAAGTAAAAAAAAAAATTGAAATACAGTTTCTTTATAAAATTTATCAGAATTTATTCCTTTTATTAAATTTAACAATTGATTTATTAATTTTGTTTTAATTTTACAGGCCCTAGAAACTGTATATTTATCAAAAATACAGGCTGCTATTTTGGTTTACTTGAAAATTCGTAAGTACCAAAATGACTTATGATAGTACTCATGAAGCATATGATATATAAAATGAATGGATGCTTTACAAATTTTTATTTAATTTTTTTTTATAAAATATTATTTTAACATGTGATTATCGAAATGATAGATGACTGATCTATGGGCGGGTAGTCTGTAAATATGGAGGATTATTATATATGATGTTTAGTAAAAAAAAAAAAAAAGTGATTGAATGGTTCGTAAGAAGCTCAAAAAGTGAATGTGATGGTCTTCGGTGAATTTTATAGAAAGCATTATATTTTTGTTTGTGAAAACACACAATGTTGTGGAAGTATACAACAAGAAGTTCAGAAATTTCTTAGCTAAGAAGAATATTTTTTATCATTAAATTATAAATTGTTTTAATATCATTAATGTGACAAAAGTTTAATTTATATTGATATCGTTTGAGAGTGTGGGTAATGTTATTATCTCATGCTGTTGCAAAATGATTATATTGAATTATCAACTATGGGATATTATCACATGATCGTGTTAGTAATTGTGCTACCAGAAAAAAAATAGTCATAAAATATGCTAATTTTATTTGTTGCATTATGAGTAGGACATTTTTATTATCATTTTTAGTCATTATCAATCAACCATAGTATGAATTTCTCCTTGTTAAATCCTCTTTCTTTGAGCTATAATCTTTCCTCCATATCATGTAGCAAACTATTTCATCCATGCATCTTGCATGGAGTCACATTACTTTGATTGTCCATCTATTATCATTTCTTTTAACAATATATCTATTCCAGCTTCATTTCAGTCTTTTAATTCTTTTAATAATGATGTGATTAATACTTTTGTACTTATTTATTAATACTTATTTGTATTTTGTTTTTGATTTCTCTGTTCTTGTGATTTTCAACATATTATCTCTCTATATTTTGTTGCTTAGTCTGAAGTATCTGTATTTCTCTTCTGCTAAGTGTCCAAATCTCAGATCCATAACTAAGACATCTACTGAAACTTTTCTTTTCAAAAAGATAGGCATTTTTCCTTTGAACATTAAGTTACTTCCATCCAAATTTAATTATGCAAATACTCTCATTCCTTACGTTTCTATCTGTATCCGACCAAGATATTTGAAGTTCGCCTTCTAATTTATTTATAATTAACAATCTCTTTAAAAAAATAAAGTAAAATTTATTCCAACACTGTGAAGGATTTATTACATTTTGAAGCGTACATCAATCACATTGGATTTTTCTAATGGAAAAGATGTAAGCACTGTATTTTATTTATTAATCTTATATATCGAATGAATTGATATTTTCTATTTGGTCAGAAAGTAAAATTAATATAAATTTTTTTATCTTAGAAAAAATATAGGACGTATTTCGTTGTTTTTTTCCCCTCAGTCAACTGGGATTTCAAAGTTTTGTATTTGCTTTATAAACGGCTAAGTTAAGGATCGTCATGCTTAACAAAGAAAACCTTCTCAAACATTGGAAATTAAATTATGTATTCAGTTTCTTTATCTTGAGCTCTTAACAATCTTTTAAGTTATTAGTTGCAGGGTAGATTATCCATTAATGGAGGTTTTCAAGTAATTGCTTTCCAGCGGAAGATATTCTTTAAAAACAAAATACCTTTGTAAATTAAAAAAAAAAACTGTATTCAGATCATTAAACAACAACAAAAAGGTCATTATAATTTAGGTCGAAGAGGTTAAAACTACCTAAATCAGCTCTTAACACAGACATTTTGTAATCAGAAATGGAATATATATATATTATTGTTATATCTGATTATATTCCACGTATTTTGAAAATATGAATTAATATTTTTTTAAGTAAAAGCCTCGTGCAGTGATTGTGCACGCGCTTGCTATATTTTCACAACCAGGGGTTCAATCCTGGATGAATGAACATAAAAATTTTCTCAACATGTTTAGGATTTTTTTTAAAAAATTAGATCGCTGGTCTATAATTAATATAGGTAACCATCCTATATTGGTCAGTAAATGGGTATCTAGCTATTTTTAGTTAGGCAGTAAAACAAGGATGGAAAATCAACCCTCAGAACTTGGCAATTGATAAATTTGTTCAGTTCTGGCTTATCTTTCACCGTTTGTCTACGAAAGAATGACTATTTTAGGAGTCCTGTGCAGTTGTCAATGAAAGGCTATTGTTCTTATCGTATTTTATTAATAAATGATATTTAAAACTACTAACAATCTTTCAGTATTGAATAGATAAATAACCCTGCCTTTCATTACTGCATTCATCTTTTTGAAACTTTTTTTTGGAAATTTAAATCTTTTTGGGGGAATGTACTCTTTTTTGAGTCATTTCTCTTTCTCTTTAGGTAGCTTATTATTTGTCTTATTTATTTTATATATAATTTATTTTAAATTTCTGTTTCCTGAAAATGAGGCAATTCAAATATCAAATGTGGATGCCAACCATTGGAGATTATACCCAAAGAGCCCCTTTCATAAGATGGAGACCAGACCCCCCCCCACTGTTAATTGAATTAGATGTTTTATTATTTTTCAGGATTGCATAAAGGAAATTAGATTTCAGATATGCATAAAGGAAAGAGATAAAAGATATCTCTTACTTTTAAAATGTGTTGTCGTTTGCTGGTGCTAGAGGGCGCTTTAATTATATATAAGCAGTTGCAATGAGTTAATCTCAAAACATTATATATTAATATTTAGCATTTTAAATTCTTATTTATTACACAATATTATAATTTTACTATTATATAAGATAAGCAAAAATAATATTTCATTAATATAATTATATTTTATTAATTATTTATATTTCATTAATTATTTTATTAACACAATTTTTAACATAAATGTGTATATATATATATATTATGGTAATTATAGCAGAAACTCCTACAACATTTGCCATAACAAAAAATGAAATTTTGGAGCGTTTAAACCATTAACCTCACTACCAAGGTTTGCTATAGTAGATTAATTGAACTACTCAAGTATTACTGAGATACAGATAATTGAATGCAGAAACTGTTTGAAGACCTAATGTATTATCAAGAAAGGCATAGATAGTCTGCAAAGACCATTTGAAGTCTAAAACTACTACCAAAACCCAGTTAGACTGCAGTAGGATAGTTGAAGTCTTAAGCTATTATCAAAACACAGATAAACTGCAGAAATTAGTTGAAGTCCCTAAATATTACCAAGACATAGCTTGGTTTGCTAAAATCCTAAAAATCAAGACACAGACTGAAGATTAATTGTATTTGAAAAAATATGGGCAGATTAAGATAGATCAATTGAAGTCTCAAGACACTTCTAGACTGAAGTAGATCAATTAAGTCACAGCTAGCCCCATGACTCATGAAGCCAATTGAGGCCCTAAATTTTTACCAATATGCAGATAGACTGCAGCGGATCACTTGAACTCCTAAAGTATTACAAAGATACTCTTTTTAAATGACAGAAAAAAAACCTTAATGTTTAAAAAACATATTTGGAACATATGCAAAATGCTTGCACATGTGTTTAATTTGTTTTGAATTTATCTAAAAATTGTAATTTATTCATTCAGTGACATTTCCAGTGAAAGAACTCTAAAACTATTTACACTCCTGTTAAAAAATAAAATAATAGCTAAGTCATTGCATAAATTTATAAAAAAACGATATATAAATCATAAATGCATTTATGTTTCAACCATACAGCTGAGAGTTTAATTCCTACAGCATCCAATTGTAATGAGATTAATAAATTTAAACTTTTTATATGTTAAAGTGGGTACAGAGTTTGTAGCTAAGGTGTTGTTATGTTTTTAATATATAAATGAAAGAACAAATATGTGGAATATAGATACTGCAACTGCATGGTACTGATTTCTATATACTACACTAACGTACACACACACACACATAATAAAATGTAAATCAAAAGTTATACTTATTAAGAGATTAACAAAAAACCAAAATAATATCCTCATGGAAAAGACAGAGAACAACTGGGTGTCTCAATGTAGATGTTTAAAAAAGATATATAGTAATAGAGCAAAAGAACTATCTTGTGGATGAGTAGAGAAGAGAAGAAAATGGCTAACAGGGATGATAATACTTCTTATAAAAGTAGCTCTGCACAAAATTTATAAATTCAATTTTGCAAATTTTTAATTTTTGGTTTTCTATTTAATATCCCCCCCCCCCCAAATTACAGATTACTGAAAACTTGAAAGGTGAGAGCATGGCTATGGCAGGGGTACTTTATATAGAATCAAATTCCTAATGCATGTTTTTAATATTTTGAATATGACATAAGACTTTGGTTTATTAATTAATGTTATCAATTAGTGACTGAAAAAAAATTCTCAGCCATTTTCAGCTTGGATGGATCAACTTGAAAATGTAAATCAATTTAAATATCTTTGTTGTTTTATAAAAATAGAAAAGTGGACCTAGATGTTGAGGTACAACACAGGTTCCCATGTCCTGCTGCTTTTAACAACTTTAAAGGATCAAGTATTTCATCAGAGGAACTGGCATTAAGTTAGCTGCTTATAGTATTGTTATTTTACCTAATATTGTATGGATGTGGAACGTGGACACCTTATTGGCACAATATAAAAACTTTAGAAAACTTTCATTTAAGAATGCTATGTAAAATTTTACAAAATACAATGGCAAGAATCACAACTCTGTTGGATTGGACATATAAAATAGATGAACAATGGGAGACTTCCTATAAGGGGGTTTTATGGTGATCTTGAGCATGATTTTAATGGGAACAATAGTCTCAAGTTATTCCAAAGAAGTGCAATGTCAATTATTTCTTTTTTGGAAAGGTATGGAATAGACTAGAATACTTTGGAGAGTTACAACTAGACATGGTATTGAAGCATAAACAGTTAAAAGACAGTATTGTAAAATATCAATTACACACGCGCATATACACACAAAGGATCAATATTATATGTGGGTGTATTTTATAGTTTACAGATTGGTTTGGATAGTCATCACAAATTTAAATTTCTAATGTAGTCCCCTTCCTCCTTATTTTCCAGTTGGAATGGCCATATTTGTTTACAAGTGACTGTTTATTATTATTATTATTGGATAAATAACCAGAAACGAAAAATATTAAATAGAGGGGTATATTTTAGTATGTGCAGTATAATAACCAATGTATTAAGAGTAGATTTTCATAATTTATGGAGTGAAATAATAGTGATTCAGATAATTGGGGATTTGATGATTGATGTTAGGATAGTCGATACCTCACTGTAATTGTTTTACGTATATGAAATGCCATTCATCATCATCATCAACAAACATTATCAATCCACTTCAGGATGAAGGTCTCTCCAAGTTCAATCCATCTTTTCTTATCTTTAGCTTCTCTTCTCCCCACCACCCCTGAACACTTTCTTATTTCAGCCATTATTTGGCAATAAATAATTTACTTAGCCCTGAATACTTTGGTATGGCGATAGAGTGGCAGACATTAGAGCAGTTCAGAGTCCATGGATTGTGACCCACACTATCATTTCTGCTGTCCAAACTTTCCAGACTTCACACGAATTTCCTAGCAATAACCATTCCTTTATACTGTATGTATTATCTACGTAAGGAGGCTAGTTTTTAAACCTCATTTTAAAAGTTATCTATCTTTTTGGAAGATTTTTTTTTTTTTTAGCTTGTTGTTCATGTCTATGAATTTAAAGCAAAGAGTACAATATATTGCTGATATGAACAAAAGATTATTGACATTTATCTAATTTTTAAAATCAAGGTATATAGAAGCAAATGTGTGTGTATATTGTGCAAGAGTGCTTTTTAAATCCAAAAGTCTTTGCTCGTAAGAGGGGTGGCTAATGTATCTTTTCATTTACATATGGTTTCTTTAACTTCTAAAATATTTATTGAACTTGCAAATCCAACATGCTAAACAATTGTTAAAATGTAAAATATAATTAGAGAGAAGGAAATTAATGGTGTGTTGAGCAACAGCCTTCTTTGACTTTCTTGTTCCAGAATGACCTTTTCCAGTTCTTTTGCTTTGACCTTTGCTTTTTTCTCCCAGAAAATTGTACAGGAAGTGCCTAGTATAAGTTCAGCTAGCTGTGACAACTGTATCCCATGCATCATTTTTAAAAAGCTTGAAAGTGAAGTGTGGGGCGGAGGGGGGAGATAGGCAAGGAGAAATATTCTGAAATTCTCGTTAAAACTGAATAACTAGCGTGGATTATTAAGGCAACTGAATAGTTTTATTTTTGCAATTATCGAAATTGGGGAATAATTAATTATTTGAAACTATTCGCGTTTTTTTTTTTTTAAAAAAAACTTTTACTGTAATAATTGTCTTAATTTAGACATAAATTAAATTTCTATCTCTGGGGTAATACTTTTTGCTAAATATTTTATAGTCATCATCATCATTGTCTCATTATCAATCCACTGCAAGATAGTCTCTCCAAGTTCAATCCATCTTCTCCAGTCTAGCCTGTATTTTCCACATTACTCCTGCATACTTTCTTATTTCATCCATCCATCCATCTCACATGTGGTCTCTTTCTAGGTCTTTTAAAATCTTTTGGAATCCAGTTTAAGATTTTAACTATCCATCTATCACCATCTCTAGCAATATGTCCAGCTACTCCACTTCAGTCTCTTAATTCTTTTAATGATGTCAGTGTCTTATCTATGTATTTCGTTTTGGATCTCTTGTTACTACTATCATGCCATATTTCTTTGAGTGGTCTGAAGCCTCTGTATTGCTCTTTTGTTAAACATTCAAGTTTTAGATTTATAAGTAAGAACTGGTAAAACTCTTTATTAAAAACCTTATTTTCCACTCACATATATTTATAATATTAAGTTATTTCTATCAAAAGCACTCCAGCCAAGTTTAATTTTATGATTAATTTCATCCATTATGTTTCCATCCGTCCATTTGTATTAATATTCTGACTAAGGTATTTGTAGTTGTTAACTGCTTCTAATTCAACATTATCAATCTTTATTTTTTTCAAAAAAAGATTTCACAGTATATATATTCTAATATTCTCAGGTATTTTCAGGAGCTTCCATATAATAAAAATATAATAGCAAAATAGCTGATGTTTCAGTACAATAACAAGTACTTTTCTCAGGTCTTCTGCTTTCTCAAGTCATAAGAATGTGAAGAATCTCTGTGGAAATTACTTGTTAAAACAGGCAAAACTCTCCATACAGTAGTGCCACTCAGTGCAAGCCAAAATAATCAAAGGATGCAAGAAAGTTTGTGCATAAATTTAGTGGGTTTGAAATTATTTGTCATTGCATTGAAACATCAGCTATTTAGCTATTATATTTTTAACTTAATTCACTGTACAGGCTTACATGCACCTGTACATATAATGTAATGTATAAGGTGTTCGAACTCAGACTTTCACATGACTCTCAACTCTCCATGCCATCTCATATTGCTGACCCACCTGATCTCACATATGATTAAATACCAAATTATTGTATATTTCAGTATATTAGTTAGTATTTAAGTTTTTTGTTTTGTTTTTTACTTTAATGAAAATGTTAGAATACAAAATTGTTATTTGGTCATTTTTACTTTGACTACCATTAAACATTCATCCCTGCAACTGTATAATTATCTCCAACCATTGGAAATAAGTACTCTCAAGTGGTGGCACGAGGCAAAATCAAAAAGTACTTATAAAACTACAATCGATAATAGTCTGTTAAGCATCTCCATAGTATAGAACATTTATGATATTTTAATAATTATAAAAGCAATTAAAAATTTTAAGGTTCCATAGCTTTATGGTCTTAACAATAATTGTTGGAGGTTTTGCAAAGAAGTTCAATGATCCAAGATTTTATTCTGTTGTTTTCTCTTTTACCAGCATTGTGGTAATCATCCAATAAGATAAAACATTTTTTTTTTATTACATATTTTACATTATTATTTTTCTATACATATTTGCTAATTTCACATATGATTTGTTTGTAAACTTACATTTATAATAGATCAAATACAATTTATTGATTCGTAATACTAAAATAAAATATTGAAATATTTCAAACTGTTACTAGGGGATGTTGAAAAATATGTTCAAATGTGCGGGTGTTAATGCAGTGATAATGTATCGGATGTATGAGCTGAAGTTTATGGATTGTAGCTTCATTCTGTTACTTTTCAATGTCAGACATCACATGATGTGTTAAGCAGTAAGCTACTCTGTTACTTTCCCTGCTTGTTTAGTGCAGGTAAAGAATAGTGGATGAGCAAGCTAAAAGCCACAGATCGTAACTCAATTCTGGGGCTTTCAATGTTTGAATATCATATAGCAACTCTAGTAAAAAATAGATAAATAATTGACCAGGATTATTGTTCACAATGAGTTCCTACGAAGTTTAAGCTCTCCAGAACAGGAATTGATTTTGAAATCTTAGATCCAGAGTTTTGACACTGCAATTGGACTAAACCACACATAAAAACAATTTGAGAACAAGCCATGATCAACTAAAAAGCAAATTGAGGCAACAGATACTACTGCCTAAACTTATGAATCTCATGAGTGGTAGATGGGTTTGCTTTTTTTTTCATTTTATTGGTTGGTATAGGGACCAATAAGGCCACTGCAATTGTTAGGCAGTTGCTTCTCAAATTTACATGGAATTGCCCTCTCAAAGAATAGCTTTCAAACTAATTGTCCATCCTAAAGGTTATGAAACAGCTACAGAATCATGACAACCGATGAACACTGCTGATAATTAAATTCTCACAGCACCTACAATTTATCCAAGTATATTTGAAAGATAGGTATATCAACAGTTCATTTTATCTATAATAAGACCAACTGATGTTAGTATAAAAAGTCATTGCAGTTAGTTAATTTAAGGAATTATGAGGTTGAATTGAAGTTAGGCTAGACCTATTGCTAGATAAGCAACTGAAATTTTAAACTGAATCCCAAGAGATTATGAAATATCTTCGAAGAGATTACATGTAAAATGGATGATTGACATGACAAAAATTTAAGATTGGTGTAGAGAAAAAAGCTGCAGAAAAATGAGGTTAATCTTGAAGAGACCTTTGTTCTGAATTGGGTCAACAATGGTTGAAAATGAGACAAATCCTTCTAAAATTAAGTGCACTAAACCCTTCAGCTAATTTGATTATTCTCAATAACAATTTTTCATTGTAGGATAAATATTGTATCTAGAATGCTAATAGTCCTATTCACATGGAAGTAATGTTACATTGCTCTACTGACTAAACCAAAACTAAGAAAAATGTTCAGTATTGTTATTATTATCAACAGTGATTAATCACAAGCTAACATAGTCATTCCAACTCAAAATAAAAGAAACACATAATAATGAAGTGGAAGATAATATTAATAACAGTAATATGATAGAGATGAGTTTTGTGATGGCATACAAACCAATTGGTGAAACAGATTTGTTTTGCACATAGTACTGGTAAAATGCCATCAAAACATCACATAATACTCGCTTACACAAATGCTATTAAGCAACAAAGTTTTATTTTTTCACCACATTTATGCCATCTAGTGTATGCTTTAGTAATTAATAGATACTACCTATTAGTGCTTAATAAGTCTCTATGGAGTGTTATCCTATTCAGATCTGTAAATATTGGATATGACAATATTGAACAGAGATTTATTAAGCATTATCATTTGATATAAGGTTTACACCAGATGGCATAACTGTAATGAGAAAAAAAGAATTTGCTACTAGTATAACACTAGTAACAATACGGATAAGCCCTCTTTGTAAATCGAACAACAGAAATGTTTGACATATTTTGACCTACTCATTGATCGGATTCTGGGTCTTTAAATGATATTTTTACTTGACATTTTTTTTGGTAGATCAAATTTATATCTTTCACATTTCATTAGCATGAACCAAAACATTAGATATCTTAAATACTTTGAGGATAAATAATAATTTCACATATAGTTTATTTTAAGCCAATAAACATCACATGACCATCACCTCTTATGCTTGCTGTGTGTGTGTGTGGCAATATACATTATGAGTTTTGCCTGTTTTAATATAGTTTGGTTTTTCATTTACAGGCATCGGTCTACAATCATTTCAATTATGATACTAAAGACTTGGCACTTCAGTAGCAATCAATTAATCATCAGTAATTTATTGATAAATTAAAAATCAACTATTATTTAATCATTATCATGCAGATTTATTAATATTTATTTATTTAGGTTATGGATTTTTAAAGTAATAATGAAATAATATAAAAAAAAACCTGTAGAAATTTCAATTCGGAATTAGATTTGCCAATAGTTTATATATGGAGTTTATCAATCACTGATTTAAGTAAATGTGTGTCAACACAAAATATAAATCATGTAATTAATGAATGCCAAATCTGACAGAATGGATGATATATCAATAATTTGAGAATATTTCAGTTTTTTTTTTTATATATTTATGCTAAATAATGCAATTAGATTCGTCAGTAAAAGCAAAAAACATTTAGCATTGTCTTATAAAGGGCTTCTAATTTCCCATTTGTCACATGAGTTACCAAATTTCTGATTTTGTGATTTTCTAAAAAATAAATTTTTTATATACCTGTATAAGACCGAAAAATTTTTAATGAGCACAAATAATTTTAAGGCATATCAAATATTGCTAATATTATAAACCCATTCACAAAACTAACAAATCTGAATACATTACTAAGATTATTCACAAGATAGATTCCCACAGAATCATTTAAATGAATTTAATAAATAATTCCAATGTTTTGTTATATCAAAGCCAATATATTTTGCAGACACGAGATATTTGTCTGACAAAAATGTTTGGCATTGTTATAAAAAGTGGACATTATTTACAAGTTAATCTAAATGATTTTTGGGGGCAATCTTTGTGAATTATCTTAGTCATGCATTCAAGTCTTGTTTGTTCTATAAATGGGAGCATGAAAAAGTATGAGTAACATGAAGATCTTGTTACTACTTGCAAGATACACTTATAGCAGTGAATTTATGAATGTACAAGTTAAACAAAATGAGAAAAGAAAATTTACAATGTTATATTATGAACCATCAAGCCTGAAAACTATGGAGCAAAGTGTTCATTTTCTTAAGTAGATATTTTAATAACAAAAATCCAATACCGTCTTTCTATCATCATCATCATCATTGTCAATCATTATTAGTCCACTGCAGGATGAAAGTCTCTCCAAGTTCAATCCATCTTCTCTGATCTCTAGCCTCTCTTCTCCACATTATCCCTACACACTTTATTATTTCATCCATCCAACTCACATGTGGTCTCTTTCTGGGTCTTTTACAATCTCTTGGAACCCTGTTTAAGATTTCAATAGTCCATCTATTATCACCTCTTCTAGGAATATGCCTAGCCCAACTCCACTTCAGTCTTTTAATTCTTTCAATGTGAGTAACACCTGTTTGTTTGTTCTATAATCATTACTAATGTCATATGCTTTTTAAATGTTTCCTTAAAATATATTAAAAAAAAAACTAAAATGTAGATTGACTTCAAAATCTGTTTTTTTTTTTTTTTAGTATTGCAGTTTTCTTCTATTAATAAGACAACCACTTTACCTACAAAATATAAGAATAATTATCAATAATTCAATTTGTTTTTCAATCATTTATGTATACATGAATTTTTGATAATTTGCAATTTATAGTTAGACCTGATATATTACTTAACATTTAAAAACAAAAATTATTACAAAAGTAACTTCCGATTTTATTGGTTATATTCACTAATGTGCAAGTCCCTTTCTGATTTCAAGTCCCTTTAACACTTTGCAATTCTATATTTTGTATGTTCTAATATTAGAATCATTTGAATGGAGTGAAAGATTTTATTGTAAATAGATAAATTAGTGGTAATTTATCAGAAATTAGTGATGACAAATTATTGCAATTATCTAGATAAAACACTTAAATGGCCCACTATAGAAAAAATCTTTTCTAAAGACCTTCATAAAGAAGGATTTTGAAGGAGATGGGATCATTCATAAAACTTGTTGAATATTGGGTAAATAATTTTTTTTCTTGATTTAACATCTAATTAGAAATATCTGGAAGTCTGGATAGTTTTTTTAAAAGGTGGAGCACCTAAAAGAAGTCTTAGAGCACCTTCATCCAGCCTAGATTCAATCTTACATCAAGACCACAACACATGGATGCACCAAACACTAGAAATATAAGCTCCAGATAACTATTATTTTGTATATATATTTATAATTTCATATTTAAGATTATTAAATTTTATCAGTACACCTGATAAAGCATCCCAGGAAACATTTTGGCAAATACTGCAGCCTTATATTCCTCCACCTCAACCTTAAAAAACTGCTGAATAAACTTTTAAATAAAACGGCTCCAACAGTAATGCATTATTTATGCATGACACACTTTTATCTATGGGCACAGTATAAAATTATTTATAAATATGGAATACTTACTAAAACTGATTAAATTTTAATATTATAATCACAAGATTGTGAAGTCTCTCTACTTCCCAAGATCTGCAACTCTTGAAGATGATAGTGATATCATATAAAACACTCCTCTGTCTTCCTTGGATGAGTAAACCCACTCTAATTCTAAGAAAGAAAAATGGAAAGAGAGAGTGGGAAAAAGTGCTTTAGAAATGTCTTATGCAATGACTATACAAATTGATATGTGAACCACAAATATGTCCACATATAGAATATGCTGGTCTGTTTTTCTTTTTGTTTGTTATTTTATATTGCCTTTTAATTTCTTTATCAGAAACTTTTCTTTCTAAACATTTTAATACTGAGTCTAAATATAGTTTTCCAAGATATTGTATTTTCTATGGCATTTCCCCAATGGAAGCAATTGGCATTTCACTTTTTTTGAAATATCATAAGAATGTTTTTGACTTCACAATTTGTGATTATATGTATTGTTGTGGAACTATAGCTGGTGCCTTTCCTAATCTGATTTATTCATATAACTGGAAAACAACCATGTGGACAATGAGCTTTCACTTTTCTTTTAGTGACAGTTTTTTTACTGTAGTATTGGATTTCTTAACTATGTATTTGAAATGTGGAATTATCCATTTTTTTATTATCAGCAACTGTCTCTTACTGATGTTAATATCGTCCAAAATAGAGATGCATTAGTTCTTCTGCCTATAACTCTAGGAAATTAGAAGCATTCTTCGATGTTCATGTTTAGGTAGGGTATGTGGAAATTGGAACAAATAAAACAATTGATAATACTGGCTTTAAATTTTTTTTTTATTTTTTTACAATAAATGTGAAGGGTATATAACAGTTCATTCCACACATTCGGAAGTAGATTCATTACATAGTTGCGCAATATTTTTTTTTTTTTTCTGTAAATATAAATCATCGTGCAAATATCGAGAAATCATTCAAGATTTTGCATGTCAATGAGGAAACTCTTAAAGATCTTTCAAGTATTCCTTAATACCGAATGGTGCTCAAGTTTTAATTGACTATGTTACATAAAAACATTTCGTTAATAGATCAAATTTGTATGTGATCCCACAAATCGTGTACTGAAATCTTTTATCTAGAAAGTTTCTTATGGGTTTTTATTTTCACAATTTTAATAAATGGTGATGATAGTATTTAGTAAAACTATTCTATTTATTTAAAATATTGCTTAGGTGTTAGAAGTATTCGAACCCTAGAAGTAATAGAGTTGGGCCCAGCCCATAAATGGAGTTCCAGACTATATACAACTACACTAAACTACAAAGGACATCTATTTATTTACAAGGAAATATCAGTTGAATAATAACTGCCCGTATTTTTTCTAGAGAATGATTTATTTGAAAGATGATAGTTTGCCATATTATCAAATCTAACTAAAAGTGCGATTTTTTTTTTTAACAAAACGAAAATTTTAATTGCAAATTTTATGAAGTATACTATGTATTGATTTTTTTCTTTTTTCTTTCCGCATCTAAGGTTACCTTAATTAATTAAAGTTTGGAAAATAAATCAGTTTTTATGTCCAAACAAAGAATATAGATATATGACAAAGTATATTTTTATAAATTGGATGATAAAAATTTATTCTCTTTTTATCTTAACCAAAGTGAACATTAATTACTTATGGGAATTGTAGCTGTAGTTATTAAAAAGAATAATCTTCACACCAATATTAGTTGATTTTTATTTTGTTAAATCATAAATTTTTACGCGCGTGTGTGTAAGCGAGTGTCATCAAAAGTTACAAGCAAACATATTGTTAAAATGTAAAGAAAAGTAATTGCAGCAACAGCAGTAATTCGCAAACGCACATACCCATTCCGGTTACCGGAGAAAAAGATTAAAAGAAAAATTAAATAATAATGTACTAAAGACGAAATCTGCAAAGATTATATACCAAGCAATGTATGAACCACAAATATATCCGTATATAGATATGTTTTACCGGTTCTTACTTATGGATCTGAGACTTGGACATTTAATAGAAGAGTAATACAGAGAATTCAGACCACTCAAAGAAGTATGGAGAGATGCATATTGGGAGTAACAAGAAGAGATCAAAAATGCAATATATAGGTAAGAGAACAAACAGGTGTTACTGACCTCATTGAAAAAATTGAAAGACTGAATTGGAATTGGGCTGGACATATTGCTAGAAGAGATGATAATAGATGGACAATTGAAATCTTAAACTGAATTCCAAGAGAGTGTAAAAGGCCCAGAAAGAGACCACATGTGTGATGTGGAGAAGAGAAGCTAAAGATCGGAGATGGATTGAACTTCGAGAGACCTTCATCCTGCAGTGGATTGATAGTGATTAATGATGATGATGATAGATCATGATAGTCGTTTCTGTTTATTTTGAGTGCCCATACAAAATAACTTATGAATTCATGAAGTACGTGATAGCTATTTGTGGTGTTAAAGTCTAGATAAAAGGAATTAAGAAAAATTCTCATGATTACAAAATTTTCCATTATTATTCTTGCTTAATCATCAACATCATTATCAACCATGCAAGATGAAAATCTTTCCAAGATTATTTGTATTTTCAATTCGTAGCATCTCTTCTCTCCATCATTCTACAAAAATTTTATCTATCTTTTTCGGATGTATCCTTTTTTTATCTCTTTTAAAATCTAGGGTACAGTTAATGATTTGAGTTTCCCATCTATTATCGTTTCTTTTAAAAACAAGTCCAGCTCAGTTCAAGATCAGTATATTAATGCCCTCACTGATATCAGATGGTGTTCTAGTTCACATACTTAGTTTTCAATACTTTTCTTAATCTGACTAACTTCTCTGTTAATATTTATGACATCTGATTACTTTTCTTTTAAGTATCAAATTCTCAAATCTATAAAGCAGCATTGGTAGAATACATCAGAACCTTTCTATATTTATAAGCGTAAGACAAAATTTGAGGACCACACTAATGCACTTAGTTCCATTTAGATTGCAACTTTTCCACTGTACCTAAACCTGCACAAGGTCAAAAGGAAGTACTAGATCCTTATTATTCATTGAGTTGTGACTAATGGACAATAAGGATCTCGAGTGCTTCAAGTTGCGGCAATTTTAAAGCATGCACTTAGAGATTAACTTTATTGGTATTACAGTTTAGATATGAGTAAATATTTTTATATTCAATTTTCTTATGAAATCATTAAAAATACCAAAAAATAAATATAAGAAATAATGCACTAAGCAGCAACAATAAGAATGTATATAAGTTTGAGAGACAATATATAGCATTTAAACAGAATAGACAGAGAGCATATACATCTAGCAATGTGTGATAAATATAAGTTAGTAGTAACAATGAAATTTCCAAAACAAAAAACATTTACATACCTTTATAAAATACACACCAAGATGACAGGTGGAGTGCTAATATTCAATTCATATGATTAAACCAAAGATATTTTTTCCTTTCTTAAGCTGGAATCAATCCAGGAACTAAACAATATCTCTTCTTCCACCCACCCCCTTCCTCTCAACCTTACTTTAGTACAATGAGAACCCACTATACATATTGCCACACACAGCAAGCTAGAGTAATCAATGGATGCCAGAAGGCTTGTGCATAAAATCCCTAGTGCCTACTCATCCAATATCCCCAGACTAGTTTCTAGCTTGTGAGTTTTGCCTATTTTAACAACAGTTATACACAAGCATAAGAAGTGGTGGTCATGTGATGTTTATTGTCTTACAATGAAAACCTTTAGCACTGGTTTAATAGGTGATATATTACAACCATTTTCCATTATTTAATGATCCTATTTAGATAGTGCAAGAATAATCAATGAGGAATTAAATAACATTATACAGTTCATGGATTTACTTGTAGGAATATAAACAGAAAATAATAAAATAAATTATGATATACGTACATTAAAGATGTTTGTGACTAAAAGAAAGTTGCATACTGCTTGGAAAATAAATTAGATCTTAGTATAAGTTCAGCCCATCCCTCTCCTATTTGTATATATGGATATGTAATGGTCTTATAAGAGAAATTAGATTAACGTAATGTCTACATAAATATGACTATAATATTAAATCCAATAAGGGCTTTGAACATTCCATCACTGGTTTTTCAACAAAATGGATGGTTGAATAATTGGAAAGGTGAGAAGATTGAAGCCTGACCATTAAAGTTTGAGTCAAATTTCTATTTTAATATAAACTGAGCATTGATTGTATATATGCATGGAAGATTATGATCTGACCCAACTGGTGAGTGCTGGTTCTGCACAAAATACATATATTGGGGATTATGTATCCTTTTCACATGTGTGTGGCCATGTGCATCATTTGCTTGAGATAAAATTGATGATGAGTAGACTTAGAAATCCTAAGTTCAAATTCCTGTACTTATATATATGAAACACTCGGTAAGTTACATATTGCTTTAGAATTAAAGATATTTGTATGTTGGTTTATTTCCATCATGCAATAATGTTAACCCAATAAACATCACATGACCACCACCTCTTATGCTTGTGTATAACTATCGTTAAAACAGGCAAAACTCACTATACGTATTACCACACACAGCAAGCTAGAGTAATCAATGGATGCCAGAAGGCTTGTGCATGAAATCCCTATCTAGTGCCTACTCATCCAATATCCCCAGACTAGTTTCTGGCTTATGGCCTTCATGAGTAAGGAGCCTTGGATCTGAGAACACTGCATCTAAATCTTAGGTGCAGTGCTTTCAGATCCAAGGCTCCTCACTGACGAAGGCCATAAGCCAGAAACTAGTCTGGGGATATTGGATGAGTAGGCACTAGATGGGGATTTTATGCACAAGCCTTCTGGCATCCATTGATTACTCTAGCTTGTGTGTGGCAATACGTATAGTGAGTTTTGCCTGTTTTAATACAATAATGTTAATTGTTAAATGTATTTAGAAATATTCAAACTTTATTTAAACTTCATTCAGCTGTTAGTAATAACACACACTTATTACCATAACACATTTTGAATATTATTATTTTTTCTTATTCACGTGTTGCTAGTCTGATATGAATAACCTGGGTCTTTTAGATTTGTCATACTGAATTTAATAGGCATGCCATCTTAAATCCAATATTTCACAAATCTAAATGTCTCGGGCTGTTTCAATATTAGTACTATTATTGGTGAGGCCAGAAACACTTGTATACAGAAGATAATAAATACCACTCAAAATGTCATATGTGTTATAACTAACAGTTGAATGTATTTAAAAAGGTTTAAATAAAATTGTTTTTTTCTAGAGACATTTCACAATTAATATTAGACGAAGTTTAAATAAAGTTGATTTTTTTCCAGTCATTTAATAATTAATATTAGATAAAGGAAATAGTCTAACATATAATTACAAGTAAAATACAATCGTCACACACCTTCAGACAAACATTAATGGTATTTATTAATTATAAAAGAATCTATTTCCCTATAGTATATATTTTTTGTATGTTTCCAGTTAAAGGTTAATCAATAAGAAATTATGATATACAGTGAATATAATTATTTGTAAAAATATAATTACTTATGGATCTGAAACTTGGACACTTAACAGAAGAGCAATACAGAGACTTTAGACCATTGAATGAAACATGAAGAGATGCATACTAGGAATAACAAGAAGAGATCAAAAATGAAATACATGGGTGAGAAAACAAACAGATCTTAAGAGACTGAAATGAGTTGGGCTGGAGATGTTGCTAGAAGAGACAATAGAAGATGGACATTTGAAATCTTAAACAGGATTCCAAGATATTGCAAAAGATCTAGAAAAAGATCACATGTGAGAGGAATGGATGAAATAACAAAGTGTTATGGGATGATGCGGAGAAGAAAAGCTATAGATAAGAGAAGATGAATTGTACTCGGAGAGACCTTCATCCTGCAGTGGATTGATAATAGTTGAAAACAATGATGATGACAAATATAATAAAAATAATAATTAAGTAATCAACTAATAAAATATTATTAATTTCACTTTCTTACTTCATTTAATCTATTATTTATTATTCACAGCTTGTGATTCATTTTTCTTTGAACACACAATGGTTAGAATTCATATATGACACCAGTCTAAATTTTCAAATGCTTTAATTTCATATTATTTTCCCAGGTATGTCTTTTTACCCCTGCCAAAATCAGATTAATTTGAATTTAGCTTCTGTAGTTTTAAATTTTATGCCCTATTTTATGCATTCAGTGGTATCTCATACTGCTTATAGTCTAAATGGAAGTAAATTTTCTTTATTTTTTTTTTGCTATTTTTCTTTTCTTTTTTAGACAAATATAATATCACATGATCACCATTTATTATCTTACAACAATAAAAAGCAAATTTTTTTCATTATAATAACTGATTTAAGAAGACAACTGATTCCAGTCAGAAGCTGTTCTAAACAAAAGTAATTTTATTTCTCCATTTTTGTAATTTTATGGTTATATTTTTTATACAAATATTTTAATAGTTATTGTAAATAATGCTTATAATAAAGAAAAAAGAAATTTGACAAATGATAATTATATAAAACAAATGCTTTTAGGAGTGTTCTGATCTATCAGTTGTAGTATTTATGTTACTATGCCCCATTGTAGCATAATGAAAATTTTTACGATGTAAGCAAGAAATGTATCATACCTAGATTTATTATTCATTTTTAAGTACATTTGTATTAAAAAGTTTCTTATGCATATATTGTAATTGAATTTCTTATTGATCATTTTAGGATTTTTTTGTAATAGTAAAATGGTTCAATGTCTTATCAATTCATCTTTTACTTTCAAAACCCATTGTCCATTGGTTGGAAGTAAATATGGTAGATTTTATACCAAATCAGCACCAAAAATGTCCAAATAAAAATAGTTTGTTTGATCGTACACAATAAGAGATCAAGTGATTGCTACTCAATTGTAAAAAGGAAGACATGGACTCACCACTCTAACTATATGTCCCAATGATGAATGGCATATTAAATGTCTGTGCATTGATGCTCATGTGACAAAATCATCTTTCAGCTGTTCTGCATAGTTTGGCACAGTTGCAGTTGATAGAACATCCCACTTCAGATGAGACAGTTCCAGAATTGATTCTAATGCTCGCAGGTCTGTTGCTTGAACTGCCTATGAACTCCTGAGCAATATGCCCTTTTTAAATCTTCCAGCTAAGAAAAGCTAAGATTTACTTACTGTCAAATACTCTATGTGAAAACCATGATTGAAATACTTTATGAAAAACTCTTGGCCTACATGGAAAATCCTCAGCTATCAGAAAAAAATAATTCCCAACTTTCATCTTTATTTAAACCTAGAGAAAAATTGCCACTTGCGTTAAATGAAGAGTGCTGGTTCAGCATCTAAGTCAACTTAGGTGTCATTTGTCTTTCTCGGATATCTTTGTTCATGTTTCACTATCTGATGCGAAAGTTTTAGATATATCTAAAAAAGGCATTACCCAGAGAAAAAGAAAAATGAGATTGTCATTTCATATTTATGTTTAATTATAAAATAGAATATATTAATCTTTAACTATGTTTAAACTTTATAATTGGGCTAGAAATGATATGATAATCTTTAGCCTAATGTATGATTTGTATTAATTATGATGGCATTTATTTGAAGTGGATAGTGTCAAAGTTGTAAATGCAGACATTTTGACACTTATAAATCAAATTGCAGTCATTTTATAATTACAGAACATATGTAAGGGATTGTGACCTGAACTAAAGAGTGTTGGTTCAGCATGAAATGTAATTTGAGGTTCAATATCTTTCAAGAATGTGTTGTAGAGTGGAAGTTTATAGTATATCTAAAAAACAAAAAGTAATTTTGAATTAATTAGTTCATATATTTTTGTTTCATATATATATATTATGTATATGCTATAAATTAATTGGAATTAATTAAACCATGCAAGGCATGTAAGGCAAACTATTTGTCACTTGTCAAGGGATGATGTTCAAGCACCAAAAATAAGATTGAGCTATGATTAGTAAACCTTTAGCTCTTGAATCTGCCATGCTACCGTTATATCAAACTGCATAAGGCAAAGTTATCAAATGGTCTGATGCTAGGGAGGTAGTATAATGTTCAAGTTCCAAAAGTCAGACTTGTGATTCATGGACTTTTATCTCTTGTGTGGGCTACTCTATCAATGCAATAAACCAGACAGGACAAAGTAATCAAATAGTTTGTTGCATGGGAGGTCAAATAGTGTCCATGCGCTGGAAGTCGCATTATTGAGTTGTGATCCACAGACCTTTGATTTTTGAATCTACCTCTTTATGAATGCACTAAACCACATAGGGCAAAGTAATCAAATGGCTCGACACTGTGTGTGTGTGTATCATATTATGTTCAAACACTGGAAGCAACATAGTCAGGCTGTGATTTGTAAACTTTAGATCTTGAATCAGTCACTATCACTCCAGAACTATTTAAGTCATCTATTTAATATTAATACGTACTAATATTAAAAGTTGAAGTATTTTACCGATCCTACTGCTATTGGAACGATTTTATCTTTAATTAAACTGTCGGCCAATAAAAGTTAAGGTTTTATTTATTAGATGCCTTTTGTTGTTTTCATCATATAATAACATCGATTTTTTTTAAAACAAACTTTTTTTTATTAAGTAGAATAATTAAAAAATGTGTAAATTTAATTTTGCTGATTCTTAGAAGTTTTTCTTGCCTTTTATATCTATTTATAAAATAGTTTACGATGTCGACTTGTTATTTTTGGTACATTTACCACTATTTATGTCACATCCTTAGCACATGGCATATTTCGGCGACAGCTGGGAGAATTGGCCAAAGGGTTATAGGAAATTGATTTGGAGGAGTTGGGGAAAGGAGTTAGAGAGAAAGCTTCCCACATCCAACCCGATTGACAATGTCCTGAGTAGAGTTCATTGTCGCAGGCTGCCGAGGGGGAAGAAAAATATTGTCTTTGTTTAGTAAGGAACAGCTTTGTGTTTTCAAAAGCTAATGTAATTTTAAAAAGATTTTTTTTTAAAAAAAAATTGTTTGTCAGCTGTGGTCTCGAAGCAACCTAATCTCTTGCTTCCAAAGTGCAAGTCCAGTAAAGGAAAACAAATTCAATTAAAAAAAAAGTCGCTGGATAATTTTAAAAAATGACGTTATAAATTATCTTCAATTAAAATATAGTATCTTTTTAATCTCTGCTAAATTTGTGCGGATCAAAATTTAATTAATCACTAGATTGCCTTGGTAATGAGTATTTATGATTACACTGAATTTTGCTACTACTAATGAGAATGCGTGTACACGTACATATCTATTTATATGTCGTACATCTAATTGTTAATAAAAATATCGTGCGTGCGCGTGCTATTTAAAATAGTAATGCGATTTTTTCCCCCAAAAAAACTCATTTCTATGTTCCTGGTTTAATTGGGATATTTTTATTGTAGTAATATTGATTCGCTCCGGCTTTGTTTTTATTATATATGTTTTTCATCTGAGGGTTCCAAGATCGATTCTCAGCCGAGTCATCATCGTCATTAAACATTATGGATCCACTAGAGCAGGCATGTCAAACTCATTCAAACAATGGGCCACTTTATGCTACTGGTAAGATTCTCGCGGGCCACATCACACAAATTTTCTTAAAATTGTATTTTGGAAGTGAAAATGCAGGAATATAGATAGGGTAATTAAAGCATATTATGTAGTTTAGTGAATTCACTTCAATAATATACAATTGATATAGTATTGCTTTTATTTAAACATTTATTTTATCTGATTACATATTTATAAAACTACAATTTATTGTTTTTACTGGAAACTTGCCAGCGTTTTCCTCTTACTAGTTTTTCAATATCTGGATTCAAAGACTGAGAACAAGCAATTTTCATTATGGCAGATAGATGTTTATCAGTTAATCTTGATCTGTAAGCTGTTTTATTTAATTTCATGCATGAAAATAATTTCTCACATAAGTATGTACTTCCAAAAAAGCTTAAAATTTGTGCAGCAAATTTTTTAATTTCCGGGTATCTTTCACCTAAATAGGAATAAATTTTCGGAGTTCCTACTTCTCGATATTTGATTTTTAAAATCGAATCATTCTGGAAATCAATTAATTCCAGTTGTATCGAAGTCGGAGCTTTTTCGACTTCAAAGGCAAATGGTCCCGTGAAAGAGAAAAAATTTCTTCGAACTCCTTGAAATCATCAAAACGTTTATCGAATTCGTCTTTTATTTTTTCAATTTTTGCAGAGTGATGTGAAAACGAGCAACTTTGATTTTGTGCTTTTAACTGCTCACGTGTAGGAAAATACGTCAAAACGTTCTTTTGCAAATGATTTTTAAACAAATTCAGTTTTTGTACAAAGCTTGCAACTGCATCATACATATTCGTTATCAATTGATCTTTGCCTTGCAATGTAATATTAAGATTATTCAGATGGCCTGTAATATCTATTAAAAATGCTAGGTCTTGTACCCACAATGGATCTTTTATAATTGATATATTTTCGTTGTTTTCATCTTTCATTTCAAAAAATAATATTATTTCCTCCAAAATCAGATAGAAGCTCTTTAAGACATTGTGGCAGGACAACCAACGAACTTCTGTGTAATAAGGAAGATCTTCGAATTCGGATTCTAAATCTTTAAGGAACGAAGTAAATTGGCGATGGTTAAGTGCTCTTGATCGAATAAAGTTGACTATCTTTGTAACTGTTTTAAGTACTTGATCCATTTTTAATAATTTTAAACAGAGAACTTGTTGGTGAATGAGGCAATGAAAAGCTTTGATTTTCGGTTTATCTGGATATTCGTCTTGTAATTTCCTTGCTAGTCGTGACGCAAAACCTTTAGTTTCACCTGTCATCGATTTAGCACCATCAGTTGTAACAGAAACAAGCTTGTCAACAGGCAAGTTAAGTTTTTCTAAAATGCTCCATACGGCATCAAAAATATCTTCACAGAGTTGTTGTTCGTGAAGAGGGATGAATTCCAACAATTCTTCGGTGATCCTCATGTTATTATCGCAACCACGAAAAAAAACAGCAACTTGTGCAACATCTCTTATATCCGTACTTTCATCAATAGCAATTGAAAAGAACTGGATTTTGGTAGATATTTTCTGTAATTGCGAAGTGATGTCATCTGCCATTTCAGTAATTCTATCTGCCACCGTATTTCTTGATAATGAGATGTCTCGAAACGCTTGTACTTTTTCTGGACAGACAAATTCGGCAGCTTTTATTATACATTCCTTGATTAAAGAACCATCGGTGAATGCTTTTGAATGTTTTGCTAATAAATAGCTTATTTCATAACTAGCTCTTGTTACTGATTCATTACTTTTTATAAATTTTGTAAGCACTCCTTGCTGGCTACTTAATGAATTCTTCATTGTTTTTAATTTTTCTTCTCTTATTTTAGCTTCAAAACACGAAAATTGTTTTTCGTGATTAGTGCTATAATGTCAGCTTAATATTGTATTCTTTAGCAACACTAATAGTTTCTTTGCAAATTAAGCACGTAATCTTATTGTTCACTTCCACACAAAAATAATTCAGTTCCCACCTTTCTTGAAATTTTCTTCCCTCGTCATCAATCTTTCGTTTTTTATTTAGCGTTGGAAGTGGCATTTTCTGTAATAAAAATAGAGCTTTAGATTTAAATTTGTAAAATTTAAAAAATTGCAACTACGTTTATGCAAAATACGCTTCGTAAAAATTTAACGCTACTCTAGTATTTAAATGTAAAGAGAGCGCTGCTATCGATTCTTGCTCCTGGAATTATGCTCGATAAATGGAGGTAGCTATAAAAGGTACGGATTACGTTTTTTCTCTCTCTCTCAGTCCTGACTTCCCAGCACGGAGTAATTAAGATAGAGATGTGACAAAGAAGAAAGCTGTGCATAAGGCCGTAGGTTAGAAATGGTCGAAGCCACTAAAGTTTCCCAAGGCCGAACATACACTGGTAAAATTGTAGAACTTTTAGTGTTTTCCAAACTGAAATGTAATCGTTACTAACTTATATGTAAAATATTATTGTTTCTCATGTTTGATTATAATTAAAATATTATATAACAAAATGCATGCTCGTTATTTCTTATGCTGTCTGACTAGTTTCAGAAAGATATAAACTCTTGGATATAGCAGTTTACTTATATTTTTTGAATGAGTTATAAAAGGAAACAACCCGCAAATTTTTAACACACCAATCCGGATAAAGAAACTAGCGCAACTGCCTTTTGTTACAATTCAAAGAAAAAAACAATATCTGCAGATAGGATTGCTACGTTGGTGGCGCGAATAGCTGACTAATGTATTTATGTTCTCGGAAGCACAGCAGCACATTATTAACGTTGCCAGCTTTGGTATTCACATATCTCAAATGCTTCATCATCATAAAGGCATAAGCTATGCGTGTAACCGAGAATTATAAATTAGCTATGTATGTAGACAACAATTACTGTATATATTTTAGTTCATGTAATTAAATATAAGAGCTTTTTAAAAAAAATTAATTTATTGTTTGCAACATATCGTTCTGTTTTCATTTTATTACATAGCATCTTAGACGAGGGCCATGAAAAATCCTTTCGAGGGCCGCATGCGGCCCTGGGGCCGCCAGTTTGACATGCCTGCACTAGAGAATAAAAGTTTCCTCAAATCTAATCCCCCTTTCTTAGTATCTTTTTCTCCCGCAACACATCAGCAAACTTCCTTATTTTATCCATCTATCTCACAAGTGGTTTCTTCCTAGATCTTTTACAATATATCTTGGAATCCAGTTCAAGATTTCAACAGTCTATCTATTATTACCTCTTATGGAAATGTGTCATTTCAACTCCCTTCCCCATGAATTATGTTTTGATCATTTATTGTTACTTATAACATACATCTCTCCATATTACACTAAGTTGTTTGATGTTTTTGCATTGCTCTTTAAGTCCTCAAGTTTCATATTCATAAATTAAAACTGGTAAAATATATCTATTAAAAACTTTTCTTATCAAGCACATAACCATATAGACATTTTCTCTTTTAATATTAAAAAGTTCTACTATAAGCATTTCATCCAAGTTTAATAATTTCATTCATTACATTTCCATCTGTGTTAGTAATCTGACCAAGCTATTTGTAGTTAAACAAGGCAAAACTCTCCATACAGTAGTACCACCCTGTGCCAACTAGAGTAATCAATGGATGCCAGAAGGCTTGTATCAAGTGCTTACTCATCCAATATCCCCAGACTAATTTCTGGCTTGTAGCCTTCATTAGTGAGGAGCGTTGGATCTGAGAGCACTGCACCTAGATCTTAGGATCTAATGCAACCCTCCAGCAGCCACCTTTTATCTATACTTAACTACAAAACTATGAGAATGAAATTGAAAACACAGAGTCATACAGGTCTGAACTCAGTTCAGAACCCATACTTTTTGGTATTGCTCTTTAACAACTATATCAACCACTATTTTATTAGGCAGGATTTGTGTTAAACCACTAAATCTCACATGATCACCATCTCTTATACTAGCACATAATTTTTATTAAACAAAACAAAACTTTCTATACAGTAGTGCCATCCTGTGCCAACCAGAGTAATCATGTGATGTTTAGTAGTTTAACTATTTGTAGTTGTTAATTTTTTTTTTTTGGTTCATATTAAGAAATTATTAAATGCTTAATTTGCCACTAGAGTGCCAAACATCACATAACTTCCTGAGCATTTAACCATATAATTATTTTTATCTTATGCAAATCTAAAAGTTTTTTTGCCAAAAAGGCACACCTTGTAGATCAATTTAAATTCCTTTCATTCATCTTTATCTATTGCCCTATCCATTGAACACTAATAGCTATTGTTTTTAAAACAATGTGTTTTCTATCTCTCCTCCTCCACAGTCCCCATCCAACATAGACTTCATTAATCTTTTTGGGTCTAAATACTAATCCAATTCCTTCTCCTTTCTCAATTTCACAGACACTTTTCAATACCTCTATCTATTGTTAAAAAAAGTTTCTTCTTCCTTTTTTTATGTATTGATTTCTATTTTTACATATACCATTTACAACTTTTTTAAACACTTTAACAATACTATTTTTTATATGAAAACTTTAGTCTAATAGTTTTGACTGACCTGCTCTGATGATGACTGTAGGACAGTCGAAACTGTTAGAATAAAGTTTTCATATAAAAAATAGTATTGTTCCAAAGTTTTAAAAAAGTTGTAAATGGGATGATATTCTCTATCTATTGTTCCAAACCTCTTTCATTTGAAATGGCAGTGGCAGATTTTGAAATTCAAGGTTCATGGATCCCAGTTCCACATTGTCACTTTCAATGCTTAAACTTCTTACGATCTCCCAAACAACCAAGTATTTGAGCATTTATCTATTTATGTTTCAAATTATGCTTCAAAAGCTTTCCCACTTTTTATCATCTTTTCTATAATTGTTAAAATCTCTACATCCATGTAAAGGTATAAACAAAATCATTAATTATCAAGCATTTTTTAGATCTAACCAGGTGTAGAACAGTTTTTCCCCCCTTTAAAAATTACTTAGCTGCTGTAATACACATCCTGCAGAAGATGTAGTTAAAAGAATTGCAGCATAGATTGTGTTTCCTAGAGGTACAGTGTATATATCATTACCACCATTTTCAACCATTATTGAGCCACTGAAGGATGAAGATGTCTAAAATGCAATTTTTATTATCTCTAGCTTCTCTTCTTCACATCATCCTAGCATACTTCCTTATTTCATCCAGCCATCCCACATATGGTATCTTTCTTGGTCTTTTAAATCTTGGTTTTCAGTTTAAGATTTCAATTGCCCATTTCTTATCTCTTCTAGCAATATGTCCAGCCTAAATCTACTGGTCTCTTAATTCTTTTATTAATGTTAGTAATGCCTGTTTATTCTCTCACACATTTATTTTGTTTTTGCCCTCTTTTTGTTACTCCTAACATATATTCATCCATATTTAATTGAATGGTCTGAAGTCTCTATTGTTCTTTTGTTAAGTGTCCAAGTCTCAGATCCATAAGGAAGAATTGGTAAAATATTATTAAAAACCTTTCTTTTTAAACCAGAGATATATTTCCTTTTAATGTCAAGTTATTTCTATCAAAAGCAATCCATCCAAGTTTAATTCTACGATTAATTTCATCCATTGTGTTTTCATCCGTATTAATAATTAAGGTATTTGTAGTTGTTTACTTCTAATTCTTCACTATCAGTTTTCATATTCTTGTTTTGAGAAAGCCGATTGAACATTATCCTATTCATTTTAGCATTTATCTTTGGTCCTATTTTCTTATTTTCATCTTATAAGTCTTGCAGCACTTGCTAAAGTACTAAAGTATTATTTGCAAAATCAATTACATTTTCTGCAAAATATAGATTACTTAAATAGTCTCTATTTACTTTAATTCCCATTTTAATCCACCAATTACTTCTTGTAAAACTGCTGTAAAAGTTTTGGAGATATTGAGTTACCCTCTCATACACTCTTCTCAATGTTAATCTTGTTAGTATCCTTATATAATCTAATTATTGCTGTTCCATTTTAATAAATATTCTTCACAATAAATCCTGGACCTATATCTTTATAATCCAATGCTTTAATCACCGAAGAAATGCTTATAAAATCAAATGTCTTTTCCAAAACGTATTATACTTCATATTTATTGGTTCTTTCTATAACTTCTCTCAATATTTGGATGTGATCCCCTGTGTTTCTGGTCCTATATCTTGATAATTAAATACTTTAACCACTGAAAAATGCATTTGAAATCAAATGCATTTTTCAAAACATAATGGTAACTCATATTTATTGTTTGTTTCTATACCTTTTTTTAATATCTGGATGAGATCAACTGTGCTAAAACTACTTTTAAATCCAAAGTACTGTCCACAAATTATAATTATCCTTAATAAGAGTACCAAACTCTCCATATAGTAGTGCCACCAAGTGCAAGCTTTTGTAATCACTGGATACAGGGAGGTTTTTTTGTATAAAATCTTTATTAGAGCCTACCTACTCATCCAACATCACCAGACTAGTTTCTAGCTTGTGGCTTTCATCTATGAGAAGTCTTGGATTTGAGGTCTAAGCACAGTGATCTCAAATCCAAGGCTCCTCATTGATAAAAACCTCAAGCTAGAAACTAGTCTGGGAATATTGGGTGAGTAGGTACTAGATAGGAATTTTATGCAAAAACCTTCCTGCATCCATTGATTACAAAGGCTTGCACTTGGTGTCACTACTGTATAGAGAGTTTGGTACTCTTGCTAACAGCATGTGTAAGCATATGAAATGGCAATCATGTGATTTATTCTTATAAAAACTTAGAAAAATTGATAAAAGTCTGATAGGTCCAAAATTCTAATATTTTTTAATCATCTCATTTAAATGCCAATTAATATTAATACTGCATTCTTTCAATCATCTAATAAATATCAATTATAATTCCATCATTATCTGGAGCTTTTTCCTTTTTCATAGATTTAATTGTATTTCTCATTTCTTCATTTATTATCCTGGGTAATTCAGAAAATTTAGTAGTTGTAGTAAGTACTTTTTCCCTTTCTTTATTGCTATATAACTTTTTATAGAACTCTTCCACCCATTTTATGATGTCATCTCTCTTTTATGGATGTGATCTTTTCTTCTTATTGCAGAAATATTTTTTCTACCAAGATGTTGTTTAATGTTTATAATACCTTTACTCTCTTCTCTAGCTTTCCTTGTTAATTTACATTTACATTTTCTTATATTTTTAGTAACTCTTTTTTGTACTATTTTATAAAATTTTAGGTATTCACTTCTTCTAAATGGATCATTTTTATATATTTGTATATTTCTCTCTTTTTTCCATAAATTGTCTTGCTCTAGTTTTACTGGCCAATTCCTGTTTTTTGTAGCAGATATCTTTGTTGCAGTTTTCAATAGTGTATTAATAAGTTTCCTATAGATTTTGTTCATATCTCGGCTATCTTAAAAATCTGTTAAAATGATTTATGAGTTTTTGTTTAAGTTCATCAGAGTGTTTCTGAAGTTTTTAGAAATATCAACTGTGAATATTGTATTTCTTAATAATTTTTGTCTCTCTAGTTTTACATTAACATTGTATTTTACATTTCACTAATTGATGATCACTTCCTGTGTCGAATTTATTAAGATTATTACATTCTTCATACATATTTTTTGTTAATCAAAATGAAATCCATTTCTAGTATACATTCATTTAGATTCTTTCATGTTCATTTCCATTTAATACTTTTCTCAAAGAAAGAATTCTTAATATAAAAAATTTTTTCTGTGAACTCCACAAGTCTGTGTTCTCTCTCAATTCTATCACCATAACCAAATTTATCGACAGCACTTTCATCTTTCAATCATTTACCAATTTTAGTATTAAAGTCTTCCATGACAATTTAAAAATGTTGCTTGTCTGATTAAAAGTCTTTTGTACACCTATATAAACATTCTCTACTTCTTTATCACAGTAAATACTTTTTGTGGCATAAACGTGAGTGATTTACTTTTGGTATTTTCCATCAAGTTGAATAACTAATCTTGCTACTCTATCTGATATACGGTCAGTCTCCGTAATGTTGTTTATCCATTTTTTATTGGTAATGAATCCTACTTCACTTGTGCATCCAATATTTTTACCTTCGTAATATAGTATCTTCTAACTTTACGATGTCCAACAATGTTCCATTTAATATTGCAATTTTTTCCCCCAATTTACATAATCTTTCTTCACTTGAAAAAGATCTGCAGTTGCAAATATCTAAATAAAAAGTCATCGTAAAATAGGAACCTGAGTCTGCAATCTGGTAATTCTTAATATCCTCCACCTTCTGCTCCCAACCATTGTCTTGCTGGTGACTTTACAGACTCCTGGAAATAAGGAGCTTAATTTTGTTTGTCATGATTATAAATATCTACTTAAAAATAGTTTATTCTGCTCTCAAAAAAACTCAACTGATAATTTCATTAAGAGCTACCAGGCAACTGAGAAGAAAGACCATGGTGTTTCTTCATTTTAAACTTGAAATAAAAAGCCAATTAACTCACCAAGCTGGCTAATGCATGTTGATAAGCAGCCCATCCATATTTGTATACTATATGAATAATCACATAGTAATAACAGCTGCAACAATGAGTGTATGGAGTGGACATTAAAAATTTGCCCTGTTTTGTTTTTTTAAGACCTCAAAGCGAAATTAAAGGATCTACTGTCATGTAACAGCAAACTCCATTTTGTATATATACTATATAACTATTTAAATGTTATACAATTTATTTTTTAAAAAAATTTCTTTTAATTATATTACATTCTAACTATATAAGTTATGCTTGAATTGGTTTACATATTAAAAGTTAATTTAAAAAAGTAAAATTGATATTAATCAAAAAATAATTAATTTTCTTAATAAAATATATATTTACATATAATCATGCATGCATATATATTGATAAGGTCATCAAGATTGGAAGGGCCTTTTAGTGAAATTATAGAATGTCAAGATGGAAAAATGGAAAAAAAAAATACCAAAAATACAATGATACATATTGAAGTAAAATATTTGGATAGCACAGACATGGAAAGGGTAAAAAATACAAAGAGTGAGGAATTGAAATTAAGAGGATATAGAAAGGATTTAATAGAATAAGGTTTATGATTAATGGTAAAACTGGATTTAATGCTATAAAACATAGAGATAGAGGAAAGATTTTACAAGTATATGATTACTAAATATATGGGTTAGATCCTGTCTTTTTTAAAAACTTATTGTACGGGGGGGAAATCTCATTATAACATTGTATATATAAGCACACACACATTGTATAAAATAGTTTCAATAGATATAATTTTTAATGAAGTATTTTATAAATCATATCAAAATTTTTCATAAATGCAATTTATTTGAAAAGTACTTAAGTTTAAAATTCACTCCTTTCACATGACATTGAATTCATGATTAAAACATATGACAAGATCTATAGGTCTCTTATTGATAATGGGCTGTACAGTGAATATTTCTTTTGCCTACAGAATATTTGCATGATGAAGGCAAATGATACAACAATGACATTGTTGCCATTTTTTGTAAGATTTTCAGTTTGTTGTACCTTTAACAATGAAAAATATCTCTATTATTTTTTTTAAAATTATTTTGTGCACACATATAATAATTTGAATCATAATTCTGAAAATCAGAATTAAAAAATGGATTTAACATGATTACAAAAGGGAAAAAAATCCAAATTAAAAAGCTGTAAAATCTATTAATGAACACAAATTCTATAACGAATGCTATTGGCTGTTAGAATTCACGAGAGCATGATATTTCAGAAATTCTGAAAAGCAGAACTAGAAAGCCAACTACAACCATCAGAATAGAAATTAGTTCCAATTGAAAAAATGAAAGTGACTTTTGTTAAAAGATGAATTTTAGTTTTCATTAAAATTAAACTGTTGTAGTGTGTATCTTAACTTTTTTTAAGTATTTCTGATTTTGTGTGTATTTTTATTGTTGAAATGATTGGATAGTAATTTTGCTGTAAACTGTGAGCCATGAACAGATTATTTTTAAATTCATATATTTCACTGTAAGCTACATGAACAGACAATTGATCTTTTAGAATCAATTTCATTCACTATAACAGACTATTATAATTATTTGGGTATTCTTAGAAAATATTGTTGAAATTGTTTGGATATTAATTTTGCTCTAGACTGTGAGCTTGAAACAGATTCTTAAATGCATATATTTCAATGTAAGCTATAAAAATGGTCTATTACGGATCATATTTTAGAACCAATTACATTCATTATGGCAGACTATTATAATTATTTGGAGATTTTTAGAAAAATGTCATTGCCAAAATGGTTAAATAATAATTTTGCTGTAGACACTTGGAACATGAATCTACTTTATGAATTATCTCCTAGAGCCAATCACATTTACCATAGCAGACTCTATTATAATTATTTGGAGATTCTTAGAAAATGTCATTGTCGAAATGGTTGGATAGTAATTTTGCTGTAGATTGTGAGCTTGGAACAAATTACCCTTAAATGCATATATTTCAATATAATCTACTTGAATCTACTATTATGAATGATCTCGTAGAACCAATCACATTTACTGTAGCAGACTATTATAATTATTTGGAGATTCTTAGAAAATATAACTGTTGAAATGGTTAGATAGTAATTTTGCTGTCAACTGTGAGCTCGGATCAAATTATTCTTAAACGCATATATTCCAATGTAATCTGCATGAATCTATTATTATGAATAATCTTTTACAGCCAATCACATTTACTGTAGCAGGCTTTATTATAATTATTTGGAGATTCTTAATGTCATTGTTGAAAGGGTTGGATAGTAATTTTGCTGTAGACTGTAAGTTTGGAACCAATTATTCTTAAATGCATATATTTCAATATAAGCTACATGAATGGACTATTAGGAATGATCTTTTAGCACCAATTATATTCACTATTGCAGACTTATAATTATTTGGAGATTCTTAGAAAATGTCATTGTCATAATGGGTGGATAGTAATTCTGCTGTAGACCATGAGCTCGGGACAGATTCTTAAATACATATATTTCAATGTAAGCTACAAAAATGGACTATGACGAAGGATCTTTTAGAACCAATTACATTTGCTATATATAGCAAACTATAATTATTTGGAGATTTTTAAAAAATATCATCAATACATTATTTATTATCTTAGTTGTTGAAATGGTTGGATAGTAATTTTGCTGTCGACTGTGAGCTTGGAATGATTTATCCTTAAATGCATATATTTCAATGTAATCTACATGAACTTACTATTACAAATGATCGCCAAGAGCCAATCACATTTACCATAGCAAACTCTATTATAACTATTTGGAGATTCTTAGAAAATATCATCAATGCATTATTTATTACACTAGTTTAATGTTCAGTTATCACTGAAGAAATTAGGGGCATAAAAAAAAAAAACATCTATGAATATAACCGTTATAACTTTAACTTTCCGTAATTTTATATATATATTACAAAGCAACTTTAAAAATGATCTTTCTTAAAATGTAAAAATAACACTTTCAGTCTGACAAAAATTGAATTCATATGTATATAGGGAATAAAACAAGCCAAAAAACATGATACTTTTAAAAATCCTGTTTTCTAGTCATTTGTATGTTGTATATTAGTGAAATAAATATAGTTATGTAATCGAATTTGCCTCAGAATAATTGAAAGTAAAAAAATCCCACAAATTATTAAAAACCACAAATTTAAAGAATGTCAAGTTTATTGCCATAGATCAAAACATTTTATGAAAGTTCATGGTGTAAATGTAAATACCACATGACCACCACTTTTTATGCTTGGGTATAACTGTTTTAAAACAGGCAAAACTCACTATACGTAATGCCACACACACAGCAAGCTAGAGTAATCAATGGATACCAATGGGCTTAGATTGAAAACATTAAGGTGTTTTCAATTTAAGTCTCATAGTTTTGTAGTTAAATAAAGATAAAAGGTGGCTGCTGGAGGGTTGCATTAGATCCTAAGATCTAGGTGCAGTTCTCTCAGATCCAAGGCTCCTCACTGATGAAGGCCACAAGCTAGAAACTAGTCTGGGGATATTGGATGAGTAGGCACTAGATGGGGATTTTATGCACAAGCCTTCTGGCATCCATTGATTACTCTAGCTTGCTGTGTGTGGCAATACATATAGTGAGTTTTGCCTGTTTTATAGTAATTGTAGTTGGAAGTATATAGTGGATTGTAACATTTGATGGAAAGGACATTGAACAGTAATTGTAATTAGATGTCAAGATAATTTCCAAATTGTTCAGAAAGTAACGGGAAAGTATGAATGATAAACAATTTGTTCATTCGGGATTAGTTGCTACTAAGCGTAAATGTATAATAGACATATGGTTTTGTTGCTTGTGAGTTTGTAAGAAGTTTGAGCACCAGAAACGATCCTGGGATCTCCTGATCTCAGGTCACACATTATACCAATTACACCAAACCACACGGGGTCACTATAAGATTGCAAGTTTTATCTGAATCACTTCTATATGCACTTTGTTCATAAGTTCCTGATTGTTTGACAGCTGATGGATTGCTAATTTCATGCCATAGTTATTAGCTTTTGTAAAATAGCTTTTGTATGGATTCATTTCCGTAATGCCTATACACTATACACATGTACACATATGCATACCTTATAAACATAAATAGTTAGATACTTTTTGTTTTGGATTTACTTTATTTAAACAATATATTTTTCTATATATAGGGGGTTTGAACTTAGAATTTCACACGGCCCTCATCTATCCATGCTATTTCATACTGCTGACACACTTGATCACACACATGTTGAAAAGATAAATAATCACAATATACATATTTTGTGCTAAACCAGCCCTCGTCAGTTGGTCCAGATTATCATCCCCACATATATATACAATCAATGCTCAGCTTATATTAAGATAGCCAATCTTTATACTTCAATGGACAGGCTTCAATTCCCTCCACCCCACAACTCTTCAGCCATCCATTTCATTGAAAATCTGATGATGGAATGTTCAAAGCCCACATTGGTTCCAACCTTCTCATCCTACCCATGTTGACCATAAATCACTCTGACCTCTCATATACATGACACAATCCATTTACATACATATATGAGGGATGGGCAAACCTTACAGCACTATATTTTTAATATATAATTTTTTTCCTGCTGTACAGCTTTTTCATACCAGCACTCCAATATATAATATGTAGGGGATTTGAACTCAGAATTTCACACGACCCTCAGCTATCCATGCTATCTCATACTGCTGATGCACCTGATCACACACAGATTGAAAAAGATAAATAATCACCAATATCAGTATTTTGTGCTAAACCCGCACTCATCAGTTGGTCCAGATTATCATCGCACTCATCAGCTGGTCCAGATTATCATCTCCACACATATATACAATCAATGCTCAGCTTATATTAAGATAGCCAATCTTGTGATCAAGTGTCTCGGCAGTATGAGATAGTGTGGATAGTTGAGGATCGTGTGAAATTCTGAGTTCAAATCCACTATATATTACATATTGGAGTGCAGATATGAAAAAGCCTGTACTGTAAAAAAAATTCATATAATAAAAATATATTTCTTCAAAATTTTTTGGCATTCTTGGGATCAAACTCGGTCCTGCTTAGTTTAGTACAGTGGTAAAGGGTGAGTTTTAGAGTTGAAGGTCCATGTAATGTGGGCCAAATTTATCACTTCCAGTAGAATTGGGGGGGGGGGATCCTCGGATCGATTCTGGCGCTCGAACTTCCGAATACCTTTTTTACCTGATTGAATTTATAGATACCAATATTGTTTTCAAATTTTACAGGAATTGTCAGGCAAGCTTTAAATTCGAGCCAGTTAATACTGGCCAATGATACATATCATTATTTGTTTTTTTTTTTTGTTTATTATGTCATAGCATCTGCCGGGAGGCGAACCCACAACCGTCTGCAACCAACTACTTGCTTGCAAGGCGGCTGCGCTGACCTCTCGACTAACAACGTTTGACATATATCATTATTTGTTTAACGTGTGATGTAGAGTGGATATAAAAACTTTTCCGTTGTTTTGCTTCTGAAAGATCTTCAAAGTAATTAAAAAATCTCTTTGTGTTTAATTAATAGCAAACTTTCGCTTTGCCAAAATATATGTGTATATTTATGAGTATTATATATATTTAGATTGTAATATGTACCTAGAGTAACAATGTTTCTTGTATAGTTTCTTTATTCTTTGTTGCTGTTTTTTTTTAAACCCTTTACTTCATTTCCCGAGATGTCTTAATTGGCAATTGTTGTTTGAAGAATGGCTTCTTTTTTTTTTTTTTAAGTCCCTGATTGTTTTTTTTTATTCTCTTTGTTTATACTGATGGAAGACTGAAATGCTTTATAAAAAGCGAGAGCTTTTTAAGTGCATTTGTTTTGTTTTCGTAGTTGTTTTGGCCTTTTCAAATCTTTTTTTTTCTATCTGTATTTAATTCTAGGCAAACCTTATTTAATTTACTGCTTAAAGAAGCCATTATATATATATGAAAACAACCATTTATAACAAACATTTCATAAATAAAAGATTGAGAGATTGAAATTTGTATTAATATGCACCAACAGTGGAGATTTTAAAAGAATTGATAGTTGTTTTCTATTATTTTATGTGTGTGGGTGTGAGTGTTTCCAACTTTATGGCAGGTTCGTAGTGTAAAATGATAAAAGCTGGGCCTGAATGTTGAAGTGTATCACACAAATTCAATTGTGCAACTGATGGTTTTAACAAGTTAAAAGAGAGGATGTTGTCAAGCGTTTGGTGGCCTAGTGGTTAGCCTAGCTGCCTCCCAAGCAGCTGGCCCGGGTTCGCTTCCCCGGTCAACGCATTTGACATATGAAAAAAAAAAAGAGAGGATGTTTTATTACAAAAAAATATCTACTTCAATTAAATTTTATCTGCATATAGAGCTGTTATTTAACATAATTTATTGTATGGAAGTAAGACTTGGATATTTTATCACATTAGAGAAGTTTCATTTTAGAATGCTTTGTAAAATTTTACAAATAAAATGGCGATTGTAAGATCAATAGATATGTTCTTCATCTCACTGGATGTGTACTGTAGAGTCCACTATTGCAAAACCACATTCGTTGGATTGGTCTTGTGAAATGAGTGAATAATACAAGAGATTTTCTAAAAGAGTATATTATGGTGAACCTGAGCACGGTTTTTGTGAAAGAGATAGGCCTCATTTACATTATAAAGATTATTTCAAAGACCTCTAAAGAATCGCAGTGTTGATTATTTTCATTGGAAAAATATAGGATATGATAGAATTCATTGGAAAACTACAATTAGAGCTAGTGTTGAATTGTTTCAGAAAGAAATATTTGCTGCAGAAATAGATGTCGCAAAATATTAAATAAATACAATAAATAGAACAAATAGAAATGTCGCAAAATATTAAATAAATACAATAGAACAATTATTCTATATTCTAGCCTTATTTATATTTTATAGATTGATTTGCATGATTATTGCAAAACTCATTTTTAGGATATTTTGTTTTCTTTTAGTTATTTTTTTCTTTTGGAGTTGGAATTGCTGCACTCATTTGTGATTGGTGTAACTGCTGATACACATCATGGTCAATCAGTAGTGTTCTGCCCTATGGACATATCTAGAGAACAGTCATATCACACATTCATCCATTTCTTTATTCCATTCTCTTCATTGCCCAGCTCTTCAAACCAACGTATCTCTTCCCATCTTTTATATCAACCAGCAAGTCAAATCGTTTCCATCCTTTCTTCATTTCCACACACCATTTCATCTAAAACATCTTTCATTAAACTATTTTTTTCTCTTTCACTTTTTCATTTTCTTTTTTCAAAACTTCATTTGTCATTTTATTTAGCCAATTTGCTGCTAGGGGTTTTTTTTTTTTACCCATTGTCCATGTTTCACAACCATACAGTAGTGAATTTTATATACAGCATTTAACTAGTCTTTTCTTTCTTTAAAGATCACAAAATATTTTCTTTCTCTTAGTAAATACCTCCTTTGCCTATGCTATTCTTTTAACTTCATCTCTTCCATTCTCACTTAACCAACTACCCAAACATCTAAATCCATTTACCTGATAACCTATACTGATCGTGGATTTCAAATTGTAGTTTTTTGTATTCCTCCCCATCCATAAACATTTGAACTTCTCAACATTAACTTTCATTCCATATATATATTCTGAAGACTTTTCATCCTCAGCTATAAGAGTCATTTGTCACAATGAATTGTTGAGTATATACTAAATTGTACTTTATATGCTACATTAAAAGTTAATTTTTCTGCCTGTCTGGCATCTTTATTACCCCCCCCTCCTACCCGTGGTAACAATCTTGGAGCCAGCTTTTGAATATCTTTGCAAGTAATCTAATGAAAAAATTTGTTGTACTTTAAATTTATTGTATTTATTTTTAAAAAAAGTACAGATAATTTACTCACAATTAAGTATCATTTGATTAAATATTATATCAAATTAGAGGAGTGGATTTCTCTTGTTTTTGTATAGATTTATACAAGTTCCAGATTATCATGACGTGTTCTACTTGAAATAAGGCTTGAAGATGGGAAAACAAATATCTAGATCATATGTCTGCAGACAGACTTCATAAGCAGTTCTTTAACATTTTTAACAATGACTTTAGATAAAGAAGTTTTAATTGATGCATTTCGAATCAACACAAAAAATTAATATCCTCAAGAATTCCTGGGCATTTTTTGGATTTACAAACTTGAGATTTCAACAATAAACTTTTTTATCCCTCATTATAATCCCTAACTTTGATATAATTATAAATAAATGACAATTTTACTAGGCACACTTTTACTCCATATACATTATTAAGGTACTTATGTGTTGGTCTGGTAGTGATGAAAAAAATCGGCACAAACAAATGTGTAAATAAAGAACAAATTAAACATGGTTACAATCTTTTAAAAAGAAAATGAATTAATTTTATAAGTGAGTATTATCTAATATCCCCATCAGGAGAAAGTTGTTATTCAAAATGTTAATTTTGCTGCTAATTTTACGTTTAAAGTATGTTATGATAACTAATCAATCATCGAGCATGGCAAAAGTAAGGTGTACTCGTAATTTACTGTCCAGCTTTAGTCCTTGCTGAGTTAATTTTTTGATTCAACAAAAATGATTAAAATTTGGCAACTGCCCATTTCCAAGGATGAAGCAGTCATCCACTACTTTCAAAAGATGGTCATACCCTGGAATACTTATCTGTGAGAAGTTTATACATGTAAGCATGGTATTTCAAGGAAAACGCAATATCCTACAAAATTGATGACTTGCAAGCTGCTGGATATGAACATTTTTATATAAATCAAAGCTACACTATTGTTTATATTTTTCAGGGCATAAAAAAACTTTAGTCCACTCCAGTGATTGTAAGAAACAATCTTTTGCTTTTCTTTTTTATTGGAATAAACATATATTGTCAAAACTTTAGTTGTTGCAATATTTCTTGCAACCCCCCCCCCCCTCCCAATAAAACATCTAAATACACGTTTGTTTATTTCCAGTAAATAAAGTTATAGGTCACTCTTTCGTATGAAATAAGATTAGAATCTATTATTTTTGCCAATAACTTGATTTGATTCAAAATTTAAATATGTATTTGTTTATTTCCACAAAATAGAATTATAGGGCGCCATTTTGTATTAAATAAACGTACTTGTCATCTCTTATGAAAATTGATGGATTAAATTTATCAGAAGATCCAGGGCTGCTGTTATTTTATGAGATCGCAACTTAGACAATTAACCTTCGAAGTAATAGTTATGTGAAATTTCACTGCCAGACTGATACATAGGTACTTAAGTATAAAATATGACCATATTTCTATCAGTAGCAGTAATAAATACTTGTAGTTTTAATCACATGTTAATTTTTACAGCTGAGCAAATATGTGATATTTAGGAATATAAATACAACACAGAACAATCACAATTATGCCTGAATATTTTACTGGTACAAATTGTAAGCAGATTTAAGGAATGGTTTTAAAATAAATTTGTGAATACATTTACCCTTTTGTATATTAATGCTATGGATTGGCATTGATATATGATAAAGTGAATATATTTAAAAATGGTTCTTTAAAATCTGCCCGCAGTTTGTCTTAGTAATGTATTTGGACATTTGGATATGATTGTTCCATACCATATTTAGCAATAATGAATAAATAATCAAAAGGTTTTATTATTCCAGTATTCATAAGAAGATTCAAGTATCGGAAAAACTAGTATTAGGATCATTCCGAAGACCAAGAGTCTGACCATCTATCATTGCATTTAATCATGCAGAATTATGGCAGTGATTAAAACAATAGAGCAAAATAATAGATTATAATTTTGTCCAAATAATAGAAGTTTGTGGATTAGTAATGTTTGGATAAATGATAGCTTATCCGTATTTATTTATCAAATCTAAGTTTTTCTGCATTAACAACTCTTAAAAATTATAAAAGAGAAATTAAAGTCAGTCAATAAAGTAAGAATTTTATCTTTCTACTATCACACTACACACATGTGCGCGCGCACACACACACACACACAAAGCTTCTGCAGGCTGCATCAGTTTCAAACATGGTTTAAAATGTTTATATATAATTGTTATCAGTTGTATTTATATATTGGACTATTTCCGAATTCTAATATTCCATATAGCCTGTCTTTAAAAAAATTTAACTTTATTTAAATTTTCCAATTACAATCACCTGTTAGAAATAGCATACAGGTTAGTATATGCACAATGTTCTAAGTGGGTATTATTCTCTCTTCTTCGGGTGTTGCTTGCCTGACCAGTGAGAGTATTAGCATGAGAATCGAATCTGGACCCTTAGATTTTTGAATATTGAATTTCAAATTAATACTCTAACCAACTGAGCCACTCTGCCAGTAACACTAACTAACTGAGTCATCCTGGCAGGATGGCTCACTTGATTAGAGCATTACCTTAAAATTCAATATTCAAGTTTCTAAGAGTCCAGATTTGATTCCCATGCTAGTTCTGTAACTGGTCAGGTCAGCAACACCTGAAGAGAGGAGAATAAACCTCTCAAAATGTTATTAATATACTAACCTGCATACTATTGCTAACAGTTGAATGTAATTGGGAAATTTAAATAAAGTTAATTTTTTCTAAAGACATTCAATACGTAATATTAGATGATGAAAATAGTCCAATATATAAATACAACTAAAATACCATCATCACAAACCTTCAGAAAAAAGATAGTTGTTATCGGTTTTGTTACTGAAAACATATGTAATTGGAATTATAAATTGTTTAATACCTCTATTATTATTTTATACAAAAACCTATAAACAATTTAAATTAAGTAATACATATATTGTAAGTTATATAAAATAACACATGGTGTATGTATATATATATATAAGTATATAAAGAAGTAGGAAAGACCCAAAAAAAAGATACTCAAGTTGGAAGTATTGATTTTAAAAAAGATAAAATAAGCAATGAGGTATAATTAACTCTATTTAAAAAACTCCACAGAACAGTTTTGAATATTTATAAATAAAAATTTAATATTTAAAAAATAATCAATTATTTATAAAATCTTATCTTACAAAACTGATGAATTATTTTGCCATTTTTAAAAAAAATAACACTTATTTTCTTTACATTTATAGTACTTAGAAACATATATTAATCTAAAATTATAGGTATGCATTGAGAGTATTGAAGTGAAAGTTATCAAAACTATTAACATGGGTAAGGAATTACAAGTGTTGACACCTCTCTATCATTGTAGACATATATTATTCACTAGGTCACATTTAAATATATTCGGGCTAAGGATAATGACGAACTTAATAAATGATTAGTACAAAGTATTAACATATTTCCATAAAGTGATATGTATTTAAGTTGTGAGTGAAGAAACTGCTCGGAATCTATTTGTTTAAAGGTATACTATGAGGGAACCTCTGCCAATTTGGCCACTAAACTCACCCAACACAATTATTTGTATAAACACACTAGGAAAGTACTGTATATTCTCTTTTTCTTGATCATGAGTTACTGTTTGGTCATAATTTTGATCTTTCCACAGCTGATATTGTTTATTCAGAATACAATGATGGAAATAGGAAAGTAAAGGACGCTTTGTCAATTGCCAAAGCTATCCATGCCATTAATAAAAAAGACTACAGCACCCCTCTCTGTAAAGAATGACATTTATAGACCCCTCGTTTCTCATTAGCATGCAAATTCACCTTTAAATATTCCTTCAGTCCAATTTAGTATTCAACATTTACATTATTTATGGATGACAACCCTTCCCTTTTTATTTTGGTATGATTATGATACTATACGCTATCGAAAGTATTTAGCTTTAAATAAATTCTTTCATTTTCAAACCCAAACTTGTTTAGTCATTAAATATTTTAACATTTGTTTATTTATTCATTTTTCAATTAAACTATAATAATTTGCTATCTATATTTTCTGAGTAAATGATGGTAATGTGTAAAAGATTGTGTTCTGGGCCTACTAGCGAGAGATGATTTTGCACAGCATCATGAGAATTATTTATCCTTTTCATATCTTTGATCATGTTTTGGGTTTTGTGTGATGGAATAGGAAATTTGAAGTGTTTATATATATGAAGTTAAGTTTAAGTATCTCTAATAATATGCTTGGAAAAAGTGCAGTGAATGTTTACAATGTATCCATAGTCTGAGAAGTTGGTCGTAATTCTTGGCTGATGGATGGTTGTGATAGGAATGAAGTAAAAGGTGAAATATGCATTGATAAAAACAAAAACCTCCAGATATGTTATTTTAAAGTTATAGGTACAATTAAAAACATTTTATTTCTATTGTCTATCAAGCCCATTCATATGCATTTGCTTTTAACAAGTCAAACAATAGAATATTTCATCATAGTAAAATAACTTGCAATTAAATTAGTTGTGTGTAGAGCTGTTATTTTATCCAATCTATTGTGTAGATATAAGACATGGTCACCCTATCAATATAATATAAAGGTGTTATAAAAATTTCTGTTAAAAATGTTCCATAAAATTGTAAAAATGCAATAGTGTCATCATAAATCCAATCATTGCATTCTTTAACTGTTGGATGCGATATTATAGAATCCAATATTGTAAAATCGTGTTTTTGTTGGACATGTGAAATGAACCAATAATATAAAACTTCCTAAGAGAGTCTTTTATGGTGAACTTGTGTATAATTTTAATGGAAGATGTAGGCCCTGTTTACCTTAGAAGGACTATCTCAAAGATTAAAGAAGTGCAAAGTTGATTGTTTTTATTGGAAAGACGTGGCAGAGAATATATTTGAGCACTTTAATTGGATGTGGTATTGAAATATTTTGAAAGAAAAATTTGCTGAAGTTAAAGATAGCATTCCAAAACTCATCTCTAGTGTACTTCCATCATCATCATCATTATTATTTCCTTGAGTTGTTATAATCACCAGACTGTACTTGGGATATGTAAAGCCCCATGTATTTCCATCATCATCATCATTGTTATTATTTTCTTGAGTTGTTATAGTCACTAGACTGTACTTGGGATGTGTAAAACCCCATGTATTTCCAACATCATCATCATCATTGTTATTATTTCCTTGAGTTGTTATATAGTCACCAGACTATACTTGATATATGTAAAGTCTCATGTTTTTTTTAATTGGTTCTTTAACAATTTTTTTTTGAGATTTAATATAAACTAAATAAAAGATTTTAATATTATATATTAAATGTGAGAAATGTAACTGTACTAAATTTTTTTTCCGAGCGTTTTTTAAAATTAATTCTTCGCATAAATGTAATAATACACTAATCAAAATTAAGTGCAAATACATCTATGTTTTTCTCCTCACTAAATATCACATTTCAAACATGAATTTATGTACTGTAATCACATTTTCATCATGATTTAAATATTATACTTCTGTAGTTAAAAGCACATTTTTTCCCAAGTAGTTTTTTTAATGGCGAAGACTGTCGTTTTTGTAATAATTGATTGCATTAACATTTTTTTTTATAATTTAATGTGAATTAAACAAATTATTTAAATATTATATAAATATATTTCCAAATTTTAATAAAGCTAAATTAAAATTTACATTTTTAAATATAAATGTTATATTTGATATTTACTGGAGCACCCTCTGAATGAAAAACTTTTTTTCCGATAGTGTCCCGACTAATCTTAATAGTTTTTTTAGCTTTATTAATAGTTACATTTATTAATGTAGCTATACAAAAATGCCCATCATTATTGCAATATTTTTTTTATTAAATATAATATTTGTGATATTGTTTTTCATTGGTTGCTTTAACAATTTTTTTTTTAAGATTTGATGTAAATGTTTTTTATTAAAAATTGTTAATTTATAAAAGTTTCTTAATTTTAAATTAACATCGAGAAGTATGTCATTCAGCTGAACTATATTAGGGGATTGATACACCATGAAAGTATGAAACGCCTTATTGTCGAATTTCATAATCGGCATTTGTGGCTGTTTCTGCAGCTGGATGGGAACCTTTACCACAAAATATATACTATATTTCTGTAATTAAAAGCACTCATACTGATTTTTTCCCCAGCATTTTTTATTTAATGGTGGAATTACTTCCTTCACATAAATGTAATGGTTGTGACATCATCAGACAAACATTCATTCACCAATCAGACAACAGAGAAAATACAGATTTTATATTTAAGATACTTGTTTATTAGTAGCTGTTGATGATAACGAAGCATAAAATTAGATAAAAATAATTGTTTTATATTGATGCACACAAAGATATATATACATTTTTTTAAAAAATGATTTTTATTAAACTGAAAAAAAAGTTGTATGTCCGTGGCGAATATATGGGCTAAGGTATAAGCAAGATATGTTATATATTTTTAAAAAATAAATTCAGCAATCACAACTATTTATCCAAGTTATCATGATCGTGATAGTTTATTGTTGCTTATTATTTCTTGAACGTTTTTTACATTTGAATGTTTTCTATTTAACGTTAATTGATTATTATTAGGCGGTGGAGGATAATGACTATAAAGGAATAAATCCATGACTATTGTCATCACTGGATCATAGTTTACTATCTCACAGTTTATTTTCCCATCTCTCTATTTGGATCAACAAAATCAATAGGAAATTTTTATACTCAGTTTTCTGATACTTTAAGGAGTTTCATAAAGTGGAATTTTAACTCATTCCATTGTAATATTTACATCGTTGATATGGCAGATTATGTAAAACCCTTAAATTTATTGAAATATGTTGACAATAGAAAATTATGTAAAATAATTAATAATTATGAAGATTTAAATTTAATATGAGTGATATTAATACTTTCATAACAGAGTGTAAATGATAATCATTATATCTGATTGGCTGTCATATAAGCATTCTAAAATGTGCATGTGAGAAGGTTTCAGCCTTTCACTTTCGTTAATAAATATTGAAAAAGATCACCATTTTCAAACATTATCACTCCAATGCAGGATAAGAGTCTCCCCAGCTTCAGTCCAGTTTTTCCAATCTGTAGCCTCATCTCCACATCTCAACAGCAACTTCCTTATTTCATTTATCCTTCTCACATGTGGTGTCTTTCTAGATATCTCTTGGGGCCCAATTTAAAAGTTCAGTCCATATATTATCATCTCTTCTAACAGTATGTCCAGCCCAGCTTCTTTCATGTATGTCATTCATCCATCTCACATTGGTGTCTTTCTAGGTCTTTTACAATCTCTTGGGATTCAATTTTAAACTTGTCCATCTATCATTATTTTGCAATATGTCCAGCTCAGATGCTTTCATGTATTTTCTCAATGAAATACATTTGTGAGAGAACAATCAGCTATCATAGATACCATTTAAAAAATTAAGAAAATGTAATTATTATAAGTTTGAAAAGTTTTTAAATTTGTAATGTGTAATTGTTACATCAACAATTCAAAAATAAATTTAAATAGTAACCAAAAAACAACATAGGTATGAGCTTTGAATTAAATGAATCCTTTACCCTTGAGAAACAAAACATCTAAATTTTATAAAGTTATCGGCCGTATCAGATATAGGAAGTTGTTTTTATTTGATGTTAACATTTTATGGAGATTATACCATACCTTTGAAATATGGAATAGTACTGGTAAACAGCATCTACAGAATGTTTCAATGAATAGACAATTGGTAGCTGATTTCTCCAATTAATCAGTAACACCATCTCTAAATAATTTTTTTTTGTTATATAGCAACTATTTACCACAAAAATTTTAAGATACTTGCGTGTCTGCATCATGAGTTATGACATGAAATGTGACTTTTTTATGCCTAAATCATGATGAAATAATATACTAACATTAAATTTTATTTTAAATTGAATAAAACAGCTACTGAACCATTTGAAACAATTCAAACTATATCTAGCAATGAAGACCCGAGTTGCGCAAACATTTTCAAGTAGTTTATAAGACTTTGTGATGGCAGGGAATGCATTGAAGGCGTTTCACTAAAGTATGAAACTTACATTTTGTAGTGTCTTAAAATTTTTTGCAGTTAATAGTTAAACTACATAGCTATGTAACACATGATAATTCATAGATAGTGTTTTATGCAGGTTGAAGAGAGAATCAGTCACATTTTGACACATACATTTGAGTTACAAAGAACATTTAAATCAAAACCGAAGATTTTCTTTCTTTTTTCTGGATAATTGTGATCTTCAAATTAATCCTCTGTGCATTCATACAGACAAGGTAGTCTATACAATTTAAATGTAGCTTTTATTAATGCTTAGCATGCTTTCGATTTGTAAAATATCAGTCACACATAAAAGTTAGGAACACTAAAGAAGTGAGATTACTATGATGACGATATGCTAAATATTGAAACATGCTAAGCATGAATAAAAGCTAAATTTAAATTACATAGATTACCTTTTCTGTACAAATGTCCAGAACATTTACATGAAGAAAAGAACTTATTTATAATAGATACCTAAAATTAATTGGCTTTTAAAATAATACTGATTATCTTTCTTTAGAAACTTTAAAAGATCGTAATTGATGAAAAGATAACATAATTTTTAACAATAAATATTAAGAAATATGGATACTGCTGAGAAATATAAATGTTTATGACAGTTTTAGATGATTCATTTATCATTCTGCAGACATTATTTGTTATGTATGGACTGGTTTATGTATTTATTTAAGAAAGTTATATATGTATATGTGTACAAAGCTGGTCATGGCACTCTAAAAATAATAGTTTGCAGAAAAGTAGAATTAAACAAGCTGCAAGTAATATACATATTCTAATTTGCATAGCAATAATTATCTAACAATATGCAAATTACATGTCATACTTTTTAAAACTTTCTTAAACATTCCAATAATACAATTTTTTATATCAAAATTTTATTCTTACAGTTTCGACTATCCTGCAGTCATCATCAGACCTACAATAGTTTTGATATAAAAATAATATTGTTGAAATGTTTAAGAAAGTTGTAAATGGTATGATATGTAAAAATAGAAATCAATACATAAGAAAAAGAAGAAAATATGCAAACTATTAGATTTGTTAATGCAGAACTGTTGATGGAGAGAAAGAAGGCATGCTAGTGATAGAGCAGAGTGAAAGTAGTTTAATGCATGCAGTATAGTAAGTGCAGTTGCAGAACCAAGATCCAATCAAATCCCCAAGATAGTGAATGAGCAGTAAAGTTTTTAGTAAACTCGCTAGTGAAAACTAATGTAAGAGATATAAAATGTCAATAAAATGAAGATATTAAAAGGTCTTTTTAATAAAGTATGGAAATAGAGTTTAAATCTATATATTAACTGATCAGTGGTGAATATTATCTGTTGTGATCAACCAGCCAGTTGAATCCACTAATGACTATTACTAACTTATACATTATTCTAAATAAATAAACCAGTTATTAAGTTATTAAAACATTTAGTGCATTTCATTTAAAGTAATATTATTAAGTGTATGGCTGCCTAGACTGTAGTCAGCCCCCATACATATTGGTATCATAGACAGAATAGTTATTAAAACTTTTGGTGTGTTTCATTTAAAGTGATATTATTAAGAGTTTGGCTACCTAAATTATAGTCTGGCCCCCATATATATCAGTATCATAGACAGAATAGTTATTAAAACTTCTGGTGTGTTTCATTCAAATTAATGTTATTGAGTGTATGGCTGCCTAAATTGTAGTCTAATCCTGCATGTATCAGTTAATAGTCAACAGTTATAATTTAAAATCTATATGAAAAAAAGGATTTGGCTTAATTGATTATTAAGATGCTATCTACCTGAATACTTTGTTATTATAGTATGATCTTTGTACATCAGCACTATAAGTTTCTGTAGCTGTTTGTAACGTAATGTTTAAATATAAAATTATTATTAAAAAATTAACTAAAAACTAACCAGATTTCTATAGATTTATTGCATTGAACTAATTACACAGTTGTTTAATTGTTTTTCATATATATTTTATGTTCTGAATAAAAAGTATTCTGGTTTATTGCTGCAAACTATTTAAGCATTTCCTGTTAAAGAGTTTATACCTTCCTGTGAGAGTTAAGTTATACAGGAAGTATTTAATTTAAAATCAAATTCAGGAAATAAAGATTTATTAAATATCCTTATGATAATTTATCTTTTAATTACTAAGTAGATATTATAACATCATGTATATACACATGTTCGCGTCTATGTTTCTCGCCAGTACATCACAGGACCACCAAGAGTTTTTTTTTCCTTTAACTTGTTTAGTACGTTATGAGTTGAGATTCCTGAAATTTGGATCGTTACTAAGACGTTTAGGAATTTATATCAGTGAACTGACAAAATTATGGCATCCTGAAAACGAGTCATATATCTAAATCGACATTTATAGAAAATATGTGTCGGTCCTCTTTCCTTGCTTGGATGATGCGCGCACAGATATTTACACATACAGTATGGAAGTGTATAAAATTAAGATCAGGATAAGTAATATTAAGGGTAATTAAAAGTATGGTCATCACATTTTCTTTGATAGTTCGCGAGTTTAGAAAGCTTAAGAGCTATAAAAAAATGTTTAGAATGTTCTATAAAAGAAATGCATTTGTAAAAACGTTTTCTAATTAAGAGACATTACTTCTTAATGGTGTAAAGAGCGCATTAAAGTTTATGTTGCAATTTTAAAATTCGGAAACTCTAATAAATTGCTTCTAGAGTGTGGTCTATAATGATAGTGATCTAATATTATCACTAAATTATATTATTCAATGTGGCTAATTATTTATTTAAAATCTTTAAACCGAGCTTATCGTGTCTACAAAGTTGAGTTTATTAGAAAAGATTAATAATTGTTGGCGTTTGGCAATAAGTAAAAAAGTATTTTCTTAAGCAGGAAGTACTTAGTTTACGAAGCATAAGATTTTTGTAAACGATCGTCTGCGTGTATATTCGTGTGTGTGTGTGTGTGTGTGTGTATATAGTTGATCTCGACTATTTCTGCAGTAAAAAAAATAAAACTTTTTAAATAATGGAAAGATTGAAATATCGTCTTTAAATTTCTAATGATATCATTATGATAGTTTATTGTATTTCATAGTTATCCTTAATATTAATTATCCTAATCTTAATTTTATACACATACATACTGTATGTGTAAATATCTGTGCGCACATCATCCAAGCAAGGAAAGAGAACCGACACATATTTTCTGCCTTTCGTGATTTAATGCAGTGATTTAGACTCCGGAACATAGTCATCCGACTCCAATATTGGCACTTCCGGCGCTCGAACTATAAGAACTTTGAAGCATTTTTTTTTTTAAATCTATGAAATCATAGTTTCAGTAGTCCCTGTTTGGAAAAAATAAAATAGAAAATATTTGAAAGTCATAAGTTTGAAAAAAAAATGCATCCAATTGCCTCTATGATCTCAACCATCTTCAACTCATGCATTCAACTGCTTAACCACCCTCCCTTGTTCACTAGAAGGAGCTTACCAATAGCTTCAATCAAGCTTTAATTTATAAGTGCCGAAAGAGAGAGAATTAAAAAATCTCTATCGGAAAGACCTCATTCCCAGACCAATTGGTTTCGAGCTTATGGCTGACTTCAGTGAGGAGTTAGGACTCCAGACACTAGATCTAAAATACCAACTCAAAAGTCAGCACTTACATAAAATGTTACTATTAATTTGAAAACCTGAATTTTTCAGACATGTAAATATCTTCAAATCCAGCTTTACAAACCAGATAGCTATATGGATCTGAATTCAATTCAGTTTCACCATATATTAATAGCTAACACAATATAACATCACAAAAGTCTTCAAGGGTATGGTATACTTATAATAATTAGTAAAACAAGAAACAAAATAATAACATTTTAATACAAGCTTAAAAGCAAATTACACAATTTGTTTCTTGTTTTATTAATTACCCTTCCTTGTCTTTTGATTTATCTTGTACTGTGGTTTTCACAACTATGTTATTATGTTTTTATGTCAGTTATTTTGGTTGATGTTAATGCATATAGGATTTGAAATTAAATTGTATATATATTAAAGATGTACTCCATATAAGATATAGTATTATTTGCATTTTCAGGCATCAAACAAAGATGTTGAACAAATGTGCAGATGTGACAACCAATTAAACCTCACATAATACTAACACACAATGTTGTGCAAGTTGGTATCATGTGACATTTAATCAATTTTGTGCTGATCCTTGTGGATGTTCAATTGGTTTTATACAAATCCTATTCAGGAAATAGAAGTGCCTATAAATACTATAAACCTAAGGACACCATAATGTATAGATACTGAATTGATTTCAGATCTATGTATCTGAACAAACAAGTAGTCACATTGAAAGAACATTCATATGTTTTTAAATTTCGGTAGTAGCTTAATGGCAAAACAGAGAAGTAAAGGGTGGTTACTAGAAGAGAGATCTATTACATCCACAAGATCCCAACGAAAGCCAAAAGATATAAACTAGTCTGGGGATATTGGACAGGGCAGCAGTAGATAGAGATTTATTAAATATTGACATCTATTGACTACTAAAACTTACACCTGGTGGCATAAATGTAGTGAGAAAAACGAATTTGCTGCTTAAATGCACAGATATAGCAGAACTATAGTATGTGTATGTATAAACATATATTCACAGAATTATGTTCTTTCCTAAAAGGAAGTTGACATAATTAGACTTTGGCGTACTACAGGCAAATGATATCACTTGATTACTAATGGTAGTTTGCTGTTATATACTGCTTAATGGAGCATATTTAGAGGTGCATCATAACATTTAGCGAACACTTTATATTTGTAGCATCGTCCAATTTTAACAAAGTTCCTTATGTCAATAAGATGCATAGCCAGGTATATAAATATTTAGAGATGGAAAGTTCTTAGAAAAATATCTTCTGAAGTTTGATCTAGTTTAATAAATTTTAGAGAAAGTGATTTGGTGCAATGGTAAATGGATAGACCCTGGAATTTAAGGTCCAGGATTATGCTCAGCTGTGTTGTTTCCAGTGCTCAAATCTCTTATGGATCTCAAGGAATACAGCTGTTTGATCATTTGTCTTTTGCCCTGTGGATTCTGGACACCAAGATCTATGGATATGTTCTATGTTTGTCATTTCTGGTGTTCAAACTTTTTACGAATTCCTGAATAATAAACTGATTAGTATTAAAATATTTTTACGAATTCCTGAATAATAAATTTGTTTATAAGAAGTTGTTATGGTTATAAAAAGTTTAATTTGTTTTTTCGATTTTTGTCAGTGATCAAAATCGGCTCTCATTAATTAATTAATATTTTGCAAATTGGCAACATTTTTTTTTCTTGTACAGGAAGTATAAAAGCTGTGTTATAAGGCTAAAAAATAAAATGGAACTAAAAGGCTAAGGCTAGTCTTGTATTTTCTTTGATTCAGTAGGAGTGGGCAAATCTATAAGTTTTTAATTTAACAATGATTTTCCGTCAAGCATTGTTAGCCGAGAGATGGGTGTGGGTTCGCGTCCCGGCCGATGCTATGACATGAAAAAAAACAATGATTTTCCAATATAAATAAATGAGTGTAGAATATGGATATAATTACTGGGCAGAACATTTTCCATGATTAGAGAAGTGATTGATCCAAAGCGATTCAAATTGATGATGATTTTTATACACAGGTTTATACAGAAATAAATAATTTATTTTATCTTGTCTAAATATTTAATTTTTTCCTCGTTTTTTTATATTTCCGGTAAATAAAATAAAAAATTACTTATTAAGTAAATTGTCAATTAAGTGTATAAATTCTCAAGATCCATCCTAATTTGAACCTCCATGTTGTAATTGGTTACATTGACTACTTACTATATCACAAAGCTTGTTTGCTTTAAACATTGAAATATTAAATTACAGTGAACTATTTTATAAACAAATTTAAGTGCTAGTCGTGTATAAAACTATCGCCAAAATAGTATTTAATTGGGTTATGAGTAAAGGGCAGGTAACAAGATGGGTGAGAAAGGTAATGCAGTAGGCAAAAGATTTGGATAAAGAATTTATATCAGTATATTTGTACAAAAGATGGGATGATTGTGTTAGGAGGATTGTTGAGTGTTATAGTGGTAAGGAATGGAATAAAAGAATAGATTTATTAATAAAGAATAGGGAGTTAGAGAGATGGAGAACTAGTATGGAGAGTAAAAATAGTTTAAATATATATAGAAATAAACAGAATATTAGGTGCGAGTTAATATATGATAATAGTAAGGAAAGTAGTTTATTGTTTAAGGCTCGAACGGGATCTTTAGCAACAAGAGAATATACATGTACGTGGAAAAATATGGGTGATTTAGTCTGTAAATTATGTAAGGAAGGAGTAGAAAATATTAGACATCTGTTAATTGAATGTAAATGCTTGAAAACAGAAAGGGCACATATAATGAAGTTATGAAAAAATAAGTATGAAAATAGTGATTATACAGAAAGTGGATTATTGGTTTTTATGCTGGGTTTGGGAAAAGATAAAGGGAATTTAGATATAAAGGCCATAGAGTTGACAAAGATTATGTTGTGGAAATGGGATGGAGCAGAATATGGGAAAATTTAGAGTGGGGAATGGAAAATAAAGTGGCTAACAGGTTTATCCGGGCATAATTGCTGAGATGTTCTTGACTTTGTTTAAGGAGAAGCCACAATACATCACATCACATCGATGAGAATAAGCTAGTTGATAAGTTTTTTAGTTCTTATATAAAAATCAGAAACAAAAATAATATGCTTGAAAATATAAAATAATACATAGAAGAGAAATCTGAAAATTATATCTCAAGTGAATAAATAATGATTGAAAAATAAATAATTTCAATAAGTAGGATCATTGCAAATATTCTAGGAGAAATATTATTAGTGATTAGATCGAATGATTTAAATGAAGGCAAAACAAAATAATATAATGTTTGAAAGTATGATGATAATAGTTTTAGTGAACAATAATAATTGAAAAACAAATATAGTTAATAAATATGATGAGTGGAAATGTAAGGTAAGAAATTAAATAGCAACAAAGGCAAATAATTTTTTCTGGAATATTTTGTTACCATCACGTCTTGAAAAATGTTGTCTTCAATCATTGTTTATTCTCTAAATACGTTATTTTCAGATTTGTTTTTTAAATAAATAATATTATTTTCATATTTTCAAATTATATTAGTTTCTTTTCTTTTTTCTTTTTTTTTTTTTTTATGGACAAAAAAGAAGGAATATCGTTATTCTCGATGTGATGTGATGTGATGTATTGTGGCTTCTTCTTAAACGAAGTCAAGAATATCTTGGCAATTATGCCCAGATAAACCTGTTAGCCACTTTATTTTACATTCCTCACTCTAAATTTTCCCATATTCTGCTCCATCCCATTTCCACAACATAATCTTTGTCAACTCGATGGCCTTTATATCTAAATCCCCTTTATCTTTTTCCCAAACCCAGCATAAAAACCAATAATTCACTTTCTGTATAATCATTTTTTTCATATTTATTCTTCCATAACTTCATTATATGTAACCTTTCTGTTTTTAAGCATTTACATTCAATTAACAAATGCCTAATATTTTTTATTCCTTCCTTACATAATTTACAAAATAAATCACCCATATTTTTCTATTTACATGTATATTCTCTTGTTGCTAAAGATCCCGTTCGAGCCTTAAACAATAAACTACTTTTCTTACTATTATCATATATTAACTCACACCTAATATTCTGTTTATTTCTATATATATATATAAACTCTTCTTACTCTCCATACTATTTCTCCATCTCTCTAACTCCCTATTCTTTATTAATAAATCTATTCTTTTATCCCATTCCTTACTACTATAACACTCAACTATCCTCTTAACACAATCATCCCATCTTTTGTACAAATATACTGATATAAATTCTTTATCCAAATCTTTTGCATACCCCATTACCTTTCTCACCCACCTTGTTACCTGCCTTTACTCGTAACCCAATTAAATATTATTTTGGCTATACTTTTATTATCTATAAACTGTAATCTACCAAACATTTTCATTTTACTTTTTGCATCTCTCAGATGAAAATTTGACCATCCCATTTCTTCTTGAATTGCCTCCTTTGCTGTCCATACATCTGTATCCAATGCATGTCTTCCTATTTCCTTTTGAACTTTTTCTAAATAATCTAATACCCCTTTACTAACACATAATGCATCATTGCCATATGTCAACCCTGCTACTGCAACTCCCTTCCATATAATTCTAGCTACATCAGATTTATTATATGAAAACAGTGTTAATTTCTTTATCAATCCCTTTTTCTTTGCTTCATTTATCAATTTTTTCTCCCATTCATCCAAATAATTTTTCTGATTACTTAAAATAATTCCCAAATAACTATATCTATTCACCACCCTTAACTTAATATCTCCCAATAAAAATTCTACATCTTCTCTTTCTCCAGTATTAATCATCATTATATTTCATTTTTCTTTACTAAATTTAATCCCCATTTCTTTACCCACGCTTGCACATGTCATCAGCATAACTTCCAAATCTTCTCATCTTTCTGTATACAAAAAAATATCATCTACAAAAAAAAAGACCTGACAAAATATATACTCCCTTACCACCTATTAACTGCATCTCTATCCCTCTTTCTAATCTTTCTTTTGGCATATGGATATTGGAGCCACCAATGGAGAGTATTACATACAGTTAATATCCAAATTTATAATCCCATAACTCCAGGATATATTTCAAAATAATAGTTATATAATTTGAACTTTTTTTTGAAAGTAATTAAATTATTATTGCATGTAGGTAAATATCAATAATACAATGTTTTCAAATTAACCATTCTATTTTTGTATGATATGAAAATGGCATCTGTTATAAATTATAATGAATAGCGGTTCTCATCTGATCCTTCGTGTCAGCCGCGGGTGGCATGATTTCTAGCTAAATTTCTAGAAATATGCCGTTTCCGCGGCCACATCCAAGCCTTTAAGCATTCTTTCTAAAATAAATCCTAGAAAGATTGTTAATTTGGAGTTAAGTCTTGTTTCTACGCTAAAAGGTAGAGTGTTAACTCGGAGTTAAAAGTCTTTCTTTCTACGATAAAATCTAGAAAGAGTGTTAACTCAGCTTACCGGCTAACGGTGTGGCTTTTTTTGATGCTAAAAGCAGAGGAAAATGCTGTAGTTGTTTGTGTCATGCACTATATCATAATGCTGTGTTATGTATTTGATGTAACAATATTGTACAAGGGTGTGTTAATTTGATTGTGTCAAATGTATTTAAATTTTCATTGGGATCTTTTTTTTTAAGACGAATTGATGTACTGTTACCTTTTAACAATTTAAACAGTATCGTGATTGTTCCTCATAAAGCTATAAGCCTCCTAAATTCTCGATTAGGGTGGGTTAGCATACCAAAATTTTTAAACAATCACGCTTTGAGTCACGTTTTAGCGAGAAATTTTCCGAGACTAAAGAAGATGGCTAATTCATACAACAGAAAAACTTGAAAAGATGGGAATTGCCAGACACAGAATCCAGCACTGGAATATTTCTACAGCAGAAAAAAAAACATCCTGCTGCTGAAAGAAAAGATTGGATTGTGCATCAAATATATGCAAATTTGTGGTCCAAAAACATCTTTCGACTTTCATTTGTAAGTCTCGTTGTGGGCGACGGAAATGTTCACTTCGTAAAGGCAAGCTTGTTTGAGGGATTCCAAATGGCCTTTGTCAAATGTCAAAAATAAAAGACGTAACTTCAATTTTTATTTTAAATGTACATCCCTTCTTCTCCCAATAATTGTTGTCATCGGCAATCAAATGTCAAATAAAAGAAGTAACTAAAATTTTTATTTCAACATAGCCCAAAAAAACATTCTTCTCCCAATAATTGTTGTCGTAGGCAATCAGACAGTCAAATAAAAGGAACGTCATTAATTATTCTTTAATCGTATAGAAAAAAAGAAAAAAACCCTCCCACTAATTGTTGTTGGCAATCAAATGTAAACCAATCAAAGTAAGACCATAACTTATTAGTTAAACGTAATCCAAATTACTATTTGAACATACACCAAAAAAGACCTGCTCTTGTCAATCAAAATTAAAGAAACAACAACTATTATTGTCCCATTGTCAAATCGAATATTATTTGGGAAAATGCAAATAATTTATAAACGAAAAAAAAAAAGAAAGTCAAATTGGTTGTCAATCAAATGGTAACCGATAAAAGTCACTTCAATTTTTGATTTAAATATACACACAAACAAAAAATAAAATGCGAAACCCTTTCTCCCAATAATTGTTGTCGGCAATCAAATGTCAAAAATAAAAGTAACGTACAATTATTCTTTAATCGTACACAAAAACACCCCTCCCACTAATTGTTGTCGGCAATCAAATGTAAAGTAGTAAAAGTAAGGTAAACTAATTATTTTTTAAACGTAACCCAAATTACTATTTGAACATACACCGAAAAAGATCTGCTCTTGTCAATAAAAATGAAAGAAACAACAACTATTATTGTCCCATTGTCAAAAATATTAGGTTTTGGGGAAACCAAAACCATAATTTATAAACGAAAAAAAAGAGTCAAATCGGTTGTCAATCAAATGGAACCGATAAAAGTAACTTCAGTTTTGATTTAAACATAAAAAAAAAACAACCCCTTTCTCCCAATAATTGTTATCGGCAATCAAATGTAAAATAAAAGGAAGGTAAATTAGTATTTAATCATCACCCCAAAACACCCAACCCTCTCACTAATTATTGTAAGCGATCAAATGTACACCACCACTAAAAGTAACATAAACTACTATTCTTCAAATGGTTAACCCACCCCTTCTCCCAATAATTGTTGTCTACAATCCTACACACAAAAAAACACCCCTTCTCCCAATAATTAGTGTTGGCAATCAAATGTAAACCAATCAAAGTAAGACCGTAACTTATTATTTAAACGTAAACCAAATTACTATTTGAACCTACACCAAAAGACACCCTCTTGTCAATAAAAATTAAATAAACAACAACTATTATTGTCCCCATTGTCAAAAATATTTATTTGTAGAACCAAAACCATAATTTATATATGAAAGGAAATCAAATCGGTTGTTAATCAAATGTAAACTGATAAAAATAACGGTTTTAATTTTTATTTCAACATACACACACTCACACACGAAAAAAAAAAACCACTTCTCCCAATAATTGTTGTTGGCAATCAAATGTAAACCTATAAAAGTAACATAAATTATTATTTAATCGTACACAAAACACCCTCCCACTAATTGTTGTCGGCAATCAAATGGAAACCTATCAAAGTAACGTCAATTATTATTTAAAGATCCAAGCAAAAAAAACCCAATTCTCTCTTAAATTTCGGCAATCCAATTTTACAAAAACAGTAATACTATTTTTTAAAAAAAACACAAATTACTATTTGAACACACCAAAAAAAGACCCTCTTGTCAATAAAAATAATAAAAAAAAAACAACTATTATTATCCCATCGTCAAAAATATTATTTGGGAAAAATAATTCAGAAACGAAAGAAAGTAAAGTTTGTAAACAAACAAACAAACAAAAAAAAGTCAATATTAATAGAGAATCGCTGGCCTGGGAACGTTATATTAATGTGTTTTTGATTAGAAATCGCACCACCCGTGACTGACACAAAGGATCAGATGAGAATCTGAACAGCTACTAAACTACAAATCAGAAATATTTTTGATTTAACTAAATATGAAACCTAAGACTTTCACAAGTTAAGAAATAACCAATGATCAGAAGTTTAGCATTAGAAGTGAATTTTCAGCTAAGTAAAGTCAAAAAAAAAAAAAAAATCGTATTTTTAGTAAATGAATGGAATTGTTCTTGTTTTGCTATATTGTTGCTCAAATGTCATATCACCTCCCAAGCAAACTCTGGTACAATTTTTTTTAATAGTAGCTAGTAATAATAATAAAGATAATAATAATGATAGTGAGAAGGAGGATTGAGGTCGAATTTCATCATCATTATCAACCATAATCAATTCACTGAAGAATCAAAATCTCTCGAAGTTCAATCCATCTTCTCTGATTTCTCTTCTCCACATCACACCTGCGTAAAAAAAATTTTCACTCACATACACATTCATTCTGCCTTATCAGGTAACTGAAAATAAAGACCATGGTGTTTCTTGATTCTTAAAAGTCAGAGGTAAAAAGCTAATAAACTCACCACACTGGCTAATGCTTGTTGGTGAGCAGCCCATCCATGTTCATATACTATATGAATAATCACATATTAATAAACAGCTGCAATAACAAGAAGGTATAAAATAGACATTAGTAATTTGCCCTATTTGGTTTTTTTAAAACCTCCAAGAGGAATCAAAGGTCTCCTTTCAGTTAACAGCCAACTTTTTTCTGCAGCCTTAAAATATTAGTGTTACCGAAAAGGAAAGACAATTGATTCGGTCAATGTAACAACGTTTATTCATTCTTTAGTTGAAGCTGCAAAACGGCATGATGATTTATAGCCTCTCTCCCTCCCAATCATATGAGAACTGGTTCACTTATATATTACTAGCTAAACGATATGTAAAATGCGGTAGTTGTTATAATTTTTAGATTACTTAATTCATTAAAAAAAAAAAATGTTAGAAGAAAGTATATAAAATACACATTTTATAACAAAAACAGAAATCTTTAAACTTGTTGCGTAAATTTATTGTTTGATTTAACTACTTATCAAATAAATAAAATTAATTTTATTATAAATATAATTGTGCGCATGAACTTATCTATGAACAGATCCTTTTTGAGTGTCTATATAATATATTCGACATGTGGTTTCTATATTCACGCGTATAGAGTAAATATTCGTCGGACAGATAAGTACTTACTATATTTATAAATAAAAGTAAAAACACAGATATTTTACTGTCTGAACATAATATAGGAAGTGACTTATATACGTTTTAAACAAAAGTAAACTCTGGGTAGTATTTTATCGGTGGAACATATTATAATAATGGATGAGGGCTTTAATGGGTTATTTTATTACCAATACTGTAAGTATGCAGAGTGCACAACATGTAACATGTATTTGTGTACTATATATATATGCAAACACATACTCATTCTATATATTTTTTAAAGATATATTTTTTCAAAAAGCATATAATGATAGATAGCCTTGTTAAAAGATGTAAATCAATTTTTATTGAACAAAGAAATCAGAAATTCAAAGTTTTTATGCAAGTTCTTTGTGTTCCTGTAATTTATGGATAGGAAGGGGGGGGGAGGAGGATTAGAGGTTGAGATTATTAGTGGGCTGGTGTTATAAAATTGCTTTGTTTAAGTTGCGAAGAAGCCGATAAGAAAGAATGACTCACGAGAGAGCAGATAAATGGCTTCTTTACTGCCAGATGGTTTCTTATTTTGATATTTAAAGACACTTTTTTTTTCAATAACATTTACTTCTAAAAATAAAATAAAATTATAATCGTCACACTTTCTATTAAATGATTCTATAAATCAAAACCAAGTGAAAACCTTGTTTGAATTAGATTTATCATTTGTGTAAGAGATTAATTATGAAGGGATGAAAGAAGTGATTGATTGTGGAGAGATGAAAGAAGTGGTTAATGCAAATGATGAGGAGAAGGAGTTTTGCCATCTTCAACCAGCGCACTCAGGTAGACTTCGAAGATTGCGGCGGATGCTATTTTCAACTCTGCCAATAAAAAAATAAAACTTATATAAATGGAATATGCTATTATGATGTTTTAGATGTGTTTGAATAATTCTGGATTTATTATTTATCTGATGTGGATACTAATAGAGTGTGTGCACTAGTCATTGGTGGAGCCATCTTCACCAGTGTGGCAAAGAAATAGCTAATCCATAAGTTTATATTCTTTGTGAAATAAAGACATAAAAATAATATATGAAAATAATGCTTCTAGAAAACAAATCTGAAAATATTATATTTATTTAGTGAAGAATCTTCTTTGAAAAAACAAATATTTTCAAGAAGCATTCAGGGCAAATATCATGAAAGTTGCATTTTTTCAGAATATTTGCAATGGACATTTACTGAAATTATGCATTTTTTATTCATGGACTTATCTATATGCTGGTTCCACAAAGTGCTCATCTTGGGAGCATTCGTCTTTTTTTACATATCTTTCATCATATGCTTTAGAAAATTATGATAAAATGGAATAAAATTAAGTTTAAGATATTTAAAAATGTGTGTATGAAGTTAAATGATAACAGATGCTACATGGATTAGTTGAAGAAGTGCGTTTCTAATGTATCTATAGTGTGAGATGTTAGTCTGATTTTTGGACTGATGGATGGTTGTGACAAGATTGAGCTAAAAGATAAAAGATGCCTTTTTCTTTGTTATATTGATATGTAGATGGTGGTTCTACCAATGGATACATTATGCGCTCTCATCATCATTTTCTATTATTGATTCCCTATAGGATGATCTCCAAGTTCAATCCATATTCACCAATCTCTAACCTCTCTTCTCCACATTACCCCAACACATCCTTATTTCATCCATCCATCTCACATGTGCTCTCTTTTTAGGTTTTTTACAATCTCTTGGAATCCAGTTTTAAGATTTTAGCTGTCCATCTATTATTTCTTCTAGCAATATACACCCTATATTATTATATTTTTTACTAGATAATAATTGTAAGAGACTGAGCTTCCATTCAATGACTATTGCTTCTTGGTATTTGGCATGCTACCAATGTAGTAAATTGTACAGAATAAATTTTTTTTAATGATTAGTTGTTCAGAAAATCATGTGATATCACCAATTTCATTGCTAATGGCTGTTAAAACTACACATCAGCAACCATAACTGACATTTCCACCACATATCCTGTTTCTACTTCTGGTTAGTTGGGGCTTGGGAGGGATGATCTTCCCTAAATTTTTGTTATTATCAATAATCCCAAAGAGTGAATCCATATGCATTGTTTCCACTTCGTTCGATTAGGATTTGGATTGGAATGATCTTATTTTGGCATCATGTCAATGCAATTGCAACCAGTTCTTTTTTTATATGCACTGCTTCTACTTGTATATATCAAAATTTGGATTTGAATAATCAGACTCTTCAGTTAGTTCATTAGTAAGCACTGAGTAATCAGACTCTTAAGTTAGATCATTAGTAAGCACTGAGTGAATATATGACCACAATCAGTACTTGATCAGGATTGAGATATACACAATCTTATTCTAATTAGAAGGGATTTGAACTCAATACTTCAAACTTTTTATATCTATCCACTCCATCCATCTTATACAACTGATACACATGACCACATACATGTGAGGGAAATCATTTATCTTTTCACATATTTGTGGTCATGGGTATCGGTTGTATAAGATGGAGTAGATAGATGTACGGAGCTTGAAAATCCAAGTTCAAATCACTTCTAATTATATTTAAGTTCTGTGTGGACAATATACTTGTATTTAAATATTACATAATCTTATTCACTATGTCATAGCTTTGTTAAGCCCTTTAATTCTCCTAGAATTATAGGAGTCAATAAAGCCATTGTGTGTCCCTCTTTTAATAGGATTCTGTACTCATTTCTTATAATGTTTGTGAATAGTAAGCTGTCTTTTAAAAAATATGTATATTAAATTAAAAACATTTCGCAAAACAAACGTATTCGAATACATTATTAACATAATTTATAAGTAAGATTACCAAAAACTCATTTAAATAAATCTGTAAATAATTCCCTCTTTTGTTATATTAGTGCCAAATCTATGACATTATTTAAACGATTCACACATTTCTGCGCATGTAATGTAATATATAAGGGATTCGAGCTCAGACTTTCACACAACCCTTAACTCTCCATGCCATCTCATATTGCTGACCCATTTGATCACACATATGTTGAAAAGATAAATAATCCCAACCTGCATATTTCATGCTGAACCAGCAATCATCAGTTGGTCCAGATTACTATCTCCACACATATATACAATCAGTGCTCAGCTTTATATTAAGATAGTCAGCCAATCTTCATATTTTAATGGACAGGCTTCAAACTACTCCAATCCACAACTCTTCAGCCGTCCATTTCATTGAAAATGTGATGATAGAACGTTCAAAGCCCACGTTAGTGCCAAGAATGACTAACGTCAACATGGGTAGGATGACAATCTTGACACTAAGGTGGGCTTTAAACGATTCTTTGAAAATCTTGCTTGTAAATTGTCTCTCGTTAATATATTGAGATTTGTTTATTCCAAGAAATAGGTTTATATATTCTTAGCATTATATATTTGATAAACTATAAAATTATTTATGCATGCTTATTAAAATTATTGGTATTAATTAAAGAAATAAAGAAATACAAGATTATCACAACAGATGGGGTGTAGACAAAAAAATTGTCTGTCCACTTAGTAGCGGGTCAGGCAGATAATGATTCTAAGAAAATAAGACGCACTGAACTGTAGCATCATTTATATGGAAAAGTACATGTAGAACATTACAAATAAAAATTGGATTATGTAAAGCCAATGGTGTAAGCAGTACGATTTTCAGCAGTTGGGGAAAGTTATTGTCAATGTATTTATGGGACATTAGATCTTTCACTATTTTTTATTAGTATATGTATTTAAAGACTAAGTTTAATAACATCTATAACACTACTGTTTGAAGCTGATAAAAGTTTTTATTTATAGTTTGTTTTTTTCATTAAAAGATTGTATCTTAGTGATGTAAGAGGCTCATTAAAGTTTACGATAAAGCTCTAAATATTGAGATTGTAGCATGAAAGATGCTAAGAAAATGACAAGTAATGGCAAACTATCAAAACGGGGATCATTCGGTTGTAATATCCCGTTGCCTAATTAACCTATCTTTGCGTAGAGAACTTAACGTTTATATACGATAACTACGGATTAGATTATTTAAAAATAACTTTTCGCCTAGTTCTTGAAAATTTGAAGATATTTTTTTTTAAAATTTATGCCAGAAGAGATGGTGAGATGAAAGATTACTAAAGTCTGTCCCCCTGACGCTGATTGAAGAGTGTTTTTTGTTTTCTATAAAATTATATTTTATTCAAGATAATTAAGAGAAAGTAACAATTATAAAACAGATTTTTTTTTTAATGTTGTTAATTTAATTAGTTGTGACTTTTTGTGAATTAATTTTTAAAATTATTTTCAAAGTGTAAAACCATTTTTTATTTAATAGCAAAACGCCAGTTTAGATGATAATCAAATCAAACACACTTCAGAGAAGATAAAGATGCGACTGCTTTTAAAATTAATTTCTAAATAAATGATTAACCAAAAGATAAAAAGAAATTATGCTGAGGGAAAAAAGCGTGAAAATTTATATAGATACATATAATGTTTTGAAATTTATGGATTTAGTTTTATAAACATTTCACAGTAACTAGAGCATTGGATCATGATAAACATGATGCTTTGAATATATGGATTTACTTCTATAAACATTTCCACAGTAATTAGAATTTTGGATCATGATAAACATAATGCTTTGAATATGTGGATTTACTTCTATAAACATTTCCACAGTGATTAGAGCTTTGGATCATCTGGGTATAGACCAGAAATAGTATAAAACCCAGAAGAACATTTATCAAATGCAACAGCAAGGATTAGAATATGCAGTTACGCCAAGAATATTGATATTGAGAAAGACATAAAAATGTTGCCACATCTCCAAAATTTTGTACATCTGTTTTGCAAGCAGTATTTTGTGGATTGAAATGGGAAGTTAAGAAATAAAACAGATGGAGATTAATTAAGCTGTTTAAATTTTAAGTATGATGTGATTGATTTCACAAATAATGCTTCAAAGTTTCAGAAAATGTGCAAGAGTTAATTCTATAAAAATAAAAAAGTAGGATTAAATATAAATGCTAAAACAGGTCAAAGCAATGTTCAGTGGATTTTCACAGAAGAAAATAAAAACTGATAATCTTCAATTGGGAGAGGTTAAGAACTATAGCTTGATCAGATTATTAATTACAGATGAAAACACAGTGATTGAATTAAATATTGATAAAAGTGATTTTGCATACAGCACTTTTGGTAGAAATAACTTAAAAGGAAATGAGCCTATTTCTTTGAAAAAGGTTTTACTAGTTATGCCTTACCATGGATTTGACACTTGGATGCTCAGACTACTTAATGAAATATGGAGAGATGTATGTTGAAAGTAACAAAGGATTAAAAGCAAAATATATTGTATGAAATAGCAGGTATTACTGAAATAATTAAGAAACTGAAATGTAGCTGGGTTGGACATATTGTTTGAGGAGATGATAATAGATAGACAGTAGAAGTTTTAAGCTAGATCGCAAATGGTTGTAAAATACCTAGAAGAAAACCATGTGTGAGATAGATTGTTGAAATAAAGAAGTTTGTTGAATATGATGTGTAGATAAAAAGCTATGGATTGAAAAAGGTGGATCAGCTTCATCCTGCACTTGATCAATAATCATTGAAAATAATGATGGTTCTGACTGCCATATTTATAGCTGCCACCTTTAGACAGGTTTTGTTATCATGCTTATATTCAGAAACGGGCAATAGATTTATCATTAAAAAAAAGATTAAAAGTATTTATAAAACAGTTTGAGAAATGGTTTAAACAAAAGGCAGGGATTTAATTATAAACAAGGCTGATCTACCAATAAATTTTTGTATGAAAATAGAACGTTTAAAAAAAAATAAATTAAACTTTGTTTAAACTTTTTTAAATACAAACAACCATTAGATTACACAATGTTTCAAGTGGTAGTCTTCTTCAGGTGTCATTAGCCTGACTATTGACAATATTAACATACCTGTCAAATTTACATGGTTAGATTCATGAATATCAAATTTTAGGGCAGTGTTCTAATCAACTGAGCTATAAGGAGAAGTCACAGTACATGATATCACATCACATAAGCTGACATGATCTGCAATCCTTTTACTTTGATTATCCAAATAAGTTTGAAAGTTTGGTGACTTTGAAGTTCTAAAGCTAAATTTCCTATTTGTTTAATTAAATAAATTTAAAATTAATCCACAAAATTACTTTGGTAATTTCAATTATAAACTAATCACAGATATAACAATTGTCAGAAAATTACATATCACATAATAGTCCATATGGTATTACTGTGGAATAATAATACTGCTTGTCATCATTCATAATTTTATGTAAAAAATATGTAATCATTGAATATTATATAGTGACACTATTTGCAACTACTTATGTGATCTTCATAGATATTTTTTTTTGTACTCTAATAGTTTCTTCTGATTGAATCATATTTAAAAGAACTAAATATTCAAATAATATTTATTTGGGAATAAAATAAAAGATCTCAGGGTAGTGGACTGGTGAAAGATTTGTCCTTTCTAAACTGGACTCCGGGACTAATATTATAAGTATTAACATTTTTGTAGTGTAATTTTTATTACACCCCTCTCACACAAACAAATTAGGAACTAGTTTCTATCTGCTTTTAGCACCTTGTGGAGGGGTGTAATCATAAGCATATGTTTATAATTACACCATTCCACAAGATGTCAAAGCAGATAGAAAACAGTTCCTACTTTGTGTGAGAGTATTGTTATGAAAAGACATGTGTTTTGGTCATGTGTTTATGATTACATCCCTCAATAATGTGTTAAAGATGGATAGAAACCGTACCTTGCATAAGAATGGTGTAGTGAAAATTGCACTACAGGAATATTATTCATTAAGTGGATAATCTCTGGTCTAATGAATAATTAATAAAAATTAATATCCTTCCATTAAGTGGTTTGTGTCAAAGTTGTGAGGGCAGTGTGTTTAACACATCAATTAAACTGTAGTAATCGGTTATCTATATAAATATGTAGTGAGCAATGGTAGAGATATGTGGGATATTGTGATCTGGGCCAACTTATGAGTGCTGGTTCATCACAAAATGTGCATCTTGAGAATCATACATCTTTTTCACATGCCTTGGTCATCTGTTTATGATTACACCTCTCCATAAGACATTAAAAGTGGATAAAAACCAGTCCCTACTTTGCTTGATAGTGGTTATAGTGAAAATTACACCACAGAAATATTATTCATTAAGTGGATAATCTCAAGTGTAATGAATGACTAATAAAAATTTCCATTATTACCATGACTTTCAGAATGCGACCATTATGTGATGTCTTTGGAAGCACTTTTTGATGTAGCCATTTTCACTTCATCAATGGAAAGAACACATTTTTTTTATCATTTAATTACTTTAATGCACATTGATTATGTAAATAATATTTACTTAGGCAATAAACCTCAAGAATGTATGCTTGAAAATGCAAATGTAGGGACCTCTACAGGTCTTAACCACAAGCTTATACCCTCTTTTCTTCCAAAGCATAAGCTTGTGGTTAAGACCTGTAGAGGTCCCTAACTTCACATTTTCAAGCGTACATTTTTAAGGTTTATTGCCTTAGTAAATATTATTTACCATTTAATATTTGGAAAGCTGGCCATAACTATTTAGGGTTTTATAGCCAGTTTCCTGAGTTTATAAATATTATGTCCTTGTTTGAAAGACACACATTCCCATACTATATTTCTGAATGCTCTAATAAGCACTATCATGTTAATAGCATACTGCAGTAGCTTCCTGTTTTTTCACATAATTCACCCAGCTAAAAACAGAAGTTGTCTCACAGACAGAAAGCTGTTAAGCAGGTTGTACTTGTCAATAGTTCAATTCATCATCCAAGATTCATATCAAACCAAGATCACTGTTTGGATATTTATCCAAGATTCTACAACTGAAGAATTATGACATAAAAAATGGAACTCTTATGAAGTTTCCAATATTTTTTTTAGATCCATCAGTTGAGCCATTTAAATTTAATCTTCCTCAATGCAACTAGTCTTCTCAGCAGATTTAGGATAGCTCATGGTTGTTGTACTCATTTGTTTTATGAATGTAATTTCACAGTCATTAATCTATATAAATGTGGATAAAAACATGAACCACGTTGTTAATGACTGTCAAATCTATAGCTATAGAGAATTAAGTTTTTAATAAAACTACTAGTAAATCTATTTCTCGTTTGAAATTTGTAGAAGTTCCTCTTTGTATTAGTTGTTAAAAGTAGCCTTAAAGAAATCTATACACCAATTAATTAACTTCAAGCTTATATCATGGAAGGAATATTGAAATCATAGATCAGTTTTATGAAATTACGAAAACAGCAGAAAATAATTTGATAGTTTATTTTAATAACGAAATAGTATTTCTTTAATGTAAACAATTTTCTTTTAAATATTATAATATATAAGGGATTCGAACTCAGACTTTCACACGACTCTCAACTCTCCAAGCGATCTCATATTGCTGACCCACCTGATCACACACATGTTGGAAATATAAATAATCATCAATATACGTATTTCATGCTAAACCAGTAATCATCAATTGGTCCAGATTATCATTTATATATGAACTACTCGTAAGCAAAATTATTTGGACTATTTTTCTTATTCATCATTATATTTACAGCAAAAACGTTGTTGCTAAGAGAGTTGGTATATTTGTCTCAAATTAGTTATTTCTAGCTCTGCACAGTTTGGCGAACTTGAGGGAGGTTGCAGGATCGATTCTGACACTTATCAACTCCCAAGTAATAAAACTATAAGCATTTTCTTTTTTATTATTTCTAAAAATTTGCGATCATTTTTTTTTTTACTTACGTAAATATTTTTATTCAAGATTCTTTATTATTAATTAAATGTCACCCTGTGCGGTTCAGCTCAGTAGTTGAGTGAATAGACTTCAGAGCTAAAAGATTTTTTGGAATCGGCATTCAAACAGTATTTTAATTCTACAATTATTATTTAGAAGACATATCTGTGTTCTGTTTATTGTTTTACTATTTTTGATCTGAAAATTTTAAATATTTTTACAAATTAGGATTGTTTAAAGAATTCTAGATACAGTTATATAAAATGTTGACAAAATTCTAAGGTAAGAACTCACTCTTTCAAGCTGATATAATTTGGTATCTTCTGTCAATTAAAGTGAAATGAGACACCAAGTCCTTTTTAGCAGGTCCAGTAACAGGCTAGTTAGTAAATTGTTAGTCATTTATTCTTGGCTTCTGCCAGATATTTGTATCAGGCCAATTAAGAGACAGTTGATGGCTATTAATTATAAGTGTTATCTACTATATGAATCAACCAAGCATAGTATTTTCTTTTTCTGCATTTTTGTAATTTGCATTCCTAGAAATTTAAAAAAAAGTTTTAAGCCAAAGTAAAAATGACATTTTTTTTAAAAAAAAAAACTTTTAGTATTAACTACAATATTTTCACTAATGTTTAAAAGAACATTTACTTCATGCTTGTATATATGAATACATGATGACCATTTTTATGTACACATAATATAATATTACTAATGTTAATTTTAATGCATGCTCTATGTACAAAATTTTCCATGATCTTTCACGATACAATGATTGATGGGGGAAAAAACAATCTCTGCTGGACGTATGTTTCTGCCAATATTTTAAGTCATCAGGAGCCTGGAAATTAATTGACCTTCCATCGAATACGGAAACACAATTTCTATATAATCTCACAATGTTTAATTTGGTATTAAAGTTTAAACATACATTTAATAATAATTTAACAAAGCTCCTTTGTATTAGTTTAGTGTTACTAGATAAAGCATATATATACTTCCAATTGAGTATATATATATGATTCTGGTCATACATGATATAATTTTCTACCTTACAATAAAGGTTAGTGTTTTTTTTTAGTGTATAAGTTCTGTCAATGTTTAGAAATAGTTAGCAAAAATATTAAGAGTAAAGGCAGCAACTAAAAGAAAGGCTGCAGTAAATTTACTGTTAAATAAGTAATTATTGATATTTTGTCTTTACTAATATGCTATGTTTAGCTTAAAAGTTTTATTTTATCCACAATTAATTCTGAAATCATAAATATTAGAATCTTAAAAATGAGTAGCCAAAGATGTTCATAATGAAGTATGTTTGTCGATGAGGAGAAATTAAAGTAGTCTATAAGTAACTATTTCATCAATTGTTCTTGGTTTAAGTATTAATATCTTTTTCAGAATATTGTATCGTTTTGTGGTTTTTCTTTTCTATATGTCATAGCATCGGCCGGGAGGCGAACCCGCAACAAACGTCTGCAACCAACTGTTTGCTTGCAACGTGGCTGTGCTGACCTCTCGGCTAACAACTCTTGACCAGATGGTTTTTTCTATAAAGATTTTTAACAACAGTTTATTTTTTTATAAGAATGGCAGCCATTTTAATTGCTTAGTAACAATTTACATCAGGGTTTTTTTTTAGCAAACCATGTCATTTGGTACTAATTCTATTTACCTTATCATTATATATAAAATCAAAGATTTTCATGGGCTATAGATATAAATTCATTACTGTTATACATCAGTGTTTACATTGCCTCTACAATTATTTTATAGTTGTTATCCAGTTGATGACTAGTGTTATCTGATTGAAATGTTGGTTTATATATATATTCAAGAAATTATACGCGGATGTTTGTGGATAATATTTCATTTATATATATAATAGATTTATGACAGTTCACTATAAATTCAATGCCCAGATTTTAGGTGATATGCATATTTTTATTATCTTTTTTAATTAGAAGGGAAGTGTGTCTAAGTCGGGTGATTATTTATATATTACTTATCATTCTCTTATGTATTATATGAATAGGGATTATTTTATGAAGCTTTAAAATAGCTAAACACTTTGTATAATGTGGTTTGGTTTACAATTGGATAGTAGATTTATGGCCTGAAGACTTAAAGGCATTTAATCAAATAATAAGAAGAAAGTAATTGAATGATTCATTGTTTACGAGGTTTGGTGATGTCAGCATTGGAAGACAGATTGAGATTTGATTCAAGAACATTCAGATCTGAGTCTACCACTAGTGGACAAGTTTGTCAAATAATACAATGTGCAGAACATTCAAATGATATCCTCTGCACTTTTGATACGGAGTTAAGGACTTGAGATCTAATGGTTTTAGAACAAATCCCAACCTGATACTTCAGGTGCTTTAATATCACATGACCTCAGGAGCAACTAACCATCTGACTAATCAAATAATATTCTCACAGAAAAGTACAAGTACCCAATATATGATAAAACAACAGTAGCTCCCGAATATACTGTAAGGGTGAGTGATTTGTGTTGTGTCCTAACTGGGGGAGGGGTGTGTGTCAAAAATGACCTTATTTAATAAAGAATGAGGGTTCTAAATCACTATGTTTAAGCTGGTTGGCTTGTATTAACAGAGTTAGGATTGTTGAATTTCAGGCTTTAGTGTGGAAATACAAAATGGAATTAAAGGTGGTTAGTTGCTAGATGCATAATTACACTATTTCTGGCTTTAAACCACAAGCTTCTTTAATAAAGACAAAATCAGAAATCAATCTGAAAATGAGGATTTAAACACACTTCTTGTAATCATTGTATACTCAAACACATTATAAGCAGGAGCTATCTCTTATTTTAAAATATAAAATTAAAAGAATTTTCAGTGCCTTTTCTGCTCTGATGGGCTGCTGTGCCCCCTTGATGGATTGTTTCTAGTCCTTTATTCTCTTTTTTCCATTTACATTTTCCATCTTCCGATTTTCTACATCACCTCCTATTTCTTCTGTTCTTATTTTTTACTTCTATTCCCCCTGTATCTCATTACCTTTTTTCACATTTTCTTATTCTCAAACATCTTTTATTCTATTTAAATTATAATTTTTAAATTATAATTTTTTTTCTTTTTCTGCATATAAAATAATGAGAGATGTCTAGTCTCAACCATCCATTTATTGTCAGTTAATATATATCTAGCTATTCTTAGCTATAAAAGTCCCAGACTAACATGGTCCGCTCACATAAATGTCATAATAATATAATACGTTTATCAAATGTCGGTACCTTTTCACAATAAAAAAATAAACAAATAGCTTATTATTTCTTGGGAATTTATACCAAGAATGGACATCAGAAGTAACAGCACTGAATCATGATCGTATACTTGAGCTTCAGAATTTAGCACTCTTTTACTGATTTAAATTTCGATGGGCCTTTACCCCAGTGAGGTGTTATCCTATAAACTGTGAAGATGTGAGCGCATTATCATATATATGAAGAACATTTGAGTAAGAAAATATATATATATTTTAAACATGATAAGTGGATCAGTTTAAAGATCTTAAGTTTCTCGAGTCTAAATCACTTAAATAAACATTATCTTTCAGCGCGCTGAAGAAATTAAAACATTTCAATTTTTGCAAAATATTTGAGACTCTATTTACAGTACTTTCTGCTTCAGATAGTTTAATTGATTGGAAGATGTTCTCATCAAATACCTTTTAATCTATTTGATTACCTTCAATTAGAACATTTTTTTCATTTCTTTCTCTTTTTTAATTTTTCCGAAGCAAAATGCTTTTGCTTTTATCTTATATTGATTCTGTCAACTAGCAGCTGGTCTTTCCTGGATATTTTGGTTCTGGTCATGTTTATTGAGAATTTGTTTTTGCCAGAAAAATCTGCGCCCACTAGATGGATGGTCAGCGAGATCATGAATCATAATAGTTCTCTTTAGTTGGCAGTAGGAGTTAGTGTGTGTAGATGTGCATGCGTATTTTTTTTCTGTCTTAGACCGTTCTTTAATAAACATTTTGTGTGCGTGCGCGTGAGAATTTGTTTGATGCGTATCTGAGGAAGAATTTATTGGATTAGTGTGTGTGTGTGTGTATTTGTTTGATTTAATTATTTGGTTATATCTTCAATAAATGTTGTGTGTGTGTGCGTGTGAGAATTTTATTTGTGCGTGTGTTTATTTATTATATATTTTTATTCTTCCTTACTTTAGAACTTTTTTTTAGATTAAGTTTTTTTTTTTTTGCAATCCAAAAGTAATAATCTTGCAAAAAGAGATTTATTTAAACTAGAGTTTCCAATTATTTTTGCTTTTGTCGATTGCAGAAGAAGCCAATGGTTTAAAAGCAGTTTTAATAAGAAATTTTTGTTACAATACAACCAATTACGCAGTGTGTGCGTCTAGTTGAAATGAATTTTTGCCCCGATTGCAAAAATACATATAGAATTTTAAAAAAGATGAAATACATCCTTACTACTTTATTTGAGAAAAGATGTCTTCCATTTAACTCTTTGTTGTTGTTTTTTTGTTGTTGTATGGATTGTTAAAGATTTCAGCCTTATTATATATTTCTCTTCGTACTGCTTTTTCCTAAGAAGCCTGGATTTTTTCATTATTTCTTATTGATTAATCTCATTGGAAGATTTCACACACTGCTTCATCTTTGGCTCATTATAATTTGAATCTAGCTTACCTGTCTTAAGTAAAAGCTAAGTATAATCATCATCATTTTTAATCATGATCAATCTTTGCAGGATGGTCTCTCCAAGTTTTTCAATCCCTAATATCTCCTCCCCATATCACACCAGAATTTTTTTTTTATTTCAACCATCCAATTTTACATGTGATCTTCCTTTAGGTCTTTTGCAATCTCTTGAGAGAGATCCAATTTAAACTTCAAATGCACATAATCTCCTCTAGCAATATATCCTACCTGCTTTATTTCAATGATGTCAGTGATATCTACTTGTTTTCTCACCTATGTATTTCAGTTTTGATCTCTTCTAGTTGCTTCTAACATACATTTCTCCATATTTTGTTAATGTTTAAAAATGAAGTACTACATCACAAAGGCTCCTCTCTCATAGAGGATCCACAAAAGTAAAGTTACTGCATGTAAAAGATTGTCAGGTGATGATTGATTGAGTGTTTTTCCATTTTTCTTTCATCCTCTATTTAAGAATAGCCAAATATGATCAGTATTAGATGGATAACTAAACTCCCATTTATTTTATTCCAGTGCTGCAATCTATTGTACAATTGAGTAAACAATTGAATGAAAGTGCATCCAGCTCTATTTCATTGATATCCTTGGATGAATTTTTAAGCTTATGGTCTTTGACAGTGAGGAACTTGTATTCACATCTTGCGAACCTACTGGAGTAGAATAAATAATAGCAATTCTTGAATAATGTTTTAAGGTAGTTTCCTGTTGTGGGTGATATATTAATTTAGAAGAATCTTATTGTGTCACATCTCTTACATTAGGAAGCATTTATTTATATGCAAATTTAAGCCTTGTTTTAATTATCAATACATTTACCAATATGTTATTTTGATGTTTTATATTTTTTCTGCATCAGAAATGGGACCTAGGGTAGTACTGAGATAGTTTTGACTCTATTCGTCCCATCTATTTAACATCCTTTTTTAATTTGGTGAGTTTAGTGCATCATAAAGAAGAACTGATTTAAGTTTACAGTATAGTTTTAATTGTGTGGTATGAATAAATTGTATTAAGGGAGGGGGGCAGACACTGGCAAATCACCACTAATATTAATCAAGCGCTTTTGCTTGAACATAAGATTTCCTAGATTAATTATTCTACCTGTCTATTGGCAAGAAACATACAAATATGATATCTTACTTAGCGCTATTTGTGCATATGTAAACATGCACTTTAATTTCCCCATCAAACTTTGGTGACAAATGTTAAAAACAACAATAAAGTGCTTATTAATTATTAGCCGGTTTTAACATTTAAACCATAAATAATATTTGGTAGATCTTTATACAAGTTATAATTATTAATTACGAAATGTAATATTATTATGATTCTTTTGCTTATTTATTTATTATGTATATGAAAAATTTAACTTGATATATATTAAATACAGTAATATTCATATAATTCAACTTATTCTATTAGATATACTTTCAACTATATTCCCTTTGGTCTTTGCAAACTATGTAATGACATAATGTTGAATAATCAAAACAAGACATTATTTTATAACTCCCATAATTTTATTCAGTTTTGCCACAATTCTGTTATTTTGATGTGATGATTGAGGATTCATTAATACTTGATGATTTCTCAAAATTAATTATAGCTTCTTTTATTTTTCATTTATTGTGGCAACATTTAATTTGTATAATATTTTATGTTTTATAGTCAAATTTAAACCTGTATTGACAAGTTTTATTGTGATCAAATATATAGATGCTGAAGGTCTATTTTCCTCTTTTCCTAATTGTTTATCTTTTTGAACTTTTTTATATAAAAGCATATGTTCTTTTATTCTTTTTTCTAATGTGCATCTAGACTTTCTGTTAGTTTATGAGAAAAATTTATAATGGTTTGTGTCACATTGGTTTTTTTTTTTGACAAATAATACAAATAGATTAATTAACAATGCTAAAAGCAAAAATTTAAGTTCGAATCAAAACTTCATTATGTTTAAGTTAATACATGAATGTTGCTTTTAATACATCGGAGAGTCTAGATGTACATTAGAATAAAAGAACATATGCTTTTATATAAAAAAGTTCAAAAAGATAAACAATTAGGAAAAGATGAAAATAGACCTTCAGAATCTGTTATATTTGATCACAATAAAATTTGTAAATATGGTTTAAATTTGATTATAAAAACGTAAAAATTATACAAATTGAATGTTGCCGCAATAAACAAAAAATAAAAAAAGCTATATTAATGTTGAGAAATTGTCAAATGTTAATGTATCCTCAATCATCACACATTAAAATAACAGAATTGTGGGAGAATTGAATAGAATTGTGGGAGTTATAAAATAAAGTCTCATTTTGATTATTCAACATTATATCATTATAGAGTTGACAAAGACTAAAAGGAATATAGTTGAAAGTACTTCTAACAGAATAAATTGAATTATATTAATATTATTGTGTCTATTATATATGAATTTGAATTTTATATATATTTCAAAGAAATACAGGCATCAAAATTAATATTTTAATATATATATTAAACCGAGTTCTTCTGAATAAATTACCATATTAGTTAGGTTTGAATACCTTTTATAATAACTTTTGGAATCTAAACTTTAATCTGCTTATTATTACACTTTACTGCATAACTCTTGGTAAGTATTCTTTTAGATCTTTAATACTAAGGGAATGGACCAGCCCTTCAATCAGAGGGGAGAGTACTATTGGTCAGATCAAGCTATACAAAGTATTACATGACCATATTTGCTGACCATGGTTCACCTCAATGGCTGGAATTAAAACCCTGCCATCTAAAACATTTTATTTGTTTTGAGGATCAAGCTCAGGTGGCAGCCAACCATATGTTATATAGTCAGCATACTTCAAATAATAGGCACACACAATCCAGCACTTGATATATCCCAAGCTACTCTTAAATCCGGGTCCAGCACATTCATTTAACACATAAAAAAATAACTATACACTTAAATTGCTGGTGATGCAGTGACAAGAGAGAGAGAGAGAGAGAGAGAGAGAGAGAGAGAGAGAGAGAGAGAGAGAGAGAGAGAGAGAGAGAGAATAATATTTAACCAAACATTAATATTTATTCAAGCACACACATATAAAAAACATATATATATATATATAATTACTCAGACTAAATTTTATAATCCTTCATTAATTAAAGTTCATTTTATTTAAAATAAAGTGTCTATAGACAGTGATCAAAATATATTTACCCAGATTTTCATTGGATGTCAATTTTTAATCGGTCGGCTTTTTGGTCTCCATCGATAGTGCTAGGACTTGCTTTCCACAATGTGACTCAATAATGGGAGAGGGGGGATAGAGACTAGTGGTAGCATCTATTTTATGATTTCAGCATTGGTTCCAGGTAAAGACAATTAACTCTAGCAGAGGATTCTGGGGATCTGAAGTTCACTTGAATACTTCTAAATGTTGCTAGATCTGTGGTTTTTGCATGAATGTTGACCACAGCAGTAATGGATTGGCTTACTACTGCATTTACAGTTTCTAAATATCTGGATCTCTGGTTGTTTGGATTCTCGATGAAAAACTATGAGTCTGCATTCTGTCAGAATTGAATAATAGAAATCTGAAATGAATTACAGATTGAAGGCCAGACTGATTTACAGACTCAAGAGTGAAATGATCTAATAGATGGCAGACCTGACTAAATAACAATAGGCCATAGCAACTTTATGTACTTTTTCTCTCTCATTGTTTTAATTACTTATTATAGTTTTTTAATTTTGATTGTACCTTAAGTCTGTTTTTTTTTAAATTATTTTTTACATTTCATTAATCTAATTGATTTTTACATTCCATATTAGCTAATCTTTTTTTAGATTAATCTACTATTGCTTTTATGAGATAGTTTACATGTTTTTCTTTTAATCAATTCAATCAGTAATCTTTTAAACCAATTAACATTTTCAAGTTTTCTTTTACAAACAAATTTTATTCTAACTTTTTATATTTACTTATTTTAAAAAGGAGAAAGTTTTTAAATTTCTTGATTTTAGATTACCCCCAACCCCCTCAATATTAAAACTATTTTTTTTTAAAAAAAATATAATGCAATCTTTTTTATTTATTTTCAAAACTATGTTTTAAAAACACTCCTCAATTAATTATAACATTTTGACTATTCTTGTCTATTTGGTTTTTTTTTAAAATAACTCTGATCTTATATTTTGAATTATAAAACATGTAACACACATATATATATATATATGAGTTTTACAATATATCTCGCTAGCGTTACATCACACCCACCCTCCATTTGAGAGGTAAAATGTGTCAGTTTGATCCATTTTAGCTCTGACATTTTATTTTTAACTATTCTGTTTGATTTTTTGATTTTTTATTTATTTAATGTTTTTCTACCAAATAAGTTCCAATTGCATACAGATCAACAAATGACAGAGGATAACCTTTTTACGCTACTCTATCCCAACAAACAATTGCATACAGATCAACAAATGACAGAGGATAACCTTTTTATGCTACTCTATCCCAACAGGCTGTAATCTATGTTGACTGCCAATGATTGTCATATATGATGACCACTAGGGACAACATGCATTTTTCCAATGTGGACAAAGAAGGTAAATGCCATGAATGGGAGAACATGTCTTATATCCAACTTACACAATAAAAAAGTACTTTAACTTTATTACTATGCTGGAATTTTTTTACCAGTGGGTTGAATGAGTCTTTGACTTTCTCCAATGGATCTGCATCCTAGAAAAATATGGGGTTACTGTGAATGGCAGTATTCATCCACTGACCATTTAGCTTATGCAAAAACAAGATTTATTATAACATGTTGGAATTTATCTCCCAACAAACTGATTTACGACTTATGCTGGATATTTTTCCAGTGCACACGTTTTTAGATAGGGGACTGGGACTCCCAGGATATCAGATATGTCCAGGTCCTTTCCATTGGATTCTCATCCTATCGGACTATTCCTCCCATTTTATGCCCATTATGAGTCCTAAGTTCATATAGCGACAGCCTACATTTAACCTCTACCAACTTTTATCTGCAGCTTCTCCCCTTCCATGACTCTATCAATCTAAACACAATTTACACTCACTTGAAAGATTATTCTGCAATATTTTATTTATTTTATTATTGATTTCATATTTATTATATGCTTTATTCAACTTATTTATTTTTATTTTTGTGTTTTGATTCTCTACGAAAAAACCGTTTATTTTATTATCGTATATTTACGCTAAAACTATTATTATTTTATTTTATTCTATACAACAAATTCTTTTTTCATTTTCATTTATCATATATCAACTCTAATACAAAAACAGTTATTTTATTTATATACCCTTTTATTGCCATTATCAGGTATTCATTTTCTATATTTTTATTTTACTCTTATTTCCTTTACATTTTATTTTATTTGTTTAATTTTATTTTTATTTCTGTAATCATGTACAAAACAGATTTTTTTTTGCTACCTAAAAATCCATGCAATTAACATGACTTCCCCCCTATCGTTGTCAGGTGGTATTTTTATTTTCATTATTTTTTTTTCTATTTTTAAATCAACTGCAGTGTTCGAGAGACTCCAAACCCCTAGTAATAAATTATTTATCATTTCTGATCATATTTTCTACTCTCCTCCCCCTTTTTTATAATACATACTCTTTTTTATTCTTTTTATTTTATGTTTTTAACTATTATTAATTATATATGTAATATTACAATTTTCTTGCTGTGGTCTTCTCACACTGCTCACTGATTTTAATGCTTATTATCTACACAACTTAGCATTTAATTTAAATTTTAGTTTTGAACTTATTTTTTCCAATTGTAATTACAATTTTACATTAACTTTGATTATGCTGAGTCAATTTATGGCACTTTGGCTTCCATGGTGGATAGTGTTTAAACTGGGTCCCTTCAAATAAATTACCATATTAATTAGATTTGAATACCTTTTATAATAACTTTTGGAATCTAAACTTTAATATGCTTATTATTACACTTACTACATAACGCTTGGTAATTATTCTTTTAGATCTTTACTACTATGGTAATGGACCAACCCTTCAAGAAGAAGGGGGAATACCATTAATAGCATAGCCACCAATGATACTGATGGTCAGATCAAGCTATACAAAGCATAATGACCATATTTGCTGACAGTGGCCCACATCGGCTGCTGGAATCAAATCCCTGCCATCCAAAGCATTTTATTTGTTTTGAGGATCAAAATCTGGTGTCAACCAATCATATGTTATATAGTTGGCATGCTTCAGATGACAGGCACACAATCCGGTGCTTGACATATCCCAGGCTCACTCATACTCTTAAATCAGGGTCCAGCACATTCATTTAACACATAAAAAATAACTATACACTTAAATTACTGGTGACACAATGACAAGAGAAAGAAAGAATAATATTTAAGCAAGCATGCTATTTATTCAAACACACACATTTGTAATGTAACACAATAATATTGAAATTTATATATAAAGAAACATATAAGTAATTTCTCAGGTTAAATTTTATAGTCCTTTATTAATTAAAGTCCATTTCATTTAAAATAAAGTGTCTATACATAATGATAAAAATATATTTACCTAGGTTTTCAATGATTGTCAATTTCCAACCGGTTGGCCTTTTGGTCTCCACCAATGGTTCAAGGGCTTGTTTTCCTTTCTGTGATTCGACAATGGGAGAGGAGGAGAAAGAGTAGCAGCAGCATCTATTTTATGATTTCAGCATTGGTTCCAGATAAAGACAGTTAACTTTAGAAGAGGATCCTGTGGGCCTGAAGTTTACACAAATACTTCTAAATTTGTCTAGAAATGCATGTTGCTAGATCTGTGGCTTTTGCATGGATGTTGACCACAGCATTAATTGATTGGCTTACTACTGTGTTTACAGATTCCGAATATCTGGATCTCTTGTTGTTTGAATTCCCAATGAAGAACTCTGAATCTGCATTCTGTACAAACTGAATAATAGCAATTCGAACTGAATTACAGATTGAAGATTAGACCGATTTACAGACTCGGAATTATCTAACAGGTTGCAGACCTGGTTAAATAACAATAGGCTATTGTTATTTTATATACTTTTTCTCTCTCATTGTTTTAATTCCTTATTATAGTTATTTAATTTTGATTGTATCTTAAATCTGTTTTTTCTTAATTAATATTTACATATCATTAATCTAAAACTTTATTCACTTTTAAAATAAAATATAACACTTTTTTTTAAAAAAAAAAAAACAACTACATTTTAAAATCACTCCCATTCTCATCTATTTAATTTTTCTTTTTTAAAAAATAAATCTGATCATATATTTTGAATTATAAAACATCTAATTCATATATGTGAGTTTTACAATCATATCTCGCTAGCATTACAATATATATATAATACTACTATCACATGATCACTTATTTCCTAAGCTAGCACATAACTATTATTTAAACAGGCAAAACTCTCCATACAGTAGTGCCACTCAGTGCCAACCAGAGTAATCAATGGATGCCAGAAGGCTTGTGCATAAAATTCCCATCTAGTGCCTATTCATCCAATATCCCCAGACTAGTTTCTCGCTTGTGGCCTTCGTCAGTGAGGAGCTTTGGATCTGAGAGCACTGCACATAGATCTTAGCACTGACGAAGGCCACAAGCCAAAAACTAGTCTGGAGATATTGGATGAGTAGGCACTAGATGGGGATTTTATGCACAAGCCTTCTGACATCCATTGATTACTCTGGTTGGCACTGAGTGGTGCTACTGTATGGAGAGTTTTGCCTGTTTAAATAATATTACTAGCGTTAATTTTGACTTACACACTATTTAGAAATTTTTCTTTCCAATCTACATTATCAGTAATCTGAAAATCAACTAATACCCTTTCTCCAGAGACATCCTTACATATAGATATAATAAAGTAAATGTAAAATTATGGTTGGACTATCATATTCATGACATTTAATTCCTATGCTCCCTGTTAATAATCTAAATCCATGAATAGTACTTAACACTATATAATATTTATTTTAAACAAATATGCTATATACAATAAAGTAGTTTTAGCATATATGTATACCCACGATATATTTATACATCCAAGTGTTTTAATTTAAAAATTATATATACTTATTAAGGCAACAATAAAAATAATTAATAAAAGACAGAATTTGCACAGTTTAGCATAGATTTGTGTTACGATTTTCCAAAGTTTGTTATATGGATATATTTCTTTGTTTAAAATTTTCCAGACCAAAGGAATACGTTTTACAAAAATTTTCATTTGTCATGTGACTTTAGATTTAGACATAACTAAACATCTATCCAGAAATGATGGTTAGACTTTACAGTTTTTTAATTACAACCAATTTTATTTAAGGAGTTTGAATGTTTTTAAAATTGGTCATATATATATAAACAAAATTCACTAGAAAAACTATTCAAGATGGCGGATGAAGCCGTAAACTAGATATAGCAAAGAAATTATTATTTTTTAATTTTGTAGAGTTTTTTTAGTGAATTTTATTTATTATATATATATTATTTAAACTATCATTGCTTTGATATCCATATCTCATAAAAGGTATGACTAGTTATGGATATTTAAATAAAAATTATTAAATAATACTTAATATTTATATTGCTGATTGGCTAAAATATCCAAACTCCAAATTAAATTAGTTGTAATTAAGATATCATCATTACTATTATCATTTTCAATAATTATTGATCCAGTTCAGAATGAAGATCTTTTCGAACTTAACCAGGTTTTTTAATATGTAGCCTACCATCTCCACATATACCATTAACCTTGCTTATTTCATCCATTCACCTTATATGTGTCTTTTTTAGACCTTTTACAACTTGCTTGGATCCTATTTAAGATGTCAACTGACCATTTATTTCTCACATAATCACCATTTCATATGCTTACATATGCTGTTGATAAGAGTACCAAACTCTCTATACAGTAGTGACACCAATTGCAAGCTTTCATAATCAATGGATGCAGAAAGGTTTGTCCATAAAAACCTATTTAGTGCCTACTCATCCAAAATCCCCAGACTAGTTTTTAGCTTGTGGCTTTCATGGGGATTCTTGGATTTGACAGCACTGCACCTAGATCTTAGAATCTAATGCAACCCTCCAGCAGCCACTTTTTTTCCTATTTGGTTAACTATAAAGTCCATAGGATAATGGTGACTATGGTTTTTGGAAAAACCAAAGACACTCAAATGTATAGATGCTGAAATGAGTTCAGATCTGTATGACTATACAAGCAAATGAGTTTGGGTTGGAAACATTATGATGCTTTCATCTTGGGTTCCTAGCTTTATTGTTAGCCAAATAGATAAAAAGTGGTTGCTGGAGGGTTGCATTACATCCTAAGATCTAGGAGCAATGCTATCAAATTCACAGCTTCTTACCAATGAAGGCCACAAGTTAAAAACTAGTCTGGGGATGTTGGATGAGTAAGCATTAGATAGGAATTTCGTGCCCAATTGATTATGAAAGCTTGCACTTGGTGGCACTACTGCATGGAGAGTTTGATACTCTTCTTGTCATTTATTACTTATCTCTTTCTACCAATATGTCCAGCCCAGCTCCATTTAGACATATATTTACAAATTTCTCTGTGATTATTCCAATATAAATTTCTACTTCATGTGGAGAACAAGGATTTCTCATGAAACAAATGTTTAGAGAGACAGTTTGGTTTGCAAAATATTATATTGAGCAGTAGTCCAAGATTTATAACAAGTTTTGAAGAAATGTGTTGTAAATTTGAAAGATTAGATTGGTTACAAATATTTGTCATGCACTTTAGTTATTTTATTGTGTACAGACACACATATATATATATATTGAAATAGAATATACATATTAGAAGGTTAGTTAAAAGACAAATCTCTAACTTTATAATACTTAATGTTATTAGAAATAAATGTATATAAAAAAAAATTAAGTAAAAAATCAAATTATCAACTTCCCCCTTCTCCAATTAGGAAATTATAATAATTAATAATTATGGCTGATCAAATAATCTTTATGAGATTATACTTTTTCACTTTTTTTAGAAATAAGAACCTAGATTTATAGATATTTTAGAAATAGTCATTTCCAATATTTTTAAATGGAAACTTGAAGAGTATAAATACCTATATTCTATTGTGTGTTTCTGTGTGTGTTATTCATTTTTGATTTTTGGGGTAACCCTACATTTAGATGTCTTATGGAGTTCTTTTTTGAATCTTTGTGTGTTGTTAACTCAACACAGTGTTTATTTCTTTATTTTGTATTTTTTCTGAAATATTAATTAACAGGGTTTTTTTTTTTAATATATTGCATCTTTCATCATTTATATCTTACTATGCTGTAATCATGTTATCTATTATAATATTATATTCTACTGCTATTCTTACAACCTTATGTAGAGCATTGTCTGACCATCTAGTGTTTGTTTATGTCACAATATTTTGTCCAATGCTTGCATAATACAAATAGATTTTATTATATAACCAGACTGCACCTGGGATATGTAAAGCCTAGTGATTTTAGGTTTAACAAATATTTTTCTGAGATTTAATATAAATTAAACAAAAGATTTCAATATATATGAAATGTAGCCAGCCAGAAGGCCAAAGTTTTGACTTCAATTATACGCTAACGAAAACTAAATGCAAATACGGTACTAAAGTAACTTTTTCCACTCTTACTGTATATCTCATTTCAAACATGAATTTATGTATTGGGATTTCATTTTCTTTGTGATTTAAATATTATATCTCTGCAGTTTAAAGTCCTTGTATTAATTTAATTCTGAGCATTTTTTATTAATTCTTCGCATCAACATAATAATACACTAACGAAAATTAAATGTGTAAATACATTATTATAGCATCTATTTTTTCCCGTTCACTAAATATCACATTTCAAACATGAATTTGTGTACTGTAATAACATTTTCTTTATGTTAAATACAATACCTCGATAATTAAAAACTTTTTTTGAAAATTTTTTTGGTGGCGGGGACCATCGTTACTGCAGAATTGGTTGCGTTATCTTTTTTTTTTTTTTAAGATTTAATGTAAATTAAACAAACCATTTTAATATTATATAAATAAATTTCCAAATTTTAATAAAGCTAAATTAAAATTTACATTTTTAAATATTTGCTAGCTTTATGACTTGAAATATATATTTACTGGAGGGCCCTCTGAATAAAAAATTAAATTTTGTTTTGATAGTCATGCATAAGGTTTTTTCAATTTTATTAATAGTTATACCATTAATTAATGCCAGAACCTGGTCCTGTAAAGGATCATGTCTTTTTTTGATTGGATGTTTTAACAATTTTTTTTAAGATTAATGTAAATATGTTTTTTTATTAAACATGGCTAATTTATGAAATTTTATTCACATTGCTAAGTGTGCCATTCATCTGAACTATATTAGGAAATTGACAGATCATGAAAACACAGAGTGCTTTAACGTTGAATTATGACTCTGTTTGTGGTTGTTTCTACAGCTGGATGTGAATCTTCACAATGAAATATATACTGCATCCTTGTAGTTAAGAGCACTCATGCTGATTTTTTCCCTGCATTTTTTATTTAATGGCAGAATTGCTTCCATTGTATAAATATAGTGGTTGTAACATCATTGGACAAACATTCATTCACCAATCAGACAACAGAGAAGTTACAGACTTTATATATAAGTTCAACATTTTTCAGATGTCTTTATTTATGTTTCAGAAATATATAATAGTATAGAAGTTTTAAGTAATTTATATAATCAAATGTGAGTAAATCTTATTTTGTTGTAATATTTTATATAAATACAATTTGTACACATTTGTACACCTTACTTCAAACATTTTTTAGCAAATAATTTTTTATTGTATACATACCCACATAATCTGACATTTTGACTGTCTTGCAGAAAGCTATGATATAATGACAAAATAAAATAAGTATATATATATTTTATTATATTATTTATATAGTTTTTTATTTTGTCATTATATCTTAGCTCTGAGGAAGACTGCAGGACAGTTGAAACATTAGATTGTGTGTGTATGTACATACAATTTTTTTTTTTTTGCTAAAAAGTGTTTGTAGTAAGATATACAAATTGCATTTATATAATGTTACAATTAATAATCTTTTAAATATAATGTCGTTTTTCCTTTTTTCAGGTGATGTAACCTTTCGGGAGTTTAACTTCACAGTAGAGCCGAGTGATATTGTGGTACCAAAGTATCATTCAGCAATACTCAATTGCTCCGCTTGGGGTTACCCAGCTCCGACAATAGGATGGAAAAGAGATGTGTTTTTAAGTGCGACTGGTGATCATAAAAGGTACATCTAATTTATCTGTCCTTTCTTTCATATATAAAAAAATTAAATTGATAAAAAAATCCTTTTTTTAAATTTTGATATATATTAGCTTTTTGTTATAATGACTGACTGGGAATTTGAACCCAAAATTAAACGAATTTTACCATCAACTGAAATGAATTATTTTTTTCCATTATTAAACCACTAAATATCACATAATTAGCATTTCCTATGGTTACACACACTGTTAAAACAGTGACAGATCATCTATACAGTAGTGCCACCCAGTGCAAGCTATAGTAACTGATCAATACAAAAAGGTTAGTGCATAAAATCTATATTAAGTGCCTAATCATCCAATATCTTCAGACTAGTTTCTAGCTTGTGTTTTTTTATCAGTAAGGATTTTTGAATCTGAGAGTAATTCATTTAGATTTTAGAATCTAATGCAACCCTCCAGGCGCCACCTTTTGCCTATTTAGTGAACTATAAAGCTATGAGTCCAAAATGAAAATTAAAAATGTTTCCAATCCAAGCTTATTCATTTATATAGTCATTATCTGCTTTTAGTTTGGAGCCATAGCTTTATAATTAAGTAAAAAGATAAAAAATGGCTTCTGGACAGTTGTATTCCCCAAGATGTAAGAGAAATGCTGTCAGATCCAAAGCTCCTCTTTGATGAAAGCCACAAGCTAGAACCTAGTCTGGGGATATTGAATGAGTAGTCACTAGATAAGCATTTTATGAACAAATCTTCTTACATCCATTGATTACTATGACTTGCACTAGGTGGCACTGTGTGGAGAGTTTGACACCGTTTGATATTTATATTATATTAACGCAATTAATTGACCAATTGTCAACAAATGACATGATGTTAGCATATAGTAATTATTGGCAATTGCACAGAAAAATGAGTAGTTAGAAAACTTTATTGAATCTTCATCAAAATTACAGGAAGAACTACTGGTATCATCGATGTTGGGGAATGTCTCAATTTGGACAAAATCTGAAAGATAAAATTATGGAACATAATCTTGAATAGAAAATAATGTTGACATCTTACATGTAATCAGACAAATTGTTTGCTAATCTTATAACAACATCTTGTAAGAACATTTTATGTTTTCAGAAAGGGTGTTAGTGCTGGGAAAGATGAAATGAAGCAATATAGCCAGCTTTACCTGCTTCCCCCATTGTGTTTTCCAGAAAGAGAGAGAGAGAGAGGTTTTCCTCATCTACATCATTTGGTGCTCCTAAATCACCAAAAGATGCTTTGTTTATACATTGTCAGATGAACAGCAATCCAACATTATGTCACAATACCTTTCATTTTATCTTGTTATTGGGCATTTTGTGTGTCATATTACCATTGTCAATCTTCATCATAAGAATAATCATGGATAATAATACTTATTTATTTAGAGTTATATGGTAATTGAATGTATACATTCATGAATGCACACACCTAGGTTTGTAGATACATATGTATGTCTCTTTTAATCTCATTTTATTAATCCATTATTTTTTCATAATGGTATTATTTTATTTTTTGCAATAGATTTATTTGTATTTATATCTTGATGTGTATAGTTTCTAAACTAAATTATAATCTATATATATTAATCATTAAAATCAGTCAACACTTAAAACAATATCAATAACAATCATCAATCTCAAACTGTTGTCAAGGCAACTTCCTTTTACCTATAGTTTTAAATGTAACCAATCAAGGCTAAGAACGATTAATTTTCCATGCATGTTGTCTTCCATTTAAATAGGAGTTGTGGCTATTTTTTTGTTGCCTAAAAATGGGATTTTCCAAATAACTTAATTTAATAAAAAAAATTATTATTTTTTTTTTTTAAAAAAAAAAGAATTTGTGTGAAAGTGAAAAAAAGCTTATATATAATCCGATTTTACTACAAAAAATGTGAATTAAAAAATTCTTAGTTTTTAATGCATAAAATTAGATGCACACAAAAAACAATATTTTTAAGTGTTGTGCACATAATGTTTCATTTTTGTAGTTATATATAAAAGCAATAAAAATAAATTTAAATAATAGCTAGAAATATATGAAAGCACTTAATCTTTTCTCTCATGGTATATAACATGGCTAGCAATGGTGAAATTGTTAGAACTGGGGATTTAAACTTTAATGCTTTCTTAGTTTTAATTACTTCTGCCACCTTCAGAAAAAAATGAAAAACTCAAGTATAAAATTTTGGCTTAAAATGCGACCATCCAATGCCAAATTAGACTAATTTTTTTCAGGTTTTGGTAAATTTGATAGAATTATATGACATTGCATGGTGACTTTTTTACAACCCAACAATTAATGCCATGATGGCAAATCATATTGCAGATTACAAAAGAATTGAAAATATCTGCACTGTATGTATATAGGTTTGCGCTATAGTTGTAAAATAATTCATTTTCTGAGTAAATTTAAAGAATTAATAGCTGTTATAAAAAATGAATATAAAAGGTTGTTATATTTCGCCTTACCTTCAAATGAGTGACTAGTCCAGATTTCATCTTATCTTGATCAAATTGAGCATTAATTGCCGTGGATCAATGGATGGAATTATCTATTTGTATATCCATTGATCCATGTTGATGAATGCTCAATCCATTCAAGATAAGAATGGAATCTGGAGTAATGGATTATTTGAAGGCATGGTGAATATAGAAATAGATAACATCCAATATAGTGATCCAATCATGATAGAATGGAATCTGGATTAGCCCATTATTTGAAGGTAAGGTGATATAAAACAAAGGATCATGATAGGATGGAATCTGGATTAGTCCATTATTTGAAAGCCAAGGTGATATAAAACAAAGGTGTATTTAAAACTAACTTTTAATGCTATACACTTTTGTTAAACCTCCAAAAGACCTCATTAGGATGATTCTGGAGTATGTGATGGTGCCACTGTGTTTTGTCTTTAAATCACACTTTTGTAGCTATCTTTATTGCTATTTACTTGGTTGTCTTTAAATCACACTTTTGTAGCTATCTTTATTGCTATTTACTTGGTTTGATATTTATTTGGCAGTAAAAACAAATTAAAATAATATTGATTTATTAATTCCAAAAAACCCCCACGAGATGTCATTATTGTAGAGAGAAATTTCTTTCAAATGAGCTGACAACAATCTACAACAGTGTATTCAACCACCTGGGCCGCAGAAGTTGTATGTCGGTTCACAGCTAGACTGCAAGAAAGCTTGTAATAACAAAATAATAAGATTTTAAACTTTTAATTAATATGAACAATTTTTATTTATTTTTTCATCACATTTATTAAAAAAAAAGAAACAGAACAAAAATACCACAAAATCTAATCAATCATACATAAATTAATTTGTTTTTCTATTTATCACAGATGTTTATGGGGGGGGGTAGAACGTTTTTTATTACACAAACTCCAGTTGTCTATTGATAGCCAATCACGGCTTGCTTGTCAGCGTTGTTAAAACAATAAAATGTAATGTGACTTTTTTTGATCTCTTAAATTTTTCTACTCTCTCTTTTAATATTTCATTTTTAGTGGGTTTTTTTTTTTTTGGCTATAAGGCTTATTACCCCTTTTTTTAAAAATCAAAAAATCAAAACCAAAAATTAAGTTCTGTTTCTAACTTTTGCAAAGTATTTCTCAATACACCCCCACCACCCCAAAATATAGTAAGATCAAAACTTTTGACTTTTTCAAGTTTCGTTTTCTTTTTTTTTTGTTTAAAAATACGACCACTTTTTTTTGGCCTATAAGGCAATATTTTTTTTAGGTTTTATTTGTATACCATTAAAATACTAAAACTTTTATTTTTAAAACCAATTTCTGTTACCTTTTTTTTAAAAATAAAAACAAACAAAAATAACTTTGGTGTTTATCTTTTGTCTCAGTGTTGACAACGTATTTCTCAAACCCCCCCAATAAAAATTTATCTGTAAACTTCTGCTGGTCCATGAAATCTTATCCTTACTTTTACCGGTCCGCAGGTGTGAAAAGGTTGAAGACCATTGATCTACAACATTACTGATTGATAGTTTCAAGTTCTCTCCACAAGAGAGCACTTGCAAGAGTTTTGAGTATATTTATTTTTTTGTTAGATTTCAAAAATAAAAACATTTATTTTTCATAATATATTGATGTAATATTTTTTTAGAAGAATAATATGACTAGATTCAGATTCTATTCAAAAATATTTATTTTTAGAAGATATAAAAAATCAATAACATATGGCTACAACTTGTATTTGGCCAAAAAAGAATTGTTTTCATTGACTGCAGCAAATTTATTTTTGTAATTTTTTTAAAAATTATAAATAGTATTCTAAATTTTAAATAGAATTTCATTGACTTTAAGTAGTCCAAATAATAATTCATTTGGTCTTTACAAATTAAGTTACAACACAGTGAGTTAAATGTTCAATAAGAACAAAGGTTTTGATTATTACGAATCTTGTTTCCTATTTAAGTTTAATTTTTTTTCTATATTTACAAAATTGAAGTAATATTTTTAAAAATAATTTGTTTGTAAACATACATTTCTGGTAAATTACTGAAAATTTCTGTAAATATAATAAAGAATAAAAGGTAAATGTGATTAAATTAAAAGTTATAAATTTGATCCAATCTACTACTAGGAATTTTCAAGAATATATGAATAACTAAAGAGTTAAAGCCTATAAACACAAATCAATAACAGTAATATATATAATATATTAAGTAAACTAGTGGATGTTAAGTTGTAAACAAAAGTTATTTAACAGAAAATCTCCAGTCATTCAAGTCTACTACAAACAACATTGATTTGATTTAGTTCATAGGAATGACCATATATCTTCATATTGTTAATTGAATAAAGATTTTTGCTGTTATTATTTTGATTTATTCACAATGTATGTGTTAAGTAGTTTATGTTATATTGTAATTTGTTATTATTTGAAAATACAGAGATCTTACTATATAGGTCAAATATTTTTTAAATAATCTCTCAGAACAAAAGTCTTTTTTCACATTCCTTTAGATGATCAGTATTGAATGAGAAAACACTTCTCATGAGTTTTTCCGACTACTGAACAGTAAAAGTTTAAGCCATTTTCCAGAATAACTGTCACTTATTTAATAAACAATGATTAGATTGTAAGTGCGATTCCCACAAAAAAGTGAAGCTTAGTATTATTATAAGAATTATCAGGCTTGGCACTTTCGGGGAACTTAGATCTCCATATTCCTAACCTATCATGGGAGGGTCAGCTTACATCAAGATTTTAAGTGATGTTTAACAGTAATTTATGCCAAATTTATTCAAATTGTTGTTCATATAGATCACTTTCTGGAGATTGCAAAGTATGATTTTTTTCATTTTATTGCATACTTGTCATTTGCAATGAAGCACGCCTTCTTTATTTTTTATTTCGTATCATTACGCTCAGTGCACAATGCCCTAGCCAAAGTGGGTTTGAACACGTGGCCTGTTGTTTTTTGGTGCTTGAAAAATATGGATTTGTTTTCAGTATTGTTTATCTCCTGTATAAATAGTGATGTTGAGATGTTCTGGTGGTGATGTTGGCATGAGTTTCTCCATAATATGCTGCTCTACATCCATTGGTTGGGCATGAAAGTTTATAAACTGCTTGGGCTATTTGATTAGTGGGTATTTTGTTTTTGGTTAGAAACAATAAACCAAGAATGCTGCTACCACACATACCATCAATTTCTAGGAAATATTATAAAGTATTTGCTGAGTCCTTCAAATTGGGATTCCACACACCACCTTCATCAAACAGACTGATAAACAATACCAAAGATAAAATACCCAGAGATCAAATAGCCCAAGCAGTTTATAAAATGGCATGCCCAACCAATGGATGTAGAGCAGCATATTATGGAGAGACCCATGCCAACATCACCACCAGAACATCTCAACATTCACTATTTATACAGGAGAGCTTTAAACAATACTGAAAACAAATCCATATTCTTTGAGCACCAAAAAACAACAGGCCACATGTTCAAACCCATTTTTAGCTAGGGCACTGTGCACAGAGCGTAATGATACAAAACAAAAACTAAAGGTGTGCTTTGCAATCTCCAGAAAGTGGTCTATATGAAAGAAAATTTGAATAAATTTTGCATAAATTACCACCAAACATCGCTTAAAATCTCATTGTAAGCCAATACTACCAGGATAAGCTATGAATATTGAAACAAGTTTCCTGAAAATGCTAAGCCTGATAATTCTTATAATAATACTAAGCTTCACTTTTTTGCATAAAGTGCAATTTAAAGCTTACCATTTTTCGAAGGTGAAGTACAAACAAGGACTTTATTTCAATAATTAGATTGCTTTGTTCACATGAATTCAAACTGGATGTGCTAACCATTATGCCTAGATAGATCGTATATCATATATAATCAACACAAAGGCTTATATTAAAATCAGAAGCGGTTTAAGTGTAATTCTTAATCTGGCAAAATTTTTAATCTAGGAAGTGATTAGAGGATATCTAATTAAAATTTATCCAATAATTATTAACAAGACGTTTTAGTTGAAAATTTGGTGCTTCTGAACTAAAGAAGAATGAATCTAAGGAAAATGAGAAAACTTTCTGGAAAGTTTGTTTTGGATTGAAAGATTGTCATTCTATCTATCCATCTGCCTATCTACTTCTACTTACCTGCTAATTGACCAAACTAATGAACTATCTATCTACTGACCAATTGGCTGTCCTGCCTGCCTCTATCTATCTATCTATCTATCTATCTATCTATCTATCTATCTATCTATCTATCTATCTATCTATCTATCTATCTATCTATCTATCTATCTATCTGTCTGTCTGTCTGTCTGTCTGTCTGTCTGTCTGTCTGTCTGTCTGTCTGTCTGTCTGCATCCATCATCTATCCATCCATCCATCTATCTGTTTGTCTGTGTCCATCTATCCATCTATCTATATATTTATCTATGTTCATCCATCTGTCTGTACATATACCTATCCATCTATCTTTATTTCATCAATCTATTTGTCTGCCTGTTCTCTCTCTCACCATCTTTATATAAATAGATAAATTATGAGTTCTAGGAGAGGTAGAATATTCTTGAGACATTTTCATTCTTTTCATTATTGTTTTTATTTTTTTTATTTTATGCAAGTTAGGATACGGTAATTACAAAAATTGCTTTACAGGGTAAGATAATAAGTATGTTTGTATTTCTCAGGTATATAGTATCAACCAAAATATGTAATATTCTGAATTAGCGTCAGCTCAGCATGTATTTCAAAGATTTTTCAAGAATCAAGGGGATAGACTTCAGTTTAATACAGGGATAGAATGGCATTTTCTAGGGTTAATAGTTCCTCTCAAAACTCGACTTGTCTCTTCTGGTGTTTGAAACCAAATGATCTCATAGCTACTAATTATTTGTTATTTATATTATATATAACGAATGTTCTCTGGAGCAACCTGGAAAGCAAACAGATAAAAGGTTGTTTTGGTGTAATATCATTTGTATGATGACCAGGACTTTGACATTCATTTTATCGTATATAATAAGATAAATCTTTAGTTTAGCCAGGGCATGCAAGACTTTCTGTCTGGATGCAATTTTTTGTTTATACCGCATTCCCTTCCCAATGTAAACCAAAAAACTAGAAAACATTTTGTTGGAGTCTGTCAGTTTTTGAAAATAAATGTTTATTACCTTTCTGTAAATAAAAAAAGTCTTCTAAGAGTCATATGATACTTTATTTGATACAGCTTAGATCTAATCTACTAAGATTACAAACATAAGTACTTGGCCTAGTATTAAATTAAATTGCTGACAAGCAAAAAAGCTCCAGCTTATTTTTTGGCATAAAAAGGGTCATAAAGCATAATATTTTTTTAAAGATATTAATAGCGAAGTAGTGTTCATAGTCAAAGCTATCTGTTAATATTTGAGACTACTTGGTCCTAGTGGATAGATTACTGTTAATAATCTACCATAACGTTGAAAAGAAGTAGATTACTCCTGCCTGGCCTATTTCTTAAAACAAACATTTCTAGGAATATAAATGGAAACTAATGATTTTGTGGAGTGAAACCACTATTACTTTCTCTGAGGGTAGCTAATCTTTTGATTTAATTATTATTCTTTGTTAATTTTAATCTACAGGATTTTATTTGTTTTTATTTATATATGGTTGCTTATATAAACAGTCAAAGTTCTGTACTTACAGGCTTACTTTATAATATTGTGGAAATCTAAGTGTTACATTCCTCGGGATTTCTTATTTTTGCAATGACTCTGACTTATCTATATTATAAACCTTTGATTATGGTTTGTTTTTAATGTAAATGGCAACAAATATGAGTGTTCTTTGTGGGAAGTCAGTATTCACAAATAAGGTTGAAAGGTGAAATGTGAGGTGGTGTGATGTTTTTCCTTCCCCCCAAAAAAAAAACAAAAAAACCACCAAAACACAACCCCCCCCCACCTCCCTCCCCCCAATAGTGACAAACTCTACAGTAGCGACACCCAGTGGTAAACATAGGAAATGGTGAACAAGTGATGTTAAAAATTGAAAATTCAATTCCATTCAAGAAATATTTCTAATCATCCTTGTTAACATTTTATCATCTTGAAATGGAAAATTAACTCGTTGAATCAATAACAACATTATCACTAATCAGGTGTATTATTAAAATATAGGTACACGTGAACTGTTCCACATTTCACTAAGTCGTGGAATCTTAGCTTACACACACACACACAACTTAATTAACACTAGGTAAAATAATGGGACATATTGTCTTTTTTGATATATATGAGTCAATCATATGCCATTAAGTTGGTGTTGTCATGATTTGTTTTCAAAGATTTTGTATGTATTACTGATATACAGTTTTTTATAATAACTTTTTTTATTTGTAGTATTTTTGACTTGTCATACAAGTGTCATTAAGCTTATATATATATATATGTGAATAGATGTTAAATATATATATTTGTGAATAGATGTTTAATATATAATCTTTTATCATTTTAGTAATAAATTATATATTTTTAAAAAAAAAATTATATTGTTATAGATATACACATATAAATATAATTGTAGAGGATTTGAACCCAGATATTCAAGCTCCCTTCAGCTATCCAATCTATCTCATACCACCGATACATATGATCACACTCATGTCAAAAAAGTTGAATGACCTTCAATATACGCATTTCATGCTGAACTAGCACTCATCAGTTGGTTCAAATCCCCTATAATTACATCTAAACTCCAGGGATGTAAAGTATACCTGTATTTAAATATTATACATACAAATAAGAAATGTTCACCTGCAAAAAACCTATGTAACATTCTATTTGTGCTTTTCTATTTATAAATAATAAATTACAAAAACTGTATAAAAAAATTTAAAGGAATTATAACTGCTTTACTAGATGAAAAAAATGGTAAATGGCTTGCAATATATATTTATTTTATAGAAAAAGTTTTTTCATCAACTGTCTTGGAGGACAGCTAACAATCCTGACGAATATTATGGTCAAATGTTATGTTAATAATTTAGCCGATTTCAACATAACCATATGTGCTAATTGATGCAGAATCATGTTCATATTATGCAAAAAAAACCATAATTAAGCCAAAGTATTCACAGTCAAATGAATTGCAATAGAGGCCACATGTATCCAAGATAGACATTCATTACTAATATGTGCAAAAATGTAAAAATAAGTGTAAAAGCATTATAAATTTACGTTTGTTATATATATATATTCATGTGTCATAGCATTGGCCAGGAAGTGAACCCACTAACCCGGGACAACTGCTTGTAAGGCAGCTGTGCTGACCACTCGACCACCAATGCTTGACTACCTTTGTTATATTTAATTAATGATACATGAGTTTTAAATTTATTTTTAGTTACAATCTAAAAAAAATGAAAAAAGTATAAAATTATGAAGATTATGGTCAAAAAAATTGCATAGTTGTATGTATCTGAGATATATTCTTTAGTAAAACAAAACAATGTTACTGATATCATTGACAAAATTAATAGACCGAAGTAGAGTTGGTCTGCACATATTTCTACAAGAGATGATAACAGGTGGATATCTGAAATCGGATTCCAAGAGATGACAAAAGACCTGGAAAGAGACCACATGTGAGATGGATGGATGGAATAAGAAAGTGTGTTGGGAGGTGATGTGGAGAAGAGAGACTAGAGATTGGAGAAGATGGATTGAACTTGAAGAGACCTTCATTCTGTAGTGGATTAATAATGATTGAAAATGATAATGATGATGAATATATGTTGAAATGAAAAAAGAAAAAAATTAAAAGTACTGAAATTTTGCTTTTATTATATTTATATAACAAAATACATTATTTTTTAAATTTTATTTATTTTCAATTACAGTCTAAAAAATAATAAACAAAAATATACAAAAGTATAAAAGTTGGGGCCAAAGAAATTGCAGTAAAAGTTGTATTTATCTGAGAAATATATTCATTGCTAATACGTGATGAAATGTAAAAAAGAATTTAAAAACGCTGCCAATTTGCATTTTTTAAAATTTATTTTCTGATATAATCTAGCAAGAATAACAGCTACTGCAACAATGACTTTAGAAGGTTGTGGTATCTCTCATGAGCAATTTACTATCGAATATTATTGAATTGATAGATTAAATATTATTGCTACAACATTATTCACCTACAAATCTACATTAGTCATGACTGAGCCCACACACCAGATATATGTAGCAATATTTAAGAAAAAAATTGTCTCCTCACTTTTGGAGTGTTAAGAAATCCATCATCCAAATGGGTAATAAATAGGTAAAATATATATATTAAACACATTGATTGGAGCTGGATATCTCTTCACATTTATTTATAGATGCCTATTTGTTAAAAACTATATAAACCATCCTTTATTCCTGTTCCTTTTTGAGTCCTAAAAATTTATTATTATAATGATGTCAAATCTTTTTGTACTATTTTCAGAATTAAGTATTATCTAAAAGATAACAATGCGCCACACATACCTTAGTAGTAATGTCATTCACCCAACCAAGGCTTTGAACTTTGAACTTCAAATTCGAATGGAGCTTAACCATTTTCTTTTAATTAACTGTAGATTTCTGAGCAAGCTTCTTTTTTAAGGTTGCTGGCATTTGTACCTAGTCTATGGAAAGTATGCGATTTTTGTAATAATTTTTTTTAATTGGTTGCTTTAAGAGATTTTGTTCATACTCAGTAATACTTAGGAACTGCGAACTATGCGATATTAAATTATATGACTTCAATTATACGCTAACAAAAACTAAATGTAAATACAGTACTATAGCATCCATTTTTTCCCCCTCACTAAATATATTTTAAATATGAATTTACATACTGTAGTCACATTTTTTTTGTGATTTAAATACTATACCTATTCAGTTCTGTACTGTAGTTAAATTTCCAAGCATTTTTACCTTCAAAAAGTTTTATTCTATACTATATTTTTTTTAGAATCCAGAAATGTATACCCAGCCTACGGAAATGCGTTTTTTTTTATAATAGTTTTTTTTTAAATCTGTTGCTTTAACTAATTACTTCCTTTGCATAAAATGCTTTATAAAAAAAATTGTAGTTTATCATTATGATGGAATAATTATTATTTTTCTTGAAAAATATATCCTCTAACAAAGAAGTGTTTAACCTAAATATCACATGACAATATTACAGACAAACATTCAGGGATTTTACATATAAGTTTTTATCTGGCCTGTATAAAGGCTGCCATTTTTTTAATGATTTAATGTAAACAAATTTTATCACAGAAAGTACACCAGGTAAGACTGTACCCAGCTATGAAAAGGCTATAATTTTTTTTAATTGGTTGTGAATTTGAAATATGACAGCTTTACATTCACATGGATTCTGTATGTAAGATTGGCTGATCAATTGTTATGAGTCTGTTTGAGCTATATAGTTATTAAGAATGGAAAAATACAAATAATTTTCACCAACGAAGGTTGGACTAGCTTCACTGTTCCTCAATGCTATAGAATGACATCAGAAAAAACATCGCAGGGGGATTGTTTAAGACTGTTTATATGAAGGACCTCATAAAGAAAGAGTAATACACGCATCTGTTATGACTACAACTTGGGGTTTGAATTCAGCTTTATTGTTTTTTTATATAGCTGGCCCATAGTTAACCCACTCAATCGTCCAACATTAGTGGATAAGCTGCTATCTAACTATTTTTAGCTAACGGTTAAAATAAAAGTGGGAAGAACGCACAGTCTTCGCCACATGACAATTGAAAAGTCTGGTGATTGCTACTGATTTGGAGAGTTCTTTACTTTGCATCTAGATACTACTTTTACACATAAAACTGCCTTACCTTTTATTTACAGTTATATATATATTGCCATTGCTTGGATGTATGTCTATCTTAAACAAAGGTATTGATAAAAACAATTACTTATTTAGGTATGCTTGTTTATTAGTGTATATATTAACAAGTCTGCAACGTCATTTTTAAGATTAATGTAAATTTGCTAAGTTAAATGCTTAGATAAGGTTTCTTTTTATCTTTAACGTTTATGACACCCATTCTGAATTTAACCAAGCTAAGTTCTTTGTTTGTTGTGAATTTGAAAGCTTTCTCTCTCTTTCTTTCTCTCCCACCTTCGTTTTAAAATGCATCACATTTTCTTCTACTTTGCGGAATCAATTAAAATAATGCATAAATGCGCGATGAGGTTTCATTATTTTTTTGACTCTGCCAAGGGATAGAATTCTCTTTTATTTCCTACGTTTTATATGCGCATTGAATGGGGTGAGAAAGAATAGGGAAAGTCGGCACCTAGAAGTTACTTTTCAGCTTTATTAAATTCAATGAAAAACTGATTACTAATCGAGAATATTTACTTTTTTTTTTTTGAATCAGGTGAAAATAGTTACACGATTAGAGTGACAAGTTTTAATATATATATTATTGTCATTCTTAACAACAACAAAAAGTTACGATGAGTAAATTTTCATATGCCTTAGGAATTGCGCTCCTGGAGGAGAGGAAGCTACAGTCTGGAACCAGGTTTTCAATGACTCTGACGCTGTGGTTCCAACTAATTCATTTTATTTACGAGAGTGGTATGTTTTAATTGCACTTCTCTTAATGTAGTTTTTATTTTCCTGTTCTTATTGTTTGATGTCTACAAAAAAACTTGGGCTGTGCTGAAATTTTATACTTGTAATTAATTAATATCCTTCGTGCAATGGGAGAGAGGCATACTCTAAAGGTTCATAGACCACCTATGGTATTTTTAGTGTTGGTGCTTCTTACGAACTATCGAGTAATAAACCATTTGAGTATTACTATTGATCAGTAGGATAAATTTTATTAAAAACAAAAAATCAAAGTTAATGGGTAGGTCATGTGACATTTTAAGTACCTGAAAATGACACACTGGACTTCAATCTGGCATTCGTGTTTTTTTTTAATATGTCAGTTACTATTACCTGTTTATAATTAAATTGAGGGTAAATTTTCCAAAATTTGGGCAATTAGTTATTATTAGAGACGTTGATGAGAGGTATCGCAGCCGCCATGCAAGCAAGTAGTTGGTTGCAGACGGGTGTGGGTTCGCGTCCCGGCAGATGCTATGACATATGAAAAAAAAAAAAGGATATTCAGGGTTCACATATATTTGCGTGCTTGGCACCACTATAAATGATGTATTTGGACATGTATGGTGGATGCTGACAATATCTTGCTTACAGATCAAAAATTAATAAATGATAATTGTCAAGCATTGGTGGTCGAGAGGTCAGCACAGCTGCCTTACAAGCAGTTGTCCCGGGTTAGCGGGTTCGCTTCCCGGCCGATGCTATGACACATGAAAAAAAAATGAATGATAAGACCACAGTTTTCAAAAATATTCATTTTGAAGAGTCAGAGAAGAATGTACAAACTTCTTTAGACAGTTTACTAAATTGTCGAATCAATCAGTCAAATATTTCTAAATATTTTGTTAGTAAAAAGACTTCCAAACGATGGCAGTACATCAATCCAAGAAGAAATTGCTTGCTCTTATAAATAATCTGGTGTTTTTTATATTTTGAATACTGATCCTGTATATATGTTTATATTAATCTACTATTTATTGTTTGATTTGTTAATGGCAACAGTAAAGTCACTATGCTTCTATTGAGTCACAATAGGGGTAGCTTTAAGACTTCTACAAAATGTTCAAATTATAGGGAAAGTATCAATTGCATATTGAGACTGATAACATTCCAGTATGTCAAAAGGAATCGATTGCACTGATACATCATTTGAAACTAATTGATTTTATGGATAGAATTTGACCTTCTTGAGAATCCAACACATGCTTTGAGGGAATTATACCTAACATCTAGCAATTTGAATAACACAAACAGTCACCTCTATAGAATGTAATTCCAAGAACTAACAACCCATTTAAGCTGTTTTGGTGCTTTGCTGCTAATCTATACATAGATGTAGAAATCATGCATGGCTCTATGTTGAGATTGTTAAGCAGTTGAAGATGGGGTGTTATTCTAAAAATATGTATCCTGAAGAATTATTGGCAAGTCTTTTATGTGGTATACTAGTCAGATAGCAAACACTTCACATATTATGATTGGAGTTGATTCATTTCCAGGTTTATTTACATTTCTTCTGCATTGATCTGTTAATAACATGTTTTGACATAAGGTTTCTGACTGAAAATGTAATTAATAAAATGATTTAAATAATTCTGCCATGGCTAGTATTTTGTCATATTTGAATAGATAATTTATACAGAAATTGCACTTTAGATCTGATTATCATTATTAATGTGGGAGGTTGTTATATTTATATATATTACTGATAATTCTCCAGGGCAGCTGAAGATGAGATGACCCCAAAATATATATTCTGCAGATTGATCGGTCAGCTTCTTACATCATATGGTGATCACATAAATCTTTTACACAATGTAATTGGAACTGGCATCTGTTTAATGCTTTTATTTGTAAATGTAATAAAAAGATATTCTGAATTATGTTAGACAAAGTGATTCACTCTTTAAATCATCATCATCATCATCAACCATTATCAATCCACTGCAGGATGAAGGTCTCTCCAAGTTCAATCCATCTTCTATTATCTTTAGCTTCTCTTCTCCATATCACCCCTGCATACTTTCTTATTTCATCCATCTTACACATGGTCTCTTTCTGGGTCTTTTACAATCTCACTTTTTAAATAGACTTATATTTGAGTGGTAAAATTATGGGAAATCAAAATCAAGATGATATATATATATTTTAAAAAAACAATGCAGAAGGAAAAGTAATTATTCACTTGGTGTTTTTTAATTCATAATTAGTATTATTATTTACATTGAATATCTCCAATATAAAGAATCGTACTCTAATAATTGACCCTATTCCCAAGTAGCTGATTTCTCCCATCCAAGAAAAATAGTTAAAGATTAACAGAATCAGAACAGGCTGGGTGGATGTTGTTATGTGTTCATAAGTAGGAATTTGTAGACTCCAAATTGTGATTGTGGATGACTACAAACTATAGTACATATTTACATGAGGTATCCAATTTACCAAACTCCTATTGACCTCTTTGCTCTACATAACTTGGAGAAATTGGCTCTTGATTGGGTTAAGAACTGTCGGTGCTGGATACCATACACTAAATAAATATTCATGTAAAAATTTATCATCATCATCATTAACCATTATTGATCCACTGCAGGATGGTCTCTCCAAGTTCAATCCATTTTTTCTGATCTTTAGCTTCTCTTCTCCACACCACCCCCGCACACTTTCTTATTTCATCCATCCATCTCACATGTGTAAAAAATTATCATTTGTATTTATTTAATCCACGCTTTATTTAAATATACAACATTGTACATTATTAACCTTTTTGCAGAATTTAATTAAGGAAGGTTTGAAATATTAATCTCAATTTGTATATGCAATCTTCAGTTTGAATTTAATTTCAAAGCAATTAAAATTATTTTCTGCAATAATTAATATTTTAAAAGTCAGTAAATATATATTTTTTTTAAAAAAAATATTTATTAAATTATTAATTTATACTAAGAAAAAAAAACTTAACATTTTAAAAATTAATATATTGAAAAAAAAAAAAACTTTTCACTTGAGTCTTGAATTACCATTTGTTCACTCCCCCCACTATGGGGATTGTTTTGCTTCTTCAAAAACATTAGTACATATAAAAATAATCTTATTTTTATTATAAAAAATATTATTGGAATAAATGATAGCATATTTGAAATGGAATAAATTTTCCATTCGAATTTAAACTTAAATTTCTTCTTGATAATCATAACCTTGAAAAGTTTTCTTGCCAAGTCTGAGTGAATTAACATTTTGCTATTTCCCTGATAATTGCTGCCATCTGAGCACAAATTGATAACTAAAGTGTAAATACATTTTTAAAAAAACAACAACTGTTAATTATCTGAAAATTGTTTTGAATGGGTGATTACTATTAAAGTAACACTTGTCTGTAACAATGCCAGAGATAACAAAATGAAACAAACACCATCACATTGGTTTAGGAATCAGAATTAATAGTAAAAGAGTTAACATAGCATCACAGTTTTATGGTTCTATAGTACTCATAAAACATTACTCTGCTTGTAATGTGAATTTGATCCCCCACTCATGGGTTCATTCATTATTTTAAGGCACAGTACTGTTTGAACACAGTTGTCAAATGGCAGGCTCAGGCACTAAAATTTTTTAGATAAAAGTTGAACTTTATCATTTCTAGTGTTCAACTATCATATGACCATTTAACTCATTTACTAACTAACTCTTTCCACTTTTTTAAAATACCTAGTGGTAGATTTGGTTGTATTAACATTTTATTTATCCAATTAAATCTTTATTCTTTAATATACTTTGATAATCTTTACATTATTTATTGCAGATATAATTGAAAAATATTCTAAAATACCTAGTGGTAGATTCGGTTTTATTAACAACATTTTATTTATACAATTAAATATTTATTCTTTAATATACTCTAATAATCTTTATTTATTGCAGATATAAGTTTACGATTGAAAAACATTCTAGAAGATAATATTTGAACTTTAAAATATAAAAACAAATGTACTAAAGTGAAATACATAACAAGAATAACATTTTTTATATATATTTGGTAGTTGCTTTTGCTGATTGTAAAAAAATATTGAATGAATTATTTATTTGAAATACATTTTAAAAATCAAAATAAATTTTTGCTCAGACATTTTAAAGCAACAAAGTTCTGTTTTAAACATTAACCTGTCCATTTATCCTCATGGACAAATTGCATTTGAGATTTTTAGCAATTAAATTTGCATATTTCTTTTTCATTGTGGAAATTTTGCAAAACTTTTTTTTTATAGCTTTAAAATTCACATATACACCTGGATCTCGTTTTATGCGGATTATTTTAATGCGATTTTGAAGTTATGTGATTCATGTTTCTTCTTAATATCTTTCATATTTCACTATATTTATTAGATATAAAGAATTTTAAATTATTAATAACTTATTTTCACTTGAAATCCTTTTTTTTTTCCCAAAAATATAACGTTATATTAGCAGCTAACGTGAATATGGCCTGAAGCTGTATTTAGAATCTTAGCTTCTATGTAAATAACCTACTTATACTAATGAGTAAATAATACTAATAGATTTATACTTATGTATAAAAATATCGCAATAAATATTCAAAAAATGTAAACTTTTAAAGCATATTTTGTTATATATAACAGAAATAAATAATCTTTTAGATTTTTAAAATAAAAAACGAAGATTTTATAAACTGAAAATAATCTTTCTAATGATAATGTATAATCTTTTTGTTTTGATTGCAATCTCATTTTTTTAATATAAAAACAAAAAACCATTAACACAACACAAGACTAAAAGTGGTGCTAGTTGTACATCACATCACGAATAAAAATAAAGTGGCTAATAGGTTTTTCTGGGCATAATTGCTGAGAGATTCTTGACTTCATTTAAGGAGAAGCCACAATACATCACATCACATCGAATCTGATTTCTTACCAGTTTACAAATGAACGCTAGCGGTAATGATTAAAATATGTATGAAAAATGTAAAATTAAACACTGTAGTTAATAAAAAAAGTAAAAAAAGTTTGTCTTGTATTAATTTTTTTCAAATATTTGAATTTTTTTATTAGTCATACTTTATTTGCTTATTTTTTTAATGTGAATTTTAAAATAATTTTTTCTTGTTGCTTTGCTTTTATGCAAATTCTGGAAATTACAGCACCTACCCCCCATTTTTCAAAGTAAGTTAAGTATTTTTGTGCGATTTTTTTAAATGTGGGTTTTCTGTGGAACCTATCTACTGCATAAAACGAGACCCAGGTGTATTTATTTTCTAATAGTTTAGTTACAAAAAAAATCAAGAGTTGGAGGGAAAAATTGTATGATCAGTATTCATTAAATGAACTGAAACCATGGTTTGCTGTGTAGACATTGTTTATTTGGCAACCACAAACTTTGCTGAGTGTATTTTGTGGAAATATTAAATTATCGAGAAAATATTATGATCTAAAAAATTGATTTTTTTAGAAAGTTTAAAATTATATTTGTATTGTAATTGTGTAATAATTATTAAAAATCAAAAATAAGTCTTATTACATTTTTTTTTTTTTACAGAAATGTTTTATTTTTAAATATAAAAGAATATTTTTTTCTGAATATTATTACTATAGTGATTAGAGTCATGGGAAAACACAGCTTTCTAGAAATGAGATCACTCAATAGATTGCTATAATATTCAGTGCTATCATAAAAATTACAAAAACATCCTAAACTTTTAATGCATAAATTGATAGATTTAGTTGTTATTAAAAAAAATTGTTCAGATTTTCAAATCAAATATGAACAAAGAAGATTTTGTTCATTTTTCAAATTGAATCAGCTCTACCTGAAATTTGATGATGTGACAGCATTTTGTTTTGAATAAATATAATTTTTAAAATAATTATGAAAATTAAATGTAATTTTTTTAAAAATGTATTTAATTTCTAAGCAAAAATATCTATCAAATAGGTCAAATTTATTATATTCTGATAAATAATAATGGTTTAATATTGAAATGAAAGTTGAAAGCTTAAATTTAGTGAGAACCAAGAAGTCTGTCAGAGACTGGGGGGAGGGGTTAAAATTGCACTTAATATTATTAAAATTTCACAAAACATTTTTGCATTAGTGTTTATAAAAGCATTTCTTTTCAGAAAATCAGTCACAACTTTTGCTTTACCATAATTATAGTTTTAATAATCAAAAAAGCAAGTCATATATAACGTGACATTACTTTTATAAGCTTGTAGTTACAAAAATGCAATATAGAGAGTGTACCAATAGCTCAAACAAGCTCTTAATTAATAAGTGCAGTATGCAAAAATATTTAAAATCTCTATCCAGAACACTCCCATCTCCAGACCAACTGGTTTTGAGCTTATGGCTGATGTCAGTGGAAAGCTAGAATATTCAGACACTAGATCTAAAATATCAACTCAAAACCCAGCGCTTATTTCATACATAATATTTAAATAGAAACTCTGAAATTTTTGGACATGAAAATGTCTTTAAATCCAGCTATCTAACTTAAATAGCTATATGGGATTGAACTAAATTCAGATCTATCATATTTTAATAACCTTGTGATGTGATATTACATGTCACATTATATATGACTTGCTTTTTTGATTATTATAATTTTACCATTAAGGCTTTGGCTATGCTGAGGCTATTAAAATATGGTAGATCTGAATTTAGTTCAGTCCCATATAGCTATTTAAGTTAGACAGCTGGATTTAAAGACATTTTCATGTCCGAAAATTTCAGAGTTTCTACTTAAATATTATGTATGAAATAAGTGCTGGGTTTTGAGTTGATATTTTAGATCTAGTGTCCAAATATTCTAGCTCTCCACTGACATGAGCCATAAGCTCAAAACCAGTTGGTCTGGAGATGGAAGTGTTCTGGATAGAGATTTTAAATATTTTCTCATACCGCACTTATTAATTAAGAGTTTGTTTGAGCTATTGGTATGCTTTCTGTATTGAATTATGGTTCTGTTTGACTTTTTTAAAAACAAACATTTTCATATAAAATCCAATTGGAATCATGTATATTTTGGATTTGAAATAAATATTTTACAAATATGTTGCATAAATAAGCATAAATGTATAAATAAATTACTGAAAATTATATTTTTTTATTCTGATGCGATAAAAGAAAGAGCTCACTATTGAAACTGGTATCAACAACCATTCAGTGACATTATTGATATATTTGTACTGTTATATAAGTCATTGTTGGTTCTTTTGAATTTCAAAATCTGCATAATATATGTATGATGCTGACATCTTCATATATTTTGTTAAACTAATAATTTTAGTTCCAATTTCTGTCATTAAGTAAATGTAAATTGGCAACATAATGTTATAGATAGATGCAAAATAGTGAAGAAAAGGTGAGTTGTAGCAACTGCTTCAGAATGTGCGGAAGACATACCATTGATCAAAAAGCAATTGAACAACAAAGCATTCACTTATAATCTAATGTTTTAATGAAAAATCACACAACTATTAGCTAAAGTACACAGTAATTGCAACTCATCTGACTAACTTTGATTTCGATAGTCATTTTTTAAAGTATCAATAAACATTGAATGATATTGTTTACAGTTGTTGAAAGTAAAACAAATTTGCTATTTCAAACCTTTCAACTAATATGCAGGCAGCTCTAATATTTCCCATACTTATATTTGATAAACTTTCTGTCTCTAAAGAAGTTATGATGAAAGTTTGTTTTCATCGATAATTATTGGAGCACTTTTAAATTTTTAACAGCACACCGATTTTCACTAGAAGTTTATATTTTGTGAAGTCCTAAATATTTTATGAATGTAAAACTGTAAGTCCTATTTATTGAGTTTTAAGTCAAGGCAGTGTAATATACCTAACATGTAATAGAAAAGGTTGTAGATGCTGTTCTTAGACACATTCTTTACTTTTATCACGCTTTTCTTTCCAGTAAAAGCAAAAACTCCAATACTACTATAGTTGATGCTGGAATAGTACAGAAAGAGAAGTCTATTTTTATTTATAAATTGTTACATTTTGATTTTCAAGTGTCAAATTTATTTTCTCCACAACTTTGACATGAAATACCTCAGATAAAACACAACAATGATTATCTTTAATCATTAATTAAACTAGAGATTATTCCTAACCTAGATATAAACTTTAAAGCAGTTAAAGATTGGCATGTTTATTTTTCAAATTAAATACATCCGTGAAGTTGAAGTAATTCAACTTCATTTCTCTAATTCTACGTAAACGAACATCTTTTATAGATGAAATGCATAGCCTCGACTCAAACGCACAATCTTGAAACATATGACTATAAACACACGAAAAGACAAATGATCCCCATTTTGTTCTGGATCAGCACTTATCAGTTGGCTGAATTCAATCTTTTACTCATATCTTTATCATTTGCTCAGTATTTATCAATAGTAAATAGTTACATTTTTATTTAACTTGCTCCACAACTTTTGACATGAACCATCCCAGATAAACACAACAATGATTATCTCTAATCATTACTTAACCCAGATATAAACTTTAAATCAATTAAAGTTTAGTGTATATACTTTTTAATTAAGTGAGCACACTTGAAGTAGTTTAATTTCATTTCTTTATTTCAATGCACAACATCCTTTTTAAATGTACTTAAGAACCGCCACGCCACTCCTCCATTCTTTTTTGTTGCTAATTACTCCATTCTTGAAAAATGAATAAAAATACAAGAAAAAGATGTAGAGTGATGTTACATTGGTTTGTCTACTGAGATCTGTTTGCTTCTAAAAACTTTGTTATAAAAAGAAAGCCTTCAACAATAATATTAATTTTATATCCTAATAATGCGTTAGTGTTGTATCATGTAAAAATAATTAAAAATTTTAACTAATCTTATGGTTTATTGTTAAATAATTGTTTTATTAAAGCAGTTTATAAATTAAGTTTCACGTTTTTAAAGCGATCGTATAGATACACGTCTCTGTGTGCATATATTCGGTATAATGAGGATATAAACACACACACACTTTTTTTCCTTTCTTGTACGTGTATTTATTGAAAAATTCTTCTTTAAAGTTATAAATTAACCAGAAGTTTAATCCTTTGATTGCCTACTGAGTTTTTCTCATTATCGGATCCCTGCTGCTGATTTAATAAGTCGTATTATAAAAAGATTTTCTCTTTTCCTGTATTTTAATAAAATAATGGCTTGAGGTAGAAAATGCAGAGTTAGAAATGTTTAATAATTCTCTTTTCAAAGTTTTATGTTTTTAAAATACTCTTTCATAGAGCTTTCTTCTTATACGTTTTGTCTGCATTTCTTTCAATCAGATGTGGAAATCTTAGCACATTGAAGAAAATGAATGCTAATTAGTCATGATCGAAAAAGATTTTAAACATTAACTATGTGTGTGTATATATATAGCTTTCTTTAGTTCTGTCGTATTAGTAAATTAATTAACAAACTGGATTTAATACAGCAAATTATATTCAATAGAACTGTGGTGAAACGTCAGATCCTCGAATCGATACTTGTTCTCGCATTTCCGGTTCCGGTGTTTGAACTTACTATTAAATCCAGTAGCAATAATTTATTCTAAAAGAAGTTATAGAAATTTCGGTTTAATAAATATGAATTGTCATTATGCTTTGAAGTTGTAAATTATGACAAGATATGCAACTTAATAAATATTTTCATGGTGTTTAAATCTGATAGACCTGGAATAGTATCATATTTGAATTATGTGTATCAAAGTACAATGGAGTGCTTAGGATATTTGAAGACCCTAAGATTATTATAAAGTAATTCCATATCTCCAAAACCATACAGCAGTTTTATGAAAAGTATTTTGTGGATAAGATTATTTAAATCATTTACATTTTATAAATGATATGGTTGTTAATGAGATTATACTTCAGAGCTTTACGAAATCTTTTTTTTTTCTTAATTAAGAAATAAATTTATTTTGGAAGTTTACATGAATTATGGTACATAATATTACTTGAAATTAAAGATTCACAGGTGTCCCGCTGCATTGCTCTGCCCACACAAGGGACCTGGTCCTATTTAGTCCTGTGCTTTTGTCTGCACTGGCACACCCCTGTGGTGTTCACTAGATTCCATGGGATCCCCAATCGTCAATTATTGTACAGCTAGACTGATTTATTTATGGCACCCTGGCTATTAGATGATTAAAACAAGGTTTGTCAGATGCATCACATCATTCTTCACATTGCAGGGATGCTGTCGTCCCTTGCAGACACGAATCTTTAGGAAATCTTACAAGAGATATCAGTTGAAATAATAAAGTAAATCCAAAGATAAATGTTTGAAGAGATAAAATAGTTTTTTCATAAAAGAACAAAATAAATATTGATAATTATGAAGTAGAAGAAATTAAAGACTACAAATTTCTCGATCAAAGTATTAATACAAATGAAAGGATAATGACTGAAATTATTATTCAAGATTTTAATTTGAATGGAGTTACTTTGGTGTTTGAAAAGGATGGTTATAAGTAGAAGTGTTTTACCAGTTTTTACATATGGTTCTAAAACTAGGATGCTTAATAAGAGAATAGTGCAGAGATTTCAGATAATACAATAAAATATGGAGAAAGATATGTTGATAGTAATAAGGGATGGGGAGAGGTCAAAAGTGAAATATGTGGATAAAAAAACAAACAGATAATATTGACATTATTGAAAGAATTAAGAATCTGAAATGGAACTGAATTGGACATGTTACTAGAAGAGATGTTAATAGACAGACATTTGAAATCTTAAATTGGATCTCAAAAAGATAATAAAATATCTAGAAAGCAACCACATATAAGATAACTGAAGGAAAAAAAAATTGATGGAATATGGAGCAAAGCTATGAGTCCAAAAAACTAGTAAATTTTTAGAAATCTTCATCCAGTTGTGGATTATTATAATATTTGAAAGCAATGGTTTGTTATATACATTTCAAAACAAAACAACACTCTCCATATAGTAGTGCCATCTTGTGCTAACAAGAGCAATCAATGGATGCCAGAAGGCTTGTGCATAAAATCCCTATCTAGTGCCTACTCATCCAATATCCCCAGACTAGTTTCTGGCTTGTGGCCTTCATCAGTGAGGAGCCTTGGATCTGAGAGAACTGCACCTAGATCTTAGGATCTAATGCAACCCTCCAGCACCCACCTTTTATCCAAGGCTCCTCACTGATGAAGGCCACAAGCCAGAAACTAGTCTGGGGATATTGGATGAGTAGGCACTAGATAGGGATTTTATGCACAAGCCTTCTGGCATCCATTGATTGCTCTTGTTAGCACAAGATGGCACTACTATATGGAGAGTGTTGTTTTGTTTTGAATTGTTTAATAACAATTATTGTGCTAGTATGAGATAGTGATCATGTGATGTTTTGTTATATACATACATGCTTTATGAATATATATATATATATATATTTAGTTGAAAGAGCATGAAATATAGATTTTCTCTTTTCATTAAATGGTCAATATAGTTTAAAATTATGCACTTTCAGACTTAAGCAATTTTTCACAAGAAAATTATTTATTGATTGGATGAGGATTAGGACATAGATCTTAATTCACAATTTTTATAAGAGTAGATGTGAATCTAATGCACTGCACATGAATGAAGTTTTAGCTTTGTACAAATTTGACAGCAAAATTTGCCCTGGGGCAATCAGGTTTGTCAAAACTTTTGCAATAGCCTTTTTTTTTACATACTCTTTTGCTAAATATCAGAAGAGAAATTGCTTTACAGAAAAGGTATAAAAAGCTGTTAAAACGATTGGACTTGCTATATAACCCAAGATATAGGTTCATCATTTAAATGTGTATATGGGCATATTATTACTGTTGAACACAGTTATTATAGAACTATTTATAAAAATCTCTTGAGATTTATATTTGAATAAAAGTCAAATTATTTATTGCGTTGTCCAGTTTTAGATCTAATTTTTTTATATCTGAAATTCGATATAGCATCAGGTCTACTTATCAGAAAGTTTGCTATAGTATTTAATTGTAATTACATGTTGAGTTTATTTCTACCATCTAGTTTAATTGTTAAACGTTTTCTAAAGAAAAATTCAAACTCTGTTTATATGATTTTTTTCTACAGTACAGGCTTTTTCATATCTGCACTCCAATATGTAATATATAGGGGGTTTGAACTCAGACTTTTACACGACCTTCAACTATCCACGCTATCTCATACTGCTGTCACAATTGATCACACTCATGTCGAAAAGATGAATAATCACCAATATACGTATTTCGTGCTAAACCAGCACTCATCAGTTGGTCCAGATATATTAAGATAGCCAATCTTCATACTTTAATGGACAGGCTTCAATACACTCTACCCCACAACCATTCAGTCGTCCATTTCATTGAAAATCTGATGATAGAACACTGACAGCCCACATTGGTGCCAACCTTCTCATCCTATCCATGTATGTTTATATTTTTCTACATTGCTATAAACAGCAATGAATTCTTTTTCACGTTAGAGTTGATGACCTCTGATTATCTTACCGACTGTATGAAACAAAGTTATCGTGAAAATAAATAATCGAATGTCTTGCTCAGAAATTTAAGACGTTTTAGCATAGAAGTCGCAAAACTTGAATTAATCTGGTGACTATATACAGTAGAAGCTGATTTTCTGCCATTGCACTAAATCAAGTAGGGTGTTATAAAAAAAGTAAGAAAATGGTATTGATTGTTTTTATTGCTCAAGAGATTTTGTAAGAAGTTTGGGTACGGACAATGTCAACCATGGAATCGATTTGAGAGCCTCGCACTCCAGAATCTAACGCGCTATCACCACACTTAACCTCTCCAGCCTAATCTATTACTTTTCTCTGTCTCATTTTTATAGAAATAGCGTGGGAAAAGTTTCATTTAGATCTCTATAGTAAGTTATTACTAGTCATATTTCACGCTCATTTGTTTATTAGGAAAGTTTATAATCAAATTTTAAAATAAAGTTATATATATATATTAGGAATCCGCGTTTTTTCTTTTTAAATAAATTTTTTATTATCTCTTTGGTTTATTTATTATTTAAAAGGTTTTTTTTTTTCGTTTGCAAAAGATTTTATATTTATAAAATTTTCTAAATGCCTTGAAGAATGTCATATTTTCTTTCCAAGATTTCTTTTTAAAAGGAATGTCAAAACCATAATGTTCCCAGCAAATGATGTACAAGCTCGTTTGGAAATCTGCTTCAGAATTAAATAGTTACAGCAGTTTACTCCAGTCTCGCTATCTACTCTACAGATAAAAAGTTTGACAACCGCTAGTTATCATTAGATTTTTCAAATTCTTCCGGCTGAGAAAAGAATCGATTTTCATTTCAGATTAAAATACTTCTGAAGATCTGAGGTAAAATTAAAACTTTCGCACTGTGTATTAAGGAAACAATCCAAAGTTCTGTACTTTTTTAAAAAAAAAAACATTCTGTGCGTGGTTGGACCCCATTAAGTTTGATAATTTCCACATATATTATATTACTTCATCTTGATATTCTGGACACAGACTTTTATATTTGTACGTGTTTATATTACGTTGGTAAGCTTCTTTTCGTAAATACACGAATATAATAAAACATGCATTTCAATCATTTTTTTTATCACAAAAAATGGGTGAATGCCAACATTGACTCTACTTGTTCACTTTGTCACAAATCTGAAGAGACAATACATCATATTTTTCTATGTCAATCGCAGATCACGTGCTCCATCTATAGACACTCACTGATAGTATGGAATGTGGTCTGTTTGCCTCACTTAGGAGCACTATTTTCATTATGTTTACCCTTTGGTTCTTGAGATGCCATTTTCGCTTTAATCCTACATCGAGTAAATATTGCAATCCATGTTTTGTTTAAAATCAGAAATAAAAACAAAGCATTATCTCCTTCAAATATCGTATATGCCACATAGAGGCCTTGTTTTTCTTCCTTCTCCTCTATAAACAGCTGTTTTCTTCTATGTGTTAAATGTATTTTTTAAATAATACATGTCGTCATCATCATCAACCATTATCAATCCACTGCAGGATGAAGATCTCTCCAAATTCAATCCATCTGCTCCAATCTTTAGCTACACTTTCTTATTTCAACCATCCATCTCATATGTGGTCTCTTTCTGGGTCTTTTATAATCTCTTGGGCATCCAGTTTAAGATTTCAATCGTCCATATATTATCATCTATTCTAGCAATATGTCAAGCTCAACTTCACTTCAGTCTTTTAATTTTTTCAATGAGATCAGTAACACCTGTTTGTTCTCTTACCCATATATTGTGTTTCGATCTCTTCTTGTTACTCCCAGCATGCATCTCTCCATACTTGAAGTCTCTGTATTACTCTTCTATTAAGTGTCCAAGTCTCAGATTCATAAGAAAGAACTGGTGAAACACATTTATTAAAAACCTTTTTCAAACACATAGGCATATTTCCTTTTAGTATCAAGTTATTTTTACCAAAAGCAATCTGACCAAGTTTAATTCTGATAATATATGTAAACCATTTTATATGCCTGTATTATCTATTTGTAAAGATATGTAAAATTTGTAATTTTTGAATATACTCAAAAAATTTAACTTAAAAAAAAAAGAGCTATTTCACAATTTATACAAACAGTGTACTTGCTGATCTTATTAAGATCATGAGTTTAAACTTTTTCTCAGGGCATGTTATTCTAACTAATTCTGTGTCAGTCTAATGTTCTGCTGATAATAATACTATATTATACTCAGCGGTTTTTTTAATGTTAATCAATGTTAAATTCAGTTTAACATTTGGAGTGGTGAATCCATGGACCAATGTGTATATAAGTAGATAACATACAAATAGAACAATAGATGATAAGCTCACTAAATCAAGAATGGGGATCTGACTATGAATAGCCAAATCATTTGGAAGTAAGGTCTGGAAACAGCTTTCAAAGCTGAATGCAGATGCTGGTTGTCCAGTGTACAGGGACCACTGTGAGGCAAGTTCACATTCAGGACTGGAAGTTAGTAAAACTTAAAAGCGACATGAGGCAAGCTGTTTTAATAGTCAGAAATGGCACCATACCCATTCATGAGCAAGGCTGTCACAGTATAGCTGGAAAGAGTAGGTAAACTTATAAGAATGCCTGAAGTTTTTTCTTTCTATAGTTGATGGCAATTAGAAGCTATACATCACCAACAGTAGCAGTCAGAGAGGTATAACATTATATATAGTGTAAATATGTAATTTTGTGTTTGGTTTATTAATAAGTATTATAATTGTGTTTTACATGTCTGTGTTTGTGTAAATTAATTCACATTAAACACAATAATGTAAATGTATACAGAATACAAAATGACTTTTTACCATCTTCCAAATCCAACAATAAATCCAGTTGGATTTGATCTTCTTAGATAGTATTAGAGTCTCATTGACAGATCTGGAATAATTGTTGTCATTGCAATCATAATATCAGAAATGGAACTTAATATCCATTGACTTACTTAAACAAATGCAAACTATGAACCATACATTTAATGATTTCCAATATGGCCGCAGTTACAGAAATGAAAGATTTAGCAAAGCCATTAGTGATTTTTATTTTCTAGTTGAAATCTCCACATGGTGTTCTTTATGATATTTTGTTTTGGTAATTGAGTTTTTTCAAATAAACCAAGATGGCAGTCTGTATTTTTGATAAATCTACAGTTTTAGCTGGCCTCAAAAATTTTATTACTGTTATTTAAAAAAAAAGAAATTGTGGAAAAATCCAATATTTACAGTTCTTTTTTTTTTTTTTTGATTATTAACTTATTAACAGGAAAATGAAACAAAAAAAATAAATACAATACATTTATTCATGTCGGCGGTGACCAATTATATCATGACATACTTTTTGGCACACACCAGGATCCGGTATCTTTGGAAATAGTTCATTGCATCATGTTCTGTGACAGAAAGGTCCCAAAGTTTTATCATTATAACATTTTACCCAAAAAAATTGCTGACAAAAAGAAATACCCGAATTGATACCAAATACGACAATGTTAAGTGCATTTCGTTGCTGTCCATATTATAAGTAAAAAAAAATAAAATAAAGCTTCTTAATGAAATTTATTGAAATTTATACTTTTTTAAAAATTTAACAATCAATTTATTAATTTTGTTTTAATTTAACAAATAACACATCTTCGATAGATTATATGCCCTTGAAACTGTTCATTTATCAAAAATACGGGATGCCATCTTAGTTTACTTGAAAACTCACAGGTACCCAGGACCTTTCAAAGAAAATGTGGCACCTGGGGCAACCAATATTTTAGAGGTCCTTCTGTGGGGGGGGGGGAGAGATAAGAAATAAGAATTTTTACTTACAGGGCCGAAAAACAAGACTCCGGGAGCAGTTAGTTACGATTTGCAGAAACGAGCAAGTAGATCAGATCCAGATAGCACTTGGATAGGGTAAATTCATGCTAGCGCTGTTAGTATTATAAAACACTGTTAGCACAGAAATGTATTAGTTCTGCTGATCGCTGAGTGCTGCAGTCGCTTTCATCACAGAGTCATCAAATTGGCACCTCATCCCTAAATTGGCCATTTTTGACTCATGGTATGCCTGCTTGGAAAAGTTTTTCTCAAATATTTTTTTGGGGAATTTAACTGTAAAATTAAGTTTGTTCTATTAGCCATGACATCGCTTTGCCTTCTCCTATATTTTTGTTTAACCTTATTGAGTTGCCATATTGAGGTCCCTAATATTGCAAGACCCAGGGCAATGGCCTCTTCTGTATCCCCATCTGATTGGTCCTGCAGGTATCTTTATTTTTAGTCAAATTTTCTAAAAAAAAAAAATATTGATATGCTAAATTAATACACTCTTTTGACACCAAGAATAATTATTATGAGTTTCTTAAAGATGTTAGGACTTTAAACACTCTTTAAATTTCAGCATTCATTAAAGTTTATGCAAATGTAATCATGGTATTTATTATGAACATTCATTCAGGTCAACACATGACTTTTACTCTTAAGTAAGAATAACAGAAATAGCAAGCAGTGATAAACTATATGCTAACCAAGTAACTACCCTGCCTTTTCCACATCTTAATCCACCTTTAAGAAGAAAATATAATTAGTTGATATAGGAATCGTATACAGATGTCAGGATTTTTTTTTTTTAAATAAAAAAAAAAGTTAAAATTAGGAAAGAATGAAAAACAAAAATATTGATTTCTTTCAGTGGAAAAAAAAAAAAAAATCTTTAAATTGATTTTTTAAAATATATATTCATTACTCCTGAGGACTTTAAAAAAAAAGAATTATTTTTTAAAGCAAAATATTGATGTATCTTTGATTATATACATTTTTATAATTTATGTGAGAGGGGTTTGAGGGTGGGGGTAAGCAAATGAAATAATAACTTATTAACGCATACCTTTTTTTCACATCATCTTGTAAGAATGTTAGCCTGAAAAGAAAGAAAAAAACATCTACAGATAAGAAATAATAGTAGAGACAGCAAAAGCAAGAATATTATGCAGCCTGAAAATTAATATATATATTTACCATGAATATTGTATCAGAAAAAAAGAAGGATGTAGAGAGTTTATATGATGAGTTTAAAATAAGATATTGTGGCGAGCATTGGAAAGACTTGAGTGATCATATAAAAAGTATGTAATATGATCATAAGGTGATTCTATAGTGATAGTGAACCTTCAGAATCTTTTAATTAATCCATGTTCATCAACAGATCATCATCAACCATTACCAATCCACTGCAGGATGAAGGTCTCTTCAAGTTCAATCCATCTCCAATCTTTAGCTTCTCTTCTCCACATCACCCCTGCCCATCCATCTCACATGTGGTCTCTTTCTGAGTCTTTTACAATCTCTTAGAATCCAGTTTAAGATTTCAATTGTTCATCTATTATTATCTCTTCTAGCAATATGTCCAGCCCTACTCCACTTCAGTCTTATTTTTTTCAATGAGGTTAATAACATAATCCTAGATAAATGATAGTGGGAAAATGGCTTGTAAGCAAAGAGAGAAAAAACAGTAGAGATTAAGGATTTGGGATGAGAGAAAGAGAGATTAAATTAATTTGTAGATAATAATACAATGCACTAATTATATGACAAAAAAATAAAAGATGCCTTAATACAAATAGAAATATCAAGAAATTTGTAGAAATACGAGATCTTAGTTTTCGATCTTAAATGTAAATGTGTGGTTTAGCATTATGGTAGGGTCAGACTTTGGAGCGTAAGGCCCTTTTATATTAATTCCAGTTTATCTCCAACTTCTCTAAACAATAAAGCTATTTGATTATTTATTTATTTAATATAAAGACATATGTTTAGTTTCATTTAAGAATGACGTTTCGTAAATTCTAGATAATTTTGTGGGCATCATTCATTCAGACATAGTAAAAAGTAATTTAAAGTGAGTGGTTTATCCTCATGCTTTCATTTTCAGTACTTAAGATTTGCCCATATATAAGCATTTGGGTTGAAAGAAAAAAGATGGATTCATTCTATTCTTTCAAAAAGACTTTATCTTGTGTTAGAAGTGAAAGTATTCATTTATTAGTATTAATATTCGTAAAAAGCACATGTACATTAGCTTGAAAGGCTAATCTTTAGTTTATTATAAAGACATATTGAAAAGATAAAAAAAGCAATATGCAGGGCAGAAAGTTTTTAAGAGAAAATCATGAACTATAAGTTATTTTAATTAACAGATGGAAAAAATTGTAGAAGAAATAAAGTTGTTTGAGAGGAAGCTTAATTAAATTTAATAAGGAAGGTTTTATTATAGAAAATTGAATAATAAATTACAGAAGTAGTGGAACTATATATAAGCACAATCATCTACCCTCCATCCTCCATTTTAGCAATCTGCAGTTGATTGCTCAAGAGTTTGAACATCCAGAGTGATCAGAATTTGACCACAATCCATAAATCATGCATCTATCATAGAATCCCATCTGAGGTAATCATTTGAAAGTAGACAAATGTTTTAATTAATAGAGATAGTATGAACAGGAAGTGTTTTATTAATTTTTGCCTAGTAGGGTAGCATCTTGCATTTAGATATAATTTAATTGTTGATACATGAATCAGAGAACTGTAATGCTCTCTAGTAAATTGTTCATGGAATAAGATATTAGATGATGTATAATATTTGAATAATAAGCTATAGTAATACAAGGCTCATAGGATTAGTTTCAGGGAATGCCCTTATCAGCTGTTCATAAATACTATTTATTATAAATTAGAATGTATGAGTTTTACTTTTATATAAAGATGATTTTATTTGCTTTATCCAAGTGTATAAAAGATAAGTGTATAATCAGATAAGAATTATAATTAATTTTTTAATAAGAGTATATATATTTTAAAGAATATTATATTTACTTCATTTGAAAGTGAGATAAAATTTACATTTATTAATGTATTGCTGCTTACCTAATTAATAAGCAACCACACACATGTATTTTAGTCTGGTAAGAATACTATGATCAATTATCATTATCATCATCATTTTCAACTTTAAGATAGTTTCTCCAACTTTAATCCACTTTCTTTGATCCAGAACTTTTCTTCTTCACAACACATTAGGAAACTTCATCCATCCATCTCATATAAATTATAATTATATAATGACTATACAAACCATATCTGTGAACTGATCCATTTTTCTATTTACTCACTATTTTATTATGTTGTTTTTAAATTTCTTAAGCAGGAAACAGAATTTATTATTTGCTATTGAATGAATAAATGAATGACTTTATTGCTCAAATGTTTATAAGAAGTTTAAAATATGGAAGTGTCAGAACTGAAATTGATCCGATAACCTCACCTTCCAGAAGCTGATATTCTGCCACTACACCAACCATACAGAATTACATAATTATAATTACAATTTAATTACATAATTACACGATTATAATTATATAATCAATTATACAATTCATTATATTAAAGAACTGAAACTTCTAGTATATGAGTAAGACCATATGAAAATTTATTTTATACAATTACATAATTGCAATTGAAATTTAATTACATAATGAGATAAAATCAATTATACAATTCATTATATTAAAGAACTGAAACTTCTAGTATATGAATAAGACCATATGAAAATTTACTTTATACAATTACATAATTACAATTCAAATTTAATTATATAATTACAATATTATAATTATATAATCAATTATGCAATTCATTATATTAAAGAACTGAAACTTCTAATATATGAGTAAGACCATATGAAAATTTATTTTATACAATTACATAATTGTAATTGAAATTTAATTACATAATGAGATATAATCATTATACAATTCATTATATTAAAGAACTGAAACTTCTAGTATGAGTAAGACCATATGAAAATTTATTTTATACAATTACATAATTGCAATTGAAATTTATTTACATAATGAGATATAATCAATTATACAATTCATTATATTAAAGAACTGAAACTTCTAGTATATGAATAAGACCATATGAAAATTTACTTTATACAATTATATAATTACAATTGAAATCTAATTACATAATTATAAGATTATAATTATAATCAATTATACAATTTATTATATTAAAGAACTAAAACTTCTAATATATGAAGTAAGACCATTTGAAAATCTACTTTATATAAAATGAGATTCTTGATTTGTAAATACCATTTGCCATTTTTTGATTTATAATCTTTTATTTTATTACTACACAAACTGTTTTATCTTTATTATCCACCCCCCACCCCAAACACATATCATAGATGATGTGCAAACTCTCAAAAATTATTTATACATTCTTGTATTTTTTCCAATATAACTTCTTTCATTATTAATAATTGACTACATTTATCTTAAATTATTGCTTTATCCCCATATCTTTGCTTTTCCTCCTAAAAAACTTGTTTGATACTTTTTTTTTTTATTGTAATTTCTCTTTGTAGCCATTTTCTCCTGGTTTTATCTTTTTACAGCCACAATCCTTTTATTTTCTACAGAATTTTTATTTCCCATCTTCTCTCTATAATTTTATTCCTTAGCTTATTCATTTCTATAATTTACTGTTAAAGCCATATGTTATTCATACTTATTATTACAATACTTATTATGCATTCACAACTCTGATACCATCCACTTCAAATAAATACCTTAATAATTATTACTAATCAAATTATTAAACTATAGATGATCCCTAGCCCAGATGTAAATTTTAAATGCCAGTTCAAATATTATAATGGTCGTATTCAATTTTTTTTTCTCATATGTCATAGCATCGGCCGGGACGTGAACCCACAACCGTCTGCAACCAACTACTTGTTTGCAAGGCGGCTGCGATGACCTCTCGGCTAACAACGCTTTAACACATGAAATAACTGAATTTCATCTCTTTTTTTTTTGCATATGTAGTATTTTGTTTATAGATATAATTGAAACTTCCACTCTTACACGTTTTCGAAAAAAGAATAAAGACATCTGATAAAGAATATTTCAAAGCCCAACTATTTGTAATAAACGACAATAAAAGTTTACGACGGTGTCTAATTACAGTGACCGGAAGTTAATGAGCGGAAGTTAGTTATTTTAAAAAAAAAAAACGAATATCAAATCTGTTGTGAAGATTAAAAATAATGTAATAAGAAGAATAAGAGGTGTCATTAAACCAGTTTGTGTGTAATAATAATGTCTATATGTAGATAATAATAGAGTAAAAAGAATTACAAGAAAAATGTTTGACATTCAGTAGCTTGAAAAAAAAAAGCCATTACAGTTAAAATGGAAATCAGGTGCAACACTATAGAAAAAAAAATTATTAAAGGGTAATTCTGCTCATCCCTCTGTGTATTTAAATGGACATACTAATGCCATACACAGGGACCAGAGTGACCTAAGGTCAACATGGGTATGACAACAATATTGGCATCAACAAAGATTTGAGCATACCATCATCAGATTTTCAATGGTATGGGGGGCTGAGTTGGAGGGTGAAGAGGATTGTAAATCTGTCCATTAAGTTTGAAGATTTGCTATTTTAATATAAAATTGAGCACTGATTATATATGTGTATGGGAGGTGATGATCTGGACCAACTGATGGGTACTAACTGGTTCAGCATAAAATACATATACTGGAGAACATTTATCTTTTTTCACATGGGTGTGCCCATGTGTATCGGTTATAAGATGGGGTGGATAGCTGGAGGAAGCTTGAAAATCTGTGTTCAAACCCCCTTTAATTAAAGCTTAATTAATTATAAAGGGGCATTGTTCAGAATACCAAATGATGTTCGAGTCCGAAATTGACAGATTTTGCGTAATAGTTAATGGGGACAAGGTAATATATGTATATCTTTTACAACCGATCATCATCGCATATATACACATATATAAATTTTTAATTCCACTTTACGAAGGTTTTACCTTTCTATTCGTAGTATTATGTTCGTCTTTTAATTAAAAAATAAAAGTAATGTTTCGGTTGGCTAACTTGGAAATATGCGGACAAAAAGTTTCACATCTGAATACTTTTTCTGTGAACTTTTGACAAAAACACATCTGTCAAACTCCATCATAGAGAATTAGTTTGAGTAGCTAAAAGGTGATAGTGTATTAAGAGCAATAGTTAGGGTGTGTCAGTGTCACCTAGAGGACATCATTTGTTATTAATAGTAATAAATATTCGTCGAACATTGATTGAAGTTGTTTCGACCCGGTAAGCTATGGCGGGCAAGCTTATATATGTTGTAATTATTCTTTAACTGGCTTATTTATTAAGAATAAAATACCTGCTAATTTAGCTAATTGTAACCGATCTTTTTAAATGCATATATGTTGTATAAATTGATATATATATACCGATATTAGTACGTCCTTTCACCTGAGAAGATCATAATTCCGAAGTTTTATCGTGATTATTCTTGGATTGTAATATTATCAGTCATCAATAGTTGTTTGTAAATGAGCTTGTGTCCACTTTAACTGAGACAAATAAAAGAGAAAGAATTAAGTTACTGATGAATTTTGAATGAGAACAAAAATCAATCCATAAAACACAAACACTTTTATATATGTCACATGACAGTTGTTGAGTGTGATAATATAATTATCTTTTCGAGATGCCATTTTGAATGAGAACGAAAACCAATCCATAAAATACAAACACTTTTATATTTGTCATATGATAGTTATTGAGTCTGATAATATAATCATCTTTTCGAGATGCTGACTTTTTTTATATCATGTGGAGAGAACATTACTTTTTAAAAGTACTTCCATTTTGTCAATTTTTGCAAATTTTTTAGCGGTTTCTTTCTCATCTCAACTCAATATCGCAAGCATCCACCGGTACAGAAGCTTATGCCATCTTCTCTTAGCAAGCAAGCTTCACTCTTCAGGTGAATTATCAATCACCTGAATGTCTATGCCCATATGGCAGCACAATCGATATTTTTCATTGTTACTTTGGCATTAGACCTGCCATGATGAACCTCTGAACTCCAAGTTAGTATGGCTGTGATATTCCACAGCAGGTCTAATACTAAGGCATCCTTTCATATTTTTCTAATGATTCTCTTCTGACTGAGATACCTTTATATTTGTTGTGTTTACTGTTGTGTTTAATGTGTGATTTATATATAAACACAAACTCGAGAAATACAATTAATATTTATTGATTAAACAAATAGTAACGTGTATTTACACAATGTTACACATTTGCCTGATACTGTTAGCTTGGTAAGACATTAGAAAAAAAATGATTCAGGCATAAGGGTCTTCAAGCATTCTTATAAGTTTACTTACCACTTCCAACTGTATCATGATAAATTGCCTCATGAGTAGGTACAGTGACACTTATAGCTGTTCCGTGTCAGTTGGCTCTTGTCTCATTTATATTTAGAAGCTTCCAAATCTAGCATGAACTTTCTCAGCCATATGGTGGGCAATTGGTATACTACTGTTCAGCTTTAACAGTTGTGTTCAACTTTATCTCCAAATGGATTGACTATTTATGGCAAATCCCCTTTCATAATGCAAACAATCTTATTCAGTGAGTATAATTGCCTATTGGGCTATTCTTGCCATTGGATGTACCTTATCTATTTGTACATTCATTGTCGATAGCAATGAATACTCAATCTGATCAAGATAAGATGGGATCTGGACTAGTCCATTATTTAAAGGTAGAGTGAGATATAACAATGATGCAAATGGGTTTACATTTTTAAAAAAAAACCATGTTCAGATTCTTTATAAAATACTTTTTTAGAAAATCTATTGTCATGTATTTGTTTTGCATCTTAATTCAATTTAGGTATATCTTTACAATGATGGCTTTAGCAATATCACATGTAGATAGCTGAAAGATGTACCAGTAGGTATAATGATCTCATTATTGTATCTTTAGAATCTTACAAAACATTCTTTAAATCAATTATTTTATATAAATCAATTATTTTATATAGCGCAATGTTCCCAAAGACTATTCAGTCATTTATAGTTAAAATCTGCAAAGAGCATGTACAACATTCTTTAACTAAAAATTTTCCAAAACTTTGCATTATATCAGGAAAGAATCCGCATTCCATTTTCACAAATCTTAACTGAGCAAAATAACTGCCCTACATATAGTTATCTTAGTTGTATTAATATCCTCCATTTTAATTGGTGTCCCTTGCAGCAAATTGGAGTTTTTATTGCACTTAAACTTTAAATTTGCCTTTTTATCTAAAAAAAATAATCCAAGCATTGAAATTGATTCCCCTTCTCTAGCTAAACATTATCTGAGTTAAGAGTTGTTTAAGAATTTAATCACTAGCTGATGAGAATTAATTATTAAACAAAGTTTTATGTATTATATTCAAAATATTAAGCACATTTGGTACATTGTCTGAATTGGAAAGAATAATCTAATCAAAAGTATACTTAAGTTCTGAAGCAGAAGATCAAGTTTATCATTTTTGCTTTTAAGCACTTTAAATTAAAAAGACCATAAAGTATATATTGCATTTCAATGTCTGCTTGCTATCATTATTAAATTCTTGGGATATGGTTTGTTTTTTATATGTTTGCTTGTAATTTCTAATTTCATCCATATGCTGCTTTGTCCTCAGTCATAAACATGTTTCCAATTTTATTCTCTTGATTTTTTCTTAGAAACATTCTTAAAAGCAAAAATATAAAACTAAAAATTAATAAGACATTAAGTAACCCCAGTGTCCATAATGCTCTTCAGCAGGAAATTCTTTTTTCTTACTATGGTAATGCCACCTAGTGTAAGCTCTAGGAATTAGTAGATAACAAATAGTAATGTTTAATAAATCCTATCCAATACTATCCCATCCAATATTTCCAGATTGTTTACAGCTTTCAACATTGAGAAGCTTTGGATCTAGGCGCAATTTTTCTAGAAGTTATATTTTACTCTTTGTTTAACTATCAAGCTACGAATTCAAGTTGAAAAAAAACAACAACACATAATGGTCATATGAGAAAATATATTTCTCAATTTGGATTGAAATTTGATAGCAAAACATAGATGTCAGCTAGAGAAAATAAACATTAGATCCCACAGATCCAGGTGTACTGATCCAAGATCCAAAACTCTGATGGAAAGACATAAGCTAGGATTGAGTCTGAGGGTATTGAATGAAACAACACTGGATTGGGATTTATCAAGCACTACTCTCTAGCATTTACTAATTCATAAAGCTTACCCTAGATGGCACAATTGTAGTTACAGAAAATATTGAATGAAACAACACTGGATTGGGATTTATCAAGCACTACCCTCTAGCATTTACTAATTCATAAAGCTTACACTAGATGGCATAATTGTAGTTACAGAAAATATTGAATGAAACAACACTGGATTGGGATTTATCAAGCACTACCCTCTAGCACTTACTAATTCATAAAGCTTACACTAGATGGCATAATTGTAGTTACAGAAAAAATAATTTGTTATAAAGCAAAAAACTTTTAACTTGTGAGTGTACATTTGTTTAATGTAAACTTATTTGGAAATCAATCTTAAAATAAGCCATATTAGATTTTATGATCCTTACTCTTTTAAATGCTATATATATATATCTACTGTCTCGGGTCATTTTTAAAGAAGAAACACATCTTTTTGTATTTAAACTGCTACCTTCATTACTGACTGATTAAGCATATTTAAACATAATACTTCTATTTGTAGCGCCAGTTATTTAATCTCTGATTTATAATATAATCAGTTGCCGTAACATATTGCTGTTTACTCTTTTCAATTTTTCATCTCCTGGAGTATTGAAATATAGATATTTGATTGGTAATCGACTATTTCATTAGTAAATAATTATTATAAACTCATTGCAAATGAGTGTTAAGAAAGGGTAAAGTAATTTAAATTTTAAATATATATTGTACTAAGCATACCTTTGGCAGAATATTGCCAGAATTATAGCTCTGTCTTACTTTGCAGTTGAAAAATTATGCCCTTAAATGAATGCAATGAGATATTTAAATATTCCACTTTTTTTAACAATGGAACATAGGATTTTTTTTTTTTATTAATTGCATATGGATCTTTTGAAATGTCTCATGCATCCTTGTATTTTGGTTTTTTTATCATCTCTTTTGGCACAAACTGTCTTCATGTTAGCTGTATTAAAAGCCTGATGCTAATGTTCTAGGAAAATTGAATTTATATTCATTATTTTGTTTGCTCTGTTGTATAAATACATGTGCTAGGCAATCCTTGTTGAGCGGTTCATCTGTGACTCACTATAGTGAGCAATATGGGATTATTAACTTTATATATTTTAAGTCAGTATGTAATATAAGATTTTTGAAGTCTTCTAAAGTAAAGATTGTCTAAGCATCTGTCTTCAGGATTCATTTAGATAGTTTTCTCAGGGACAAGTTTTCACCAGCATTATATAACTTTGTACTCCTGAATACTGAATAGATACAATAATCCAAAGTATGAAATTTGATCTTTGAATTCTAATGCAACATTGATCAACCTGGATAAAGTGATCAATTAATTACCACCATCAGTACAATACTCAGTCGTGAACGACAGCTTTTTTCTTACAGTCAGTTATTGAACACCGTTTTCCTAGGTGAGATATGTAAATCAGTCATTAAATAATTAATCCATTTGATAAAAAGATGGGGGATTGGCTGGGATCAGTCAAAGTTGTGGGGAGAAACATTTATTGACAATTTTCCTCTTAGAACACATTTTTTTTTAAATGATTTCAACTTTTACAATCATATATTTTTGTTTCTTGCTACTATTTAAATAAAATTAAATGATTTTTACAAAAGTCTGCTAATAATAAGAAAAATATAAACTCCCCAATTAAACAACTAATATGTGTAAATGTGTTAAAATGCAGGTATTGGTGAAGCTAATTACTGGTAATAAAATTATTGGTTGAGTGCTTCTGAGAAGTTTTGTCTTCTCATAATCATAGCCATTCAACTTGCTGGCTATGATTATGAAAAGACAAAACTTCTTGAAAGCAGTCAGCCATTAATTTTATTATCTGTAATTAGCTTCACCAATACTTGTGTTTTAGTGCATTTAGATATATTAAAAGTCTACAGACTAGTTTCTGAGAAGCTTTGAATCTAAGAACACGACATCTAGATCTTTGGATCTAATGCAATTCTTCAGAAGCCACATTTTATTTTTTTAGTTAACTACAAAGCTATGAGCCCACATTGAAAACACAATAATATTTTCAATCCAAACTAATTAGCTTCTGCAGTCACATAGGTCTTTGGTTTTTTAATAACCTACATTCACAGCCATCCTATGGGGCAAGATTGCTACCAAATCCTTAGAGCTTCACATGACCACCATTTCTTATGCTTACACAATATTATTTTTTATATCATGATTATAATTTATTCAATAATGAATTTGAAAATTTGTAATTTGATATAAAAAATTTAAAATGTTTTAGTTCTTTAAAACAATTTTTTAAACTTTATTTTTTAAGCTTTAGGTTTACTTTTTTTTTTTTTTTAAGCAGTACTGAATTCTGAAACATTACAAATTGCTATTTTACAGAAATAAATCAATTAATATTTTCTTACTTTCACTACAAAAATCCAATTCTTTTAATAATAATATTTGTAAATCCCAGTCTAAATGATGGTAATTTATGAATATTACTTATTTCTTGAATGGAAAGTCATGAATTATGTTGATATGTATGTTCTTAGAAGTGTTGTTCAGACAACAGTTGATATCAAAGTGACATTATTAAATACAATATTGAATTTCAAAAATCTTTTCAGCAAAAAAACTTTTATTATTGATTACAGTTTCGACTTTACTATGCAGTCTTCATCAGATCTTATTCTCTTCTTTTAACCTCTATCCTCCATCTTACAGAAATAATTTCATATAGTGAAAGAAAAACAATTTTGATTTTTAAATTTAAATTCATTTCTATATTAAAATGGAAAAGTTCTGATTTAAAAAGTAGATTTTTATTATGAATGAAAATATATTGATCACTTTATTATGGCTTATATTTGATATCTTCTGAAAAATTATTAATGTATATTGATTCTAATTCTTTCAAAAAAGTTATTTCGTGTATTTCTACTTAAAAGTAGGAAGGAAAAAAAAGCAAAGTATACAAAAATGGTGAAGGAAAAATATAATTAAATATCTCAGCCTTTCAACTAAATCAACAAATAGCAACTTAGAACATTTAAGTTGTACTGAAATGTAAGTTTTAACGTCATCATCTAATTATTTTCAGATTCTAAATACACTGACTAGTTTTTTGTAAGCTAAGTAAATGTCACAAAATGAAATAAACAGTTGACCAATGAATGAAGATTGATATTCTCCACATGCATTTCTCAGAGATGGAGTGCTTCTGTATAAGGGGCAACATAATAGTGTCTTCTAAGCATTATTCTTGCATTATATAATTCCACTTCGATTAGAATCCAGGCAGTTTTTTTATGTAAATGTTATTCCGTATTTACATATTAGACCTGCTGCTCATGTTTGCAGTGGCACAATGCTCTATTAAAAGGCACAACCATAGCATTAAACGTCACATGATCATTATCTCTTATACTAGCACAATTGTTAATAAACAAGGCAAAATGCTCCATACAGTAGTGCCACCCTGTGGCATCCATTGATTACTCTGGTTGGCACATGGTGGCGCTACTGTATGGAGAGTTTTGCCTTGTTTATTAACTATAGTGTTCTACTATTGCAATATCCTCCTCCCCCCACCAGAGAAAAATACAGCATTCTGTCATCACAAACATGGGCAGCAGGTCTAATACCTGTGGCCTGACATTCTTATGCTATATAAATCAAGATGTAGCAGGGATTTTTATTATCGCAATACCCTTCACAGACCATATACCTTACTTTCTTTGCAGTACTTATAAAAGACGTGATGTAAATTCTAATAATTTTTGATTCAGAAGATGCTTCTATTCATTCAAGCCATGCAAAAAAAATGTCTTCATGCTATTTTTATATCTACATATAATGGTTTCACAATCTACAATTTTTCCAAACTCTTTCATATCAGGATTATGCCTGAAATAGAGCCATTAAGCTTCCGCATATAATGGCAGAGGCTTTTATAATGCACAAAACAAAAAACAAGTGTTAAGTTACTGTTAAAGTTATTGTAAAACACACTGCTTTTTTATTCACAATATTTAGCTCCACAGATATGTAGTATACAGAAAAATATTTATAGGAATAAGATGATAAACAACTGCGTATAAACAAATATACTATGTATCTATAATTAGTTTAAATATTTGAAATACAGGCACTCTTCACAAACCTGGAGCCTAATTGTAAATACAGGGGATCTGAACTCAGACTTTCAAGCATCCCTTAACTATCTACACTATTTTATACCACTGATACACATGACCACTCACATGTAGAAAAGATAAATAATCACCAATATACGTATTTTGTGCTGAACCAGCACTCATCAGTTGGTCCAGATTATCATCTCCCCCCCCCACATATATATATATGAGTGGTCATGTGGATCAGTGGTATGACATAGTGTGGATAGTTGAAGGGTGCTTGAAAGTCTGAGTTCAGATTTTCTATATTCACATTTAGGCTCCAAGTATGTGAAGAGTGCTTGTATTTCAAATATTTACACATTAAGCCTGTATTCTGGCCATCCCTCCTAAATGGATAAGGTCCTATAGATGATGGGTCAGAGTGACTTGGGGGTCAATATGTGCATGGTATAATATTAGCATCAGCCCCTGTCCATTAAAGTATGAGGGTTTGCTATCTTAATATAAAATCTGAGCACTGATTATATATATGTGTGGTCATGTGTATCAGTCGGTGGTATGAGATGGTGTAGATAATTGAAGGATCTTTGAAAGTCTGAGTTCAGATCCCCTATATTTATCTATAATTAGTTTATAGAATGTAAACTTAATGTTACCCCTGTTTTTTTTTTTAAAAGTATAGTCACCCCTAAAATCAAAATATTTGGTGCCATGTAACGTCACCAATGATACGAACTTCGCGGAAAGTCAAATGGTCCATTTTATTATATTTTCAATTGAGATACATATAAGGGCAAGTAATTATTATAAATAAACCAAAAAATTAAAATTATTTTTTTAAATATTAATTTTAATTTGTTTCTTCTTTTTATTATTATTTTGGACTAGTGGATAATTGAAATTATGGATATGAAAATTGCAGTTGTGGAATAAATACTGTATTATTTGTGTATTTAAGTCTAACCACAAAATATTTGCAAAGAGATAAAAACGTATATATAATAAATTTTTGCTTTTTTAAAAAGATACAAAAAAAAAAAATCCTAATATAGAATACGTATTATATGGGTGAAAGAACAAACAAGTATTTTTAATTTCATTGAAAGCAATAAGAGATTAAAATATAGCTAGGCTGGACATATTACTAGCAAAGATCCTAATAGATAGACAATTGAAGTCGTAAACTCGATCCGAAGAGATTTAAAAGACCTAACAACAGACCACGTATGAAGTGGATGACTGAAATAGGGACGTTTACTAGTGTGGTGCAAAGAAGAGAGATTGGAGATTAGCAAAAGTGGATTAAATTTGGAGAGATCCTTATTCTGTAGTGGGTTGATAATGGTTGAAAATGATTTAGCAAATATTATCGATATATATATACTATTACTTATATTAACAAAGACTAATTTAAAACTTCTTAGCAGCTGACAAATCTTGTTAATTTGCATTAGATTCTCTTTTGGTTAATTGTCTATTATTGCTTTTCTAATATTATTTTCTCAAAAGCAGCCTTGAATCTTCTAGTACGTTTTTAAAATGCTATGAAGCAACTTTTATATTATGAATCTCTTGAATATATAAAGATTTCTTCTTATATAGAGCTCTTTATGTTTAATGCGGCTGCTACTTGATTGGCAATCTCGTCCTGACTAATGTTGTCTTTTTTTTTCTTTGTGTTTTAATTTTTTTTATCACTCGAAATTTCCACTTCACCCACACGTTTTTGAAACAACTATCTCTAGCTTATTTATCTGAAGTGGATGATGTCAAAGTTGGGTGCGCAGCACTTTTGACACTTATAAATCATATCGTAATAATTAAAACATTTTTTTTTTTAATATAAAAGTAACTACTACTAACATTTTTGTAAAATTAAATAATTAAGAAAATCTCTTTGTTTCTGTGTTTATATAACCAAGGAAATATTACATCTACTTCCTCGTAATTGTTTAAAATTTTAAATTCTAGCTTTTTAAGTTAAGTTAAAAACAATCATCATAGTTATATAGTTGCTTAACATTTGTTGGGGGAAAAAAAGCAACAAACGATTAAAACCTAATGTCAAATGGTAATGATTTATTTTGCTATAATTTTATAAAGTTATTTTCTTAGGAATGATTTATTAGCTTGTTATGTATTGGTTTTATGTCGCAATTGAGATATTGCGAAATTACTGATAATGGGTAATTTGTTTGAAATTTTCACTTGCAAACAACAATTTGTTTTAATGATAGCTTATTATAATTCAATTTCTTAGATGTCACATTCTTGTGATTTAAGTTAATCTCTACGAGCCTGGAACCCTTTGTTTCACGGCTAATGAATGGAGCAACAAATAATCCGAAAGCTCCTCTACGTCAAAAAAAAAAAAAGAAGGAACTAGATTATTTTTCCGTTAATGAAAAATAAATTATTCATTTTTATAATTTTACGTATTATTGACGATTAATATTCTTTTATTATGTATATAATAAATATTACGCTACCTCCTTATCTCATTCCACTTACTTATCTCGCTCTGTATGGGACTGAGATATCTAATTTAAATTAATTGTTTATATTGTCATTTTAACACAGATTGTATGTTCATCAGTTTCAATTATTATCTATCCATGCAATTTGATTTCTCCATCTGATCATACTTCAAATCCCTCCAGTTGTCTAGTTTTGCCACCTAGTGTAAGCTTGCACAAACAATAGATATTAGTTGGTAGTACTTAATAAATTGCTACCCAGTATTGGCATATCCATATTTCCAGATTAGTTTCGAGTTTATGGCTTTCATCAAGGAGGAGTTTTTGATCTGGATCTAGATTTTTTTTGGATCTAATGCACTGTATCTCAGCAGTATTATTCTGCCTTTTCCTTTTTTAAAAAATATCAAGCTATCAGCCCAACATTCTCATTTCATCCATCTATTCATACATAGTCACTTGGTATTTTTTTATTTCAAAAAAGGCAGTTTGTTATTTCTTCTAGCAACTTATCCAATTCAGCGGCCGTTTTCAACCTTTCAATTTTTTTAGTGATATATATTTTTTATTTCCTCATCTATAGTTTTTATAATTTAAATTCTTCTGTTTATTCTAATATGTATTTTTTCATACTTCACAAAGTGGTATCCAGTTTTTGAAGATACTTTTCCAGTAACTGTCAAATCCCGTTAGGAAAGCGAATAAAGGAAAGAGGGTACATTGATTATGATGACAGAAGCAAAGGCTGTCTCTAGAATTGGCAATATAGGTGTAAGATGTGCTTAACAGTTTGGCACCTATGAATATTCAGCAACAAAGGTTCCCATAGTTAAGATATTCTTTATTGTTATGTGTGTACAGGTTTGTACTGAAAAATTCACTTAAACATTTTTAGATGTAAGATATCTTTAGAAATTATGATTAGAATTGTTTAAGATATGGTGGATGTGAACATTTAGATACTAAGAAAAAGGATATGAAAAGTATTGATGCATTTGAATTGTGGTATTCTTGAAAATATTATGGCATCAAGGAAAACAAATTAGCAATCATACTTGAATCTTAAATTAATGGCTAAGATAACATTTGTTTTATTTTAGCCATTATTGCACAATAATTTAATCTCCAGAAAAAATTTATAATGAAAGAAGTGAATTACCACCATTAAAGTCAGTGGATTCCACTATCTCAATAATAATCATGCTTTTCTAGCAAGCTAAAAATTAAACCGAAAATAAATTATTCTGAAAAAGATGCTAGTCATAGTATGATGTTTTCTATTCATACAACAAATTTTATTTATCATTAATATAAATATAGGGGATTTGAACATAGACTTTCAAGTACCCTTCAACTATTCACACTATCTCATACCACTGATACACATGACCACACACATGTAGAAAAGATAAATAATCACCAATATATGTATTTTGTGTTGAACCAGCACTCATCAGTTGGTCCAGATTATCATCTCCCACACATATATGTAATCAGCACTGATTATATATATATATGTGCTGAGCACTGATTAATTATATATGTGGGAGATGATAATCTGGACCAACTGACGAGTGCTGGTTCAGCACAAAATACATATATTGGTGATTATTTATCTTTTCTACAGGTGTGTGGTCATGTGTATCAGTGGTATGAGATAGTGTGGATAGTTGAAGGGGGTTGTAAAGTCTGTGTTCAGATCTCCTATATTTACAATTAAGCTCCAAGTATATGAAGAATGCCTGTATTTCAAATATTATCATTAATATGAAATCCCTGATTTGTTGTGATTTTTTTTTAGGTGTTAAGAACAGATATTTTATTTCTTCACTGTACACCAGAGTTTTCTAAGATAAACAAAAAAAAAAAAATACAGGCAATTGACTACTAGTAGGCTTATTAATTTATAGTATTTGCTGAATGTTTTTTCCTCTCTTAATTTTGTATGCAAATGTGTGTACAAACTGGTTTATTTATTGCGAAATGTTGCAAATCACTTTTGAAATTTGTTTGGATAATTAACAATATTCTACAAGCATAATAAAATTAATCAGATGAAATAAAAAATACATCAGTATGTTTTTCATAAATTGGAGATGTTAAAATAAATTATGACCACTATGATTCGTCTTAGAGATCTTTTAATTGTAGTATTGTGCTATTTCGTTAACGTATTTAAGTTTGTCTTCAGTCGCATACACACTTAAATATATATACCTAAACATACAAACATATGCATGTAACATGAATGCTTTTTGATACTTATATGCACAAACTTATGATACAAATTTAACTTAAATATTACTGTATTGAGTATATTGAAAAGATCATCTTCTTTGGGTAACCTTGGAACGCTAAATGATATAGATTAGGCAAAACCTTCCTCTCTTTTTTTAGAGAATCTAGATTTGAGTAAATAAAGTTGACACAATTTCCCCAGTAATTTTAATGTTTTTAAGTCTGCATTAGTTTACAAATCTATACAAACATCTCTGGCTTGCCATGAATTGGATCAAGTCACTTTTTTTTTATTGGATCCTTAGTTAATCTTTTCACGTAGATCTAAATCTTTATATTGTGTTACCATCTATTAAGAATATTTTTTAGTCTATATTTTCTACTCAAATTCAATGCCTTTTTAGTTTTAACCAAAAAATTATCTTGCCTTATGCATGAAACTTTAGTCATTTCAGGAACTCAAAAGTAATGGGCATTTCTGCTTCAAGAATAGATGATTATTCTTTTAGAGTAATACATCAACCTTTAATGTGTTCCCTCTTTCTAATTTAATAATTTTCACTTTATCATTTACAAGAACCTTTACACAGATTGTATTAAGTTTAGCAGAATTACTATGACTATCAGTTTTGCATTTTGCAGTCAGTTTAAGATTTTTTTTTTTTTTAAAGTATAAATGTAAAAAGCTCAAATAGTTTACTAAAGCTATGTATCCACTACTTTGAACAATTTTTAGCAAAAATCTTTTATTGTATCTAAATGCATACACAATTTTATGTTTTGACTGTTCTGCAGCCTCCTTCAGAGCTCTGAAGAAGACTGCAGAGCAGTCAAAATGTAAGATTTTCTCTGAAGAAGACTGCAGGACAGTCGAAACGTATGATTGTTTTATGCATATAGGTACAATAAAAAGATTTTGCTAAAAAGTGTTCAAAGTAGTGGATGAATTGCATTTATATAAGATATTACAGAAAAATAAAAGAAGTGGTGAATTTGGTAATATTTTAGATTACTAAAGGCATGATTTAATGAGTACATAAACTAAATGAGAGAATAAAACTTAGATTGGATATTGCAAGATACGAACATAGCTGCTATCATACTAATACTAATATATGCACATGAAGTTTACTTTGTTCAAATAAATTACCAGATTTTAATGTTTACATTTTTTGTTTATTGTTTTTATTGTATAAATTAAATAGTTTTTGATTAACACATGCCTTTTCCAATTATTATTTACCAATAATAGAGAATTATAATTTATTTATGTTATATAAAGTGCTGCAGTTTTCTTGACGATAAGAGATTGTGGCGGGGGGGGGGGGAGTGGGAGGGGGATATAAAAATCTACAGAAAAATAATTATACAAATTTACAGAAATAATTCAAATAATAATATCGAAGTTAAAACATCAAAAATTAATCTAATAATAATTTATCAACAGTTTATATTATAATTAAGTTATTTAAGTCTTTTTTGATATTAGTGATGGGATCAGCCGCATATGTGCTGTTTGCAATGAATAAATAAAGACCAGGTTATATTCTCTTCCTTCGATTATGAGATGTATGCAGTTCTAGTACATACAATTGGGAAAAATGAGATATGTGACTGTCTTAGAGATAATTGCCCAAGCATTACATGAGGTAAGATTTTGCAGAGTATCGATAGTCTAAAAACACTGCCAAATATGATTAATTATAATGGAATACAATTTAATAAATGAGTGAAAACAGCCAAATAAATGTAGCCAAAATATTAATTAATGATCGATTATTAAAAATCCTCTGTCATTGTCTAATTATTGCAAGGAAATCAAGTCATACATCATGCGATTTAATTACTACAAATGTTATATAATGAGTGTGAATAACTCTTGACAAGCTTTTCCAAATATCCCTATCCCCAGACCGGTTTCTAGCTGCTGGATGTCATCAGTGAGGCACTAGGACATTCAGACCTTAGATCTAAAAATACCGGCTCAAGCCCAACATTCATCTAATACTTAACTATAAAGTAGAAAATCTAAAATTTTCAGACATCTATATCTCTTTAAATGCAGCTATCCAATTTAAATAGCCATATGGGACTGAACTAAGTTCAGATACACCATATATTAATAGCTTTAGCAATATAACATCGGCAAAGCCTCAAGAGCAAAACTATAATTGCAAGGAATTGTATTTAAACAAACTATAATTTATTTATGTTTGGAATATAAACAGCAATGCATAATTTTTAATACATGACATCAGTCCTTATTGGAAACCACAATAGATTAGATTTTTTTAAAAATTGATAATGTTTAAAAATCCTGTCCCCAAAAGAATAAATAAAATCATATCTCTAGTAAAATAATAATTGAAACAAGCATAAATTAAAAACTTGTTTCAATTCTTCAGTAATAAAAAACAATAATTCATAAATGTAAATATAAAATCAATCTGATATTTATGTTATTCTGGCTTACAATGTTTTGAGTTATCAAATTTTTCTTCAACAGTCACAAAGGTTGTAAGTCCTCCTTTGATCTTATTAATATAGGCAAGGTATTTTTGTCAGACAATAAATTCTTCTGTCCAAGGAATAAACAAACTTATCTGGACCTCTGAACTGTTTCTTAGTTGTCCATAATAGGTTCCAGCTACATGTGATAAGTCTTTAAAATATATTCAAAATTTACCATCTGAATAACCTTCCGTTCATTTTTTAAATAAAGAGTTTGCAGACTCTGTCTTAAATTTTATAACTATAGTACCCAACCAACTATCACATGGTCTTATGTGATATATAATGCCAATAAACATCACATGATCACCATTTCTTATGCTCGCTTATAACTGTTATTAAAACAGTTAAAACTCTCTATACATATTGCCACTTAGTGCAAGCCAGAGTAATCAGTGGATGCCAGAAGACGTGCATAAAATCCCCATCTAGTGCCTACTCATCCAATATTCCCAGACTAGTTTCTGGCTTAGGAGCCTTGGATCTGAGAGCACTGCACCTTGATCCTAGGATCTAATGCAACCCTCCAGCAGCCACCTTTTATCTCTACTTAGCTACAACACAATCAATCTTAAAATGAAAACACTATAATGTTTTCAATCCAAGCTCATTAGCTTATATAGTCATATAGGTCTTAACTCAGTTCAGTGCCTATACATTTTGGTGACTTTGGTTCTTTAATAACCCAATAGGATAGTGGTGGCCATGATGTATAGGTACTGAACTGGGTTCAGACCTATATGACTGTATAAGCTAATGAGCTTGGATTTGAAAATATTAAGGTGTTTTCAGTTTAAGACTCATGGCTTTGTAGTTAAGTAGAGATAAAAGGTGACTGCTAGAGGGTTGCATTAGATCCTAAGATCTAGGTGCAGTGCTCTCAGATCCAAGGTGCCTCACTGATGAAGGCCACAAGCCAGAAACTAGTCTGAGGATATTGGATGAGTAAGCACTAGATGGGGATTTCATGCATAAGCCTTCTGGCATCCATTGATTACTCTGGCTTGCACTTAGTGGCAATACGTATAGAGAGATTTGCCTGTTTTTGTGATATATAATGTTGATATCACGTAGTAATTCACTATGTAAATCTTTTTTCAATAAAATAAATATTAAATCAGATTAAGATTGATATCCTTGATGTGAGATATATCAAACTTCAACATCTTTATTTAACACACAATTTCCAAGTCATCCATCCAATTTGCCAATGAAATATTCATTCCTTTAATATATAATAAAATAGTGTCATATTTATATGCTAATATATTTTCCATCCAAACAGTAAGTGAGATATTAAATTCTTTCATTATAAGTCATGCGTTTTTTTTAGGAACTTACAACTTACATTAATGATCTCTATATTTAAATTTGCTTTAATAAATATTCTGTCTTTATAATCTTTTTTGATTGATGAATTTTTATAGAATATTGAAAATTCATTATATTGACCATGATGCTATACTTTTGGGATTTGGGCTTCTATGTGTAAAAATTAGTTCATTGTTGTAATACTTTAAATTCCATTAAATGTATATAGTAAATCAGCAATTCTCAACTTGTGGGATACCCCCCCCCCCCAGAGGAAATGCAAAATAATAAGAAAGGGAAGCAAATACATGAAAAATAGACAAAATTTGGAAGACAAAAAACCCTTAATTATTGAATTCAAAGTAAGAAAAGATACATTCTATTAATATAAAATGTCATCCTTAAATTTTATATATATGTGTGTGTGTAACAGTAGCAGAAGAAAAATAAAAATAGAAAAAAAAATTAGGGCTTCAAAAATCATTGGAAGGCAGGTACAATTAAAGCTAATATAAAAAGTTGGGTCCCAAATACCAAAAGATTGAGATTCATATTATTAAGTAACTTTGAATAAATGTAAAATGTTGTAATCTTAGCATTGTTAAAATGTACAACACTTTACATCAACGAGTATCTTTTAAAAATTATATAAATAAATAATACAAAATGCAGTCAGATAATGAAAATTATTTTTCACATATAAACTGTGATAAACAGAGTAGCAAAAATTTTAAAAAAAAATTAACCAGAAAAACTATTTGCCAAACTCATATAGGACCATGTAACAGAATCATGGCGACATATTGGAACTGAATGGTCATTTCTAATATGTTGCCTAGTTTCTGGTTCACAGTTACCATAAGCGCTTGGCAAATAGTTTTTGTGGCTGTTTTTTTTTAATTTTGGTCCTCTGTTTATCGCAGTTTATACATGACAATAAATATAAATGTTTTTTTTTGCCCAATAGTAATTACATTTTAATGATATTTACAATAACTTTTAGATCATTCTGTTCATATTTAATATAATAAATAAAATGTTGTGCTGCTTAGAGAATTAATGCTCGAGAATTAAAAATAACAATTGAGCTTCAATTCAGAAACCATTAACTCTCATCAAAATTATTCTATCATTCCGCTAAACTTTACAAAGCTTAATAATAAATCATGATAATAAGAATTGAATGGTTTGTTGCCTGTAAGATCATAAGTTTGAGTACTAGAAGTGATGGAATTGGACCATGATTCATGAACTTGAATTACATATTTCTTCATACTTGGCGGAATTGGACCATGATCCATGGATCCTGAGTTACAGAATTCTTCACCATTGGTGGAATTGCTTGATCCATGGATCTTGGCTTACAGAGTCCTTGACCTTTGGCAGAATTGTACCATGATCCATAGATTCTGAGTTATAGAATTCTTTTCCTTGGCAGAATTGGATCATGATCCATGGATTTTAAGTTACAGAATTCTTCACTGTTGGTGGTATTGGACCTTGATTTATGGATCTTGAGATACAGAGTTCTTCACTCTCTGCAGAATTGAATGTTAGTGCATAGAACTTGAGTTGCAGAGTTTTTCACCTTTGGTTGAATTGGACCATGATCCATGGATCTTAAGTTACAAAGTTCTTCACTGTATCATTGCACCAAACTATGTAGGAATAATTAATAAATGACAAAGAGATGGGAATACTTTTAGTATAGTAAATAAAAAAGTATTACAAATATATATGTATATTTAAGAATCTACAAGTACATATTTAAAATAAAAAATAAAGAATATTTTGTCCATTATTAAATAATGTACGTTTAGCGACTGTCCTGCTTTGTTTAGGACAGTGGTAGAGTGTCAGCTTCTGGAGTGTAAAGTCCTCTTAGCACAGTGATGGTGTCAGCTTTTAGAGTGTAAGGTCCTCTTATCAATTCCAATTCTAGTTCTTCTAACATTTAAACTTCTTATGAACTCCAGAGCAATAAAGTCATGCATTTATTAGAAGTGTTCTTTACCACTTTTCTGGTTATGATGATCTTCTCTTTCATTAGTTAATTATTACAAGAGTTGGCTGTTTATCTGAGTCTGAAGTTTATATTTGGCTAGGAATAATCTCTAGTTTAATAAGTGGTTTATAATAATCATCAATATATCTATCTATAGTTACTGGTTTCAAAGTTGTGTGTGCAGAAAGTTTAACACATACATCAAATTGTAATAATTTAATATTGAATAAACATCACATGATCACCATCTCTTATACTAGCACATAATTGTTATTAAACAAGGCAAAACTCTCCATACAGTAGTGCCACCCTGTGCCAACCAGAGTAATCAATGGATTCCAAAAAGCTTGTGCACAAAATCCCTATCTAGTGCTTACTCATCCAATATCCCCAGACTAGTTTCTGGCTTGTGGCCTTAGTCAGTGCTCTCAGATCCAAGGTTCCTCACTGATGAAGGCCACAAGTCAGAAACTAGTCTGGTAATATTGGATGAGTAGGCACTAGATAGGGATTTTTTGCACAAGCCTTCTGGCATCCATTGATTACTCTGGTTGGCACAGGGTGGCACTACTGTATGGAGAGTTTTACCTTGTTTAATTGGATAAACATTGAATAAATAATGAAGACTTTGTAAAAACATGTCACCTGGGTCAACTGAAGTACTTATTCAAATAAATCATGATGTCATTTGACTTTTATCACATGTATGTATTCATTATTTTTCAAGATGCTTTGGAATTAGTGCTACTTTTTGCCATATTGATTCTAACTTTGTGATTATATTTCAAAGTATCGATCTAGATTTAACAAACTTTATATTTTAAAAATGTGCTTTTGAGTTCAAATTAATTTTTAAAAAAACATTCTGAATATTTAATATTAGAATACAAGTATAATTTAATATACTTGGAGTTTACATGTAATTGTCAAAGGTTTGAACCCAGATTTTAAAGCTCTTCAGATTTGGGGATTCCATCATCAGATTTCCATTGATATGAATGGCAGAAGAGTTGGAGGGTGGAGTAGATTGAAGCATGTCCATTAAAGTTTGAAGATTTAATATCTTAATATAAATTGAGCACTGATTATACACATGTAGGAGATGATGATCCGGACCAACTGATGAGTGATGGTTCAGCATGAAATACACATATTGGAGATCGTTTATCTTTTCCATATGTGTGTGGTCATATGTATCATTTGTATGAGATAAAATGGGCAGCTAATGAAGCTTGAAAATCTGAGTTCAAACCCCCTATATTTATTCTGAATATGATATAAATAAAAGATTTAGAAGTAAATAAAACTAAACATTGTTGAAAATTGCTTTTGTTTCTATTTTTTTTTATCCCAAAAAAATCTTTGACTTCTATCCATCCGTAATAATTTATTTAAAATTAACTTGAATTCAAAAACTCATTTTTTAAATATATAGTTCATCATAATAATTTTTATTATGAACTTGAATTCAAAAACTTTTTTTTTTTTAAATATGAAGTTTTCTATTTTTTTAAAAAAAAAATTACAAAATGTTAAAGTGCTAGAATCAATATGGCAGAACCCAAAGTACCTGTTTCAATGATATGTTTGTTTATGGAGTGGATGTTTTAAATATATCTAAAAGATGATATTACAAAATAATCTGGACCAACTGATGAGTGCTGGTTTAGTACGAAATACGTATGTTGGTGATTATTTATCTTTTCGACATATATGTGTTCAAGGGTATCAGTGGTATGAGATAGATTGGAGAGTTGTGGGTGAAGTGAAAGTCTGTGCTCATATACCCTATATATTACATACGTTGATACAGGTATATAATAAACCTGTAGTTCAATCATTAAAGAAGATGGTTGAATTTTAATTAATTATATCATTTGATTACATGTACTAAAATAACAGATATGCTAATATTCAAATGAGATTTGGAGTTTATATGTAAGCTAATGAATGAATAGTAACAGTCATAAATGTATTTATATGAAGTGGATGATGTCAAAGTTCTGAATTCAGAAAGTTTGACATTTGTAAATCGAGTGTAAAATTAAACTAACATCAAAAGCTGCTTATAATTGTAGTTATTAACTTATTATTTTCTTTTTTATTTATTTAAATGATTTATTTCAATAACTTACTGTTGAGCTAAATTATTTATAATGCCATGTATTATGAACTCAATCGCCATTTCAATTTATTATTTTATCAATCTCTCATTAGTCGTTACTGATTACTATTCTCTTTTAGTTTTTAGTTGTTTTCTTTAACTTCTAATTATAGTCTTATTATTTCTTTCTAATTGATTGTTTTTTTTGTTGTTTTTTTAATTGGATTAAGTACTAATGAAACGAAATTTGAATCTAATACAGACATCGACGACAGACCGTAAATTAGAAATCAAATAATTAAGCTGTGAGAAATATTTATGAATGGTTTCTGAAGTTATTTTGTTGTAGAAATAATGGGGAATTTAAATATGATACCGCGTTGTTTAGCAGATGATTTGAACATCTCAGGGATAGAAAAGGTTAATGTTTTAGTAGTTGAAAGTATTGTTTTTTCTAAAGCTTGTTTTCATCTCAATGTCTGAATCAGATGAAGCGTTCTAATTATCATTTTAATTGATTTATGTCTGTGTTTTTATTTATATTTGTAAATATTTAGATAGAAAAATATAAACTCGATAGAAAGTTTTACGAGTTTTATTGGAATTTAGTTTAGCTTTGTTAAATAATGATTATTTAAGTTAGATTTAAACTAAGGCTTGAAATGTATATTTATAAACGATATTTGTGTTATGTGAAATTGCTATTACGTCAAAAATTATAACAGTTGTATTTTAAATATATGGGAATACGGTAATGGTTAACCATTTCCCCCCCAAGCTATGATCTAGGTTTGAATCCAGATTGAGTTTTTCTTTTAGGTAGCTATCTCATAAAAATAGAAATGAATAAATTGCTTAAGGTGTTCAATGTGTTTATAGAGTTATTTAATTCAAAGTTAAAATATTAATAAGAGCAAGGTGATGGTGGTGGATAAATAGAAAATAAAAAAGTTGATAGATGTGTCGATATATAATATAAATTTAGAACAAGTTAAGGAATTTTGTCATCTTGGGAGTATGATTTGAGATAATAGTGGATATCTTGTAGAGATTTAAATGAGCATAATATTAGGAGAACAAACTTTTCAAAATAAATTATCTTACTATTAAATAAACGTACATATTAATGTAAAAGAATAGAAATTTATTAGAATCTTCATTTGGAGTATAGCGACATATGGATGTGAGATTTAGTCCTTGAGAAACAGGAATGAATGAAATTAGAAGGAATGGAAATGTGTCTTTATATCCAGGAAATGGAATACTTGAACTTTGCATATATTTGCATAACATTAGACAATCAGTTACTTCACAAAGAGCTATGATTATGGAAGCCGTAACTCTCAAAAGTGTTCAGCCTATGGTTTAATAAGATATTAAATATTAGCCTTGTGTTTATGCATTTATAGAGCTAGTATTGAGTTATAGAATGAGTTGGAGGGAGTCAAATATTAATAGAAATTGGAATAAAAAGTGAACTACTGAAAATGATAAAAATGAGAATTGTTAAATTCTTGGTTTGTGATGGTGAATGCTCAATCTGATTGAGATAAGATGGACTAATCCATTAGTTGAAGGAAAGTTGAAGCATAACAGACATGATATTTTTTTGTAAAATAGTTCACAAGGGAAAATGTTGGGAAGAAGATTAAGAGAAAGGCCAAGGAATGTTCTGTCTTTAAAATGTGGTCAGTGAAAATGGATATGCAAGAGTGAAAAGAATTACTGAAGTCAGAATGATGTGGCTGCAGTGACAAGGCACTGCTTTTAGAAGCTGATGATGAGCTTATAGCCAACTCAGCCATGCAGTATTGCTTGTTAAATGGATACTTAACTATTTTTATCTAAGAAATAAAACACGAATGACGAACAACTGCTAAAATCTTTATTATGCAAAAGTGCCCAATTTTGTTGAGAAATGTTGTCTTTGTTATTTATCAGGAGGGGGGAGGGCTATTGGAAAAGCCTTTGCTCTGTGTTTTATTTAAATATTGTATTTATCTCTGTAGATTGAAAGCACTTTTTAAATTAAAAAAAAACAAAACAATATATTTTATATAATATATAGCCTGTGTGTTTCAGTTATTTTATATAATTTTTTTTTGGGGGGGGAGGGGGTGCATTATAGTCTTAGAGCCATATAGTTATAAATATATTTTGAAACTTTGCTCAAAAATCATTCGTTTAAAATGTGTTAATGTATTTTGATCTCACAAGAATTACACATAATAGGTATAAAAATTAATTCCACTTAAAATTTGCATTATAGTAATTTGGTATTGATAATTCTGGAACAGTTGACAAGATTGCAACTTGGGCCAACTAAAGAACACTGATTCAGTATGAAGTTATTTGTATATTTTCTATTGTTTTTATTCCTATTTTTTAAAAATGTATGGAGGGAATGAAAGTTTTAGGTATATTTAAAGAAAAGATACATGCACTCAAAGAAATAGTGGATCCGGTTTGTTTACTTATAACATGTGTTTGTGTTTAAATAAGAGATATATTCAATCTTTAATTGAAGTTTGAAGTTTATATCTGGGCTAGAAATTATACGATAATCTCTAGTTTAATCAATGATTAATAGTAACTATTAATGTATTTATCTGAAATGAATAATATCAAAGTTGCGAGAACAGAATGTTTGACTCTAATAAATCAAATTATAAAAATAAAACAGGAATGCAGTAGTTTTAATACCTGCATTTTTTTTTTTTTGTTTTTTGCACATATGAAACCTATATGCAAAAGATATATATATAAAAACATTCATATATTTATAAATACTATATATATATATATTGTATTTATTTCTATAATATATATGTATTCAGGTTTTTGTTTTTATCAGTGTGACTTTCATCTTTGCTCTGTCATATCCCAAACACACATCATCATTATTTTTAACCTTTATTGATCCACTACAGGATAAAGGTATTGTCAAGTTCAATCCATCTTGTCTGATTTCTAGCCTCTCATCTCTACATCATACCAGCACACTTTCTTATTTCATCCATTTATCTCACATATGGTCTCTTTCTAGGTCGTTTACAATTTTGGAACCCATTTTAAGATTTCAACTGCCCATCTATTATCATTTCTTCTGGCAATATGTTCATCCCAACTTCATTTCAGTCTTTCAAACATCCATAAGCATATATATATATATATTTGAAGAGTGCCTTAAAAATATTGAAAAGGAGCAAAGGATAGAGAAATTTACATAAACTAAATGTTAATTAATGTATTTTTTTTTTTTTGAATGGTAATGAATTTTGCATTCAGAGATGTTTTGATTTAAACGAAACTCAATTACCTTATAAAATATTTGACTAGCATTAATCTTGTAATAATGAAAGCTTGGAAAGATTGTTCATTAGGAATGTAATAATATTTCTCTTCTCTGCTTGAGAATGAATATTTTGACATACATTGCAATTTGTTTTAAGAAATTGGATTATTTAATTTAAGCAGTTATTTAATTTAATAAAACAGGGGGAGGGATACAAATAGCAGTTATAAATGCGCAATACGTAAAAAATACACTTTGTTAATTAATGATTTCCTACCCAGATATATTTTATTGGCAAAGAAAATCGGATTGGAAGGGAGAGAAGTAGAAGGATGTTAGATTGCTACCTAATAAATAATTGTCTGATTGGATTTTTTTTTGTTTTGTTTTACCTGTTTTCTAATGATATTGATGTCTGACTTAGAAATGCCAATAAGCTTCATCGATTCCTATCTCAAAGACATTTTCATCTTTAAAAAACAAGGTTTTCTTATCATTTAAATCAATTTAAAAACTGGATGAACAATGAAAAAAATTTAGACTAAAATATGTTATATATTATAACAGTACGAACATAAAGTGATCATGGAATAATATTTCAGCAACACATTGATTGCGCTATTTGTAATGATATGAAGGCTGTGTATAACTGGGCATGCCAACCAACGTCATCCTAAGATCTCTCATTAATTCGAATAGCCCCTCACTACTGTTCACCCACAGTATCTGTGCACTCACATATGGCACCAAATATTAGAGTCAGACTAGAGTACACAGTGACAGATAACATGACACATCATGTATCTTTAAACTTCAAATTGGTTTAAAGTATTTGGAATGAGTTTGAGTTCAGGTAAGTAGAAGACAGTTTGCAAAATGGCAGGATAATTAGATAAAAAATAATAATAAATGCAGGTATATCACATTATACCAGAGAAAATTAAATGACAAGGGTTGAGACTGGTGTGCAAACTTAATGACTAAATGAAAATAAAAGATAATACCAAAGCTGAAAAAAAGAAGATAAATAAAATAATAATAGGTAAATCAACAAGAATATAATAAAGTAATAGAAAATTTACTTATAGATATAGATGATAACACAATCAGTAGCAAGAAGGATGGAAGCACAATCAATGATGGAGCAAACAGTAATGAAGTGCAAAAACAGTCAGTAAAGCCAGAGTTAAAAAACAATAATAAATTTAGACAGCACAAAAGTTTTATTCGTAATCAATTTTAAATCATAAAATAATTCTACTTAAAATCATTTGTGCTGTTACCAATATATGTATTAAAGTTTGTTTAGTTGACAAAGACTATGAGGATAGTCTAAAGCACTCCTAAGTGGATAAAATTTTTAAAGTTATACTTTACATATATCTGATTATTATATTTATAAATATTTAATTATATAATTAAGTATATTAAAGTATATATACTAACATTTCGAGATGTGAGTATATTTAATATTTTATTAAACATGATTTCCCCTGAAAACATGTTTTTAAAAACATTTTGTGCTCATGAAAATATTAATTTCAACATAAATATATATTTAAATTTAATATTTTTAGCGGATTATATAGATGCAAATTAATTGGTAAGTATGATGACTGTTATATATATGATGTTAAATCTCCAGCCAAGGTGTATTGATGTACAGGAACCAGTCTGATGTAGTTCTTTTGGTTAATGGTGCCTTGAACAGATTTGCTATTGTTTTCATTCAACTTGTAGAATCATGTCTGATTGATTGCTGCAGATCAATAAACATGTGGATTTAACTTTATATATATAAGTCACCCCCATTTTCTAATTAATTTACATATATATGTATGCCAATTTCTCTGTCTGAAAAGAACTTGACAATAGGGTACTATGACTAAAATAGTAATACATGATTGTCAACAGTGGTTTCATTCTTGACACTTCACAACACACAACTCAATATTTAACCTTTAAAATCCCAAGCCGCCATCTTTAATTTAAAAAGAAAAATTACAACAAATATAATTTATAACATATCTTCTGCTTGAATATGGTAAATATAAAAATATATACATTGTTAGAACTAACAAAATAAAGCTTATAAAATAGTCATAGTGTCATTGGAAGCTATTATTTTAAGAGAAATACATTATCCACAAGATGATGTATTATAAGCATGCACAGTGTCTATCATTTTTCTGCTATATTTACTGAAAGCAAATATATAAATGGAGGTTTAAGCCTGTACAATGTATTCATTTATATAAATAGTATGTAAAAGGTCTGACAGTCCCTTGCATATGTACGTTTAAATGGATTATTCTCCTGTACATGAGGGGTCAGAATTACTAATATGTCAACATGGGTAGGATGACAACCTTGGCACTAACAAGGGCTTTTAACATTTCACCATCAGATTTTCAATGAAATGGAAGGCTGAAGAGTTGTGAGTTGGAATAGTTTGAAGCCTGTCCATTAAAGTATGAAGATTGGCTATCTTAATATAAAGCTGAGCACCGATTATATATATATGTGTGGGGATAGTAATCTAGACTAACTGATGATTGCTGGTTTAGCTTGAAATACATATATTGGTGATTATTTATCTTTTGAACATGTGTGTGATCAGGTGGGTCAGCAATATGAGATGGCACTGAGAGTAGTAGGTCATGTGAAAGTCTGAGTTCGAATTCTCATATATTACATATATAAATGCAGGTTTAAGCCTGTACAATATATTCATTTAGATTAGTGAATGCAGATGTAACATGGAAAGAAAATATAGCTTTAAACAATGGAGTATTATTATTAATGCATAAATGTTATTTTATATTACAAAACACCACACTTACAAATTATTATTAACAGATGGTACTCTCTTGTGTCTTGGTTTTATAAATAACTGACTATTGAGTATTGTGATGCATTATAGTGTTTAAACATTACTAGATCTAAGGTTTTCATTTTAAACATTATTTGATCTAAGCTTAATTAATAAAATTTGAGATACATTTTATTTATGATATTCTATATAGGACTTCATTTATTTCAGTAAATATAAAAGTTATAAATTTTAGTGATTTTAACATTCTTATAATGTGATCGCTTTAATTGCTTTCACTGGCAATAAGCTTTAAACATTAAATTTTATATTAAATCATTATTTTTTATAGAATATAAAAAAATTATATTTTATTTGATAGATACTTTTGTGTAGAAATGAAATAAATTCTAAAAAATCTAATTTGATTTTTTTTAAAATATTGATTCAAATTGGTACTTACGTAGTTTGCCTGCTGGAAAGATTGCTTTCTGTTTTATTTTAAATTATCCATTTTCAGGGCCTTCCAACACATAGTATAAACAATATGGCTGACTCTGAGTTATCATATTCAATATTTACATTTTTTAAATGTATTAAAATGATAAAGAAACACAAAAGTTTAAAGGATTGTAATTAAAAACTTAATGTAAATGCAGTAAAGAAAATAAAAATAATACATGATTAATCAAATTATAACAAAGATGCGGACAACATCACTTTTTTGATGAGCAATATTTCATAATTGTGATAACGTTGCACTAAAACACACAAATCCAGGGTTGTACTTAAAAAAATTTTAAATGTAAATTCACTACACCAGCTGTAAACTAATCTCTGCACTCACAAATGATGTTTTGGAGCCTTCTATCTATGTTGTTTTCTGAACAGATAATTGCTTAGAACATGTTAGCACACCACACTGCCATTGTGGCTCTGTTCACACATAAAGGGCAATATTATGCCCATTATCGTATACTTTTCAGTTGAGCACTATCCTGTAATTTTGAAAATATTTCACTACATCTTGTTCTGTCATTGAAAGATTCCAAATTTTAATCATATTTCTTAAAATGATACAGCAAAAAAGAAATGTTAAAAAAGTCACATGTTAATGAATGTCAACAAAAAAATAATGCTTATTTTAACCACATGATATTTGTTCCACTTTATGTCAACATTTGGACATTATGTTGTGAATGGAATTTATTAAAAAATGTATTTAATTTTTTTAAAATTAACATTTAATTTAGAATACATTTGTTAATATTTTTTAAAGTTAACAAGCTATGCATTCACAACATAACATCCAAATGTTAACATGAGGTGAACCGATAAGACATGGTTAAAATTATGTTAAATATATTTTTATTGACATTTGTTAACATGATTTTTTAACATTTCTTTTTTGCCTTGTCATTTTTTGAATTATGATTAAAATTTGAAATCTTTCATCAACAGAACAAGATGCAGTGGAATATTTTCAAAATTGCAGAAAAGTGCCTATGTAAAAAATATGCGACAAGGGGCTGATATTACACTTTATGTGCAAATGGAGATGCAGTGGCAGTGTATGTTCTAAATGCTTATCTGTTTGGGAAGAAATGTGGTGAGAGGGCTCCCAAACATCATTTGTGAATGCACCGAGGTTATTTTACAGTTGATGTAGTGAATTTACATTAAAAAAATTTTAATTATAATCCTTTGGATTTTTGTGTGTTGCAGTGCAATATTTTCAAAATTATGGGATAGTGTTCACCCAAAAAGTGATGTCTAACTGCATCTGTGTTATAGTTTGCTTAATCATGTTTTATTTTCTTTACTGTATTTACATTAAAAAGTTTTTAATTACAACCCTTTGGACTTTTGTGTTTTTTTATCATTTTATTAAATAAAAAAAAACATAAATATTGAATACAACAACTTACAGTCAGCTATATTGTTTATATTATGTGTTAGAAGTCCCTGAAAATAGATAGTTAAAAATGAATTGGATAACAATTTTTCCAGCAGGCAAACTACATAAGTACCATAAAATTATATTGTGAACAAATCAAAGGCACTATTTTGTTATTCAACTGTTAAGAAAGTTGGATTTTTTTTCAGAAACAAATGAAATCTTTTTTATTTGATATTTGTTTTTAAAATGTGAACAAGTAAATATCAATATCTGACTAATCTATCAATTTATGCTTTAAAAGTTTAAAAATTTCCCATAATTTTTAGAATATTGCAATACATTTTAACATATGGTTACTGATTATATATTATGATCAGCTTGTAACTCTTCTTCCCTGCAATTTGATTTATTCAAAAATATAACATTCTATTTTTAGAAAAATTAGAGACTGCTAGGGACAATAAAAACAAATTAAGACAGGATTTAAATGTGATTTAATTTTCCAAATTTTCAGATATCTTGATGTCTATAGATTTTTTTTGGAATTATAATATTACAAATAAAAAATATATAAAATTACTGATACTTTAAAAAAATGTTAGTGATTTTTCTAAATAGATGGCAAATTGACAATCATATGAATTCCTTTGGGGAGAAAATTAGAATGCTTAATGAATACATAAACAATTTCTTGGTTTATCAAATATGTAATATTATGAATATAAACATATTTATAAAAAAGAAAATTCAAATAAGTTACTAATATAATTCCCCAGCTAAATTTCTAAAGAATCATTTAAATGACCTTGTAAATAGCATGCACCCACCTTGTTTTATATTCAATGCCAATCTATTTTGTCAGATGAAAGATAATCTTAGTAATGTATTTGGATCTATTTATTCAATGAATACATTTATATAAATATGGAGGATGTTTAATATATCGATAAAGATATTACACATGGGAAAGAAAGGTGAATAACTCCACGTGTCTGCATGTTTAAAATTAAAAAATCAGATATATTAATATTTAACTGAAGTTCAAAGTTTATATCTGTGCTAGAGATAATCTTTAGTTTAGAAAATGATTAGTAATAATCATTATTGTATTTATCTGAGGTGAATGGTGGCAAAGTTGTGAGTGGAGGAAGTTTGACAATGGTAAATTAAAATGTAACAATTTATATAAAAGTTTTTATTAAAAAAATGAAATTGATCAAAAGAATTAAAAATTGGTATTTATTTAAAACAGTTATTTCATTTTAAAAAAAATATATTTATTGACATAATAAAATTGTACAGATGAATAATAAATACACTTTGTTAATGTTGGCTCATCCATTGCTGGCATTGGTCTGGTAGATGTATGGCAGAGCCATTCTCTGCACTAGCAGGTTGATGTATAAGTAAATAGCATTCTATTTTGTTGGTATTGACCACCCCTTTTGAGGTTGGACCAATAATGCTAACTTATCAGCTGGAATACATGTAGTGTGAAATCAATGCCTCTCTTGTAGAATGCAGCATGTTGCATCATAGACTACTTCATTTATGATACACTACAATGTGGATATATCAGGTCCAATATTCATGTAGAGTCTGTGGGCCATACTAGTAGGCTCCATATATTCATAAATAAGAATCTAGAGGATAATATCTTGTCCTTTACACGTGAAAAGGAATCTTTATGTTAATAAAGCTAAAAAAATATTTGAAAGATCTAACTTCCTATTGCAAACAATGTACATATGTAACAGATGAGAGGGGGAAGAGATGGAAGAGCGAACATTTTTAATTATTTCAAAGATGTCTTTATCTTTATGTTACTTTTCTATTCATTGGAAAATAAGAAGTAAAATAGTTTTAAACCTAATATTTCTCTAGTGCAATTTTCAGTACACCACTCTCATGCATGGTAGGGACTTTTTTTTTTTATCTGTTCTTAACACCTTGTGGAGGGTTTAATTATAAGCATATGACCAAAGACATGTGAAAAAGAGGTATGATTTCCAAGATGCACATTTCATGCTGAACCAGTATTCATCAGTTGGCCTGGATCACATCTCTTACACATATTTTATCTTTGTTCAGTATGTGTCAAACTTACTACCCTCACAACTTTGACACAAAACCCTAGATGAAAATATATTCATAATTTTTGTTAGTCATTTATCAGACTGGAGATTATCCACTTAATGAATAATATTTCTGTAGTCTAATGAATGACGTCTAGTAAAAGATATTAATATAGCTTTTAAGCCTGTTTAAATTTCTGGTGGGTACACATATAATATGTATTTTCTTGTTTATATATATTTTTAAAAAAGCTAAATTGTGGATTTTATTTATTTTTCTCTTTCTCAGTTTATTTTTCTGAACAGTTAATGTTCTTTAGTAAAAACTTAAGCCAAAGTTTGTCTTATTAAATACCACAAGGGAAATTGTCAGAATTTTAAACAAGCATGAAAGAGGACACATTGTTTTTATCAACAGTTAGTATAATTGAAAACAAATGAGAGTTGCAAAGGATATTTGCAAGTACTCCCCCCCCCTTCTCTCATATCGAAAGATGTCTTTTTTAAAATATATATATATTATTTTAAAATAATGTAATTTTTGCCTTTGAACATAACTTGAAATAGCTATTGAATAAAAGGGCCAAGGTGAATTTGGTTACATTGAAGAAAGCATTTATCAAACAAATAATTTTGACATAAGTAATCCAATTTTTCATATTGCAGTTATTTTGTTTAAAATAACCAATTTACTATAACAGTAGGAATGCCATATCCACATCATCTGGTTTCAAGTTTTTATACTAATATTGAAAACTATGAATCACACTGTATCATATATAATTTATGATTTAAACATATATGTATATTAGAACAGTTATGTTAAATATTTACATATAGTAATGCTGGTTCAGTATGAAATATACATCTTTGGAATCACTTGTCTTTTTCAATGTCTGTTCATATTATCTAGGAATGGGTAATGGAATAGAAATTTTAAATATATATGAATATAAGTTATTCCACATGTTGTTGCCTAATTTACCAGGTAAATATAGTAGTTCAAAAGGCATGCAGAATGAGAAATGGTGGTTCGTCTTTTTGCGTTGATGGGTGGTTGTGATATGTTAGCATTGAAAGTTACAATAATAAAAATATAAAATAAAATAAAAATGATTTGTGGTGCAATGATTGTTCTCTCTTTTATAAGATGTTAAAAGTGATGGGAAAAGATCTCTACCTTGTGTGAGAATTGTGCAATGAAAGTTTATCAATAATTAATATGGAAGAATGGCAATTTAAGCATTTGATCCATCTATAAAAATGCAAATATGTTTTTAATTGAGATTTAAGTACATATCTGTGCAAGGGATAATCTATAGTTTAATAAGTGATTAGTAGTAATCATTAATCTATTTATCTGAAGTGATTGGCATCAAAGTTGTAGGTGATGGAAGTTTGAAACCTATAAATCAAACTGTAACAATTTTAACCTATAAATATGACAAAATGATGAATACATGTGTAATGAATTGTGACCTGCATTAATTGGTGAGTGCTGAGTCATCACGAAATGCACATCTTGGAATTTTATTTATAATTTAAAAATACTTTTGTTCACATGTTTTAGAAATGTGTGTGAGTGTGGAAGTTTTAAATATCTATTTATCTATCTTTCCATTTTTTCATCCAGCCAGTCCTTCATCTATGTTTCTATCAGGGACAAACTATCCATGCATCAAACAGAATGAGTGCTTCCACAGAAAAATTCACTAAAACTTTTAAAAGCTTTAATTAAAATTCAATTTAAAAAATTCACTTTCAATTTTTTTATCAATAGTTGAATTGTTTTTATATACACAAAGAATAAATTTGATGAATGCATTCTCATTGATTATAAGAAGTTCAAACAATGCTAATATCTAATTTAAAGTTAAAACTTTTAATGTTAAAAGGATTTGGAAGATATATATATATATTGATAATGTATTATCTATATTTAAACTAATCACATTCTGATTAGAATGAGCAATTCAAATTCATTATTTTTTTGTATGGAATTACTGTTCACTTTCAATTTTTTTTATCGACATTCTCATTGATTATAACAAGTTCAAACTATGTTAAGATCTAATTTACAGTTAAAACTTTTAAGAATGTTAAAAGGATTTGGAAGATAAAAATATATTGATAATATATTATCTGATTTACAGATATTTCAGATTTTTCTAGATGTGTGTAATATATATAATATATATTAGGCACTATTATGTAAAAATTGTTGTGGCAAATGAAATAAAAACATTATAATAAAAAGAAGTGTGCTTCTGTTCTTAACAAAGTCATGCTTTGTCACTGCTTTCTATATATATAAAGTTAAGTTTAAATATATTTGAAATATATATATATCAGATTTTAAATGTATGTTTTGTTTATAAAGTAGAGAGTAGTATTCCTATTTAACTATAATTCCTTTAGATATGATTTAAGTATTTATAGTTAGAGATAGTGAATATAACTTCTGGTTATTAAAAAACATCTGATGTTGGGAATGTCTGTGAATAAAGTAGAAGTTTTTAATGTTTTGTATATATATATATATATGAACTTAAATTACTCGATGTGTTTATATCTTACTTATCATCCAAAGTGTATACATAATAAGAGGTGGTTCACTTTTCTGTTTTGAAGGATGGAGGTTGTGATAGGGGTAGAATTGAGGTGATGGTTACATTGATAAAAACACACCTGAAAAAAAAATATATGCATACTGATGATGCTTCCTAACATGTTAACGAAACTAGTTAGCAATAGAGAAAATAATAATGCAGTTACAAAAAAAACAAGTAATAAATTGAAAAAGTGAGCATATGTATGTACTATACGGTACTCAAATCTAGATGAATGTGCTCACTCAATCAATCTATCAAAAAAAGAACCTATATTTATCTTTCTTCATTCTTCTTATAATGAAAGTGAATGATGATGATGGAATGCAGAAGATAGAAAGCTTGCATGATGCTCCTAAGTTCGTAACAACTTCTGAGTTTAAATACCTATCTCTTATTTTCCTGGCATCAGTCTTTTCAATGGTCTTTTGTTGATTTTGTATTGGCTCCATACTTTTTAATACAATATATTACAGTTTACCAGAATATTCTCTTTCTGTTCACATCTACCACATGCAAATCTAATGACTTTTATTTTCATCTTCCATAAATACCTTCCAATGATCTAAAATATATTTCTCTAATATATTTTCTTTATACTATGGAGTACAAAACTTATATTTAAATTTCCATAAACATATTTATACAAAACAGGACATCTTATTCTTTGCCTCAATGAAATGTTAAAACTGTCAAGAAAATGATTATATTTAAAAGTATTTGATGGCTGAAGAGTTGTGGGATGGAGTGGATTGAAGCCTGTCCATTAAGCTATGAAGATTGGCTATCTTAATATAAGCTGAGAATTGATTGTATATGTGTGTGATGGTAATCTGGACCAACTGATGAGTGCTGGTTTAGCACAAAATACATTATATGTATTGGTGATTGTTTCTCTTTTTGACATGGGTGTGACTTGTTGGCAGTATGAAATAGTATGGATAGTTGAGGGTCATGTGAAATTCTGACTTCAAACCCCCTCTATATTACATATTGGAGTGCAGGTATGAAAAAGCCTGTACTGTAGAAAAAATTCATATATTAAAAATATTTGGCAAATGCAGATTGGATTTTTTGAATATCTCTTTTTTAGTGTGAGGATTCAGATAACTGAGCCAAATTCTAAGATTGGGAAGATCAATGAGAGGAAAAGTTTATATTTCATTGACTGTTGGAATATTTTACTTCATCAGTGTATTATTTTATTAATTTAAATGCCCTACTCACTATAGTATTCACTTCAAGGTGGAAGAAGACATAGTAGGAAAAACTAATTCGAATATATTTCTATTTTTAGAAATTATTTTAAAATTGTGAATAAAATAATTTTAAATATAATTTAACCCCACCCCCTCCAGCATTGTGTAATAAATGCTATAAGAAAAAAGTACTTGTTCTTATTATATATTTAGCTTCATTTCACTTTACATAATTTTTTGATATATTTGCAAAGTTCAAATATGATTTTATTAGAACGCTTTTTATTCGCAAACTTATATTCATTGAATTTTAATATAAAATGAAGATTTAAACATTAAAATCAAATATTGAACGTTTACAAAAATTCTTACTAAGGAGAATGCTAAATGTATTGAATGGCCAAATTAGTGTTCAATTTATGCACTTGACGAAAACTATAACAGTTAAAAGATGAGATAACATCACTATTACTAGATTTAAAGGAAGTAAGATAGAGTATTTCCATTAGGATAATTTAATAATTTTATGTAAAAATATGTAAATAAATGGAAGAACATGCACAAATACTAAGAAGTTAATCAAACTGTATTAATACAAAAGATACTATTAATAGCTGTGATAAAAATCTACCATGGTTCTAGAATCAAATTCTGCTAAGATAGTTTATATTAGAAGATATTTATATGAAATAGACTTCCGCTAAGAATACAATGTTTAAGTCAAGGGTATTAAAAGATCAGTGATCTTAGGAAATATCATTTGTAGTAATATTATATGTTTATATCTAATTAAATGGTTTATTGTTTAGGAGTTGCATAAGAGTGCCAGGGCACAAAATTTCACAAGGCATTTTTATCGGTGAAAGACTAAAATAAAGTGAATTAAAACAATAGGGAAATATTATAACTGATTAAGTAAAAGTACTTAAATGATTAAACTGGATAGATCACAAATGATGACAAGATGGTATGAATGTTTACCATATAAAAATCAACAAAGACACGTAATTGAATGAGTATTTTCTATAAGTAAGGATAAAGAAGGCAGCCTCGTTGTAGTAAGGGGATTTAATTAATGTCCAGTGTGAGAGCAAAAGAAGTGGAAGTAAAACAGAACAATTTGGTAATCATTGTGGAATGTGGTCATTAGAGTTATATCTACAAAAGATGTTATGATTAAATGAATAATCCAAATGGCTTTGCTCAGCAGTTTGTAAGAAGTTTTGAATCCCAGATCTGGAATTGCTTCAAGTACTTTATGTTCCAGAGTTTAAGACTCCACACCTGCACTAAATTTATCACAGGGATGAAAGAAGATTTTCAACATACATATCTTACTCACAAACATTTCTATCACTGTTTTTAAATCCCATATCTGAGGAATAACTAGGCAAAAGGGTGCTGCAACCAAGCTATAACTCTATTAGTATAAATTGTGGACTCATTAATGCTGTTCGTTCCAATACTTCGTGACTCACGTAAGCTTTCGTTCATCGCTAAGATGCATATACTGCTTGAGTATTTTTCAAGCTTTCCTGGAAGATAATAAAAGTTTTAAGTGATTAATGCTTTAAAGTACGTTTTTTTTTTATTTCGCATTTTTTTATTTTAAGTGAACAATCTTTTTATAAAAGGTATACAAATCATTAAATTTATTTTCTGTCTTTTTTAAAAAATAAAGATCTCCTCTTTGAGAGCCAATTATTCTGCTCTTTATAAGGAAATTTACTTCATTTTCCTTTTTTAAAAAAAGGGAAACAAACGAAGCATTTAATGTAATTCCCAATTAATTGCCTTTTTTGTTTTGTTTTTGTAAGATAATATATATGTTATTCTGTGTTGTATACATGTAAATTCAATCACTGGGAGGAAATTTATCAAAAAAATCTGCTTTGGCTAACATGTACTATATGTCAACCTTGATCCTATTTACTAAACTGATTAGAAAGGTGTGAAAGGTCGCTCCTTAATATCATTCATTACCAATCTATTAAAAACTTCACTCTAGTCATAATCATATCGGAGACTTATAAACAAATTACAGAAAATTTTAGTTTTGTTGTAGATTTGTATTAATTGATAAAATGTTTTCCTTGGGTAAAAACAATGACTTTTTATGAGTGGAAATTCATTCTGTAGAAATAAAGGGGTAAGATTTGAACTATTGAATTTTCTTTGTACAATGTTAGATTAGCGATTGAAATCTGGTGAGTGAGAAAGGTGAGAAGTTGAAAAAAAATGCTGAACATGGCTTAAATGGAAGTCAATTGATATATTGTGAGGCTTAGGAATAAACTTAAGAAATTCCTTTATCTCGTAATAGATTTATTTGCCTGAGTGATCATTTATTAAAATTTTTAATAAAGAAAAAAATCTTTTTTTTTTCTTCAAAAATTGCCCTTGTAGAAATCAAAGAATTTGAAATAGTGGATAGTTGAATAGTATGTTTGAATTATAGGTTTAGGCAACAGTTCTTAAAATATTAGTTATTAAAAAAGGAAAAGATGTCTCTTATGAGGAAAAGATAAGATGAAAGGAAATGAAGGGGAAAAGATTTCATACTGGGAAGAAAAAATTGTTCGAATATTAAACAAATTAATCACTGCCAAGACTGGCAAAAAAGGTAAAAACTTTTGGTACTTGTGCATTATCTTATCTACGAAGTTCATCACCATTTTTTTTTTTTTTTTTAATATACAGTTTTGGGTACATACACATTTTTTTAATATATATTTTATTTTACCAAATATGTGTTAGTTGTTAAGTTAAAAAAAATTAATAAATTGATTATAAATTCTATTCAGAGGCTTTACTTCAGTTTTCTTTTTTAATATGTAAATGCCAACACACTGGACATTGTCGTAGTTTGATTACATTCAGCATCTTTTTTTTTGTCCCTGGAACTTTGTCAAAATGATGAAAATTTTGGGATCTTCCTTTGACAGGACAGTATGCAGTGACAGAACTGGATCCTGTCTTCCTGAAAGGCATTCAATATAATTAATTTTTGCAGAATTTTTTTTTAAAATAAAAAAATAAATGTATTAAATATGACCTCAACTAGTCAGCCATTTTATTTTTTAACATTTATTGTATGCCCTGAAACTGTATATTAAAAAAAAAAAAAACATCTGCTAAGCTTGTTAAACAGGATAACTAATGCACAAGATCCCTTTTTTTTTTTTTAGTTTATAAGAAAAAGTTTATATATCCACACATTGTTTTTTGGTATAAAAGATTATTCCACAATATGTTAAGTGGATATTAGAAAAAGAACTTCATTAAAAATGAGGCAGTATTTTTTATTGATGTTTATTCTACAACACCTCAGATAAAGTAGAGAAAAACTGCAGTGTGAAGATATTTTTTGATTGTTAAAATGGGAATAATAATAAAATAATTATTAATTTCTGATATCTTTATGAAGGAGAGCATTTACCTATAGTGGTTGCCTTGACAACAAATTGAAAATTTTGGGTGTAGCTAAGCTTGGATTGCTATCATGTGATTTATAATTAAATGTATACAAGTTAATGTATTTTTTTTCTTTGCACCCCATTAAAACAATGAAAGTTTATTTATAGTTTTTCTTCCTATAGTTTCAGCCCTTTTCATGCAGGTCATCTTTCAAGATATAAAACATTTTATAATTAAACCTCTAACAGGTTGGCATTTGGAAGTTTTTGCTTATGTTTAACCTTTGATTTTAGTATAAAATCTTTATTTTATACTAAAATTCTTAAAATTTAAGATTACAAACAAAAAGCCTTCTTAAAAAATCATATTTGAAGTTTGCAAATGTTGAAAAAATGAGTGAGTATCAAGAAAAAGATCTTTTTTTGGCAATGAATTGTGGGAAAAAAATTGTTAATAAAAAGCGTCACATTTAATAGTGATATGTTTCATTTCATCTTTTGAAATAAAATGAGTGAACGCTGCTTAATATAAATAATGTTCAAATCTATTATGACTTATGGTCAATGATGATAAGGTTTAGAACAGCTGATGAAGGGAATTCTTCTGAAATCAGTTTCATGTATTGCCATAATTCACAATTCAAAATTTGACATTTACTCACTCTGCATCAAGCTATTATGGCCCAGAAAAGTAGACTCCATATCTGTAAAACGACTTAGTCTCCCAACAACCAGAAATGAATTAGGTCTTCACTCCATATAAATTTTTCACAAACAAAAAAGTATTAATCTCCTAGCTGCACTGATAAGAAGTTTTCCAGCACTCGAATGCATCCTTCAAATAACACCCACAGACCGACCACCACTTTCACATGGATATTTGTCTTTGCTTGTAAACCAACTTCAAAGCATTTATGATGAGGTGTCTCTTTTGGATGTAGGTAGATACACCTATTGGACTATTTATAATATGCTGTACCCAGACATAACTACAGATCCTCACTCACCTATGCTAAATATGAACAATAGTTGTTTGATGCAGTGATTTAAAAAATGGTCATTGGAACCCAAATTTTTTTACTTTCTTTTAAAAGTAAATTTTCATGCTCTACCTACCTCCTATTTCCTTAAATACCGCAGGTTTTACAACAAAATAGATGCTTTTTGTTCCTTGTGTCACAGAGAAGAAGAAAAAAAAACAGCACCTATTTCACATCTGCACAGTTCTAACAAATACCCGAGAAATTATGATTAACCCTATAGACAAAATAACATCACACTTGATAACCTAATAGAGACACTCAGTAAAGACTCAATATCAGCAGCTCGTGCAGCAACTTTTTGTTTATATAGTTTCTGGTGCATCAGATGTACTTTCTGCCATGGAGACAATACCACAAAGCACCCAGCCACATTCTCTAATAAACTCAAACAACTGAAGGCCAGAGATGGAAAAATTGCACACCCAGATATATTTGCTGCTACATGGTCAATATTAAAAACCTGAGACAAACCATAACCTCAGAAAACAAATTATCATTTTTCAGTAACAAGAACAATTATTAATTTTTTATTGTTGTTGTTGTTGTTGTTGTTTTTACATATCCCTTTTTTAACAATTTTTTCTGTTTGTTCCAAAGCCATATAGTTTTAAACCATATATTTTCAACAATGTAATTTTTGGTAAACAAACAAATTCAGGTAATCTATTTTGTACAATAAAGTATATTATTGAAACACAAAATTTGACAATTATATATTAATTTTATTATTTCGTCTCTAGATTAGAACCATGTATTTTTAATTTTACTAATTGGATATAATAATTTTGTGTATATTAGCTTCATGGGGTACAATTTTTGGCTTGCTACTTATAGGTTGTTATATTATGTTTTTTCAAAAATTGATTTTTCCTCTCTCTTAAATAGAATTATACATTTCTAATTTAAATATTAAGCTTTCTCCTGACAATATATGAAGGAGGGCTGATGTTACTTCACAAGGTCACTGAATGGCATCTCAATTTTGGGATAAAAGTGTGTAAAGTTGTTAGGTGGTTGTGTTTTCTCTCTGCACTGATATGGGTTATTGTTTATTTAGTCATTTGCTTGTTTGTCAGTGGTTTGTTGAACCACATATGTTTAAGTGGGTTTACTACATGACTTGGATATATTATATCTTAATGAAACAGTGAACTAATTAAGAGCCATTAAATGCTTGTATTCATAATTTCTTAAGCATATTTTCACAGTGAATTTTCCTTACCGCACCAATCTGATTTCGTCCTATTCTTTATTATGAAAAAATACTTGTGTGTGCGTCAAAATTTTTGTAATTATAGATAAAAGAATTTTGTTACATTTGAAAAATATTGTCAGACTTATTAGGGATTTCTGTACCTAGAGAAAGGATTAATGCAATTACTGTGGAACTTTTTTTTTCTCATGTGCCATAGCATCAGCCGGGAAGCGAACCCGCTAACCCGGGACAACTGCTTGGAAAGCAGCTGTCGCTGACCTCTCGACCAGCAATGCTTGACAACTTTTTTTTTTATGATTTGTTTTATGTACTAATATATATTTTTATTTCATACTGTTCCAATACAGAGTTTGCTTGGCTCTAAAAAGATAGTATTCACTGAACAATGTTTTATTTTAATGTTTGTCAGTAATTCGTAAAACTTATTACTCCGCCCATTTCTTTTTAAATTTGCCAAAGTAACTTACCTCTCTCCTGTTCTTTTAATTTACAATCTTAATAAAAGAACTGAAGAAATAAATATAAGTTACCTTGATAATGACCGTAATCAAAACGTAGCAAAAATAAGACATTTATTTATGTAAGTTAATTCCGTAAAAATAAAACAAGATTTTATTTTAAAGGTGCAGAAAGAAGTTTTATGTATGTTGTCTTGCATTGGTGGTCGAGAGGTCAGCGCGACTGCCTTGCATTTGCAGGCAGTTGCCCGGGTTGCGGGTTCGCGTCCCGGCCGATGCTATGACACTTTAAAAAAAAAAAAAAGAAGAAGTTTTATGTATTATTTATAAAAGTTGGATTAAACTTAAGCGAGAATTAGATTTTTTAATTTAAGTAAAGTAAATAATCGAATGGGTTAATTCTCTGGAGCCCACGAGAAATTCGAGCGGCGGAAGATCCAGAATTGGACCTGGGGACCAAACACTCCAGAGCCTGACATACTTCCATTGGATAAATCCACGCAGGACATTAATTTTAAGTTTTTAATGTTTATCGCTTTACACATTATATGTGTATATATTAATTTTGATATTTGTTTTATTTATACTGAAAATAAAACAAGACAGTTTTTTTCTTAATTTCTCTTCAAGTTTTCTTTATCGTCAAAACTTGCAAACTGAGATGACTCGGGATATAAAAAAAAAATGAACAGAGAAATACGACTCTTTTTAAAGAGCTAAAAAATTGGTATTCAATAGATTAGGAAATCAGTGATATTCACACACGCATATACACATATATGTATGGTTTGGGGAATATCTTCAAAGATAATCCGATCTTAGTTTAAGCAAAAAAAAAACATTGATTACGTCTAATGATAATGTTTGATTTTACCTTACCCTGTGTGATTTGGAGTGTGGGGCTCTAGAGCTCGAAGCATCGACATTGTCACTTCCGGTGTTCGAATTTCATATGAGTTCCCAAGCAACAAATTATTTGATTATTTCATTTTTTTACGCAAATTGATATAGTTTCAAACTTATGCAATAAACTAATAATACAAATTTTGTCAATATGTATATACCCACACATTTAATTGTGATATTAATTGTAAAACGGTCTTAAACAGTCACTTCGGACCGTTCTAACATTTTTTTCAAAGAGTCTCGGTGAAGAAGTTATCACTTCCTAGGGTTTTAGAACCTCCCCTCCCCTCTAGCTAAAAACAGTAAAATACCAATTTACTGATCAATAATTGGATGATTATCTGGATTTGCTATGGGCCAGCTACCTACAGGAAAAAATACAACATTGTCCATCTGAAAAACCTTTCAAAATTGTTATCCAGATTCGAACAAAATCATGGTAGATGTATCATCTGCTAAACTGTGAGATGCTTTATGTAGCTCCTTACATTGTTCTGTGGTAGCATCAAACCCTTTAACATTTTGAAACAATAGTTTTATAGTACGCTCAACAAAATAGGGTTCCATAGTCATAAAGCAGGTTGAAAATATCTTAACTTTTTGACCAACAAATAGTTTTTGAATATACTTTGTGCAATGAAATTTACAATTTCCACAACTCTTTCAAGCTAAATGTAGAAAATATTGTTGCCTAGTAACAGTGTGTGCTATGCAAAGACAGTTTTTTTGCATATGTTCCATAAGCAATTGTTTTCATGTTTTGTATGTACACATCATTGTCTGTCTAATGCTTATTGTGCAAATGCTCTTTGAGATAGATCTATAAAAAGAATTTGCAACATCCAAATTGAATTTAGAACTTTATATTATTTAATTTTTTAATCAATTAATATATACATGTGCTCTGTGCACAGATAATGAAGCTATTAAACATAAGTAAAATTATCAAAAGTTACCGCCAAGCAATTTCGGGACAGTTTATAGTCCCATATTCATGGTTACTTGTGTTTAGTTAAGAACTGTAATATTAATATTAACTAAACACAAGTAGCCATGAATATGGGACTATAAACTGTCCCTAAAGTGCTTGGCAGTAACTTTTGATAATTTTACTTACGTTTAATAGCTTCATTATCTGTGCACAGAACACACATATATATATATTAATTGATTTCAAATGCTAATGAAGTAAAGCCTTAACTACTTAATTTTTTAAGGAAAAAATGAGGATTTTTATTGTGACTTATTTAAACCATGTGGTTAGAGGCACCATTTTGATGGAACTATGTTGGAGATAGATCTAATCATCACAGATTTTAGAAATATTATCCCATCATAATTTATTCTGAAGTGAGTATTACCTATTGTAGTTATATACTCATTCTATCATATGATAGTATACTGAAAGATAACTGATGCTTTGTAAATTATGCAGCTGAATTATTAGGATTCTTGAAAGTAAAACCCCACTATTAACACTTTTATAATTAATTTCCAAAATATAAATTAAGGCAATCTGCAATGATATTAAAAATGAATAAATAATACAAGTTATAATGATTATAGTGAGGTTAATTTACAGATCAAGTAAGCTTGATGTCTAAAAAAGTTCTAGCTGATGATATCACAGTTTATGATATATGTAATACTGGTAAAATAATCTTTCAAATGGCAACTGGTTTCTTTCTTAAATATGTGATGATACCACTGTGCTTCATCTTTAAATCATTCTCTTGTGGCTATTTTTAGTGCTATTTTTATGGTTTTGGGTTTGTTAGCCATAAAAACAACCTAAAGTATTATTGGTTTATTAATTTAAAAAAATCACAAGATATTAGTATTATACAGTTAACTTTTTTTTACAAAGAAGCCAAAAAATAAAGATAACCTTCCCACAATGTTGTTGGTTGATAGTTGTTAATTCTTACCACATGAGGGCGCTTGTGAAAGCTTTTGAATATATTGTTTTGGTAGGTTTCAATATCATAGTTTATTTGCATATTTATGATTATTTTGTCACACAATATATATTTTTTAGAAGAATAATGTGATTAGATCAGATTTGATTAGAAAATATTTACTTTAAAAGGGGGTAAGTCAAGAGAAATCAATAACATAGCTGCAACTTGTCAATGGCTGAAATAAAACTTTGGCCGCAGCCGATTTATTTCTATTATCTTGTAAAAAATGATAAATAAAATTTTACATTTTAAATAATTTTTTTTTTACCTTTAAGTAATTTGAGCAAAAGTTTGTTTGGGTTTTACAAACTAAATTAAAACAATTCTGATTTTTTAAATTTAATATTGTTGTAGGTAATGTAATAACAACCATTCTTTATAAATTTTACTATGTATTTTAATTTAAAAAATTTTTAAATATATTTTCAAACTTGATGTTTTTAATAATAATTTTAATTTATAAATGCATTCTTTTTACTGAATAATCTAAAATTTCTGGAAATATAGTAAAGAATAATGGTAAATTTAATCTCCCTTTTAAAAAAAGCAGTTGAAGAGTTTTAATATAAACCTATTCATAGAATAACTAAGTCTGAAAACATTAATACAGTAATTTATAAATCAGATCCCAAAAGGATCCTTTAAGTCAAGCATTGGTGGCCGAGTGTTTAGCACAGCTGCCTTCAAGCAATTGTCCCGGGTTCGCTTCCCGGCTGATGCTTTGACATATGAGAAAAAAAAAAGAATCGTTTAAATAAACTTACAAATAATGTCCACGTTAATCTATTCATCAGAATATTTTGGACTTAGTTATTTCATGAATATGAACATATTTATGCTTCATATAATTCTAATGATTTGTTGCTTGGGAATTTGCACAAAGTATTTGTATGAACTTCGATTACCAGAAATGAGAGATGAGCTAGATGAATGGTCCTCGAATTCTAGAGTACACAGTGCTTTACTCTTTCATTATAAACTACAGGAAGACATACTTTAAATTGACAAACAATAATAAAAGAAAAGATGAAAGATTGAGAGAGGGTAAGAATTCATTTGATAGTTAGCACCTTGATCAGTTTACAGTGGTTATTCCTTGAACCAGTTTTACATTTTCATGATTTTTATTGTTATTTGGATATTTTGACCCCATTTTTTTTGCACTTAGTATATTTGTATCATTTATCAGTGATTCTCTAATGTTTTGATATTTCTTCTTCCCGTCTCTTAGGTCTATTATGGCAAATGGATCACTTTACATCAACAGTGTGGAATACAGTCGGTCCGATCAACCAGAAGCGCCCTACCAATGTGTGGCCACATACGAAAGTGTGGGGTCAATAGCAAGTCGATATGCTAAAGTTCAAGTAGCCAGTAAGTTTTTTTTCTTTATTTAAATGCATTTGAATTATGAAGTTGACATAAGTATGGCGTACGTACCCCTATTTAAAGTCAATTTTGATGGCTGCAGTTATTAAAACTTTGTTTTTGGGAACATGTTGCCACATGAGTTTGACGATTGATTTTTCTTATTACAATGAAAATTTAATACTTTTTTATTGAAAATTTCAAAGCCAAAAAAAAAAAAAGAACTTTTATATAAATTGTTTTACTCATTAAAAAAATTCAAAATATCTTTTTTAAAAAATTTAACAAAGTAATAATTTGTTTTTGTTTGTTAATTATTAAACAATACAAAATTACAATTATTGCTTTTATTAAAAAGAATAACAATCTGATATAACTCATGTTTTTTCAATTATTAATATGCAAATTATCAGCTGCTTGATATTATGGAGTACTGTGGTGGCGCTGCTGTGTTCAGCAACAAGAGAATATAAAAGTAAATGGAAAAATATGGGTGATTTAGTCTATAAATTGTGTAAGAAAGGCATAGAAAATATTAGATATTTGTTAATTGAATGTAAATGCTTGAAAGCAGAGAGGTACAAATAATGAAGTTATGGAAGAATAAATATGAACAAAGTAATTATACAGAAGGTGAGTTATTGCTTTTATGCTGGGTTTGGAAAAGATAAGGGGGATTTAGGTATAAAGGCCATAGAGTTGACAAAGATTATGTTTTGGAAATGGGATGGAGCAGATTATGGGAAAATTTAGGGTGGAGAATGGAAAGGGAAAGTAAAGTGGCTAACAGGTTTCTCTGGGCATAGTTGTTGAGAATTCCTGATTCCATTTACGAAGAAGTCACTGCATCACATCACATAAATTGCCCGATTGTGGCTATATTTAGCACTATTTTGCTAGTTTTCCATTCATTTGATGGTAAAACTGGAACTAAATTAAATATTTAGTTATTCATTCAAAAAATTGAAGATATGAGTATTCCGCAAAACTGTTCTACAAATGAGCCTACCGAACCTATGATAATGCTGATTGATAGATTTTTTGATCTTGGATATATAAACACGTTTGTAAACTCCTTTTTGATTGTTGTTAACAGTGAACATAAAATTGTATATTTTCTATAATTTATGTAAATATTTATGATTATTTTTACACAATATTTTATGGTAATTATTAAAAAAGAAATATTTTTATGGTTAAATTTGATTTAAAAATACAAGTTAAAAAATTCGAAATAGTAATAAAATGAAATCTGCAATCATTTTTGCTTTGTTAAATATCATAGTGTAGAAATTTTATAATTTAATAATTATAAGTGCAATTTTAAAATTTTAGAACAACAAATATTTTATTTATTAGCTTTGCTGTAATTGTCCAAGGAAAAAAACTTACTGTTCTCAATGCATATTTCACTTTATCATCATCATCATCACCACCACTATCATCATCATTTTCTTCTGTATTTGGAAAGTTCCAATATGATTTTTTCAGATGTTTTTCATTTATAAATTTATATTTTTAATAAGATAAACACAGTTTATTGTTTCATCATATTGAATAATGATTTCAACATTAAAATATTGAACTATTGCCTCGATCTGCTATAAGAAAATGATGGAAAATTATTAAAACACAGAAGAGTTAAGATTGAAGTACAAATCTTTGAAATATATGAAAATGAAGTACACATAATATCAGCATTATCAGAACTTGCATTTCATTGTCACAATAACTTATTACGAAAAGCTAAGGCTAGTAACCAGTACTATGTCCTTGTTTCTTTTTAAGAACATTGGCAATAGGTATAAATACAGCATTAATTTCTACATGTGCAGTGCTTCTAAAGAGGTCATTAGTTTGCTTAAACATTTTGAATGTTATCTATGTTAAAGATTTATTTCGTATGTTAATTTATTTAAATGTAGCTAGGCGCACTTTCAGCTGGTAAAGTAGATTTGTAGCATTCATGGTGTGGCTGGATATGGTATGCTGTAGCATTTAAATGTACAACTCTAATTTATTTAAATTAGTAATTTAAATATTCCATTTGTTGGAAAGTTGGATGTTATTTTATTTTTATTATTGGCTTCGTTGTTGTTAACAATAAACCATGCCTCTTTCACTCTATGTTTTTTATCATCTCGCTCCATGCAAATGATTTTAATATTTATTAGAGCAAAAATATGGCCAGAGTCTTGTGCTACCAGAAATTGGATATATATTCTGAGTTACTTTTAGCTTGTTTATGCAAATATTTGTGTTGGGTTTTCCCCTGACTCCCATAATATACAAATTTTCATGTGGTATTGAGCATACCTAGTCACACTATGCGGGCTATGAATCTGGCATCATCAGGTGAAAGTGTGCTTGGCTACAGTCAATACAATTAATATACTGAATAAACCTTTACTTAGCTCATGTTCAAAATGTTTAAGCAAATTAATTACAAATCGGATAAGAAAAGTAGAATAAGCTGAATATTAAAGAAATCATTATAAAATTGTATTCACCACTTTGAAAAACACCCAATCTTTTATCATTCAGAAATAATTACTGTGATGACAATAAATTCTAGATTACAATTATCAAATAAGTAAAATGTTGAGTTGAGTTGTTTAATTGCATTGAGATTACTTTTTAACAATATGGCCCTTCATAATGTTCAGATTAACCATTGCATAAGATATAGTATATAATAATATTATTTATTAATCAAATATAATGTTCAGATTAACCATTGCATAAGATATAGTATATAATAATATTATTTATTAATCAAATGGTTTATTGTTCAGGATTTATAAGAAATTTCAATTCCAAAAGTGGCCAAGCTAAACCACAATCCATGGACTTTGAGTCCCAGATGGCGCCACTCTACCATTGACTTAATTGCTGAGATATTCTTGACTTCGTTTAAGGAGAAGCCACAATACATCACATCACATGACACACATAGTTATTGTATATACTGATAACTATTGTCTTGTAAAAAAATGTTGCTGCATATTTATAAACATAATGAAAAATTACAGATTTAATGCACTTTGCATAAACCATTATCACATTTATCCTCTTTGTAAAAAATTTCCTTACTGTTATTTTATACAAATCACAGAAATATCAATTTGTCCATAAATATTTGATGTTTGGGAAAATAAGTCATTAGTTACAGTAATTAAGAAAATGCATTAAGAATTTTAATTAGCTATATTCACATTTTTAATAAGAAAAAAAAACTTACTATTATATAACGTTTTGATATATTTTCCCTCTACTTTATATTCTAACAACTTTAACAAGCCTACTAATATATTACAGCTGATAACATAAACCAATTCATGGAACAATGAAATTAATTTTTATCTGCCAAATAGATTATTATTGATATAAGAAAGATGGTTATTTATGGAAATATTATTTGCAAATTTATTCAAATAATTTTTTGTGAATTTGACTTGTGAATTATTATAGTGTTATTTGTGAAATATTAGTGTTCTAAGATGTACTTTATAGATATATTTGATATGCCCCATAGCAATATTATTTCAACCACACACCCCTTTAAATAAAGAAAAGTGTTATACATTGTTTCTATATTTGTAAATTCATTGAAAACAGTCAACAACTTAAACAATTCCATTATCAGTTACAATAAATAATCTCAATCTGTTGCCATGGCAACCTCATTTTAACAATAAAGGTGGAAATCCACCTTTTTTATAGTCTAATATTTATATAGATACCATTAAGATTGCAACTTGGCTACAGATAATGAAATTATTGATACAAAGAAGTTTAAATATACCTTCTTAAATGGGTAAACATAACCTGTTCTGAAAGCAGACTAATAAATAGTCAATTACAATTTTCGAACTGCACTATAACAATGTATTTAAATAATAAAGCTAACAATGCTTAAGGATAGAATGTAAATTCATTGAAAGCATATATATATATATAATTTTGTTTATATATATATATATATAATAAGTTTGCTTTGTTACAATAATTATGAAATATGGAAATAACTTTTTAAAATTTATTATAATTTGATAACTTAAAAATTAAAAATAAATAAATTTCAAATTAGATTACTCCTTAAATAAATTATTAACTTCATTAAAAATGTAAATTCATTAACAGATTAATAATTGTTCTACCTTAGTCACTTTCTACCATCAAGTGTCATATTTTTTTAAGTGAAAGAATAATTCATTAGAAATGAATATATATAACAAATGTATTTATTTATGCAAATATTATTAAAAGGAGTAATAAAATAATCATTAAGAAATTAAATTGCAGTGTGTAATAAAAGTTTGCATTTGTACAAATGTAATTATAAAAGAGTAGTAAATTTATCTATGATATACATTTTTTACATCAGCCAAATTACCCAAGTTGTGAATTGTTTCCTTACTTATTTTGTTCATAATATTAGTTCATATTAGTTCAACTGAAATGGAGTTGGACTAAACATATTGCTAGAAGAGATGATAGTAGATGAATAGTTGAAATCTTAAACTGGATTCCAAGAGATTTAAAAGACCTAGAAAGAGATCACATGTGAGATGGATATGTTGGGGTGAAGTGGTGAAAAGAAGCCAGAGATTGGAGAAAGATGGATTGGACTTCATCCTCCAGTGGATTGATGATTGTTGAAAATGATGGTGATGATTAATTCTTAGTGTCTTCTTACCTAATTCATTTATTATTTATTATTATGTTTTCTTATTTACTTTATTCACTTTATTAATTTATATTTTTTGTTTGCCATTATTTTTTCCATTTAAATTACTATAGTAAAAATTAGATGGATATAAGAAATAATGTACCATAAGTATATTTATTATTATTTCGTAAATTAAAAAAGAACTTTTTTAAAGAAATCCTTTCATTCACATTAGATGCACTAAGAAAATAAAAAATTCTTCAGTTTTTACAGCATTCTAATAAACTTGAACAAAATGCCTACTTTCTTGTATTAGCGCCAATCTATTCATCAAATCTATGTTGTTTTTGTCTAATGAATAGATTGACATTGAAATAAGAAGATGGCATTGTTATTTGTAAATTTATTTAAATGATTTTTTGCTCCATACTTTTATTTTTGGTCACATAACACCAAGAATATTGAAAAAAAAATAGCAATTTTCTACATACATTAGTGCCACCTAGTGTAAGTCATAGCAATCAATGGATCTAGAAGGTTAATGCAGCGAAACTCTTTAGTGCCTACTCATCCAATATCACCAAACTAGTTGCTAGCTCATGGCTTTCATCAGTCCAGAACTTTGGATCTGAGAGCCCAGTGCTTCCACATTATTTCATCTATATTTAAGCTATTGAAAAGTTGTATTTACAACTATTATCTGAAGATGAATTTAATATTAAGAAGTTGTTAAATATGAGACTTGCCCTTTCCATCTGATTAGTTATAAAGATTTCAGAATAGCTTATTGTTGGTTTGAAATTACATTAGCATATTTAGATGATGCTTTGTTTATAAATCTGTCAGCAAATTGTATAGAATCTAAACTATAGTGTAGATAGACTCATTCTACATTTTATGTTTACTGACAGCTAGTTTGCATATAGCTCACTAGGGTTTTTCAATACTGCATTATTTCATCAATACTTGAGCTACTAAAAAGTTATATTTACATTTCATAGTACAGTATATATATATTTAAATCATGGGAGAGTAAATATGAGACCAGATATAAACAGTGATCTCACTATAATTTAAAAATGAGATATAGAATTGGTATCTGTGTACTAATAAATAAGATTGACAAAATTTATAATAAATTTGGAACTAAATTTTTATTAAAGTAAGACTATGAGAATAGGAAGAAAGATAAAATCGAATAAGTGAGCCTTATGGAATAGATAACTTATGTTCAGCTTACCTTCAAGTAATGTCCAGATTACAGTCTTATCTTGATGGGATCCAACATTCATCACTGCAGATCAATAAATATATGTATAAATAAAATATAACTAATGGCAGAAATAAGACAATAGGTGAAAATGCTCACTGAATCCAAATGCTCTTATCAAGGAAGAAGACCTGGCTATAAATTGGCTGTCTATTTGGAGGCAGCGTTAGTCACAATATATTACTGTGGTTACTTCGTATTTGATTGCTAAAGCAGTGAGGTACATTCACAGTTGAAACAGAAGCTGCTAGATACTAAACCTGATATGAGGCAGACTGCCATGGGACAGATGAAAGTGTTAGACACACCTAAAAAGACACCTGAAATATTTTGCTTCAGTCATGCAGCAAGTAGATGTTATACCTAATAGGTGGTATCAGGTGGTATATCTGATGTTTGTGTAAATATATATTGTATATAAGTCCTTAATAAATATTTAATCATGTTGTGTGGGTCTGTGTTTATTTTAATTGCATATAAACATAATAATAACTATTTTTAAATATGTAGAGTCATTGAAGTATATCAACAAGGAAACATACATGTAGAGTTTTGCCTGTTTTAATAAAAGTTATAAGCAAGAATATGAAATGGTGATCATGTGATGTTTATTGGCTTAAAACCAATCCTGCCTAATAGGATGATGGTGGCTATGGTTATTAAAGAACCAAAGTCATGAAAATATAGGTACTGAACTGAGTTCAGACCTATACGACTATATAAGCTAATGAGCTTGGATAATCCGTGTTTTCAATTTAAGATTCATAGTTTTGTAGTTGAGATAAAAGTTGGCTGCTGGAGATTGCATTTGATCTTAAGATCTAGGTGCAGTGCTCTCATATCCAAGGCTCCTCACTGATGAAGGCCACAAGCCAGAAACTAGTCTGGGGATATTGGATGAATAGGCACTAGATGGGGATTTTATGCACAAGCCTTCTGGTATCCATTGATTACTTTGGCTTGCACTGAGTGGCAATACATATAGAGAGTTTTGCTTGTTTTAATAACAGACAATCATCACTTCAAGTTGTGTGAACACTTCTATATAGTTTGTTGAAACTTTTTATAATCAGCAGAATCTCCTTCATATACTGTCCAGGAGATATAAATTACAACTTCAGTGAAATAATTGAATGATTTTGTCATCTTCTGAATTTGAAAAATTGGAATAAGTATGTTTAGCACATGGAAAAATGGTAGCAACTTTTTGCAACAGTAGTGCCACCCAGTGTAAGATCAAATAATCAATAGATGTTAGTAATTTGTGCATATAATCCATATCCAATACCTTTTCGTTCAATATCCACTGACTAGTTTCTGGCTTATAGAATTCATCAAGGAGGCAACTCTGAATCCTGTTCAGTGTCTATATATTTTAGTATCTTTTTTTTTAATAACCATAATCCAATATTCTTTGGATTGGGTTGACATTAAAATATCGCATGACCATTTTTCTTATACATGAACTGTTAAAACAGCTTATTAAAAAACCAGTCCTAAAATATATAGATACTGAACTGGATTCAGATCTGTATGACTATACAAGCAAATTAGTTTGTATTGAAAACATTATTGCGTTATTGGGTTTATAGCTTTATAGTTAATCAAAAAGTTAAAAGATGGGTGTTGGAGGAAGGTATTCAATCTAAAGATCCAGGTACACCATTACCAGATCCAGAGTTTCTGAGCTCCTCACATATAAAATCATAAGCTAGAAAGTAGTATTGGGATACTGGATGAGAAGGCACTGGATAAGGATTAAAATGCACAACCTTCTAGCATCTATTGATTACTAGAACTTCCACTAGATGGCACTATTGTGTGGAAAGAATTGCTATTGTTTTAACAGATTGTGTAAGCAAATAAAAAGATGGTCATGTGATGTTTTATAATGGTTTGTAGCATATGGCTTATATGTGACAGTTAAACTTGAAAGAGAGATGAAAATCATTGAAGGCTTTTGGAGGAAAATGAATTAAAGTGACCAAATAAAAAATAGAAATTAAGAAAAGATCGAATGCATTCTTAGAGATTTATCGTAGAAGTAATAAATAAGTAACTGGATGTCTTTATTGCTCAGGATTTCATAAGATGTGCAGTTCTTGATAGAGATAGAACTGAGCTTTATCCATGACTTAAGCGCCAGAATCTGCTAGTTGTAAACTTGTTGGAAGTGAAATAAGACAAATGATTCTAAAAAGAAATATGAAGATCGGAGGTGGAGGCATCTCAAAAAGGTAAAAAGAGATTGGTTTTAAAACAAATGAGTGGAGTGAATTTTTAGATCCTATCCTTGACAAATTAAAATTAGTTGTTTTTTTTCAGGTGTCATAGCATCGGCCGGGAAGCGAACTCGCTAACCCGGGTCAACTGCTTGTAAGGCAGCTGTGCTGACCACTCGACAACCAACGCTTGACGACTTAGTTTGATGCTTAAATGAAATATTTAGTATAATAATTAATTAAAAAAAATTTTTTAATGATTATTAACTGGGTAGAGATTTCATTCTTATTCTTTTACGTTATTGGCCCTTACCGGTTTATTCGTTGTCGCCATCATTTTATTAATAGTGGGGTGCAGCCCATTACAGCGTTTATAAGTTTGTTTTTCTCATGTCGTTGAGAGGTTTCCGTCATATGTATATTATAGTTTAAAATTTTCTCTTTAAATATTCATTCTATCAAAAATTTACCCCTAAACATTTGCGTACGTCCAAGGTACTTTATTAAACAACAGCCCGTCAAGAGTTTGTATTATGCCCAAGTCACATAAAAAAGGTATACATACGCATGTATAGAAAATTATGTCTTATCTAAAAGAATTATACATATATACATTTAATTAATTTTGCATTATCTGTTGATAGTAGAGAAGTGGGAATTCTTTTTACTATAAATGAGATTTCCAGAACTACTGGCGCCATGTTTGTTTTGTTTCTTTTTTTGTTACATTGGCATTTATCAGGAGTAATAATGATCATTTTCGCATTATTGTTTGAGGTCTACGATAAAAATTGTTTTATCTTCGTGATTGATAGTGTTAAGTGTTATCCCTGAAACTGCATGATTCATGTGTTTTAATTCTCTGGAAAATTAATATTGCAGTTTATTGATTAATAAATGACAAAAAAAAAAAAAAGTATAAAGCACAAAGCTATAGAAAAGAGAAGAGAGAATCTTTTGCAGTTGCGTATTTCTAGCTTTGAATATTGAGCCCTAAACTCATCCCTAGATAGCGCTGTATTCTCTATGGAGAAAAGATTTTTTTTTTTTTAAAAAAAAAATAAAATAATTGAATGCTTATATAACACAAACAAATGGGGATGAAAGGAAGCTCATTTGATTTAAAATGTAGCTCTAAGAATCGATTGTCACAACCATTGCGTGAAATTCAAGCTACTTCCCGAAACACTAATAATAAGATAATCTTTTACACTATTAATTATTTATTAAATTATAACCACTTTCAGTTATATGTTTTCTCATCCTTAAATAAAACTATTTATATAAAATCATTTTTAAATTTGGGAAGCCGAAACTGGGATTAGAAAACTTTGTCAAGCATTGGTGGTCGAGAGGTCAGCGACAGCTGCTTTACAAGCAGTTATCCCGGGTTAGCGGGTTCGCTTCCCGGCTGATACTATGGCACATGAGAAAAAAAGGATTAGAAAACATACAACTGAAAGTGGTTATAATTTAATAAATAATTATCTTATTAATATTTAGTGTTTCCCTCTACTTACATATATTGTATAAGGAACGTTCGGTATAAGCAAATTACATAAAACTATTTATAAGTAATTTAATACACTGTTTAGGCTTACACACACTTGCACATATATAATGTAATATAAAAGGAATTCGAACTCAGACTTTCACACGACCCTCAACGCTCCATGCCATTTCATATTGCTGACCCATCTGATCACACACATGTTGAAAAAATAAATAATCACCAATATACGTATTTTATGCTAGACCAGCAATCATCAGTTGGTCCAAAGTAATATCTCCACACATATATACAATTAGTCCTCAGCTGTATATTAAGATAGCCAATCTTCATACTTTAATGGACAGGCTTCAAACTATTCCAACCCACAACTCTTCAGCCTTTCATTTCATTTAAAATCTGATGATGGAACATTCAAAGCCCTTATTAATGCCAAGGTTGTCATCCTACCCATGTTGACAGATTAGTCATTCTGACCCTTCATGTACAGGAGAATAATCCATTTATACATACATATGCAAGGACTGGGCAGACCTTTTACACACTATTTATATAAATTAATGCATTGTACAGGCTTAAACCTGCATTTATATATGTAATATGCGGGATTCGAACTCAGATTTTCACACGACCCACTACTCTCAGTGCCATCTCATATTGGTGACCCACCTGATCACTCACATGTTGAAAAAATAAATAATCAGCAATATACATATTTCATGTTAAACCAGCAATCATCAGTTAGTCCAGATTACTATCTCCATACATATATGCAAGAGTGCTCAGCTTTATATTAAGATAGTCATTCTTCATACTTTAATGGACAGGCTTCAATCTACTACACGCTCCAACTCTTTAACCGTCCATCCAATTGAAAATCTGATGATGGAACGCTCAAAGGCCATCCTGAGCCGAGATTCTCGTCACACCCATGTTGACCTAAAGTCAATCTGACCCCTCATGTACAGGATATAAATCCATTTAATACTTATACAAGGGATGGATAGACATATCTCAAATTATATAATAACTGAAATTCAGGCTTATTATATACCTGTATCAATATATGTAATATATAGGGTATATGAGCACAGACTTTCACATGACCCACCACTCTCCACTCTATCTCATAACACTGATACACTTCCAACACATATATGTCGAAAAGATAAATAATCACCAATATACGTATTTCATGCTAAACCAGCAATCATCAGTTAGTCCAAATTACTATCTCCACACATATATACAATCAGTGCTCAGCTTTATATTAAGATAGCCAATCTTCATACTTTAAGGGACAGGCTTCAGACTACTCCAACCCATAAATCTTCAGCCATCCATTTTATTGAAAATCTGATGATGGAAAATTCAAAACCCACATTAGTGCCAAGGTACTACTCCAACTCACAACTTTTCAGCCATCCATTTCATTGAAATGGAGTAGTTTGAAGCCTGTCCATTGAAGTATAAAGATTGGCTATCTTAATATAAAGCTGAGCACCGATTGTATATATATGTGGAGATAGTAATCAGACCAACTGATGATTGCTGGTTCAGCATGAAATACAGATGGTGATTATTTATCGTTTCAACATGTGTGTGATCAAGTGGTTCAGCAATATGAGATAGCATAGAGAGTTGAGGGTCATGTGAAAGTCTGAGTTCGAATACCTTCTATTTATATTAAATCATTTATAAATTTGGAAAGCAGAAACCACATTTTATTTATGTAATTTGCTTATACTGAAAGTTCCTTATATATATATATCTAAGTAGAGGGATTTGAACTTAGATTTTTCTCTATAGATTTCTCTTTTACTTCATCTCAAGCAACTGATACATATGACCACATACATGCAAAAAAGATAAATGTTTTCCAATTTACATATTTCATGCAGAACTAGCACTTATCAGTTAGGTCAGATCATAATCTCCCACACATATACAATCAGTGCTCGGTTTATATTAAGATAGCAATTCCTTGGAAGGATGAGAAGATTAAAACCTCTGCATTAAAGTTTAAGGAACTGCTATCTCAATATAAACCAAGCACTGATTGTATATGTGTGTGGGAGATTATGATCTGGCCCAACTGATGAGTACTATTGGGGATCATTTATCTTTTTTGCATATTTGTGGTCAAGTCTTGCTTGAGATGATGGAATGAAGGATAATATAGACTGAATAATCCTAAGTTCAAATCCCTCTATTTAAATATAAATTTAAAAACCAATTTTTTTGGGGGAGAGGGGGAGGCAATCATATAATCGAAATTTGTCTGATAATTATGAAAGAGTTAAGATTTTTTTATATATATGTCAAAGCGTTGACCAGGAATCGAATCCGGGCCCGCTACTTGGAAGGCAGCTATGCTAACCACTAGGCGACCAATGCTTTTAATGGTTAGCCTCATTTGAAAGAAAGAAATTATTCAAAATTCACGATAGAAAAAAAAAAAGACAGGATTGTATGAATTTTTAATATTTTTTATTAGTCAGTCATTAGACTAGAGATTTTCCAATTATAAATAATATTTCTGTAGTGTAATTTTCACTACACCACTCTTAAGCAAGGTAGAGGGGGACTGGTTTCTATCCACTTTAAACAGGATGTAATTATAAACGTATGACCAAAGACATGTAAAAAAGATGTATAATCACCAGGACGTACATTTTGTGTTAAAGCAGCACTCAACAGTTGGCCTAGATCACAATCTGTTACACATATCTTTATCAATGTTCAGTATATATATATATATAGAAAATTACTACAGTTTAATTGACAAGTGTCAAATGTGCGGCCCTCATAGCTTTGACTAATACCATTTAATGGAAGTATATTTATAATTTTTATTAGTCAGTCATTAAACTAGAGATTATCCAATAATGAATATTACAGTACAGAAATATTATTGATTACAGTATTACTTTTTCTTTTTGTGCCACTTACTGGGTTGTCCTATCCAATATTCCCAGACTAGTTTCAACTTTATGGCTTACATCAGTGAGGGTTTTGAATCTTGGAACAGTGCACTTACACCTTTAGAATCCAATGTACTTCTAGAATCCATCCAGGTGCATTGTTTCAATATTCAAAGCTCTTCACTGAGGAAAGCCAGAAGCTTGAAACTAGCCTAGGGATATTGAATAGACCTAGGGTAGGAATTTATTAAGTACTATCATCAAGGCATGTATTAATTACTAAAGCTTATATTAGATGTTGTAGAGTTGGTGAAAAATATATGCTCCTAAAACATCTATATTTAAGCTGGAGTCATGTGATAGTCATTCGATATTTTTATTGGCTTAAAGACTATTTAAAAATACCATTAGCAAACTTTTTAAATATTTGCTTCTAAATTACATGTTCATTATCTGCAATTTTTTTTTGTACATTCCTCATTTTTATTCCACTATATTGCCCTCACCTCCTATCACAGAAAATCAGATCATTCCTTTTTTTTATGTATGCATTCCACAAACCACCTTCTCTTGTCAGGTGAGCTAGAGGTATAGAAAGCTGTCCTCATATTGTGTGAGAGTGGCATAATAAATATTGAGCTGTCAACAGAACATGGCAATTCAGATTATTTAATATCTGTACTCAATTAATGAGTGTTAATGAGTGAAGATCATTTTCATAAAGAGAAAATAGGTAGAGATGGTCCTGTTCAGAAGGATGAGTTGCAATATGTTGGAGTTGAGCTGAAGGATATACTAATAAAAAATCCTCAAAAATATGTTTATTACTTTTAAAATAAAAATCGGAACTTCCTGCAAAAATGAAAATTGAGTATTGGAAAAACATTCTAGCTTTGACTATGATTTCAGCAAAGACTTTGGAGATCTCCATGATGAGATTAGATTCAAACACTCAAAATAGAAATAGAAAGTTGTAATTGTCTTGCAACTAAATGACCCACTGTAATTGATAAATTTATAATGCACAAAGTGGTAGAAGGTAAAAGAAAAAAATGGTTGAAGGTTAAAGAGAGAAGGATGAATAGTATGGGGTGAGTGAACTCAACCACATGATTTGAGCAGTTCTATAAAAGTAAGCAAATAATAGATTAATCCAGCCATACACAGTGGGTGGCCTTGATTCTCATGTGGCCTTATGAGCTTTTATGTGTGACTTGAAAGATTCACTCGTTAATCTAAATTTTTAAAATCTTGAGATGTGGGGCACTCACTCATTCTTTGCTTTTATCAAAAACTGCACTCATGACATGTTTGTTTCATGTTGTTTAATTATATCATTGTGTGGCTATTTTGTTTCCTATAATTTCAAATGTTATTGTAGTTACAATAGCAAATTTATGAACATTGTTTTATGTCAAACTACAATTTTCCATATTGCATCAGATATAAGACACTTCCAAATTTAAGATGCAGTAAGATTTTAAAGTCAGAAAATGTAAAAAAAAAATTTAAATGATTTTATTGAAAAATAGGAACTATTTATATGTACTTCAGTAGGAACTAATATAAATACTATAAGCTCAACTAATTTATTATGAATCTTCAGACATACTCTCACTTTCTATATCTTCTCTTTCAGTATTTGAATTGTCATCTTCACTATTCCACCAGAGTACATACATCATCTTCAGGCTATTTAAATCATTAGCAATGCAACATTTTAAGAAAGAATTTTTTTTGATATTTTTTAGATTCTTTCTAAGGCTGCAAAACTCACTCAAAATTATATATATATTGTTTGCCTCGCAAAGTCTTTTTTATATATTAAATGTAAATACCGAAATTTTTTTTTTTGCTTTCAAAGAAAAAATAATAATTTTAAAATACGATATTGACATTCAATGTTACCTACCAGTCAATCTTTTTTCTTTTCATTATAAATATTTTCTAAAAATGCAAATTAATAATTTGACAGATTATTAAAGTAAATGAGAGTTTTTTAAAAATTAATTTTTTTTATAATTGCAAAAATAATCTATAGTTTTTGTCATCCAATTACAAATTGCAGCCGTACATCATTGATTTTATTCTCAATTCGCTTTTGTGTAAAAGTAAATTTTTCTATTAAAATCTGAATTACTCTTCTAAAATAATTAATATTTTTACAAATATTTTTTGAAAAAAATTGTAAATGAGTAAAAAAAGATTCTAAAACATGTTTTACTTTGAAATCAAAATGAAGATATTAGAACTATCACAGTACTGGACAGGCACTCTTGTGTATGGAACAAGAAACAACCAATCAGAGTGAAGGTGGGTTATTCTGCCATTATTGTATTGATTTGTAAAAAAAAATTAAGGGTTATTCAGTACAGTTTTCTTGATAATAGTACAATTGGCAAAATAATAAAATTAACAATTTAAGAGTTAAGTCATTTATGAAATTAATCCAAAAAATACTTAACATTTACTATTAAATCTTTTTTCTTTTGACTAAAAATGATTTAATATGCTATTTTACACAGATCAACGATCGTAATACTATGTGCATATATAGTGTAAAGCAAAAATTAGCAGAAATAAGATGTTAAAAACTTTTGTTCCCAATTTAAAATATATCCCTCTTTACATGCCCAAAATTTGGGGAAAAAGTGTGTCTTGTATTTAAAGAAATATGGTAATTATTCACAGTGGCAGAAGTGGTTTCAAAATAGAAACAAAAAATATTCAAAGAAAATGGAGTATTTTAAGACAATTGGGAAGAAAAATATTTTGTTGTCAAAAGAAATATGGTTCAGTAATTTGTTTGATTTGAATATTATACCATGAAACTGAAGTAATTTAAACATTCTTTTCATTGTGGGACTTTAATAAGATGTGAAAATGAATAATAATTTTAATGACAATTCTTTTACATACTTTAATTGAATGGCTAAGTAGACGAAAATTTCTGGATTGGTATTTTTCTTTGCGATGAGAAATTATTTTTTCAACCAATCAATAAAGTTTACAGAAAAAACATGAAAATGATGGATGGTGGTATTTTTTAGCCTTTCTGAAAGACATTATAGTAACTTGGTCAGCTCAATCATTGTTTATATGCTGAAAATAAAATAATTTTATACATGGTGAATGATTTTGAAGACTGCAGTATGTGCACACCCATTTTTATACACACACATTTATGTGGTAAAAATATATATGAATAATGAGTTATTATATTTATTTAAAGTAAATTACTAATTAATTAAGAGTCTAATTAATGAAAAATTAAACATCTATTACAAGAAAATGCAAAACCAAATGCTGTATAATTTTCCAATTGCTATATCCGGGTTCAAAACCTCTCTCTCTATATATATAAACTTATAAATAAATATTAGAAAATATAAATAACTCTAAAGATAAAACCTTATTTACAAATAAAAATTGTATCATTTATAATTGGATGTGTAGATGTGGTAGCATATATATAGATGAGTCAAGATGCACATCAGAGAAAAGAACAAAAGAGCACTTGTTGTTATTAAAAAGGGTTCAAAATACGAAACAAAATTGTAAAGATAATGATAATTTATCAGCTTCCATTTTTTATGACCATAATAAATCGGGTATATATGGTTTTGATTTCAATTATAATAATGTAAAACATTGCAAACTGAAAGAAGTAATAATAAAAGAAAAATCAAGAAAGCTATGTTAATATATAAATGCAAGCAAGACTTAATCAATAGACAGGCAGCAAACATTAAGTTCATGGAATTATGGGAAAGTTGATCTTTCAAAATATTAGTTGACAAAGTCTAAAGGATAGTCGAAAGCGCTCCTAAGTTGTTCTTGTAAAAAAAATTTAATTACTTTATTTTCTAATATTTATTTGTAAGTTTATGTATATTATTTGAAGAAATACAGACATCGATTTGTAAGATGTGATATGTTGGACTATATATGTTGGATTATTTTCATCATTTATGAGTGAATGTTAAATGTATAGAAAATTTTAAACTTTATTTAAACTTTCCAAATGCAAATAACTTGTTAGTAATAACACACAAATAGACAATACAGGTTAGTAATTACACAACGTTTCCAGTAGTATTATTCTCCACTCTTCTTCAGGTGTTGCTGGCCTATATGCGCAGTGACAATATTCGCTTAGAAGTTGAACTCACCTCTTTAGATTCTTGAATATCGAATTTAAGGCAAACGCTCTACCAATTGAGCTATTCTGTCAAAGGCAATATATAGTAAAAATTTGATATATTTATATATGAGAGTTGATTCAAATCTTCCTGAGTCCTTCATTTTTTTTTTTTTTATAACGACGCTAATTATTTGTTTTGTTCCCCTAAGAACAAGATTAAGTAGAGGCTTTCATACATTGTATACATTGTGACTTAAAGGATTATTTATCATTATCATATGAGTATCTTCCTTGTATTGTCTATTTGTGTGTTATTACTAACAAGTTGTTTGTATTTGGAAAGTTTAAATAAACTTTAAAATTTTCTATAAATAAACTTTAAAATTTTCTATACATTCAACATTCACTCATAAATGATGGAAATAGTCCAACATATCACACCTTATAATATACCATCATTACAAACATTCAGACAAATATCGATTTGTAATATTATATATATTATAAGAAATAAAGTTAATAATAAAAGAAATATATTTTATGCTTAATAAAACATATATTAATTATATAAAAAATAATCAACATTAAATAGAGAGATTTTGTTAAATAAAATATATTAATTAGTTTTATAAATGATTAAACATTGAGAACTAATTAATTAAATTTTATCTAAATACATAAAGACTCTGTTTCACGTTGATTAATTTTTATATAATTAATATATATTTTATTAATCATAAAATTTATTTTTATTATTAACTTTACTTCTTCTAATATGTATATAGGCGTTTTGAATCCGTACATTTCAGTTGTTTGTATTTTCTCATTATAGATTCTTAGTTTCTCATTAATTAAATTCTTAATATAATATAATAGAGAGATTTTGTTAGATAAAATATATTAATTAGTTTTATAAATGATTAAGCACTGAGGACTAATTAATTAAATTTTATTTAACATAAAGATTATTTAGCGTTGACTATTTTTTATATAATTAGTATATATATTATTAAACAAAATATATTTCTACTAGTATTAACTTTACTTGTTGTATATATATATGTTTTGAATCCATACCTAGCACCAACTATAATAAATGCTGAACAAGATGGCATTGGCGTTTCTTGAGAAAACTATACATTCGTTACAAATTATTTAACTGACTTATGCAAGAGATTTAAGAGCAGATTTCAGAATTTAAGAAATGTTAAAAATTGTCTGCTGCTTATAGAAAATCCCTTGTGCGTAGAAACAGCAATTATTTATTATACAAGTCACTCCATTGGCATATGATTGTGCAAAGCCATTTGACAAATTCACCGAACTCAAAAATGATAACACTCTGTAGATTATTTTTTTTAAAAAAAAGAGGGCAGGAGAACGTATGTCAAATATGGAAATTAATGCCTGAAAAAATACAATACTGTGTGAGTGTTCCCAAATGCTACTGATGTTGTTTGCATATACCTACCTGTGTGAATCATCCTATTGTAAAATTAAATATGCAAAAAACATATTAAGAGTAGCATGTTGCAATTATAAATAAATAACAAGTTTGTCTCAACATCAAAAAAACCACGCTAATTTTAAATAAAACTCTATATGTTTAGGGATTTTTTTTTAACATTATTGTATTATGAGGTATAATATACTATGACCTGCAAGATATAGAATACATGTGGCCCAAGAAAAGGAAGGTTGAGTATGGCTGGATTAATCTTATTACCAAAATTTGCTGTTGAATTTACAACATTTAATTATAATTGTTTCACTGACTTTCTTTGCCAACAGTAGTTTGATCATATTTTAGAGCCTTTCTAAAATGCAGAGTTAAAAAGCTGATTAATTTGATCAAAAAGGGGAGTAATTTCCAAACAAAAAAGGCAAAATGAAATGATTTTTATTAGTATCATATTGTTTATGCTTTTAAATATTGACTGTAGCTTTCATCAAGAAAAAATAATTTTCAAGCAAGAAAGCCAAAGTTCTGAATTGCTAAATGAATGATCTGTATTATTTTATTAGGGTTGATTTGCTTCGATTAATTTTTGGTAGTTTCAAAAAATTACAATTTTAGTTTTGACTGAAATCAAACTCATAGTATATACAGCAATTAATTATAGGCAGTTCTCTACTTTTGTACAATTTGTTATTTCGTACACATTTCATATTTTTGATTTTTATTGATATATATGACAAAATGTGTGTACTTTCTTGTGATGATTTTCCATTTTTTATGGACTATTAATCATTTGGGCTTCCTAACTTCTCTGACATTAATCATGTCCATTTTTTGAGCACAGGTTCAGTCTTGAGCAAGAATATTTCGAGTTAGCCCATGTTGATAAGTTGTGTCTTATTATTTTATGTTAAAAGGTGTGTTTTCACTTTATGCACATTTCTGTTTTGGTAAAAAAAAAAATGCTCTTATTAATTCATAAACATATGTAAAAAATGAAAAAACAGCCCTGTTGATATGGTTAAAAAGAAATCAAGGTCTCATAGTCTCCATACGATCGAGACAAAGATGCAAATCTTTTGCGTCAATTGATCATTCGTATAATTTAAGTCAATCGACAATATGTTCAATCATGAAAATCAAGAACAAAATTAATGAATATTTCCAAATTCATACACTGTCAAGTTAATCTTTATTATGCTTTTAAACTTTTTTAATATTATTTGTCTAGATCTTATACGAATATGATTGTGTCATGCATGTCTATATGCTGTATTTAGCCTAATTTTTTTCTCAATTTAAATTTTTAAAAAATTAGATAAAAAATATTTTTGAAGTATGAAAATTTATTGTATGTTAAGAATTCTTTTGAACTTTTTTTTATATAAATAAAAACATAATACTTAGCAGATATATATATATATACATGTATTTTGAAAACCTTTTTTGACGTTTTTTGCCCTACTTTCCTACATTTCAACTTTCATACACATTTCAAAAACCAATTAGGTATGAAACTAAAGGACTGCCTGTGTGTATATATTTTATTTTGTATTATATTCTTGCCTAATTAAATGATTACTTTTGTGGTCGGCAACCTTGCTCTAGGCTGTGGATTTGGAAGAGACTATTTTTAAGCATATTTATTTCCATGAAAACTACAACAAATGGATGCAATATCAAATAACAATCTGAAACCAATTAGGTCCTTTCATAATCTATAAATCTAAAGTGTAATGTCCACTCAACAGTTTGTTGTATAACTCCTTGCAATACTTGGATATGATCCATTATACCAAAACCAGTTTTAAATCCAAATTGATCTTTGATTTGTCTGAATTCAAAGTTTGTTAGGGGCAAGTTGTAACTATCTTAGAAAAGATTTTATATAGAATTGATAGAAGTCTATTATATGTGTAATGTCTAACATTTTCATTATTTATCTTTTTTAAATATCAGTATTATTGCTGCATTCTTCCAAACACTTGGCACATCTTTATCATCTTTATGAAGTATTATAGTTTATCTTTCTTATTGCATTGCCAATTCCATATAATATTAATATCATCTATATTTTTTTTTCCTTTAAGCAATGCCTTTTTACAATCCACTATTGATGGTTTCGATCATCCCAGCAATCTTCTTCAGAACTTCTACTTATATTTCCAACTCTTAACTATTGGTTTGGAAATATAAGTAGAAGTTCTGAAGAAGATTGCTGGGGTGATCGAAACCATTAATAATGGATTGTAAAAAAAGCATTGTATAAAGTAATAAAGAATATAGATGATATTAATATTACATCTTTATCATTTAGATATAGTTTTGCAACATTTTTTCCATCCTCTTTTGCTTCTTTTTAAGATTTAAATAATAATTCCATCATTTCATGAATCTTTTACCTTCTTCATAAATTTAATTGTCTCATTTCTTCATTTAAAATGTTTGATATTTCAGAAGTTGTTATAATTTCAGTGATTATTTTCTTTCTGTGGCTTTTTATTTTCCTATATAAATCTTCCACATTGTTATTGCTGAAACAACCTTTCTATCCACACCAAGATATTATTTTAAATTTGAGACCTCTTCTGTAGTTTTTTTTTTCTAATTTATAGTTACATTTACTTTTTATGATATTAATTTTTTCTATACCATTTTACAAAACTTTTGATATTCATGCTTTTTATATATATATATTATGCATTTTCTTGTCTCCGTTAAAAATTTACTGATAGAATTGCTGCTTTTTATTGTATCAACTATCTTTATCGCAATTATTAGAAGACTGTCTGTTATCTTCATACTGATCTCAATAAAGTTTGAATCATGTTCAATGTTTGTCCATATTTTAAAATGATTAACAAATTTTAATATAAACTTATTGGAACTTTTTTTGGAGGTTAAAAATGTCAATTGTCACTAATGTTTCTACAATAATTTTCATCTCCGTATTTTTGCATTAACACATATATTAGCTCTCATTAACTGGTAATTTCTGTGTTGAACCTATTAAGAATGTTATAATTTTGAAACAAGTATTTTTTTGAGAAAAAGTATAATCCAAGTAATTCTATATTCATTTGGACGTTTCCAACCTCGTTTTCTTTAGCGTTTTTCTCAAAGAAAGAATTTATAATATAAAGTTTTCGCATGATCACAATTTCTTATGCTAGCGCATAACTGTTATTAAAACAGGGAAAACTCTGCATACAGTAGTGCCACTCAGTGCCAACCAGAGTAATCAATGGATGCCAGAAGACTTGTGACGCTACTGTATGGAGAGTTTTGCCTGTTTTAATATAAAGTTTTGTTTTGTAAATTTTTTAAGTGTGTGTCCTCTCTCATTGCTGTTATTTGTAGCCACATTTACCTATAGCACTTTGATCTTTTAATTATTTTACATTTGTAGTATTAAGGCCCCAGAACCACCACCTCTATGACAATTTTAAAATATTGTTTGGTCTGATTAAAATCATTTTGTATATCCATTTATAAATCCTCTGATTTTTCATTACAATGAGAATTTGTTAGAGTGTAAACCTTGAATTATCTGCCATTAAGTTGAATACCCCCCTTCCCTGATATGCCATCAATTTCTAAAATATATTATTTTCCCCATTTTTATTTTTAATATTGACATTATCATTTAAAACCATTCTCAATCCACTGCCAATTCATACCCTTAATTCTCCATATTCATTATATCCTTATTTTAGCCATCCATCTTATATGTGGTCTCTTTTTTGGTCTTTTAATTCTCTTGTGATCCACTTTAAAACTTTAGCTTCTGTCTATTATCAACTCTTCTGGCAATATGTTTGACCCATCCCCATTCCAATCTCTTAATTTTTCCTATGATGTCAGTGATATTTAATAAGTAATTTTTAATTAATATTTTTTGAGAACAATCGCTTTTATTAGATCATTTGGTCGTAGAAGTCTTAACAACTTGTGATTGGTTCTCAAAGATATAGAAGAAAATTGCTTAGGAAATGAATAAAATCTTGGGCATTGCGTGGTTTGGTGTAGTAGTTGAGTCATAGATTGTAATTTTGCCACTTCCGGTGCTCAAACTTTTTATGAACTCCGTGAAACTTATTTGAATTTCAGTTCATGAAATAGTTTTCACTAAGCTATTATCTTCACTCTCTTTAAAAGATTATAAATAACATATACTTTTATTACAAATTTTGCGCGATTTCATTTTCTCAAATTTGAAGGACGACGACATGTAGTATCTTTCTGACAGAAATGTAATTAAAAATTCTGTCTGTTTATTACCTGGTGGCTTTTCTAAACGTTTTCTGGGGAATTATCATTTTAAACAAAATGTTAATGAATAAAGTTGTAGTTCGTCCAAAGAACATCTGTTTTTATTTTGAAAGTTTAATTTCTTTCAGTATTAATTGTAATCTTGATCGAAAGTTTGGAAAGAGAGTTTTAGGGTGGAGTCGTTCTTAGATGTGTTATTCTTCACATCTGACGGTTTATTAGCCCAAAGCAACTTGTCGAGGATCTGCATTTGACAGGTAGAGAAGTGTTTTCATTGCGGAAAACTTTGATGTCAGTCAAAATTTCCCTAGAAAGATTCATATATATATAATAATTACTAATTAAAAAAAAAAAATCACACACACACACACACACACATATATATATATACAAAAGAAACAGACCTCTTACGATATTTGAAACCGTATATTTGTGTTGCTGTTATATGCATTGATAAATTTTATGCGAAGAAAAAAGTTTGAAAAAGATAAAGATTTCGCTGACTTTAAATTGATGATGAAGATGTAGAAGCCATTATTAACGGCTTCATCTGTAAAACGTTAATTTTTTAAACATTAAATTGTGAAATATCTTATGATTTACCCTTTAATTTAATTAATTTTAAGGATTAAATGAATCGTATAATCACACTTAATTATACCCACAAGCTTAAATATTCTTTACTAATCTGCATTTTTAAACAATCGCATTCAAATTAGCGATTTAAATAAACTTTACTATATCTTCTTTCAAAAACAACTAGTAGTCTTGCGTTGTTAGCCGAGAGGTATCGCAACCGCCATGCAAGCAAGTAGTTGGTTGCAGACGGGTGTGGGTTCGCGTCCCGGCAGATGCTATGACATATGAAAAAAAAAAAACAACTAGTAAAAGATGCCAGGAGAATTACGAAAAACTTCCATAATGCACTTCTAATATTTATTCCTTAAACGTGAAATTAAAACAGTAAACTCTCCATGCAGTAGTGCCACTTAGTGCAAGCCAGAGTAATCAATAGATGTCAGAAAGCTCCGCATAAAATCCCTATCTAGTGCCTATTCATCCAATATCCCCAGACTAGTAAGCATTAAATAGGGATTTTATGCACAAGCCTTCTGGCATTCATTGATTACTCTGGCTTGCACTAAATGACACTACTGTAGGAGAGTTTTGCTTGTTTTAATAACAGTTATGAGCAAGCATAAAAAATGATGACCATGTGATGTTTAGTGGTTTAAACATGACATTATTAAGTTTCTTATGTTTGGATATACTCTTTAATTTAATTTTAAAGATTATATATGTCAGGTCATTTTCAATTATTATCGATCCACTACAGAATGAAAGCCGTCTCTCCAAGTTTGAGTTTCTTGGTTCTTTAGACTATCTTATGCACATCACACTAACAAACTTGCTTATTTCATTCAGTTATCCTTTTCTAGCCCTTTTATAATATCTTGGGATCCAGTTTAAGTCATCAACTGACCATCTGTCATCTTATCCTTTAGCAATATATCCATCCTAATACCATTTCTGTTCTACATTCTTTCAGTGATATCAATAATCCATGTTTGTTTTTTCACCCATGTAGTTTGTTTTCAGTCCCTTTTTGTTATTCCTTATATATATTTATATCTTCATTCTTTGTTGAGTGATCTGAAGTATCTGTGTTGTTCTTCATTTTAGTGTCCAAGTCTCAAATCCATAAGTAAGAACTAGTAAAATATACTTTTTTTTAAAAAAAACAACAACTTTGCAATCCCAGACATATATTTCCTTTTAATATTATTTCTATCAAAAGGAATCTGTCCAAGTTTAATTCTATGATTAATTTCATTTACTATGGTTTCATCTCTATTAATATTTTGACCAAGATATTTGTAGTTATTAACTTTTTCTAATTTATCATTAGCAATCTTTATTTTGTTTTCAGTATTTCTGCGTTTTCAAGGGCATAATTTTTTTTTTCCCAATTTTTCTATTACCAAATATGAGTTAGTTGTTACATTTACAAAAATTAATAAATCAATTATAAATTCCACTCAGAAGCTTTATTTCAAACCCCCCCCCCTTATAACATGGAAATGCCAACATAATTCCAACCATTGTCATAGTTTGTTTACATTCAGCATCTTTATTTCTATCACTGGGATTTGGGCCAAATGATGAAAGTTTGGAATCTTCCTTTGATAGAACAGCATACCGTGAAGTACCTACAAAGGTACGGGATCCTGCCACCCTGAAAAGCATGCCATTTTTGTTTCTTATATTTTTATTATTTTTATATTAATAAGTTGATTTAATATAAAAATAATAATAAATTGAAAATATTATAATTAATTTTTGCAGAATTTTTTATTTTTTTAAAATAACAGTAAAAAAATGTAAATATTATCTACAACTACTACTTGTCAGCCATTTTGTTTTTTAACATTTACTGCATGCCCCTGAAACTGTATATTTAAAAAAAGGTGTCTACTAAGCTTAGTACGCAGGATAATGCATTTTTTCTAATGAGAAAACCCATTAATCATTATTTTAATTGTTTTAGTATTTATCCTTACAACTACTTTTTTATTTTCATCTGATAATTCTTTAAACATTTTCTGAAGTTCTCAAGCATTATTTTGAAAAACAATCACATCATCTGTGAAATCTAGATGGCTTAAATAATCACCTTTACTTTTATTCTCTTCATTTTAATCCACAAAATACTTCCTGTAAAATTGTTATAAAAAAAAGTTTTGGAGATATGAAAGTACCCTGTTGTACATCCTTATTAACGTTAATGTTCTTAGTAGTACTATACAATCTATTGCTGTTCCATTTTTATAAATACTCCTCAGAATAAGACAATATCCTGGACCTATACCTCAATAATCCAATGCTTTAATCACTGAAGAAATACTTATAGAATAAAATACCTTTTCATAATCTACAAATCCAAACCATAATGGCAACTCATATTCATTGGACCTTTCTATAATTTCTCTCAATATCTGGATATGATCCACTGCACTTAAACCACTTTTAAATGCAGCTTGTTCTTTTGGTTAGTCAAAATCCAAAGTTCATTGTAGATGAGCTCTAATTATCTTGATAAAAATTTTGTATAAAACTGATAAAAGACTGATAGATCTGTAATTTCTAATATCTTCTTTATCACCTTTCTTAAATATTAATTTATTAATACTGCATTCTTTTAATCATATGGTGCATCTTTGTCATTTAGACCCTTGGTATATAGCTTTACCAGCAATTTTTCTATTTTTTCACTTACTTCTTTTAAGATATTAATTATAATTTATATCATCTCCTGGAACTTTTTCCTTCCTCCATTCATCTGGTATATCTTTAGCATTTAGACACTTGATATGTAAATCTCCAGCAATTTTTCTATTTTTTCACATTTTTCAGGATATTAATTATAATTGCCATCATTTCCTGTAGCTTTTTTTTTCATCATAGATTTAATTGTATATCTCACTTCTTAATTTAAAATGTGGTTGATCCATTTTTAATTTATAATGAATTACACTTTGCTTATGCTTTCAATATTTTTATCTTTCCTAATAAAGTACATATCCACTCATTAAATTAATTATCTCTTAGACTTCACAAAGTCCATTAATGTCCCATTTAATAGTACCCTCTCCCCATTGTGCTTTAAAATGATTTGCAGTTGTAGATGTTTAAATAAAAGGTCATCATCAAATGGTAGCCCAAATTCATAATCCAGGGATTCTTAGCACCCTTGACGATCAACTACCAATTGCTGTCTTTGCGGATAACTTTAAGCCTTGTGGGTATAAGGGTAGCATTTTATGTCACAATTGTCAATATCTATAAGAGAAAAAAATGTTCAGCCACATTTGTAGTCTGCCCTCAAGAAAACTCAACTGACTTTAGTTAAGAACTATCAAGCAATTGAGAAGAAAAATCATAATATGTTTTTTGATTTTAAACTTAGAGGTAAAAAGACAATAAACTCACCATGCTGGCTGCTGATCTATGTTGATGAGAAGCTCATAACAAGGTATTTAATAAATATTGTTAAAAATACGGATATTAATTTTTGATAGTTTAAAATTTGTATAATTATTTAATCATTCTATTATAATTCTTATACATACAAAAATTGGCTATTTTAAGTCTGGTCAGATTTGTGAACATTTTTTTTCCTTTCATGATTCCAGGGAGATGTTTTTTTTTTCCATTTTCAATAATTATTTGATTGTGAATCTGCTTATTTATTATTAATGAATATATGAAGAGATGTCTTTAATATAGTATTCATATGTATCTTCTCCTTGGTATGGAATGTTATATGATATATATACTCTTTTTTACAAAGTTTATGCAAACCTTTCTTGTTATTTTTAAGAGCATGCAGAAAAACAACAATAACTATTACTTAAATCCACTTGTAAATTCTTTGGCACATAAGTATCTTTCTCAGGATAGTATATTGAACCAGTTATTTGTAGAATATATAAATATTGATTAAATATTATTCTGTTTACGTTATTACAGGATTTTTTAATAATTAAAATTTGTAATGCTTTTTTTAATGAGTGTTGGAACACTTATGGTAAATGAGAGCTTTTTAATGCAAGTTGTGACCAATCATGTTAATTTCAAAAATGTTTTAATAATATATTTGATATATATATATGTAATCTTATAATTAAATATTAGTAAATACAGTAATCAAAAAAATTTTTTTTTGAAAAGGACAAAAATATATATATAACCTCCACTTAGGAGCACTTTTGACTATCCTCATAGTCTTTGTCAACTAGTTCTTTGAAAAATCACCCTTCCCATAATTCCGTGATCTTAACGTTAGCTGTCTGCTTATTGATTAAGTCTTGCTTCCTTTTTTTTTTCTTTTATTGTTATTTCTTTCAGTTTGCAAAATTTTTAAATTATTATAATTGAAATTAAAACCATATATACATAATTTATTATGGTCATAAAAAATGGAAGCTGATACATTATTATTATCTTTGCAATTTTGTTTTGTATTTTGGACTCTTTTTAATAAACAATGATTCTTTCATTCTTTTCTCCAATGCACACCTCAATTCCCCTATATATACACTACCACAGCTACATAACCATTTATAAATAATACAATTTTTATTTGTAAATGGGGTTTTATCTTTAGAGTTATTTATTAACTTATTTAATGTAGGAGGTGCATAAAATGCAATGTCACATATACCATTATAAATTTTCCTTATGAAATTTGCTTATTGATTTGAAATATATGATATTGATATCCAAATTTTATTAATAGAAAAATCAATGCTATTGTTTATATTTTTATACTTATATTTCATATTGAAATTTTTAATAGTATAATAAGAAGTACGATTGTAATTATAACCAACATTTAACAATCCATTAGAATACATTTCAATATTTTTGCGTATATCCAATGAATATTTACAAAGATTATAATTTCTAAACCAGAAGGAATTCAAACCTGCCATTTTATGTGACATTGGTACTCTTCATTTATATGGCATATAGCCTCTTTTGGCTATTGGTTTAATAGTCATATAGTAATCCAGTTAATTGGATTAATTAAGTCCTTGGATTACTATATGTCTATTAAACCAATAGCAAAAAGAGACTATATACCATATCAAGCAAGAGTACCAATGTCACATAAAATGGCAGGTTTGAAGTCCTTCTTGGTTAGAAATGATAATCTTTGTAAGCATTCATTGGATAAACACAAAAATATTGAAATGTATTCTAATGAATTGTTAAATGTTGGTTATAATTACAATCGTATTTATTATACTATTAAAAATTTCAATATGAAATATAAGTATAAAAATATAAATAATAGCATTGATTTTTCTATTAATAAAATTTGGATATCAATACCTTATATTTTGAATCAACAAGCAAATTTTATAGCAAAAATTTATAATGATATATGTGATACGTGACATTGCATTTTATGCACCTCCTACATTAAATAAGTTAATAAATAACTCTAAAGATAAAACCTCATTTACAAATCAAAATTGTATCATTTACAAATGGATATGTAGGTGTGGTAGCAAATATATAGGGGAATCGAGGTGTACATTGGAGAAAAGAATGAAAGAACTTTGTTATTAAAAAGAGACCAAAATACAAAACTAAATTGCAAAGGTAATAATAATGTATAAGCTTCCGTTTTTACAACCATAATAAATCATGTATATATGGTTTTAATTTCAATTACAATAATGTAAAAATATTGCAAACTGAAAGAAATAACAATAAAAGGAAAATAATAGGCAGGCAGCCAATGTTAAGATCATAGAATTATGGGAAGATTAACCTTTCAAAGAATTAATTGGCAAGGACTATGAGGATAGTCGAAAATGCTCCTAAGTGAAGATTATATATATTTTTTGTCTTTTTCAAAAAAAAAGTATATATTTTTATTACTGTATTTACTAATATTTAATTATAAGTTTAAGTATATTACTTTGAAGAAATACAGACATCGATTTATAATATTATTACATATATATAAAGGTAATTCAGTAATAATTATGCACATGCTTATGTTTTCATGAAGAGAATCTCAAAAGCAATTACTGCAGTTTTAAAGTTGTTATGATTTAATTTATTTAAAGAAAAGTGTTCTTCAAATTCAAAAAATATTTGCCATTTGATTCTTTGATAAAGAAGCACTCACTTAGATATGTACAAATATTGCTTTTTACACTATCTATTTAATTCTTAGTAAAATTGTAACAAGAAATAGTTTCTATAAATCTCAACTCCACCATTTTGAAATCCTCTTCCCAATTTCCTCAAGATATTAAAAGTTGATAGAAACCAATTTCGACCTTGCTTGAGAGCGATGTAGTAAAAGTTATTGAGATGTCAATATAAGCATGAATGTTCAGGTATTTGACATATTTAGCTCACCTGATGAGTAAAGATTGTTTACGAGTAATTCACTCTTCCACAATGATTAAAAATGTATATAAACCACTCCTTCTCTTGTGTGGGGATGGTGTGATTGAACTGTCAATGTAAACATGGATATTGAGGTGTTTGATGCCTTTAGCTCATCTGGGGAGTGAAGATTGAGTGTGAAGAATTTACTCTTCCTCAAGTATTACAAATGAATGGAAACTAAACTTATGTAAGAGTGGGGTCATGGAGAAATATTGAACTGTCACCATGATCATGGTGCAAAGGTTGCTTGTGAATAATTCTGTCTTCCACAAACATTAAACATGGATTGAAGTCACTCCTTATCTTATGTGAAGGTGGAATAATGGAAAAATATTGTTCTGCCAATATGAGCATGGGGATTAAGGTGTTTGATTTCTTTAGTTCACCTGAGGAGCAAAGGTTGTTTATGAATAATTCACTCTTCCATAAGTATTAAAAATGCATATAATCCACTCCATATCTTGTGTAAGGATAGTGCAATGGAAAAATATGGAACTGTCAACATGAGCATAAGAAGGGGGGGGTCATATGATGTTTATTGGCTTAAAACCAATCCTGCCTAATAGGACAGTGGTAGCTATAGTTATTAAAGAACCAAAGACACCAAAATATATGGGTACTCAACCAAGTTCAGATCCATATGACTATATAAGCTAATGGGCTTAGATTGAAAACATTAAGGTGGTTTCAGTTTAAGACTCATAGTTTTGTAGTTAAGTGGAGATAAAAGGTGGCTGCTGGAGAGTTGCATTAGATCCTAAGATCTAGGTGCAGTGCTCTCAGATCCAAGGCTCCTTGCTGACAAAGGCCACAAGCCAGAAACTAGTCTGGGGATATTGGCTGAGTAGGCACTAGATGGGGATTTTATGCACAAGCCTTCTGGCATCTATTGATTACTCTAGCTTGCTGTGTGTGGCAATACGTGTAGAGAGTTATGCCTGTTTTAACAATAGTCTAAGTTGTAAAAATATGATTTTAAAGGAAGTTCCAATGATTTTGTTTTTTTATCATAATTTTTTTTATCATTATTTAATCGATAATCTATCTATATCACATGTTAGATTATTGAGTAAGTAGGAGGATTAGGCTACAGTTTAGATTGAATAGTGATAGATGGCAGTTGTTTGCCATATTTTTACCCTTTGCCTAAATTGATTGCAACATTGCATAAACACTAGATGGAGCTGTTATTTTTTTACATTGATTTTTAATGGCAAAAAATAAATTAAAAAGGTGCTAGAAGTTATTTTTGTGATTTATTGAAAATTCAGATGTTTGTTGTAATTATATTCTTTTGATGTCACAATTTTTAGTGAAAAATTAAAGAGTAAAGCAAAAAGCACGGGTTCGTCAAACGATTAAAATTATTATTATTTTTTTGTTTGTTTACATTTTTTTATTCTTGAATAACTTGTAATTGAAATTGCATAGTTAGATATAGCGTTTTTCGTGATTCCATTGTATTTTTAAAGAATTTCCAAGTATATGATAAGAGGTGATATTATATGGAATAATGATAGACAAATTGTTAATCTAGTTGTATTTTTATATTGGACTGTTTCCATCATCTAATATGTGTATTGAATGTCTTTAGAAAAAATTAATTTTATTTAAATATTTCAAATACATTCAACTCATAGTAATAGCACATCAAACAAGTTAGTATATGCACAATGTTTTGAGAGTTATTATTCTCCAGGTGTTACTAGTCTGACCAGTGACAGTACTAGCATGGGATTCGAACCTGGACTCTTAGATTCTTGAGTAGTGAATTTTAAGGTAACACTCTAATCAACTGAGCCATCCTGCCAAAGGAAACAGTCAGTAGAAATTTTATACACTTATCTATAAGGTTCATCCTGATTTCTTCACTTTTTCCTAAGAGCAAAGTTGATTAGTGATTTCCATACATTATGTATAGTCACCCTAGGTTGGCTTATGGGATTTTTTTTACCATTGTCATGTGAGCAGCTTCTTTAAATTTTCTTCTTTGTACCTTTTCTTCTTTATCCAATATTTTTGTATTTTCTCAATCGAACGTATGTTCATTGGTGCATACATGGTCTGCTACCTTAGCCACATCTGTTTTCTCTCTTCTAATTATCAGTTTATGTTCTTGCAAGTACTTTTGAATGGGATGGCTGGTCTCACCAATATATGTTCTTCCACATTCATGTGCTATTTCATAGATGCAGTTTTTTTCTTTTCAGCATTTCAAGTTTAAGCTTTGCAGATGTTAGAATTCCTTGTAGTGTTGTATGGCTTTGGAAAGCTGTTCTGATGTTATACTGATTGCAGATTTTCCTTAATTTGTCTGATATTTTTGGAATGTATGGATACACCACAGACCAATAATTGTCTTTTCTCTTGATAGTTCTTTTTGTCATCTATTTAACGTTTTCGTCATAATAGCTAATGGATAAATAAAGTGAAATTTTTCTAAAGACATTTAATACACATATTATATGATAGAAATAGTCGAATATAAAAATACAACTAGAACACCATCACCACAAACCTTCAGGAAAAGAAATTGTTAATGTAATTTTGTTATAAAAAAGTATTTTTAGTTATTTTTTCATAATTTACTTTAATTCATAAGTATTTGTATAATTTTTAAATAACAAATTAGATGGGCGTTTTTTTATTAGATGTTTAATTTGAATTTTTATTCGCATGTGCGAATTAGACATTTTGATTATAAATATACTTTTTATTTTGATTTAAAAAGCAAAGTTTATACTATTTATTTATTTATAAAATATCTGATTGCTATGAATGATTTAGTGCAGAAATATTATCAGACTCCGGAGCATATGGTCCTTGACTAGATTTCATTTCTGGTATTTCCAGTGCTTAACTTTCTTATGAACTTCCAACCAATAAAATCATTTGATTATTTACCTGTTTAATATCTGATTTTTATATGTAGTTTTATTTTTCAATAAGCTATTATTTTTGATATTTTTTCGGAATCTAACATGCTCTGAACTGTCGACCCATTATTTTTCAAGTGATCGGAGAAAATAAATAATAGATACATAAAAACAATAGACATAAGTGTATTAAAAATTAAAAATAAGTAATAATTTAATGATTATTCACTGAAATGTATTTAAATTAACAGTTAGTTTAAAATACTACTCGAATATAATGATTCAAAAATATTCTGTACTTATTATAGCAAGATTATAGTCAACTTCATCAAAAGTGTACTTAGCATTAGGCTATAAAGAAGAAAGAAACACTTCAGTGCACAGACAAACAAATGATTGCAAATTTGATATACATGGTACAATTTATATATAGGAATTAATACAATGCTTACATAAGTTTAAAAAAATCAGTATATTAATTGCTTATAGCCATTAGATTTTTAAAAATATCTAACCATTAATTTATTATACAAAGTAAAAAAACAACTGCAACACCAAAATTGACATTTTTTTTTACTTACAACAAATTTTATCATTTCATTTACCCCCAAAAATATCGTAATAAAACCAAAACCTCTGTTAAGACTTTTAATAACGTGTATCAAAAAAAAAAATCTTCCTCTTAAATTTGCATCTTTTAAAAAAGTGAGAAAAAATGTGATTATTATTCAATTTCAATTTTATTATAAGCATGTGACAACAGTCTAGTAACAATCCAATTATAGTATAGCTTTTACAAACCAAGAAGTAGTTTACATTGATTTAAAAAGTCATGAAAATTCAAATGAAATATATCAACAGCCGAAAATATCTTATTATGTAATGTGGCCGTTGTAATCATGGCAGAATTTCTATAATAATTACGATTATAAAATAAACATTATTTCTAGTTATATATAAATTCTATAATTTATATTATGAATAAATTCTGATATATTTACATACAACAATGTTTCTTTAAAACACTACATCATTCAACATACTTTTTTTTCTCATATGTCATAGCATCGGCCGGGATGCGAACCCACACCCGTCTGCAACCAACTACTTGCTTGCAAGGTGGGTGCGATCGGCTAACAACACTTGACATCACTGAACATACTTAAAAGTACCTTTTCATTATCTTCTGCAGTTATTCCTCACAACATTTTGTGTTAGAATTCCAAACAACACCAATAATCAATTGTAAGAACAAGTATTACATGACATAAATAAGTGCATGATTGTTGACATAAACCCTTTTTTTTAACCATGCTATATATTTAAGAATAATTTCATTGGTGTGGGTAAAAAAAAAGACCATTACCATTAAACTAGATGCCTAAGTCTTTTATCTTATTCTTTCTAGGAATAATATAAATAGAATAGTGGGAAAAAATTGGGTGATGTTTTTTTACAAAATGGGGCAACAAATGTTTTATATTAACTATCAACTGATTTTCTAAACATCAAATCACAAAGCTATTTATAGAACTCTGTAACCTTAAATGGTCAGATAAATTATCAATTTTAAGAATTAACTATATATGATCAGTAAACAATTTCAAATATATCTTGAGTATATAATGAAAATGAAATTAGTCCAAGAATGCTTCATTAAGGGACTCCACTTTTACAGTAATAAATCTCAGATTCTTTGAATTTGTAATAAACATAATTTGGCTGATCAGTTAAATCGTATTTAAACAATAATTAAAAAAAGAAAGAACACCCCAAACAATCTAATTTAGATAATAAAAGGTTATGATTCACCATATCAAAAGCCTTACAAAGATCAAAATATATTACATCCAAACAATCTTGTTCATTTATAGCATTAGCTATATGATCATACATTATTATCAGATTTGCCTTTATTGATCTGTTGGAATAAGTCCATGCTGAAAATTGTATATACATCTCAACTTGAAATAATAGAGAATTATTATACACATCTTTCAATTTATAAGAAATATAATTGGGACAATAATAAAATGAAAATGTCCTTGTGGTAAAAATGAATTCATTTTTTGTACATATCTTCCTATGACAATGAATTCCGGTCCAAAGAAGAAAAATAATGGTTACTGAAAAACAATGTATATATTCGATAGTTGGGAAAATTCTCTGTTTGATGTTTTTAAATAAAAATAGTTGCAATTAAAAGAATTGTTTCCTTTGCTATTCTGGTAATCAAAAGTCTTCCAATCGCTTTCCTTTTGGCAGGAGTCAGAAAAGATAACATACTGGAATGCATATCTGCTCATCAAAATTTCTTCGACTGATCCAAAACAGCTTGACACCATGAATTTTGGTTTAATTAAAAAGTTCAAAAGGTGGAATCTAGAACCAAAGTGCTTTGATTTTTTACTCAAGCTAACTATGAATGCACTTTCCACCAATGGCCTTTTAGTAGCCTGCAGAGGCTTTACCAAGATAGATTCAGTCTGCCCTATATGTAAAAGACAGGAAGATACAATAACTCATATCTTCGAACAATGCCTAATTATGCAAGAATGTAGGAACATAATACTAACTATCTACGAATATAAACAACCACTCATTGCCATACTAAGACATGCAATAGGAATAGAGAATGTGCTATAGTTAAAAGTGGAACCTTTTTGGCCTTCAATATTTGGATAACTAGATGCAAATGGTTATTCAATGAGAATGATAGGATGATGTCACAGATATTTCTAAAAAATCTCAAGAAAACTAAAACCAGAGATCAACCCATAGCACCTAAAATTATCTATAATGCAGCATGGGTGCTATTCAGTCAAAATATCTGAACAATGAGAAATAACACAGATAAAACTGAATAGATTGCTTTCCTATTACTGGATAACTACATACAATACCAGAGTCAAAACAATCAGTGATGTCATCCCAGTGAATTGCAAAGATTCAAATTCAATAAAGCAAAGACTTTTTGGACTATAAAAGACAGTTTGAAAAGATTTGATACAATCATTATAAAAAATTTTGTACTTGTGAATAATTCAACCGATGACGTTTTTGACTTACCGATTTCCCTTCCGGTAGACATCGATGTTTTTTGCATGACAACATTGTCATGGTAACCAAGTGACTGGCGTGATTAATCCATCAGAGAGTCAATTTTTTTTTTTTTTCACCTGCGAGATTTAAATTCGTAGAGAGGTTTGGGAAATTTTTTGATTGTTCTGTTTATTGCGATTTTGCTATCCACGGCATCACAGTTATTTTTTTGAGCTGTTAATTCGGGTAAAGTGTTTTATTTATCTGTTTATTTTAAATTTACAAAATTTTTTTGTTAATATTTCTACAATTATCAAACTTACATTGAATTACGTTTAATGTGTAAATAATTTATCTGTTTATTTTAAATTTACAAAAAGTTTTTATTAATATTTCTACAATTCTGAAACTTACATTGAATTACGTTTAATGTGTAAATAATTTATTCTCCGGTAAAGTGTTTTTTATTTATCTGTTTATTTTAAATTTACAAAAACTTTTTGTTAATATTTCTACATTACGTTTTTAATGTGTAAATAATTTGAAATAATTTTTTAAATCAATTTTGCAATATGCAGTACGTTTTTAAAATTACCAAATGCATGTAAAAGTGCGGCGCCATTAATACCAGATTTGCATTAGATCACGTCTTTTTTATTTAGGTGTTTATTTAAAATTTACAAAAAGTTTTTGTTAATATTTCTACAATTCTCAAACTTATTTACAAAAAATATTTGTTAATATTTCTACAATTCTCAAACTTACATTGAATTACGTTTAATGTGTAAATAATTTTCAATAATTTTTTAAAACAAATTTGGAATATACATTACCAAATGCATGTGATAACAAGGACACCATTAATGCCAGATTCGCATTAATTCGGGTAAAGTACTTTTTGTTAATATTTCTACATTACGTTTTTAATGTGTAAATAATTTGAAATAATTTTTTAAATCAATTTTGCAATATGCAGTACGTTTTTAAAATTACCAAATGCATGTAAAAGTGCGGTGCCATTAATACCAGATTTGCATTAGATCACGTCTTTTTTATTTAGGTGTTTATTTAAAATTTACAAAAAGTTTTTGTTAATATTTCTACAATTCTCAAACTTATTTACAAAAAATATTTGTTAATATTTCTACAATTCTCAAACTTACATTGAATTACGTTTTAATTTTATTTTTAATTTCTGAATTATATCATACAGCTATGAGAGTAATACAATGTCTGATATACGTGTACGCTGGGCTTGCGGCCCAACAAAAACATCCGGAGGCCCCCCCGCCAATTTCAGCACTACGCGCTGCTGTATTTTAAAATTGAGAATAATATTTTGACGCATGCATGTACATTTTTTTTTTAGTATTTGCCTGACCTGCGTCAGATATTTTTCATTTTTGAATATTTTTTAGCATGTGACCTGGATAATTCAACCGATGACGTATTATCAGTCTACAATTGAATTATGTTTTAATTTCATTTTTAATTTCTGAATTGTATCATACAGAAAATTATTTTTCGTAATTTATTCCGGTAAACTGTTTTTTATTTATCTGTTTATTTTAAATTTACAAAATCTTTTTGTTAATATTTCTACAATTCTCAAATTATTTTTCGTAAATTCATCGTCAATTATAAAAACTTTTTGTTAATATTTCTACAATTCTCAAATTATTTTTTGTAAATTCATCGGCAATTATAAAAATTACAGGGTGCGACGCCATTAATACCAGATTTGCATTAAATGACGCCATTAATACCAGATTTGCATTAAATCGCGTCTTTTTAATTTAGCTGTTTATTTAAAATTTACAAAAAATTTTTGTTAATATTTCTACAATTGAAGTACGTTTTAATTTAATTTTTAATTTCTGAATTGTATCATACAGAAAATTATTTTTCGTAAATTCATCGGCAATTTTTAATTTCTGAATTATATCATACAGAAAATTATTTTTCGTAAATTCATGGGCAATTATAAAAATTACAGCTATGAGAGTAATACAAGGTATAGGTGTACGCCAAGCCTAACGGCTTGTCACGGCTTGTCAAAAACACAAAGGGCTCCCCCCCACCAACTCCAGCGCTACGCGCTGTTTTTTATAATTGAGCATAATATAGGGTGGTTTTATAAATTAGAATATAGTTTTTTCTAAATTATTTTGACACATGCATATACATTTTTATTTATTTTTTTTTACTATTTGCCTGACCTGCGTCAGATTTTTGCCCCCCTTTTTTTGTTTTTTATCACGTGACCTGCGTCACATTTTTTTTCTTTTTTTTATGTTTAATTTTTTTTAAAATTTTTATATTTTTGCCATGTTTTTTGTTTTTTACCACGTGATCAACCAATGACGTATTACCCTGAAGGCATATCGGTCTAATGTTGCATTTTTTAATGTACCGTGTTCACGTGATCTGCGGACACATTTTAGCGATTACATGTGTCCGCAAATCACTTGGAGACGTTATCTTAAAAATCGCAAGATTAGAGTGATATGCCTTCAGGGTAATACGTCATCGGTTGAATTATACACAAGTACCAAATTTTCTTATAATTTTAGATAAGTTTAATTGAACATTATTAAGCTGTAATTTTAAGTTAATACAACAAAATTAAGATCTGTACAATCTAGTTTTAATAAATTCTTAATAAAAAAAGAAAAAAGTCTTCCAGTCATCAGGCGTTTGTTTGTAGCAATGATTTTTCGATGATTTTTTTTATTTACATAAATAAAGATTGTGTTTCTATTTATACATTAATCATTTATAAATTGTAAAATAAAGCATTTTTTAAATATAAAAAATGTAATTATTACGTAATTTGTCGCGTATTGCTTTTATTTATTAGATCATATAAAAACTTCAAAGTCATTGTCTTTTTAATAATTTACAAAATAAAACTGCAAACTTTTTTTAATGCTTAATTTATTATTAAATTATTGAAACATTTAACTATTGCTGAATGGCTAAATATCAGCCTTTTGAAGTTTTAATAATTTTTTTAAAAATTTATTAGGCTTCCAAAAGACAAAATTTAGTCAATTTTCAAAAGATTGGTGATAGATGTCGAATATAGTTGAAATGTTTTGATGATTTAATAATAAAATAAATGTAAGCATGAAATTTTTACTTTGAAAATTATAACAGGGTTTAAAACTGTAGAGGGGAGATAAAAGTTTGACGAGAGGGGGGGGATGCGATTTAAGGATTTCACTTTTCTTAAAAATGAGAATGCCAATTTTAAATTCTTTTTTTTAACATTGATAATAAGACATACTGTAAGAAAGAGACTGGTAATGTCTCTAACTATAATGTCACCTCATAATGTCTGCATTAAATAGTTACAGTTTAGCTATTAATTAAGTATTAAAATTTTAAGGTGCTAACATATGTCATGATATGAAATTTAACATTGTTGTTTTAAATTGGGCAACACTATTATGGAATGAAATCACTAAAGCATCACATGATCACCATTTCTTATGCTTACACAAGATGTTAAAGCAGTAGAAAATTCTCCATAAAGTAGTGCCATCCAGTGCAATCCTTAGTAATCAATGGATGCAAGAAGGTTTGTGCATAAAATCCCTCTCTAGTCCCTAGTCATTCTATATCACCAGATTAGTTTGTAGCTTGTGGAAGCATAAAAATGATGATTATGTGATGATTTTGTGGTTTTATACCAATCTTGTCTACAGAATGATGGTGACTGGTTTTTAAATACCCAAAGACATCAAAATGTATAGGTACTGAACTGGATTCAGATGTATATAAGTCTATGCGTTAATATCTATCAATAATTTCAATCTCTGTGGTCAACTTGCAATCTTTAGTGTCTATATAAATATATGGGACCATTAATAGAGGTGGGATTCCACCTCTATTATTAAAAGATTACCTTGACAACAGTTTGAAATTCTTGATTGTTATCTATATTGGGATTGTCTGTGTAATAAAATATTAACCGCCAATTAAACAGATAAGTCAAAAGACGAATAAAATTCCTAATTGTTTCAATACAAACTATAAATGATATTGAAACTGAAGGAGTTCCAATTGGAACTAAATGAACAAATATCATTATCACCCTATTTATTTATCTAAAAATCATAAATCTAATCCATAAAGAAAAGGCTAATCTTAGAGTTACTATTAAACGAGATGTCTTCTTAAATACATAGGACATCAATCCTAACCTATTATTTAACATAATTATAAGATAAATAGCTGACATTTCAGTACAGTAACAAGTACTTTCCTCAGAACTTCTGAGAGAAAGAAGAAGCTCTGAGAAAAGTACTTGCTATTCTACTGACATATCAGCTATTTAGCTAATATATTTTTATTACATGAAAGCTCCTGAAATAATACTATGAATTCATTTATTCTTGAGAATATTAGAATTAACATATATATTATGATTATTATGTAATTCCATTATGTAATTGAATGCTATGATTTTTCAAAAGTTGGTCATTTTCATTTCTGCTAATCTCTTTTTCACTTAATGTCAAAGGTAATTGGAAATCCTTCATTATGAATTCATAATCAATGGGCAGGTGGAGAAAATTATTTATTTAGCTTAATACAAAAAATATATAAAGGGAATATGAGGCAGTATTTTTATATTGGACTATTTCCATCATACAGCTAGAACACCATCATCACAAACCTTCAGAAAAACACGGAATATGAGGCAGTTTATGGGAACTACTTTTTGCTGAAGTCATTAATAATTGACAACACTGTTTTTCAACATTTTCTTTTGTCTCTTGAAAGTTCATTTCTTGTTTAATCTCTTAACCAGATGACTTACTCAAATAATGATATCATGAAAAAAAAAAAAGCATTTTTAAGTGCATTTCATTTAGACATAATTTTATGTTAGTATTTGTTAAAGAAAATATATGTATGTAATGTATTTCTATAATAATATTATTTACAATTAAAATAGAATGTAAAAAAAAAATGCTTTAAGAAAATTTCATAAAAAATAGTTTCACATATTTTCTGTTTTTTTAATCAGCGCACAATGAATGACTATATTATAATTTTTTTTTTAAAAAAGAAAATAATTTTGTGCTTTGATTATTTACTATCATGATTTATTAATAAATACTAATTAGAATCAAAGTTTAAACAATGTTATTATTTTTTGTTGAACTACATAAAAAATAATAATAAGTCAATTAAAGATGTCTGACAGAAAAAAGTTCTCATAGAAGTAAAAAAAACTGGTACTTGTGCATTTTACTGTCTACCAAACTTGGCAGCCATTTTTTTTATAAGTATACATTTTCAGGATTTTAACATTTTAATAAGTTAGAAAATATTAGTTGTTCAATTTTCTTCCAATACTGAATCCCTTAAATACAAAAAAAAGTGAATAGCTTCTTCTTTAGATCATGTGATATTCTTACAGAAGATATGATAGATTGAGCTTGAATTTACAAACTTTTAGCTTCTGGGCACTATGCAGGCATTGCATTTTTCAATTGTTTATGATGTATGTTTATGTTTGAAATTATCATTGGTTATATTTTATTTATACATATATTCATTGGTCTGTAGCAACGACTGCTGAATCCAATCAAGACAAGATATTAAATCTGGTCAAGTCGTAACTTAGACCATAACAAGATTATACGATTCTATTGTGTATTGCACTATTAAATTTTTATAAAGTATCCAAATACACTGTACAATGGATTAAACTGCTCGAATGGTTGAAAATATAATGGCAAGATTATAAAATCAATCAAACATATTTGTCACTTGTTGTATATGATGGTATAAGATCCATTATTGTAAAATAACATCTTAAATTGAACTGAATGTGTAATGCAAGACTTTCTAAAGAAGATGTAACAATAAATTTGAATATGGTTTTCATGTAAATGGTCGAACCTGTATTAGACGACTAAAAAGTGCTATATTGTATTCATTGCTTTCATTTGGGATAGAATATAATGGAAAGCTATATTTCAACATGTTGTTCAAATTTTTTAGAAAATTTGCTGTAGAAGCTAAAAGATAGCATCAAAAAATATCAAATGAACAAAATAATGAACCAGTGTGTTTTTTGTGCTTTGTGGATTGGCTTCCATGGTCATTGCAAAACTCATCATTAATGTATTTTTTACCTCTTGGGATTTGAAAAGTCATATTCAGCTTATGAGTGGCCGTTGTACTTCTACATGCACGTATTTGTGTATACAGTGTATATAATATTCAAATCATCCTTCCAAACGTTACATTTCAGCAATGCCCTCTGTGAATAAATGTATGAACTTCAAACAGCCGACTCAACAGGGATAACCCAATATTTTCTGTGTATGTATGTATATAGAAGACAACATTTCGATTCTTAATGCATTGTTTTGCTGAACGAGAAGAAAATTACAGAGCTATTAATATCATCTTATTGGCGTCAGTATTTTTTAGAATTGTAAATTTTGAGAGCCTTGAGTTAATTAATTAATATTTATTAAATAAGGCTGTTTAACATATTGTATTTATTATTAACTGTTTTTATTGTTTTATAATTTTATTAGCGAATTTAATTTGGTAATAAACAAACCCATATTTAGATTTTTTTCTTTCCTATCATCTGTTATTTTTGCTAAATAAATATTTTCAACTTGATGCCTCCATCTCACTCAGCTAGAAGAAATCAGCTTCGTGTTCAACATTTCTTAATAAGTAATTCTGCCATTAAAAATCCTTCATTAGTAGAAAATAAACAATTTTATGAAGTAGCAAATGGAATTTATTTTCTCATTTAATGAAAGTTTTATTGCTTCGGCATTGTAAATGAATGCTCGTTCATTAACCAATCACCTCCGTATGTAAATAATTTGAAAGCGCGTGTGTGTATATATATAATTAAACATTTAAGTCATTTCGATACAGATTGGAAGCCCAGTTTTATTATATATTATAAAAAAGACAATCCAATGGTTTATTATTTGGAAGTTCATTAGAAGTATGAGTACCAGCAGTGACGGAAGGCTGACATCCATGAACCGAGAATTCCAGATTCCACTATTCTACTATTACTCTAAATCCCAAATAATTATCATTATCTTCTTGCACTAAATAGATAAAAGTTTCGGAGTTTTTTTTTTTTTAAATGTTGAACATAAAATTTTATTTCCTTTTTTAAATCGGGGAAATTAATGTTGTACCCACAATTCCATTGGCTTAACACGGCTTCCGCTTTACCAAGGCAGGAATTGTTGAACTAACAAGCCTAACTGTTGTTCTTTTTATTATTCTTTACCCTTCTTAATGCAACACACAATTTTCAAGCTTTGCTTAACTCACACCTCCAAGTGCTTATATATATATTGTTTCTTAAATCTTTGTCAGTTCTTTATAAAGATCAAAAACACTTTATCATATTGTGTAATGGTTGTAAATTTTTAGCCTTAAAGAAAATTTGAAGACACGAATCATTTACATAATGTAAATGAAATATATAATAAGGTAACCTCTTACATGGAGAAAATAATCAAAACATTGAATATAATTTTAGTGCATGCTCAGTGATGAGAAACCCTTTTTAAAGACAAACGTGGTCACTTTAGATGGTATTTTGATACATTGAAGTTTGTTTGTTTTTGAATGAGTGGAAATAAAAAGAAAGGATGGAAGAGATTAACATTATTGGGTGATATAAGATATGGGAAGACTTATGTGGAATTGAAGAAATGGGGAAGGAGGAGAATGGAATGGAAGAAGAGATAAATTGATGTTGTGACTACTCTCTGGACCTGTCTATTGGACAGAATACTGTTGATTGATTGATTGACATTCTATTAATGAAGTGTCCACTTTAAGGTATTCATTTAGATTTGGATGAAGATATTCTGCTTAAAGCAGTCAAAACAGCTCATTGTTATCTTAAAAAATAAAAAAATGCCACACTGATAATGTAAGTTTTAAAATATGATGGTAAATGTTCAAAAATATTGGGAATTTTTAAGGAATATATGGACTTATGAAGTTTTGCTATCCAATCTTTTAAGAATGATTTTATTGTTCCAATTTTTAAAAATGGGGAGAATAAACAAGATTGCAATAATTATTGTGGAATACCACTATTATTCACTGGAATAAAGATACTTTTAAAAATGTTATTGAATAGATTTTTTCCCAATCATAGATGGATAGATATAGGAAATGTTGTGTAGAGAATCAAAAATCACTATAGAGTTTTTATTGGAGGCAAATACAAGATAAGTAAGTGTAGGAAGAAAGGATTGATTTATATATTGCTTTTATTGATTTGGTAAAGGCATTTGATTCAGTAAATAGGATAAGTCTCTGGAATTTTTAAAATTAGTTGAATGCTCTTTAAAAAAATTTCATCTTATTTAACATCTTCACTAGGGGTTTCCAATCTGGGGTACTCACATTGTCAGGCAAGTACAGTGAATTGCAGGTAAATAAGTATATTATGCTATTAATATATTCCAAAAAGTTTGTTTATCAACATTTCTGGCTATTCCTAATTGGTATTGTCTGTCATCCACACTAGCAATATTTCAGGTTTCTTCAGACATGGACATAGTGAGATTGTATACTTTTCTCATTGCAGGGTCTGATAACTCAAGATGCCCGATTAAGATTTATTTACCAAGTAAAGCTTTTATGAAATTTTAATTACTGTTTATTTCTCATTATAATGAATAGGAGATACCAGATAATTTACTAAAAGTCAAGCAGGATATGAGAACCAAAAAGATTGGGATCACCTGGTCTATATGATGGAATAAAAGGAAGTGGTATTACTACAGGTGAAAAATATGAGGCATTTGATGTGAAAACTATTGTCCAACAATTATGGGTGCTTACTCCAATAATGTTTTCAATTTTTTAAACAGTATCTTTGCAATTGTTTATAGGAAACTTATTTGGACAGGAATTTTTATTTAGAATATTGAACCAGTTAAAAGTGAAAACAATAACTTCATCTTCTCGGATTCTGGATTTTCAGTGTACTAATAATTGTGCTATTGTCAGGATGTTTATAGAGTTTTGAACGCAATATATAAAGACTTGGTTTAGTACTTAACGTTCAAAAAGTTTTTGGTGGAAGAAAAATCTTCAACAACTTTTAACTTGGAAATAGAAAAATGAATTGGTGTTAAGATGCATATAGACTCCGCAATGCTCTTGCTACTGTTAATAAAATTAAAAGTTGGAATGTTTTATTCAATGATATCCCAGTAGCATAATGTAAGACATTGTATAAGTTGGAGTGGATAGCTGTAGGGAGCTTGAAAATCGAGTTCAAATCCTTTTTATTTACATTAAGTTCAGTATAAACAATATACTTTTATTTAAATATTATAAAGGTATTAAAAATATTCAAGAATGTTCATAAAAATTTTAAAATTCATTGGCAAGATTATAAGACTAATCAATAGGTTTTTCAATTTTCTAAAGATGTGACTAGATCGAAACATATCTTTATTGGATTTTGCATGTGAAATAAATGATCAGTATGTCTTCCTATATGGATGTTTTTTTGGTGAACTGATTCAGACCTCATTTAAGTTATAAAAAAACACATTCTTAAAAAGCATTACTGATTGCTTTTATTGAGAAGATCTAGCTGAAAATAAAATACACTAGAAAGTTATATTGGATATGCGGTTGAAATATTTCAGAAAGAAAAGCTTTTCTGCAGAAGTTAATAGATAGCATTCCAAAACATCAAAAATTTAATAATGGATCAACATGCATTTTATATGCAGATGTATTTGTAGTTCGTAATTTTGTTTGTAGAGCCATTAAACACGTCCGTCCCCCCTCATGTATCATAGCATTAGCCGGGAAGCAAACCTGCTATCCCGGGACAACTGCTTGTAAAGCAGCTGTCGCTGACCTCTCGACCCCCAATGCTTGACTAAACACGTTTTTAGGGATATTATTATTATTTTGCACCTTTTTATTTTTTTTACTCTTAGAGTTGAATCTCCACAACTTTGCATATGCCCGCGTCTGCGGACGATATGCTTCCAATTATTGCTTCATTTTTAACAACATATATATATATTTTGTAATTCTTTTTTTTTTTTAATGAAACCTATTCAATGCTCTCTAATTTAAAAATGGCATTCGTCAGGATTCATGACAGAAAAGATTTAAAATCTTAGAATTGGAGGAAGATGTTTTAAAGAAAAGGAATCGCATTGACATTTCCAATTTTAAAAGCTTTCTTTTCTTATTTTAAAAAATGAAGATTGATAGCTTTTGAATAAAAGGGCAAACTAGAATTTTATTAAAATGGATAATTAAAAACGAGGATTACATTAAAATAGTTGTTTTTTTTTTTTTTTACATGTACATCAATTTACAAACACATAGCTTGCATTTGCACGTAAATATCAAATATATTGGTGCATTAACAGAAACCAGATTCACTATCTCTCCATACTTCCTTAAACATTGTCTCTAAAAACGAAATTAATAAAAATTAAATACTGTAGTCATTATTGTAATTAGATTTACTTACAAAAATCAGATCTCAAAATTCGGGAGATGAGAATTAGGAGAAGATCAAACATAAATATTAAAAGGAAGTGATGCTATTCAGTGTTTTATTAACTGTAATTAAAATTTAAAATTTGTAATAAGATGTTAGGAGACATACTACTGATAAATTCTAAAAAAAATTCCAACGATTGGAGTCCAATGCTTTTGACCGTGTTATATTGAATTTAAATTCACATTCATATAAATATAACCTTTTACTAACTCGAATAGAGATGAATTGATGTGATGTGATGTACTGTGACTTCTCCTTATATGGAGTCAGGAATCTCAGTCATTATGATCAGAGAAATATGTTAGCCACTTCCTTTTCTGTTCCCCACCCTATGTTTTCCCATATTCTTCTCTATCCTGCGCCATCCCATTTCCACAACATAATCTTTGACAACTCCATAACTTTATATCTAAGCCCCCCTTATCTTTTTCCAAACCCAGCATAAAAACCAAGAACCCAATTTCTGTATAATCACTTTGTTTATATTTATTCTTTCATAACTTCATTATTTGTACCCTTTCTGCTTTCAAGCATTTACATTCAATTAAGAGATGCCTAATATTTTCACTGCCTTCCTTACAGAACTTGCAAACTAAATCATCCACATTTTTCCATTTATATGTATATGCCTTTGTTGGTAAAGATCCTGTTTGAGTTTAAACAGTAAACTACATTCCTTGCTATTATCATAAGTTAGGTCACACCCGATATTACATTTACTTCTATATATATATATATATAAACTCGTTTTACTCTCCATACTAGTTCTCCAACTCCCTATTCTTTATTCATGCATCTATTTTTCTATCCCATTCCTTATCACGATAACACTGAACAAGTATCCTAACACAATCATCCCACCTTTTGTATAAGTATACTGACATAAATTCTTTAACCAAATCTTCTGTTTACCATATTACCTTACTGACCCATCCTGTTGCTTGCCCTTTATTTATAACCCAATTAAATACTAGTTTGGCTATTATCTTATCCATGAACTACAATCTATCTAACATTTTCATTTTTCTTTTTGCATCTCTCATATAAAAACTTGACCATCCCATTTCTCCTTGAATCTCCTTCTTTGCCATCCACACATCTGCATCTAATGCATGTCTTTGTACTTCTCTTTGTACTTTTTCTAAGTTATCTAATATCCCTTTACTAACACATAATGTATCAATACCATATGTTAACCTTGGTACTGCCACTCCCAGATAATATGGAAATACTGAAAAATGCCAGCGCGCTATATGCAAAGTAATCATCGGCAAACATAAAATGTAGAATGAGTGTGTATAAATCACATTCAGTGTCTAAATATGTCTGTAAACAGTACACTAGGTTGCCTTGATAACAGATTAGAGATTCCTAAGCTTAGACTACTGTCATGTGATGTACATTTGTTGAACCAGCTAGCTTTATTAAAATCAAGTTTATTATATATATGGCAGCCACTCGTAAATATGTATTACCATTCCAACTTCAAGGAAAGAAAATGAAAAATGATCGAGGAATGAATTTTGCAAGGATTATACAAACCAGTTTGTGATTCACAAATGAGGCCACATGGAGAACATGCAGGTCCATTTTTCTGTTTAATATTTTGTGATTTTGCAGCAAACTTTTCTGAAAGACTTCAACACCATAACTAATTACAGCTCTCCAATGTATTCTATTCTCTAGCATATCTTTCCCAACTCCATGTCTTATTATAGCTCTCCAGTGTATTCTATTCTCTATTATATGTTTCCCAACACCATGTCTTATTATAGTTCTCCAGTGTTTTCTATTCTCTGTTATATCTTTCCCAACACCATGTTTTATTATAGCTCTCCAGTGTATTCTATTCTCTATTATATAATTCCCAACACCATGTCTTATTATAGTTCTCCAGTGTTTTCTATTCTCTATTATATCTTTCCCATACAAACAATATCCTTTGAGATAATGTTTGTAAGGTAAATTGGGTCTATCTCTCCCATGGAAACCATGATCAGATTTACCATAAATATTCCTTTAGGAAGTCTTTCATTCATATCTCTTGTGCAATCCAATGAAGGTATGGTTTTACAATAGTGGATTCTGATATATTGCATTTGGAAAAATGAACATATTGATCAGGTTTATGATATCGTCATTGTATTTTTTAAAATTTTGTTGAAATTTATGTTAAGGTCAAGAACATTATCAAGTTTAGAGAATCAAAAAGTTTTGGTTGATGTGCTTGTGTGTATATATATAAATAAAAGAAATTATTTGCATTGAATAGCTTAGTTTTGATTTGAAAATGGAAGACTCAAGAGTTTAATAATACTGGATTAAGCTGAAAACTTACTTTTTTCAACAACATATGACATATTAGCTGGTAAATATTAATTATTGGATAAAAAGTCAATCAATGATATGTAAATTAAAAGACAGAGAGAGATTGAGTGTTGTTTCTAAGCATCACTGCTACTATAGCATAGCTAACAACTATAGATATTTCAGAAATCTCATCAATTCTTTGAAAAGAGGCATGGTTATAGATCTGTGCATGCTTGTTTGTTAAATGCATACAAACATGTGTCTCCATGAATGCAAAAATAATTGAATGTTGTAACAATGACTGCAGTTACAAGACAGAAATCATCACCATAGAGGGATTATGTCATCATCCTTCAAGTTCCATTAAAATTAAAACATGATGAAAGATTCTTTAGATACTGCAGGCCATTTAAAATTTGGGTACGAAGCTTAGCGGAAGGGTTGTTAAAATAACGGTGACTATGACTGGCAACAATCTGGTTTGTCAATTAAGGTATGAGTTAAGTATTATTCTTAGGGCATTTATTAGAAGGCGCCACCTGTTATAACTAATATTAGAATGATAACAAAATGACAGCCTGTGATTGTATTTTACAAATAATATTTTTGTGGCAATTTTCCAAACATAATCCTCAACCAATCATTTCCACTATCATCCAGCATTACCTACACTCGATCCAGTATCAATGGAACCACTTTAATCTTGTTGATCCTTAATCCCAAAATGTATTCGAAAATCTTAATAAACAATGTCTCTTATGAGTGCACTATGATACCACAGAATTGTGCAGCAGGGAACAAATAAAGGTTTTTATTGTATTATGCAATAAAGTGTAACCAGGTGAATTGCACATTTGTGCTAAGACAGGTGCAAGTCTAACTATTGGATAGTTGGCTCTAGTACTCCTTGATCATTATGCAAGGACTCCCAGCTTTACCTTTTTTTATTTGTATATATTTGTATGTGCGTATGTTTAAATTAGAACGTCTCCTATATCTTTTTAAGAATGCGCAATTGCAAAAAGTATAATTAGACATTTTGGCACTCCAGGTGAATCATCTCTTGAATAGTGACTGTCTGTCTGTTCTGGCTTTTCAAATATTTTTTAACTCTAAATAATCAATTGGTGGCTAAGGTCTTGCTTCAAGTTATCACAAGGTCTTACATTTGTCTACAGACTGAAAGTTTTAGGAATGTAAGTGGGGGAGAGGGGATTTGACGTTGTTTTCTGCCAGCCTAATGAGATGTGCCAGTATTTTATTTTTTACCTTATGTGAAGTAATCAAAAGAAAATTACTATTTTTTTCGCTTGTGCGAAAAAAAAAAAAATGTCACCCGCAAATCGATTGCCATTTTGCTTAGTTCAGGTACTTTTTCTAATTGAAGGTCACAGCTTTTTACATTTATCAAGTCTTGCGAGAACAAGAAAAGCAGAATGCTGAAAAGAAGTAAGTGCTTGTCAAAATGTTCTTAAAAATCTTTTAGCGATTCTAAAAGCATCTGTTTACCACGCAGAAGAAATTGTAAACAATTTATTGGCTGCTGCAGCAAGTATATAGGTGTGTGTGGACGTCTATATAATATATTGTTATGTCCGCACTTAATGTTTATATCTGCTTTGGGATTTTTTTTCCTTCCTGAAACCAGATTCAGTGTATTTTAGTACTAAGAATTACTATGAATGAGTTGATGGTCGCTTGCCATTCTTTGTCTAAATTAATGATCATTTTCTCTTCCTCGACCCTATTTCATTTAGCATTATAAACTTTAATATAATCAGCTCTAGTGATTAGTTGTAATTGGCTCTGAAAATTGTTTTTTTTCTTTTGTTTAATATGAAATGAAAGTGCGTTGTTTCTGAGTCTTCTATTCCATTATAATAATTTATACCAATCTATAAAATCATTTGTTATTATTAATTACTTAGTCTGAAAATATTCATTCATAAGAAAATAAAAAAACATATCTCCAGGTGTTGCTGGCCTGACCAGTGACAGTACTAGCATGGGATTCAAACCTGGACCCTTAGATTCTTGAGTGTTGAATTTTAAGGTAATGCTCTAACCAACTGAGCCATCTTGCCAAAGGCAACAGTCTGCAATAATTTCATATACAGGAATGCCTCGATAGTATGGTTTCGATTAGTACGGTTTCACTATAGTATGGTATTAAAAGTAGTCTAATGGTAGATAATGCAGAGTTACATGAAGTTCCTACAAAATAAATAACAGCTGAAGAACTTGAGAAAATTACTAACATGGTTGAAACTCTTTCCGGCTATATTATGGAAGTTGATCGAAATATTGAAAGTAGTTTTTTTTTTTCATGTGTCATAGCATCGGCCGGAAAGCGAACCCGCCAACCCGGGTGACAATTGCCTGCAAGGCAGCTGTGCTGACCTCTCGACCACTAACACTTGACTTATATTGAAATTCGCAGAAATATCAACACTACAATTCAATGCTACAAAGAAATGTGTGAAGAGAAGAGACCGAAGAAAAAACCAGTGCAGATATCAATATTGCAAATTTTTGGTAATAAAAAAATAAATAAAATCTTTAAAAATATATACACTATATTTATGTCATTTTATTACTTATTTCAAACATGGAAATCATCATTAATATATCGATAATTGAAAAAAAGTGCTGACAAAAAAATTTATTGGAACCAATTACCATTTTTCCTATAGCTTTTGTGTCTCGATTAGTATGGTTTCAAACAGTGTGGGATATTGACAGAACTAATTAACAGCACTAATCGAGGCATTCTTGTATAGTTACTACATTTATATAATAAAATAATATTAAAAATATTAGTAATAACACACAAAGACAACACAATTTAGTAATGACACAATGATTCAAGTGGTATTATCAACTCTTCTTTAGGTGTTTCTGGCCTGACCAGTGACAATGCAGTTTATCTTGCACCTTTAGATTCATGAATATTGAATTTTAAGGCAACTCTCTAGCATACTAAGCTATTCTACTTACTGTTGCTTTGGGCAGAATAGATCAATTAGTTACAGCATTACCTTAAAGAATATTCGAGACTCTAAAGAACTCCTGTACTTGCGTTGTCATTGATCAGGCCAGCAACACCTGAAGAAGAGCTCGGAATAATACCATTTGAAACATTGTATAACCTACTAACCTGTATTGTCTTTATAATTTTCTTCTTCTTCCTTTTCCTATGTGTTGACTTCTACTTTAACATATCATACCATTTATAACTTTCTTAAACACTTTATCAATACTATTTATTTATATCAAAATTAACAGTTTCAACTGTCCTGCAGTCATCATCAGAGCTCTTTACAATTGGGTTTTCAGAAATAGGATTGTAAAGAGCTCTGATGATGACTGCAGGACAGTCGAAACTGCTAGTTTTGATATAAATAAATAGTATTAATAAAGTGTTTAAGAAAGCTGTATTGTCTTTGTGTGTTATTACTAACAGTTGTTTGTATTTAGAAAATATTAAATAGTTTAAGATTTTCTAGACATTCAACATTTTAAAAGTATTTGTTTTTTTGTTTTTTTTTTGTCACTAATCTTGCATAATATTACATATAAATTAGAAGATATTTTTTAGTGTTTTGTAAAAAAAATTATACTTTGTTATTATTAACAACTACTTAATGTGAAATAGTGATCTCTTATACTACATATGTTCTAGTCAGTCGCAGCTTTAAACAAAATATTCAAATCTTTAAATCCAGCAACAAGTAAAATGCTGAATACAGGGTTTAATTTTTATGATTAAATTCATGCTATCTTATTCTGATTTTCTCTTATTTATTACTTTCTTTATCAGTAAAATTTTTCCAATAAACATTTATTGATGGTTTATTTATTTTGAAATTACAATAAATTTAAATATATGTATATATCATTAAAAACTAGTCAACACTTAGACAATCCCAATATCAATAACAATCAACAATCTCAAACTGTTGTCAAAACAACATATATATATATAAGTTAGATTGCTGGCTTTGAAGACACAGATGTCTGAAAATTTCAGATTTTTTACTTAAACAGTTAAGTACTAGATAAATGCTGGACTTGAGTTGGTATTTTAGATTGTTTCTGAATATCCTAGCGACTCATTGATGAGAGTCATTAGCTCAAAACTGGTTTGGGGATAGGGATAATGTATACATAGAGATTTTAAATGCTTTCTCTTGTGGCATTTAATGTAAAAGCTTGTTTAAAGCTATTAGCATGCTCATTATATTAAAATTATAAAAGTATATATATATTATAATTGTAAATATACCGATGTTGTGACAAGACACTAAGCAATAGTAATAATCATGTGGTTGTTATATCATGTGGTTGTTGAACAGTTAGGCATAAATTTGGCAGTATTTTTTTTTTCACTTGTGTGAAGAACTCGTTGTTAATGCAATTGGTTTTTTTAAAATGTTTTTATAATCTCTCTAAATACTCTTTGATTATGGTTATTGCATGTGGATATCATTTTAGTATTTGAGAAATTTTGTTCCACACATGGAGAGAAGGTGCTGATGATGTTGAGAATTTTTTTATTGCCTTAATGTGCTCATCTCCTCTAACATGTATACATTGATTGTTTTTTTTCTATGTATGTCATTGTGCTAGAAGAGATGAGCACATCAATGCTGTGAAAAAATTTCTCAACATCTTCAATACTTGCTCTCCATGTTTATGACACTGGCCATCACATATGTTTTTCAAATACTAAAATCATATCCACATACAATAACCCTGACCAAAGAGTATTTAGGCATAGTCTACAGAAATATTTTAAAAAACAAATTGCATTAACAAGTGTGATGAAACAATGAAATTATCAACTATTTGGAAGAGTTGCTTTGCGGTAATGAATATAAAAAAATATTGCCACAATTTAAATCAAACTATTTAACAATCACATGATATAACAACTACATGTCTCCGCTACAATCATGTGATTCTTACTTTTTCTTCACCAGTTGAAGGCAATATATTAAACATGGTTACTCCCAAAAATGTGCTTTATAAAACATCTTTTGCTCACAAAAACATTCATTTCACATTATAAAAATATACACTTGATGAAGCAAAGATCAGATTGATTATTATTTTTACCATCATCTTCTTCCACAGCTTGATTAATCCCACTTCAAGTTGGGTCACTGGTGCGGATCATCCGTCTCCAGATTGCTTGGTCTGAAGCCATTTTCTCCTTGAGTGACATCTCCTGCAGGTCTCTCTTCACTCGGTCAATTCATCTGGTCTTGGGTCTGCCCCTGGGCCTTTTCCCTGGTGGTTCCATCTCCATAATATTTCTTTCAATGTAATTTTTATCATATTAATGTATAACTTTATTTAAGTTTTTTTTATTAATATTTGAATGACAATAGTTATTCAAGACCCAGGAAAAGCTGTTGCAAATATCTTTGAAGTACAATCACAGTATAATGTAACTGTTACTTTATGGATTTCATTTTCTAATCGCATCCTTGAGAATAAAATACCCCATATGTTATACTAACATCTTTGAACTACCACTATGTCATGGCTGCAAGTAGAGGCATAACTTATTCGTCTTGAGGCATAACTTCTTAGTCTTGTATAGATTTAATTGACATCAAGAATGTTATAGTGTGAGAAAATGTGATCAGGTCAATGAGTTTTGTAACCAATAGATACCCAACATTCACTGACCAGCGAGAATAAGGAAATGTTTGATTTTGTTATTTTTTTATTGACGTGTACAAGAAAAATGTAACCATGAAAAGAACACAATACTTCATTTGCATATATGGACCATATGTTATTATTTTAAATCACAATAAACACTAGCATGTATATAAATAATGCTACCACATTAAATTATATGATCAACAAATATAAACCTTTCCTCTTTTATATCTTTTTTTCCCCATGTGTCATAGCATCAGCCGGGACAACTGCTTGTAAAGCAGCTGTCGCTGACCTCTCGACCACCAATGCTTGACTCTCTTTTGCTACAGATGTTATGACAAGAACATAGAATAGGCTTTCAAAGTAGTATTCTTTGGGTGGTTTCTTTTTTTCGGACATCTGAAAAAGATTTTGATATGACTGTATTTTTAATTATAACATTGCCAAAGTCTACTGAATATTATCTTGCATTTAGATAATATTCTCCAATATATATATATTAATTTATCAACTCTAATGAAAATCATTAGTTTTTCATCTTGAATGGAAGTCATTAATTGGTTGTCGTGAATAAAAGTACAATAGTCTTAGAATGGTAGACTCTGGTACGTAAAGTTCTTGGTCACACTCAACTCAGACGTCCCTGATGCTCAAACTTTTATATAAATTCTGAGCAATATTTATTTATTTAGTACAAGTCTTAAATTTCATCTTCTTGAATAAAAACGATTGATGATAGGTGCACTCGCAATAATACTGGTACCTGTAATTTGAGGTCTTCTGGGTTCTTATTTTTTTAATGTTTTGTTTATTTATCTTTTTTTTTTTGTTCTGTAGGAAGACGGATGGAGACTAAAATAAAGTTTTTAACTTTTTTTTTTTTATATCGAAAGGTTTTTAAAATTAAATTTTCTTCCTAAATGCCTTTGGTTTCACAGAGAAAGCATTTTTCAGTTATGTTTTCATATAATTTAATTTTTCATAAATTTCGTTCAACAAGCGGAATGTGAAATGGGAATAACCTACTTAAAATATTTCCTCATCTCTCTTTATTAATGTACTCAATCGTTTCTTCTTTGAACTGGTCGCGGAATAAAGAGGAGGACCTGAAGATATTAAATAATGCATTAATTAAAGACAGCCATTATTAACTTTTTAATTTACTCGGATGCTAATTAGTCGGTGATAGTAGTGTCTTTTTTAATTATTTTCAAATTTTTGGTTCATTTAATGGGGGTGAGTCACCAGGTGATGCTAAGAAGCAGCTTTTGGCTAATTTTCAGATCAAATTCCTGAGTTTGGAAGGGAAAAAAATACTTGATTTATTGCCTGTCAAGATGCAATTTGCTGAAATTTGTTGTGTTTCGCTGGTTTGAGTCAATAGTGTGAAACGCGTGAGTAAGAATAAGTTTGTGCACGCGTGTGCGTGCACCAATACACTAGAGATTCGCACAAGATAGTGTTCATAGAGTTGGAAATGCTTATAATTTTAGCGTGCATATGTGCGTGTAACTAAAAAGTAGAATTGAGCTAAGTGTGGGAAAGTGACAGATCTTTGAGCGCAAGGTCCTCCAATCGGCACGTGACTGGCATTTCCTGCGACTGAACTTTTATGAACTCCTGAGCAATAAAGCCATTCATTCGATTATTTATTTTATAGATTGGATTACTTATTTTCTTTTTTCTATAAATGAACAATAGAATACATTAGGGGAAAAAATAGTAATATATAGAATCCCGAAAGATAGAGATTATCCATGTAGATTTATTCATGGATGGTAGTCTAATTGGTAAGATGAGTTTTTATACAACTGTAAGTCTTCATTATGAGTTCCATATCAACGTATCTAAAGATTCTAATAATCCTTTGGTCTTTAGATCAGTGAAATATATTTATTATTTTTGTCGCTGTTGTTCAGTCGATTTTTTTTATACCAGAGATAAAGTCCAAACTATTAAGCTTGAAGTCAGTGAAAGAATCCACCATACCCAAAATTATATTTGTATACATTTGGGATATTTGAAAATCTTTCATGGTAAGCATATTAAAGACATTTGTTATTCATATATCACTTGAGTTTGCAATTAAAAAAAAAATTGTATTGGTTTAGGTATCCATTATTTTTGACCATAACTGATCTACCACAGAATGAAGATCTTTCCAAGTTTTATCCAGTTCCTTCAATCTCTACCATATCATTTTTATATCACATCAGTAAACTTCCTTACTTCATTTATCTATCTTACATGTGGTCTTTTTCTAGGTCTTTAATTTCTTAGGATCTAGTTTAAAACTTCAAATGTCTTCTAGCAATATGTCCAGCTTGGCTTTATTTTAGTCATAATTTATTCAATATCAATAATGTGTTTGTTCTCTTATGTATGTATTTCACTTTCAATCTCATCTTCTTCTTCTAATATCCATATGGATATACTTCATTTAATGGTATGAAGTCTCTATATTGCTTTTCTTTAAGTTGAAATTGTTTTCTCAGATCTTTAGATAAATGTAAGTCAGGGTTATGTCAGTAAAAATCACTCTGTCTAAAGTTTTATAACAGGAATGACAGAAATTTGATTATTACTGATATACCAATATATAAACTGACAGTATATGGGGATTTTTATTATTATCTCCAATGACTTTGTAAAAGAATTTTCTTCCAGGATTTTCAAACACATTTGGAAAATGGACATTCAGACCATTTTTAAGGACATCATAGAAGATAATTTGCTACCATATTCATATAAAATATATCCTTTGAAATGAAAACAGCATCAAAAAATATGTTTAATACAATTTCAAATGAAATATGTTTTGAATATTTGTTTTGCTATAATGAAATGAATGCTCATATTTAAATATTCTTAAACTTTAACAAGCATGCAGAATAAATAATCCATTATATTTATATTAAGTTATTAATAAATACTACTATAAAATATATTTATTGTTCTCAACATACATAAAAACAGTAATGTGATGTGATGTGATGTATTGTGACTTCTCCTTAAACGAAGTCAAGAATATCTCAGCAATTATGCCCAGATAAACCAGTTAGCCACTTTATTTTCCATTCCCCCACTCTAAATTTTCCCATATTCTGCTCCATCCCAGATCCACAACATTATCTTTGTCAACTCTATAGCCTTTATATCTAAATCCCCCTTATCTTTTCCCAAACCCAGCATAAAAACCAATAATTCACTTTCTGTATAATCACTCTTTTCATATTTATTCTTCTGTAACTCCATTATATGTATCCTTTCTGTTTTCAAGCATTTACATTCAATTAAAAAATGCCTAATATTTTCTATTCCTTCCTTATATAATTTGCAAAATAAACCACCCATTTTTTTCCATTTACATGTATATTCTCTTGTAGCTAAAGATCCTGTTCGAGCCTTAAATAATAAACTACTTTCCTTACTATTATCATACCTAATATTCTGTTTATTTCTATATATATTTAAACTCATTTTACTCTCCATACTATTTCTCCATCTCTCTAACTCCCTATTCTTTATTAATAAATCTATTATTTTGTCCCATTCCTTACTACTACAACACTCAACAATCCTCTTAACACAATCATCCCATCTTTTGTACAAATATACTGATATAAATTCTTTATCCAAATCTTTTGCATACCGCATTACCTTTCTCACCCATCTTGTTACCTGCCCTTTACTCATAACCCAATTAAATACTATTTTAGCTATTCTTTTATTATTCATAACTTGCAATCTACCAAACATTTTCATTTTACTTTTTTTAATTAATGGATGCTAGAAAATTTGTGCATTAAAATTCCTATCTAGTGCTTATCCAATATCCCCAGCTTGTTTCTAGCTTGCAGCTTTCATCAGTGAGAAGTTTTGGATAGATGTAGTGCCCTCAGATTCAAGGCTCCTCACTGATACAAGCCACAAACTAAATCTAGTCTGGGAATATTGGATGAATAGGCACCAGATAGGAAGTTTATGCACAATTCTTTTTGCATCCATTGTTTACTACAGTTTGCAGTGGGTAGCACTACTGTATGAAGAGTTTTTACTATTTTAGCAGTTCGTGTAAGTATAGGAAATGGTGATCATGTGATGTTTTAGTGGTTTTATGCATGAAAAAACTGAAGTATTTGCCATCAAAATCAAATGATCAAAAACTATACGTTTAATTTTTGGCTGCATCAGAAATGAAGTAACAGATAAATAGTGTCAGCATCAGGTTATCTTCAGAGAACACTTTTAATGGTTTCTCTTTCAACATGAAATTGAAGTTAATAGAGTTAAAGACATTCTGTCCACAACTCAAATCCTGAGTGTCTGTCTGTTGATAATTATTATTGCAAAGCCTGATAGGTTGTTTACTAGTAGCTGTTGATATATGACTGTTGTTGCACACCCCAAAATACAATAATAGAATTGCTTCGGCTGCCATAATATTTTTCTAAAAAATGCCACAATTAGAAAAAAATGTTGCTATTGGAATAACAAGATACAATATATTGTAAATTGTTTTTAATGATCCAAATTGTTTTTTTTATATATCCTAACATATGTATACTCTATTATTTTTTTTTTTTTAAATTTTGAAATGCACCTCCTATCTTCACACATGCATATATGTACATATAATCAAAATTACCCCAAATCCACAACTCAACCAGACTAGCCAAAAAAATGAACTCTAAAACACTACCAATCGTTTCACTGCTATAAGCAAATTTCTCAAGTGTAAAGAAATAGGAAAATAACACCATATTTAAACTAAACATTACCCACAATTCTACTTACTTCTCACACACTCTTAATATTAAAAGAACTTTTAAATAAGTTGATTGCTTCAGAACCATAAATTTTTAATAATAAAGATTCTATATAATGTTTATATATATAATGTTTAAATCCCTCTCCCAAATATGTTGTCAGCAATGTCCTTTGTGAATAAATATAAAGTCTGACTTTATATTTATTCACAGAGAGCATTGCTGTAAAAAAAATATTTGAGATAGGTGTATAGAAGGTAGTTTACTTGTAATTACACAGCTTATAGATATGAATAGAAATACAAGTAGACAGTTATATATAGTTTTTATATATAGAGAGAAGGCATATGATAGAGTAAATAGAAATAGATTATGGGTAAGTTTAGCAAATTTGGGAAGGATGAAGCTTTAGTGATATTATTAAGAGATTATATGAAAATAATTATTATATGTATCAATTAGGGAATATAGAATCACTTAAAGTTAAAAATGAATGGGACTAAGGTGAGGATGGTTTGTGTCACCTATTTTGTTTAGTTTTTTTGTATTTGAGAGAAATGGAGAGAGCAATAGAAAGACTATGAAGAGAGGTAGAGATATCATTAATAGGTGGCAAGGGAGTATATACATTATCAGGTTTTTTATTTGTGAATGATGTCTTCTTGTGCACAGAAAGAAGGGAAGATACGGAAGTTATGCTGAGAGCATGTGCAAGGGTAGGTAAAGAGATGGGGATTAAATTTGGTAAGGAAAAATCAAAAGTAATGATGATTAATATTGGGGAAAGAGAAAATAAACAATTTTTATTGGGAGATATACAGTTAACTGTGGTGAACAGGTATAACTATTTGGGAAATGTCTTAAGTAATCAGAGAAATTGCTTGCATGAATAGGAGAAAAAAATGCTAAATGAAGCAAAGAAAAGAAAGGGGCTGATAAAAAAAAAATAACTGTTTTCATATAATAAATATGATGTAGTTAGAATTGTATGGAAAGAAATGGCAGTATCAGAGTTAACATATGGTAATGATGCATTATGTGTTAGTAAAGGGTGTTACTTAAGAAAAAATAAAAAGAGAAATAGGAAGACATGCATTAGATTCAGATGTGTGGATGACAAAGGAGGCAATCCAATGAGAAATGGGATGGTCAAGTTTTTATATCAAAGAAGCAAAATGAAAATGTTCAGTAAATTGCAGCTTATGGACAATAAGCGAATAGTTGAAATAGTATTTAATTGGGTTATGAGTAAAGGGCAGGCAAGAAGAATGGGGGAGAAAGGTAGTACAGTATACAGAAAAATTTGATAAAGAATTTATGTCAGTATACTTCTACAAAAGGTGAGAGGGATGTGTTAGGAGAATTGTTGAGTGTTATAGTGCTAAGGAATGGGATAGAAGAATAGATGCATTAATAAAGAATGGGGAGTTGGAGAGATGGAGAACTAGTACTGAGAGTAAAAAGAGTTTAAATATATATAGAAGTAAATGGAATATTGGGTGCGAGTTAATTTATGATAATAGCAAGGAAAATAGTTTACTGTTTAAGGCTAGAACAGGATCTTTAGCAACAAGGGAATATACATAAATGGAAAAATGAGGTTGATTTAGTCTGAAAATTGTGTAAGGAAGACATAAAAAAATATGCATTTGTTAATTGAATGTAAATGCCTGAAAGCAGAAAGGGTACAAATAATGAAGTTGTGGGAGAATAAATATAAACAAAATAATTATAAATAAAGTGAGTTATTGACTTTTATGCTGGGTTTGGAAAAAGATAAGGGGAGGGGGGGTTAGATATAAAGACTATGCAGTTGACAAAGATTATGTTGTAGAAATGGGGAAAAACTTAGGGCGGTGAATGGAATGAAAAGGGAAGGGAAGGTAGCGAACAGTTTCGCTGGGCATGGTAGCTAAGAGATTCCTGACTCCGATAAAGGAGATCACAGTGCATCACATTTCATCATCATCATAAGAGAGTGATTTGAATATTTAGTATTTGAATTTTTAGCTAGTGATATGCTCTGGAATATTTTCATATATATGTAGCTCAATTAAATATTCAATTGAGTGGAAAATCATGTGACTGAATATTAAATATTGATTCATTTTAAAAAAAAAAAATTACTCGCGAATGCTTTATCTTGTGATCTCCACCTACCGTAGGGCTAAACTATTCAGGGCACACGTGTATACTCATTTTATATACTGTGTCCATCAATGACAGTTTGAACAAGAGAAATGTGTTTTTAAAACAATTTAAAAGCATTTAACACATTTATTTTGTTAAAGAGCATTTTTCATTTTGAAAAATTTGGTAAAGTGACTTAATAGCTTTCTAAAAAAAATCAGTAAATGTATTTAGTTCTGTTTTCAGGTTCAAATAGATTTGATTTAACCAGTTTATGATTAATTTTATGTACTTTGCAATGACATTTCCATTATTTCTTTTTAAGCAAATTGCTGTTTGTGGTCGAGGCCCTTATTTTTTATTATTTCGCAGTCAATTGCCTGAAAGTTAACTGTTTCATCTATTTAATTAGTAAATGCTAACAGCAATTTTATGCGCTAACTTAAAAACTAATGTAAACTAAAACATTCATTTTGTAAAAGCTGATTTGCAATTAATTAAATTTGATCAACAAATACGTATTAGAGATTTTCATAAGTGTCATAATTTAGATGATTTTCTGTTTCAACAGTAGCAAACTATCTAAACAGTATTGCCATTCGTTGCAAGCCATTGATTTTAACCAATGGATGCTAGAAAGCTTGTGCATAAAATCCCTATTTAGTGACTACTCATCCAATATTCCCTGACTAGTTTATAGCTTGTGGCTTTCATCAGTGAAGAGTTTGGATCTGAGAGCACTGCACCTACCTCTTAGGATCATGCGATGTTTTAGTGATTTTCTGTTTCTTTATTGTTAGTGTTTACAACCATAAGACAACAAAACAATTTTGAAATTGATAGTGAGTCCTATTATTTAAATATCTTATTCAAATTCTTCATGGAAATATTATTAAACAGCATCGCTAATATTTAACATTTATAAATCATATATAAAAGCAAAATTTGTAATTGCAAGGAAATCTAGTCATATATCATGTGACTTAATTTAATAAGCTTGTATTACAAATGTTATATAATGAGTGTGCCAATAGTTCTTAACAATCTTTTCAGAATATCTGATGAAAGCCAGAACTAGAAACCAGTCTGAAGATAGGTCTGAAAAACCTGTTAATAGCATGTTTATTATGTAAGCAAAATTTGTGAATGGTTTTTAAAAAAAACATTTTATATTCTTGGTATTCCATTTTTTTAATTCAAAAAAAGTTTCTTGGCTGCAACTGACTATTTACTAACATCATTATTTTTTTTAACTTCATTTTTTTTAAAAACCATATTTAATAATTCTGATTTTCAGTCATATTTGAAACATTAATATTGATGATTTTTGTTTTTATGTGTTTTTCATTTGATGGAATAATGTTTTTTTTTCCTTAAAAAAATTTATTTCGATAATTTGTGCCACAGTAAAGTTAATACCAATTATGCTTAAGTTCATTGCCTAGGAGTTAAAAATGGTAACTAGGAATTTAACCCTTGCTTAGCAAAATTTAATACATGGTCTTCAGTTCAGTTTATCAAAATAAAATTATTTTTTAACAAAATGATTAATAAAATAATTTTAATTATAAGTAAAAGAATGAGAAAAATTAAAAGCTATAAGTTTATTTAAAAAAAAAAAACAATGCTTACCTTTTATGTTAGTTAGAATAATGTAATATTCTTCATATGGTGTAAATTTAAATCCATCTAAAAGTATATTCTTACAAAAATATATATGTATTATCTATTAATAATTATTTACTAGCTGTTTAAACATATTTACTGGCTCTACAATGTTATATAGATTATGCAAGAAACTCTCAAACCAGAGCGCAAGATACTTTGAAATGATAAGAATAGCCATATTATCTTTGTATCTAAATTCAATTATATAAGCCAATCTAAATCATTTTGGAAATGTGAAGATCTTATCTTCCTCACTTTACTTCCATTACAATTTATATATATTATTAATCCCAGTTCTAAAATACTTTAGATTGGCCTATATAATTGAATTTAAGTACAAAGATAAGACTTCTTGCTCTTATTTTTTGAAAGTCTATCTTGCACATTGGTTTGAGAGTTTCCTGCATACTCTATATAACATTGTAAAGTTAATAATAAGATTAAACCGTGCATGTGTAGATGGCTGATTACTATCTGATTAAGAATTACTAATAAAATCTGTGCTAAGAAATAATATCAATTACATTTATATCTATTAATAAAAATACTTTTCAAATGCATAAAATTTATCTTGAAACAAAAGAAATGCTTTTACAATAATTTTTGCTTATAAATGATGCACACAAGTGCCTTCATGTGTGCAATTTGACCTTTGAACTAAAAGACTTTACTTTCCCCCCAATAACTTCTGATATCTAGAAAAAAAAAATGAAAACTGAAATGTAACTTTACCATTTCTTTAAAAGTTCCCTAAAATTCCAACACAAGTACTGGTATACAGACTCTTGAAATACTGTATAATTTTTATCATAACTTGCAACCGCACTCACTAATGCTATACTGATTGATCATGAAGTTTACTAAGAAAGGGTTAATACTGAAAAGCAGCAATACACTGTGCTTCTTATCCAGTAAAATATTTCTTTGTGAAAATATTCATAAGAAATATTTGTGGTAAGAAAGGTTTATTGCACTAAATCACTTGGCTTTAGATATTTTTTAGAATGCTCAAAAGTCCAGAATGGAACATTGTCTGATTATGCTATCGTAATGTGGCAGAAGTAATTTTTAGGTAAATGAATGGGATTATATCAAAAGAGTGATGACCAATTGGTTAGTCATGGGTGTAAGGTGTCCTCTTAGTTTAGTTTATAGAGTTTAATTCAAGATAGCTTAAATCTTTAGACTTACATATAAGGAAGGTGTACTGAGAATTTAATGATTGACACAAATCATGTGGATATTCGCTTGCTTTTATTCAAGCTGATAATGGTATATCAAAGATTTGTTCTAACCCTAAAAGATTTTTTTTCACCATTTCAACATTTTTTTTTTTGGTTTTGCTTAAAAAGAAGCACATTTTTTCCTAGAATATTTTCAATCATTATCAATCCACTTCAGGATGAAGGTCTCTAAATTTAATTCATCTTTTCTGATCTCTAGCCTCTTTTTTCCACATCACTCTACTACACTTCTTTATACCATCCATTTATTTCACATGTCCCATTCTATGTCTTTTACAATCTCTTACAATCCAACATATATATTAAATTAATTTGTTTGTGTACATTTGTGAAAAAATGAAAATATTTATTGTGGTATTTGTATATTTTAAAAATACTAAAAAAATAATTTTAATTTTGTAGATTAAAAAAATAAAAATGGTATTATTTCCATTTTACTACTAAAAATTTCTGAATGAAGTAACACTATGGTTGAATGCTTTCCCTTTTAAATTATGTATAAAAACTAGTTTAAATGTACATTATTTATTTATTAAGGATTATAACTAGAACATTTTTTCCAGGGAGGTTAAAACATTTATTACCAGCTTTTGATTTCCTAGTCAAGGCTAGAAATTACCTCTAAATGGATAATCCCATGAAAGTTAAAGCTAGGGCTTAATGCAAATGTGGTTGTCTTTTCACCTGACTTGTGATGGGTTTAATTCTTGTTTGCAAAGCTTGCTTAGTTATATTAATCTCTATGTATCTGGGCCAATTAATGTAAATGATTACTTTGCATTGTCTGGGCGATCTATTATGTAAAGGTAGTGAAATGCTTATTATCAGAATTCAGTTTATGGGGCGCGGGTCTCTCCTGTCGGCGGGGGGGGGGTCGTCTGGGTTATATATATATATAAAACATTTTATTCATTGAAAATTATATTATAAGCATTTTAAATAAAAACAGATTATATCTCATTTTAGTTTTCTTTACATTTTATGTTCAATAATGACATCTGTTGAAGTTTTGTCTGCTTTCATATGCTTATTTTTGCCATAATGCAAGTGTACTTTTTTGAAAATACAAGACATTTCATCTATTAATCAAAATACTGATTTTAAAATGGCAACTGTAGGATATAATTAATGTTGGATTTGGTATTTCAACTCATATTCTTTTATCAATTAAGATTTTGAATTAACTTGTGATATAAAAACATTTTTCCATTTCAATTATCTTCATGATCTTTAACTTTCAAGTAAGGAAAATGTCATAATTCATAAAAGTCAAAGCTTGTTACTTCTTGAATTTCTAATGTTATAATAACATGGAATGTATCTTCATGTTCTTAGCTTCAACTCACTTTCTAACTACTATTTTTAATGTTGTGATGCTGATTTTTGACTTATTTTATAGGAAAAACTGTACTGAATAATACTGCCATCTTCAGATTTTTTTAAAACTAAAAATCAATATTTAAATTTAATGCTATTACAATGACATGGTTGAAGGAGATTGGTAATTTCTTGTTCTTTCTGCAGGAGAGCTCTTGTCATCAATTTTGACAGTTCTATTCCTTTGTTTTGATTTTGAAAATGAAAACATATATATATACAGATTTATCATTTTTTTCTCAAAATATTTGTGACATATTAATTATTATAAAAGAATAATTCAGATTGTATTAGAACATATTTACTTTTACAAGAAGTCAAGTGAAGAAGAAATCAATGACATGCAGTTGCAATTTATAATTTGATGACAAAATATATTTTATGTTGACAACTATAGATTATTTTTGTCAATTAGAAATTTATTTTTTTAAAAAACTTTTGTTTACTTTAATAATCCACAAATTATTTATTTCTCTTTTAGAAACTAAATTAAAACAAATATGATTTTAAAAGATAAATATATTTTTACTGCTAATTCCATAATTTGACCAATCAAATGTCGGAGGTTTAATTCAATTTTTCTATAGATATTCTTAAAATTAAATGATGCAATAAAGGTTAAACATCTTCATATTTATTTCAAGTATATGCCTAGCATTGCTATTTCAGAGTGTGTACCTAGAGTTGGGTAAAAGCTTTTGTAAAATTAAAATATAGATACCTGATTAAGAAATTAAAGCTTACCTTTCTTTCAGATAAACATAGCATGAAAAGTTCATATTGTGTATGATGGGTCTGGGTGAATTAAATTTTAGTGTTCTCCTGACTAGACCTGCCATCTATTGTACAAATATAAAATATTAATATTTTACTTCTCCTGATTAGATCTTTCATATATGTACAAATACAAAATTAAAGTATAAATAAATTTTCTTTAAAATTAAATTGATAATGGGGTGAATAAATGAGTATTATTAAAACAACAATCTACAACAACACCAGAGTAAGCAAAATGGAACAGCTGGATACTAAAATAACCCAACAGTGCTGGAGTGCACAAAATGGAACAATTATAGCCACTTCTGTTAGCATCTGGAATCAATAATGAAAGTGGATGAGAATCTGTTAATTTCTTACTCTTTTAATGCTTGTATTTTATTACAAAAAATCTTTGTTTTGTTTAGTCATTAGCATTGCACTAATAAGATTTTTTAATGCTTAGTATTAAGAACTGTCACAGTTGTAAATTGAATTGTAGCAATTTTTGACATATAAATAATAAATTATGATCGCAGATATTTGAGGGCAAGGATCTGTGCTAGTTAATGAAGGCCAATTCTACCAGAAATACACTTTAGAGATTATCTACTTTTTTAAATATGTTTTTATCCATACATTTTAAGTATGTGTATGGTTGAATTGTGAAACTTTTTAATCTGATGCACATCTAAATTGAATAGTAATAGTTTGCAACATATAAATATTAAACTATGATGAAAAATATTTAACGACAACGATCTGCGTTAATCAATGAAGGCTGGCTATACAGAAATGCATCTTATGGATTATCTGATTTTTTATATATGACTTTACCCATATGATTTAAATGTGTGCAAAGCTGTGAAACTTTTTAATCTGGTGCATTTGTAAATTGAGTTATAATAATTTGTCACATATAACGAGTAAACTATGATGGAAAAAATCTGTACCAATCAATGAAGGTTGGTATTATCAAAAATGTATCTTAAGGAATTATCTATCTTTTTTAATATTCATCTTTATCGATATGTTTTAAGTGGATGTGGGATTGTGAAACTTTTTTAATCTGATGCATATAAAAATTGAATTATAATAAATTGTGACATATAAATATTAAACAGTGATGGAAAATATTTCAAAGATCTCCACCAGGCTGGTTCTATTAGAAATGCATCTTAGAGATTATCTTCCTTTTTTATACATACGTCTTTATCCATATGTTTTAAGTGTGTATGAAATTGCGAATTCTCCCCCCCCCCCTGTGCCAATGCATCGGCCAGGAAGCGAAACAGGGACAACTGCTTCTAAGTCAGCCGTGCTGACCACTCGGCCACTAACGCTTGACAATTGTGAATTCTTTTATAAATGAAAATGCATATTGCAGATAGAAAGGTTTATCATATTCATAATCATAGTCTATTTTGTCAAGATGATTAAAGTGTAATATAAAACATTTGAGAAAGTTTTTGTTTACTGCATCTCATTAAAGGAAAAGGGTAAATACTATAAAAACAGAATTTGAATTTGTAATGTTTATTTACTTCAAAAGAATGAATTAAACATTAAGAAAAATAGAAATGCTTGATTGCCTTAAGAATTTTCAACAGATGATTTTTTTTAAAAAAAAAAATCCCTTGATGACTGTAAGGGCTTCTTATATATATATTACGGTAGTGGGAAGATGTATGCAAATGTAATGGAAATAAGAACTTTAACATTACTTGGAGCAGGGACAGGGGATTAATATTATCTCATTTAATACTAAGAGAAAATATGCCTATGTGTTTGAAAAGGAAGGTTTTTGATAAATGGGTGTTACCAGTTCTGTGATTTAGACACTTAACAGGAGCAATACCCAGACTTCAGACCACTCAACAAAATATGGAAAGATGTCTGTTAGGAGCAACAAGAAGAGAGAGAAAACGAAATTTATGGGTGAGAGAACAAACTGATATCATAGAAAGAGTTAGGAGATTGGAGTAATGTTGGGTTGAACATATTGCTAGAAGAGATAAATTATAGATGGACAGCTGAAATCGTAAATTGGACTCCAAGAGATTGTAAAAGACCTACAAAGAGACCACATGTGAGATGGATGGATGAAATAAGGAAATCTCCTGGGTGATGTGGAGAAGAGAGACTAGATATCGGAGAAGATGGATTGAACTTGAGGAGATCTTTATCCTGCAGTGTATCGATAATGATAAAAATGATAATGAATTAGTGAGTGTGTTTTATAACAGTTATGTAAATTGGTTCATTAGATATTAAGTAATTCTCAAGAGTTTCTTGCTAAGAATAACAGCTATTGTTATCTATTTTATTCTTAACATTTTGCTTCGAGTTCTGAAGCTTTTATTTGGAAAGTCGCGTGATATTTGAGAACCCAATTTCAATATTAATTGACTAATTGCTTGATTTTTTTTTTGCTTATACTAATTTATACCTTATCAAAACTTTAAAAAACTTTTTTTATACTATATAGTTTCGAACGTGAGTTATTTCTACTCTTGATTTAATATGATTATATTTTATTAAGAAGGCCATAACTAGTCATGTTTTTCTTTTAGAATTTGTTTTAGAACTGAAAATAATTTTATTGCTAAAAGAAAACATGAATGTCTAAACATTTCAGTGCTTGTTTTAAAATTTATTCTTTTCCTGAACCATTAATTAACTATGAAGAGACTCAAGAAATCCCATTTGGCTTAAAATTTATACCCTTAACGTAAACAGTTTGGTATACCGTGCTGGTATATTTTTGAGTAGTTTATAAAAGATGGGCACAAACTGACATTTTTTTAAATATATATCTTTGTGATCTCCTCCTTGTATTCAATTATCTAATAAAAGGCATTAAAATTTACTTCTATGTATATAGTATTGTTTATGTAAAACGATTACTATTTTTTTAAAGAACCTTAATGATATCAGAAGTGGTATGTTGGATGATTGCCATCATCTATGAGTGAATGTTGAATGTACAGAAAATTTTAAACTTTATTTAAACTTTTCAAATACAAACAACTTGTTAGTAATAACACACAATTAGACACACCCGTTAGTAATTACACAACGTTTCGAGTAGTATTCTCCACTCATCTTCAGATGTTGTCTATTTGGGTGTTATTACTAACAAATTGTTTGTATTTGGAAAGTTTAAATTTTTTTATACATTCAACATTCACTCATAGATGATGAAAATAGTCCAACATATCGCATCTAATAATATACCATCATCACAAACTTTCAGGCCTTACTGATATTGTTTTTTTTTTAAATAAACTATTTTAAAACGAATTTTAATAATTATTTTAAATATAAAATTTGAAAATTATTTTTGTGATAAACTCTTGAGTTTTTTTAAAAAATAATAAAATTGAAATTTCTCTTGTAATTTTGATGAGTTCAAAAGCTGTCACGTGATTCTATCACATGACTTCAGATTACTCTGTTGTTTCAGTAGTATGCTTTTGTCCTTCATCACATCCATGCCATTTATTGTTAACATTACTAATTAATCATCATCATCAACCATTATCAATCCACTGCAGGATGAAGGTCTCTCCAAGTTTAATCCATCTTCTCCGATCTTTAGCTTCTCTTCTCCACAACACCCCTGCACATTTTCTTATTTCATCCATCCATCTCACATGTGATCTCTTTCTGGGTCTTTTACAATCTCTTGGAATCCAGTTTAAAATTTCAATTGTCCATCTATTATCATCTCTTCTAGCAATATGTCCAGCCCGACTCCATTTCAATCTTTTAATTTTTTCAATAAGGTCAATAACACCTGTTTGTTGTCTTACCCATACATTGCGTTTTCGATCTCTAACACCTGTTTGTTGTCTTACCCATACATTGCGTTTTCGATCTCTTACTAATTAATAGATGCAGATGTAGTGCTTAATAATATACAGAAACTAAACTGCTTTTAGTTGTATATGCTATGCAGATATGTTGATTTAGATTGAAAAAAAATATATGATTTTCAAATTGGCTGATAGGCTGTAGGTAAAACAGAAAGGTAATTGATGGTGGGTAGAGAAAAGGTGAATTAGATCCTAAATGTCCAGACACTCATCCAAGATACAAAGCTCCTCACTGATGAAAGCTATAGCACTGGGTGGGAATTTACTAAGTACTATCTTAGTATGTATTAGTTACTAAAACTTACAGTAGGTGGGATAGATATGATGATAAAAACGTATGGTGTATCATTAATCCGAGTTGCACGAATGCAGACTCTTTTTTTTTTGAGCCCCCTTCTGGTCATCCAATGTGGAATCACAAACATGTAAAGTTTTAATTATTCAAATTAAAATTTTTTTAAGCTGGTAAAAAAATAAGGAATAAAAGTGAAGAGAGAATCCTATTTATTTTGAAATAATATAATTTTAATATCTTTGTAGATATATTCTTTTCTAAAAAAATAATATACATAATCATGAGTGAGAGTGATCTTTCTCAAAGAGTACAGCTATTCCAATTACAAACCAATCTGAGAATCGCATATACATTGATGTATAAAATATGTGGGTCTATTATTTTGTTCATATGATATTTTGCTATTCTGCAGAAAACTTTCTCTTCCTAAATATACCACTTCTAATTAAATCTTTTCTGTATATTTTATTTTCTGATAGATCCTCACAATAAAAGCAATCAATTTTGCCTCTTTTTAATAATGTCCTTAAAATAATGTCTTCCATGAAACTATGCTCAAATTTACTACAATACCCTTTTTTAAAGAAAGTTTTGTATCATTATTCATTTCACAAGTTTATTCCAACATAAGATATCATTTTACAATAATGGACTCAATAAAATCACATTAAGAGAGCTGAAGAACCCAGTGATTAGTATTATGATGATAGCAATGTATTAAGAATTTTGTGAAGCGCCCTTGAATTAAATTTTTTTAATGCTTTTATATTATGTCAATAGAGTATTTAAGCTTCACTTCTACATAATCAACATATAAAATAAGAGCTCTCTGTATAGTTAATTTAGCTGCAGTAATTATATAATTGTGATGAAATACCATATTTTTTAGTTTTTTAAAAACAGGGTGCAGCATATTGGAGTCTGTGTTGTACTTAAACAGCTAAGTTGATCTTTGTAACACTATCAAGATCTTTAAAACTGGTTTACATTCTGAAACTGATGATAATACAGGCTGAAAGTGGCTGAAGATTTTTTCCATCACTGACTGGTAAAGGACTTGATAAACGCAACATTAACTATTAAAACAAGATGTTTATACTTGTTTGTCAACATATAAATTCAGAATCCAAGATGAAATATTATTTGTTTTTGCTTGATTCAAATAAAATTCAAAATTCCACTATCAAAGCTGAATCATATTTTGATTCCATTTCCTTAAACTGCTTATAAATTGTTGCAACGACCACTGTCAGATAACAAGAACACATCTTATTTAACACCAGTTTTCATTTTAAATATCTCAGGTTTGTAAAGCATTGGTGGCCGGGTGGTTAGCACAACTGCCTTACAAGCAGTTGTCCCGGGGTTTGCTTCCCGGCTGACACTTTGACATATATATATATCTCAGGTTTGCCATCTGTAATAATAACATTCCTTTTCATTCCATTATACATAAACTCTATAATATGGGTCTTTAATACTACTATTCCTGCCTTCTACTTTATGACTAATACTGGCTTAAACATTCTTTTTATCATTTTATTGAATAATCTGCCTAACATAGCAGTCTAGCAGATCATTCTTAGCTATCTTTTCTAATCTTTTCATTTCCATGAGAGGCAGGGATATCTCTAAATAGAACTGTCTAAAGCTTTGTTGAAAATTCACATTCCACCCCCATTTATTGATTGTACTGCCTTGAACAAAGGTTACTATGAAAGACTTCCAGTTCATCAAGTATGCAATTTGGGATAAAGAGCTCCCAGGATTGATTCCGGTGCTTGGACTTCTTATTGACTCCCAAGCAATAAAGCCATATGCCTTATATACATAAATTACAAAGAAATCAAGTCACATGTCACATGACCTAATTTACAAGCTTGTATTACAAATGGAATACAACCTCATTATATAACAGTTGTAATACAAGCTTGTTAAATTAGGTCATGTGACATATGAGTTGATTCCTTTGTAAATTTTATTTTTTGCTATTAAATCTTTCGTGATTTTATATTGCTAAAGCTGTTAGTATATGGTGTATCTGAACTTGGTTCAGCACCATATGTGTATTTAAGTTAGATAGCTGGATTACAAGACATGGATGTCTGAAAAATTCAGATTTTCTACTTAATGGTTATCCATTAGATAAAGTGCTGGGATTGGCTTGGTATTTTAAATCTAATGCTTGAATATCCTAGCACCTCGCTGAAGATGCAAGTGGCAGAAACTGGTCTGAGGTTGGGGATATTCTGAAAAGCTTGTTAAGAGCTATTTGCAAGCTCATTATATAATATATATAATGTTAATAAAAAGAATCCCAAAAAAAGAGAAATGGAAATCACAATTGCTATGATGTAATTAAGAGATAGAGATGTGATCACATAAACACTTCACCCTACTGCCATCATTAGTGTAAAGAGATAACAGGTGGCAAAGATTCATGTTGACCATTTTATATAGTAACTAAAAGGACTAAAATATTAATGAAAAGACAGAGGCACAAAAGACTGTTTATATCAGAAATAGCACCTAATCTTTAGTGAACCACTAACATCTTAGTCAGATTCTATTGACTGTTTATATATATATAATAAACCATGTCTGAAAATCATTTAATAATCTATGATTTATGAAGTCCATCAATAGCCCAAGTATAGCATTCAACAAACTCCGCATGACTTTATTTTTCTTATTGCATTATCAAATCCATATAATATTAATATCATTTATGTTCTTTATTACCTTTTACAATGCTTTTTTACAACCCACTATTGACCATTTCGATTGCCCCAGCAATTTTCTTCAGATCCAAATATAAGTAGAAGTTCTGAAAAAGATTGCTGGGACAATCTAAATCGTCAATAGTGGGTTGTAAAAAAGCATTGTAAAAAGTAATCAAGAACATAGATGATATTAATATTATATAAACTCCACATAATAACAAGAGATTCTATGAAGTTAAAAGACTACATCACAAATAATAAACTGGAGATCAGTGATTAATTTGATACCAAATTAACTCTATTTAAAAAAAAAAAAAAAACATCTTACTAAATATTTTAATATATGAAATTTTTTTCCTACAGTACAGGCTTTTTTCATATTGTATTTTCTTTATCTATACAAGCAAAAATATGCTTGCATAAATAATTAATTTTAAAAATAAAATTAAAGTGATGTCATGCCAACTCACCCCCTCCCCCCATCTTTTTTTAAAAGAAAGATATTGATCTTAAAATAATTAATTTCTGCTTATATATATATATAGTTTTTTTAAACAAAAATCTTAAAAAAATTTTAACGAATAATTGACGTTTCAAATTGTAAGTGCTGTTCTGCAAGTCAATATTTATATGTTACTCTCAATCGATCGATCAGAAAAGTTAATGAAATGTATATAATATTAAAATTGTGACTGCCTTGTGAGTTTGCCTTTTGCTCTTTTGAACGTTTCTGTGGGGGGAGTTTTTTTGTTCACCTCTAATTCCGAGTCTTGTTGTTATTGTAAGTAGGAAAGATGTTTGATTTTGAAATTGTGTTATAAATAAGAGCCATCATCTTTTTGATTTACTAGCTCTTGTGAGAATTAAAGAGTATATTTGGTCTAGAGTTAATCTCTAGTTTAATAAATGATCAGTAATAATCATTACTTTAATTCTATAAAGTGATTACTGGCAAAGTTGTGAGTTCAGAAAATTTGACACTTGTAATCAAACTATAGTAAATTGCTATCTATAAAATCCTAAACAAATGATGAAAATATGTATAAGAAATTATGACCTTGGCCATGCCACATCTTTGATCACATGTTTCAGAAAATTGTGATGAAATAGAAATTTAATATATATATGAAGTTAAAAGTATATCCAAAAAAAAAAAAATTAAGTGTATATGAAGTTAAAATTACAATATGAGCTAAGTAGGTCTTACTTGAAAAAAATGTGAATTAGGTGTTTCAAAAAATGCATCCAGAGTGAGAGAGGTTGATCCAACTTCTGGATTGATGATTGGTTGTGATATGATTGAGCTAAGGTGATAGATAAAAATAAAAATTAAAAATATATATTACTATCAATAGAGCAGTAATGTTAATAAAATTTATATAATATTAAAGTTGTGTCTTCGCCATTTGGTTTTTTGATGATCTCTGGGAGGAAATAGTTACTTGCTGTTATTAATTGCAAGTTCTTGTTGTTATGTTAAGTAGGAAAAGTGTTTGATTTTGAAATTATATGATTTGACAACTACCATCTTTTTGATGTACTAACATTTGTAAATGAATTAATATCCTGTGCAGTGGTGTATTAGGAGTCTGCAATGCAAAGCTCATGGGCTATGGATCAAGGCTGTCAGTTCCAATGCTTAAACATCTCATGAACAATAAACCATTCGAGTGTATGGTTAAATGCAGTCATGCAAGTGTCAGACTCTGGAACTCAAGATTCACAAATAGCGAATATAGTTCCACTTCTGGTATTCTAATTTCTTACGAATTCCTGAAGTGAAACCAGTCAAGTATTTATACTTTTTAAGAAATAATAATCAAAACTTAATTTTAAACAAATAATATTAATTAATAATATAATCTAAATATAATTAAAACATAGCATTGCAATAACTTAAACATCACGATTTTCTTGCAAAATTTACTGCTTTGAAAATAAATTTCAAATAAAGCTTTTGAATTTTGTGCATTCTAGAATAATTTAAATATTCTTGAACTAATAATGCTCTTGTTGAATATATGTTGCTATATTTTGTAACTACTATTCTTATTTCTCACTCTATAATCATAATTGTTACATAGCAGACTTATTTTCTATTTATGAGAGTAAACAGATTCTGATTCGATACATATTACATTTGTATTCATATCAGTTTAAATTGTATTGTTAATAATTCTGACAATATATTACAAAGAAAACTGTTTTGAAAAAACATAAAAAAGTTATGTTAAGTACTAATTTTTATATGCCAAATTAAAATTTTGAAAGTTAATAATATTATGAAGTAATTTTGAATTGACGATATAAACAGTATGTTGTGATGTGATGCACTGTGGCTTCTCTTTTATCCGTCAGGAATCTCTCAGCCACTATGCCAGAGAAACCTGCTAGCCACTTTCCCTTTCAATTCCCCACCCTATGTTTTTCCCATATTCTTCACTGGCCTGCTTTATTCCATTGCAACAACATAATCTTTGTCAACTCATGGTCTTTATATCTAAATCCCTCTTATCTTTTCTCAAACCCAGCATAAAAACCAAGAACCTACTTTCTGTATAATCAGTTTGTTTATACTTATTTTTTCACAACTTCATTATTTGTACCCTTTTTGCTTGCAGGCATTTACATTCAATTAACAGATGCCTAATATTTTCTGTCTTCTTTACATAACTTGCAGACTAAATCACCTACATTTCTCCATTTATGTGTATATTCCCTTGTTGTTAACAATCCTGTTCGAGCCTTAAACAGTAAACTACTTTTTTTGCTATTATCATAAATTAACTTGCTCCCAATATTCTGCTTACTTCTATATATATTTAAACTCTTTTTATTCTCCATACTAGTTTTCCATCTTTCCAACTCCCTATTTTTTATTAATACGTCTATTCTTCTATCCCATTCCTTGCTACTATAGCACTCAACAACTCTTCTAACATAATCATCCACCTTTTGTATAAGTATACTGACAAATTTCTTTATCCAAATCTTCTACATACCCTACTACCTTTCTCTCCCATCTTGTTGCCTGTCCTTTACTCATAAGCCAATTAAATACTATTTTGGCTATTTTTTTAGCCATAAATTGCAATCTAGCAAACTCTCCATACAGTATTGCCACTTAGTGCAAGCCTTAGTAATCAACAATTATTAAGGTTTGTACTGGATAGCAATGCTGTATTAAGAGCTTGCTACTGTTTTGACAGCTTGGATAAGCATAAATGATGATCATGTGATGTTTAGAGGCTGTATAATTGAAGATATAATGATTCACTGAGGTAAGTGGCACCACATTTTCATTTTAAGCAAAAAAAAAAAAAGGGTATAGTTTAGAATTTATGAATTAAAATAATTTACCTTTTGCTTTTTTTGTCTGTGTAGATAATTAGTCTGCAGTTATGAAGAGAGATTGAAACTTAAGTATTATATAAAATATGCTATTTATTCATTGTAATGCCTAATATAATTTGATTTCTATCAGTTCATCAAATTTTCAGGATATGCAAATTATGTTTTCACGTTTACAGATAAAACTGGCTAATAAAATTAATTACTATGGAAAGAAGCCCTTATTATTTGCATGTTCATTATTTATAAACTCAGAGATTGGTAGCAAAATAAGTGCCAAAGGTATAAAAATTTAACCCCAAAATTTGATGCTAAATAATTGAGAACTATGTTTTAGTGATAATCAGATTTTTATGAATACTAATCATTTTAATTTAGATCATAAGCAATTTTGCAATATTTTTAAATTTGAATATTATTTTTGATTAATTTAAATTTATTTTAATCCCCCCCCTCCATCTCAACCAACAACTGCTAAACGCAAGGTCAAAAAGCCCTCTATATATTAAGCGACCCCACAGCTATAAACAGAAGAGAAGCTTGCTTCCGCATTTCCAAAAATAGACGTTGTAATCAATTTGCATAAATTTACATAAGGCTTTATTACAAGCATTTCTCAATTGGTTACAAGTAATGATTATGGGAACTTAGACTTCCAGAAAGCGCTCAGATGATTAATTAAGATTATTAATTGCTACACTATATAGCTTCATTACATGTGCGTAAAGCACAATTATAGAGTTTAATTATTTATATACTTCTTTGTTTATTTCCCTTTATTATTGTGTTATATGCATTGTGTATATTCCCATTATTAATTTAATATGCAATCCATAATTGGCCATGTGTTGTTGTTTAGCATTTAAACAAATGAATTGAATTATTATTATAATAATACTTGGTGATAATTTAAAAAAAAAAAAAAAAAATAGATTTATTTAGATATAAACAATGTGAATTTTTAGAAAATGAAAATATTACAATGTTCCTGGAAGATTTTATTGATAAAATTAACACTGCTGTAAGCAATAAAAAATATGTCAGATTAACATTTCTACAACAAAATAAAATTAAAGTTAGAGACCAAACTGTTGTGCCTCTAGATATATGTGCAGTCACATGGATCTTAATAATTTTACCTACACCATTAAAACCGCTGGTCATTAAAATTAGGATATGATCTTTCTTTTAATATACAATACATTCATTAATTATATTGTTTTCTCATTTTAAATTCAGACACCCAATGGAACACTAACCCATAAAACAAGTCCAAATTTAACAGCACAGCTCATATCCTAATTATTTCTCCATCACTTATATATAACTCTCTTTAAATGTATATGTAGATAGGCAATATTAACTCCGTCAATACAAACTAAAATATAATATATATTAAGACTAAAACCTTAAGACCATGCACTTGAAAAACAACAGTAGGGACCTCTACAAATCTTAACACAAGATTTATTTAAAAGACAAAAGCGGCCTACTCTTATCTTCAACCTACTTTTAAATATATAGGACAATCTAAAGAATTTGGATTTGAGAGCATACGGCTATTAAATACCTCATTAATTAAGTCCACAATTTCTATAACACGTTAACATTCATGAAATCTTTCGATTTACAATGAGTCAGTGCTGAGATCTTATGCCTAGAAATCTTTTAAGATAGTATAAAGTTGTAATAATTAAATTTGTAAAACGCATAGTAGAGGTCCTTACTGTCGTTTTTCAAGTGCATGGTCTTAAGGTTATAGCCTTAATACTTTACGTAACAACTATGCGCTTTACAAATTTAATTTTTAAAACTAAAATATAATATCACATATATAGTAAGTACTATACACCAAATATAAACTACATAACCATGTAGCTCAACAATAAAAATTATGTTAAAAGTAAAATTACCGTAAACAAAAAATGACTTATAGTGACTATCTTATACTCATCAGAATGCTAAATTTTGATAGCACATTTTGAAAGTAAAATTATTACTTTTAATATTGAAACCAGTCACTAAACAATTCTCAAGCCTATCAAGATTGATTTTACTTCTATATAAAAAAAAATGTATTACTCATTCTATTTACCGACTTCGTCTTTTCTTTGTCTGTAAGTCACTTGGATTTCCTTGAAAATTGAAATATAAAACAAACAATGTCTCTAGCTTCAAATAGTGCAATTGCTCAAAGAATAGAGAAAGGGAAGGGGGAGGTACTACAATGCAGTTAAAGAATAACATGGGATTGTTTTCTGTAAAATAAAATTTCACAACTATCTTTTGTTTAAGATTGCATGCATTGTTACGAGAAAGAATTCAAAAATACAGTCATTATCGTCATTTTTAACAATTATTGATTCACTAAAGGATGCTCTCTTCAAGTTGAATACATTAATTAAAGTTAATAATTAATTTTAAAAAATATAGTATTTAGATGTTTATCCTAATATTGTTAAAAGGAGGTTGCCTTGACAACAGATTGAGATTGTTGTTGAAATTTGTCTAAATGTTGGCTGATTTTAATGATTAATTTATAAATCAATTTTTACTTTTTTTTTTGTTTGTATTGTTTTATAATTATTACAATTATTTACTGATTTTTTTTTTTTTTCAGCGATAGGAAAATTTGATGAACAACCTCACAACATGCAAGTATTTCCTGGCCAAATAGCTAGGTTTGCTTGTTCTATTTCATCAATACCCGCTGCTACAATCTCCTGGTACAAGGATGACCAACAGTTAGTTTTAGATCGTTCTCGCATGCTGGTATTACCAAGTGGTGCCCTGGAAATTGATCTTGTCCAAAGTACTGACATGGGAATATACAAGTGCAGAGCTGAAAATATTGCTTCTTCAAAATTTAGTGAAGTCGCTACTCTAACAGTCAGCTTAGACTATGGTAAGTATAAATTTGTTTATTTTTTATAATTGTAATTCTAAGGCAGTGTGTAACTTGCTTGCACTGAATGGTACTTATGTATATAAGTAGAGGGATTTGAACTCAGTCTATTTATCCTCCACCCCATCTCAAGCAACTGATACACATAGCCACACCCCTGTGAATAAGATACATGATACACAATATATGTATCTCGTGCAGAATCAGCACTCATCTGGCCCAACTGATGAGTGCTGATTCAGGCTGAAATACATACATTGAGGGTTATTTATGTTTTTTTATGTCTGTGTTTATGTGAATGGGTTGCTTGAGATGGAGTGAAGGAAGAATAGACGAGTTTTTATGTTTACTGTAATTTTGAGAAAGTTTGGTAATATTATCTTCAAATTTGATTACTGTATTAATGAAGTAATCCAGTAATGCTCTTACGTTTCAATAATTATATTTGTTTTTATTAGATTAATGAAATTATTATTTTTGTTTTTTATTTTTTTAAATTAACTAATTGATTAAATTCTAAATTTGACCTAGTCAGGAAGTTTGACATGAAAAGATGAATTATTGCTTAAGAGATTATTTTTTTATTTTCCAATTTGTTCATTGATTGCTTAATAAACTTTATTTGAACAGTATTTAACAGAGTTTAAAAACACTATTTATCTGTGTATGCTTTTATAAATAATTTCAATAATCTAAACATGCTTAAGAACACCAAACATTACCTTATGAGATCAAAAGTATTCTTTCAGTATTATATACAAAGTTTGCCCATCTAAATACCCAATTCAAGACCAATTACATTTTAAAGCATGAAAAAATAATATATTTTCTTTTGTTGTATGTTTACATAGTGTGTCCCAGTGAGAAGGTGGTTGGTTTGCTCTACAAACTGCCATCAACGCCATCTCTAAATCAGTGCATTTGTTACATAGCAACATAGTTCACCTATTACCATAGGTGTCTCTATAATATGAGTTACAACATGAAATGTAACAGTGTATTTCATAGCTTAACCTATGAAGGAATAACATGGTAGCATAGAATTTTGATTTTTAATTGAACAAAACTGCTGCTAAAACATGTGAAATGATTCAGTCTGTTTATGGAAATAGTCATAAGTCACAACAACATTTTCAAATGGTTTGAAAGATCTACAGGAAATAACACTGAGATCAGCTATTATGGTTAAGTAAAGAGCTATTGGAAAAAACAAGCCTGCAAATCTTTTCTTTCCAAAATATATAACATCTCATTCATTCATATAATCACATTATACACATTCTAATGTAATATCTACAACTTGGCCTATTTGGGGGAATAAATAATCTTTTGCCTAAGTCCTCAATAGATTTGATCAGGAGAGAACCTCTGCAATAGGTAGAATTTTTAGAATAAATAATTGAAAAATAAGTACACATTTTAAATATTATATACATGCACATAAAGTGTGTGTGTGTAATTATATATAAGATATTGAAAAAAACAAAAGGCTGTTTTAAAGTAATGTACATTTAGGCTATAACCTTAAAACTATGCACCTGAAAAAACAACAATAGAGACCTTTGCATATCTTGTTTTAGATACATAGTTTTAAGGTTATAGCCTTAATGTATATTATTTTAAAGTAATGAGCATGTGCTTTACAAATATAATTATTACAAAAGGCTGTTTTATAAGTGTCAAATTGGCAAATCCTTTTTTCTATAAAGATTAAATATCAAAAATGGAACATAATTCTGATTGAAGGATTGCATCTCAACATACTTGATATATATATATAATAATTAGAAGATTTTCATAAGCTGTAAGTATAAATATTGAAAACTTTAATGAGATATTCCAAGCATTAAATTCAACTGTGATGTAACTAAGCACACAACCAATTAAAAACTGGAGTGGCCACTCCCCATGGGCTGAGATTAGTAAACTGCAGCTTGCAAGCCACATATTCTTCAAATTACGGACACAGTTTTTAATTTCTTATAAGCTTATTTACATACAACACAGCTGAACTCAAAGTAAAAAAAAATGTATAGATTATCTCAATAGAAAATTTTAATATTTACATATATATCATCATTTTCAACTATTATCAATCCACTGCAGGATAAAGATCTCTCCAAGTTCAATCCATCTTCTCTTATCTTTAGCTTTTCTTTTCCACATCACTCCTGCACACTGCCTTATGTCATCCATCCATCTCATATGTGGTCTCTTTCTGGGTCTTTTACAATCTCTTGGAATTCGGTTTAAGATTTCAATTGTCCATCTATTATCATCTCTTCTAACAGTATGTCCAGACCAACTCCATTTCAGTCTTTTAATATATATATATATATATATATATATATATATATATATATATATATATATATATATATATATATACAGTACCTTTAATTTATGCACTTGAAATGTTTTATTAATTGTTGATCTTAAATAGCTTTATAACTTTTTTATTTATTATTATTTACTCGTCATCATTATTTTCAATCATTATCAATCCATTGCATGATAAAGGTCTTTTCAAGTTCAATCCATCTTCTCCAGAAAAAGGTTTCTCCAAGTTTAATCCATCTTCTCCAATTTCCAGCCTGTTTTCACCATACCACCCCAGCACATTTTCTTATTTCATTCATCTATCTCACATGTAGTCAGTTTCTAGGTCTTTTACAATCTCTTATCTAGTTTAAGATTTTAATTGTCCATCTATTATCATCTCTTCTGGCAATATGCCCAGCCCAACTCCATTTTCAGTCTCTTAATTCATTTAATAATATCAGTAACACCTGTTTGTTGTTTCACCCATGTATTTTATTTTAGTTATGTTTTTTACATAGCAGTCTTTTTCTTTTACTTTGCATTTATGTTATGTCATAAGCTTCAATTGTAAATGTACATACATTATATTTTACACTTTGGATATGTTTAAGACACCTGTAGAAAATTGAAAAATGAATAATATTGGATCAGATGTACTTAGCATGAGAATTTACTTGCTATGCTTGGTTTAATGCAGACAGACTGCAGTATACAATTCTCCAATTGATTCCAGTTTTGACACTTTGTAGTGCTCTATCTTCTTATGAACTCATCTATGTTTTTTTATTTCTTTTATGATGCTTTTTTTACAACCTAATATGATAGTTTTGATTGCCCCAGCAATCTTCGTCAGAACTATAACAAACATAATACAAATAGATTAATATAAATATACATGAACATATAATACAAATGCATGAATATAAATATATATGAACATGTATATATATATATAAAATGCAAAATTTTATGTTCCTGTATATTCATATTTGTTATAATTCTGAAGAAGATTGCTGGGGAAATCGAAACTGCCATATTAGGTTGTAAAAAAGCATTGTAAAAATAGAAAAGAACATAGATGATATTAATATTATATGGATTTGGAAATGTAATATGAAAAACAAAGTTATAATCCTTATGAACTCCTGAGCAATAAAGTTATTCGATCCTGCTCTTCAGTAGAAAGCACCCTCAGGTACATATGGGTGCATTTTTAAACTGATCTAGTTGTTCAATCTATCTCTAAATAAAGCAATATGATCAAAAAAAATCTAGTATTAAATTTTTAGTTAAACTGAGCAAAGGTATTTCTAATAGTTGAAGATGGCAGCTACAGCAACAGAAAAAGGAAGACAAGGAAAGGAAAATGCTAATGTCATGACTGCCAAAATGTAAACCAAGAACTAAAAAAAAATTTGAGAAAACAAATGAACTTTTTTTAAAAAAAAAATAATGTAATGAATTTATTAAAAGGATGGTAGTTAAGAAGAATTACAATTGTCAAAGAAATGTTAAACAAAGTCACACAATCTTCTCACTAAGTAATCATGAAAGGAAATAAGATTTTAAACAATCTTAAGTATCTAAAAGATCTAAACCTATTAACGTTTTTGTAATGCATAACATTCAAAAAAGTCACCCTGCCGACATTATAAATTACTGATGTTTAGCATATTAAGTATCTTACCTTCATCACATGATCACCATTCTTTATGGATACATTGATTATTCTGGCTTGCACTGAGTGGTGCTACTATATGGAGAGTTTTACCTCTATCTTATATTCATTGGTAAATATAGCCTTAAATATTCTTGTTCCTCTCACATCTGAATATCTTTGTGAATCTGCATTTTATTGCTAAACATGACAGCAGTTTTGGAATTTAAATTAGTATTTCTGCTCACCTAAGATAAATTTAAGAGGAATTTTTTTGAAATTTTGGTTGATTGTAATATCTTCTGGTAGAGTTTTCCTGATGAGCATTCCTTGTGAAAATTCCATTGTAGTTACTGCCCCCTCTCTTCCAAAGAATTGACAAGTGGATTATTGTATTATTAAGACAACACATTATATTCTTTATTATATTGTGTTATTTACTTAACATGAACTTTTTTTAGACAGCTTAATTATTAATTAGATATAAGGAAATATGTAGAGAATCCAACTAGAATGTAGAATCACTAATGATCTTACATCCTTCAATTCTGGTACTATGGCCACAGATTTGGCACACATTAGCTACGTGTTTCATGAATTATATTGTTTACATCTGCAAAATTAGTGACTATCATGTTCTACTTATGAAATAGATGGATGCAATGATCATAGGTTGTTCTGAATCAGTTGAAGATAATCCAGTCACATCTAAGGAGTTCAGATCCATTTGGTTTTATTGTAGCATCTGAAAAAATAAATTTATTTGGAGCCTCATAAGCATTTCATTTTTGCAGTACAATTCTTCACTTGTGTCCTCTTCATTATATCCAAATGGGAGATCTTGATGTGAGCTGACTTTATAGATGGAGCAACACAACCTTATGTACTACCAGCAATTTTTATAAAGTAGCAAACTCCAAACAGTAGTGCCACCCAGTGCAAGTCTTAGTAATCAATTAAATGCAAGAAGGTTTGTGCATAAAATCCTTATCTAATGCCTACTTGTGAGTAGGTACTAGATAGGGATTTTATGCACACATCTTCTTGCTTCCATTGATTACTAAGGCTTGCATTGGGTGGCACTACTGTATGGAGAGTTTGATATTGTTTTAACAGCTTGTGTAAGAATAGGATCTGGTGGTCATGTGATGTTATATTGATTTTACAGAAATGTAGTCTCCTGATTAATGATGTGTCCTCAGGCTACATAATCGATGATGATGATGAAGAATTAAGTTTAAAAATTGCAGTTGATTCGACTTTTGTGTTATAAATTGTCTGTTAGTGCAAATATTCAGCTTTTAAAGAAAACTTCACATCTGCTCCGGCGGAATCCCCGTCTTCCTGATGCCATTATTAAAGGGAAATTGAGAACAATCGAATGCAAGTCAAAAATTAAATTTTTTAAAACTAATTTAATTGAAATTTATGAATCCATTAAAGTTTCACAAATTATTCTGTTTCTTTCGGATCTAAAAAGATTAAAAAAAAAAATAGGAAGGGAAGATTCTTAATTAATTTATCAGAACTTTCTTTATTTCTTTAGACTTTTTTTAATAAAAAACGAGTTTGGGAGGGGGGGGGGTATTAAATTGAAAAATAATCTTTTTAATTTTTAATGGTTTGCGATTGAAAAAATGAAAGAAAAAATGGGAAATCATAAATATAAGTGAATTATATCATTAACTTGTGGTAAATTGATTTTTAAAAAATGGCAAAAACGAATCAGTAAATATTTTGTGTTTCATTCAACTTTGGTTCGAAGTTTTAAATATCTCCCTTTTGTTATTGTCTTCATCGTCTGTTTATTGTATGTAGATATAAATACAAAATAGTTATATATACTTTTCTTTTTTATTTTACATATAACATCTCCCACCAATAGAATATAAATTAATAAAAAAAATTGTAAAAAACAGTAAGACATCCATCTAAATACTCAAATCCAAAATTGTACGCTAATAAGTAGTCTGGGGATATTTGGATAAGACAGCATCGGATAAGGATTTATTAAGCACTACCCCATGGCATTTATTGATTGCTAAAGTTACACTAGGTGGCATAACTGCGGTAAAAATAAATTTGATTTATAAAGAATATACTTCGGAAAACTTATAAAGAGGAGAGGGGTTAAGTTGCGGTGTCATCAGAAAGAAGAATGGGTGGGATGTAAGAAATAAGCAAAGGGTAGCTGATTTGGATATAAATGTAGATGTGGAGATGAAATGGGTCTGTAAAATTAATGGTAAACAAGTTATTTATAAATGTAATGGAGAAGAAAAAGTCAAAAGAATTTATAAAAGAGTAGTTAGGAAAGAAGAAATTGTTAAAATTGGATATTTGAATATGCAAAATGGTAGAAGAACAGAAAAATGGTTGGAATTAAAGCAGCTAAAAATGAAGAGCTTGAGGTATTAGGAGTAGAGGTAATACATCTAAGAGAAAAAGAATGTATTCGGGAAGACTTGATATGGCCAGGGTATAAATAAAAAAGAAAAAGGAAAAAAAGGGATGGTGGTATAGGAGTTATGTCAAATAATATTTAAATACTGTTAAATGTCAAGAACATTTGTGGTTTGAGATAAGATTAAGAACACAAGAATGGATGGTAGCTATAGTGTATATAGCTACTGAAGATAGTCCAAACTATAATGGAATGGAATAGTAGCATATATGAATGCTTAGTTATGGATTTAAAAAGGGGGGAAGAGAATAATGGCTATAGGGGATATGAATGGGCATATTGAAGAAATTGATGATGTAGATAACAAGAATGGACAGCTTTTGAAGAATTTTTGGCAGAGAATGAATTTGAGCATTGGAAATTTGTCAAATATTTATGAGGGACAATACACATGATCTAGAAATAATATATTTTACACAATAGATTATATATTAGTAGAGAAAGAGGGAATGAATAAAGTACAGAAAATTAGAGGGTTTGATAATGAAGAGAAAGTATGTAATAGTGATGGTAATTTCTTTGTAATAGAAATGGTTAGTAATGTAATGGAAAATAGTAATGAAAGTAGAAAGGATAGTGAAAGATGTGGATAGAGAGTCCATTAGAGGGAGCCAAGGACTCCAGTTGACTGTTATTGGCTCCCTGTTTTAGTTCCATTTTTCCTAGTTTAGGAAATTAAATGTCTCTAAAATTATTCCTATTTAAAAGAGTAGCTTCTTGGCTCTCTTTTCAGATATAAATTATCTCTTCAGATGATCACAACATTTGATTATCACCAACAGTAAATCATATCATGGATAAAGGCAGCAAAATATTACAATCAAAATTCAATCAGTCATTTTAACTTTTACATTGCACTATATAAATCAACAGTTACTTTCTAGAACTTTGAATTGACTTTCGAATACCATTCATATTTGAATTCTGGATAAATCATCCTGAATTGTAACATTGGATTGCTATCAGCAGTTAATCAGCTCATGGATTAATGCAACCAAAACAATACTGTCTAATCGCAATTTGTCATTTTAATTTCTACATTACACTATGTAAATTAACAGTTGCCTCGTTGATTTTTAAATTGATGGTTGTACAGCATATAATATAGGTGTGTATTTCCCATATATATATTACAGCGTTATTAATTGTGGTTTTAACGCTCTTGTTTCAAACCGAGTAATTTTCATCTTCATATATTTTTTCTCTCAAAATGCTATTCATTTTTGAATTGTAGACTTTATAAATCATCTTTAATTGTAGCATTTGATTATCACCAACAGTAAATCATATCATGGATAAAGGCAGAAAAATATTACAGTCAAAATTCAATCAGTCATTTTAATTTCTATATTGCACTATATAAATCAACAGTTGCTTTCTAGAACTTTGAATTGACTTTCAAATGCCATTCATATTTGAATTCTGGGATTGATAAATCATCCTGAATTGTAACATTAGATTACTATCAACAGTTAATCAGCTTATGGATTAATGCAACCAAAACAATACTGTCTAATTGCGATTTGTTATTTTAAGTTCTACATTACACTATATAAATTAACAGTTGCCTTGCTGATCTTTGAATTGATGGTTATATAGCATATAATATGTGTGTATTTTTTATGTATAAAAGTTCTTGATTTTTATAACAAGAGGAAAACTTAGTTGCCAGCCATTGAAAGGTCTGGTGATTTTTGCTGTGATTTATGTTGAGATTGGGGCGGGTGTTTCACTCATCCTTCCCACCAGGATGGGTGAGTCTTGTAGTTGGGAGGGTTCTGGGGCCTTGAGCTCCAGCTGGGTTGTGAATGCTTTGGGGATCTTACTGCCATTGACCTTCTCATTTTGGTGGGGGATGATGCGTTTCATTGGCAGGAAGGGTGTTGAAGGATGATCCCTAAATGTGAAATACACTGTCACTATTCATGTCATAATTTGTGATTCAGATCTTATCCCATCTTAAAATTTTTGTGGTGAATAAATGATGATACCATGTAATATGTGCATTGATTAGAGATGGTGCTGTAGGCTACTTGGAGAGAGTATGTATTATGAAATTAAATATTAAATATTAATATAGTCATTTGTAACTCTGGAAATTTGTATTACATTAGTTAATAGTGGGGTAGATACATTATTAAGACATAGAATTATAATATATAGATTGTGCTTTATTATTCCAAACTTCACAAATTTGAAACCATCTACTTTTTGAGTACTTTTAGATTAATTAACAAAATATCACAAAAATATATACAAAGACTATAATTACTCAGAAAAAGTTGATTTGTTTTTTAAATGAACATGACATATAAAAACAAAAGTGCTGTTTCTACTAAAAGTTTATTTTCAGTAGAAATGGAAACAAGGAAAAAATATAGCATTTTGATATCAAGCTGTTACTCTGTCAGCCATATTAAAAGAAAAAATTCCTAATCAGTTTTAGTTTCTATAATAGATTTTTATAAAAAAGTTAAAATTATTCTTTAGCTATGCATAATATCCAAGAGTAAAAAATTTGTGATTTTATACTAAAAATTTATTTTCAGTTTTAAGGGGAAATAGAAAAAATATGGTAGTAATATTTAATGTCAAGACACTATTGTAACAGCTATATTACAAGCTAAATCATGTGATCAGAAATTGCTATCTGTAATAACCTAGTAGTTTATTTTTAATTGCTTCTCAACTAGTAGCATATTTTGAGACATTGTAAAGGTGCAGCTAATGCTTGAATTTTTTTTGACATTTCACAGTTATCTAAAATGTTCACGTGACAGTTCCACTTTTTTTTTTGTGGTAGAAATTCCAAACTAAAATTATTAATTAAAAAAAAAATCTGAATATATCAGTATTACACAGATATTATATAAATTTCCAAATTAAAAAAAAAAAAGCTGTCAATTTTCTGATTGGTTGTATCATAATGTAAAGAAATCAACAACATCATTGATTGGTGGAATATTTGGCTTTGGATTTTTGGGAATGTGCTTTTTTTCTTTAATAATCCGAAAAGAAAAATTGTAATTTTCAATTATTTATTTATGCAATATATTTGTAAAATATTTATTTAAATAAAAAAAAATATTGATTATAATTATTGTTTTTAAGAAGGCAAATTGTTAAAACTGTAAGTATGATAAAATGGAAGTTATGATTATTTTTTATTTAAAAAAAAATTCTTTCATAAATGCCAACAAAGAAATTTTTTATGAAATTTTAATTAGTATAATTTTAGATTTTAAAACATTTTATGTGATTTACGTTGTGTCAATTAAAATTTGTTTTCATTTTAAAAATGGAATTCAAATAAATATTTCATTAAATAATTTATTATAAATAAGTGACGGTTACAATCCAATATGAAAAAAATTGTTGTTATCATTACGTATTCATTTTAGTACTTTTATTTTTCTATTTTGCAAAGTTTAAATATTAGCTTTTAGAATGTCTTTTGTTTGTAAACTTATATTTGTAATAAATAATATAAAGATTAATTAAAATATAGAATGATGATTTAATCGGAAAATAAAATGTTGCAAATATGATGAAACTGCCGCTAGATCTCATTAAATGAGTGGAGTTATTAGTCAATAAATTAGAACTTCTTGTTAAAATGTGTGAAATTCACAACCATGTATAATACCCAAAAACAAAAACATTGCCATTCAGCACCAACAGTTCTTTAAAAAAAAAATTGATGCATAGTGACACTTAGTGGCTTTTAATAATATGTTATGATGTCAATCAGATTGCATTGAAAATTATGCAGTCAGCATTTAATATTCATAACACTTTTATAAAGAAATTAAATTTAATCTTAAGCTGTGTGAAATTTGCATCTCATGTAATCATCAAAAACAAAAAAAATTTCGATTCTTTGCAAAAATTAATTTTCCAAAAAAAAAAAAAAAGTTGAATTCATATTGTACCAGTTTTAACATATGTACAACTCTTTGTTAATTTGATATAGCTGTGTTCAATTTTTTTTTTAAATAAAAAAATGAATTATTAAAACATTACATAAGTTTATTAATTACTCATCATCATCTGTCTAGAAAGTACAGAAGCAAAAAAGTTTGCAATTGTACAACACAAAAATATGATTTCAAGAATTAAAAGTTATATAAATTTAAAATATTAGAATTACTATTAACTTTTATAACTGAAATACAGGCTTATTATATACCTGTATCAATATATGTAATATATAGGGTATATGAGTACAGACTTTCACATGACCCACCACTCACCACTCTATCTCTTATCGCTGATACACTTGAACACATATATGTCGAAAAGATAATCACCAATAGACATATTTCATGCTAAACCAGCATCTCTACACATATATACAATAATTGCTCAGATATATATTAAGATAGCCAATCTTCACACTTTAATGGACAGGCTTCAATCCACTCCACACTCCAACTCTTCAACCGTCCATGGAACACTCAAAGGCCACCCTGAGGCCAAGATTCTTGTCACACCCATGTTGACTTAAAGTCAATCTGAGGTGTTCTATCATCAGATTTTCAATCGGATGGACGGTTGAAGAGTTGGAGTGTGGAGTGAATTGAAGCCCGTCCATTAAAGTATGAAGATTGGCTATTTTAATATATATCGGAGCACTTATTGCATATATGTGTAGAGATAATAATCTGGACGAACTGATGATTGCTGGTTTAGCATGAAATACCAGTATTGATGATTATTTATCTTTTCGACATATATGTATTCAAGTGTATCAGTGATATGAGATAGAGTGGTGAGTGGTAGGTCATGTGAAAGTCTGTGCTCATATATATTAATTTTTATATTATTTTAAAAATATATAGTCAAGTGGAGAAAACAGTTGTTTTTTTCACAAACCCATACACCACATCCAATGAAATTCTATTCGTACTTCTTCTGTACAAAAAATATTTGGTTACCTTAATTATATTACTATAATGGTTAAATATTCAATACAATTTATTTGTCCATAATGTTGTCACAATTACGTAAATAAATAATCAATTAAAACAAGATATAATTAATTGATTATTTGGATCGTACAGTAAAATATTTTGAGAAGGTCTTAATGGAGGTGAAAACCAGTTTGATAAATATTATAATATAGTTATTAAGAGTTGTTTATTTCAATCTTAGTTTGATTGATTATTTACTTATATATATTGGATTATTTCCATCGTCTAACAAAGGTTGGAATTTTTCTAAAGTTATTTAACAATTAGTATTTAAACTTTTTAAATACATTCATCTGCTGGTTTTAGCAAACAAAGTAGTACATTTCTAATGCTAAAACTTTTTACTAATTCTCAATTATTAAACCATTCGATTTTTTTTTTTAGTTATATAAGCACACATTTAAAACTATCCTTCCTTCTGAATGAACATTAAGCATAATAAAATGTCTGTCAGTTATTAGAACAACTTTTTAAAAAAATCTAACAGCTTATGTTCGTCATATTTTTATTTTATAGTTTTTTTTAATTTTAAAAACTTTCACCATCAAATAACTTTGCAATATTTATTATAGATAAGATTACAGGAAGCTTATTAATCAAAATAAACTGTTTTGAAACATTAAAAACAGTTTGCACATTCTATATATTTGCCAGCATAAGATTATAAAATGTTAAATAATATATAAATAAACAAAACTTTATCAAATAAGCTCATTCATTATACAAAAAAACATTTTTTTCCTCTATAAAAAAAAAACCAACTTGAATTCTTTAATTATGTATTATTATTTTAAAAGAGATGAAACCACAATCTTCTACATATTGCTTATTAATGTGAGCACTAACAGATAATCTCGATGCATATTAAAAGCTACTAACTTTTTTTTCTAATGACTACAACTATAAATTTAATGAATAATATTTCTGTAGGTCATTTTTACTACAACACCCTCACGCTAGATAGGGACTGATTTCTATCTGCTTCTTAACACCTTGTGGAGGGTTGTAATCATAAACATATGACCCAAGATGTGTGATCCCAAAGATGCATATTTTATGCTGAACAAGCATTCATCCCTTGGCACAGATCACAATATTTTACACATATCTTTATCATAGTTCTCGATATATAGATAGCCAATTACTACAGCTTAATTGATCTGGGCCAATTGATGATTACTGGTTCAGCATGAAATGTGCATCTTGGGAGATATACATCTTTTACATGTCTTTGGTCATATATTGATGATTACATCTGACCACAAGGTGTGATATGTGAACAGACACCAGTCCCTATCATGTATGAGAATGGTGTAGCAAAAATTACCCTACAGAAATATTCATTAGGTGGATAATCTTTAATCTAATGAATGACAAATAAAAAATTATTAATATAATTCCATTAAATGGTTTGCATCAAAGTTGTCAGAGCAGTAAGCTTAACATTTATCAATTAAACTGTAGTAATTGGATATCTACATAGATTGTACAATAATAAACATATGTGTATTGTGATCTGGGACAACTGATGAGTGCTGGTTCAACATAAAATGTGCATCTTGGGGATTATACACATTGGTCATATGTTTATAATTACATCCCTGCACAAGGTGTTAAAAGCAGATAGAAACCAGTCTCTATCTTGTGTGAGAATGGTGTAGTGGAAATTACACTACAGAAATATTATTCAAGTAGATAATCTTTAGTCTAAAGAATGATTAATAAAAGTTATTAATCTATACCTATGTGTTTAAAATATAAGAGCTTTAATTGCAGTTTCTAAATATAGTATTTAATATATATCAACACAAAGATGTTAATTTCTGTTCAAGATGTATCTATAAAGTTTTTCCACGTTGATTTCAATTTTAAAGCAATGCAAATTGTGATGGATAAGTAGGCTTTTAATAAGACTAGAAGATTACTCTTTGACTCCATGAAATTAGAACTAAAACTTGCTATACTTAGACAACTATAAAATATAATAAAAAAATGATTGGAGATTTCTAGAAATGTGGATTTAAAAAACTATGTAAATTAAGATTAGATTAAAGTTAAAAATACATATTTGTTGAAAAAATAAAGAAAGATCATTTACTAGAGAAATAGAGGAGGAATTGGAATGGACAAATACTTATAATCATAAACATTATGAAAGTCATATTGGAAAATACTGTGAAAGATGAGAGGAAAAGATATAGAAGAAAAAAATTCAACAATCACTTTACAAAGAAGGGAGAATACTTAACATGCAATATTCACCTCTTAGAAGATGTCAGTTGATGAAAATGTTTCATTAGAAGGTTACTTGCCTAGAAACTTATTACTCCATAAACCTGCTTCACAAAACAATCTTGCCAACATATATATTTTAATACATTTTTTAGTATTTTTGTAGAATCTGTAATATGGAAGTTTTCTAGGCATATTTGTTATCCATTTCACAGACAATATGCCTATTTTATTTAATATTTACGTTTAGTTTTTTATTAATATGATAAATTATAAAAAAAATACACAAAGCTACAAATGATTGTAACTAAATCACATTTAATATAAGTACAAAATAAAGATGATGGAATGTGCATTACAAACATGGGTTCTTCATGTCGGTGGGCAGAATTTTTAATAGCATGGGTACTTTTGTAAAATCTATAATACAGAAGATCAACAGGCACTGCATTCTCATCTGTCATTGGAATTTTAATCATTTTGGGTAAATTTCCACACAACAAAACTAAAGTACAAAGTCAACAAAAATATTATGAGATGATTAGATGGTGCCAATTGGTATCAGTCTATGCTCTTCGTTTAGTCTTAAAATTTTAAATTTCAATACTGTTATTGGAAAATTTTATAATCGGAGTGGTGGTAGTCTAAAGGTAAGCTCTTTTTACCTGTTTATTTGAATAAACAACAAAATGAGCAGTATATACAACTTCCTAGAACAGGGAAAACTCAGGTCTAGTCTGATCGCATGGTGATTTAAACGTTAGGCAACGTCTAACTAATGTTAGCACAAGCCCTCAGATCAAGCTTCAAGCTCTTACAATAATTCTAGATCACAGAATATAGATCAGGATGATTTTATCATACAAAAAAAGGCTGTTAAAAGTGTCCAAAGGAAAACAGAAGTTAAATTAGATCACAAGCAAAAATCTATTTAGATCATAAGGCCGTATTGACCAATATGATTCAAATTTTAAAAAAATAAACAAAAATATTACGATATACGTAATGAAATGTTGATATACGTAATAAAATGCCATCAAATAATGACAACAATCTTCACTGTGTGTTTAAGTTCGTACGCTATCATATACATAAAAAAGTTATAAATTATATATTGTGAATGAACTTTATAAGGCATTTAGTAATATTTTTTAAAAGTAATTGTAACTTATAATTCATTTTCTTAATATTGTTTAAATTTAACAAGTAGCACATATTTGGTAAAATATTTTTGAAAAAATACATATAAACAGATCTTTGAAGCCCCTAAAGTGAATAATTAAAACAAAAATGCCTGGTAAACTTCTCTATTACAGGTTTTAGAAAAGTATGTATTTTTCGAATCCATTGAACTATTACAAATATATACTAAAAATTCTTTGTATCACATAAGAAATGGTGCATAAGCCTCGCTTCGAACATAAATAAAAATTGCCATTACGCAACATTAACCTCAAACCAAGATTTCGATGAACATGTGAGGGCTAACTGTTGAATGCTGGTTCAGCATAAAATGCATCTTAAGGGGAGAGGGTCATTTGCATTTTCCAGATGTCTTTATTCATTTGATTCAACTATGCATGATAAAATGAAAATTATAGATATTGCGTTCATCGCATACTCATTACGATTTTCTTATTGATAAAAATATCAAATTTGTCTGCAGTTAGTGTATAAATGATATTACTGAAATATACCTTTGTTATCTAATGTAGAACCTATTTGCCAAAACAGGTAAGTTGATGAGTTCAAAACATTAGGATGTAAATAGTTATACATATTCTGCTGTCAGATGAATATATGGAATCCATCTAGAGCTCTACATTGATGAAGATCAATAGTTATAAGTATGACATTACTATATAGCATCTATGACTCTCATCTTTACCTAGGTTCTGGAATAAAATGACATAAAATGAATAAGTGCTGACTAAGCAGTTTCTATCCTGAGTGGTTTTATATAAAGGTAAAGTTTCAAATTCTGGAATACTTCTTCAGATCGATACCAGTATTGGCACTTTTGACATTGCAATAACTGACTAGTTAGCTTTCATTATACAAGATAGATTCCACTGCCTTTTGGGTTGAAAGAATAGGTGGATTTATTCTATTCTTTCACAAAGACTTTATCTTGTATTGGAAAATGAGAGTATTCATTTATTGTTAAGATCCTCAAAGTGCATGTGCATTAGCTTAAAAAGCTGATTATTAGTTTATTACAAATCAAATATTATTAATGTAACAAATAGAATACTTATATTTATAAATAGAAGTCCTTAAGAAAATTTCTAGGCAATCAAAACCACTAATAGTGGGTTGTAAAAAAGGATTGTAAAAAATAATAAAGAACATAAATGATATTAATATTATATGGATTTGGCAAAGCCATAAGTAAGATAAAGTTATAATACTTCAAATAGAATAATAAAATAATTGGAAATGTATTTGTAGATTAAATATTTAATAATAAACAAATAAATCTTATAGTATCACAGTAGTTTTAGAACATAAAAGGATATTTGGCCATGATTTTAAAGCTAAAGAAATTCAGGTGGCTTTCGCAAAAACATAATGAAAGGAAATGTAAAATTAAAGAACTATGGTTCATTAAAAATATGGACTCGGTAAAGAAAAGAAAATCTAACACTGTACAACTGACTGCATTTTGTAAAATGCGTACTTAAATGTATAATTTTGAATTTCTGTTTTTATTTTGAATATAACATTATAATGTTTTGAAGAGATTCTTGTCGCCAAAAGTAAATTAAAAGTTATATTTAATGCTTTCAATATTTTTCTTCCTATATAAAAGAGTATATTAGTATTATTTTTAATTTTCATTGATGTAATTTTTTTTCCATATGTCATAGCATCAGCCGAGATGCGAACCCCCAACCGTCTGCAACCAACTACTTGCTTGCAAGGTGGCTGTGATGACCTCTCGGCTAACAACGCTTGACTTCATTGATGTATTTTATCAATTTAATTTGAACATTGAGAAACTGCAAATTCAGATTCAGATTCAAAGCAGTAATAATGTTCAAGCATTCAAGTTTACCATAAATGGCAGACTTACATAAGCCAAAATAAATCACCTTATATTATGAAAGATAAAAAATTCAGTATGGTCATTGGTAATTAACAATCGAAACATCACATGATCACAATATCTAGGTGCAGTCCTCAAATCCAAGGCTGACTCACTGATGAAAGCCAAAGCTAGAAACTAGTCTGGGGATGTTGGATGAGTATCACTAGATAGGGATTTTATGCACAAAACTTCCAGCATCCATTAATTATGAAAGCTTGCACTTGGTGGCACTACTGTATGGTGAGTTTGGGACTCTTGTTGACATTAGTAATTCAAATTAAGATTTTAACAAAGAAATAGCACAGGCGATGTGATCACACCGCAAGAGCAAATTTCACTTCTAGTGCCACCTAGTGTAAACTTGAGTAATCAATGATTATTAAAATACACATAATTTTTTTATTCTTAGTATTCAAATCCTTATCCTCAGTTTGGCTTCACTTTTATCAATGAAAGCTAAATTTCAAAGTCAGAAGGAATTCTAGATGGCATGAGGATTGAGAGCTGGTGATTTTCTTATTATTAAAGATAAATAATTGTAGAAAATGTTAATTCCCATATGTTTTAGCTTATAAAAAATTTGAATAGCCGTCATGTTTTAAAATGTTAATTGTTTATAATTCTGATGCACCAGGTGGCTCTTATTCAAATTTTAAAGATTAAAAATATTTTAATTTTTTTAAAAAAAAAAAAAAATTATTTTAATAACTTAAAGATATTATAATACTAGTTAAAAAGAAGTTTTTCAAATTTGTATTTAGTAAAACAAAAGAAAGAAGCCATTGTTTTTAATTGATGTTTGGTTTGTCATATTGATAAGAATTTAATTATTTACAGAATTTTAATGCCTTCGCTAATGTATCATAATCATTTTTATTACACATACAAAAAATGTTTTAATTGATGTTTTCAATAAAGCTAAGATAATTAAAATTCTGCTATAAAAATGAATTTTAATTTACTAAATAATTTTATATCAACATGCAAATTTTTTTAATTAATCCATGAATTTATTCGTAATTTAAATAACAAGAATGTTTTTATATATATTCTAAACTTGTCAGCTCAAATTTTTGTTGCAAGCTAGAAGTGGTTTTGAATATAAAGATTTAATACCATAAGAAAAGACCAAACATGACCATGTTTTTGTCTGAATATTTATGATCATAGGATTTTGTTTGAAAATCTATATTGGACTATATTAAGGTGACCAATCGTATCCTTTTAGGGAGTTTTATACTCCTTGTTCGTGAACTATACTTCTTTTAAAATCTGTACTTCAAAAGTACTCCTTTGCACTCCTAAAAAATATAAAAACTATAATATGTGTGGGAGATGATAACCTGGACCAACTGGTGAGTGCTGGTTTAGCACGAAATACGTATCTTTTCTACATGTGTGTGGTCATGTGTATCAGTTGTATGAGATAGTGTGGATGGTTGAAGAGTGCTTGAAAGTCTGTTTTCAGGTCCCCTATATTTATAACGATTATTGTATGCAACCTTTTATACATTCCTGTGCATTAAGTTATCTATGATACATGTGTACATGATTGTGTGCACACTGTAATGTAGGCTTATCTAGATAATCAAATACTGGATGCATTAAATATGGATACTTTGAAGTCAATATGCTAAAGTTGACCATAAAACACCCTTTTAGGAATTTTTGCATTGTCCATTCAGTTTACATGTCAATTCCAACAAGGATTTGATTTTATAATAATGGATTCAATATCACATCCAGCAAGAGGAAGAATATATTGATTGTTACATGATCAATATTTCTTATGCTAGCACATTACTGTTATTAAAACAGGCAAAACTCTTCATACAGTAGTGCCACTCAGTGCCTTCTGGCATCCATTGATTACTCTGGTTGGCACTGAGTGGCACTACTATATGGAGAGTTTTGCCTGTTTTAATATAATGATTGGTTTTATGATCTTGTCATTGTGGTTTTAAAATTTTATGGAGCCTTTTTTGGATGAAACTGTTTTAATGTCTTAATATTGGGTTTGTTAGGATGTCAAAGTTTTACTTTTGTACAGTAAACTGAGTGAAATAATAGCTCTATGAACAGCTAACTTAATTTTTAAATTGATATTGATAGCACAAAATTATACTGAAACCAAAATGTACTTTAGTATATCCATGTAGACAGTAAAATTAATGTTTACTTAAAATTTTAATAGAATTTGGGGTAATGATGAAGGTAGGAAAGTTATTGTTGCAGTCTGAAAAATGTTAAATCTGCCTCCTCTCCAAGGCATCAAGTCAGGAATTTGTGATTAACAATAATATATATGTAATTAATGCTTCTTTCAGGGTTCAAATGCTAATCAGAAAAAAAAAAAATTCAAATTGTAGTTTAGGGAAAAACTACTGACCTGAGATATAAGTAGCCCAAAGCTGTGTTGCTTTCTTTTACACCATCCAATCAGGACAAAGTTTATTGTTCTAATTACATATTTCACTTTATTATTTCTATATTTTCAAAGTTCATATATGATTTTTTAAAAGCCCAAGTTATTGACTCTTCATACAGAATAAAGATTTAATATTAAAATCAAATGTTAAATGATTACAAAAATTGCCACCAGGAAGAACAAATCAAATATTAAATGATTACAAAAATTGCCTCCAGGGAGAACAAATCAAATGTTGAATGATTACAAAAATTGCCACCAGGGAAAACAAATCAAATATTAAATGATTATAAAAATTGTCACTAGGGAGAACAATTGAAATATTTTCACCAGTTGAAGGGTTAATTTTGAAGAGATTGCTAATCTGATTCTTTATTTGTTTACTTCTCATCTGGGCTTAATGTATTTATTCCTTCACATTTCATATTCATATATATATATTTGCTCTTTTTAATATGGAATAGAACTAGCATTTGATGTTACTTGATTTTTGCAAGAAACCAACCATGCTATAATAAATTAATTCTCTGATGTGGATTTTACACATATCAAAAAAAAAATAATAAAGTTCAAATTAAGTTGTTGTTTAAATTACAATTTTAACTAAGCCTAAATGCACTTGTAAGAAGTTTTTTTTAAGTACTGAATTCTAAAGAAAATCATAATACTGATTCATATGACTGAAAGGTTTTTGCAAAGCTGAAATGTTATTAAAATGTCTGTTACTTGAAGATCTTTTTTCTAGTTTATTACAGTATCTACAATGAGTCGTAGGGTTTGGAAGAAAAGATGAAATAAAAATTTGATAAATTTAGCTGTTGAACTTACTAGAATAATGTTGAATTAATTGTCTTTGATAAATGCATGGTTTACTACAGTGGAAAGTAGTCGATTTTGGAATCAAGATCCATGAATCACATTTTAGCTCTATCATTCTGGAGTTGGAACTTTCTTATGAACTTCAAACCAATAAATCATTTTATTTATTTCTTAAAATGAATAATTGAGATTTTATTTCTTGAGAGTTCATAGAAAGATCAATTGCCAGAAGCATCAGAGATGGAATCGATTCGAAGACTTCATCCTCCAGTGTCTTGCATTTTATGATTGCATTAAAAACCATACAAGGCAAGTTATTTATTATTATTTTAATTGCATTGAGATATATTTGGGATATAAAATAAAATTTTACAAATAATAGGAATTAAGTAGATTTTCATGAAACAAAATTCTTTGAGGATATTGTTAGAGTGGAAGAGACATATTATTGTGTATATGTTATATATATGCAATCAAAATAATCTAAACAATGGTTATAAGGTAAGTAGTGAAAAAGTACAGCAAATTATTCTTGGCCACAATGTTTTTTTTTATTGTTTAGTGTTTTAGTCATACATATTTATATGTAATGATAAATAATCTTAACATTTGAATACAATTTATCCACAGTACTTTAAGCACTTTTTAGCAAAAATCTTTTATTGTACATATATGAACACACAATCTTACATTTCGACTGCTCTGCAGTCTTCTTCAGAGCTATGATATAATAAATAAAATAAAATACATAACTATATAAATAATACCATAAAAAATATAAACAATAAAATAAATTATAACAAAACATAGAAATAAATATAATCAAACCCAAATAAAATAATCCAGTTAATATAAAATAAAATATACAATATAAACTATTCATGTGTATTTCTGACAGTATATTTATTTCAGTTTTATTATGTTTTGTTATATTTTATGTTTATTTTATTGTTTACATTTTTATGGTATTAGTTATGTATTTTATTTTGTTCCTTATATCATAGCTCTGAAGAAGACTGCAGGACAGTCGATAAGTAAGATTGTGATATGCATATATGTGCAATAAAAGGTTTTTGTTAAGAAGTGCTTAAAGTACAGTTAATAAATTTCATTTATATAAGATATTACAGCAAAATAAAGAAAGTGGTGAATTTGGTAATATTTCTGAACTTTTAAATATCTTTTATTGAAGTGGAAGTAAATATCCTCCGCTGAGTTATATGATGTCAAGAAATCACACAAAGACAGATTGATAACAATCCATCTTTAAGCTCTTGTTATATAAGCATAGTTTTTGATATATATGTATAGACACACACGCGCAAGTGAATTGCACTAAATTAGTAAACATTTCTTTAAGCATATAAGATTTTTTATATTCAAAACTTTATAACTAGCAATAAAAATTATATATGTGTACAAAATTGAACCCCCCCCCCCGAATGAAAACACATTTCGTTAATGTTCATCATTAAACTCGCAATTAATCAATCAGTTGATTTTTCTTATACTGACAGCAATAAAATTTTAATTAAAAATTGCATCAAAGGAATGATTAAAATGTTCCGATAGAGTGATATTTTTTTTAAAAAAAGTATCAAGATTACTGAACATTATTCACAAATTACAGACATCAATAACGTTAATTAAACATTAGCATTTAATTTCACGTGGAAGTTAGAGAAAATTTTAACTAATTTTTTTCTTTAAGGTTTTTTTTTTTGACTGTTTAAAAATTTTCAATATTAAAATCAAATCTACGAGACTCTTATTGTAACTACATAGCACACGATATACACTTTGGCTTTTTTAGCTATCTATTACTTTATTCAATGTGTCACTTTTTAAGATAGTATATATTCGGCCGTCAAGCGTTGATAGCCGAGAGGTCAGCGCAGCTGCCTTGCAAGCAAGCAGTTTTTGCAGACGGGGGTTGCGGGTTCGCCTCCCGGCCGATGCTATGACATATGGGAGGGGGGATAGTATATATTATGAGCTTGCTTTAAGATAATTTGTGATTTTAAATGGTTGCATATGAAACAAGTTTATAAAGATTCTTGTCTTATTGTAACTATATAGTACACAGTATATACTTTGATGTTTTAAGCTATCTATTACTTTTGCAATGAATCACTCTTTAAGATAGTATATATTACGAGTTTGCCTTAAGATAATGTGATTTTAAATGGTTGCATACAAAGCAAGTTTATAGAGACTCTGGAAGTAGTTAAACCTGTAAGAAAATATGTTTTGTTATTAGTAATAATTATAATTAGCCTTTAGACTAAATTTTACCCCCCCCCCCCATTTTGTTATACTATATTCAACATAAATAAAAACTCATTACCCTTATATACATATTTCCTTGCAATTTCTTTATTCACTATTTATGCTAACAGTTTTGACTGTAGAACTGTTGTCTTAAGAGCTTATATTATTAATAATGAAAATGTTACAGTGACATAAGTTCTGGGATGCTAAAGTTGTTAGTATAAACATAATTATAAATAATATGAGAATATTACAATAGATATTAAATATGTTAAATGAAATTAAGAAAACCGAGTGTACTTTAATCTTGGTTGTTCTGTTAAAATATGAAATCCATTTCTTGCAAATGTGAATACCATTAGCTCTTTGATTCACTATATAATAATTTTGTGCAATAAACCGTGCCTTTTTGATTTTACATTTTCTGATATATATATATTTTTGCACATTATCTTAAGGATACTAGGGTCAAAACTGTGTCTGTATTCCAGTTCATGGTTGTAAAATGTGGATAAATTTGTTGAATCAGTCTTGACTTTTTAATACTTGTACAAAAATACATAACCTTTTTGCATGGATGAATTTTTGCCAGACCCTATTGACTGTGGGGTTTTATTTTCAACTTTTATTATAATGAATAGGTCTATTTTTTTTTAATTATATTTTTACATTTTAAGAAGATATTATATTTTACAACATATTTTAGAAGCCAAAATTTTAGAAAGAATATTAAGAAGCAGACCTTAGAATGTTCCTTCTTAAAAACAGGATCAGCAAAATCATATATTTTTTTATATGCAATTATGAAAAGAATTGTTAAATACGGAAAAGAATTGTTGAATACAGTATAATATGGCAGCAATAAGCAGGCAAAAGTCTCCATACAGTAGCGCCACTCAGTGGAAGCCAGAGTAATCAATGGATGCCAGAAGACTTGTGCATAAAATCCCCATCTAGTGCTTACTCATCCAACATCGCCAGACTAGTTTCTAGCTTGTAGCCTTCGTCAGTGAGGAGCCTTGGATCTGAGAGCACTGCACCTAGATCTTAGGATCTAATGCAACCCTCCAGCAGCCACCTTTTATCTCTACTTAACTACAAAACTATAAGTCTTAAACTGAAAACACTGTGATATTTTCAATCCAAGCTTATTAGCTTATATAGTCATATAGGTCTGAACTCACTTCAGTACTCATACATTTTGGTGACTTTGGTTCTTTAATAACTATAGCCACCACTATCCTATTAGGCAGGATTGGTTTTAAGCCAATAAACATCACATGATCACCATTTCCTATGCTTGCTCATAACTGTTATTAGAACAGGCAAAACTCTCTATATGTATTGCCATTCAAAGCCAGAGTAATCAATGGATGCCAGATGGCTTGTGCATAAAATCCCCATCTAGTGCCTACTCATCCAACATCCCCAGACTAGTTTCTGGCTTGTGGCCTTTGTCAGTGAGGAGCCTTGGATCTGGAAGCACTGCACCTAGATCTTAGGATCTAATGCAACCCTCCAGCAGCCACCTTTTATCTCTACTTAACTACAAAAATATAAGTCTTAAACTGAAAACACTGTAATATTTTCAATCCAAGCTTCAGACCTATATGACTATATAAGCTAATAAGCTTGGATTGAAAATATTACAGTGTTTTCAGTTTAAGACTTATAGTTTTGTAGTTGAGATAAAGGGTGGCTGCTAGAGGGTTGCATTAGATCCTAAGATCTAGGTGCAGTACTCTCAGATCCAAGGCTCCTCACTAATGAAAGCCACAAGCCAGAAACTAATCTGGGGATGTTGGATGAATAGGCACAGATGGGGATTTTATGCACAAGCCTTCTGGCATCCATTGATTACTCTGGCTTCCACTGAGTGCCAATACGTATAGAGAGTTTGGCCTGTTTTAATAACTGTTATGAGCAAGCATACGAAATGGTGATCATGTGATGTTCAATGGTAGCAATAACAAGGCATTGCCTTTAGCAGCAGCTGATGATGATGATATTTCCACAACAAAATTATATAAAAATATAAATTTCAATTTTTCAAATATAGAAAAAAAAGTAATAAACAGACATACAAAATCAGTACAATATTTTTTATTTTTGCAATTGCCTATATAAATGTATTTGGAGTGAAATAAAATTTTCTCTAGCTCCATTTCTAAATTACAAGTGAATTTTCATCAAGAATGCATAAAGCAACTTTTAAAGTTTAAAATTCCATTTATAATTGCTAAAAATTGATAACAACAGCTATAGTGATTAGAAGCACAATTTTCTGCTTTACATTATTACATTTCTCTTTTAACAACAAATATTTTTGAATAAAATCTGAGTCCAAACATTATATGTTTTCAAAAAACAAATATTTTGCAAAAATAATCATAAATATATAACCAAACTGTGAGAAAAATATGATTTTTATTTTCAAAATTTGAACAAAGGAAGAGCATTCTCGAGAGGTTTAGTAAGTGCTCTTGGGGCTAAGAGCAAAAAAACAACCAATCAGCAGCAGTTTTGGTTTCTTTGCATTTAGTTCTTTGCATGATACTGACATCTAGAGATTTTTTCCAAACTAATAAATCAATATTTACTTTAGTTTCAGTTGAATGCAAAATGGCAAACAAATTCTTTGTCAAGCATTGGTGGTTGAGAAGTCAGCGACAGCTGCTTTATAAGGAGTTGTCCTGGGTTAGTGGCTTCACGTCCCAGCTGATGCTACGACACATGAAAAAAAAAATTCTATGGACAGTTGCAAGAAAATGAATTTAAGACAAGAAACTTAAGTACCACTAAATAACACTACAATAGATTGTAAGTCAAATTAAATGTGTTAATAATAATACATAAGCTCTAAAGAAAACTTATGCAGACAAAAATATAAGGATAAATAATGAAATAGCATTGAAGTATTTATCGATCTTTTGATAGAAAATTTTTATCCTTTAATGTTTAAGTTTTCTTATAAAGCTGCTATCATTAGATTGAAGAGACCATATGTAATAGAAAATTTAGAGTGAAGTAATACATCTCTCTCATTCCCTATACCTTCCTCTCTCTCTCACTCTCTCCCTCTTTTCATCTACTCTCGTAGTCGTTCTCTCACTTTTGTATCATTTAGTAAATATATCATCCTCCTAATTTTTTTTGTATACATACTTAATTTTTATCATTTTGATATATTTAATCTGGCAAATGAGAATTTAAAGGGTCTCTAAATAATTGTAATTAAGTAGCTATTTTTCAGAAGAGTAAGAATTTTAAAAATAATAATATTATTATCTATCACTTATTATAAATCACAAAGAAATCATTGAATATTGTTTTGAAGCCAAAAAATTAATCCCTGATTTTTCTATATAGATTTGATGAATATAAGACTGTTATCCGATAAAGCCACCAGAATTTAAAAGAAGTTGCAAATGTTACTCGAAATGTGATTAATAGTTTGAAATGAAAATAAACAATGCAAAGACAGGAAGTTAAGTAATGAATCAAAGATTTTAAATATTTAATAGGGATGTGGACGAAAGAGATGATGAGAGAGAGCATGAAAAACTGTTAGAAATATGATGCTTATTCAAAGATTCTAGCACCATTCTTTGATGAAAATATATGGACCTGGTAAGAATTTAATATATTGGCCTTTGAAATATCAATATTAGGAAAATGAATTAAATTTATTAAATAAATAAATAACCAAATTGTTTATTGTTTGAGACTTCACTAAGTGATGTGCCAAAGCCAGGCCACAATTTATGAACCTTGAACTTAAGAATCTCCCACTTTTCCATTGCATGGCATCAATTTTATTAAAGAAGTCTTCTGTTGAGGAAGTTGGATTGGATTAGGAAAGTAGAGGAATTTTGAAGAGAGATCTGTCTCATAAAGGTAGAAAATTTAAAAGAGCAGAGAATAAAACAGAGTAGAGAGAAAGTAGTCTATGAATTGGTTGAAAAGAAATATACTGTGGTCATCATAAATTTCAATCATTAATGTGATAATCACAATTTTCTCTCATCATTGATTCACTGCAGGATGAAGATCTCTTCCAAGTTTAATCCACTTTCCATAATTCCTGCAGTCTCTTCTCAACAACACACCAAATGTCATTATTTCATCAATCTCACATATATATATATATCTTGAAATCCCATTTAATATTTCAACTCATTATTTAATATCATCTTTTCTAGCAATATGTTCAGCCCAGATCCATTTTAGTTAATTTTTTTCAAGGATATCAGTCTTTGTTCCCATATCCATGTATTTTGTTTTCAATCTTTTCTTGTTACTCCTGACATACCTTTTTTCATACTTCTTTAAGTGATCTGAAGTCTCTGTATTGGCATTCTGTATACTTTTATTAATACAACCTTGGCCTAATGTGGGCTTTGAACATTCCATCATCAGATTTTCAATGAAATGGAAGACTGAAGAGTTGTGGGTTGGAGAAGTTTGAAACCTATCCATTAAAATATGAAGATTGGCTATCTTAATATAAAGCTGAGCACTGATTATATGTATGTGTGGAGATGGTAATCTGGACCAACTAATGAGTGCTGGTTTAGCTCGAAATATGTTATTGGTGATTATTTATCTTTTCAACATGTGTGTGATTGTATCAGCAATATGATGAGATAGCATGAAGAGTTGAGGTTCGTGTGAAAGTCTGAATTCGAATCCTGCATACATTACATATATATGCAGATTTAAGCCTGTGTAGTGTATTAATTTATAAATTAATTTTTAAAAACTGGTATTGTCTAAGCAAACTCTGACCCTCCAGGGACAAGGACTTTAGAATTTCTCTCCTTGTAAATCACTGAAGTATAGCCCGAGGTTTTATCAAAAAACGTTTCCCTTCTCCTTTGTAATAGAACGTTCAAACCTTGTCTGGTTTTTATCGATTGGCAGAGAGTGTAATTCCTATTTTTCATTGTAAAGTACTGTAATCCAAATTTATTGATCTCACCTTCTGATTGTGTCATCCGTTTACTTGTATTCACTGTTCAGTAATAAAATTTCTATATTTATAAAAAAACAACTCTAAATTTTATCTCTTTTGAGTTGCTTGGTTTTTAAATCTGTAATATACACACACACTCATTTTTATTTCTGTGAAATTTATGTTAAATATCATTTATGTTTTGAATCTGACAGGTTTTGTTTTTATATAGAAGAAAGTGACATGTATTTGATCTGTTCTAATAACGATCTGTTCAAAGAAATTCGCCCACATTTTTTCTTGCCCTATCTTTTATTTTCTCTTATAATATAGAATAGTACAACTTTGTCGTGTTCTCCCTTCCCCATCTTTGTTATGAAACCAGTTTTTTTATTTCATTTTGCTAAGGAATTTCGCCAAGACTGTCAAATTTGCATCGTTATGAATTTCGATTGTTATGTATTTTATGTTCTTTATATATATAAAAACTATAAGATCAGAAGTAAACAAGTCTATTTGTAATTCAGATTAAGCGCTGATTGATAATGGAAGATTAAATGTCAAAAAATTTGAATTTTTGTGGCTCGTTTGTCTGAATCTCTGGAGTATTGAGGTTACTTGTTTTCTTATTGTTTCTTGTAAATGCCGTTATTTAATTGATAGGTGTTTTGAAAATTGATGCCTATCTGAAATAAAAAATCTTTACATTTATTTATGAATTATTCAAAGGAAAAAAAACAATTTTCAACAAAACAATGAAATCTATTTCTTTTTTGTTTGTTTTAAATATTCCGGGAATGTTTTTTTTTAAAAAAATTCATCCTCTTGTTTCACCAGAGAATTGTGGGGAAATTTATATTTTAATTATAAAATCTTCTGTACATATTTTATTACGTTTTACAAAACTTTCGTCTTTTTTAAAAACAATAAGAATACAACTTAAAACATTGTCCTATGTTATTTAGTTCGTGCATAATGTTGTATGTTAGACTTTGGAGCATACGATCCTCGGATCGATTCCAATTCTTTTCCGGCTTTCGAACTTGAACCCGAGCAATAAAATATTTGTATTTAATTTGTCGAATTGATCTCTTTTTAAATATATTTCTGGTGTACTTTTGAAGTGACCGTATGTTGATAAAAAGGGATTATCTAAGTTTTGTAATATACATGCACTGTGTATTTTTTATGTGCAACTCAAATATATTCCGGATTAAACCACTAAACATCACATGATCACCATTCTTTATGCTTAGCTTCAGCTGATGGCACTACATGGAGAGTTTTGCCTCTTGCGCATATTTTAGATTTGTAGACTTTTTCTTTAATTGATCTTAAGTGTTAAGCATTAAAAAATTCGAAATATTCTATTCATTTAGTGGGGTAAAAAAGCTAAAATTATACATATATGTGATTTTTATATCTCATTTTAAATATATCTTTGGTGGAGTTAGTTGTTATATATACGGTCAAGAATTTGAAACAGCTTTTATTAAAATGGGATGAGAGAAGGAATGACCGGCTGATAAGAAGTAAAGAGGGCATGTTTTATATGTCTCACAGTTTCTGGGCGTATGTGGCTTTAGCTTGGAGACATTGAATTCATTTAAAAAGAAGCCATTTTATATCAGATTATTACATAATTTTACATCACTTTGATTAGTTCTTGTTACCATTTTGACATTTTAATGTTATAATGTTTGTATCTACATTTTCAGCCTTTTGTTGTTGATGTGTGTGTGGACCTGTGCATTGGATATTTTTCCCAATTTAATGAGATCATTTTAGAAACTATGTTTAGTTAAATGTCCAAATATGTATTCAGATAAATTCCTCTTTCATCATAAATCTGCAGTCACTTTGAAGTTTCGTTCTTTGTATTTGTTTTAATCCGGTCATATAAGATGAAAAATTTATATTTCATTCTACTATGTTGTTTTCTACCTGAATGTATCTAGATAATATGCTGCTGTGACCATATAATAATATTTGATCATTTCAGATGGTCTTTTTGATGTCATTTATTCTATCATATTATGGGCCATATTTTAATCTGTAATGTTTAATGGATTTTCTCAAAGTATGAAAATTAAGATTGATTATGATGAGTTAGAAAAAGTTAACAGTTACAAATTCCTTGGTCAGATTATTAATACAGATGGAAACATAATGGATAAAATTAATCATAGAATTAAACTTAGTTGGAGTGCTTTTGGTAAAAAATAACTTGATACTAAAAGGAAATATGCCTATGTGTTTGAAAAGGAAAGTTTTTAATAAATGTGTTTTACCAGTTCTTACTTATGGATCTGAGACTTGGACACTTAATAGAAGAGCAATACAGAGATTTCAAACCACTCAAAGAAGTATAGAGAGATGCATGTTGGGAGTAACAAGAAGAGATCAAAAACACAATATATGGGTAAGAGAACAAACAGATGTTAATGACCTCATTGAAAAAATTAAAAGACTGAAGTGGAGTTGGGCTGGACATATTGCTAGAAGAGATGATAGTAGATGGACAACTGAAATCTTAAACTGGATTCCAAGAGATTGTAAAAGACCCATAAAGAGACCACATGTGAGATGGATGGATAAAATAAAAAAGTGTGCAAGGGTGATGTGGGGAAGAGAAGCTAAAGATTGGAGGAGATGGATTGTTAGAATATTTCCATCATCTAATATGAGTATTGAATGTCTTTAGAAAAAATTAACTTTATTTAAATATTCCAAATACATTCAACTGTTAATAATAGATATAGGTTAATCTATGTGCTTTTATTAACAATTGAATGTATTTGGAATATTTAATAAAGTTAAATTTTTCTATAGACATTCAATACCCATATTAGATAATGGAAATAGTCCAACATATAAATACAAATTGATCCTAATATGTCAATTTTAGCATTGCACAAGAAACTTTACTCAAGTGTTATGTCATTAAATAATGTTTAGAATTACATTACGTAACTCTTGATATTATGAATTATTGATGAAGTATATATATATGATTAAAAAAATTTAACAAAAGCAAAAAAGTGCTTTTTGATCACAATTATTAATCAATCAATTGACTAAATAGAGAACATCCATGATAATAAAAAAGTATTAAACATTTGTAACTATTTTACAGCTTAGCACTGCTTTTGACCAGAACAGCTCTGGTCGAAATGAAGCTAAGCTCTAAAATAGTTACAATTATTTACTCTTTTTTATATAGTGAATCTTTCTTAATTATTGAATTACAAACAAATAAGGAAAGAAAAAAAATTTACTGATTAATCAAAAATATAAAACAGTGAAATATCCATTTTTTATTCTGCTTACTGTTTCGACTGTCCTGCAGTCTTCATCAGAGCTACAACATTTAAACATAAAATCATATAATCATTATTTTATATAGATATTAATATATATATATTACCATTCATAATCGTATTTAACTTTCACTCTATAGCTTTGCATCTCTTATTTCTTACTTATATTTTCTTATTATTATTTTTATTTATTTTTAATTTCATTTTTTATTCTATCTTATCTGTCATTCCACATGTATTTTTTAATATATCACTATAACCTTTCCATTTGCTTTCTTATTTTTTGTATATACTTATTACCTAATGTCTTTTATTATCTTATTTTATACATTTATTTCTTTATTAATAATTCCTATTTTATTCTTACTCTTATCTCTTTTTATTTTCTTATTCTTATTTTTTTTCTTTTACGTACTCTCTATAACTTCCATATATCTCTTTACAGCTGTAACTAAATATTTTTAAAAATTTTTATTAGCTCTGATGAAGACTGCAGGGCAGTCGAAACTAAATAAAGAAGCAAAATAAAGAAGGAATTATATAAAAAAAAATTGCATTAAAGTGTATAAGAGATGATAAAAAAAATAATATATATGATGAGAAATGAAAAAAAAAAGTAATTGACAAGATATAAGAATAATAAACAGTGAAATGATAAACATCTAATGATTTTTTTATTTTTATTTTTTTGGTTGTAATTTGTTCTTTTGTAAAGTTATTTTCACTCTTGAATGCCGTGCACATTTTTAATGCAGTGATAGATTGATGAACTCTGGACCTCTGGAATTCAGGTTGCATGAACTACAGCTTTATTTTATCACTTCAATGATTGAATGTCTTATCAATTCCCAAGCAGTGAATCATTTGATTATTATTTATCCTTGAATCATGTTGAAGAAAAAATACACGATTATTGGAACACTGGGAATTTTTATTGTAAAAGAAGAAAAAATAAATATTTGTTGCTTGAGAGTTGAAATAAAGTTTGAGCATTGGAAGTATCAAAGTTGAGTTTCAATCTATAGTTCTTGAGTTCTCAAATCTACTCTTATATTACTCTGCTAAAATGGATAGGTCAACTTTTATTGGTTTACATATAAATTTGTGAATGTGGGTCTTTCTTACCAATTGATAATGATCAAGTGTTCCCACTGTCTAGTTACCTCCCTTTGCTGTTGGAGAGCTTAACAAACATATTCTAAATGACTGCTGGAGAGTCAAGTTTTCAACTCCAAAGTGTTTCTTGGTAAAGGATGCAGCAATGTAGGTTATGTGATCATACAATTGGCCATGTTGCCTTTTTTCTCTCTTTAAAACATATTGAATGTTATTTTAACAAATACGATTCAAGATTCATTGTGAAATGGTGATCATTCACATGCAAGCTAACATCTATCTAATTATTTTTATCCAATTTTCCCAATTTAATACTATAGAATCCATTATCGTAAAATCACACCATCAGATTGGAACATGAAATGAGCAAATAGTTCAAGTCTTGCATTATAACAAAAATGATGCTTCCATGAAAACCATGCGCAAAAGTCACCATAAAATGCACAGCAATTCTATTAAACTGAGTTTTTATTTTATTCAAGTATATTTTGCTTAAGAGTCTGCCGATTTGCCAATATATAAAATCAGATGAATGCAAGAACTTAAGATTTTTAGATTATTAACAATGTATATATTCTTAAGATAGCAGAATGGAGCAGTTAAAGAAAACAACAAAGATGAAACCTGATTTGTTTTACTCTGCTGATGCTACCTTTTGTGAGCTTTAGTGAGCAAATGTTTCATCCCATTATATCCTAGTCCAAACTCTTCTCTGGCAAAGACCATAGCTCATCTAAATGTATGAGTGTGTAATGTAGATTTTGGATAAGGATTTAATAAGCCATCATCTCATGCTTGCAATGAATTATATGTTTTAGAAGTCACGTGACTTTTTTGATTTATATTCGGGATATGTTGAATAAATTGGAAGATGCATGGTGTATGGAATGAAGGTTAATATTGAAATGTCTAAGTATTTATGGATAGGGAGAGATGCAAAACGACTGCAAATTGGAATCCATAATGAAATGGTTCAACCAGTGAATGGATTTAGATGTTTGGGTAGTTGGTTGAGTGAGGATGGAAGAAGTGAATATGAAATTAATAGAATAGTATTGACAAATGAGACATTTGTGAAGAGAAAAGATATTTTGTAGACCTTTGGAAATAGAATTAAGGAAGAGATTACTTAAATGTTATGTGTGGAGTTTATTAATGTATGGTTGTGAGACATGGACATTGAGTAAAAGAATTAAGAACTGATTGGAAGTCTTTGAGATGTAGACATGGAGAAGAATGGAAAAAAATCAGTTGGATGAAAGTTTTGAAAATAGTAAATAAGGAAAGAAGATTGATTGAGAATATCAGAGAGAAAGAAAAACTGGATTGGACATATATTAAGAAAAAAATTATAGTTTAATAAAAAATGTTTTGGAGGAAATGGTGAGTGGAAATAAAAGAAAGGATGGAAGAGATTGACATTATTGGATGATATAAGAGATGGGAAGACTTATGTGGAATTGAAGAAATGGACAAGGAAGAGAATGGAATGGATGAATTGATGTTGTGACTACTCTATGGACCTATCTATTGGACAGAATACTATTGATTGATCCGGGTATAGTACTTAATTTGTTGATAACAGTTTGACACTTCTTAATACAATTTATTCTGCCATATATCAATATTTGGATAATCTCTGAGATTTTTTATGCTATTGTGAAAATTATCAAATTATAAAAATTTTAATTTAGGTTTAAAATTTTGATTAGTCAAATCTTTATCTTTTATCATAATTAAGCAATGATAAAAGTTTAATTATAATTATGCTTCAGTTCAGTAATTTTTAAAGTAAATATTTCACTGGTTTTTTTTTGTGTGTGTGCGCTTATGTATGTTCGTATAATATATTTTCTGAAGATCTTTTTACTAAAATCAAAAAGATATGATTCCTAAAAACCGAAGCAGTGCAATATTGATTTACTGGAAGTTACTTTTCATTTGATATCGTGAGTTCTCGTGTCAGATTTGTACACTCATGCAACAAAATCCAGAGCCCAAGCAAAATACCCCAAAGCTGACTGGAATGAGGTGGTTGAGACCTCTAATCCGACCAAACTTCAACTCATTTGCCAATACTCCAAATTTAACACCTTATGAGTGATATCTCTGAGGCTACACTCAGTCTTCATTTAACCACAGGGCAGGGAGAAACATGAGACTTAAGGTTACTACTGACGTAACCAGATGGATGATATATACCACTTAACACTATCAATCTTAACTACAGAGATATACACATATAGCACATAAAATCATAAATAAATTGGAGTAATGGACTGTGAAATTAAATAATATTCCATTGATTGGACAAGATACTATGGATTGGTTTGAACTAGAACCTGAGCAAGAAAGATATGCAACAGTTTATATTTTAAAAGATTTATTAAAATAATAGCAAAGAGATAACATAAAATGTCACAATGGCAAGGATTATACAACATTAAATAAGGTATCCAATACAGGCAAGCATTTTATAATGGATGGGACTGTTATCAATACATCTGTTCCATTTTAATATATTAATATACATATGTGTATGAGGTGTATAAGTCATGCCTAATCATTTAACCAGCTCATCCTATGATTTTGGTTTTCTTAAGTTATAAGCTGATAGATTAGTAGAGATGATGAGTACAGACACCTCTAAGGTGGCTATTATATATATTAATAAAGCGAGCAACTAAATAAGCTCAATATCATGCAGATTCAACCTGATAACCCAGATTCAAACTTCTGTCTAAAGCTGAATAATTAATTAATAGAAAGAAAAGAACTGGTTACCTTTAGATTCACATATATATGCTAAGGTGCTATATAAAATATTAAAAAGTAAGCTTGCAGTGCGAGTGAGTGATTATTCAGGAGCTTCAGCATCAAATGCTCGGTTTGCTCTGAGACCGACGGTTTGCTGTGATTTGTATATGAACATATAAGTTCAGGAACTTGGATTGGCTTTAGGAAAACTCTGGGTCCGCATGCTCCAGTTCTAATAAAGATAGCCATAACCTGAACTAAATAATGGGGCAGCTTGTTACCATGTACCCATATCAGAGGTGCAGCAAAACGTAAACACATATAAGTGTACTATATAAAGACACACCCACAATGCACACAATATATAGAGCAATAAGTATGCATATAATTAATTAAGTGTGCTTATTCTATCTGTCAAACTAACTCAACCCAGTTCTTAAACTAGCATTATAATTATGCTAATAAAGGGGATTTAAACTATATAATAAATAATCTAGTTATAATCCTGAATCTGCATATTAGGGAGGGAAGGTATATTTGATTGGGCTTAATACAATAGCAAGTATACTTTATCATCTCTAGCCAGTATATCCCCTTCTAACTAATAAATATTAAAAGTCACAGTATATCGAACCCACTAAGCAAACCTTGCAAAATATTACAATCTTACAATATATATATATAATCATGATAACAACGAGTGGTTAGCGAGCTTATTATCAATATTATAATTTCGAAACATTGATTCAATACAATAAATAATGCTTTTAAAATGTTTAAAGTGGAGATTACAATTATCTCCTTTATAAATTAATTAATTAGTTTCACTGTTTCGAAAGATGAGCATATTATCACATATATCAAACATAAACAAAATGATCAAAATAAGAGTCATAGATCACATGACCCTATCTCTTAAGCTTGTAGGTTATGAACAGTGAGGATTGCCAATTCCTCTACAAGCTTTATGATAAATGCTTAGCCAGAGCCAGCACTTAAAATATCTCTGTCAGGAACCCCTCCCCAAACCCCTGACCATGGTTTCATGCTTTATAAACAATGAGGATTGCCAATTCATCTACAAGCTTTATGATAAATGCTTTATGATAAACACTAAAGTTAGGCAAGACCGTAGTTTGTAGGAATTTAAGATAATAAATTTCAGACATTTAATGATTACAAAAAAAAAAATAAAATCTTTTAATTTATAAAAGATTTCAGGCAGTTTAGAAAATTAAATTAAAACTTGTTTCTTTTTTTTTTTTTACTTTAAAATAAGTTATAGATTTTAAGAGAGCAGTTGATCATAAATGATTTTCACAATATATATAAATTTACACATGTTTACACAGTTTCTTTTACAATTGGGTTAAAATTAAAGAGTTTTAAGAATTTAGATAGAACGTTCTTTTATAGTGGAAAGCTAGCTTAGAGTTTATAGATTAAATTCATAGGCTGCAGTCTTTAAAAACATTACCATTGTCTTCTTGATGGAGGCGTACATCAATAATGATAGTGGCTGGAACAAGGCATCAAACAGTAACATAATTTCAGTGGCATTTCTTTTCAGGTAGGTTTTAAGTTTCTTCATATGGAAAATTTGTTCATAGGTATGCTGAAGGAAATTGAGAGCACCATCTCGGCTCCAAGAGCCAGCAAATATTTTATTCTACTCGACCATCTTGGAGTCTGGACTTCACAGTAATTTACAGGAAAGGCAAGCTAAAAAGACCTTTAACCTAAGAAATCTACAATATTTATATTTCTCAGATCAAAAACCAGCCGGCTATCTATTTTAACTCAGAATTCAACCCCCTCTAAATTTTATAGCTCATAGTCAGTTTCTTTCTGATCTTTTTTTTATTGCTCAGACTTTTACTGGTTTCAATCTGAAAAAAGTGATTCATTACGATTGTAATGAGTTTGAGAACAAATGGTCATAACTCGTAAACCATTTGTATAACACCATCAATTGAAGGTTTATTTCTAAATTTTCTATTCAATCAACTTGAGAATTACACTAAATTGTCTTAACACAATTATGTGAATTTCACATGTATTCACAATTCATCTAAATAAAACTTATTTAGGAATATTTAACTGTACATTCTCTATATAAAATAGATTTTATACAGCATATTATTTATTAAAAGAAATAGAAATGTTGCAATATATGTATACTAACATTAATATTACAGTCATTTATATATTACCTATATAACTGTGTGAATGCATATAAAACTGTTTGGATACATATACACATGCATTAGAGAGTGCTTAAACCTGGCATAGATGTGACTGTGAGGACAAATAGGTGAAACAGATATGAGGACAGGAATATACTGTTTCAATATATATTATTTGTATGAAGATAATTCCAGAGATTATGATCAGGTATGGTAAAATACAATTTGACTATTGCTTCCCATTCCTCCATATCATAAAGTAATACATATATAACATGGTAATAGGGCTTGGGTTGATTATTATTACCATTGTTCACCATTACCCATATTCACATCTGATGTCACATTTTATTAAGCATAAATCTTACAAGCTCTACCTAAAAACATTGAAGATCCCTGCACCATTAATATACATATAAAAACCGTAATAAATTTAATTTGAGACTGTTGTTATTTTTTAAGCTCTTTTGTAAAGATAAGCTCCTTTTATTGGAAATTTCTGAATTTTTTTGGATTTGATTTCAAAAAGGATCAGTTGTTATTATAAATTTAAACTCTGCTAAGATAGAAAGAAATATGCAATTCACTTTAATTAGGCTAATTACTAAAAGAAAAAAAAATTGACTAGTTCGTTGCTCAGGAAAATAGTTATAAGTTTGAGCACCAGATAAAGCAAAGAAGAGAAAGGGATTGATAAAAAAATTAACAGTGTTCTCATATAATAAATATGATGTAGCTAGAATTGGATGGAAAGGAGTGGCAGTAGCAGGGTTAACACATGGTAATGATGCATTGTGTTAGTAAAGGAGTATTAGATTACTTAGAAAAAGTACAAAGAGAAGTATGAAAACATGCATTAGATCCATATGTGTGGATGGGATGGTCAAGTTTTTATATGTGAGATGCAAAAAGCAAAATGAAAATGTTCAGTAGTTTGCAGTTTGTGGATAATAAAAGAATAGCCAAAATAGTAGTTAATGTGGTTATGAATAAAGGGAAAGCAACAAGATGGGTGAGAAAGGTAATGTGGTGTGCAGAAGATTTGGATAAAGAATTTATGTCAGTATACTTTATACAAAGGTGGGATGATTGTGTTAAGAGAATTGTTGAGTGTTATAGTGTTAAAGAATGGGATAGAAGAATAGATGAATTAGTAAAGAATAGAGAGTTGGAGAGATGGAGAACTAGTATGGGGAGTAAAGAGTTTAAATATATATATAGAAGTAAACAGAATATTGAGTGCGAGTTAATTTATGATAATAGCAAGGAAATTAGTTTATTGTTTAAGGCTCAAATAAGATCTTTAGCCACAAGGAAATATACACATAAACGGAAAAATGTGGGTGATTTAGTCTGCAAGTTGTGTAAGGAAGGCAAAGAAAATATTAAGCATCTGTTAATTGAATGTAAATGCTTGAAAGCAGAAGGTAAGTTGTGGATGAATAAATATAAACAAAGTGATTATACAGAAAGTCGGTTATCGATTTTTATGCTGGGTTTGGAAAAAGATAAGGGGAATTTAGATATAAAGACCATGGAGTTAACAAAGATTATGTTGTGGAAATGGGATGGTGCAGGATAGAGAAGAATATGGGAATAACAGAGTGGGGAATGGAAGGGGAAGTTAAAGTGGCTAACAAGTTTCTCTGGGCATAATTGCTGAGAGATTCCTGACTCTGTATAAGAAATCACAGCGCATCACATCACAATTCCAGAATCTACAACTTTGTGACTACTCAAAACCAAAAACAATGCTAATCTATAAGGATTTATTAAATACTTTTTACATTTTTATTTAGAAATGTGTATATAAACTAATGTATTTGCTGTAAAAAGTTAATAGACGTTTTTGAATAACTGATGTTTGGATTAATAATATTCAACCTATATACAGTGGCAAACTCTCAATACAGTAGTGCCACTTAATGCATGTCTTAGTAATCAATGAATGCAAGAAGGTTTGTGCATAAAATCCTTATTTAATGACTACTCATTCAATATCCCCAGACTAGTTTCTAGCTTGTGGCTTTCATCAGTGAGGATCATAGGATCTAATGCAACCCTCTAGCAGCCATTTTTTACCTATTTAGTTAACAATAAAGTCGTGAGTCCAAGATGAAAATTCAACAATGTTTTCCTATCCGAACTCAGTCACTTGTATAGTCCTATAGATCTGAACCCTGTTCAGCATCTATACATTTGGTGTCTTTGTTTTGTAATAACCACAGTCACCATCATCCTATGAACCAGATTAGTGTAAAACCATCAAAACATCACATGACCATCATTTCCTATGCTTACACAAGCTGCTAATACTTTATGGAGCTTGCTACTGTATTAGCAGCTTGTGTAAGCATAGGATATTGTGATCGTGTGGTGTTTTAGTGATTATAATATTCAACCTGTATATACTTTCCAGAAACCAAATAGTAAAATATTGTTTGTCTGAAAGTTTGTAGGAATGGTGTTTTAATAATAATTCTATTCTGGTCTCTTTCCATCATCTAATATTATTTTTTAAATATCTTTAGAAAAATTCAAACTTTATTTAATTTTTTTATAACCAGTACACAGATTAGTATATAACGCAACGTTTTAAATAGTATTATTCTTCTCTTTTCTTCAGGTGTAGCTGGCCTCAGTAACAATACTGGATCTTTAAATTTGTGAATAAAATTTAAGGTGAAGCTTAACAAGTAGTTCAATATTCGCGAATCTAAAAGTCCGGGTTCGATTCTCATACTAGTACTGTCACAGATTAGCAACACCTGAAGAAGAGAGAATACCACTCTAAACATTGTGTTATATTCTGTCTTTAAATGCTATTATTGATGGATGAATGTATTTGAAACATTTAAATAAAGTTGGTATTTTTCTTAAGACATTTAACAATTAATATTAAATATTAATTAATATGAAATAGTAGAAATAATTCAACATATAATTATTAGTACTGTAGTTTTTTTGTTAATTCTTTTTTTTTTTTTTTTTTGTCGTCTAAAGACTTGATTTAATGTAGTTGGATTAAATTTAGTTTGATTTTACTCTAATTGGTGTTATGTATCCTGTCTGTTTATAGTTTTCTCTTTCTGCACTATATATATGTTTACTTAAATAATTTTTTCTTTACAAATGATTTGTCCGTACATCACTGCATGATAACTAATCGCTTGTGAAGCAAGAAATCATTTATTTTTGAAATTAGTCATTTTTAATGTCATACTTTAGAATTACCAGGAGGGAAAAATACCGAAAGTTAATTAAAATTACACGGTTGTTTCATTTTTCAAATAGAAATTATTTAAATAATCTTTAAGGACAGTTGGGAAATAAACTACGTTTTTCAAGAAGTCGAATCCTTGTCTTCTCTAACTTATTTCATCAATATCTCTCAAAATACATATGTACACACAGAACAGGAGAAATGTGTTGGTAATATCGCAAATATAAATGATATATATATTTTTTTTAATATGTCAAAGCGTTGGCCGGGAAGCGAACCCCGAGACAACCGCTTGTAAGGCAGTTGCGCTAACCACTCGGCCACCAACGTTTGACAATATTTTTATCGGCAAATGTTATTCCAATTCATTTTTTGTGTGTAGTGAAAATTCCGATAGATAAGAAAGCTAATCTTCAGTCCGTATGATAAAAAATAATTTTAGTAATTTTTACTGTCAGTTGAGATTTAAACCTGGTCTTCTTTTAACTTTATGACCAATTGTTTTTGTTTGTTTTTTTCATTTATTTGTTATTAATTCATTTCCATACTTTTAATTAGAATACAAATTCAGTTGTAATATATAAAATTTAAACTTGGAAATAATATTTCCAGAAGCTATGTATAAATAACACCCATATGTAAATAAACGATAAAGATTAGAGGGGATTAAGTGGACCAGCTATCCTCTAAGTTTTTAGTAATTATAAACTTACAACATCAATCATACCGAAATTATGATTGAACATATAGAGGGTAAAGATAGTGTCTTTTTTTAACTTTTCATAACATTAATGAAATCTTCATGATTTTCAGCCATTAATGATCTAATGAAGGATGAAAATCAAGTTTAATCCAGTTTCTCTAATCTCTAGCCTCTCTTTCATAGTAAACTAGAACTTTTCCTTATTTCATCCACCCATCTCATACATAGTCTGCTTTTAGACCTTTTACAATCTCTTAGAATTTGGTTTAAAATTTCAACTGTCCATTTATTAACATATTAATAAAATATCAGTTTGTGAATGTAAATATCAAATATTCATACTTATGTATATGAAATTTATTAGTAGTAACAACATTGCCAGACACTATGTGTAAATAGTACCCACATGTTAATAAACAATAAAAAATAGAACCAGTTAACCACCTATTCTTTAACCTTTTGATGATTATAAACTTCTGTTTATTAACTTATGAGTGTTAATTATACATAGCTTCCAGGATGTCATTACTTCCATTTAAATTTCATGTAGTTTAAATTATGCATATTTGGGATTTACTACTGATATTTTTTTTTTTTTTAAATAGAAGGGATTTACACCCTAAGCACATGTTCTGTAATGTTGTTATAATAGCTCAATGATGTCTTATTGAGTACTGAAGATACTCTCAAACCAAAGCACAAGATAGAGATTTTTGAAAAGTTAAAGCAGCCATCTTATCCTTTGTACCTAAACTCAATTATATAGGCCAATTTAAAGCATCGTAGTTTGAGAGTATGAACACATTTTTTAATGATTTTACATTCATAAAATTTTTCTATTTACTATGTGTTGATGTTACAAACTATTAGAAATGACATAATATTCAATTAATGTTATGAGGTTGTCAAAAATTAGACATTATCTTTACCTTCTAAATGTTCAATTGCGATTTAAGAATGACTTATGCCATATTTAAGTTAACTAATATTTAATTTCAATTCTTTTATTTCCAGCAACATTAATAAAAGAAACGTTAGAAAGCTTAAAGAATAGGTCATCTTTATTCTTTATCATTTATTGATATATGAAAGATATTTATATACATAGCTTCTAGGATGTTGGCACTTGGTTTAAATTTCACATATCTAATATTTAAATATTGAATAAATATCTTTGTTTTAAAATATATTTTATTAGCGGAACCATTTCTACATTCATTTTTAAATAATTCAACATTATGTTATAACGAACCGCTTTGCCCGCTGAAGGGTCGTATTAATAAATTCATAGGACTGGCTATAGTTAACTTAAGATTTAACCTTATAGATATATGAATTTATTTTGTCTCTGCATGATTCCCGGGCATATTTATGGATAGCATGTTTGCTTCCAAGCGCCAAACCTATTTGCGATGAACAAATAAGAATTACACCGCGGGACTCTATTAATGCAGAATAAACCCGATAGCGACTCAATAAATATTTGCTGTCGCTTTACCTTTCGCGGTAAGTAAGAAAAGGGGGTGGTGTTCATTAGCCTAGCTCATCTCAGGGAGTGGTGGTCAATAGACCGTGGACGGGAATTAGGGATTCCAACACTACTGTCTCTAACTGGAAGTGGATTAATATCCGTAATCAACTGTATATTTGATAACTAAATCGATTTAAAAATCCAACCTTATCGATTAGTTTTCCCTGCGCAGAATGAAGTTCTCGACTCGTTTCGGAGGAGTGCGCTCGCTACCCTATACTAAAGTTCTATAAGCTGGTTCTTCAAGGTAGAGCATACGTTTTATTTTAATTACGACATTTTTGGCCCCCTAACTATGAATTTGATTGACATAATATAAATACAAAGCGAAAGAAAAATATTCCAAAGATATTTTTAATGTAAAACAATTTATTATACAACAAACAGATTTTAATCATAGAAAATTAAATTATTCCAAAGTTCCAATGGATGACACAATCCGTTTAACATTCGGATTGTGTGGTAATAGCAATTCAATAGGCAATTGATAAAGTTCACGTTACCTTCATATTCCAAAAGCATGGGTTACGATGATAAAGGCTCTATAGCTGGATGATCTCGTGGTTCATTTCTTCGTAGCGATCACTATTCTTTGCCGTCGATGACCGGAATTCGGCGTTCTTTGATTTTCTTCCTTGCAACACCTTCTGGACTGTGGGGCAGGCCTTCATCGCCTGTCAAGTTGAGGTTTTTACCCCTCTCGATGCATGATACACTTTTACTCTGATTACTTTCTGGACCCGTGCAAGAAGAATCTTATCCCCTCTCTATTTTCTTTTATATCCTTTTTCTTCTCGTCCTTTCTCATCCATTTTCAGGATCCCCTCCGGCGAAATCCTTGGTTGCGTCATCCGAATAGACCATGACTGCGTCATTGCGGTCGCCATCGCATCAAAATACATTCGCATTTCAGACGGATCTCGTTTTGTTCCAATTTGCTATCCACTCGAAATACACTAATCACGCACATATATACATTCGCATGCCACAAACACCCCAACGAAACACGAGTTCTACGATGTTTATTTTTTTTTCTTTTATAGTCTAACAACTACCTCTAAATAAATATATGAATAATATACGGTTAATATTAAAATATTCCCATCACCATTAAATATTAATATTTCCGATTATTAGTAACTTTATTAGCTAATAGTATTAGTGATATATATATACCCATTTCTCTTGTAACTTTAGGAGGACCCTTGCCCTCCTCAGTCCGCACCTTGTTACAATGTTAATAAATCCAGGAATGTTTACCCATTAAATAAAAGTGTTATCTTCATTGGCATAGTATTATGTATCTTTTTATATAATTTCTGAAAGTTTGATGTGCATTTATAATATACTTTTAAATTATTTAAAAATAAGATTCTTATATGTTGCACTAACAAAATAAACATTGTATTTCTTTAGTTGATTTTATATATCTTTTATAATTCAATTGCCATCTGTTCTAGATATCTTCAATATGCCAATGATTGTAAATTCCATTTTATTCTATATATTTCCATATTATAAAAAGAAAAACCTCTTTAAAGGAAGTTAATAGGGACTGTTATTGTCTCAAAATATATCCTAAAGAGAACGATAATTTTTACGTAATATGGCAATTCATAAAATAAAATAGAAAGTGTGATAGATCGTACAATGAAGATTCGGTATCACTTATATTTATTTAATTATGAAATAAAATAGCATTTTTAAGATAAATTAATTTTTTAATAGTTCAAAATTCCTATTGGCAGATTCAATTAAAGTTCCAAACTTTTGATTGGTCAAGTACAGAAACAGCAGTAAAATATATTGATCTTTTAAAGCTGTTTTAGTTTAGTTTAAACACAAATTAATAATTCATTAGATTATTAAAGTGAACGAAATTTTTTAAAAAATAATAAATTTATGCTTATAATTGATGAAAAAATTCATAGCCGTAAACATAAAATGTATATTATCCAATTATAAATTGAAGTTGTACATTGTTGGTCTTTCTTTGTCAATTTGACTTCATGTAAAAGTAAACATTTTCTACTAAAATCTGAATTCTTTTTCTAAAATAATTTATCTTTCACACATATTTTGTGAAAAAAATTATTAATGTGTCAAAAAAAACAAAACATATGTTTTCCCTTGAAAAATCAAAACAAAAAATTGAACTGTCAAAATTTATTGACAGGCGAACTCTGGTGGAGAACAGAAGAAACAATCAATCACCACTTTGAAAGATAGTGCTTACATCATTGTTATACCATTAAAATTAAATATTATTGATTTATTAGTTGTAAATAAATTCTAAAGGTGGCAGCATATTCAGTGTGATTTTTTTAATAAAAATAATCATAAAATCAGTAAAATAACATTAAAAATAGCGGTTTGAGAATGTTGTAAAGCATATGAAAATGACTGTATAGTACAGTTTATGGATTAAAAAGGAAGAAAACTAGACTTCTCTCATGCACTATGAATAGTCAGCACTACATGTCAATAAATGTTTTAAAAGAACAAGTGGACATTCATTCTTAAAGCTTGCTTTTAAACAAATTAATATCCATTCAACAGTGTTAGAAATAGAGTATGATTTTATTTATGAGCCAGATTCTTAAACCACCCTATTATTTTATAGATGTAAAAATTAATTAAGAATGTGGGCATAGTCATAGATTCTCATTAAATACTTGTCTGTAGAATGTCTTTTTACAATCGGTTTTTTTTCTTCGTATTCTCATACCTTTATCTGTTAATCTTTATCTATCTTTAAGAATTTGATTACTACATTTTTTTTTTTTACTCAATAAATTTTTTAAAAATATCTTTTTTTTTTCATATGTCATAGCATCAGCTGGGACACGAACCCACACCCGTCTGCAACCAACTACTTGCTTGCAAGGCGGGTGTGATGACCTCTCGGCTAACAACGCTTGACAAAAATATTATCTTTGATCACCAGATTCATGTATTAAATATGCCTTTTTTTAAATAACACAAATTATGCTTCACAAATTTCTTATGCTCCAAATATTTATTAAGGTCTTTCTTGTTCTGTTATTAAAAGTCTATTTAGCTATTGAAAATTTCATGTAGTGTTTATATTTTACTAACTTATTTTATTGTAAGTGTATTCTCTTATTCTTCTCTTTCACTTTCTTTACATATCTTCATATAATCATATAAATTGCTTATAACACTTCTTTCTTATACACTTTAATGCAACAAGTTTTCTTAAAAGCTTCTTTATTCTCCTTACAGTTTCGACTGTCCAGCAGTCTTCATCAGAGCTCTATATCTTCTTCTCTGCTTTATTTTATTGTAGATATGTAATACATTTACTTTTACCATTATCATCTATTTTTTTTATTTGCACTTACTTTCATACCAAATTTTTTCTGACATAATATCCATTTCTTCACCACTTTCAGCCAAAAAGAGGCTTGCATGATTTCGTGTGGTTACAGTAACAGACTCTGGAGGCCAAAGTCGACAGATCATATCTTAACTGGCCTTATGAACTTCTAAGCTAACCAATCATTGAAAAGTTTATTGTTCAGGAAGTTTATAAGAAGCCTGAGCACTGAAAAGTGGAACCGATCCACATTCCATGGACCTTGTGTTCCAGTGTCTGCCATTTTACCACTGCATATAACCACACTGGGGAAGTAATTGAATGGTTTATTGATCAGGAGTATATAACAAGTTTGAGCACTGGGAATATGAATCAGCACCATGACCCATGTAACCTGAGGTCCAGACTTCTTTGCTCAACCTCTGCACCAAATAACAATGGGCTTTACATTGATTCAAGTGCTTCTTGAAGCAACCAGTCCATAAATTTATAAAGCGGTGGAGTTTGAAATCGGTTTGAATATTCTTATAATTAGTATCTGAACTATAGAAATACACTACCACCCTGGCTGCAATAATTATTTCAAAGAGATTCATTTATTGAAGGTATATATAGAATTAGCTGTATATATTATGCGTGTGTGTTTGTTTGTAACGTAGACAGAATGCTTTTTACCTAAGTTATTTATTTACTTCGTGAGCAAAGCTGAGACTCCCCCCCCCCTACAGCCATTTCGTTCAAACAACCCTGGGTTTCCACACTTAATTCCCATTTCATTTCCTCATCCCTTCAATTCATCATGGCTGCTTTAGAAAATAAGGAAGAAAAACAGTCTGGGGCATCAAAATTTCAAGTTGCTGGATGACAGGAAAATCCTGCTTTCTTATTTCCAGAAAACCTCCCAGTATGATCAGAAGTAAACTGAGCAGCGGCTGTAAACGGATTAGTTGATTTCATACCTGCACTGGGTAGGGGGCTTATGCGCGATGATGAAAAGGACAAGTAAAGGCATTATTTAATTAATGGGAGTCTTTGAATTGATCAATGTTTGATCAACCATTTCGCATTCACAGAATGAAAAAGTTTTTACATTTCTGTTCTCTTATATATATAAAAATATACAAATGAAATCAAAAAAAAAATAAACAAGCTTATATAGCACACAGATTACACATACATAGGAAATGGTTGTCTTAACAACAGATTGAAGATTGGTGGTTGAAATAAAATTAGGCTGTTATCATGCAATATATGTACAGACACGTACAGCAGCCACTTATAAATGGATTTGTCCATTCCACCTTATTTAGGCAATTAAAGTATTTGAAAATATTGATCTGTATTTTGTTACCCAACTACTACTCCTCATCTTTGATCAACTTCACTTTTATTAAATGCTTTCATTTCAAGTATGTTTATTTTTTTAATCTCACTATATTATGTTTTTAATTTATTTGTTCATTTTGAGTACCTCTACAGACGAGCTTTACGATGACTATACAAATATCTGTGATCCACAAATACTTCCACCTTTTGCTATGCTATCTTTTAATATCTTCAGCTGACAACTTTTGTTCCTGAAATAATTCCAGTCAAATTATAGTTCTCCAATCTATTCTATTCTCTGCCATGTTTTCCCAATAGAAACAATCAACATGCCGCTTTTTGAAATGTCTGTTAGATAATCCTTATAACATAGGTGGAGTCGGCCTTTCCCACAAATCTATAATTAAGTTCACCATAAGCACATTTCAGAAAGTCTCACACTGTGCATTCATTTTGCATATTCAATCCAATGATTGTATGATTTTACAATTGTGGACTGTACAGTATAACATCCTGGAAATTGACAAAACATATTGGTTTTGTTTTATTATCTTGCCATTATATTTTTTAAAATTTTGTTAAATGTCCCTATACAAAGCTTTTCCACTGCCATTATATTATATTAATAGTGTTTTCAAGTCTCACTTCCATTTAATAGATTAGAAATATAGGGGATTTGAACTCAGACTTTCAAGCACCTTTCAACTATCCACACTATCTCATATTACTGATACACATGATCACACACATGTAGAAAAAGATCAACAATCACCAATATACATATTTCATGCTGAACCAGCACTCATCAGTTGGTCCAGATTATCATCTCTCTCACACCCATGTATATAATCAGTGCTCAGGTTATATTAAGATAGTAAATCTTCATACTTCAATATATAGCTAACTTAGTAGTTATTTGCCTTTGATGAAATACTTTGCAGCACATTGGGATCTGTATTGCGCCTGAACATCTAAGCCCACATTTCTATTTATAAAACTGTCAAGATATATAAATTATCTTTCCCTATATACCTGATGATATGGCATTATCTTGATAATTATTTAATTTTATGTTAGCTTATTACCCCAAGAAAGTATTGATTAAGACCCTGTCTGAGTTAGAACATGATGAAATTGTGTTTTAAAACTCTAAGTACTCTGTCTTTTCATTTTCTTATCTCTAACTTCCTATGACCTTCCAAGCAATAAACTGTTTGATTATTTCATTTTATTTATTGTTTACTGGAGGAAAAAACTCAAATGTCTGCATTGTATTGATGAGGTTTTGAAATACAAATATTAAAATAAATTTTAAGAGGGTTGCCCCATCAATAACAAACCATTGACAATAATCAAGAATTAACATTGTTACCTAGTTAATTCAATGTGCTTTAAAATAAACTAAAAATAGGTACAGAGAAAAAAAGAGTTCACTATATTGCCACTTACTTTGTTTATTAAAACAATATAATTTTTTTAAAAAAGTTTAAAACTAAAACAATGGTGTAGAGATTCAAAATTTACTAGGAAGACAATAAATAGTGAACTGAAATTTCTAGAGAATTTCTATTTTAAATGATTTATATTTAGAAGGGATATTGATATCTAATTTAATATTAATATCATTTACTTTATTACTTTTACAATGAATCCACTATTGACGGTTTTGATTGCCCCAGCAATCTTCTTCAGAACTTTTACCTATATTTTCAAATCTTATCTGCTAACTATTCAAACTTTTTTAAATAGATAACATTTAAGATTTGAAAATATAAATAGAAGTTCTGAAGAAGATTTCTAGGGCAATCAAAACTGTCAACTTAGCAGCTAAGATTTGAAAATATAAATAGAAGTTCTGAAGAAGATTTGGAGCAATTGAAACCATCAATAGTGGGTTGTAATTATACGAAGCATTGTGAAAGTAATAAAAAAAGTAAATGTTATTAATGTTATGTGGATTTGGCAATGCAATAAGAATATTTCTTGAATAAATTGGAGAAAGTTTTCTTAATACTAATTGCATGTGGGTACAGCCTGTTGCTGGGACTACCACCCATGTGAAAAATTAAATATAATATGGATATGAAAGTAATCTCATATATTCCAAAATATGAAAATTATATAATTTATTTAGAAATCAAACCTGAAAGTAATATATTTACCACTAATGAATAATATTTCTGTAGTATTATTTTTACTGCACCAATCTCACACAAGATAGGGTTTGATTTCTATAACCTTTTAACATTGTGTGGAAGAAAATAATCATAAACATATGACTAAAGACATGAAAAAGATCTATGATCCCCATGATGCCCGTTTTGTGCTGAGCCAGCACTCATCAGTTGGCTCAGACTATAATCTCTTACACACCAACTGGTAAGTGCTGGTTCAGCACAAAATATGCACTTTAGGATTTATGTCTCTTTTTCATGTCTTTGTTCATACGTTTATGACTAAATTCCTCCACAAGATGTTAAAAGTGAATAGAAACCAACCCCTACCTTGCGTTACAGAAATATGATTCGTTAATAATCTCTAGACTGATGAATGATTAATAAAAATTATTAATAATATATTTATCAAATGAACAATGATTGTAAAGATAATATTTTCAGTAAGAGTGTTCAATATAAATATTCAGTGGAAAATCTTATTAGCGATAACAGCAAATGACCTTTAAGAAGGGAAGAAAAAAAAACCACGAAGATAATAAAATTTATTGTGAAAACAAACCTGTAAGTAATATATTTAGGGAAAACAATAAGACATCTCACATGATTCTCTGCTTATATCATATTGTTCAGAGTGGTATAAAACATGGGTCATATGATGTCTTATCAGTGTTATAGTTATTCTGGCCAAGGGTTAAGGTGACTATGGTTACTAAAAAGCTAAAGTTAATATATGGATATGGAACTAGTTTCAGATCTTTAGAACTATACAAAGAAATTAGCCTGGATTGAAAACATTACTGCTTTTCAGTTTCAACTCATAACTTTATAATAAAAGAAAACAAGTAAAAGATGGCTGTCATAGGAAACATATATTAGATGCTAAAAATCCAGATGTACTTCTCCTATATCCAAAAGTTTCACACTGACGAAAGTCACAAGCTGCAAGTTTGGAGAGGACAGCACTGCATAAAAATTTATTACACACTACCATCTAGCATCTACTGATTATTAAAGATTACACTAGATGGCATTCAATGTCATAAGCTAAAAACTAGTCTGGGGATTTGGATAGGACAGCAGTGGATAAGGATTTATTAAGCACTACCATCTAGCATCTATTGATTATTGAAGCTTACACTAGGACACACTCAATGCCATAATGTAGAAACTAGTCTGGGGATTTGGTTAGGACAGCACTGGATAAGGATTTATTAAGCACTACCATCTGGCATCTATTGATTATTAAAGCTTACACTTGGTGGCGCTCAATGCCATAAGGTAGAAACTAGTCTGGGGATTTAGATAAGATAGTACTGGATAAGGATTGGCACCTGTTAGTTACTAATGTTTGCACTAGGTATCATAGTTGTGGTGAAAGGGAAAGAATAACTTAGGGAACCAGCAATAACTAATAAGCATCATCAATGCAAATATTATGGAAGAAATTAAATTAACATTTGTGAACATTGTCAGAAATATTTGTTTTTTCAATCACCATATAAATTACTTTCAGATTTGTTTTCAATATAAATTATATTATTTTTATGTTTGTTTGTTTTTTACCTTTTGTCTTCATTTAAGCCATTTGCTTCCATCACTAATAAAATTTCTAAAGATATGTTTTTTTCTTATGTTTTGAAACTTAGCTATTAGTTTATTCTTGCTTACCTTGCTATGTAGATGGTGCTGCTACTAGGGAGTAGTACATGCAGACAACTAGTACTGTTTTATTTTTTATGTTAATGTAGATTATATTCTAACTCAATTACAGAAAGTGAAAAAAATGAAGACAGGGTAGTATATTATTGAACTAATTGATGAAGAGCCCAAAACTATTGCTATGCCAATATTCAAAATTCCACCATTCCATTGTCTGGTATCTCAAGCATCAACCATTCTGTAGGTATTATTTTAAAAAGCATATTATACCTTATTTTACAGCATAACATATATTTCTTGAGATATCTTAATTAGTAATTGTTATTGTGAAACTGAGTTGTTGAGGCGATGCAATAATCTATTGGGTGATTTATGAATGTTGGATGTAATTTGTTTATAATTTACATATATCTTGATACACTTCCATTATTAATAATATGAAAATACTATAACAGAGAATAAAATATATTACATAAGTAACCAATACTTTCCATACGCATGCATAATCATAGTTGTTCAGTTTAAAAGAAGCCAGGCAGCCATTACTAGTTATGTATCATCATCGTTAATTGCAGCCATTACTAGTTATGTATCATCATCGTTAATTTAACCCTTTTGTATTTTTAAATTTCTAATTAATTTGCATCTAATATTTTCTCTCGTTATGGTATTTAGATTTGTTTATTGGGGCAGCCTCTGGAGTTGAAGATTCATGGATCGTGGCCCTCTCTGTCGCTTGTGATATTCAAACTTCTTGTAAATTCCTGAGCAATAAATTTACCTTTCGATTATTTCTTTATTTATTTGTTATGGTTGTAGGGAATTACTTGTTTGCTGTAAAAAAAAGTCATTTCAAATTATTGATCAAAACGAAGTAAAATATTTTTTCAACAAATAAAGTCTAATTTTTATTGAAATAAACTTTTTATTTTATTTAATCGAATTTATCAAAATCTGTTTTATTTTTTTGTGATTACATTTACCAAAAAAAGAAATAGATTAAAAAAAAAAAAGTCTATTATTTTTTCTTGTCAACACATTTTTTATAATATTATTTATTTCTTCTTTGGCAGTTTGGGAAAAGTTTTAATACAATTTTTTTTTCAAAAAAGAATGTTTATAAAGTATTTATTTTTACATATTATTAGGAACAGTGATTTGCAAATGAATGGGTCTTCATTCCAAGTAAAAAAAAAAGACATTACTAGATGTTAGTTTTACAATGTTTATACAAACCAATCAGTGAATACTAAATGTGTTCCCTATGGATATACTTATGTGTTATTTTGTTGATATTTTTTGATGCTAAGTATTAATTTCTTCTGCAGAAACCCCCCTCCCTCTATCTAAAATACTTCAACACTATGTGCTACCCATTACACTGTATTATCAGCCATATCTTCACATTGAAAGCAATAAAATTATCTTCTTTAAAGTATCTTGGAGACCATATAATGTATATGAAGTCCGTTTTCCCCACAAAATGATCAAATTCACCATAAAATACTTTCTTACAAAATCTGTTTTTACTCATTCATTTCGCATGTCCAATAACAATAAAGATGCGTTTTTACAGATATAGACTTTTTAATATCACATCCAGCAAAGTGAACAACATAGATTTGTCTTCTGATCTTACTATTACATTTTTATAATTTTAGAGAGCATCTTTAAATGGATTTTTTGAAATGCCTTAATGTTGTCACATCAATAAAAAGTTTCACTTTTATACAACACATTGAGTGTTTTGTTTTTTCTTTCTCAATTGCTATGCCATATAATAAAAGTCTGCAGAACTTGTAAATGTGAGATGATAATGCTTAAGAAATCCCTAGCCCATGCTATCCACTCAATATCTTCAGACTATTTTCTAGCTTATGTTTTGCATCAATAAGAAGCTTTTGGTCTTGGAACAGTGTATACCTTTCTTTTAGCAGCCTAATCATTTCTTTCTTTGTTTTACTATCAAACTATCAGTCCAATTTGAGAAACATATAAATGTCTTTCAGTCTAATTCAACTTGCCAGAATAGTCAGTTATATGCTTTTCAAATTGGGTTGATAACTCAATAGTAAATTAAAGAAGCTAAATGTGACTGCTAGAAAAAAGGTACATCGTATCATAAAGGTTTTGGTGCACTGTTTTAAAATTCAAAACTCTTCACTGATGAAAGCCAAAAGCTAGAAACTTGTTTAGAGATATTGAATAGAATAGTTCTGGATAGGAATTTATTAAACACTATCATCAGACATCCATCTAACAGAAGCTTGCATTAGGTGGCATAACAGTAGTGAAGGAAAAAGAGTATGTTACTAAAACAGCAATGTGTGAGGTGGAGTCTGTGTACAAATAATTTAATTGTGGTCATTATATGACAGCTCTGAAATGCATCATCTCTTAATTAACTTGTTAAAAGCAACAGCGGCATGTTAAAATCTGTTGCACATTAGCATTGGAATCCATCTGTCTACTTCAAAAACTTTTGCTCACATTCTCAAGGTGATAACTGTCCTAGCTAAAAATTGCTACTATCTTTAGCTGATAAGGAATTTAAACATTGGCAATTATTCATTAAGCATTTACATGAGCATAAATTTTTTAACATTTGTTTGTAATGGGAATAAATCTACCAACATGCCATTTGGACAATTTGAGGGATACTCATCTAGATTTACTAAAGATTTTTGAAACATTTGTCCATATACTGTGAATATAAGTGTTGTGGGAAGAACATGAGGCTAATGAACATGTTTTCCAACCTTCTGGATTTAATACTAGGGAGTTCACAATTGTAAAATGTTTGTTTCATTGGATTGGACCAGTGAAATGAATAGTGAATACGAATCAAGTTTTTACAGAGATAGAAGACCTCATTTATATTATAAAGATTATCTTCCAATCATTCTAAAGAAATGTATTAGTGAATAGTAATGATTACTTCCATTGGGAAAATATGGCAGAAAATAGAATACATTGGAAAACTACAATTAGACATGGTATCAAAGATTTTCAGAATGGAACATTTTCTGCAGAAGAAAGTTAAAAGCCAGCTTTACAAAATATTAAATAACAGAATAATGAACCAATGTGTTTTACATGTGGATATGTCTGTGGTTCATAAATTGGTTTGAATAGTCATTATAATCTCATCTCTTATGTATTCTTAATTTTTATCATATATCTTTTTTATCTCTTAAAGTTGGGCTGGCCATACTCATTTGTGATTGGCTATCACTGTTGTTATTGAGATCTTAAAAAAAATATTTTTTTCATAAAAGTATTCAAGGCTGTGAAAGAATTTGTTTTTTATACCTGTGCTGTTTGGTACTGCAGTGAAATATCTTACCTAGAACTAAATTTTAAAAAAATGTTAATAAGAAAACAAAATAGGTTGAACTAACAGAGTGAATCTAATAGCTGCTCAGTTTTTTCCCAGGATGCCCAAACTTCATATGACCACCTGAAAAAATTACTTTATAAATTTTGTTGCTTAATAGTTTAATGATTAATGTCACACCTACAACTTAGAATTCAGTTGGAACTTGGAAGTTTTTTCAGGTACCTGAGGAAATCCTGGCCAGTTTAGAGATGTTTTTTGTTCTCAATCCATAATTAAACTATAAACAACCTAATTATGCATCATTTATTAATAAATGTGCACTAAGTTCTTTTTATCCAGAGGTTAAGTCAAAGAAGCAAAAACCTTAGCATCTTCATCATCAGTTTTGAATATTAATTACGACAAGCTCTTATTAAACATAGAAATACTAAGAATACAGTAATTGGATTATAACATTTTATTATGAAAAGAGGAGGCAAAATGGTAGTATAATCCTCTTCCAAAAAATGCAAAATTCTGGATCTTATGGATATTTTTTTCCTTTTAAGGATATTAGTATGTGATGTGTGCAATGGTTCCCACTTGCGTTGATGTTAAAGTTATTACCATATATCTTAATTAGCATCTGCATAACATTGGACACGGGATAAATGTGTTTGAACATTATCACTACTACAATATGTGATTCTTAATACATAATATCTGCATAGCAAAAATCTTCGAGGAAAAACTATCCTTTTATGCTTGAGTCGCTGATTGTTGAATAGATTTATAATAATTATTAACCTCATTGTTAGCGATCACAGTAAAAACAATAGTTGTGTACTTATTTGTTTATTGAATTCAAATCCTTTAAGATGGTACTACTTTTAGACAAGTTCATTTATGTTGGACATGATCACTACAAATGGCTATAGATTAGTATAGTGAGAATTGCCCCTCCCACTTTTTTAGAGAATAAATTCTGGAGAACTCTCTGCCTAGCTCTAGATTACACATTGTGTTTCAGTGAAAAGATGACTGTTGTCTGATTCTCTTCCAAACTGCCTACAGTGCCATCTGTGAACCAATACATCAATTACATAACAACCTAGTTAAACTATTTATTATGAAAGTTTTTAGGCATCAGTGGGTTTGAGTTACAAGTTATGAAATGGAAATTTCAGTATATTTCATACCTTAATCCATATGGGACAACATGTTAACATTAGAGTTTGTTTTAAATTGTTCCCAGCCAAAGCTGAAACATTTTTGAAAGATTTAAACTGTGTATGGCAATGAAATCATGAGTTGCAAAAACATTTGGTATGTAATATTTTATGATGTCAAGAAGAGACTTGAAGATGATCTATGATGATATAAACCAATTTCTGGCTTTTCATGTAAACCATGATCCAGACATACTATTTACTACCTTATGCTTTGGTTCGGACATGAAGCTGCATATACTTTGGAGAGAGAATCAATCACCTCTTCACAGGAACACACTATGTATCTACTTTAATCTTTACTCATTATTGTAAAGAAAATGACCAAAAAGTTTAGTTGAAAAATTGTATCCAATATGAAAAGGATTGTGGCAAATTTATGTTAGAGACTTATCTTAAAGAGATGTCATTATTTTACCTTTTCTCAAACATTTCAAAAATCTATTTGTAAAAATAGATTTTACTAAATGCTGCGTAATTTAACCAGTGTTACAGTTTAGAATATTGAGAAGTCACTATTATTTTTATCTATAGGTATACTTTATACTATTATAATACCTTTGATCATGCAATGAGGGATATCTGTCAAATATTTGCCTTTCAAAACTGATTAATGATCCTAATATTAATAAATGCAAGACCGTGCAAATTTGGGGTCAATATAGACGCTGTTAAAATCAGAGATACCAAACTAACCTCACCTCCACTCCTCACAGATACCTGTGCAATCTTTCAACTCCCATCCTCTCAGCCTCTCTCACAGGACTCATCCATTTAAATGTTTGCGACCCGTGCGGTAGCTCATCGTACGAGAACGTGCATCTCAGACTTTCAACCAAAGACTTTTTTTGGCCTGGATTACACACCCTTTCCACATTCCTTTCCCCTTTCATATGTATCTCTTTCCTTTAACCATGTTGCTCCTGAATTTCATTTCACCATGTAATCACTTCTTTGTAATCCTTTTTTTAAAACTGTTGTGTATTTGTTTTTTTGATGAATGAACCTTCATCACTGAGGGGGGGGGAATATAGATGCTGTTAGCCTCTTTGGTCTTGTATGATATAATCATAAAATACCACATTGCTTTATCTCAGATTTGTGAATATGAAAATTTTTGATTTATTTATTTTTAAATAGTAACCTACAATCGGCTTCTCATTACACATCATTTGTTATTTAAAAAAGTAGAGCTTTTTAGGAACAATTGATATGGCAAATGAGAACTTGCAATGATATCCAGTGCCCTCCAATTGACTTCCTGTCACACATTATATGTTTTTTGAAACTTTTAGGGGCAACTAGTAAAGCAAGAGAAAATTTGCAATCATATCTAACCATTAATATTGGATTATATATGTAATAATAGTAAATTTAGGATGATCTATATATAAATAGTAAACATGATATATTATCTGGGTTGATCTGTGAATTAATGTGATGTTTCAATTAGTTCACACTAGCTATCAACTGAGTAATGAATGTTAGAAAAACAGTGTGCAAGATCTGTAAGCATTGAAATGTACAAAGATCAAAGATTCCATCATTAAAAAACTGAAACAGAAAATTTTAAAAATATAAAGGTGGGGGTGAAATAGAAAAGTATTCAGATTAATTGGGTTTAAAAAATTCTTTATATTTGTTGATACAATCTGGCTTATTAAGGATCTCAGTAACTAACTATAATTTTACAATGATGGAGACTGTTGTATCTGGATAGGATTTAAACATATTTATAAGTAATGTATATATAGGTTTATTACATGTTAACCCATGTGTTAAATTTAATGCACACACAACTTTGGCACTGCTTCAGAAAGTGTACCAATTAGAGATTATTCTTAGCTCAAATATGAATTTTAGATCTCAGTTAAAGATTAATTTAGTTGTTTTTAATTAAATATAATTACAAAGATTTAGCACCACAATTAGATTTAATTTTAGTAGCACATTTGTACTTTTTCAAGCAAAAGTGAGCTGAGATAGTTTAATAAAAATAAAAATATATAATAAACCTTTTCTTTAACCAATATTAAAAATATTTTGGCCAATTTATTACAAACAAAAATGAAAAGGATAATGAAATTTACATTATTAATACTTTATATTGTTTAAGTTCTTGAAAAAGGCCAGTAAAAATGGTCGAAATATTGAAAACAAAAAATTTGATTCATAATATTTGATTTTTGATTTAATAACTAATAATGAGATGAATCATATTTCTGCAGTATAATGTTCACTATGCCACTATCATGCAAGGGATGGACAGGTTTCTATCCACTTTTAACACCTTGCGGAGGGGTGTAATTATAAACATATGACCAAAAACATGTTTATGATTACGACCCTCTACAAGGTATTAAAAGCAAATAAAAACCAGTCCCTATCTTGCATGAGAGTGGAGAAATGAAAATTACACTACAGATATATTATTCTTTAATTGGATAATCTCTAGTCTAATGAATAACTTATAAAAATTATTAATACATTTCCATCAAGTGGTTTGTGTCAAAGTTGTGAAGGTATAAGTGTGACACATCAATTAAACTATAGCAATTGGCTATCTATCTATCTATCTATCTATCTATCTATCTATCTATCTATCTATCTATCTATCTATCTATCTATCTATCTATCTATCTATCTATCTATCTATCTATCTATCTATCTATCTATTTATTTATCTATCCATCTGTCTGTCTATTTATCCATCTATCTATCCATCCATACTATTCATCCATCTTATCTATTCATCCATCTATCCATCCATCCATACTATTCATCCATCTTATCTATTCATCCATCTATCTACCTACCTACCTATCTATTTATATTAGTAACAGATTGTGATCTGGATAAATTGATAAGTATTGGCCCAGCACAAAATGTGCATCTTAGAAATCATGCACCTGTTTCACATATGTTTATGATTACACCCCTCCACAAGTAGTTAAAAGTGGATAGAAATCAGTCCCTATCTTATGTGAGAGTGGTGTAGTAAAAATTATACTACAGAAATATTATTCATTAAGTGAATAATCTCTGTCTGTCTGATGAATAACCAATAAAAATTATTAATAATGGAATGTTGTTATAAAAAATGATGATTGGAACGTTATTTTTAATTATATTTTCCAGTTAAAATTTTAATTCTATTTTTATTTCATTTTAGAATATTTTTTATCTTTCCCTGCGCTATCAACAACGGTTTATTTCATTTACAAGTTGATTTAATTAAAGGGGATTTGAACTCAGACTTTCAAGCTCTCTTTTGTCATCAACTCCACCTTTATAAAACCGATACACCCAACCACATACGAAAAAGATAAATGATCTCCAATATGCTATAGGGGATTTGAACCCAGACTTTTAGGCTATCTTTTGTCATCCTCTCCATCTTTATACAACCGATATACACAACCACATAATGCGAAAATGATAAATGGTCTCCAATATACTATAGGGGATTTAAACCCCGATTTTCAAGCTCCCTTTTGTCATCCAACCCATCTTTATACAACCGATATACACAACCAAATGCATGCGAAAAAGATAAAATAATCTCCATATGCTATAGGGGATTTGAACCCAGTTTTTTAGGCTATCCTTTGTCATCCATTCCATGTTTATACAACTGATTCACACAAACATGCGAAAAAAAAGATAGCTTGAAAGTCTGTGTTAAAATCCCCTATAATTATATCTAGTTTAAAAGTATATATATTACAAGTAGATTTTAATTTTTTTTACTCATTCTTTTTTGCCCCCTCCCTCCCCCAACATCTAATTAAAATCAGATGCTTTAACTCTTGTTATTCTAAAGTTGAATCTAAACAAATCCATTCTTCTGCATATAATTTTTTTCTAAAGCTGAATTTTCTGACTTCAGTTCATCAGACACAAAACCAATGCACGTGACCATTCAGTAGCTAACCATTTCCGACTTAATGGTGTTTTTTTTCTTTTGCTTCAATTTATTTCCAATTAGGAAACTTGTAAAAAAAAAGATTTTTCGAAATAAATGTAGTGTTTTTGTTTTATTTTATTTATAAATACACGCGCATATACGCACTATATCTCTATATAGTTACGTATCTATATATATATTAGCATTATATTAAGAGATGTTATATTCTACAAGAGTGGGTCGATAATTAATAAATAATATGGCGATAAACTTAAAAAAACTTGCTAAGCTAGGTTTCGATGCAAAATATTTTTATCAAAGCTAAACTACAATTTATTTTAGCAAACCATAATTTATATATCTTTTATATATTATAATATCAGTTCTTATTAAGAGGAATGCTGTTGGTTGTTACATTAATGGAATGTTTTACATTAACTATCTACCAGACCTATTTTATTTTAGTGTTTTTTTGATAAATTATCGTATCATTTTCACTTTCAAACTATGGCGATTGAGGGCATAGAACAAATTGTTCCCTATCATTAATCATATGTTTAAGAACTAGTATTTTAATTTATAATATTAAGGTTTGCTAGCCAAAATTAAAATTTATCACTGTATTCTTTATTAATTAATTCCCACACTCTCGTAGAATGTAATTTTAGCATCGTATATATGTCTGTGTTCAATCATTCGCATTAAAAGAGAGAAATGAGAGACATTTCTCTTAATTGTTTTTATGTTATTAGTTGTTTTCTTTTCGTCTTTTAAACTGCTCAACTTAAAAATTCTTTGGTTATATTTTTTTTGTATTTCTCAGTACTTATTTTATTATTAATAAATTATGTTTCAGAGTTTAGTTTCATATCCAGCTGGCAAAACAATGTTACTTAGCAGCTATAAAAACATGCTCTAAAACATTAATAAAGATACTTTTAGACAACAAAACAAAGAGCCATAACTCCATTATGTAATATACCTTAAGAGTACGGGGGAGGAATCTGCAGTCATGGCAACTGAATCATTATATATACATAATATGTGTGTTTAAAAGCAACTTAATCTCAGCCGCAAAAATGTTTATACTAAAGAGATAAGAAATAAAAGTCTTTTATTTTATTTGATTTCCTGCTTTTTCTAAGCTAAATCTTTTTTTTTTTAAAGATTAGCTGTTCTTTCCTCGGATTTATTATCCAGCGCTGCCTAGCAGCTTAGGAAATCTAATTGTGGTAATGAAACAGAAATTTACAGTATGTGTTTTAGCGGTCTTTAGCTTTAAGAGAAACAAATCTGGTTTAAAGTAAGCCGATGTAAGTTTTGACAGTTTCTGCATGAAAGTTTTGACTGAAACGATTTACCAACATAGCTGTGTGTATATATATACTCATCATTATTTCTAATCATAATTGATCTACTCTAGAGTAAGGATATAGTCTAGTTTAATCCATTTTTTCTTATCTAAAACTTCTCTACTTATACCAGTAAATTTCCTTATTTTTTCCATCCGACATAAATTCTCTCTCTTATCTTCCTTGGTTATTTTTACAATCTCTTGGGATCCAGTTTAAGACCTCAAGTCTTAAACCATCTATTATCATCTTTTCTAGCGGTATGTCCTAAATTACTTTTTTTTTCAATAATGTCTATGATATCTATTTCTTTTCTTACATATTTCACTTTTAATCTTTTCTGGTTTCTTCCAACCTCCATCTCTCAATATTTCACTAAGTAGTCTGAAGTATGTTTGTATTAAGTGTCCAAATTTCAGATCCACAAGTAAAGAACTGGTGGAACATCTATTAAAAACATTTCTTTTCAAACATAAAAAGTATATTTTCTTTTTTTATTAAATTCTTTCTATCAAAATATATAGTAGTTTAAGAAATACACCCATCTCTGGCTAGATGCCATTACTATGCCATTGAAAGGGAATTTTATAAATGGCATACAATTTCCAAAAAGCAACAAACCAAAATAATACTGAGCATGGTTTGATGCAGTGGTAGAGTGTCCATAGATTGCTGACGCAACCCATTTTCAATGCCCTTTTTTTTTATGAACGTCCATACCATAAACCTTTTTGTAACTTAATACTGAGATATTTTATGTTTTTTTATTTAATATAATCAGTTTGTGTTATGTTATCTTCCTGAATGGAATATTACAAGTGAGTAGTAAGGTCTTGATCAGCATTGAAACTGATTTGAATACTCACTGCTGCCTTAGCTGCAAACTTACTTTCATATCTCAACTTTGTACTTATATTGTAAACTAATGATCCCACATTTCTCAAATACATTAAATCACCGAGCTGGAAGGCTGCAAATTTTCACTAATAGTTCTGCTAACAAGTCAAAAATATTTGCATCTCCTATATAATATCTTTTAGGCAAGGCTGGCAACTGCATGCCAAACTATAATTACAGTATCATAATATTTTTAAAAAGTCCATCTTAATATATATAATTATATGTATGTTTGTTAAGTTTTTTATCTGGTGGCTGATTGGGACACCTAGGCAATATGGCACAATGCTCGATTATCATCAGTGAAAGTTTTTTATTATTACACAAGTTGTTAAAACAGTAGTGCCATCCAATACAAATCATAATGGAGGTTTGTGATGCGATATTTTCGTGGTTAAATACCAATCCTGCTCATAGGCTGGTAGTGACTATAGTCATTAAAAAAAAACAGAGACACCCTAAAATGTATAGATACTGAATTAAATTCACATCTGTATGACTATAAAAGCAAATTTGCTTAGATTTAAAATGTTATTTTGTATTTTCATTTTGCATTAATAATTTTATAGATAACTAAATAAGTGTATCCTGGAGAGTTGCATTCGATCTTAAAATCTAGGTGCAATGCCCTCAGATCCAAGATTCCTTACTGATGAAAGCCACAAGCTAGAAACTAGTCTGGGGATATTGGGTGAGAAGGCACTAGATAAGGATTTTATGCATAAATTTTCTTGTATCCTTCATTAGTATGGCTTGCACTAGATGGCACTACTGTGTGGAGAGATTGCCACTCTATAGTATAGGACATGGGTAGGCAATAGTTTTGGCTCAGGGGCCACAGATGTTGGCAGAGGGCCACATCGGGGGGCTACGTTGTGGAAGCAAAGGTTAGCGGAGGGACGCACCCTTTCTTCATGACACAATAAACACACTGCTTTATTCCCTGTATTACCAAAGAAATATCTGTTTGTTTATTCTCCAGTAAACACATGACATTCATCACCAATTTTACATTTTTTCGGAGGGTTCATGGTTTCACTAAAGTTGGAAATGTATATATTTGCTAATGCAAAGACAAAATTGAAATTAACCAGATCAACTGAAAAAGAACTGCACATCATATTTACACTGCGCATGTGTATTGATGTGGCCATCCTAGTGAAAAATACGAGATGAATCTTCGGTCATGCACGGTAAAGAAATCTCAGTTCAAGGCAGATTTTTCTGATTGTCTTGGCGGGCCACATAAAAACTCTTAGCAGGCCGCATGTGGCCCTCGGACTGCTATTTGCTCACCCCTGTTCTGGTATAGGAAACAGTAATCTTGCTTGCTGCATATGAAGCAAAAATATTGAAAATATTAAATATAAGCTTAATACATTTTTGATGCTGTGTGTATTATATGTCAGAAACATTTTTTTTTTTAAAAAAAAAATGTTTTTAGAGAAGTAAATTACTAAAGTCAAATGTGTATTTGGATTACTGTTAATCTGAAATTCCTGTTTTCCATGGTTTTTTGGGTTGGTGACATTTTTGGATTTCAGAGATAAATTTCTTTCTGTCTTCATTGCAAACCCAAACTCCACTGAAAATTAAACATTAAACTTACTACCTGTAGTTCCTAATTATTTTGTTTTCAGAGAGGAAAAAGTACAGGAGATGCTATTAATAATATATTAATAATTTTTACTAGTCATTCATTAGACTAGAGATTATCCAATATAATATTTCTATAGTGTAATTTTCATTACGCCATTTTCACACAAGGTAGGGACTTGTTTCTATCCACTTCTAACACCTTGTGGAGAGATGTTATCATAAACATGTGGTCAAAAACATGTGAAAAAGATCCATGATCCCCAAAGTGCATATTTCATGTTGAAGCAGCAATCGTCAATTGCACCGAATCACAATCTCTTACACATATTTGTTCAGTATATATAGATAGCAAGCTACTACAGTTTAGATGACAAATGTCAAACTTGCTGCTTTCACAAATATGTTTATGATTACATCCCTCCAAAAGATGTTAAAAGTGAATAGAAACAAATCCCTACCTCACATGAGAATGGGATAATGAAAATTACACTACAGAAATATTATTCTATTGGTGTTAGAACAATTGCAAAAATATATATTGAAAAAGGAATTGGTATTTGTTTTGTGGATTTGAAAAAAAAACATTTGATAGAATAATCTGGAATATATTTATGATCAGTTTAAAAAATAAAGGAATATTTTGGAAAGAGAGAAGATTGATTTGGAATATTTAGCCTGGGCAAAGGATAAGAATTAGACTGGTGAGTAATGATACGGATGAAATGAATATAGAAAGAGGAGTTAGACATGAATGCAGTATGCCACTTGTGCTTTTTAATATTTATTTAAAAGACATGTTAGGTTGTGGAAGAGCAAATGTTGGAGATAGAATAATAAAATGTACAAGATTTTCAGATGATATGGATCTAGTATCTGAGGATGAAAAGTGTTTTCAGAATACGTTGAATAAATTGGAGGAAGGGTGTATACTGAGAATATCAAGTGTTTATGAATAGGAAGGAATTTAAAAAACTGCAAGTTAAAACCCATGATAACATAGTTCAACAGGTAAATGGATTTAGATATTTAGGTAATTGGTTGATTGAGGATGGAAGAGAAGTTAAAACAAGAATGGCATTGTCAAAGGAGGCATTTTCCGAAAGTAAATATTTTGGGGGACCTTAGAAGACAGGATTAAAAAAAAAATAATTAAATGCTTATGTGTGTAGGGTACTGTTGTATGGTGTTAATCATGGACAATGAGTAAAAAAAATGAGATGTGGTCATGGAAAAGGATAAAAAAAAATCAGTTGAATAAATAAAATGACAGTGGAAGAAGTTTTGAAAAGAGTAAATGAAAAAAAGAAGACTGCATGAGGAAATTGGAAATAGGAAGAGAAACTGAATTGGACATATATTAAGAAGAAATAATAGTTTAATGAAAGATATTTTGGAGGGAATGGTCAATGGAAACAAGAAAAAAGGAGGAAACAATTGACCTTGCTGGATGATATAAGATGGGAAGAGTGGTTTAATAAAAGATATTTTGGAGGAAATGGTGAATGGAAGAGATGAAAAGGATTGACCTTGCTGGATGATTTGAGATGAGAAGAGTTATGTTGAATTGAAGAGCTGGGTAGTGAAAAGAATGGAGTGGGAAAAATGGATAAACTTGTGACATGACTGCTATCTGTATCTGTCCTGTCCATAGGACAGTATATTATTGATTTGATTTTGAATATAATTCTTTAAAACACAGAATGTGCTTATATTTATATCAATATTAAAATTTTGGGGTCAAAATGAGACTTTATAATTTTATCCGAATAGTAGAAGTTTTTGTATTACTGGTGGTCAGATTAATAGTAGTGTGCTTGTATATATTTTTATTAGAAACAATTTTTATATTTATTTGGGCACTTTGTTATGATAACATTTTTATTTCTAGCCGTGGCAAATATGGTTGTAGCTCCAGATTTTATTTCTCGGCCAAAGGATCGGGTCATTAAAGAAGGTGAAACTGTAACTTTGGACTGCGCTGCTAATGGTAATCCTAAACCAGTCATTAATTGGTTGAAAGATGGCACTACAATAGATAAGTAAGTCACCCATTCTAATTATTTTTTGAATAATGGTGAATTGGATTTTAATATATTGTATTTGTAGTGATTATCTGATAGTTGTATTTATAAATATATAGTTCTTTATTTTTTGTTATCATTTGTAATAAATTAGCAAAATGTTTTTTTTTTGTCAAGCGTTGGTAGTCTAGTGGTTAGCATAACTGCCTTCCAAGCTTCCAGCCCGGGTTCGCTTCCCGGTCAACACATTTGACATATGGAAAAAAAAAATGTTTTTTTTCAATGTCAAAGCATCAGCCGGGAAGTGAACCCGCGACAACTATCTGCAAGCAACTGCTTTCTTGCAAGGCAGCTGCACTGACCTCTCGGCTACCAAATACTTTTTATGTCCACAACTTAAAAGGTTTTATTATTTACTTTTTAGATACAGCTGAGTGTACTTTCAGTGTGGGAGCTATGATTCAGGTGTTCCACACTGAAAGCAAGCTCAGTTGTAACTAAAAAGTAAATAATAAACCCTTTTCTGTTGCGAAAGTGAAAAACGTTTTGCTAATTTATTATATTTACTAACTTGTAAATATGTCTTAAAAACATTATCTCAAAAACAGCTTATATCACCAATAATATAGGAATTTTAGATTGCAAACTTTCATAAATGATCTTTCTATATAATTGGTAATTTTTTAATGGCAATGGAAAATAAAATAAACTATTGTTACAAACCCATATGGTGTGCTTATGGTCTTAATTTTAAATCCGAGTTCAGTAAAACTGAGATGCGGGGTGGATTACAGGACTTAGGATGTATCTCATGTAGGTATCTTTTAACCTACTTGGCTATCTATTCAGTTACTGATTAATAAAAGGATATATAAAGCGATATTTAACAAAATGATAAAGACAAAAAGGAGATCCCAAACCCGACCATCTGACAGTTGGAAAGTGTGTTGAATAGGGTCTCTTTTTTTCATCTTTGACATTTTTTGGATGATAATTTGAGGTGCTCTAGTGTGATATTTAAAATTGGTTACATATATGTAATCAATAGATTGAATTTCTTTCTCCCATTTAAAATTTGCATATATAAACTAAGCATATATAAGAAGACATGCTAAGATACAAATGGTATCATCTGTCTTTTGAAGAGTTTATTTACATTATATAACTCATTGGAAGTGTCAGCTACTTCAGGTTCAGTTACTATTATTAACTATATGGGTAGGCCATTTATCCCCACATACTTGTTTATATATGTGATAATTACTTTTAAACTACCGATTAATTTTTTAATTTTTTTAAGGTAATAGTAATGTAATAAATAATTTTATATTCTGAAAATTAATTTTGAATTAATAATTCGTTGAAATCTATAAATTTTCATAACTTATTATCATAGGTTTACTTTTAATAAGCAATTATTAATATTTTTATGTAATTGTAACTATCAATTTCTTACGAATGCCAGCACTTGTAACTGTCAACCAGTAAAGAAAAAATAAATATAAATTATAGTTCCGTGCATTTTGATCTTTTCCAGTGCAATGTATACATCTAAATGTGTTTTTTATTAAAACATTTTCAAAACATTGGTAGATGCCCCAATATATAAATATTACATCTTTCTAAAATTTTAAATGTAAATTTACTTGTGGTACCCCAAGCCAATACTGAACATTAATAATCTACATTAGGGATGTTGTTTGGACATATTTATAATTAAAAGTAAGACATGAACTCCATGTTAACTAATTTAAAGACATCTGGAATTTTTCATTTAGGAATATACCACAATGTCAAGATCAGGGTATGTTTTTCTCCTTACTGAATACGATAATATTAAATCCATTATTATAAGAAGACAGGTTTGTTGGATGAGACATAAGAAACAGATGAAAATAAACAGATTCTCTAAGAGAGTATTTAGTCTTGTTTGTTTAAAAATAGCATAGCTGTGTTTACGTTATAAAGATAATTTTAAAAAATTAAAATATTTATCTGAAAGTTTTTGATGATGCATTTTAATAGTAATTACAAGTACGTTGGACTAATTCCATCATATCACATTAATTGTTAAATATATTTTTAAAAATTCAAACGTGATTAGAGTATTACCTTAAATCCAATATTGGTCAGTCTAAAGGACTTTAGTTTGATTCCCCATGTTGATAATATCATTGATAATATGAAATTCTAATAAAATTAGTTTAGTCATATATAAATCACAATAAATCATAATACGACTATTGTATAAAACAGAAACATTAAAATAGTATAAAACACTATTGTCAACTGTTTTCAACTCAAGGCTATACAAAAATCGTTATACTCTACTAAGGGATGAACATTTCATATTTGCCAAGAACAACTAACTGGAAAACTGGTTAACTTTGCATTAATAGCATTAGAATTTTTCGATTAGTTGTTCCTGGCCGATATAATGAAATGTTCTAGTTTATCGCTTAGTAGAGTATAATGATTTTTGTTCAGCTTTGATAAGGACTCTTGAAAGCGCATGGCAGTAGTGTTTTATATTATTTTAATGTTTCTCTGTTTTATACAATAGTCGCATGTTAGATTCTAATTTATATTTTATAATTACAGAAGTATTGTGTTTATTATTAACCATATATATATTAGATACGGCTATTGATTTTTTTCTCTACGTCGACTAGTATTTATTTCCCAGTCTCTATTATATATATATTTAATTATTGGAGCAAATTTTCATCGAGTGAGGCAATAAGTTCCTTGTAATCATGCGTTTATGCCTTGTTGAGGGAAGAACGACGGATGATATCCATTAAAAAGACTTTTCTCTGTTTTCAATTGTCATATCTCCTGAAGAAATATGCTTTTAAAAGTTTTCCTCATCATCTGTCATAAATCAACGAATATTTGTTGAACTTTTTTCTTTCTCTTTGTTATGAATAATGAGTCCACAGCAGCTGGTAACAGATGCTAAAATAAAGAAAACAAGCATATATTTTTTTTAGTGTGATTAATCACACATTTATATGCCTGTGCAGTATATATACATTCTTCAATTTGTTTAATAAGCAAGAGGAAATCTACAACTCTTCCACGGCCTTCGCCATGTAGTGTAAGAGTTTATTATATAACAATACGGTTATTGATTTAGAATTAATCAATTATTTTTTAAAAAAGAGACATTGAAATATATACTTTCAATAAATAATCTAACGCCTTTGATCTTAGCATCTGTCATATGCGAGTGTTGTGCTAATGTTATGGATATATATCATATGATCCATGGTTACACCCTTATGGATATATATCATATGATCCATGGTTACACCAAAGTTGCAGCCAAACAGATTAGTTTTTTCACTTCTCTTAAATCTGGAACAGTAACAAGAAGTATTTTTTCGTGAGCAAACCAATTTTATTCTTGAGTCGTCTGGTTAGCTCAGCATCTGTATTCTTTAATTGTGATAAATTTGGTTAACGATTTTTAATTTATTAAAATTTTGATATGAAGTAAAACTAAATCCCTTTTTTTTATTTAAGAAAAACAAAAGAATTTGTAACATTAGAATGATTCCATCCAATCACGTTTAGCAAAATAGGCAGATTTATTCCCCTTTTCCCACAACTATTTTATGCATCTGATGCCAAAGACGTCAATAATTTATTGTCTGGGTCCAAAAAGACAAGTTCTTCCCACTAATTTAGAAATAATCATTTCAGATTTGATTGTTAAAGTTTATGCATGACGAATTACGATTTGACCTCAAATACTCTCTCTCTATATATAAGCTTCTATCCAGGATCCACAGGTGGAGGTTAGTGGAATGCCTTAGAAGAATATGAAGCATTCTAGTTTTTGCATTTAGATGCATGGATGATTTATGGCAGGAAATGAATAATATCCTAATATATGTATAGACTTCACCCCAGTATCCACAGGTGAAAGTTAGTGGAATATTTTAGTGAGATGTGAAACACTCTAGTTTTTGCATTTTGATACATAAAGTGATTTATGGCAGAGAATGAATAACGTTCTAATATATGTGTAGACTTCATCCCCAAATTCACAGGTGGAGATTAGTGGAATATTTTAGAGAGATATGAAACATTCTAGTTTTTGCATTTAGATGCATAAAGTGATTTATGGAAGAGAATGAATAATGTTCTAATATATGTACAGGCTTCACCTCAGGATCGACAGATGGGGGTTAGTGGAATGTCTTAGAAGAATATGAAGCATTCTAGTTTTTGCATCTAGATGCATACAGTGGTTTATGAGAGAGAATGGATAATGTCGTAATTCTTACATCATTGACAAGGTGTTTGTTTTTGTTTATTTGCCTATTTTTTTTTAATGGAATCATCTAAAATATTATGAATAATAATAAAAAGATTCACTTAGCCTAGAGGCAAGAGTGGCTTGCCAGTGAGCAAAAGGTTTTCTTTGTCTAGATTTCTTATTTAAACAGATAAGAAGTCTGTATAACATAAGGCTTTGTTCATGTGCTGTGTGATATTCAGAATTGTCTGTGGGATGAGAAACATACTGTATAGTTTGCAGACTTGATTAAGACTGGTTTAGGAATATGAATCGAATTTTCCTATTCCATAAGTCATTGGTTGAATTTTCTAGATTGATGGGCACAATTTTGTTGAGGCTTATATTAATTTTTTTTTTTAGATTCTGCAAAATTTCCAAATGCCATCATTTTTAAGGACTTTTAATGATGATCTGAATGCTAATTTGTTTGTTCCTTTTATTATTATGAATTCTTTGATGTAATTATCAGGTTATTCTCCTTTTTCTGATCCTATTTGTAATTAGATTCTTTAAATATTTTGAAGGTTAGCTAAGTAAAGATTTATTCATTACATTAATTTTGCTAACTGTAGCTGCTTTCAATTGGTGAAACCAGGTTTATAGGACTGATGGGGTGGCCAGGTATGCTGTAACATTTAAATGTACAATGTTAATTAGTATATTCCATCAAAAATTATTTTTTGATTGATTTGTCCATATACACCATATGTTCCTGTGAAAAGATGACTGGTTTTCTGTCCAAGCTGACTGCAGTGCGACCTCTGGATAAAGATGTGCATTATGTAACTGCATAGTTTACTTATTCACCACAAAAATTTTAAGGCATTAGCATATCTGGATAATGAGTTATAAAATGGAGACTAGGGTTCGTAGCTTAAGTATGCACTGGTATTAAATTTTATTTTAAATTGGGCAAAACTGCTACTGAAATATTTGAAATGATTTGAAATTTGTATAACAGAAAAGCCACAATTTGCAAAAACATTTTTAAGTGAATGGCAGAGAGAGTATTGACATTTATTCACAAAGGTATGAAACACATCATCACATTTTACACCTACAACCTATGGTCTTTACATGCTAGTTCCATATAATTTTAATGATAAATAGCTAAACTACGACACTATGTAATACGTGCTTTGATTCACAGATGCCACAGTATATCACATCACATTCATTCATTATATATAATGTTTTTTTTTTTTTGCTTGGGAGTTCTTAGAAGTGTGCCAGAAGTTCTGCAACTGGAACCGATCCAAGGATCTTACACTCAAGAGCCTGATATTTTACATCTGTGCCAAATGGTGAAAGGCAGTCAAACATTTTTATTTTATCTTTGGTGATCTTAGTTACTTCAGTTATAATTTTTCCGTCATTATTTTTTTTCAGCAAATCTATTTGTTGTTGAAATTTTCCTTTGGTTTTAGAAATTTCATGAGAGATAGATTTTATCTCTCCAATGTCATTTTCATTTCCAATGTTCTTGAAGATATAGTTGGATATCAGTCCCTCTGTTGTTTTGGACACTTTTTCAAAATTTTCTATTTACTTTATACTCTTTTTAACTTCATTTTCCCTTTTTTTTTTTTTCCTTTTTGCAATTACATGATAGCTTCTGATATCTATTTCTGATTTTCCTAGTTATCTTGTTTAAAACATTTTTTTAGACACATCTTTGACTATATTTTTAACTTTTATCTGTAGTCTATTTGGCTCATGATTCTGTTAGAATGAATATTTTCTGTGCTACATCTAGAATATGGCTAAAGAAGAAACTTTATTGTTAATTATTTAATTCCTCTTTGAGACCTTAAAGGATCTGCAGAGAAAGCTATTATCCACTCCATACGTTATTGTAATTTCCTAGCTGTTATTACTAAATGATTATCCATATAAATAAATACAGACATGGTGTTTATTAATATGCATTATCTAGTGTGGTGAGTTTACCGGATTTTTTCCTCTGATTGTAAGATGAAGAAACACCACAGCTTTTCTTCATTGATCTGAGACTTGGAAGCTGCAGAAAAACAATACATACTTGATCCAATTCACCAAAGTATGGAGAGATGTATATTAGAAGTTATAGAGAGATCAAAATAAAATACATCAGCGAAAGAACAAATAAGTATTAATGAATGAAGTTTCAAAATGGATCCAAAGAAAATATAAAAGACCTAGAATAAGACCACATGTGAGATGGATGTGTGTAAAGAGAAACTAGATTAAACAAATAGAGCCTTTATCTTGCATTGAAATGATGATGATTGAAAATGGTGCTGATCTAGAACAACAATGAGGCTTATTAATCATTTGTCATTTCATTTTTTCATTCAAGTACCTATAACTCAAAAGCATTTCATTCTCGTTCAATTTCCAAGTTTATTATTCCAGTTATTTAAGCCTTTAAAAATATATGTCACATATACTCATTGTTGCTACTCTGTTTGCTTTTGATTGTAAAATTTAGTCTACATTCTTCAAGTTCTAATGATGGTATTCTTGCAGCTTCAAGTTTTTCTCAGCTAAATTAACAACAGCGATTAAATGCCCAAACAGTTTTAATCCATTCCTGACATACAGAATAGTTTTACCGAAAAATGTCTTTTAACTTTCCCGCAGAGATGAGAGATTTGTATTTCCGGATTATAGTTTGATTCTCTTTTGTTTTACTATTCATGATTTTTATTAACTCAACCACAGTTTAAAATGACTCAACCACAGTTTGAAATGATGTTTTGATTGTAAGTCAACAGTCATCATAATTGTCCAATATTGTCCCTGCCCCACATAGACACTAGTCATGTGACATTAAGAACCATGAATAATAAGAAGTCAAAATCTAAGTAAGGTAATAATGAACAACAAACACTCTTTTTTTTTAAGATTATAAGATGAGCAGAATAACCACTAGAAGAAGATTAAAATAATAATAATAATCAAATGGTTTGTTTCCCGGAAGTTCATAAAAAGTTTGAGCACTGGAGATGGTAGAACCGAACCATGATTCCAGGAGTTTGTTTGGGTTCCAGAATCTACCACTCTATTAAACCAGAGCAGGGTAATAAAAAGATTAAATTTAACTGTCATCCCTCTGGTTTGCTAAACTATACTCATTATTCATGACTCATAAAAGGATGATGATGATGATGACGATAATAATAAAATATTTTATTTTACCATATAAATTTACGGCATTGAACCAAAATCCAGAATTGTTCGTTTTATATTTTGTTGATGTAAAAGCTTATAAGCTATATTTTTTTAAAATACACTTTATTTTTTTTTACATTCTAAATCAAATTAATGTTAGTTTCACAATAAAGATATTATCCACTTGGAATATATTTATTACGTATATGCTAAATTCCGATGAATAAATGGATGATGGAAAAATAAATTATTATTTGATCACTGTCACAGATAAAAAATATATTTATGCATATCGATATAGATATATCCCGCAACCATAGATTTAGTTTATGCAAAACAGCATTTGTAATCGATATGAAATTTAGTCAGTAATTAGGTTTGGAATGTTGTCATGTGACTGGATTAAGCCTAAGGAGTCAACCGATCATTAATAAGCCAGGCCTTACAAGCATAATTACAGGGGACGCTGTGTCAACTCTAACACAATTTGTGAAAAAATCAGACATACTTTATTAAAATCCACTTTGTTTTGAAGCAATTTATTTAAAAAAATTATTAAAAAAAATTGAATACTTTTACAGCTGAAATCTCTATTTTTACATATATAAATGAGAAGCGTGATTGGATAGTAATAATTTTAAAGCTATATAATCATACCTAGATGCAATGTTTGTATATATATATAATCTTGATTATTCAACATAAATGTGACTCTCAGATGTTGAATATTGAATAGCACTGAAAGGAAGGGAGGGGTGTATGATTGTGGCATAAAGCAAATAGAATTGAAAAACATTTTATTAAATTATATTCACAAAATTATAGTAATTACTATTGCACACTGTAAAAGACGCAGAAAGAAATCGCACAAGATGGGTGCATGAGATAAAGAAGTTTGCAGGAACTACATGGAGAAAAGAAATTATGGATTGAAGAAACTTAAAATAAACGGGAAAAAACATTTTCATTTAGCAATAATTGAATAAGAGTTTTAAATAATAATTGCAGATTGTAAATTAACTTTTTTTTTTTGCTAATCATTGTATGGCGTAAATATCTAGAATTAACAAAGCATTGTGCTACACTGGGCAAAACAAAAGAGAAGCATAATATTCAGTTCTATTAATGTATATAACAGGTCATGTGGCATATGATTGATATTTTATTAATGTATATACTAAACTGTGTTTTTAACATCATTTGAAAATAGATGCATATTAAGTTCTTCAATATCAAAACAATAAATGTTACATTATACATTCTATCTACCTAATTCTATAACCACTGAACATCACGTGATCATTATTATTTACGCTTACACAAGCTGTTTGCAAAGAGGCTCAACTCTAGCCAGAGTAATCAATGCATGCAAGAAGGTTTGTGTATAAAATACCTATCTAGTGCCTACTCATCCAATATCCCCAGACTAGTTTCTAGCTTGTGGCTTTCATCAGTGAAGAGCCTTGGATCTGAAAGCACTTCACCTACATCTTAGGATCTAATGCAACACCCCAGCAGCCACCTTTTATCTTAGCAGCTAACTATAAAACTTTGAGTTCGAAATGAAAACACAATAATGTTTTCAATTCAAGCTCATTAGTTTATATAGTCATATAGATCTGAACTCAATTCAGCATCCATACTTTTTGGTGTCTTTGGTTTTTTAGTGTCTTTTGGTTATTAAAGAACCAAAACACCAAAAAGTATAGATGCTGAGCTCAGTTCAGATCTATGCAACTAATTAAAAACATTATTGTGTTTTTATTTTAGACTCAAAGCTTTATAGTTAGCTAATAAGGTAAAAGGTATCTGGTGAAGGGTTGCACTCAGATCCAATGATCTTCATTGATTAAAGCCACAAGCTAGAAGCTTGTCTGGAAATATTGGATAAGTAGGCAGTAGATAGGGATTTTATACACAAATCTTTTTTGCATCCATTGATTGATCACTCTGGCTTGCACTGGATGGCGCTAGTGTATTGAGAGTTAGCATTTGTGTAATCCTATAACATTGCCTTCACCCCATACCATATTATTTTTTTTTTTTTTTGGCATACAGTTGATGATGTAATTTTCACAATTATTTTAATTTACAAAATATATATATTTTAACCCCTTTATAGTGGTGTCCACCCAAAAAATCCCCCAAAAAAAAAAGTTGGAAAAATCTACCCCTCTCACTCATCCTCCCCCACACTTTCTTTCTATTAATGTGTGTATAAAAAAATATTATATTCTTTTTTTTTTATCCAAAAAAAAAAACCAACAACTATAAAAACAAACCCACCACAAAAAAAAAAATTAATATAAAATATTTTTTTTTTATTTTATTTGAGCCCGCGGAGGGGTACAAAAGATCATAATTATAATATTGAAAAAAAAAAATAAAAAAAAAATAATATTAGTATATTTTTATTATAAAAATCCTTTTTTTTTTTTTTTTTTTTTGTGACATATTACACAAAATATAAGAAATAAAATAAATTTTTAAATAAAATTATTATAAAAAATAAAAAATTAATTATTTTTATTATTAATAAAAATAATTTAAAAAAAATAAATAATAAAAAAAAATAATTGGGTTCTTTTTTATAGTTTACTATATCACTGAGACTCTTTTTATACGGACAAATGACAATTTAAAATGTTAAGTAAATATATTCAATCATATCATTATTTGGTAAATCTGTTTACAGGTTTAATAATCAATTTGTATTGTATACTAGAATCAACTACGCAAAGCCAAAATGATGGAAAAGGTAAATGGGATTTTATTGTACCCCCCACATCATAAACTACCAAAGACGAAAAGCATCCAAATGTTTTTTCAAAATATCACTAAACTCTTATATCATGTTGACGATAGTATGTATTTCAATGTATGCTCGATCCAAGGTTTATGATTTCTGATTTTATGAATGACACATAGCAACGGCACAGTAAGTTTAATTATAAATCAACGTTTATTTACAAATTTATGAATAATACATAATTAATTCTAATGTTATAATTAAAGACATAAATAAACAAATAAAATAAATTATAATTCCATCGACTTTCTTCAATAATATATCATAGGTACGGTTTTAAAAACCTAATCATACCTTATTTCAATTTGATATAATGAATCTTGAGCAAATTGTACTAAATTCAACATCAACTCATGAAGTATTTAACGTCATTTCCAGATTCAATAAATCCATACCGTAAACTTATAATAATATAATAAATAATATTATATCTGTACGATTTAGCTGTAATGCAATCATTAAATAAAATGAAAATTTAAACTTACACTCCGGTAAATAATAATCAACCAACAGTTAATTATTATGAAGTAACTTGAATAGAATGTCCTGCTACAATTTGACGATCTAACTTATAAATTATACTTACAAATGGAAGAAGATGATTTAGCAGATTAACTAAAATACTTTGCCCAACTTATATCTATGAAGTAAAACATATTCCTGTGGATGCGTTCATCTACACATAGGAATTAAATAATACTAAACGCTTTGTGGATTTATACACCACCATAAAGTAATACGTATAATTACACAATTCCGCGGATTAACCACCGGTGCTGGAATGAGTGTAAAATACAAAAAATGGCAATTAAATAATCTGCGGATTAACCACCAGCACAGATTAATGCCTTTCAACATTATAAAACAACATTACTATTTACTTCACATTAAAGTGCAAAATCATCCTCCTCAGTTATTCCGATCATTCAGAAAACACTAACACTTTAGCAAATGTGGGTTCTTGCATAATAAAATGTTACACTAATCAGGACAACTAATGTACTAACTTATCTTGCTTAAAATAAAACATGTGTAATACAATATAAGTAATATTAGTATAGAAATATAAATCTGGAAAGACTCACAAAATACCTCATGAAAAATTGATACATCTCATAAATTCATTTACTACTCTTCAAGCCTTTCGCAAGCGCTATTCTCTTGAATAAATATTTTATTCAACCCCTATTAATTTAAACTTAATAAAATATAACTTATGAACTTCACATGCAAGTTCATATAACGATAAAATTTAAGTAATGAATTATTCATCAAATACATAAAATCTAATGGGTGTGTGTGTGTTATAAATTAAATGTATAGCATTTTATAGTTCAATACATGAATTTTAGCAGGTGTGTGTGTCACAAATTAGATTGTATAGCATTTTATAACTACAAAGATGATCCGTGAAATCCATATACGATGTGTCGAATAATAAATGTACGAAGTAATAGCTATAATTATAGTTGAATTCCATACATGTAATTTTATCCATTTGTGTTAGTTATTATAATCACTATTAGATTAACGATTTTACGTGGCTCCATAAACATGAAACAATTTTAAGACATGACTCGCAGAACTTAAATGAAAATGTTTTTCATAAGTTATTAATTTCTACATTTCTCTATTAAAATGTTCCAAGTTTATTACATCCATGCTAAATATTTATTTATCCACGCTTAAATCTAGGAATAATAATTACAGCAATTAATTTAATCATTCCAACTGACGATAAAATTAGAAAATAGCTTTGATAAATTATTTGAAGACTGTTTATTATCCAAATGGCAAACAAATTAACTAGCAAATATATTACTGGCATTATAAAGTTAAATATCAATCAATGCTATATTTTTATTAGAATTAGAAACGGAAATATTTAAACTATATTGATAACTTTAACATTTTATTTTAATTTAAACTTCTTCTTTTTTAAAAAACAAATTTTCATATTTATAAAACTTCTGTAATTAAAATACTTATTTAATTTTTCCAAATTGTAGAACAATAAACATTTTAAAACATACCAAACTCTTGTAATTAATTCTTTTAAACTGGGAAGCTCTGACATTTTAAATGTAATATTGGGAAATTATTACCGGTGATTTGATCCACTTGGCCAGCCGACTTGAACAGACTTTTAAATTTAGCAATTCATCTTATAATTAAATACCACAATGTTATTTTTACGTTTATAGAAAATTTGTGGTAATCCGTTTACTTGTTAACTATTTTAAAATAAGCTTATCAAAATTACAACATTTGCCTTTTACCATTTTTCTTTTCTTTTCTCTCCCTCCAAAAGCCAACTAACAGACGATCTTCCTCTTAAATTCGCGCTCTTTTCTTTTTTTACATTGAGACGCATACGTAATTACTGTATTTATTTTTAATAATTTATTTTAATTGAACAAATGTTTTTTTTTGTTAATTCAATATAAATAATTTTTAAGATCATTTTAAACAAATAAAAATAAAATATTATATTTTAATACTATTTTACCAAATTTAATGTGTTGTCAAAATTTTTAAAAAGTTAAACATTCTGATATGAATTAGTATATGGAACGAAGCAAATTTAAATTTATTAAAATAATATAAGAGAGTAATCTGTTCAAAGTGCAAACCAAGCCAACCAAATCACCAAAGAAGACAGAGAAATTTTTTATACTAGTTACATCAATCATTATATTTTATACTAAAATATATGGTTACAATATATATATATCAAAACTGTCAACATGGACTAGGAAATCTGTTATTGATATCTCTACAATACTGCAGATATGTTATTCATTAAATAAGGGTTAGAGATTAATTATATCTAGCTTAATAAATGATAAGTAAGAAGTTATTAATATATTTGCATAAAATGGTTAATATCAAAGCTGTTGTTAACTTAATTGTGATTTCTTGCTTTTTCCATTATTCTAAGTCCCTTTTACCTAATATAGATATTGCAAATATATATTTAATTAAAATAAAACAAATATAAGAAAGCAAAAGCAAATATGTTAAAGGCACTGGATAAAATACAAAGGCCTTTTGCAAGGCATTATTCAGAAGATGGAACATACATCTTACCGTAGCATTCTTTTTATTAAGAATTACAGTCATAATCGAAAATGTAAATGGAATATATATTGATGAATAAACTTTATTGTTGGCATCCTAAAAGATTGAAAGCCACATCATATAGTGAATAAATTCATCACTGGAACTTTGGTGAGTGGAGTGACATTAAAATGAAAAATCAAGAGGAAACGAGCTATCCCTTTCATCAAGACTGCTGACCAGTACTACAGAAGGTCCAGTTATTGACTAATTACAACTTACTGTTCATTTGTTTAACTATGAAGTAAGTATCAAGATGATAGATATAATGCATAGAATAGTGTCATTTCATGCATAGAATAGGGTCATTTCATGTGTGTGCATAGTGTGGAGAAAAGCTAGCTTTTTGTATAATGGAATGAATGATTGAATAATTACCTGAACAATAATGTCAGTTTGATATATAAGCCATGAACGATTCAACTTGTTTAACCACTATGAAAGAGAATATGAACTCAGTTTTGATCCTAGTATTATTAAAATAATGTGCAAGGAGAGAGACGATACAAAAATAAGATTAAAGAGACATAGCTTATCACGCAAAATGAATATACAATGAACTAAAGGTCTAGCAATATTCAAATTGGCAATAAATGGGTCTCATAAATTCTTAATATAATAAGCCTGACTATGATGCACATGCATGGAAAGCATACTTGATCTACTTAATTTCATTTAACATATTTAATTTCTGTTGTAGTAGTTTTATATTAACATATATATTAACATTTTGTATTTTATTATAGATTACATTTGCGTTTTATATATGAAACAAGCATTCCAAGTTTTTTATGTGTAGATTTTTTTTTTCTCATTTTTATGTTGATAGGAACATCCTGTTGGCCTCCTGAAAGGAACCATATGATGAGTTTTTCATTCTTAACGAATTCTAACATACAAACATTTTTTTAAAAAATTCTGTGAATAAATATTCAAATTTTTTGATAAATAGCTAATTATTTAGCAAATTATTTAAATTCTCTTTTTTTTTTTTTTGTAACTACCTCTTCATTTAAACACTCCCTTTCAAAACTTTATTTTACTGAATTCATAAAATATGTGTGTATATCACTATAGTTAGCATCTAAAGTAATCTTTAGTAAGTAACATATGAAGATGATAGTGCTTGATACATCCTTATCCAATGCTGTTCTATTTGTATATTCCTAGACTGGCTTATGGCTTTGAGTTCCACCTAGTGTAAGGTTTAGTAATCAATAGATGCCAGATGATAGTGCTTAATAAATCCTTATCCAATGCTGTCCTATTTGTATATTCCTAGACTGGCTTATGGCTTTGAGTTCCACCTAGTGTAAGGTTTAGTAATCAATAGATGCCAGATGATAGTGCTTAATAAATCCTTATCCAATGCTGTCCTATTTGTATATTCCTAGACTGGCTTATGGCTTTGAGTTCCACCTAGTGTAAGGTTTAGTAATCAATAGATGCCAGATGATAGTTCTTAATAAATCCTTATCCAATGCTGTCCTATTTGTATATTCCTAGACTGGCTTATGGCTTTGAGTTCCACCTAGTGTAAGGTTTAGTAATCAATAGATGCCTAATGATAGTGTTTAATACATCCTTATCCAGTGCTGTCCTATTTAAATATTCCTAGACTAGCTTATGTTTTTGAGTGCCATCTAATGTAAGCTTTAGTAATCAGTAGATTCCAGATGATAGTGCTTAATAAATCCTTATCCAGTACTGTCCTATTTAAATATCCCCAATCTATTTTTTAGATTATGGCTTTGAGTACCGCCTAGTGTAATCTTTAGTAATCAATAGATGCCAGATGATAGTGTGTAATAAATTCTTATATAATGCTGTTCTATTTAAATATCCCTAGACTATTTCCTAGCTTATGGCTTTGAGTGCTACCTAGTGTAAGCTTTAGTAATTGATAGATACCAGATGATAGTACTTAATACATCTTTATTCAGTGCTGTCCAATTTAATATTCCTAGACTATTTTCTAGCTTATGACTTTGAGTGCCACCTAGTGTAAACTTTAGTAATCAATAGATGCCAGATGGTAGTGCTTAATAAATCCCTATCCAGTATGATCCTATCCAATATTTTCAGACTAGTGTCTAGCTCATGACTTTCAACAGTGAGCTTTGGATTATAGAACAGAATATCCGATCTCTAGGATCTAATGCCCATTTAGCAGCCAACATTTAATTCTCTGTTTTAATATCAAGCCATCAGCTCAAATTAAAAAAACTTACAAATGTTTTCAGTCTGAGCCAACTTGCCTGCATAGTCATATAGATCTAAAACCAGTTACTATCTATATATTATTGTATCCTTAGTTTTTTAAAAATTATAAGCACCTCTGTCTTAGAACCAAGATTGATATAAAACCTATAAAATATCATGATGCTATCACATGATTTCAGTTTATACATTGCTGTTTAAGCAATATATATATTTTTTCCATTACAGATATAATCTCTTATTGGAAATGTCAGTAGCTAATACTGGCATATTGGCTTAGATTGAAAACATATTTTGAATTTGGGTTTATGGCTTGATAATAAAATAAAGTGAATGATAGCTGCTAGAGAGACATTGCAATGGATTCTAAAAGTCCAGATGCACTGTTCAAACATCCAAAATTCCTCACTGTGAAACGGTTACACCTGTTTCACCTATTATCTTTGATAATAGTATATATTTGTTGTACTCAGATGGCGTGTATTTCTTAAATTTTAAAAAACTTTGTCCTTATAATATTGCGAGTATGTGCGTATATAATCGTCCTTACTAATTATAAATATTTATATACGAGCATATTCCATTAGATTTGTTAAAACTGAAATAAACATAACTGTATAATTAATTTATCTATATAGCAGCATAATAAGTTAAATTTATAATATTATTTATTTTTCAATATTCTTTCTCAATAATTATTTAAGTCAGTATTCATTTTGACTAATTCCAAGTTTTCAATTCTTTTGTTTGCTTAAAATTACATGCAGAAAGTTTTATCAGTTTTAACACTTCGTTCTAAAAATAAATCTTTGGCCAAAATTTGACCTATTTAAAAATTATAACCAAGACCAATTATAATATTCAGTCAGGCATAAATCTATACAAAATCTATACAAATTGCTTGTGACCATTCTCTTAAAAATATATCTTTTAAAACTGACGTCAATTAAAACAATAGAGTCTCACCAAGTCCAGATTTAGATATACTTAATATTTTTACTAACTGGATATTTGGTTAAAGGCTAGTTTGAACTAGTCATCTTGTGATGTGGCATGACTCAAAGTAGGAGGTTACTACTGTCAAAAATATAGAATAAAAAGGGGCCCAAATAGCCACCAAGGCCTCTAATCTAACCTCTTCCATCCATCTATCATAATTCGTGTTAATTTTTGCTGTTGCTGTGACCAGAGCTGAAGTTAAATAAGACTGTTCCTGCCGTTAAGAAATCTAAATCTTAAAAAAAAACTACCAGCCAAGCTGCTCTTCCATGAGTTGGCTAGAAGACAAAGAGACAGCCGTTTGCTCTTCCACGAGCGGCTACCGATGACAGAAAACCTCCACCATGCCCATCACTGTAAGAAAGAAGATGTACCCGAGAGACCAGAGAGTGCCTGACCAGAGAAATGGGGAAAGCTGCCACAGAGATAAATTCGCGAAGCTACATGCAGACTAAAACCTAAGAGAAGCCCAGCCTGACTGAATATAGTGAGAAGCACATGGAAACAATGCCTTAAAAGAAACTTTGCCGGTAAATCCTTTCTGACATATTAAATCTCATAACTAAAACGTACCCTAAATGAAAGCTAGCTAACTAAATCACATAATCAATTATATTCTCTAAATGTTTATCTTAAAATGTTTATCTTAAATCTGTTTAAATCTTAGAACACTCTTAAAATTCTTGCTTGGTCATTAATAATTTTAAATAGTCCTTGATCATTAATAATTTTAAATAGTCCTTGATCATTAATAATTTTAAATAGTCGTTGATCATTAACAATTTTAAATAATTCTAAACATCTAGTTTATATAAAACTATACAAGAAATTCATTTCTAAATTATAAATCTTATTGATTGTTTATGCAATTTATTCTTATGTCATCTATCTATAGTTTTAAGTTCATGTTAATCGATTTATGCTGTGTTTTTATCAGAACGGAGTCTTGTGTCTTAATAAATTATCGGGGGGAGGGGAGTGGGTAATCTCTTTTATCATATCTGAGTATTGCGATATAAAGAATATAGTCAAGACTCTTTTCTGAATTATATGTGATAGAGTGAATCGATATTTATAATGCCCGAACAAGTTATTTAAAATCTTTTGATAAACTTATTTTAAAAGGTATATTTGCGTATATTATTTAAAACGCATCTTTTTCTCAAGTTAATTGAAAATGAAAATGTTGTGCTAAAGTTATTTAAAAGGTATATTTAGCGTCTATTATTTAAAACGCATCTTTTCTAAAGTTATATAAAATGGAAAATGTTTACTAAAGTTAGTTAAAACTCATATATTACGTATATTATTTAAAACTCAGATTGTGCCCATATTATTTAAGAATTATATTTGCGCACATGATTTAAAATATGTATTTTGCCAGTTATCTGAAAAAGTATATTTCACGCAAGCTATTTAAAATATAGATTTGCATTCGTTAGTTAAAACCCATTTTTCATTATTAGTAAGGTCTATTTTGCGAATTATTTAAGATGTGTAATTTATTTAAACATCAATAATTTGCGTGAGCTATTTTATAACTCACATTTTATTATTTAACAATCAGTTTGATATTTAGATCTAGTTATACTACATATAACTAATGTTCCCAGTTCTATAAGTAGCTATGCAGAGAAACCTTAAATCAGATTCTCATTATCGCCATCATTTTATAATTTAATAATCTCATTTATGAACTTGACCGGTGGTAGTAGCACTGAAGAAGCTAAGATTTTGGCGTAATTAATTTATAAAATATTAATCTAGCGTTGCGAATGTATTGCTAATTTGCATAAATATGCATTTCTACTTGCTATGTCTATAATGGCCCATCTCAAGATTGTTCCACGTCCAGTCACGCCTCGAAAGTTTAGGCAACGGTGACATTTTCTTCGTATTTCATTAAGTCACGCCTCGAAAGTTTAGGCAAATGTGACAATTATTTATACTTAACGGAACCAAAGCGTTTCCAAAGGGCTCATAAGCCAATCTTCTGTTCATTGAATTAAAAGGCCTCTTCCATTATAGCAAGCAGATCGGTTAGGGAACCGTTTACTAGGTAATAAACCCATTAAGAATGCATTCGAGTCGCACTTGTCCGATACTGTAGTTTCTAACACCCTAGAATCTGACGTTCAACTGCCACCACATTTCAGTTAATTTTCCCTAGAAAGTAATTTCGGCGTTGATCCGAACTAGAATCAGATTTAATGTGTTTATCCGTATAACAATTATATATCACGCAAATGTCTCTATATGATTTTGAATATATTTATAATATAATCTTAAACTTAGTAATTATAATATAAACTCAAACTTAATAACAATGATATAAACTTAATATAATCTCTATCATTCATCAATAAATCTATCACTCTAGCTAACTATAACCGATTTCAAATATAAAACATAGCATGAATTAAAACATGAAAGATGACATAAGCTCATTAAAAAGTCATGCTTTGTAATATTTTATAACCCTGAGCATCCACTCAATGCTTTGAGATATTATTGTATAACCCTGAGAATCCACTCATTGCTTTGTATTATTATTTGATAACCCTGAGAATCCATTCATTGCTTTGTATTATTATTTGATAACCTAGAGAATCCACTCATGACTTTGTAATATTGTTTTATAATCCTAGTGTTCACTCACCTCCGTGTGAGCTAGCTATACACAACTTGCTATGTGTCAATATTTATTAAATGTTATATTAAATTTATGAAATATAAATTTGTCTCCGTCTCATTACTTGCTCATTATCTTATGAATCACTAGTTAAGTTTTATAATAGAATATGTAATAAGGGGGGAATGTCTCATGTTTTACTGCTTTGCTATTGCTGGAACGTGATCAAAGAGATATCGAGTGTAACCTCTGGCATGTCATTCGCGATGGGTTGACTTGGAAGCACGAGTGAGAGAGTTAAGGTATGATCAGACGTAGGGTATTACTATCCCGACTTGGTCAGCTTTTGGTTCTCTGGCCTGGACTCTCAGTCTGTTGAGCAAATGTACAAACCTGACCGTTACAACTGATGAAAGCTATAAGCTAAAAACTAGTCTGAGAATATACGATAGGACAACAGTGAATCTGGATTTATTAACACTATCATCCAGCATCTTCTAGTTACTATAGCTTACATTAGGTGGAATAGCTGTTGTGAAATAAAAAAGTATGCAGCCAAAACAGTCATTTATTGGCGGAAGTCATGTGACGGTCATGTGGTATATTTTACATGTGTTATTACATCATTTTTATATGATCATTGTCAAGGCACCTTTACAAAATGAAAATATAAAACCCATGAATGTTCCACAGTATATTTATCTAAAACTTTAAAAATTAGCATCTATTTTTTATTTTAAAAATAATTCGCTCTTCCCCTCTTATTCTTCTAACTTAGCATTAAGAGTGTTTGGTCTAACGTTTGGAAATTATAATCAAGATGTAGATAGGAATTGAAAAGCAGATGTTTTAAAATGTAAATTGGGAGAATTAAGAGAGAGAAAAAATAATTGTATTATTTTTAATATAAAAAATAGTTGATAATTTTTACATTTTTATTTACAACTGTCAAACTCACTCCACTCACAACTTTGACACCATCTATCCAGATAAATACAGTAATCATTATTATTAAGCATTTACTAAACTAGAGATTATCTCTAAACCTTAAACCTCAGTTAAAGATTAATATATCCTTTTTTTTTAAAATTTTTAAACATGCACACACATGGAGTTATTTACCTTTCTCTTTCCCATGTGTAATATCTTTATAGATATATTAAACAACCTCCATATTTCTCCACTTCTTTTTAAATTCATATAAATAAAGATACAATAAAAGACAAATGACCCCCAAGATGCATTTCGTGCTGAACCAGCACTCATCAGTTGGCCCAGGTCACTATCTACCATATATATCTATTATATGAAGAGTATTTATTTATAGTAAATTGTTACATTTTTATTTACTATTGTCAAACTCACGACTTTGACACCATTCATCTCAGATAAATACAATAATGATTATTGCTAATCATTTTCTAAACTAGAGATTATCTCTAGCACAGATATAAACGTTAAACCTAGATATCATGACCCATGGCTATATAAAAACGTTTGAATCATAAGTAATGTGTGTAAAATATGTGTTATGAATCAAATAAACAAATTATATTAAAAAATTTGCTTGAAAAATTATTTATGAAATTTAAATAGCTGAATTATATTTAGAAAGAAAAGGTGGATGGTTGGATTTTTGGCTTTTAAATTTTGTTTTTGTTGCTATGTGTGGAGTGCATGCACTATTGTATGGTTGTGAAATATGGTCAATGAGTAATAAAATTAGGAATATATTGGAAGCCTTTGAGATGTGGACTTGGAGAAGAATGGAAAAATCAATTGGATAAATAAAATAACAAATGAAGTTTTGAAAAGAATAAATGAAAAAAGAACTGATTAAGAAAATTAAAAATAGAAACAAATTGAATTGGATACATATTAATAGTTTAATAAAAGATGTTTTGGAGAGAATAGTGAGTGGAAATAAGAAGAAAGGTCAGAAAAGATTGGCATTCTTGAATAAGAGTTGCGCAGAATTGAGGAGCTAGGCAATGAGGGAAAAGAAGTGGACAAATGGTTGAATTAGTGATGTGACTACTCTCTGAATCTCTCCAAGAGACAGAATACTACCGATTATGATGATTTAATGTGCTTAGTATCTTACTTAACATTTAGTTAAATATTTGAAAACCAGGCACTCTTCACAAACTTGGAGCTTTAATTGTAAATATAGGGGATTTGAACTCAGATTTTCCAGCACCTACCAACTATCCACACTATCTCATAATAATAATAATGTTGGCATCAGCTCGAGATTTGGCTTTCCATCATCAGATTTTTAGTGATATAGGTGGCTGTAAAGTTGGAGGTTGGAGTAGATTGAAAGTGCGAAGATTTGCTATCTTAATATAAACTGAGCACTGATTATATATATATATGTGGGAGATGATAATCTGGACCAAATGATGAGTGCTGGTTTAGCATAAAATACATATATTGGTGATTATTTACCTTTTCTACATGTGTGTCGTCATGTGTATTAGTTGTATGAGATAGTGTGGGTTGTTGGGTGCTTGAAAGTCTGAGTTCAAATCCCCTACATTTACATTTAGTTACTAAGATTTAAGGTCGAAATTATAAATGAAATGTATGTTATTGATAAACTTTGATGTTTGCATCTAAAAGATATCTTATTTGTCAAGCGTTGTTAGCCGAGATGTCATCGCAGCCGCGTTGCAAGCAAGTAGTTGGTTGCAGACGGTTATGGGTTCGCTTCCGGCCGATGCTATGACATATGGGGGGGAAAAAAAAGGTATCTTATTTAGTGAGTAAACTTACTACTGGAAGTTAATGAGTTTCAGTTATCAGCAAGAATGCCAAAAGAAAAATATCAACGGGGGGGCTAGCAATTTTCTGTTCTTAAGAGTATGGGCTGGCCGATAGAAGACCAAAGTCTCAACTATAATATTTCTTGTTTTCGTTTATTTCATTATAATGTATATCTCATAATAGTTTATCATAACCATTTTAAATTCTAGCACTTTATCGTATCGATTTTTTTTAAAATAAATTTTATATTGAAGTAAAAACCTTTAATCTGAAATGAGCTTAAGAAACTCCATTTGGTGAAATGGCTGAAGAATATTTAATAGATTTGGACATGTGAACTGTAAACAATTCTCGACAAACTAACGTAGTAAATCTATTGTTTATTGTGTTCAAACCTCTGAAGATTGTAATCTTTAAAATTTTGTCATACTGGGAATATAAATTCACTGCTAGTAAAGTGTTATTACTTCGGATTGTCAAAAAATTCTAATACGACCATTCTTCTTGTCTTTCGTAAGGTCTGGTGTTTAGGATCAAAGGCTGTTACTATTTTTTAAAGACCGTTTTCTTCTGCATTTTATATAAAATCTTAAAAGTTAGTCATGAAAAATTTTTTATAAAAAGTTTAAAACTTTTTTTTTCTCTTAGTAATATTATCTCGGGAATATTTCTTTTCTAATGTCAATACAGAAAGACTTTGTTAAGAGTTTCAGCAACTTTTTCAAATTACTGTTAAGGTGAAAAGAATAATTTAATTTTGAGGTTGAATTGAAAATTTTTCACTAGATGAGGATGAAGAAAAAAAAAAACATTCAGGTGATGAATTTATTCTCACTGCTCGCTTAATTCATTTTACATTTTTTTTTCTTTTCCTTTCAAATCAGTTTTCTTTAATAATCTAGAAAAGAAAGATAAATTTTCAGCACGGGGATGTTTATTCAGTAAAAACTGGATAATTTTTTTAAAAGCTTATATGTACATTTCTTCCGAATTATGAGAGAAAATAATTTAGAATGTATTTACTGAGATAACAGATAAATTAAATTTTGTTAATTTTTATTTTTTTGCTGCGTTTTCTTCTCGTCAAATGATGTATTACGATTGTAATTTTCTTTCTTTAACTTCAGAACAAATTATTATTGAAATAAATATTAATTAAATATCTCTTATCTAACAATGCTGTTTTTATATCATGCGTTAGTATTAACTTCACTTCAAAATTTTAACACTGTCGGCAAACTTAGCTTACTTACATTGAAATCACAAAGACTGAAGAAGGAACCACTCTATTTTTTTGGTTTGAGGTTTTTAATATGGCAGATTTGTTTAGTTATTTGGTAGCTAGAGAGAGATTGGTCAGTTCCTGTTCCATTTTGTTTTGAAATAATGTAATTTTTATTTTACCCTCATACATAAGGAGGAGCAAACAAGTTCTGTAATACCAGCAAGCATCACATGATCGCATCTCCAATACTAGCACATAATTGTTTATAAACAAAGCAAAGCAAAACTCCATATAGTAGTGCCACCTGTGCTAAACAGAGTAATCAATGGATGCCAGATGTGATCATGTGATGCTTGCTGGTTTAACACCAATCATGCCTAATAGGGTAGTGGTGACTGTGGTTGTTAAAGAGCCAAAGACACCAAAATGTATGGGTGCTGAACTAAATTCAGACCCATATGACTATATAGGCTATTGAGCTTAGATTGAAAATATTTTTTGTGTTTTTAATTTCATGCTCATAGTTTTGTAGTTAAGCAGAGATAAAAGGTCATTGCTAGAGGGTTGCATTAGATCCTAAGATCTAGATGCAGTGCTCTCAGATCCAAAGCTCCTCACTGACGAAGGCCAGAAACTAGTCTGAGGATATTGGATGAGTAGGCATTAGATAGGGATTTTATGCACAAGCCTTCTGACATCCATTGATTACTCTGTTTAGCACAGGTGGCACTACTATATGGAGTTTTGCTTTGCTTTGTTTATAAGTTCTGTAATACTTGTATATTTTTGGGGGAAGGGTAACACTTTTTTCCATGAGAGATCCATTAATACTGAATCTGGTCCTTAGAATCTGAATAGTACTTCTACACATTGATTGCTCTCATATTTAAAATAAGTATTTTCGAAATTGAATTTCCGATTATCACTATGCAAAAGAAATCATATGATACTTTGCTATATGCCAAATTGTTCATAAAAATAGAACATACTTGCATTTCATTTATAACCAAAAATATACACTCATTTACTGTTACATTTATGAAGCTAGTAAGCAAGTCAAATGAATTCTAAACCTAATGTGTTTGAAATTTTATGCTTATATTTTATAAAACATAAGAAAGAAAGTTAGTTGTTTTATACTACAGTCGAAAAACATGGTCACTATAGATGTTCAGTGACAGGCCCTGTTCACTTATGGTGACAACAGTCACTGTAGCCTTAAGAAGTTTTACTTGTGGTGCCAAAATGTAGTTTAAATGTAAGCTAGAGAAATAAAGATACTTGTGAGTTTTCAAGTAATAAGATGGCAGCTCATATTTTTGATAAATATACAGTTTCAAGGGCCCAAGATATATTAGTTGTTAAATTAAAACAAAATGAAAAAATCGATTGTTAAATTTAAAAAAAGGAATAAATTCTGATAAATTTTGTGAAGAGGCTTTATTTCAATTTTTTGTAAAACTTATATTATAATGTGGGAAGTGATGAGACGGTCTTAACATTATCATGTTTTGGCTCAAGGCAGCATGCTTCATTTTGTCAGCAATTTTTTAGTAAATTGACATAATGATAAAAATTTGGAACCTTTATGTCAGAGAACATGATGCAGTGGACTATTTTCAAATGTATGGGATTCGACCCTCCTAAAAACTGAATGTTAATGGTTCCAAGATGATTGCACATCATTGACATGAATAAAAAACAGGCAAAACTCTGCATACAGTAGTGCCACTCAGTGCCAACCAGAGTAATCAATGGGTGCCAGAAGGCTTGTGCATAAAATCCCTATCTAGCGCCTACTCATCCAATGTGACATGAATAAACTGTAAATATTGTAATTAATTTTTCCACAATGATTTCTTTTTTTAAAATAACTAATAAATAAAATATAAATTTCAATTACACATTTCCTAGCAGGCATTTTTTTGTAAATATTTTTTGGGGGACACTAAAATTGTAGATTTAGTAAAAATATTGGCTGCCATCTTGGTTTACTTGAAAACTCAGAAGTATCAATAAAAATGATTGGGTGATTAAAACGTGATGTTTGAGCATCAAATAAATGGTTGAACACAACAGTGCAACCATTCTGTTAATCATACAGATTTTTAAAAACTTAAATGGTCGCTCTTAAGTCTGACAGTCATGTGACAATTTAACGTAAATGGTATGTGTCTTTTATGTATAGTTGCTATTTAACCCAATGACAGAATAGATTTCTCTATGATTCTAGATAAATTGACATAGATGTGGTGTATTACCCTGATAAACATGCTAACAGAAACCTACCAGGGCCCCTATCTGGGCAAATCTTGAGCTTTAATTAGTCAAACAAGGAAAGAGAAACTTTTGTAAATCATAATAGTAGATACATTATTGTTAAATATAGGAGTAATATTGCAAAAGCAAAGTGGTGTAAAAATACAATCAATGTAGTGTAAGGCATACGCTTTTCATAAACTCAGTTAACTACTGTGATATCTATAACATTCTGTACAATCTAAGTTCACAAACCCAATGTGGGTATCAAAGATGGAAGTTTTTTAGATACAGATTTTTTTACTTTTATATTTATACTGTCGCCTTTTTAGGTCAAATCACAATCTTTTATCACTTACTGAAAATATATATATATATATTTTCCATGTGTCATAGCATCAGCCGGGAAGCGAAACCGCTAACCCTGGACAACTGTTTGTAAAGCAGCTGTTGATCTCTCAATCACCAACACTTGACTACTGAAAATAATTTTTTAACTTTTTTTTTTTTTTAAATAAAAGTAAACATGCACCATTTAAATGTCATATAACTAAACGTATGCCTCTTATTAATGTTTGTCTATTTTATGAAAGATTAAATTAACGAATTTAAAAAATCATCTACATAGTTTTCTTTTCAAAAATAGTTCATATTTTTTAAATATATATATATACATGAATACACCAAACCTCTTTTTAAATCTTGTTTTTTATATGACTATTATAAAAATATAACTACACGCCATATTATAAAATAGTCGAAACGGTGTGTAGTTATATTTTTATAATAGTCATATAAAAAACAAGATTTAAAAATAAGTGATGTATTCATGTATATATATATTGAAAGATTAAATTGAATGTTCAACAATAATCGCACAATGACAGGTACAATTTTATCAATCCAAAATTCCTGATTCTAGACTTTTTTTTTTAATTTGTGGCTCAGATAGATTATTTAAATAATAATAACAGTACCATCACTACCAACAACAATAATAATTACAACTACAACAACAGTAATAATAACAATAGCAACAATAATAATAATAGTAGTAACATCATCAACAATAGTAACTATAACAATAATAATAATAAGAGCAGCAACAACAATAATAATTACAACAGTAATAATAATAACAATAACTGTAACAATAATAATGATAAAGTAGCAATAATAACAGCATTAATAATAATAGCAGCAGCGATAACAACAACAATAATAACTATAATAGCAATAATAATGATGATGATGATAATAGTAGCAACAACAACAATAAAAATAATCATTATCATCTTCAGATGTCTTTATTGCTCAATTAGGCATATTAATTTACAGTTTTATTGAATGTTTTTTCGGTGCATAAATTAATTTATTATACAAAATAAAGGCTATCTTTGAAATTTTGTTAGAATAATAGAAGTGTTTATATAATAAGTGTTTAGATTAATGACATGAAATGTATATAGTATCAGCATTTGAGTGTGACATTACCATTTAGTGTCCATTCACACGATCCATATTTCACAAGATTTGGTTGGAAGCTTTACTTAACTGTTTTTCTAATAATTAATTGTTGTCAATCTAAAGGAGATCGCCCATAGCACCACATAAGAAAATCTCATTGGAATTAAACTCATCTGTATCAAAACTTTGTTGTTAAGCCCTTAGCATATATCAATGATATTGTATTTTTTCTGAGTTATTCAAGTATTGTTCTAAAACCAATAACTTAATCATATCAGTCACTTGTAGTGATACAACTCAAAATGTTTTTGGCAATTGCTTTTATGCTATCAATCCCTTCATATTAATCATGTTTGCTACATCGTGGATTGAGATGACCTTTACTTTGCCATCACTGGCACACATAGCCAGTGATACGGGGGAGGTAATATAATTTTGACAGTTTCAAGTTATCATTTTCACGTATTATTAATCCACTGCATAATTTGACATGCGTTTGTATTTAATCCCATTCTCCTATCCATAACTTATCTATATCATTCCAGCAAACGCTTTTATTCATCCATCCGCCTGACAAATGGTCTCATTCTAGGTCTTTTACGAATTTTTTAAAATCTGGTTTAAACTTCTCCCCATTTATTATTATCTGTTCCAGTGATGTTTTAATGAATTTCTTGAATCTGTATATGTAAAGAAAGGAGCTTTTTTCTTCTTTCTTTATATTTTGCTTAAATAAAGTTTTCATTGCAATTTTATTAAAATCTTTTAAATTTCAATGCGTAATTCATCTTTTATTGCAGGAAATGATAAAATCTGCCAGATTATGTAAACAAGCTGGATTTTAAATAGTATGAAGGTTTTATCTAATATACAGTATTTTAAAAATAAGTTTCTAAATAGGCAAGTTTCTTTTGTTGTCATGATTATTTCTTTTGAGAATTTGAAGAGTAAATGAAGATGGGTACAGGGTCTGCAGAGCCTTGACAAATTGCCTTCTATTCTTTACTCGGGTTAAAGGTCACGAAGATAGAATCTCAAATTTCCTTGCCAACAATGAAAATATTCTTTTTTAATATTCTTTATGACAGAACTTTTTTTTATGTGTTTCTTCTTTCTTTTTTTTTTAAAAAATGTCATGAGGAAATTATGTTAAATCATTTGACAGAGAAAAGAAAATAAAACTTGAAGCTTAAATAGGAAAAGACTTTTTTAAAAAAAGTTTAAAATTATTTCTTTTATTGATCGATGATTATAATTTTATGGATTACTGTTTATACTGGAGATATTTAAGATAATGTAGATTACATAAAAAAGAATAATAGCTAATATGGATATTAGTTTTTGAAAAGTATGTTCTACTATCACCATTTATGAAACAGTTCAATCAAACACCGGAAATAACAGCTGGGCAGCTATTCATGGACCTTGAGTGCCAGTGTATTCCACTCTACTGCTGAATCCAGTTACACAATGTTCTGCAGTGAGAAAATAACTGGTGACTGGTTTGTTTTTCTTAGCTATCTGCAGCGCCATCTCTGAATCAGTATATGTGTTATGTCAGAACATAGTTTCACTATTCACCACGAAAAGTTTAAGATGATATCATGTCTGAATCACAATTTAGGACATAAAAAAACATATGCTTTATTGCCCAGGGGTTCATAAGAAGTTTGAGCACCAGAATCGTCTTGGGACCTCCCAAACCTGTCTGGCACTCTATCAACTGTGTCAACCATGTAGAGTAGTTAGGACATGAAATGTGACAATGTGTTTATTACCTTATTTCTTAATGTAACAACGCACTAACATTAAAGTTTATTGTAAAGTGAAAAAAATTGCTATTGAAGCATTTAAAATGATTCCAGTTGATAGCCATGAGTGTATATTTTCAAATGGTTTTAAGATTTTGTGAAGGAAGCGAGGACATTAGAAAACTACAAAACGCGCTACCACATTTCACATCATAACTTATGATCCAAATATAATAGCACTTCATAATTTTGGTAATGAACACCTACTGTGTAATGCTTGGTTTTACTTATAGATGGCACTACAAGAAATTTAGAGAGAGTCAGCCATCTTTTCATTGAAATGACTCTACATATGTAAATCAGTCTAATACAATCACTGCACTTTCATTACATAACACTTTTTTCACAATAAAAAGATACTTTAAATTCTTTTGTTATAAAAGTATAATGAAAGAGTACAATTAATTATTTCTTTTCATAAGCAATCATGAATTTAAATTGGCGAATATAAATAAATCTTTTGCCTTGAAATTGGTTAAATAGTATACAAGAAGGCAATGTCTGGAATTATTTTGATGGTTGTAAAATTCAATTTTGAATCCCTTAATTATTTTTTTTATTATATATTGTTGGCATGTAATTTGCTACTAAATACCTTTAAATTATTTTTTTAAAATATAATACTCTGTAATTTAACATTTTTGATCCATTTTATTATACTCTTGTCTCTATTAATTATTAAACTTCTCCCTATTCAAAGAGTAATCAATATACACCTGGGTCTCTTTTTACGCAGATTTATTTAATACGATTTTGAAGTTATGCGATTCATGTTTCTCCGGAAGTCGAACTTCGATTATGCACTATTACTTTAAATAATAAATTTCGCACACTTATGTCATATTGAAAGTAATAGCACATTATTGGAATTCGACTTTCATCTTAGTAATTTCAATATTTTCAGTGCTTTATAATAGTAAGATTTTATGCAATAATGAAATTAAAATCATGATTTCCACATTTTATGTATACACACATTAAATTTTACAAGATTATAATGTAAATTTGTTCAAACATTGTGCGTGTTAATTTTACATTTTAAATCACATTCTGTTTTTGCTTTTTAAAAAAGAACGTAATCAATTATTAATCATTTAGTGTCCGCAAGTTTATTTTTAAAAGGTGAGTAATAGCAATGGGCACAATTAAAATTGAAAATTAAAAAATTAAAGACAAAAATAAGAATTTAATTTTTAGTTGTTATATTAATTACTAATTACGTTGTCTCCAGAAAACCATTAACACAACATGAGAGTGACGTTGGCGCTAGTTGTATTTCCTCTTGTGAAGAATCTGATTTTTTACCAGTTTGCAAACGAACCTGTTTATCAGCAAATAACGATAATAATTAAAACATGTATAAAAAAATGTAAATTACTGTAAATTATGCATAAAAATATATTGTTTTGAATAAAATTAAATATTATAGTTAAAAAAAGTTTGTCTTGTATCAATTTTTTTCAAATTTGAAATTTTTTATTAGTCATATTTTATTTCCTTATTTTTTGTGTGTGCAAATTTTAAAGTAATTTTACGTTGGTGCTTTGCTTTTACGCGATTTTTGAAAAATCACAGTCTGTATCCCCCCTTTTTCAAGGTAAGTTACGTCTAATTTTGCACGATTTCGTTTGCGCGTTTTCTGAGGAACCTATCTATCGCGTAAAACGAGACCCAGGTGTATTTTGATATCAGAGCCAATTTAATTTATATGTGTGTGCATGCATATTATATTACTTAAATATATATAGATTTATTTTTAGTATGTCAATTATTTTATTTGTAAAAATATTATGAAAGTTATTTAAAATAATTATTTACTCATTCATGCACATGAGTAAAATGTACACGTGAATAACCAAATGCATGATCATTAGGTAAGATGTATTAGCTGGGCACATGGTCTGTGATGTGATGCACTGTGACTTCTCCTTATACGGAGTCAGAAATTTCTCAGTCACTATGCTCAGAGAAATCTGTTAGCAACTTTAGTTTCCCTTTCTATTACCTGCTCTAAGTTTTCCCATATCCTGCTCTATCCCATTTCCACAACATAATCTTTGTCAACTCCTTGGCCTTTATATCTAAATCCCCTTATCTTTTCCCAAACCCAGCATAAAAATCAATAACCCACATTCTGAATAATCACTTTGTTTATATTTATTCTTCCACAACTTCATTATTTATACCCTTTCTGCTTTCAGACATTTACATTTAATTAACAGATGCCTAATATTTTCTGTGCCTTCCTTACACGACTTGCAAACTAAATCATCACATTTTCCCATTTATGTGTATATTCCCTTGTTGCTAAAGATCCCATTTGAGCCTTAAACAGTAAACTACTTTCCTTGCTATTATCATAATTTAACTCGCACCCAATATTCCGTTTACTTTATATACCTTTTTACTCTTCATACTAGTTCTCTATCTCTCCAACTCCCTATTCTTTATTAATGCATCTATTCTTTTCTCATTCCTTACCACTATAACACTCAACAATCTTTCTAACACAATCATCCCACCTTTTGTACAAGTATATTGATATAAATTCTTTATCCAAATCTTTTGCATACCGCATTACCTTTCTCACCCATCTTGTTGCCTGCCCTTTGTTCATAACCCAATTAAATACTATTTTGGCTATTCTTTTATTATCCATAAAATGCAATCTACCAAACATTTTCATTTTGCTTTTTGCATCTCTCATATAAAAACTTGACCATCCCATTTCCATCTCCCAGCTTCCTGAAGTGCCTGCTAGTAACAGTTTAGCTACTCTCTATAACTGTTTTAAGGTGCTATCTTGTATTGATCATGAGTTCTGACATGAAATGTGAAAGCATGTTTTACATCTTCGTGATTATTTTCAATCCTTTTTCTATTATAAGACTTTGCATCCCACAGTTTAAATCACTTCAAACATTTTAGTAATAGTTTTGACCAATTTAAAACAAAATTTAATGTTCATGCATTGTTCCATTGTGAATTTATTGATAAACATTATCACATTTTATGTTATACTTTGTAATCCAGTCATGCTAATACTTACAATTTTATTGTGAATCGCTAAGCTATGTTGTTATGTGATACAAATTACTGATTCAAGAATGGTAATTCAGGCAGTTTGGAGAAAGATTCAGTACCCTTTTTTATTGAGACACATTGGGTGTGTTTGTAATTGAATGCTGAAGACTACCAATCTATGTTTGGCTACTATCTCTGTATGGCATTTTATATCATCAAACCATATTTTTCTTTCTTTTACCCTGGATATTCTACCACTTCCCGTATTGATTTTCTTTTCTTTGCAATTATTAGCATTAGTTGTATTGTTATTAGTTCCACTGTTTCTGTATTTGCTATCATTTCAGTTCAGTTTATTGTCTGTTATTATTTATATCTATTAATTTCATTTTTACAGTATCTTTATTCTCTGTGACCCAAATATTTCATCTCTTAACACACTGTTTCATATATAATTGTTAGTCATTTTAAGCTTTATTTCTAAATTTATTCATTTATTACACAAACATTTTTTGAGTTTTCTTTGGATTTTCCGATCTTCTTTTTTCAATCTTTATTTTGGTAAATGTTAGTATATTATAAATTGATATATCTTGTTTGTATTTTTTATTTTACAATAACCCCACATATTTTTGTCTTTTTTTCATTGCGTTAAAATAAATTCTAAATGATAACAATCAACCTTTAAGCTATCAACAATTTTCACCTGTAGTCAGGGCAACCTCCTTTAACAATAAAGATGGATCTCTGTTTTGATGTTTATATAGATACTAAACTTGACCAAAGGGTGTGAGATTTATAATGCAAAGAAGTTTAAACAAACCTCATTAATCAGATAATTATAACCTGATCTGAAAGCGGACTGATAAATAGTCTACTATAACTAGTTTCCAGATTTAGTAAAATAAGTTCATCTATCTTTGGAATGATTGATATATTAAAAAAAATGGATGTGTTATAAATTTTTTGTTGAAACAACATTGAGGTTTTTTTATCAGTAGTGTCTGGAAGTTTTAAGATTTGATATTTATCATGCCTCTTATCCAGACTTTATTCCAACATGGCAGTTTTTATGTGACTTCTTTAGATCAAAGATTCTGCCAACTAGATTTGTCAAGCATTGTTAGCCGAGAGGTCATCGTACTCACCTTGCAAGCAAGTAGTTGGTTGCAGACGGGTGTGGGTTCGCATCCCGGCCAATGCTATGACATATGAGAAGAAAAAAAAACTAATAGAAGATTTGGTAACCAGAGAATGTTTGGTCATTGTTTTGTGCATTGAAATAAAAAAAAATTACAAAAGTGTCTGCTTTTAGTGCATTTTTTCTTTAACTCTAATTATGAATCCATCACATATTTTACTAAAAGTATCTTAAATCACTTAATGTCTATCTTTAACTGAAAATAAAGGCTCAGGTTTTCATTAGTTTGATTATTTAAACTATTATCTACTTCTCTCATATGAAAAGAGATTAATACATATTTTAAGGCCTTGATCTTACTCAGATCATAACTTAATCAAAGACTCGCTGATGCTTTTTTACAATGCATATGCCATTTTATAGCTGGTATTATATATTTTATGGACAAACATTTCATCTGAATGCTATCTTTAGCACCAGTTTCTTTTTTAAATATTAGATAAATTTATAACAGTGGTGAAATCACATTTATGGTTGAATTTCATTCATTTATAATTAGAAACATTCAATGATTACATCATGGAAGTCACATTAATCCTAAGGCTCAACTAATTATCACATATCTACTTTTATACAGATGTTATACAATATTCCAGATAACTGTTACCTCCAATTCACCACCTTTGTTACCTGAAATTATATGTGGCTTTTGCTCTAGTCATCGTATAGTTATAAATACTTTTATTTTTAATGCTATCTTTGTTTTTGCTGTAGTTTTTTTTATTCTTTACAATTTTCCCAACATGTCTTTTACACTTTCTCTATCTATAATAACAACAAATTAAATAAAATAATAAAAGTTGTTCTGGACGCACATCCGCATTCGTTCTAGCTATGTGTCCCAAACTTGATTGGTAAAGACAAAAGCCAGAAACTGATTTGTGTATAGAGATTTAAACATTAAAGTTAGAGATTTTGTATGTATATGCTATTTATTGCTTACCCAAGATTGCATTAGATAAACAGTTAGAAAGCTATTCTTGTTTTATATCTCTAAAAGCATCTGAATTTTCTTTGCTAGCTTTTATCAAAACAATTAACCTTTTTCACAAAATATTTACCATCTAGATTAATCTAGTGTTATTATTTAATTCCATATAAATATTTTTTTAAATTCATTAACCTCAATGGCATGTTTACATAAATGTGAAATTGCATAAGTAGCATCATATGTTTAAAGTTGTCGTTTTTATAGAAAAATTGATGCCAACAGTCTGTTAATTGGATGGAAAAGTTTTATTGGAGTACTTTTTTTTTCATAGAAAAAATATTCTAATTCTTCTGAAAGACTGAATGTGATGTTATGTTGTCACTGACAGAACTACTCTTTCTTCAGCTTTAATTCACTTTCTTGCAGCTTTTTTTAGCATTCTTTTGCTGGTTTTGTGTTCATTTGATGGCAAAAACTGAATCTATGGATTTATTGATTTTAAATAAATCTCAAGACATCAGTATTATACTGTATCTAAATAAATCTCAAGACATCAGTATTATACTGTAAATGAGTTGATAACCAGTCCATATTGTTGTGGATTGATAGTTTCTTGTTCTCTCCACATTAGGATGCTTGTAAATTCATTTTTTTTGTTTGATTTTAAACATAAAAACATATTTTCTATAATTCCTGTTTACATATTTATGATTTTTATTGAATATTTACATTTCTTTAGAAGAATAATATGTTTAGCTTCAGATTGTATTTGAAAATATTTACATTTAGAAAGAAACTAATAATGCATGATCATATCTTGCAATTGCCTGAAAAGGAATGCATTCATGTTAACAATGACTTATTTGATTTTGTCATTTTTTAATAATTATGACTAGAATTTTAAACAGGATTTTATTAGCTTTATGTGGTGTCAACAATATTTCATTTGGGTTCTAAAAAATTAGTTAAAGCAATTCCGTTTTATTTAATTTAGTATTTTTATCAGTACTGTGATAACATCCAATAAGAAAAAAACCATGTTCTGGTTATATTAAGCTTACTAAGTTTATTGTTTATATATATACAAAGTTGAAAATTTTTTTAAATGATTTTTGTTTGTAAACTTATTTCTAAAAAAAAAAAAAAATTGAAATTTGTAAAAATATAATAAAGAATAAAGTATTGCCTTTTCCTTTTATTTGTAATTAATTAGCAAAATATTTTTAACATCTGGAATAAAAAAGGTTTTTATTATTCTCTTCATATGAATTAATCTCTATTTCTTAGAAATAACTGAGAACACTTTTACTGTGGCAACTCAGAATCATAGCTCTCACTGATTGGCTAGGTGTATTGCCCTATTTATTTTAGAATAATTGTGATCATTATTTAAATTAGGTTTTATATATTCTATTTAGTACAAAGTTGAATAGTTTTCTTTCTTATTAATGACATAGTTGTGGTTCATGATAAAGCACACCATAACTTTTTTTCCTGTTGTCTCATTCCATGCAAACTAGATTGACATTCTTTAAATCAAAGACATTACCATGTTGTTGTTCTTGTTCTAGAAGACATAGTTATATTTGCGATTGTTTTTGCATGCTTATATAGAAATTTGTGTTGACCATTCATGTAGTGATGTTTGCTCTCAGTTCTGTAGTATACGTCTGTATAGGCAGATTTGATTAAATAAAAAATTAGAACTTTATTTCAACCTGCTATTAGAGTCTATCAAAAAATGTAATAATTACTGAAGAGTTAATAGACATTCAAATCTGCCAATTACATTTGGGGAATGTCAGTGAACTGTCTTTGTATCATCAATAATTAAGGAATAGAAACCAGTCTCTACCTTATGACAGAGTGGTGGATCAGAAGAATATTAACATGGGACTTAAAGGATTTGATATCTTTTGCTTACCTGATATTGAAGGTTGTTTATGAAATGTTTGCATAATGTGAAGAGATGGGTCTGAAATTCTATTGCAGATGAATAGTTGCAATATAACGGACTTGAGATGAGATGTGCTGATAATTTTTTTAAAAAAAAAAGAAATTATTTCTGCAGTCTTATGAATATTTACTCTTCCATAAAGAATAAAAAAATTGAATAGAAAGCAGTCATTTTTTTTGTAAAGTGATATAGTTGATGAATATAAACTGTCCATGCAATTATGGAGATTCAAGTGTTTGAGATCTACTTTGGTCTTAGTTCCTTTCCTGATTGATAATTGTGATGTGATAGAGTTTATGAAGGATTCTCTGATGAAAACTAAAAAAAAACTTGAAATATCTCTGCAATGCAATAATTATTCATTCTGACAAATGGTGATAAAGTGGATAGAAATAAGTTCTTACCTTATGTAAAAATGGTATAATGGAAAATATTGAGGAATCCACATTGGCATGGAGATTTAGGTGTTCGATACCTTTATCTCAACTGGTGAGCAATAATCATACATGTACAATTTACTTTTCCATAAACATTAAAAATGGATAGAAATCATTCTTTAACTTCTGAGAAACTGATGTAATGAAAAAATATTGGACTGTCCACATGTGCCTAGAAAAATATTAGTTTGTTCACATGGACTTAGAGATTTAGGTATTTGTTACCTTTAGCTCATCTGAGGAGTGAAGGTTATTTGTGAATAATTCATTTTTCCAGTAGTATTAAAAATAGTTAGACATCACTACTTACTTTGTGTGAGAGTGATATAATGGAAAAATATTGGTTTGTCCACTGGATATGGGTGCTTGATACCTTTAGCCCACTTGAGAAGTGAAATTTGTTTGTGAATAATTTATTCTTCCACAAAATTAAAAATGGATAGAAACCACTCATTACTTTGTGTTAGAGTTGTAATGGAAAAATATTGGTCTGTCCATATAAGCAAGTGGATTCAGACGCAAACATAGTTCACCTGAGATATGATGGTTGTTCACTAAATGCACTACTGGATGGTTTCTTTACATGAAGTTGAAGACTAAGGATGCTCTGATCAAACCCTCATAATAGTTTAAATGTATGTTCAATATTCATATGCATCCTAATAATGTAGCAAGTTTATTAAAGCTTAGGTACCATTCCAGATGTTAAGAAAATATTTGTGATGTAGGGAGTTATCTTGACAGTGTCTGAAGGGTTATTGATCAGTTACAGCACCTGTATTTCTTACTTAGTTTATCTTCAAGCATCTCCCAACTTCAGATACTGCATCTACATAATATTTGGTGGAAGCAACTGTATCTACAAGAGGTCTACGATTTGTTCACCAGTCATATCTGCCCATCTAATATTGGTCAGTAAATACAAACCTTGATGCCCTTATCTTAAGAGCACCAAAGGTAAAAAATTACTCAAACACTCACCAGCCAACAAGGGAGTAGTGCTTTTACTTTCATCATTCTCTATGCGAAGTTGTTGGAGAGATCTTTGACCTGCAATGGGATATCTATTTTACTTTTTTTATAAGTCGACCAGTAAAGCCACAATATTCCCACCAATTCAGTCATAATTAGAATCTTTCAAAGTATTTTTAGTAGCCCTAAAATAACAATAATTATATGGAACATGAGTGACACATTCGTCAAGTGAACAGGAGACAAACTGTATACAAAAAAAAAAAAATCCCAAAGTCAAAATACACTATATGTCAAATCAAACCCTATGGAAATAATTGTTAATATTTGAAAGTATTGATAAGATATTGATTTTATTTTTTAATTAATTTTGATAGGTGCATATTTTTTCAAATGTTGATTATTGGTTTGAAATTAAATATTTTTTTGTAAATTTATTTAATTGTACATCTATATATTACGCTTGAAACGCACATCTGTGAAGCTATATTAAAAATTTATATTTGCTTAGCGCCTTCGAGAACTTCGTGCTCTCATATTTGTGGCTTATAATAATAATGTTAATTTTTAGTTTTTCTAATATAGATGTATGCAAATATATGCAAATCATTTAGACCGCCCATTTTTTCGAAATAGAAAAGCAAGCATCTTTCTTATTGATGGAGTTGGGGTATTCTGTTATAAAGCAAGCCTCCTTTATCTTGTACTTGGTGTTATTGCGCTCAATGCAAATCATTTCAGCTGTCATAGGTTCGAATTTGTGGCCATGGACCTTTTCCAGCATTCCTGTTTAGAAACCATCACCTCTGTAAATTTGAATCAGACAGAAATTACCCAGAAGACCTGATAAAAAACCTGGAGCCAATAACAGGAAAGTCAAACAGTTTTAAACTAACCTGGACAAAGAGGATAAACCACATATGCTTTTACCATACATACCTACCTTGGCTAAAAAAAACTCACTCTCAACAGATTTCAATTTAAGCTTTCACACATCACCTGCCACTAATAGACTAATCAATAATTCAAAAGATTGTACCTGACCACACCCCTCAGGCTGTTTACAAACTTACATGCTCCCATAATGGCTGCAGTGCAGTATATTGTGGGCAAACCTATATAACAGGGCAAGAATCAAATCTGAAGGTAGCTCAATATTGTTTGACATCAAAGATCCACAAGCCACATTCGAACACATGAAGGCTGAAATGGTTTGCACTGACCGTAATGACACCAAGCGCAAGGTAAAGGAGGCTTGTTTTATAGCAGAAGACCCCAACTCCAGCAATAGGAGAGATGCTTGTTACATGCATCTATATTAGAACAACACACATTATTATTATAAGCTATGAATATGAAGTTCCCGAAAGCATTAAGCAAATATAAACTTTTAATATAGCTTCAAGGTTTCAAGCGCAATATATAGATTAGAAACCATAAGTGAAGTAAAACTAAGCTTTTTAATTGCACATCTGAAATGCAGACATAATAAGCATAGTATTTGCCTGACAGTTTGTGCTGTTGGTATTTTAGTAATAATTATATGTTGAACTATTTCTGACATGGAATATTAAAATGTTAAATGTCCCTAGAAAAACTGGAATTTTCTTTCATCTTTTCAAATACATTCAACTGTTAGTAATAAATAACTCATGGGTTAGCATATAATATAATATTTAAAGTTATAATATTGTTTTCTCTTCTTCATGTATTGCTGGCCTTTCCAGCAGCAGTTCTAACAAGAAAATCCAAAGTCCCCAAGTTTGATCTTCAAGCTAATATTATCAAGGGCAGACCATCAACACCTGAGGAAATAAGAATATCATTTGAAACATTGCTGAAATAGAATTTAAATTTTCTAAAGACATTTAACAATTAATATTAGATAGTGGAAATAATCCAATATATAATTATTACATAGAAGCAAATCTTAGCTTTGAAACTTAATTTTGTATGTTATAAAATTCAGTTCACATAAATATATTAACGTGTTATATCTGACTATCTGTCAACAACTGCTTTGGTTGTTGCTAATCCTAAAACTATGAGACCTTATTAATGTACAAATTTAGTACTGTAATAGAATGGCAGATTCAAGCTCATGGTCCATTGATTGGATCCTAGATCAGTCACTTCTGATGCTCAAATTTATTATAAACTCCTAAACTACAAATCTTTTAATACAAGTATAATTTATATACTTGGATTTTAGATGTAACCATAAGGGACCTGAACACAGACTTTCAAACTCCCTTCAGCTATTCCCTTTATCTCATACAACCAATATACATGACCACTATCAGTTGTATGGGATAGAGCAGATAGCTGAAGGGAGCATGAAAGTCCATGTTCAAATCCCTTATGGTTAAATGTTTTATTTATGTTATAAATTCCCAAATCTCATGATTAATTATTTAAATTATGTATGGTACAAAACAAAGTAATAAAATTAATAGCAGTAAATTACTTATCAATCTCATTGAAAAACTGGAACCCAATAGTACTCAACTCTTGCATATTTGAAATGCTAACATTTTATAATGGATCACAGAAATTATTTTTATCAAAACTGAGAAGAGTTTTTTGGTTTGAGTATTACTACTCTGTCTGATGAAATACAGTAACCTTTTTTTTATATAATCTAAAATGACTACACAACCTTAAGTAATCCAAGAAGTGCATTATAAAAGTATTTATCCAAGAGTCGCATCCAAAATAATATAGACATTAAGTTATTGGTTGTCACACTTATTTGATCCTGGATCTTTCTTCTATTAAAAATAATTTTGAACCTACATTCACAAAATAAATGCCCACTCTATGGAAATTATATCACTTTTTAGTGAAACCTTACAAAGATGCTGTTATAGCACAACTTACCTTCTACTAATGCTCTTGTCCAGATTCCATCTTATCTTGACTGGATTAAGCATTCATAATTTCTGACCAATTGATATATGGATATATAAGATATATCCAATAAAAGAAACAGGCCAACAGGTAATGATGCTCAGTAAATCTGATTGCTGTCATTATGGACTATGATCTGGCTATATTCTGTGGGAAGCAAAGACAAACAGCAATAACAAATAATTGTCAAAACTGAAAGGCAGTGTGCACGTTGTCTGCTATATTGTTAAAGCAATAAGGCAAATTTATGCTGCAACTAGAAGCTGCTAGATCTTAAATCTAATAGAAAACAAACTGTCACAATGCCATTAGAAATGCAATTGTATCTACATACGAGACAAAGTTGAGTCGGTATAGCTGGAAGTAAGGGTACCTGGAGCGTCATCCTTCAGTAATTGCACGGCAACTAAACGCTATACCGAATCAATGTATCAGGGGTACGGTATAGCAAACATTACTGTATACATTTGTAAGTATATTGTGTACACGCTAAATAAAATATGTAATCGTATATATACGAGTCTGCTTTTCTTACGTGCACATATAAACACTACAGATTTGGTGAAATCGGATAGTTTGGCTCTCGCCCCAATTTATTTTTTTAATAACGTGATATTTATTTTGATTATGAAAACTTACTGATTGTGTTTGTGTTTTAAGGATTGATTTGTATGATTGATCATCACAAAATTCTTCTTTTAATATTTATTTCTCAGTTTTTCCATATGTTTTTACTCTCCTAGAGTTAGAATGGCCGTATTCGTGTATTAAGTGATTGCTATCTAACGAAAAAATCAAAATAACTCCAAAGATTAATGATTTTGTGTGTGCGTCGCTCCCTTCTACTTTGCCCCCTATTATGCTTGTTCATGGGTACCCGCTTTAGAATAATTTTTTATTAAGCAAATTAATTTTTATAATATTTGGAAGAGCACAGGTGTGAAGATCGTTTTTCTTTGATTTCAAATTGAGCTTAAAAATAGCGTGTTTGCGTGTGTGTGTGTAAGCGCTTGTTGCTATCTAATTTTAGTGGTGAGATAATTATATAAAAAAGTTTTTTTAATCTTTTGTCCTGTTTTACCTGAAAGAATTTGTGTTAAATTGCTTTCACAGGTAATTTCAACAGCTGCAAACACTCATTTAATATTTACCACTCCAGGCGTTTTATAATATGCATTTAGTTTATTCTCGGCAAGTTTTTTTTTTTCAACGAAATTATGTAAATTGTATAATTTATTGCATTGCGAATATAGGAATGTGTGGGAATAGCATATATTTTCACTTAAATCGTGTTTCATATACTTCACATTAAACCGTATATAGTTAAGTAGACTTTGCGCAGTTCTATGTAGTGGTACAATGATAGATTCCGGAAGTCAACGTTCATAGATCGTGGTTCCGCGCGTCACTTCCGGTTCGTGAACTTCCGATTAATTAATAAACTCAATTTTTTAAATAGAATGGTTTATTGGTCAAAAATTGTTTGATTACCGGAAGTGACAGCCAGCCCTTGATTCAAGAATCTTAAGCTTCAAAGTCCACCATTCAACAAACGGTAGCATAGACATTATTGATATTTAAATACTCAAATCATATTTCAGTGTTTTTTTTTTTTTTTTTCATATGTCATAGCATCGGCCGGGACGCGAACCCACAACCGTCTGCAACCAACTACTTGCTTGCATGGCGGCTGCGATACCTCTCGGCTAACAACGCAAGACATATTTCAGTGTTTTAAATGCTTTCATTTAGAAATAACAGATTTGATGTTTCAATGCTATTAGTTTTTTATGTTTATTGTTAATAGTCTAACTAGGGTAATGCAAGGGTATAACTAGAAATATTGCTAGAAGAGATGATAATAGATGGACAATTGAAATTTTAAACTGGATTCCAAGAGATTGTAAAAGACCCAGAAAGAGACCATATGTGAGATGGATGGATGAAATAAGAAAGTGTGCAGGAATGATGTGGAGAAGAGAAGCTAAAGATCGGAAAAGATGGATTGAACTTGGAGAGACCTTCATCCTGCAGTGGATTGATAATGGTTGATGATGATGAGTTAGTTAACAATTGTTTTCATGTGAATATATTTTAATTGCCTTCCTGTACATTTTCAAGATTATGGACCTGTGGGCATTGCCTTCTCTACTGGGGTAATGACTAAGCATCATCATCCATCAGTAACTGCAATGGGGGAGAATAAGTCAAGTGATGATCAAGTCCAAAAAGGGTTTGGACGCAATGATTTATTTAATCAATCGAACAGATATTTTTTTTTATTATTTTCCTTTAGCCTGAAACAAGGAATCTTGAGGTTTTCGAGTCAGCCATTCATATATATATTCACTCTGGCATTCAAACATCTTATGAATACTGAAACAACAAAAGCATTCGATTTTTTAAGTGTTATTCCAAACCATGCAAGTTTAATTGCAGTGTTATGTTAATTTCGTTTATTTTTCCCCACACCATTACATTCATATACATTTCCAAGAATTTATTATTCATTTATTGAAATATTTATTTCTTTATAAAGATTTGGACATTTTAGATATGTATAACTAGTTCAATACTCAAAAATATGTCTTGCATTGGTGGTAGAGAGGTCAGCTCGACTGCCTTGCACTTGCAGGCAGTTGCCCGGGTTGCGGTTTCATGTCCCGGCCGATGCTATGACACTTAAAAATAAAAAATATGTTGTTTACATTAATGAAAAGTAAAGATACACGTTTTACTATTACTTTGCCCTCTCTTCAATGTAATTCTTTTGTCTTACAGATACTTATCTAATTAGTAGCATAATTTTTACTGTCAACTATGCTCATTTTACTTTTTTGCCATATGCCATTTAGTATAATCGTAGATTAATAGACTCAATTAAAGTTGCAAGATTGAAACTCAGCTTATCATGTTAAGTGCTGAACATTATATAATCACCAAATAATTGTTCACTCAATTATTTAATTCAATTTTTTGTTATTTCTCTTGTAGCAGTTGTGATATGATTTGAAAATTTAAAAACAAAACAGGATAATAGCAAAAATTTGGGATTGCTTTTCTATCTTTCCATATATACAAAATATTTTAAATTCGCAAATGCCAAAATTACATGTATGATATTAGACTATTTCCATCATCTATCAGTAAATGTCGAATCTATGGAGAATTTTAAACTTTATTTAAACTTTTCAAATACAAACAACTTGTTAGTAATAACACACAAATAGACAACACAGGTTAGTAATTACACAATGTTTCGAGTAGTATTGTTCTTCACGCTTCTTCAGGTGTTGCTGGCCTCACCAGCGATAGTATTAGCATAGGAGTCAAACTCGTACCTTTAGATTCTCAAATATTACATTTAAGGCAAATGCTCTGACCAACTGCCCTTGACAGAATAGTTCATTTGGATTAGAGCATTTGCCTTAAATTCGATATTTGAGAATCTAAAGGTGTATGTTCAACTTCTATGCTAATACTATCATGAGTCAGGCCAGAAAACACTTAAAGAAGAGTGGAAAATAATACTACTCAAAATATATAATTACTAACCTATGTTGTCTATTTGTGTGTTATTACTAACATGTTGTTTGTGTTTGAAAAGTTTAAAATTGGAAATAGTCCAACATATTATCACATCTAATAAACCATTATTATAAACCTTCAGGAAAATACTAAAATTATATACTTTTTAAGCTCACGTAGTATTTATGAATGCCCCTTCAGGAAATAACAAGCATTGGCTAACTGCTCACCATCCACAATCAAATATTGTCACTTGATTATACGATCTTATTCTTACCTTAGCCAGAAAATGTATGTATGGGTTTTTGGATGAATATTTTTTTATATTTATCAAACTAATGTTTGTATTGCATCTTTGTTTAACTAACTTATTAATACTTACAATGGCCCTGGTAAGCCTTTGGCTTTACTTTACTCTTTTGTGGCTACCTGTATTGCTATCTTGTCAATTCTATGTTCATTTTGGCATCAGAAACTAGAAATAAATATACTGATTTATTAATTTTTTCAGTGGCATTTTTGATTAGATACTATAATTTTCACTTCATGTGCCTCCTAACAGATATTTTTGATAGCATTTTCTTTATTCTTTTATCATATATTCTGAGCTTAATCTATTTAAAATTGTAATTTTAAAAAAGTTCACAATTGGCAGTATTAACCAAAAAAATCTAATTTTGGGTGCCATATGTGGTTTTACAAAGAACCAACTGTCCATCCCTTTTACCTTATATGGTGCTTGAAAGTGCATATAGTCAATCCCTGCCATTGTTGAATGGGAGTTTCTAACTGTCAAGTCAGAAATCACGTCATTCATTCAGACACCGTAAATAGTAATTTAAAGTGAGTGGTCTATCCTCACGCTTTCCTCGCCAGTACTTAAGATTTTCCCATATATAAGCATTTGGGTTGGAAAGAATAAGTGGATTCATTTTATTCTTTCATAAATACTATATCTTGTGTTGGGAATGAAAGTATTCATTTATTATTAACACTTATAAAAAGCACAATAGCTTGAAAAGGCTGATCTTTAATATATTACAATAATAATAGTAGCAATCATAGTAGCAGTAATAGCAGCAGGAGTAGTAGTAATAGTTGTAGTAGTAGTAGAAGTAGTAGTAGTAAAAGATTTTGAATGTAAATAAATAAATTTTATAGAATTATTTATATTTATAATTAATTTTTTACAATGCTATACTTAAATATAGACTTTTATTTGAACATATTTCATTTTTAGAAGAAAAATAAAACCAGCAAGCATCACATGATCACATCTCCAATACTAGCACATAATTGTTTATAAACAAAGCAAAACTCCATATAGTAGTGCCACCTATGCTAAACAGAGTAATCAATGGACACCAGAAGGCTTGTGCATAAAATCCCTATCTAATGCCTACTCATCCAATATCCCCAGACTAGTTTCTGGCTTGTGGCCTTCATCAGGGAGAAGCATTGGATCTGAGAGCACTACTATATGGAGTTTTGCTTTGCTTTGTTTAAGAAAAATAAAAGAGCTGAATAATGGTTGTCTGCTATTATTTGCATGTCAATGCCATGCTGGATGACCAGAAGAGCAAAACACAACTATTTTTCATAATTATTTACATATTTATAATTATTTTTCACTATATTGACTAATAATGTAATTAGATTTAGATTTTTATTTAAAATATTTAATTTTAGAAGAAGAAAAGACAACAGAAATGCACAACAGCTTTTCTACTTTTAAAACATAAGAAATCAATGGCACGTTATAATTGGTTGAAAAATAATTATTTGTTTTACTGCAGGCTATTTTTCCTACATTGTTTAAATTTTTCATTATATGTGAGTAATTTGAATGTAAAATAATTCAATTTTTAGAAACTAAATTAAAACAATTCTGATTATTTTATGCTAATATTTTTATAAATACAATCATAATTGACAAATAAAAACAAAGTTTTACTCCATCTAAAGAATAAGAAAATTAATCAGGAAAAGGTTAATTAAAAAAAAATCTGAAGAAGTCAGAAGTCTATGGCCAAAAGAAATCGTAAAGGATTTGAACTTCACCTGTAAAGTCACTGATTGGTAGACAGTAGTTGCAAGATTAATTTTAAATTTTTCTATTGTCTTAAATAGTTACAATTATTTTTACAAAATATTTGTATAATAATATTTGCCTGAAGATTTATGATGTGATAATATGTTGGACTATTTCCATCATCTATCAGTAAATATTAAACATATTGACAATTTTAAACTTTATTTAAACTTTTCAAATACGAACAACTTTTTAGTAATAACACACAAATCGACAACACAGGTTAGTAATGACACGACAATGTTTTGAGTAGTATTCTCAACTCATCTTCATGTGTTGTGGGCCTGACTAGTGATAACACCTGAATAAAAGTGGAGAATAATACTACTCAAAATGTCAAGTCATAACCTGTGTACTCTATTTGTGTGTTATTACTAAGAAGTTGTTTGTATTGAAAAGTTTAAATAAAGTTTAAAATTTTTTATACATTCAACATTTATTGATAGATGATGGAAATAGTCCAACATATTATCACATACTTGTATAATAATTATTTAATAATAAAAACATACATGATAAATTACGATTTTAAATTTTAGAATGGAATGACTTCACATTAATTTGTTAATATTTTAGCAAATGAAATTCAATCAATAAAGATTTCATTGACTTATTTGTCCACCGGTGTTGTGATAATCAACCAGAAAAAAAATTATTCTCATTGTATATTTCACTTAATTTTTTTTCTACATTTGCCAAATTCAAATAAGATTTTCTTAAGTATGATTTTTTGTTTAGCAACTTATATTCTAACAAACCATGTCTAATTTATTGAATTCTAATCAAAGTAAAGGTTTAAATAGTAAATTTAAATGTCGGACATTTAAAAATTACCGCCACGAAGAACAATGGAAATATCAACTTCTTGGAGGATTGTTAAATATTTTTTATATGTTTATGATAATAATAAGTGAATGGTTTATAGTTCGAGAGTTTGTTAAGAAGTTTGCGCAACCGAAATAAGAGAGCCGCCACGATTCCCAGACCTTGAGTTGCAGCATCTTCTTATCAACTCTTATAACAAACTATGCTATTTTTCAAATCATGAAATTTCTTTCTATCTTAAATATTCCATTAGTCTTAACAATATTATTTTCAACTGCTTTTTATTTTTATTGTATTTATATTTTTCTCTTTAGAATTTTTCGCTGCTCTGTAGGGTTTAGTACAGTGATAGAGTAACAGACCTTGGAGCAAAAAGTCCTTGGATGAATTCTAGTTCTGGCAACAATGCTATTCAATTATTATTATCAAATCATTCTACTTATTTTGAATTATGTTGTAGGATGATTTATATTTAATTGCTGAATTGTGAGTAAATTAACCCGGAAAAGCAGGAATGATCAACAGTCGACAAAGTGCACAACTGTATTCCAAATGATATCCTTATATGAATGAAAAATTTAAAAAAAAGGTAAAAGCAACCAGAATATAAGAAAGTCATTTGTTTTATCTATAATGTCTCTGATAACTGACAATGAGTAATAATTGAATGTATCAGAAACAATGAATGTAGCTTTTTCTACTAAATATATCGCAAATTATTTTGACCCTTCGAGTACGATAGAATTTTTTTTGAGATGCTAAAGTAAAATATTAAGAGGTAACTAGCAACAATCAATTATATCTGATAATGATGGAGTATTATGACTTAGTCATACTTCTTTCTGGAGTAGAAAATTTAACAGATATACATAACTCATGGCCCAGAGGTGAATGGCTCAAACTGTGTCGCTATGTAACATGTGCACTGTTGATGTTGCAGGCACCTTGATCAGACAATTAGATGTCTTTCTTGTGTGTGGAGAATATATTTATTGTACATGTAAATAGTAGATTGAAGCACCTAGTAATGACAAAATAAACCTGGAGAGACATTAGTTCCAATTACAGTGCATAAAACATTCTGTATTCAGTTTCTGTATCATGTGAACAGCTTGCCAGTTGTCCTGTAGGATGTACATTTCTAGAACATATCATTTACAGTTATCTTGGGATGTCTCCAGCAATCTGCTCATGCTTATATTAATCATGAGAATCATGACTGTACCATGCAGTGATTATTTTTATGCATAATCATCATATTCCAATAGTTTCACATTGACCCAGGTAGAGTAATTAAACTCATTTTATTAATTAAACTCTATTTAAGAACCAATACATTAAACTATGTAATTAATTAGTTAGTGCACCAGAAAGTAAATCAGAAGAGATATCAGCTGCAGACATCAGGTATAAAATAAGCACTATCTCATTCCCACACTTTTCCTGTGGGAATGTATACTTCAAAAATATCCCCCTTTCAATTGCTTTTTTGAATATTATGCTGCTTTATAAAAAAGATTGCAGAACACACCATTCATACAAATCAGCATGATTGCTGTAAGACAAACTATTGCTCTCTGTATATGGACTGCTATTCCAGGGCAGCTGAAAATAAGATGTTCTTGAAATGTTCATCCTGCAGGATGGTCAGCCAGATATTTCACATCATATAAAAGCCAGATAAATGTTTTGCACTCTGATTGGAGCTGATATTTCTCCAGGCTTGTTTATTTCATTGTCATCAGTATCAACCATAATTGGTGCACCGCAAGGTGGTCTTTCTGAGTTTTATTATTTCACCCATCCATCTCACATATAGTCTTTTTCTAAATCTTTTATTACAATCTCTTGGGAATCGTTTTGTTTTCAACTGACCATCTATTATCATCCCTTCTAGCAATATGTCAGACTTCAACACCTCTCAGTCAAATATTTCAGTCTTTTCTTTTTACTCCCAACATACAGCTCTCCGAATTTCGTTGATCGATCTGAACGTCCTGTATTAGTCTTGTGTTAAATGTCCATGTCTTAAATCCATAAGGAAGAATTGGTAAAATATATCTGTAAAAAACCCATTTCAAACTCTTATTTCATCTATTATGTTTCCAGGTGAATTAATAATCTGACCAAATTAATTTAATATGTAATTGTTAATTTCTAATTCAATCTTTATACCTTTTCCTGTACGTGTGTGTGTGCGAACTGTATGTATTTTTAAATTTTATAGACATTTAATAATGAGCCGCATTTTTTGTTGCGGATGCAGACATAAATACAAATTATATTTATTATTATTTTCATTTTATATTCATATTGAATTTATTATTGTTTATTGAAGAAATTCTACCTAAAGGAGAATGTCACCATGTTTTCAGTATCATTGACATGACGCGTTTTATTAGATTTAATTGACAGGTTGAATATCAGATTTTTTTTTTTTTTTAATCTTTTTTGTTTTTTTAAGCTCGTAGATAAAATAAATAATGATAGAGGAAAAGAAGAATTTGATTTGCATTTATTAAAAAAAAAAAAACTTGATATATAAGAACTTGATAAAAATCTTATCATTTTGCTTTAATAAGTATGTAGAGTAAATACTATCACTTTTCTACAACGTACCTCAATTTTTAATAACAGGTAGCTAGCTGCCCAATTCCAGGTGTGCAAATTTTCAACTTGTTTGAAGGACTGAGATAATAGGTCAAATTTTGTTTGAGCCTAAAGTCATTAGATTAGGGCTAAAATAAAAACCAATAATTTTGTTGCTTTATGAAAATGGGATATTTACATAGTAAAAGCTGACGTGTGTATGTGTACACGGATATCTTCACGCATTAAAATAATAATCATACTTGAAAATTTCATATGTAGGCACATATTTTAATATCCCACGCCCAAACTATTGTGCATACATAAACATACAAATATAAACATTTCTATAACTTACATTTGTAAAAACTTTATACACACACACGCATGCAAAAACCACACGTTTAGACCCGAGATTTTATACGCGTACGCACGATCATGTTAAGTCTTATATACCACACACACACACATAGAGACAAAAGCCATTCATAAATTTATTTATCAATATTTATGAATTACCATACCTATATGTAATAAATGTGTTTTATCATTTCTTACTTCAATACAGAGACTTCAGACCATTCGACGAAGTATGGAAAGATGCATGTTAGAAGTAGCAAAAAGAGATCGAAATACAGGTGAGAGAACACACATTGAAAGAATTAAAAGACTGAAGTTGAGTTGGGCTGAACATATTGCTAGAAGAGATGATAATAGATGGACAATTAAAATTTTAAATTGGATTCTGAGAGATTGTAAAAGACCTAGAAAGTGACCAAATATAAGATAGATGGATGACTAAGTCATTCATAAATTCATTTATCGATGTTAATAAATTACTATACCTGTACATGTAATGAATACATTTTACCAGTTTTTACTTATGGACCTGAGACTTGGAACTTAAGAGAAGAGCATTATTGACCACTCAACAAAGTATTGAGAAAGGCAAGTAATAAGAAGAGACCAAAAATGAAATACATGGGCAAGAGAACAAACAAGCATTATTCACTTCATTGAAAGAATTAAGAGACTGAAGTGGAATTAGGTTGAACATATTGCTAGAAGAGGGGGTGATAGATGGACAGTTGAAATTTAAACTGGATTCCAGGAGATTATAAAGACCTAGAAAAAGAGCAAATATGAGATGGATAGACAAAATAATGAAAGGTGTAGAGTGATGTGGAGAAGAGAAGCTGGAGATTGGAGAAGATGGACTGAACTTGGAGAGACCTTCATCCTGCTGTGAATTGATAATGGTTGAAAATAATAAATGTTGACTTACAGAAACCAGAACATATTCACTCTTACCAATATAAATGTATTTACCAGATGCAATTAGTTATAGTATGAAGTAAAATTTTATTATGTACATATGCACAAACATATAATCTAAAAGAGAGAAAAAATACTTTATTTAATAAATCTCTTTTACTCCTATTGATTTATAAAGCATTTGTCAAATCAAAATACTATACTTTCATTTAATTTTTTCGTAACATTTTAATTTTTTTTATAGTTCTATCATTAATAAATTATAGAATTTTGGTATTAGTAATATAGGGGATTTGAACACAGACTTTCAAGCTCCCTTCAGCTATCTACTTTATCTCATATAACTGATACACATGACCACACACATATGAAAAAAATAAATGAATCTCCAATATACATATTTTGTGCAGAACCAGCATTCATCGATTAGTCCAGTTCATCATCTACCATATATATATATAATCAGTGCCCAGTTTATATTAAGATAGCAAATATTCACACTTTAATGGACAGGCTTTATCTACTCCATCCTCCAACTCTTTAGCCATCTGTAGCATTGAAATCTGAGAATGGAACACCCAAATCCCTTGCTAAGGCCAATTGTATCCTGTCCATCCCTCTTTTGTATATTTAAATTGACTTGAAGTCAAGAGGGGCATGATAATTATCCTGTTCAGCCCTCTTTTGTATAATTAAATAAACAAGGTTCTTTACATGAGAAGGATCAGAGTGACTTAAAGCCAACATGGGCAGGACAATAACATTGGCATTAACAAAAGATTTGGCATTCCGTCATCAGATTTTCAATGGTATGGATGGTTGAAAAGTCGGAGGATGGAGTAGATTGAAGCTTGTCCATTAAAGTGTGAAGAATGGCTGTCTTAATATAAACAAAGCATTGATTATATATATATTTATGTATGAGAGAGATGATGATCTGGACCAAGTGATGAGAGCTGGTTCAACACGAAATACGTATATTGGAGATCTTTTTATCTTTTTTTTCACATGTGTGGTCGTGAAAGTCTGTGTTCAAATCCCCTATATTACATCTAAACTCAAGATATATGAACTATCTTTGTATTTAAAATATTGATATATTAGTAATAAAAGGCAAAATAAATATTTGGTGGACAATAATAATAGAACCTTACCCATTCATATTAATAACATAGAATTCATGGAAGTAATAATGAAAAAAAAATTTTATATGTAGAGGAAAAAAAAATCTTTACAAATTACCTTTATTTCCATAAGGCAGAGTGTTTTTAAATTCATCTAATTAATTCTTTTCAAGCTTATTTGTTGCAATTATTTTTATGTAAAGGTTGAATTAATTATGACAAAGTGGATTTGAATTGCTGCAGTCTGAATTAAAATTCTATGGAAGTGCATAAGCTATGAAAACTGAATTCTTAATATCTGCCTCGACTTGGAAATGAGTTAGTTCCTCAGAGTTGAATGAGACATATTTTAAAATTAATTAAGAGGAAAAGATGTTTGGGCTGAACCTTTGTAGGTTTCTTAATTTGATTACAAAGTGTTGTTTATTTTAAACTTTTTATGTTCTTAATATATTCATAAACTGGGATTTTATTTGTATGGTATTACTGAACCCAATTAATTGATTTAATGGCCGCCCGATGACTAACTTTCATCTTGAGTGTTTGATTCATCATTAAAAAAAATGTATACGAAAAGGCTTTGTTTAATGGAGATGTACATACATACAGATATGTATATGTGAAGTGTTATATCTTCACAAGAAATGGATAATGAAAGGGATTCTGATGTTAATTGTTGACTATCGCGGGCACTTTCTTAAAAATCACATGACCATTATAATAAGTGAATTATATAGTGCAGCACAATCTTATTTATCTGCCTAAGTAGAACTGAGACATAATTAGGTAAAATTGTCATATATCTGAAATGATAGTTACCTATGAAAGAAAAACAAACAAATGTAATTCCAGCATAAGTTAGACATCTTTGTAACCAGTAGCTATTATAAACCTTTTACTCTATTAATATATAGAAAATATATATATACCAACTAAAGAAAACATATACAAAAACAAGGTACTTAGGTATTAGACCTGCTGCCCATGTTTGCGATGACAGAATGCTGTACCTTTCTCCAGGGGGGGGGTGATTATGACAGCAGGATGCTGTATTAAAGAGTCATATCAATAGCATTCTGGCACACACACACCCCAATGCAGGCAGCAAGTCTAATATGTAAGTACCCCAAAAAATTGAATCCAACCAAAATTACTTGTATATAAAACTGCTATCTTTTACATTTTCATTGAGAGCACTGGTTTTCATCAGAAAGATATACAGTAAAATGACGATGTTCAAAAATTACAAGTCATATGCAATATATTTGACACCAAAAACAACAACACCCTATTGGTTAAAAGATTTTACATAGGAAATTTAATCAACCAATGGCTAATTTATTTTAATGTACATTTTGAAAATAAAATGCACTAATTTCTAAAAAGGCCTTTTAACTTAATTTTAAAATGTACCAAATTATACTCATATTAAAATTTGTATAAAAACTAAATGAAATACATAGACATTTTAAATAAATATTATAGATAGTACATACTAAAATGAATATTAATAATAATTAAATACTAAGACAAGTATATATCCATAGTCACACATATGTAAATATAAATATACAAAGATACTAAAAGAACATATTAGGAAACTAGGTAATTTAAAGATATGATAATGCCTATGTTTAAGTTCATTCCATGTGAGTGTAAGGTCTTGAATTTAAAAATAAAAAAACTTACCTGTTGTTTTGTCTTGCTTGTGGAATAAAAACCATTCTATAATATTCACTGCTCCCAAATCATTAATTAAATGATCTGATAAATTAAAATGTTTTGATGTTGGTCTGTCTCCATTCTTATGCAAAATGTCAAATCTATGGTTAGTTATGCTAACATGTAGACTGCTTGCTGACTCCCCCACATAATGGTTTACACATCTATTATACCATCTTAAATTTATACTTTTACAAGTGACCTAATTAGAAATTTACCATTTAAAATAATTACTAGTGCTTTACACCACTTTTGTTACAATAATGTTTGCATGTAAGATATCTTTTATCACTATGTGGAAAACAACCTTTTTCTGATACAGAATTGCTAATCAAATCCATTTTAAGAAGTAAATCTTTAAGTGATGTGTGTCTTCGATATACAACTTTAGGTGGATTGAAAAATATAGATTTCAAATAATCTGTAGAACTTTTAATATACTGAAATGTTTTTCCAATATAAGGTTTATGTTTAATAAATCTCTATTAAAAGGAAGAACCAATGGTGGGACATCTATCTGTTTCTTGTTTTTCTTAAGTAAAAGATGTTTCAATTACTAAAGCCTTTATTCCTCATTTTTATAAATCCTTCCATTTTTTAAAAACTGACTATAAGAGGTATTACTTTTTAAATGATCTGCATAGTTTCTATGGAAATGTAAATAGCTATGATTTTCAGTTGTTTATTTATATACAATAGTGGTAAAATTACAAAGAAATCAAGTCATAGGTCACATTTAACAAGCTTGTATTACAAATGTTATATAGAGAGTTGGCAAATAAGCTCTTAATAAGCTTTTCAGAATATCCCCAATCCCAGACCAGTAGCAGAAACTGGTTCGGAGTTGGGGATATTCCGCAAAGCATGTTAGGAGCTTATTTGCTAGCTCTATATATAACATATGTATACAAGCTTGTTAAATTAGGTCATGTGACATATGACTTGATTTCTTTGTAATTTTATTTTTTGCTATTAAGGCTTTGGCGATTTTATATTGCTAAAGTTATTAATATATGGTGCATTTAAATGTGGTTCAGTCCCATATAGCTATTTAAGTTAGATAGCTGGATTGGAAGACATATGGATATATGAAAATTTCAAATTTTCTACTTAATAGTTATCTATTAGATAAAGTACTGGGCTTAACCTGGTATTTTTAATCTAATGCTTGAATATCCTAGCACCTCACTGAGGAAGCCAGTAGCAGAAACCAGTCTGGGGTTGGGGATTTTCTGCAAAGCTTGTTAAGAGCTTATTTGGAAGCTCTGTATATAACAGTAGTAGTAAGAATTCTAGGATATTGAATTTTTAAGAATAGCTCAGTTGATTAGAGCATTACTTTAAAAATTCAATGTTCTCAAATGTAAAGATTCAGGATCAATTCACATCTATTACTGTCACTTGTGAGACCAGTGACACCTTGATGAAGAGATTAAAGGAATGCCACTCAAAAACATGTTGTATACTAATTTACATGATATTACTAACAGATGAATATATTTGAAATGTTTATATAAAGTTTGGATATTTTTTAAAGTCATTCAGTATTTATTATTAGATGATGTTAATAGTTTCATCATCATCAACCATTATCAATCCACTTCAGGATGGTCTCTCCAAGTTCAGTCCACCTTCTCCAATCTTTAGCTTCTCTTTTCCACATTTCTCCTGCTTTCTTATTTCATCGATCCATCTCACGTGTGGTTTCTTTTGGGGTCTTTTACAATCTCTTGGGATCCCGTTTAAGATTTCAGTTGTCCATCTATTATCATCTCTTCTAGCAATATGTCTAGCCCAACTCCACTTCAGTCTTTTAATCGTTTCAATGAGGTCAGTAACATCTGTTTGTTCTCTTGCCCATATATAGCATTTTCAATCTCTTCTTGTTAATCCTAACATGCATCTCTCCATACTTCTTTGAATGATCTGAAGTCTCAGCTTCAAATCACTCTTTAGTGGTTATCTTCAGCATTATTTTGCCAGTTTGACATATATTTGTTAGTGAAAATTGCAATTAAAGTGAATATTGATTTATTAGCTTAAAGAAAAAATGAGGATATCAGCTGCATAAACACTTCTGATAGATAGATGGATTTTTTTTATCTTGGGCATCCAAGACTGCTTTTAAATTCCACTTCTATTGGTGTTAATAATGATCAAAAATATTCTATATTTTTTATAATTTATTTAAATATTTATGAATATTTTTACAAAAATTTTAATAATTAATAAAGCAAGTCATATATAACGTGACATTACTTTTATAAGCTTGTAGTTACAAAAATGCAATACAGAGAGCGTACCAATAGCTCAAACAAGCTCTTAATTATTAAGTGCGGTGTGAGAAAATATTTAAAATCTCTATCCAGAACACTCTCATTTCCAGACCAACTGGTTTCGAGCTTATGGCTCACATCAAGTGTCCAAATATTCTAGCTCTCCACTGACATGAGCCATAAGCTTGAAACCAATTGGTCTGGAGATGAGAATGTTCTGGATAGAAATTTTAAATATTTTCTCATACCGCACTTATTAATTAAGAGCTTGTTTGAGCTCTTGGTACACTCTCTGTATTACAAAAATTTTGTATAGTAATTATTTAAAAATAAATATTTACATGATTACATTTCAATTTTAGTCAAATAGGTTTTATTTTTAAAAATATAAGGTAGGAAATTCATAGTAATGGTTGAAATGAAATTATGCTACCAAACTTATAATGCAGAATTTTTATAATTTAATAATCATAAATGCAATTTTAAATGTTGGAACCGAATTTCATGAGGACTAAAAAATAATTTGTCCAGGTTTTATAAACAAAGTTCAATCAACAAATAGTTCATTAATTAATTTTTGTACCACCTTTACAGTAATCATCCAATAAGAAAAAGTTAATTGATTTCATTCTTTATTACATTTGATGATGATTATTATTATAATTATTATTATTTGCAAATATTTTTGAAGTTCAAATATGATTTTTTAGCGTATTTTTATTTGTAAATTTATATTTCTAATAAATTGAGTATAATTTATTGATTTGTAATATAAAATAAAAGTTTTCAATACTAAAATAAAATGGCTCTATAAAATACCACTAGGGGATAATGGGAAAAAATATTGCAATGTGGAAGCATTACAAAATAAAAAATAAACTGGATTAGCTATATTGTATGAAGGAAATATATTTTGTAATGAAATATTTTATGAGTTGTGATAATATAAAAGAAAAAGGTATTAAAATGGGTCATTAACTTTTTTACCTACAAACCGTATTTGTACTCTTGTTGACAGTAAAATTTCTCTACCACCAACCGAAGCCTGAATAATTTAATTTATTGCTTATGAAAATAATTATGCAAAAATGGATTTATAATAATATATTACTAGATATATGACAATACAAAAGTGGGTGAAAAATTTAAATCACTTTCAAAATATAAAATGTATTTAATTCATTTTGAACTTGAAAATATTAATTTATTTAAGGGGCATGCAACTTTGCAAAAAAAAAAATTAAACACTTGTTGCACATCTATTATAGTATTTCTTTTAACATTTGGAAAATATTCATCACTCATCTGAAAACCTTAAGTACCCACTAGTAAATGGTAGTGACTAAGTTGGTGACCTATGTGCTGCTAAAAGAATGGGAGTGGAAAATGTGGAATGTTGCTTTTATTTGAAATCGAGAATTAAAGATGGTGGTGTATTTTTATACTGATATTACAAATTTATTATAATGTTATTCATCAGGAAATAAATGAAAAATTAAATAAAATAGATAGCAATGGGGGGGGTATGAAAAAACTGTAGCCTAGGAATTTCCAGGACTTGATTCCACACTGGTGTTTTTCTTCTTATATACTAGCAAAATATTCTATAAGAAATCACCATGTTTAAATTTCTTTCATTTTAATTTTACCATCAGAAATATTGAGGTGATAATGGATGTATCAGAAGAAAAAATATTATTTATAGATATTAATATAGATCTGTGTGATTTAGTTCAATGGTAGAGTGTCAAACTTTGGAGAGTAAGATTCGTGGATCAATTCCTGGTTGTCACTACTGCCACTCAGACTTCTTAAAACAAGCAAAAACTCATTATATGTATTGCCACACATAGCAAGCTAGAGTAATCAATGGATGCCAGAAGGCTTGTGCATAAAATACCCATCTAGTGCCTACTCATCCAATATCCCCAGACTAGTTTCTGGCTTGTGGCCTTCGTCAGTGAAGAGCCTTGGATCTGAGAACACTGGATGAGTAGGCACTAGATGGGGATTTTATGTGCAAGCCTTCTGGCATCCATTGATTACTTTAGCTTGCTATGTGTGGCAGTACGTATAGTGAGATTTTGCCTGTTTTAACAACAGTTATAAGCAAGCATAAGAAATGGTGATCATGTGATGTGTATTGACTCACACTTCTTACGAATTCTTGATCAATAAAACCATTTGATTATTTCTTTTTAACATTTATATATATATATTTAATAATTTCAAGTTTATAGGATTCTGATAAATAAACAGTTTTCACTGATTGATATGATTTCTGATTGGTGATCCAGGTTTTAATTGTTTAAGTGCTCAGTTACATTGTGACTGAGCTCCGGCTAAAAAATTACATGGCTCTCAGTAAAATCTTTCACTATTTACATCTGTAAACCTATAAAAAAAAATTTGATGTATATATAAATGCTCAAAATAGTTAAGAAAACTAATAATATTAAATTTAAAAAACTCATTTGCCAAATATATATATATTTGAAAAAATGAATTGCATTTAATCATATTTAAAATAGGATAACCAACTTTTCCAGTTCGTTGTACTTAAATTGGAATACAAAGATCACTTTCGGCTTTAGAACCCATTTTCAGTAATCTTTAATTAATCATTTTGGATACTAGATGGCAATGTATGCAGATTCCTATAATAATTAAGAGACTTCATAAGATTAATTTTTTATAAATTTTAATTAGTGGACCACGGACGTTAAGTGTGGATTGGATTTAGTTAACAGTGTTTCCAGTAGAATAATTCTTATAGTTATTTTTTTAAAGAGAATTAGAGTTGAAATATAAAGACTGGAAATAAAATATTTCTAAAGTGGAAAAATAGGTAAAGTGGCTGTCTCTTTTTCAGGTTGATGTAACGATCTGTTGCAAACAGTATTTAAAAGTGTGCTGTAGGAAGAAATATGAAACTTGAATTCAGAGCTGAAAATTTTACAATATTAATATTTAATGGTAAGACTAAACTGAAAACTGGAAAATATATATTTAACTTGAAGATGGGAGTATAACTATTTAAGTACTTTGTCAAATGTAGAAATGGAATAATATAATCATCTACAAAGCAGAGGCAAAAACCAAAACGTTGAACAGACTTTTTAAAAAAGCTGGCTTGTTTCTTATATATCAAATGTAAGATAGGAAGAGTAATTACGAAACAGATATTGGTATCTGCTTTTACATTTATAAATGTTATACTTTATATTGGTCATGGGACTGAAATTTTTTTAGATAGAATTCAAAATGTTGTAGATGAGATACATTGCTTACAAAATGGAGTAAAAAGTTTTTTATATGCTTTTACTTAACTTACTCTGCATTTGTCTAAATCAAGTCTTATAACTCAGTTTTCACCTTTCTGATTTCCAATTCAATTGAAATGTTACATCACATGATTACCTGATGAAAGCCATAAGCTAGAAACTAGTCTGGAATTATTGGACGAGTAGGCATTAGATATGTATTCTATGCACACACCTTCTTGCATTCATTGATTACTAAAGCTTGCTCTGGGTGGCACTACTATATGGAGAACTTGTGTTTATTGTAGTTGAAATGTTGCATACATATATATTTTTGATATATATATTTTAAATCTATAAGTAATTTTAGCAAAATATTAGCAAAAAATTTAACTGTTTAATTTTATATTTAGCATTGTTGATTTGATGTGATGTGATGCACTGTGACTTCTTCTTATACAGAGTCAGGAATCTCTCAACAACTATGCCCAGAGAAACTTATATTAGCCACTTTGACTTCCCTTTTCTTTCCCCACCCTAAGTTTTTCCACATTCTTTTCTATTCTGCTCCATCACATAACATAATCTTTGTCAACTTCATGACATTTATATCTAAATCCCCTTTGCTTTTTCCTAAACCCATCATAAAAACCAATAAGCCACTTTCTGTTTAATCACTCTGTTTATATTTATTTTTTCACAACTTCATTATTTGTACCCTTTCTGCTTTCAGGCATTTACATTCAATTAACAGATGCATAAAATTTTCTATGCCTTCCTTACACAACTTGTAGACTAAATCACCCATATTTTTCCATTTATGTGTGTATTCCCTTGTTGCTAAAGAACCCGTTCGAGCCTTAAACAGTAAACTACTTTCCTTGCTATTATCATAAATTAATTTGCACCCAATATTCTGTTTAATTTAAACTCTTTTTACTCTCCATGCTAATTCTCCATCTCTCCAACTCTTTATTTTTTATTAATGCATCTATTCTTCTATCCCATTCCTTAACACTATAACACTCAACAATTCTCCTAATGCAATCATCCCATCTTTTGTATAAGTATACTGACATAAAGTCTTTATCCAAATCTCCTGTATATTGCATTACCTTTTTCACCCATCTTGTTGCCCACAGTTTATTCATAGCCCAATTAAATATTATGTTGGTTATTCTTTTATTATCCATAAACTGCAATCTACTGAACATTTTCATTTTGCATCTTTCATATAAAAACTTGACCATCCCATTTCTCCTTGAATTGCCTCCTTTGCCATTCACATTTACGCATGTAATGCATGTCTTCCTAATTTTCTTTATATATTTTTTAAGTAATCTAATACCCCTTTATTAACACATAATGCATTGTTATCATGTTAACCCTGCTTCTTCCACTCCCTTCCATACAATTCTAGCTTCATCATATTTATTATATGAGAGCACTGTTAATTTCTTTATCAATACCTTTCTTTTCTTTGTTTCATTTATCAATTTTTTCTCCCATTGGGCATCCAAACAATTTCTCTGATTACTTAAGACGATTCCCAAATAGTTATATTTATTCACCACACTTAACTTTATATCCCCCAATAAAAATTCATTGTCTTTTTTCTTCTCAGTATTAATCAACATTACTTTTGATTTTTTTCCACTAAATTTAATGCCCATCTCTTTACCCACCTTTGCACATACCCTCAGCATAACTTCCATATAATCCCTTTTTTCTGCACAGCCCAGTTTCTAGTGACATCTAGTGGCACCTATAATTTAAAATTGAATGTTTCTTTGAAAACTGATTTTTATTCATATTGGCACTAAAAAATAAAAAATAAATTTTCTTTAGGTTTCAAAAGTAAAAGCTTTGGGGTGGAATAACTAATAACTCAGATACCCAAAGAAACATTTAAATAGATTTGCAAATAACTCCCACTTTCTTGTATCAAAGCATTTTCATAAATTGAAATTAAAAACTCACCTGCAATAGATAAATAATAGCAACATTTTTCATTAACAGTCGACTATGTTTCGAGTTTTTTAATATTAATTCAAGAAATTTTTAAATTACAGTATGATACAATCCACTTCAAACTATCTTCATGGTTATATCTTATGCAATCTGCTTCTATCTATATTTTGCAAATTAGAAAGAGGTAACAACTCATGAAAATCAAGGTGTGCTACTTATTGAATTTCTTCAATTTAAAATATATTCATATTTATTTCAAAGTGCCTCTGCCTAGATTTGATATTTCAGAATATATATCTAGAGGTATAAAAACATTAAAATGTAATATAGATATTTAAAACATTTTAAACATTTTGAAAAATAATAAACGCTACCTTATGTTATTATTTGGATCACAAATCTAAAGTAACTGAAAGAAAAAAGACTTCAGCTGCAGAACCAAGAATAGATTTAATACAATTAGAGGGGATTTGAATGGAGACGTTCAAGCTCCCTTTAGTCAATGTTAGAGTTCATATCCCCTCTAATTAGATCTAGCTTAGAAATATATATGATATTCCACTTTTATTGTTAAAGGCGGTTGCCTTGACAACAGTTTGAGATTATTAGTTATTATCTATATTGGGATTGTCTAAGTATTGACTGGTTACTAATGGATAATATACTTGTATGTAAATATTAATATGATTGTTAAATGCATTTCTGCTCTCCTTGATTTGGATGATTACCTTATCACATTATTATTAATTTGAAGTAAATTTTCTGTTCGTTTTTCTATCAGATATAGAATAGAGGAGAGATAGATTCATTTTCAATAACATGTTTATCGCAGAAAATGTTTTCAATTTAAATGGAGGGCAAGGCGAAGTAGGATTTTATGTCTCATCTACTTTAAAATGGAAGAAGGGTTCAAAAAGTCAAACAATATTGGAAAGTCTTTCGGCTTGCTTTATTTTATCTATTATTCTTCATATCATATATTCCTATATATATAACATTTTTAAAAAATTCTTTTTACTTCAGGGTTAAATAGCTTTTAGTTTCTATTGCGTCACCCTTCAGTTGTTTCATTTAAATCGGAGAGGTTGAAATGGGGATGAGTTTTCACGATTATTGGATATTTATTTATAGAATTTTTTTGCTATCTAACAAGACAAAAAAAAAAAAGCAACAACTAATTTTAGGCATCTGAAGTCTAAACAGTAAAATCAGTTTAAGAAAATTAAATCAGTTTGGAAAAAATGAACGCAGTTTGCAACCTTAACAATAATAGAAGCAAAAATATTTTTAAGTAAAGTTTTAAGGAATTATTAATCGTATTATTGTCATTAAATTATTTTTGAAAATCGCCGAGCTGCAGAATAAAGTAAAATTGCCATACGAACTTCAAATCTAATATTTAACTGTATTAATCAATAAACGAACAATCAAATCGAATTAGATATTACTTTTTTATTAAAATGCTCGAAACCTTTATAAACAGAAGCAAGTGACTTGTTTCTTTCTGTTTTTTTTTACATTCAGTCTTAAGGAAAGTTTAACTAAGTCTTAAATATATATCTGTACTTGTGTAATGAATTATTGCTACATAAATGACTATATACAATGATATATGTAGGTAGGTAAAGAGCAAAACAGCCATCGAATAGACCACTGCAGGACAAACGCTCCCCCAGTAATCTCTCATAAAAAAGCGGCGAAAAGAGGAAGCGGTATTCATCATAATTACCTATTGTTGGATACGTGGCGCTTTGGCTGCATTTCCAATCCCCAGTTAAATATAGCTAGATACTCATTTGCCGACCAATTCTAGATGATTAAATAGTTTGACAATTAACCGGCCGTATGAAAGAAAAGAAGGTATATTTGGAATCTGGGGAGAATGTTCCTTACGTGGCCTGGATTCAAGTCCGGTCATGAAACTTTGCAGGAAAATTTTCTACATCTACATCATGAAGTCTTTTCGTTGGTATATGTATGCACTTGTATATTTATTGGAATTGCAAAATATCAATGGTATTGGAAGGTTTAAGACTTGAATATGTTTATCCATAAAGGTGTCATAAGTATTCAGTGAGCAAATGTTCCACAAATTGAATCTTCTTTTGTAAAATGCTGACATGCTATCTTATTTAACAATTATAACGTGGAATAACCATACCCATTCTGAGATATAATTAAAAGTATTTTCACTCCATGCCATATCGCAAATCCAACTGGATTGTACATCATGGTAGTCGCACAATGTATTATGTCTCCGTGTCCATCTTACTAGCATAATGCTTTGGAAATCATGGGTGCCATTTACATGTTCTGTGTGTCTGCTGAAGATGAATTCATTCATATCATTCTTTCTGTGTGGAGTTATCTATACACTTATATCTCAGAGACAAATTTTTATAGGAACCACTAATGAGTTTTGGAATATGTATAAATCTATTATAATGGGTTGGTGAAGTGAGCGGGGCAGGTAAGGATATGAGTTTTTTTTTGTCATATTATCTTTACTTGGAAAATTCCATACTAAGAAACTTCTAATATCCAAACATGCTTAAAACACATTAAGATCTTTGCAAAAGTTACATGACGTTTTGCAATGCCTTTATAGCTGAAACAGTTACCTTTGGTTGTTCCAAACTATATCTACCACAAACTTCCATAGTTCAAATAATTATCTGTTGAAAAACACAGTGTTCTTTAGTTATTCTTAATCAGAAGGTAATCAGCCTTTTATATCCACTGTTTAATCATGTTACTAACTCACTGATGTTATTGTGAGTATGCAAGACATTTCGCAAAACTCTTAATATTTACCAGCTGTAAATTTGAAATTTTTTCAGGGTTTAACCTATAAATTAATATAATGGATGTAAAGTTATGAAGATTAAATTTTCATGCTCTTATTCCAAAATACTTTGAATTGGCCTATATAATTGCACTTAGGCACAAAAATAAGATGGCCATACTTATCTTTTAAAAGTCATTATCTTGCATTTGGGTTTGATAGTGTCCTGCTGCCTACTCACTATTACATCAGTGAAATAGTAACATGATTAAACAGGGCTTGTTGAAAGCTGGTTATATGGTAATTGTAAATTGGATATACTGTATGTATTTGTCATAAGATTTATTAATTTAGTATGTTTTGGAATGCTAACATGTCAGCATATTATTGACTTGTGTTGAGCTTTTACATATTAGCCAGTATATAGTTATATACAGTTTGAAAAATGAAGTCACTTTCTTATCATATCTCTTTCTCATTATACTGCCAAACAGCTTACATCAGTGAAATGTTTCTTGACCTCTACCCACATATTACTTTTAAATAGGAGATCAATTGATTCATGTAATGTTTTATTTGCACTATAATAATCCTTTTCTCAAGATCCAAAGTTAATATAATTTTCTTCTTTTTTTTCTATGTATTGATTTCTATCTTAACATATACCATTGTCCTGCAGTCATCATCAGAGTGTTTTCAATTCTGATAATGACTGCAGGACAGTTGAAACTGTTAGTTTGGATATAAATTAATAGTATTGATAAAGTGTTTAAGAAGGTTATAAATGGTATTACTACCTTCTTAAATACTTTATCAATACTATTTAATATAGAGGAAATTGAGAATGCTCTGACGATGACTGCAGGATAGTCGAAACTGTTAGTTTTGATATAAATAAATAGAAGGTTGTAAATAATATGATAAGATCTAAAGTTCCTCACTGATGAAAGCCATATGCTTGAAACTAGTCTGAGGATAATGGATAGGACAGCACAAGATAAGTATTTATTAAGCACTATCACATGACATCTATTACTTATTAAAATTTAAAGTAAGAGGTGTAGAGATGGTAAAGAAGTATGCTGCTAAAACAGTATGTAAGCTGAAGTCATCTGACAGAGTCATGTAATATGTTATTAGTTTTTACCAAATTCTGGATTTAGGATAGAGGTGTCTATTATTAGTAAAACTAAGAACATTATGTATATAGAAACTGCTAATGGACCAATTGGAAGGAAGATGGATATAATGGTCCTGGTATACTGTTCCAAAATCCAAAACTCCTTATTGATGAAAGCTATAAGCTTGAAACCAATCAAGGGATATTGGATATGGCATGGCAGTGTAGGGAATTTATTAAGCACTAACATCTGTTATTATGTACTAAAGTTTGTGATTAAGTGACATAGAGATGAAGAAAAAAATATGGTGCTACCACATACAGATATTAAAAAACAGGGATCAAAATATAGAGATACTGAACTGGGGAACTATGCAGGAAGTTGGATTAGGTCCAAAACCTTAAAGTATTTTGAATTTCAGAATACTATCTCATTAGTAAAGAAAAAGTTTAATGATGATTACTGGATGAAAGGTATATTAGATCCAAACAATCCAAGTCCTCTAAATCCAGATCTAAAATTTTTCATTGATGAAAGCTATAATCTAGAAACTAATTTGAGGAAATGGATAAGACAGTACTGGATAGAGATTTATTAACACTAACATCCGGCATTCATTGATTACTAAAGCTTACACTAGGTGGTGAAAGTGGAGTAAGAAAAGTAGAATTGTTATTTAATACTAATGTATAGGCAAAGGTCATGTGATGTTTTGTTAGTATTATAACAATTCTGGCCAAGGAATATATGATTCCAGATATTAAAAAACTGGAGACTAAAATATACAGGTACTGAACTAGTGTAGATCTATAAAACTATGTAACAAGTTAAACTTCAATTCAAATATTGAGTTATTTTTTAATTTAATGCCGGTAGCTTGATAGAAATAAAAGGATTAAATTATTATAAAGTTATCATAAAGCTATGAAATTATGTTTCAAAATTTTAAATTACATTTTAAAATAGTTCTATACTATGGTGTTTAACAGGGCATCTTTTTATTGTTACTTCGAATTTCTTAATTTATATTTTTAAGAATATTTTTTTTAATAAGAGCTATACAAATATTTTGTAAAAATAATCATAAATATATAAAGTTTGGAAAATATATATATATTTACTCATTACTAACATCAATTGAAGAGGAGTTTACACGTTTGTTTATATACCCAAAATCAAAGAATCTACCAATCAACAAACATGCTAGGCTTTTGTGATTATGGTTTTCCTCCGTGGACTAGTAATCTCTCATGCTAGGCTTTTGTGATTACGATTTTCCTCCATGGACTAATAATGTCTTATAGATTTTTTTTTTTAACAATTACATCACTATTTACTTTAATTTTAAGTTTTTACTATCAAATGAACATAAAAACTCAAAATAGCACTAAAGATTGGCTTAAGAAAGTGATTTGAAAGGTGAAGCACAGAATACTCTTCACAGTATTCTGTGATATGAAGCTGAGAATCAGTTCATTTATAAAATAAATTTATACCCTATAATTTACTAAGGCTGTAACCTCAAGAATATGCATGTAAAAATGCGATAGTAGGGACAGGTCTTAACCACAAGCTTACGCTTTGTGGTTAAGACCTGTAGAGGTGCCTACTATCGCATTTTTACATGCATATTTTTGAGGTTACAGCCTTAGTAAATATTACTTACAATAATCAATGTGCGTTTAAATAAATTTATAATTACAACCCTATAATTAGTAAAATTAATGTTTATTTATATTTTCTGTAGGGTTTGGAATTAGACAGAAAAAATATAAGATTTATTCTTGAATTCGAAAAATTCACAAATCTAAAACCAGGTATTTCAAATTAATTGAGTTTAGACCATGTTCCCAAACTTCTTTGGATATGGTGCTTATATGAAACATTTTTTAAAAAGTTTTAACGTTCTTGATCAAAATCCATATATATATATTTGATGCAGTGATTTTTTTCTAGCATTGTCTTTAATGCAAAAACTGAGTCGGTTATATATATATATATTGTTAATAAAAAGGGAAAATGTTTTCTTTTAAATAATGTTATCGTAGAAAATTTATCACGTGATAATCTTGAATCAACAAACTTGTAGTAATTCTATCCCAGAAATATTTTTTATCTAATTGCAAAGGAATGTGATTTTTTTATTTAGAATTTTTTTTTTTTTAATATACACATATGCACCAGCTCATCAGTTCAAATAATAATAATAATAAGACCTTCTGACATGTGTGAAAACTTCATTTTAAAAAAGTTAATTACTCGTGTAAACATTAAGATTAAAACTAGTCTGGGACAAAGAAAGCATTCTACAGTAAAGAATGTTATTAGATAACTTAACAAGCAGGTAATGTTTGGTGGGACGGAGGATGAAGGAAGTCTTCGAAATATAAAGGGAACTTCTAGAAATAATAAGCTTAACAAATCCATCTTAAAATTTTTAATTACACCCACATGTATAGTAGTTACTTATGTGCGTATGTAGAAATAATTTCATGGGCTGAAAAATAGATACACAGAAAATAGTAGATATATCATAGGAGTGTGGTTTTAGGAAGAACAGCCATAACAGTTTTCTTTTAACTGTAATTTTTAATTGATCAAATAAATCTGTACTGCTTATGTTAAAACTTAAATATTAATTAATTAGATACATATGGAATTAAAAGCCAATCTATACTTTAACGTGTGTGTACGAATACACGACAATTTCATTGCAATTTTAAATGTAAATTATTTAAACGAATCCACATTAAGTTAAGAAAAATAAATTTAATTTCTATTTTAATAAAAAGTTTTTAAGATTCAGTCTAAACATTTTTTCCCCTAAAATTATACCAGATCAGCTGATAATAGTAAACCAATAGGAATAAACTTGAATTAACATTATCTAACATTGCCATTATTCTTTTTATTCAACCAATAAGACACAATAGAGTTTTTTCGTCAAGCCTAGCATTGCCAATCGGAGAACTACAATAAAATGGATTCACTGACTCAAATGGGAAGATTTCAAACCCTATATATTCCAAAAGCCATAATTTATGTTAATTCCAAGCCATATGCAATATTTAGTAACATTCTCCTTTGAAAATAGTTTCACTTGGAAGAATTGAACAGTTGATAATTACAATATATATGTATATTAAACTATAACATGCCAACAAATGTAATTATTACCACATCAGTCTAAGCTTAATAAGCCAATAGAATATTCACAATCTGTTGTCATGGTAACCTCTAGGTTGTGGATATTTTATTATTTTATTAGGCTATGGCTAATTGTGCTGTGAATTTTATATATTATCAATCAAACAAAAACCTTCCAGTTTGTTTATTACATTTTTCTGATTCTATGTTTTATTTGAAAACCAGGCACTCTTCACAAACCTGGGAACTTAATTGTAAGAATAGGGGATTTGAACTCAGATTTTAAAGCACCCTTCAACTATCCACATTATCTCATACAACTGATACACATGCCCACACACATATGGCAATATTAGCATCAGCATGGGATTTGAGTTTTCATCATCAGATTTTCAATGATATGGCTGGCTGAAAAGTTGAGAGGTTGGAGTGGATTGAGACCTGTCCATTAAAATATAAAGATTTGCTATCTTAAAATAAACTGAGCACTGATTATATATATGTGGGAGATGATAATCTAGACCAAACTGATAAGTGCTGGTTTAGCATAAAAATACGTATATTGGTGAGTATTTATCTTTTCTACATGTGTGTGGTCATGTGTATCAGTTGTATGAGATAGTGTGGATAGTTGAAGAGTGTTTGAAAATCTGAATTTAAATCCCCAATTCTATGTTTTTAAATTTTTTTCTAAGATTTTTTTTTCTTGAGTTTTTCTTGGCATAGAGTTCATATCAAAACCATTAAAACATCACAATATCACCATTTTATGTGCTTAAGTTAATGTAGCATCAAACTCTCCATGCAGTAGTGCTACCTGGTACAAGCTTCAGTAATCAACAACTGCAAGAAGATTTGTACCCAAAATCCATATCTGGTGACAAATAATCCAATATTCTCAGACTACTTTCTAGCCTGTGAGGAGCATTGGATCTGAAAGCACTGCACTTAGATTTTAGGATATAATGCAACCCTCTGGAAGTTAATCTTTTACCTGTTTAGTTAAATATAAAGCTAAGAGCTCAATATAAACTCAACAAGGATTATGGTGACTGCAGATGTTAAAAAAACCAAACATCAAAGTGTAGAGATGCTGAACTGGGTTCAAATCTATATGACTATACAAGTGAATGAGCATGAATTGAAAACATTTGTGTTTTCATATTGGAGTGCTAGCTTTATACTAACTAAAGAAGCAAAAGAGGGCTTATGGAAGGTAGCATCAGATCCTAAGATCTAAGTCAGCACTCTCAGATCCTAGGATCCTCAGTTATGAAAGCCACAAGCTAGAAACTTGTCTGGGGATATTGGGTAAGTAGGCACTAGATAGAAAGTTGTATGCACAACCCTTCTTGTATCCATTGATTGATAAAGATTGCAATAGGTGGCACTAATCTATGGAGAGTTGCTTCTGTATTATTTCACACTATTTTGTTTTCATACCTTAACAGGTTCGGTTTTCATGCTATTTCTCTCTAACATTAGTCATAGCAAGACCAGAATAAGAAAGGAGATTAATACCACTCGAAACATTCGTGTTATATATTAACCTATTAAATATATTTGAAAAGTTTAAATAAATTCTGAATTTTTCTAAAGATAATTAACAATTCTAGATATAGAATTACTATTAAAATATTATCATCGCAAACGCACGCACACGATATATAGTTTGTGTCTGTCTGTGTATACTAATGTTATGATGAAGTTTTTCCCCTCCAGCTATTAAAAAATACTCCTACTTTTCGAGTTTGTTAATATTGCAGTAAATATTCGTGTTCGAGTTATTCAAAAAGCAATATATATAAATAATCTATAAGTAGAGTTTTACAACCCATACTTATAACCTCGATAATATGCGTATAAAATGCGATAGTAGGGACCTCTACAGGTGTTTTAACCACAAGCTTACGCTTATAGCCTCAGTAAATATTACTTACGTAATCGATGTGCGTTTAATAAATTTATAATTACCCATACTTATGTAAATTGGTCTTTTTTTTTTATTACAGTGGCCAAGTTATCGGGCTAAAAGAGAGAGGAATAAAATTATTAGATTAATCATTTGACGGATATTTTAAACTTTTTTTTTTTGCTTCATCTTGTAGAACAGTATCATTAAAAACATTTGTGCATTCATTAGATAGTAATTAAAATATGTTGAAGGATTTACAAATTTAAAATATGACTATTGAGGTAACAAAATGAATTTAATTATAACCATATGTGATGTAACTCGTAAAATTTTTTTTACTTTTTTCTTCTTCTAAATTTATGAAAACTTTTATAATAAATGTATTCATAATGCCTACAGAAAGTTCTCTATATAAATGGTAATGGGGATTTTCTTTTTTAATGAGGTATTTACTTGGCTGTAATTTTTTTATATCAAAAATTTACCAATTTCCTCCTCCTGTTCTTACTTAATTACATACTTTTCCAAATAATCTTACCCGTATGTTTCAGGAATTGTATTATTTTCTTAGTATAAACCTAAGAGCCCCCTATTGATCTAGTTTTCTTGTGGAAGCAGTTATCACACTTACAAGTGCATGCTATTTGCAAGGCAGAATGTTTTATTACATGTTTACCCAAACTTATGTTATCTAATTTAATATAGGGTATATGAGCACAGACTTTCCATGATCCACCACTCTCCACTCCATCTAATAACACTGATACACTTAAACACATATATGTTGAAAAGATAAATAATCACCAATATATGTATTTCATGCTAAACCAGCAATCATCAGTTGGTCCAGATTATCATCTCTTACACATGTATACTATAAGTGCTCAGCTATATATTAAGATAGACAATCCTCATACTTTAATGGACAGGCTTCAATCTACTCCACACTCCAACTCTTTAACCGTCCATCCAATTGAAAATCTGATGGTGGAATGCTCAAAAGTCACCCTGAGGCCGAGATTCTTGTCACATCTATGTTGACCTAAGGTTAATCTGAACCCCACATGTACAGGACATAATCCATTTAATACATATGCAATTATCTAATTTAATACTTAAATACAAGTATATTATATGTACTTTTTAAGCTAGATTTAATTGAAGGGGATTATTTATCCTTTTCACATATCTGTGGTCGTGTGTGTCTGTTGTACAAGATGGAGTGGATGATTAAAGAAAGCTTGAAAATCTGGGTTCAAATCCCTCTAGTTATCTAATTTAGTAAATGGTGTATATCAATATTCACCTTTGATAAATTTGGGGGGAAAATCAGCAATGTTCAATAAAACCCATCTTCATATTGGATGTTATGTACAAATGATATTGGCATGGTTTGAGAATATAATAATTAAAAAATAGTATCCACTTGATAAAATGAATATTAGATCTTTATCATTAGTCTATCTGTCTAAATGAGTCTTTGGTAAATCTGTGGATTTTCATTAAGGTTAAAGGTATTATTATGTACTTACTCAGCTAACATTGTTACCATATTATGGTATTCTAGCTGATCATTTGGAAGCTTTCAACATTCTAAGAATTTGAACCCAGGTCCAAAACTAAGTAAATTGTGGCTAATGGATGAAAAATTACAGTAAAATGTTCATATTTTATTTGGCCATCTAAATTAAATGATGGGTTCATGTGTTAGGTATCAATGACAATGGAATATGAAAAGACAATGTTTCAGGGATGCTTCACCAAATGGCCAGGCATGACAGTGTTGGTTTGACACATTTCAAAACCTGCTGATTTCAGTTCAGTAAATTTTCAGTGATGCACAATAAATGCTGGTATACTTTTTAAAATACATCTTCACTGAATTTGGTGATTAATTCATTAAAAAGCTTTTAGAATTAATTAAGCAATATTAAATCTCCCTTCATTTATATTTGAAAACAGCTGATTCTGGTGGACTTCATCGAAAGTGCACTCAACCCTGTCAAAATTGCAAAAGTAAATAAACATTTCATGTCACAGACATGAAAAACATTTTGCAATTAAATTAATTAAGTAGAAACTAACAAAAGCTGAAATGTTAATCTCTCCTGATTATTTAATTAAATTTATCTTCGTAAACACAGACATTTCGTAAATGATTTTTAATGCTACATTTCACTTCAAGTAATAGAAATACAGTAGCATTGTTTAGATTCTCAGTTTTTAAATTTGAATATGAGTAGTTACAAAAGTCTGTGGGTAATATTTACTAAGGCAATAAACCTTTAAGCATGTGCGCTTGAAAATATGAAGGTAGGGACTTCTATACAAACATTTTTATTTAATTTAATGCATAATATATTAAAAGCTGCAGAAAGGAATTTGCTGTTAACTGAGAGAAGACCCTTTGATTCCTCTTGGAGGTCTTAAAGGAACCAAGCAAAACAATTTTTTAATGTCCTCTATACATTTTTGGCATTGCAGCTGCTATTACTATGTGATTATTCATCTTAGTATACGAACATGGATGGGCTGTTTGCCAATGCATTAGCCAGCATGATGAGTTTATTAGTTTTTTTATCTCTAAGTTTAAGATCAAGAAACATCATGGTCTTTTACCTGGTACAGCATGTTTTTTCTTTACTTCTACCTGGTAGCTCTTACCTAAAATATCTGTTGAATTTTCTTGAAAGCAGATTGAATGTGTGTGCAAATGATTATTTTTTTTTTTACTAATAAATATTTCGACCATTCATGGAAGTATGGAAAGATGTATGTTAGGAGTAAAAAGAGATTGGAAATGAAATACATGTGTTAGAGAGCAAACAAGGTTACTGACAACATCATTGGAAGAATTAAGAGACTGAAGTGAATTTGGGCTGGACATATTGCTAAGAAAGATGGTAATAGATGGACAGTTGAAACCTTAAATGGGATTTCAAAACATTGTAAAATATCCAGATAGAGACCACATGTGAGATGGATGGATGAAATAAGAAAGTGTGCTGGAGTGATGTGGAGAAGAGAGGATAGAGATCAGAGAAGATGGATTGAATTTGGAACATCACTGCAGCTGATCGATAATAGTTGAAAATGATGATATTAAAAACCACCAAATAATTTTTTTTTTCAACCACAATTTTAGTTGTTATATTTATTGCACTATAAATTCATCTATACTCCTTCAACACTTTAAGCAAATAACTTTATTTATATATTTTACAGTTTCGACTGTACTAGCAGTCTTCATCAGAACTACAACATAAAAAATTAGACAAATATTATATCAATACAACCAAAATTATTATTCTTCATATTTCCATATAAAAGTAAAATAAAACAAAATAATATAAAGCAAAAACAACTCAATCCAAACCCTTTCAACCAAAAACCTCCCAAATCTTTCAAAACACATAAAAATTAAACTACAAAAAATATAATATTAAAATATATATATAATAATAATAACAAACTAATAATAAAAATAAAAAAAAACAATAAAAATAAAAAATAACAATAAAAATAAAAAATAAAACATTTTAAATCATTTTTAAATTATTCTTCAAATTGACAAACAAATAAATGTATTAAAACAATTCAAATTTTATCATCAAACCATTAAAAACAAAACCCTTAAAACCCATTAAACCAATAATCTAAAATTTAATATCAAAAATTATCATTTTTATCATAACTAATTACATATATAAGACCAAAAACCCAAATACCCAAAAAACAAAAATTAAAATTAAAAAATAAACTTAAAAATAAAAAATTAAAAAATAAAAAAATTAAAAATAAAAATATTAAAAATCAAAAAATTAAAAATCAAAAAATTAAAAATCAAAAAACAAAATATTAAAAATCAATAAACAAAATATTAAAAATCATATACCAATATTCTAATAAAATCAAAAAACAAAATATTAAAACTCAAAAACCAATATACTAAAATAATTTCCCCCCTTTTTTTATATACACTCCCATTTCCACACTACTTACTTCATTCTACACCTTCATACCTTCCCCTTAATTCCCTTCCTCATATATATCCTAATACTCCCTACCATTTTTTCCTATTTAACTACCATCTTACAATATTTAATATCAATACAAACTTAACTATGTTACCTTAACATTCCTTCTACCTTCACCTTTCCACCATCTTTTTTTATTAACCACTTCCCAACTTCCTCTTTTCTCATCAACTAACTTCCCCTATTAACCACTTCTACTACTAAATTACTTTAACTTTTAATTCTTTATTAACCACTTCTCAACTTCCTTCTCTTTCCGCATCACCTAGCTCCCTCTATTACCCACTTCTATTATTTAATTACCCCAAACTTTAATTCTTTACCCTATCAACCTTTATATTTCCCTTCACTTATTCTAAACTTTCTTACTATTTAATTTCACACTACCAAAGTCCTTATCCCTTTCTCTCTATTAATACTAGGCCTTATCCTCTCAATTAACAATGACTCTCTTATCTTCCTGTCCCTTCTACTATTTGCAAAACTAATCATTTTATACTTTCCTTCTCCAAATCATGCCCTGTCTCCATCATATGCACAAATACTGGTGAACTTTTTTCATATCTATGCTGCCTTAACCTTGTATATATATATATATATATATATATATATATAATATATATATATATATATATATATATATATGATTGACATTATTGGGAAACATTATTTATGGAAGATGAACAAAATATCACATATATACTGAATATTGTTTATGGAAAAAAAAAATCTACATATATGATTGACATTATTGGGAAAACCATATGCATACTAGTAATGACTTGTACATAGTGTGTATAATATTTAAAAAGGACATCATCTGAACTGGGTGTACAAACCAAGAAAAAAAAATTTACACATATATTTTTATTATTTAGAGAATAAACATTATATATAGTATACTAACATCTATTATTCCGGGTTCTGCAGGGTGTAAAAGTAATTAATAGCCCCACGGCAGGCGTCCATACCCGGGGAAAAAACCCCCCCCCTCTCCAATGAGACTTTTAAATGGGTATGACCATTTAAAGTCTTAAGATTTTATTATGAATTATACATGTGAGATGATCTCTAAAGCATCCTGGATGCTATGGTATGGGTTTTAGTGCCCGAGCATTGTATGTGCCCTTTATTCCCTGTTCTGTTTTAATCCAAAAAGCATTATTCCCACTGCAGTCCACAATTTCAAAAGGGCCTTCATAAGGTTAAAAAATTTTTTACTGGAACTTTTCTGGAATGCTCCATGAGGCGTTCTGACCATCACTCTATCCCCTACCTTGAATTGGTAGTTTTGCGTGCTGTGTTTCCTTTTGTTCTTCTGAGACTCATCTTATGCATCTGGGCTTGAGCCTTTTTTTTATCTAATTCCATGTCAGTTGTTTTGTCTCTGCTCCTGGGAAATTTGCCTTGAAAGAGTTTTGGTGCGAATTTTCCCAAAATGTAGCTGTGTTGGAGGGAATCCAGTGGATTCATGTACAGACCAGTTTTATAATTTAGTATCTGAGGTAGCTGTTTTACCCATCCCTTGTGGTTTGTCGGTAAGTATGTACGAAACAGCCTTCCCAACTCTCGCATAACTCTTTCACAAGGATTACTTTGGGGGTTACGGATCGATGTAAGTACGTGTTTAACTCGCTGCTTAGTAACCCATTTGTTCCATTCTTCTGATACAAAAGGGGTTCCATGGTCTGTCAGGATCGTTTCTGGTTTCCCAACTGTGTTAAAACTGGCGCACAACGTGTTTTAAATGTAAAAATGGTACAATTAAGGAAAGAACAAGTTAAATTATAGAAATGTGTAAATAACGGTAAAAATAATTTACGTGCCGTAGGTATATATAAACTCTATCTAGGTGAAATAAAATGTTAAATATGAGAAGTTATATAAAGTTTGATCGTTAGTTGTTGTTTTTTCTAAATATATAGTGTAATTAATAGGCCGTACAAATGAACACGCTTAGTTTGCTATATATATTTTTTTGAAGATATTCTTAGTTAATTAAAAATATTTTACTCAGAAAGTTGCAGTTCCAAAATGATAGTTTATTCTTTGTAGCGACGGATATTTAATATATATTTATGATTCAAATTGTTATGCAATAAATCAAATGCTCACACTCTATTCTATAAATATACCGGATAAATAGAAATAGACTTCGAGGTTATTTTAAATAAGTATACATGTAATATATTGGCGTTGATATTTTTGTTATATAGAGTATTGATTCTTTCATCTTAATAATTGCTTAACAATTTTACTTTAAACAGAGTGTTAACATTTTATTAGATAAAATAAAGTTGCCATTTTAAACTGAGTAAAAATGACGTCTCATGTGTAATTAAAATAGAAATAAACTATATAAAAATTATTAAGCGAATGAGTGGAAGAAAGTAGGTCCACGCTGTAGATATGCGTATATAAATGGTGGGAGGTTTTACAAATAAAAGTAATAGGTTATTATAGCGTAATATTTTAGAATAACTTACAGTTGAATTTGTTGTTTTCTTGTTTTGTTTTGAAAGAGAGAGAAAATAGACATTTTAGATATAAGTATAAGACCCGTTTTTCAAAATTGTGTAATATTTAAAATAACTTATACTTGAAGATGTTTTTGTTTTGTTTTTTTTTTTAAAAAGAATGGGTATAATAAAATGTGTTTTATACTAGCATAGCAAAATAGAGTTTCGTACGTTAAACTTGATTTTTTTTTACTATCTATAAATAAGGTTAGATAGACGTAGGTGGACATGGGTGGAGTGGTTGGAACAGGGCGTAGAAAAGACACATAATCGGCGATTGGAATAAGGCAGAGTTAGGTGGTGTACTGCGTGTTTAAAAATAAAACATAATGGAAAAGCGTTAGTGTATATAAAACAAGAAATGGCCAGAATACTACAAAAGATAAATGAACTGACTCAACAACTCTGGAAAACACTGCATACACGAACCAAAGAATGGAGGAGTTCAAACATGAAATATCAAGGAAATCGAAACAAGATTTTATAGCTTTAAAAATGAGATACACGAAAGAAAAAGGACAATCTTACTCTTGCAATATAAACCAATTTTTAAAAATAAAGATATTTGAGGGACAAACAGATGAAGCCCTATCGAGCATATTAAAGCTTAGAAACATATTTCCAAGTGGAATCAAATTAATGACTTTGGTAAACTGGCATTGCCTACAATCACCTCCATGGCGATGCTCTAACATGGTGGCAGTCCTTGTTCCACCATCCCAAAACATTTGAGGATTATAAAAAGGTATTGTTAAAAAGTTTTTGAGTGAGCAATGCCAAGATATGATCCTGCAACAAGTCATGCAGGAAAAATATAAAGAGAATACTGGCGAAAATTATTCGAAATTTTTCAGAAGACAGGCAGCTAGACTTCAGACACTGAAAGCATGCCACATATCAGAGGGCGAATAGTCGGGATAATCCGCCGTAATTTGCCACTTCATGTTGAACAAATGGTGCTCACCACAAGCACAAATTCAGTGCAACAAATGGATGAATTATTAAATGAGATAGACATGAGCCAACAATATAGGCTATCAGCAAATGTTTGGGAAGATAAACATACCAATCACAAACAGAAAAAAATGAAGAGTTCTGTGGCCACATCATAAAACCATGGGCTAATATGGAAAAGAAATATCAAACTTGATATGTTCATGGGAAGATAGAGTGCCTGAATATGCTCCTCAAAGTTGTCCTGAGATCAGTCTGACAATGGAGGGACTTGAAGTCGGCCTGCTGGATTCGAGCAGTCAAATATCTGTAATATCAGAAGATTTATACCACCGCATTGTAGCAAAAACCAAGCATAGAAATCTTACCTTTGAAGACAGCACAAATAACATTAGCAAACAACCGGAAACAAAACTTCTGCCTAAGCAAATTTGAGTGCAGATGCACATACAGCATAAGATGGTATACCAAGTGTTCTTAATAATGACAGTCTTATCCATGAAGTTGTGTTGGGTTCAGATTTCCTCACAAAACAGATGCATTTTGGATTATGAACATCAGCTGGTAGTGTGCAATGACAAACAAATTGAAATGCTAACACCCCACTTACATGATGATACTGAGGCATGTTGTATGACACAACTGGACATGGAGCTGATGGAAAAAAGGCAAATGGAGCAAAACTGACTTCTGCCACTGAGCGGAAAAACTCAAATCTATGCTTTATACTTATAAAAACATATTTTCTGATAGTCCTGGGCTCATTAAAGGATATAAACAAAGAATCAGATTGAAACCAGGAGAACGTCAAGCGAGATCCTACCCCATACACACAAATTTAAGAAGGAGATGGAGAAACAGCTGGAACAAATGTTGGAATGGGGCATCATTGATAAATGCTTTCCCCATACTGTAACCCCTAGTGGTGGTCAGAAAGAAAAAATGGATCCGTGGGTTATGTCCTGATGCACCCAACAACAGGGCGATAATACCAGATTGTACTATTCCACCTCGTATGCAAGAATTACTCATGAAATTTAAAGACAAAATAATATTTTCCACATTTGACTTAACTGCAGCTACTGGCAGATAGAATTACATCACACAGATCGCAAATACACAGCTTTTTAGATATGGAGGCCAACATATCAATTTAATCGAATGCCTTTTGGCTTAGTTAATAGCGGTGCAGGTTTATTACGATGTCTGGCCAAGTTTTGTCTCAGAAATCAAGAAAATTTTAACAATATATGTGGACGATGTCGTAGTAGCATCACATCTCTGGAAGAACATTTCCAACACTTACAAATATTTTTTGCAGGTGTGAAGCTAAAGGAATCAAAATCAATCTGAAAAGAGTATACTGTCTCTGAGGAGATAGAATTTTTGGGTCATTTGGTGGGACAAACAGGAATCAAACCTCACCCTGATAAAATCAAGTGCAATAAATGACTTCCCTGACCTAAAACTCGAAAGCACATTCGGTCCTTTTTAGGACTATGCAACTTTTACAACAGATTCTGTGAAAAAATTTGTGACCGAATGGAACCTTTATTAAGATTACTCAGGAAAGATACCCGTTGGAACTGGACCAGTGAACAAGAGGAAGCATTTGTGAGATTAAGAGGAGTTTCATAAAACAAGTAGTGCTGGCATACCCAGACTTGACAAACCCTTTATACTCCAAACTGATAGCAGTGCATATGGATTGGGTGTCACACTATCCCAAGTTCAGCAAGATGGACAGATAGGGGTCCTGTACTTCATAAGCAGGTTGTTGAAAGGACCTGAACGTAATTACACAGTTACAGAAAAAAAGCCCTTGCAATGTATGGGCATTTGAAAAATTTGCCCTATGCTACTAGGCTCTGAAGTGATAGTAATTACGGACTACAAGAGTCTTCAATTTCTAAATACAGCTATCTCACTAATAGCAGACTAGTTCGCTGGAGTTTGTTTCTCCAAGAGTTTAATTATACAGTGAAACATTGCAAAGGAACTGAGAATGTGGTGGCTGACATCCTCAGTCGTCATCCCATTCAAACTCAACAACAACAACACCTGAAGATAGATCATGCATACATGATGAGCATATCATGTAAGGACAAAGACATAGAGGAACATCTAAAACAAATGTCAAAGAGACAGCATGAAGATAAGGACTTAAACCGGATCATAACACTGTATACACAACCTCCTCAGAAGGATGACAGCTTGCAGGTAAAAGTGCCGATACAAGATAGAAAAAGGAGGTTTTATATTACAAATTCAAGAAGACATTGATGAATGGAGAGTGATGGTACCACCAGCCATTCGGGGCCTTCTCACTGATTACATTCACCGATTATATGGACATTATGGAACCCCAAAAACTGAATATTGCCTCAAGTGCTGGTTCTATTGGCCTGGAATGCACCGGGACATAATAAAGATTTTGAACAAATGTGAAATATGCCAGCATGCAAAACCACTGAATAGAGCATACACAACTCCAATGAAATCAATCATCCCTAACAATTCAAAGGAAATAATGGCCATGGATTTTTATGGTCCTCTGACCCTTCAATAGAAAAAGATATTTACTCGTTGTATATGACCTTTTCTCCAAATTTGTGGCACTACCTTTGCAAGAACTACAACGCGTGAAACTATAAAAGTTCTAGAGTCCTCACATTTTAACACAGTTGGGGAAACCAGAAACGATCCTGACAGACCATGGAACCCCTTTTGTATCAGAAGAATGGAACAGATGGGTTACTAAGCAGCGAGTTAAACACGTACTTACATGATCGTAACCCCAAAGTAATCCTTGTGAAAGAGTTATCGAGAGTTGGGAAGGCTGTTTCGTACATACTTACCGACAAACCACAAGGGATGGGTAAAACAGCTACCTCAGATACTAAAATTATATAAACTGGTCTGTACATGAATCCACTGGATTCCTCCAACACAGCTACATTTAGGAAAATTTGTACAAAACTCTTCAAGGCAAATTTCCCAGGGAGCAGAGACAAAACAATTGACATGGAATTAGATAAAAAAGGCTCAAGCCAGATGCATAAGATGAGTCTCAGAAGAAACAAAGGAAACAGCAGAAAACTACCAATTCAAGGTAGGGGATAGAGTGATGGTCAGAACGCCTCATGTGAGCATTCAGAAAAGTTCCAGTGTAAAAAAATTTTTTAACCTTTATGAAGGCCCTTTTGAAATTGTGGACTGCAGTGGGAATAATGCTTTTTGGATTAAAACAGAACAGGGAATAAAGGGCCATACAAGCTCGGGCACTAAAACCCATACTATAGCATCCAGGATGCTTTAGAGATCATCTCACATGTATAGTTCATAATAAAATCTTAAGACTTTAAATGGTCATACCCATTTAAAAAGTCTCATTGGAGAGGGAGTATTGTGCCAGGCATTATCAAATGTCCATGCACAAAATCTGCTGTAAAGAATGTTACAGCAGATACATTTATGAATTTGTAGATATTAAGCACAACAAATATATAAATGTGCTATATTAATAATGGAGTGGTCTGAGCATTAAAATACCCACACACCAATTTAAATAATATGGAAATTGACATAGGAAATATTGTAGTAAACTCATGTATTTTTTTGGTTTTATATTTCCTTTTTGTATATGTCTTATGATATGTTATTTTATGTATTTGGCTTTCTCTGAAAAATTCAAATAGAGAAAAGCAATTGTTCCAATATAATTGTACATATTTTTTTTTTTTTTTGTAATTACTTTTCTAAAAACTAATTTTATTCTGTAAACTAAGAATGTTAATTGCTTGTGCAAAAATCTGATCAAAAGCAAAATGTTTGATAATGCTTTAATTAAACTGTTATCTTTTTAAAATTCTTTTGAATTGATTTTGTGAGCAAGTGGTCTGAGTAATCAATAAGGAATGTTATAATCTAAATGATAAGATAAATTGAAAGGATTGGCTGATTCATGCTTCTCAGGGGCTAGTGGGATTGATATAGTTTGATCAGGGCAGTGAGATTCAGTCTTTCGTTGGCAGTCATTCTGGGTAAGTCATTCTGTTAGTTTCCAGAATTCTCCAAGCGATCAGCTACTTAGAGAGTCATTTATGAATAGTACTATTAGTGACATTCGTTAGAACAAATCTTTTATACAGTTCTTTTAAGAACTCTTGTCTTTGTGGATTCGAATAACTATTGAGACAGCCTATGAAAATTTATTAAATAATCCTAGTTACTATTTAGATATATAAAAAAAGAGGATATGAAGCAATATACTAGAGATTCGGCAAAATGACAGTGGGGTAGACAACTAGTCAGTGCACGCCCTTTCTCTGTCCTAAGCCGCAGATGTGACCACGCCAATTCCAACTGCCCAGGAGGATGACCAGTGCCGCCTTACTAAATGGAAGAAATCATCACCACACAGCCAGTTAACTTGAAGCCCACTCAGCCAGAGGAGAAGAATGAAGATGCAGATATAAGTTTATTTTAAGATATTTATTAACATTGAAATAATTAACTTTTCTATTTCCGATTGGATATATATATTTTTTTTGTTATTATTATTTATCATTTAAAAATGAGAGTCTCTCGCATATGTATAAATTTACGGTTATTAGGTCATAAATGGTAAAGCTTTTACTTAAATCCTTTTGAGTGAATTTTTCTATTTCAAATTAGTATTTTCAACAAAGATGCATGTATATATATGTGTATGCGTACATACGCTTATTATATTGGTAAATACGATATCTCATGTGAATATCTAAAAATGTATTTAACCGGATAACCTTTTTAAGTTATTTTTTTTTGTGACTGCTACACCTCACGATGAGTGTAAGAAGGGATTGATTTATTATAGATTCCCTGCAAGCAAGTACTCTAATAACTTTATATTTAAATAATAGTAAGAGTATAATTGGGCTGCACGTATATACATGTATAGAAATTTATCTTTGGCAAAACAGAAATAGATACAGTACCTTATGGTGAGTACGATAGGGTATCTGAGCCAACGCAACACATTGACTTGTTGAAAATATAAAATTAGTGATATATTTCATTGTGCAAATATGCATAGTTTTTATTATTATATTTCCTATCAATAACAAGGTTTTAAAGTTATCAGTTATTTAGTTTGAAATAAATAATATTATTTCATTATTATGCCATTCTTTTTTGTACTGCATTATATTTTGAAGATTTTAGAAAAACAAATATCTTTTTATGTGCTTTTTTAAAATCAATGGTACGCTGGTATTTGATGGTTACGTTGGTATTCGTATCAGCGTTTTCAGTGATGTTTTTTCTTATTAACTTCCTGGTGAAATATTTTAACTTACACTAACTAACATTTAATAGGATTCTTGGCAAGTGTTTTTTTTTTCCAAAGGTAGGGTTGTTAATTCAAATTTTTAGAAACTTTTTTTTTTAAAATACATTTTATATACTGTATGTCATATTTTAAATCCCTGTAAAATTTGATTTGCTGTGTATATTAAGCCAAGGAATATTAATTCCTAAAATACGGAGGTAAAGGGTATTTAATAAATAGCATTATAACATAAATGCATTTTAGTGCTGGCTACCCTTGTCAAAGTCAATAGATATAATTTTTAAAAAATCAAAAAAAAAATCATTGCACTCGTCAAATCTCAACACGGAAGTTACGTATCGCCAATCTCATTGCACGTACTCCAAACATTTACCCAACTGAACACTATTAGGCCTTCTATTCATTTAGGTTATACTGTTATTTATTATACAGTATACTATACACCTGGGTCTCTTTTTACGCGGACTTATTTAACGCGATTTTGAAGTTACGCGATTCACGTTATACCGGAAGTCGAACTCCGATAATGCACTATTACTTTAAATAATAAATTTTGTGCACTTATGTCATATTGAAAGTAATAGCACATTATTGGAATTCAACTTTCATCTTAGTAATTTCAATATTTTCAGTGCTTTATAATAGTAAGATTTTATGCAATAATGAAATTAAAATCATGATTTCCACATTTTATGTATACACACATTAAATTTTACAAGATTATAATGTAAATTTGTTCAAACATTGTGCGTGTTAATTTTGCATTTTAAATCACATTCTGTTTTTGCTTTTTAAAAAAGAACGTAATCAATTATTAATCATTTAGTGTCCGCAAGTTTATTTTTAAAAGGTGAGTAATAGCAATGGGCACAATTAAAATTAAAAATAAAAAAATTAAAGACAAAAATAAGAATTTAATTTTTAGTTGTTAGATTAATTACTAATTACATTGTCACCAGAAAACCATTAACGCAACATGAGAGTGACGTTGGCGCTAGTTGTATTTCATCTTGTGAAGAATCTGATTTTTTACCAGTTTGCAAACGAACCTGTTTAACGGCAAATAGCGATAATAATTAAAACGTGTATAAAAAAAATGTAAATTACTGTAAATTATGCATAAAAATATATTGTTTTGAATAAAATTAAATATTATAGTTAAAAAAAGTTTGTCTTGTATCAATTTTTTTCAAATTTGAAATTTTTTATTAGTCATATTTTATTTCCTTATTTTTTTTTTTGCGCGAATTTTAAAGTAATTTTACATTGGTGCTTTGCTTTTACATGATTTTTGAAAAATCACAGTCCATATCCCCCCTTTTTCAAGGTAAGTTACATCTATTTTTGCACGATTTCATTTGTGCATGTTTTCTGAGGAACCTATCTATCGCATAAAACAAGACCCAGGTGTATAGGGTATATGAGCACACTTTCACGTGACCCACCACTCTCCACTCTATGTCATAACACTGATACACTTGAACACATATATGTTGAAAAGATAAAAATCACCAATATACGTATTTCATGCTAAACCAGCAATCATCAGTTGGTCCAGATTATCATCTCTACACATATATACTATAAGTGCTCAGATATATATTAAAATAGCCAATCCTCATACTTTAATGGACAGGCTTCAATCCACTCTACCTTCCAACTCTTCAACCGTCCATCCAATTAAATGGATTGTGTCCTGTACATGAGGGGCCAGATTGACCTTAGGTCAACATGGGTGTGACAAGAATCTCGGCCTCAGGGTGGTCTTTGAGCATTCCATCTTCAGATTTTCAATTGGATGGACGGTTGAAGACTTGGAGTGTGGAGTGGATTGAAGCCTGTCCATTAAAGTATGAGGATTGGCTATCTTAATATATATCTGAGCACTTATAGCATATATGTGTAGAGATGATAATCTGGACCAACTGATGATTGCTGGTTTAGTATGAAATATATAGGTGATTATTTATCTTTTCAACATATATATGTTCAAGTGTATCAGTGTTATGAGATAGAGTGGAGAATGTTGGTTGCAAGTCTGAGATCATTTACCCTACATATTACATATATAGACACAGGTATATAATAAAACTGTGTTTCAGTTATTACAGCATACTATTTATTTCTGTATTTTTGGAATTAATATTCCTTGTATCTACATTTATTTTTGTGACGTAGATTTTTTTTAAAAAAAAAAAAAGATTGTGAAAGCAGATTATTATTATTTAATATATGTGATTAACAATGATCATTATATGTTTATGATAATCGATTAGCTTAGATATTAGATTTTTGATTCTGAAGAGTATCTATGATCATTGATTGTTATTAATAATTGTTTGCTGACTTTTTGCATTAGCTTTTCTTTATTGATATAATATTTACTAAGGCTGTAACCTTATGAATAAGCATCTGAAAAATTCGAAGGTAGGGACTTCTACAAGTCTTAGCCACAAGCTTACGCTCAGAAGAAAAGAGGGAAACCTTCTTTACTTCAACCTACTTTTATATATGAATAGGTGAAGCTGAAGTGGTTAGATCTAAGAGTGTGAAGCTATTCAATACTTCAATAATTAAGTCCACAATTCTTATTATACATTAATACTGGGATCAGAATAAACTTTCATATGTAAAATTATTGGACTGTTAACACAGTCATGGTGTTTGGGTGTTTGATACCTCTAGTTCAAATGATGAATGAAAATTGTTCCAAAATGCATGCATAGTGGGAGAGAATGGTCTAACTTTCTGGACCGGTGAATGGTTGTGGTGGAAGGGAGCAGAGATGAGTGTTGCAGTGATAATAGAAAAAACAAAAGAATTTGAAAAAAATCATCATTATAATTCATTTATTTTGTTGTGAGAGCACGTGGAATTTATTATTTTGGACCAAATAAAATATTCATTGTCTTAATTCAATTTCTGTTTCAGTATTTTAATGTATTCGTATGATCTTATATGTACATCTTTCGAACTTTTTGGAGTATTCATGCATTGTAAGCTAAAGATTACATGATGGAATTAGGTTTGTTGTACAAGGAATATAATGATTTTAAATTTTCCGAGAACTGAAATAAAAGATACATAATCAGTAAGAGATGACGGAAAATGTTACAAATTAAGTTAAAGACAAACCATGGACTCATTGTTTATAGGTTGCCTGTAACCATTATATAACCCTGAATGCTGCAGTAGAGTTCCAAACTCTTCAGTTCAAGGTTTAAACATCATGGTCCAACCCTCTCACTTCCAGTATTCACATTTTTTATGGTCTTCCAGGGAACAAATCATATGAACATTTATTTATTTCTATTTTTCACTTGAAATGAAATATTAAATTAGAAGATCATGTGATATGAAGTTTCAGAAACAAGACGAGCTTGACTTTGATCTAGGAACTTCCAGCCCTTACGTCCTGTACACCAGGTACTGTATTTTATTACCAGTGATGACTATCTCATATTACAATCCTTTTTTTTTGTGGCCAGTATATTAAAACTTCTGACCAACCAGTCTATTTTGTGATAACTACTCTGTAATTAAAAACTTATTTGTCAATTAATGTTATTTGCTGCTGAAAATATTTTAAAGCTTTATCAGAATTAGTTGGGTAGTAGAAATAGCAGAGTAAAGTTTTCAGTGCCATAAGAATCCTTGCATTACATTTCTATAATTTATAATCAAGTCATAGAAAAATTTACTTGTTTGTAGAACAGTATTACATAAATTGACATTCAACTAGGAACTACAAATTTTGCACACTTCACATTGTTTGATTACCATGGAAATCAACGTAAAGAATGTTGCTTAGAAAATGAAAAAAGAACACCTTTTTTAGAATAATTTTTATATCTTATAGCCATGTGTTTTCAAACAGTGTTATGCAGTTAATTTGAAACCTGTTTCTTTTTTTTCTTTTTAATAGAAATTGAAAAACCTTTTTCCACCATTAAATTTTTGTCAAATTTCCACTAAAAGCATAATTTCAAAAGATGAAAGTAATCCGAAAAGTAATATATCTTGTTTTCAAGTAAATAAAATAAAAGGTTTCATTTTAACCTTTGAGCTAAAAAAAAAAAAGTACTTTAATAAATGAATAAAAATTCTCATTGCGTTTCTTTGCTTAAGCAAACTTCAGTAAAAAATATGTTTAAGTAATGAAAACATTTTTTGAAATATTAAAATTCAACTTATAATTACAAAAAAAAAATCATGTTTTTGACAATGGACATTTCTTGTTTGTCATTATAAATTTTTAGAAGACTAATTTTCTGCTAAAAAAAATATTCAAGCAAAAGCCAAACGTGAACTTCACATACTTATTATGAAACTAATATTTAATTTTGCAAAAAATAAATGGACCAATCATGTATAAAATAGGTTTTTTTTATGTTTTAGGCAAAAGTTCAAATTCGGAACTGTACTGATTATTTCTCAGAGAGAAAATAACCACTTATATTCTCAGGGAAAGAGTAGCCTTTCATCTTGAATTGTCTTTTAGTTAAAAGTAAAATCAATCAAAACACATTTTAGTTCAAGATTTTTGTTGCTAAATGAATACAAAGCAGCCAAATAATGACAATTGAATCACATTGAGACCAATTGCCATGTGAATATGATTTCTGCAAAATTATTGGTCAAAAGGTTAAAAACAAAACAATTGTAATTTTAAGAGATCCATTGATATTTCTGGTGGATTAGCTTGGGCATTAGACTAGCTTCTGTTTATGAATACAAATTGGTTTTAGAAAATGTAAGATTTTCAGATAATAAAATTTAAATTAATATGTATTTATAACTTGTGCAGCCAATGTATTTGGTCTGGCAGTTAACATTCAATATGGTATGTGATTTATCCACACATGCAACATTTTATTCAAAGATAAAACTGTGTTTTGACTCTTTTAAATTGAACAGTGAAGTAAATTTTTGAAACCATGAGCAACTATTTTTACAAAATTTATAGTAAACTGCAGTAATTTTTATCTATAAAGAAATATTTTGTCTTGTATATTCTATATTTATACATTATGTAGAGTAGAAAAATAACACGTAAAAAGAAAAAAATGTTAAAATGGTTTCAAAGCTTTTTTAAAGAGAATTTTAAAAAGGTGTAGCTTATAGATCAGAATGAGATGATAAAGATGAAAGTATATCAGATTCTCTGTGTGTGTGCGTGGATTTTATTTTGTGGTTATTTCTTTTTCTGTATGTTTTACATTATAGAATGTTTTGGTAAAAATATGTCGGCTTCAGATTCTGTGTGTGTGTGGATTTTTTTTATTTTGAGTTTATTTCTTTTTCTGTATGTTTTACATTATAGAATGTTTTGGTAAAAATATGTCGGCTACTTATTAAAGTTGCTTAAAATTTATTCTTTGTTTATTTTAGTTGAAATACTTGAAAATTTATGTCTTTAACTGAAGTTTTGGCGGAGTGAAAGAAATAGAAAAGGTTTGAAATGAAAGTGTTGAAAAATTTGACTTCAAATTTTAGAAAATGATTTTAGTTTAAAATATTGCTTTATATACTTACTAATGTTATGGTTTTTTCAGAGATCCTGTATTAATTATATTTTTAGAAAAGATTATGCTTATAGGGAATCACATGATGGAGAAAGGGAGGGTTAATTATTATAGGAAGGGGGGGGCATATTTTTTTATGGTCTTAGGTTTAGAAAGTCAGTAATCGTCCCTTCGTTATCAAAACAGATTAATTTCATGACTTTTTTGTTTGAAATTTATGGGATTGGAAATGGAATTGATATAGGTGAAATATGGATATAGTCTTTCCCTTTAAAAATGGGTTAATTTTCAAAAATATGTACATAAATTAAAACGTACATTTTTTCTCTCATGTGTCATAGCATCAGCCGGGAAGCGAAACCGCTAACCCAGGACAACTGCTTGTAAAGCAGCTGTCGCTGACATCTCGACCACCAATGCTTGACAACATATACATTATTTTAAAACAATTACTGTATAGAAGAAATATTACACAAAAAATAAATGTATAATTTATTGTAGAAATACAATGTGGCAAATATCATTTGAGGACACTTTTAAAATTAATAAATAAGTTATGGTAGGCAAAATAATTTATTTCAAAGTAGTACTAAACACTCTTAAAGACATCCTTAAAAATGCACCTTTTAAAAATTTTTCAATAGTTTTATGTTATATATTTTTTAGGGATGGTGGAATATTTGTTAGCTAGAGTTCTGTGTACTGAATATATAGTTTACCTACATGAAAATAATATAATAAAATATTTGTGATATTGGTCTAAATAATGAAACCATTTCTCTTGTATACTTCATTTTATTTTTTTCACTTGCAAATAACTTAGTTTCAACTGTTCAGCAATCATTCTGAGATCTCATATTTTAAAGACTTTTTAAAGAAGCTCTGATGAAGACTGTTGAACTATCGAAACTGTAAGCTATTTGCAAATGGGAAAAATAAAATGAAAGTGCATAAGAGAAGTGATATTTCTTTATTTATATGAAAAAACAATTAATATTTTTCAGTAACTGAGATCATGACTAAAAACATATTGATTATAATTAAATGTTGAAATTTACTTATTTTAAATGAGTTCATATTTATATGCTACAATGTTTCCGAGATGTGATATGTTGCTAATAAGATTTTTTTGGAATTCTATCTCATTTGCTGAGACTAGCACAATGAGTTTTTTTTTTTGTAAATTTTAGATTTGTATTTCCCCTCCATGTAATGGAAAATGTTTAAAGAAGTTAATGTTTTTATTTATATATTTCTAAAAGAAAGCTAATAATTAAGAGATTAGTTTTTTTATTGTCACAACATTTTTTATATATACCTGATAGATTATTAGTGCAATTGAATTTGACACCATTCAATTAGAAGATATGCATGTTGGTGTTCAGTGGCTAGTTTCAGTAATTAAAATGTTAATTAGTCTCAAAGACTTATATCACCAAAATGCAGCAGATAATTTGGGCATTTGTATGAGAGAAAATATTCCTAAAAATGTTAGTTATTTGTCTTAAGTTATTTATTTATTATATCAAGTTAAGTCAATTAAATAGATTGCTAAGAGATGGGAGAATTATGTCCTTCTTAGCAAAGATTGTGTTGTGAAATAAAGATCTTTTTTTGTTTCATATCTTACATTTTTTAATCCTTTAGTAAGGTGTTAAAAGTGAATAGAAATCAGTCCTTATGTTATGAGCAAGATTATCCAATGAGTGATGCTATTTGTGAAATGTAGAGAGAGAGAGAGAGTGATTGAATTTCTGCACTGGTGGAGGGTTATTATATGGTGAAATTGAAATAAGTGATGGTTTTATTTTTTAATGTTTTTTTTTATTTATTATAAATCTAATTTTTTTAAAAATATTTTTATTTCATATTAATAAATTGGCTTCTTATGAATTTATAATCCTCATTAAAGACTAGGGTGTGTGTTTGTGTATGTGCTTTGTATAATTTTGCCCTGCACGATTTGTTGTAGTGGTAACGTATCTTGCTCTGGAGCATAAGGTTCTTATACCAAGTACTTACACTCAAATTTCTTCTGAATTCTTAAGCAATTACAGCAGTTGAAAATATTATATTTTATAAATGTTAATATATTTTGATATTCTCATAAGCTCTGCATTATATCTGAACATGCATATTGATTTTTCTAAGGTAATTATATAGTATATTATCAGATATTATTGGGATATTTTCTTTTCCCACTATATTTTTATGATTTATTCCATTAAAGCAAAATTAAATGATTGCCTTAAGAAACTAGTTTGAATTTCTTCTTCTTTTTTTGGAAGGAACTGTAACGTAAATTGTCTTTTAAATTCAATTTTATAAATTCTACCATATCACATTACATATTTTTTAAAGGAAATAAATTGTTTGATAAATTTCATGAAATGTTGGTAAAAACAAAATTAAGAATGTAATCTTTTCACCTATTGTACTATTTTCATGTTTAGCTCAGGAGTTCCCAACTTTTTTGCTCCCTGAAACCACTTGGCTTTTAGGAAATTATCTTATACCCCTGTTCATTATAAGAAATAAGCAGGTAAAGACTGTACCATGCAGTATATCATGTACAGGAAGTGCAAGATGCCATGGAGGGTAGTCAAAGGGGTACTGGTCTGGCAATTTCACTGACTATCTTGAATCTTAACCAGGCATTTTGAGTTATTGGACTTTGCAATATAAAAAAGTTTATTCTATGCAACCTCACTGTGTCCATGTCTGAAAAGAGACCTGAAATATTTCTGGTGTGGCTGATAGACAGTATCAATATAGAATAGTCTGGAAATGTTGATAACAATTATTTTTGTAATATAGTAATAGCATAATATACTTGTTTACCTGCTATTCACTGGGTGTATGGATACCTCAAGTTGGGAACCCATGGTTGTAATTACATTTAGGAACCCCTGATTTTAATTACATTTAGCTGAAATTATCAAAATATACTTGTTGATTTTACTTGAATAAGTATATATAAATCAAAACATTAAGGTACGTACTATAAAATTAAATTATTTCTGGATTTAATGATAAAAGGATAACTTAGAATATAACCACAATTATAGTTTTCATGATTTAAAAACTAAATGCTTATTGAATTTGTAAGAGGTAATTGATAAATATTAAAAACCTAAAATAACATTGCCTCTGATAAAAAAAAAAAAGATTAATAATTATGAACAGATGAAATTAATCATAGAATTAAACTTGGATGGGGTTCTTTTGGGATAAATAACTTAGTACTGGAAAGAAATATGTCTATCTGCTTAAAATCTGAAGATTCATAATAGATGTGTTTTATCAATTCTTGTTTGAGGATTGGAGACATGGACACTAAACAGAAAAGTGATACTGAGATTTAAACCACTCAGTGAATAGAGAGATGTATATTAGGGTTAACAAAAAGATATGAAAAACAAGATACCTATATGGGTGAAAGAACAAAGACATTTCATTGAAAGAATTAAAGGACTTAAATGGAGCTGGGCTAGATATATTGCTAAAAGAGATGATAATATATGGGCAGTTTGAAATTTTAAATGGGATACCAAGAGAATGTAAAAGACCTAGAATGTGACCATATATGAGATGGATGAATGAAATGAAGAAATTTTCTGAGATCATGTGGAGAAATGCTGCTATGGATTGGAGAAACCAGATTAAACTGAAGACATAGCCAATTAACAACAGTTGGAAATGATGATGATGATGATTTATAGTTATTTTTATAATCATATATTAAATTGTTTATTTAAAAAATCAAAATATTTCTGCTTTGTTTGCACATAATCTTATTACCAGTATTAATGATTTTTCAGAGTTAGGAAATTAATGAATTTCTTTTATTATAAAGAAGATTTATGCCCAAAACTATTTAAAATAAAAGAAGTTCAGGAATTACTTGATTTTGATTTTTGTTATTTTTTCTGACATGGTGAATTTATTGCAATACTAGCTAAATATCTCTGAATCACAATTCAATTGTTATCTGGGTTTTTCGAATTTCACATGATTTCCGAAACAACACATCATTTGAATACAATGAAGCTGCAAATTACACTGTATCAATATACACTATGTCAATTTAAATTCATCAAAAGCAGTCAACATTCAAACAATATCAGTAACAATCAGCAATCTTAATCTGTTGTCAAGGCAACTTCCTTTTAACAATAAAGGTGGAAATCCATCTTTATTTATTGTCTACATCAACTGTATGCTATTCAAAAAAAATGTAAATCAACAAAAAATAAAATAAGAAGAAAACATTAAAATTTGGAAATTTAATACTTTGTACAATATGGTAGGTGCCATTTTTCCAGCTCAGAGCATCATATGTGATCACTTTTTTTTTAAAAAAAAAAAAAAACATTAAAATTCATAAATTTACAATATGACATAGTGCATCATGCTTGATCATGTTTATTAATACAATTTATTGGGATTATGTTTAAAAGTATATGCATTTATTTTTTATTCTCTTTTCTAAATTTTATGTACAGTATTTTGTTTAATAATAAATTTTCTAAGCATAATGCAAAAAGTTTCATGAAATCTAAAAACATTCATAAAAGTTGAAAGCAACCAAAGAGGAATAGTCTGCTGGAAATGAGACTTATTATATTTCAATAAAAGAAAAATGATATCAGCCAGAGTATATTTAATTGCGTTGAAAATTGGACATTTCACCATTTATTTTATGTCAAAAATAAATATACATTAATGCGTTGCAGTAAGGCGTTTCTTTTTGAATAATGTGAATTAGTCAATTCCGTAAAATATATAAAAATGTTCTCAATTTATTATTCATAATTAAATTATTATTTTTATCCCATAATCTTAATCTATATATTACAGTTCAATACAATATGTATTTTATTGTAATCAAAGTTTATCAAAAAATGTGAGCTATTACTTGCGATGAGGAATACTTGGAACAAAATGTAGTGGATATGTTCCACCATGTTTTATTATTTCTTTGAGTTATTCTTTTTCCTAATAGATTTAATGATTCTATAGATTTAATTTGAAATCTACTATTTTACCAGAATAATGTCTGTTGTTGTACAAATTCAGGCCAATTTATATCTGCCAAATGTTAAGATTATTCTCACTCTTTTTCACTCAAATTCTTAAACCACATTCATGTATTATTTTTTGTTTTGATGTCTCATTTACTCTATATTTTAGAAGTCTTCATATCTGATTTGTTTTCCACAAATATTAATTATTAGGTTTTTGTACTTTAAGTACTAATTCGTTAGATAAATAACTTCTAAATTCAAATGGTTGCTAAAAAATAACAGGTAAAATATCATAGGTTTGAACTCAAATTTCCATTACTAAGGCTTATTTGGAATTATGGATTTTTTGGATTTTAGGGATAGATCTATTACTCTCTCATATAAATAAACAATAATTTTACTATCTTTGGTGTGTAAATTTATTTTATTACTAATATAAAATATAGTAATATATAAGCACCTATTAAATTTTTCTCTTTGTTCTTAAATTGTGTTTGTAAACCGGTGTACAAACAAATTTACTTATATTAAAGACGGCCTTTGAAATGGTTAGATAGTAGGGCGCGTTTGAATTTGTTAAATAGTTTTCTATCTGTATATTCAATTACTTTTTATTTTGAAAATTAATGTGTGGGGGTGTATATGTTATTGCGAATCCTGAGGATGGGGGGGGGGGGGACTCTATGCTATATCTGACTAAAATTAAAGATATTTTGTTTTCAAATCACATTTTTATGTTAATTAAATTATATTTAATATTTATTTTTTTACAGATTATATGTAATATTACATTTATCCGTTTTTAAACTTTAATTAAAATTTATTTTCAAAAATTTTTAAATATTTTTTTAAAATCAATAAAATTAAAAAAAAAACTAATTATTTATATAAAGTTTTGTGTTGAAATAACTTATCTAAGCTTGGTAATTTATCTTTTTTTTAATTTCATTATTTATTACAAAATCACGTGACTAATTAGCATAGAAGGAATAAAAACTTGCTATTTCATTTTTCAGCCATAAATCTTAATTATTAAGTTTTTGTAGTTGTAGTTTTAACTCATTAGATAAATTTATTTTTTAACTTGTACTGGTAAATATATATTTAATCATTTTTCGGTTTGAAAACCGTGCTACAATTGTATTTTATTAGTTTGTGTGTATAAACGTCAGGGGTTAATCCTCAAAAGTAATTCTTCATCGTATTCAACGGGGATGATTATCCTATGACCCTCTCATATTTATTACATTGAATAAAAATTAAGATTAAATTTTATAAAGTAATACTCTAGTCAAAATGACAGTTTCTATTAATACTCAGATATACGTACATATGTATAAAATAGAAAATAATATAAAAAAAACACAACAAAATTTTACTAAATTTTTTCCACAACTATCTATTAACCAACAGACCTTTTCAAGTGAAATTCAACAAAATACAAACAACCTATATAACAAAACAAAATAGCCTTCCCATCATTCACTTAAAAAAAAAAAAAAACAACTTCCTTTACATCAAAGGAAAAGAATGTATGTATATACTTTAACAAAAATCAATAAATTAAAAAAAAACTGTGATAAAACACAGTTGCTGAAGCTTTAAACATAAAATTATAACAATAAAGCTGAGCGCTTTTGGGAGACTTAAGCCTCCATAATCATAGCTCAATACAAAATATAAACACTTATTCACAAGCAAAATGCGTATCTCAAATAAGATGTAAACTAAATCTAAATAAATAAATAAAATACAATATAAATAAATAAATATTATAACGTCCATATTTTAAAAATATTAAAACAAGAATCCTTTCTATTAATAGCATTGGGATTACCAGCTATAAAACAAGCTTCTTTAACCTTACGCTTTACGTCATTCTTCTCCGTACACACTAATTTTGCCTCTACTGGTTGACATAAATGTCCAGCCTTATTTTCATGTTCCACAAACATTGAATTTCCCTAAATTTAGTTTTAGTACGATGATATAAATATTTATGCTGTGAAACTCTATTTAAAATATTGGTTTTCGTTTCACCATAATAAATAGAACCACAATCTTTATGAGGACAAGAAACACTATAAACCACATGCTGAGTTAAATTAGATTCAATTTTAAATTTTGAATTGTTAATCAATCTATTCGTATTTGGAGGTGAATGAAAAATTACTTGAAAATCTGGAGATAACTTATTAATTAACTGTTTTGCAATAGAATGAATAAATGGTAAAACTATACGAGGTTTTTCAATCTTGTCAGGTTTAAACTGCAAATTATGTAAAAATTTTACAACTCTATTGTTAATAATTGAACGTTTATGTCCAAGTTTGACTAAGTCCTCAATAAAACAAATAAGATTTTCTTTCCTATGTGCCTCAAATTTGCAAAGATGGTGGTTTCTATATAAAAATGAATTCAAAGATGCCAACTTGTGCACTTGAGGAGAGTATGCATGCGGATGAATTAAACCCTTAACTTCTATAGGTTTCACAAACATACGGTAGTCCAAATGATCCTCTGTTCTATGCACAATAATATCTAAATATTTCACTTCCTGTAATGCATCTTCCCAATTTATCGTAAGATCTAAACTGGTAGCCTCATGAATACTACTTTGAATCTCCAAAATGATATTTTCAGGAGCCACAATAAATATATCATCTACATATCTAGTGTAGATAATATCTGGTACAGAGTTAATAAATGTAGGAATAATAGTACGCTCAAAATGGTCTAAAACTATACTAGAAAGAATTCCACCAAGAGGAAGTCCCATAGACCAACCATTCATCATTTGAAAACAAGAATCTTTAAATGTAGCCACTAAATTTTCATCCAGCCAAGTCAAAAATCCAACAATAAAGTCAACTTTATTAAATGGAAAGACTTTATCAAGTAAAGATAAAGTTGTTTTTTTTAAGTGAATGATAGGAAGGCTATTTGATTTTTATATACAGTATATGTTGTATGTTTTGTTGAATTTCACTTGAAAACGTCTATTTCTTTATAAATGAAACAATGGTCTTGGAAGAATCTTAGTAAAATTTTGTTGTTTTTTTGGCTAATATTGTAATGTTATGTGATTTTTTTATTTTATTCATTATTACTAGTATAGGGTAGGCAGTATTTAATTAGTGAGTTAAACTAAAAAAAGAAAAATGTTTCATATTTATTCTGTAAGTATACACTTAAATTTAGTCTAATTTTGTGACTACCAGAATAAGTCCATAATTATTATTATTTTTTTTTTATATGTCATAGCATCTGCCGGGACGCGAACCCATAGCTGTCTGCAACCAACTACTTGCTTGCAAGGCGGTTGTGATAACCTCTCGGCTTACAAGATTGTTCATTCGTTAGTTAAGTCAGTGAAAATGATAAAAACAAAATGAGGTTGATTCAGATTTGAAAAATCTTCTCTTTAACATTAAAATTCGGGAGCAACTAAAAAAAAAATGATTCAAAATTTTTATTAAAACTAAATAAACATCACATGACATTAGATTACAAAATCGTATTCAGCAGTAAATCCTTTTTTTCACTACATTTCTGCCACCTAGTGCAAGCTTTATTAATCAATGGATGCCTGGTGGTAGTGCTTAAGAAATTACTATCAGTGTTATCCTATCCATTACCCTCATATTAATTTCTATCCCATGACTTTCATCAGTGAGAAATTTAACAAAGGTTGGGATTTTGTCATAGATTGAAAACAATATGTTTTTCAATTTTTGGCTAGTAGCTTAATAGTAAAACAGGAAAATTAAAGAACACCATAATATATAGATACCGAACTGATTTCATATTTATATGATTCTACCAGCAAGTCGGTTTAGATTGAAAGTATTAATATGCTTTTCAGTTTGGACTGATAGTTTTGGTAGTAAATCAAAAATGTAAATGATACACTGCTACAAAATGAAACGCTTCTGACTAATGAAAGCCATAGGCTAGAAATTAGTCTGGGGATAATGGATAAAACAGTACTGGATGTTTTATTAAGCACTACCATCTGACATCTATTTGATACTAATCTTGCAATAGATGGCAAAAATGTGATGAGAAAAATGAAAGTTTCTTTAAAGTGAACAATATTTAAACTTGTTTTTTTTTTCTGTAATATATTATGAAAAATAAATAAATAAATGTTATTTATATATAGCATATTCAGATTTGCATATATTTTTTCATTTGCATAATGAAGTGGCTTCTTTTTTCATTATAACCTAAAGCTGAGTGCACTTTTGGTGAAGTTCACCACAATCCTAACTCTTTGTAACAATAATTGTTAAGAATACCAAACTCTATATAGTAGTGCCATCAAGTGCAAGCCTTTGTAATCAATGAATGCAGGAAGGTTTGTGCATAAAATCCCTATCTAATGCTTAAGTGGGGATCATATGTTTTGATGGTTTTATAACAATAATTAATTTAAGAGAGCTATAATTATGGTGAACTTCCTGAAAGTGCTCTTAGAAGAAAGCACTTCATTAAGCTGATAAACATATGCAAATTTGAATTACAAATATAAATAAAGGGAAAAATCAATATTATGTAGCATATTATATCTTACATAAATTTGAATGGTAGTACAAAAGTTAAATATCAATTAAAAGATAATAATCAGAAAATGATAATAATTCTTTACAATAGATATATAATCAAATAATAATTTTATACATACAAAGCTTTTTTTAGTGCCTGCTTTGGCACCCTTTTCAAATGTTACAAATCTATTTAGCAAATCACCTGACATAAAACCATCCAGTGTCCAATAATGGAATTAAAACAACAATGATAATATAAATAATTAAAACAAATCAAAACCCTTATTCATAAATTGAATAATTACAAAACAACTGAAGATATCATAACAATATGTCAAACAATATTACATGCATTTTTATACAATTATATATATATCATCTTATTATAGTCAAATATCAGCCTTTCACGCTAATTGTGCATACGCTTTGCAAGTGTTAATAATAAATGAATACTTTCTCACCAATACAAGATATAGTATTTATGCAGGAATAAAAGGAATCCTCTTATTCCTACGACTCAAACGCTTATATATGAGCAAATATGAAGTACTGGCAAAGAAAGCGTGACGATGGAACATTCACTTTAAATTATTATATATAATGTCTGAATGAATGACGTTGGTGAAATTATCTAGAATTTACTAAACGTCATTCCAATTGAAACTTAATAATATGTAAATAAGCATTTATTTTATATAGCGTATGTAAACAATTGTATTACAGTCAAATATCAGCCTTTCATGCTAATTGTGCATATGCTTTGCGAATGTTAATAATAAATGAATACTTTCTCACCAATACAAGATATAGTATTTATGCAGGAATAAAAGGAATTCTCTTATTCCTACGACTCAAACGCTTATATATGAGCAAATATGAAGTACTGGCAAAGAAAGCGTGACGATGGAACATTCACTTTAAATTATTATATATAATGTCTGAATGAATGACGTTGGTGAAATTATCTAGAATTTACTAAACGTCATTCCAACTGAAACTTAATAATATGTAAATAAGCATTTATTTTATATAGCGTATGTAAACAATTGTATTACAGTCAAATATCAGCCTTTCATGCTAATTGTGCATATGCTTTGCGACTGTTAATAATAAATGAATACTTTCTCACCAATACAAGATATAGTATTTATGCAGGAATAAAAGGAATTCTCTTATTCCTATGACTCAAACACTTATATATGAGCAAATATGAAGTATTGGCAAAGATAGCGTGACGATGGAACACTCACTTTAAATTATTATATATAATGTCTGAATGAATGACATTGGTGAAATTATCTAGAATTTACTAAACGTCATTCCAACTGAAATTTATAATATGTAAATAAGATTTGCTCATATATAAGCGTTTGAGTCATAGGAATAAGAGGATTCCTTTTATTCCTGCATAAATACTATATTTTGTATTGGTGAGAAAGTATTCATTTATTATTAACACTCGCAAATCATATGCACAATTAGCGTAAAAGGCTGATATTTGACTGTAATACAATTGTTTACATATGCTATATAAAATAAATGCTTATTTACATATTATTAAGTTTCAGTTGGAATGATGTTTAGTAAATTCTAGATAATTTCACCGACGTCATTTATTCAGATATTATATATAGTAATTTAAAGTGACTGTTCCATTGTCACGCTTTCTTTGCCAGTACTTCAGATTTGCTCATATATAAGCGTTTGAGTTGTAGGAATGAGAGGATTCCTTTTATTCCTGCATAAATACTATATCTTATATTGGTGAGAAAGTATTCATTTATTATTAACACTCACAAAGCGTATGCACAATTACCGTGAAAGGCTGATATTTGACTGTAATACAATTGTTTATATACGCTATATAAAATAAATGCTTATTTACATATCTTATATAATTTTCCATTCATTTTTAATTAACCAAATTTTTAGAATTCTTATAAATACTCATACAATTAGTCAAATTATTTTTAATATAATATGTTTCATATATTTGTCTTCTTTTTGGATCTTTGATGAAATTTAAATATTTAATACTTTTTGTAGTATCTATTCTATGGCCATATTGCAAGTAGTGAATATATAATGCAGACCTATCATCTCCTCTTTTAATAGCATTGTTATGTTCTTTGGCTCTTACCTCTAATTGTTTTCCAGTATGCTCAAAGTAAATCATTTTACAAATTTTGCATGTAATTTTATATACAATTCATTTTTTGAACTATAAATCATCCCTTAACCTATAATTACCTATTAAATGATCAAGATTTTTATTATTTGACGAGACAATATTTATATTCTCATCAATATAATTTTTATTATACCTTAAAGTATTATAAATCCTAGGATAATATGAAAGTTTAATCCATTTCTTACTTGATTCATTATTACCATTATCAATACCATCATTATTCACAAAAATTTTATCATCTACCATAGATTTTTTAGAAGTTAAAAATATATTGCTAATAGTTTTAGGATTATATCCATAACCTTTATATAATTTAATAAATTGATTCTTTTGCAATTAACAGATGAAAAATTAGCACATGAATTGTAAAATGTTACTCATTCCTAGTATATAATTTTGTTTTTAATTATTATTTTTACATTACTGCCTACATACAACTAAAAATAATTACTCTTTGATTATTAAAAAATAAAAATAATTACTCTTTGATTATTTCTGTTGTGTGTGTGTTATTAAATTATTTTAATGTGTAATAAATTTTTTAGAGGTCATACTTAAACAATGCAACTATTAATCAGAAATTTGAGAAGTTTCAACCCACCCACAAAGAAAACAGCATTTCACCATTTTTACATATTAAAAGTTGTTTCCTAAAATTAAAATAAAATAAAAAGTAATTACTTTTACATGTATTGCAAAATCACATGTATAATTAGGATAAAAGGATTAACAAAGATAATCATAGCATTTTTGTAAAACATAGATCAGTAGATCAGAAATAAATTATCTCTGACCCTGTCAATTTAATGATGCTTGAATTAGCAGCAAATTCTTTTTCTGGTTCTGCAGTCATGCCACCTAGTGTAAGCTTAAGTAATTATTAGATGCCAGATGATAGTACTTATTAAATTCCTATTTATCACTATTGTAGCCAATATCCTGAGACTAGTTTCTGTCATATAGCTTTCATAAGTGATTTGCTTTTCAATGGAAACATGATGTAAACAGGTCATGTGATATCTTATTGATAAGTCCTTGATTTTAATATCGAAGCTTCAAAAATGTCATACTAATCAAAGTTATGCCATTAAGCATGAACTTATCCTTTTAATGCAAACTTTTGCCATAACCATCATCTATAAATATATATTCACTATTTTTTAAAAAAATATCTTTCATCTAATGATCAGAATCAAAATGGCAATCCATTTTATTCAAGCCTGTAACCATTGCAAATTATATTACATTGACATGAATTTTTTAATAAATTCTTACAGATTAGCCACAAAATAATTTTTTAGACACATTGTTTCTTATGTAAGATAATATAAGACAGGGGTAGCTAACCTATAATCATGTGCCAAACACGGCATATTATGAGACTAAATTTGGAACATCAGACCTCTGAAATGAAAGTAAGCATAGATCTTGTGTAGTATTATTTTATTCAAAAAACAATTTTTATTAATATTCTGAAAGAAAAATAATTAAAACTACATTTTCAAATTCAGTGCATCATAATAAAAGAATTTTTTTTCATTCTGTAAATACGTTTGACAATTGCATAGTTGCCAAACTAGTGTACATGTAATAGTTTTTTTAACTTTCATTTTGTAATTGTTATTCTTACGATGATGAGTTATAATTGGTTTACCCATTGCAAACCTTACAGTTTTGTTTTTTATGTGAATTATTTTCATCCATAAAAACCGCTGTCACAACTGAAATTAAGCAATGTTTAAACTTTAAATTTTTTTCTATAGGGCATTATTATATTATGAAAAAAAAATTGTTTTATCTATAATATTCAATAACTTATAAAAAAAATTGAATAGTTGTGCAAAAATTAATTGTGTATCTGAATTGGTGTTAGAAAAAATCGCATATGGGCTACAAAAGATTAGCCATTTTTGATAAACCACAATTGTAATTATTCTTAATACCAAGAACAAAGAAAAAGGTGAATACATATTGATTAATAGATTTAAAAAAGATAAGATTAATATATCTCAGTTGAAATAAATAAATTGGTTTTATTGATCGCAAGTTCATAAGAAGTTTGAGCGTTGAAAGTACCAAATGTGGAATCGCTCCAAGGGTCTTACAATCTTAGACTTTGACCCTCTACCATTGCACTAATCTATGCAGGACATGTCAAAATATTATAAATATGTATTATACATAATACATAGTTCCCCTCTTTTCTTCCAAAGCGTAAGCTTGTGGTTAAGACCTGTAGAGGTCCCTACCTTCACATTTTTTCAGACGCATATTCCCGAGGTTATAGCCTTAGTAAATATAACTTCATTTTAAAAATTATAAAGTTGTATATTTATACCAATGACTGCAGTTTTAGTTTTTGCTTTGTATAAAAAAATAACACCTCTCTGAGGAGTGCCAAAGCATGAAACCATTGGTAGGGGATTGGGTGTGGTTTCTGATAAAAATATTTCAAATGCTTTCTCTTGGTTAGCATTTATCACAAAGCTTGTTGAGCAATTAGCAAAGCTCTTTGTAGACATTTATGCTTTTTTTATTTATTTAATTGTACAGGTTTTTTTAAATAAATATTTTGCACAGTGGATTTAAAAAACTAGAAAAATAAAGCTTACAAAATTTACATTGCACGTACATTAATAATATTTATTAGATATTCCTTAGACTAGAAATTAGTCACTTAATGACTACTTTTCTGTAGTGTAATTTTTACTACATCACTCTCATTGAATGGATAATCTCTAGTCTAATTAATGACTAATAAAAATTATTAATATACTTCCACCAAGTGGTTTGTGTCAAAGTTGTCAAGGCAGTAAGTTTGGCACTTATTAATTAAACTGTAGTAATTCGCTACCTATATATACTGAATAATGATAAAGATATGTATAAGAGATTATGTTCTGGGCCAACTGATGAGTTCTACCTCAGTGGGAAATGTGCATCAAAGGGATCATTTTGTTTTTCATATGTCCTTGGTTAAATGTTTATGATTGCACCCCTCTACAAGGTGTTAAAAGCAGATAGAACCAGTCTCTACTTTGCATTAGAGTGGCTTAGTGAAAATTACACTACAGAAATATTATTCAATAAGTGGATAATCTCTAATTTAATGAATAATTAATACAAATTATTAATATACTTCCATAAAGTAGTTATGTCATAGTTGTGAGGGCAATAAGTTTGACACCTGTCAATTAAACTATAGTAATTGGTTATATATATATACTATATAATATAAACTATAGTAATTGGTTATATATATATACTGAATAATGATAAAGATATGTGTAAGAGATTGTGATCTGGACCAACTGATAAATGTTGGCTCATTATGAAATGTTCATCTTGGGGTTCATATATTTTTTCCACACATCTTTGGTCATATGTTTATGATTATACCCTTCCACAAGGTGTTAAAAGCAGATAGAAACTAGTCCTTGTCTTGAGAGGTGCAGTGAAAAATACAGTACAGAAATATACATTATATGTCAGTAAAATGTAAACATTATAAGCATAAAGCTAAACTAGTCAACATATAATTAAAATTATCCAAAATTCAACCAGACCAGTCAAGAAATAATAATAAAACACAGCCAAAGGTTTCACTGCTACAAGCAGACTTCTCAAGTGTAAAGAAATACAAAAACTACACCATATATATAATATTAAACATTACCCACAAATCCATTTACTTCCCATCCACCCTTAATATTAAAATTTTCAATAACAAAGATTCTTTAATTTTTCTTTTGATTTCATTTCTCTCAAAGAAGACAACCTTAGCTCCATCAAAATTAATAGTGTGGCCTGTATCTTTTTCATGGACATAAATGAAAGAATAAAGGTTCATAAAAGTAGAATTAAAAATAGATATCTTAGTTCTGCTTTGTATTTCCATGAAAAAGATACAGGCCACACTATTAATTTTGAGAGAGCTAACGTTGTCTTCTTTGAGAGAAATGAAATCAAAAGAAGAATTAAAGAAACTTTGTTATTGAAAAGCAATTAACTTATTTAAGAGTTCTTTTAATATTAAGGGTGGAAGTGAATTAAATGGATTTGTGGGTAATGTTTAATATTATATATATGGTGTAGTTTTTGTATTTCTTTACACTTGAGAAGTCTGCTTGTAGCAGTGAAACCTTTGGTTGTGTTTTATTATTATTTCTTGGCTGGTCTGGTTGAATTTTGGATTTGGAGTAATTTTAATTATATGTCAATGTATATTTGTAAGATATTTTTATTTAATTAATTTATTGAGTTTTTCAAAAGTGGTTTTAAAATCGTGGAAACAATATACAAACGTGTTATCTTATTGTGAATCAAAATTTGTGCTTAGAACTTCCGATTAATTTTATTGAGAAAAAAACAGCTTAAAAAATTTGAAAAAAGGTTTATATTATTTTACTTAAATGAAAGTAATATTATCCTTGGCTGCAGAAAGGAGTTTGCTATTAACTGAAAGGAGACCCTTTGATTCCTCTTGGAGGCCTTAAAGGAACCGAGTAGAGCAAATTCCTAATGTCCATTCCATACGTTCTTGTCGTTGCAGCTGTTATTACTATGTGATTATTCATATTGTAACGGGCACATACGTACATTACATTGTTTTTTATTATTAATCATGAAAGAAAAAGAAAAAGTTCGCATTTAAAAATTTTCTTTAAGAATTAAAAATTGAAATTAAATATCATTTTAAACTCATATATATAAATCGCACAGATATTTAAAATAAAACTTTATTAAAAATAGAAAGGTATTTTAAAAACAAAAACCTAAAAAGATTTAGAGATAAAAATATATCTTTAATCTTGGAAAACACATTAATTAATCAGAAATGGAAATGATTGTTTTAATTAGTTAAATGTAAACCAGCCTTGGGCATTTAAATGGAAAAACATCGGTCAGATAGGAAAACAATAGAAACTGTTAGCAAATAAGAAGAAATCCCTATGGAATCGGACCGCAGCGAAAGGACTATCACATCGGTGACATAATGTAAATTCAATCCTTCACATTAATATAAAAAGGACAAGTTTGGAAATTATTGGTAGTTAGTGATTAATTACGATATGTGTTAGTGTGGAAGTGAAGGAGAAGGGATTGAAAAAGACGTACGATTCAATCCCTTCAGTTTTGCTAGGAAAGAAAGAGAAATGAACTATCGTTTTTCTACATTGAGGACCAGTTAAAGCAAAAACCTCCGGATGGATAAAGAAATCGGCCAACAGAATACCAATCTTAGGACGGCGTGGGAATTCACGTTCATGGCAAGCAACGGATAAAGATGAACTGTTTTAAACCGTAAGAACTTTATGAATAATGAACATTAAATTAAAACTTTCCATATTTAAATGATTGCAATATTATCCTATCTGACCAACTTAATTTATTAATAGTGTTATTTGATGTATTTTTTTTCTTATTTATGTAAAATCATTTCCATTTATATTATTTATTTTTTGTTCTTTAAGTTTTATCATGATTTTTGTTTTTCGTTAAATTAATTATATAAATGTTAAACTTAAGTCAGGCGTGAATGGCTGTATAGATTTGTAAAGTTATATTAGGGGAGGGTAATCTTAGGTTATTTGTGTCGTTGTTAAATTGGGTCAATGGATTGGATATATTGATGTAGTTAGTAGATGTAGTCGGAGATTCGCTACTGGCAGAATCGTTTATATATACGCCGCACTCACCCGGTTGCCTATGGAAGGAATTATAAGACAAAGAACGCAGTTCCTTTCTATGGAGTTTTTTTTTTATTGTTCTTCTCATTAGATAGATGTAATATTCCTATCTGATGAGAGTCAATGTCTTCTCTTAATCTTTTTGGTGCTGCCGTATTCCGTATTACATTGAATACATTGATGTATCAGATGAATTGATGCCAGTTTGACTGCGAATTTTAGCCTAAGGTTAAATGGGGATAGAATGTTTTATTTTCAAATGCAAATTTATGTAGTCTATTCATACTCACCCCTAAATAAAAATGCATTAAATCTAAGTTGTTTATAGACGCTTGCATGGATTGGTTATCGGTTAAGTATGTTTTGGGTTTTCATAATTGATCAAAATATATAGACATTCAATAAATAATGATACCTTACGGTGAGTATCTAAAATGTATTTATTCGGATGTCTTTTTAGTCATTGGTGACAATGCAAGTATCTTATGGTGAATACTATTGGGTTACTTATAAATTTCCCTCTGCAATTGTTAGTATCAATGATTTTATATTTTGATCGTTTATGTTTACTTTGAAATGTTTTTAACCGTGTAATCTATGTAACCCATCTATAGCATTATATTAAAACAAGCTTTTATAATCCCATCTGTGCGAACTTAATTAAAATGTAAACTTATAATATAATAGAAATAAAACTGTAAATTAAAATCTAAGGTAAAGTTAAAAATAATGTTAAATGTTAAAATGTAAAACTAATACTAAAATAATTTTAAATCTTATATATATGTGCATAAATAAATGTTTGTATGTTAATTACTGGCAGTGGCTTATTTTATTCATTTTTTTAATATTGAAATATAATTAGATAAGATATTATATTATTTAATCTCTGCTATTCCACTGAGCTAGTGACATGGGCTAACGACCGGAATCAAAATTAAAAAAAAAATTATTTTTTTTTACTTACGTATCTGCCTACTTTATAAATTTTTCTAGGTTCAAATGCCTAGATGGCGCCCTGTAGTGCAGATCACGTTAAGTTATATATTCTCCGGATCATTACAATATAGTATATGAACATGGATGGGCTGCTCACCAACATGCATTAGCCAGCATGGTGAGTTTATTGGCTTTTTACCTCTGAGTTTAAGATCAAGAAACACCATGGTCTTTCTTCTCAGTGCCTGATAAGGCAGAATGAATGTTTGTGTAAATGATAAATATTTTTCCAATACATATATACAATTATGACAGACAAAAATAAAGCATGGCCCTTATTCCCAGGAGGCTGTAAAGTCACCAACCAAGGCAGCGGTTGGTGGCCGAAGGCGGAGGGTGCTAAGAATCCCCTGATTGCGGACCCAGGCTGCCATTTGATGACGACTTTTTATTTAGGTACTTACAACTGCAGATCACTTTCAAGTGAAGAAAGATTGCAAGAATTAGAAGAAGAACTTTTTTATATTAAATGGGACATTATTGGATTTTGTGAAGTTAGAAGAAAAGGAGAAGAAACAATTGATTTAAAAAGTGGACATATACTCTATTATAAAGGCACACATATTGGGAATACAAGTGGAATAGGATTCATTATAAATAAAAAGTGGAAGAACAATATTGTGGAGATTGATGGTGTATCAGACAGAGTGGCAAGATTAGTTATACAACTTAATAGCAGATACCAAATGCAGATAATTCAGGTTTATGCCCCAACAAGTTCTCATAGTGATGAAGTAGTAGAAGATTTTTATATGGATGTACAAAAGGCTTTTGATCAGAGTAAACAACATTTTAAAATTGTTATGGGAGACTTTAATGCTAGAATTGGTAGACAAATGAAAGATGAAATTGCTGTAGGTAATTTTGGTTATGGTAATAGAAATGAGAGAGGACATAGACTTGTGGAGTTTGCAGAAAAAGAAAAACTTTATATTATGAATTCATTTTTTGAGAAAAATGTTAAAAGGAAATGGACATGGAAGCATCCAAATGAAGGTACAGCAGAATTGGATTATATTTTGACTAACAGAAAATACATATTTCAAGATTGTAATGTTCTTAATAAATTTAACACAGGAAGTGATCATCGATTAGTAAGGTGTAAGTTACGTGTTAATGTAAAACTAGAAAGACAAAAATTATTAAGAAAAACAATATTTACAGTTGATATTCCTAATCTTCAGAAACATTCTAATGAATTTAAATTAGAACTTACAAATAGGTTTCAAGTGTTAGGAGATTTTGAACATGATACAGATTTGAATGAAATTAATATGAAAATAACTGATACACTTTTAAAAACTGCAACAAACATAGCTGGTAAAAAAAAAAAGCAGCAATTGACTAATAAAATTTCTACTGAGACTAGAGAATTTATGAAGAAAAGAAGGAATATGAAGATATACAAAAATGATGTATTAAAAAGAATTAAATATCTCGAATTTTGTAAAATGGTACGGAAAAGAGTTGAAAATGATATAAGAAAGTATAACTGTGAAATAGCAAGGAAAGCTGTAGAAGAAAATAAAAGTTTCAAAAATGTTAAACAACATTTTGGTATTGGTAGGAAATTTATATCTGCAATAAGAAAAAAAGATGGAATTATTACTAAAAAGAGAGATGACATCATGAAATTGGTAGAAGATTTTTATCAAAAATTATATAGTAATAAAGAACAAGTACCTCCTATATCTATTACATCTTCCGAATTGCCCAGAATTTTAAATGAAGAAGTGAGACATGCAATTAAGTGTATGAAGAAAGGAAAGGCTCCAGGAAATGATGGAATTATAATTGATATATTAAAAGAAGCAGGTGAAGAAATAGAAACAATTTTAGCAACGTTATATACCAAATGTCTAAATGATAAAGATGTACCGGAAGATTGGAAGAATGCAGTAATAATATTAATATTTAAAAAAGGTGATAAAGAAGCTATTAGAAATTACAGACCTATCAGCCTTTTATCAGTTTTATATAAAATTTTTACCAAGATAATTACAACTTGTCTACAGAGAACTTTGGAGTTCCACCAACCAAGAGAACAAGCTGGATTTAAAAGTGGTTTTAGTACAATAGATCATATCTAGGTATTGAGAGAAGTCATAGAAAGGACAAACGAATATGAGTTGTCATTATGTTTTGGATTTGTAGATTATGAAAAGGCATTCGATTCTATACACATTTCTTCAGTGATTAAAGCATTGGATTATCAAGGTATAGATCCAGGATATTGTCATATTTTAAAGAATATTTATAAAAATGCAACAGCAACAATTAGATTACATAATAATACTGGAAAAATCAACATTGAGAAAGGTGTAAGACAAGGTGACTCCATATCTCTAAAACTCTTTACAGCAGTGCTGCAAGAAGTATTTTGTGGATTAAAATGGGAAACTAAAGGAGTGAAAGTAAATGGAGAGTATTTAAGTCATTTAGATTTCGCAGATGATGTAGTTATTTTTGCAAATAATGCTTCAGAGCTGCAGGAAATGTTGCAGGAGTTAGCAGATGAAAGTAGAAAAGTAGGACTAAAGATAAATGTTAAAAAGACTAAAGTAATGTTTAATCGATTTGCTCAAAATATGAAAATAAAGATTGATTATGAAGAATTAGAAGAAGTTAACAGTTACAAATACCTTGGTCAGATTATTAATACAGATGGAAACATAATGGAGGAAATTAATCATAGAATTAAACTTGTTTGGAGTGCTTTTGGTAGAAATAACTTGATACTAAAAGGAAATATGCCTATGTGTTTGAAAAGGATGGTTTTTAACAAATGTGTTTTACCAGTTCTTACTTATGGATCTGAGACTTGGACACTTAATAGAAGAGCAATACAGAGACTTCAGACCACTCAAAGGAGTATGGAGAGATGTATGTTGGGAGTAACAAGAAGAGATCGAAAACGCAATGTATGGGTAAGACAACAAACAGGTGTTACTGACCTTATTGAAAAAATTAAAAGATTGAAATGAAGTTGGGCTGGACATATTGCTAGAAGAGATGATAATAGATGGACAATTGAAATTTTAAACTGGATTCCAAGAGATTGTAAAAGACCCAGAAAGAGAGCACATGTGAGATGGATGGATGAAATAAGAAAATGTGCAGGGGTGTTGTGGAGAAGAGAAGCTAAAGATCGGAGAAGATGGATTAAACTTGGAGAGACCTTCATCCTGCAGTGGATTGATAATGGTTGATGATGATGATGATGAATATTATCCTTTCTTATAATATCTTTTGCATTTTAACTTACATGTTCCAAATTGAAAAAAAAAAATCATTTATTTTTATTTTAAAAAATGTTTTAAATTTTTTATTTCAGTATAGTTAATTCGTAATTTTTGTGTAAAATATTCACTTAACACAAAGAATTATTTTGATATGAATGCATTTACTTACCATTTTTTTTAAATAAATAAATAAATACTTTTTAAGAAATAGAAGCAGAATTTAAAACCTTCAGTCAATTATATTTAAGCACTTTTATTTAGAAAATTTTATAATTTTTTTTTATATACAAAAAAACAAATACTTTTTCATTAATTTAAAATTTCTCTTGAGAACTATTAAAATGTTTTTAAATAATGCGCTGATATTAATTTTATCATGAATGTTAAACGTGAATTTGAAATAAAGTAATTAAATGGAAACGTCTAAAAAAGGAAATAAACTAGAAGATTTATTTTAAATAATAGTGTTTTGAAATTTAAATTAGTGTTTTACTGTTTAATTAATAAGTACATATTAAAATAATAATACGCAAGAGATTAAAAAGACCTAGAAAACGACCATGTGCGAGATGGATAGATGAAAAAGAATGTTTGCTGTTTGATGTGAAGAAAGACTATGCATTAGAGAGATTTAGTTACATTTAGACTTTCATCTTATGGTTAATTGATAATGGCTGGCATTTGATGATAATAATGATTTGTAAAAAGTAAAAAACATTGAGTATGTTTGAAAAACTAAAATTAATTGAATTTCCCATGATTAAAGGAATCTAATTTTACCAAACATTTTATTTTGCAAAAGAGAATCACTGCTAAATATAACTTTTTGTCTTGAAAAATGTGACTAATACCTATTAGATCATGTTGCAATAAGTTGTGATCTTTCATATTTTCTATCTTGGATAAGTTAATTTATTATTCAAAAGGTTGATTTGAGAAATGTGCTATTTTTTTCAGCATATTTTTTTTATAAAATGATATTAAATTTTTAAATGTTTTAACTCTCCTGTTAATTCATCGGAAGGTTTGTGTTTAGAGATTTTGTTGGTTGGGCTTTAGTTTTCTTTTGCTGTCTGTGGCTGCCTATAGTACTGTTTTGCTAGTTTTCCATTCATTTTGACTGTATAAACTATTGATTTATTAGTTAAAGAAAAATCTGAAGAGGGAAGTATGTAGTCAAAAGAAATTCCAAGATTATGAACCTCACCTACTAGGCCATTCTGGTAAAGAACAGTTGTGAGAATAATTAATTATACACTCCTAATCTTTTATTGTTAGTGATTAGCAAAAAAATTATGCATATTTTTCATTTTTTATAATTATTTTATTTATCAAATTAAGAAAAATATGTTTAAAATTGAAAAAGTAATTACTGAAATGCATAAAACACCATGGCAATTTTTTAGGATTAGAACCTAAGTTTCAATTCTTTCTTGTTTTTTTAATACTCCTGCCATCTATAGACAAAAAAAGAAATTACAATGGAGAATAACTAGCATTAAAATGGAAACATTGAATGCAAAATTATTGATAACATTCTTTAGTTCTTGATCAATCTAATGTCATAATATAACATCAAAGGCAGAAGATGCCACTCTGCTTTGTCATGTCCATACAAAGGGTTAATAAAGAGTCTACTTTGTTGTCACTTTTCTTTAAAATTACCATAAGGTAATTAATTAATACTTCATAGCTTTTAAATAATTAATAATGAGCTATTAAGAAATGTCAGATATTAAATGTATGTATGAATCTCTATTTTTCAAAATAATTTTAGTATTGTTGGTTTTTATTCTTAATAATTTTTAATACAAATTATTAATGACTTTCCTCTCATTTTATATTGGAGATCAGCTTGTTGATTGGCCTTTAATGGTATCAAATTTTAAATGACATTACACATAAATAATATATTTATTACTAAAAAAATTAGTTTTACATTTTTATATATTGCATTTTATGTTATGTTTTTCAGAGTTGTAATTGTAGTTTTATTTTATTTAGCTTGTACTTTTTTGTTGTTGTTCTTGTTTTCAAATCACCATTAAATATTACTGTTATTATTATTATCATGTATTATTGTTGTTATTGTTTGTATAATTATTTTTTCTTTTTTTATTCACAATTAATTTGTTCATTTTTACAGCAAAATGGATAGCCATTTCACTATTATTGGAGTTGGTAGCCTGCAAATTAAGAATGTGGTGTTTAGTGATTCTGGTGTCTATATGTGTAGAGCAGATAACCATGAAGATTCAGTCGATTCCAGTGCTAACATTGACGTTCAAGGTAATGCAGTGTCTAATTTACTTTCTATTATTCAAATAAAATATATTATGGGTGGGAAGTAAGATTAAATCACTACTGCTAATACGTGGAGTGTTTTTGAGTTTTCTCAATGTGTTTGCAATTTTGCGCATTGTCTTACATACAATGTTTTGTTAAGCTACTTTTTTCCTCCCATTTCCAATACTTTTAATATTTTTATTATCCATTTACTAATTAGTTATTGTGGTTATCAAATGTGCCTTATATAAACAAAGGGAGTAAATCACCCTCCCCCTGACTATGAATTCAAATAAATCTAAATGCTGAACAAACGATGAAGAATAGAATGAATCCACCTTTAGTTCTGATGTTTATTAGCATACCTTTGCCAATATTGTTGGTAGTTCAGAATTTTATTAATTTATCAGCCATATGGCATATGTTCAGCATTTAGAGTGCCTTTAACCCTTTCAACGATTATTATTTAATTGTTCGAATGAGTTAAAAATCAAAACTTTTAATTGGCCAACTCACAACTTTAACAAAATCTATTGTTAAAATAGATCACTTTTAATAATATAAATACGTTAGTTTCATTTGTAAAAAGTGTATTACTAAATTGTCAGATTACGAAAGTAAACGAAAGTCTTTTCAAAAATAAAATTTGATTTATAATTTAAAAAATATTCAATTGTGGTGAAATAAAAGTAACCGCTATTCAACCAACCAAAAAAGATTGTGTCAGCAATCTTTTTTTTTCTCACTTTAATGTTATGATAAATATGTAGCAATAAATAAATAATTCTTGGTAATATCTTAACTATTTTTCTAAAATAATTTGATTTTTAGTATTATTTTATCAATAATAATTTGTAATTCAATTCAAATATTGTTTAAAATGTTGTAAACATTCGTTTATCATTTTCGTAATAAAAATCAAAACGAACGTAACTTTTTACTTTTTGGCAGCCATTTCCCTTTTTGACAGAAGTTGTACAGCCAATACGATTCAAGAAAAGGTGGTGAGGAGGCGATGCTTTGGTTTTATTTAACATATATGGTCATTTTTATTGATTTTTTACTTGTAAAATAATTCTGAAGAGGGCACCATCTTACAGAACTTTTGATTTTCTTTCGAATGGCGTATAATATGTGTACGTGGGATAAAAAGTAGCCGATTTAGAGTGACGACAAATCTTCTCATTTTTTGACGAGTCAAGCAGTCAAAAGATTAATTCATATCTTGGGGGGGGGGAGTTACTCCCTGTATTTAAATACGCATTGAGCTACGTTTAAAGTGTATAATCCTGCTCTATGAACTCTAAAAGCAGAGGTAATGTAGTACTTAGTATAAGTGACCATTTTAGATACAAAAGGTTCATACATTAATTTACATCTGTGAAAAATAAAGCAATTTTTTTTTGATCATTCAAGCTGAGCTATTGTGCCCCCACTCCATCATGTTGGCACTCAAACCTTATATGACCTTAAAAGTAATAGATCTTACAGTTATTATTATCAAATATAAATATTAAATAATATCTACTATTAATTTTAAGATCTTATTAAAGGTGCTCCGTATTGTAGTAATAAAAACAATACATTTTTTTCTCACTTGTTTAAAGTGAAGAATAGTTTATTGCTAAAGGAATTTTAATTCTTTCACGGTGAATTTTATAATTAAAAAAAGGCTATTTTTAAAAAAAAATAATGTTCACATGGATGGTTTGTTCAATATAAGTTTAAATCTTTCTTTAAAAAAAATCATATAAATAAATAATTTTAAATATAAATGTGTTTTAAACTATCAAAGACAACCTGGAAATGAAAAAAAGTTACATTTACAATCATTCCTCTTTGATGAATAAAATATAAACAAACACCGCCATTTTGAAAATAAATAAAGTTTAAATCTTTCTTTTAAAAAAAATCATATAATTAAATAAATAAATATATTTTAAATATGAATGTTTTTAAAATGATTGATGATAACCTGGAAATGAAAAAAAAGTACATTTACAATCATTCTTCCTTGATGAATAAAATATAAACAGATACTGCCATTTTGAAAAAAAATGAACAAGCACTGCCATTTTGTTTAAAATAATTTTTACAATTAACGATTGAACTATAAAACTTTACAGTTTGTTGATAACTGTGTCATCTATTAATAAAAATGAATTCTAAAATGTATAATTTTTCACAAATGTCACTAAATCTACTATTTTCTTTATTTTGCTGTGATATTTTACATAAAATACAATTTGTCCACCTTACTTCAAACACTTTTATCAAAAAAACAAAAAGTCTTTTTGAACATTTTTAAGAATTTGAAATGGTTATTATAATATTTTTAATTTTTAGCTGTAAAATAAAAAGATACATATAAAATATTTTTAATAACAGAAGGATAAGTAAGTTATTCAACTTAATAGCAGACACTAAATGGAAATATTTCAAGTTTATGCTGCAACAAGTTCTCATATGGATATACAACAGTGTTGGTCAGACTAAACACATTTAAAAATTGTTATGGGAATCATTAATGCTTGAATTGGTAAACAAATGAAAGATGAAAGTGCTGTAGGTAAATTTGATTGTGGTAATAGAAATGAGAGAGACATACATAGAGTTGGCAGAAAAAGAAAAACTATAATTTAAATATTATGAATTTTTTTTTTTTGAGAAAAATGTTTAAAGGAAATGGACATGGAAGCATTCCAATAAAGGTACAGCAGAATTGGATTGTATTTTGACTAACAGAACATACATATTTCAGTATTGTAATGTTCTTAATAAATTCAACACAGAAAGTGATCATGGATCAATAAGATGTAAGATATGTATTAATGCAAAAAATTATTAAGAAAAACAATATTTACAGTTGATATTCCTAATCATCAGAAACATTCTAATGAATTTAAATTAGAACTTGCAAATCAGTTTCAAGTATTAGTAGATTTTGATATCAGATTTAAATGAAATTAATAAGAAAATAATTGATACACTTCTAAAAACTGCAACAAAGATAGCTGGTAGAAAAAAGCGGCAATTGACCAATAAAATTTCTACTGAGATTAGAGAATTTATGAAGAAAAGAAGGGATATAAATATATAAAATTATGCATTAAAAAGGCTTGAATATCTTGAATTTTGTAAAATGGTGTAAAAAAGAGTTGATAATGATATAAGAAAATATAATTGTGAACTAGCAAGGAAACTTATATCTGTAATAAGAAAAAAAAATGGAACTATTACTAAAAAAAGTGATGACATCATAAAATGGGTAGAAGAATTCTATCAAGAATTATACAGTAATAAAGAAGAAGTACCTCCTACATAGTTGTATTTTTATGTTGGATTATTTTTATGACCTAATATAAGTATTGAATGTCTTTAAAAAATTTTAACTTTATTTAAATATTCCAAATATATCAACTGTTAGTAATATCACATTAAACAGGTTAGTATATGCACAACATTTTGAGAGGTGTTATTCTCCCCTCTTCTTCGGGTATTTCTGGCCTGACCGGTGACAGTACTAGCATGGGATTTGAACCTGGAATCTTAGATTCTTGAATATTGAATTTTAAGGTAATGCTCTAACCAACTGAGCCATCCTGGCAAGGGCAACAGACAGTGGAAATTTCGTATACTTATCTATGAGGTTCCTCCTGATTTCTCCACTTTTTCCTAAGAGCAAAGTTGATTACATTATGTATTTGGAATATTTAAATAAGTTAAATTTTTCTTAAGATATTCAATACTCATATTAAATGATGGAAATAGTCAAACCTTCAGGAAAATACTTGTCCAGGTAATGATGGAATTATAATCAATATATTAAAAAAACAGGTAAAGTAATAGAAAATTTTACGACAAAGATATATACCAAATGATGTACCAGATGATTAGAAGAATGCAATATTAATATTTTAAAAAGGTGATAAAGAAGATAGTAGCAATTACAGACCTATCAGCCTTTTATCAGTTTTATAGTTGACCAAGATACTTACAATTTGTCTACAGAGAACATTGAATTTCAACCAACTAAAAGAACAAATTGGATTTACAAGTGGTTTTACTACAATAGAGAAGTTATAGAAAGGGCAAAAGAATATGAGTTTCCATTATGCTTTGGATTTGTAAATTATGAAAAGGCATTTGATTCTATAAGCATTTTTTCAGTGATTAAAACATTGGATCATCAAAGTATAGACCCAGGATATTATCATATTCTGAAGAATATTTAAAAAATACAACAGCAACAATTAGATTACATAATGATACTAGGAAGGTTAATATTGGGAAGAATGTAAGACAAGGTGACTCCATGTCTTCTAAAACTTTTTACAGCAATGCTGCAATCAGTAGTTTGTGGATTAAAATGGGAAGCTAAAGGAGTGAAAGTAAATGGGAGGATTATTTAAGTCATGTAGGTTTTGCAGATGATATAGTTGCTTTTGCAAATAATGCTTTAGAGTTTCAGGAAATTTTGCAGGAATTATCAGATGAAAGTAAGAAAGTAAGTCTAAAGGTAAGTGTTAAAAAGACTAAATTAATGTTCAATGGATTTTTTCAAAATATGAAAATAAAGATTGATTATGATGAGTTAGTTAAAAGAACTTAACAACTACAAATACCTTGGTCAGATTATTACTACAGATGGAAACATAATGGATTAAATTAATAATAGAATTAAACTTGGTTGGAGTGCTTTTGGTAGAAATAACTTAATACCAAAACGAAATATGCCTATGTGTTTGAAAAGGAAAGTTTATACTAAATATGTTTTACCAGTTCTTACTTATGGATCTGGGAGTTGGACACTTAATAGAAAAGCAATATAGATATTTCAGACCACTCAAAGAAGTATGGAGAGATGCAGGTCAGGAGTAACAAGAATAGATTGAAAATGCAATAAAATGGGTAAGAGAACAAACGGGTGTTATTGACATCATTGAAAGAATTAAAAGTCTGAAGTGGAGTTGGGATGAACATATTACTAGGAGAGATTATAATAGATGGACAATTGAAATCTTAAACTGGATTCCAAGAAATTGTAAAATACCCAGACAGAAACCACATGTGAGGTGGCTGAAATAAGAAAGTGTGCAAGGGTGATGTGGAGAAGAGAGGCTAGAGATCAGAGAAGATTAGATTGAGCCTGGAGAAACCTTCATCCTGAACTGGATTGATAATGGTTTACAATGATGATGATGATGATGAAGTAAAAAACTAATAGATATTATACGATTTAAAAATTAAAAAGAATATTTTTAGCATTTGAATAAATGTTGAACAGAGAAATATACAAAAATAAAATAATAAGTATTTTATTAATTTGGGCATAATAAAATTAGTTTTGGTTTATAAAGGATAGTAATAATTAGGGTATTATTAAAATAAAGCAAAAGGTATATATACACAGGCAGGAAGGAATACACATATAATTTATATTTTATATTTCAATTTAATGTTGTATAATATATTTTATATTACCTGGATTATTTTATTGTATTTGGTTTTGATTCCATTTTATCATATTTAATTTATTCCAGTTTTATTATACTTTGTTATATTATATTTTGTTATTTTTTCTTTATTTTTTAATTGTATTGTTTACATTTTTATTTGTTTTTTATTGTATTATTTAGATAATAATTTATTTTATTTGTCATGTCATAGCTCTGAGGAAGACTGCAGAACAGTCAAAACATTAGATTGTGGTGGAAATATATATTTTATTAATTTTTTTTTTTTGCTAAAAATGTTTGAAGTAAGGTGGACAAAATTGTATTTATATCATTTTTACTGATCTCTTGGAGTTATTTACAGCAACATTATAATAGAATTAAAATACTGACAGATTTTATATTAATTAGTGTAATAACTGATCACTTATATTACGTACTAATTTTTTTATATTAAAAGTACTAACCTACATTATCTGAAGTCATGAGTTCAATCATAACATGCTGTAGAAGCAGTCATTCCATTTTTTTCACATTGTCATCATTTTTACATAAATGGATGTCTACTCATTGGCTAGAAATAAGGTATTAGAATCATGTTCATTATCAGAATTGAAAATCATTGTATAGGAAAGATTGCCATTTAGTAAAGTTGTTGTAAAATTAAAATTAATAATATAAGTTATGTGTATGTTGATGTTTAAAAGTGTTCATGTGTGTGATTATAATATTTACAAGGAGTGTCCAATTTACCAGGTTCTTGTTGATCTCTTGGCTCTACATAACTTGGGGTAGCAGCTTTTGATTGGTTAAAAACTGTTGATGTTGAATTTTAAGGTGCTGATGACATAGCTAAATAGTAAATAAATGTTAATAAAGAGGGAGATATTTTATATTTAAATAATAATTGATTTACATATCAAATATATATAATTGAATTATTTCACATTTAAGAAGTGATTGTCGAATTTACTTTGCCAATTGCTCTAACATCTAAATGGTTTACGATATGGCATTCAGTATAAGAATGCTTATAATTTGATGCAATAAGTTCTGTTATGCTGGAAAGATTATATAATTATAACTCTTTTACAGATTTTTAGCTAAGCACTACTTTCAACCAGGCATGTCATATTCATTGCTATAAGATGCCTATCTTAGAGATACGAACCTAAGATATCTATATTAGTGTATGAATATGACTGGCAGAGTTGAAAGCAGTACTAATCTGTAAAGGAGTTATAATTATATAATCTTTCTGGCATAGTGGACTTCCCTATCTATTGAATTACAAACGAATAAGGAAAGAAATAAAAGATTGAGTTTCAATAAGAAGTTATTGAAGTATATATTATATGAATACTTATTTTACAATAAGAAATAAAATATAAACAGTGATATAAGTCATAAAAATAGCAGGAAAGGGGTATACTTTGCTAGATTTGGCATTCTATGTATACAGTTTACTTATGCATATAACTAATGTTCTCTGATAAAATAATTTTTACCAAACATTATTTTATTTATTACCCAGTTGTTTATTTATTTAATGCTTAAAATGAAATAAAATTACATTTTCATTTATTTTCACTTATTTTTTTTTTTTTTTAATATATTTTGTAAGGAACTATAATTTATTTGTTTAAATAATGGGTTAATCTCTTTATAGATCATATTCTATGGGTTGCATATTTATTTCATGTTTATTTTATCAAGAGTCACTTATGTTCTATGTGATCTAGCCAGGTATTATAAATAGTGGTTGTATAATGATCATCATCATATTAAAGAAATATTTTCACATCTTATATAAAAGTATATATACATAAAATATATGTGCCCATCTATTTCCTGATGTTGAATGTCAGGTCGCATCCTAATCTATTATATAAATGTAAGTAATTGAAATATGCATAGTCTGATCATTACAGTAATATTCAATATAAAGAAAATTAGATTTTTGCTAATAATTTCTTTTAAAATCAAATATGAAGACTTAGAACCAACAAAATTCTGAATCTTGGATGCAGATACTTAAATCCACAGCCACATCTGCATTACGAATTTAATTTAAAAATTATATTCTTTCTTTACAGCGTATTAGCATCACAATGTATTGGTGTTTGTGTAATGATGTGATGTAATGTGATGCACTATGGTTGTCCCTTCTCAGTGTCAGGAACCTCTCCCCCACTATGCCCTGAGAAACCTGTTAGCCACCTTATCTTACTTTATCTTGTTATCTTAAATTCACCCTATTCTGTTTGTTTGCAGATTTTGTATCATTTGACAGAAAAACTAAATTATACATTATTATTTTTAAAAAAACAACTCTAGTTGTCAAAATAGTCAAAATAAAAGTCATAGATCAATTCATAGATCACATGACCCTATCTCTTAAGCTTGTAAGTTATAAACAGTGAGGATTGCCAATTCCTCTACAAGCTTTATGATAAATGCTTAGCCAGAGCCAGCACTTAAAATATCATAGAAAACCTAATACAAACAATCTTTTTCAGTTTTGAATGCAATTTAGAAGCATAAGGCAATGATGTTCATTCCTTATTTATTTCCTTATGCTTAAATTTGACTTATTTATAAAATGACTTCAAATGTTTGTATAACAAACTTTTATTATAATCTACATTTACTAAATCTTTAAGACAATTCTCAACATCCTATTTTCTACCTGCCTCAAATTTACATAAATTAATGCCTAAAACATATTCAAATCTTGGAAGTTTATACTTCAAAGGAATACTTGACAAAGGGTATACAAATCCTCTTATATTCAAAGGTCTAAATCATGTTATAATCATATTAATTGCAATTTTTCGAATATATCTAAATATTTTAAACATTTTACATTTTCATACTCAATTGTCCACTGTAAACCTGAATTCTAATTTAAATTCATTTTCTGCTAACATTCTTGACCAATATACTAAAATATCATTGACTTATCTCCTATATACAGCATCACAATTTTTGTCCAACATTGGTTGCATAATACAATCTTCAATTCCTAATATCAACAAACTGACGATATTATCACTCACTGATACCCTCAGTCAACTCTTTTTCATTATAAAGAATTTATTTGAATAGTGTTGCTTAATATCCCAATTTATTCATTATTTATCTCCATTTACTCTCTTAATTTCCCATTTTAATACACCAAATGCTTCTTGCAAAACTGCATGGAGTAACTGTTGTATATCCTTCTCAACGTTAACTTCATAGTATCATTATGTAATCTAATTGTCACTTGCTATAAATATTCTTCTGCATATGATATACCTTGATGATCCAATGCTTTAATCACTGAAGAATTAAGTCATCTACATTTTCTAGATGATGTAATTGTTTTTGCAAATAATGCTTTAGAGCTTCAGGAAATACAAGAGTTGTCATATAAAAGTAAGAAAGTAAGACTATGTTAAAAAACTGAAGTTATATTATGTGGATAGAAAATAAATTAGTAATGATGAATTAGAAAAAGTTAACCACTGCAAATTCCTTGGTCAGATTACTACTACAAATGGAAACATAATGGATGAAATTAATCATAGAATTAAAATTGGTTGGAGTGCTTTTGATAGAAATAATTCAATATTAAAAGGAAATATGCCTACGTGTTCAAAAAAAATGATTTTTAATAGATGTGTTTTACCAGTTCTTACTTATGAATCTGAGACTTGGACAATTAACAGAAGAGCAATACAGTCTTTAGATTTCTCAATGAACTATGGAGAGATATATGTCAGGAGTAAGAAGATATCGAAAATGAAATACATGGGTGAAAGAACAAACAGGTGTTATTGACATCATTGACAAATTAAGAAATTGAAGTGGAGTTGAGCTGGATATATTATTAGAAGAAATGATAATAGATGGACAATTGAAATCTTAAAGTGGATTCTAAGAGACTATAAAAGACCTAGAAAGAGACCACATGTGAGATTGATGGATAAAATAAGGATGCTGAGATGAAGTGGAAAAAATAGGCTAGAGATCAGAAAAGATGGATTAAATTTAAAGAGATGATAGTTAAAATAATAATGATGATTCATTTCAATACATCAAAGATAAATTTATGGTTATGTTTATTTACTTTATATCTTAATAAAAGCTTTGTAATAATATATCTAGATTGGAAAAGCTTTGTTGATTTTTACAATTCATATACATCAAATATAGGCATAATATAATCCTGAGTATCTTACTGCAGTGGTAGAATATGAGCACAAGGTCTTCAAATTGACTTCATTGCTGGCATATACAGTTTTGAGAATTTCTAATGAACTCTCAAGCAATACGGGTATTCACTTATTTTAAGCCATAATACAATTATACAAATTTAAAAATAGTCTTAAAAGCACTTTAGACTGCTTTAGAAACATTGGTGGATGGATATAATTATGGGTCATAATGAAATGAGTCTGGCTTTATGTCTATTTTAACAAACCAGAGATTCAGGAAATGTGTGGCTCAGTCTGTAAACAGTAGCTATTCAGTTAATGAATATTTCTGTAGTATAATTTTCACTACACCACTTTCACCGCAAGGTAGTGACTGGTTTCTTATCCACTTTCAGCTCCTTGTGGAGGGGTCTAATCATAAACATATGACCAAAAACATGTGCAAAAGATGTATGACCTCCAAGATGCACATTTTATGCTGAGCCAGCACTCATCAGTTGTCCCAGATCTCATATCTTTATTATTGGTCAGTATATATAGATAGCTATTTATTACAGTTTAATTGGTAACGGTCAAACTTACTGCCCACACAACTTTGACACAAACCACTTAATGGAATAAGTATATTAATAATTTTTATTAGTCATTCATTAGACTAGAGATTATCCACTTAATGAATAATATTTCTGTAGTATAATTTTCACCACACCATTTTTACGCATGGTAGGGAGGGATTCGTCTCTGTTCGCATTTAACACCATGTGGAGGGGTCATCTTAATGGAAGAAGTATATTAATAATTTTTATTAGTCATTCATTAGACTAGAGATTATCCACTTAATGAATAATATTTCTGTAGTATAATTTTCACCACACCATTTTTACGCATGGTAGGGAGGGATTCGTCTCTGTTCGCATTTAACACCATGTGGAGGGGTCATATGTTTTACGATTACATCCCTCTACAAGGAATTAAAAGCGGATAGAAACCAATTTCTACCTTGTGTGAGAGTGGTGTTGTGAAAATTATACTACAGAAATATTCTTCATTAAGTGGATAATCTCTATTCCAGTGAATGATTAATAAAAATTATTAATAGCTATTCTGATTTTTATAATCATTCGTCCATTGACAGCATGCTTATATTTAAAAGAGTTTTTTTAGAATCTTTTTTTTAAATAAAAAATCAAAATGAAAGAGTTTTGCCAAATGATAATTTAGTAATTAAAGTGATAATGTTTTTTTTTTTTTTAATGGAAGAAGAAATCCGAATAGCGATTTACTGCTTAATGGTAAAAAATTGATTTTTTTTTCTGTTGAAACTCGTCTGAACATTTATTTCATAATATATGCCTTTTATTTCAAAACATTTATATAAAATATTTGATTTACTACATGCTGGCTTCAAGAAATGATTGATGACGAAAGGCTGTGTGTCTTTTTTATTATTTATTTAAATAGAATTGCATTCTGGGAAAACTTTTAAACAACTGTCTTTTTTAAAATTTAACTTTTGAAGTTTGAGATTATCTGATTTAGAGAAAAAAAATCTCTTTCCATTCATCAAGTTACTCTTTAACCTTAATGATCTCAATTATTGTTTTCAAAGAAGAGTTCAAACTATCCTAGTTTTTCTCTCCGAGTAATAATGCTAGTAATAAACAAAACCTTAGTTCATTTGCGAGGGGTGCAGCTGTAGGTCTTGTGTTCCAAAATTGCATCGTAGCAACAACAAAAAAGTTGTTTTTTTTTCCTTTTTTGTAAACATTTATTCTATACTTCTGCGATTTAGATTTAACCAGCAATTTGAAGATAGTCAAAGAAGTTTTTGTCATTTGTTGGTTGGCGGGGGGGGGGGGAGGTCGTTTTCCTGATAAAATAGAAATTGCGGCATTTAAACTAGGAATGTTATTCCCAATAATAAATAAAAAAAGATATTATTGTTAATTGCAGTGTGTATCTATGTAAGAATGCGAAGTTCTGAAAAGCAGTGAGGTTTTTATCTCGTAAGAGGTTTTGCTATCTTATAATCAAAGAATCGCGTGATCATTATTACTATTTTATTATTTCTCTTTCATTTATTTCTTGTGTATTATTTTATTATTTCTCTTTCATTTATTTCTTGTGTATTATTTTATTATTTCTCTTTCATTTATTTCTTGTGTATTATTTCTCTTTCATTTATTTCTTGTGTATTATTTTAGTGTTCTGTGGTCTACCGTGATAGTAAATTGGCTGACTTAAGAGATAACAGGTTCTGTAAAGCAGTTTTTTTTTTTAGTCTCTAAAAGATTTTGATGTATTATATTCGAAGAATCACGTGATTAATAGTATTTTAAGATTTATTTCCGTTTATTTCTTCTTGCAAATTATTTGAGAGCACTTTGTAATTTTGCACAATAAAATAATAGATTTGGGATTTATGGTTCCAGAATTGAAGTATGTGAGTGTGAAATTCTGAAAAGCATGGGGCGGGGGTATTCAAACGTTCACGTGTTCATTTATGATTTCCCTGATCATTTTTTATTACAAATTTAATGCCCCATGTGTTTTAGCAGAGTGGTAAAATGGCGGACCCGAGAACGAAAGATTCCTGATTTGGAGTGCAGATTGACAATTCTAGTGTTCAAGCGTATATGATATCCTGAAGGTCTAATCATTTGTTTATTTTAAATATATTAGTAAATAATAGAAACCTGTACAGTGGTTGATATTGGATGATAAATGTCCTATCATATGTTGTCCATGATTTTGTGAAAATATTAGATAATCTATTGGTAGTTATTGGAGTGAATATCAAATCAATGAAAATAACCAAGCTACTTTATTTGAGCCCACTCTTAAAGTTTATTACTCCAATTTCATTAATTTGATATTAATATATAAAGAATTATCCTGTCTCCCAAGCTTGGAGCCATTTTTTTTTACTTATACAGTTTCAGGGGCACGCAATAAATATAGTTGTATTTAATATTTGCAGTATTTTTTATTATTATTATTTTAAAAAAATAAAATTTTCTACAAAAATTAATTATATTTCCACTTTATTTATCATTATTTGTTTGTATTAAATCAACTTATTAATATAAAAATAAGAAACATAAAGTGTCATATCATACTCATTAATATAGACTTTTCATGAGGGCAGGATTCCGCACTTTTAGAAGTATTCCACTACATGCTATTCTGTCAAAGGAAGATATCAAAAACATTTATCATTTTGCCTAAATGGTAGTGTAAGACTTTGAATGTAAACAAACTACGATTGTTCGGTATTCAGAACATGTCGGCATTTATATGTTATATATAAAAAAAATTGAAATAAACCTTCTGAATGGAATTTATAGTTGATTTATTAATTTTTTAAAACTTAACTAATACACATTCAATAAATAAAATTGGAAAAAAAAGGCCATAAACAAATACTTGTATGCGACTGAAACTGTATAATTAAAAAAATGGCTACCAAGCTTGGAAGACAGGAATATCTATATCGCAATCCTTTGAAGTAAGCACTACTTCAAAAAAATCATGATAGGAGAGAGTTTACAAATTATCTTAAAGTTAGGAAACTAATAGAAGATTGGAAAAGTTTATAATAAAAGGAAATATTAAGAAGATTCACAAAACCCCTTCACCATTTATATTTTTGTAGAACAATCATTAATGTTGTTAGTCAGGTGACTTTTGGTTTTCATCCAACATCTCATTCCTGAGAATTGCCTGATTAAATGTGGGTTATCTTTTTTGAATACATAAAGATGTATAACATTTAAATACAAATTCTCAATGTCCAACAACTATGCATTGATTTTATGAAGGAAAACATAAATTCTTCAGTTTAATTAGTCAATACAGCAATTGCTAGATATCTGCTTCAAAGCTATTCATCATATTAAGATAACATTCAAAACTTGATTTTAAACTGAAATGAATCTCACAATAAAAAAAATATCTGTTGATTAGCTATTACATAAAAACTTCTTGTTGATAAAGAAAAAAAGTGGGAAAATACTATTTATTGTTAACCATTTAACAATTTGACATTTTTTATTATTCCACCTGGTGGATGTTCTTGAAAATGCTCAACCTTTCACTTTATAAAATCTTTATTTTCTTTTTAATTTAATTTTATGAAGTAATATCACATTTGATCTTTTTAATTATTTAAAAATGTAAATAGGAACAGATGTACCATAAACCTTATCAACTAAGTTAGCATAAACATTTTCAGAAAATGAACTTTTTTTTTTGTTTGTTTTTAATGTGAATGAACAAAAGTAGGTTTATGATTAATGTTAATATGAAGTATCATCAAGAAGGAAAGAATGCCTTAAAATAAATTTTTTCATTAGAGCACAATAGAGTCAAAGTGATTTATATTTGCCAACTATCTGTAAGATACTGATCTCTTCATTTTTTTTTCTCAATTAAAAAGTCGATAAAAACCGCATGGCTGAATTTACAAAATTATAAAATATTCTAAACTAATATGAGTTACAATTGGTAAATGAGCATTCTAAAGCCATAAAACTATTTTACTTTTTCTGAAGAAAATCCCTAACACTTGTAAATGAACATAAGAATGATTAAGTTAAAATAAGCATCTCGCACTCTACTGCCATCTTTAGAAAAACTATTGAATTAATGATTATTAGATATAACTTTTAATTTCCTATCCCCAAACCAGATTCTAGCTTTTGCTTTTGTCAAAGAGGCTTTGGATTCATTGATAAAGCTAAAAGTCAGAAATTGATTATGATGTGGGGATTTAAATGAACTGTCTGGAAATCACTGATTACTCAAGCTTACTATAGATGGTACTAATTGTTATAACATCACATATAATGGTAAGGAATGTGATAAAAGAATAGATTTATTAATAAAGAATATGGAGTTAGAGAGATGGAGAACTAGTATGGAGAGTAAAAAGAGTTTAAATATATATAGAAGTAAACAGAATATTAGGTGTGAGTTAATATATGATAATAGTAAGAAAAGTATTTTGCTCAATTGGGATCTTTAGCAACAAGAGAGTATACATGTAAATGGAAAAATATGGGTGATTTAGTCTGTAAATTGTGTAAGGAAGGAATAGAAAATATTAGACATCTGTTAATTGAATGTAAATGCTTGAAAGCAGAAAGAGTATATATAATGAAGTTATGGAAGAATAAATATGAAAAAAGTGGTTTTGCAGAAAGTGGATTGTTGGTTTTTATGCTGGGTTTTGTAACAGATAAGGGGGATTTAGATATAAAGGTCATAGAATTGACAAAGATTATATTGTGGAAATGGGGATGGAGCAGAATATGGGAAAGCTTAAGAGTGGGGAATGGAAAATAAAGTGGCTAACACATATCTCTGGGTATAATTGCTGAGAGATTCCTGACTCTGTTTAAGGAGAAGCCACAGTACATCACATCAATAAAATTAGATACATTGGATTTTCTTTACTCTTTAGATGTTTTTTCAATTAAAGGTTGAAAAACCAGCAGTATTCTTAGTCTCTTCAACCATGAATATTTTTCTGATAATCATGTTTATTATTTAGGGCATCAGTTTACAAGTTCATTACCCTCATTTTTACTATTTTCTCCATTGATTCTGTCTTCAAGATTAAATTAAGAGATTGTGTATTTTTCACTTCTAAGGACGTAACGACAAGTTGTGACTTTCCTTTCGTATAGGAATTGTCTTTTGTTTATGGCATCTGCAATTAAATGTTTTGGTCTATTTTATTATTATTTGCTATAGTGCACAATACATTTGAATATGTGTGCGTCTCTTTAGATATAGCTTATTAATCTTAAAATATTGGCGAACAGAACGAATTCAGAATTGTGTGTTATGTGTGAAGGGGGTGGGGTGGAAAAACCAATTTAAATATAATTTTAAGTAAGAAGTATTAATTGAAATTAACATCGGATTAGATTCTAAAGATAGAGAAGAGCATTAAGTGTGGTATTACTACAACTTGATTTATATATGTTACACTTTCTGCATTCAAAATTTTGACATCATCCACTTCAAAAAAATTATTAAGCTAGAGAATACTGTATCACTCTCAACCAAATACAACTTTTAAAAGTTAAAAATTAATAAATCTGGTTTTTAATTAAGCATAAACAGATAGAATAACCTCAACCTCACCTCATCTCTCTTTTTCTGTGTTATCTTTCCACACATTCTCAATACTAAAGACATTTGACAAGATAAAAAATGTCCAAGGTGCATTTTATGCTAAAATCAATACTCTTCAGATGGTCCAGATTACAATCACTTATACATGTCTTCCTTGTTTGTTCAGTTTAACATCAAATTATTACAATTTGACTTAGGTCTCAAACTTTCTATACTCATAACTTTGACATCGTCCACTTCAGGTAAATTCATTAATGATCATCACTAATGGTATATTGAGCTAGAGATTATCATATCATTCCTATTCCAATTCTAAACTTTAAACCTTTGTTAAAGATTAATATATCTGATCTGTTAATTTTTGATGTCTTTATCCATATATTTCAAAAATGGGTGGTGGATTGAAAGTTTTAAGTGAATCTAATAATAATTATAGTATTGATGCTTAGATTGGAGAATGAGTTCAGTGTGGCGACGGAAAAGCGTGAAATTATTGGGTTGGAATTTTGCCATGAGACTAAGATTTTTGGTAGAATGGTTTTTTTTAGCATTTCTAATTATATGCAATCTTTCTTTGCCAAATATCAGATATAAACAGGTAGAACCTAGAAGAATGTAAGAAATGTAAAGAAAACTTGATCCCTTGTAAAGAAATATTGATAAGCTCTCCAACGGTAAAAAATCAAATCTAGAAAATGTTTCTCTCTCTTAGAAAACAGCTTTAAACTAAAATAAAAAATGTAGGGATAAGAAATCATAGTCCTATTAAAAGGTTCAGATTCAAAGTGAAAAAAACTGCTATATAGTCAGAGGATGGGAATGAAAAGCTATTAATAAACTCTCTATGAGAATGTAATTTATATCCAGATAATGGAAGACCTCTCAGGTAAATGTTCTTTTTTATATAGAGAAAATAGTAAAAGACTGGAGAACTAGCCCATGGTAGACATTTGTAGGTTATTTCTAAATGAGAGTTATTATAATATGTGAAAAAATTACAGATACGGTGGTGATATTTCATTTATAGAGTAAAGCAAAAACAAACCTAAGATTGATTATAATAAAATACAGCATATTATCAATAAATATATAGGATTAATAATTAGTTAAATTGTTAGGATTAATAATAATTTTTATTTACATTTTTTTTCTCTCACTTCTAAGGAAACATTCCTCCAACGTTTTAACAAATTTTTCTTGATTATTTTATATAAAAAAAATTTAAATCAGATTTGTAAAATAATTATTTTGCATTTATTAAAGCCATAATTAACATAAGAACTGTGTAAATATTAAAATTCACACACAGAGAGAGAAAATTAGACACTTCCCTGGTTTGTAATTATAGTTGCGTTTTATTATTAATTGTGTTTTAAATACATTTTGACATGGCCTTGCTAGATTTTTCCTCTGCCCCCAAAGTATTGATTTCCAGGGTAATAAACCTGGAGGATTTGGAAAATAACTCCACAAATGGATTTAGCCAGTAATAAAACGTGGATTAGATAGGTATTAAGGCTTGTTTGGTGAGTAATTAAACAAGAAGGTTAAATGGGAATTTTAAGTTGAGGGAGGGGTTTCTCTTCGGCTAGAGAATAATAAAATATTTAAAAATGACCTAGTTGAAGAGAAACCGCTGATAGCTACAAAAACTAATTAGATTTTGAAACGAATCGTTGAGTGATTTACACAACAGCTGAACAAAAACAATAATAATAGTTATAAATTGTGATTTACTGTTCGACCCACCTTTGACTTTTTTCAGTGATCCATAAATCACCTAAGAAAAAATCGGTTCTGTGTGTAATTTATATTTTTTTTAGTACAGTACTGGAATGCTCATTCACAGATTTCACAGATTAGAAAATTATTAATCTTATTAGTGAGGATTAAATATTAAAAGCTTGAAGATTAATGACAGTTATAGAAAATAGTATGTATGGTATAGGGTTGTCATTCGGTCTGGATAAAAAATCTATAGAAACAAACACATCTATACCCCATCCCCTCATTCTCTGAACTTATGTAATCTATTTTGTAAAATGAACCAAGATAATCAAAGATTCAAAAATCGACACTTGATTAAAAAAATTGTATCATCCGTATATATTTATTATAAACTTCATTGTTAAACTAGAAATAAATATAAAATAGGAAGTTAGAGATATATCACAAATTAATAGCAATTTCTTTTCTATGTAAATAACGAAATCATTTGTAGGTGGCGCACCGATGTAATGACGCAGTGATGTGTGAAAAAGGTAATTGCGGTATGCAAAAGATTTGGATAAATAATTTATCAGTATATTTGTACAAAAGATGGTATGATTGTGTTAGGAGGATTGTTGAGTGTTATAGTGGTAAGGAATGGGATAAAAGAATAGATTTATTAATAAAAAATAGGGAATTAGAGAGAAAGTAAATTAGTATGGAGAGTAAAAAGAGTTTAAATATATATAGATATAAACAGAATACTAGGTGCGAGTTGATATATATAATAGTAATGAAAGTAGTTTATTGTTTAAGGCTCCAACAGGATCTTTAGCAACAAGAGAATATACATGTAAATGGAAAAATATGGGTGATTTAGTCTATAAATTATGTAAGGAAGGAATAGAAAATATTAGGCATCTGTTAATTGAATGTAAATGCTTGAAACAGAAAGGGCACATATAATGAAGTTATGGAAGAATAAATATGAAAAAAGTGATTATACAGAAAGTGGATTATTGGTTTTTATGCTGGGTTTGGAAAAAGATAAGGGGGATTTAGATATAAAGGCCATAGAGTTGACAAAGATTATGTTGTGGAAATGGGATGGAGCAGAATATGGGAAAACTTAGACTGGGGGATATAAAATTAAGTAGCTAACAGGTTTTTCTGGGCATAATTGCTGAGAGATTTTTGACTTCGTTTAAAAAGAAGCTACAGTACATCACATCACATCACATGAACAACACTTTTAAAGAGCATGGAATAAACCAAAGTTTATGATTTATATATTATTAACCCCAATAGTCAGGTTTAGTTTAACAGTTGATTATTAATAGTAAAACAAGTAAAAAACGTCATTTTCCAATATGTTTTCTTTATATTTATTGATAAACTAAGATATTTGACAGATTCCAAATCTTGACGATCCAAAAGACCCTGGATTTCTGGCTACCTTTGTATGATAGAAAATTCCAGGAGGCTTTGAGATCTGGACACATTTGTGGATGATTTTAAGAAAAGGGGAGAGTTAAAATTTTTGATTGTCTAATTCATGCAATCTATTATATTTTAGTGTGGAGGCTTGATTAACTTAACTATGCAATGAAGAAAATAAAGACTGTTGATCTAGACTAGTAAACCCTGGTGATTTAATGCAAGGGCAAAATGGAGCAAGACCACCATCTCTATCACTGCTCTTCTTACGAATTCCTGCACTATATACTATTCCATTAAATAAAATATTTTTTTAATATGAGAATGCTTTTATATATGGAAATTGAATGGAAATTTAAGAAAATTTTTAATATCAAGCTAGAATTAGACTTCAAGATGGTTAGACACCTTCTCACCCCCCCCCACTCCACCCACTCACCCCCAGTTCTGAAAAGAGTGAGGGGGATATCCCTGAATTGTAAATCAGAAAGAGAAGAATGTATGAAAAAGAAAGAAAACAAGAAAAGAGGAAGATACTGCCAAGTAAATATATTAATGAAGAGTAATTGACCTGTGCAATGGATAAAAGATAATGTTGATACTTCTTACCTTTTGGAACTGACTGTCATCTTTCTCTGATGAGTTTTAACTGTCCATGATAATGCCCAGAATTGTTCCAAATTAATCCCCTCTAAAATATTTTTCATTAAACTATTTTCTCTTCTTAATATATGTCCAATCCAGTTTCCCTTTCTATCTCTACTTTCCTCAATCAATCTTTTTGTTTTTTCATTTACTCTTTCCAAAACTTAATTTGACACTTTATTCACTCAACTAATTTCCTCCATCCTTCTTCATGACTAGATCTCATAAGCCTCCAATCTGTTCCTAATTTTTTTTACTCATTATCCACGTTTCACAACCATACAATAGTACATTTAACACACGACATTTTCATTAATCTTTAATTCCCTCTTCAAAAATGCATAAAATATTTTTTTCTCGTAATAATGATCTCCTTTTCTTCTTCCATTCTCATTCAATCCACTGCCCAAATATCTAAATCCATTTACTTGTTGAACCATAATATGATGAAAAGACATACATTGCACATATTCTAATTTAACTCTATATAAACATTTTTAGATATATTTAAAATAACTTCGTTTATGTATATATATTTCAAACGTCTGCTCCATCACACGTTCCTTAATATATATAAATAAAATCATAGGCAAAAGATCAATGAATACTTTTGATATATATAAATAAATAAATGAAAATTATGTTTTAGGTTCATTTTAATAAATCAATACTAATATATTGTAAATACTGAACTTTAAAGTTTGAAGATCTGCTATCTTAATTAATGCGGCGTGATTCGAACTCAGATTAAAACTGGGCACCGATTGTATATATGTGTGAGATGGTAATCTGGACCAACTGATGAGTGCTGGTTTAGCACGAAATACGTTTATTGGTGATTATTTATCTTTTCAACATGTGTGTTATCAGATGGGTCAGCAATATAAGATGCACTAAGAGTAGTGGGTCGTGTGAAAATCTGAGTTCGAATCCCGCATAATAAATTGAACGCTGGTTATATAAATGTGTGGGAGATAATGATCTGGACCAACTGATGAGCGCTGGTGCAGCACGAAATACATATAATGGAGATCATTTATCTTATTCACATGTGTGTAATCATGGGTATTAGTTATATAAGATGAAGAGGATAGCTGAAGGAAGCTTAAAAGTCTGTGCTCAAATCCCTTTTAATTAAGTTAATTTTCTAATTATTTTTTTTCTAATTATCGTTTTTGATTTTTTAGAATGGATTTTTAGTTATTCTTAAAAAGGAATTTAACTCTTTTCGCTATATAGCAATTCGATCAATTTTTAATTTAAGATTTGCAAAAAATCGAAGTTAGAAATTTAAATGCAAACTGGATCTCTCTGTGTGTGAGCATGCCTTTAGTCGTTTTTACCTCTTTCCAAATATTATAAATGTTTATTGAAAGTTGAAGGGAAGATTATTCTTTCTGTTCGAGTACCTTGCTGAGAATTTTCAAATTTCTTGACAATGTGTACGCACGCATCTTGCTTACTTAACTTATTTTGTTTGCTGGAGGATATGCAAACATCAAACTTAATGTTTAATTTATGTTGGAATCATTTATTATTTTATCTGCAACTTTTGAAAGAAAGTCATCTTGGGATTATAGTTTTTTATATATATTTATCTTGGGATTATAGTTGTTGCCTTTTTTCGTCGCACAAGAAAAGGGCAGTTTATTTATTTGCCGCACTGACTCATATTTTTATGTAATAACTCGAAAAAATTGCGACTGAAAGCTGAACTAATAAAAACATTTCTAACATGACTAAATAAGCAAAAAAAAAAAAAAATTATTAAAGTATGACATTTAAGTTTAAAGTTTATAGCTAGGTTAGAATAACACGATAATCTTTAGCCTATTAAATAATTAGTAATAATTATTAATGTATTTATCAGAAGTGACTGGGGTTGAAGTTGTGAATGCCGATAGTTTGACATTTGTAAATCAAATTATAATGCCATCTATTTATTAATGCACTAGATGTGTTCTCAAACATTTCTTTACTATGGGAAGATTTGATTCTATACTTAATATTTCATCAAATAAATATAACTTTTTAAAACTATGCTTCCCGTGATTAAAGCAGCCTCGTGCAGTTCTATACCCGTCTGTCACATCTTGCCGTACCTCATGTAGTTCTACATACGTCTGCCACATCTTCCTGTACCTCATGTAGTTCTATATCTGTCTGCCGTTTATGAAAGTACTCATTGGTCCAGGGCATCGTGCTGTACTTATGATCTAGTTTTCAATCCAGGGCAAGTAAACGGTTTTTTTTTTTTTTTTTTTTGGAAAATATCTGGCTCACAACTGATCCAATTAATCTGCCACTTCATTTTGGTCAGTGAACAGGTATCTAATTATTCTTAACTAGCAGTTAAAAGAATAAAAAAACATTCACAGCCTAGTGAATACTGCCTATGGGGGTGCATTTTTACCATACAGTGGGCTATAGTCCAGGACATTTTGCCATACCTGTGATCTGCTTTCAATCTAGGCTATATAAACAATTTCTTTTTTGAAAAAAATATCTGGCACACAACTGACACAGCCAATCTTCTACTTAATTTTGGTCAGTAAATGGGCATCTAATTATTCTTAACTAGCAGTTAAAAGAAAAATAGAAAACCACTCGCAGCCTGGTGAAGATTGTCTATGAGGATGCATTTTTACTCTACAGTGAGTTATTTAAAAGCTGATTTATTTATTTTTACTTACCTTACCATTAAATTAACTCTAAAATTATAGTAATCGTTATTGATAAAATTTAAGATTTGCTTCTCATATTTTCTTTTTTATTGAATACTCTGGCATTCATTTCATTGCTGGGGGTAGTAAGAAGTTCCAACACTGCAAATAGTGGACTGTGCCGTGATCCATGCTTTGAGTTCCAGAATCCACCACTCTATCATGTCATTAAATCATGCAGAGTAGAAGGATAAGAGTTATTAATCAGATCAATTTTGCTAGCAATCACAAACTCAAAAAGTTCTTAATAAGATTTAGAGAAAAATAAATAGATGACAATCTGTGTCCTTCCATTGTTTCTTCATAAATTTCATCAGTAGCAGTCATTCTCAGATGAGTATAGCTAGTCCAAGTCCAAGAATTACTTCTGTATGGTTTAGTGAAGCAGTTGATTGAGGAACTGTTGAATTCATTATTAACAATTCCATCTCTCAACATGCTCAAACTTTTTGTGTACTCCAGAGCAATGAAACCATTCAATTATATAACTACAAGAATATTTATTTTTATAAGCGCAGACGGTATTGAAATTAAACTGAGAGAGTGCAAATCTCTCAAGCGCTTATGACTATCACCAGCCAATCAGATCAAGCACTGAGACAGAGAATTTCGCAAGAAAAAGGTGGTTCCACTTTCTTCTTTACTTGTCTTTCTATATATCCAAGCCAGTCTAAAGTACTTAAATCTGAAAGCGCGAATCTTAAATATCTTCACACTCAACACACTGAGTTCAAATTACAAACATACAGTGTGAAATCTTTTGATTTACTACGCAGTAGTTTATCGATGTTATAACTTGCAGCGACATATGTAAATAATATTTATTTTTATAAAGCACAGACAGTATTGAATCTTACATATCTTCACACACAACACACTGAGTTCAAATTACAAACATACTATCACCAGCCAATCAGATTTAAGTACTTTAGACTGGCTTGGATATATAGAAAGACAAGTAAAGAAGAAGGTGGAACCATCTTTTTCTTGTGAAATTCTCTGTCTCAGTGCTTGATCTGATTGGCTGGTGATAGTCATAAGCGCTTGAGAGATTTGCACTCTCTCAGTTTAATAACTACAAGAAAAAAGTGGAAAGTTAGAATAATAATAATACATTAAAGATGATTTTTTGTGAGCCATCAATCATTAATGCATCCATATATAAAATGGGCTAATCCTATTCTGTTTATTTGCAGTACTCTTTTCAGGTCTTTTTTATTTATTAAAAATTAGCTTTGACATAGTCTCTAGCTATAATTCTTCATTGTGCTCCATATTCAGCCATATCTTCTCAATAAAGGCACTTCTTTAGACTGTCTTTGGGATGACTTTTATAACGTTAATGGAATCTGCCTCTTTTCCAAAAAGTCATGCTAAAGTCCAGACCTAAGATCCTTGTTTTAGGAAGTTTGGTATTGTTCATTCTTTTCGCATATTCAATTCAGTAAAGCGATATCTAATCGAATAATCTTTAATATAAAGATATTGTTTGCTCTTGCGCCCTTGTTATTGTTTAGAATTTTGCCAATATCTCCTTAAATTTTTTTAAATGTTTTTACGTTATGTTGTTTGAGGACCAAATATCACTTCATCACAAAAAAATTTAGTAAAGTAGCAGCTTTAAATACAAATATTTGAACAGTAATATTTATATCACTGTGATGCAACTTGTTGAACACTGCAAAAGCATGGTGGAGTCTTTTATGCCTTAATATACAAGATCACCCTTTTATTTCCAAAGTGACTGAGATGTTTAAATTGGTTCATTTATTTTTATGTTGACAACCAACTCATCTAAAAGTTGATTTTTTTTCACCACTGTCTACAAAGGGCTTTGGATTAATGTTGTATGTGTAGTTAAGCACAGTGGCAGGGTATTAGACCCTGAATTGTAAGGACCTGAGATTGATTCCAAGGCTGGCACTTTCAGTGCCACTCAGATAGCTTATAAACTCTCAAGAAATAAAACTATTTAATTATTTTTTAGTTTATCTTACTAATTAGTATATTATGTTCTCTATGTTCCTTTATTGATTAATGAAATAATATCACGTATTTGCAAAGTGTTGTTTTTAAGGCATATAATTCTAGAATTGTTTTTAAATTTATCTCAGAATGGAGATTCGTTTTCATCCTACAAACCTTTTCAATAAAACAAATCTAATATTAGTGCTCTTGTACGTATTTTTCCTACTAATATTTCTATATATACTCACTGTCTTAACTTAGGATGGAATTATTTCTGCTAATCTGTAGTTTAGCTATTCGATTATAAATATTTTCAAAAGATTAGCCCTGATTATATCGGTTATCTTTAATTCTGTTAACAATATATTTATATGGTTTAACAGTCTTCATGTACACCTATTATCTTAATTAGTGACGGGATTACACCTGCTAATTCACAGTTTAGCTTCTGGATTATAAATATTTTTAAAAGATTTACCCTAATTATATTTTTTATCTTTAATTCTGATTACAATATATTTATATGGTTTTACTATCTTCATATATACTCATTATCTTAACTAGTAATAAGATTGCATCTGCTAATCCGCAATTTAGTCCACCCTAATTATATTAATTATTTTCACATATAGTCGTTATCTTAATCATCATATACATTCATTATCTTATCTAGCGGTTGTATTGCTTCTGCTAATCTACAATTTATTTTCAGCTTAATTATATTAGTTATTTTTATTTCTGTTTGCACAAATTAAACAAATTGCACTCGTTTTTTGTACGTTTAAAAAACAATCAAAAACAAAAACGGATGACCCTTAATCCTCTCTCTTTTTTTTTCATATGACAAATGCGTTGACCGGGAAGCGAACTCGGGCCAGCTGCTAACCACTAGGCCACCAACACTTGACAAGTTAAAAACCAACTTTTGGTTAAAACCAAATAATTTTAAGTATTTATAGATGTTAGATGCCTTTATATACTTGGGGGGAAAAATACTCTTAAAATATTTGATTTCTTTTTTTATATATATTTATAAATGTCTGTGTATGTCCTGAAACACGCACGCACAAGATTGTACTCTAAATGAGTATATATTTGCGCACAGACACAACTAATATATTTGTGTTTGTAGATTTTTTATTTTGAAATGAGAGAAAATTACTTTTTATAAATAAATATTCTTTTGATAAAAAATATCAATAAAATTTTTATTAATTTTTTTTAAAGGAATTTAATTTCAGAAATATCTTTGATGAATTATAAGCCAAACAGAAATTAATCAGTATAACAGAAACTGCTTCTAGACCCAATTTCGTTTTTTTTTCTTTTCGACCTGATGTTAGCTATAGTAAAGATCGTAATCAACCTAACTTTTGTAAAGTTTTTGATAATCATTTTATATATGGGCAGACTGACGGGGAGGTCCAATTTTAAACATTTTTTAGCTATATAGGTAAGGCTTGGTAGAATATTAGATGAATAAAATTTATTGTATACTTAGTTGTTTTTATTATAGAATGGAAAGCAATCAAAATACAGTATAATCTTAACAAGAGCAGGACAACAGCTGAAATCCACATTTTAATATAAAATCGCATCCACATAATCCTAATATAAGTAAGCAAATAAAAAATATTTTTAACAGAAATTGTTTCATATTCACTTATTTTACTGACTACAAGATGATTTAGTAAAGATGTAAAATTATATATTTATTAAGAATAAAAAATCAAACTGTAAAATATGTAAAAATCTCATATTTGGAATTCTAAGGAATCAAGATGTCATCTTCACTTTTATCTATAATTGATTCGTTGCAGGGTGATCTCTTCAAGTTCTAACCAGTTTCCTTAATCTGTAGCTTCTCTTCTCCACATCACACCAACATTTTTTTCTCATCCGTCCATCTTCCATGTGGTCTCTTTTTAGGTCTTTTACAATCCCTTGGATCCCAATATAAAATGTCACATGTCCAATTATTATATCTTTCCAGCAATATGTCCAGCTCAAGCTCCATTTCAGTCTCTTAATTTTTCAATGATGTCAGTCTCACATATGTGGGTTTTGTTTTTATTTCTTCTTATTATTACTAACATATCTCCATACTTGATTCTGAAGTGTCTATTATTTTTCTATCAACTGTCCAAGTTTCAGATCCATAAGAAAGAATTAGTAAAACACATTTATTAAAAAATCTTCTTTTCGAACATATAGGCATATTTCCTTTTAAGCTATTTCTATCAAAAGCATTCCATCCAAGTTTAATTCTATGATTAATTTCATCCGATATGTTTTCGTCTGCATTAATAATTTAACAAAGTTATTTGTAATTATTAATTTTTAATTCATGATTACAAATTTTAATTTTTTCTTCTGACAAAATTCATTGGACATTTCATTAGTCTTTTTTTTATTAACGTTAAGCATAAATATATTTATTAATGAAAATATATTTACACCTAACATTAATAAATTATAAATAAATCGCGTTATTATTGCCTTTTAATTATGCTTCTTAGTTTGTAAAATGTGTTAAGATTTTATCCAAGTTTAAATTTCACATTTATTTGTCGTAATCGTGTACTAAGTTTTATAAGCTTCCTATTTGAAGAAGTTCTTTCTCCTGGTGGCAGGCATTAGAAGTATTCAAAAAAAAAAAAAAAACTTGAAGCCCAATACATAAATTTGAAAATGCAGTAGACTTGTAGTTATAAGTAAGGTATTCCAATTAATTTCAAGGGGTTTTGAATTTCTTTTAATACAATTGGCTTAAGTACCTATTTTCTCACAAAGCATGTAACCATCTATATCAACCAGTTTTATGATTTTCACTTGTACCGTTCTCCCCATGTTGATATATGACAATGCCATTTCTGATCTGCCACATATTTTCTTGTAGTATCTTTGAGCGAATTTTGAATTGCATAAAATTCAAATAAGTTTTGACTATTTTTCTACTGTTCAAATTGAGGGTCATGTGTTTGCAATACTTATTCATCACTTGGTCAAACTATTGCACTTCTGAAATCATTTTATTTAGTGACCACAGCATCATCTGCCAATTACCTTTTTTTTTTTGCTTAAATATAGACTCAGTATTTGGATTTTTGACGAGTTTATTGGCATCAACTAAGGCTTCATCAAAACTATTCCTGTATGGTGTTAATTACTTTTAAAGCTCTCAAAATGGAAAAAATTCCATTAGCAGCATCCATATTATAACTCTGATATTTCTTATTTAAAAAAAAAAAATTATTTGGAAATTTTTAACAACTATCAGAAAAAAATAGAGAATTTAAAACTTATAATTTATTTGACTAATGATTCAGCATTGGGTTTTGTTTGAACATCATTCCACTAATTTTTCTAATATAATAACATGGCTGCACATACTCATTTTCTTTGGATTTCATGCGTTCTTGTATTTTGTCAAGTTGGGAAAAAAAAGTTTATGCTAAATGAAGTAAAGAAAAAAAGAAAAGTACAATTCCTGAATATTGCTATATATATAATATGTGTCTGCATGTGTGTACTATTTTTATAAGAAGCAAAGCGGTGAAAGATATGTTGACATTAATTACAGTTTCAATTTTCATCCTTTTTTATATCTGTGATCATCTAATTTTATTTTTAAATTGTTTTTATAATTTAGTTTTTTAAAATATTTGTCAGAGTATGGACTTAATTTATGAATGAATTTTACTTTATTTTCGATAATTATTTGTAAAATTTCTTCCTCTTTTAATAACATTAATTATTTTCCATCAAAATCTACTGACAATTTGATGCAGAAATTCAAATTTTAGTTTGGTTTTTAAACTCTTTATTCTACAATAGAATTCAATAAATTCAACGTTGTTTATTAAAAATCAAAATTTACAAATAAAAAATATTCCAAATTTTTTTTATCTGAACCTTCCAAATATTAAAAATATAATAATAACATGAACTACATTGAATCTTAATGATAATAATGATTTTTTATTCCCCCCTCAAAGTCAATTAACAAAATCTTTGTTCTTTGAATTTTGATCTCAGAATTTGAACAAATAATTATAAAATAATCACGAATTTACCCAATAGTGTTCTAAAATTAAAAATTGTATTTAAAATTATAAAATTATCACCAAGAATGGGTACAGCTGAATTTCGACAGCTTGTAAATATACATGTGCAGTCATTTTTTTTAGCGTATTAAAGCATTTGTTTAAAGTAAATGTTTAAAAATAAAATTTTCAGAAAAATATAAACTTAAACATGAAAAGATTTATTTTTTATTGATTCTTATGGAAATGTTTTATAGAATTAATTATAAATATTTAAATAAAATCCAGAAAACTGTTATTTCTTTACAGTCTGATCAGATCAATGACAAAAGCATGGTCTAAGTTTGTTTACACCTTTAAGATTCAAAGAATGGATCAATCAGAAATGGGAAATAAACAGTGGCATTTTTTTAAGTTTGCTTCATTAACTACTGGCACAATTAATGGCTTAGTATTTATATTAATTCATGTTTTCACAACAAATTGCATTTCAAGTATAATGGTAGGGGATGTTGATGAAGTATAATAGTCTTACTGCATCTGCCGACAGAGCGCCACTAGGCTACTTTGAACCTAGAAAATTTATAAAGTCGACAGATACGTGCTGTTAAGACCGCGAGCGCCAGCCCTAGTCACTAGCTCAAGTAGACACAGAAACTTATATATTTATTAAAATATATTTTTAATAATAAAGAATAAAAAAAGCAATCGCTGTCAGTATTAATAACACAAAAAAGATTTTATTTACGTATATATATATATGTGACGACACAAACTTTAAAATTATTATATAAGAAAAATTATATTTTATGTTTCATTAGTTATTATTTTATTTGTTTTTAACTCTAATTTTTAATCTTAGAAATGTTGAGTATAAATGAGCTACCTAGACGCACTCACAAATTTTCAAATCACTTGACTCCAGACTAAAAATCTGCAGCCACACCAATACTCGCTTCCAGATATATATCAGCAACCAATGCAATGTGAACATGTTAGCATAGAATCATGCCGACAGGAATGTGCATCTGAAACAGCGTGATATTATTGGAGAAAACATGGCCTTCATCCTGCAGGAATGTGCATCTGTCAGGCGAAGGAAACATGCATATAAACTAATAAAAAGAAACGCTATGTATGGATGGGAGAGCGGTCTTATCTTGCTGACTTATCTTCTCAATCCATAGAACTGGAATGGGTCAATGGTGCAGGAAATACATCTGCGATCCATTTCAATGATATGACTACCTCTTTCGGGTCATGCATTCAGTTGGACTCATCGCCGTAGGTGCTAACACACTTCACATTACATTGATATAAACATCCATATATCTCTCCACCAGCATTGACACTACTACAAACAAATAGTCCGAAATCAAATCCCCTTTAAAACTAACATATATTTAAACCAGTCTAGCAGCCATCTACACTCAACTAACATTTAAATCATTTTATTAATTTATTTCGTTAAAAAAATCTTTAGTTTATGATTTAAAATCATTTTAAAAGGACACATTATATTTAACTTATTTTTTTTTTTTCACAAATACTATTTTAACCTATTTTTAAAATTTAATAATGCACAAATAACGATATACGTTTCTATTTTTAAATTTAAGTTTGCAATCGCAAACCCCTACCTATTACAAACAGATATTAATTAAACATGAATAAACAAAAATAAAATACAATACATTTTTTTTTTTTTTTTTTAAAGATTATGTTGAAAACTTTAGCTAAGAGTTTAAAATCACAAAGTTTATAGAAAGATAAAAGTTCAGGTTTCCTCAGAAAGAAAGTCTATAGTTCATTTTAAAGATACATAAAGTTTGAAGATTTTAAACTTAAGAGAGTTTATGTTTCATTTATAAATTTATACTTTCCTTTGTTCATGCTCGTTCCTTTGCGAGGAAGATCCAAATTTATACAAGATCCATTTCTTGTGGGCGATGACGATTTATGAAGATGCATTTACGATGTTTTCTGAAAATGGTACCAGTGGTTTGATCCTGGGATCCGTGGAGATGAAAGCTGCCTTCATCCGGCCACACCGAAGGAAGCCCGTTGACGCTGACTACATTCTTAGTGATGGTGATAATAGCTTTTTAAAAATTTTCTGCTTTCAACAAAGACAATTGAATTTAAAGTTTTAATTTTCTGATTCTCTCCAACTCCCTAATTATTTCGTTTGGATTTCTTTTTATAGTACTCTGGTACCTTATCTCTGGAATGCAGGATTCATCGAACATATTCCATATCTCTATTTTATTGGTTAATTCAGTTTGTGGCCAAGTAGATTTTGGGTTTATGGCTAAGTAACTTTTTCCACTGAGGTCTGTGTCTCTATCTCTGGGCGGGAACTCTTATCTATTTCATAATCATTTCTTTAATTGTGATTTTGCCTTAAGGATCTGTTTGTAATTTTTTTATAATTAAAAAAAATCTTCGCTATTATTAAAAATGTTTTTATTTTATACTTTATTTAAAGATTAGAATCTTTGTTTCGATTCTATAATTTTTTTAAAGCTTATTTTAATATTTAAATCAAACATAATAAATTAATAATTCGTTATTTGTGCATTTTGAAAGTTTGTGCATTTAATTCAGTATTAGGTATTAGGTATTTACAAAAAAAGTTAGTATTAAAATTTAAATGTAACGCATATATATATCCCGTTACACAAGGAAAAAAATAATATCAAAAATGATTGAAAGAGAATGATTTTGAAAAACTGCATTCAGCACCACCACATTATAGTGGACAAAATCATGCATAATTCCAAGATTTTTCAATCTATAAGAACTATTTTTTCCAACAACAAATAAATATAAATTAAATTACAGAAAACATTTAAATATGAAGCTGTTTTCCATAACTTTCTATATTTCATAATTTTTATAGTAAAGTATAATTAAACTAAACTGAAATTTTATCGCATTTCCAAATGTTATTTAAATATCACATGATCAACATTTTTTTATGCTTACACAAGCTGTTTACACAGAGACAAAACTCCCAATACAGTAGCACCATTCAGTGCAAACCAGAATAATAGAGTAATTTAAATATATATTATGTTTTTTACTTACATATTTACCCAATAAATTTTTTATAAATATAGAACAGGAATAATAAATATAATTTTTTCCCACACAATTAAAAAAAAACTTAGTAAGGATCAATAAAATGGGAAACAATATTTAGTAGTGATCAAATCTGAAACTATTTTGCAACGTATTAAATTCTTAGAATATAAAAATATAAAGAGATTAAATTTTATATTTATTTTTAAGGAATGTAACAAAATTCAATAATATTATTACTTTTGTTCTTAATTTATTATTTCTAATTACTACACATTGATAATTAATATTAATAGTTTTTAATTACACTATTTTAGAAAACAATTTGACTTTTTTATTTATTTATTTAAATGACAGCTTGAATCTCTAGATGTTTTTTTCCTTCCTCAAGTTGCATAAGGCACAGGACCAATTGGTATCAGTAGATCCAATTGGTTTAAACCTGGCCCTCTGTACATTCATATGTTTGTGTAATAATATGTGCTAATAAAATATGTGTTAAAAAACAAATGAAAATAGTTTGAATATTTTAAATGACATAGAAATTAGTTTCAAGAAAACATATATTTAAAAACATTGACTTATTCTTAAACGTATGAATAAAAAGAAGGAATATAAAAATATGTAAAAATGATGCATTAAAAATATCTGGAGTTCTGTAAAATTCTACAAAAAGAAGGAGCTAATAATGATATAAAATGTATAGCTATGAATCAATAAGAAAAGCTATAGAAGCGAATAAAAGTTACAGAAGTATAAAACATATACATTAATATCATCTATAAACTAAAATAAAGAGTGTGCTAATAGCTCTAACAAGCTTTATTTGAAATATTCTAGTGCTCACTGAGGAAAGCCAATGGCTAGAAACTGGTTTGTGTTGAGGAAAATTTCCAGATAAAGATTTTAAATGCTTTCTCTTGCGACATTTATCGATAAAGCTTGTTAGAGCTACTAGTATGCCTTTATTTTAGTTTATAATTACAAGCTTCTCAAATTAAGTCACATGGTATATGATTTTATTTTATTTACTATAATACCATCTATGTTCTTTATTACTTTTTACAATGCTATTGACAGTTTTGATTGCCCCAGAAATCTTCTTCAGAATTATAACAAACACATTAGAAATACATGAATACAAATATACATGAACATATAAATTTACATTCATGTATTTATATTATGTTTGTTGTAGTTCTGAAGAAGATTGCTAGGGCAATTAAAACTGTCAATAGTGGGTTGTAAAAAAACATTGTAAAAAGCAATAAAAAACATGGATGATATTAATATTGTATGGATTTGGCAATGCAATAAGAAAATATAAAGTTATAAATATAAAACATCTTGGTATTGAAAGAAACATTATTTCAGCAATAAGGAAATAAAAAATGAAACTATTATTAAAAAAAGATATGATATCATAAAATGTGTTAAGAGTACTACAAACAATTCTATAATACATGTATAAACATTTGAACACTACGTCCAGAAATGCTAAATTTCTATTCAACATCAGTTTTATTAGCTGAACATGCTTTCAATTGCCTAGGTCAGGCTCATAATGCTTATAATTTACATAAGGGAGATAGTAGTAGAACACTAAAACAAAAACAATGACTATATCTTTTGGAGTGTCAAGCATTTTAAATAAAGAAGTGACATGCAATTAAATTTACGAAGAAAGAAGAAGCCTAGAAAATGATGGATTATGATGTTTTAAAAGAAGCAGGATTAAGAAAAGTTATATACTATATATTTAAATGATAAAGATGTAACAGATGATTTTAAAAATGTATAATAAAATTGAAATTTAAAAAAGTTGATAAATAAGATATTAGAAATTATAGATATCAGTTTTAATTACTAAGATAATTACAGCTTATCTCCAGTAAACCTTTCATTCTAATCAACCAAAGAACAAACTGGATTTAAAAATGGTTTTAGCTCAATGGATGATATCTAACGTTTGAGAGAAGTTATAGAAAGTATCAATAAATATAAATTCTCATTTTGCTTTAAATTTATAAATTATACAAAGCATTTAATTCTATAAGCATTTCTACGATGATTAAAGCATTGGATCACCAAGATATAATCCAGGATATTAACTTATTATATATCCAAATACAACCGGAACAATTAGATTACACAGTGATTTTAAGATTAACATTGAGAATGGTATATGTCAGAGTCATTCTGTATCTCCGGAACTTTTTACAGCAGTTTTCTATATGATGTTTTTTTCCGGTTTAAAATAGGAAATAAAGAATATTTACATCCATCTAGATTTTGCAGATGATGTGGTTGTTTTTGTAAATAATATTTCAGAACTTTAGGAAATGTTGCAAGAATTATCGTATGAAGTAAGAAAGAATGATTAAAGATAAATGCTAAAAAGAATAAAAGAATATGTATTGATTTTATCAAGAGAAGACAATAATGATTTATAATTATGATTGTCAGCTGTGCTCAACTGCAGACGAAACTATTACTCATCTTTTGTATTCCTATCCTTATTTAAACTCACTTAGATCCTACATCTGCCAACAGGTGTTCTTTGACCACAGATACTCCCTCTGTATCCAAAATGCTATCAAGGCAGGAGGTTTTTCCACCATCAGAACCTCCATATTCCTTACATTTGCACTCTGGCTCACCAGGTGCAAGCACTACTTCGGGTGCTCAGATAATAATGTTAGAGACACCTATATCAAAATTTTAACAAATTTTCGTGACAGAGATTGACTTCTGGCATCCAATAGATTACACACTGAATCCTGGGCCGGTGTCAACCTGTCGTAAGAAAATGAAAATACCCCTCAGCTTCACTTGTATAAAGAGATAATAATGTCTAGCGTCAGTTTTTAAAACAAAACTCAAGTTTATATAGACGCTTTTATTCATGTATCTTTTTAGCTAATAAATTTTATTTATTTATTTTTTTTTTTAAATTATGATTTAGAAGTTGAGCAACTATAATTATCTTGCTCAGATTATTAATACAGATAGAAATATAATGGATCATATTAATTCTAAAATTAAACTTGGATGAATGCTTTTGGTAGAAATAATTAGTATTAAAATGAAGTATGCCTATGTGATTAAAAAGGAAAGTTTATAATAGAAATGTTTTACTGGTTCTTATTTATGGATCCGAGACTTGGACATATAATTGAAGAATAATACGGTGATTTCAAATCACCTAATAAAATGTGGAGATATATATATGGAAGACAAAAGAACTGCCAAAATCAAAGTACTTGAATGAAAGAAAAACAGGTACCGTTGCCATTATCGAAAGAATTAAAAGACATATGAAACTGGATTAGAATATTGCTAGAAGAGATAATAATAGGACAATTTAAGTCTGTGAGATCGATGAATGAAATAAGCAATTTTGCTGGTGTGATGTGGAGAAGTTATGAACGGAGAAACTCTATTCAATTTGAAGAAAATGATCGAAAATGATGATATATTTCTAAATAATATTTAGATCGTTTGTTTAAAAAAGTTTGTCAATGTGATAAAAAATTTAAAATCATTAAACGTTGAATGGAAATATTTCAATTTTTAGAATTTCTTTTCTTTTCTTTGCCTTATTATTTTTTAATCATAAAATTAACTCTAATTATAAATTAAATCTATTATTTAAATGACTTGTTTTCTGCGTTATATATTTATAAAAGATATGGCATATTAAAATTAAAATGTTTTGTCTGAAAATTTAAAACGGAACTTTATAAATAAATAAAGATTTAAAAATTAGCTATGCTTTTAGAAACTTCATAAAATATTTGTTTTTAAATTATAGATCATAACCTACGCTTCATTGTCAAAGGGAGGGTTTAATTTCTAAGTCCATTTAGTTTTAGAAAATAAGATTCAATATTTGATAAAAAGAATATAAAGATAAAATCTTCAACTGAAAATAAACAAAATATTGCAAATTCTTAAAAAAAAAGTTTTACTGATGATAAAATAATGTTGCATCGTATTTTTTAATCTAGATATCCCTCCGCGAAAATTTTACGTCCTTTCATTTTAATTATTACGACATTAATTTCTTTTTAAGCTGCAATATTTGAACATGAATACTACTATTTGCATTATATTTACTCAATATTTCTTTGGTTTTTTGTACTTCCGTTATCATATAGAAATATTAGTATTGCTATAAAAAATAGATTGTGTACATATATTAAGGATAAGGAATATGTGGGTCCGTAATAGTGCATTATCTACCCGCTATCCCTTTTTTCTGGATTTGAATCTAGATAGAATAATTTTAAATACTACTAATAAAGGATGTTTGGATTAATGGTAGTGCATCTACATGTTATACATTTTTCCGGGTTTGAATCTAGACTTAGGAAACCTAAATGTTAATGATAAAAATTTTGTGGTGTGCCTATATTCTGCATTTGAACCTGGACTGAAAGTATTAATAGTAAACATTTTATAGTTTATTGGCAATGTATTTAGCTAATATGCCTATTTTGCAGTTTAAGTGAGTAAATTTAAATACTATTGATAGATAATATATGATCCAATGCTAGTGTATCTGCCTGCTATATCTGTTTTCTGGTTTGAATTTGGACTAAGGGAATTTAAATATTTATGGTAAAAATTTTGTTATTCCATAAGTGGTGCAGCTACATAATATGCCTATTTCTGGTTTTGTATCTGAACTGAAAATATTAATAATAAAGATTTCAGGATCCATTGGCAATGCACCTATTTATTGATGTTTTTTTTTTTTTTTACTTTTAAACCTGGATGAGGAAAACCATGACATTGTTAATAAAAATATTTCACTTTAGTTTATTTTGAGACTGGTTTGGCAATTGACATGTAGTATGAATATAAGGAACATAGCCAATTTACACTTTTATTGCTGAGTTTAATAGATTTGTGATTCAGTAATATTACATCTACTTATTATGATTATTTCTGGGTGTGAATCTGGACTGATTAAATGTAAAAACTAATGGCCATATGTATAGTCCAAGGATAATGATCTGTCTGGTATATCTATTTTTTGGTTTGACTCTGGATTGAGGAAATTTAAATATTAAAGGTAGAGATTTAGCTGTTTAATGGTAATGCATCCACTTGCTGTGCCTATTTCCTGGGTTTGAATCTAGACAAAAACAGTAATGGTATAAGATTTTATGGTTTATCAATACTGCATCTATTTACTGTGCTTATTTTATGGGTTTGAATCTAAATGAAGAAACTTAATTACTAATGGTAAGATATTTGTGATTTAAAGTTATTATATTGAAATACTATGCCTATTTTATGTGTTCTAATCTGGATTGTGTAAACTTAAATGCTAATAGTAAGGAATTTTAACTCACCTCTACCTAATATGCTTTGCAAAAGAAAAATTAATGCAAATAAGCTCACAAAATATGATAATGATGTCTAACATTTTTACTCTAAGCTTAAATGATGTAAAAATATTTGTGCTGCTATAACACTCAAGTTGCACTTATTATAATATTTCTTTATTTCAGCCAATGACATTTATTGATTTAGTGACCTCATGATTAGCATTTAGATATCCACCATTTTTACTAGATTTTAATTTTGGATTTCTTTTTGTTGTTGTTATTGTTTGCAAATTAGATTTTGTATATAGTTCATGTGTGAAATTATTACAGTATCCACATTTAGAAAAATATTTTTAAACAAAACACATATAATATTTTTATTGATAGATTGAAAAAGGAACACTCCTTAAATTGACAATAAAGCACTTAAATATCAGTTATTTTTAGGGTTTTTGTTTTGGTTTTTTTTTTTTTCCGTCAATATTATCAGATTTTAAATTTGTCTTTTGTTGTTCATTATCTAAAATTATTACAGTATACACATCTAGGAGAATTTTTTAAAGCAAAGTATATATAACATTTTTACTGCTAAAAATAGAATTATGTAATTAAATTGTTAATTAAGTTTTACATTGCAAATATGTCTACCATTGTAGTGTTTATTGTATATTTTTGCATTTATTTTAGAAATCTTTAATTTGGTGCATGAAAATAACATGCCAATAAAAAACAATCTGATATGGTTCAGTCTATCATTTAGTATCTATCAGAAGTTGTACACATTTGTGATTGTTATTAGAGTTACTAATTATTATAGCTGATATTCTGTTTGTTCACAGCACTCATATAATAAACTGTATATTTATAATATACTCCTTATAATATATTAACATTTGTGGTGTAACAAAATATTGAAATGCTAGACTAAATTAGGTTCAATGCTATGGCTGTCAATAGTAAACTTTGTTTGGTTGTTTATTACATTAAATGTAGATTGGCTTCTTAGATGAAATCAATAATATTTAGACATAGAAAACTGTATGCCTGAGTAATAGCTTTTTATATAACCATAAACTCATTTATTTATTCTTATTCTATTATTTTCTTGAAATCTGCTGGTATATTCTCATTTTGAAATATTTTAGGTTATTTCAACAGTTCTATCATCTTTTTATTACATTTCTTATTCTTGAGTCTGCAAAGAGTGCAACTGATCTGAGAGACATAATTCTTTTCTTAAATATTATTACATATATTGTTTGCGTAGATTCAAGGTTATGGGTGGCTGTGCATTTGTATGTGATTAATGTTAACCCATAACAGTTAAACCATCAGTTTGGTTATAACATGTTGCAAAAGTATGTGATGCTTGATGGTAAATTGTACTTAACATATATTGTGAACTCCAAATTCAGTGACCATAGTCCTTAAAAATATTTATGCTTTGAGCATGGCAATATAGTTTGTGGTGAGCCAACTATCAAAGATTCTGATTAAATAAGGTTAAAGGCATTGTTTTAGTTATTTATTTATTTTTTAGCAATATCCATGTTCAAATAGTAGCAACTTTCCATACAGTAGTGCCAACTAGTGCAAGCCTTAGTAATCAATGGATGCAAGAAGGTTTGTACATAAAATCCCTATCTATTGCCTTCTCATCCAATATCCCAGACTAGTGTCTAGCTTATCACTTTCATCAATGAGGAGCCTTATATATAAAAGTGTCACCTAAATCTTAGGCTCCAATGCAATTTCTCCAACAGCCACCTTTTACTTTATTAGCTAACTATAAAGCTTTGAGTCCAAAATGAAAACACAATAATATTTTCAATTCAAGCTCATTTACTTAGAAACTAATCTGGGAATATTGGATGAGTAGGCACTAGATAGGGATTTTATACATAAATCTTCTTGCATCCATTGACTACTAAGGCTTGCAATAGGAGGCAGTACTGTGTGGAGAGATGACTACTGCTGTAACAGCTTGTGCAGCATAGACAATGGTTATAATGTGATGTTTCAAATGGTTTGATATCCATGTTTATGTTATGTGAAAAGAAAAAGTTTTATTCTTTATATTTTTATGTTTCTTTGTTTGATAATTTCAAGATTGTAACTATATAAAAAAAATGTATAAATTATTTTAATGAGTAGTTAAATAATATTATGGTTTATCCAATATGTAATGCTAAGAATATAAGCCTATTTAACAGAACAAAGAAGTTTAAATGTATTACTGTGATAATTTACAAGCAATATTACATAGAATCATGTAAATGTCAATGCCATTCTATTTTGTCGTATTTATTTAAATAATTCTATGAGAATCTTACTTGTAAATTATTTTAATAATGTATTTTGTACTTGTTTATTCTGTTATTAGGTTTATAGCCTGTCCATTAAAGTTTGAAGATTTACTATCTTAATATAAACTGAGCACTGATTATATATGTGTGTGGGATATGGCGATCTGGACCAACTAAATGAGTGCTGATTCTCATGAAATACATATATTGGAGATCATTTATGCTTTTTGCATACATGTGGTCACATGTGTTAGTTGTATAAGATGGAGTGGAAAACAAAAGGGAACTTGAAAGTCTGGGTTCAGATCACCTCTAATTACATCTAGCTTAAAAGTATATATAATATACTTGTATTTTTATAAATATAATAAATGAAAATCTGAAACATTATATTTTTTTTTTTTACATTTTAGCATATAGTAATCACTGATGTATCTCTTGAATACACATGCCATCTACAATTTTTTTTTACCACAATCTCAACAAACTATTAATAATAACAATAGCTCATTTCACACCTCATGTAATGCAATTTTTACCATAATGCCATCTACTATAAGCTTTAGAAATCATCAAAGCATTTAAATTCCCATTCTCAGACCAGTTTTTTTACTTTTGGCTGTAAAAATACGATTCAGGATTCAAACTGGGAAGAAAAACAATTATGCATCTGTCAGCCATCTTTCGCTCTATTTTATCTTCTGCTAAAAACTTAAAATTCTAATCAAACAAATTGATTTGGATTTAAAATCTTACATTGATGTGAATTTCAGATTTTTAATCCAACACAAGATTATTGTTGAATGCATTACAGTATTTCTTCGAACTTTGAATACGAAGCCTAAGAACAGGGTTTTATCACTCAAGTTTATGGTAGATAGCATTGGAGTGGAACACTGCACCTTTTTTGTCATGCTTGTCAAAAAAGCCTAAACATAAACGTAATCTCTCCATTTCTTTCAACTTCATATTATTCTCATTCTCCATTTAATATTCTCTTCGCCTTTTAACTCATGAATGACAAAACTAGATGTTTATACTCTCTCTCTCTCTCTCTTTTATCCAACACCACATCTACAAATCAAATTCTTATCTTATTTACCTATTTTTAATCAATTTCCAGTAGTGTTGATATATATATTATTTTTTGTTTTATCTTTCCACCATCTTTAGGTTAATAACCTATTATATATGCAGATAAGTTTATTAAAATAATGTCGCAATTAATATTTTGGCTAATAGTATAAGTATGTGTAAGACGATTTTATGTTTACGTGTATATGTGCGTCTGTGTGTAATAATTGATATTTAGATTCAGACAGTTAATTGACAGTCACATTTTCAAGTTTTCCCATAATAAAAATAAATTGATCTGGTTCCAAACTTTGAGTAGTAAACATGTCTTTCTTCCTCTCACTCCATTATCTCCCCCTCACTACATCTTTCAATTTCTTTGCTTAATTTATTCTTTTAGGGTTTTCTGAAAATAAAAATGAAACAGTTCTTGCTCAGAGAAAAGATCTATCTGTCCTAGAGCAGTGAAGCAAATAAGTCACGTGACCCACATTTAACTTGTTGAGGGTGGGGGTAGGCTTACTTTATGCTGATGACCATTTGGTTGAAATTGAAATCTTTCATGTTTCGAATTGAAGTGAAACTTACGCTAGTTGAAAACATCCTTCGGAACTCCACCCCATAATATCTTTCATTTTAGATTTTCACTTATTTTTCTCTCCCTCATTTTATTATTAGATAGTGAAAGTAAATATTAACTGCGAGCGCTGGTATTGAATGACTTCTTATAATGATTGCGATGTGTATTTGAAGTCGTGAATCCTTGCTGTGAGCGGCAGTTATTGGCTTAATAAAGAGTGTAGGGAACGAGAAAATATAATACTAAATGGTAATTGATTTCAAAAAATACACGCGTTTATATTTTAGCGTTCTGGAAATATAGTTTTTATTTTAGCTTTCCGTGGAGGAATGAAATTAATGTGAAAGTGTATTTAACTTTGTTATATGTGATAGGTACAGATGAAGTGTAATTTATATGATTACCGACAACGAACATTAATGACATCTTAAAAATGAATCACGCCCTTCCCTTTCTTAAATATAGGCCTATAAAATACATACACGAACACTTAATTTGATATGAAATATAAAACTTCAAATTGAATAATTTTTTATAGTCTTATTATATATATAAATTTATTCTGTATCTTTAATTAGTTATAATAGAGTACTATATTTATATATTATACATATTGCTGTTCTGAGGAGAATTGTTACCCAGTCGAAACTGTGGTATAATAAAGTATTGTATTGTATAAAGTCCAAGAAAGAAATGTTATCATTGTTTATTTATTTACATTAGTAATGGATATTATTTATGAATTTTGAAAACGGACTACCTTGAAAACTAATATATATATGCTTGAGTGTGTATTTCGAAATTATGAAGGATACATAGCGCAGAAGTAACTGAGCCAAGTGGGTTTTTTTTTTTTTTTTTCAACAGGCTTAAGCTATTTTTTTAGGTAATTGGCTCACAACCCATCTCGCTTAATCATCCAATAATCAGTAAATAAGTATCTAGCTATCCTTAGCTGGAATGTAAAACAAGAGCTAATCTAGCTAATCATTTAATATTGGTCAGTAAATGAATATCTAACTATCTTTAGCTAGAGAAATCCTCGTCAACCAATAACTGGCAAGTTAAGCTAAAACTGCCTTCTCCGTTGCTTTTCTATGAGGAACTAATGGAAAAGTTTTTTTGATATGCTGTGAGCTGCTTATTAAAAAGCCTTATTTATTAGATATATTTACCTATTGAAATTACATTACCTAAATAAATTATAGAAATCAAAATAGTTTGACGCTCGAAGGGGGAACGGGGGATCGTCTGACGCTTGTGCATTAGAAATATTATTGAGCTATAATTGATGAGCCTTTATTTGGTTTTTGAATCTTACTTCCTATAACTGCACTTAACCCCTTGGCGTACGGTCTTAAAATTATGATACCTTCATGGACCATGGTGAAAATATACGCATTTGGTGTATTTCTGTTAACTTTATTTTACTAATAAATATTATTTCATTTAATTTTAGGGAATTTTTTTTCTTTACTGGACTGCAAATCTGTTACTTTTATAAGATTTATGTAAGATATAATGTTGCTTTTTTTTCTTCTCATGTGTCATAGCATCAGCCGGGAAGCGAACCCGCGGGACAACTGCTTGTAAAGCGGCTGTCGCTAACCTCTCGACCACCAATGCTGGACTATAATGTTGCTTTTTAAAAATATATATAGCAAGGGAATTTAGAGATATTATTATTTTAATTATTGCACGCTAAATATTTTATTTTTTCTGTTTTAATTAGATGTTTTTAAAAAGTATATGAAATTATCAAAAAATTATTGTCATATTATTTTTTTAATTTTTTCTTATAAATAAATGACATCTTGTAATAATATTTAATAAAAATAAATGTTTATTAGATATATTTTTTAAAAACAAAGTTTTTAATAGACCTCCAAATTTAGAGAAGTGGGGGAGGGGTAAGTGTTTATTTCATGATATTACATTATTTTTCATTATGCATGTGTTCGCATTCCTATCATATATCGATCATTATTGATGATTCAGGTATGCAAGTACGCTTGTGTGTATATGCACACACACATATATAATTTTCAACCATTATCACTCCACTTCAAGATGGCCTCTCCAAATTTGTTCCAGCTTCTCCAATCTATAGGCTTTCTTTTTCACTACTTAATAACAACTCTTATTTCACCCATCCATCGCACACGTGATTGCCTTCTACGTCTTTCACAATCTTTTGGGATCTGATTTAAGACTTGTACTATCCATTTGTTATCATGACTTCTAACAATAAGTGTAACTCTTTGGTATTTTAAGTTTCTCAATGATGTTTGTAATATCTGTTTATGTTCTCACCTATTTATTTGGTTTTCAATCTCTTCTGGTTACTCCTAATATATATTTCTCCATTCTCCACTGACTAATCTGAAGTCTCTGAATTGCTCTTCTGTTAAATGTCCAAATCTAAGATCCATAAGTAAGAACTAGTACAACTCATATTAAAAAAAAACCTTTTTCAAGCACATAGGCATATTCTTCTAATAAACACTATTTAAGTTTAATCTGCATTAATAATCTGACCAAGGTATTTGTAGTTGGTAATTTAATTTTAATTCTTGGGATTATCAATCTTTGTTTTTTGTTTTTTTTTTTCATCTGAGAAAATCCATTGAACATTACACTAGTCTTTTAAGAATTTATTTTTAGTTCTATTTTTTTACTTTCATCTGATTACTTTTAATTTCACTTAAAATTATTTCCATAGTGTAATTTTCATTACACTACCCTCATGGATAATCTCTAGTCTAATGATTGGTTATTAAAAATTTATTAATGTACTTCCATCATGTGGTTGGGGTTAAAGTTATGAGAATGGTAAGCTTGACACTTATAAATTAAACTGTAGTAAATAGCTATCTATATGCACCATACAATTATAAAGATGCATGTAAGAGATGGTAATCTGGACCAAATGATGAATGCTCATGTCCTTGGTTATATGTTTATGTTTTTACACCTTCACAAGGTGTTAAAAGAGGATAGAAACCAATCCGTTAAAAGAAGATAGAAACCAGTCCATTAAAAGAGGATAGAAACCAGTCCGCACCTTCTATGAGAATGGTGTAGTGAAAATTACACTACAGAAATATTATTCATTAAGTGGATAATCTTTAATCTAATGAATGACTAATAAAAATTATTCACCATTATCAATCCACTGCAGGATGTAGGTCTCTCCAAGTTCAAACCATCTTCTCCAGTCTTTAGCTTCTCTTCTCCACATCACCCCTGCACACTTTCTTAAATCATTCATCCATCTTACATGTGGTCTCTTTCTGGGTCTTTTAAATCTCTTGGAATCCAGTTTAAGATTTTAATTGTCCATCTATTATTAATATACTTTAATTCCAGTTTAGCCATCAAATGAATGCAAAACTGGTGGAATAGCACTAATGATAATACTGCAAGGACACAATTTATGGCCAAAGCACAGCAGCACCATCACATACTATTAGGAAGAGCTCTGGTGGTCATTTGAAAAGTTAAAAATAAATAATCATATAATTTATTGCTCAGGAATTGATAAAAAATTTGAACTATAAAAATGGTGGATTGGAGTCACAGTTCATGGACTTTGAGATCCAGGATCTGCTACTCTCCTACTGCACTAATTCATTTATGGGTGTTATCATAACTGATTCTACGTCAAAAACATTCTTTGTAGCTAAATTCTTCAAAATCTATTATTGTACCTTTTGTAACTGACTCACTCTTCTTTCTCTTTCCTTAACATAGTGAAAGTTTCAAATTGATTTTGAACTTTTATTTAGCATATGGTGTCAGCACATCAAAATTCAACACCGACAGTTCTTGACCAATTAAAAGCCACCTCTTCCAAGTTATATAGGGAAAGGAGGCCAATAAGGGCCTGATAAATTGGACACTCTTTATAAATATGTACCATGGTATATGGTCTTTCACACTCACAGTTTGAAGTCTATATATTCCCACTTGCGCTACATATATCCACTATCTACTCTGGTCCTTTCTGATTCTGTTAATCTCCAACCAGAGTTTGTAATCTTTAAAGTCATCATGAATTGTTATAATTTTTAGTCTAGCATTATTTAGTAAATTACACATATATTGGTATAAAAAAAATGTCCAGTCCCTTTATTTAATTCTTTGCCCTTTTTATTAAAGTTTGATTATGCTTTAGAACCCTTATCTGAATACAGACTTTGGAGTCTATATAACTTCACTTATGCAAACATATAACCACTATCTACTCTGGCCCATTCCGATTCTGTTAATCTCCAACCAGAGTTTGAACTTTTAAAGTCATCTTGAATTGTTATAATTTTTATTCTATCATTATTTAATAAATTACACATATATTATGTGTCCATTGCCTTAATTTAATTCTTTGCTCTTTTTATCAGTGTTTGATTATGCTGTAGAACCCTTATCTGAATGTATGACAGACCTGTAGAGATCCCTACCTTCGTATTTTCAAGCGCACATGCTTAAAGATTTATTATTGTCTTGGTAAATATTACTTAAGTAATAAAATAAACATGATTTTACAGTAAAAAAATATTCACTCTTGAAAGAGAAAGAAAAATAGATTTTCTATTAATACTAACTTGATAATTTCGAACATTGTCTTGATATAATGAAATCACTACTCAAAAATGTTTGATATATATAAAAGATGGGTAGTTACTCAGGAACTCATCTGATGGTGAGAATCAGAAGTAATAGGCTAAGATTAGAATCTACCATTATATTTCTTTTCTAAAGATATAGGGCAATTTTATAAAATAACTAAATGAAGCTTAAAAGTCTATTCCCTCTTATTACATCTAGCTTAAAATATAAATACTATACATGTATTTAATTATTATATATATATTAATAGTGCATATGTGTAAATATATTGTAAGATGTAGGGACTTCGCGCGGTCAAGTATTCTGATTGTGCTGCATGCGACCTAGGTTCGAATGGAAGTCAGGTAAAACCGGAATTTTTTCAGTGATGATCAATTAGGCTTAGGATTAATTATTCTGCCAGACGGTTGGTTCATTCTTAATCCAGCCATTGTTAATTTAGTTAATAAATGTCTAGCTATTTTTTTTTTTAATTTCAGAGTCAAGCAAAGATATAAAGCTACTCAAATCCTCACGACCCGACAGTTGGCAAACTAATGAGTAATATTTTCTTCTTCATTGTTCTCTATTACCGCTTTTGGAGAGGACTCACACGCGCGTGCGCGCACACATATCGAGTACTATATTTAAATGTCTTATAACTTTATAATAAGAAATAATGTAATAGTTTATTTCTGGGGAAGTCATAAGTTCGGAACATTTGAAGTGACGTAGCTATGCAAATTACAATCGTTAAAACTTAGCAGAAAAAATATACATTGTAGCTATTAAACTTATATCTCCGTGAGAAGTTTTTTTCCCCTCAACAATCCACAGGGAAGTATAGAAATATTCATCACATTATTGCATGTCTGTGTATGCTTATGTCTCTATCCCCCCCTTTTTTTTTTAAGGAATAATATATTTTTTGTTTATGCACAATTATCTTAAGAAAAAGAATAAGGAAAAGGGTTTCTTTTTAAAATCCTCTCTTCCATATTCTTTTACTTTTCACATCATTTCCATCTTCTGAACACATCTGCTTTTTGTCTATGTATGTTTTGAATCTATTCTGTGTTTGGCTTTAAATTAAATTTTTAAGAATTTAAGCCGATGTTCTGGAAGAGGAAGCCAGGGAGGGGAGTGTGTTTGAATTAGGAAAAGATTTGATCATGTGAAACAGGTTTATGATTGTTCCTCATTAAGGAGAAGTCATCTTTAGTAAAAATAAATTTGGTGACTTTTGAAATGACTCGGTGAAGTCAAATAGACCAGTAAGGGTGCAAAAAGTCATGGCTGAATGGATCTGTTTACATTAAGTGGATGTTTACCCCCATCAGTGTTTATGCAACCCTTTTGACATGTCAAACTTTCTGAAGTCTTTTTCAAATTATTTAGTTCAAAAATTTAATCATATATTTATTTTTAACCGTAATTTAGATGTAAATACTGTAAATCTAAATTGCATGTTGTTAAAATAGTTGAGTTTGACATATTTTTATAATAATTGGTCACACACATTCATCAACTTAAATACATAATTTTATCTTTATTTATAAGGTAGCGCTGCTGAAAGAAATGTAGCGATGTGTTGCGATATATGTATAATGTATCTCTATAGTAAATGTTTAAACATGTACAGTGGTACTACAGTCTAGTCTCCGTCATTGTTCTAGTTCACTGTGTCTCAACTTCTAAGTTTTGGATTGTGTAAAATTAGAATGACTTGATTCATTACTATGAGGAATTCATTCGAAGTTCAAGCACTTGAAAATGAAGAAACTGAAGCCATTATCCATTATCCATGGACCATGAGATCCAAAATTCTTTACTCCTGCATTAAAATTAAAAGAAATGTGTGGATATATAGAAATTATTTTGAGATTTATATTCAGCCTGGCAGTTAAATCTCCGTAAATGAGCAAAATTCAGTGTCCAAATTGAATATTCCCCTATTATTTTTTCTAGATTTTTGATAATCCTATCTTTTTCAATACTATGTTTTGCATAACTTTTAGAACATGTCTTAATAATAGCCATCCTTACTAGCTGTTTTTACCCATTTAAGTTACCTCATTTTCAAAGCACTTAAATATAGATAATAATGTGATTGTAGTATTACTCATCAGCATCAAATGATTTTTAAATATGCACTTGTTAAAATTTATCCTAGACATATGCATTTTATTTTTCATGTTGCTATTCATGCATCTTTTTATTTGCTTCATGAAAACTGCATGACTTTCACATGTTCTGATGGTGTTGCTGGTGCTTTCATCTTCTCTCTCTCTCTTGTAGCTATTCATAGTGCTATTTTTCTGGTTTTATGTTTAGTTAATGGCAGGAGCTGAAACTAAATTTATATTAATACAATAGTTTTAAAAAACCTGAAAATGTCAGCATTATACAGATATCAGAAATTTAAAGTCACTGACAACACTTCTGATTGGTAATATTATAATACAATGGAACTGATAACACTTGATGGGTAGATTCAATATTCTCAAGGTTCAAACGTACCAGTGAGAATATTTGCTTCCTTGCTTTCAGAGTTTGAGAGTATTTGTGAGAATACTTGCAAGTGGTTTTCTTCTATATTACTTCAGAAAAAAAATGTACATTTTCCATAATTCATTTACATATTATGGATTATTTATGCAACATATTTGTAAAATATTTACTTTAAACCAAAATTATTCATGATTCCAACTAGATTTTATTTGAAAAGTTTGTTTTAAGAAGATAACTCAAATGGAACTATAATTATTATAAAGTGAATGTTGTGGTTGATTCACTGAAAAGAAAATACTTTAATAAACACCAGTGCAGAAATTATAATTATAAGTGAAATTTTAAAATTATATAAGAGAATTCCATTGCTTTATAATATCTGAATAATAATAATTCATTCAGATTTTTAAAATGTACAAATATTAAATCATTTTTTTTTAATTATGAAGGCGATCATCTAGTGAATAAAAAGTGTACGTTCTCATTATATCTTTCACTTTTTTTTTATGTGTCATAGTATCGGCCGGGAAGCGAACCCGCTAACCTGGGACAACTGCTTATAAGGCAGATGTGCTGACCTCTCGACCACCATCACTTAACTTATATCTTTCACTTTTATATTATTTTTGTATGTTTGCACAGTTAAAATATTTTTGGTTTGTTAGCTTATATTCATAATAAATAATTTAAAGTTTATCAAAATATGGTGTAGAATGAAGGTTTGTTTGTAAAAATAAACTGTTGCAAATATAACTAAAAATCTCACTAGAAGGTTATCAAAATGAAACTGGTATTGAACTAGTTAAATAAATCTGATCCATTAAATTATTAACATACGGACTCACCTTTACTTCTATAAACATTAGTAAATGATGTAAAAAAAGATAAATTATGCCTATGACACACATTTTGATTGAACCTCTTTATTCAGGTGACTCTAATTGTTTTTTTTTATTTAACTAAATAAATTTCATTTCAAGTTTAGCTTCATGTTTAGATATTAATGTAACTATACTCTATTTATAAACATCAAATAATTCCTTTTCAAGTATGAAATTATTAAACTTGTCAATTTCCTGCTATTCATTTTAATTTAAAGAATACGTATATAATCTCAAATTTTATCTAGAATGCATTTGATTTTTATTTAGCCTTTTATTCATATTTTTTAAACAAATTTATTTGTTAAATTATTATTTTACAAACTCATCTTTGTGTGTTCTAATAATGAAATTAGTATTTTAAATTGGTGCAAATTTCTTAAGATTTATATAATATTTGAAATACAGGCACTCTTCATATATCTCAAGCCTGATTGTAATTATAGGGGATTTGAACTCAGACTAACAAGCACCTTTCAACTATCCACACTATCTCATATTACTGATACACATGATCACACACATGTAGAAAAGATCAATAATCACCAATATATGTATTTCGTGCTGAATCAGTACTCATCAGTTGGTCCAGATTATCATCTCGCACACATATATATATAATCAGTGCTCAGTTTATATTAAGATAGCAAATCTTCATTCTTTAATAGTCAGGCTTCAAACTACTCTAACCCCCAACTCTTCAGCCATCCATACCAATGAAAATCTGATGATGGAAAGCCCAAATCCCATGCTGATGCCAATATTATTGTTTGAAGATAAGACTGAGCACTGATTATATATGTGTGTAAGAGATGATAATCTGGACCAACTGATAAGTGCTGGTTCAGCACGAAATACAGATATTGGTGATTATTGATCTTTTCTACATGTGTGTGATCATGTGGATCAGTGACATGAGATAGTGTGGATGATTGAAAAATGCTTAAAGTCTGAGTTCAAAGCCTCTATATTTAAGATGTATATATAGATAATGATAACATTAGAATATTAAGAGATATGGAGAGCCATAGCTACCTGAGTGACATTGATTTAATTAAATGGATCCACTTTGTATTTTTTAAAGTATTTCACTAGTTTATGTATTCATTCTTTAAATTAAATTAAATGGCATATTATAATTGAGAAGTTTATTTTTTCATTCAAGCATTTTTGAACAGTTTATGTGTATAATTTGATCACTATTTTTTGTGCTTTTTATTTTTTACACACACAGAAAAACTTATTTCTAATTAAATCACTACAATTTTGAAAAATTCTTAGTAACTTGAAAAATAAAAAGTAGTCTTAAAAATAATATACCAAGTTTGGAAATAAACAGAAATAAATGGTCAAAATTAAAGATTTTACTTTTAGTCTTTGAGGCTAAAAAAATTGTATTTTAATGGGAAAAAAATATTATCACTAAAGTTTTATCAATAAGATCAATTTTGATAAAGAATACTCTCTGGCAGGGAAATTATTTTTTAAATTATTAAATGTCACTCATAATTATAAAAAGAAAATATGTTTAGACAACAAAAATAATTGTGCCATTTTTGGAAATGGAGGCTTTTTATTTAATAATGATCACTTCCTATTTATTGCTAGTAAATTTTCAGTTAATTAATTTTGTTCTAAAATCAACCATATGTAAGTAAGCAACAAATATAAACATCACATACTTGGTGAGAAACAAATATTTAAATTTTATTAAATAAGTAAATAAATTATTTGTAAAATTGCATTTTCTAGTTTTGAAAAGCTGAAATCATGCATGTGCAGTAATTAGTTTCTAGTGAAGCCACAAATCTTCTTGAATTGGCATTTACTGAAAGGTGCTGACATGTGGATATTTAACTTAGCAGTAAAACCAATTCAAGTTTACTTTCAATTCTAGTTTTTCCATCAAATAAATGTGAAACTCATATTAATGCAGCATATAGCTGGAACTGAATTAGCTTGAACCTTATTGTGGTACTATTGCTTTTTTATATATTTTAAAAGTAATTGTTAGATATTTCTGAGTAATACTATATGCTTTGAAAGTGAAGGTGGTTATTTCAATTGGTATAAGTTTACAGAATGTTGAATGATGAAGAGAACCAAACTAGTTGAGATTGGTATAATTCAGTTGCACATCATGGGTAGATTTGAACAATTTAAATGGTTTTTCATTAACTTTTTTTATAGAAGATGAATTTGTAAGATAGTAAAATAAAAAATATATTTGCTAAACTGTTTTTAAACAAGGTCACATATCTTTATATATTCAACCACTGATTTTTCACACAATATAATTTTAGAAGTTTAAACACTGGATGTTGGGAAGAATGGAACATTTGAGGCTGGACAAAATATTGATTTCTTTGAATTATAGTAAAAGCTGTTTTTATATTTTGTCCTTTAGGATATGACTGTTGTTATTTGTTGTCTATATTATGAAAGAAATAAAAACCTTAACTGTAGATGTATTTTAAAAACTATTTTAAATATACTTTGGCAAAGTTTTATGATAAATAGCATACATATTAGATATACTTAAAACATCTGCTAAACCCACATTCTTGAAACATATATTATCATCATCTTCAACCATTATTGATCCACTGCAGGATGAAGATTTCTCCAACTTCATCCTCTTTTCTCCACATCATCCACACACACTTTCTAATTTCATCCATCCATATCATATGTTCTCTTTCTAAATCCTTTACAATCTCTTGGAATCCAGTATATGATTTCAAGTGTCCATCTATTTTAATTTATTCTAGAAACCCAGTTTTACTTCAGTCTTCTAATTCTTTCGATGATGTCAGTAACACTTGTTTGTTCTCTCACCCATGTCTTCATTGAATGGTTTGAAGTCTGTATATTGCTTTTCTGTTAAGTACCCAAGTCTTAGATACTTATGTAAGAACTGATAATACATATTTATTAAAAACCATTTTCAAACACAGGCATATTTCCTTTTAATATTAAGTTTTTTCTACCAAAAGCATTCCAACCAACTTTAATTCTATGGCTAATTTCATCCATTATGTTTCCATCTGTAGTAGTAATCTGGCCAAGATATTTGTTATTATCATATTCTAACTCATTATTATCAATCTTTATTTTCATCTTTTGAGAAAATCCATTGAACATTGCTTTAGACGTTTCTAATATTTACTTTTAATCTTACTTTTCATATGATAACTCTTGCAACATTTCCTGAAGCTCTAAAGCATTATTTACAAAAGCAATTGCATTACCTGCAAAATCTAGATGAGTTAAATAATTTTCATTTACTTTTATTCTCTTAGCTCCCCATTTTAATTCACAAAATACTTAATATCATTATGTAATCTGATTGTTGCTGTTGGATTTTTATAAATATTTTTCAAACTGACAATATTCTATATCTATATTCTGATGATCCAATGTTTTAGTCACTTGAAACATATATATGAATAAAGACATCCGAAAAAGATAAGTGATGCATTACATGCTAGACCAGAACTCTTCAGTTGGTCCAGATCACAATCTCTTCCACATTGTTTCAACATTTGCTTAGTTTCAATTAAGTTTGCCAGTATTAAATTATTACCCTCACAACTTTGACATCATCCATTTCAGATAAATGCAATAATGATTATTATTAATTGTATACCAGGCTAGAGGTTATATTTCTAGTCCAGATATTATTAATCTTTAACAAGATTTAAAATTTATATTTTGGCTAGAAATCATATGACAAGATATGATAGGATAAGATCTAGTTTAGTAAGTGATTACTAATATTAATTAATGTATCTATCTGAAATAGACTGGGTCAAAGATGCGTGGGCAGAAAGTAGATCAGATTGTAAAAAAAATATTTACAATTTGCTATTTTCATTGGTTTTTACTGTCTTCTTAACATCCGAATGTGATTTTTCTAAATTAAATTATAATGGAAATTTCCACGTATTTAAATTTTTTTCATCAATTGCATCCACTAAAAATTATTAAGAATACAATGTTTTTTTCCTGAAATCTCTCCAAGCTATTATAGTACAGAAAACTTTCAACTTTATCTCAATAATAATCAAAACCTTTGGATATGAGCAGATTCTGGAGCCAGTAATTCCTACTAATAGACCGCCGCCTAAAGCTAAGAACTTCATAGATTCATTGAGCTTATTAAAAAATACATGGTCATCACCCATGACACATTTGACAATAGAATCAAGATATGAGAAGCATACAGACTAATACATCCAGTCACCATTGACATATGTCCCAAATTGTGGACTCCCAATAAAAAACTTATGACTTTCTTCAGCTTCTGGAGCATGGAGCCTAAATACCTGGATTTTGTACTCAAAATCAACATCAATTCAGTGAGTATCAACTGGATTCTTGCATATAAGAGAGGCATTGTTAAAATTGATCCTATTTGTCCTCTCTGTCATAGGCATGAAGAAACATTTGAACATCTGATTCACTCATGCCCTGGTCTCTGGATCACAAGAAGTACAATTGCAAAGAACCACAACCTTGACTATTACTTAGTCATATCGCTCAATGACAGCATAAGAACAAGATCAATAGCCACAATCAGATTGTCATTATTTGTAAACTATGCTACTTGGACTGTAAGGTGCAGAAAAATATTCAACACCAATGCTTTCGATGAAGAGGCTTTTACCATTAGGAAACTACAAAAAAATGAAGAATCGTGACAAACTGCTAACTCCCAATTCAAGATTTTATGAAACATGGAATCTCATTAAGAACATTTAATGAACGGAAAAGTCTGCTGAACTGAGTCATTTGTCAGGCAGATTGGGTAAATAAACACCGTGAAGGAACAGTCTGCTGAACTGAGTCATTTGTCAGGCAGATTGGGTAAATAAACACCGTGAAGGAACAGTCTGCTGAACTGAGTCATTTGTCAGGCAGATTGGGTAAATAAACACCGTGAAGGAACAGTCTGCTGAACTGAGTCATTTGTCAGGCAGATTGGGTAAATAAACACCGTGAAGGAACAGTCTGCTGAACTGAGTCATTTGTCAGGCAGATTGGGTAAATAAACACCGTGAAGGAACAGTCTGCTGAACTGAGTCATTTGTCAGGCAGATTGGGTAAATAAACACCGTGAAGGAACAGTCTGCTGAACTGAGTCATTTGTCAGGCAGATTGGGTAAATAAACACCGTGAAGGAACAGTCTGCTGAACTGAGTCATTTGTCAGGCAGATTGGGTAAATAAACACCGTGAAGGAACAGTCTGCTGAACTGAGTCATTTGTCAGGCAGATTGGGTAAATAAACACCGTGAAGGAACAGTCTGCTGAACTGAGTCATTTGTCAGGCAGATTGGGTAAATAAACACCGTGAAGGAACAGTCTGCTGAACTGAGTCATTTGTCAGGCAGATTGGGTAAATAAACACCGTGAAGGAACAGTCTGCTGAACTGAGTCATTTGTCAGGCAGATTGGGTAAATAAACACCGTGAAGGAACAGTCTGCTGAACTGAGTCATTTGTCAGGCAGATTGGGTAAATAAACACCGTGAAGGAACAGTCTGCTGAACTGAGTCATTTGTCAGGCAGATTGGGTAAATAAACACCGTGAAGGAACAGTCTGCTGAACTGAGTCATTTGTCAGGCAGATTGGGTAAATAAACACCGTGAAGGAACAGTCTGCTGAACTGAGTCATTTGTCAGGCAGATTGGGTAAATAAACACCGTGAAGGAACAGTCTGCTGAACTGAGTCATTTGTCAGGCAGATTGGGTAAATAAACACCGTGAAGGAACAGTCTGCTGAACTGAGTCATTTGTCAGGCAGATTGGGTAAATAAACACCGTGAAGGAACAGTCTGCTGAACTGAGTCATTTGTCAGGCAGATTGGGTAAATAAACACCGTGAAGGAACAGTCTGCTGAACTGAGTCATTTGTCAGGCAGATTGGGTAAATAAACACCGTGAAGGAACAGTCTGCTGAACTGAGTCATTTGTCAGGCAGATTGGGTAAATAAACACCGTGAAGGAACAGTCTGCTGAACTGAGTCATTTGTCAGGCAGATTGGGTAAATAAACACCGTGAAGGAACAGTCTGCTGAACTGAGTCATTTGTCAGGCAGATTGGGTAAATAAACACCGTGAAGGAACAGTCTGCTGAACTGAGTCATTTGTCAGGCAGATTGGGTAAATAAACACCGTGAAGGAACAGTCTGCTGAACTGAGTCATTTGTCAGGCAGATTGGGTAAATAAACACCGTGAAGGAACAGTCTGCTGAACTGAGTCATTTGTCAGGCAGATTGGGTAAATAAACACCGTGAAGGAACAGTCTGCTGAACTGAGTCATTTGTCAGGCAGATTGGGTAAATAAACACCGTGAAGGAACAGTCTGCTGAACTGAGTCATTTGTCAGGCAGATTGGGTAAATAAACACCGTGAAGGAACAGTCTGCTGAACTGAGTCATTTGTCAGGCAGATTGGGTAAATAAACACCGTGAAGGAACAGTCTGCTGAACTGAGTCATTTGTCAGGCAGATTGGGTAAATAAACACCGTGAAGGAACAGTCTGCTGAACTGAGTCATTTGTCAGGCAGATTGGGTAAATAAACACCGTGAAGGAACAGTCTGCTGAACTGAGTCATTTGTCAGGCAGATTGGGTAAATAAACACCGTGAAGGAACAGTCTGCTGAACTGAGTCATTTGTCAGGCAGATTGGGTAAATAAACACCGTGAAGGAACAGTCTGCTGAACTGAGTCATTTGTCAGGCAGATTGGGTAAATAAACACCGTGAAGGAACAGTCTGCTGAACTGAGTCATTTGTCAGGCAGATTGGGTAAATAAACACCGTGAAGGAACAGTCTGCTGAACTGAGTCATTTGTCAGGCAGATTGGGTAAATAAACACCGTGAAGGAACAGTCTGCTGAACTGAGTCATTTGTCAGGCAGATTGGGTAAATAAACACCATTATATGGTGGACTGCTTGGTTTGAACAGTAGACAATGATACCCAATATCACAGTTATTATCTCACATTTATTTTATCCCTTATTCTATTTGTATTAATCTATATGTCCTTATGAATTCATCTTGCTTGATTATCTTTTTTTTTTTACACATGTATTAGCTTATATTTTATACTTGTTTCCTTTGTACAATATATAACATATTGATTTTGCATTTAATAAATTGTAGAGAATAAAAATTATTAAAACTATAACATTCGACTTTCTGGTAGAAGAATCGATGATGTAATGGGAAATATATTATTTATTATTAGATATTATTTATTTCTGTATACTTACATATACTGCATTTGCCAATATATAGGAAGCACCTTTTCCACCTCAAAATATGCCTAAATTATAGGGTACTTAGGTAGCGGTAATCGAAATTATGAGTTGAAATTTCAGTCAGTCTAAAACTTTGGTTTATATTAATATACAGGACCAATCAGAGGAGGGGGGCAAAAGAGGCAGCTGCCTTGGGCCTTGCAATATTAGGGGCCTCAACTTGGCAACTCAATATGTTAAAAATATAGAAGGCAAAATGATGTCACGGCTCATGGAATGACTTTAATTTTACAATTAAATTCCCCAAAAAAAATATTTGAGAAAAACTTTTCCAAGCAGGTATACCATGAGTCGAAAATGTAAGCTAGTTTAGGATGAGGTGCCAATTTGACAACTCTGCGATGAAAGCGACTACAGCACTTGGTGACTGGCTGAACTAATAGTTCCAGCCTCTTACCAGTCAGTTTTGTGCTAGCAGTGTTTTATGATACTAACAGTGCTAGAGTGAATCTATCCTATCCAAGTGCTGTCTGGATATGATCTGCTTGCTTGTTTCTGTGACTTGTAACTAACTGCTCCCAGAGTCCTGTTTTTGGCCCTGTAAGTAATAATTCTCATTTCTCCCCCCCACGTTTTTATTTTAAATTTTGAAGGGCCACTAAAATATTAGTTTCCCTCACCTCACATTTTCTCTGAAAGACCCTGTTAATATATATACATATGCAAGTATTCTATTGCATACATAGGAATGGTCAAATATCAAATTAAATAAAATAATTATAAATGTAATTAGTTGTTTGTTTCAATCTTATTTAGATTGATTATTATATATTAATTGTACTCTGTTGCATTTTTATTCTTTTTCAAAACAAAAAAATATTTACAAATACACATGTATTTTGAGACATGGATACTTAATAGAAGAGCAATACAGAGACTTCAGACCACTCAAAGAAGTATGGAGAGATGCATGCTGGGAGTAACAAGAAGAGATGGAAAACGCAATGTATGGGTAAGAGAACAAACAGGTGTTACTGACCTCATTGAAAAAATTAAAAGATTGAAGTGGAGTTGGGTTGGACATAATGCTAGAAGAGATGATAATAGATGGACAATTGAAGTCTTAAACTGGATTCTAAGAGATTGTAAAAGACCCAGAAAGAGACCACATGTGAGATGGATGGATGAGAAAGTGTGCAGGGGTGATTTGGAGAAGAGAAGCTAAAGATCGGAGAAGATGGATTGAACTTGGAGAGACCTTCATCCTGCAGTGGATTGATAATGGTTGATGATGATGAGTATATAGCTACACAATATAGTTCTAATAATATATATATATACTCTTATAATCATATCAGTACCAGAGCAAAATATTCAAAATAACTTAATATTTTTATAATTTTTAAAAAAAATATTTTGAAATTAAATTGTTAAACTAAAAAAAGTTCTCTCAAAAATATAAATCTATCCACAAGGTAAATGACAATTTTCAAAATGTTTAGCTCTCGAGATGAATTTCTGCGTTTTGAAGAGGAAGATTAAAAGGTATCTAGCTACATTTTTTTTCTAATTATATTTTTTGTAGACAAATTAATATAAAACGAGAAAATGTAGTAAATTATTTTTTTCTTAAAAATGTGTATAAAAAGGAGGATGAATCTTATACACTGCTGTGTTCTATAAGCTGGTAAATAACTACTCTTTCTTATTGCATTGCCAATATAATACTAAATTGTCCAAGCACTTTACCACTAATACACAATGCTCTAGTTACCACTCTTTCCTTACAGTTTACAGTTTCGATTGCCTCAGCAGTCTTTTTCAGAACTTTACAATTTTTAAAATTTGACTGTAACAGATGAGATTGGGAGGTATAAAGTTCTGAAGAAGATTGCTGGGGCAATCGAAACTGTAAACTGTAAGAAAAGGGTGGTAAATAAAGCATTGTGTAATAATGGTAAAGCTTTTGGATAATTTAGTATTATATGGTAAGCTGGTAAATGCAATATTTACCGTAATGCTTTATTTCTATATAAGAACTAGACAACATCTAGAAGAGAATTATTTTTTCAATGCAAAAAAGTATTACCGTTTACTGTTTCATTGGTTACTGTCTTTTTAACATCTGATTGTGATTTTTTAAAATAAAAATATAGGAAATTTCTACATATTTAAAAATATTTTATCACTTACATCCATTAAAAATTATTAAATTACAGATATATATACTTAAAACTCAGTTTTTACTTATATAACCATTAACTCAATAGTAAATTGAATCTGTCTATGAAAAATAATAAATTAAAAATGTTTTTATGTCTGTGCAAATTTATTTTCATATTTTAATTTTTTAACTAGACTGAAAGCAATTTTTTTTAATTCATTGGTGACTGTAAAGGTTATAAAACATATGTGTTTATAAATTGAACATTGGTTGTATTTGTTAGACAGCTATATTTATATACTTTTATTATTGTTTTTAAAAAGATTGTTTTTACTTCGAATGACTTTTATCTACTGTTGTCATGTACCTGTCATCTTGGTCAGTCACACAATATTAAACATATTGATTCTGTACCAGATGTCTAGCCCTTTTTGTTTTTGTTTTAGAATTGGAAAAAAAACATATATACTAACAAACTGTCAATAAAAAGAGAATGATTTTGCTAGTCTTTTACCTAGCATGAATGATCGATTTCTGAGAGATGAAAACTGACATTTAGTAATCCAAAAAAAAATTTTTTTTTAAATGAAGCACTGTTTTATAATATGAATCTCGTAATATTGTTGCAAACTATGATTGGTTCATTGGAGCATATAACGCCATTTTTAATAAAGCATAATCTAATGAAAAATAAACGTATTGTTTCTTGCACACACACAATTTTGCCTGATAGCTTGATAGTCATCAGAGAAGTAAGCAATGGTTGCTGGAGGGAAGTGGCAATAGTTCTTAAACACCAAGAGCACTATTCTCAGACTCAAGGTTCCTCACTGATGAAAGCCATAAGCTAGAAACTTCTGGGGGTGTTGGATGGGATAGCTCTGGGTAGGAATATATGAAGCACTATCATCTGGTGTCTTAAATTAGGTGGAATAGTTATGATAAAATAAAGAATATGCCACGTGCATAAGCTGGAGTCATGTGATAGAATCGTGATTTTTTTTGGAATAATAATATTTTTAAATATAGTTAAAATATCAATTTAAATTATAAGTACAAATTCAAGATAAGCAAAATTGAAACATATGTGTAATTAAAAATGATAATTTTTTAAAGTCTAATTATATAAGGTTGTCTAATTATACAGTATAAGGTTACTATTAATACATTGAAAGCAAGATATATTTTTGTAAAAGCCATTATTTTCCTATTGCTGATTTTACTTCACAGAGAACTTTTTTACGGAGTTTGCTTTTGGTATTCAAATTTATATGTTTACATATGTGATATGTGTGTGAATATTTATTCATTTTTTGGTTTAGGTAGGGTCAGTGTATTCTTTCAAAAGTTCAAAGAATTTCTACTATCGTTTTATCTGTATTTAAAATGTATCAATTTTTTTTCCCCCATGTGTCAAAGCATCGGCCGAGAAGCGAACCCAGACAACTGCTTGTAAGGCAGCTGTGCTGACCACTCGACCATCAACGCTTGAATGTATCAATTTTAATAGCTAAATAACAAACATACATCATGTACATATTATTTTATATCATAGAAAGTTTAAAATTTCCAAAAGCTTTCTTTGTGGAATTAATTGTAACTTACTTATTCTACTTTAACTACGATGGATAACAATAATCTCTTCAATGGCATAATACCCTGCTTGTGTCTGCATAGATATACGAATGATACATTATCTAAACATTGTATAATCTTCCTATTTGCTACATTTGTCAATAACTTATTGCAGTACTTAACCAAATCTGCAATGTTTATTTTGCACTTATTTCCCTATCTATAGGGGCATGTAGGTATTTGGATTATTAAATCAAAATAAAGTTTTAAAGTATTTTCCCCTCTCTGTACAGTTTTTAGGTATGAATTGTAATGATAACTTACTCTTTGTATGGAGAAGATGTGTTTGAACTCATAACCAATGATATGTATAATGATATACACACATATATAATGAGACCGTAAACTTTGGTTCAAATAAATACGAAAGTTGAATGCTTAATAAAATTCAAACAAAAAAATTAATTCAAATATATAATAATATTAACCAATGTGATGATGATTTATAATTTAAAAGTACAGGTGCTCTCAGAAGTATTTTATTTATTTTTAGTTTCAATAAATAAAAAAACAACTTAAAGATGCTAAACCTTCTAAAAGAAAATTTACTCTCGGAAAATTTTCATCATCAATTATTATCATCATCCCAGCGTGTTTCCCAATGGATTGCATGATTTCTCAGGGCTGTGGATATTAACTAGCATAGCTATAAAAAGCATATATTTGGATTGAGTTACAAACTAAATGAATTTGTAATGAATATGCATGCATGTATATATATATTTATACAATTTATTAGCAATGAATAATATTCAATTTTATTTACTAGCCCAGAGATTACATTCAAAGATCAGCCTTTCGAGCTAATCGTGCATGCGTCTTCTGCGAGTGTTAAATGATAAATGAATACTTCACTCCACAATACAAGATATAGTATTTATGTAGGAATAAAAGGAATCCTCTTATTCCTACGACTCAAATTCTTTTATATGAGCAAATCTGAAGTACTGTTGAGTAAAGCGTGAGAGTCGTAGGAATAAGAGGATTCATTTTATTCCTGCATAAATACTATATCTTGTATTGTGGAGTGAAGTATTCATTTATTATTTAACACTCGCAGAAGACGCATGCACAATTAGCTTGAAAGACTGATCTTTGAATGTAATACAATTGTATGCATAGCGTCATATAAAAATAAATGCTTAGCCCAGAGATTGTAAGTAATTTAAGTAGCCGGAATTTACATCCTAAGCACATGCTCTGTAATGTTTCTTATGATGGCTCAATCGTGTCTTGTTGAGTACCGAAGATACTCACAAACTAAGGGATGAGATTAAGACTTTTGAAAAGATAAGAATGGATATCTTATCTTTTAAACCTAAATTTAGTTATAGGAGCCAATCCAAAGTGCTTTAGTTTGAAAGTGTGAAGTTGTTTCTTTATTCACTTTACATTCATTAAACTTTTTTTATATATTAACATTCACAAAAAATTTTAATTTATGAGTTAATATTATTAACTGTTAGAAACTATAATATACAATTTTACTAACTAGCATATATATATATAGAGAGAGAGAGTAAAGTGAATAAAAAACATTTTCACACTCTCAAACTAAGATGCTTTAGATTGGCCTATATAACTGAGTTTAGGTACAAAAGATAAGATGGCTGCTTTTATCTTTTCAAAAATCTCTATCTTGTGCTTTGGTTTGAGAGTATCTTCAATACTCAAGAAGACATCATTGAGCTATTATAGCAACATTGCAGTGCATGTGCTTAGGGATTAAATATCTGCTGTTTAAGCAATAATGAATAAATAAAACTGTCATATATATATATACTAGCAACTACTAACACATACACAAAATATTAAATATCCTAATTTAAAAGATATTTTAAATTTAAGACTTTATCGTATTTTATAACGATAAGCTTTTACCTCCTTAAATATTGAAACAGTCACAAACCTTTTTTTTTTTTCAGATAGGATTTTTTGAATAAATTTCTGGTTGTCTTTATTAATTCCTCCAAAGTTGGTAGTTTTTCTCCTTGTACATGACTGATCTTAGAGAGTAAATACAATAGCACTGGTGACATTATATGAGCTTTAATACAGCTGGTCTTAGGTAATTCATATGATATTATTCATTTCGTTCTTCACAGTGTTATAGAGATGTTTCACTGGCAGGGTTTGCAAACTTCAGCATCATTTTCTGGATCCAACTGCATTTTTCAAGCATTTTGACTGGTGTGGATTTTGGTTATTTAGCCGTACATAGTAGATAAATTTCTTGTAAATAAAATCATCATACCAGCTGATATAATCTGGAGTATTTCAAAATGTTTTAAAACAGCAAAACATGGCTATCTAAATCATGGTTGAAAATACTTTTAACCAGCAGTTGTTTCTTTCTTCAGCATGGATCACTGCTTCAAAAGTAGATTGTGCTCACATGTAAAGCAATATGGAATCAGATTGATGCCTATTTGCTTGTTTCAGACTTATTTATATCTGTTTGATGCTATTCAAACAACATATAACATCACCTGCTAGGGAAACTGATCTTTGCTTCATTACAACATGTTTTTTAAATAACACCCTCTATAATGTTCCGAGTACAAATTTTTCATACATCATATTCTGATTTTTATACCTAAATTATATAAGAGATTTTTTCTTTCCTTTCTTTTTCTTTTTTCTTTTTAACGTAGGAAAAAAAAAAATCTTTGCCAACTTTTAAATATAGCTTGATAATTTCTAAAATATTATCAATTCCAAACTTTTAATATTATTTTCAGCTTTGCCATCCAATTTTACTATGAAATGGATAAGTTGTTTAATTAAAACTTCCATTTAAAAGGCAAACTAAACAAGGTTCAAATTTAGTTTTTTTAAATAAAAAAATACGCAATTTAAATTCTTTCATGTATCAAAAGCGTTTTTCCTTTTTCCTTTACAATGTAATTAATCATTAAGTTTCTCACATATCATTATCATTGTCAACCATTATCAATCCTGTCTCTCCAAATTCAATCCATTTTCTATAATCTCTAGCCTTTCTTCTCCACATCACCCCTGCACATTTTCTTATTTCATCTACCCATCTCACATGTGGTCTCTTTCTGTGTCTTTTACAATCTCTTGGGATCCAGTTTAAGATTTCAGTTGTTCATCTATTATTATCTCTTCTAGCAATATGTTCTTACATATATGAGTAAATATTTAATAGTATGATGTATTGTGTAAACCAACTTTTCTTTTAAATTTTTTTGACAGTTTACATTTTTATTTCTCAAATGACATGTATATACTTGCACATGTGAAAATGGCAGTTTTTGTAGATATTAGTCAATTCAACTGAGTTTTTATTAAACTTTTTTATTTTTTATTTTCACAGCATTGTAATATAATAAACCAGATCTGGATTGGATTTATTATAGCTATAATATATATATATTTAAAGTTAGGGACTGATTTCTATTCACTTTTAACACCTCATGGAGGGATCTAATCATAATCATAGACTGGTTTCTATCCACTTTTAACACCTCACAGAGGTATCTAATCATAGACTGGTTTCTATCCACTTTTAACACCTCACAGAGGTATCTAATCATAATCATAGACTGGTTTCTATCTACTTTTAACACCTCATGGAGGGATCTAACTATAATCATAGACTGGTTTCTATCCAACACCTCATGGAGGGATCTAATCATAATCATAGACTGGTTTCTATCCACTTTTAATACCTCATGGAGAGATCTAATCATAATCATAAACTGGTTTATCCACTTTTAACACCCCATGGAAAGATCTAATCATAATCACAGACTAGTTTCTATCCACTTTTAACACCTCATGGAGGGATCTAATCATAATCATAGAATGGTTTCTATCCACTTTTAACACCTCATGGAGGGATCTAATCATAATCATAGACTGGTTTCTATTCGCTTTTAACACTTCATGGAGGAATCTAATCATAATCATATGATCAAAGGCATAAAAAAGATGTATGATCTCCAAGTTTCATATTTCTTGTTGAACTAGTAGTCATCAGTTGGCCCAGATTACAATCTCTTACACATGTCTTTTAGCATTGCTTAATATATACAGATGGCCAATTACCACAGTTGAATTGATATGTCAAACTTATAGCTTTCACAATTTTGACACAAATCACTTAATGGAAGTTTATTAATAATTTTCATTAGTCATTTATTAGACTAATGATTATCCATTTAATGAATAATATTATGTGGTGTAATTTTCACTACAACACTCTCACACAAGGTAGGGACTAAGATATTAAAAGCTTACAGAAACCAAGAGTGGTATAATGAAAATTATATTACAGAAATATTATTCATTAAATGGATAATCTTTAATTTAATGAATAAGTAAGAAAAATTATTAGTAATAATATAAATTTGGCCGTTTGCTTACAAAAGCAGTAATTTAAGCACCCAGACTTATTATCTACTGCAATGGGCCTGTGATGTTTATTTATTTTGAACAAACACGGACATGGTTTTTTTTTACTAATTACTTGTATTTAAACATAAACAATTGATTTTGTGGTAGAATCGTCTTTTTACTTTATATTGTTAGTGATATTTTTTTAATGTTAATTATATTCTAGTCCTTTTTATTCTATGATGGGATTTATTATTAGAAAATATTGGTATTTATTCAGAACTTGAAATAAAGTATTTAAAAACAAGGCATAGGGTGGATACACTGTTTTAATTATTTCTTATCATGTTAGTTACAGAATGATCAAATTGTTAAATAGTAACTTAGCTAGATTAAACTCAGTAAAATATAGGAAATGATGATCATGTGATGAAATGATCATATAACAAGTTTTGAGACCTTATTAATCATAATAATATTAATGTTTAATTTTAGTGCATAAATTTAATTGTGAAAGGAAAAAAAAAGAATTATGTATTTTTTTTCTGTTTAGTTTCATTTTTATAAATGGAATATTTTATTTTATTTTTTAAAAAAAGAAGAGATTACGATCTTTATCTCTGAAGAAATTAAATGTTTATCTATTAATTTAAAAAAAAAAAAAGATCAAGAAGGAATTAGGATTTTTATTTTTGAAGAAATGAAGGATTGTTTTCCAAATTTGTGTACAAATCGAATTTTTTTCTTCAAAAATGATGATCTTTGTTGTAAAAAAATTCAATTATTCAACATTTAATGCAGTAATTTCTAAGGTAGTCATGTGTTTCAGTGTTGTTGTTTTTGTAAAAACAAAGGAGTCTGGGAGAAGCACAATTTAGTAGGAGTTTGGGGTGTTGAAGTTACAATCAAATGCTCACTTTGGAAATTTTGGTACTAAATAAATTTCACTATTAGTTAAAAAAGAAATGATGCTGCAAAGAAGTCTAATATGCTTTCAAGAACAATATGCTAGGCTCTAAGTATTCATGAGAAAAGTTTTTAACAAATCTGTATTGATCCATCCAAAATCATGATTGCTCTCATTTATATTAAAACCTAAAATGAAACATGGATCTATGAAAAGAAAATGAATAAAAAGCTGAATGGATAAAATAATCATTGAGAAAATTATAACAAAAAAGAAAAAACCTGAAGCCGACAAATTGGCCAATCTATCACCTGAAGGATATACCAAAAGAGACCCTTATTTATGCAACTACAAAAGGACTGAAAAATAAAAAAATCATTGGAAAATGAGGTATTGTAATATCTATACCTCTTATATTTACAAATGTTATTTTCACATGACCCACCACTCTCAGTGCCATCTCATATTGCTGACCCACCTGATCACACACATGTTGAAAAGATAAATAATCACCAATATACGTATTTCATGCTAAACCAGCAATCATCAGTTGGTCCAGATTACTATCCTCACACACATATATAATCAGTACTCAGCTTTATATTAAGATAGCCAATCTTTATACTTTAATGGAAATATGAGATGGCACTGAGAGTGGTGGGTCGTGTGAAAGTCTGAGTTCGAACCCCGCAAATATTACATATATAAATGCAGGTTTAAGCCTGTACAATGTATTAATTTATATAAATGGTGTGTAAAAGGTCTGTCCATCCCTCATATATGTACGTATAAATGGATTATTCTTCTGTACATGAGGGGTCATAATGACAACCTTGGCACTATCAAGGGCTTTGAACGTTCCATTATCAGATTTTCAATTAAATGGAAGGCTAAAGAGTTGGGAGTTGGAATAGTTTGAAGCTTGTCCATTAAAGTATAAAGATTGGCTATCTTAATATAAAGCTGAGTACTGATTATATATATATGTGTGTGAGGATAGTAATCTGGACCAACTGATGATTGCTGGTTTAGCATGAAATACATATATTGGTGATTATTTATCTTTTCAACATGTGTGTGATCAGGTGGGTAGCAATATGAGATGGCACTTAGAGTGGTGGGTCATGTGAAAGTTTGAGTTCAAACCCCACAAATATTACATATATAAATGCAGGTTTAAACCTGTACAATGTATTAAATGTTATTTTATAATGAAACTAATACTTATAATACACTTTAAACGTATATAGGTGAAGTTAATAAAGATTTTCACAAATAATGTTTAACTTAGCGCTTTCAGAGTATGTTTATTCCATATTCATAGCATATTATAAATATTGCAATCAATTGCTGAAGTAAATTATTCATTAAAGAAACTAATAATTGAAAATAATGAATAATTTTTGTTTGTTGCTTTTGTTTAAAAATTTTTTTTTACTTTTACTGGGTTAAAATGAAAAGGAACATCTTCATGTTCAAAAGAAGGAAATGGAGATTCAAATTTAAATTATTTGTGTGTGTGTGTGTATATATGAAATATTTTTTTAGGGTTTGTTTATTGTAAGAAAATAGCTTATTTAGATTATATGTTGATTAAGTGAAAACAATGAGTATTTTGTGGATAGATTGATTAGATGTTAATTTTGGGATATGTCGTCATACTATTTTCTAATTTTTTTTAATTCTTTCATTTTTTTTTTTATTTAAGTAAAAAAAAATCCAAAGTTATTTTTTTTATGTCTTTATTCATCAGTCCTGTGAATTACCATGGGTGTGTGACTAATTTTATCCCAGAGCTATGCTTAATTAAGGGATTTGTAGATTATTTCAGTGAAGTTATTTAATATTAGGATATATTAAGTTATACATATTCTTTTATTCACAGTTATTGGGGTCCTTGCAATCCTGAAGCTAGCTAGTTCAGGCATAACCATATTTGCAATATATATGTGGGTATCTATGCGTGGCTATCCAGAATGTTCTCTGTAGAATTATTTAGACAGTGCTTAGAGTATAAAAGTCACCGTTAAAGTCCACATATTTCATTTTAATTCATACATTTTGTGATAATTAGCAGAATACTCAAATACCATATGGTCCAAATCATTGACGATATCAGCATTAGTATAATAATCCCAACATTTTTGGTACAATTATTGTAATTTTGCCCACATATATGGCATGCAGATAAAATATTGTTTTTATAATATGCCCTATGTTGGGCATAGACAAGATGATGACTAGCTCAAGATTTTATATTGTGTCAGTTTTAAATTGAGTCACAAAGGATGCCTATTGGCTCTTGATGGTTAATGCACCAGAGTCCGTATTATAATTTATAATTGCTAATTATTGCTTTCAATGTTAATTTTTGCTCATTTTTTATAATTATATAAATAGGGATACTTTTTTTCCATGACCATTCATGATGATGATGATGATTTTACCACTTTCTGCACATCCCACCTTCATACCATTACAATATATATATATGTAATCTGCTATTTACATAAACTACAGTTTCACAAGTTTTTGCTTATATTGATGTTGAAATTCTAATTCAGCCAGTTTTAAATCGTTAAACACAATGCCTGAATATGAAAATGATAGAAAAGAACTCCTCCAAAAGATCTTTGTAGAGCATGAAACTCATAAGGATTTATTAAGCACTACCATCAGTCATTTATTAATTACTAAAGCTTACACTAGATGGCATAAAAGTAGTGAGAATGAAATATGCTAATAAATAGCAATGTCTTAGTGGTTTTAATCTCATAATAATTGAGTGCTTTGTTCGTTTAGACTTGTTTTTTAACTTTATTTTTATTGTAGGAAGTCTTTATGTATGTTCAGATTTACATAAATCCTGCTCATATAAATCGAAGATTATATATACCCATACTCATTCAGGAGGCCTTATATATAAATGTATATTATTGCATGTGTCTTCGTAATCAATTTCTAAAGGTAATGTCCTGCTGCTACATCCACATCATTTTGTCCTCTATCTTTAATTTTTATAGTCACATGTGAAGCATGCTCACTTTTGATGATCAAGTGTTTATGATAAGATGTTCTTGGTCTACCCTTTAACCTTTCCCCCCAAAACTTTACCTTCCAGAATATTTTATAAAAAGACATCATATCTCAAAACTGTGATCGAGAAATTTTCTTTAATTTTATAATGTTAAATTGATGAGTAGTTCTGATTCCATGATAATTTCTCTCATTGTCTGAACATTAGTGTCCTTTTCCATCCTAACCAACCCTTTTCATAGCCATGTTTCCATATCTTCAAATCTTATTTTTTTCTGCTTTCTCAAAGCAAAAGTCTGATGTTTATACAGCGTTTTATCAACTTTGATCATGCTATAAATGTAAATATAAGATCATTTAGATTAATTTATGAAAATGTAAAGTGTTTTTTAAAGAGTCATTGTTTATTATAAGAGAGGATTAGATAAATATAGTGATTTAACAGAAAAAAATGGAATATTTTTTTAAAAATGTAAATAATGGCCATAAAGAAAAACTATGACTCACCCCAGCACACCTTCTTATTTTATCAATCCATCTCACATTTGGTCTCTTTCTAGGCTTTTACAATTTTTTGGAATCTGGTTTAAGATTTTGATTATCTATCTATTATCATCTCTTCTAGCAATATATCCTTTCCAGTTCCTCTTCAGTCTTAATTCTTCCAGTGATGTCAGTAACACCTGTTTGTTTTCTTGCCAATGTATATCCATTATATACATATATATAATTTACATATCTTGAGTTAATTGCATAATGTTAAGTAATGTTCTCATTATGGTAATGATTTGTTCATGTGAGATTTTGTAGTCATATATTAGTAACTGTTTATTTCTCATAAGATTATGTTATGCTTAGAATTGTTGAATGGATTTAAATGGATATTGATCATTGGTCATTGCGTTATTGCTGGCATCAGCCTTATCTGACTTGATTCTTACTTTCTGCTGTTATGGAAGGTATTTTATCTACTATTGATTGTTTTCTGTTTATTCTGTATGTATTTATTTTGTGTTTATTTAATGATGGAAATAAACAGTAGATGCTATTAATATTTACACTATAGAATTCTTTATGTTTACCTGTTTTTAAGTCATGACATTGCTATATATATGATGAGAATGTGCTTGTGTTCAGTTTTATTTTATAATCTGTCAAATTTAGTTTGAAATATATAAGAAGGTCATTCTTAATAAGTTTGCCCTGGAAAATGGTATGCTAATGTAGTTTGCGATATATGATAATCTCATGGCGTGGTATTATTTTTATTACCATTTTAAATGCTGCACGTTCTTCCCCCTCATCTTTTTGGAAGTAAATTAGATTGTAAATCAGTCTTGAAGAGTTTTAAAGAAGTCAGTAATAGATTTTTGATGGATTCTTGATGGAAAGTAACAAATCCGAAGAATAGCATTGTTTGAATAGCATTTTCTTTACTGGCGGTTGTTGATTTAATTGTACTTATTTTAGTTAGAAACTCACAGTGAATAGCGATTCTCTTTACGACTAGAATTTTCTCTTTGCAAGATAATTTTTTTTCTTCTGTATAATGAAAGTTATTTATTTTAACTTTACCGTTTTATTTAAAATTAGCCGTATTTTTATATGTTATTTTGTATTTAATGTTTAACAAATTTTGAATTAATAGTAATTTTGTTTATCTATTTTAAAGTAAAATATCTTTCCGGGTTTTTTTCCCTGCCAAACACATTATTTTGTTCATTTTTCCCCCCTATCTTTTGAAAGGAAAAAGTCCCTTTGTTTTTTTAGTGATAAATGAATAAAACTCCATACGTATGTATTAGGCTCAAGATAATTTTTAGCACAATGCTTTAGAATATATATTTTCAAATGTTTGTTTATTATCAATATATCTTTCACCTTAGCTCAATTCTATCGCAACCGTCCATCATCCCAGAAATCAGACCAATCTTTTACACTATAGATACATTTGAAACACACTTTTTAAAATAAGCTATATAGCATATATACATATTACTTTAGAGATACTTAACTTCACATATATTTAAATATAAATTTCTATTCCATTACACATTACTGAAACATATGATCAAAGACGTGAGAAAAAGATAAACAATATCATAAATATGAATGATATGTATATACCTTTACCCTACTTAGCAAAGGCAATTGGTCCCTCAAAACTAATCGTTAAGCAAGAATAGCACGTAAAGAACACATAGTTAATGGTTTCTTATGGAAAAAATTTGGCTGTAAAAAACTCAATGTATATTATATGCTTGTGTGAACTGTGTCGTGTGTATTATGCAGGTATGCATTTAAAATATGTATGTAGGTATGATAATGCAACTTAAATCTATATAAAAATATTTGTCTCAAAGTAGTGTTCTTCGGTGATCTATTTATCAATCATTTATTCAGTTTTCTGAGCTATGAATTACTTATTCTAAGGTCAATAATTGTCTTCTAAATCTTTTGATGATCTTGGTGTTTTTGGAAGCATGCACCAGATGATGGCTGAGAGTCTCTAGATAAAAAGTTTACAGTGGATGATTGGCATGCTTCTTGGAATTTTTTTTTTATAGGATGCCATGATTTTGGAAAGTTTGGATGTACCTATAATGGTTTGAATACTTTGTTCTATTTTGCCTTTGTTTTTAAAAATAGCCATGATGGTAAACATGGATAAATCCATTTCCTCTTTCTGGTTGAATTAAGATATCTATTTCTGTTTCCAAGCTCAGAGATTTATTGATTTTTTTCATGGTCATACTAGTGGCAACCATGATTCTAGTTGAAAATGTATGTAGCTATAAGCTTTTAAACAGAATCCCCCCCCAAAAAAGTGTCTTTTAACGGTCCAAAAGTACAGCAAAATCGACACGAAAATGAAAGTAAACTAGCAGTTAACAGTTTTTTTATGTTCTTCCATGCAACTGTTTCTTATTGTGCTGAAAAAAAAATCCAGCTGAAATTTTATTCTTTTCCATATTTGTACTACAATATTATATTACATGAAATTATTTAGAATTAAAAATGTTTAATAACAACGTATTTAATTGATCATAAAGACTTGATATTTATCATTAGTATAAGAGTTGCAAAGTTTGTATTCTGTAAATAGTCAAACCTTTATCACAGTTGATTTCTAAAAAAAAATATTCTGACATCAAAAAAAAATAAATAAATAAAATGTATCTAATGCATTTTCTGTTTGCATATTTTAATGAATATTTAAGGCTTTTTTTTTTTACAATATGTACTATGTAGATCTAAATAGAGAGCATTTTATATTCAAATATGCTATCTGTGGCATTTTTTTTGCCATGAGATGTCACATTTTTTTAAGTGCTATAGGCATTTTCTTTGAAATGACTTTAAAAAAATGTGATTAATGCAGTTCTTGTGAAAGCAGAGATATAAACTACTTAAATGGAAATCTTTTTCAGTTTATTTGTATGCAATTTTGCTCACATCTTTTACAACTGAAAATATATTTCCATTAACAGTTTTATGCTGAATAAAATTTTCATTTTACTTTTTATTTCTAAAAGAAAAATAAAGGAGGCGTAGTTCATCATAAATGATCCACATGCCATTAATAGAAAAACACATATATTAGCATACACCAACAACACCATAATGTTTCTAACTTTCGGCTATGAATATGAGGTTAATAGATCTCGAAAGCGCTAAGCCTGATATTTAATTTTGATATTTCTAACTTCACCAAGTGTTCAAAGCGTAATATAATTACTAATATGATGATCATAAATTTTGCCACATGCAAAGTAGGATTAGTAAAATGTTAATCCACAAAAGTGAGTAAATATAGTGTGCATTTTTAAACTAATATGCCTATTTTAAAATTTAATAAGACACTAATGTAATTGGTTGTTGTAAGTCATTAAAATGTGATTTTGATTATTTATTATAGTGCATGAGATATGGGGGGGGGGGTTTATAATCATTAACAGTGAAAATCTTTATTTTGGATATATCATTAATGACATATTGATTGTCTTTTAAAGATACTGGATGAAAATTAAATAAAATACTGTACATTCTTTAAACATATTTTAAGTATATAATCAAAATATTATATGCAGTGCTAATATTATGTACTATATTGGGATATTGTTTTGGATGACATAGCATTAATAACTATTCTACAATGTTATCAGTCTTACAAAATGGCCACCAAAAAATTTTTTTTAATATTTTTTTACGATTGTTCATGTGAATAGTCAATTATAAATCAAAATAGTGGGTATAAATTGATGATGATCACTACTGTGAATCCTCATATAATGATCAAGCACTAAGCAGGTGTAGATGTATATAGCAGGGTGTACGTGTATAGTTAAAATGTTGCTATTTAATTCAAGGTTTCCTATGCAGTTCCCTAGAACAAATAATGATTTTTTTTTATCAAAATCTTTATGATCAAAATGGGTGATATGAGACAAGTTTATATTGAAACTAATGTTATGACTTCTTGCATATTTCATGCAATGGCAGAGTGACAGTCTATGGAGTTCAAAGTTTATAAATCTCATTTCCACTACATTCGTTTTGGTAATCAAACTTCTTATGAACTCCAGAACAATAAACAATTTGATTAGCTATAAAACAGCTTCTGTTAGAATGAATTTAACAATAAAAAATAATGTGCCAGCATCTTCATAATGATTTGGTAATAAGTTACAAATGAGTAAGAATAAGAAAAGAAAGGGCAGTGTTTAGTTGACGCTTACACTTCCTGTGCATGTTGCTTTCTTATACAGAACTCTTGATTTTGCCTAAAAAAGCTGTTCTACAGCATCAGGAATATTCTGAAAGCAAAGTAGTTTGCTAAAACAGAAATTGCTGTTTTTCATGAGAGAATTCCAGTTACTTTTAAAAATTGAATATCCATATTGAGTAAAGTCGTTGAAGATTTAACATTACTATTCATTCATGATTTCAGTATCATAATGAAACAACTATTGCAGCTAAATTAGATGTAGAGCTCTTATTTTATCTAAGTTATTATATGGATGTGATATGTGGACTCCTTATCAATTGTACATTTTGAGGCATTCGAAAAATTTCATTCAAGAATGCTGCTTATAAGATCATAAGATCAGTCAATATATTCAACTTTTTGGTTGTGATGCTCTAGAGCTTACTATTGTCAAATCACCTTTTCATTAGATTGGACCTGTAAACAGAATAAACAATACAAGACTTTCTTAAAGAAGGGTTTATAGTAAACTTTAAGCATGTAAAATGAATGAATAATACACAATCACCTTAAGAGACATTTTATAATGAACTTGAGCCTAGTTTTTTGTTTGTTTTTTTTTTTTTTTTTTGGGGGGGGGGGGTAGAGGATTATCCAAAGAAATGTAGTGTTGGTTGCTTTCACTGGGAAGATACTGCTGAGGGTGGAATACATTGGAGAACTATATTTAGACATGGTGTTAAAGTATTTCAGAGAAAAGTTTGCCACAGAAGTGCATTGCAAAATATCAAGTAAAAAGAGTGGGCCAACGTATTCTACATGTAGACATACATCTTCATGGTTCATGGATTAGTGTATTAATATTTGTTATCATTTTATCCCCCCCCCCCACTTGAAATAGTAATACTCATTTGTGAATATTTATTGATGATAAATATCTTCTGCTGATCATCAAAATAACATGCTGTTAGAATGACCTCTTATTTATTTTAGGTTCTCAGGGGCACCTTCATTACTACGATGCTATTTTTTGACTGTCACTTATCCAAATTCTATTTATTTTGCTAGAAGATGTGAACATCTCACAAGAAAATTGAAATAGACACTTTCAGTCTGGTAAAATAATGTAAATACTTTACAAATATGGAACTACTTTTAAAGAAATGTAATTTGATGAGAGGTTTCCTCCAATCATTACACACGATACATTATATACTCCAACTGCTGATAAAGGGAAGTTATTCCTAAAATGCTTGTATATCTTGGATTGATTTGTCAATTTTTTTCTATAGTGTGGCAGCTTTAGTAATAAATGTATTCATAGTGATTGGAGTTATAAAGAAATGATAATTTCCACTTAATGATAAAATCTGATAAATTCTCAAACCTTCCTTCTTTCCTTTTTCTGCTGAAGTACCCTAAGTGATGCCAAAAGATAATAATGGATATAAAAAGCAAAAACAAGTGTACAAGAGGGGTTTTTTTTTATACTTGATTCTATCCAAAATTCAATCAGGTTAGATTTAACAGGAACAGTTATCTCTTTTGCATTATGTATCATCATCAACCATTATCAATCCATTGCAGGATGGTCTCTCCAAGTTTAATCCATCTTCTCTGATCTTTAGCTTCTCTTCTCCACATCACCCCTGCATACTTTCTTATTTCATCCATCCATCTCACATGTGGTCTCTTTCTGCAGTATATATACAATATTCAAAATGATATCACTGATTTTGTATCCTTCATGTTTATACAAAAACCATATTTTCATAGATAATGATTTTCTAGTTATTGCAAGATGTCTTACCAAGTTCAGTCTTTTTTTTGTTCCATAGCTTCTTCTCTTCCCATTATTCTGGAAATCTTCGTAATTTATCCACACATGACCTTTTTCTAGTTATTTTAAAATTTTCTATGTTCAGATTAAGATTTTATTTGTCCATCTATCATTTCTTCTAGAAACATGTTCACTCCAACTCTATTGTAGCTTCTTAATTTTTTCAAAGATGTTGATAATAGCAGTTGTTTCTTGGTTATTTTAAAATATATCCTATTATATGTCACTTCATTGTGTGGTCTGAAGTCTGTATTGCTCTTTGTTCAGTCACCCAAGTCTTATGTCCTTGCATAAGAGGCAGAGCATGTCTATTTAAAACATTTTCAAATACACAGAACTTTTCTTAAATAAAAATACTTCTTTATTTCTTCGAAAAAGCACACCATCCAAACTCAATATTTTATCCAATATGCTGCTGTATTAATAATCTGTTGAAGATATTCATAGTTGTTAACTTCTAAATTATTATTATAAATCACTACTTTTTGTATGAAAAATCATTTATTATTTATTTTAGTCTTGATAGCATTTATTTTTAGTTTTACTTTCTCGCATTCACTAATAAGTCTAGTAATATTTCCTGAAGTTTCGAAGCCATCATTTTCTAAACAACCACATCATCTATAAATTCTGAATGACTTAAATAATTTCTATTTATTTGTATTATTTTAACTTATTTTTACCCTCAACAGCTACAACGTCACTTGGATAATGTAATGGCTACAGCGTTATGTGTTACTGCTTCTAAGAAAAATATTATTTTATGATATAATTAAGGTTCCAAATTTGATTTTTTATTGTAAGAATTATTTACAATTATAATATTTGTATTTTAAAAAAGAGTAAAAAAGAATATAATCATAGATTACAAAAAAATGGAAAAATAAAATTATTTTCATTTATACTGCTTCTGAGATTAATTGATTGCTTTCTTTAAGTAATATTATGATCAGTTATTATAATGAAATAAATTTGATTTTTTTTATTATAAATATTACCTACAAAAAAGAAATATTTGTATAAAAAGTAGAAAAAATATAACCATAGGCAAAAACGTGAAGAAATAAGTACAACCAATACTGCTTCTAATTGAGATCAGTTGGTTGCATTCTTTTAGGAAAAGTGTAGCCACTTATTATAATGAAATAAATTTGTTTTTTTTTTATTGTGTGCATTACTTCCAAAAAATATTACAATATTTGTATGAAAAAGTAAAAAAAAAAACCTATTGGTCACAAAAAATGCAGAAATAAAATCACTTATGTTGAGACTATAGCGGTATGAGGTAGTATTAAATCCTTAAATGTTTAAAACTTAGATTATGTGAGCAAAATTCAAACTGCAAAATATAAATATTACCAGAAAGATATTGAGATGGACACCTGCTTGATTTATAAAATACTATAAAATTTAAGCATATGAATATTTGGTACTAGTAAGTTAGCCGGTACAGACCACTTGATGGCATTGATGCTACACAAAAACACATAAATATAATGTTACCGGAACCTAACCTTTTTTTTCTTTATTCTCCAAAAAAGCAATAATAAATAAATAGTAAATAAATTAATTGGAAATAAACAACTTTTTTTTTTTTTGTTATAAAAACACACATGTTAAAAATACAAAAAAAGGTACATTCCAAATTAAACTTACCTGCCGTCCGAATTTTATTATCATTTTTCTTAAAAAAACAAATAACAAAAATTCATGCTCAATAAATTTCATTGCTCTTACTTATTGATTGGAAGCAACTAACTTTTTGTTTTTGTTGGCTGATGTTTTAGGTGATCAGAATGTCCGAAACCAATTTCTTTTAAACAACTTGTGAAATATGGCAGTGCATGTGGACTGGAGCACTACCATGTGTGGGGATGGGGACCACTGTTTTGGCTTTTTTTGAGGCTTACAGATAAGGTTAGGGTTAAAGTAAGATTTGTTTTAATTGCTAATTATTTGTTAGATTACACAATGTTATTGATTGCCTCTTTGAGTCTTTGTAAAATATATAAATAAACAAAGATGGCTAGAGATAGAGCTAGGTTTAGGGTTAGGATTAAATTAAGGATTTGTTTTAATTGCAGAATATTTGTTAGATTATGAAATGCTGGTAATTGCCTATTTTGCAGTAGTCTGATCCAACCGAGCTTATAATTTGCAAAACTTTCTGCCGACAGACATTTTATTTGTCTCATAGTTGTTCTCTTGCAAACTTGGCTTTTTGCATGAATTCTGCAAAATAGTATTTGTCCTACCCTTTTGCAATTTTTTCCATCTTCAAAGCTGTATAGGGAAGCGCCATTACAGTGTTATAATTATTAATATGTAATTGTACATTAGGTAGGGTGTAAGATAATTAGTTGAAATGGAGATTTCAAGAGTTATGACCATTTGAAGTTTATACACCCTCAGATGATACGGTAGCAAAGTTTCAATTGTGCACATTTTCATAAAGTGTTACAAAACACAAAGTAGGCCATAATATTTCTGTGTGTTTGCATAGAAAGAACTCCTGTAATGGGTAATATAACATAAGTATTTTAGCCGTAAGTTGGGTGAGTGGCCTAATAAATGGTGTATTTATGTGCTTTTGTATATAAATAACACCATCAAGTAACCTGTACTGGCTAACATACCAGCACCAAATATTTCTAGCAGCATCACATACTGCTTGTAGCCATTGAGGGTTAATCCATAAAATAATTCTTTTAAAACTGCTACAAAGATTTTAGAGATGTTAAATTCACACTTAATCTAATCACTGTTGTTTTGGTAATATTTTGCTTTTATATCTTGATGTTCCAAGGCTTTAAAATTACTGAGAGTCAAATGTTTTATCATAATCTACATATTTAAAGTATAATGGTGTATTATAATTTTTGATCTTTACTAATATACTCTCCATATATATATATATATATATATATATATATATATATATATATATATAAAATTTGCTAAATGCAAAATATTATAATGATATATAGCTAATTTGGTTGCAGGAATTATTTACCTGTGATGAAATACCTATTTTTTAACTCATTAAAAATGCAAAGACATGTTGGAGTCTGTACTAGACCTTAGCATCTAAGTCCACCTTTCTACTTATAATACTATCAAGATATTTAAACTGTTTTATAATAACCATCTAAGCTAAAAGTTCCTGAGGATTTTTTTTTTCCATCACTGACTAATAAATAACTATAGTTTTTTTTTAACATTGAGATAAATAAAAGTTTTTTGTTGTTGTTGCTGCATTCAAAACCTTAAGTATATTCTATAAACCATTCTTGAACTAGTAAAAATAATCATTAGTATTGTAATTCCAAAATTCCAAGAAAAAGAAGAGGTTCTTGTTTTAACTGTTAATTGATTCAAATTAACAATTCCACTCTCAAAGCTAAACCCTATTTTATTAAGCTGCTGATAAACAATTCCAAAGACCACTATCATAAAAATTGCAAACTATGTTGGAGTAAGTACACATCCTTGTTTGATACCAATTTTAATTTCTATTGCCTCAGATTTTCCATTCATAATAATAAACTTCCTCTCATTCTATCATAGAAAACAGGGGTGACCAAACTTGAAGACATTGGGGATGACTTTTTTGGCAAAAATGTACCTGAGGGTGATTACATTTTTTTTCAAATTTTGAACCAGAAACCAGAAAAAAATAATGTTATTTTTGCTAGAATGAAAATCGGAACAGAAAAAAATAACGGTTCGAAGTCCTGGTTTTTTTAGAATGTACTTACAAATTGGTGTTTTATATATATAAATAAAGGCTTTTCAGGTACTCACAAATATTGGAGACATTTTTAGAAGATACTTACAAACTCTATAAGATATGAACTGTCAAAGACATTATATTATGACTATTATTAAATTACCGCAGCTCCCTCTAGTATTACAATATGTCTATGTCACTTTATAAAATATTTGTTAAATTACAATTATTAAATTACCTATAAATAATTATTTTCTAGAGCTGGTCCTGAATTTTTAAAAAAAATTCAAGAAAATATAGACAAAAAAAAAAAAAAAATAATTATTGTTTTCCAATGGGTTTATTTTTGAGATTGACAATAACAACAGGTATTATTTTGAAATTTATTTTTAAACGAGGATAATTTTGAATTTTTGCCTTTTTTTATTTTTTATTACTTTTTATATTCAAATTAGCTCTGGATTTATCACTATAATTTGTCATTGTTCATGTCAGCTTTGAGGTCGACCCAGCCAAGATGCCACCCCTGATATAGCAGCTATACATTATGAATATATTTTGGTGGGCAACCATCTAATTCCAAACAATGTCATAGATCTATCCTATTAACTAAATCAAATGCTTTGTTTAAATCAATAAAAGTAATGTATAAATCGCTTTTTTATTCCACTGACACTTTTCTTGTAGTTGTCTGGTAATGAAATGCATCTCTATAATGCTTTTTGATTTTCTTAAAATTATTAATTGAGCCTCTGATGATCAATTATCTATGTTGGAAGCAATTTATTAAACAAAATTTTTGTCTTTTGTTTATATTTATTCTCTTACAACTTCATTATTTGTACCCTTTCTGCTTGTAAGCATTTACATTCAATTAACAGATGCTTAATATTTTCCATGCTTTTCTTACATAACTTGCAGACTAAAACATCTACATTCCTCCATTTATGTGTATATTCCCTTGTTGCTAATTATCCTGTTCGAGTTTTGCTGTTATCATAAATTAACTCGCATCCAATAGTCTATTTACTTCTATATATATTTAAACTCTTTTTACTCTCCATACTAGTTCTCCATCTCTCAAACTTCCTATTTTTTATTATTGCATCTATTCTTCTATGCCATTCTTTGCCGCTATAACACTTAACAATTCTCCTAACACAACCATCTTATCTTTTGTACAAGTATATCAACCTAAACTCTTTATCCAAATCTTCTGCATACTGTACTTTCTCATCCATCTTGTTGCCTGCCCTTTACTTATATCCAATTAAATACTATTTTGGCTATTCTCTTACTATTTATAAATTGCAATCTACAGAACATTTTCATTTTGATTTTTGCATCTCTTATATAAATACTTGATCGTCCCATTTCTCCTTGAATTGCTTCCTTTGCCATCCCCACATTTATATCTAATGCATGTCTTCCTACTTATCTTTGTGCTTTTATAAATAATCTAACACCTCTTTAGTAAAACATAAGGCATTATTACCATAAGTTAATCCTGCTACTACCACTCCCTTCCATACAATCCTTACCATATCATATTTATTATATGAAAACACTGTTAATTTCTTTATCAGTCCCTTTTCTTTCCTTCATTTATTATTTTTATCTCTCATTCCTCCAAACAAATTCTCTGATTACTTAAAATGATTTCCAAATAGTTATACTTATTCACCACATTTAACCTTAATAATATCCCCCAATAAAAATTCTTTCTCTTCTCTTTCCCCAGCAATTATCATTGTTACTTTTGATTTTTTTTCACTCAACTTGTGCATGTCTTCGTCATAACTTTCACATCTTCTTTATTTTCTGGGAACAAGGAGATATCCGCAAATAAAAGACCTGATAACTTATACACTTCTTTGCCATCTATTAACAATATCTCTATTCCTCTATTTCCTTTGTTTTTAAAAACTGGAACAAAATCATTCTTAATATTGGATGGCACAATTTGATGAATCCATATATTCCTAAAAAATTCCAATATTTTTGAAATTAATATTTTACTACTACATTTTAAAACTTTTCCAGGTATTTTATCAGGACTTGAAGCCTTTTCATTTTAAGACTTAAGGACTAGCTGAATATGTTTGTCCAAATCTAAATGTGTAGATAAAATGGATATATCATTAAAAGTTATTTCAATACTTATATGATTATTCAAAAGATGAATCAAAATTCTCTTTCCACCTCTTCAAAATATCATTGTCATCATATAAGAAAATGCCATATTTGGATTTAATAGGATTGTGATATGGTTTTTCAGGTCCATATGTCACTTTTACAGCATCAAAAAAGATCTAGAATGATCACAGTCAGTAAATGTCTGTTTTCTTTGCAGTTTTAATCTACCAATACCCTATACAGTTTGGCACACTTTGTACCATGTGTGGCTTGGGACTGGAAGATCCCAGGATCGATTCTGATGCTTGCAGGATCTGGCATTCGAACTTCTTATGAATTCCTGAGCAATAAAGTCATATATTCTGTTTTTTAATCTACCAATCATTTTTAAGCCTTCCTATTAGTATTTGACTTCTACCTTTAGATCTCTCCATTTTTTATGAAGTTCCAAATTAAATCTGTTACTCTGCCAAGCAGAAAATGCTACATATATATATATAGATTTTTTTTAAAAAACATTCTTAATTTAACATTTTTGCTATTGGTGGAACTTTAAGGTTTTTTTTTTTTTTCAAATCAGTGATTGTAGCGCCTCTACAACCGTCTTTCTACCTTTTATCACCCAGTAGATAACTTATGCGATCAAGTCGAAACGTCCGGTATATCAATATTTAAATTTTTTTAACTTGGATGAATCCGCAAAATATGTCTTTTATATATATCACTTTAATGTCATTTATTTATTTTCAGTTAATTTTTTAACCGGTAATGAACAAGCTTGCAGGTTAGTTATTCACATAATAAAATAAATTTTGAATTTGCGCAAAATGTTTTCTATTGTGTGGATGAAATTTTACTGAACAGCTGGAAAATTGATTGATTTGCGAGTTGTAGAGTTTATTTAATTCATTCAAATAGTCACGTGGGACCGCAGGAGTCTTGATTTCATCTTGGTTGCTCTTCTGCGAAATCAAATTCTTAGTAAATTTCACATTCACAATGAAATTTTATTTAAACACCAGAATTTTTTTGTTGTTGTTAGCAAATATTAAATTTAAGTAAAAAAAAAAAAAGATTTGAATTAATAATAATAATAATAAAAAAGCTAGAACAGGAATTGTATTTTATTTTTACTTTTTCCAATAGTAGACTACATCTTTATATATATAACACACTGATAACATAGTTCAACAGGTAAAGGGATTTAAACATTTGGGTAGTTGGTTGAATAAGGATGGAAGGAGTGAAGATGAAGTTAAAAGAAGATTAGTATTGGCAAAGGAGACATTTATTAAGAGAAAGAAAATATTTTTGGATCTTTGAAAAGAGAATTAAGTTAAAGATTAGTTAAATGCTATGTGTGCAGTATGCTAATGTATGGCCGTGTGACGCAGATAGTGAATAATAAAATTAGGAACAGATTGGAAGCTTTTGAGATGTATACATGGAGAAGAATGTAAAAAATCAGTTGGATGAATGAAATAACAAATGAAGAGGGTTTGAAAATAGTAAATGGAAAAAGAAAATTGTTTGAGAAAATTAGAAAGAGAAATTGGATTGGATATATATTAATAACAGAGTGTAGTTTAATGAAAGATGTCTTGGAGGGAATGGTTAATGTAAGCAGGAAGAAAGGATGGAAAAGATTGACATTGTTGGATAATTTAAGAGATGGGAAGGGTTATGTCGAATTGAAGAGATGGGCAATGAAGAGAATGGAATAAGAAAATGAATGAATTGATGATGTGACCACTCTCTGGATATGTCCATGGGACAGAATACTTTTGATAATAACAGATTTACAACTACTTAACATTCAAAGCAAATAAATTTTTGTTTTAACCCGACCAATTTATATTCTTCCAAATGTTATTCAGTTTTGTCATGACATCTATATACTATAAATAGTCAAAATAAAAGTCATAGATCACATGATCCAATTCTCTTAAGCTTGTAATATATAATCAATGAGGATTGCCAATTCCTCAACAAGCTTTGTGGTAAATGCTTAGGCAGAGCAAGCATTTAAAATATCTCTGTCAGGACCCCCCCCCCCTTCAACCTCTGACCATGGTTTCATGCTTTGGCACTCCTCAGAGAGGCACTAGAGTAGGTTCAGCCTATCCTAGCGCCTCTCTAAGGAGTACCAAATCACAAAACCATGGTCAGGGGTTTGGGACGGTTTCCTGACAGATATTTTAAATGCTTGCTCTGACTAAGCATTTATCACAAAGCTTGTTGAGGAATTGGCAATCCTCATTGATTATATATATACTGTTTGGTTTTTTAAGCACATGTATGCATATGTATTGGTTTCTTTGACACGTCTCAATCTGAATAGTGCAATGATAAAATGTCAGAGCTCCGGAATTAAAGATATTGATAGATTTTACTTCCGGGTCAATTTCTTATAACTTCTCGAATAATAAAACGATTAGCTCTTATTTTAATCAGGAGTTGATGAAAATCTTCTAACACTCTTCATATTAAATTTAATTAGCTATTTCACTTTACTTCATCAGCCATAACATCAAATTCATGGAGATATTGAATCCTACAATAATCGTAATTAGTCAGACTGGGTTCCATATGCATCGTTTATTTAGGCGCATATCATTATGCACCATATGGTGCGAAACACCCTCATGTTCTATTATAACTCTTAGTCCTCATATGCTTTTACCTTAATATTTCTGCGATGAATAGCTATACTATATTGCTGTGTAGTATGTAAGTTGATTCATTAATGCCACTTCAGATAGTTTGGAGAGGAAATCAGTCAACTGGTGTACACTGGATATGTAATTAACAATATGGTCACAGTGTACTATGGATTCTATATAAGTGATTCTGACATATTTACTCAGTATAGTAATAATTAATAAAGCAAGTCATGTTTAATGTGATATTTACTCAGTATAGTGTAGATATATATATAAATTGCCAAAAGAGATTTTTTAACTTTTAGTAATGTTGACATATGAAATTGATCAAGTCGTTTCCCATCATCTCATTTACTATTTATTGCCTTGTCTTTTAAAAATAATACTGAATTAATTTTAAATACAGTTTTATTCCGTACCGCTTGAATTGCTTAATAATTAATTAATTAAGCTCTTTACCGTATTGAAACATGGCTTTGACATTTTAATATTAAAAACGAATAGTTTTAGATGTATTTATAATACGCTTGTGAAAACATATAATGTGTGTGTGTGTATGTAACTATACCATATATCGATTATCAAAAATATTATTGGGCTAGTCCAGGGATCGAGAACCGGTGGCTACTGAGTCGCACGCGGCTCTTTAATGCGAAAAGTGGGCTTTCTTATTTTTGGATAAAAAAAAATTATTTAAATTTTATTAAAAATTCAATATATATATTTTGTTTCACCTACCAAAATATTACATGCCAGCGTAGGAATAGTTTGAATCTTGTCTTTTCATAGTTAACGTTATTAAATTTATAAATAAGGAATGAAATTGATTTAAAGTTGCGATTCCCTAAATTTTAATTTTTCTACGTTTTTTGTCAAAATGGCAAATGTTCCCGACCCTTATATGCTAGTCTGATAAACTCTGCATGATTTGATCTGATCTAATAGTAGAGTGAAGGCTAAAAGTTTGTGGATTGGCCCAGCCCTGCAACTTCAAGTGCTCAAACTTCTGAGCAATAAACCTTTGGATTATTATTATTATTATTATTATTATTAATGATATAAGTAAGTATATATTTAAAAATGAAATATTAATGCATGGGAATAGATCTTAGGAGTACTAAAGTTTATTAATTGACTCAATTTTTAGAAGGGCTTTATGACATAACGGGTTAATACACGCAGCTGCTAGGCTTATGATTCAAAGTTCGAATCTGAATGAAGGTTGAAGATGTTTGTAGGTTGCAGAAAATTTACCTAATAACCATAGGACTTATCTACAGGAAGTTGGTCCATAGCTATATCTGTAATGGTTAGTAAGTGGGCATTTGTCTATTTTTTGTTTGTGAATCAGAGAATTAAATGTGATTAAGAAATTAAACTTAGCAGTTGTTGCTCAAGGGTTCATGAGAAGATCTAATACCAAAAAATGATGGAGCTGGGCCATGATTCAGGAACCTTGAGCTATAGAGTTTAACACTATCACTGTACTAAATATTGCACAGGAAAGTAATTCAGATCATGTAGACCTAGGATTTAGATCAATTATTCATATTTCTTGAGATGTATATTATGATCGATTTTTCCATAGTAATGGAGCATCTTTCTCCTTCATCTGGTTACATATTCATATTGGATGAGGAATTATGTAAATTAATTAATACATGAAATATTGGAATCATATTACTAACATTTATCATAGCAATAGCCTTCCTTGTCTATGTCCTTTCATGAGGACTAATATCATTTTGAGGGGCAACTGTAATTATTAACTTATCATAATAATAATAAAAAAAGAAAAAAAAAATATTTGCTTATGCACTCACCTATGAGCTTAGTTAAAAAAAAAAAAAAGTGGTCCACTTAGAGTGCATGACCGAAGATTTTATTTCCCTTTTTTTTATTATATATATATAGTCAGTGCTTTATAAATAAACTATTCATTAAATAAACTAATTATAACTTATTATTAACAATTTCTAATTTTGAAACAAGCCATTGTAAACTGATTACGAGGAGGATTTGCCATTGGAATAAATACATTAACTCAATTCTTTCCACTGCAGTTTTTTCTCTCTTATTATTTCTGCAATAATAATAATTCATTTACTATCCCTTCATCACTCTAGGAGAAATAACTCATTAGGGTTATAAACTCTTAACTCAGATAAATTTCCATTCCATCAACACTTTTCAATTAAAGACTATTTTAATATTACTATTTATTCTTTTAAACCACTACACATCACATGGTCACCATTTTTTATGCTTACAAAAGCTGTTTACACAGAGACAAAACTCTCTATACAGTAGTGCCACTCAGTGCAAGCCGGATAATCAATGGATGCAGGAAGGTTTGTGCATAAAATCACTATCTAGTGCCTACTCATCAACATCTCCAGACCAGTTTCTAGTTTGTGGCCTTCATCGTTGAGGAATCTTGGATCTGAGAGCATTGCACTTAGATCTTAGGATCTAAGGCAACCCTCTAGCAGCCACCTTTTACCTGATTAGCTAACTATAAAACTTTGATTCCAAAATGGAAAACACATTTTTATTTCAAGCTCATTAGCTTGTGTAGTCATATAGATCTGAATTCAATTCAGTATCCATTTATTTTGGTATCTTTGTTTTGTTTAATAATCACAGTTACCATAATTCTATTGTGCAAGATTGGTATTAAACCACTAAATATCACATGATTACCATTCTTTATGCTTACACAACTGTTTATACAGAGGCAGCAGTGCCTCTCAGTGCAAGACAGAGTAATCAATGGATGCAGGAAGGTTTGCACATAAAATCCCTATCTAGTGCCTACTCATCCAACATCTTCAGACTAGTTTCTATCTTGTGCATGAGTAGGCACTAGATAGGGATTTTATTCATAAACCTTCCTGTATCCATTGATTACTCTGGCTTGCACTCAATGGCACTACTGTATGGTGAGTTTTTCCTCGGTGTATTTATTTTTTTCTTATCATTTTTAGTTTTATTTTCCCCTAATTTTTTTAAGAGACCCAGAAAATTATATTCCAGCAAACCTTTTAGTAACTCTGATTCCATATTCAATCAGAGTGTTTTTTTTTTTTTTTTTGCATATGCAATTCTTTCCTCAATTTCTAATAAATTAAGAGTAATTGTTCTTTTAATACCTGTTGTATTTCTTTTTACTCTTCCAATTATTTCAAAAAACAACCGACTCTACTCATTTGATAAAATAAACCAATTATTATAACACACACACAGCACTTAAATATGATTAATTGTAAGTTCTCTTTTGCTCTCCCATCTTCCTTTTTTATCATTCTTTTAAATGTTTGTTTTAAAAAAATAAAAAATGTCTGATAAGCTTTTAAAAGACTGTGTTTGCACAGTATGAGAAACATGTGAATTGTATTGACTTGGATCTCTCACAAAATTGTTTACTCTTTGCTTATGCCTGGGAAACTACTTGTATTGGAAAAAAAATTTATGGATAAAAAAAAATTATTAATGGTATAGCATACCTGAATAAGCTGAAGGAAATGAAGTAATAGTTTAAATTATCCTGTTCATTATCCTACTCTTTTGCCAGCTTGTGTAAATTTTTGTACTCAATAGAAGTACTTATAAAATCCTTATCCAGTGCTCTGTCTCACAGTTAGTTTCTAGCTTTTATGACTTTCATCAGTGAGGTTGTTTTTGGATTTTTTTTTTGAACAGTGCACTTGGACTTTTGGGATCTAACATACTTCTACTCCAACAGTCCTTTTTTTTACTTTTTGTTATACCATCAAGCTATTGGTCAAATTTAAAAACTTTTTATTTTTCAATCCAAAGCATTCACGAATAAATAGCAATATGTATAAGCGAAAGTCATATATTGTTTTGTTTGTCATGTGATTTGTTAAAATCACATGGGATTTGGGCTTTCCATCATCAGATTTTCAATTATATGGATGGCTGAAGAGTTGGAGGTTTGATTAGATTGAAGCCTGTCCATTAAAGTGTGAGGATTTGCTATCTTAATATAAAGTGAGCACTGATTATATATATGTATGGGAGATGATAATCTGGACCAACTGATGATTGCTGGTTTAGCATGAAATACGTATATTGATGATTATGTATCTTTTCTACATGTGTGTGGTCGTATGTATCAGTTGTATGAGATAGTGTGGATAGTTGGTGTGTGCTTGAAAGTCTGAGTTCAAATCCCTATATACTTATGATCTATAGGTTTTTGTTGGAAAAGTATTTATGCATAAACCATAAATATTCGCAGCTAGTTGATTATCGTGTGTAAATTACATCGCCACTGTTTTTATGCTTAAATAAGCCAATAAAATATCAGCAATTAGTTGTTAATGGAACAACGCTACAATTATGTAGTAATTTCATTTTCTATCTAGATATGCTATTGCTTTGACAATACATTGCTAATATTCTGTTGGTTCATTTACAACTGAATTGTCATTTTGCCTTGACAATGGATTACTGATATTTTATTCCATGGGTTTGCTAGAGCATAAGGGTCGTGGTGCTGTAATTTATATACATATAGAATAAAAATAACTCGATGAAAGAAAATAGTTTTTGTATTTAAATCCCATAAAAAAGTTAATAGAAATATCAGAAGTATTAGAGTTGTAATAAATGTGTAATGTATATCTTGAAGGTATTTATTGCATGGAAAAATTTAACATCTGCAATTTGATTGATGAAAAAAAAAAACTTATTTATTTTTTAATAATCTTTTCTTCTTAAGACATATTTACAAAGTGGATCAAATTAGGCAGAAATAATCCTGAATCAAGTTGTTATTAATATTTCAAAAATAATCTTCCTTTATTCCCTATGCTTGCAGATATTATAAAACTAATATTATTTAAATATAAATTTATATAATGTATACAGTGTTGTTGGTTTTTTTCATGTGTCATAGCATCGGCCGGGAAGCGAACTGCTTATAAGGCAGCTGCGCTGACCTCTCGACCACCAACGCTTGACTAATATATAATATGTAATAAGAATTTTTCTTTAAATTTAAAATGGCCAAAAGAGGGCGGTAGTTTATGTTCAAATTTGTTGTATATATTCTATTTCATATATTAAAAGAAAGGTTACAGATTGAAATTTTGATTTATTTATCTTTTAAACTGATATATATATATATGCACACACATATTACTATTAATTTTTTCAGATAGTTAAAAAGGATATTTTAATGTAATGACTGGTTCATAGCTATCTAAGACAGTTTGACTTGTACACACTGTAGTTATTTTTTTAGTTTGAGGTAAAGAGAACCATAAAACTTACGTTGAACGGTATCTGACCCTCGAATGCATAAGGAAGGTCTTGCCAAGGTGATATTATTTAAGCCTGTTGTTTTGTGTTCAAATAAATTTTTGATTTAAACAGAGCTGTTTTACAAATTGACAGATTTGTTGCATGCTGCAGAGAGAGTATAGGCCGGTGGAGAAACTTGTTCTTAAATAATAATAGCTAAGAGGAGTCTAAAACCAGAATGGGATTTAACTGGAAGCGTAGGTGGATTAAAGCTAGCTGAAAATGGATTTTTGTCAAAGATGCTGAAGTAATTTAACTTTTTCTGAAGTGTACTGAACTTTATTGTATTTCTAAAAGTTCAAAAAGAATTTTGTGAAAATGAAGGTAATTCGATTTCTTGAAAGAAACATTTCTGAAATAATTGATGAAGCAACTGTAATTTAATTAATAATTAAAAAAAAAAAGTCATCTGTAATGAGTACGTTTATAATTCATATTTGTTCATAAGCATAGATAAATAACAATCGTATTTGCTAAGAAAAAACCATAGTAGGTAACTCATATATATATTCGTTGTGATGTCTGTACGTTTACATTTACGTATATGTAGTAATTAAGATATTCTTTCGTTATTATTAAATAACAGAATTGTGCAAACAAGGTAGCTAAAATTTAATCATTTAATTGCTGGTATTAGTTTAATACAATGCACCATATTCATATTTAATTGTTGGAAATTAATTAGACAGTCCCTATTCAGCTCAGCAAGATATTATAAAGTAACCTGTAAAGATTCTAACTGGATAGATTTCCTAGTAGCTTTATAACCGGATAATCATTAACAATGTAATGCATAATTTGTATTTGCTCACATTTATAGGATCAGTGACTGATTAAATTCCCTTTCTAAAGCAGATGAGCCCACTGGCAGATGGGTTGTCCTATCTGTTGTTAAAAATCCAATTGTGTCTATGAAGATTTACCCAGCAGGCTATTGTTAGATCTGTAAAAAGAATTTGGAATCTGAAGAATATTCATTTTTTATGCCATAATTATTCAATTGTATATCTTTTATTGAATTTCCAAAACAAGAGATATTGATTTGATTCTAGTCCTTGGTGGTGAAACTATATCTTAAATTGTTGGTAAATCTGACTCACTGCATGGTTTTTTATACTTTTTCTGAGAAGCCCTTTCTCTTCTAATATTTGATAGAGGATTATGCGAAACAATAGGAAGTCACTGTAAAGGAGTAGACTTAAATGTGCCAACAAAATTTCTCATGGTAATATTTGAATAATCAGGAGTTTAATATGGGACCTTTTTTTCCCCAAACAAGGCCATATTCTTTACCAGTAGAAAATGCTAATGTTGAAGAAGTATTTAAACAGCCTTAATAAAAAATATAACACAGTCCACGTAACTTATAATAATTAAAAATCATGAATATAATGCATCCAAAATTGGATTAGACTATTAAATAATTGAAAATCATGAATATAGTGCATCCAAAATTGGATTAGACTATTAAATGATTAAATTTACTTAGCCAGCACACATATATATGCACAATTTTTATTTCATATATATATATCACTGTGTGTGTGATTACATACATTATTATGTAAATGTTTCTGCCAATAAATTATTGGTAAAATTGATATTACTATTTCCATTTGATTAATAAACATACTGTAAGTTCATTATTTTCTATATTTCTGTGATTAATGGTGTATGTTTTTGGCAGTTAGATAGAATTTAAAACAAAACGATCACATAGTTTAGTGATAAAATGTTACCTTTAAACAAAATTGAAATTAAAAAAAAAAAAAACTATTTGCTTCGTAGTCATTTCCTGAATACGATAATTAAAAATAGGAAAGTTGTTTGTATTACATTTAAGATGAGGAAAATAATTTAGACTATTTTCCTAATTTTTTTGATTGATTTTAAGGGGGGGGGGGGAAGTTTCAGTTAGCATTGAAATAATTATAATGTTTTGCTTATATGAATTTTAAACAAAGGATTTAAAATAATAGGATAATGTAACAAAATATAAAACAAAAGTCTTGATAAATATGAAGAATATCAATCGTCATATATAATTCATTTTTTACTATGGCTTTTACATTTATACTATATGTCAAAAATTGATAAATCATTCTGTACTTAGGATACATTTCAAGAATAACTTCCATGAGCAGTTCCCTGGAATATTGTTAACAATTCTCACAAATATAACAATCAAAAGTAATATAATAAGCATACTAATAGCTCTAAAGAAACTTTTTCGATAAATGTCACAAGAGAAAGCATTTAAAATCTCTAGAACTATCCCCATCTCCAAACCGTTTTCGAGCTAATGACTCGCATCAGTGAAGCACTAGGAAATTCAGACATTAGATCTAAAATACAAATTTAAGCCCAGCATTTGTCAAATACGTAACTATTAAGTAGAAAATCTGAAAATTTCAGACATCTATATGACTTCAAATCCAGCTATCTAATTTAAATAGTCATAAGGGACTGAACAAAATTCAGATATACCATATATGAACAGCTTTAGCAATGTAACATTGACAAAACCCAATTAGTATGGAATCAAGTCATACATTACAGCATTTATTGAAAAATCTTTTAGAAAATGAGCAGGCTCGTTATATTATATTTGTAAATACAAGCTTATTAAATTAAGTCACATGATGTGTATAACTTGATTTCCTTACTATAATAATCAAAAGATACATATTAATAGTAATGATGACTGATTTGGTGTCTAAGTGTGAATCTTTATGGTTATGATTGTTTACTATAAATTAGATTTTTTCAACATAGCTGTATTCCAATCAAGGCAGAATCACAGAGTAATATTATTAGAAACATTAATTAAGAAATCAGATACCAACATATATAGTAAATAAGTTAAGCAACTTGAATTAAATGTAAACAAATTTGAAGTAATGTCAGTCTCAATTATTGTGCATAATCCTTTTTTTTTTTTTTTACTAAGAATGCCATATAACATGACAGCTGTAATAAAAAATGGATTATGCACCATGAAACTGGGGATATCTTTTCAAATTTATTTACATCTATTCAAGATGCATTAATCTATCTGATATTAAAAACATTTTATAATCCATTTCTAACTATCATTAGACCAGGGGTGGGCAAATAGCGGCCCGAGGGCTACATGCAGCCCTCTAAGAGTTTTTATGCGGCCCACCAAGACAATCAGAAAATCCACCTTGAACTGAGATTTCCTTCGTGCATGACTGAAGGTTCATCTTGTATTTTCCACTAGGATGGCCATGTCAGTACACATGTGCAGTGCTTTTCCAGTTGATCTGGTTAATTTCAATTTTGTCTTTGCATTAGCAAATATATATATTTTCAACTTTAGTGAAACCATGAACCCTCCGAAAAAATGTAAATCGGTGATGAATGTATTGTGTTTAATGAAGAATGGACAAACAAATATTTCTTTTGTAATACAGGGAATAAAGCAGTGTGTTTATTGTGTCATGAAAAAAGGTGTGGCCCTCCGCTAACCTTCGCTTCCACAAAGTGCCCCCCAATGTGGCCCTCTTCCAACCTCTGTGACCCCGAGCCAAAACAATTGCCTACCCCTGTTAGACAAATATCATTTAGCATTAATTTTACTAGCTGAAACTATTTAAATGATTTTTGTTTACTGTAGATGATATGAGCTATATACTACTAGAAGCAGGATTATTTGGGTACCAGTTATGTGTTTAACTCATACAACATATTCCAAAATATCAATGCTTTCATACTTTAGGGATAAGACTTTTTTACTACAAGTATATATATAATCAATAAAGCAAGTTATATATTGCATGACATTGCTTTTATAAGCTTGAATTTATAAATATGTAATATAGGGAGGGTATCACTATTCTAGATAGAGATTTTAAATATTTTTCTCTTACCAACTTATCAATAAAAGCTTTTTTGAGCTATTTGTATGCTCCCTATATTACATATATATTGTATGGATGAATCACAATAGCATTAAAAAGCACTGCTTCACAATTAAATCATAAGCTTCAATGATAGAATTATATCTGAGTAGATATAAACATTGATTTGGAATATGTCTTTTTTTTCTTTTACATTCTCAGCTCTTAGAAAAATTATCTGGACGAGATAATGAGAATCTAGATCAGTGATGGCTAACCTATGACACGTGTGTCAGAAGTGACTCACCGAGACATTTTTGTTGACATGCGTGTCATGGCACCAAATTCTTTGTTTTGATATTCAAAACCGAAATGAATGTTTTAGTGGCTTTTTCGCATTTTTTTTACATATTATAAATTATTTTGATAAAATATGCTGAAAATATAATTATTTTAGAAAAATAGTTGAGAGTTTAGGAAAAATTCTTTACTTTTACGTGATCGTAAATTGAGAAAAATAGCAGCAGCAGTGTACTTGGTATTTTCTAATATGTTACGAAACAGGTTAGGTAAAGAATTATGTATTTTTGGTTTATTAAATATAGTACTTATATTAAAATTATAACTTTTTGTTATTAGAGCTACAAATTAAATATTATAAAATTATGGATTTTTTTTGAAGTGACACACCACCCAAATTATGGTCAGTTTTTTGACGAATTTTGACACACCGAGCTCAAAAGATTGGCTATCACTGACCTAGATACTGCTTTATATGATAAAATTCTTTATGATTTTAAGTAATGCCTTGAGGGGGGAGGGAATATAAAGATTTATAATTAATAAATATATAACGTATAATCTACATTTGGATAGTTTTTACAATTGAATGGAAAAAAAATCTATAAAAAAACCATGTTCACATTTATTTTTGAATTTATGAATAGAAGTCTACATTAAATAAACAATAAAAATAATATATTTTATTTTAAAATAAATGTAGTAAATAGAAAAGCCAAAAGCAAAACAGTTTACAGTGATAAATATTTTAAATGCAAGCAATAAAAAGTAAATCATCGCAGATGTCAGGCCAAATGCAAACTGTAAGAAACAAATTAATAATTTTTATTGGTCATTCATTAGATTAGAAATCCAATAATGAATAAATCTTTTACTACACCACTCTCATGCAAGGTAGAGACTGATTTATACTCACTTTCAATACCTTGTGGAAGGATGTAATCAAAAACATATTACCAAAGAAATTCTGAACAATGATAAAAAAGTATGTCTAAGAGTTTGTGGTCTAGGTCAACTGATGAGTACTGGTTCGGCACGAAATATGCATCCTGAGTATCATAGATCTTTTTAACATAACTTTGGTCATATATTTATGATTACATCCCTCCAGAAGGTATTGAAAGGGATAGAAAGCAGTCCCTACCTTGCATGAGAGTAGTGTAGTGAAAATTAAACTACAGAAATATTATTTATAACAAGCAAAATTTCAAAAACAAGAACCCATCCATGGTATATAAAAGCGTAGAATTGAATTATATGTTTCAGCAAGCAAAAAAAAATTAAATGTAATCATTCGAAGTGAAATTTGGACAAAACCACTAAACATCACATGATCACCATTTCTTATGCTTGCTCATAACTGTTATTAAAACAGGAAAAAACTCTCCATACAGTAGTGCCACTCAGCTCAAGCTGGAGTAATCAATGGATTTGCCTGTTTTAATAACAGTTATGAGCAAGCATAAGAAATGGTGATCATGTGATGTTTACTGGTTTAATACCAATCCTGCCTAATAGGATAGTGGTGGCTATGGTTATTAAAGAACCAAAGATACCAATGTGTATTGAACTGAGTTCAGTCCTATATGATTATATTAGCTAATGAGCTTGGATTGAAAATATTGTGTTTTCAGTTAAGTAGAGATAAAAGATAGCTGCTGGAGGGTTGCATTAGATCCTAAGATCTAGTTGCAGTGCTCTCAGATTCAAGGCTCCTCATTGTCGAAAGCCACAAACTAGAAACTAGTCTGGGGATATAGGATGAGTAGGCACTAGATAGAGATTTTATGCACAAGCCTTCTGGCATCCATTGATTACTCTGGCTTGCACTGGTGGCGCCACTGTATGGAGAGTTTTGCCTGTTTTAAATTTGGAAAATCAGGCAATAAAAAGTAAAATGTCTGCATTTATTATTGACTTTATAGATAAACATGGATTGTAGATTATATTAAGAACTATTAGTTGTTGCTTAAATTAATATATAAATATATGTTGTGTGCTTGATAGAACATACAAAACTTTTCATCACCCATAAAGAGATTCACAATTATATCTTGGTATGCAGCAGTAAATTAATCTTTTTTTAAAAAAATATTCTATTTATTTTTGCATTATACAAATATTTTGTCAGTAAACAGATATTTTAGAGCTGTTATTTTATCAAATTTATATATGAAATGGATATTGTATCAGCATAATGTAAAGGCATTAGAAAAATGTCATTTAAGGATACTCTGTAAAATTTTAAAAATACAACGATAGGATCATATAACCAATCAATACATTCTTTAACTTTCTGGATGGAATACCATTGCATCCGCTTTTGTAAAATCAAAGTTCATTGGATTGGACATTTAAAATGAATGAACAATGCAGGGTTTTTTAACGGGTGTTTTAACTTGAACTTGGGCCTAGTTTTTATTATAGTGATGAACCCCATTTACACTATAAGTATTACCTCGCAAAGTTATTTTAAAGAAGCGCAATGTGGATCTGGAAAACAAAATTTGTTTAGAACCTCATGAGAATTCGAATTTTTATGCCAAAATTCAACAATTGTAGATTCTTAGCTGAACACCTAGAAAGGGAATCTTGATTAGAGATGAATCTTAAGTAATGAAACTCTATTTTGGATTATTGGCAAATCTGATCTGCGTAATAGTTTCCTATATATTTTTGTGAGCTACTTCTGAGAACCGATGAAAGGACAAGAAGTTAGTGCACAGGAGTAGACTTGAATGTTCACAATAATACTTATTTGAGTATCCAAAAATTAAGTTTGGGAAGTTTTTTCCATTAATGAGATACAACATTTCCTAGGAAAATGAGCTAGTATTAGGGAAGCTATCTATAAAATATCTGTTGCCACAAACTCAAATAGTGATGGCCAACTTTCCAGTGAGATTATTCCTAGAAATCATTTTAGATCTAAGCTTAGGTAAGTAAATTCGACTGCAATCCAAATAATATCTTAACTAACATGGGGTAGTATTGTATCTCAGTCTCCTGTTGCAAAATCACAACACAAGATGTTTAGTCAAGCAAATTATTTTTTCAGAATTTGAAAGAAGTCTGTAATCTTTGAAAAAATATTTCCAAACTTTTCATATCCTTATTGAGGGTCTGTAACTCAAAACAGTTTCAGCATGAATTGATTTCTTGCATTCTGTGTCTGAAAAATTGTTGATGCATATATTGAATAAAGTAGGTGAGAGAACTGAATTTGAAAGCAAACCATTTTGTTAAATTTTATACCAACTCTAAATATTATTTCGTATCACTTTGAATTTTTTTATCGAAGAGCAATTTGTCAAATAAATTGATAAATATCTGCAATTTGAGAATTTTGGATACATTTAAGAGATTATTTTCTCAGATATAATCATAATTCTTTGGTCAATTACTCTGCATCAGAGTATAACTGTCAAGAAACGTTATGCCTATTCAGCCAGACTGCTGCTTGCATGAAACATAAATGGGGTGTGTTCATAGTTTAAAGTCTTTGAAAGACTTTTGGTACAATTTCTCAAACTTAACAGATGTTTAGCCATTTAAGAATAGCACAGTAATGGACTGAGGATCATCAACAGCAAGAGATGCTGTCGTTAAATAACATTTTGTTCTAATAATGTCTCAGCGGTAGCGGAAGATTTGGATTTGGAATATTCACCTGTAAAAGACATTTTGTTGTTTTTTTTTTGACAATACTGAAATGCACATAAATAAACTGCTCCATCTTGCGTAAATTTGTGTTGTCTTTTTTTGTTGTTGTTGTTATTAATCATTTTTATTAGTCATTTATTAGAGTGGTGTAGTGAAAAATTATATTACAGAAATATCCATTAAGTGGATAATCTCTAGTCTAATGAATGACTAATAAAAATTATTAATATATATCCATCAAGTGGGTTGTGCCAAAGTTGTGAGGGCAATAAGTCTGATACTTATCAATTAAACTATTATAATTGCTATCTATATATACTGAACAGTAAGGATATGTATAAGAGATTATGATCTGGGCCATCTGATGAGTGCTGATTCAGCACAAAATATGGTTCTTGGGGATCATATAACTCATATGATTTAGGTCATATGTTAATGATTGTACTCCACAAGGTGTTAAAATGGATAGACATCAGTCTCTACCTTGGGTGGTAGTGGTGTAATGAAAAACTACACTACAGAAATAATTTATCTATTGTTTTTTAGTGGTAGGTAGATTATAATAGTGGTGCATTATCTTTCACAATACGTTTTTTTTTTTAATCATCTCGAATGATTGTGTGATTAATTATCAGGGAGTTCATGGCGATTGATCATTCTAATGGTAGATTGAATGCATTAAAGTTATATTCAGTTAGTCTGAACCACATAACCAGTGAGTCAATTCTGCTGCAGTAAGAAAAGCAATAAGAAATATAGTTTTCAGTAGCAATTATTTTTCTTTCACAATGGATATGCCACCTAGTGAAAGTTTTAATAATCAATATATGCCAGATGCTAGGCTTAATAAACTCATTATTCACGGATCTCCTATCCATTATCTCTAGAGGCACTCATCAATGGGGAGCTTTCTTATCTGGGAGCAGTGAACCAGGATCTTTGGATCTAATACATAAGGATTTATTAAGCACTATTGTCTGGCGTTTGTTATTTATTAAAGCTGCTTACACAAGGTGGTGTATCGGTGGTGAAAGAAAAATAATTTGTTTGTGGAAGTCATTTATCTTTTACATATATATGTGGTCATGTGTATTGGTTGTATAAGATAGAGTGGATTGTTATAGGGAGCTTGAAAGTCTTGAGTTCAAGTCCCTTCTAATTACATGAATAGCATTATGTAAGTGAGAATCATGTGATGGTCTTTCATGAACAAATTATTAAGAATGCTGCTAACAAATTCCTAATTTTGTGATTGTAAAATATTTTTTAACATTTTATTAGCTATTCTTTTTATAATCGCTTCGATCATTTAATTCTGTCGCCATTTTTAAATTAAATATCTATGCTAATTTGAATATGGAACTAATGCCTATATTTAATCAGCGTCACGGATAGCTTTTTTTAAAAAAAAAAAAAACATTTTCCCAAAGTTGTGTAATGTGCTTGATGATTGTGTTAAAAGATTTTCCTCTCTGCTGATTAAAGGCTAAGTTGTTTGGATTTGAGCAGTTTATTTCTTGTAGTTTGAATATTGTCTTGACTTTGTAAATCTCTGTTGGTAGTCACAAAGTTACTTTTTTTTTCTTTTCTTTAAATTGGTTTTCTCACTTAATGCAGTTTCTTTTTTTTTTTTGGTGTCGTCAAAAAGTTTCATCTGTGCGAATAGAATTTTTAAATAGCTTGGAAAAGTTGTCTGCTTGGCTGGGATTAATCTAAATGTCTTTTCTTCTTGGTAAAACTGTTTCTTTTAAATATTCTGTTGCCTAACCTCTGAATATGATTAATGCAGTAATAAGCCTTTCTTTTTTGTTTAAACAAAATAAATATATTTGTCTATGTCTATTTATCTCGTCGTCATCATCATCACTCAATATTACAATGATATATTTTCATTATTTCCTCACAAAATATATTTAACAATTTATACAATCCACACACAAACTTATTTATAAATATTGATTTATTATAATATGAATTATATATGTACAATAATATACTAAGGCTGTAACTTCAAGAATATGCTTGTAAAAATGCGATATTAGGGACCTCTACGGTCTTACCCACAAGCTTACGCTCTTCCAAAGCGTAAACTTGTGGTTAAGACCTGTATTGGTCCCTAATATCGCATTTTTACACGCATATTCTCGAGGTTACAGCCTTAATAAATATTACTTATATAATCAATGTGCGTTTAAATAAATTTATAATAATACACTCTAATGTTACACAAAAAACAATAAATACAAATATTCCATAATACTTTTAACAAACTACAAATATTTGTATCTATTGTTTTTTAAGTATTTTTTAATTGTTCCTTGATAAAAACTATAAAATAATATACTCAAAACGTTCATCATATTATAATAAATCAAGATTTATAAAGAAGTTTCTGTGTGGATCGTATATATTTTGAAATTAGTGAGCTATTTTTATAATAGAAGACTGTGTTGTCATTTTTTAATTAACAAAATATATTTGTTGTAATTTTTTTTATTTACTCTGAACCTTTTGATGATGTAAAGAAGTCAAATACTAAGATGTTTTAAATGTTAGGAAGTTGAAAACCATGAAAATCATTATTGTTTACCTTTAGAAAACCTATTTACTTCAGTCTGCCTTTTGGCAAAGAACTCACACGAATCCTCTTAAGAATCGTCCATCAAATCTTTTCTGTATAATCATATGAAATTGTCAGATATATTTTATATGAATTTCTCTATGCAAATATCTATTTATATGCCAGATAAGATACATTTCCAGTATGGTTTGACGCTGGGTTAGAAGTGGTCAGCCTGTGGAGCTTTGAATCCACAGATCGCACCTAATTGTCATTTCTGGGCTAAAGCTTATAAATTACCATACATAGCCATTCAGTTATTTATTTATTTATTTAATAAAATTAATTTATTTTAATAACAAATGAAAATATATTTTCAAGAGCATCTTTTTTTCACCCTGCCCTAGCGCCATATACTGGATATTGTCAAAAATATTCCAATAATATAAGTATATTTTAGTATTATGCGGTGATTATTTTAATCAGCGCTACGTTTTTATAAACTGTAATAGTAATAATCAGCCATTAAGCTAATGCACATGCGCTTTGTGGATTTTTAACTATAAATGAATACTCTCACTTCCAACATGAGATAAAGTCTTTGTGAAAAGATAGAATAAATCCATCTATCCTTTCAACCCAAACATTTATGTATGGGCAAATCTTAAGAGCATGTGCATTAGCTTAATGGATGATTATTAGTATTATTTAAAAACATTAATTTGTTATTATTAGAATGGTACACAGACGATCTTTTCACTTTTATTTTTTATAATTCTATATGTAAATTACAGTCACTAATATATAACATGGCCCTGCCTGGTTTGGTGCAGTGATAGAATTTAAGACTCTGGGGCTCAAGGTCCATGGTGCTTGACTCAGTCTGTCACTTCCAATGCTTGAATTTCTTATGAACTCCTGAATAATGAACTATTCAATTACCACATTCTTTCTGAGTTCCCAGCATGCTTTGCTGCAGTGATAGAATGGCAGACTGAAGCTCAAGGTCCATGGATCACAGCCCATCTCTGTCACTTCTGATGCTTGAACTTTTTATGTAACTCCTACCATTCAATTACTATATTTCTGAGATCCCAGCATGCTAGACCTCTGGAGCTTAAGGTCCTCAGATCTTTGCCCAGTCTGTTACTTTCAATGCTTGAACTTCTTACAAATACCCGAGCCATAAAACCATTTGACTATATAAAATATATAAAACACTTTTTTATTTACAATATTATCAAATCAATCAATATGTTTAATGTAAAATATGAAAGTGTGGGAAATAAATATATATATACAAACTATACAGTTAGTTAATATTTCAATGTATCAAGTTTTGAATACAAGGTTACGTTTTTTAATCTATATATTTTACATTATAAGTCAATTTAAATAGAAAAAAAATTCTAATTCCCAACTAAAAATAAATATGTTAAATAAAAAAAAGGGATCTAATGGTTTATTGTTCAGGTAAGAAATGTGAGCACCAGAAGTAACGGAACAGAACCACAATCCATAGATCTTGAGTTCCAGAGTCCACCATTCAACCACTGCATTAAGTAATACAGGTCAGTAAACACCGTTATAAAGATTAATAATGAACTTATAGTTTTTATATTTGAATTATAGGTGCTTGTATTATAGATAAAGATGCCGTTGGATGACACCATTTTCACGCAAAAACCATAAAATATGAACATTCACGGGTCGTTGATTTTAATAATTTTTCTGTGCTTTTTTGTAATGCGATAATAAAAACTTAACAAAATCATCTTTTTTAAATATTATTTTTTATTAATATATTCAATTTAAATGATAATAATAAATGTAAAATAAAATCAACAAATTACAATTTGATTCGTGTTTTTTATATCGTATACTTTTGAAATTGTGTTACGGCTTTTTTTTATCAATTTTCTAGCGGATATTTTTTTACTTGTGTTACGACTTTTTTTGTTGTTGTTTAACTAAAAAATAATAATCGTAATAAAAGTAAAAGTTGTTACGGTTACATTTAGGGTTAGTATTAGGGTTAGGATTAGTTTTAGGGTTAGTGTTCTGTTTGTTTGTAATGCTAAAATAAAAAAATTCAAAATCGTAAGTGTACTCGGACAGAAGAAAGAAACTCAAACTTTTTTAAACAACAACAAACATATACAAATGTTTTCTTTACTTATTAAACATGTTTATAATATTTGCTTTTTATTAAATTTACAAAAAAAACTCTATATTTGGACTTTTCTTACTGAATATTTTTTTCGTACCGCTCTTTTTTACTTCAAAAATATACACACGATGTCTCGTGGAATGTTACGAACAGTACGTTACTTGACGTGTTACCTAATTGCAACTCACTAAAAACATAGATATTTAACATTTTCCCAATTAAAACTTCAATACAGTACGTTGTAAAAAGTCTTATAATTATTGTTTTAAAAAATCTGAACATTTCAATAGTTTAAAATAATAAAAAATCCAATGAAAACAACACTTCAATACAATTCAAATACAAACTCTCTCATCAAGCCGTAATTATTTTATAAACTGTGCGAATTCGGAAAATGTAATTGCTGCTTAGCGACATACATGCTGTACTGCAACGTGACATAGTGGCCTGCATTCTGTAGCACAACAAAAAAGTTGTATTATAGAAAACGCGGGTTCGAACATGTCGGCCATGGAAACAGTATATTTATGTGTTTTAGCATGAAAACCGCGCCATAGAATGGCGTCTTTAGCTATAAGATGAGTACCGAATTATATATATATAATTCAAATATAAAAACTATACTAATTAGTAATCTTTCTAATGTGTTTACTGCCTGTATTATAATTGGGTTCGAAGAGATTTGAAAGACCTAGAATGAGACCATGGGTGAGATGGATGGATGCGATAAGGAATTGTGCTGGTGTGGTGGGGAGAAGAAGGGCTGGAGATCAGAGAAGATGGATTAAACTTGGATAAATCTTTATCTTGCAATGGATCACTAATGGTTGGAAATGATGACGATGATATATAATTAATATTTTTTTCATACTTATTTCATACACTTTTATAGATTACTTTGATTATACCTTCAAAAAAATTATATCATATGATGGAAACCTTAATTGATTTGATGTGAAAATAGTTTTTAAAATAATAGTAATAATAGTAGTAGTAGTAATAATAATAACCTTAGTAACAGTAGCACCATAATTTTTAAAATGATCAATAATTTTGAATTTTAGTACAATTAAGTTCATAATTATTTTGCTGTATCCATGGCATTGCTCCAAGCTTTTCTCCAGAGATATCACAAACTACAGATAATAGCACACTCTATGTAAGCTTTTAACATATATAAACAGGACTTATAAACCATTTTTACTACCAGATTTATTTCAAACATATGGTTACTAAGATTTAGGATCCAGCAATAAGCATTCGAATGGTTGTTGTTGTTCAAAGTAAAATAAAAGTCGATTAAAAAGTACAGCAATTGTAAACTATGTTTATCTAATGTACACACAAATTTAATACAAAAAATTATACCTCTTAATTGCATTTCCCCCACCATTATGACTTTGTGGAATATTGTGATAGTGCTAATGCTATGTTTTGGATTTAAATCACTCTCTTGTGTTTATCTTTAGCACTATTTTTCCAGTTTTATGTGCATTTGACAGTAAAAAATGGAAATATATATTGATTTATTAGTTTAAAAAAATCTGAAGATGTCAGTAATTCACAAAGGAAAACTACAGATGAACTGACAAAATTTGACAAAGTCACTGATTGGTAGACTTTTTGCTTATCATACATAAACAAATTTATAAATTCCTCTTTCATTATTGTTAGCATTGAGCAAAAAAAAAGTGTATTTTTATACTTTATTTAAATATTTATGATTATTTTTGGAAAATATTTGTATAGTAATTATTAAAAAAGAAATATATTCATGTTACGATAAAAAAGAAATTGTAACCATTATGCTCTGTCAAACATAATAGTACAGAACTTCTGGGATATTTTAATAATTACAAATGCAATTTTAAATTTTAGAATATAATTTTATAGCTTTATGATGACTTCACAATTATTTGTTCACATTAAAAAAAATTAAATTTAATAAACAAAGATTTTGTTCATTTACTTTTTTCATTAGAGTTCTGATAATCAACCAATAAGAAAAGAGTGTATTGTTCTCATTACGGATTTCACTTTTCTATTGTTGTTTTCTATATTTGGAAATTTCAACATTTTTTAGAATGTTTTCCAATGGTAAACATATATTTCTAATAAATACAATTTATAGAGTCATAAAATGTTGAACTATTAATACAAATTGCCACTAGGGGAAGCTTAGAAAAATATTGAAATATAGAAGAATAGGTCCATTAATAAAAAAAAATAGGGAGAGAGATGGAGTACTAGTATGGAGAGTAAAGAGAGTTTAAAAATATGTAGAAGTAAACAGAATATTGGATGTGAGTTAATTTATGATAATAGCTAGGAAAGTAGTTTACTGGTTAAGGCTCAAACAGGATCTTTACCAACAAGGGAATATACACCTAAATGGAAATTGTAGGGATTTAGTCTGCAAGTTGTGTAAGGAAGGCATAGAAAATGTTAGGCATTTATTAATTGAATGTAAATACCTGAAAGCAGAAAGGGTGTAAATAATGAAGTTGTGGAAGAATAAATATAAACAAACTGATTATACAGGAAGTGGATTCTTGGGTTTTTATGCTGGGTTTGGGAAAAGATAAGGAGCATTTAGATATAAAGGCCATGAAGTTGATTGTGAAAATGGAATGGAGCAGGATAGAAAAGAATGTGGGAAAAACTTAGGGTGGAGAATGGAAAGGAAAGGTAGAGTGACTAACAGGTGTCTCTGGGCATAGTGGCTGAGAGATTCCAGACTCCAGAAAAGGCAAAACCACAGTGCATCAATGCATCTTAGAAGGGTTATGCTATCATCAAAAATAATTAATACAAAAGTACACCTGGGTCTCTTTTTACGCTGACTTATTTAACATGATTTTGAAGTTACGCGATTCAGGTTTCACCGGAAGTTGAACTCCGATAATACGCTATTACTTTAAATAATAAATTTTGTGCACTTAATGCTATATTAAAAGTACTGTAATAGCACATTACTATTGGAATTCGACTTTCATGTTAGTAATTTCAATATTTTCAGTGCTTTATAATAGTAAGATTTTATGCAATAATGAAATTAAAATCATGATTTCCACATTTTATGTATACACACATTAAATTTTACAAGATTATAATGTAAATTTGTTCAAACATTGTGCATGTTAATTTTGCATTTTAAATCACATTCTGTTTTTGCTTTTTAAAAAAGAATGTACAGTAATCAATTATTAATCATTTAGTGTCCACAAGTTTATTTTTAAAAGGCACAATTAAAATTGAAAATTAAAGACAAAAATAAGAATTTAATTTTTAGTTGTTAGATTAATTACTAATTACATTGTCACCAGAAAACCATTAATTAACACAACATGAGAGTGACGTTGGCGCTAGTTGTATTTCATCTTGTGAAGAATCTGATTTTTTTATCAGTTTGCAAACGAACCTGTTTACTGGCAAATAGCGATAATAATTAAAATGTGTATAAAAAAATATAAATTACTGTAAATTATGCATAAAAATATATTGTTTTGAATAAAATTAAATATTATAGTTAAAAAAAGTTTGTCTTGTATCAATTTTTTTTAAATTTGAAATTTTTTATTAGTCATATTTTATTTCCTTATTTTTTTTTTGCACGAATTTTAAAGTAAATTTTACGTTGGTGCTTTGCTTTTACGCGAGTTTTGAAAAATCACAGTCCATATCCCCCCTTTTTCAAGGTAAGTTACGTCTATTTTTGCACCATTTCGTTTGCGCATGTTTTCTGAGGAACCTATCTATCGCGTAAAACGAGACCCAGGTGTATATTGATTACTTATGAAAAAACAGTGCAGTGGTAAATTGAAAGAAAGAGAGCACATGCACATTATACACAATTGAATCTTGATAACTGACTTCATATGTAAATGTGTTGGCTCATCTCTTTTTTAAAAAAAATTACACTTTCATTTTATAATTAGAAAGAGACCTGTCATGGCTTTTCTTAACCTTGGAAGAACTACTATTACTATTTTATAATTTTGAATGAACTTTTTATTTAATAATTCACAGCAGTATTAACTACTACAAGAATAAAATACTATATTCAGTGTGATAGCAATCACATGACTGAGATCACATGATGAGGCAATAAGTGATTAAGATAGTTCACAATACCACTCATGGAAGTGGTCATTTATGAATTCAAATTTACAAATGTCTAATTTTTTCAAACTGCAGATTACTGAATTTGAGGCTTCGGAGAATGACAATATGGCAAACATAAATATAAATGTGTGACAAATTATTAAGTGTTATTAGAGTTCAAATTTATAATAATATACAATCATCTAAAAGCTATCATTTTAAAAACTTCAATGTAAGAGAATAGTCCAAAATATTAATATCTGTTTATATATATCCTAGGTGTTTTGGGTTTTTATCAGTGTATCCCTCAACTGTATTGCACTACAATGGTTCACTTGAATAGAAAGTCAGACCACCTTCTTTCTCACTAAATGTGCATTTCACAGACAATCTTCATATGATAAGGAGGTGCCAAACATATTAATCTTCAAATCCATGTTGGCATCATGATATCTTTTATTACATCATTTTCACACAAAATAAAGACGTATCATTCACTTTTAACACGTGGAAGATTGAGAAATCATTACATTGTAAAAATGAGTGGCCTTTATCGGTGTTTTTCTCATCTCCACTTCACATTACACTGATCCTATCAGTTCAGGAGTAAAACTATTCACTCTCACTATGCAGTTATATCATGAATCATCATGTTTTAGAGGAATTAGAGGTATCACACATCTAAAGCTCTACACCCATGCTGATATCTTTCATTATACCTCTTTCATGCTTGTTTTTGTGTGCTGCAGAAGTAATAAAATTATTCTGAACCACTTTTGGAAATCAACAAGCAGAAACGTATCCATATCCAAATGCCTAAATATTCATTATAGCAACAGTTATTTGTAACAAAGCCTTTATGGCAATTGTCCTGATCTAGTCCTTACTTTGTAACTTGTTGACCTGCCTGTGTGACTTCCATTATTTTTTATCATTACTCAAACTATGATAGATGTATTCGATCTTTTCTTCTTTTCTAGATTTCTTTGGAAAAACCTTACAGTAAAATTGATGTTATAAATTAAAGAATTATTTGGTTATTTAGTATTGAAATTTTTATTACCAGTTAGGTTGTTTTTCCATATTTAAATTTCCATGTGTGTTGTTTTATATATAAGTATGTTTAAAAATGAGCATGTGTTATATACACCTATTCATTTACATACTAATATTTATGTAATATGAATTTAATATTTGTAATATAATGAATACTGCTTTATTTTCAACTTTATATGTAACCTCCAATCTTGACCACTGAACTAAACACTATTGATATTTTTCAACATCCGTACTTCATAGCGCAATGTAAAATGTCCAAATTCAGAAGTTTTAAGTGCTGGAAGTACTGAAGTTAGAACTAATTTGAGAATCAATCTTAGTTCCAAGGTCTGACACTTTACCAATGTCCAAATCCAGAAGTTCTTGTGCCAGAACTAGAATCATTTTTTAAGAACTTTAGTTTCAAAGTCTGACACTATACTATTGTTCAGATCCAAAAGTTCAAATGCCAGAACTAGAATCACTTTGAGAACCTTAGTTCCAAAGTCTGATACTTTACCATTATCCAAATTTAGAAGTTCAAATGTTGGAAGTGCCAGAACTAGAATCAATCTGAGTAACTTAGTTCCACCAAAAGTCTGACACTTTACCCCTGTCCAAATCCGGAAGTTCAAATGTGGAAGTGCCAAAACTAGAATCAATTTGAGTTCCATAGTTCCAAAGTCTGACACTTTACTATTGCATTAAACTACATTGGTTGAGCAGTTTAATAAAGTGGAATGCTGTAATATTTATCAACAGTGTTTGGTTCATTGATCAAGACTGTAGCTTACATATAAATGAGTTCATATATTGTATAGATAGCATACTATAAAAAGGAAAGAAGTTAAAATTCTAATTATTTATCAATTTTGGATATATACATATATATGACTGTGGGGAGCTTGAAAATCTGAGTTCAAATCAGTTCTAAATGTATTTAAATATTACATATTCAGACTGTATTCTGACCATCTCTCTTTTGTGTATTTAAATGGGCATATTAAGGTCCTTTAAGTGAAGGTTCAGAGTGACTTAAGGCCAACATGGGTATGAAGACAGTGTTGGCATCAACAAGGGATTTAAGCCTTCCATTACCAGATTTTCATTGATATGGATGGCTAATGAGTTCAAAGGTGGAGAGGATTGAAGCCTGTCCATTAAAGTATTAAAATTTTCTATCTTAATATAAACCAAACACTGATTATATACGGTGTATAGAAGATGATGATCTGGACCAACTGATGAATGCTAGTTCAGCATGAAATATATATATATATATTGGAGATTGTTTATCTTTTTTACATGTATATGATCATGTGTATCAGTTGTATGAGATTGAGTGGATGGCTGTGAGAGCTTGAAAGTCTGAGTTCAAATTCCTTCTAAATTACATCAATTTAAGTGTAGACAATACAGTATAGTTGTAGTTAAATATTATGTAATAGACAGGGTATGAACACAGACTTTCACATGACCCACCAATCTCCACACTATCTCATAACACTGATACACTTGAACACACATATGTTGAAAAGATAAATAATCACCAATATACGTATTTCATGCTAAACCAGCAATCATCAGTTGGTCCAGATTACCATCTCTACACATATATGCTACAAGTGCTCAGATATATATTAAGATAGCAAATCCTCCTACTTTAATGGACAGGCTTCAACACTCCACACTGCAACTCTTCAACCGCCATCCAATTGAAAATCTGATGATGGAACGCCAAAGGCCACCCTGAGGCCGAGATTATTGTCCACCCATGTTGACCAAGGTCAATCTGACCCCACATGTACAGGACATAATCATTAAATACATATGCAAGGGATAGGCAGACATCTCTAATAGTAATAGTGAAATACACAGGTTTATATACCTGTGTCTATATAGTAATAGACAGGGTTGAACAAGATTTATGCACAACTCAATATCCATAACACTGATAATTGAACACACATATGTGAAAAGAAAAAACAAATAGATTTATGAAAAGATATAGTGGTCAGAATCTATATTAGGCTCAGATATAAATAAATATAATATATATATATATATATATGAGACAAATAATGTAAATCTGAAGACATCTGCTTAAAGAGAAATTTTTTGTACTATCTTTTGTTTTTATTGACAGAATTTTTCCATTTGAAGCCAAAATATTGCAAGTTGGTTTTATTTTTATATAATGATTCTTCTAAAATACAACACATGTTGGGGCACTTTTTTTTTGTTTGTGGGTGTAGTTTATTATTATGGTATAGATTATACTATGGAAAAGTGCAAAGTTCAGTATCAAAACATTTGTAGTTACTCTTACGTATCCCTCTTATTTAACCAGACTATTTTTAAATCAGCAACTATATCAGGGGGCCCCAACCCTATGCCCGCAGGCACCATGGTGCCCGCAGACCATTTTACGTGTGCCTGCCACTATTTGAACACGATAAAAAATTATTTATCTGATACAAATAAATTTAATTTTTAAAATTTTCTTATAAATTATTGTATTATATCGTAATCAAATTGTAGGGCATACTATACTTTTACAGCATAAAAATATAAACGTTAATTATATGTTAAAATTTTATTTTTGAAATAAATATTTTTTTGTACATTATGTGTATTATTAACAATATCCAATTATAAATTTACATTGAAAAAATAAATGATGCCCGACATCTGGTTGAAAAAAATAAATGGTTCCCGCCACCTGGCCGGTATTGTAGAATGTGCTCTTAAGTGCAAAAAGATTGGGGACCCCTGATTAACTATATTGATGAAATAAATTTTAAAAAAATCAATAATAAAATAAAGCAAAATATAAAATCACAAGTTGATACAAAGACAGAAATCAGCATGCCTTAAATCAGAAGCTAGTGAATAAAATAAAAAAAGATTCTCAAGCTAAAATACATGAGCTTCTGAATTCCAGCAAACCTCAACAGATTGATAAATAACACAAAGATAGATTACCAAAGGAAGAGACACCACAGATAGTATATGAGGTCCACTGCAACAGGCCAGGTCGCACAGTCATATATTATGACAAATCAAGGACCAATGTTGTTACAAGAATAGGACCCCACAAATATCAACATGTGTGCCTAAGATAGCTGGAATATAAGTCTATGTTCTGGGATCTTGAATCATAAACTTCAATCCATAATCTGTTGACTTGGTATGTATAGAACATAAGACTGGAAAAGGAAAGCAAAAAAAGCCAGGTTTATAACAACCACAAAAACACACTAAATAAAAGAGAAACAGCATTCAATGCTTATACAGATTCAATATATAAATGAATTTATTTACGTAATATGAATAATCAAGATAGTTTATGAATAAAGTAGCAACATTATGAAGCTAGAGAGCTATGATTATGGTGTTCATAGCCAAAAGTGCACTGAGCTAAGTAAAATAAAGGAAATAAAAAAAATCCATTTCATAAAGCATATAATGTCAATTTCATCATAATCAATCTACTGATCCATTGCAAGATGAAGATTTCTCCATTTTTAATCTATTTCTCTCATGTGTAGTTTCTCTTATCCACATCCCTTCATCAAATTTCCTTATTTTATTCATCCATCTTATATGTAGTTTCTTTCTTGGCCTTTTACAATCTCTTGTAGTCTAGTTTAAAATTTCAACTATTTATCTTTATTATTATCTTTTTTAACTATATTTCTATCTGACTATATTTTTGCTCTCTTAATTCTCTTCATGAAGTCAATGATACCTCTCAACCATGTGTTTTGTTTTCAACCTTTTCTTATTACTCCTAACACACATCTTTTCATATTTCATTAGGTAATCTGAAGTGTGTATTTTTCTTCTGTTAAATGTCCATATTTCAGTCCCACTAGCAAATGCTGGTAAACACATTTATAAAAAGAAAAAAATATATTTTCAAACATATAGGCATATTTTCTTTTAGTACTAAGTTAATTCTACAAAAAGCACTTCATTCATGGAGTTATTCTACGATTAGTTTTATCTATTATGTTTCCATCTGTATTAATAATTTGACCAAATTATTTAACTTTTTTTAATTTCTACCTATTAAGAATGTCTGCCCATCCCTTGTATATGTATTAAATGGATTATGTCCCATACATGAGGGATCAGATTGACCTTAGGTCAACATGGGTGTGACAAGAATTTTGACCTCAGGGAGCGTTCCATCATCAGATTTTCAATTGGATGGACGGTTGAGGAGTTGGTGTGTGGAATGGATTGAAGCCTGTCCATTAAAGTATGAAGATTGGCTCTCTTAATATATATATATCTGAGCACTTATTGCATCATATATGTGTAGAGATGATAATCTGGAACAACTGATGATTGCTGGTTTAGCATGAAATATGTATATTGGTAATTATTTGTTTTTTTTTTTTCAACATATATGTGTTCAAGTGTATCAGTGATATGAGATAGAGTGGTGAATTGTGGGTCGTGTAAAAGTCTGTGCTCATATATTCTATATATTACATATATTGATACCGGTATATAAATCTGTATTTCAACTATTAAGAATATAATTAAATGTTAAAAACATCATTTTTAATACTTCTGTCTTTTTATTTTCAATACTTTGAAATAAAGCAAGAGAAATGTATTTAATAGGAATTAAGATTCAAGTCTCTTGTGATTACTGTTGCTAGGATTCACACAACTGATGAAGGAATTTCTCCTGAAACTTTTCCTGTGGGATATGTTGTTATAGTCCACATTTCAAAATTTGGTTATTATATGTATAATAGTTATATGCTAATTAAATAATGAGCTGAAAGAAGTCATTTAAAATGTTCATTCATAATAATAATTAAGGAAAAATGTTTGTATCCGAATGCAGCTTTCAACACTATTTTTATATATTGTATTAATATTTAATAGAAGACGCTGAACGCAATGCAATGTTTTCATTCACTTTCAATCCTGCATTTGGAGTGATATGAAAAACTAACTGTATTCAAACCACTAAAAAACATTTAAAATGTTATATATATGTAACTGTAAATATTGTTTGCAGTAAGCTGTTTCGCCTTTGAGACCCACCCTTAATTTTTCATGGTCTAATAATGAATTGGTTACCCTGCATCGTGAACTTGAAATAAGTCTATGCATTGCAGTTGCGCTCTCTACTTCGTTGCTCGAACTTTATATAAACTGATGGATAAACCATTTAACTATTACTACTAATAAATTTGTTTTTTACACGCACACTTCAACACTTAATAAAATATAAATAGTTCTCGAATTAAAATTTTAATAAGTAACTGTTGTCCTCCACTAACACACACGCGCGCGCACTTTTTCTCAACTGCTGTTTACGAAATGATTATCTTCTTTTGTTTTCCCCATTTTTCCTCCGTCTTTTTACTTTAGACTTAATTAATCATTAATCATGTTTATCTTGGAAGTTAATATTTTAATCTTCTTTCTCTTTTAGAGCTTATAAAATATTTTTATGAAATGATAATGCTTTTTTAATGATGTTGGGACAAGGTAGCCTGATAAATTAATCAGAGCAGAGTTTGAAACACAAATAGATAGTTTTGTATAAAAAAAAAATTATTACCAAAAAACTCATTTATTTATTGTTAAAAGGAAATAAGTAAAAAATAAATCCATCGTAAAATCAGCTTTAATATAAAACAAAAATACATGAATCAAAGTATTTTTTTGTATTTTTTAAATATTCATAAAGAGATAATCTTTAATTTTTTTGTTTTTTGAATAAGTAATTCTTTCAATATTTTATAGATGCGTAGATTTATAATTATCTACGCTTCTAATAGTATGGGATTATGAAAAATTCATTTTAAAAAGAAATAATGAATATTCCAAAAAAAAGTTCCTTTGTAGCTAATACGATGTTGTTCGTTTTTCTTTTGCAATTAATGAAGTTAATTTTCTATGGCAAGAAACTTTTCTCAAAGCCATAACAACAATCTCTTCAATTAAGGAAAAAAAAGTTAGAAAATCTCTAGTGGTCTTTTCTTGTACCTTATGCCTGCAATTTATAAAAGGAACCGAAAAAATAATAATGATAATAATTGATGATATATGTAGTAGAAGATTAAATCTGTTAATTGTCTGAAGGTTTGTGATGAGGGTATTTTAGATGTTATAAATTTGTTGGACTATTTCCATCATCTATCATTAAATGTTGAATATTTAGACAATTTTAAACTTTTCAAATACAAACAAATATTAATTATAGCACCTAAGTAGACAACACACGTTAGTATCTTACACAGCGTTTTAAATGGTATTATTTTTATGCTAATATTGTCTCTAGTCAGGCCAACAACATTGGAAGAAGAGCGGAGAATAATATCACTCGAAATGTTGTGTATCTACTAACCTGTGTTATAAATTTATTTTAAACGCACATTATTATATTAAGTAATATTTACTAAGGCAGTAGCTTCACGCTCTTAGATCTAACCGCTTCAGCTTCACCTATTCATATATAAAAGTAGGTTGAAGTAAAGAAGGATTCCTCTCTTTTCTTCCAAAGCGTAAGCTTGTGGTTAAGACCTGTAGAGGTCCCTACCTTCGTATTTTTCAGACGCATATTCCTGAAGTAACCGTGTTGTCTATTTGGGTGCTATTATTAACAGTTGTTTTTATTTGAAAAGTTTAAATAAAGTAGACATTCAACATTTAATGATAGATGATTGAAATAGTCCAACATATAACATCTAAATCCATTGTCATTAAATCAAAACCTTGATTTAATCTTTTAAATAAAACTATTCATTATTATCCAAATCTATTTCTATTTGCCAATAGAAAAAATTTCAATGGATATTATTTTATATTGCTTTTAGGAAAATTAGATAGAGTCCAAGGGTGATTATCTTCACCATACTCTGGCGCCATCTAGTGTAAGCTTGAATAATCAGTGGGTGCAGATGCTACAGTACTGTAAAATCCTTACCTCCAGACAGACTGATTTTTGACTTTTGCCTTTATCAGTAAAAACTAAGATTCAAAGTTGGAACTAATGTTCTTAAGCATCTACCAGCTATTTTTACTCATTTACATTAGTCAAATTAATAACTTGAAATTTAAAAAATATTAAAGATTCAAACTTAGGCTGACTTATACTAGGTCAGTTTCTACATACTGTTAAGAACTCAGTTCTATGATAATTATAGACACCTTTCTACTCTTTGATTAGGAAGCTTAATATCAATAACAGTATTGCACATCTCATATGCTTACTCATAAGCCTTCAAGAGGAATTAAAGCCATCTAAGAATAAAGCTAACCATCTGGTTCCATGGATTATTGAAGCTAACAGTAGATCACTCTAGAGAAGGATGAAGATAATCATTCTTGGAAGTATATAAGAGGTCATGTGAACATATAAACTGTGCTGAGATTATGATATTTTGTGTACAGAAAAAAACTTATTTTTCATTACTTTGATCATGATAAGGAAATCGGTGAATCTATCTCCAGGTGTATTCATACCATAAAAATTGCTGTTTACAGAGATAATTGTTGTTGATATGGTTATCACTTAGTGAATGCAGATCCATAAATGAACATTATTTGAAGCTCTAAGATCATCTTCCTGAAATGAAGTTTTTATAAGGAGGGGACAAAGCCAGAAGAATAGTAAATTGTAGAATTAATAATGAAAAAGAATCATAAAATTTGCAAAGATGTGCATACATAATCAACAGCCTGTTACAGTTGTCAAATTTCTTCTGTGTATGAGTAAAACAGCTGCAGAAATGCCCAAGAATATGTGCTTATGACAACTGAGTCAATGCTGTTTTCTCTCCAAATTGATTCAGTCTTAAACTGGTGACTATCTCAAAGTGTAGCATACCAAACAATGAACCAAAGGGCTTCTCCAATGCTTTTAAGAATTTTGTAAAGAATTAATCCAAGAAAATCTAGCTAAGCTATTGTAGAATGATCAAATATAGTTCACAATTTTTAGTAATATCATGCATATACTCATGTCTGGTCTCAGAGGTCTCTCCAGCAGTTGCTCAAAAAGAACAGTGAAGGATAGACAGAATCCACCAAATTTGTCAGTTGCTAGATAATGATGGTTTGAATTTTTTCATTTTTGCTTTACACCTTAACCAAGGATAGTAGATACCCATTTTCTGACCAATATTGGATAGTTAATTGTATTGGTTATAGACTGGCTACCTAAGAGAAAAGTTTTAAGAAGTTGTCAAAAAAAATTGTCTGGATTCAAACCTTAAGTCATAGACTGACAATTGGAAGCACTACACTGTACTACAATGCTTATTCATAATTATTATAAATGGCATTATCTATTTTTAAATCGTGGTTTAACTAAATTGAATGTAACATTGCAGAATTTTTTTATAGTGGCCTTGAATTTCAGTTGAGTTTGCGACAAAATAAAACTTTTTTTAGCACAATTAATTTTAGCTTGACTAAAATAATAATAATAATAAAATATTAAAAGTAATAAATTTATTTAAAAGTTTTTTTTGTAAAAAAAAAAAAAGGCATATTTTGCATGCTAACGAGAATAAATCTTTTTTTTCTTATTTATTGTGGTATTAATTAAGACTTAATGTTTCTAAAAGCATGATATGTTATGGATGTGAGACTTGGATACTTAATAGGAGAGCAATACAGAGACTTCAGACCACTCAAAGAAGTATGGAGAGATACATGTTGGGAGTAACAAGAAGAGATCGAAAAGAGAACAAACAGGTGTTACTGATCTCATTGAAAAAATCAGTTGGGCTGGACATATTTCTAGAAGAGATGGTAATAGATAGACAATTGAAATCTTAATCTGGATTCCAAGAGGTTGTAAAAGACCCAGAAAGAGACCACATGTGAGATGGATGGATGAAATAAGAAAGTGTGCAGGGGTGATGTGGAGAAGAGAAGCTGAAGATCGGAGAAATGGATTGAACATGGAGAGACCTTCATCCTACAGTGGAATGATAATGGTTGATGATAATGATGAATTATAAAAATGAAGTTAATCTATGATTGAAGTCACTAAAAATATATAGTTGCAAAATCAGTTTTTGATCTGTGAAACAATTCAGTTTTGATTTCAAAATCTTATGCTAATGTTTCAAATTATTGACTAAATAGGTGGGAAGGGGATAATAAAAATGAGAAAAATAAAGTCGTGAATAGATATTTATGAATATATAAAATATACCTTATGGGGGGGGGGGGGTATGTGCCTATACGTATGTATATAAATTCGCACTAAGAGATGTTTTCCTGAAGATTTGTCATGATGGTATTTTAGTTTTATTTATATATTGGACTATTTCCGTCATCTAATATTAAGTATTGAATGGCTTTAGAAAAATGTAAACTTTATTTCAATTTTCCAATTACATTCAACCTGCATGTTATTACAAATAGTCGAATGTAATTGGAAAGTTTAAATGAAAGTTAAGTTTTTCTACAGACATTTAATATTAGATGATGGAAATAGTTCAATATATAAATAAAATCATACTGAGTCAGAATTATAAGCAATGATTTATGATGTTTTATTTTTTAAAATACACACCTGATCAAAGATTTTCAAACAATTTTATTTTTTTAAAAATTTAGATAACCAACTGGATATCCAATCAATCATTGTTTGTAAATTGATTACAAGCTATTTCTTAGCAGGAGATTAAATCAATGAAAATTATCACCATTTGCTTTTTTTTTTCATATGTCATAGCATCTGCCGGGACGCGAACCCACAACCGTCTGCAACCAACTACTTGCTTGCAAGGCGGCTGCGATGACCCCTCGACTAACAACGCTTGATGCGCTTTGTCAAAAATGTCTTTTCTATTAATTTATTAGTCATTCGACTAGAGTTATGCAATAATGAATTATAGTTCTGTAATGTAATTTGCTATATATATAATATTCAAATATAACTTGTAGATTTATGACTTTACGCTTGTCCAAATTATGATAATATTAAATAGTGCTATCACACTTATAACGTAAAGCTGTATAATTAATATCAATTAGTCAATTAAAATGGCTGAGCGCTTTCGAGAAACTGTACTTCTCATAATCATAGCCAGTTCTGACTCGTTCGTTGAAATCATTCTATCAGTATAATATGCAAACTCTATGCAAATGAGTCAATTAGACCATCTTTTTGATATAGCAAAACATGCTTCTTCACGATTAATGGCGAAGGAGTCCTCTGCTATGAAGTAAGCCTCCTTTACCTTACGCTTAACATCATGCCTCTCAGTACAAACCAATTTTGCAGATGTGGGTTCAAACTCTTGTCCTGATAATAAGCTGCATACTAACCCAGAATGGACTTCAATTTTTGCACAACATCAAAAAATATCAGGACACGCGTTTGAACCCGCATCTGCAAAATTGGTTTGTACTGAGAGGCATGATGTTAAGCGTAAGGTAAAGGAGGCTTACTTCATAGCAGAGGACGCCTTCACTATTAATCGTAAAGAAGCATGTTTTGCTATATCAAAAAGATGGTCTAATTGACTCATTTGCATAGAATTTGAATATTATAGAATGATTTCAACGAACGAGTCAGAACTGGCTATGATTATGAGAAGTACAGTTTCTCAAAAGCGCTCAGCCATTTTAATTAACTAATTATACAGCTTTACATTATAAATGTGATAGCACTATTTACTATTATTCAAATATATTTTCTATATTAAATTTAATGTAATTATAAAGGACTTGAATTCAGACTTTCAAACTCCCTACAGCTATGTACTCCATCTTATACAACTGATACTTATGACCACATACATGTGAAAAGCACAAAGTACATATATTGGGGATCATTTATCTTTATTACATGAATGTGATTATGTGTATAAGTTGTATAAGATGGAGTGCATAGTTGTAGGAAGCTTGAAAGTCTGAATTCAAGTCCTTTAATATATATATATAGTAATTCTCTCTCTCTCTCTCTCTCTCTATATATATATATATACTGAACATTGATAAAGATATGTGTAAGATATTGTGGTCTGGATCAAATGAAATATGCATCATGGAAATCATAGATCATTTTTACGTGTCTTTGGCCATATGTTTGTGATTACACTCTTCCACAAGGTTAAGCAGGCAAATACTCTGGTTTACACTGAGTGGCAATATGTATAGAGAGTTTTGCCTGTTGTAACAACAGTTATAAGCAAGCATAAGAAATGATGATCATGTAATGTCTTCCACAAGGTGTTAAAAGCAGATAGAAACCATTTCCTACCTTGAGTGAGAGTGGTGTAGAGAAAATTATACTACAGAAATATTATTCATTATTCGACGTCCTCTATATTTTTGGTGTGGATGAGGAATTGATATTCTACAGTGAGTTATTTAAGACTTTTCTGTGTTATCTTTACATATGCTTGTCTTCTTTTGCTTAAAGGCAACTATTTATCCGTATTTTTCAGTTGATTTTTTTTTATATGCCTTTTCTTTTTTAATAACATTATTATTATTATTATTATTATTATTATTATTATTATTATTATTATTATTATTATTATTATTATTATTATTATTATTATTATTATTATTATTATTATTGTTGTTGTTGTTGTTGTTGTTGTTGTTGTTGTTGCATTTGCTCCACAGTTCTCCTACAAAACAATGATTATCTAGTAAAGTTACTTTACTTTGTATATTTTTTTCTCTCTTTCTACTCTTTTCGACTTTGATATCAACTTTTTAGAAAAGTTTTTTTGTTTACTTTTAATTACCATGATTTTGTTCTATAAACTATTCTCCATTGCAAGGTAAATATTTTTGTAATTTTCATCTCTAATTCTGAACATAGGTTTTTACCCTACAAATCTTTATGAAGTATGGTTGTAAGCTATGGTGATACTTATAATCCATTTTCTTTATTGTTTCAAGATCACTTTATTCTTTTTATTACAACTTTCTATTTTCATAATTTTTTGTTTTTAATTTTTCTTTTTCCAATGACCTGCAGATATGCAGTATATTTTACCATTCCTTAAAATGCTCTTTTTATCTGTGATTAACACCATATCATGCATTAAATCTGTTTTTCAGCATTTATTGTTTGTTTTTCTATTTATGTTTTAAATCATATCGTTGTATTGCATCCACTTGAAACAACTGTCATGAGTAATGAAATCACTTTTTTTATGCATTTTATATAAGGCAATAAATTATTTTTCTCACTCATTTGACAATAGTTCACAGTTTCGACTATCCAATAGTCTTCATCAGAGTTTATAATATTTAAAAAGAAAGAAATAATGAATTCACTTCCTTTATGCACTTTATACAATGCAACACTTTATTTTTCAAACTTTCAAATAGCAACAGTTTCGGCTGTTCAGCAGTCTTCATTATGATTTCCAATATTTAAAAAACTGTTAAGGAAGCTCTGAGGAAGCCTATTGAATAAAATATAAAGTGCTGCTCTGTTTATATTAGTGGAATGAGGGAATTGATTTCATTGTGCATATTAGTAATAATTTATTAATGTAGAAAAGTTGGTGAAAGGAAAGAAGAACACTTAATAATTGCAACCATCATGTCTCAAAATGTGATAAAAAAAATTATGATGAAGATTTTGATACATCCCAATTAAGTGGTGTTACTTTAAATTTTTAATTGATTTTATTTATTGTTTTTAATTAGGTTCTCAAGATAATTTAATGACTTTTATATAGGTTGATATTCGTTGTTTGTCTGTGAATGAAATAAAGTGTAATTCAAGGTATTTAAACATATTTCAATATGTTTGTGAAAGAGTATGCATGTATATGGATGTGAGGGTAGTGTACGTGTGATCATTTTTGTATATAAATCTATGTATATAGTTATATATTTAAATGTATTTTTAATGGGCCAATATAGATGTAAATTAATTAGTAAATGGAACTTATATAAATGAGTTAAATAGATAGTCAAATGTGTACTGATGTGGAGCAACTAATAAGACTGGTTCTGCAGGCTGAAATAAGAAAACAATAGCAGACCTGTTCAAGCTACTATTAATCAAAAGGAAATATCTTTTATTAGTCACTCACATTATTGTGTATGAGCCAATAGCTGATGGGAGAGGCTTAATTTCAATTGGGATGTAAAGCTATACATTGTATCTCACTTCTTATAGGTACAATGTCCAGCTATTAGCTCCATATGTAGCAATGTGAGTGACTGATCAAAATAGACCTTTTGATTAGTAATAGCTTATATAGGTTTGCTATTGTTTTTTTTTCAGCCAACTAAGGAAATCTCTTTTATTAGTCACTCACATTATTATGTATGAGCCAATAGCTGATGGGAGAGGCTTAATTTCAATCGGGATGTAAAGCTATACATTGTATCTCACTTCTTATAGGTACAATGTCCAGCTATTAGCTCCATATGTAGCAATGTGAGCGACTGATCAAAACAGACCTCCGTTTGATTAGTAATAGCTTATTGGTTGCTTGACTATGAGTTTAACTTCATTTATATAACAGAATTCCCATTTACTGATTAATTTACATCTCTAATTATATTTGAATACAGGTATAATGTATATACTGATTTTTAGATGTAATTAGAGGGGATTTGAACACAGACTTTCAGCTATCTACTCCATCTTATATAACCAATGCATATGATCACATACGTCTGAAAAAAATAAATGATCTTCAGTATGTGTATTTCATGCTGAATCCACACTCATAGTTGGTCCAGCTTATCATCTCCTATGCACATATATAATCAGTGCTCAGTTTATATTAAGATAAATCACGATGGACATGTCGGCAATATTGGCATCAACAAGGACTTTGAGCGTTCTATCATCAGATTTTTAATAATATGGATGGCTAAAGATTTGGAGGACGGAGAAGATTGAATTGAAGCCTAACCATTAAAGTTTGACATTTTTATATCTTAATATAAGCTGATCACTGCATATATATGTGAATGTGGGAGATGATGATCTAGACCAATTGATGAGAGGTTATATTGGAAATCATTTATCTTTTTCACATATATGTGGTGATCATGTGTATCAGTTTTATAAGATGGAGTGGATAGCTGAATTTTTATGGTGTATTCAAATCCCCTTTATATATTTTATTTTTTTGTGTGCTCATCCTTGATAATGTGTTTGTAGGGCTCTGTATGTTTTGATGCATTGGTAGATGACAAACATTGCCGATTAGGGTCCATAAAATGCAACTAGTTTTGTCCTTATCCATGTTTCAGTTTTCTATGATCTTATGAAGAATAAAGCCATTCTGTTTTTTTTTTATTACTGTTTTGTAATTAGGCTTTTTTTAAATGAAAGATTTTTAGACTGCATTTATTGAATAAATGGAATTGAATTAAATTATTATTAGTAATAATAATAACGACCACAAGTGCTGTCAAGGTGACATTGATTCTTGGTGATTGTATGAATAGAATGTCTTTAGAATGATTTATATCATCTAATTGATTTTTCACATTACTCAATGGTACATTCATTTCTATGTGTGTGGGTCGATGGTACATTGTGAAAATATGGGCTCATTAAAGTTCAGTCTGCAGCTTTAAAATTGAGATACTAAAATAGATTATAGCTCAATCTATCTTTTTATTTTTTTTTCTTATTCGTTTGTAATTCAATAGATAGTGAAGGTCCACTATGCCAGGAAGATTATAAACTTAATTCTTTTACAGATTTGCAGCTTAGCACTGCTTTCGACCAGGCTGGTCATATTCATAATACTAAGTTCTCTCCTTAATGCTATGAATATTACTTGCCTGGTCAAAAGCAGTACTAAACTGTAAATCTGTAGTTATAATTTTATAATCCTCCCCCCCCCCGCATAGTGGACTTTCACTATCTATTGAATTAGAATCGATTGTTAAAATAATAAGTCAAGCTACCATCGTTATGTGATTATTATTCGTTGCCTAATTAACCAACCTTCCTTTGAACAGATAGCTTAACAAACGCGCGTGCACGCATAGAATTGAACGATTTTTGTAACCATTGATTTTAGTACGTATTAAAAGGAACACTATTACAGGTGCGCGTGTGCTTAAAATTGAAAGATTATTTTAGTGCTGTTTGTTAATTTTTTAATATTGTTAAAATTAAAACTTCCGTCTTCGGAGTGTTAAAATCATTAACTCTCAGTTATCCGTATTGATCTCGCTAATGAATATGAAAAATAGTTCGCTTCTTCTCTTAAGTTTGAAGAATTTTCTTGTGAACTTCTGTCACCTGTGAATAATTGATGTAGATCACTTATTATTATTATTTTTATTTTTTTGATTAAAATTTTAAATTTTAATTGTTTCAAGGTCTACTTAGTTTGGTTACATATTTAAACACCACGCAGCTAATTACTTAGAAATCTCTTGATTTAAATTGGTAATGATTATTTTAATTTATTAACAAGAATGTCAGCGTAATGATACATTATTAAAAAAAAATTAATTACAATCTGATTACTTTTTGAGATGCTTGTTTAGTTGTTGCATTAACTCTTCCCTTTGCTTTTGTAATTAAATATGAATTCAAAATAAAAACTGGAAAGATACGCAAATAATCAATTATATGCTGGGCTGTTTGATCTTGTTCAGTATCCAGACAGAATATCATTAATCTGGATATCTATTAGTCAAACAGAAAAATTCGTTTGTGTACACTAAACAGAAGAGTGATGAGACTTCATATTATTCAACAAAGTAGGAACAGAAGAAGCCAATTATTGCATAAGCAAATAAATAACTATTATTGTCGTCATTGAAAAAATTGAGAGAGTGTAATGGAGGTGAATTGGACATAGTGTTACAACAATTGACAATAAGAAGTCTTAAATTGAGTCCCAAGAGATTTACGAGACCCAGAAAGAGACCTCATGAAATAGGTGGATGAAGGAAATTTGTTGATGTGAGGTGGAGAAACAGAAGACTAATGGAGACTTCAGTCCATTCAACAAAGTATGGAGAGATGATTGTGAGTAATAAGAAGATAGTAAACATGAAGTACTGGATGAGAGAATAAACAGGTGTCACTGACATCATAGAAAGAATTAAAGGAGTAAAATGAAGCCGGACTGGATATATTTCTAGGATAGGTGATAATAAATGGACAATTGAAATCTTAAACTGGATCCCAAGAGATTGCACAAGATGTAGAAAGACTATGTGAGATAGATGGATGAAATAAGGAAATTTGCTGATGTGATATTGAAAAGTGGAGAGACTTTTATCCTACAGAAGATCGAAAATAGTGGAAAATTATGATGATGTTACTCATTTACAAACAAAGAGGAAAAATATTGTAAATATTGATAAATTAGAAATCTAATGGCAGTAATTTGACTGGGTTTGATTTTTATCTTTCTTTGCAGAGTTTGGATGTATAATGAGAAGTTAACGATTTATTCTTGAAATACACAAGTTTGAAAAGCCCATGTAATCAGGGATTTATACCAAAACAATATTTCTTCAAACTGCTTGGGAACTCTTAAAGAACATGTGTGATATCATCAGAAACAGACATGTGTATTGACACAATGCCATTCTAACTCTAGAACAAAGAGAAGGATTGACAAAAACGAAAAAAGTTATATTTTGCAGTAACTATGTATGTCATTCCTTCGACCATAATAATGATTCCATGTACTTTATACATGTCTTATAGTTTTTGTTGAACTTTTTTTTTATGTGATTTCAAAACTGTTCAATTGTAGCCCTTCATTGCCCCCAATACAAACAGTCTATATTGCACCTCTAGAATCTTTTTGATTTGTTGAACTTCTCTCCATGAAAATTCTGCTTAAACTCAGTCTGATGAATGAGTTTTATCTGCAAAATTGATACATAATAACCTTTCTTCACATCTGTTACCTACATTTCCAGTCTTCTCTCTCATTTTTCTGACACTCCAGATTTTGTTTTCATTTCTTACATACATTATTTCTTGTTTTTTTTTTCCATACACATATTTTTTTTTTTTATCTGAATTGAAAATTACCATGACCAAAGGAAACTTTTAATCATCATCACTTATAATAATTATATGCTAAACACTACATGATCACCATTTCTGATGCTTGCTCATAACTGTTATTAAAACAGGCAAAACTCTCCATACAGTAGTGCCACTCAGTGCAAGCTAGAGTAATCAATGGAGTTTCAATAACAGTTATGAGCAAGCCTAAGAAATGGTGATCATGTGATATTTAGTGGTTTAATACCATTCGTGCCTAATAGGATAGTGGTGGCTATAGTTATTAAAGAACCAAAGACACCAAAATGTATGGATACTGAACTGAGTCCAGAGCTAAATGACTATATAAGCTAATGAGCTTGGATTGAAAATATTGTTGTGTTTTCAATTTTATTCTCATAGTTTGTAGTTAAGTAGAGAGAAAATGGGGCTGCTGGAGAGTTGCATTAGATTCTAAGATCTAGATGCAGTGCTCTCAGATCCAAGGTTTCTCACTGATGAAAAGACACAAGCTAAAAACTAGTCTGAGGATATTGGATGAGTAGGCAGTAGATAGAGATTTTTTGCACAAGCCTTCTGGCACACTTTAGCTTGCACTGAGTGACAATATTGTATGGAGAGTTTTGCCTGTTTTAGTAATTATCTATTGGCCTATTTCCATCATCCAACATCAATTGTCAATTGTTAAATATCTTTAGAAGAACTAAACATTTCAAATACATTCAACATTTGTTATTAACACACAACTTAGTATATAACACAATATTTCAAATAGGATTATTCTCTTTTTCAGTCATTGTTAACCTGATCAGTGGTTGTATTAGTATAGGAATCGAACCTGGACTTTTAGGTTCGTGAATGGCATCGTTTTAATGGCAATATTCACAAACTTATAGTGCAGGTAACAAACTGAAGAAGAGAGGACACTAATACCACCCAAAATGTTAAAAATTTATGTAATTTGCAATGGATACTATTAATTATACTAATTATGGATTGATTTCTGTTACTATTAGAAATGTTATTATTGTCTACTATCATGATAAAATGGACATTTCATTTCTTTAACAACATTTATAGCTGCCAATGATTGATTTCCTTTTTAGTGATCTTTTAGAGATTCCATTAAATTAATTCATCTGCACAAACTATTGTTATACCTCTATCTTGTAAAACTTTACATGATCATCATTTCTCATGCTTACTCAATCTGTTAAAACATAGCAATTCCTCATACAGTAGTGTCACCCAGTGCAAGCCATAGTAATTAAAGGATGCTAGAAGGTTTATGCATCAACATCTCTATTTAGTGCATATTCATCTAATATCCTTAGACTAGTTTTTAGATTGGCTTTTATCAGTGAGAAGCATTGGATCTGATAGTACTGCACCTAAATCTTTGAATCTGATGTACCCTCCAGCACCTTACTTTCTTACTTAACTATGAACCCAAAATGAAAACATGATAATGTTTTCAATTCAAGTTAATACACTTGTATAGTCATACAGATCTGAACCTATTTCAGTATTTATACATTTTAGTGTCTTATTTTTCTAATAATCATAATTATCAACATTCTTTGGTCACGTGGGCTGCATCAGATCCAAAGATCTGCATGCAATGCTCTCAGATCCAGGGCTCCTCACTGATGAAAGCCACTAGCTAGAAACTAGTCTGAGTATATTGGATGAGTAGGCACTAGTAGGGATTTTGTGCACAAAACATTTATGCATGGGTTATTATAGCTTGTACTGCATGATAATATTGTGTGAAGAGAGCTACAATTGTTTTGAACAGATTGTGTAAGCATAGGAAATGGTGATCATGTGATGTTTTAGTGGTTTAATAATCCTGGCTAAAGGATGTTGGTGACTCTAGCTTTTAAAAAAATGAAAGACTCAAAATGTATAGATACTGAAGTGGGTTCAGATCTGTATGATTATACAAGCGAATTAGCTTTGATTCTTAGCCTTATAGTTAGCTAAAAAGGTAAAATGTAAATGATGGATCATTACATCAGATGTGAAGGTCTAGGTGCAGTCCTCTCAGATCCAAGCCTCCTTACTAAAATGAAAGCCATAAGCTAGAAATTAGTTTGGGAACATTGAATGAGTAGGCACTAGATAGGATTTTGATGGACAAACCTTCTAGCATCCTGGTAGTGCTACTACATGCAGATCATTCCTAATTTGTAAAACTTACTAGGCAATTTGTGTAATATGTCATACATGAGAGCTAAATTTAATAAAAACTGCTTAGATAACATTTTTTTATGTTCCAGTGAGTGTTGATTATTCAGTTTTTGTACAGTTTTCACCTGAAGCAGCATGTTAAAAGTGATTACATAAAAGATAAAATTTTCCATATGGGAGCTACTCTAGCTATCCATCTTCTTCCCACTAGCCACCCAATGTTTGTAAATTTCTGCTTCTAAATTCTCTGCATATGACTGCAGCTCTAGTTTTTTTAGAGATTGGTATGTATCTTTGTTTCAAAACTTATTCTAATGATTTACACAACACTATGAAAACAGATTTGGATATTTATTTAATAATCATTTATCAACCTCTGACCCCCCCCCCCAGCATAATGCTAGCACTACCATTCTCAAAATGAAACAAAATTATTTGATAATATTTGTCATTGATTGTAGTTTTCAATTTCTTTCAAAGGCATTTTGTGATTGATGTTTGTTCTGCTAGTAATAATTACAAAGTATTTTGAAGATCTTTGGAGAGAGTGTTGATGAATCTTCAATTTTCCTTCACTCTCCTGAAGCTATCTTTAGCACTATTTTGCTGATTTTGCATTTCATTTTAATATCAGAAACTACATTGATTTATTAGTTTAAAAAAAATCTGAAGAGGGTAGGAGACTGGCCAAAATAAATTTCAATGGTCCAAAACAAATTATTAAAGTGCTGGTTGATAGAGACTAATTGTGAGAGTAATTATACACTCAATTTTCTTATATTTAGCAGTCACAAAAAAAAGTGGTGTTTTTTTTAGAAAATTGAAAATTTATGATTATTTTTACATAAAATTTGCATAATAATTATTTAAAAAACAAAATGTACATGATTATAATTTTATTTTATTTGAATATATGTTATTTTTAAATATATAAGTTAACAAATTCAATTATAACCATAAACAGAAAATTTAACAATGTTTTTTTTATTATAGTTTTCCATTAAGTTTGCCATATTTTAAAATTATAAACGCAATTTTAAATTTTAGAACAGAATTTAATAGATTTATGATAACTTTATATTATTTTGTTTACATTTTAAAAATAAACTTGAATCAACAAAGATTTTCTTAACTTTTTTTTTTACCAGCTGTGGTAACTTTCCTTTATATTGTCCAATCAAAAAAAAGTTCATTGTTCTTATTATGTTCTATCATTACTTTTTTTATATATTTGCAAAGTTCAAATATAGTTTTTAGGATGTTTTTCAATTGTAATCTTATATTTTTAACAAATTGAGCTCAATTTATTAAATTATAATACAGAATTAAGGTTTTAATACCAAAATTAATTATTGAATGATTACAGAAATTACCACTGGGGAGAATGATGGAAATGTGTTCACCTGTGGAAGGGTTAAATCAGGAAGAAGACATTGTGGATCTTTAATTTTATTTGATTTGCATTTCAGAATAAAAATGATTAAAACAGATGTTTAATTCAATGCATCATAGAAGGAGAAGCAAAAAATTACTGCTGATCTTGATAATTACTTTACAAACTTTTAATTTGAAATTTTCTTGCAATATGTTTTACTTATATTATTACAAGTTGATTCTGACTGCAATCCAGGAGTAACAATAGTCCCATTCAATTCCTGAAATTGTAATAAATCAAAGCAAATGGACCCTTATATTTTGTAACATAATAAGTTGTTCTAAAAACTTTACATGTACTGTTAATTATGGAATTATTTAAGTGGTCAATTATTGTTTTTTTTAACTGGGTTTTTTTTCATATGTTCATTTATTTATTTGAAAAAACAACAATTGTGTATTTTTAATTCTGTCCTTCCCATAATGGAGTCTAATGCTACACTCCATTGTTTTATAATACCGATTCCTTATATTTTATATGCTCTTTTATCTTTACTGCAGATAAACATCTTTGTTTTTCTAAATGGCAAAGAGTCCATGAAAAGATCGTTTCAACCCACAATGTCATTGTGCAAATATTAGGTTAAGTTCATTTTGATTTTTCAACATTGTCACCTTTTTTAAACATTAATGATGTGGAAGTAGATGTTATAAGCATATTATTATCATCACCACATTGGGTCTAGCAAATACTTTAACTAGAATATTTTAGATGTTTAATTTTTAAAAAATCACTAATTAAAATCATCTTTTATTTTTAGGCCATATTTAAAAATTTATTGTTTTTATTAGATATTATTGACAATAAGGAACAGAAATGTTTACTTTTTTAAAAAAATTGTTTTTATGTAACTTAGAAATTCGGCTTTTGTTCATTTGAGTGAAATTTTGTACATGTTAGATATCCATGGTAATGCAGTATGACAAAGAAATATTTCAGAGGTCTGCCCAGTTGACCAACCTAACAGTATTTCACTTTGAATTCCAAAGTACAATAATATCAGTTCAGTAACATTTCAATTATACACACTAGATGGTGAAATTTTTTTTAAATGTGCTTTCATTGAATTTCATTATTAATTTAATAAAACACATTTATGATTAATTAAAATATAAAAAAATGAGGAATGAAACCTTAATTTCTTTTGATTGTTGCATTAAAACTTGCTTTTTTTAAGTGCTGCACTCCTAAGGCCAAAATCTTATAAACGATTACTAATGCCAGCAAGTTTCATTTATTTCGATTGTCCGGTTTAAATTTGAATTCAAAAATCCATTGCAAAATATCTGAAGATTAAAAGTAAAAGATGACACACGTACAAAGCATTTTATAGAAATCGCTTTTATTTAATTTGATCAGTAATGCTCTATAAACAAAATTATGGATACTCATGTTTTAATTTCAAGTTGCATATAACAAGAAAAATTATGGTTGAAGAAATATGTATATATTTGGTTTTTAATGAATTACTAATACAATTAAATAAAAGAGACTTATAAAACATTTATATATATTATTTTTCATTATATTCCTCTCTAATGACAATTAATTTGATTTAATAGCTACGATCATTAGTGATTTTAAGTAAGATGCACATTAAAAACTACAAACTGCACATCCACTCTGTGAATTCTTTTGTTCAATTGGTAGAGCATTCGATTTGTGATCGGGAAGTCTCAAGATCAATTCTGGCATTAGAAGTTTCGGTGCTCAAGCTTCTTATGAACTTCTGAGTAATAAAGCCTTTGGCATTTTTTTTAATGAAAATAAATATTCCTGAAATACCACGTGAAATACCTTAAGATGAATTGTTATGAAAACAATAATAATGAATTGAAACTTATGTTTATCATTAAGATCGTAATTATAAATTTATTTAAACATGCTTACGTAAGTAATATTTACTAAGGCTGTAAACCTCAAGAATATGCATGTGAAATTGTGAAGGTAGAGACCTCTACAGGTCTTAGATCTAACCACTTCAGCTTCACCTATTCATATAGAAAGTAGGTTGAATTAAAGAAGGGGGATTTAGATATAAAGGCTGTAGAGTTGACAAAGATTATGTTGTGGAAATGGGATGGAGCAGAATATGGGAAAAATTAGACTGGGGAATGTAAAATTAAGTAGCTAACAAGTTTTTCTTGGTATAATTGCTGTGAGATTCTTGACTTCGTTTAAGGAGTAGCTACAGTACATCACATCACATCATATATTCTTGAGGTTTACAGCCTTAGTAAATATTACTTTATCATTAAGTTGATGTTCCAAGAGTTACTGTGGTCACAAAGTAGTATTATTGTCAGGTGTGCTCTTAAATGAGGTGCTACAAAAACAAAATAAATTGAGGTTTATATTTGTTAGGTCCTTCCTTTGAGAATTACTTTATTGTTATCAGTAAAACGGTATTTATTTACAATTCAAATTTTATGTGAATTCCATGCCTTGTTTATTTTTAATATCACAAATCCCTCTTACAATCTGTGCTATGAGGATGACTATTAAGTAGTCAAAAGCATGCTAGGCATACCATGCAAGTTGAAGGTTAAATTAAAGCTTTTCTCTAAATATTTTTGTATGCATTTGAATTATATTTTTGGAGATAAAAATATATTAAAGTTTTGGCCTTACAATTGTAAACAAATAATGTTTCTCAATTTGATTTTTATTTAGGAATAATTTTATATTTTATTTCTTATGACACTATCAGTCGGAAAAATCATCCAGGATCACCTTCCATCCCTGGAAAGAAGTGTTGGAATGTCATTCTGTCCAGTCTGGTATCCAAACACTCCTCGTTGTATATTTGTTTTACTTACATATCAATGCTTAGAAGTCATATATCATTTAACCACATGAAGTAAACATTTGATTTACATTGCAGCCCAGATAACTTCAGCATATCTGTCATTCTACTGCAGTGCAGTGAATGCTGAATGCAAATTGAAGAAATTGAGGTTCTGTTACACCTTATTTTTATATGCACATTAATGCTCAGAAGTCATATGAGTTCATTCAACAAGTCTAAAGAACAGTCGTGTTACAGTCTAGAAATCAAGCTTTTAAATTTATCATTGTGCACAAAGTGGAAATGAAGAAGTTTAGCTTCTGTTGTGCCTTATGTCTATGCTGTGAAGTCATAATATTCCAAGTATTGAAAATAATTGTTTGATCCATGAACCTTTAGCAAATCTGTTGTTCTACCACAGTGCAATGACTAGGGATGAACCTTAATTTCCATTGGCTTTAGTTTTATTTGCACACCATTGCTTAGCGGTCATGTGGGGGTTCAAGCACCCAAAGGAAACAGTTTAAACTTTAGTCCCGATATCTTTAGCAAATCTGTCACTCCATAGTTACGCAGTGAATATGAATGAAGTTTAGCTTCATTAATAGATTGGTTTATTTACACACCATTACTCAGAAGTCATATGGAGTTCAGGCATTGGCTAGAAGTCTTTAGCTCTCAAATTTGCCATCCTGTAATTAGGTTAAAGCTATGTGGGGCTAACTGAATCTTATTAATAAAATAACATTATTAGAGCCATTTAAGATCTTCTTAAAGCTATTTTTTTTTCTCATGTGTCATAGCATCAGCCGGGAAGCGAACCCGCTATCCTGGGACAACTGCTTGTAAAGCAGCCGTCGCTGACCTCTCGACCACCAATGCTTGACCAGCTAATATTTTTAAAAACTGATTAAGCATTCTTTGCAAGAAATATGCATTGCTTAATCCTTAAAAATCAGGCCATTTTACTTAAATGTATCCATTCACACATGCTCATATATACGAATAACAATCGAATTATGGATATATATATATATATGGCATAGAAAGACCTCAAAGTACAATGGTGATGTATCCATCTGCCATGTTTATGGCCTAATTCGAATTCATGCCAAGTAAGCTTAACAGGCTTAGGATTTTTTTCAAGTAATCAGTTCATTGTCAAATAGCTAATCATTCAATATTGATCAGTAAAAAGATATCTAGATATTCTTAACCAGGGAATAGAACAGGCATGAAAAATTGCTCAAATCCTCACCAGTCCTCGGAATTGGGGGGGGGGGGTCTATCTTTTTTATTTTTTCTATATGAGGAATCAGGGAGGCTTTTCCTTGTGCTGTTTTACTTTATGTATATATATACGGCTATGTCAGTAATTCTTTTCCATAATGATAAAATATTTTCAACTCTCTCGAAATAAAATAAAAAAGAAATGGAAATTGAAAAATTATCCATTAAATAAATGAAATATGACAGTTGGTTTTATTAACTATTTTTAGTATTTATATTCAGTTAATTGAAAATAATGATATTTTAAACTCTTAATCTTACAGTTTGCTATGTATTATTGAATATTTTTTTGACATCTCGTATTAAGACTACGATTATTTTATCCTCAGTTGCGAATATTAATAAATTGCGCGTTTCTTCCTATATATATATATCAAAATAAATATGAAAATTGAAATATGTTTTAGCCCATTGAATTTACAGAACGTACGGGGTATCTGGAATTATTTGGATTTTTTTTTCCTTTATTGAGGGGTCTCATCTGTCAGTAATGGATAAGTTCTTGCTTATATTGCCACCTGGTGTTAAGTTCTTGCTTATATTACTACCTGATGTTATATGAAAATAAATAAAACTAATGATTATATCTTGTCACATAGCATTTATTTATATGCCCACATACCAGTTTGATTGGATGATCATAACATATTATAGGATCATAAGAATAATAGTCCTACCTCTGTTGTCTTTGATGTAGTACCACCATTTGCATATTAAGGTTATACACTATGTTCTCATTCACAAACAGAATGGACTACAAAGTTCTATGACCAACTAATTTATTCAATCATTATTGGTGTTAATCTGATATGTTCTCTACCCTTAACACATTTTGCTCTAGCATTGACATTTAAGGATATAATCATACACATCACAATCATTTTATGATGTGGCATCATCTTTGTTCATGTTGCGTGAGATAACATTGTGTATCGTTTGAATAATTCCCTGGGTTATGTTGAGCTCAAGAATATTAACATTTTTAATCATTGGTCAAAATTTTATAATATTTAAATACATGATTAAGGAGCCATAGAGAAGTGAAAGAGCCCTTCTGTTTCTAAGAGAGCTGTACAGAAGTATATTCCCCACCTGTACCTAAATAATACTTATACTGGATGTTTAAAGAATTATAGAGAAATGTAATACCCTTCCTGTTCCCAAATGATATTTAAATTAGGTAATTTGATCACCATAGAAAAGTATAACACCCCTCTAATTTTTAATAACTTTAAATTAGTGATTAGAGAGCTGTAGAGGTGTAACACCCACCTCTCATGCTCCTAAATTCAGTATTTGATTTGCATGGGCTAAATCACATGGAGTAGTGTCACTATAAATGCTGACAGTATCATGTGAAAACAGTATCTGTACCATGGAATAAAAACTGGTGGAAAAGTTCAAATAATTTTGGGAATTGGGGCATATCTCAACAGAGTAATAATTGAACCAAAAATACCACCGTTTAGATGCTGAAATAAATCACTTTCTCTGTCATGTTTTCTATTCAAGATAAAGGCTTACTGGTTTCTGTCTTTTTTTAGTTCATTGTGAGACGTACCAATTCTTTCAGTGTTTAGAAGAATGAAATGATATGAAGTCTGCTTCCATTTATCTAAAACATCTTATGATCACCATTTCTGTTGGAAGGTTGCATAAGATTCAAAGATCTAGATGCCAGGGCTCTTAGATCCAAAGTTGCTCACTGATGAATGTCATAAGCTATAAACTAGTCTGAGGATATTGGATGAATAGGTATTAGATAGTGATTTGGATGGACAAACCTTCTAGCATCCATTGATTACTATGGCTTGCACTGGGTGGTGTTACTGTATGGATAGAGTTGTCTACTGTTTTGTTCTTCCATTTGTCTGCTGATTAATTCTCATGCTCATGATATCAATTTTTCAACATAACACTTACTTTGAAGGAAGCAGTTTTGAATTGGCAACATGATCATAGATATTCTATTGATGGAATTGATAGATCATTTTGATACACTGAACAGGTCTGATGTAAATAATTTCTAGTGATTCTCTCCATGTGTCTTTTTTCCTTTTAGTCCATAATCTTTGTAATGTCTTACTGGTTTTTCACCTCATTTGTATTTGTAATTCAAATTTGCATACATTTGTTTTTCTGCATAATGAAGTGGTTGTATTTGTAACTCAAATTTGCATATATTTGTTTTTCTGCATAATGAAATGGTTGTATTTGTAACTCAAATTTGCATACTATTGTTTTTCTGCATAATGAAGTGGTTATATTTGTAATTCAAATTTGCATACATTTGTTTTTCTGCATAATGAAGTGGTTGTATTTGTAACTCAAATTTGCATACATTTGTTTTTCTGCATAATGAAGTGGTTGTATTTGTAACTCAAATTTGCATACATTTGTTTTTCTGCACAATGAAGTGGTTGTATTTGTAACTCAAATTTGCATACATTTGTTTTTCTGCACAATGAAGTGCTTGTATTTGTAACTCAAATTTCCATACATTTGTTTTTCTGCATAATGAAGTAGTTGTATTTGTAACTCAAATTTGCATACATTTGTTTTTCTGCATAATGAAGTGGTTGTATTTGTAATTCAAATTTGCATACATTTGTTTTTCTGCATAATAAAGTGGTTGTATTTGTAACTCAAATTTGCATACATTTGTTTTTTTGCATAATGAAGTGGTTGTATTTGTAATTCAAATTTGCATACATTTGTTTTTCTGCATAATGAAGTGGTTGTATTTGTAACTCAAATTTGCATACATTTGTTTTTCTGCATAATGAAGTGGTTGTATTTGTAACTCAAATTTGCATACATTTGTTTTTCTGCATAATGAAGTGGCTGTATTTGTAACTCAAATTTGCATACATTTGTTTTTCTACATAATGAAGTGGTTTCTTCACTGTAACTTAAGCAATGATTATTTTGAACTTCATAAAAAGTGCACTCAACTTTAGGTTATAAAGAAGAATTCATTATGTAGATGCACAAACATATGCAAATTTGAATTATAGTGTCTATTGATCCTTCTTAAGTAAGCATTTTGGCTGATCTCCTATCTTTGATAGATGCAATCCTTGTTCTTGAGATTGATGATTCTGAAATATTGCACAATGCAGCAACTTTGGCAGCGTAGCAGATAATCGTTCACCCCTATTCTTTTAAATTCATGGTTAGATAACTGACATTTTTTTGTTGACTCTGGAGCTCAAAATCCATGGATTTTGGTCCCGCTATGATATGCAAACTTCTCATGAACTCTCACCAAGAAATGTACTATTTTTAGTATTTTTTTTTAGAGAGATAATTGTAAAAGCAAGAAAAAGTGGCATTCCTATGCTACTTGATGTGTTAGCTAAATTATAATGTTACGATTGTTGTTGAATCAATGAAAAATATATAAGACTAACCCCTCTCATACATATTTGTTTTCTGTATAATGCTTAATTTTATATATATATCTGTGTGTGTAATAAATAAATTAATGTATATATATATATATATATATATCTGTGTGTGTAATAAATAAATTAATGTACCTTTATGAAGGAATATTTGGCCTATAGATAGCACAATTGCATGATTTGAACATATTTCTGGAAGATATATAGTAGCTGGACAACTGAAACTTACAAATTGGATTCCAAAAGATTGTAAAAGACTTAAGAGAGATGGAAAAGTTAAATAAGAATTTTGCCAGTATTGTGTAAAGTAGCGAGACTATGAATCAAGAGAAATTGGATTACAGTTAGATTCTTCATTCTACAGTGGATTGATAATGGATAAAAATGGTAATGATTATGATAATAATGCATATACTACATGATTCAATAAGTATGTAATAAAATGTCAGTTATGCAGTGAAATATCAATTCCTATTGACATTGTACGTTTTTTAAAGATTATCAAACTGTATTGAAGAATTAAAATGAGATGTTTTATATCGACAAAAGCCTGCATAATATTTTTTTTTTTTTTACTTATGAATAGTTATTAAAATTTGTTTATATGTGTAACAAATTGGTTTCGGTCTTCTTTATAATTTAAAGATAAATGCCCATTCAATGAGCTATGATTATGATGCTTGGCACCAAAAGTGCACTAAGCTTTAGATTATAAAGAAGAAACAAACTACTTCATTTACACATACAAACAAATATACACAAATTTGAATCACAAGCACAAAGGAAAAATCAGAATTATGGATAGTTAATAAATAGATGTTTACTCAATCAAACATGCATAAATAATGTCTTTCACATTAAAATTACTAAAACTTTGAGAACATTTTCTTATGCATATAGAAGTGTGGTTACTTTTGTTTTATGAGGAATGGGGTTCTTAGCACAACTGATGTGAAATTTACATCTAACACAGCGATAATTCCTTCATATGTGGTCGTATATACATTTTTAAGATGTTAAATGGTTATGGTCATATGATAATCTGAAAAGATATACATTGTCAATACATATATGTATGTGTGTATGTATTGACAACAAAAGGCTCTCTTATCTCAATTCAATTTACAGAAGACAACAGCGACCTCTATTTTCATTTCATCTAATTCTATAAGTATTGATTCCCACAACCAGTTTTGGATATTTGGACATTTCTTTTGGAAAACAGAGTAGTTAAATAAAAATCCATTGGGGATTGCAATTTAGATTGGAAAGAATGGAGCTATGAATCACAAATGTCTAACATCTACATATGTGTGCATATAAAATTGAAATGAATGTAACAGCAATTACAATTGGACTATGCTTAACCAACAATAGTCAAACGTCACTAAAGAGTGAAAAGAAATGAAAAGATACTACCCATCACTTTAGCTCTAATGTATTTAAGCTTAACTTATTGACATTATTATAAATATACACCATAAATATTCTGAAATCACAGTTTAGATATTTGAAGAATGAAAGCAGTACTTGGTTTAAAGAACCCCCAAGTACCAAATAAAACGTTTAATTTTTAATAAATTCAACCATAAATTGACTAGCTTATTTTAGTGAAAATAATCGCAATTCATTGGTTAAGATTAACCACATGTGTATATATATTATATAAGATAATAAAGTCAATTACTCTAGGTTTTAATAGATTTATAAATATAGATTGATAACAATCAACCCTTAAGCTTTCAACAATCTCAATCTGTAGTCAAGGCAACCTCTATTAACCACCTTTATCTATGGTCTATCAATAATCTCAATCTGTAGTCAAGGCAACCTTCTTTAATAATAAATTAATGAGATTTGTTCAAACTTCTTTAACAGTATTAATCTCACACTCTTTGGTCACGTTGCAATCTTTAGTATCTATATAAATATATCAGATTATTTATAAAGGTGGGACAATCTTTATTGTTAAAGGAGGCTGCTTTGACCACAGGTTGAGGTTGTTGATAGTGTAAGTATTGATTGTTAAATATATTACATTCTGATTTCAAGGGGTCAGACTTATTTCTCACACAACTTTGATATCAACCACTTCAAATAAATACAATAATTATTATTAATCATTTACAACTAAAGATTTTTCCTAATGCAGATATCAACTTTAAATCTAAGTTAACAATTCATATTTGTTTTTTAATTATGTATAAACACATGGAATAACTCAACTTTATTTCTGCTTTTTTCATATGTAATATGTTTTAAATATACTCGAAGTTGTCACTCTGCCACACATTCCTAAAATGTATGAATAAATACATCTGAAAAAGGTAAAGCACTCCAAAGATGCATTTCACACTGTACTGACATTCTTCAGTTGGCTCAGAACTCAATATGTTAACTAAATATCACATGATCACCATTTTTTTATGCTTACACAAACTGTTTACACAGAGGCAAAAATCTCCATACAATAGTACCACTCAGTGCAAACTAGAGTAATCAATGGATGAAGGAAGATTTGTGCATAAATTCCCTATCTAGTACCTACTCACCCAATAGCCCCAGACTAATTTCTAGCTTGTGGATTTCATGAGGAACTTTGGATTTACTGCACCTGGAACTTAGAATCTAATGCAACCTTCCAGCAGCCACCTTTTACTTTATTAGCTATCTATAAAGCTTTGAGTCTAAAATGAAAACAATATTTGTTTTCAATTCAAGATCATTAGCTTGTATAGTCATATAGATATGAATTGAATACATTCTGTTTTCATTTGAACTCAAAGCTTTATATGTAGCTAATAAGATAAAAGATGGCTGCTGGAAGGATGCATTAGATCCCAAGATCTATGTGAAATGCTCTTAGATCCAAGGCTCCTCACTGATGAAAGTGACAGGCTAAAACTAGTCTGGGGATATTGAATTTTATGCACAAACCTTCTTGCATCCATTGATTATTCAGGTTGCATTGAGTGGCACTGCTCTATGGAGAATTTTGTCTCTGTGTCTCAATACGTTACATCTGTTCACTTGAATAAATAATCTCATCTTTGTAAACTTTGTATTTTCTGATGCACATTTTTAAAACATGAATAAAGACATCTATAAAAGACTAAAAATTCTGTTTCATACTGAACTAGCATTCTTCAATTGTCCCAGATCTCAATCTCTCGCAACGATAGTTTCAACTCTCCAACTGTGTTATCTATAAACAACATATTCTTATATTTACATGGTTGTTTTTTTACTGGCAGAATTTTCACTAATTCCTTTATATAATCATCTCTTATTATCAGCAAATCTAAAAAAAATAAGGTGGTAAATCTTTGTTTTTTCCTTTTATTCTCCTAAGTTTTTTGTAGACATTAGATAGGGATTTTATGCACAAGCCTTCTGGCATCCATTGATTACTCTGTTTAGCACAGGTGGCAATACTGTATGGAGAGTTTTGCTCTGTTTATCAACAATTAATGTGCTAGTATAGGAAATGTGATCATGTGATGCTTAATGGTTTAACACCAATCCTGCCTAATAGGATAGTGGTGGCTATGGTTGTAAAAGAGCCAAAGACACCAAAATGTATGGGTGCTGAACTGAGTTCAGAACCATATGACTATTTAAGCTATTGAGCTTAGATTGAAAATATTTTTTGTATTTTCAATTTCATTCTCATAGTTTAGTAGTTAAGTAGAGATAAAAGGTGGTTGCTAGAGGGTTGCATTAGATCCTAAGATCTAGATGCAGTGCTCTCAGATCCAAAGCTCCTCACTGACGAAGGCCACAAGCCAGAAACTAGTCTGGGGATATTGGATGAGTAGGCATTAGATAGGGATTTTATGCACAAGCCTTCTGGCATCCATTGATTACTCTGTTTAGCACAGGTGGCAATACTTTATGGAGAGTTTTGCTCTGTTTATTATATAATAATATTATTAGTGGATTTATTTTTATGTTGTGTTATTTATATTTATAAATGTCGTTGTAACTTCTTAATAATAAAAACTTTTTTTTTTCTAGTACCACCAAGATTTATAAAGCAACCTAAAAACAAGTATGCCTATGAGAATGAAGATATAGAGTTTGAATGTGAACTGTATGGTAAACCAGAGCCCACTATTCAGTGGATGAAAAATGGAGACCTAGTTGTACCCAGTGAATATTTTCAAATTCTTAATGGTCGTAATTTAAAGATTTTAGGTCTAGTCAGTTCAGACGCAGGATTATATCAATGCTTTGGATCTAATCCAGCGGGTAACATCCAGTCAAGTGCCCAACTTATTGTTCTTATATCGCCAAATGGTAAGTAATTTACAAGTCGTTGTCCTGCACAAGTGGCTTTGTGTGGATTTATTTTTTGTTTGTTTTGGTTTTTTTTTTTTTACCCTCTCATAGTTTTGTATTAAAATACAATTAAGTTTATGACTGTACGGCTAAGAAACTAATGATAAAATACTGACCTCTGGTGATGAGATCTGCAAACTACCGATCATTATTTAGTTTAAATTATTTTGCTATCATTTCTTTTTTTTTTTTTTTCAGTTTTTTAAAATTATATTTTAAATTCCAACTTATCAAATAATAATAATAAAAGTATAACAAGAAAACACTATTTCAATCGAAGATGAGAACTTGGCCCCTAGTGTGCTATAACAACAATGTGTTGACCAATAAAAATTAGGAATAGTGTACATGTGACTGAATGAAAGTAAACATGCTTATACCTACTCATCCCATCATTGCTAAGATTTAAAACTGTTTACCAATGTAAAAGTTGATGATTCATGTTACGATTTTTAAATTTGAAATGACCAAATGAATGGAATTAAAATGGTGTTGCAAATAGTCGTATTATTATCAAAAGGAGTTTTGGAGAATGTTAAAAAGACTAGAAAGGTTTCCAGCTTTGATAGTATCAATTAATACATATTTGAGAATGAGTCTAAAAATTGTTTGCATTCTGGTTATATTAAAACTTCTGTTGACCACTTTCTCTTATCACTGCTTTCTACAAGTTACTGTCTGGCCAATCTTTGCTTTGCAGTTTTCAACATGACATGGCAGTTTGCATGTGGATTGCATCTTGACAATGCCCCTCCCATTTGCGATTTGCTTGAAAGAAGAGTAGCATGCTGTGATTTGTTTTTGGTGATCTGAGGGTGTGACTGTTTGTGATATTTATTGAAGATTTTCTGAGCAAGATATGGAAACAGTGTGATGTCACAAGAAATGGCTATGAACAGGTAGAAAAGTAAGGTCACCCAAGTATCAGCCATAAAGAAGTAGCCAGACCCATTCATGAAGGCTGATTGCAACAATATTGAGCATGCAAGCGAACTGATGCTATTGGATAGACAACCATCAGTAGATTATGTGACAAATCATTTGCATGTTAGCCATGGCACTCTATGCAATAGTTCATGGCAGACTTTGCATTTAGAGAAATCTGTGTTACATGGTTACTGAAACACCTTAGGAAAAGCATGAATAATTTGGATCCGTATTTTAAGGAAGGAGAAAGTATCTTAAAAATAATCATGATTTGTGACGAGATATGGAGTCATCACTATGAAGCTAGGAGTATTTGGCAGAATGAAGAGGTAAAGACAAATGGCACATTCATGGCTCATAGCTCAGCCTAAACCATTCTTTAATGAGGGAATATGAATTCTTGATGATATGTGGACAAAGAATATTGAAAGGTGAAAAAAATGGTGTCAAAATAAGATGCACTTATCTTTTCTGGAGTGAATTCTACTGCCAAAGTGCAAATAGTTTTGGACATAGCTCTGCAGAACATAAATACTCAAAGAAATAAACAAACCAAATGTTTAGAATTTGCTACTTTATAAAAATAAACAAAAAATATTGATAAAAGTAAATAAGTAATATTAAAAACAATTTTTTTTTAGCAGAAATGCTTTTCATATACATTAAAAGGAAACAAAAAAATTTATTTAGCTTTCTTTGTGGTATTCCTGATAATATGTAACCACAAAAAAAAATATGGGAGTCTCATGCTTGCAAATGTCTTAATTACACTTTCTGTCAACTTTTAAGAGCTTCTTAACAAGAAACAATTCCAATTTAACATTTTAAGCTTAATATTCTGTATCATCTTGCTATTACATATTTTGATAGCTCAAATATAGATATAATTAATGTGTAAGTGAATGAAAACCCCTAGCAAGTTATGTCTAAACTAACTATCAATCAATGAAAATACAGGGTGGAACACCTAAATTTTAGCTTGGATGCTTGCTAAAATATAGGTACCCCATTCTGTATTTTTGTTTATTGACAGTTAGTTTACATATAGCTCACTAGGGGGTTTCAATAACCTCCATATTAATTAAAAACAATATATCTAATTTCAATTTACATAATGGCAATAATATTGGTATCATCATGGGATTTGGGCTTTTCATCATCAGATTTTCAGTAGTATGTGTGCCTGAAGAGTTGGAGTAGATTGAAACCTGTCCATTAAAGTATGAAGATTTGCTATCTTAATATAAACTGAACACTTATTTATATATGTGAGAGATGATAATCTGGCCAACTGATGAGTGCTGGTTCAGCACGAAATACGTCTATTGGTGATTATTTATCTTTTCTATGTGTGTGGTCATGTGTATCAGTGGTAAGAGATAGTGTGGACAGTTGACGGGTACTTGAAAGTCTGAGTTCAAATCCCCTATATTTATAATCTATAACTATTTCTAAACATGAGTGTTTAAGTTGCATAATATCAAGAATACATTGAAAGCCGAAGAAAATATATTGTTTACTTTTAAAGCATTTTTGCAAATAAAAGCTTTTTTTAAAAAAAAAAAAATTCTATTTTTTAGTTTTATATATTTAAGATAAATAAAACAAATGTTTAATGAAATGGTATACATTTAAAATAAATCTCATATAAAATTAAAAATGTAAATGTTTTTTGCTAAAATTGTTTGCAAACTACAAAAAGTGTATGTCTTCGGGATTGCATATATATGCAAAGTTTCAGCTCGATCGGAAATTGGGAAACGGGTGAAAATTAAGTTGCAAGATTCTTGGACAGACTGAAATATGAAGTAAATTAAATAAAAAGCACATAAAAAGAAATCTATATTGATTAAATTTCAGTTAAATTATTTTCCTAGAGATGGATTCAGTATTCCAGAACAATACAATTCTATGGCTGAATCATTACCGTGTGGCTGTTTTGTCAAATGAATAAAAAAGAAAGCAAAGATTTGAAATCTACTTCAAATAATTTTGAAGAAGTTGCAAGAAAGAAAAGGAACACTACAGATAAAGAAAAATAGAATCATTAGATAATCTCTAGACTGGTTAGTTTTACTGAATTAGAAACCAATGTATAGAAATAAAAAAAAAAAAGACATTAACATATGCTGCCATCTAGTTTCAATCATACAAAAATATCTGTTCAGTCTTTTTTTATTCACAATTCATTATTTTTGGGATAGAGTGCAAGATGTTGTATCCACAAATAATAAAGAGGGATTGTTATAGGAACAGTTTTGGTTGGAATTAAAAGACAATAATATTGCTCTGTATATATAAATACTTTAGGCATGGGGTGCACTTAAAGAAAGTGGTAATAATTCACTTTTTTTTCATGAATGAAAATAGGAATAGAAACAAATGTTTCAAACGGAAGTGTCATTTTTGATGATTTGGTAATGCTTCAGATCAGCTCTAGACAAGTTGTTTAAATCATTAATACCAAAAAAATTTGTTTCATTACATCTGTTAACCAACATATTGTGTAATAATGATTAGTATTAAAATGCAACCGTGCAGCTTTTGCTTTTCATAAGTAAATTTCTTTCTGATGTTGCTCGTCCTATCTTTATTACTGTTTTTTAAATCAACAAAATTCGGAGATCCCAATAATTTGTCAAAGATGAATCAGTTTTGTAACATTTCTTTTTCTCTTCTATTTCTTTTGCACTTATTATATTATTAATATCAACAAATTAAAAATCATTTTTCTTTTCAAAAACTTTATTTTCTTTTATCAATACTGAACATATATTTATATAATACAAAACTCCAATGTTTCAACTGTTTTTATCTTCATACAGTCATTTTCAAGGATCTGCAACAACAATATGAAATACATATTTATAAATAAACCTCAATTACATAAATACCTTCATCTTACATTAACATAAACAGTAACAAACATGTTAAACATATATAATTATATTTTACTTACATCTCTCTCCCACTGCTATTTTTTACTACTCTTTTACATTCTTTAATTACAAATCTATAAAATATAATTATATATGTTTAATATGTTTGTTACTGTTTGTGTTAATGTAAGATGAAGGTATTTATGTAATTGAGGTTTATTTATAAATATGTATTTCATATTGTTGTTGCAGATCCTTGAAAATGACTGTATGAAGATAAAAACAGTTGAAACATTGGAGTTTTGTATTATATAAATATATGTTCAGTATTGATATAAGAAAATAAAGTTTTTGAAAAGAAAAAGGAGAAGGATTTTTAATTTGTTGATATTATTGTAGAACGTATATATTTTAAAAGAAAAAGTGATTGTACATTTGCTGTGTTATAATATATAATATATATTATTAATATAATATATAGGGTATATGAGCACAGACTTTCACACCACCTACCACACTTCACTCTATCTCATAACAATGATACACTTGAACATATATATGTCGAAAAGATAAATAATCACCAATATATGTATTTCATGCTAAACCAGCAATCATCAGTTGGTCCAGATTACCATCTCTACCCATATATGCTATAAGTGCTCAGATATATATTAAGATAGCCAATCTTCATACTTTAATGGACAGGCTTTAATCTACTCCAACTCTTCAACCATCCATCCAATTGAAAATCTGATGATGAAACGCTCAAAGGCCACCCTGAGGCTGAGATTCTTGTCACACCCATGTTGACCATAAGTAAATAACAATCCAATTTTTTAAATCTTGTCTTTATTATTATTTAATGGCTAACACTTTCAACTTCTCAGCAGTCTTCATCGTTATTGGAATATATATTTACATATAAATATGATTACAAATATAAATAGCAATAATGTAACTTATATACTTCTAAGTTCTTTAAATTTTGTTAATTTTTCTGTTTAATTTTGTTTATATTAGTATTATTTAATTATGATTATATATATATATATGTGTGTGTGTGTATTACAGCTGTAATGAAGGCTGTTGGATGGTCAAAACTGTTAGCGAGTAAATAATAATAATAATAAAGATCAAGATTCACATTTAAAGAGTATATTAAGAAAAATGTGTTTTATTTATTTACTCGTATTTTGTAACATTTATTGATAGATTTGTTCATCTTGAAATTACTACAGTTCTTAAAACTATATATACTATTAAAATACTTTTTCACCTTCCCTTTGCCACCTGCTGTAAGTTTTTGTAAGTAATGATACTTGACAGTGTGTAATAAATTCCTAACTTGTACTTTTATATCCAAATTCCCAGACTACTTCCAAACTTATGGCTTTCATCAGTGAGAAGGGTTAGATTTTGGAATAGTACACTGGACTTTTAGGATCTAATGCACCTTCCTTCCAGATACTGTCGTTTATCTCTCTGTTTTACTATCAAGCTATCAGCCGAAAATGAAAGACATACAAATGTTTACAATCTAAGCCAACTTACTTGTATAGTCATTTATATCTGAATCTTGTACAGTTTCTATATGACTATATAAACAGGTTGGCTAAGATTGAAAACATTTATATGTTTTTTTAATTGAGACTGATAGCTTGGTATTACAATGTAGAAGTAAATGAGAATAATTGGAAGGAAGATGCATTATATCTTAAAGGTCCAGTTGCACTGTTATAAGGTCCAAAGCTTCTCACTGACGAATGCCATAAGCTTGAAATTAATCAGGGAGTTTGGATAGGAAAACACAGGATAGTGATTTATTAAGTGCTGGCATCTTCCATTACTTTCTGAAGCTTATAGAGATTAAATAGTATGCTGCTTTAACAGCAATATGTAAGCTAGATCACATGATAGATTTGTGACATTTTATTGGTTTATATATATTATAAAAATGAATGCAATATACAACAAAATAAAAATTAGTCAATTTATTGTGCAGAGTTAAGTTATTCAGGAGGCAGAAAAAAATGCAGAAGTTGTCACAAATATCCTTGAACTACTTTCATGCCACCAGTGGCAGAACATTGAACTATATTACTTCATGGATACAACTTAAATGATTACTGTCAACTTGGAAAAAGAAAGCTGAAAGTATTGTTATATTTGAACCACACTGTTGTGACAAACAGTGACACAACTTTTTAATATGATGTGGACTTGGTTCAAATCTGACATTGCAACAAATTGTTATCACAGCAAAGCATTCGGGATTAGTTGTTACGCAAGTTTCATCAACCAGCTGAAATAAATAAATGCTTGATTTTGTTTCATATATATAAACAAACTTATAAAATATTATAAATATGAAAATGTTTTATAAAAAAGATGCAATTATTAAACAGAAGTTATGCTTCAACTTGCATGCACTGCATATAAGTTAATGCGGTCATATTGAAAATCCCCAGCGAGCTATATGTAAACTAATCATCAACAAATGTAAGTATAAAATGACCCCACTTATACTTTAGTTTTGAAGAAAATATATATGCATATAATAAATGCCTTTATTATATAAATATAGCTATCAAAACGTTATATTTGTCAAGCATTGTTAGCCGAGAGGTCAGTGCAGCTGCCTTGCAAGCAAGCAGTTGGTTGCAGACGGCTGTTGCAGGTTTGCATCCCGACCGATGCTATGACATATGAAAAAAAAACGTTATATTTAAATAGCAATATATATTAATATTTTTCTGAAAGTTTTTTTTTAATTATAAAGAAATATAGTTATATAAAACAAATTTGTCATGAAAAGGCACATCACATATAAACTTATCATAGAAATGATACTATGTTGGCCTATTTCCATCATCTATCAATAAACGTTGAATGTATAGAAAATTTTAAACTTTATTTCAACTTTTCAAATACAAACAACTTGTGAGTAATAACACACAAATAGACAACACAGGTTAGTAATTACACAATGTTTTGAGTAGTATTATTCTCCACTCTTCTTCAGATATTTCTGGCCTGATCAGTGACCGTATTCGCATAGGAGTCAAACTCGCACCTTTAGATTCTTGAACATCAAATTTAAGGCAAATGTTCTAACCAACCGAGCTACAGATAATATAAATTTTATATATTTATATATGAGGGTTGGTTCAAATCCTCCTGAGCCCTTCAATGGTTATCAGTAGAAAGTTCATTTCTGAATTATACTTCTTTAACCCTGCAGAGAGTGCTAACAAAAAAAAATTACAGCATAGGTCATCTGGGGAAATATGTTTATTAGTAGTATATTCTGAAATATGAAATAAAATTTTAAAACATTGCAAATTTGTTTTTATTCATATAATAAAATACATGATCTTTTTAAATTTATTTTCAAGTAATAGAAACATGGATATACAATCGAAAAAGTGTCATTAACTTTCATTAATCAGAACTTCAATCAATGTCTTTACAAAACTTTTATAATGATCATCCCAAGCAATATTTGTATGCTTAAGATATTTTATATTTGCAGTGGGAGCCCATGAAACTTGTGAGCAGGAGTGTTTTGCTTTATTACAGTATCGTCACCAAAACGTCTGCAAGGAAAACAAAACAGAGCATTTCTAATTTCGCAACCACACAAACATTTTATTTTTCCATACCAATAATAATATTTATTAAGGCTGTAACCTCAAGAATGTGCGCGTACAAATGCGATAGTAGGGACCTCTACAGGTCTTAACCACAAACGTAAACTTGTGGTTAAGACCTGTAGAGGTCCCTACTATCGCATTTTTACGCGCACATTCTTGAGGTTACAACCTTAGTAAATATTACTTACTTAATCAATGTGCGTTTAAATAAATTTATAATACCAATAATAATATATGAAATACGTCGACCGTTATTTTTTGTTTCAATTTTTTTATGTTATGACAATTGGGAAAATATAATTGTTTTTATATAGTCAACACTAGCACCGCTCATGATATATATATATAATTATTTATTTTGTTATATTTTTCTATATTATTGTTCATGCTAAATGAAAAGAATAAAAATTTATTCACTCTGAAGAGAAACCAGAATAGATAAACATCACTCTCAAATAATTATTGAAACTATGGCAACAAGCAACTCCAGTAATACTAGTTACACAAGTTGATCAACCTTTAAAATATCAACACTATTAATAAAATTAATAACAATAAAAGTCCTTTTTTTTTCTTTACAAATATGGTTCCAAAATTATTTTTCATATATAAAAAATTCAATAAAAATATTGACCTTTTTGCTTTTTAAAAATTTATTTATTCACTTGAATCCATATATATATATATATACTTAAAAATACATTAATTTCATCTTTCCTACTTTTCGCGAACATTTTCTACAGTCATTATCAAGGATCTCCCTATATTTTTTTATAATATCAATTTTTTGTTACCTCTTACATTAACATTTTCAAACCAGCTTTGAAAATGTTAATATAAGATGTAACAAAAAAATGATATTATAAAGAATATTGCGAAATGCTTGATAATGACTGTAGAAAATGTTCGCGAAAAGTAGGAAAGATGAAATTAATGTATTTTTAAGTATATATATATGGATTCAAGTGAATAAATAAATTTTTAAAAAGCCAAAAGGAGGACAATATTTTTATTGGACTTTTTATATATAAAAGACAAGTTGATAAAAGCTAATGAATCTTAACAGAACTTGCTGAAACTCACTGAATGTGATATTTCTGGCATGGCTAACATTAGTAGTGTCTTTAATACAATCTCAAGTATTGCGTAAAATAATTCTTTTTTAAAATGGTTTAATTAGTTGTATTTACTTAATGATTATGCAAAATATTAAAAGATTGTTATATTATTGATATTTTCAAGCACAAATTTAATTTTCTTTCTGGTGATGCTGCAGAGGTCACACAGTACTTATAGACTAACCACCACTGATTTGCAAAATTATGTTGATTGATGACTCATTTTAGATGCATAGTAATATTACGTACCCTTACAAAATATGCTATAGTCAAACTGATAGCTTAAATATTGTGGTTAACATTAGTGATGTGCAAACATGTAGCCGATCATGACCTTGAACTTAATCACATTCAATATATATTTAAGAAAAGAATTTCTCAGATTATCTACAACTTCTGCAGGATCAATAAACAAAAAAAAAACCATTTGTACTTCAATTTTATAAAAAAAAAATTAAAAGATTGGTAACAAAATATATATTTTCACTTATTATGTAACTATTAAAGGCTGCTGATGATATTTAAAAAATGGAAGAAACTCCCCCCCCCTTTTTTTTTAAATATTTAAATATAAATTTATTTTTATTTGATTATGATTGACTTGATAGATTATATACAGCTCAGAACCAACTCAGTTGTAGATGAGTGGTTTTCAACTAGGGTCTCATTTACTGTTAGAGGACTGCAGTGATGCTTCAGAGGAGTGTCTTGAATTTTGAACAGCAGTACCATAATTGTGGTTACAAAGTTAAAACATAAAGCGGTTAAATGATTTATTTTGGATTGATGTAAAATATAAACATCCTCATAGTTTAAAAGAAGCTTTAGTCCTATTATTGAAGTTTTCTTATTATTTATGTGAATTTGTCTTTTTTGCATTAAATATCAAAAGAGACTAAAAAGTTGAGGAAGAAATAAAAATACATCTTTCTAATACTTCATCTAATATTACATTGCAAATGTCATCAAAAACAAATACTACACTAAGTATATTATTTATTATTACTGTTTTATCTATGATGTTATTAAACATACTTAAGAAATTAAAACAAAATTATTTAGTACTGTGACAGTTATTTTCTGGATATAATTAAAGTAATAAATAATTTAATAAATTCTTTATAATTATATAAAACAACACCTCTCTGAGGAGTGCCAGGGTATGAAACCATGGTCAGAGGTTGGGGGGGGATCCTGACAGAGATATTTTAAATGCTTTCTCTAGCTAAGCATTTATCACAAAGCTTGTTGAGGAATTGACAATCCTCATTGTTTATAACTTACAAGCTTAAGAGTGTAGGGCCATGTGATCTATGACTCTTATTTTGACTATGTATACATATACAAAGTTTATAAAGAAGAAAATGTGCTGCAAGAAAAAAGTTATCAAGTTGGAGGTACCACTATCTAAAAAAGATTGAAAAACACTGATCTAGACTGGAGTCAGCAAACTTTTTAACATGAAGTGCCATGTTCTTTAACCCCTCCTCCACCCAAGAGCTGCAAGGAAAGAGATGAAAAATATGTTCATGAAAAATACAAATTTTTGATTGGATGTGGATATATTTGAACATTTAATAATAGAATATGCGTATCATCATCAACAACCACTATCAATCCACTGCAGGATGAAGGTCTCTCCAAGTTTAATCCATCTTCTCTGATCTTTAGCTTCTCTTCTCCACATCACCCCTACACACTTTCTTATTTCATCCATCCATCTCACATGTGGCTTCTTTCTGGGTCTTTTACAATCTCTTGGAATCCAGTTTAAGATTTCAATTGTCCATCTAGTATCATCTCAGAATATGCGTATAGCCTAACAAAAATAAAAATTGTTTTAAAAATAAATAAATAAATTATTTTACAGTTTGATTTATTAACGAATGTCTAATATTTAAATCTTCATCATATTCAATAATTACTATTCTGTAATATTGGGAATTCAAACAGCAAAATTTGTATTTTTCCTCTCCTAGTCATCAGAATAGTTTTTTTCCCATATGTCATAGCATTGGCCGGGGGCGAGCCCACAACCATCTGCAACCAACTACTTGCTTGCAAGGTGGTTGCACTGACCTCTCGGCTAACAACAGTTGACAAATTACAAGAGGAAATAAAAATGTGTTTATGTTTATCATGAAAAAAAAGGGCCATGAGATTAGGATCATTGAACCACATTCAGCTCATGAGCCTCAATTCGCTGATTCTTGGGCCTGGACCATGTGCCATTAAAAATTGTCAAAATTAATAAGATTTACATTTCAACTTTTTCTTTAAATAATCAATCCTATTAATATTTTTTTCAAAAAAAAAAAAATTATAATTAATTATTTTGGTTTCTTTAGCTGATAGTTGTGTCTAAGTACAATTGTAATCTTTTAAAATAATTAAATGAACATTCTAGAATCACTGTTGATGTACTTCTCTCTTGTTTTAAATGTAAAAACACAAATTTAATCAATCATTCAAAATACGTATAGATCTTTAAAAAAGAGATTGGAAAATGCTGATCTAGATTGAGAGATTTCTCTCTCTCTCTTAATGTTGTATTCTGCCATATATAGTTTGAATCATTTTTAAAATTTCAATAAAAGTTTTGCCTACTTTAAAACAAAATTTAATGTTAACAGCATTGTTCTTGGGTTGAGATATGAAACAGACTGTCATATTTCATATCATAACTCATCATGCAGACATGCTTTCATCTGAACATTTTTATAGTGAATATGTTATGTTCGTGTATGAATTATGATAAACACAGATTCAGAAAATATGATTATATATTTATTACCTAAAACAAATGTATGTTTACAATATGTACAATTTACACCTTTGCCTAATACCGTTGGCTTGGTATAGCATTTAGTGCCATGCAACTATTACTGTAAAGGGCTTCAGGTATTCTTCTAGATTTACCTATCATTTTCAGCTTTATCATAATAAATTGCCTCTTTAGTAGGTACAGTAACACTTTAACCTGTTCTGTGACATCTCGCCTCATGTCTGATTTAGGTTCTAGCAGCTTCCAATCTTAACGTGAACTTGTCTCACTAGTTTTAACTATATAGTAGACAATGTGTATACAATCATTCAGGTTTGACTGTAAATTGTCATTGTTTCCCTTACCTCCAATAGAATTGACTATATCCAGATCTCCATCCATAATAAAAAGATTCGCTGAACATCATCATTCACTGGCTCGTTTCTTCTATTCGATATATGTTATTAGTCATTTATCAGTTCGTCTATGGGATGCATGTTCAATCCAATTGAGATAAGATGGAATCTGGACTAATGGAGGGTGAGAGTAAGTTGAGATATAACGGAATAGCTACACAATATTGTTACATAACACATGCATATAATCAAATCTGTCACTGCCAGTAGCTTGGGGAGAGAGTCAGTAATCATTTTTTTCATCACCATTCAATAAACAGATCTTGGAAGTATATCTGTAGTGTAATTTTCACTACACCACTCTCACACAAGGTAGGAACTGGTTCCTATCCATTTTTTACATCTTTTGGAGAGATGTAATCATAAACATGTGACCAAAGATTTGTGAAAAAAAAATCTGTGATCCCCAAGATGCACATTTCAGGCCAACACTCAGCACTCATCAGTTGGCTCATCCCAAGATGTGCATTTCATGCTGAACCAGTTGGCCCAGATCTTTTTTACATATCTTTGGTCATATGTTTATCATTGCATCCCTCCACAAAGTGGATATGAGCCAGTCTCTACTTTGCATAAGAGTGGTGTAGTGAAAATTACATTACAGATACAGATCTTGAAAATGATTGTAGAATATGATTGAAACATAGATGGAACAGTATTGTAGTATATGTGGAAATTTTGGTTCTTTCAAAGATGTCTAAAACACTTAAGTATATGGAATATATTTACATTTACCTTTTTTGCATTTACAAACATAATTGGAAAATGTGTACATTCATACAGGAATTTTATTAGAGGGGATTTGAATCCAGACTTTCAAGATCCCTTCAGATATCAATTTCATCTTATACAATCAATACCTATGACCACATACATGTGAAAAATCTCCAATATACATTTTTCATGCTGGACCAGCATTCATCGGTTGGTCCAGATCATCATCTACGACTCATACATATAATCAGTGCTCAACTTATATTAAGATAAATCTTAAAACTTTAATGACCAGACTTCAATCTTTTCTATCCCCCAACTCTTCAGCTATCCATATTATTGAAAATCTGATTTTGAAAGGTTCAGATCTCTTGTTGGTGTCATACCCATGTTGATTTTAAGTCATTCTGCTCCCTCATATGTAGGACTTTAATATGTCCTTTTACTGAACTTTAGATGTAATTAGAGGGGATTTGAACCCAGTCGTGCAATCTCCCTTCAGCTATCCACTCCATCTTATATAACCGATACACATCACCACAGTCATTCGTAATTCAGATCATTCTTAAATAATGAATTTATTGCTTTAAATTGCTTTATTATTATTATTATATGTTGTCATGTCTGTGTATATACAAAATCAAATTACTTTTCTACTCGTAAAAAATTAATATATACAATTAAAATTCCGTTGTTTATTTAACTTTTGAGTTAATTAGAAGTTCAAAAAATGCTATTGATAGAAACAGTCTTTGAGATTGATTTGAAATATTATTTAATCTGCTTTACATATGCTTATCTCCTTTAAAATCTAAATTTAATTGGATTAAATAACTTTCTGAATTCGTTATCTGAAGTTGATAAGCAAAGTCAATTAATTAGAAAACAAGAAAGAAAGAAAAACTTTTTATCGCATTAAAGATGCATTTGTATGTATACGTATACATAATTTATCATCACTTTGAAAAAAAAAACAAATCCAAATATTTATAGAGTCATAAATATTTATCTTTTTGTACCCGAATGTGTGAATAAACAAACATTGATTTTAGTGTGAGAAAAAAATCGGCTGTCAAAAATTTTTGCGGACTACTAATATTTATTAGATTTTTTTTTTTTTTCATTTCCAATGTTTTGTTTGTTTTGCAGTAATTAATTTCAAATAAATGTATTCACAAAATATTACATATTGTTATCTTTCCTTTGTCTGTGTTTATTTAAAAAAATAATGCTTTGAAATTGAGAAGATAAACTTCAAAGTTATTTACTATAAAACTGAGTGAAAAACTTCGTTTTGAAGTAAAAAATATGTTCTTAATACGATACTAGTAAAATACCTTGTATTCGAATATATGTTATTCCAAAACTATTATTATTCAAACATAATTGCCATGGTAATCTTTTATAATACAGTAGGGTCACTAATTATGCTATATTTTGTTCCAAGCTCCCCTTGTGTTTAAATGTTTTGTTGACAAGTTTTTGAATATAATACAATAAGCATTAGCAAACTCTCCATACAATAATGCTACCCATTGCATGCCTCATTAATCCATGGATGCAAGAAGGCTTGTGCATAAAGTCCTTATTTAGTGACTACTTAATGGACAAACCTTGCATTTATTGGGATTAGTAAAACTAACACTGGGTGGCTTAATTGTATAGAGAGTTTGCTTCTAGAAAGGTACAAATAATGAAGTTGTGTGGCAACAAATATATACAACGTGATTGTACAGATAGTGGGGTTTTGGTTTTTATGCTGGATTTGGAAAAAGATAAGGATCTACAGGTAAAGGCCATAGAGTGGATAAAGATAGTGTGGAAATGGAGTGGAGCAGGATAGAGAAGAATATGAGAAAAATAAAGTGGGGAATGGAAAGGTAAGGTGACTAACTGGCTTCTCTGGGCATAGTGGTGGAAAGATTCCTGACTTTGATAAAGTACAAGCCATAGCACACCACAACATTACAATATTTTGCCTTAACAGCTTGTGTAAGCATAGAAAATGATGATGATATATATATTGTAACCGGACTGGCACTTCCAACCCCTCTGTCAATTGATTTATTTCCTGATGAGCATATTGTGGACAGAATGATTAGTGTCACTCAATGCTTATGTTATCCCCCCCCCCCCCAATAAATTTTCCTGCTCATTAAAGGATGTAGCATTAAGACTAAAAAACATTTAGATATTTGATTTTCCAAATGGTGCCACTAGAGTTCCAGCTCACTACAACCTGACTTACCCAGATCAAGTTATGCCAGACATAGCTCATGAAACATGAGATTCCTGGAAACAAGTGCAATAGAAAGTGGATGACATGAAACTGACTAGATACTTATTCATATAACAATAACTTATTTTAATAAATAGTATTTGGATACTGCTCATAATAATTCATTGCAGTTCAGGTTTCATAGATCAGCTAGTCCATTACTTTGGTAATTTCTCGATGCCTGGTCCCATCATTGTTGATCCCACAATGTCCATCCTTGATATTCAGTCATCCTGTTTGGGAAGCATTCACATGGTAGGGATTTAGTTAGATATCCATGTGTGCATCACGGATACATCCTCTGTCATTTCTCAATTTTAATTTGTCCTTGTTGAATCTAGATGCTTTTCATATGTGCATATATTTAACTTTGTAGGCATGGCTATTACTTTCTATTGCCAAATACCTTTAGATAAGTTTGGTTTTATATGGATTCATCCTTTTATTTCATCATTTAGAAACCAATCATTCTATTTGACAGGCATCATTCATGTATATAAATGTATATTTAATAGAAGCATATTTTTAATCTAGGTATATAAATGCTGATTCCAGTCATTCACATATATAAATACATACTTAATAGAAGCATATTTTTCCTTCAGGTGTGGATGCAGATTCAAGTCATTCATGTATATAAATACCTGTTTAATTCAAGTATATAAACACATCTTTAATGTAGGTATATGGACGCAGATTTAAGGCATATAAATACATATTATATAGACTTTCTTAGTTAACATACTATTTTATCATTTTGTAAATTAATCGAAAATCTAGTCCACCCTAATTTGCATATTTTATTCCAACTACTTCTTGAAAATGAAGGTTTCCTTCGAAAGCGCTTGAGTATAAAATTTATCATTTGTTAAGACGGTGATTGTCTATTTAATATAGAAATAGTATTTATATATCGTATAGTTTATGTGTTTATTTATATTAACACAAAATATAGATTTTACAGATATTCAAACTAACACATAGTTGAACGTTAAACAATTTAAATATCTAAGTTTTTCATTTTATCTTTTTAATTACAATAATGGCAATTATATTATAAGAAATTATTTCAGTACATAACATTTTATCGTTTTATAAATTAATCATTTTAAATATCTTAAAATTTTTCATTTTATCTTTTCAATGACAATAATGGCAATTATATTATACTATAAAGGTTTCAGATGTTATCTATAGTTCTCTTACTTTTAAATTTATCTGTTAAGCCAATAAACATCACATGATCACCATTTCCTATGCTTGCTTATAATTGTTATTAAAACAGGAAAAACTCACTATATGTATTGCCACACAGCAAACTAGAGTAATCAATGGATGCCAGAAGGTTTATGCATAAAATCCCCATCTAGTGCCTATTCATCCAATATACCTAGACTAGTTTCTGGCTTGTGGCCTTTGTCAGTGAGGAAGGAGCCTTGGATCTTAGAATATGGAAACATTACCTCGAGATATAAATTTAAAACTGCAGAGGTCTTTCAGCACAGCACATATAGTTCATTCCAAAGGAAACTGGCAAAGACTTCAGGTTTCTATTTTGTTCAGAAGCATGAGGCATTACTGGATCAGTTTTTGTATATGTTTTAAGGCATGTTTAACAGGGACAATTTAGCTCCGCAGTGCTCTCAGATCCAAGGCCCCTCACTGATGAAGGCCACAAGCCAGAAACTGGTCTGGGGATATTGTATGAGTAGGCACTAGATGGGGATTTTATGAACAAGCCTTCTGGCATCCATTGATTACTCTAGCTTGCTGTGTGGCAATACATATAGTGAGTTTTTGCCTGTTTTAAATTTATCTGTTAGCAGTTCATTTCCAGTAAATCTTCACATAAAAAAGAGATTGATCTTAGAGCTGAATGATATACATTTTCTTTCAATGGTTACCCAGGCATTACTTTTCAACTTCATGGCTTTTTTGTGGTGTGGGAAGAGAGAAAAAGCTATTCTTGTTAGCCGAGAATTCTTGGGTTTTCCATATTAGTAATCTGCCTCTTCATCTTGCAGTTTTTACAGTAACTAGGTTTCTTTTTAGATTGATGGCCTTGGCAGCTCCATGCTCAGTTGGTCTGGTTTTTCTAAACTGGACTTAGCTGCATAGCAATGATAATGATTCTCACTAGTAATTAATTAATTCACTTCTGAATAACTTGCTGAATCACAATTGCCTGATTTATTTATTTATACTCTCTTTCTTCCTGAACTTTTCTTATCAATATCTCTTCTTATCAGCTTGTTGTTCATACACATGTCTTCTACTGCCTTGGACAAAAAAGTAATGTTATCTTGTTTATATTGTAATTCATAAACATTCAGCTCAATGAAAAATATTATATTGGTAACATTTGGAACCACTGAGTTTTAATAATAAAAATTTATTGACTGAATGTGTCATTTAATTTCCAATTTTAAATATTGATTTTATAACTGTGTCAGCAGTTTAATCAATCATTTTAAAATAAAAAGGGGCATAACTTTAGGATATATGCAGCAACTTATCTGTTTCAATATATAGTATAAATACTTTATGTGTATAGAGTGTATATATAAATTAAGATTATAATATAAACAAAAATTTTTAAAAATAATACTATTGATTATGGATTGAGATAGTACAATTACATATACATTTACAATACTATGTGTGCATTCGATTGTTCATAATTTTGTTTCATCACAATTAAATACTTGTTCTGGAGATTTTTTTACTTTTAATACTTTTTTTAAATTCTAATGAAAACATCAGTAGTTTCATTATTGGCAGCAGCAGCTTCATCTGCTGCTGTAATATTTCTAAGAATAACGATTTCAGAATCTATACAACCATCCCTATTTGCAGTGAATGGCTTGAAATTATGTGATTCTGATTTTTGGATACATTTTTTATAAAAACTTGAGACTTTCTAATGCAATACAAGACATCAATCACAACATTTTTGCAATTATCATTTAACTATAAATTGAAGGCTTTTTCTGTTTTAACCAAAAAATTATTCCAGTACTTACATATTAGAACTGATACGATGAGAGTCGATGGCACAAACTAATATGTAATAAAAATCAAGTCAAGCACATTTTCAATATTGTTTACACTGATAATTTTATGATTTAAATTAAGCTATGATATCATGAAAAAATTCTAGAATACACTCTTTGATCATTTGTCGAAAGTAAGGTGTCCATGTGATGTATACTATCTGGATTTAATTTCTTCTGGGTGAATTTTTTGAACAAGTTTTTTCTCCAACAAAATGATTAAAACTTGGGAACTACTCACTACAGACAATGATGCAGTCCATGATTTTCAAAATTCAATCATAGACTGGAATAACTAAGTTTGTGCACATATTATGTTATCTTGAGAAAAAATGCAATATCTTACAAAAGTGTGCTGCCAGAATATGAATATTTGTGAATAAATTATAACTATGTTTTGGTTTGCATTTTTCAGGACATAAAAAACAGCAATCTGCCCCAGTGACTGTAAAAAATAATTTTTTGCCTCAATTCTCTCTCCAGAAGATCCACAGATTTTTTCCTCTCTTAATAAATATCTCCTTTGACAAAGCTATTCTCTTAATTACATTGTCTTCCACTCTCGCTCATCCAGTTACCCTCATATCTAAATTCCTATACCTGTTGAACTATGTTATCATGGTTTTCAGTTTGCAGTTGTTTTTTTTTTTGCATTCCTCTATCCCATCAACACTTAGTTTTCTTAACATTAATTTTTCCATATATCCGTCCTCCAATTCATTCAACACACTTCATTCACTAGCTATAAGAATCATATTATCTGCAAGTCTTATAATTCTACCTCTAATGTAAGAACAGGTAACATACTGCATCTTTGCCTAACTCCTCTTTTTACTTCCTCAGTATCGTTATTCTCCAGAAATGATAATTTTTATCCCTTTTTTTTTTGTCAATAATTAAAAAAACTTGATGCCAAAAGTTTTGGGGAAAATTTAAGTTTGATCTTAAGTTGTTAAAAAGGATCAATATCAATAACGTATAAAAAAAAATGTTCCATCTAATCTAAATGCTATACAAATTGTGTCAAAGGAATTATCTATGAGTCTTGTCGGGAAAATATCATACAGAAATTGGATGCCTGTATAGGTCAATCAATTATTTATCCAGTAACATATTTTTTAACACTTCTTTAGATAAATGGATTTCCAACTGGCATCACTATTAAATTTTGGAAGGTATAGATCTTTGCATGACATTTGAGTTGTGTTAGATCTGTTCATCTATCTTGTAGCATTTATTTGATTACTTCTTGCCCTTTCAATAAATGGTCTGCTGAATGTCCTTAATATTTAAAGGTAACCTGAAAATACTTTACTTTGATAATTAATCATCCAAGAACATGGATGCTTTATCAGTGACCATAGAAGAAAAATCTTCACAACTTCAGCTCAGTTGTCGCTGGAAAAAGGTTTTGAAACTCAAGTATAGTTACATATATAGAGTATGTTTTGGATTTGTAGATTATGAAAAGGCTTTCGATTCTATATACATTTCTTCAGTGATTAAAGCATTGGATCATCAAGATGTAGATCCAGGATATTGTCATATTTTAAAGAATATTTATAAAAATGCAACAGCAACAATTCGATTACATAATGATAGTAGGAAAGTCAACATTGAGAAGGGTGTAAGACAGGGGGACTCCATATCTCCAAAACTTTTTACAGCAGTGCTGCAAGAAGTATTTTGTGGATTAAAATGGGAAACTAAAGGAATGAAAGTAAATGGAGAGTATTTAAGTCATTTAGATTTTGCAGATGATGTAGTTGTTTTTGCAAATAATGCTTCAGAGCTGCAGGAAATGTTGCAGGAGTTAGCAGAGGAAAGTAGAAAAGTAGGACTAAAGATAAATGTTAAAAAGACTAAAGTAATGTTTAATCGATTGCTCAAAATATGAAAAGAAAGATTGATTATGAAGAATTAGAAGAAGTTAACAGTTACAAATACCTTGGTCAGATTATTAATGCAGATGGAAACATAATGGAGGAAATTAATCATAGAATTAAACTTGGTTGGAGTGCTTTTGGTAGAAATAACTTGATACTAAAAGGAAATATGCCTATGTGTTTGAAAAGAATGGTTTTTAACAAATGTGTTTTACCAATTCTTACTTATGGATCTGAGACTTGGACACTTAATAGAAGAGCAATACAGAGACTTCAGACCACTCAAAGGAGTATGGAGAGATGTATGTTGGGAGTAACAAGAAGAGATCGAAAACGCAATAACTTGATACTAAAAGGAAATATGCCTATGTGTTTGAAAAGAATGGTTTTTAACAAATGTGTTTTACCAATTCTTACTTATGGATCTGAGACTTGGACACTTAATAGAAGATCAATACAGAGACTTCAGACCACTCAAAGGAGTATGGAGAGATGTATGTTGGGAGTAACAAGAAGAGATCGAAAATGCAATGTATGGGTAAGACAACAAACAGGTGTTACTGACCTTATTGAAAAAATTAAAAGATTGAAATTGAGTTGGGCTGGACATATTGCTAGAAGAAATGATAATAGATGGACATTTGAAACTGAATTCCAAGAGATTGTAAAAGACCCAGAAAGAGACCACATGTGAGATGGATGGATGAAATAAGAAAATGTGCAGGGGTGTTGTGGAAAAGAGAAGCTAAAGATCGGAGAAGATGGATTAAACTTGGAGAGACTTTCATCCTGCAGTGGATTGATAATGGTTGTTGATGATGATGATGATAGAGTATTTTGCTCATTAATGCAATCTAATGCATTTTCTCACGAGTGGGGATAATTTATATTCACACCATAACATCTTTAAAATGGACACATTATAATATAAGGGAATTTATATATTTAATGTTTTCATGCTCATTCTTTACCTCTCACTCGATCTTGTTAACGTTTGAGATCTAACGTTTTTTCTTTGAAAAGTTAACTCTGACAAAATAACAACATTGGGAATTAATCAAAATGCATGGTTTAACCCAAAACTATTATATATACAATAGATTAACTAATATTCTTTACAATGATATAAAAATCATCATTGAATATAAAAAAAAAATTTCAGCCCAACTTTTTCCACTGCATGTGTATTTCATGGAAATCATCTCTATTGTTTAGGTAAATATGAATGTTTGTTATGATTGAGGTTTGCTGTTTTTATATAAATGTCTCAATGTAGAGTATGCTTTGTAGAAAGCTGCTCATAATATCAAGCAGTGCTCAAGCTATGCGGTGACAGGCTGAACAGAATGGTTACATTATTGATTGATCAGAAAGGCATTATTTTTCTCAGCATAAAACCATCTAGGAAGTTAGCTCTCAAGATCTTGACATTTAATGCTGATTTAACTTAATCAAAGACATTGCAACTTGGCTTTTCCACTGTAAATGCTCTTATGGTTTATTGCTCAAAAGTTTATAAGAAATTCAAGCACCAGAAATGACATAACAAGATGCAATCCATGGACCTTAAGCTCCAAAGTCTACCTTTTTCGCAAAGCATGCTGGGAACTCGGACAGAATAGAGTAATTGAATGGTATATTATTCAGGAGTTCATGAGAAGTTCAAGCATCAGCGTGATGGAGCTGGGCTGCGATCTATGGACCATGAGCTCCAGAATTTGCCAATGCAGCAAAGCGTGCTGGGGAGTCAGAAAGAATATAGTAAGTAAATGGTTTATTATTCAGGAGTTTTATAAGAAGTTCAAGTATCAGAAATGAGAGAACTGGGCTGTGATCCATGGACCTTGAGCTCAGACTCTGCCACTGCAGCAAAGCATGCTGGGAAGTCAGAAAGAATATAGTAATTGAATCGTTTATCATTCAGGAGTCCATAAGAAGTTCAAGCATCAGAAGTGACAGAACGGGGCTGAACTTTGAGCTGCAGAGTCTGTCCGCAGCAAAGCATGCTGGGAACTCTGAAAGAATAAAGTAATTGAATGGTTTATTATTCAGGAGTTCATAAGAAGTTCAAGCATCAGAAGTGACAGAGCTGGGATGTGATGCATGGACCTTGAGCTCCAGAATCTGCCACTCTCTCACTGTAGCAAAGCATGCTCGGTACTGGAATGTAGTAATTTAATGGTTTATTATTGAGTTCATATGAAATTCAAGCATCAGAAGTGACCAAAGCTGGGCTGTAATCCATTGATCTTGAGCTCCAGAGACTGTCCCTGCAGCAAAGCATGCTGGGAAGTCAGAAAGACTATAAGGCTTATTTTTGAGGAGTTCATAAGAAATTCAGCATCAGAAGTAACAGAGCTGGGCTGCTGTCCATGGACCTTGGGGATGGGAGACTGCTATTCAACCACTGCACTAATTGATGCTGGGTACTCTTTGATGATAATCCTTTTTATGTAAATGTAGCAAGTTCGTGTGTGTGTGTGTATTTATAATTTATTTTACTCCTCCACACTACATTGATTTATAACAGAATTTGTAGATGATTCACTACTTATGCTAACTAGACCTCCTTTACTAAATTTTTAATCCTTTAATGATTCCTTGGAATTTAAATGAGTTTTTTTAAAAAAAAAAAAACAAATTTAAGTTGTTGAAAAACATTTTTTGTATTTTATCAGTTACTAAATCACATGAATTTAGTTTTGAAATTAGTTTCAATGTTATATACTTATATGTGTGTATTTTTGCAGTGTATTTACTTTTATTATTATTCATTTTCAAGCTTTATTGTTTTTAAATTTTTTATTTATTTATATTAAATGCACATCCTTTTGTGTATTATATATGCATGAATTAAACCATCAAACATAACATGATCATCATTCTAAGAACTAGGTGCTCTTCTCTCAGATCCAAGGTTCTTCACTGATGAAAGTCACAAGCTAAAAACTAGTATGGGGATATTGGATGAGTAGACATTAGATAGGGATTTTATGCATAAACCTTTCTGCATCCATTGATTACTCTGGTTTGCACTGAGCGGCACTACTGTATGGAGAGTTTTGCCTCTGTGATGTATTAATTAAATTGTTCTACCCTCCATGACAATCTAGAGATAGAGTGGCTAGATTTTTACAATTTATTAAGCCTTGGATCATGACCCAGGTCTGTGACCTCTGTTTCCCAAACTTATAAACTCCTAAGCAGTAACCTATTTGATTATTATCTTACTTGGTTTGGGGTAGTGATAGACTGGTAGACCCTAGAACTCAAGATCCATAGATCGCACCCCAGCTCTGTCATTTCTGGTGCTTGACCTTATGAATTTTGAATAATAAACCACTCAATTACCATATTCTTTTTTATTTCCCAGCATGCTTTGCTGCAGGGGTAAAGTGGCAGACTCTGAAGATGGGGTCCATGGATCACAGTTTAAGTCACTCTTCTGATGTTGAACTTCTTATGAACTCCTGAATAATAAGCCATTCAATTAGTTCATTTTTCCCGAGTTCCCAGCATGCTTTGCTGCAGTGGTGCAGTGGCAGACATGGGAGCTCAAAGCTTATGGATTGTGGCCCAACTGTCACTTCTGATGTTCGAACATTTTATGAAACCTTGAATGATAAATCATTCAATTAGTATATTCTTTCTGAGTTCCCAGCAAGCTTTGCTGCAGTGGTAGAATAGCAGACTCGGAAGCTCAAGAATCATGGATTGCAGCCCATCTCTGTCACTTCTGATGCTTGAACTTATAAACTCCTAAATAATAAACCATTCAATTGCTGTATTTTCTTAGCTCCCAGCATGCTTTGCTGCAATGGCAGACTCTGGAGCTCAACGTCCATAGATCTTAACCCATCTCTGTCACTACTGATGCTAAACTAATAATAAGCCATTCAATTACTATATTCTTTCTGAGTTCCGAGCATGCTTTGCTGTAGTGGCAGACTCTTGAGCTCAAGGTCCATGGATCACAGCCCATCTCTATCATTTTTGATGACTGAACATAATAAACCTTTTAATTACTATATTCTAAGTTCCCAGCATACTCTTCTGTAGTGATAGGGTGGCAGACTACCATTCAAGTAGCTCAGTTACTTCCGGTGCTAAACCTTTTTATAAACCATTCAATTTTTTTTAATTGATTCTGATTTTAAAATTGTAATTTACACATATTGCTTTTTCCAACCATTTTGTTGCAATTCCAAAGAGACATTTTTGGTGTATATGCTGGGAGGGGGAAGAGAAATGCATTGTGACTAAGTAACAAATCTTCATTTATCAATGGTATAACTAAATTTAATCATCAACTATAAGTACACCATCTGTTTGGAATGGATTGTGTTATATCAAAACTGTTACTTGGTTTTAATTAGCGTGGAATCTTTTTTTTTTTGGCATTCATAAGCTTGCCAGCTGTAATAAAATAAATGGATATCTCGCTCAGGAGTTCGTAAGAAGTACTGGAAGTGAGAGAATTGGACTGTCATCCATAGACCCTAAGTACTATATCCTATTGTTATTCCATTAGTCTAGCCACAGATATTTTCCTAAGAATTCAAATATTAATGCAAATAAATATTTTAAATAATGTTCGAAAATTATTTTAAGGCTTTTTACATATTTACATATTTAGGTAAAGGTTTATTTTAGTGACCAGGGCATATTCGCCATCTAGTTTTTAAAATTAGAACTACAATATTCTAAAATCTTACGTATCTGCTCCTATATTACAATTACAGTAAATATTTATTAATTAAAATGTAAAAGATAATAAAAAAAAATCATTTACCTTTTTAAGCACAATTATGCCCTATGCATAGTAGGAAGTTGCAGAAAAAGGCGGCAGTGCTATATCTACTGCGGAAGGCAAATTCTTGGAGGTACGATGAAAATAAAGCCCTACTGGTACCAGATTGGAATTTCAGCTTACGCTTGGCCCTTATCCACATATTCTCAATATTCTGGGTATGTATGTCTTGGTCTTCAGAATTCATGAAGTCATCCTGGTGGACAACAACCGAATGCATGTACACCCTATTTCTAAGTCTGCTGATATTATTGTACTCAGCCCAGTCATCTGAAATTATGCGAGTCCTTGGTAAAATGTACCGCTGGATTAGGGCCTCCAATGTGCCAGCTGTTCTATCCGCAACTTCTGTCAAGAAGCACTTCTTTGACCCTCTTTCAATACCACCAAAGACCCAATGCCCTCTCCCCCTGTGTTATTTTCTGTGGAAATTATACGTTTTGTCGATTTCAATGACTAATGTTCCCCATTGTCACCCATTCTGCCGAGAACCATCGAGATAGTTTAAGTTCTTAAGTTATAAATGTCGATAGTTTAAATTCTTAAGTTTCAAATAATTTAAACTAATTATTTTAATTAAACTAATGTAATTATTTCAATTTCTTTAAAATGGTAAATATTTTTTTTATTATCTTTTACATTTTAAGATTTTCGAATAATGTAATTGTAATATAGTAGCATATATGTAAGATTTTCGAATAATAATTTACTTTTAATTTTGAAAACTAGAGGGCGAACATGATTTTTATGCTATGGTCGCTAAAGTAAACCTTTACCCATATTTAAATACCGTCAAATGATTTTAATTGAGTATATGAATAATGTTATGGCTTACCAAATATGTTAACTGACATATTGTATAATTGAATAAATTCTAACGATTTCAATGTGGATGTAAATTAAAGATCCTCCAAGAATAATGTAAACAAAGTTGTATAAATAAAACTTGCTCTTTTTGTCATATCCTTGCCAATCTGTTGTGTTACGTAAAAGTTGATGAAAGGTGTTATTTACAAATTTGTTTAAATGATTCTTTATGGATCTAGTTGGTGAATTATATTAGTAATGCTTTCAGATGTGTTTGTTTAGTGAATAGATTTAGGATTAAATAAAATATTTAATATCTTTCTACTATCTTACTGTGTGGTTCATTTCATCAATTTACTAAAGTAGAATTCTTGAAAATTTCTTTCATAATAATTACAAAATTATCAAGATCCAAACCTTGCTGCAAAGAACTGAAAAGTATATATATTATTTTATGTGTAAAGCCTTAAAGCATTGTTTATATTTTTTCTGATTTTTACATTCAATGTCAAAAAATTTTAGTTAGCAATATCTCAGAGAAATGTAACAAACAGAGTATACATGTAAACTTATGTGAGATAATCTTTAACTTTGTGTAAAGTTAGCAAAATTTATCTAGTGCACTTTTGACCAATTAATTGTACTAGTCAAAATCATGGCATAGATGGTGGAAAGAAAGCTGTGGTGTTTATTAAAGAGATGAAAATAAGTAATTAGCATATCTGAATGGCAAATTAGTTGTTTATGTTGGCCATTTTTTCAAAAAGGGAGATTCTGGAGTCTTTTTTGTCTCTGATGATACGCCAGGCCTCTTTTGGCTTGTATTTGCATTATTACATTCAAAGCAGATCATCCTAGCAGAAGTAAGGTCAAAGGGTTAGCCAGAGCTGGATTTATGTTTGTAAAAAATTGATCTACCATCACTCTGAGTTTTGACATGGTTATATAGATACTGGTGTTGTGAAATTCAGGTGGACAGGTTGGCATGCATTTACCATAATATACAGTGCATCAGTTATTCAGGTGGACAGGTTGGCATGCATTTACCATAATATACAGTGCATCAGTTAATGTGGGTGCATGCGATCTTGTATACTACTTGTGACCCTTGGTTTAGAGCAGAATATCTTTTGTGTTGTTGGTAAGCTGATTAAGTGTGGGAAGGGTGCGAAAGTCTATTTGATGAGTTAAAGGACAGGCTTTAACAATGTAATAGGTGGCTCTGGGTATGTAAGGTAATAATGTCCAAGATTTATCATTGGTTGCTAAGCATTGGTATTTGAGTTTGGAATAAAAATCATTAACTGTTTGAAACAAAATTGTGTTTTTATATTCGACATTGCGCAAATCTCAGAGATAAGATCGATGTTATTTTTCTTATCAGATTCAAATGGTATTGTGATAAAAGCTTTTAGACTGGCAAGTTTGTGAGATTTTGGCATGATGGACTCTAGGTGTATAGCGCCACGAACATGAATAGGCTTAATGAGCATTTTACATTTGATATGGATGGCCTCACTCCGGGAACATGAATAGGCTTAATGAGCATTTTATATTTGATATGGGTGGCCTCGCTCCTGAGCTGTAGTTTATCGATCCCTGATTTAGAAGATGAAAAGTTCTAGATTAAATTGTGTCCGTCAATTAAGTGTGTATTAAAAAAGATAATACTAAAATAGTATAGATTCAGTGAATAAAGGAATATGAAATTTTCATCATCAGTAGTTTAGGTCTATTTTTGTGTTTGTTATCATTAATCTACACTTAATTGACGGACACAATTTAATCTAGAACTTTTCATCTTCTAAATCAGGGATCGATTAACTACAGCTCAGGAGCCAAATGTGGCCATTTGATCCCAGTCTGTTACTCTTTTTATCATGACAAACATAAGCACATTTTTTATTTTCTTTTGTAATTTGTAAATAAATATTTTGATGGCTCTAGGAGAGGGGAAATGTGCGTTACAACATTGTTGCTGGAATTCAGCCTTATTTTGAAATAATAATTATTGTATACAGTGAATATTTGTGAATAAATCAAATTGTCAAAATATTTTTATTTATTTATAAGAGAATTTTTATTTTTGTTAGGATGTGTAGCGATTCTTTTATGTTCTACTAAAACTAAGATTCATTTATATCCAAAGCAGTTCAGATATTCGTATTTTTCAGAGACATGTTTTACATCTCTTTTTTTGAGGTTCTTTAATTAATGGAGTTGGGTGAAAGGAGATATAAACATGATAGCTATTCATATTAAAAAGGTTGCCGACCTCTGTTCCAGCTAATAATAATTAGATACCCATTTTTTGACGGATACCAGATGGTTAGGCATATTGGCTATAATCAATTACCTGGAAGAAAAGTCCTTATTATTATGTCGTGGCACTGTTTTTTGCAAACACTTGATTTCTGAGACTCCAGAGTATTTAATTAACAAGTTGCAATGTATAATTATGTTCATTTATAATATTCAATGATAAGTTATTGTAAAAAAAAAAACATTTCTATTGTTGCATTTTTTTAAACTTAGAAAGTAGCTATTCTTTGGTATTTAATTTCACACTAAGCTTTCTAGGAGGTATTTTTTGATGATGTAATTTTATTCATCCATTGAAGTGGAAAGCTTTTTAATTTTTCACCGTTTTTTTTCTCATGTGTCATAGCATCAGCCAGAAAGTGAACCGCTAACCCGGGACAACTTCTTTTAAAGCAGACGTCACTGACTTCTCGACCATCAGCTATTACACTAAACATTTTGAGACATTGTTCTATTTTCTAGTTAAAACTATTTATTTATATTGTCAGTTACTTGAGACATTAAACGATTTTCAAGTGCTGAGTAGTACAGGACATAATATTTTTATGCAGATAACCCTCATTTGTTTTCCACTGGGAATCATCCAAAAGGATTATTCTATAAAGCCAGCCACTGATGTTATGGAGCAAATTGTTCAGAGTAAAAAAAATAAAACTTTAACTGTAAATTCAACTTACTTCAATACAGTATCTTCCATTAAACTGAAATTACAATATGTGTTCTTGCTTAAATGTTCAAGGTACACAAGGCCAGTTATAACTCTAGGAAGATAATTCATGGCTGTGAAAATACTCTTTTTTTTTTTTTTTGCAATTTTTCCAACCATTTTATTACCTTTCTCTTTTTTTCTGGCTGAACCAGAAATGTGTTTAATTGTTTCTATGCATGGCCCCTTCCAAGCAATTTTCTTTTCTTTGCTGCTGACCATCTCTGTAACTGATTAAACAGATATCTGATGAAAGCTGCAAGTTCAGCTGAAACAGAAATGAAAAATAAAATTGCTTGAAAAAATGCAATAAATGGAAGTGTTATATTATTGTACTAATTTGAGAGATGGGGATATCATAACAATAATTATAATCTCTGTTGCTTTTTTTTTTTTTAATCGTGGCAAAACATAATAATACTGATGTTTTTCCAAATTAAATTGTAATATTGATTACAAAATAGACATTTTATGAAAACTTCTAAATCTTTAAGGAATAACTTGTCTCGTGTAAGAAATTGATAATATATTTATATTTAAATATAACTTTTCATTATTAATGTGGTTTCATTTTATTTTATGTTAGTATATATAGTAATATATGACTTTTGGATTTATACAGTACTGATTACATTTTATAACTTACATTGGAATACATTTTTAATGCTAATGGACTTAATGAAGTATTGAAGAAATCACTGGGCATTAAGAGGCTAGTATATGTTCCATTATTAATATCTGGCTAAGTGACTTTTGTGATATTCATCCAAAGATCAATTTTTAATTCTTACTACACCATTGTGAACAACTTCAAGTTTTAAATTGAAGGTAACATTTGAAATTATAGATACTAGATAAACAACTATATTATAGTTAATCTTTTGTCCTTTGAGGGGGGGGGGATAATAACTTATAATCATCATACTTTGTATATTTTCAACATATTATTTCAGTAAGATTAGTTAATAGATTTCATTTTATTCCAGTACAGGAAGTTACATAGGTTGCTATTTAATAATTATAAGCGGGCATTTTTTAAAGCATGATGGATCATTTTCAATGCCTTATTAAGGAGTCCTGAAATTCATAACTTTTTTTTTAATTTACTCACATGTTAATGATTTTGGAAAACCTTAAAATATTGCCTTTTTTTTTTATTAGTTATATGCTTTTTTGAATTGCTTTACAAAAGTAATCTACGGCAACACTATCATATTTGATATTTTAGGCAGTATGATGGTTGTCATCACTAATTTTCTATTTATATATGTTAAATTATGGTGTCTAAATCTGCAATGATTCTATCTAAGAATCTTCTACTTTTAATGTACTTTTAAAAAAATTCAAAAGGTGTCAGCAGTATACAGACCTTTAATAAGATGGCACAGAAGACCGTTTTTCTGGGTAGTTGGAGTAATACAAGACTAAGATTATTATTTAAAGGAAAGGGTAAAGATCATAGAAAGTTAAATAATTATAGACCGATAGCAGTAACATCAGTTTTATATAAAGTTTTCGCATATATGTTAGCTGGAAGAGTTGTAAAATGGATGGAAGAGAATAATGTAGTGGGGGAAATGCAAGGAGGTTTTAGGTCAAATAGGCGTACAACTTATGGAGATGAGTAGGCATTCAGGTAGATCATTATATATGAGTTTTATAGATATAGAGAAAGCATATGATAAAGTAAATAGAAATAGATTATGGGTAAGATTAGCCAATTTGGGAATGGATGAAGCTTTAGTAAATATTATTAAGAAATTATATGAAAATAATTATTATATTTACCAATTAGGGGATATAGAATCAGTTAAAGTTAAAAATGGGGTGGGATTAAGGCAAGGATGCCCTATGTCACCGATTTTGTTTTTGTTGTTTTTGAGTGAAATGGAGAAAGCAATAGAAAAACTAGGAAGAGGGGTAGAGATACTGTTAATAGGTGGCAAAGGAGTATATAATTTGTCAGGTTTTTTGGGGGATGATATCCTTTTATGTGCAGAAAGAAGAGAAGATATAGATATTATGTTGAGGACATGTGCAAGGGTGGGTAAAGAGATGGGGATTAAATTTAGTGAAGAAAAATCAAATATAATGATGATTAATACTGGGGAAAGAGAGGATGTAGATTTTTTATTGGGGGATATAAAGTTAAGTGTGGTGGATAGATATAGGTATTTTGGGAATCATCTTATGTAATCAGGAAAATTGCTTGGATGAATGGGAGAAAAAATTGGTAAATGAAGCAAAGAAAAGAAAGGGTTTGGTAAAGAAACTAACAGTATTTTCATATAATAAATATGTAGCTATAATTGTATGGAAGTGAGTTGCAGTAGCAGGGTTAACATATGGTAATGATGCATTATATGTTAGTAAAAGGATTTTTTAGATTATTTAGAGAAAGTACAAAGGGAAGTAGGAAGACATGCATTATATGCAGAGGTGTGGACAGCAAAGGAGGCAATTCAAGGAGAAATGGGATGGTCAAGTTTCTATATGAGATGCAAAAAGTAAAATGAAAATGTTTGGTAGGTTGCAGTTTATGGATAATAAAAGAATAGCCAAAATAGTGTTTAATTGGGTTATGAGTAAAGGGCAGGTAACAAGATGGGTGAGAAAGGTAATGCGGTATGCAAAAGATTTGGATAAAGAATTTATATCAGTATACTTGTATAAAAGATGGGATGATTGTGTTAGGAGGATTGTTGAGTGTTATAGTGGTAAGGAATGGGATAAAAGAATAGAAGCATTAATAAAAAATAGGGAGTTGGAGAGATGGAGAAGTAGTATGGAGGGTAAGAAGAGTTTAAATATATAAAGAAGTAAACGGAATATTGGAAGTGAGTTAATTTATGATAATAGTAAGGAAAGTAGTTTATTGTTTAAGGCTCAAATGGGATATTTAGCAACAAAAGAATATACATGTAAATGGAAAACTATGGGTGATTTAGCGTGCAAATTATGTAAGGAAAGTATAGAAAATATCAGGCATCTATTGATTGAATGTAAATGCTTGAAAGCAGAAAGGGTACAGATAATGAAGTTATGGGAGAATAGGTATGAACAAAGTGACTATACAGAAAGTGAGTTATTAGCTTTTATGCTGGGTTTGCAAAAAGATAAGGGGGATTTAGATTTAAAGGCCATAGAGTTGACAAAGATCATGTTGTGGAAATGGGATGGGGCAGAATATGGGAAGACTTAGAGTGGGGAATGGAAAATGAAGTGGCTAACAGGTTTATCTGGGCATAGTCGCTGAGATATTCTTGACTTTGTTTAAGGAGAAGTCAAATACATCACATCAGCCTTTGTGATTAACAGCACATTCTATTGTTCTGACAATGCTATGAAGAAGATGGTATTTTGTGATTGACTGATGCTTTAGATTCATTTCTTCTGCAGCTAAATGCCAAAAAAATGTGACTTTCAGTAATTGTTAATGATTATGATGCAATATTTTTAGAAAGACACCTCTTAAAAACTATACAAAATAGATTATGAGAACCAAGAATTATCATGAAACAGCCATTAGAAGCTAAAAAGAAAATCATTTTTGTAAAAACTGTAAAATATTTTAATAATAATTAATATATTAACTTTCAAATTTTTTTTGTTTCTCTGATGATAATTAATTCTAAATATATCATTTTTTAATAATATAACTCTAATATTTAATATTTTGTTATTTTAATTTTTTGAATAGATATAGTGAAGCTAATAATGATGTGTTCCTTTGTTAATGATTAGATTCTCAGTTAAATACTTATTTTCACAATTTTAAAATATTAATTTTTAACATTTTAGAATTTTAATTATTAGATGGTTTAAATACTTATGACATAGTCTATAAAGGAATGTTGTAATATATGTAAGAAAGATTTAATTGCACACAAAAAAAAATCAAATATGACATCATAGTTAAAATATTCATCGCTAGAGTCTATTCAAAAATTTGGGAGTCTTGTTGACACTGATATAGTTAATTTACTGGGGGTTTTTTTGTCTGACTGTTTGTTAAAATCTTGGAACTCAATTTTCACCCACTTTCCAATTTCTGATTTAGACGAAACTTCACATTTATGTATATGATAACATATTTTTTTTAAAATTTGCATATTATTTTTTTCAAAAAGTTAGTTAAAATTTTTTAATTTTATATAATGTGATGTGATGTACTGTGGCTTCTCCTTAAACGAAGTCAAAAATCCCTCAGCAATTATGCCCAGAGAAACACTACGTTTTTCCATATTCTGCTCCACCCCATTTCCACAACACAATCTTTGTCAACTCTATGGCCTTTATATTTAAATCTCCCTTATCTTTTCCCAAACTTGGCATAAAAACCAATAATCCACTTTTTGTATAATCACTTTTTTCATATTTATTCTTCCATAACTTCATTATATGTACCCTTTCTGTTTTCAAGTATTTACATTCAATTAACAAATGCCTAATATTTTCTATTCTTTCCTTACATAATTTACAGATTAAATCACCCATATTTTTCCATTTACATGTATATTCTCTTGTTGCCAAAGATCACATTCGAGTCTTAAACAATAACCTACTTTCTTTACTATTATCATATATTAACTCGCACCTAATATTCTGTTTATTTCTATATATATATATTTAAACTCTTTTTACTCTCCATACCAGTTCTCCATCTCTCTAACTCCCTATTCTTTATTAATAAATCTATTCTTTTATCTCATTCTTTACCACAACTACACTCAACAATCCTCCTAAAACAATCAGCCCATCTTTTATACAAATATACTGATATAAATTCTTTATCCAAATCTTTTGCATACCACATTACCTTTCTCACCCATCGTGTTGCCTGTCCTTTACTCATAACCCAATTAAAAACTATTTTGGCTATTCTTTCATTATCCATAAACTGCAATCTACCAAACATTTTCATTTTACCTTTTGCATCTCTCATATGAAAACTTGAACATCCCATTTCTCCTTGAATTGCCTCCCTTGCTGTCCATACATCTGCATCCAATACATGTCTTCCTACTTCCCTTTGAACTTTTTCTAAGTAATCTAATACACCTTTACTAACACATAATACATCATTACAATACTGCCATCTAGTGATATGAAATTATGGTACTATGGTATTAGAGCTGCGACATGAAGAATTATAATCGTTTAATCATTAAATTAATTAGGTTATTAAATAAAAATCATATTTTAAAATCTACATTAAAAAAAAATTTAACAAAAAAAAAATACAAAAAGCATTAATGTGAAGAATAGTTAAAATATGTGTTTAAATCAAATTGAGTGTGAGTTTGCAATTGCATATTCTGCATAATCTATTTTAATACATTGTACAGGCTTACATCTGCATTTATATATGTAATGTATGTGGGGTTCGAACTCAGACTTTCACATGTGCCATCTTATATTGCTGACTCACCTGATCACACACATATTGAAAAGATAAATAATCACCAATATACATATTTCGTGCTAAACCAACACTCATTAAAGTATGAAGATTGGTTATCTTAATATAAAGCTGAGCACTAATTGTATATATGTGTGAAAGTCTGAGTTCAAATCCCGCATATATTACATATATAAATGCAGTTGTAATCCTGTACAATGTATTAAAATAGATTATGCAGAATATGCACGTGCAAACACACATTCAATTTGATTTAAACACGCATTTTAACTATTCTTCACATTAATGCTTTTTTCGTATTTTTTTTTTTTTTGTTAAATTGGTTTTTTTTTTAATGTAGATTTTTAAAATATGTTTTTGATTTAATAACCTAATTAATTTAATGATTAAACGATTATCATTCTTCATGTTGCAACTCTAATACCACAGTACTGAAATTATATCTAAACTTTCTTTGTTCTTTATTTCTGGAATTATTAAAACTAAAAAATACCCTATACATTAAAAAATAGAAAATAAAATTTAAATGATCACTTTATTTACATAAATGCATTAAAAAATAAAAATATAAAACACCACATTTTAAAGTTGTTGGGTTTTTTTTTACTTCAAAGTACTCAGTTGTTTTTGATCACATACTATCGAAATTACTATGAAAGCTAAAGAAAACTTATTTTTTTACTTTTTAGTGCTTGTCCCCTCCTCATTTATGTGAATTTTTAAACAAATGCACTTTTTTTAATTTTGGAAAGTATTTTTTAAAAAAACAAGTGATTAGCTAACAAACACCAATAAAATATTGTGTTCCTTTCTCTTATATATTCAATATATGTTTTTATCAGCAATCATTCTCGGCTTTTGCTGAACACTAGAGGTATTTAGTGGTGTTTTTGAATTTCACACGAGTAGCATTATAATTATAAGTGCAATTATCCTAAAACTTCTCAGGAGAAGTCAATTCTATTTATTCTCAGTTAATTACTCAAGTTTATCAATGATGTCTCTGGATTAGAGTATGTGGAATGCATGTCTGCTCCTAAAATTGTGTTATCCAGTTTATTGATGTTATTTTAAAACTACGTAATTAATAAATGTTTTCTGTTTTAATTTTAAGATGTAACATATAAAAAGTCCTCCAGCATAAAAAGTCCAATGATTACTGACATTTACAACATCAGTGTGTCTGGAAGGTTTTCACTAAATTTCGTTAAATAAATTTTTAATATGTACAATTAATTTAATATTTGATTTTCTATTTTTAGTTTGATTTATATAAAACTGGACTCCTGATAAGTTACAGAATTGAATTGGCCGGTTTACAAGTGTCATTCATTTGAGTGGATATCTATTAATTTCTGATGCAGATGTAATCTTATATTAACAGATATACATTTCTTTATAATTATTAACATTATAGCATTAAAATGTGTGTGTGCATGCATGAAAGTAATTTGCAAATCTCATTTACTTATAATAATTCAAATTCAAATGAAGTCATTTTCTCTCCTGGAGAATATTTCATTGGTTTAATGGATTAAAGTTTTTTATACAAAGCTATGAGAAGAAAATTGTTTTTAACAGGTTTTTTTTTGTTTGTGTGTGCTGATAGTTTTCATGTATTTAATTATTTTTCTTTTATTCGCTTATTTATATTGTTTTGTTTTGTTTTCATTTCTATTTTTTTTTCCATTATATTTTATATGTATAGTACAGGTAGGCTACCATTAATCCGAAAACCCTTTAATTTCAAAATTTACATTATTTAGTGTTTAATTTACTGCTATATAAAAATTTTGTGCTGATATAAATTTAAGCATATTCTATATTTAAAGTATTATATTGTCAATAACAAATGAATGTATACAATAAAGAAATAATAAAGAAACTATTGACTTTAATTCAGTCCCATATGGCTATTTAAGTTCAGATAGTTGGATTGGAAGATATATAGATGTCTGAAATTTTTCAGATTTTCTACTTAATAGTTAAGTATTGATAAATGCTGGCTTGAATTTGTATTTTAGATCTAGTGTCTGAATGTCCTAGTGCCTCACTGATGAGAGCTATTAGCTCAAAACCGGTTTGGAATAGGAATAAGTTTAGATAGAGATTTTTAATGCTTTCTCTAGCAGCATTTATTGAAAAGCTTGTTTAGAGCTATTAGTATGCTCTTTATATTATAGTAAACAAAATATATGTCATTTATAGAAAACTATTGATAATAAAATTTAGTGATTATTTAAATCTTTGACCAAGTTTGAGTTTGCAATTAGGAAGGCGGGGGGGGGGGGGGGATGAGGTTACTGTTAAAATGTAAAAAAGTTAACAAGTCTGCAAAAACTCCTGAACCAGGAATTTCGGATTACTGGTAGTCTACCTTTATTTAAATATTTTTATTAAAATTACAGAATAAATATTAAAACGAGTATTACTATTTTATTCAAACAATTATATATATTAAGCAGTTTTATTTTTCATTAGTTTTCAATGTTTACTAAATTTATGCGGGGAATAAAGTTTAGGTTTGGGTTATTTTACTGAATTTTATATTACTATAAATTAAAATATATATTTAAAAAATTTCTACAGTACAGGCTTTTTTATACTTGCAGTTCAATATTCAATATGTAGGGTGTTTGAACTCAAAACTTTCACACGATCCTCAACTATCCACGCTATCTCATACTGCTGACACACTTGATCACATACATGTTGAAATACCAATGTATGTATTTTATGCTAAACCAGCACTCGTCAATTGGTCCAGATTATCACCTCCACACATATATACAATCAGGACTCAGCTTGTATTAAGATAGTCAATGTTCATATTTGAATGGACAGGCTTCAATCCTCTGCACCCCACAACTCTTCAGCCATTCATTTCATTGAAAATCTGATGATTGAACGCTCAAAGCCCTCATTGGAGACAACCTGTAAGGATATTATCAATTGCATGTATTTTTATGTATTTATATAGACAAATGCAGTGGTGGCCCATGAAGTTTTTAAGCAGGGGTACTTATTACGGTAACACCGTCAAAAAACTAAGTAAGGTAAACAAAACAGAGCATTTGTAATGTCCCCTGCCGCAACCACAAAACCGTTTATTTTTTCATATCAATCAGTTTCAAAGATCTAACGTATTCCTTATTTTTATTAACTGTTGTTTGACAAATAATAATGTATTTCAACTATTACTTTTTATTATATATTCAACACTAACACTCATCATAATAAATATTTAAAATAATATTTATTTTACTATTTTGTTACAATTTTCTGTAATAAAGTCATAGTATCGGCCGGGAAGCGAACCCGGGAAACTGCTTGTAAGGCAGTTGTGCTGACCTCTCGACCACCAACGCATGTTAATTTTAAAATGTTAATTATAAGAAAGAACAGAATATTTTATTGTGCTTCCTAAATGAAAACAATAAAAAAAATATATAAATCTGCATCGGTATTACGATAGTCGAAGGTTGCTTGAAAGTCTGAGTTCAAATCCCCTATATTTATAAATGAATAGGCCAAACATTTTTTTTTAAACTTATTTTTTATATGACTATTAATAAAATATAAGTATACACCAAAAGTTTCGGCTATTTTATAATATAATCTTTTTCGAGGACAACTGAAAAATAAAGATACAAATATATAGAATAATAAATATAAATATCACATATTCTAAACAGCTCCAAAAATTAAAAAAATACTCTCTACTTCAAACCCTTCTATATTATAAAGTAGTCGAAACGTTGGCGTGTAATTATACTTTTATAATGGTCATATAAAAAACCAAGATTTAAAAAGAAGTTTGGTGTATTCATTTACATATATTGAAAATTATGAACTACTTTTGAAACAAAAACTGTATAGATATTTTAAACGATAAAAATGCATTTGCTCTGCAGAAAAACAAGAATAGATAAACATATCACTCTCATATAAGTAGTTGCACTGATGCAATGAACATCTCTAATAGCACCAGTAAGTATGTTGATAAAAGCAGTCACAGCGGAATTTGTTGAAATGCACTGAATATGAAGTTTCTGGCTGCCATAATTAGCAGCGTTTTTGAATAAAATCTCAAGCATAGCCTAAAATAATTATTTTTAAAAATGATTTAATTAGTTGTTTATGCAACATATTGAACGATTTTTATATTATTGATGTTTTCAAACACAATTTTAACAATTAGTTGTTGGTGGGGGGGGGGGTATTGCAGTGCTTATGGAACAGCCACCGCTGATTAAATGACAATAATCTAGTTATCTTTCCAATCTTAAATTTTATGTCACAACAAAAATAATTGCTTAGTATTTTCCTGAAGGTTTGTGATGATGGTGTTTTCATTGTTTCTATATATTGGACTATTGCCATCATCTAATATAAGTATTGAATATCTTTAGAAAAATTTATTTAAATATTCCAAATACATTCAATTGTTAGTAATAGCACATCAAATAGGTTAGTATATGCACAATGCTTTGAGAGGTATTATTCTCCTACTTCTTCAGGCATTGCTAGTCTGACCAGTGACAGTTCTAGCATGCGACTCAAATCTGGACTTTTAGATTCTTGAGTATTGAATTTTAAGATAACGCTTTAACCAACTGAGCCATCCTGCCAAAGACAACACAGTAAAATGTCATATACTAATCAACTTTGCTCTTAGGAAAACGTAGAGAAATCAGGAAGAAGCACATAGATAAGTATATGACATTTCTATTAACCATTGCCTTTGGCAGGATGGCTCAGTTGGTTAGAGCATTATCTTTTTTTTAAAGTATCATAGCACCAGCCGGGATGCGAACCCGCAACCCGGGCAACTGCCTGCTAGTTTGCAAGGCAGTCGCACTGATCTCTCGACCACCAATGCAAGACTAGAGCATTATCTTAAAATTCGGTATTCAAGAATCTCAAGGTCCATGTTCAATTCCTATGCTAGTAGTGTCATTGATAGGCCAGTAACACCTGAAGAAGATGGAAGAATAATACCTCTCAAAACATTGTGCGTATACTAACTTGTTTGATGTGCTATTACTAACAGTTGAATGTATTTGGAATATTTAAATAAAGTTATTTTTTTCTAAAGATATTCAATACTTATATTAGATGGTGGAAAAAGTCTAATACATAAATACAACTAAAAATAATTGCTTATCTTAAAGATTAATACACAACCATGAAATATTGAAGTAAGTTAATAATTTTAATTTTTGTTTTTAATACAATGAGACATTTATAAACAAACGAGTTTTACAGCTTTTGCTATGCATGTGTCAGCTGTTACGTTCTGAGAAATCATTCTCAAATTAATAATGTTAACATTATTTCTGTGTCTTATATTTTTTAAATTATGGTTTTTGTTTTCTTCCATTCTGGAAATTTTTCTTGTGTAAACATGGAATGAGGTTTATTTAAGTGGTATCACCAAGTTGCTTTTATATTATTAAATTTGTTTCAATTTTTAAGCGTATCATATAATCTTAAAACAGTATACATACTGCATGTAAACACCACATGGTCACCATTTCATATGCTTACACATTCTGTTAATAATAGTACCAAACTCTCCATACAGTAGCGCCATCAAGTGCAAGCCTTCATAATCAATATATGCAGGAAGGTTTGTTCATAAAATCCCTATCTAGTGCGTACTCATCCAATATCTCCAGACTAGTTTCTAGTTTGTAACTTTCATCAATAAGGAGCCTTGGATTTGAGAGCACTGCACTTAGATCTTAGGATTTTTAGCTTGTAGCTTTCATCGGTGAGGAGCTTGGATTTGGGAGCATTACACCTAGACCTTAGCCTTGGATTTGAGAACACTGCACCTAGATTAGTTAGGTGCAATGCTCACAAATCCAAGGCTCCTCACTGATAAAAGCCACAAGCTAGAAACTAATTTGGGGATGTTGGATGAATATTGATTAGATAGGGATTTTATGCACAAACCTTCCTGCATCCATTCATTATGAAGGCATGCACTGAAGGTCCTACTGCATGGAGAGTTTGGTATTCTTATTAACATATTGCATATAAGTGTAATAACAAACTTTAAATATTGCTTCTGTAAGGTATGAAGTTACGTCTGTTGGTTGTCATATTTTGATTATTTATCTTTGATATTTTTTCAAATGACTTTTTTCAGTTTCAGATAATCGATTTGAATTATTTCCAGGTCTGATTTGAAATTTTTGCCACATTTAAATCGTTTTTGTTCAAGCCTAAGTATATAATTTTTTTTTTTTTGGGGGGGGGGGGAGGCTACCAGAAGAAGAAACATCATAATCTGTAATTATAACAATGACTTATTTCCATATGTTCATTTTACTGCAGTATTTGAAATATATACGTAAATGAATTTAGAAATTGATATTTAAAAACCGTAATGGTTCAAAGACAGGAATTACAAGAAGGAACAAATTGCGTAAAATAATATTTTTTTTAAAATTTGTAATCATATGATATGCTTTTAAAAAAATTAACTTTATTTAAACTTTTCAAATACATTCAACCAATAATAATAACACACGTGTATATAATTAAATTTCCATCATTACAAACCTTAGTAGAAATAATTTTTAAATGTCTATTCAATTTCTGATTTTGTATAATTTTTCTTTTATGGCAGTATTTTTGATATGAAATATGCTTTTAGTTTTTATTAATTAATCAGCAGAAAGGGAGCTTTGCTTTATATCCATGTCTTTTATGTAGCACAGTCTTAATACTTAAATAAACCATTAAGATATAAGCAGTTTGTAGTCAAGGCAACACTACAGCCAATCAAAAAATGTTTTTCATTTACTGCCTTATTATACTAATAATTTGACAATAGATTACGTATATTCTATTGTTTTGATTAAGCATAGGAACTGTGGTATGTGATTTGCTTATGGTAATCAGTTAGTTGGCATTTACACATATATTAATGGACTATTTTCTTTCAATACTTTATCTTATTGGATAATCTGTTATTTTTCTCCAGATTTGTCATAATTTCTATACATAACCTACAGTAATTTTATTTTTTAGTATTCTATTATAATGTAAAAATTTTCTCTTTGATTCTTTTACGATCTTTTATATGGGAAATGTGTTTACCCAAATTCTTAAATTAGTTATTATGTAAACAGTATCATATATCTAAGAGCTGCATTATTTTTATGAGCTACCAGATATCTTTGTCTTATAATAAAACTGCTTAATATTTATTGTAGTATCTACTTTTATTATTAATAATACATCTACATTATGTTTTGTTTTTAATATTAAATCCATCTATAGAAAACACAACATTGAAGAGGAGGAAAGTTTTCTACTGTCCGTGGTTTTTAATGATTAACCAAATTGGTGTTTACTAATGTTATATTGTTTACACTTTTCTTTTATCTAATTTAAAATTGCTTTATTAATTCCATTTGCTTTGATATAAATTATAACATTGTGAAATTAATATTAATATGTATTAACATGTTGCACGTTATAATCAGTGTTGCAAATTTTTCCTTTTTCTTCTGGTTAAAGGAAAGTTTGACACATTTTTCCTAGTTTCCTTCCTTATTTTTCCATCTTTTCCCTGTGCTTTTTTTTAATATTCTGCATTTTCAGTTTCCCCTCCTCCCTGATACCTTAGTTTTATTAAAAGCTTTTCTGTTTAATTTTTTTTTATAGTTTTGTTTTGTTTTTGGTTTTTTTTTTATTTGAAAAGTAGATGTTTTAGTTTTGCGTTTTTTTTTATATATGCTTTGCTTGATACCATGCATTTTTATCACTATTATTTGCATGTGTTTTATTTTAATTTTTTTTTTGTTCTAGTTTTGTATTTAGTTGTCTTTTTTTTGTTTTGTTTTATTTCCCTCTTCCACTTCATGCAGACAATTCCTCTCCTACTATCTCCCCAATCCATATTCCTCACTCTGCTCCTACAGGTACCACTCCAGTTCAGAATGTTCCACCCGCTCCTAATGGTCTAGGGGCGGTCATTGTCTCAACTCGATTTGTCACATTGTCGTGGCGCAAACCAGTGCAAATGTATGGCGAAATTCTTTCATATTCAGTGTACTACAAACAAGACGGATCAAACAGGTAATGCACGATTCTTGATTTATGTAAATATTTGCATTATGATTGTTTTTAGTTATTGTTTAAAGACATTAGACAAACAAAATTTCATTAAAGAAACATTATTATTTTAAGATAAAAGGCTTGTTATTAACAGTTGAGATTTAATAATAGAAAATTTGAAGTGAACCCATAACTGTAATGTTATTTGGATTTAATATTTATCATTATAATATGCATGAGTATTATGCATAAGAATTATTTAAGACAACACAATGAATATAAAGATCACACTTTTTATCCAGGGCTTCTAAACAATGAGAAGTTTATAAATTAATATTTATGTTCTTTATTACTTTTTACAGTGCTTTTTAGAACCCATTATTGATGGTTTCAATTGTCCACAGTTTTTTTTTTTCAGAACTATTTATAGTTTCAAATCTTAAGATTTGAAAATATAAATAGAAGTTCTGAAGAAGATTTCTGGAACAATCGAAACCATTGATTTGAAAATGTAAGTAGAAGTTCTAAAGAAGATTGTCAGGGCAATCGAAACCATCAATAATAGGTTGTAAAAGCATTGTAAAAAGTAATAAAGAACATAAATGATATTAATATTATATGGATTTGGCAATGCAATAAGAAAGATAAAGAATTTTAGGTAATCATTTGAATGCACATCCATCTCACTTGGTGGCATTGTTCTTCCAACAAAATTTCTTCATATACCGTTACCAGGCCACTACATTTGATTTACATATTATAACAAAGAAATTGATACACAGAGAAAACTGTTTTTTAAACATTTTTGTTATTAATATCAAAAATAAAAGTTCCTTTTTTTAAAATCTTTTTTTGTTAAATAATTAACATTTTTCAAAAACAATAAGAAATAAATATTTGTTCACTTTAATTTTCGATCAAAAAACGCAATTTCTAAAACAAAAAATTGGATTGCAATTCTCAAGTAATGTTACTTTTTACTATATAAACATTAATTAAAACATAACAAATCAATGTAATCGAATGACTCCTAATTTTGTGAATGCTGTAGCCTCATCTCTTCTAGTAATAAACATTCCTTTTTGCTTATTTTTTAAAATAATTAAAAGGTTTTTCAAAAACCTTAATAATAAATCAATATTCATTCACTTTACGTTCTGATCAAAAAATGCAATGTCAAAATCCCCAAAAAGATATTGACTTCAATTCTCAACTAACGTTACTTTTACTTTATAAAAATTAAAACATAAAACAAAGAAATAAAATGGAACCATTCCTAATTCTTGTGAAAGCTATAGCCTCATCTCATCTATGATGATAGGGTTAGGTCTAGACCAATTCAACTCTTTCCACAGTGGCAGAAGGCATTTTTTTTGCGGTAATGGAAAAATTCTCGTGAGCTACGATATTTCAGCTGTACCTCTGAAAAAACCCCAAATTTAACATCTCACACATGTGAACACGTTAGTAGACAGGTTTGTTCCAGTGAGGAATTACACTACTTTCTTTACTGTTCAAAAATTAAAACATTAACACATCTTACATAAATAGTATTCATTCGAAAAATTGAAACCCTATCATGAAAAACTAAGGATATGTTAAGAGTCAGAATTTGTATAGATGGTAAACAACAACACCTATCGAATGATAGGGCCGTCTAGGTATGAATTGCGAGAGTAAATGATTGCAAAGCATGCTAGCAGATTGACATTATCCAAAACACTCAATTGCTGCTAGCAATTGAGAAGTTGTGCCCGAAAAAGGGCATTTTAAACAACTTTTGGCTAACATCAGCGCCATCAGGCATGATGGATGTGCATACGAATGAGCACGAAAGTTTATAAAGTATCTTAAATAAAATTATTGAACAGAAGATGAAGAGGTTTAATTATTCAATACCTATATTTGTTGGTGTAAGCTTTTGGCTTAAAGTTAAAAGTATAACCTTTTTTTGTGTGTTTTTTCTTGATATGGTTTAATGATGGACAACTATAAATATGGTCATGATATTCCAGAATTTAAATATTCGACAAGGTATTTTTTTGTCCAACAATTTCTTTAATGAATTTCTTAAAATTCTCACTTCAAATACAGGAAGGGAATAATTCTAAATTGAGATGGTATATAATAAAAATTAGCTAAGGTGATCTTCCCAACTGATTCAACAGATTCATTTAGCCAAATACATCCTTGCTGAGGTGAGCCATAAGCTTGAAATCAATTGGTCTGGGGATAAGAATATTCCAGATAGAGATTTTTAAATGTTTTCTCTTACCACACTTATTAATAAGAGTTTGTTTGAGCTATTGGTACGCCCTCTATATCACATTTTTGTAAATACAAGCTTTTTATAAAGCAATATCATGCTATATATGACTTGCTTTATTGATTATTAGATTAATATACCAATATGATCTGATGTACAAAAAGTCACATAAATTGACAATAAAAAAAATCAATATAGGAAATATTATGTTACAAACGTTTTTAATAGATGTGTTTTATCAATTCTTACTTACGGATCTCAGACTAGAACATCATTCAATAGAGTATAGAGTGATATTTGGGGAGAATAATAACTGACTGCTAGCAAAATACATGGTCAGAGAACAAATAGATGTCACTGTTATCATTGAAAGGGGAAGAGACTGAAATGGAGATAGGCTTGGACATAATGGTAGAAGAAATGATGATAGATATCACTGAAGTTTGTAAAAGTCCTAGAAGGTGTGTAAATGTGAAGTAAATAGCTGAAATGAGGAAATTTGTTTGTGGGGTGTGAAGACAAACTATGGATCAAAGAAATGGTTTTAAAACTGGGGAGATTATCATCCTACAAGTTGATTGATAATGTTTGAAAATGATGGTGATAGTGCAGCTATATATATATGTTGAATTAAATATTTTCATGGATTTTTATAATAATGAGTAGAAATAAGGAGATTATATCCATGTCAACAGATAACTTTTGCCTTTTGATGTTGCCAGAAAATGGCCAATTACTTCTAATTGATAATTCGCCTGTTTTTTCCACTAACCTATAATAGATCTTTTGTTAGGGTTTTTATTGAAGTAAAAGGATATCTCTTTTACTTCAAACCCAAGTTGTAATATGGATTTAAACCCAGAAAGCTATTTTATAAGTGTGAGAATGTAAAAGAATAATTTTTTTGACATTATGCAAATAGTATTTTTAACTTCTTCAGACAGTTGTATATGTTGAAATAAATATTTTCATGGATTGTTATTATAATAAAGAGTATAAATAAGGAGATTATATTTATGTAAACAGAAATAACTTTTGCCTTTTGATATATCTGTTACTACTAATTGGCAATCCCTTAGAGGCTAAACAAGTTTTCTCGATTAACTTATATATATATAATTTAAATTATTAAATGTATTGATCTCCATCCAATAAAAACTGATAGTGTAATTATAGATTTAATTGTATCATAAAATAATGTAGTATTATTGAGAATCATAGTACAAACATGAATATTTTTACTGAGTTTAAATGAGTCTTATGTGAGAAGCAGTTGGATTTAGGATAAGAAATATAATTGGTCTTGTCAAAACTGTGATTGAGATGGGGTAGCAAAAAGAAAAAATTAATATTTCTTTTATTAATGGAACTTGAAAAAATGTTTGATTGATGAAATGTGATCATTTTGTTAGGCATTTGTTAATAAAAGATATATCCAGCTAAAAAAAAAAAAAAAGAATTTGTGAGATTAAGAAAAATAAAGAAGAATTTGAGTTGGATATTTATTTTATTTATCCATAGCAGGAATTTATTAAACCTTTATTTTATATTAAGAATCAATAAATTGGATTTGATTTGTTAGAAATATAAGTTTATAATGAAAAACAGCTTAAATCATATTTGAACTTTGCAAATATAGAAAAAATAATAATAATGTAAAATATGTAATGAGAAAAATAACATTTTTTATTGGATGATTATCACAATGCTGTATTATTTTAAAGTTATCATAAAACTATAGTATTCTGCTCTAAATTAAGTTCTGTATTACAATGTTTGACAGAGCTTTATCGATCGGTGTTTTGTTGGTGCTGTATATTTCTTGTATTTATAAAAATTAAATTTATTCATAAAAAATGTAAATATAATCATTAAAATATTTTTAAATAAATATTTAACTAAACTATGAAAAATACATGTTTTTTTTTTATTCATTGCTAACAACAATAAGAATTTGCAAGTAGTCTCATAATGGCTCTGAAGCCCGAGATCAAAAAGTCTAGTAATCAGTGACATTGTTGGCCTAATTGTTTTACGTTCTCTATATAATATTACTATCTTCAGATCTTTTTAAACTAATAAATCAATATTTGCTTTAATTTCAATTTCTATTACTAAATGAATGTTTCACTCGCAAAATAGCGCTACAGATCGATGCAAGAGGTTGAAAAAAGCCGTTGATTCAGCAGTGCCATCAAATATCCTATAATATCATTAAACCGATAATTATTTGGTTAATGGATGTTCAAAAAGCATTTGATAGTTGAAATGGGATCATTCTATTGGATATTTCTTAAGGAAAGATCTGCATGGCTAAAAAAAACAAAACAACGATTTGTGAAATAGGACAATAAAGAATTGTCATTTAATATTTATTTAGAAGAAATGATAATTGCATGTTTACAATATTTCTATATTTCAAATAGTTGGTTAGAAAGAATGAGATAAATATTTTAGGTTTTTGGGCAATATTATTGTTATGATTAATCAGTGACGATGACCATAGGCAAAGTTAGCAAAAACAATTTGATGGAAATAAATCAAAGCTTTCAAATGATAAAACAATGATTCATTAAAAAGAGATTAGATTAGCATTTTCATATATTTAGGACAGAGATGACTATTCTCATTGCTGTTTGTCACATATGGTAAATTAACTAAAAAGTGGAACATATTTAAAGACTCTGGTAAATCTGCAAACCATTTACTACATTGATTTCCAGTAAAGTATGTTACCTTAGTATTACTCCCACCAGTGCAATACATAAGTCAAATAACAGTGTGATCACACATAAGATATTTATTTTACATGCAAAAATAATAATCGTATGAATGTTTCTTTCCATATACTTATACAGGTAAATCGATAAGTTGTTTCTATGATATGATTTTTCCTATGATTATGCGATAACAGTTTTTTTTTACTTACTAAATACATATTTTTGTATTTATTTTATAGCAATAACTAAATTCTCTTATTCTTCTCTTTCACTTTCTTTGCATATGTTCTTATATTTATATATATATATATATATTGCTTATAATACTTCTTTCATATACACTTCAATGCAAACAAATTTTCTTAAAAACTTCTTTATTTTCCTTACAGTTTCGACTGTCCAGCAGTCATCATCAGAGAACCTTTATGCTTCTTCTCTGCTTTATTAAAGTGACAGGGTTTTTTTTTTTTTTAAATTTTCTATGTCTAGAAAATTTGAAAAAAACAAATGTCGCTTTAATAAAGCACAGAGAAGAAGCATAGAGGTACTCTGATGAAGACTGCTGGATGGTCGAAACTGTAAGGAAAATAAAGAAGTTTTTAAGAAAATTGTTTTGCATTGAAGTGTATATGAAAGAAGTGTTATAAGCAATATATATAGCAATAACTAAACATCATTAATTGTAAATTGCTGTTATTTTTTGAATTATCAAATTAATTTTATAATTTTTGTTTCATGGGGTTAAATTCCAGCACTCATTCACCATTCTTGTGTTAGACCAACAACTCCAAGACATCGTCTTTGGTTTTAGAAAACCAGCGAGTTAGGGAAGAATAAATTAAAATGGAAATTTCATGTTTTAAATAATTAAATGTGATTACCTAAAGTTATAGTTAAGAAAGAGATACGTAGAATTTTTTGGATTATTAAAGCAAGGATATTCAGTTGGTGGCTTTTGGCAGGCAACTTACATAGTACTATTAATTTTAACCACATTTAAATGGCTTGTACAGCTGATGAAATATGTAATGTTTTTGAATATAAATACTTTGCAAACCTGTAATATCCAAATATGTTACCAGTATAAATTGCAAGCAGATGCTAAAAGAAGCATTTTAAAATAAATTAGCAAGTAAATATCCTTTTGTATATATTGTTGCCTGTCCTTTACTTGTAATCCAATTAAATACTATTTTGACTAATCTTTTATTGTTTGTAAATTGCAATCTATTGAACATTTTTATTTTGCTTTTTGCATCTCTCATATAAAACTTGACCTTCCCATTTTTCCTTGAATTGCCTCCTTTGCCATCCACACATCTGCATCTAATGCATGCCTTCCTTTGGACTTTTTCTAAGTAATCTAAACACTTTTACTAACACATAACACATCGTTACCATAAATTAACTTTGCTACTGCCACTCCTTTATATACAATTCTTGCTACATCATATTTATTATATGAGAACACTGTTAATTTCTTTATCAGTCCCTTCCTTTTCTTTGCTTCATTTATCTTTTTTTTTCTCATTCATCCAAGCAATTTCTCAGATTCCTTAAGACAATTCCCAAATAGTTATACCTATTTACCACATTTAATTTTATATCCCCAATAGAAATTCTTTTTCTTCTTGTTCTCCAACATTTATCATCATTATTTTTTATTTTTCTTTATTAAATTTAGTCTCCATTTCTTTACTCACACTTCACTTGTGCATGTCTTCAGCATAATTTCTATATATTCCCTACTTTCTATGCACAAGAAGATTATCAACAGCAAATAAAAGATGTGATAATATATACACTCTCTTGCCATCTATTAATGGTATTTATATCCCTCTTCCAAGTCTTTCGATTGCTTTCTCCATTTCTCTAAAATATAACAAAAACAAAATAGGCAACCTAGGGCATTCTTGCCTTTATCCCATCCCATTTTTAACTCTAATTGATTCTATGTTTCCTAATTGATACATATAGTAATTATTTTTTATACAATCTTTTAATAGAATCCGCTAAAGCTCCATTCATTCCTTTAAATAATAGCCTTACCCTTGTATTATTCCATCTATCTGGAAATTCTATCTTTTGTGACATCGTATTAAAACATGATAAATTTAATTTTGCCTTATTTCACAAATTTAGCACCATCTCTGCTGTCCATCCTTCTAAACCTCTTGCCTTTTCACTTTCAATTTCTTCCCTGACTCATTTCAATTCATTTTCTGTAAAACTAATATTCCCATTACTATGAGCTTTTATGTTTATTGTCATTCTTTCCTTCACATCTAACATCTTTGCTACACTTTTTTCTTATCATTTTATAATACTATTTCTCGCTCCCCTACATTCCTTCTTTTAATATATATTCCAAAATGTTTTACTCCCATCTCTTAGCCAACTTCTTTTTTTAAAAATAGTTTTTCCATTTAATATTAACATCTTTTTTATTTAATTTGTTTTTAAGAAGTGATGCACTATGACCTCCTTTCTTGGAGTCAGGAATCTCTCAGCTCCTATGCCCTGAGAAACCTGTATAATGAGCTATTGCCTTGGTATTCCACTTGCATTCAGATTGAGAGTTTAAATTATGTACTAATGGGGTCTGAACTCATTACACTGCCACAATCGTATTTATATCTTGCGAAATATTTGATTAAATTAAAATTAAATTGTGAGAAATTGGGGTCTGAACTTATTTTATTATAGCAGTTGTATTTATAATATTGTTAAATATTAATTAAATTAAGTTATGAGCAAATGAGGTTTGAACTCATCTCGCAGCAATTACATTTATAATATTTTGTTAAATACTGAGTAAATTAATTTAAATTATATATATATATGTCAAAGCTTTGACCAGGAAGCGAATCCGGGCCAATTGCTTGGAAGGCAGCTATGCTAACCGCTAGGCCACCAACACTTGACAAATTAATTTAAATTTTGAGCAATTGAGGTCTGAATTTATACTGTAGTAGCCATATTTATTATATATTAATGGAGTGAATTTAAATTAGACATTAATATTGTAGGGGAAGAAGGAGGGAATAATTATACTTTTTTTTTTGTTAATAAAACTAGAATATGAAACTGTTCACGTGTGTATGTGAGGTATTTCCGTATAATAAATAAAACATATACTATTGTGATATTATTTACTCAAGTTGTAATCATTTTACCCCTAATTCATGTTGAGTGAGAGCTAAAAAATGTATCTTTTTTAGTAAAGTAATGTAGAGTATTAAGCTAAACAATAATAATAATATATGCAAGATTTATTATTCAGGAATTCATACGAGAATCAGCACCAGAAACAACGGAGGTCAGTCACAATCCATGGACCTTGAACTACAGAATCCATTAGTTTACCAATGCATTAAGCCGTGCAGGATAGCTAAATAGTGAGATGCGAGAGTAAACTGATTTAATCCTGAAAGGCAAATAATGTCTTCCTACCATCGATAATTGTTGAGAGTTTTTTTTGCTTAGTTGTAGCACCCTTTTGCCCAGTATTCCACACACCTAAGTGGAGAATCAGTAGTCATGCATAAATGATTTGAATTAGCAGCATTATATATTTGAAGACTTCGTTAATTTATTTATTTTATTTTTTTGAAAGAATTTTCTTGTTACTGTTTTACAAATAACATCCAATTCGCTCCCCTTTTTTTTCTAATCTGTTTTTTAAATACGTATGTGTGTGTTGAAATGACATTCATTTAAAAACTCTGGAGTTGTCTATCATTTGAATGAATATGGATGAACGTTGGTGAAACCAAGTCTGCCTTCCTGGCAGTTTTTCTCTGGCGACAAGAATTGTTTCATATATATATTTCTTAACTTTTAAATTATCATTTAAAATCAAAAAGAAGTCATCTATCAGTGATTAATCTGAAATATTTCTCTTTAAATTAATAAAAAAAAAAACAAGGTCATTGTGTATTTTTGTTGACATTTTGTTTGTATACATAAATATTTAGACATAGATGCCTTTTTTTCCCACCCACCCCCCTCATCTCCTCATTTTAGCTAGGTAAAATCATTCTGATAAATAAAAAAGTAATCAAAAACTTTTTCCAAGTTTTAAGAATTATTTATATATAAAATATGTCTGCAAATGGATTGCTTCTGTTTATTTTATTTTAAATTTTATTAACTTTTTGCCTTCCAGATGGACCACATTGCCTTTTTAATATTCGGTTGAAGCTGAAATTTTCACAATAACAGTAGATTACATAAAAATAAAACATATATTCCTGAATGCTAAAATAATAATACTGATGTTTTACTTTGTTATTGTTGTTATTTAGCTTCTGTTATAGAACACTAGGTGGTGTATTATCTGCAATAATTGGATAAGAATTTATAAAAGAGTAGTTAGGAAAGAAGAAGTTGTTATAATTGGGTTTTTGAATATGCAAGGTGGTAGGAGACGAGAAAAGTGGATGGAATAAATAAAACAATTGAAAATGAAGAGCTTGAAGTATTAGCAGTAGTGGAAACACATCTAAGAGGAGAAGAAGAACCTATTTTGGAATAGTTGGTATGGCAGGGTATAAATAGAAAAGAAAAAAAAGGGGTGGTGGTATAGGTGTTATATCAAAAAAGTATTTAAATATTGTTAAATGTCAAGAACATTTGTGGTTTGAAATAAAGTTGGGTAGACAAGAATGGATGGTGGCTATAGTTTATATAGCCACTAGAGATAGTCAAATTATAATGGAATGGAATAGTAACATATACAAATATCTAGTTAAGGATATACAAAGTTTTAAAGAAAAGGGGAAGAGAATAATGGTTATAGGGGATATGAATGGACATATTGAAGAAATTGATGATGTTGATAATAAAAATGGACAGCTTTTGAAGAAATTTTGTAAGAAAGTGAATTTGAGTATTGGAAATTTATTAAATATTTATGAGGGTCAATACACATGGTCTAGAAATAATATATTTCATACAATACATTATGTATTGGTAGAGAAAGAGGGAATAAATAAAATACAAAAAACAAAGGTGTTTGATAATGAAGAAAAAGTAATTTCATTGTAATTGAAATAGTTAGTAATGTAATGGAGAATAGAAATAAAAGTAGAAATAATAGTCAAAGATGTGGATGGAGAGTGAATGATAAGAATAAGTTGAAAGAGTATAAAATACAAGTTGAAGAAATCATGGAAGAGTGGGTTGAGGATGAGTATAAGGACTGGTGTAATGAAGTAGAAAAAGTGGCAAATAGGGTTTTAGGTGTGAATATTCAGAAGAATAAAAGTAATAAAAAATGAGAATTAGTAAAAGTGTAAAAGAGAGGAAAGAAGCATGTAGAGAATATAAGTGTGCTATTAAGAACAAGGAATGTGAAAAAGATATTAATGCTAAATGAGAAAAGTACTTAGAAAAGAAGTTGGCTAAAATAGATAATTATAGAGAGAGAATGAAATTGAATAGTAAATTGTTGGAGGATATTAATAAAAGTGGAAGAGATGGGAGTAAAAAATATTGGAATTACATTAAAAGGAGAAATGTAGGGCAGAGAGAGATAGTATTACTAGATGATGAGGGAATAGAGTGTAGCTCTGAAGAAGATTTAGAAAGAATCTTAAATAGATATGTAATGAATATAGAAAAGATGTTAGATGTAAATGATAGAGGGATAGAAAACATGAAAGCATATAGTAATGGGAATATTATGTTTTCATAAAATGAACTGAATGAAGTAGAGAAGAAATTGAAAAGTGGAAAGGCAAGAGGTTTAAATGTATGGGCAGCAGAGATGGTAATGAATTTAGGATATAGGGCAAAAGTAAAGTTATTATCCTGTTTTAATAAAATGGCACAGAATAAAGTTTTTCCAAGTAGTTGGAGTAATATAAGAGTAAGATTATTATTTAAAGGAAAGGGTAAGGATCATAGAAAGTTGAATAATTATAGACCAATATCGGTAACATCAGTTTTATATAAAGTTTTCTCGTATATAGGGGCTAGTAGAGTTGTAAAATGGATGGAAGAGAATAATGTAGTGGGGGAAATGCAGGGAGGTTTTAGATTAGATAGGCATATAGGAGATAGTTTATTTGTAGTTACATAACTTATGGATGTGATTCAGGTAAACAGTTATATATGAGTTTTATAGATATAGAGAAGGCATATGATAAAGTAAATAGAAATTATATGAAAATAATTATTATATATATATATATATCAATTAGGGAATATAGAATCAGTTAAAGTTAAAAATGGGCTGGCACTAAGGCAAGGATGCCCTATATCACCTATTTTGTATGTGTTGTATTTGAGTGAAATGGAAAGAGCAATAAAAATATTAGAAAGAAGGGTAGAGATATCGTTGATAGGTAGTAAGGGAGTATATATTTTATCAGGTCTTTTTTTTTGCTGAAGATACATTTTTGTGTGCAGAAAGAAAAGAAGATATGGAAGTTTTGCTGAGAACATTTGCAAGGGTGGGTAAAGAGATGGGGATTAAATTTAGTGAAGAAAAATCAAATATAATGATGGTTAATACTGGGGAAAGAGAAGATGTAGAATTTTTATTGGGAGATATTAAGTTAAGTGTGGTGAATAGATATAGTTATTTGGGAATTATTTTAAGTAATCAGAAAAATTATTTGGATGAATGGGAGGAAAAATTGATAAATGAAGCAAAGAAAAGAAAGGGATTGATAAAGAAATTAACTGTATTTTCATATAATAAATATGATGTAGCTAGAATTATATGGAAAGGAGTTGCAGTAGCAACATTAACATATGGTAATGATGCATTATATGTTAGTAAAGAGGTATTAAATTACTTAGAAAAAGTTTAAAGGGAAGTAAAAAGACATGCATTGGATGCAGAAGTATGGACAGCAAGGGAGGCAATTCAAGGAGAAATGGGATAGTCAAGTTTTCATATGAGAGATGCAAAAAGTAAAATGAAAATGTTTGGTAGATTGCAGTTTATGACTAATAAAAGAATAGCCAAAATAGTATTTAATTGGGTTATGAGTAAAGGGCAGATAACAAAATGGGTGAAAAAGGTAATGTGATATGCAAAAGATTTGGATAAAGAATTTATATCAGTATATTTGTACAAAAGATGGGATGATTGTGTTAAGAGAATTATTGAGTGTTATAGTAGTAAGGAATGGGATAAAAGAGTAGATTTATTAATAAAGAATAGGGAGTTAGAGAGATGGAGAAATAGTATGGAGAGTAAAAAGAGTTTAAATACATATAAAAATAAACAAAATATTAAGTGTGAGTTAATATATGATAATAGTAAGGAAAGTAGTTTATTGTTTAAGGCTCGAACGGGATCTTTAGCTACAAGAGAATATACATGTAAATGGAAAAATGTTGGTGATTTATTTTGTAAATTATGTAATTAAAGGAATAGAAAATATTAGACATTTGTTAGTTGAATATAAATGCTTGAAAACAGAAAGGGTACATATAATGAAGTTATGGAAGGATAAATATGAAAAAAGTGATTATACAGAAAGTGAATTATTGGTTTTTATGCTGGGTTTGGGAAAAGATAAGGGGAATTTAGATATTAAGGCTATAGAGTTGACAAAGATTATGTTGTAGAAATGGGATGGAGCAGAATATGGGAAAATTTAGAGTGGGGAATGGAAAATAAGGTGGCTAACAGGTTTCTCTGGGCATAATTCCTGAGATATTCTTGACTTCATTTAAGGAGAAGCCACAATAAATCACATTGCATCACATAATGTTAAAATAGATGCTTAACATTTGAAAAGGACATGAAATCACGAGCTGAAAAAGATTTTTTATGCATAATTATTTATATAATTGTATATGATTTTTATTATAAAGCTGAGAATATATAATTATTATTCAAAAATAAAACCCAAGAGATCAAATATTTTTAAAGTTTATAATTTTTTAGTAAATTGTTGACTTTTATATGTTAGTTTGCAATAGGAAATTTATTTCTACTTTTTAAATTATTCTACTCAAAATTTTGATTGAAATGACAAAAATTACTCATTGATTATTATTACTAATCTTTGGGGGGGGGGGTTGTATAAAAATCAGAAAATTTTATTTCATTTTTAATCCAAATCCTATATAAAAAATCTATTTCTGATGACTTTTCTGATAAAATAATATTTGATTGTGTATTAACTTGTTTTAAAATATTTATTTAATATAAACATGATATATTATAATTTGGAAACACAAATATATATTATTGGGCAATTTATTCACTCATGCATATATATATTGAATTATATATTTATTATGGATTTTTAGTTTGATCGTGAATGGAAATTAAGAGATTGTATCCATATAAACAGAGATAACTTTAGCGTTTGATGTTGCCAAGAATATATCAATTACTAATTGACAATTCTCCTGAGGGTAAAGAAGTTTTCTTCATTAACCTATAATAGCTCTTCTTAGGGTTTATTGAAATAAAGGGAGGTTCCTCTTTCTCTTCAACTTCAAGATCTTATAAGCACTTTTATTTTTTTTCCAAAACATTTTCTGTTAGTAGAATAATTTATTCAGTTGACTCCAAATTTATTTATAATTAAAGCAAATCAATATAATAAAGAAAAATAGATTTTCATTGCTTGCAAAATTAATATTTGAAATACTATATCAATATATTCATTTAGTAGCCAATTCAATTACTAAAATAGATCTTTCATGCATATACAGTGTATATATATATTGTAGATATATGACTTATTTCACACATATATAGATTCTTCAATTAAAAAAAAAATTTCTTTTATATATATAGATTTATGTGTGTATTTATTAATATATAATTTATAAATAGTTAATAAATAAGCAGTTGTAAAGAGAGAAGGTAATGAGAAACAATATTTAATATAGGGATTTATTATATTTTATTAAATAATGTGTTGAAATTATTTACCTATATTCTTGTTAAATAAAGCAGATCAGAAAGAAAGTGTAAAATAAAGCGATCAAGATTAGTAGATTAGGATATGAAAATGTACACGTGTGAGTATGAATATTTTAAACATCAAACATTTTTTTACACAAATCTTTTAATGACTAAGATGGCAGGCTTTGTTGTTTTTGTATTATCTAGATTTTAGATATCTAGAGAGGGAAGTGATTCTTGGATGGAATAAAAATAAAAAATAAAAAAAAACAATTAATCCTAAGTTTTTATTAATTGCAACAGACTGTCAAACTTGTGAAGCTTTGACCTTTATCTCAAGATAAGATTTCCAGGTGGTCCTTTTTTTTGATCAAAGATTCGCAATATAAATAAATGAAACAATATTTAGTGATCAGTTTTTTTTTAATGTTATTAAGGAAGATATGTAGATTGTCAGTTTTTTTTTTCAATATTTTTTTTGGAGAGGAGAAGCAGTTCAATTTTTGCTTTAGAAATGAGTGAAACAATATTTACGGAGTGGAAATCAGTTAATAATATTAACGAAATATGCAATTGTTTTAAACTGAAAGGAAATGAACAGTATTTATCTTTTAAGAGTATGAGTTATTGATTTTTTTTTTCTCTCTCTAAAAAAGAAAAATCTAAAAGAAGAAAAATGACTATTGTTTTAAAGTCAGTATAGACGAAGATGTGCATATATATAGGTAATTCCCAGCAGTATTAAGGAAAGGAAAAAAAATGAATTTCTTGGAAGAAGTTATTGACAATTCTATCAAATGATATTAATATATTTTGCTGTATATAATAGAATGAATTTGCATTGCTAAAACCATTGTTTCTGCTTCCTGGAATCTGACAGAATGGGTTAAATCACTAATCTACTATGGACTCATATACCAGTCCATAGTAACCAAAAGAATGGACAAATTTAAAACCAGCCACAAACATAATCTAATCATCATCTTGGACAAGAGAAGAAGAAAGGAAAGATGAATAAAAGCCATATATATAGCCAAGTTTGATGAAGCTATGAATAAAATTTTTGTTAAAGTTTTTCTCAGTCATCTAAAGTGTCTACAATGATTTTTTTTTAAAATGGAAGAGACAAGCAAATCCACCAGTTCATACTTATCTAAAAGTATTTGTAATAACTTTTTGAAATGGTAGAAGCAGGCCAGTCAACGAATTCAGCATTATCAAAAGTATCAACAATAAATAATGTTAAAATTGTGGAAACCAGCAAGTCAATTAATTTATGTTTATTAGAAGGTATCTACCAGAACTGTTTTTTTTAAATGGAACAAATCAACTTATTGAAGCTATATGTGAGACAAGCAGTCTGAAAATTCAAACTTGAGACATTTATAAGAAGTGAAAATAATCGGTTAACTATGAACTTTCATTAACAGATCTTTTATTATTACTTATTAAAAGTAAATCTTAATTTATTGGTCAAGGCATTTTTTTTCTTTTGATACAGAAACATTAAAGGCTTGTTTATCGATAGTAATTCTCAATATTACATAACATAACACAAACACAGTTTAAATCTTTAAACTTAAATTTTCATTTTTTTTTATTATTATTATATATTGTAATATTGAAATGGTTTTTTTTATTCTTCATTTGTTATAATAATGAGCAACCTATAAATATATGCATTTATGTTTTTTTTTATTTATCTTGTTGCATATTAAAATTGATATAATGTATTTTATTTTCTTTTGCTCAAGGTTGCAAGAATATTTATATATATATGATTTTTGTATTAATCTCTAATATAAGGGAACACATTTTAAAAATATATATTGACATATCACAGGGTGTGTGTGCATGTGTAACTGCTTATACAAACACGTCAAAAGAATAGGTTATGCCTGATTAGTTTAAATGGGGTAAATTTAAAAGCAGGGCATCACATTTGAATGGAAGTGAAATAAATGACACAAGTTACATATAAATAATATAAAAAAATGAAATTTATTTTTATGATATGTAATAAATAAGGAAAGTCTTAAGTCAGCATTTATAGAATTTTTTTTTTCTAATATTAGTTTAAGCCAGCTTATTTTAAAATATCCAAAATGACAAACTTGTATATTAAATTTATTTGGTTATGCTTATATAAATTTTTGTATTGGTTCTATATTTAATTAATGTAATAATAAGTCATTTATCTAATTAGTAAATTTGATTTAAAAAGTGTAAAGAAAGAAGAGTAGCATTAATAAATATGGTTATATATATCTTGATTGGTTTCCGAGTTGTTATTGAAAATATTGTTGTATTTTTCTTGTCTTGATTCTATTGTTTTAAATAATCATCATCATCGCTCGCAGATATTAAGAATCATCAGCACTAGCAAATATTAAGCAAGCGCTGCAAAATGTTAAATAAGCTAAAATGCTGATTTACATTTAAGTATTTAAGGATTATGCTTGATAATAGCCAAGTTTTAATAATTATACGTTAATAATAGAAAACTAAAATTATGTTGTGTCCATGAGTTTTGAACATCTTCATCAAAGACGGATATCATATTATTGATTAAAACATCGTTTAAACATGGTACTGTACATGAGTTATGATCACCATCATCAATAAATAAATTATAATCATTAAATCTAATGTTTAACATAGTTAATATATTTACTAAATAGGGGTATATAGAAAGTTGAATATCACGTGGAGAGAGGCGTGATGATCAGTCATCATCACTGGTATTATTAAATCCTAGTTTTAACTATAAAAGTATTTTAGTAAATAAACATAAACATATAAATGCTAGTGAATGTAATAATTAAATCCCAGTTTGACATGGGATGATTTTAAAAAAAAAAAGTGCCTATGAGTTTATAAAGATAAATTTATTGTTGTGAGTTTATTAATAAGCTTTGGCTGGTATCATCATCATCCCTATTATTATTATCATCATTATCATCATCTTTATATTATGATAAATAATTAAGTTAAGTAACTAGTTAAATGGCCATCCATATCAGTAATGGTCTTCACAATGCTTGTTTGGAAGCCATTAATAAGAGTATAATTATCTGTTCATCAATATACATAAATGAGCTAGTAATATCTATAAGAGTCTTTGATATATATAAAAAAAGATTTGGTGATATGGGGATCTTATGATTTTATTGACATGAGTAAAATATAAGAATGTCATTTTTTTTGTTCATTAGTCATCCAAGTCATGTGTAATAAAAATATACCGAATGAGTTTGAACTCAGTACACTCTAAACAGATATTTATCTAGATTTAAAACAATCTAGTGGTGCTCATGGGAAAACACATGTACTTAGCTAAACTGAATAAAGAGTGATTTAATCCCTTTCCAACTTAGTGATATTAAGTTTATATGATAATTTTATATGTTATTATAAATATCACCAGTGTGTGTGTGTGTGACCATGAATGGTTGTATATATATGGAAAGAGGAATGAGAAGGATTCTCAGTTAAAAGAACCTATTATTGGAGTTAAGCATAAGGCACTCCAGGGATCTCACAGTGGGTAATTTTATTCAGTTGCTATATTTAATATTTGTTTATTTGATGACAATGGCCAGTATGTTTTATTGTTCAAATGACTTCCCCAATATCTAAATATTTTAAATCTTTAATGATGATAGTTTTAATTTTCATTGTTATTATTTTAAGTATTGAGAAATGAGATAATTTATTTATTTCATTATTAACGTGACAGAATTAATGTTTAGGATAGTTGCAAATGGGCTATAATGTTATATTTAATTAATTATAAATGGACACCCAAATAGAGCATGGTATGCATATGTTCTTATTTACATGCTAGCATCATCCTTATTTAATTATAAATTGTATGTTAACTAACACAGTAAATTCATTTCTCATTTAATTTTACTCGGTTACAAATGATGAACCGCTGGAGCATATCATATATCCTGTTTAGTGTTTAGTTATTGAATTATAGCAACTATCATTTTATCACTCATCTATATATTAAACGGTTACAAAATAGCAGCCTTTTCCTCATTACATTATTTTGTATGCTGTTATAAATTTTTCTTACTGTTCAAATGACAGATTATAAATATATCTTAATAATTAATAAATTTCTATTATTTTATATTGTCTGTTACAAATGGTTTTTCTTTCTATATTTTTATTAACCATTACAATATATATGATCAGCAGTGATTCTTTTTATTTGTATCTCTCATGCATATAGGAGTTAGCATATATGAGTAAAATATAGGACTGGAGTCTTAAAATCAGTGGGCTGGCAGAAAAGCACTTAAGCCCCAAAATATGCTGGCTTTTCATTGTCAAATCTGGAATAGATAGTTACAATAATGCTGTCCATTGTCAATTTACTTCAGCTTTAATAAATTGATGGACTTTAGTCAGGCAGCTCTAGTAACATAATATTGTCTATGAACCACAGAAAAGCTATCCCTTTCGTGGGAGTTCAAACTTGATGAGTATGAAATTGAAAGCTGCTTTTCTGCATTTTTTTCAATCTAATCATATATAATAATCAGTTTAATCTGGACCCACTATTTATAGACATACAAAAGAATCTAAAAACTGGATTATTAAGTAATGATTGTATTTATAAAGCACATACTCGTTAAGTAAAGTAATATTTATTAACACTATAACCTTAAGAATATGTACCTGAAAAAACGACAGTAGGGACCTCTGCAAATTTTTAACATAAGTTTTTTTCTTTGATTAATAAACAAAAACAGATACGTGTAACCTCCATATAACATGACTGATAGATTCTTTTAAAATGCTATGTTATGCATATTCATGTTATAGAAAACGAAAAACTAGTTCGAAAAACCAGGTTAGGTTTCAAAAGTTTAAAAAAATTGCCATTTTATAATTAATAGAAATATGTTTATTAAAATAGTAATTGATCAAAAGTATTAACATTACAATTACATAATGTTTTCTTCATCATTACTACTAATTATTAGTCAATGAGCGTTTGCATGCATGTTTGAATGACAAATATTGACAAAGATGGTGTATACTCTTAAAAATTTTTATGTCCCATGTAGTACAGGAATTTCCCTAATTGTCAAAATTTGTTGTATGAATGCTGTGTTGTAGGGGAAGTTTCTCCAATTCTTGAACCATGTTGGAGTGAACATTGTTGTAGGAATGCAGTATTATGGAGGGTACCTGTAATAATTTAATTGCTAATAAACACTTAGTTTTTTAAAATTCTCTTTTTTTCTTGGGTGCATTGAAATATTTTATGTTTTTGTCAAAAATCAAGTCAAATAAATTTAATAATATATATTCATTAAATAGTCTGCTTTTTCTTATGTTTGAATTTTAAATAACCTACAACACTTTTAAATATCAAAATTATTATTTAATCATTTTCCATATACATATTTTAAATAATTATATGTAGTAAACTTTGTCTGCATTCGTTTGTACTTCTCAGTTCAAATTTTATATACATATGCTTATGCACACACTGTTATGTTGAGTGCCTTGAGACCAATTTTGTCTCAAAATATATTAAATTTTTTCAAATGACTTTAAAACAATAAGAAGCTACTTAGTGTTAGTGTAACAAAAATGTTACGCAAAAAAAAAAAAAACAATTTGTTTTCTTTCTTTTTTTCAAAAAATCTCTTAAATTTTCAAGCCATTAAAATTATTAGTTTAAATAAGTGTGGTAGAATTTCCTTGACTATTTAGAAAAATGTTTTTCTTTTACAAATTTTTTTTCACAACCATGGTTTCACCTATTAAGTAGACATTCTCAAGTATAAACTTAAGAAATAATATACATGTAAGTGACTACCTGATATAGATTAATTATTGTAATAACAAATATAAATAATAAATTATTAACATTATGATAAATATTACTAATAATCATTATAAAAAGCAGAAATACTTATAGTAATTTGCTTAACCATTTTCAACTGGAAACCTTCTAAATTGGCAATATATATATATATATATTACAATTTTTGAAAAAATGAAATTTGCATTTAGTCCCTTTAAGTTTTTTACATTTTTTTGCACCATTCTTTAACTAACTAATGATTCTTAGTGTCATTGAAATCCATTAAATCAAAGTATATAATTAAATCAAATCAAATAACGATTATAGATTAATTATTATAATAAAAATAAAGTACTAATTGTGTTAATAAATATTGCTAATAGCCATTATAAAACACATAAGTACTTTCAATTATTTGCAGAACCATTTTTCATTGGAAATCTTTTAAATTTGAACCCAATTTTAAATTTGCCAAATTTAAAAGGTTTTCCATTGTGCAAATAACTGAAAGTAGTTCTGTACTTTAAAATAGTTATTATTAATATTTGTTGTTGTTATTATTATTATTATTATTATTATTATTATTATTATTATTACTATTATATAAACACATATATGGAACTATCCATAATGCAGTAAAAATTCTTATTACTCTTAACATTAATCTTTTCTGAGTATGGACTGCACTCTTTAACTCACTCTCTAAATGCTATTTTTAATGTTATTTTGTTGATTTTCTGGAGAAGAACTACTGAATAATGCTGCCACCATCAGAATTTTTTTACAACTAATAAATCAATAATATTTAAATTTAATGCTACAACGAGATAAGAGCATACTTTCCAAAGTGTTGATTGGTTGTTTCTTGTTCTATCCACAAGAGAGTGCCTGACAATGATTTTGACAGTTTTTTTTTTTATTTTCAAAGTGAAACCATGTTTTAGAACCTTTTTTTATACATTTATTATTTTTTTCACAAAATATTTATGAAATATTAATTATTTTAAAAGAATAATTCAGATTTTAATAGAAATTATTTACTTTTATGCAAAGGCAAATTGACAAAGAAATCAATAACATATAGCTACAATTTATAATTGGATGACAAATATACATTTTATGTTTATCATTATAAATTATTTTCATCAATTATAAAAAAGTTTTTTTTAATTTTCATTTTCTTTAATAATCTAATGAATTATTGACTTGCATTTTAGAAACTAAACTAAAACAAGTATAATTTTAAAAGATATATATATATATATATTATTGTTGATTTTGTAATTGACCAATCAAAAGTCTGGAACTTTTTATTCACTCTGCCAATAGAGATTTTGAACACAGAAAGAGTTAAAGAAAGTTCTCATATGATTGATGGCTTCCGATTTAAAATGTTAATATTGCATCTAAGATAACAATCTTATGAGAACTTCCTTTAATATTAAGTATGATTGGAATTTATATTGCATTATAGGAAATTACATGTATGTGTGCTTTTGTTAATTGTTTTAACTTGAGAAATTCTATTTGCTTTAATTGGTATAACCATGATTGTGAAGAAAATTTTGTGATTTTACTATTTGCTATGTTTAATCTATTTTGACATATTTATATTTTGTTTAATCTATAACCTTCATATAATGTAAGATAATAATTAAATGTGTTTTTATTTTTGGTTTCAAGTTGGGTTAAACAAATACTATATGGCAGGGGTGGTCAAAGATATTGACCACCATCTATCTGTTGACTTCATTGTCTCTGGAAGTCAACTGTGAAGCTAATGTGAACATTGACAAATTATAGCAATTAATTCAGAATTGATTTGAATATAATAAAAATAAAAAAATTAAAAATTATTCTCATTTAAAAATAGTTAAATTTAAAATAATACCTACTGCTAGTGTCAATCTCAAAAATAAACCCAGGATGGAAGACACTGAAAAGAATTAAATTATTTTTGTGTATTGCTAGAGATAAAATTCTTAGAAATATTTAATTACATTTCCCAAAAAGAAATGAAAATAACTTACCCTGGAGAAACAAGGATTTTAATGAACTGATTTTAAAATAAAGAAGTTATGAACTTTTTAAAACACTTTGTATTGTAACGGGGGCGGGGCGGGGCCCCGGCGGGGGGGGCGGGGGGGGGGGGGGCGTCGGGGGTTTTTTGGGGGGGGCCGTTGGGGTGGGGGGTTCTCGGGGGTGTTTTTTGGGGGGGCGCTGGGGGCGTTTTTTTCTTGCCTGGGCCCGCTTTCCTTTCCGGGTCTCTTTTCTCGTCCCCCTTTCCTCCGCTTTTTAAAACTGGTTGTATTGTAATTTAATTATTGTAATTTAACCTTTACCTTCTTCAAAATAGCTATTGGCTGAGTGAATTAAAGTACTAAATTTTAGATTGGTCAATTACAGAATCAGTAGTAAAAATACATTTAATCTTTTAAAATTATACTTGTTTTAGTTTAGATTCTAAAAAGTAAATTAATAATTTGTCAGATTATTAAAATAAAAGTTTTTCCAAAAATAAATTTTTATTTATAATTGATAAAAATAATCTATAGCAGACAACATAAAACATACTTTTCATAACCTATTACAAAATTCAGTCAACGTCATTGACTTTTTTCTCAATTTACTTTCATCTAAAAGTAAATAATTTTTACTAAAATCTGAACTATTCTTCTAAAATAATTATATTTTTACACATATTTTATGAAAATAATAATAAATATGTAAAAAATACTCTAAAACATACATTTTCATTTTGAAAATCAAAACAATGAACTTCAAAATATCAAAATTGTTGACAAGCGCACACTTTTATAAAAAATGTAAAACAACCAATTAGTGCCTTGGAAGGCAGATTTTGTCTCATTGTTACAACTGTAAATTTAAGTATTATTGATTTTTTAGTTGGAAAAAATTATAAAGAAAGCAGTATCATATGGTACATTTTTTTTTAATAAAATGACCATAAAATCTGTAAAATAACATAAAAATTAGTGGTTTGAGAGCGAGTTAAAGCTGTATACAAGTATCCTTATGGAGAACAGTCCACTAATAAATATTTTTTAAAGTGACATGGACAAATTGTATTAGAAGGAACTGAAGTAATTTAATAGTAGTCATATAAAATGTCTTCAATAATTCATATCTTATTGAAAAAATATTCATCAGTTGTATCTTCTAAAAATGTCACCAATATTTCTGAGTACCTAAAAAGCCCTTATAAAATATACCAATTCATGAGTACATTTTATAAAATCCAGGACTTTGAGCTGTTATTTTTTCCCATTCCAGTTCAAAGTCCTGAAAAAACCATAGTTGCTTTCACCAAAAAAGCTACCCTAACATCTAAAAGTTTGCTAATTGGGCATTTATCCAATAAAATACATGGAAATTTTTTTTTATTTTTACTTTTAATAGGGAAGATTTAATTGGGAAAATATTTAGGAAGTTGTGGTTTATCAAGTTTAAACATCTATAAAATAATGTGTGACCTGGAAGTCATGTAATCTAAGGTAAAAAAATTAAGTGGATCATTTTTGTATTGGAGATAGTCTGACCAATACTATTTCTAGATGGTATGATTTCAGTTTGCAAAAGCACATGGAAAAATTCTTTAAAATTATTATTATTTACATATATTTATAATTTATAATAAATTTTTAATAAACATGAGTTTACACATTTATAGTGTGATTTTAAATAGAATTGGCAATAAATGACTAAATATATAACAAGCCTATATTATTAACTAAATAATTACGTAAAAGCAAATTAACATTCATATCTGTGCTGTTTGTTTTGGTGTATAAATCCTCAGAGTTTTAAAAACGAATTTGTTCTTAGAGCTTATTCTTATGTAAGCCAACACTTACAGACCATGCTTAATTCAGAACTTGATTCTATTACGTGCCTAATATGTTAATTAACAACTGAATTGAACAAATGATATCATAGGAGGGAGTAACCATACAGGTTGAAAGGTTAATTCCCTTATACATTATTATAGATATATCAAGTACTAAACAATTTATTAACTAAATAATTTTTTTTTAAAAAGTGGTCTTATTCTACATGTCATAGCATCGTCCAGGAGGTGAACCCACAACCGTCTGCAACCAACTACTTGCTTGCAAGGTGGCTGCGATGACCTCTCAGCTAACAATGCTTGATCAAAGTGGTCTTATTTATGTTGAGGCATTATGCACTAAAAAGGAAAAAGTATGTATTTTCTTGGACCACAATTTCGGTTGTTATATGTAATTTTAACATATCGTACCATTTACACTTTCTTAAATACGTTATCAATCTCTTTATTTATATCAAAATTAACAGTTTCGACTGTCCTGCAGTCATCATCAGAGCTGTGACGATGACTGCAGGACAGTCGAAACTGTTAGTTTCGATATAAATAGTATTGATAAAGTGTTTAAGAAAGTGTAAATGGTATATGTTAAAGTAGAAATCAATACATAGGAAAAGGAAGAAGAAAATTATATATGTAACTTTAATTAAAGGCACAAGAAGTCCATAAATTAATTAAAGTTACATATAACAGCCCAAATAATGCTCCAAAGAAAAAATAATAATTTTTTTATTTTTTAGTGCATTCAGCATTTTTTAAAAAACATTTTTTATATATATTATTTTTTAGTGTTTGGTGTATTTTCTTTCAAGAATACACACATATAAAATTTGATGAAGCTAAATAAAATATATCTAGTATATAAAATCATTTAATATCAAAATATGAGATTTTTGTTTTTAAGAAGGTAACCATTTAAAAAAGTAAGTTTTATATAAACAGTCGAACGGGAAATTCAAAATTTCAGTCTTCAGGTTATTTTTGTTTCTATCTTAATTAATTGTAAATGTCCCTTAAAAATATAGTGCCATCTATTGTGCAGGACTGAAAACTTAACCAATTTGAATGTGGTTTGAATTGTAACTTATACCTATACTGTTATGCTGGACAAATCTCAAATATGGAATTGTAATTTTGCATTATCATTGAAATGAAACACATTGGTAGAAGTAAGATTTTTGTTTTTATTAAGGCAGTTGTTTAAAAAAAGCAAGTTTTACATAAACAATTCAAAGTGAAAGTAAGATTTCATACATTTCTTTTTTATTTTATTTTTAAATAATTTAAATGCCTCTTAAATATCTTTCTTAAATTAAACGAATGCATTGCCTTAAAAAAGATTGTGTTGTCTAATTGTGCAAAAGTAAAAACGTACGGAACTGACTTTAATGCAATTTGAAATGTTGCCTACAAACACCGTTAAAGTGGACAATCCCGAAATATTGCATTTGTGACAAGTTCAGGCAAAAAAAAACCACACATATTGATTAATTACTCGGAAGTTCATAAGAAGTTTGAGTGGCAGAATCAATCTTGGGACCCCCTGATCTTGAGTTAGATGCTTTGCATTGCACCAAATTGTACAGAGTGGTTCAGGTATTAATATTATATCTGTGCGAAATATTATGGTAACTCGTTTTACCTTATCAAGAAGTGATTGGTAAAAATAATTGCAAATACTTTAACCATCGACTCTTTGGAGTAAAAATGGGAGTGGGGGGAGGGATTAAAGATTTTTTTGTTGCAATTGGATTACTTCTTTGAATTACTACTCATTATTATTCACTTTCATTTATTATTTAATTGTTTATGTGATTTAATTTAAGTAATTATCAATTATGTATACTTTTAAATTATTGAAAGTAGGTCTCATTAAGTTTTTGGTAATAAAAGAATATCAGATCAAACTGTTTAGATTATTATTCCGCTATTGTCATTTTCAACCAATATCAGTCCAGGGCAGGATAATCTCTTCAAGTTTAATCCTCTTTTCTTGATCCCTTGCCTGTCTTCTAACAAAACGTACCAATAAACTTTCTTATTTCATCCACTCATCTCGCATAAGTCTCTTTCTGAGTCTTTTACAATCTGTTGGGATCCAGTTTAAAGCTTCCATTATCCATCTGTTATCATCTCTTCTAGCAATACATCTAGCCCACCTTCATGTCAGTTTCTTTTTTTTCAATGATGTAAGTAATATGTTTATTTTCTCATCTATGTATTTTGTTTTGGTTACTTCTTGCTATTTCTAACAGCTCTCCATACTTCATTGAGTAGTTTGAAATCTCTGTATTAATCTTCTGCAAGTATTCATGTCTCGGGTCTATATATAAGAACTGATAAAACCCATCTATTAAAAATCCTCATTTTTAAATACATAGACATATTTCCTTTTAGTATTAAGTTATTTTTACCAAAAATACTCCATTCAAATTTAATTCTATGATTAACTTCCCCTATTATGATTCTGTCTGTATTAATAATCTGACCAATGTAATTTGTTGTATCCCTGATTTTTTTTTCTTAGAAAATTCATTGAGCTTTATTTAAGTCTTTTCAGTGTTTATTTTTAGTCCTATGTTTGTTGTTTTTCTGATGTTACAAATATTTGTTTTATTCAGCTAAATACTTTCAATACTAAACTTATTATAGTCATAACATTATATAATTAAAGTTTGTTAAACTCTCATTCTAAAAATTTTTTTGTATATTATTAATCAAATTAGTTAATTTACATTCTAAAGAAAAACAAAGGAGTTGTACTACATCATAAATGACCCACACGCCATTAATAGAAAAGACACGTGTTTCTCTATTTCAAAGAAGTGGTCGAGTTATTTGATCTTTTGATAATAAAATTGCTTTGCATATGAAGACTAATTTGCATATATTAGCCAACGTCAACAATACTACAATGTTTCTAATTTTTCGGCTATGAATATGAAATTAAAAGACCTCGAAAGTGCTAAGCCTGATATTTAACTATGATTTTTTTAACTTCACCAATGAGCGTTTGAAGCACAGCTTAATTGCTATTCTAATAAACGTAAAGAAAGTTATAGGTATCATTTTTGGGAAAGAGAGATGCTAGTTTCTTTTTTATTTATGGCATGCATGTCTTTGACTATAGACTGCTCCTCCTTCACCTTTCTCTTTCTGTCATCTCTCTCAGAGCAAATGGTTTTAGTCTAGAGAGATTAAAGTTGTGGTCTGACTGTAGCTTGTGATCCAAAAATATTGATGAGTGTTCACTATCTTTCTTAGCCTAATTGTGTAGACAGTTGTGCTGGGCCATTGCTGTGGATAGGTTAGCTCTTATTTCTCCATAGTAAGCCTTTAAGGAATTGGAAATGTACATCCAATTTTGTACACTATTTGGTTTGCAGCTTCTCTAGTTATTTTGCCTTTGGAGTTGTTTAACAATATATTTAATAACAATTGCAACATTTTTGTCATATCGAGAAAATTGATAGATGTGTTGATATACTAATTAAATCCATATTTAACACTATCCATATTCTCAGATTAGGTTCTGACATGGTTTTTTGTCAGTAAGGAGTTTGTATGTGGAGTCATTACTGGCACGATACTAGGCCTGAAATTCTAGAAAAGAACTTAACATTTTGAATCCAAACCATAAGCCTGAAATTAGTCTGGGAATATGAGAATAATATTGGAATCTGATTGAATAAGCATTACCATCTAACATCTATTAGTTGCTCAAATTTATAGATGACAGTGAAATATAAATAGATTTATATAAGAATAGATGTATTAATAAAAAAAATAAGGAGCTGGAGAGATGCAGAACTAGTATGGAGAGTAAAAAGAGTTTAAATATATATATATAGAAGTAAACGAATATTGGTGTGAGTTAATTTATGATAATAGCCAGGAAAGTAGTTTATTGTTTAAGGCTCAAACAAGATTGTTAGCAAGAAGGGAATATACACACAAATTGAGAAATATGGGGGTGACTTAGTCTGCAAATTATGTAAGGAAGGTATGGAAAATATTAGGCATCTGTTAATTGAATGTAAATGCTTACAAGCAGAAGGGATACAAATAATGAGATTATGGGAAAATAAATATAAACAAAGTGAGTATACAGAAAGTGGGTTCTTGTTTTTTATGCTGGATTTGGAAAAAGATAAGGAGGGAATCTAGACATAAAGGCCATAGAGTGGACAAAGATGTGGTTGTGGAAATGGTATAGAACAGGATAGAGGAGAATATGGGAAAAAGTTAGAATAGGGAATGGAAAGGAAGGTATGGTGGCTAACAGGTTTCTCTGAGCATAGTGGCTGAGAGATTCCTGACTTTGACAAAGAAGCCGTAGTGCATCACATATAAACTGGGGTTATGTGATTTTTTAAAATCCATTACATCATAAATGCAGCTATAAATTGATAGCCCAAGAGCTAAAAGTTTGTGAAAGATAGTGGAACTTATCACTTCTAGTGATTGAATCTCTTATGACATCCCATGCAGCTAATTATTTAATTATTTTACTGGGAAAATATTAAAATGGTATTTGGTGAATAAAAAGTTTTAATAATTGTAAAATTCGTGATTTAATTGTTTAATGGAATACATAGTTTTTAAAATATTTACCAGATTGTTTAATAATGATTGTTTTAATATATAGGGTATATGAGCACAGACTTCCACACAACCCATCACTCTCTACTCCATCTCAAAACACTGACACATCTGAACACATATATGTCGAAAAGATAAGTAATCACCAATATACGCTTTTCATGCTAAACCAGCAATCATCTCTTGGTCCAAATTATCATCTCTACACATATATGCAATAAGTGGTCAGATATATATTAAGATAACCAATTTTCATATTTTTAATGGACAGGCTTCAATCCACTCCACACTCCAACTCTTCAACTGTCCATCCAATTGACAATCTGAAGATGGAATGCTCAATGGCCACCCTGAGACTGAGATTCTCATCACACCCATGTTGAGCTAAAGTTAATATGACCCCTCAGGTACAGGGCATTATACATTTAATACACATTACTCCCTTAACCTTTGATCTTTCACGTATTTCTTATTATATGTTAAGTGGGTTTTGTACTCCGAAGAAAATGTACAATTTATTAAGTAGTTCCTAATTTATTTTAATTTCTAAATCCTTTTTACCTGTGTTAAAGAAAATTTAAATCCTGACAACTTTTTATATGCCAAATGCATTGATTGGGAAGCAAACCGGACCAGTTGCTTGGAAGGCAGCTATGCTAACCACTAGCCACTAATGCTTGACAAATCCCGACAATTTTTACTCATTGTTTTACAAACAAATCTTAATTTTTTGAAAATTAAAAAAGGAAGAAAGATCAGTAATAGAAAAGCAAATATATTATTAGTTCAAACTGATAATGTCAAAGTTAAACATCTTTTTTTTTTCAATATTCTCAAAAATTTCCATAATTATATATGGGCTAACCTTTAATGCACGAAAGACATTCAACTTATTTTTGCATTTCCCAGAATTGAAGTTGGAACATTGATTCTAAAAATATGTCTGTTCAGAATTCTTAACCGCTTCTTAGTTGCTTGTGAAACTAAACTAATAAGTCTAAAATTTCATTATATTCATTCATAACTGAAATCATAAGTAGGTCATTTATTCTCCCATAAATTATGTTGCAAACACAGTCCGTACCAAAACATCCTTCAGAAATTATAATAGGATCTTTTAATTTTTTTTGACTTCATTTTATACAGTATGTTTTTAAAAATATGATCCTTTTGACTGCACTATTTTTGATGTGTACAAGGCTAGACTATAAATTAGGCAGGCAAGCAAATAGATAGATAGATGGATGGATGGATGGATAGTTAGCTAACTTCATATTGTAATTATTTTGGGGATATTTCATGTAATAAAATAGCTGAAGTTTCAGTATAATAACAAATACCTTCCTCAGAGAATCCTCTTTCTCAAATAATACCTTCCTCAGAGAATCCTCTTTCTCAAATAATACCTTCCTCAGAGAATCCTCTTTCTCAAATAATACCTTCCTCAGAGAATCCTCTTTCTCAAATAATACCTTCCTCAGAGAATCCTCTTTCTCAAATAATAGGAATGGGTGTGAGATTTAAAATTGTTATCTTTATCTTTTCCTTTCTCCTCATATTTAAATTATATTGGTTGAGAAGTTTTAAAAATTAGTTTGTCTTCCAATAGCTTCTTCCAAATGTTGTTAATTTTTTTAAATTTACACCTTTCATTCAAACTCTTGTGCCTTTTAAAAATCTCTATAGCTTCTCTTAGCAATCTCTGGTCATATTGTTCAATTTTTACTAGAATATTTGTTTTATTAAAATTGATATCATGATTAGTTAATTTTATATGTGAACAAATAGCTGATGAATTGGATTTTTCTCTGACTGCCAGAATGTGTTCTTCCTTTCTAATATGCATTCTACAATTAGTCTGTCCAATATATGAATGTGAACTGACTCCACATGGAATTTCATATACACCATGACTCTCCAAAGAAATTTTATCTTTAGGAAGTGGAAATATTCATGTGACCAGAGATTGCTAAGAGAAGCTATAGAGATTTTTAAAAGGCCCAAGAGTTTAGATGAAAAGTGTGAATTAAAGAAAATTAACAACATTTGGAAAAAGCTATTGGAAGACAAACTATTTTTTAAAACTTTTCAAGCAATAGAATTTAAATATGAGGAGAAAGAAAAAGATAAAAATAATGATTTTAAATCTCACACATATTCCTATGATTTGAGAAAGCGGACGCTCTGAAGAAGGTACTTGTTATTGTACTGAAACATCAACCATATAGCTATTTTCTACATAGAATATTTGAAAAATAATTATAATATGAAGTTATCATTTATCAATGAAAATATTAGAATTAAGATAGATAGATAGATAGATAGATAGATAGATAGATAGATAGATAGATAGATAGATAGATAGATAGATAGATAGATAGATAGATAGATAGATAGATAGATAGATAGATAGATAGATAGATAGATAGATAGATAGATAGATAGATAGATAGGTAGGTAGGTAGGTAGGTAGGTAGGTAGGTAGGTAGGTAGGTAGGTAGGTAGGTAGGTAGGTAGGTAGGTAGGTAGGTAGGTAGGTAGGTAGGTAGGTAGGTAGGTAGGTAGGTAGGTAGGTAGGTAGGTAGGTAGGTAGGTAGGTAGGTAGGTAGGTAGGTAGGTAGGTAGGTAGGTAGGTAGGTAGGTAGGTAGGTAGGTAGGTAGGTAGGTAGGTAGGTAGGTAGGTAGGTAGGTAGGTAGATAGATAGATAGATAGATAGATAGATAGATAGATAGATAGATAGATAGATAGATAGATGGATGGATGGATAGAGAGAGAGAGACAGATAGACAGACAGACATTTTATTCCCCCAATTTATTAAAAAGTCATTCTTTTAATAACTATATGCTTTCTTTACATTTATCATTTAACTGCTGTAATTTTAATAAACACCTTGCTGTTCATTCCCCCAATTTATTAAAAAGTCATTCTTTTAATAGCTATATGCTTTCTTTACATTTATCATTTAACTGCTGTAATTTTAGTAAACACCTTGCTGTTCACTCCCTTAAGTCACTCTAATTGGATTGGGTTGGATCTCTTCTACTGTATCTGGTCTGCAATTTCACTCTACTCTTCTAGATTTCACTTCATCTACTTCTTCATTAGAGATTTTTTCAGTCAATTTTAATTCTGCTAATTTTCATATTGTTAGACATTATTGCTATGAAAATTAGAATGTAGTTGAATTCTCCTTTCTGCATATAATTATTTCTAGATTTATTCATCATTGCCTTTATTAACCAGTTTTGTACACACATAAATATATCTTTATTAATAAATATGTAAGGCAGTTAATACACACCAGAATTCAAAAGGTTTCTTGTGAGCTATGGTGCAGAGATAGAATAAAGGATTCTGGGGCTCAAGGTCCATAGATTGTGGTCCACTGTCACTTCTGGTGCCTGATGTTCTTATGAACTCCCAAGCAGTAAATCATTGATTAATTATTAATATTTTCTAAATGAAATATCTCAAAATGATTATGGTCTTTTATAAGTGACATATGAAGATTTATTTACCTTTCATAAAACCAGTTTGTCATGTTTCACATATATGTTAGTAATTTTTATTAGTCATTCATTAGATTAGAGATTATCTATTTAATGAAAATGTTATTTTTTTAAGTCGATAATTTCTAGTCTACTGAATGACTAATAAAAATTATTAATATACTTCCATCAAGCGATTTGTGTCAATGTTGTGAGGACAGTAAGTTTGACACTTATTAATTAAACTGTAGTAATTCACTATGTATCTACTGAACAATAATAAAGATATATGTAAGTCATTGTTATCTCTTTTTCACATGTCTTTGGTCATATGTTTATGATTACACCCATCCGATGTCATAAAGTGGGTAGAAACCAGTTCCTACCTTGTACGAAAGTGGTGTAGTGAAAATTACAAATGTTTCTGTATGTCTTTGTTTTTTAAAAGGTGTATATTGTTATGTTTGTGTGTTAGTTTCGTAATTCATCTGTAGTAACACTGGGCTGGTTTGACAAGCTGTTGCCCAACTTATTTTTGTTTAACGTGGTTTAATCTTCATTGGGCTGGTTTTAAATATTCAACTATATATGCTGAACAATTAATTATATTTCTAGTGAAATCAATAGATATTTGCTACGATTTCTAGAAATGAGTTGAAAAGAAGGGAAGTATAAAATATTGTTAAATACTTAGGTTAGTAGGAAATGGAAATAAGGTATGTGTGTACGCATGGTAACAAATTGCTCGAGATCTATTCACGCACACTTACATGACTCTTATAATAATATAATATTAGAAATCAGCATTCTTTAACATAAAGGAATTATTTTTCAAGGTTTTGTTTTGTGAGAATAAATATAATTTTTTCCTTTCACTTGTAATAATTATGATTCATCTTTTAGATTTGAACTGCCTAGCCCTCTTCCCCCACTGCCTTCAGTGTTTTAAAGATATCTGAGCTGGTATTCAACAGTTGTCTTCCATCAGTAGGAGAATTTTTAAAGTACATTAGGACTGATGATTCATGGTCTCAGCTGATAAAGAAAGTGGCCTTTGAGTCTTCCATAGCCTGCTTTATTCATTCAAGCCAATTTTGTGTCTTAAAGGAAAAATCAAAATAAATAAAAAATACTTTTTTAAAAAATATATATATATTTTGATTAGGATCGTTGAGGAGAAATGGTAATGAAAAACATTTACATAATGACATGCAATCTATTGAAAATGGGAAGGGAAAATTCACAAGAGGGATAAATAATGTGTGGAGGAACATTTCAGAGGCTTTTCAGTCTGTGCGTTTTTAAATTGAATTACATTTTGTTATATTACAGAGACGTGAAACAAATTTACAAGTTCTATTGCGCATATGTGTATGGCGTGTACATATTCAAACTTTTATTGCATTCGGCCACTCTCTCTGAGTCTTTCAATTCCCTCACCCACACCTTTCTTATCCGAGGCTCTTTAAGACTTTCTCTGCAAAGTCTGGGACAGAAAGAGTGGTAGCATCTGAAGGTCAGGATCCATGGTTTAGGACCGGGATTTGTCACTGTCGGTGCTGGAAGCTATTATGAATTCCCAAGCAATAACCATTCGACTATTTTTTTTTTTCGATTTCTTTTTTCATTTCACCACTGTATTTTTTAATATAATTCATCAAGTGCTTAGAACATTTATAATTTAGTTTTTTAAAAAAAACAAAATTTCCATAATCGTAATCTCCTCCCCCCTTTTTTTTTTTTTTAAAAAAAATCACTTTATATCTTTTTTTTTATTATTAATACTAATTAGTTATACAGGATACAGTTTTTATTTTATTAAACAAATTCTTCCAATAAGGTTTCATATTATTAGTTATACATCCGGGAATTTTTTTTATCATAACTAACTTCTGTTTCTGCTTAATGTAATTAGTTTTTTGTGTGTGTGTAATTTTTGTTGTTGTTGTTGCTAATCGCAAATACAGTATTGAGATCTGAAAATACGTTTGTACTTTTTTTTTTTTTACTAACATCTACTGAAGAATATTAATCATTTTTATTTATCATTAGATTAGAGATTATCTATTTAAAGAATAATATTTCTGTAGTGTAAATTTCACTACAACACTCGCACGCAATGTAGGGACTGGTTTCTATCCATTTTTAACACCTTGTGGAGGGTGTAACCATAAACGTATTACCAAAGACACGTGAAAAGGCGTATGATCCCCGAGATGCACCTTTCATATTGAATCAACACTCATCAGTTGGCCCAGATTACAATCTGTTAGACATATCTTTATCATTATTTATTATGTATAGATAGACAATTAGTACGGATTAATTGATGTGTCGAACTTACTATCCTCATAACTTTAACACATACCACTTTATGGGTATATTAATAATTTCTATTAGGTATTCATTAGACTAGAGATTATCCATTTAATGAATAGTATTTCTTTAGTGTAATTTTCCCTATACCACTCTGACACAATTGTAGAGGCTGGTTTTTATCCACTTTTTAATATGTTGTACTCGTGTGACAATAATGTCATGACTATTACACCACAGAAATATTATTAAATAGCTAATCTGTTGAATAAGTTCCTTATCTGAATCAGTATCTTCAGGTGCAGCTTCACTATGTGCACCTATCAAATCAGAAGTTCGGGAGCATCTTCCCCCTTTTTCTATGTCCAATATTTTACTATTTTTAGTCTGGGGAACAGTTTCAGGAAACTTCATGAGACAATTATTAGTTACAATGAAGTTTCTGATCTGAACATATGAAAAGCAAAACAGGAACTTTAACACCATTAAATAAATCCACTTTTCTTTTATCATTATATCCTTATATCTATTGTAACTCTGAAGAAATCTGGCCAGTCAAATTGTTTTATAATTTTATCAACGCATAAAGAAGATATATGATGAAAGGAAGAACATAATAACTTTACTTTTATTCATTTCTAGATTGTAATGTGTACAAAATAAAAAAAAATTCTGAAAATCACAGCTTAAGTTGTTGAAATTGACAAGAAAATAAATAAAGAGAATGCTTTATTAATAAAAAGTTTTAGAAGAAAAGCTTTTAAATATCTTCTGAAAGCAAAATCTCAGTGCTCGTGGGTTTTTTTTTAAAGATATTCTGTTTGGTAAAGTTTCTCATCAGCTTCAAATTTCATTTGAATTCACAAAATGGAATCTTTAAAATAACAAAAATTTGGAAAGCTTATATAAGTTACAAAAGGGTTTAGAAGAATTCACATTTGTTTTTGTGATCCATATTTAACTTTTGTTTTTCATCAGAGTAGCTACAAAGATGGGAATAAACTATGGGCTCTGTGAATATAGGTCTAACATTTCACTTTGTAATTCATATTTCAGCATGTACTTTTATGATCAGGACAGTGATTTTTTTCAGGTCTTTTAATTTCCAGTGATAAAACGACTACTAAATCATTACCATCATCAATCATTATCAATCCACTGCAGGATGAAAGTCTCTCCAAGTTCAATCCATCTCCGATCTTTAGCTTCTCTTCTCCACATCACTCTTGCACACTTTCTTATTTCATTCATCCATCTCATGTGGTCTCTTTCTGGGTCTTTTACAATCTCTTGGAATTCAGTTTAAGATTTCAAATGTTCATCTATTATCATCTCTTCTAGAAATATGTCCAACCCAACTCCTAAATACCCATTTATAAATCTGTAATGTAAAGAAATCCTTAATTTGGTTTCCGAGTCATCAAAACAGTTACCAAACTTCACATGAATACGAACATCAAATTATTGCCGACAAATACACTAATCCCTATGCCACAAAGTCTTTCACCAAAGAAGATTGGACATGTGTTTCTAATCAATTTTCTTTTCTTTTTTTTGGTTCAAAAATAAACTAAGTTGTTTTAAATATTTTTATTGTTTGTACTATATTTATAGTAAAAATAATAACTAGTAATAATAAACTCGTTATTAAAAATGATGTATTTTTAAAAATATATTTTCAAGGTTTTAGATTGAATTACATTCACTTATAAATTATTTAAAAGGATTTAAATGTCTTATATCTAACTTCGCTTACTACTAGCCAACTATAACATAATTTGTATTAATAATATTGGGTTCCACAAATATATTGTGAGTTATTTCATAGTTGGTGAGACTTAATAGATTTTCTTTTAAATGCTGACTTAAACTTAGTGGTGTGAATAGATTAGGATATATATGAAATGTATTCACAAATAGTGAAAAATAAATCGTGTGTGAGATGACTGAATTTTTTTGGCAATTTATGGTCAAACACCAGATGTTTTAATCTTGCCTATTGTTTTGCTGAATATAGGCTTTACAAGATTAAGTTCTCTGCACTGAAGATGAGTAGTTAACCAGGCAATGAAAAGTACAACTCCAAATAATACTGAATTCTCATTAGTAATGTGCTGTTGCTTGCCATCCTCATCATTTTGTCAATCATCTCACTTTTAGAGCCTAATCATAAACTTTAATGATCCTGATGTCATTAAGATGTATGTAATTTATGAATATATAAATAAAATGTAGTAATAATTATAACAATTTCCTTCTTCTGATATTAATTGTTAAATTCCTGAAAAAATTCATACTTTATTTAAATTTTTTAAATACATTTAACTATTAGTAATAGCACACAGGTTAGTATATTACATTGCAGTTTGAGAGGTATTATTCTCTTCTCTTGTTCAGGTGTTGTTTTGGCCTGACTTAACATGGGGATCATACCTAGTCCTGTAGATTCTTGAATATTGAATTTAAGGTGGCATTCTAAGGAATGTCATAATGCTGTGAAAATATAATCATTATCTTAAAAAATATTAGAAAAATTTACTTTTTAAATACTTTTACAAATGCTTATTTTTTTTATAAGTTCTCAAATTCTAAATTTTGAGAGTTAAATTTTAATCTGACACTTTTGTAGGCAGCTTATTCACATTCGTTATGAAATTAAAAAAAAAAAATACAACATGATTTATTTGAGATAAATCTTAATTGTAAAGTATTAGAAATAAGACAGGCTGAAGAGTTTTATTTTTTCTAGCTGACCTAAATCTTGTCCTTCTATGCAGCTATCTCCTAATGCAAAAGAAATATTTCACAATAAATATTGTATATCAGATATTATGCAAACAGAATTTTAATTAATTATAATTTATTATAAAAATGAAATTAATTATAAAATGACTAGATGAAAAAAAAAAGTTTTTTCAGGGTGTATATATATCACATTTTTACACATGGTGATAACTAAACAAAAAAAAATTATTCAGTTTAGTTCAATATAAAATATTAATGAGAATAGTCTTAATAATGATATTCCTTATTTTCTGTCCTACTTTTCATTTGCTCTTGTGGAGTTGTATATAGGTTTCTACATAGATGTCTTATGATAATAAATATAATTTACAATAAAAATATATTTGTATGAAAAAGTAAAAAAAAAAATACCCATAGCCTGTAAAAATGGAAGTAGGAAAAAATACCAGTAGATTGCAAAAAAAAGAAATATAATTGCTTAGGTACATATACATGACAAAGATATATGATACAGATCCATACAAAGCTGACATGAAATACAGCTTGCAGTAAAATAAAATGATGAAATAAATTTGATATTTTCATTATAATCATTGTTTACAATATATATAATATTTACAATACAACTGACTGTTACTCTCATATAAAATTACAATTGGCTAGGTTCTAGTCATTTGGAGTTGTATATGTATTGGAACACACAGACATTTCACAACACAAAACAAATCTTTATTCTACAGCATTCTAAATTATGTGTACAAAAAATATTGTATAGTTAAAGATAATAGAAAATATTACCTCTGTATTATATATTTACAGTTGGTTAGGGTCTAAATCCAAGGAATTACATATATATGTAACAGAACACAGACATTCTACAACACAAAACAAACCTTTGTTTTACAACATAAATTATTTATATAAAAAATATATATATACTTACAGTTGTTGAAAATTATCCGTGCAATTTCATATAATTTTGATTGCTTAGAGTCTAAGCCATTGGACTTCCATACATATGTATCATAATAATGTTTTCAGAAAGAAAATATTGCCATTAATTATTTTCTGTGAAGTTTTAAAAAATCAAAGAAAAAATATTTTAAAAACTCCTTTTACTAAATAAAGTGTTTATAAAAAATGCAATTTTTAAGATACAGGGAAAATGACATTAAAAGAATGATGAAATAAAAAATATGGTATATGCCAGCCATGTGTTTGTATTTCTTACCAATCCTGCACTATCTTGATTTAAATTCTAGGATTGGTAAAAATTTGACCAATGAGGAAATTCGAATAGAGTTGGCCCAGAATCCAAAAATAGTTATAATTAGGATTTTAGATAGAATAAAATAGAATTTTATTCAAATATTCTTTTCAGTTGAAGTATTAATAATTGTTATAAAATAAATTATTTGTGTATTAATTTTTATAATAAAAGAATTTATAATGCAAATTTTTTTTGCTATTATTTTGAAAAAGAAAATACAATTAAATATTATCTCATTTTCCCCATCTCTTCCCTAATAATTTAAACCCATAGTTAAATTTCTTTCACAAAGATGAAATGTTTTTTTAGATTTGTTTACAAATAACTGGTAATGAATATTTGGTAACATTTTTAGATTTTTATGTTTATAAATTAAAAAATGGCTTCTGTTTATCAGTACATGTATTACACTATCTTTAAAGCAAGTAAAAAAAATTTTGCTTTAGTTTTTCCATCTCATTCTCAATATTTAAATTGTTTTCAAATAAAATCCTCTTAGCAATCAGAAGTTTATTTCATCTGAATAAACTTTTGATAAATTTTAATTTGCACCAATTATGTTATCATTACTTTTTTGCTTTGCCAAAAGTTCTTGTGGAGGTCTCACATAGAGTATTGTATTTTTAAATAGCAGATAATATATATATACTTTGTTTATTTTTGTTGACTTCTAATTTTATTTTTAAGCTATAATAAAAATAACTACAGAAAATGAGTATTATACTTTTAAATCACAGGCCTTTTTTTTGAAGATGTTTATTATGAAAGAATTAAATGTTGCAGTTTTGGCCCATGATGCTTTTGTTGTATAAAATATTCAATGTTTTTATGACTTAATAAAAATTATTCACCTGTGATCATTTGTACATCATGTTCCATGAACATCGTAAGAGTCAAGATTCCCTGTATGAAAATTAGGCTTACTATCAACAGATATAGTGATGTAATCAACAAATCTTATATATGTAATTGTTGCATCTACACTGTGGATTTAATTTATTGAGCAAATATCACACACATATAAGAGGAAACAATATATTCCCATCTCTCATCCATATGTAACATCATTTTTGTTATGTAGAGCAATAATTTGTTTTTACTGACACTTCTACTTTGATTTTGTACATTTTTTTCTTGTAAAATTATGCACCTAATATTAATAATTTTCTCATTGGCAGTAGGTGTTTACTTCTCTTTTAATATTTTTACACATTTTTTTAAGAATATTGTCTAAGAACATTTATCTTTTTCATTTTTTTAAAATGCAAACTGTTTGCTCTAGGATTAAAAACTTGAGCCAAAATAATAATCTTCATAATACTTTTATTTTATATTGTCTATTTAAAAACAAATAGTTTTAAAAGTTTTGTGTTATTAATTGATAATGTGAAAATTACTTTGAATGTTGAAAGGTAAAACATGCATTAATATACAGTACAATGTTTTAAATATATAAATTGTCAAGCGCTGTTAGCCGAGAGATCATCGCAGCTACCTTGCAAGCAAGTAGTTGGTTGTGGTTGTGGGTTTGCATCCCGGCTGATGCTATGACATATGAAAATATATATATATAATTAATTAAATATATAAATATGTAATATTACTAACCTGAATTTTAACTCATGTCTTCTGTAGAAGTTCTCCGCGATTATTCAAGCAGTAATGTTTGATAATAATAAAAGCTACTCTTTGCTGGACTTATGTTCCATCAATAATTGGCATTCTGGAAGTGAATTAAGAACACCACAAAGTTACAAAGTTGGCAATTCAGTTTCTATTTTGCTTGTTAAATTTTAAAGCTGATAAAATACCCAATATTTTATTACAAATGTCCAATTTTTGGGGGATGTACCCTCATATACTTCCTGTGTGCTTAATAAATAATTACAACGTCACACATCTATGTCTTGTAACTTATAAGTTTGGCTACAATCTTCCATCTCATAAAAAAAAAAACCAAATTAAATGTTGTAATCTAAAGACAATAGTGTGACCTGAATAATTTTCATTCCTTGGTATTATCTAAAGTGTCCCTCTAACCTTCTTTATTACACTATTGCTACCAAAGTTTCCATTTATTATGGTTTACCTGTGAATATTTTATGACTTAAAGATGGTGTATAAATGATGCATGGGTTTTGTGTCAATCTTTTATAAAGTAGTAAAACTCTTTTGATGTCTAATATTTTTTTAAATCTTTATAACGTATATGGTTTATCCAATATGTTTTGGGTTCGGTTCCAAAAAAAAGAGAAATGATTTATTAAAATTTAATAAATCATAGATACAGATTACAATTTAAATAGCCTTACTTACCTGCTCTACTTAGCAAGCAGAATCTAGCTATCCCAAGTATATACCATTTGCAGCATCTGGATGTAATAAACAGCACTTATTCTATTCTTAATGACAGGAATACTATCAGACAGTCCATTAGTCTCACTTCATCATGTAGAAACTTCTAATGTTACAAACCTCAAAATTTAAGCTGCAGTAATGAATAATTCATCTGAGTTAATAATGGGTACAGATGTTGCCAGTAAACTAAAATGAAATCTCCCCAAACTGTACTTTGAACATTCAGTATCATGTAATGTAGTAGTAAAAGAATAAATTTGAAAGTTAAAATTTCTAGATTGAAGTTTGACCTGTCACCTCTGATACCCTAACATTGCCTGACCTCCTGAGAACCTATTCGATGAAAAAGCATTTGTAAAACATTGTTTTGAAGTCTTTACTATGTGATAAATATGTCTTCCTTTGCAAGCTCCATTTGTACATATTTATATTAATGTACATGTTCAAAATAACAAGAAATAACATGATAATATATTGGACTATTCCCAATATCATTAAATGTTGAATATCTAGAAAATTTTAAACTTTTTAAATACAAACAACTTGTTAGTAATAACACACAAATAGACAACACAGATTAGTAGATAACAGTGTTTTGAGTGGTATTAATTTCTGCTCTTCTTCAGGTGTTGCTGGCCTGACTAGTGATAATATTGACATAGGAATCAAACTTACACCTTTATATTTTTGAATATCGAATTTTAAGGCATTGCTCTTACCAACTGAGCCATCCTGTCAAAGGTGGAAAGAATCGGTAGAAATTTAATGTGAACACCATTCTTTATGCTTACCCAAGCTCATAACACACAGGCAAAACTCTCCACAACAAGTCTGGAATACATTGTGCTTCATCATATTTGTTTAAATATTGAAAAGACCGGATGGTTTAAACAAATCTGATGAAGCCAACATATTACAGCCTTGTGGAGGCCACTTATTTTACCTCTTTCTTTTAAAATCAACTTGGAATCAGTTAATTGTAAAACTGAAGAAAGTAAAAAATATTTTGTTAATCCATCTATTCTTAATGTTCAACCATGATTATTCTTTATTTCACATTCAATCTCATAATTATTTTAGACATAACAGTTATGCATTAAGATCTTAGCCTTGTCATAGATGAATGATATTTTATTGAAATATTGGAAATCAAAATAAAATAATACATGGTATAAACCAAATAAGACTTTATTTTCATATATATATACATTCAAATAAAATGTTTGTTATTTAATAAGTATTGTCATAAAAAATAATAATAAATATAACTATGATTGACTATTATATACAGTCTTACAATTGCAGAAATATTCTCAATTAATCACTTAATCTTCTTTAACTGCTATTTATAATATAAAGGAAGCAATGTATTCAAGTCATATCTCAAGATTCCCTAATTTTAATGTTAGTAGCTTATTGATTAATTATATATATTTTATTTCTGTTTATAAAAATTGCCTCCTTAATTTTTCTTTTGTTATGGCGAATCTTAACATTTTCAAGACAGAGTTGTGGATTGGAGTAGTTTGAAGCCTGTCCATTAAAGTATGAAGATTGGCTATCTTACTATAAAGCTGAGCACTGATTGTATATATGTGTGGAGATAGTAATTTGGGCCGTCTGATGATTGCTGGTTTAGCATGAAATACTTATATTGGTAAATATTTATCTTTTCAATATGTGTGTGATCAGATGGGTCAGCAATATGAGATGGCACTGAGAATAGTGGGTCATGTGAAAGTCTGAGTTCGAATCCCGCATATATTACATATATGAATGCAGGTTTAAACCTGTGCAATGTATTAATTTATGTAAATAGTGTGTAAAAGGTCTGCCCATCCCTCGCATGTGTATGTAGAAATGGATTATTCTCCTGTACATGAGGGGTCAGAATGATTAATATGTCAACATGGGTAGGATGACAACCTTGGCATTAACAAGGGGTTTGAACATTCCATCATCAGATTTTCAATGAAATGGAAGGCTGAAGAGTTGTAAGTTGGAATAGTTTGAAGCCTGTCCATTAAATTAGGAAGATTGGCTATCTTAATATAAAGCTGAGCACTGATTGTATATATGTGTGGAGATGGTAATCTGGGCCAACTGATGAGTGCTGGTTTAGCATGAAATACATATATTGGTGATTATTCATTTTTCTACATGTGTGTGGTCACGTGGGTCAGCAATATGAGATGGCATGGAGAGTTGAGGGTCGTGTGAAAGACAGTTCGAGTCCCTTATAGATTTCCATTTTGTATATTTCAATGACTAGAGTTTAATGTTTTATTTTGTGTTCCTCATAACATTAGTAAAGTGGTGAATCATTCTAAGAGTGTCATATTTTCCAAATAAAAAAATAATGTTATCATTTTTTTGTGGATATATATTATACATAGGTAAATCGAAGTGCAATATTGAGAAAAGATTAAAGAAATATGAATTGTTATATAAGCGTATGAAGAGTAAAAAATAATAATAATTTAATGAGTACATCCGTTTTCTTAAATCGTGAAATGAGACACGTAAACATCAATTTAATTTTGATCTTGAAAATGTTAAAATTCCTTATGAAGAGAGCAATCATAATAAAAGAAAATTAAGGAGCCAATTTTCATAAATAGAAATAAAATAAATATAATTAATGAACATTAAAAGTCAAAAATTTTGGAATATGACTTGATAATGTTTGCTTCCGTTACATTTTTTAAATTAAATGGCAGTTGAAGAGGGTTAAGTGATTAATTGAAAATAATTCTGCAAATTGTTAGACTATGTGTAATAGTTAATTGTTATATTCATTATTTATATACATACATAAACTGATAAATTCTTACCGCATTTTGGCTTCAAAGAATTTGATAATCCTATTGTTAGTGGACTATATCTGATCTTAATTCTTGTAAAGTCTCTGTTGGTTGATTTTAGGATGAATTTTGTAGGTTTTACTTAACTTGGTACTTGTCTATGAAGGCTTGGTAAGTTTAGATTATTGGAAAAACATTTCAGAAGAAAAAAGTTACCATTTCGTTCAGTCCTTTGTTTTGGGGGCTTCTTCTTTACAATTTTCTAAAGTTAAAAGCCTACATTGCTAGTTCTAACTGATACATCTCAGTTGCACTTAATGTTCCATGCTTGTTCTTTTCTCTTTAAATAAGTTAGACATTCTGGCTGACTGGTTATGTAACAACATTGAGAATTACTATAGTAGTGATTTGACTAGAATTAAATTTTTTTGATTTATACAATCCTGGTATAATATATAACATTTCAAGTTTATAATATTCTGTAAGTTTCCTCAATTTTTTCCTTAAGAAAATGTGTAAAACTAAATATTTATATATTAGCTTTTTCCCCATAAAAATAATAAAAGAAGATATTTATTTTAGCTAGTCATTGACTGCCTTCCATAATATGACAGTGCTTTTTTGCGCTGTAAAGTTTTCATCTCTTGTAATCATGAGTTGAAGCATTTTTATGAACCAAATCCACCATTTAAGAAGTTATACTGTTATACGCTAATGTGGAATGATGATAGTTCAAAGATATTAGCGATAATTTATGCCACTGTATTGTATTCTTTTAAACCCTCAAACATCACATGATCATCATTCTTTAGACTTACACAATCAGATTTTCACTCAGTGCAAACCAAAGTAATTAATGAATGCATGAAGTTTGTGCATAAAATCTCTATCTAGTGCCTACTTATCCAATATCCCCAGACTAGTTCCTAGCTTGTGGCTTTCATCAGTGAGAAGCCTTGGATTAGAGAGCACTGCACCTAGATCTTAGGATCTAATGCAATCTTCCAGCAGTCATCTTTTACTTTTTTAGCTAACTATAAAGCTTTGAGTCCAAACTGAAAACACAATAATGTTTTCAAGCTAAGCCTATCAGTTTGTATAGTTGTATGGATCTGAACTCAGTTCAGCATCCATATTTTTTGGTGTCTTTGGTTCTTTAATAACCATAGTCACCATAATCCTATTGGGTTTCTTACTGGTGAAAGCCACAGACTAAAAACTAGTCTGGGGCTATTGGATAAGTAGACACTAAATAGGGATTTTAAGCACAAACCTTCCTGCATCCAATTATTACTCTGGTTTGTATTGAGTGGTGCTACTGTATGAAAAATTTTGCCTCTGTATATTGTATTTTTTTCTGTGTGGAAACAATTTTTTAATTAAATCCACAAAATAATACAATATAAAGTTATGTCAGTTTGATGAAACAGTAATTAGATGTAGTCAAAGTAGCCTAAACAGTATTTTGAATTGTACAATCTGGTCAATTTTTTGTTATCATTCACTCAAGTATTATTAAAAATAGTTTTAATTAAAATTATCATATATAAATACAATTTATCCACTCTTTTTTGAATACTTTTTAGCAAATAATCTTTTATTGTACAAGACATAAAATTGTGTATGCATATATGTACAATAAAAGATTTGCTAAAAAGTGTTTGATTGAAAAAGACTGCAGAACAGTCGAAACATAAGTTTGTCTATGCATATATTGTTCAAAGTATAGTGGATAAATTGCATTTATATAAGATATTACAGCAAAATAAAGAAGTGGTGAATTTGGTAATATTTCTGTAAAATTATCATATATCAATAAAGAAAGAGTTATATTTCAATTTGTTTTTTGCTTCATATTATGTATATTTTTATTACTTATTCTATATATATATGAATAAGTACCAAATGATATAGTTCGCTAAAGTTCTCTGATGTAAATTGTTAAGCAATTAAAATGGCCTCCCCTTACAAATAAGAACAAACTATTGTTAAAAATCTGGCAGAAAAGAGTATCTGTATTAAAAAATACAAATTCTGAAAAACTGTTAATAAATAAAACTACATTGTTTGACTCTTATAAATGTTGAAGGTGCATGTGATAACGGTTAAAGCCTTTCTCTAGTTATTTATTTCTTTAACAGTAAATTTGCTCTGACCCAATTAATAAAATAATAAATTGTAATGATTTTTGATATGTTAAATTAAGAAGAAATCACAAACAGCATTTTATTTAATTTTTTGTCTTTGGGAAAAAAGAATGACAGAATTTAGTCAGCACTGAAGTCATAAGAGGCAGCGCCCCCTAGAGCGTGTATAATTAGGAATGAGCAAATCTCATGATTAAATGTTTTACAACTGATTTTTTATTGACATATCATTTGGATATCTGAGTTTTATTGACAAACAATGGTAAAGACAGTAAAAACAAAATCAAAAATAAATTTAAATGTGAAAATTAAAACCTGTAGTCAGCAGTTCAAGACTATAAGAAAATCTTATTGGTCAGGTTTTTTTTTTTTAAGGGGAAAAACCCTGTGGAATTCGGCTATTTTTAATGATTTAAATACCTTATTTAAAGCTGATAGATAATATAAAACATCATTATCTAAAAATGATGATTTATTTGTTCTTGTTTTGTTTGGCAATGAAATTGGAATTGTTCCTGCTCTCTTTAATCTCATTAGATGTCACTGTGATTAAAGATAAAAACAACTAAAATAATATTACAAAATAATAATTGAATATCTCTGCAGTATAACTTTCACTACACCACTAATGCAAAGTAGTGATTGGTTTTCATCTGCTGTTAATACCTTGTGAATGGGGATAATAATAAACATATGACCAAAGAAGTGAGAAATACATATGCTCCCCAAAATGAACATTTCATGCTGAATCAGCACTCACCAGTTGACATCTTTTTCATGTCTTTGAGTATATGTTTATGATTATACCCTCTCTAGGATGTTGAAAGCAGATAAAAACCAGTCCTTATCTTGTGTGAGTGTGGTCTAGTAAGAGTTACGCTACAGAAGTATTATTCAATAAGTGGATAATCTCTGGTCTAATGAATGATTAATAAAAGTTAGTAATACAAAATAATAATAATGAGTTTGAATCATAATAATATAACTGATTGCTTTGGGATTATAACTTACTCAACACCCATGTAATTCAAGAAAAATAATTCCAGTCAAAATTGTTAAAACTATGATTATTTTTTACAATTATTCATTTAAAAATCAATTCAAACATCTGTAGCTTCTGAGTTTGAAATTCTACCATCATATTCAAATCCATGGCACATTTATTGGTGTATTGTACGTTATTTCAATTTTTATCTATCTAAATGTGTAAAGTAACAAACTCTCCATATAATAATGCCACCCAATGTAAGCCATAGTAATTAGTGAGTGCAAGAAGATTACTGTGGCTTGCACTGGGTGGCACTACTGTATGAAGACTGACCTTGCTTTAATAGCTTGTGTACTCATAGGAAATGGTAATCATCTGATATCTAAATTTCTTCATTATTGAATTCATTTACAGCCGTTTTGCTCCATATTTTAAGAGGAAATGGTTGCATTCATAGATCTAACAGAGGTGTGATAATATATAGTTTTTCTAAAGATTTATCTATTGGAATTGTTTAATTCCATAAACTATTCTTGATCCCAGTTTGATCCTGTATTCAATCCTGAGAAATATATTGTAAATTGACTACTTTATTTAAGTAAAATATACATGTTCTATAAATCGCTTTATGTGCCATAATTTTAAATAAACAAATAAATTGCACTTATTTTTAATTTTTTAAAGCAGTGGTCTTTTTGCCCCAAATATATTGTGACAGTCAGATGATGTATGTTGGTTTAACCCAGTTCGAATACTAGGCAAAAGTACCTTGCCCATACGCGAGATATTAAATCAAGAATACTATGACCTCTGCCCTATTCGCCTATTCTCGAGGCTAACTATGAACCAACAACATTATCTGAGACATCCATAAATTATTTTCTCATCATCCCAACTTAGCATCAGGGTAGAGACATGGACGGGAACACCTATGGAGCTAAATAGTTAAATGTGCATAAAATTACCATGAAAAATGTGTTTTGCGTGCCTGGATCATTGGAAAAGTAAAATAAAGCATTAAAATAAAGCTAGAAAACTGAAGCTTTTTAGTTAATGACTTTAAAATATTAATAATGACTTAATGGCCTCTGCTATTCCCCTGAATTAATGAAAAACTAATTAGACAATAAAAACAGATTAAACAATATAATATTTTTGCGGTCTAAGTCTTTTCTTCCCAATTCTAATAAAATTGTCAACTCGAATCTCCTCAATAAAGCACAATAAAAAAATCTTTCGCAAAGCATTTTTAATTGCTTTGTACTAAAAACAGACAGTTTAAAATTATTTAAGACCTATATAGCTAAATCAGATATACATAATAAGCTAATAGCGGACAAAAGAGGCATTATCGAGGAGATCAAGTTGGCAAACAAAGGAAACTTACTCGTATTTATTTTACAAACATAATTGGAATTAGAAAGATATTTTAAATGAAAATGAACTTTTAACTTATACCGCAATGGAATACGAAATATTTATACATGTTAGTAATGAAGAAAAGCGAAGGAAAAAGGGTTAAATATATATAGAGAGATGATCATATATATATATATCTCTAAGACTAGTCTAATAAAAATGGTTACATAACAAATATAATTAAATACAACATTTCAGAAATATAATTCAATGAAGCAATTAAGAAAGGTATGAAAAAAAAGGGTAGAAAGTAAATAGTTCAATGGAGGAGAGATACGATTACCGTCCTGGTTCCTTGGTCATGTTTCCTCAATGAGCGTGGCTTGATCCGTCCATCGATAGGTATTTGCCCAGACAAGGAAAGTGGAAATACGTAGCATGCTTTCACGAAAAGTCCTACAGACATGGCACAGAGTTCAGATTAATATTAGGTGGATACTATGGCATTTTGATGGTATTTAGGACCTCGGTGGCAGGCAAGGCTTTGCCTAACCGCCTAGCATGATAGAATCCATCAAATTCATATGACTTTTAGCTTGTAGCATGTTCAAACTTCTCCATGATTTCGAAGACGACAGTTCAATAACTTTTTTGAGCAAAATGGAAACGAGAAGCAAAATCTGGGAGGTTCAAAGCACAGGAAAAATCGGAATGAATTCTCTACAGAGAAATCTCAGCAAGCAAAATCTGACAAAAGCAAGCACAAGAAAAAGGCCTCCAGAGAAATCTGAATGAAATCTCCAAAGGGAAATCTGAATGCAATCTCCGAAAGAAAAATCTGAATGCCAAGTCTTTTGTTCTCACTCCTATTTATACCATTTTTGTAAGCTACCTTCTATTGTTTTGCGTATGATCTTAGATATTGATAAGCCCCCCCATGCTCCTTTGTTTCAAGGTAACATTTTCTAAAAATATCTTTTACTTTATTATTCTAAATTTCTTTCTTTAAACTTTGAATTTTATTAATTAAAAAAGAAAGAGAAGGCCATCTTTAATTTGCCTTGAATGGGCTAATTAATTACAAACATACATTCTTTTAGAAAATGTTGGCGGGCTTATCTCAAAATAAAAATCATACGCCATGTCTTAACAAGATTTTAAAAAGAAAAAATATATTATTTCTTTTAATAATATAAGCATTTTATTTCAGCAGAATTTTGCATTAACTCATATATATATGCTTGACGTATATATATGTTTGACTAATAGGTTTTACAAGTAATTTTTATTAACAGAAATCTAATCTTGGAATGGAATTTATTTAAAACAAAATATTTAAATGCAATACAAATTTAATAAGCATAATTTTAGCTTTAGTCCAAAACCCTGCTGATATTGGACTATAAACTTAATTCAGGCCTACAATATTAAGTTTATAGGAGGCTGTGAAGCATGGATCGGACTTCAGATCCATTGCTTCAATAAATATATATATTTTTTTAAGAAAGTGCTCACCATAATACATGCTATTTATGCATGTGTGTTAAATTATTTTTTGGAGAAGTGAATTATTTAAATGAAAGATCTTTCTGTTAATAATTTCTATAATGAATAAAAATAAATAAACTTTGTCAGTGATAGAAACCAGTCCCTACCTTGTGTGAGAGTGCTTTAGTGAAAATCACACTATAGAAATATTATTCATTATACTTTACCACAGTTTAAAAAAAAAAAAACTTTTAGCTAATGTTATTCTAACATCAAATTTTCAATGTAGATTGACATGATATAATAAAAATGGGTATTATTTACAAGTTTATTTAAATGACTTTTTAAAGACTTACCTTACGAATAATCTTGGTATAATATTCTGACTTATTTATTCTATAAATAGGTTTATATTCTTAGTGCTATATATTTGATAAGCTGTAAAATAATCTACATGGTTTTTAAAATCATTAAAATATACCTATCTTTAAATATATGCTCGGAAAATAAACAGCAGCTATAATGATATTACTTAACATTAGTCATTCTTTTTATAAAGAATGCTAATGGCGACATTTACTTATACACATATTTAATAATTGAGACTATAGTGATTTATACACCTATGAAATATTATGGAAGAAAACTATGCTTCAAACATACATGTGTGAAAAGTATTTTATTTCCACATTTTATATTTATATTTGTAAAATAGAAGATTGTCATTTTCATTTTTATAGAAACAATAATGATGCATATATATAAATGTAGGGGATTTGAACTCAGACTTTCAAACACCTTTCAACTATCTAAACTATCTCATGTCACTGATACATGTGATCACGCACATGTATACAAGATCAATAATCACCACTGTACATATTTTGTGCTGAACCAGCACTCATCAGTTGGTCCAGATTATCATCTCACACACATATATATATACAATTAGGTTCCAGGTATATGAAGAGTGCTTGTATTTCAAATATATATATATAATCAAAATTACCCCAAATTCGCAATTCAACTAGACTAGCCAAGAAAATAAACTCTAAAACACTACCAATCAGTGGTTTCACTGCTACAAGCAGACTTCTCAGGTATAAAGAACTACAAAATAGCAACATATTTAAACTAAACATTACTTACAATTCAACTTCCCATATATCCTTAATATGCTTTGAAATCATACATTTTTAATAGTAAAGATTTTTTAATTCTTTTTATTTCATTTCTCTTAATAAAGACAACCTTAGCTTCATCAAAATTAATAGTGTGACCTATATCTTTTTCATGGATATATAAAAAAAAATTAAGATATTTATTTCTAATCCTACTTTTATGTACCTTTATTTTTTCATTTAAGCTCAAATTACTCTGACCTATATATACTTCTTACAAAAACAAGGGATAATATACACTACTCCGGGAATAATCTTCCTAACAAAAATTTCCTTAGTATTATTTAATAAATTATTCAAAATAATGCCCCTTTCTTATTTCCAAACAAATTACTATTTTAACATACAATTTTATAAAAAGATAATTTAAATTGCAAAGAAGTAACATCTTGTTTTTCTTTATCTTTTATATCATTACAAATATTATTACTATTAAATAAAATACTTTTAAAAAATTTATCAGAGTGGCCAACACGCAAATAGTCTTTATAAAACTGGCCTTTTTGAAACAAAGCTACCCCACTAATAATTTTGATGAAGCTAAGGTTGAGAGAAATGAAATAAAAAGAATTTAAGAATCTTTATTATTAAAAGTTTATGATTCTGAAGCAATTAATTTGTTTAAAAGTTCTTTTAATAGTAATGGTGTATGGGAAATAAGTTCAATTGTGGGTAAATTTTGTAGTTCTTTACACTTGAAAAGTCTGCTTGTAGTAATGAAACTATTAGCATTGTTTTAGAGTTTATTTTCTTGGCTAGTCTGGTTCAGTTGTGAAATTGGGGTAATTTTTATTGTTTGTTGACTAGTTTAACTTCATACTTTTAATGTTTATATATATATATATGCATTTTCCATTTCTTTTTTTTTTTTCAGAGAACGAGTTGTTAACTCAACAGTGGAAGAAATTAACATTCAGGGCTTGCAGCCTTCTACCAAGTATTTGTTTAGAGTAGTAGCTTACAATAGTCATGGCCCTGGTAATACATCTCAAGAAATTGGTGTAGAAACTCAACCAGAAGGTATTTATATCTGTCTACCTGTCTTTTTTTTATTTCATTACAATTTCAAATACCTTGTCTTAGTCAACTTATTTGTATGCAAAGATGTTATTTTTTAGTTAAATTTTAATTTATTTAATTTTATTGACATCGCTAAATTTATTTTAAGAGGTTTGTTTATTTATATCCTCATATATTAATAAGGAAAGTTTCTAACACATATGTTTTATCAGTTTTTACTTATGGATGTAAGACTTGGGTCCTTAACAGAAGAGCACTTTAGACCTCTCAGGGGAATAATGCAGAAATGTTAGAAGTAACAGGAAGTGACGGAAGTAAAATGTTTAGATGAAAGAACAAAGAGCTGTCATTGAACCATTTAAAGAATTAAGAGGCAGAAATGGAGCTGGTTTGGACATACTGCTAGAAAAGATGAGAACAAATGGGCGTGGAGACAAATTAGATTTTAAGAAATTGTAAAATACCTAGAAAATGACCGCATGTAATGTTGATAAATGAAATAAAACAATTTGTGTAAGGTGGACAAGATGTGTTGAATTGGAGAATCAGGTTTAAACTTGGAAAAAACCTTCATCCCACAATGAATTTATAATATTTCAAAATTATGATGCTGATATTATATTTTTTATACTTTGATTCAGCTGATCAGATATTATCACATTTAATCGCTTTTTTCTCTCTTTAGGGAGTTGACTATGATTGTGGTTTTTACAGATCTACTATTTGCTGGATTGTTATTATCTTATGAACTTTTTATCAGTTTTGATCTCAAATTTTCATAGGCTGGAATTTTGAAGTTTTTTCTTCATTTTTCCCAATCGGATATTGGATAAGGAATCTTTTCTTGCCATGTGAATTACTATTTTTCCCCATGTGTAAAGACATATTTTTGAGGACAACATTTTTTTAGTTGTGTATTATACAAATCTCTAAAAATTGAAATGATATTGTTTGTTTTAAAACTCACACAAATTTTGTATTATAACTCCATCATTAATTCACTTTTGAATTTGTGATGAATGTATAATATTAAATAAAAGCATTTAATAGTCAGTGATCATGTGAAAAAATTAAAAGACTGAAGTGGAGTTGGGCTGGACATATTGCTAGAAGAGATGATAATAGATGGACAATTGAAATCTTAAACTGGATTCCAAGAGATTGTAAAAGACCCAGAAAGAGACCACATGTGAGTTGGATGGATGAAATAAAAAAGTGTGCAGGAGTGTTGTGGAGAAGCTAAAGATTGGAGAAGATGAATTGAGCTTGGAAAGACCTTTATCCTGCAGTGGATTGATAATGGTTGGTGATGATGATGATGATCATATGATTCATAGTGATTCATATTTTCTTAACAAAAAATATTTATCCCTGAACTATATTACTTGAGAGTGAAAAAAATATTTTTGAAGAGCTTTTAAAATAAATTGGAACAAATCTTTCATAGATTGTATACGTTTATTTTTTAATATTATGCACATTTTCCTAAAATGGGACTTATTAAGTTAAGGTTTTTTAAGTAGCATTATGTTTTAATACACTCTGTACTATACTTATATCCTGTTGAATACTATTGTGATCATTCTATAATTTTATACTTATTTAAATTTTTCATTTTTTTCCTTTTTAAAAAACAAACAAACATGGAGTCTTTAAAAGGAGATCTTCTGACTGAATGAAAATTAAAAATCATAAAAGAAATCAATGACTTTGGAAAGTGGAAAATTTTAAGGAATAAGCAAACTTTTCAGGAACATCACAAAATTGCAAATGATAGTTTTTAAAACCAGTGACATACAATTTTTTTTCAAATTTCAAATAACAAGACAATTTCCAGAAACACTACAAAATCATGGATATTTTGTTGACCAGGGGTAAACAATATTTTTCAGTGGTGGAACAACTCAATCTTTTTTAGATGAGAGCAATGATTTGTAGATATTCAAAATAAAAGTAAAATGACATAAGATTATTTATGTTGATATTTATGATTTTAATATTTATTAATAACAGTTAGATAATAATTATTATGATGATTATTATATTATTTTTATGCTCTCATTCTGAAGTGCTTTAGATTGGCCTATATATTTGCATTCAGTACAAAGATAAGATGGCCATTCTTATCTTTTAAAAGTCTCTAGAATTTAAATTTGAGAATGTCTTGCATACTCACTATAACATCATTGAGTTCATAACATGATTAAACAGTGCCTTTTGATTAAGAATTATTATTTATAACTGCAAAAAATAAGAAAAATATAATGTTAAAATATGTCCACTATGTACTACTACTGCAGGAGTCTATAATTTGGTGTATTACAAGAATCAACAAGGAAAAATAATTGTCTCGGGTTTTGTGCACTCCAGCTAAGAAATTATTGGAAATGTAGAAATAGCCCTGTTCTAACTATGTAGGCTTGTTAGCTTGTCTTCAAAGGTAAATAAACATTGAAGTTTTATTTATAGGAATTATAAGCGACATTTTTCGGAGGCAATATTTTTTTTTAATAAAAATGAATAAACACATTTTATTGAAGACCATTTTAATCTACATATTTTGAAAATGTGCACAGGCTGGATTATGGATTTTTGAAGACCAGAGAGTAGCGGAAATGGGCACTAAATAAATGATGGAAAATAAAATAAAACAATTCATGAGAATCTAAACAGGTTTATTGTTGTTTTTTATCTCTTCAGAAAATAGGATTTATATTATCTACAGGGATGTATTCTCTATACAGAAATTCATGTTATTTAATAATCAGTTCTTAAAAATATTTAAAGAAGTTTTTATTTCAAGAAATGGCTTTTTTTTTGACTGAGATGTATCAGTCCTTGTCTTGCAGATGATTTGGGGAAGTGACAATGTAGATCACATACAGATTTATCACATCCAGTGCTCAAACTTTTTATGAACTCCCAAATAATAAAGCCATTCAATTAATAATTTATGAGCCATTCGCTTCATAAAGTACCCTTGACATTTTTTTGGCAAAGAATTCTCCTTGGGATTGGGGGGTTTCAAGATTGATTCTGGTACCCTCAGTTCTGGTGATTAAACTTTTTATGAACTCCTAAATAATAAAGCCATTAGTGGAGGAGTTTTCTTTGTTTATAAAAGTGTTTTAAAAAGTCTCTCATTTTTTTCTTAAGGAAAAACATATTTTACATTCCCCAAATCTTGAATCACATGGTCCAATTTACCCTACCTCCATTACATGGCAGTATCACCTGTATTCTCCTATAGCAATCAGTATTCATTAACTAAAACAATGTTCTTTATAATTGTTTGACACTTTAGAACTTGTCCTCACTGGTTCGACATTGTTGCAGCTATCTTTAGTTTTTGATATTATTAGAAACATCACGATATTTTTTTATATTCCTACGAATGAAGGATTTAAGTAAAACTTACAAAACTGTTGATTCAAAGCCATAATATTTTCACCATTATTGTGAAAGAAACGTTTAAGTGAAACAACTCTGTTGATTCAAACTTGTTGAGCCACTAATCGTGCCAACTATCTTTGATTATTGTTTGGTTATAATAACCTATTATCTAGAAATCTGAATTGATAGATATGGTGAACATGGTGGAAAATGTGAAGTAAAAGGGACATGCTTTATTAATAGCACAGATCCAATAGCGTCCAATTAAGTGTGTTTTGAAGTATGTGTAGTTATTTTTTACAGTGCATTTAATAGTCTTAACATATTGTTATCCTAATATTTCCTTTTAAAGAATTACTCTGTACTGGATATGTTAAGGATTTTAATTGATGAATATTTTGAAACTTTTATTCCATTCAAAAACCATTTATGTTATTATGCAAAATAATTGTATGAAGAGGTACCCAAAATAAACTGGAATCATTCCCTGGATTTCCAGTGCATTATAGTACATGCTTCTACTGCTAGATTATTTTTGTTGGAACCATTTTCATTAGTCTGCTAACCATGTTGAGTGAAGTCATGGTGCCATGAGTGTCTTGCATAGTTGCCAATTTTTGTGATGATTGGTAAGTTAGAGCAAATTCTGTTTTCCATTAAGAAAACTAGCAAAGAAAAGAGTTATAATGTTTGAAACAGTTACAAATTACTCTAGCAAAAAAAAAAAAAAAATTATGAATGGTTTAATTGAAATGTCAAAATAATCATGCTTCAGAAAAGCACAATGAGTGAAGTCGAATGACACAATGTTTTTTTTTCTGAAATGTTTGTGTCATTCAATAGAATGAAAACATCCAAATTTGTGGAAATGTGAGGAATGCATGCTTCATGGCAATGCACAGATCTTTGAGTGGGAAACAATTTTTGATTGAAAACAACATGGCCCAACTTATCCATCACTATATTTTCCTGATCTCGCACGATGTGACTTCTTTTTATTTCTTTGAATGAAAAAGTGTCTCAAAAGTACATTTTGTAGACTTGGAATAGCTGAAGAGAAAATGATAAACGAATTAAATGGCATCATTTATGGGCTATTTTAAACAGTGGGAACCACATATATTCTGGTATATTGCATCAAATTGGATTTTGGGCATACCCCCTCATAGATGAGCATCTAACAAAAGAATAATATCAATGCAGTTTGTTTACACATAATATTCAAATCAAAGAATTTTTGCATTTAATAATCATATGAATTATATTAAGTAATTGTAACACTAGTATTACAGATAAATTATATTGCATTTTACAGCTTTTGTCCAAATAACCATTTTAAATTTATTTTTTTAAAAATGCACCATTGATTCAATTTTGGGGTATGAGTTTTGAATGTGTATGACTTGGAACTTTGTAGACTCCATTGTGCAAATGTTATTTTTGGTTTATAAAATTTTACAATAATTTTTCATAATCGAATTAAGTGATTGTTGAATTTGACATGTAGTTTTTTATCCATAAAAACTAAAGCCTCAGAGTTTCATTTTTTAACGTGAATTTCAATCAAGTTTGACCTGTAAAAATCTTTGAATTATTGCTGAAGTTATAATGTAATTTATCTTTTCAAGTTTATTGAACTAATATCCCACTAATAATTCTCAGGTATTCTGCATTAGAATATCCAAATAATTTGTTACTCAGAAGTAAACTAATAAATGGCTATTCAGAACATGTCTGTGACTACAAATTCCATTGGTAAAATAGAAAATTTTAATATTTTAAATGGATCTTAAATATTAAAGCTAAAATCAGATCAGATCTATTAAAATGTTCTGGGATGAATTACCAATGCTAAAATATTACCTTTCGTTTTTTTTTTCTTTTAATAGCATGACAATTTTTTTGTAAATACAAGCACATATGTCTGTAATTGTTGTGCTATCTGTTTACTTATATATATTTTACTATTTTTGGTCAATTTTGGTTTTATACATTATAAATTGCTAATGTATTTGTTAATCAAGTTTTGTCTGTATTTATTCATTCTTGATATTAGAAAGCTTCACAGAACATAACTACATTTCCAGATTAAGTGGCCTAATTCATTATCAGTTTGGTTTTGCCAGCAGCCGGTTTCTTTATTAATTTAAGAGGTACCCGGACTGTAGACCCATTGATTCTCACCACATCACATACCATATTTTCGTAGTAAATAACTAAATATAATTTTTTTTTTTCAATTTCACTTTCTTGGCAATTAATATTGATATGAATTTTTCCCAGCATTCAGATATTAAACGAACATGCCATAGGTAATTCATATATTTCTTCAAATATTTTATTAATAATAAAATTTAACGAACTAAAATTAAGAACGTACAATTTAATGGTAAATATTTTATTAAGATAAAATACTTAAACAAAAATCATCAATTGCTAATAAAATGGAAAGAATATACACATGTTTATCCAGATAAGTGTTAATCAAATAATTAAACAATATTTATTACAATTTTCTTCTTAAGCCACAAATGGAATATTCTCTTGAAGAATAAAACAGTGAATGTTCATTGGTATGAGAAGTTATAATTAATTTAGTTTGCAAATATATTGACTTATACATGAGTTGTGATATGAATAGTATCTTAATGGTAAGTGCTGTGGGTTTACTTAGGCTTTTGATTATACCATGCATGATTTTTTTTCAGATGAAGAACTCAATGGTAGTTAATTTTGATTTTGTAAAGTTAATATTTTCACCTTCTGGTCTGCAGCAATGTAAGGACATACTCGAGGTTTTTGATGTGACTTTTTTATGAGGGAAAGCATCAGCAAACACTCTGTTTTTTTTCTCATTCCAGACAAATTGATTTCACATACGAGTAGTCCTAGATGGAGAGATTTTCTTGCAGTTGTGAGGACAAGAAAACTGCAGTTAGCTTCTCCTGCCCTCTCACTCCATCCAGAACCTAAAAAACTACCAGCCAAAGGCCTTTTTTGAAATTGTCTGCTTCTTTTTATACCTCAAACAGTTTTGAGATTTCTGCACATATACTTTCATCTTTTGTCTCTTTATCAGAATACAAGTTAATTTTGTACATTTCTTTTTGCTTTTTAGTTACTGAAGTCTTTTTTTTTATATAAATTCCTTTGGCACCATCTTTAATTAGTGTTAGAAGGTTATTACTGTCTGATGGTAATCATTTGCATTTGGAATTTCTTTTGATTACCTGATAACCATTTGCATGTATCTCTTGTTCCTTCCAATTTTAACTTTAATTAAATAGATAATATAAAACACAAATAGCTTTCATTGCACATATCTAAAAATAAATTATACTAACTAAAAAAAAAAAAACTAAAGTGCGTCCATTGAACGATTTTTAAATATATATTTTTTTAGCTTCTAAATATTACCAAATGCCAACATACTTGAACCATACATGTAAATATATGGTACAATATCTCCAGAGTCAGGGAACAGAAATAAAATGGGGGTTTGAACTCATCTTATTCTCAATAAGTCTCAACTCCATGTTCTTTGTGTTTTTTTTATATATATTAGCATCGCTGATATATTTTGGTAGACAGTCCACTTGTGATGGTATGTGGTTATTTAGCACATATAATAGTTTGCTATGGCACTTTCAGAAAGGATTGTTTCCATTCTCATTGTATACATGCAACAACTACAAGAGTAAATGTAATGAAAAATCCGATCATGTATATTTTGAAGCATTGTTTATCCATTATTTGTGAGATTTATCTGCTCAAAAGGGACTCTGTCTGCCTCCCAATTTAGGGACCCTGCTACAAATATACTGATAGGCAATTAAAGATGGTTTTGATGTACCCAGTGGTGTGCATAGAGATAGGATTATTAAGTTCCCCAATCAAGGTACATGCCACCCAAACTACTAGACTTAAAGTTCACATCAATCACGATTATTTTATTTTCTATAGACATATTTTATATATATTTTATAATTGTATAATCCAGTTTAAAGTTGGTTTTTCTGAAACTCTCATATTTATTCTCTGACTCTGGGTTTCAAGTCCCACATTTGGGTCTTCATTGTACCGTTTTTGGTCAATTTAGGCTTTATACATTATAAATAGCTAATATTAATCAAATTACATCTGCATTTATTCATTCTTGATATTAGAAAGCTTCTCAGAATATAACTACATTTCCAGATTAATTGGCCTAATTCATTATCAGTTTGGTATTGCCGGTGAGATCTGTTTTTTATTTATTTAAGATTGTGCCAAGGGCTGTAACCCACCGATTTCCACCGCATCGCATACCTTATTTTCGCAGTAAATAACTAAATGTAATATTTTTTTCGATTTTACTTTCTTGACAATTAATATTTTATATGATTTCCCCCAGTGTTCAGATATTAAACGAACATGTTGGCATAGATAATTTATACATTTCTTAAAATATTTCATTAATAATAAAATCTAGCAAACTAAAATTACGAATATACAATGAAAGGTTTATATTATTGGTAAATATTTTATTAAGACAAATTAAAATATTTAAATGAAAATTATCAATTGCTAATAAAATTGGAAAGAACATACATACGTTCATCTAGATAATAGTATTAATCAAATAATTAAACAATTCTTATTACCATTTTTTTCTTAAGTAATAAACAAAATAGTATTTTGAGTAATTTTGATTTTATATATATATTAATAAAAAACACACAATTACTTCTCTATAAAGCTGTTTTAATATGTCAACGAGCAGACTGGTTTTCATCAGAAAGCATAGAAAAATAGCTATTGTCAGAATTTAAGCACTAAAAAATACAAACATGTCTTGGATTGGTGGTCGAGAGGTCAGCGCGACTGCCTTGTACTGGCAGGCAGTTGCCCGGTTGCAGGTTTGCATCCCGGCCGATGCTATGACACTTTAAAAAAAAAAAAATACAAACATCTACATATTAGATATATATATGGAAGTTATAAAGTAGAAATAATTTCATTTTTTTTTTTATAATTTAGCAGAGAAACTACTAGAAGATAGGTAATATAAAATTTAAATTGATTCAATTCATTAGTTATCTATACTAAATAAAAATTAAAAATATATCAAATTAAAAAGTAATAATTATAATGAAATACAGGACAAAATAACATGTTATAGTTTTTAAATAAAACAAAAGAACATAATTTTAAGAACACATAAGTATAGAGGTATATTAAATATTTGATATAATTGTAACTGAGATAAGAATTGTGTGTGTTTTGGACATAATTATAATATACCATTCTTTTATGTAATATTTATTTAAGTATTTTTGTAGCTCTGAAGAAGGCTGTTGAAGGGTCGCAACTGTAAGAAAAGAAAATTAATTGTAGAACATACTATGGTCGCAACTGTAAGAAAAGAAAATTAATTGTAAAACAGTATGTTCCTTTTGATTAAAGTGTAAATGACGGTCATTATTAAATGTATTTGTTAATAAAATCAATGCACAGAAAATTAAAAAGAAGAAAAAATATTAGGAATATCTTTTAAGTTTTCACTCTAAATTTCAAGCTATGGATTATGGCTCAACTCTGTTATTTCCAGTGCTCAAACCTTTTTGTGAACTTTTGAATAACATATGATTAGATTATTTTATTTACTACTTTTTTTATTTTTCATTTTTAGTAATTTTTTTTATGAATGTTTATGAAAAGTTATGCATATCTCTTTGTATAGTAATTAAAAGATTAGTTTCAATTTTCAAAGTAAATAAATGCTTATGTATGTGTGTTTATGTTTAGTTCATATTCCATGGCCACCCACCAATGTCCGAGCAGTTATAATGACTCCAACTGTCATCAAAGCCCAATGGGATCCTCCGGATCAGCGGGGAGTACCCATATCAAAATACAAGGTATTTTTTTCTGAAGTTGGCAATGACTCCGTTGAAGAGGTTGAAACATCTGATCACTCCTACACTTTCCGAGGATTGAAAAAATTTACAGAATATAGCTTTAATGTTGTTGCACTTAACACAAATGGACCCGGAATGCCATCTGAAGACATAACAGCCAGAACATATTCTGACAGTAAGTAAAATTGTTAATCATTACAAATTTATATATATGTTATGTTTATTAGTTTCTATATAAAATTTACTTAGGCATTAGGTAGTACAAATTATAATAATAAAAAAATTGGTTTCTGACCTCTGTCTTATTTTCATTTTTGAATTGGGATTAAAATTTATTATTTATTGTGGGTTTTTTTTTGAGTGGGGGGTGATATTTAATTAACTTGCACTTACAAATTTAATTGTAATTGGTTTGTTTTAATGTATCGAATGTTGGCTAAGCGAAGGTTTTTTCTATATATTAATTTTGGTACATCTGAGCACCATTTCGGCTAGTGAAGCCAGATTCATAACATTGTAAATTTAAATGCTACAAGATTCCTAGCCACCCATGAGTGCTTTGAATCTAGCTTCTTCAGCTGAAAATGCACTCAGCTACATTTAACAAAATTAATATACTGAATCATGTGATCATGTGATGTTTAGTGAATAAACCTTTACTTAGTCAATGTTTGAAATGGTAAAGCAAACTAATTGCAAATTGGATAAGGAAAAGAAGAATATTAAGTATAGTGGTTTGCTCTGGATGAATAATAAATTGATAATAAAGATATGTAAACAGGAACCTGGGCTAACTGATAGTAGTTGATTCTTCAAGAAATACATTTTGGGGTCGTTTGCTTTATATATATATATATATTGTAACCGGACCCGCATACAACCGTTTTATTACGTCAGCTGTAACAATTTTCTGATGAGCATGTTGTAGGAAGGAGCTATCAATTGACATTCCTAATGCAGATGTTAATGCCTCCTACAACAATATTTCCTGCTCATCAGAGGATGTAGTACGATAGAGACTGGAAACATCTAAATATTTCTATGTTTGGTTTCCCAAAAAGCGCCATTAGAGTTCCGTCTCACTACAACCTGACTTGCCTAGATCTAGTTATGCCAGACGTAGCTCAGAAGGCATGAGATTCTCATGAACAAGTGCTATAACTGATGAGTGATGCAATAAAACAAAACATAATTGGACAACTGGATAACCAATTTAATTTTTAGTAACAAAAAAAAAATTTATTAAATAACAATTAATTTGCAATTTCTAACAAAGTTCATTTCTATTCACATGATAACTCATCTTCATTTTTACTTATGAAAGAGTTAGAAGCAGTTCTTTTTTTTATCAATAGTTCATTTACAAGTTCATTTATGAGAAGACGTTTGGAAACAGTCTAATTCAACAATAGTTCAATTTTGAATTCCTTTATGAGAAGAAGCCTGGAAATATTCTAATTCAACAATAGTTCATTTTGAATTCATTTATGAGAAGAAGCCTGGAAATATTCTAATTCAACAATAGTTCATTTTGAATTCATTTATGAGAAGAAGCTTGGAAACATTCTAATTTAACAATAGTTCATTTTGAATTCATTTATGAGAAGAAGCTTGGAAACAGTCAAGCATTTATGGTTTATACAGCATTTCATTATTTTATGAATCATTATTGATTGGTAAACATTTAAACTTAGCAATTCTTGATTTGTGGAGCATTTATCATTTGGTAACCGAAGCATTTATAATTCAGTCAAATATAAAAGTATATTCATACACATAAACTCTGTTTGGCTTGTGGAGCATTTATCATTTAGTAATTGCAGCATTTATAATTTAGTCAAATATAAGAGTATATTCATACACATAAACTCTGTTTGGCTTGTGGAGCATTTATCATTTAGTAATTGCAGCATTTATAATTTAGTCAAATATAAGAGTATATTCATACACGTAAACTCTATTTGGCTTGTGGAGCATTTATCATTTAGTAATTGCAGCATTTATAATTTAGTCAAATATAAAAGTATATTCATATACATAAATTCTGTTTGGCTTGTGGAGCATTTATCATTTAGTAATTAAAGCATTTCTAATTTAGTCAAATATAGAGGTATATTCATACACATAAACTCTGTTTGGCTTGTGGAGCATTTATCATTTAGTAATTGAAGCACTTCTAATCTAGTCAAATATAAAAGTATCTTCATACACATAAACTCTGTTTGGCTTGTGGAGCATTTATAATTTAGTCAAATATAAAATTATATTCATATACATAAACTCTGTTTGGCTTATGGAGCATTTATCATTTAGTAATTAAAGCATTTCTAATTTAGTCAAATATAAGAGTATATTTATACACATAAACTCTATTTGGCTTGTAGAGCATTTATAATTTAGTCAAATACAAAATTATATTCATATACATAAACTCTGTTTGGCTTATGGAGCATTTATCATTTAGTAATTAAAGCATTTCTAATTTAGTCAAATATAAGAGTATATTTATACACATAAACTCTATTTGGCTTGTAGAGCATTTATAATTTAGTAATTAAAGAATTTCTAATTTAGTCAAATATAAGGGTATATTCATACACATGAATTCTGTTTGGCTTGTGGAGCATTTCTAATCCATATGGTAAATACATTCAAATATTTTTATAAATAAATTTGCGTATAACTATTTCATAATTTCATTTTATAACGTATGATAAACATGTTCTAATATTTTACAAAATAAATTCTACGTAATTATTTCATAACTTCACTTTATAACATATGATAAAGATGTTTTAATATTTTATAAAACAAATTCTAGGTAATTATTTCATAACTTCATTTTATAACGTATGATAAAGATGTCTTAATATTTTATTAAACAAAACGTATGCAACCGTTTCATAAATTCACTTCATAACATATGATAAATATGTTTTAATATTTTATAAAAATAATTTTTATGTAGATATTTCATGATGTCAATTTATAATTTATGGTAAAAAATGTCTAAACATTCCTATAACATAATTACCTTCCAGTTTTGCAGTCTAGTTTACTCTAAAGAAGGCAGGTTATTTCATCTATGGAAAGTCATGGCATAGCGTGGAGAGAGTGAAGCCGCTAAATTACCCCATTGTTATTATAATTCCTCTAGTAAAGCCTTCTTTTTCCATTTTCACGTTTTGTTAAAGCTTTATTTTAATGTATCAAAAGAATTAAGTAATACACCTTTTTTTTTTTTAAAAAAAAATTTAATATGTTCTGCTTCTCTGTGTAAGACGAGAGAAAAAAAAAAAGTTCTTTTCTTCCGACGACGTGCCTGATTTGAATACTGCCTCAGTTTAACTCAAGTATCTTTTTTCTTTCTTTTTAATGATTGGATAATTAATTTCTTTTCTTTTTATTGAGACAGATAAAAAAAAATAAGATAAGACGATATAACATTTTATTCAAATTCATCAGTCACAAAATTAAAAATATGATTTTTTTTTTAACAACTCACAGCTTTATTGCGTTCCCAATTAGACTGAATCACGCTAGACATTTTTAAATGGGGGGGGGGTTTATTGAATATTTATATGAGGAACAGCATATCTGTTTCAATATATATATATGTGTGTGTGCATACATACATATATATTTTAAGAGTATGTAGAGTTTCTAGGTTTGGTTGTATACTAAAAATAATATGTGTCCCAGTCAAAAGATACCTGTTTTTTTCTCAAGCTGCCTCATATAGTGTAATTTTTCACCACAAAAATTTTAAGGCACTAATATATCCGGATCACAAGGTACAACATGAAATGTGATGTTGGGTTTTGTATCTTCATGGATTGTCTTCAGTACTGCCCTCTCATCATGAAATATTGTAAACTGCTTGAAAACACTTTTGTGACTAATAGCCTTAAACCATATAAAGTATGAATCATTTCAAAGGTTTCAGTAACTGTTTTACCTAATTTAAAAGAAAATTTAATGTTACTGCATTGTTTCATCTTGAGTTAACCCATGGAACATTATCATATTTCATGTCATAAATCATGATCCACATATGCTTGTGCCTTTAACTTTTTGTAACAAATAGCTATACAGTTTTACTATGTAACACATGCATTGATTTGGCATTGCAGGCTGCTTGGAGAGAACTGGTCATTTTTTACTGGACCATGCCGTGTTTATATATAAAATTATAATTGTGTGTGTAACGCATTTTTGATACTTATTGGATTTCCAAAAGGAATAAGACTATATTAACCCAGTCATCTTACTGGTATAAGGTTATTTTATAACGTAGTTATTAAATAAGATGCTTATATGAGCAGTGTCTACCACCAATGTTCATTAAGTACTATTGTTTGCTTGCTTAACCTTTTGCCTAGATGTCTAACAGTATCACCAGGCAAAAAAATGTAGCATTCATTAATTTAACTCCATTCTTTTTAACCTTTTCTCAGAAAAATGTAATTTAAAAAGTAAATACATACAGCATGTACACAAAGAAACGCTTGTTTAATACATTAACAATTTAGTATGCATAGCATGCTATCGACTAGCTGATAGTCCTGTCCTATTCGTAGCAATAGTTATCCAATAAAATTGTGAGATTTATAGAAGGATCACATAAGTGATGATTTACATAAAATTTGATTGTCAGATGTAAATAAATTGATTTAAATGAGCCACTTTTTTGATAGGGCGATGCAGGATTCTTTCTTGTTGATTGTGTGTATGTTGTTGTCAATATGGCAGGTCTCTTTAATTTTGTGCTGCACTGAGCATCATTTCTTTCAGAGGAAACAATACTGGCAGATGTGGCTTCAAAGCTGTGACCATGTTTAGTCTCATGTTCATGGAAAATAGATTTAATATCCATATTAATCTTAGCACGATTGTGTTGGCATCTGTGCTGTGTGATTTTTGTAAAAAGATTGGTATGAGTTCTCCATAATAAATTTCATTTTAGTTTGTGTTGTTGCATATTATTTTATACACAACTTGGAAAATCTGCTCTGGGGGGGGGGGGGCAGCTTATCTTTCTTATCGTTAATCAGATGATTCAGGGCAGGAGCGATGAGAAGACCAATTCTTTTTCAGTACAGATTTTGTTTGTACTGTGGATAACCCCTGGTATGTATGGAAATGATAATCAGAATGTATGGAAGTGATATCCAGGGTCTTCATTAAAATGGACTATAGAAAATGAAGCTAATCTCAAAAGCATAAAGTTTTTATATTTATATATTCAGCGCGAACCTATTCAATTAAATTATAAAATGGTAATCAAACCCATCTAAGTGCGAAAGGTTATATGCCCTGAATCATTAAACACCAATTTTCAGGCCTTAAAGTGTTTTTACACAGAAATTATACTCTTTGTAAATTGGAATCTGATTGAGAAAGTAATATTGAAATATATATTGTGATTTATGTAAGATTCGATACAAAGATTTAGCTCTTATTCACATCGATTAAATGTTCTATGCTAAAATTAGGAGCAGACTTACTCAAGCTGATGAAAAACCCTGGATATCACTTTCACACATACCGGGTACTACCACAGTATAAACGAAATCTGTGCTGAAACGTATAGAATTAGACTTTGCACTTCCTGATTAAGAATACAAAGGATAAACTGCACCCAGAGCAGGTTTTTCAAGTTGTGTATAAAATTATATGCAACAACACAAACGCCAATGTTTATTATGGAGAATCTCATGCCAATCTCTCTATAAGAATCGCACAGCACAGATACCAATACAATGGAACCTAAGATTAATATGGATATTAAATCTATTTTCCTTGAGTATAAATCTAAACATGGTCATAGCTTTGAACATATCTTCCGGTATTGCCTGCTCTGAAAGAAAAATGCTAAATACAAAGCTGAAGAAGCCTAGCACATTGGCAACAACATACATGCAATCAACAATGTAAATTACCACTTTTATGATCCTTCTATAAATCTCACAAATTTTTGAATAACTGTTGATATGAATATGACTACCAGCTAGTTGAAAGCTTGCTCCGCATTCTATGTTGTTAACGTTTAAACAAACTTTTCTTTGCACATATGTTATATGCATTTATTAATTTTTGTATTGAAGATGAGGTGGCAGCTATGGTGCTGAAAGTTTTGCTATTCACCTTTCCAAAAAGAAATTTTAAAAAAATGGAAATTTATGTTAGTTGTTACGGTGATGAAAGTTTTGTGATTCATCTTTTCAAAAAGAAATTTAAAAAATGAAAACTTTATGTTTAGTGTTTCTTTTTTTTTTAATTTTTTTTTTTTTTTTTAAATCCAGAGAATATATAGTTTGTTATTAATATATTTTTAGTGTCATGAGTCCATTTAGCATATGTGTGTGTAGCATTTCTTGATTTTCTTTTTGTTCTTGGAGAAGAATGATCATCAAAATCTGACTTCATAAATGTGATGCTTTTTGGCTTCTTCTTTATAAAATCAGAAATCTCCCGCCACTATGCCCAGAGAAACCTGTTCCATCCCATTTCCACAACATTATCTTTGTCCATTCTCTGACCTTTATATCTAGATTCCCCTTTTCTTTTTCCAAGCCCAGCATAAAAACCAAGAATTCACTTTCTGTATAATCACTTTATTTATTCTTCAGTTTGTAAGCATTTACATTCAGTTAACAGATGCCTAATATTTTCCATGCCTTCCTTACATAACTTGCAAACTAAATTTCCCACATTCATCCATTTATGTGTCTATTCCCTTGTTTCTAACAATCCTGTTTCAGCCTTAAACAGTAAACTACTTTCTTTGCTATTATTGTAAATTAATTCAAACTCAATATTCTGTTTACTTCTATATATATATTTAAATTTATATTACTTTCCATACTAGTTCTCCATCTCTCCAACTCCCTATTTTTTATTAATACATCTATTCTTCTATCCCATTCTTTGACACTATAACACTCAACAATTCTCCTAGCAACAATCATCCTATCTTTTATACAAGTATACTGACATAAAGTTTTTATCTAAATTTTCTGCATAGCATACTACCTTTCTCATTCATCTTGTTGCCTATCCTTTACTCTTAACCCAATTAAATGCTATTTTGGCTATTTTCTTACTATCTGTAAATTGCAATCTACTGAACATTTTTATTGTGCTTTTTGCATCTCTCATATAAAAACTTAACCATCCCATTTCTCCTTAAATTTTCTCCTCTGCTGTCTGCACATCTGCATCTAATGCATGTCATCCTACTTCTCTTTGTACTTTTTCTAAGTAATCTAAAACCCTTTTACTAACACATCATTTCCATAAGTTAACCTTGTTACTGCCACTCCCTTCCATACAATTTTTGCTACATCATATTTGTTATATGAAAGCACTGTTAATTTCTTTATCAGTCCCTGTCTTTTCTTTGCTTCTTATCTTTTTTTTTCCTGATCAGCCAAGCAATTTTTCTGATTACTTAAGACAATTCTCAAATAATTATATCTATACACCACATTTAACTATATATTTCTCTATAAAAATTCTTTCTCTTTTCTTTCCCAAAAATTTATCATCATTACTTTTGATTTTTTCTTCACTAAATAGGTCTTCAGCATAACTTCCATATCGTCCCTACTTTATGTGCATAAGAAGACATCATCAGCAAATAAAAGACCTGATAATGTACACCCTCTCTTGTCATCTACTAATGGTATCTCTCCTCTGCCTTGTCTTTCTATTGCTCTCTTCATTTCTCTCAAATATAACAAAAACAAAATAGGTGACATAGGGCAGCCTTGTCTTAGTCCCACCCCACTTTTAATCTTAACTGATTCTATATTTTCCAATTGATAGGTATAGTAATTATTTTCATACAGTCTTTTAATAAAATCCATTAAAGCTCCATTCATTCCTAAATTTACTAAACTTACCTATAATACATTTCTATTTATTCTATTATATACCTTTTCTATATTTTTAAAGACCATTTATAACTATCTACATGTATTCCTACTCATATCTATAAGTTGTGTGACTACAAGTAAACTATCTCCTATACACCTATCTGATCTAAAATCTCCTTGCATTTCTCCTAGTATTTTATTGTCTTCCATATCTTCCAGCTACCATATATGCACAATTTTTATATAACCCTGACATTACCGCTATCAATCTATAATTGTTTAACTCTCTCCCTTATCCTTTCCTTTAAACAATAGCCTTTTGTACTAATTCAGCTATCTGGAAATTTTCTCTTCTGCACCATCTTATTAAAACATTATGTAAGCCTTGCAAATATAACAAAAATTATTAATATGCTTCATATTAAGTGGTTTGTGTTAAAGCTGTGAGCGCAGATAGCTTAACACTTATCTTAGATTAACACATCTATTTAAGCTTTAGTCATTTGCAATCTATATATACTAAACAATGGTAAAAGATATGTGTAAGAAATTGTCATCTAGTCCAACTGATGAGTGTTGGTTCAGCACAAAATGTGCATCTTGGGTATCCTAGATCTTATTCATATATCTTTGGTCATACGTTTATGATTACATCCCTTGACAAGGTGTTAAAAATGGATAGAAATCAATCGCTATCTTCCATGAGAGTGGTGTAGTGAAAATTATACTACAGAAATATTATTCATTATTGGATAATCTCCAATCTAATGAATGATGACTATTAAAAATTATTAATTTTTAGTTTGGTGTATGCTTTCTTACATCCGATATTTTTATGCTTTTAAAAGTTTGATTATAGTTTTTTAAGAAGTAAAGCTTTTCAAATTTATATGTATTCCATGCATAAAATTTAGAATAAGAAAGCTTACATTAAGTTAGATCTTTTTTATATAACATCAATCAAGTTTTTAGCACTGCAAAAGGAGATTATGTCACTTCTTTGTTTATCGTGGTTTTTTTTTTGCCACCGTGTTATTACGAGATGAAAATCCTTTGACAATCACACTGTCCAAAATGCATTTTTGTATATAATTAAAAATGCATTGGTCTTTTAAATATAAAGTCAAATTTTATAATGTAATTCTAATATTAAAGATGCCAGGGTAGTCATTTTAGGGACAAATATGGTATACAGTCACCGATAATGATTAATTGCTATGATTTGATTTTAATAAATATTACCTAATTAACATTCTGCTTTTGGGTAAGTGAATACATAGTACCAATATTTAATGTCAATAGTGTAGACAATTAAGTAAGAAATTAGGTAATGTATATGATGTCTATATAATAAATATGTGAGTTAATGGAAGCTGAGGAAATAAGGAGTGCCATCTATAAGTGAAAAGCTGCATCACACTCGGGCATTGAATGTTTTGAAGCACTTTTTCTAGAGACTTTTCAATTATATAGTTCTTATATTTCAATTCAGAACAAAAAATTACAAATGATTTTTCTTTTAAGTAGTAATGACTTTGTGTGATGATTGTATTATGTGACATTTAAACATGTTTGGGGAAATGTCTAAAAAACCCACAATTCCAGCATTAGTGAATAAACTAAACAGACAAAACTAACCAATAATTCAAAATTAAATTTGGAATAAATAAAATTGCTAACCTTTTTATGTTTACCACACACTAAACTACTTTGGATGTGATTTATATGTAGTGCGAAAAATACACCTCATTCAAATTATTTTCTTTGCAATGAGTTAATTTATTATTAATATTGTAATTCAGTATTAAGTTTTATTGTAACAAATGTCAAAAAAATAAAATTCTAGTTCTATACAGAGATGGCCATTCAAGCTTATTTTCAACAATTTATCATTTGGCCTACTCTTTTAAATTTACCCTCCCCACATAAATGTCTGACTTTAATTTTTGTATTTATTTAATATATTTTTTTAATTCGTATAATATTTACAAGTTAGCTGACGTATTTAACCTGCAGAAGTTGTGGTTTAAAAGCATTAATTACAATGTAGGTTTTGTGTGTTCACAAGATTTTTTTTTTTTTATGAGTGCCAAAATTGATGGTTTAAAAATTTACAATGTAGGTTTTGTGTATTCACAAGATATATTTATTACCAGTGCCTAAATTTCAAAAAAAAATTAATAAGCTTGCTAATTTGCGTTTATTTTATTTATATAATAAAATAATATTATTTTATATTTTCAGTTACAATTTAGAAATTAAACAAAAAAATATAAAGGATAATTCTTTTTGAATAATGGAAACATAGATATTGTTAAAAATACAACCAGAAAAATTTCTTTAGCATTAATTAATTAGAATCTTCAATAGTTGGCTTTGCAAAACATTCGTAACATTCATCACACACAATATTGCTATGCTCAAAATATATATATACTTTTAACACTTGCAAAAATATTTTGATAAGATATTCATTTTTGATTGATAATTATACATTCTTATTCAACACATTGTAATAAAATTTATAATTTAAGCATTATGGAATAGCATAAATCATGTATAAACATGCATGTTAGTCATGACTTTGAATCTAGGCTTCTGATTTTTGTAACATTATTTAAGAAAAGTGCTTATATCATTCAAATCAACCATGGTCTTTATAAAGCTGATAAGTTCATAACAAAAAAAGCAAGAAAAATTGAATTTACATAATGATATTTTATGTAATGCCATATAATTTAGTACCGATATATATTTGTTTTTTGCGTGATATACATTGCATTTCTTCTGCCTTTCATATTTATATTTCTATAAGTTTTGTTTCCTGATGCTAATGCAAATTACTTTCTTAAGTCTCTGTAATTTTTATTTTTGTTATTCTTTTTTGATCTCGTATTCTGAAAAACATGGAACCAATTCCCATTTATTTTACATTACACATTTTTTCCCTATGATATGGAGAATCCATATCTAATAGAATCAATTTTTTTATAAATTAATTTTAAAAGTGGCAAGCAATATCTACTAGTTGCATTTTTATTATTTCATAAAAATGTTTTTATGTATACTATAGCAGATAAATAATTGGAAAGTTTCTGGGTCGGTCATCGAGATGTCTAGAATTGTGCCTCTATCGAACTATAAAGATGTAAACCCCTAAAACATCTAATACAAATCAAATTCTTCTTGATTAACTTTTTATACTGATGAGTGGTTAATGAAAAAAAAAAACAAAGAATGGCAAATTATTTCTCAAACCCAGGTGACCCTTGAAAGATCATTGAAATTTTATTTTATTTTTATTAAGATTCTTCAGTTAGATGTGTGCACAACACAAATATACATAATTTATAACAGTTTCTGATTTTGTAGAAAGCCAAAAGGAAAATCCTTTTACTGCTTGTGACAAAATATTCTTTTTTTTCCAATAGTCTTATTAAGTAGTCACCATAATTACTTATAAAATAGAATACCCAACAACCTTCAAAAATGCTTCTCATTCAATACTTTGATCAATAATCAATCAGCAGTTTATTAAAAAATTCAGATACTAGTCAAATATTTTGACTTTGCAGGTCAAAATTAATCTCAATGCTTCTCTAGATAATTCTTTCATTTTGGGTAGGATGAGACTCTCTAATATTATGTCACACATTCACACTATGTGGCACAAATGGATAAACCATGGATTATTACCTTTATCACTGCCTGAACTTCAAACTTGTTGAAATATTGTAATCAAGATAAATTCATTGACATCCACCATCTCTAAATGAAATCATTCATAAGTCTAGAGAGATAGTTCTTTGCAAATATTAGATTCACCATCTTCACCTTATAATTTCTGAAGTACCATTTTACTTTGAATTCTAACACAAGCAAATTGCTATTTTATAGTAAAATTCCAAAAATGAAAACAAGATATGAGACTCTAGTTCCACCTGGTATTCAAACAGCTACATGGAACCTTCTCTCATTAGCTGTAGATTTGTAAATAAGGATTACACAATCATCTAACCATATCTATTCAATATAAATAACATTCACATCATATAATTATAGAAATCTCTATAAAATTTGAAAAGACATAGTATGGAACAGTGAAAAGATGAGTGCTAACTGGTTTTCTTTCCAAACAGTGTGCAACACCATCGGTGAATAAATTCAGGTCTTATATAGTGACATTATTTAGCTATTCATCGTAAAAATTTTGAGTCACCAGTGTGTCTGAATCATGAACTATGACTTGAAATGTGAGAGTGTATTTTCTTAACTTACCATGGGAAAGTTTACTAACGTTAAATTCTGTTTTAAATTCAACAAAACTGCCAATGAAGTGTTTGAAATGATTCAAACTGTGTATGGTAGTCAAGCCAAGAATTTGAAGAATGTTTTCAAGTGGTTTACAAGATTTTGTTATGATGGAAGAGCATAGAAAGATGATTCACGAATGTACAAAATACATTGTCACACTTCTTGTTGTAAGTCATGATCTAGACATGCTAAAACACCTTAAGATGTTTGTAATAAATAGCTACACAGCACATGCACTAACTTGGAGATTGGGCTGCAGGAAGCAGAGAGAACCAATCACTTTTTCACTAGGACATACTGTGTATCTATAATAATAAAATACTTTTTATTTGATTTTTTTTTATATACTCTCTCTATATATAAAAGAATAAAAAAAAAAATATAGTGATAATAACTATTGTATTTAGCCTTTCCATCTGCAGAAGTACTTTCAGCTAATTCTTTAACCCTTCTCAACTACCATTAAATTCAAAACACATAACGGAAACAAACATCAACTCAAATCCTGAATTTTAACATTAGCAGCTTGTCTATTAATTATATTTATTTTATTTCTATTTATTAAAATTGCATCCTTAATTTTTCTTTTATTATGGTTTCTTTCTTCTTGAAGAATCTTAACACTTTCAATATCAAACTTAAATTTATATTTTCATGTCCTTTCATGATCCAAGACAACTGAAGCAGTCATTAAATCATTATCATTTTTACTTTTCATGTGTTTGTATAACAATTCATGCTCCTTGAATCTTTTCTCAATACTGCACCTCCATTCACCTATGTATGATAGCATACATCCCCAAAAAATTTGATGCCCAACATTATTTTTTTGCTTGATAGATATGACCCTTTTAGAATTATTCACTAACTTATTAACATTATTTGTTATTGATTCTTTAAGAAGTTTTGATGATAATATTGTTCCTTCTGTTGAAAGTGGATATTATAAAATGTCTAAAGGTTGGCCTATGGGTCTGCTTGTTGTTGCCCAAGTTTGCAATTTTGTTTTGCCTAAATATGAGAGTAGTATTTTAGATATGTGTACTACTAAAGATATTAAAATTTACAAAAGATATGTGGATGACATTTGTTTGTGGAAATGCCAATACTATAAATTTGCTTGTAAAGAAGTTAAATAATTTGAATGGCTTGAAATAGACTATTGAAAAAGAACAGGGCAAAAGTATTAAGTATTTGAATTTATTTATTACAAGAGATAATAGTATGTTAAGTTATAAATTAATAATCAAACCATTGCAAAAAAGGGGATATATATAAATTGTAAATCAAAAGTACCAATTATGCATAAGATAGTAAGTTTGAGATTTTTTTTTGTTCTGTAATGAAAAATTATGTCATTACCAGTGTGGTAAATTAAAACGTATTGAGATATTTGCTAAGGAATTGCTTAAGTTGGTTATAAGATTGAACAGATAACAATACTTTGTCTTTTTTTAAAAAGTTATATTAATTTAAAGGAGTTCAAGATTGATAATAAAAAATGGATACCTATTCCATATATTTCAAAGGCCCAAGTGAAATTTTTTAAGGTAATATTTCATTTTATGTTACAAATAATGTTAATAAGTTAGTGAAATTGTCTCAAGCAAAAAAATAATGTTGGGTATCAAATTTTTTGTGGATGTATGTCATCATATCTAGATGAATCGATGTGCAGTATAGAAAAAAAGATTAAAGGAGTCTGAATTGTTATATAGGTGTGTGGAAAGTAAAAATAACAATGATTTAATGACTGCTTCAGTTTTCTTGGATCATGAAAGGACAGTAAATATAAATTTAAGTTTGATCTTGAAAGTATTAAGATTCTTCATACAAAGAGAAAACATAATAAAAGAAAAATTAAGAAGGCAATTCTTATAAAAGAGATAAATTAATATAATTAATAGACAGATTGCTAATGTTAAAATTCAGGATTCATGTGATTTGAGTTGATGATGTTTGCTTTCGTTGTTTTTTGAATTTAATGGCAGTTGAGGAGGGTTAAGGAATTAACCGAAAGTACTTCTGCAGATTGAAAGGTTATATATAATAGTTATAACCATTATATTTATTATTTTTATTGTTTACAATAGTTTTTAATTAACAGACATTTTATTTATATTGTATATAAATATGAAAATATCATAATGCATTCCGCAATCCGAAATAAATCGAAAACATTCAAGTCACCATTAAAGTTTAGCTACTTGAAGTTCAGAATTTACATTTATTCACTGAGGGTATTACTGACATATCTTAGCATGGTGATTAGTGATTTGAATATATATGTGTAATTGAAATTCGATGTTGAACAGTGATAAAAATTGCCACCAGAGTTAACAACAGAAAATGTTAACTTGTTAAAGGGTTAATTAGTCTATAATATTCCATGTGTCATGTGCCCAACTGCATAGATAGGAAGGAGCACATTAATAATTTTAATTAGTTATTTATTATCCTAGAGATTACAATTAATGAATAATATTTCTGTAGTATAATTTTCTCTACACTACTCTCACTCAAAGTTAGGGACTGGTTTTTAACCACTTGTAACATATTGTGGAGGGATGTAATCTTAAACATATGACCAAAAACATATAAAAAAGAAGATGTATACTCTCTAAGATGCAGATTTTGTGTTGAACTGGCACTCATTATTTTGGATTGCTGTCAGAGCCAACTGATTAGTGCTGGTTTAGCGTGAACTGTCGATTTTGGTAATTATACATGTATTTCACATGTCTTTGGCTATATGTTTATGATTACACCCCTCCAAAAGGTTAAAACAGACAAAAACTCACTATACATATTGCCACACTGCAAGTTAGAGTAATCAATGGATGCCAGAAGGCTTGTACATAAAATTCCTATCTAGTGCCTACTCATCCAATATCCCCAGACGAGTTTCTGGCTTGTGGCTTTTATCAGTAAAGAGTTTTGAATCTGAGAGCACTGTACTTAGATCTTAGCATGGTGATCATATGATGTTTATTGGCTTAAAACCCTTCAAAAGGTGTTAAAAGTGAACAGAAATCAGTCCCTACTTTGTGTGAGAGTGATGTTAGTGTAAATTACACTAGAGAAGTATTATTCATTAAATAGGAAGGAGCAATTGATGTATACCTGCTAGACGAGATGAGCACATTAATTCAGTAAAAAAAAAATCTCAATGCTTACTTCATCATCTGCTCACCAGATGTGGGACAAAGACTATCACATAAATTTCTCAAATACTCAAATCATATCCATTTGCAGTAATTATGACCAAAGAGTATTTAGAGATGTTATAAAAATATTTACAAAAAAGAAAGGGCATTAATAAACGTGACGAAACAATAACGTTAAGAGTTTCTTAACGTTAATGAATATAAAAAATACTACCAAATTTAAATCAAACTATTCTATAATTACGTGATACAATTCTATCCACTACAAACGTGTGATTATTGTTATTTTTTCTCCCAATAGAGGATAAGTGTTATTGAAACATCGATCTATTTATTTGTTTTATTTTATTAAAGTCATTTTTTCGAAAACATGTTTGATAAAACATCTTTGAACCACGAAAACATTCAACATATATATATAACATTTATCCTATCATTATATACATTATTCTCTGTCTTTAATAAGTAGTTATGATAAAATCAAGTACTCAAAATTATTTCTCTGTTAAAATTGTTAGATAGTTGGGTTTGATTACATTTTCGTCATTATTTAAAATATATATTTTGACATTTTTCATGATTTGTATTCGTTTGATGATATAAGCAAAATAGGTTTGAAAATCACGTGATTAAATATGAAAATTTTTTGATGTAAAATAAAATCTCGATTTTTTTTTTTTTTTAATGAAAGATTTTTTTTTTAAAAAAAAAAAGATTGGGAACCCAGGTGAGCAAAACACCTGTGCTCTGTATCAAAGAAATATTTTTTAGCTTTTATCACAGTAATTTTTTTTTATTCCGCTCCCTCTCACCTGCAGCCATTTAATCTTTTCATCAGTATATTAGTTTTCCCTCTATCTCAAAGGACAAACCACCAAATGAAACAAAAGTTTATCAATAATGGATTTTTTTTGTTATTTCCCACAATGCACTGCCACCAGAGAAGAGAATAATTTTCACTATTCTCCAGCTGCATCAAGAGACAAAACAGGATTAAAAATCTAATTCAACTTTAAATGAGTAATTTATTTTTCTTTGATTGGAAACTGTAGCAATAAAGTATTTCATTTTATAAAGATCGGTTTTTACTTTCACTCTGGAAATTAATGAACAATATATATATGCAGTGGTGGATGTTTGGGAACTGACAGGATTGAGATGAAGAGTGCAATGATGAAAATTTACAAAACTAGGTAATATATATATAAAGGAAAAGAAAACCTAAGAATAAAACAATCATTGCCTAAATTCCTAGCCTCATATTTTATTAAGGCTTGATTTTTTTGACAAACAATGGAACAAGGATGAATTTCAAACTTAGCCAGATGTAAACAGAGCATTACTAATTAAAACCTCTGACAAGTTGACATTTTCTATTTTTAGCCCTGCTGGCAATTTTTGTCCTTGTTCAACATTTTCTGTCACTTAACCATTATTCTTTATTAAAATTCAAAAAAAAAATTGTTGAAAATGTATGTTTACAAATGAAAAACATTCTAAGAAATCGTTTTTGAAAATATTGAAAATTAATAATAAACAGAGTAACTAATGAGAGCTAAGGACTTACGTCATTCAATAGTTCGCAGGAAAGCAGTCAAGGGAGTAACTTTAGGAAATCTTCATTATCTGAAATTTATTCTTAAAATTGGAGAAAAAATGTGAAACCCTGACAAATTTATAAAATTATACTTTAAAATTTAAGATTGCTTTCATAATTTTTAGAATGTCTCAAAAAATCCTACCACAGTATCGGTAAGGGCATCAGCAATGAATTTCACAAGGTGTGGTCATTGTATCTGATGTGATTTTCTTTATAATTATGTTAGAATTTCTTAAGTTCTATTTTAAAGGAATTGGTATGTAAAATAAAATTTAATCATGTATATTTTTGTTTAAATCCATCAACCGTGTGGAGGCTGAACTTTAAACGATTGCAAAACATTGACCATTTCAGATTTTTTTTTATTAATAAATCAATGTTACATTAATTCATTTTTAGTTTCAAATAAGTATGCAAACCAGAAAAGTAACATTTAAAAGTTGTATGAAAAAGTGATTTAAAGTGGAAGAACCACAACACCATCTCCTAACCAAACACCCATGTAATACTTTGGACCACAGGAAAAATGAAGTTAAGTACTCCATGATAAGGTTTTATTCTTAGGTTTTCTAATAAAGTGTGTATTATGTTTGGTCTGGATTACAGACCCAACCTACAGAAATAATACTAAGACAAGTATTACAATTAATATATTTATTATATCTACAAATATATACAATACAATATACAGTATATATACAAGTGAATATTTACAATGTTGAATATTGTAGTTCAATGTAAACTTTGGGTTCTGCCTACCACTTCTAGATACACCTGATGGCTTGCCTCACGGTTAGGGTGTATGGCTCTTCCAGCTGTACAAGACAGCTTGCCTCGAGCCGAGAGTGGTCTTAGCAGCATCCAGTCTCTGTGGGACTTGCCTAGCTGCATAGACTAAATAGCATAGTGCTATCAATGGGAATACTTGCTGCTGTTCAGGTTAGCAGAGCTTCCCTGGGAGAACACAAAGAGTCTTTTCAGGTTAGACAAACATTCTTTCTTGATTCTCACAAAAGGCTTACTATTTATACCCAGATCCCTGGCCTTATTGAAAACCTTCGGATTCAGCAAGCATTGTTGCTTATTGACCTGTAATAATCATTGGCTATGTTTTTATCTATACATCAGCCTATTGGCCTGTGGCAAACAATGCTTAATCCGATCAGATAAGGAGGCATCTGGAATAGTCCATTTCTGAAAGAAGGGAGAACTATAACAGTGTGTTTATCCATTCACATTTGGAATCTCACTGAACTTGGTCTGCTTCCTTTCTATTAGATATAATTTTAATGATTTGTTTATTAATTATTTATACTTATTTGGCTTCTATTGATTATTTACAAAAGTGGTATAAAGTGAGATTCTTTCTCTATGTGTCAATGAGTATAAGTTCAAATTAATAATGCTCTGTTTATGTCTGGCTTACATTTGTAATTCCCTCTAATTCCAAAGTTTATCTGTAAACCAAGCCTGAACAAAATTTGAGGCTTTTTAATAAATAATGTGAGTGAATACAATTGTTATTCACCTATTTCCACAAATGTAGGCAGCTTGTTTTATTGTATGTGCCACCATGTGTATCTGCTACTAGGACTCACTGATAAGTAGGGATCTCTTCCTTTGTTGTTGTTTTTTTGTGTGTGAATATTCAATAATAATAAAAAATATTCTCCCACAACTTCATTATTTGTATCCTTTCTTCTTGTAAGCATTTACATTCAATTAACAGATGCCTAATATTTTCCATGCCTTCCTTATATAACTTGCAGACTAAATCACCCACATTTCTTTATTTATGTGTATATTCCCTTGTTACTAACAATCATGTTCGAACCTTAAACAGTAAACAACTTTTCTTGCTATTATCACCTGATTAGACCCGGACATCTAACTACATATATGTAAACTAAAATATAAATTCATTATTTTTAGAAATAAACTACTATCTAGAAAAAAAATAAACTGGTTGAATGATTAATACCAAGATAACTTTCCAGAAAAGTTTCAGTGTCTACAAAATGGAAAAGGTACTCATTTAGCATCCAGACTCAACAATGGAAAGAGTAATATTATTATTTTACTTTCGTAAAGATGTTGTTATCCATAACCAAAATCATTATTTCTACTAACTTTGAGGCCACAGTTTATGGTCCTACAAGCACATGTTTTAAAAGAACAAACCACTAAAAAAACATCACATGATCACAGTACCTTATGCAGGTGGCTACTGGAATGTTGCATTAAATCCAAAAATCTAGGTGCAGTGCTCTCAGATCCAAGGCTCCTAACTGATGAAAGCCAGAATTTAGAAACTAGTCTAGGGATATTGGATGATTAGGCACTACATGGGGATTTTAATGCACAAATCTTTCATCATCTATTGATTATTATGATTTGCACTGGATGGTACTAAAGTATGGAGAGAGTTGCTAACATTTTAAAGATGTTTACATATACACATATTTAAACATAAGTCAACTTAATTTTTAACAAATCTTAAATTAAATCAGTTAACATAATTGACTGATAACAAATTGTTGCTGATCTAACTTCTCAGTAAAATAACTAATCTATCAGCTCTTTTAGGATATCCGTTTTACAGTCTTCAGTAAAATAGTCATCCAGTAGAGTGCTAGAAACAATGGCTCTCGATCATCAGTTAGTTGCTATCATCTTAATGCAGTTTATGTTAACATATCATTATTTAAAACTAAAATATTAAACTTTATATTATTAAGATGAGTGTATGCATGTGTGTGTGCCTGTATTTAAGTATCTATAATTGAAAGAATAAAGAGATTGATATGGAAGTTGATCCAGACATGATGCTAAAAGAGATGATGATAAAAGTATAGTTAAAATCTTAAACTGGATTTCAAAAGATTGTTGAAGACTTAGAGAGAGACCTCATGTAAGTGGATGAATAAGGAAATTTGTTGGGAATGATGAGAAGAAAAGAAGCTATCATCATCATCATCAACCATTATCAATCCACTGCAGGATGAAGGTCTCTCCAAGTTTAATCCATCTTCTCCGATCTTTAGCTTCTCTTCTCCACAACACCCCTGCACATTTTCTTATTTCATCCATCCATCTCACATGTGGTCTCTTTCTGGGTCTTTACAATCTCTTGGAATCCAGTTTAAAATTTCAATTGTCCATCTATTATCATCTCTTCTAGCAATATGTCCAGCCCAACTCCATTTCAATCTTTTAATTTTTTCAATAAGATCAGTAACACCTGTTTGTTTTCTTACCCATACATTGCGTTTTCGATCTCTTCTTGTTACTCCCAACATACATCTCTCCAGTAGTGGAAAATGATGCGGATAATGTATTAAACACTTCCAAAATAAGTATCATCATCAGATTTTCAATGAAGTGGGCGTCTGAAGAGTTGTGGGATGGAGTGGTTTGAAGCCTCTCCTAAAGTATGACGATCGGCTGTCTTAGTATAATCTGAGTTTGATTGTATATATGTATTACATATAGAAGTGCAGGTATGAAAAAGCTTGTACTGTAGAAGAAAAAATATATATATATTTTTTTTTAAACTTTTTTTTTTTTTTCAAATATCAATCCTTTCAGTTTACTTTCAAATTGTCTCCTTCACGCTTAATATAGATAGCTGCCATATTAGTTTGCCCTAATAGCTTTTGACAATATGGCATTCGTTCCTAAATATTCTATTTTCTTCAGACTATATTTTATTAAAACTTTCCAAATGAATTTTTTTTAGATTTCGGTAATATAAAACTTACAGCTCAATGAATTTTAAAGAACCGTTCGATAAAATAAAAATTGTCAAGTTTCTTTTCAGTTTAATAAGGGGGACGGGGATCAGCCCTACCTGGTGAGGACGTAGAAGATCGGTATTGGTTTGATTACTTTAATTCCCACTGACCTACTGAGCTGAAAGATTGCTTTACGGCAGGTGAATCTTCATATCTCTCTGCATAACTTATTGATAAAGAAACTTGCTGGAAACAATGCAGTTTTTTATATTACAGTTTGGTTTTTAAATGTCAAACCTTTTACATTCATAACTTTGGCACCATTCACTTCAGATAAATATATTAATGATTATTAGTAATCGATTATTGGTTTATATAATTTGTTTAAAAATCAGTTTGTATAATATAATTATTAATAAATTAATTAATTAGCAAGAGACTTAATTATTTTTTTTTTAGTGCCCAGTGAAGCTCCGCAAAATGTTACGCTAGAGGCCGCCAGCTCAACAGTAAGTTAAATTTAATATAAAAAAACGATTTTTTTTTTTTTTTTTACTAAAAGAATATGTATATAGTATATGTGCGTGTGTATAACAGGTGTACCATCTTATACTATCTAAAGTAACTTGTTTCCGGACCAAAGTGAGGTGATTGTAAAAGATAAACAAGATTTTATATTGGAAAATATCATAATTGCTACTAATTTTTCAAAAGTCTATTTAATATTTTTGTTAATTAAATTTAGTTTTAATTTTTCACAAAAAGGTATTTAAATGATGACCAAATTTTTAAGTGAAACTTTTCTATCTGTTTTTATATCTCAATAAGAAATGCATCAAATGAAATATTTCCTTGTATGGGTTAGAGCAGTTGTTAGAATATCAGAATGCGGAAGCCTAAAGTCCTTGAATCGATTCCAGCACTCAGAATGCGGAAGCCTAAAGTCCTTGAATCGATTCCAGCACTCCTGGGCTTGAATTTCTTAGGAGTTCTCAAGCAATCAAATCATTTGATTATTTTTTATTTTAGTGAAATATTGGTAAACTGTTATATCTCACCTTGCCTTCAAATAACAGACCAGTTCAGATTCCCTCTTATCTTAATTGGATTGAATTTTTTTGTTCTCATTGATGAAAGCTTTTATTCATCAAAAAGATAAAATACACAACAGTTAAAAAAGGTTTACAAAGAGATGATTACATGGCAAAATGAAATTCAAGTACAATATGGTGAAGGGGTAGGGGATACATATGAAATGGGAAGGGGATATGGAATGGGTGTGTAGTCCAGGCAAAGAAGAATCTTAGGTAAGGAGCAATTTTGATAGGCTTGCTTGACCTGGTGGGTTAATAGGAGGATTCATATGTGACATTAACTTTAGAGGAATTGCTATATGTTAAGTCTTTAGAGGTTTCAGGGATTGCTAAGGAGATTTCTGAGTTATGCCTAGATGCAACAGGCTGATTTTTGTCCTTTGTAGGTGAATAATTTTAGTTTTTCTCGTTGTATTTGGAATGGCATTATTATTGGTCGTGTTGTTCTTTTTGAGTTGCTTTTTACCTTTGACAGCCTGAAAAGGAGGGAAATCCAGAGAGCAAGGAGATGAAGACTTTGAAATAAGTTTTTTGGTGATGATGTTTTTAGTTAAGTTTTGTTTGAAATTTGGTTTGGATAAAATTTGGGTAATTTTGAAGGTTTTAGTTCATGTAGTTTAGTTCTCTGCACATTTTTTCTCTAAGGGCAGTGACCATATTTATTGCCACAAAACAATGGTTATACATATAGACAACATACATTATTGCCATTGCATTTAAGTCATCTATATACTATATTGGTCTGTGGTGGTGAATTTTCAATCCAATTAAGATAGGATCAGATCTGAACTAATCTATTATTTGGAAACAAGATGAGGTGTCATCCAAAAATTTTAGATAGGCGTAGTCCAACAATGATGATCAAAGGATCCATCTATTGATTTTCCTGTATGCAAGGTCTGTGGCGATGAATGTTCAATCCAATTAAGATAGGATGGAATCTGAGCTAATCCATTATTTGGAGACAAGATGAGGTGTAATCCAAAAATTTTAGATAGGCGTAGTCCAACAATGATGATTCCATCTATTGATTTTCCTGTACGTAAATGGCCTTGTGATTGTAAGATTGCAAAAACTAGAGAATAAAGTCAACCAATGTATACATATAAGCATTAAGTTAGATAATGGCCAATATTTTTATAAATAAGAGTTGTTTTTTCACAGATGAGTTTGTTATATAAAGCCATTGTGTGCTTTTAAAATAATAAGCATGTAATCATTTTCATGCCATCTTATATATATTTTTAAAAAGTTCGCTTTTCATGTCATCATTCTGATTTTATATACAAAATGGAAGATCTTACAAGGAGTCTACACCAATGATTTATTTGCTCGTAATTGTTGAAGTTAGAAAAGTATGGCATTTTTAAAAGTAGTCATTTCTTACAAAATCTATAAATTTTGCAACAATTAAAAAGAGCTGTTTCAGTTCATCGTTAGAGACAGATGTATAAAAGTCATCAGCATGCTTATGTGGAAAATCAGTGATAATATTTACTATAGTCTTGGTAATTTATTAAAACTTTAAAATGCTGTCTTAGTTTACTTTTTGCCTAATCTTGCTGATTGTCAGTTGGCCATTAGCAACAGTCTGTATTACTGTTCTTTTCGGTAATTTTTCTGTATAAAGGATGTTAAGAATTGTGGGATAAGTTTTACCATCTGATTAATTCACCGGAAACTTTTAGTTTAGATGTAGCAAATCTTAGTTTTCGGCTTTCTTTCTCTCTCCTATGCTTATCTGTAGCTCTATTTCGCCTGGTTTATGTTCATTTTGACGGCAGAAACTTTATTGAATTATACATCCTAAAGAAAGCAAAAAGAATTAGATCCATGCCTACAATACTTCTGATTGATAGAGAGCAATTGAGAGGTAATTGGGCGGCCATCTATTGTTAAGTAGTGGTGAGCAAAAATAGTCATTTTGTAATTTATTTTAAATACTTATGATTATTTTTTACAAAATATTTGTGCAGTAATTATTTAAAATCAAAAGTATACACGAATACACTTTGATGTGAATCACATGTGTTTTCTTTTTAAATATACAGGTTAAAGAAATTTGTTGTTATAGCAAAATAGAAACTACGAATAGTAACGGTCTGCTAAGTATAATCATATGAATTTTTGTGATATTTAAATAAATATAAATACAATTTTAAAACAAAATTTTTATAGCTTTTTGATGACTTAACCAAAATTCACCAAGGTTTTACAAATAACTTTATTCAACAAAAATTTTGTTCATTCACTTTTTTCATCCGCATTAAGCCGAATGCTCAATACAGAAAAGTCATTATTCTCATTATATGTATCACTTTATTTCACTTTAAAAAAAAATTCTATATTTTCAAAGTTCAAATATGACTTTTTAAATATATTTTTCATTTATAAACTTGTATTTCTCACAAGTCAAGTCCAATTTATTGAATACTAATATAAATTAATAGTTTAAATACTAAAATCAAGTTTTCACCATTTACAAAAATCGCCACCAGGGAGACAATTAAAATATCAACTTGTTAAAGGATTGAAGAGAAATGAGATATTTAGTAGCTGAAATCAATGCAATAATGTGATTTAGCACAATGGTAGACTGAAAGCCCTAGGTTTGAAGCTTAATGCTCGATCTTCCCATGATCTCTCCTAGAATAACATTTGGTTAGCTTTACTTTATGACAGTACTTATTTCCTTAGTGCTTATCTGTTGCATATACAAATAGGATATATTATGAAATAAATTCCATTGTTTACACAATATATAGTTAAAATCAGAACAGCTCTCTATTCCAGTGCCATCTATAGTAAACTTAATTACCAGGTGCTAGTGCATTTAAATTCCTAGACCATTTCTGAATTTTGACATCAATGAGATCTGGAATTCAAACCTTGAAGTAATGTACTTAAATATATGTCAAGAGTGTTGACTTAGATTCAAAATCTTGGAGTATATTGTAATTTTAGAGTTTTAACTCGAATAGTAACAGAATTAAAGATGGTGCTTAGAAGCATAATTGCATTTTTTATAGATTCGAACCTCAAGCTAATCTGCTTATTTAATTATACAGAGCTGATTCTGTATAAATTTAGTAGATTTTTTTAATACTGCAGTCTCTGAAACTGAAGATCCTGATAATAGTTCCAGCTTCATCATTTTCACTGCTTGAACTACTTACAGACTTTCGAGGAATATTTGTTATTATTATTTATCCGTGAAGTTGAATTTGAAGTACCCATTGACAATATTCACTAATAAAATCATGTTAAATGGTTATTTATCTTAGTGTTATGAAAGGGAGAATGACTGCCAAACATGTATATGAAGAAATTGTTTAAGTTTTTAAGCCCTAGAAATGACAGCCATAATTGGTCTTAGTTGATTATTCTCTGTACTCATTAAGTTCAAATCTGTGTCAAATAATAAAAAGTTTTAAATGCATTATAAGTAAGTGCGTTTATGGATAGGTATATGATTATATATATATAAGAAATGTATTAAAATATGCTATTGTATCTAAATAGTTTTTTTTTTCAATCTTTTATTTTAATTACAGAGTATAATAGTGCACTGGGAACCACCTCCAAAAAGTGCTCAGAATGGTATCATTACTGGCTACAAAATTAGGCACAAATTGAAAGGAAGCAAACGTGGTGACACCTTTACTACAGATGGCAATAGAAGATTATATGCCTTGACCGGTATTTTATTTTTTCCCTTATGTGTTTTATGTATGTACGTTTGAGTATGTATATATTTACATAATCTGTGAATTAATTGAGATATTAAACCTTCAGTCCACACCTAGATATATTTTTTCACCTGTATGTTACTGCAATATGAAAAAATATAATAGATGTCATGCTGTAGAATTAATGTCACTTAAATTAATTTTACACTAACAGTACCCGACACATCGCTTATTTGAATATTTGGATATTTATTTGTGCAAGGTTCTTTGTGAGAAAATGGATGTTATTTATAACTCAGCCTTTTCCTTTGATGACCATTGTGTATAGGCTTTATTATAGAATACCACTAATGTGTATGTAGATTTTATTTACATCAAATAAATTATATTAATAGCATTTTAATAGAATGATGTTGCTATGTTGATGGAAAGAAATATAAAATTGGAAAACTAATTTATTTTAGGGTTTTTTTTTACTTAAATTATTTTTTTTATTCTGAGTATCAACAAGTCTGATTGTTCCTACTCTAAGAGAGTGGGAGGAAGAGATAGAAAGAAAAAACCAGTAGTAATAGCAATTGTAAAAGTAATCGTGTTAGTATTAGCACACGAGAAACAAGTTTTGTGATGGCTATGTAAGCTAACCTGTGAACCACAAATAGATAGATAGATAGATAGATAGATAGATAGATAGATAGATAGATAGATAGATAGATAGATAGATAGATAGATAGATAGATAGATAGATAGATAGATAGATAGATAGATGGATGGATGGATGGATGGATGGATGGATGGATGGATGGATGGATGGATGGATGGATGGATGGATGGATGGATGGATGGATGGATGGATGGATGGACGGACAGACGGACGGATGGACGGATAGATAGATCAATCACACTGGACCATTCTGCTTATTTGGTATTTATATAGTGCTGTATTTTAATTTCTTTTATAGAAAATTTTTCTTTCTAACTACATCAATATCAGTGGCTGTTTAATTGCAGATCTCTGATGAATTTTATTCTTTCTTCTATCTTTCCATTGGAAACAATCAAAAGGGATCTGTCTCTACTTCCAAAAATATGCTGAAGTTCACCATAAAACACTCTTTTAGGAAGTCTTATATTGTTCATTCATTTTACATGTCAATTCAGTGAAAGTGTGATATTAAAACAGTGATATGATGTGGTGCACTGTGACTTCTCCTTAAATGGAGTCAGAAATCTCTCAGCAACTATGCTCAGAGAAACCTGTTAGCCATTTTACTTTCCCTTTCTATTCCCCACCCTAAGCTTTTTCATACAAACACTCCATACAGTAGTGCTAGCCACAGTAATCAATGGATGCAAGGTTTCTGCATAAAATCCCTGACTAGTGCCTACTCATCCAATATCCCCAGACTTGTTTCTAACTTAAGACTTTCATTGGTGAGAAGCTTTGAATCTGAGAATACTGCACCTAGATCTCAGGATCTAATGCAACCCTTCAAAAGCTTGTGTAAGGATACGAAATAGTGATTGTGTGAAGGTGTGATATTACAATAGTGGTCTCTACGATATCATATCCAAGTTGAAGAACATGTTGATAGATCTTATGATCTTGCTCTTGTATTTGTGAAATTTTACGAAGTATTCTTAAATGAAATTTTTCTAATGCCTTTATGTTATATCAATAGGCTATCCAAGTTTCATTTCCATAAAATAAATAGGCAAAATAACAGATCTGTATGCCACTAGTTTAAATGCAGTAGTAATTTACTTGTGTTATAGTTTATCCTATCTTTTAACTTTTTTAAAAGTAACAGTAGCACATTGGGGTCCATGCTACATCTCGACATTTAAGTTCATCTTTCTAAGTAAAAGTTACTATGTCTAAATTGGGCTATATTGCTGAAAAAATTTTTCCCATCGTTGGCTGATAAAGAACTTGAGTGATTTGAACATCAATTACTAAGCCATAGGTTTTATTTGCTGCATTCAAAAAGTCGAGTGTTGATGGCCGAGTGGTCAGCACAGCTGCCTTACAAGCAGTTGTCCCGGGTTCGCTTTGACATATGAGGGGAAATAACTTTTAAGTAAACTATCCTAGAAAATGAGCCGTAGTTTTTTTTATATTGTTTGTTTGTGTGAACAATCTAAGAGAATGAAATAAAAACATTTCATCAATCATTGTTTTTTTTGTTTTTTTAAATATAAAAATAACTTTTTTCTGCCACATATTACTTACATTTATACCCAATAAATACAAAAACCAATATATAGGATATTCATTTATTAAATTTTAATTGGCCTTGTATAAAGTGATTTACAAAATGCTTTATTTTAGTAAATATATTTATGAAATGGCTTCTTTTCAAATTTACTTGAATAAGAAAACCGTAGATCGTTTAATTTTCTTTCATCATCAAACATTATTTCCGTATTATCGAACCATATCTAGTCGATGAGTAATTTTGATTACTGACTATATAATTGAAGTTCAATCGAAAGCCACTAGATGGCAGGACTTGATTATAAAAAAAATATCTATGTCGAATTGCATATTAGGGTATTTGTTTTGTTTTTTGGAAACTATATAGAATAAACAGTAATAAATAAAATAATTAATAATTATAGACAATTAATAAGCCCAAGTGTTTGGTCATCAAATATAAGTATGCTTTATTTAAAAATAATTTTTCAAATAGGTATGCGTCAAAACAAAAAAATGAAAATAAAAATTTGAGTTTTAATAATGTTTTATTATCAGTTTTCTGCCATAGAATGATACAACCTATCGTCAGACTATCTTTCCTGTATCCTTGTCTTCTTCAAATACTCACAGCTTTTTTTTTTTGTTTTGCTTCCCCTACTTCTTTTTCTTACATCCAATGCTCTCCCTCTCCAACATACATTTTATAATTTTTATATTTCCTAACATGTACTCACATCTGATTTCTTTTAATTTTCGTAATCTTTTTATTTTTTTTCTATACTTTTAATTGTATTGTTCTAACTTATCTTTTATAATCCATGGCAGTTAATTCCTCCGAGTATTTTCTAATTATCTACAGGCCGTTGCATCCTAGACAAAATCTTTGACAAACTTCGTTTAATCTTAATCTAATCTTCTTAAGCAATTAGAGGGATGGTGATATTGACTAACTGCAAAGTTGAAGGTTTCTGTATCGATTCCTGAATACGGAAATGAGAACGGTATTCTTCAACGTACTGAATAAACATGTCGTCTTCTAACATTTTAGTGGACAGACATTTAATAAAACTTCGAGAAATTACTAATTCGTTAATTAAAATCTTTAATAAGTTTTATTTTTTAGCTTTCTTTTTCGTTAATTAATTTTTCTAATAGAAAAAAACAATCTATTTTATTAAAGTTTATTTTTCAAGAAGAAAACGCACTAATCTGTTTTATTGCATTTTCCAACACCACTTTTAAACCGTTTGTTTTCATTGCCGTAGTTTTAATTTTGTTTATTTTCGTCCCGTCTTTCTATAATATATATATAGAAGGATTTCATTTTGAATAATGGTTAATATATCAAACTGCCATTTCAAGATTTAGTAATCAAATCTGCATTGGAGCTTTTTCAAGTTGAAAGTCTTTAACCTATCATAGAATTTTTTTTTCAGATGTCCAAACTATAATCATCCTGGTTAGTCATTTAATCATTGATCAATATATGGGAAACTAATCATTCTTGACTTGAAGATAAAAGAAGAAAAATCATGAAGTATCTATTACTAATCAGTATATTGCCATGTGATTAAGGTCTTCTATGCTGTTTCTCTGAAATAATATTGAAAAAATATTTGCCCTAATGTGAATTATTATGCGTATGTGCGTGAATATATATTGTGTTTCATTGGAAAGGAAGATTGTTAAACTCAAAACTGTCTTTGCGGTGACTATTGTCTCGAGATATTAGTTTAAAAAAACAGTTTAATTTTAATTCTTACTTTCCCATCAATCTTAAATAGACAGTTCGGTGTGTTATTTTATATTTTGTCTCTCTTGATAAAATAAAGTGTTTTTACCTTCTCTATTCTTACTCCCTAAAATGCAGTATTTTTTTTTAAACTGGATAATACGGAAATACTATATATATATGAATTTAAAGTTCATATCTAGGTTAAATATGATATGGTATATCTCTTACCTTCTTGAATGATTAGTGCTAATTATTAATGTAAATTAATCACAGAATTCAATTTGGTTGGAGTGCTAGTTCTTATTTATGGATCTGAAACTTGGACACTAAATGGAAAAGCAATACAGAGACTAGACCATTCAACGAAATATGGAAAGATGCATGTTAGAAGTAACAAGAAGAGATCGAAGACAGAGTGAGAGATCAAGGGTGTTAATGATATCACTGAAAGAATTAAGAGACCCTAGTAGAGATGGTAAGCTAGAAGAGATGATAATAGATGGACAATTGAAATCTTAAACTGGATTTTAAGAGATTGTAAAAGACCCAGAAAAGACCACATGTGAGATTGATGGATGAAATAAGGACGTATGCTGGGATGATGTGGAGAAGAGAGGCTAGAAATTGATGAAGATGGATTAAACTTGGAGAGACCTTCATCCTGCAATGGATCAAGAATAGTTGAAAATGATAATGAATCGTTAATGTACTTATCTAAAATGGATGATGTCAAAGATGTGAAAACATAAAGTTTGATACTTGTATAATATTATACTTACGTGTGTGTATTAGAAATTTAGTATTAAATCCATGGATTGTTCATCTTTCTGATTAAAATGTTAAGCATCAGTTTGTTCAAATTCTCTTGGGTACAGCCTAGATATCTGTCAGTGTCAAACTTGAAAAATATATTAAGGAAATTTATATATAGTTTTCCATATTTGTAAAAGACCCAGAAAGAGACCACATGTAAGATAGATGGATGAAATAAAAAAGTGTGCAAGGGCGGTGTGGTGAAGATAAGCTAAACATCGGAGAAGATGGATTGAACTTGGAGAGACCTTCATTCTGCAGTGGATTGATAATGGTTGGTGGTGATAACTTTTCCAAACCCGTGTATGTTTATGTTTCTGTTATATAAATGTAAAGATTTCGTATATTTTCAGACAAGCAGAATTTCTTTCTAAAACCAAAATTTAAAACTCCAAAAGTCCATGCATCTGATCTTACTAATGGTGGTAAATTATGTTATATTTATAAATAATCAGTGAAATATAACAAAGTTTAAAAAGCATGGATTAAGAATTACATTTTAATGTAATATATTTTTTCTTACTATACAGTATTGACATTATAATTAAGATAAAGTGTGATTTCAATTTAAAATAATGTTTGTAATATACTAGACTGTGTTTCAATTAATTGTTTATAATAATGATTATGTAGACATTAGTTTAAATAAAAACTCTTACTATTTCACTATAATTTGTCTGAATTTTTATTGTTATTTTAAATCATAGAAACAAGTTATTGGCAAGTTTTAGTTAAATTAAGACACCACATGATGTCAGGTTCTTCGCACAGACACCAACACGTGGGAGACAGACAAGTAGTTAGAAATTATCGAGTGTTAGACAGTGTACAAATGCCAACTTCTTTAACACTCCCAAAACGTAGTAGTTGTAATTATAGTTTGAAATCCATATTTAAACTTTTGCGAAATGTGTGGCAAATTTAATTACACCAAACAAGATGTTAGTTCGTTAATTCTATATTATCAAAAAAATAAAATAATATGTTTAGGTATTTTACTTAATAAAGTCGTTTGAAGGTTTCTGTATTTCTTCTCTACGTGTATATATAATATATTTTAAAACGTATTGTGTGTATATATTTAGAAATAAAAAACATCTGCTATGTAATGAGTACACATTTATATGCTCTGCAATCCCCTAAGATTCGAACCCAAATGAAAGTAAAGAGCGTAAAAGTAGTGAAAATAAAAAGAATTTCTGTGTAAGCAAACGTCTTATGGTGAATTGTTGGTTATTTAATGTCTTAATGATTGTTTAATACTGTAGTAGACGAATGAAACAGGAAATGTTATGATGGTATTAATATTTTAAGCGGGCAAGGGGGGGGGTGATTACAGTTAGAACAGAATTGACACTACCATTCTGATGTTTGACCGAAACGATTATACAAACAGAGTTTTCAGAACCTAAGGATTTTTTTCTTCGGATTTGAGAATATTAACCTGATAGTAGAAAAAAAGGAATTAAGGAGGGTTATCGAATGCATAATTGTATTGGTTCCCAGTTTGAATCCCAAATTCCTCATTGACAAATTGCAAAACCAAGAAACAGATCTGGAAACGGGAATTAAATTGCATTACCATCTAATAACCTTTAATTATTCAAGCTTATAATAGATGGCGCTAGGTTAGTAGAAAGAGAATTGTGCTCTTGCTTAGCTACCGATTTGTATTCATATTAATAAAGAGCCAAATAGTTATAATGATTATTATCTTTAATCATAATTTTATTATCCTTCATCTGTATAATATATATGTAATGTATGAGACTATTATTTTATTATAGTAACTGGTATGCCCTACAGCGGTAGCGTTTGACAATATATATATATATAATGAAAGAATGGAATATTTTTATTATGTTCTCCTTGGTTATAAAGAATATTGTCATGAATAAATTTAACCAATAGAAACAAACTTTAATCAGTGTAGGTATATAATGTAGCATAATTTTTAAACCAGTTTACTTTTTCGGTAGCAAAATGTATAAAGTCATTTCATTTCGAAACCTTGAAAACAAACATTTAAGTGATAATTTTGTAATTATAAGTTAATTGTGAGAATCTTCTTTATAATTTAACAAAGCTAGAGGACATATCAATTACAGTACTATAACAATAGTTATATTAAACGATAATCTCAGACCCTATATATATATTCAGTCATCTATGCATCCATTAAATTGGTTCCAACCCATCCACTAGATATTTAAACATCGGTTAGAAATGAACCGTATATATATTTAACATTTGTATACACACTTTTTGAAACAAGTTTTAAAGTTGTGCATATTTAGATATCAATAAAAATAATTTAAAAAAATGGAATATCGTTATGAAAAAGAAAGTACAATAATAAATCTACTCGGAGAGATAGAGATGATTAATTGAGGTTGTAATGAAAAAAAAAATGGCTGAAAGAATATTCGTGATAGCTCTTATACAGATAGGCACATTGGTGGAAAATAGAAATTTGCATTTATAAATTTCTACTTTTTTTAAAACCATGAATGGTGATATTATACATATATATATATATATTCCTACCCTTGCAGGTTTTATTGACGTTTGATGCAATTCGGGGTCAAATTCAAATCATATGGCTTCGTTTAAACCTAAGAGTGTAAGAATAACCACTTGCAGTGTTTTTCTAATAAAATGGAGATTGTTACTTTTTTATTGACAGTACATGGAAAAAGATATCATTTCCATATGTTTTACAATCAATTTACTGGCTTTATATACACCCATTTAAGCATATTGAAGTGATATAAACTTTTCAAAAAGCTGTATATATTTTTTTTCTTTAATTGATATGTGACATATCTTTATATACACATATTCAAGTATAGTTGAGTATAGTTAATGATAGAACTCTGAGCATTATTATTATACTGTCATGTATATTAAAACATTACTTTTCTGTTTTTAGAGTATGTGTGGGTATATATATATATGTAATGAATATTCTTTGTTTTAGGTCTTGAAAAAGGTGCCGATTACAGTGTCCGTATTTCAGCACAAACTGTAAATGGGAGCGGTCCTGCCACTGAATGGATGAATATCGAAACCTTCCAAAATGACCTCGATGGTGAGCTTTTACCATTTATATGTTTTAAAAAACAGAGTATGCTTTTATAAATAATTCTGTAAAAATAAAAAAAAGTTTACATTTAATTATATATTATCATTTTTTTTTACTCATATTCTTTATCACATTTTATTATCATATCATTTGCAACTTTTTTAACAATATTTTTTATAATTTGAACTGACCTTCAGTCATCATCAGAGTTCTTTACAAAGAGCTCTGATGATGACTTCAGGACAGTCGAAAGTGTAAAAAATAGTATTGTTGAAGGGTTTAAGAAAGTTATTGATATGTAAAAATAGAAATCAATACATAAGAAAATGAAAAAGAAGACAATTATATCACATTTTATTCTAACAAAATGTAAGATTTTTCTAACACTGGTCACCTATCAAAAGGTCTGTATTTATCATCAAAAATGCATGAGGATAATTTTTGATTATTAGTTTTTTTATTAATAATAATATTTATTCTATTTTTCAATATTTGAAATTCATAATTTCATCGCTTCTGTTTGAGCCACTTCTAATAGCTAACAAAAGCAGCTCCTTGGATAAATTGTAGTTCTCAGAAGTGCTCTTATAGTCTTTTAATACTTCATTATCATGCTAGTGCAAAATGAAGGTCATTCCTAGTTCAATCTATCTTCTCTGGTCTCTTAGCGTCTCTTCTCCACCTCACCCCACACATTTCCTTATTTCAATCATCCATCTCACCTGTGATCTCTTTCTAGGTCTTTTACACTCTTTTGAAATCCAGTTTAAGATTTCAATTGTCTATTTATTACCATCTCTTATAGCAATATGTCCAACTCAATTCCACTTCAGTCTCTTAATTCTTTCAATGATGTCAACGTCTGTTTGTTCTTTCACCCATGTATTCCAATTTTGATCTCTTCTTGTTAATCCTAATATGCATCATCTCTCCAAATTCAATCCATCTTCTCTGATTTTTAGCTTCTCTTCTCCACATCATCTCTGCACACTTTCTTATTTCATCCCTCCATCTCGCATGTGGTCTCTTTCTGGGTCTTTTACAATGTCTTCTTGGATTCCAGTTTAAGATTTCAATAGTCCATTTATTATCATCTCTTCTAGCAATATGTCCAGCCCAACTCCATTTCAATCTTTTAATTTTTTCAATGAGGTCAGTAACACCTGTTTGTTCTCTTACCCAGATATTGTGTTTTCGATCTCTTCTTGTTACTCCCAACATGCATCTCTCCTTACTTCTTTGAGTGGTCTGAAGTCTCTGTATTGCTCTTCTATTAAGTGTCCAAGTATCAGATCCATAAGTAAGAACTGGGAAAACACATTTATTAAAAACCTTCCTTTTCAAACACATAGCCGTATTTCCTTTTAGTATCAAGTTATTTCTACCAAAAGCATTCCAATCAAGTTTAATTCTATGATTAATATGCAACATTACTATCCTCTTTATGATGACTAAAAATCATAAAAAAAATGTTAGCAACATTGTTTATGATTTTTAGTCTCCATAAAGAGGATAGTAATGTTGCATATTTATAATTGCGATTTTTAATCAAGTATTTTATAAAACCATTTCTGATTAATATATATATATATGTAGTTAACCATTATCAAAATAATTTTTTTCTTGCTTTCTCTAAAACTACATTATTTCTAATTCCCACCCACTCCTTTTAAATGCTTTTATTGAAGTTGGAAAATTAATTTTTTGTTAACTTTTGATCTTTTTTCAAGTTAGAATGAAATTTTAGAATCAAGGGTTAATGTATTTAAATTCAATAGAATTGCTTGAAAATTGGTACTTAACTAAGTTATACCAACCTAATCTATTTGAAACACTTATCTTTTGAGTATGTCAATTAGTTTCGTAGATATGGAACAGAGGGGGGGGTATTAAAAATATTCAATAACTTCACAATCACAGAACAAATAATGTTCAAATACATTACTAGGATGAGATTGTTTCATGAAGTATTGATATTTCCAAACATTACATATTCAATTAGCAATAAAAATCATTTATGTGTGATTAAAATTATTATTATCTCATCACTATATGAATTTCTTTCCACCCAGCCAACTCAATACCCAAGTACAGTGATATCTAATTTTTAAATTAAAAAAAATTATTCATTCAAGAATGAAATTCTAAACTCTTGAAAATGCAAAACTGTATTCTGTAGCCTATAAAAAATAGATATAGGATTTTTTCCCTTGTCGCTACTGTCACTCTACCACCAAGCCAAATTGTAAAGAACATAAAATGGTAATGCTTAACTATTATATGAATAGTATTTGTGATACGTATCATCATTCTCAAACATTATCAATTCACTGCAGGATGAAAATCCTTCCATGTTCAATTTATCTTTTCCGATCTTTAGCCTCTTCTCTCCACATCACACCGGCACCCCTCTCCATCTCGTCCATCCATCTCACATGTGGTCTGTTTCTAGGTGTTTTACAATCTCTTGGCATCCGCTTTAAATTAGTACATACTTTTATATATATTTAGTCTCATCATTTTTCCAATAATATTAAACTAAATATTACCATGAGAAATTTTAGTCTACGTTTTTGCAGTGGCTTCTTATTCTTTCACCTATTTTTCCGTCGGATATCCGAAGAAAAATGACCTCACAGAAAACCTATTAAAAGCTGTTAAGCTGATCAAACTTCCCAATGACTCAAGATACAGTTTCACTATTTAAGACTCATCTCTCTTGCCCCAATGTTCAATCAAGATTTTGTAATTGAAGAATTATGGTGGAATATTAAAGCAGTTCCCAAAATAAAATGTTATTTTTCCAGATCCAGTAGGAAAATCAGCTGGATCTGATCTTTGTGGATGTCACTTGAGTACAATTTAACAAAAACTGATCTCTATAGATGTGAATAAGCCCATACCATGATCTGCATAATTATGGTAGGCAAAACTACAGCTACGATGATAGAATCGAAGAACTTAATGCCACTACTAGTGAATACACCTCCTGATTCAAATTTCAACAGGTTCCTTTGTGATTTTTGGGTAAAGTTAATGGTCTCAAAAAAATCAATATGTTAAATAAATAAATCATTCATTAAATGTATTGAGAACAAAATTTTAACGGGAAAGTTTGAAATTTTCATAAAGTCTGTTGTATGTTGAATCTGTCTTCATTCTATAGTTTTTTGTTTTTGTTCCATTCAGCACATACTAGTTTTCCAAAATAGACAAGAGTATCTCAACAATGTTAATTTGTAGGTAATTTTCTTAAGTGCTCTATTATTCCTGTCATTTATGTATAAATCTCTTTTTTTTCTTCTAAATAATAACTTAATATGATACGTGTACATTAACTACCACTAGAAAAGCACACAAGATAGTTGAAATGTGTAAAAGAGACAGCAACTTTTCTTTACGGGATTGTTTTTTGTAAGTACTATTATGTGTAAAACATATTTTTAAATCCATACTATGCTACTTGATGTTTATGAATTATATTACAGCTACAGTTCTCTACGTCCATATATTTCTAACTCCATACTACAGCACTATACATTCATATTAAATTTTCATGTATTAATAATAGGAAATAAAAAATAAATTTTAACATCTGTAGAATAAAAAAAATTAGTAAATTACCTACAGATCCAACTAAGAGAGATGGTATAGATCAGGGGTGTCCAACAAGTCGATCGTGATCCACCGGTCGACCGCAAAGCCATTTTTGGTCGATCGCGAGACCAATCTGGCGAGTGAAACAACTTAAGTCAAGATTTTCAAGTGTTTTTGTTTTTGTTCTAAATTTGTTTTCAATTCTAAATAGGTGAAGTCCATTAAGCTGTATTCTTATTGAAAATAATATTTTTAATCTTGATTTAATGTAGCTAATTTGAATTAATAAATATTGTTAATAATTACTCAAGCTGCTTTAATTCCCTTGATCATTAGGTTTTTGGCCTGTTAAATAATTATTATTTTTTACTAGGTAGATATATAAAAATAGTATGTATGTCACACCTCCCTCCACTTAGACTATGCCTATGACAACAAGTCGATCCCAACACATTTTTAAAATAAAAAGTAGATCTGTACACAAAAGTTGGCCACCCCTGGTATAGATTGTGAGTTATTTCTGTCTGAAAAAGTACAATATCTCTCAAAGATGTTGCAGTAAATTTTCTGAATTTTTATCATTTTTGTAACCTGATTAGTCATTGGACTTTAAATTAAATAATATATTATGTCTTTTTTCTTTTAATATCTGATGTTGTTGTTTTTTTTTACTTTATTAATTTTATGAATGAGACTATTTAGGCACCTGTATTAGATTATTTGGCTATTATATATTATAACTTAATTAAATAAGAGCTAATATAAAAAGCATAAATGCTCTCACTCATATATAAGATGTAACTATGAAATGGATTAATTATATAATTGATTATTTAATAATATTGTGTGTATATGTTGCAATTTATTTAGAAACTCGAGTTCCTAGTATCCCTGGTTCGATTCGTACACGTCCATTAACAGATTCAATTGTGGTTAGCTGGACACCTCCACGAGATCAATATGTTATGGTGCGAGGCTATACAATTGGATGGGGCATCGGCATCCCAGATGTATATAGCAAAGTGCTGGATAGTAAGCATCGGTACTATACTATTGAAAGTTTACGTAAGTATAAGAGTTTTGCTTCTTTTTTTTAAACAAATTAACTATTTTCACATTTTAACCCATTCAATGATTTACGTGTTGGTATGAAAGTAGAATATTAATAAATTAATATATATTTTTGTTTCAAGTGAGTGTTAATTACTTAGAATAAACATGGCAAGGATTCTTAAATACCAGTTTATGCCTGATATTAGAATACACCTGACTGCCAGTTACGTGATCTAGTTTTAGCAAAAGTTGAGGAATTAGAGATTTCATTGCAGTTGTATATCGAATAATTGACAAGGTCAAAGAATAACAGAAGTTTATGCACTTTGTTGATTACAGTAAAGCCTTTGATTCTGTTAATCATGACAAATTATGGGATAGTCTTAGGAAATAGATGTACCAGAACATTTTATTGTTTTTGTGAGTAAGTTGTTATTTGGGGGCTAGAAATTTCATCTAAAATAGAAATCAGATTGCCACTCATTTTTTAAAGGGGTAATGCTGAATTGCATATTATTTCTGTATTTGTTTTATGAATATGTACTGAGGGGAGTTACATTGTATAAAGATAAATGTGTGGGATTCAAGATGAGTAAAAAATATATACCAACAATCTCAAATATTGCATTTAAGACTGAAAATTAAGGATCTGGAGACCCTTGTCCAAAAAGTTAACGAATAGAGCAGGAAAGTGAAATTGTGGGTAAATATAACGAAGGTAAAAAATATAGAAGTGACATCACTGAGATTAACTCATGGACCTTACATTCCAGATTTTGTCATTACTACTACACTAAATCATTCAGAGTATTGATGATGATCAGAAAATATAAGTGTTATTCGTAGAAGAAGCATTCTTATGATCTTAAGAATAACGGATATGTGGTTTATTCATCATCATCAGTGTTTTTCAGAATTCATTTAAGTTAATGATAGTTAAGCACTGATTATATATGTGTGTGGGAAACGATGACCTGGACCAACCGATGAATGCTGGTTCTGCATAAAACACATATATTGAGGATCGTATATCTTTTTCACATGTGAGTGGTTGTGTATAGCAGTTGCTTGTGATAGAGTTCAGAATGAATATACTTATTTTTTGAGTTCAAATCTTGCTATTTACTAAATAACTTATACTCAAAGAACTTGAATTAGCAAGTTAATATGTAAAAGTACGCCAAAACAAAATTAGATTAATAGCACTAAGCTAGCTTTCAGCTAATTTTCACCAGAATCGTAGTACAGAATAACACCACCCAATTGGTTGTCCAAATATATAATGCTTGGAAAATATGTAAATTTTTCCCAGTATGCAAATTATATATTCCATTTCTTTGATAGTGGGACGCAAGGTCTTTTCTGGTAATTGAATGCGGGTCCCCTGCAATCGCCGATGCTTTTTTAAATTTTTTTTTTCTATTATCCATTTCTATGCACATTGTTTTAATATTAGAGGGAGAAAAGATATGACCCATGGCCATCTCTTCTTCAACAAAAATTGACTTGTGTTCGCGATTTTTTATATAGATAGATGTGCTGGCAATTCTCATTGGCCTATTAGCCCGAGATTCACTATAGTACACCACACTCCAGACTGGGGCAGGGCATGGAATCTTATATACGATTTGGGTGCGATATCTTTTCATATGAACTTGCTAACTCAAGTTCTTCGAATAGTAAGTACATAATTATATGAAAAGAGTGTAATCTTTGTGATTTAAATGATTTATGTTGAAAATCAAAAACAGTAAAATAAATGCTATTTATACTGTCGACATTGTATGTTATTAATCCAGCAGCATTATTAATAATAATCCCATTATCTATCTTTTGTAGATATTAATAAAATGTCTGGGTTTGTAGTTACATATAAAAAAATAATTGCTCGTAAAATCAGTATGAAAAATTATTTAATATATTAAAAGCATTAAAAATGTTTTTGTGAAAAACCACCATGTGGCAGCACTATCTAACAATACTCGGAATTTTAAGAGGATTGTTTTCACTGTACTTTTAATTGTTTCTTGATGAATTAAAGTTTAAAACTGAATTTAAATTATTTTTTAGAAAATATAATTTGTTTATAAAAACGGACATTTCAGAAACTAGTTTGAGTATCATGGAAGTCAACGATGATGAGAAAAATTACATTTTGATTTGAATTAGCATTTATTTGTGGGGTAACAACATAACTAATGTTTTTATTCCTTTTATGTATATAAAACAAAAATAATTAATCTAATTTTACACAAATAAGAATGTGCTAAATAAAATCATATTTTCTAATAATTACTATTTATTGATTAAAGCGCAATTGTAAATAAATACATTTTGCTAATTCCCCCCCCCACCCTCATTTTTATATATTTTTCAGAACCGTCTTCGGAATATGTGATCAGTCTAAGGGCTTATAATAATATTGGCGATGGCCAACCGATTTACGACACCGTCAAAACAAGAATAGAAAGCAGTAAGTATGGTCTGTGTAATTTGTACGGATATATTTCACTAATCCGTTTTATATACATACACACACACACACCCCATAATTATCCAATGAGTACACGTAAGGATTTCACTGTTCGGTGGCTGGAATTTAAATCATCCGGTGAGAAGTCAAAAAATAAAATAGCTATTATTAGGTAAAAGAGAGAGAAATATATAAGCAATGAATTAATTAAATGAAATTTTTAATGGACCATAAATATAATAGAACATTTCATTGAAAACAGACATAAGTTAATAATAATAACCGGCCTGTTCGCACTTTTACTAAGTAATAAGACATTATATGACTTTTAGCCTACACATTACTAAACCATTAGCAAATTCTTCTATTTTCTCTATCATTTATTATACCAGCGAATCTCAACGTTTTAGTATTCGAGAAGAGACCCAACTTTCCGTATCACCTTTAATCAAATCCCCTTCCAATGTTTTTTTATTTTTCTATGTTTCAAATGTAACACCTTTGTTGAATTAATTAATATCAAAACCTATTTTGTGTTAGTAATATGCATTTACCTATTTTTAAGTGTGACATTTTATTTTTATATTAAGAAAATGTATCTCTTCTTATTTTGTTCTCAACAAATAGTTGGTTATTTTTAAATTTTTGTCTCTTTTTCATGTACCCCCCTCCCCAGAGGGATACACCCCAAAGGTTGAGGATCACTGTAGCAATGTATAATCTAAGGTCATGTGATGCCTTATTACTTTAGTACCAATTCTGGCCAAACAATAAAGGTGCCTAAAGTTATTAAAAAACTAAGGTCACTATAATATACAGAAATTGGACTGGTTTCAGATGTATCTAATTATGCTAGGAAATACTCTTGGGTTGGAAAAATTAATAAGTTTTTCAATTTGAGTTGATAACTTGGTAGCATAATAATAAATAAAAAATACCTGCTAGAGGAAAGTTGCATACAATTTCAAAAGGTCCAAGTACATTGTTCAAAAAAATCCAAAAATTTCCTCATTGATTAAGACCATAAACTAGAAACTAGTCTGGTGATATTGGTTAGTACTAAATATTACCATCTGACATCGACTGATTTATAAAGCTTACACTAGATGGCATAAAAGTGAGAAAATAGAAGACTCTGCTAATACATTTACATGAGGTGAGTTCACCTCCACTTTAAAATATTATTACCACCCATATAGCCTACACAACTTTGGCTCCAACTCAAATTTGAATATAATTATTACTAGGTAAGTGGGAAAGAGATACACAAACAACGAATCAATTAAATGAGATTTTAATGGGAACCTGAGTATAGTAGAACATTTTATTAGAAACAGATATAGATTAATATAATAGTAACCACATTTGTCATGCACAGTTTCTTGAGGTTGATTCAATCCCAATCCCTAACTTATTATGCTAATTTTTACAGATTATACTAAACCAACATATATTGGTTCTAGTTCAAAATTAAAAATAACTACTATTATGTAAATGGGAAAGTACAGCTTTTTTGAACCTAGACAGATTGTAGCTTATAAGTAATTGTAATTGCATTATTCTAAGATTTGTATAAAATTAAGTCGTGGCAAACTGCATTGGTCAGCTACTTCTGCTTTTTATGTTTGCAGCGACAAGAATCTTTGTGCTGATGACTATTCCTTTCTAGCAAATATGAGATACCATTATTTGTGCTTTTTCTCACCTCAGCCTTTTCTAGAGTCAAAGGTTGTGTGGTCTGAGCTTATTTTTTTAAGTTCACATTATAATGGTCAAGAAATTAACACACTTCTTTTTGCCACATATGAGTCAGTCTAAACCCTGCTTGGATGCAAATTAATTGATTTATATTTATGATTAAATTTATTTATACATGTATATTTCTATGAACACATTTTACATGTATGAGTTAACATAATATTAACAAGTGCTATATGTGTATATATTTTTTTTTTTTTTCATCTTGTAATCATGAAAATCTTCCTTACAATATATACCATATTTCCCCAAAAATAAGCTCAGGTCTTATATTAATTTTTGCTCCAAAGGATACCATAGGGCTTATTTTCAGAAAATGTCTTATTTTTTTACATGTTCAAAAATATACTTTTATTTGAGTACAAAAATGTACATTTATTTCAAATAGTTGTTTTTAAAGAAAGCTGTAAAATTCTTACGCCAGGGACCTCCACAATTTTTTTCTTGTACTCCCCAGAATAGGAATAGCTCTTTCTTTTTGTATTTGTCTTATCTAGAAATCAGAATATTATTCTGTTTAAATGCATTAATTGAAGATTTGCAAGACTGGAGTGATAACAAAATTGATTACGGTTAAAAATGGTTTGTCCACACAAAAACAACCAAAAAATGCGACTACAAAAATTCAGAAAATGTTTCTGCATTGCACATGTCCCCACATTGAGTGTGTCTATTACAACATACCTCATAGTGAATTACGATGATTCGTGTATGACACAAACTTGTCCATCCATTGTCAAATGCACACATTGTAAACACTTTCCAAATTACTTTTAATAGTCATGCTTGAGTATTCTTTAAAAAACGTTTTTTTAAGGAGAAAGATTAATGATTTAACTTAAGCTAAACTTTGATTATTAAAATCACTTCCATTATTTAATTAAAGTCTTTTGAGAGAAAAAAAAATGCCTAAGAAATTAAACTGATTTTTCTTCTACCTTGAATATTTAAAAGCTACCATGATGAAACTCTAAAACTAAACCAAGCATTTTAAATCTTAAGTATTAAATATAAATCACTAACCATCACATGGTCATCATTCTTTATGCTTACACAAGCTGTTTACACACCGGCAAAACTCCATACAGTAGTGCCACTCAGTGCAAGCCAGAGCAATCAATGTATGCAATCTTCCTGCATCCACTGATTACTCTGGCTTGCAGTGAGTGGTGCTACTGTATGGAGAGTTTTGCCTCTGTGTATTAAATATATAAATAAAATAAATGAAATTATAAATTCTCCAATATACTGGCTTGTGATAGATAAAACTTTAAAAGTTTTTTAAATCATTCGTAACTTCAATAAATTGGTTTTCTTAAGTCTAAGATTTGGTTAAGAGGAAATTGTTTCTCTTTATACGTAGAAGTGCATTTGTCAATAATAGTCGGTGGGAAAATACATAAGGACCATATAATTTATACTACCATATATTTAAAGCTTTAATGCCAATAATATTGTTTCTACTACATTATTTACTTTATAATCCAATATGTCCATCGTATAGTTCAGTGGCAAAACAAAAGCCATCTATCCGGCTGATGATCTTAACTAGGACTTATATTTGGGGTAGGATTTATATTATGAGCATCTAAATAATATATATTAAGGCTATAATCTTAAGACTATGCACCTAGTTGTGACAGTAATGACCTTTACAAATCTAAACACAAGATTAATGATTTTAAAAACAAGAGCGGCCACTCTTTGACCTACTTTTTTAAAATCAAAATGCTTTAGATTCACCTATATAATTAAAAAGTAGGTCAAAGATAAGAGTGGCCGCTCTTGTCTTTTAAAGTCGTTAATCTTGTGTTAAGATTTGTATAGGTCCCTACTGTCACATCTAGGTGCATAGTCTTAAGGTTATAACCTTAATATATATTACTTAGGTAATGAGTATGCGCTTAACAAATTATTATTTATGAGCATTATGAAAAATTATGCTAGGTCTTATTCTTGGGGAAACACGATATATATATATATACAATAACTACTGCATTGATGTCTATTCGTGTATGTAGCACATCCATGTGATTACATTCTTTAATATATATATATATGGATACATTAAGTTCTGTTTCATATATTGTTCAAACAACATAAATATATTTACATATAAATATATATGTATTCTGAGCTTAGCTGAGATATAACCAAGCAAAGGAATTAAAAATTAGAAACCACAACCTGAAAAAATGTCTTACAGTAATATATATTTTGTTTGTCAGATTTTCTATAAACTAAAAGTAACTTACTTTTTAAATAAGAGAGATAAATAAGACATCAATATTTATATGTGATAATATGTCTGACTATTTCCATCATCTATCATTAAATGTTGAATGTCTAGAAAATTCTAAACTTTATTTAAACTTTTCCCAATACAAACAACTATTAGTAATAACACCCAAAAATTTAACACAGGTTGTCTTTGTGTGTTCTTAATGGTTGTTTGTTTTTGGAAAAGTTTTAAAATTTTCTAGAAGTTCAACATATAATGATAGATGGTGTAAATAGTCAGACATATTATCACACGTAAAATGCCATCGTCAATACTTACATGTGTAAAATGTTAAAATACTACAACTTTTCAAATCTTTTTCACAAGTTAACAAATCTTTCTCTCATAAAAAGTATATATAATAATTGGAAGATGTGTTAATATCAAATGCTTTTAATAAGATACTCCACGTATTTCCTATTTTGAGTTCACTTCTATGATGTAACAAAACAAACCTAATTAAAAATTGAAGTGACATCTTGAAAACATGTCAGCCAGCAACAATATGATCCCTGTAAACTAAAAGTAACCCAGTTTTTAAATAAAAGAGGAAAATCAGATGTCAATACTTAATAGGGGTGATCTTTTGAACCATCATTTATGCATATTTTTTAAATATATATTATAGATGTGTAAGCCATCATTTTTTTTATTTATTGTTACAAATCACAATTCTGGTCAATATTTTTCTGCATCAGAAGTTTTTTTTTTGTTTCAAATAACTTTTTTATTGTTTTATTTTAAAAAAATAATATCTCTCCCCCCCCTCTCCCTTCTCCCCCTCCCCTTCTCTCTCTGTGTGTTTTAATTCATATAATTCAAAGATATGTTTTTTTAAATTAGCAATGTCTTAAAAATAATCACCTCCAACTTACTCTTCTGATCATTTTTTTTAAAAAAGTTTTGTGTGTGTGTGTGTCTGTGTGTGCATGTACCTGTAAACTTTTAACTTTCTGTTAATCTCAATTTTTACCCAATTTCAATCTCATCACAACTTTACATACATGTGTATTTCTAATGACAATACAATTTTTTTAAAGTTTGCAAACAATTTTAGCAAAAAAATATCAGAAACTTTATATATATATTTTCTACTTTTCAGATTTGTAAAAAAGTTAGATACAATTTAATACCATCAGAGACGGAGAACAAAATGTCACATGTAAGAAGACAATGATACGAATAAACTTTAATTCTAGATCAAAATCAACCTATAATTATTATTCAGTCAAATATGTATAAGGTTCAAACTCAGATTTTATGATCCAAAATATTCCCCAATTTATTGTTTCCAAAATGAGTGTGTGTATAATTGTAATAATACGATAATTAACATGATGTTTAAAAAATAATAGGTTTAATATGAAATACACTAACCATCCTCTACTCACGATATTTGGTTCTGAGCCACATTCAAATGCCAAAAATTGTAGATAGAAGAAAACCATGTAAAAATATGCATTTTAATGTATATATTGGTGTATATGCTTCATGAATTAAAAATTTAAATGTACAAAATTAAATGTTTTTTTTATTAATTGCTAATTTGTTTATTATGTGGAAATTATGCTCGTGGAGGGAGGGAGGGGGGCTATTGCAGAACGATTCTACATTGACTAATAATTTATAATTTTTCTTCATAATAATCTTAATTTTAATTATACGTAAAACAAAATATAAATGAAAACGGCTTTGAAATGGCGGTTTAAAATTGTATATATATTCATAAAAATTTTAAAACTGCTTTTTAATGAAAAAAATATTGGATTGATATTTGTTTCATGCAAATTTTATTCCTCAATTCAAAGTTCAGTCTTCCAAAACTTCCACGATTGCTAACATTGTATTATATGCATAAGGTTTCATTTATAAGTTTAATAACCAAATGCTCATTAATTGTTTAATAAGAATTATTAAGAAGTTACTGAGAAAATTGTTTAACATCTTAGTAAGAAAAGAGAAACTGTGATTTTTATCTCTATGGTGATGAGCCAAGTACTACCAGAAACTTTAAACTTATGCATTCTGCATATATCACATCAAAATTTTTTGTTGCTCAGGTTATGATTTTATTGCAAAAATATGAATGTAAATAATTTAACATATAATTTAATTTTTATTCGTTTAAACGTAAACTGAAAAATTACTATATGCTAAAGTATAAAAAAAATCACATTGTTTTGCAATCACATTTGTACTTCCTAGCTATTCAAAACCTCTTCCTCTCTTATTGCATTGGTTATTTTAAAGCTTTACCAAACATATTCTTCTGAAGTGCCCATTCACGTGTTTTATTCAATTTTGTATTATCATTTTGATTGTTAAGCCAACTTCTTTTTAAATTACAAAAAGGTTTGTTATTAGATCTGAAGAAGATTCCTATGCAGTCGAAATTGTCATAAAAAATTAAATTAAGATTTGTGTGGGGTGCATTAGGAGACTGCCGTTTTTTATGTATCTTCTTCTGCATTACTGGGTAGTAATTCACTCTTTGGATTGAGTCTATAATCAATAGATACAAGGTTACTATGACAACGAAATCCACAGATTAGTTTCTAAATTGGTCTTCATTAGTGAGGAACACTGGACCAGAAACTTCTCTGGAGATTTGATTGGTGCTTCCCCCTGATTGCTTACGCTGGCAACAGATAGTTTCCAAGGAAATCATAAGAATAAGAAACTAAGATTAATGTGGATGTTAAATTTAAAACTATAATAGTCATGTGGCTCCAAGTCATCTTATACTTTCTGCATAAACATACTAATCCCTTTCTACAGCAGTGATGACATTCAAATCAAAGCAATGCTGTGTATGTTTTGATCCATACCTATGTACATGTGGATATTTAAAAAAAGCAATTCATTATGAAATCATATCATACATCACATAACGTGATTTTGAAATACAACACACAAGAAACATACTAAGCTTACTACAAAAACAGTTTTATTAGTTATTGGACTTAATGAACCTAAAAGCAATTGCATGCTTACAAGTGTAAATGTTCCAAAAAAAGGTATGCATTTTTATGTACAATACAAGAAAGATAACACAAAGTGAACATCGCATATCCTGGGTCTATACATTGTATTTAAATAGAAATCAATTTTTCCTATTCCTGCTTTGCCATCTAATAAAGCTTGAAGAATTAACAAATGCTTAGATGGTAGTGTTTCAAAAAGACCTATCTAATTCTGTCCATTTAAGATCGTAAATACCTATCTAGTGCTGTCCAATAAGGATAACAGACTAGTTTCGAGTTTACAACTTTTATCAATGAAGAGTTTTGGTTCAGGGATCTATTCTGGATTTTTTACCCTAATGCGCCTTTCCTTCAGGTACCATCATTTATTCTTTTTTTGACTATTAACGGCACGAAATTCAAAAAATGTAATGTTCTGAATCTAAACCAATTTGTTTGCTGGTTACATAGATCTGACCCCAGGTCAGAACTGAAGAGAGATTTATTAATCACTATCATCTGGCACTTAATGATCACTCCAGCTAAGTGCCATAATGGGATCTGGAGCTTAAATGTCTGTGGATCACAGCTTCGGCTCTAACATTGATAATGCTCAAACTTCTTATGAAGTCCCGAGCAATAAACCATTCAATGATTTCATTTTTACGTACATTTAGAGTGATCTATCATCAACTTTTGAACTGGCTAAAGCAGTAATCATGTAATTAGGAATGTCTGCATGGTTTGTACTGGTGGTAAGATGGCAAGCTCTGGAGCATAAAGTCTCTGAATGGCACCCAACTCTGTCACTTATGCTGCTCAAACTTTTTACAAAATCCTGGGCAATAAAGCCCTTCGATCATTATTATTTACAAATTTCTAAGGGGGGTGTAGATTGAAGATCTATGTTATACTGCTTTTTTGGCAGATTTTATTATTATTATTAAAACAATCTTTTTTTAAGAGTAAATTGTTTTGTTTTGTTTTTAAAGAATCAAATTTGAATTGCAATCCAAGATATATCACATTCTTTTTTATAGTGACAGAAACAAATAACTGTTTTCCTAATGCTGATTTTAAATTCATTTTCTTATAAATACCTAAATGTTAAACTCTTAAACACCTGCTCTTTAAACGTGGAATGTTAAAATAAGTTAATATGTCTTGTGAAAGTTTTAAGTAGGTACAACAATATTGATTGTTAACCCTTTTCCTTTTGTTTAGAGAATCTTAAAAAAAAAATTTAGTGAAACTTGATAACCCCCTTCTCTAGCTCCTCATCCTTTTTGTATATATATATTATAAAATGATAATGAATATCTTTTTTACTGAAGATTAAATGTAATTAAGGGGCTTAAAACGTTTTACTTCTATATAAACAGTATGCTTCAGTGAAAGGTGATTGATTCTCTCTCCAATTGCCTGCAGCGCCATCTCTGAAGCAGTATATGAGTTACATAAAACATAGGTTAGCTATGAGAAAAAAATTTAAGGTGCTACTATGTCTGGCTCACGAGTTATGACATGAAATGTGACTGTGTTCATTACCATCATAGATAATTCAGTGCTCTTTCATCCGGAGAATCTTGCAAAATCATTTGAAAACATTCTTATGAATCATGGCTTTACCGCCATACATAGTCTGAATCAGTTCAAACATTTCACTAGTGGTTTTTACCTAATTCAAAATAAAATGTAATGTTAGTGTATTTTTCCATTGGGGATTAAGATACAAAACACACAGTTACAATAAGTTGTAAGTTTAAAATTGTTGAGGTGAATAGCTAACATCTCTGCATAACATATGCATTGATCGAAAGACGGTGTTACAGGAAACTTGGAGAGAGAATCAGGTGCCTTGTCATTGAAACACATTGCATAACCAAATGTATCAAATTTAAAATATCTCTAATAATAACTAATATGTTAAAACAATTTTATAATTGTTGGAAAACATGAAATTAATTTTAAATTATTAGTGTATTTAATTTATATTAAGAAATGCATATTTACATGTGAGCTCCCAATAATATTTCTTTTTACATGCAGATTATTTAAATCCTTAACAACATTTTAATTAAAATAAAATAGATTTAATAGACTGTTAACTAGGATAAAAGCAGGCTGATTGAATGATTATTATTAAAAGAACGTTGGTTTGAAACAGTAGCAGAATGAACAAAATTGAACAGGCCGTGCCATTTCATTTAATATCCGGAACCAGCAATGAAAAGAATATCGAATAATAATAACTTTGAATATAAGGTTCTGCATTGCTGCAGCAACTAGTACAGATCTTAACTGATCTTTCAGAAGAATAGATGGTCGATGCTACTGTAAAGGGATAAGCCGTACAGAAGTTTTTATTTCCTTTTCATCTTTACATTACCATGTTACTATTAGTTTGAAGTTTGGTGCATTAGTGGACTGATAGAATCTAAAACCCAAAGTTCATGGATTATGACTTACCTGTGTCACTTACAGAACATGAATTTGCAAGCGATAAATAATTCTATTATTTTTGTCTCCGGTGGATAAGTAGTAGAATGGCAGTTTCTGGAGATCAAGGATCATAGATTGCAGTGGTTGCAGTTCATCTATTGTTTCTGATATTCAAACCTCTCATGAACTGCTGAGTAATGAATCAGTTTTTGCCTTAATTGCAGGAACGGAGGGATAACTCTGGAACTTATGGTCCATAAATCACAGCTCAGGTCTGTTTCTTCCAATGGTTTATCTTTTTGTGAATTCCTAAGCCATAAACCATTTGATTAGTTTTGTCTTGCATGAGTAAGCATGGCTATTAGAGTGATAGATTCTGGATGTCAAGATTAATGGATCACAAATCACCTCTGCCACTTTTGATGCTCAATCATCTCGTGAATTCCTGAGCAATAATCCATTCTATTATTTTTGCCTTCTATAGGTAGGTGCTGTGATTAGAGTGGCAGAGTATGGAGTTCATGGTCCATGATCATAGATTAGCTATGTCTCTTCCAATGCGCAAACTTCTCATGAACTCCTATAATAAACCATTTGATTATGTGGCAGCCATTTGCTTTATCAAATATCATCAAGTTATTCAAGACGATCATTTTTTTATTAGTCACTGAGAAAAAAATGGATTCAGGATATATTCTGATAATTGTCTAACTTAGCTTTTGGAAACCAAAATATAATTGGGGGTTGTATTTAACTGTGGGCATTGTGTTGTTATATACTTTTTGCAAATAAAACTCATTCTATTGGAAACATCTTGCATTCAATCACAATCTAACATGATATCCTTAGTAAAATATATCATTAAAAACAGAAAATATACTTCATTTAGTAGTAATATTTGTTTTTTTTTATTATTTAAAAATGAAACTGTTTAAATTGATTGATGTTTTACTTGCAGCTCCAGAACCGGCGACACCTATGCTTCCTCCCGTGGGCTTAAAAGCAATAGTTCTTTCATCCACTTCAGTTGTATTGACGTGGACAGACACTACTTTACCTAAAAATCAAAGGGTTAATGATAATCGCTACTACACTATCCGATATATTTCTCTATACCCGGCTAACTCTCGCTATAAATTTATCAATGCCACCGATTTGAATACCATGTTAGATGATCTCAAACCCAATACCCAGTATGAGTTTGCAGTCAAGGTGGTAAAAGGTCGCCGTGAAAGTACGTGGAGCCTGAGTGTTCAGAATACGACCTCCGAAGCTGGTAAGTTTTGTTTTTCAGTTTCTATCCTAAGAACTTGGGTCATTTTATTGTATTACTTTTTTTAAAATTTTCAAGATTACATGTTTTGTTTTTTTTTTTGGGGGGGGGGGGGGCAATTACTTCTTAGATGATAAAAGTATATTAATTTTAAAAATGTAAATGATGGGACAAATTAATGCAAATGAGTAGCCTTGGAGAACATATATATCTTGTAAGATTTTTTTTTTTTGTTAGCAATTTTTAAGAAGGTGAGGTTGGAACATGGTATTTTATCTGTAAAGGCCAAATGATTTACACTGGGCTTGAACGTTCCATCATCAGATTTTCAATGAAATGGAAGGCTAAAGAGTTGCGAGTTGGAATAGTTTGAAGCCTGCCCATTAAAGTATGAAGATTGGCTATCTTAATATAAAGCTGAGCACTGATTATATGTATGTGTGTGTGAGGATAGTAATCTGGACCAACTGATGATTGCTGGTTTAGCATGAAATACGCATATTGGTGATTATTTATCTTTTCAACATGTTTGTGATCAGGTGGGTCAGCAATATGAGATGGCGTTGAGAGTAGTGGGTCGTGTGAAAGTCGTGAGTTCGAATCCCGCCTATATTACATATATAAATGCAGGTTTAAGCCTGTGCAATGTATCAAGTCGATTATAGTAAATTTATGAATATAGATTTATGTAGGCTTGGAGTTTGATTTTGAAAGTGGATTTTTTTATTCAAAAACTCTACTATTTTAATATACTTAAATGAATGGTTTAGTGGAAGAGAATAGGTTACAAATTTTAAAGTTACTTGATTTTTTTTAAACATCAGAAAATTGTATTTAGTAATAAATCACTTTAAATTTTTAAAATGTGTATACTGAAGAAAACTGGCTATTATTTACTAATAATTTATAATTGACAAATTGGTATCATTTCGTGTATTTTCTACTATCAAATGATTTTTTTTTTCCAACTTATAAACTGTGAACTTTATTTAGAAGTGCCGAGATTTGTCCCTAGGTGGCACTTTAGTTCAGCTGAAGGAGGATTGTTGAATGTTATAGTTGCAAAGAATGGGATAGAAAAACAGATGCATTAATAATAAAAAAATAGGGAGTTGAGAGATGAAGAATTATTATGGAAAGTAAAAAGTGTTTAAATATATATAAAAGTAAACAGAATATTGGGTGTGAATTAATTTACGGTAATAGGAAGGAAAGTTGTTTACTGTTTAAAGTTCGAACTGAATTATTAGTAACAAGGGAATATAAACATAAATAGAGAAATGTGTTTTGCCTGCAAGTTGTGTAAGGAAGACATGAAAATATTAGACATCTGTTAATTGAATGTAAATGCTTACAAGCAGAAAGGGTACAAATGATGAAGTTGTGGGAGAATAAATATAAACAAAGTAATCATTATACAGAAGGTGGGTTCTTAATTTTTATGCTGGGTTTGGAAAAAGATAAGGGGGATCAAGAGATAAAGGCCATAGAATGGACAAAGATGGTGTGGAAATGTGATGGATCAAGATAGAGAAGAATATGGGAAAAACCTAGAGTGGGGAATGTGAATGTAAGGTGGCTAACAGATTTCTCTGGGCATAGTGGTTGAGAGATTCCTGAGGTTGTTAATTAAAATTTTTGTTTTACTATTTGTCAGATTTCTGAATAATATAAAACTTAGCGAATAATAAGAAAGGCAGGATTTTTTTTTTAAAGATTTGCACAGTTAGTTAGATTTGGAGAATAAATTTAGCAAACAAAATTTTAAAATTATTAGAGTAAATTAATTAGAAATAACGAATCTGTGTATGTTGGTTGGTGAAACTAAAAGAAATTTTATCACTGTTTAGCATTGATTTTTAGTAGATAAACAAATTATCCAAATGAATGAGAAAGTGGATTATTCTATAAATATAAAAGGTTTTTACTATTCCCTTGATTATTTTGTGTACCATTCCTGCCAAATTTTTTCCTAGATTTCAGTTGTTTACTGTCCCTTATTACTTGTTTTGGTTCTTCTGCTCATTCTCATTTTTTAATAGTATGATTTCCAGTATAGTATAATGTTAATTATTTCTCATCTAAGTTATTTTATTTATTACTTATTCTTCTGCCACAATATTTTCCATATTCGTTTATTCATATTATTTTGTTACCCTTCAAACCATGATATTCTACAATTTTTAAGAAAAATTCACTTCTGCTTCTAATCTCTAATAGTGTTTTTTTTTTCATATGTCATAGCATCGACCGGGAGACGAACCCACAACCGTCTGCAACCAACTACTTGCTTGCAAGGCGACTGCACTGACCTCTCGGCTAACAGTGCTTGACATCTCTAATAGTGTTTTCTTGTTATTTTATGCACTTCTGCAAACAAAGATTTGGAACTATATTATATATACTCATTGTCATAATATTTGATCTCAAGATCAGTGATGGTGTAATTACAGAGTTGTAAAGGAAAGCAATGCCTACGGACTCATGCAGTTCAGAGGCTCATAAACTTGAAAAACTATAACATGACGATTAAAATACATTCACATGAAAACAATAATTAACTGTATCTCATAAATTTCTGCCTTTGGGTCCAATTTTTCTAGTACTACTCAGGACATATTTATATAGTCATTGTGACGCTTCCATAGTTTACTCTTCAAATTTGTTTTTTGATTCTTCATTTGAAATTGTTATTTCTAAATATTTATATTTATTATTGATACTTCTATTTATATGTAAAGTATTGTATGGTTTCCTATTACCAAGTCTTTTTTTACAATTTATATTAAAGATCGTTCTCTATCCTTCAATAGAAAATTCTTTGGCCACTGTTAAAATCTAATCATTCACAAAATATAGTGTATCATCAATAATATTCTGTCCCATAGACAAGTTCAGAAAATAGTTCACCAATTCATCCATTTTTTTACTCAATTCTCTACATTGTTAAGCTCTTCAGTTCCACGTAACTCTTCCCATCTCTTATATCACCCAACAATATCAACATTTTCAGTCCTTTCTTCTTGTTTCCATGCACCATTCCCTCCAAAACATCATTCATTAAACTATACTTTCTTCTTAATATATGTCCAATCCAGTTTCTCTTTCAGTCTTCTTCTTTCATTTATTCTTTTCAAATCTTCTTCATTTGTTATTTTATTTATTCAACTGATTCTTCTCCATGACCACATCCTAAAGGCTTCCAACCGCACCTAATTTTATTACTCATTCTTCATGTTTCATAATCATATTATAGTACACTCATCTCTTCAAAGGTCCACAAAATATTTTCTTTCTCTTCCTTTGCCAATGCTATTCTTCTTTTAACTTCCTCTTCACTTCTTCCATTCTCATTCAACCAACTACCCAAATATCTAAATCCATTTACATGTTGAACTATGTTATCATGGAGTTCAAATTGCTGACTTTTTGTGTTCCCTCATATCCATAAATACATATTTTTCTCAACATTACTCTTCATTCCATATTTCATATAGTTTTCCTTCCATTTTTTTCAACATATTCTGAAGTCATTTTTTAACCTCTGTTATAACAGCCATATATCATCTTCAAATCTTAGATATTTTATTACTCTATCTTCAATATCCACTTCTCCACTGTCTGAATAATTATTTAATATGTCTTTAGGTGACATACTCTTCTTTTTATATTCATTTCATTAGTCTCATTATTCTTCAGCCTAATTCTTATCCCATGCCCAGTATATATATTATAAATCAATCTTCGTTCTTTTCAAAGTACTTCTTTATTTTTTAAGATTGTCATTAGTTTATTTCAGATTACTCTATCAGATGCTTTTTTCCAAATCTAAAAAACATTTACCAATATCTTTTTCAATATATCTATCTGTAATTGTTCTAACAACACCAATAGCATCTCTTGTACTTTTCTTTCCCAGAAAACCAAACTGTTCTTTTTCAATATAATAGTCTACCTTCCCATAAATTCTTTGAGTTAAAGTCATCAATAAAACTTTAGAGATATCCAACTTATTGTTCTGAATTTTTCACGTTTAACAGCTTTCTTTGTTTTAGCAATTGGAATCATTGTAAAAAAATCTACCGGCCAAACTCCACTATTATATATCAACTTTCAAAATCCAACTAGGTCCTTCATAGTAAATTCTCCCATTTCATTCAAAAATTCTGTAGATGTTGCAGAAAATCCAACAACCTTACCATTCTTCATTTCTGCAATCGACTTTATTACTTCATGTGTCAATATATTCATATCTTTATCATCTACTTCAATATCTGCTTCATTTTCAAGTTTATAATTTTTTTTTCTAACCATCTTTTTAACTATCAATCTTTTTCCATTTTTATCCACAATTTCAGTTACTAACCATGTTTTTCTTTTTCTCCCAAGTGACATTTTTAGTTTTATCAAATACCAGATCATATCTTTTCATCTCTTGAAGCATTGTTATCTCTCTACGTTCTTGTTCCAACCATTTTTTTTTTAAATCTGTTTCTCTTTTTAGCCTGCTATTATTTTTATATGCATTGGCATTCTTTCCTCTTCTCCTCACTTCTATCTTTTCTAACATACGTTACATTCTCCAAGGTTGTTCAGCTTTCTTTAGTCCAAATAGTGCCTATTTCATTTTTTGTTGTTTTTAATAATCCTTCTTTTAATCCTACAGATAAGCATTGGTGGTCGAGAAGTCAGTAGTCAAGAAGTTATTTTAAAATTAAATATGAAATTGGTTCAATCTTTTGTCAGTCGATTTGAACATAGTGCCCCTATAATGGTACACAATTTAGTTTAGGATTCTTATTGCCACTTACTGGATTTACTAATGCTGAAATTATTAGAGTTGTCAGTTACCCTCACCAGGGAGCTAGAATTTGAATATTGAATGCAACTACTATAGGTTGTCTTAACTAATTTATTGTCTTAAAAAAGTATATATATGAAAACTGATTTCAGGAAGATGTTGATGGATGTATTATTTAAAATTAATCTTTTTTTTAATATTCCAATTTCCTTGTGACAGATCTTTATAGTTACATTGTGAATTGCAAGTATCCATCCACAACATTGACCTCCAATACATCTTAGGGTCATTGATTTTATTGTATTTTTATTCACATGATTTGAAATAAATGTGTGGCTGTATGGAGATTGTTTAATGTATTTATAAAGATATTACACATGTGACAGAGGAATGTGAATAATGCCATGTGTGTGTGTTTAAGTTTAAAAAATCATATATATCAATCCTTAACTGAGGTTTAAAGTTTATATCTGGGCAAGAGATAATCTCTAGATGAATAAATGATTAGTGATTACCATTACTGTATTTATCCAAAGTGGATAGCGACAGAGTTGTGGATGGAGTATGTTTGGCACCTGTAATTCAAAATTTAACAATTTACTATTGATAAATACTCTACATATAACAAACGTATATATGAGAGATGGTGACCTGGCCAACTGATGAGCACTGGTTCAGAATGAAATGCATCTTGGGAGTCGTTTGTCTTTTATTGTATCTTTATTATTTATGGGATATGATAAGAATATGTGGTTTTCTGGAGGTTGTTTAATATCTTTACAGTTGTCTTTTAATATCTGTTGTTTTTTTTCTTAAAGTTATTTTTGTGTTAGATCATTTCTGTCAAACAGTAATTTATTTTACTGACACTAGATGTAGCTGCAAGGAATACAGGTTTCTCTGGGCATAATTGTTGAGAGATTCTTGACTCCGTTTAAGGAGAAGATACAGTACATCACATCCTCATCATTTTAGAATGGATAGGCATATAGGAGATAGTTTATTTGTAGGCACACAACTTACAGATATGAGTAGGTATATGGGTTGGCATTTAGATATGGTCTTTATACATATAAAGAAGGCATATGATAGAGCAAATAGAAGTAGATTATGGGTAAGTTTAGTAAATTTGGAACTGATTGGAGCTTTAATGGATCTTATGAAAAGATTATATGAAAATAATTACTATATGTCAGTTAGGAAATATAGAATCAGAGTTTAAAATGGGGTGGGTCCAAGATAAGAATGCCCTATGTCACCTATTTTGTTTTTAATATATTTGAGAGAAATGGAGAGGGCAATAGAAAGAATAGGAAGAGGGATAGAGATACTACTAATAGATGGCAAAGGAGTGTATATATATTATCAGGTCTTTTATTTGCTGGTATTTTCTTATGCCCAGAATATAGGGAAGATATGGAAGTTGTGCTGAAGACTTGGGAAAGAATGGGTAAAGAGTTGGGGAATCAAGTTTAGAAAAGAAAAATCAAAAGTAATGATAAATGTTGGGGTAAGAGAAGAGAAAGAATTTTTCATGGGGAATATAAAGTTAAATGTGGTGAATAGATATAACTATTTGGGAATTGTCTTAAGAAATCAGAGTTATTGCTTGGATGAATGGGAGAAAAAAATGATAAATGAAGCAAAGAATAGAAAGGGAGTGATAAAGAAATTAACAGCGTTTTCATATAATAAATATGATGTAGCAGGGATTGTATGAAAGGAGTGGCAGTGGCATGATTAACTTGTGATAACAATATGTTATGTGTTAGTAAGGGGGTGTTAGATTACTTAGAAAAAGTACAAAATGAAGTAGGAAGACATGCATTAGATGCAGATGTATGGATGGCAGAGGAGGAAATTCAAGGAGAAATGGGATGGTCAAGATTTTATATGAGATATGCCAAAAGCAAAATAAAAATGTTTGGTAGATTGTAGTTTATGGATATTAAGAGAATAACCAAAATAGTATTTAATTGTGTTAGGAGTAAAGAACAGGCAACAAGATGGATGAGAAAGATAGTATGGTATGCAGAAGATTTGGATAAAGACTGTCAGTATACTTGTACAAAAGGATGGGATGATTGTGTTGGAGGATTGTTGAGAGTTATGGTAGCAAAGAATGGGGAAGAATAGATGTATTAATAAAAAATAGGGGGTTGGAGAGATGGAAAATTAGTATGAAGCATAAAAAGGAGTTTAAATATATGTAGAAGTAAACAGAATATTTGGTGCGAGTTAATTAACAATAATAGCAAAGAAAGTAGGTTACTGTTTAAGGCTCAAACAGAATCGTTAGCTATTAGGGAATATACACATAAATGGAGGAATGTAGTCGATTTAATCTGCAAGTTATGTAAGGAAGGCATGGAAAATATTAAATGCTTACAATCAGAAAGGGTACAAATAATGATGTTATGGGAAAATAAATATGAACAAAGTGATAATACAGAAATTGGATTCTTGGTTTTTTTATGCTATGTTTGGAAAAATATTAGGGATTTAGATGTAAAGGCCATGGAGTGGACAAAGATAATGTTATGGAAATGGGATAGGGTAAGATAGAGAAGAGTATGGGAAAAACAGGGTTGGTAATGGGAAGGAAAAGTAAGATGGCTACTAGATTTCTCTAGATATATTGGCTAAGAGATTTCTGACTTTAATAAAGGAATAGCCATCTCATATCATATCACATTAATGATTTTTTTTTGTATGAATTTATATTTTTAATAAGTTCAAGCTTTATTAATTGATCATAAGTAAACAATTACATAAACTACAACCATAAAAATTGATCCATAATGCATCTGCATGTTTTCATGCAGTGGTAGAAAGGCAAATTTAAGGGATAAAGATCCGTGTATCACAGCTTGACTCTAATTTCCTGAGTTCAGACTTCATATGTCAGACTATTTTATACTACTATTTGTGATATTACTACAATGCTAGACAGAAATCATTTTATAGTTGAATAAATAATGAGATTGTTTTATTGTTTGGTTGTTCATAAGAAATTTGAGTGCCGAAATTGACAGAACTACACTCAACCCTGGTCCTTAAGGTTCAGAGTCAACCACTCCACCACTGTACTAACCTATTGCATGGTAAAAGAATACATGAATGATCAGAAACATGAGTATTTAATCATCTTATTATTAGTCAATTACTAATTTCTTTTTATAATAACCATAGTATTGTCCAGTGTTTGAATGGATAATGTCATAGACATATTTCTAGAAGATATGATAATAGTTGGATAGTTGAAATCTTAAAATATTCCAAGAATTTGTATAAGACCTAGAAAGAGACCACTTTTGAGGTGGATGGATGAAATAAAGAAGTGTGTTGCGGTGTTGAGGAGAATAGAGGCTAGAGTTCAAAGAAGATAAGATTCAGATTGGAGAGACCTTCATCCTACAGCAGACCTGGTTGAAAGTGGTGGTGATGATGAATATTATCCATGACATTTCACCAAAAGCAGTATACATATCAGTTTGTAATAATTTTGTTAATATATACCTAATTTAACAAACTGTTTTGGCATCTCTGAATAAATCGCTGAAAAAGTTTTGTCACAGCAGAAGTATTTTTAAATAATCTTAAAAAGACTTATTTATGAGAGGGAGAAGAAAGGCTAAATCGAAATATATTTAAGTGAATTTGTATTTAAGGGTTTAAATTCTCGGATCAAATAACTGACATTAGACCAGTCTGTTACAACCTCATTAGTAGAGTTTCAAGGACCAATTTTTATCAGAAGCATTATTTTCAATCGTAATTGTATGTTATGCTATTTCATCATCTAGAATTAATTATTATACAGATTAAAGCCTGTCTTAAAAGTATTTACATATACTTCCTGTGCGCTTAATAAATAATTGCAACTTTACAATAGTTTATATATTTCCAGTATAAAGATCGTAATCGCAAGATTTTGCGAAGATTAATTTGTAAAGGAAATAGTGGACTTAAACAGTGGAGAGAACAACAGCTTCATGCTCCCAAATCAAGATGCTTTAGATTGACCTATATAAGTGGAAAGTTGACCTATATACGTGGAAAGTTAAGTTAATGATAAAATGGCCACTCTTATCTTTATAAAAAGTCGCTATCTTGTGTCATGGTTTGAGATGTCCCTCTATCGGCAATTAAAGATATTGTTTGACTATTATAAATTTCAAGGCGCATACGATACAGGTTAAAGCCTGTCTTAAAAGTATTTAAATGTCTTTAGAAAAATTCAAACTTTAAATAATCTTTTCAAATACATTCAACTATGAGTGGCATACAAGTTAGTATATAACATAATATTCTGAGGGTATTTTTCTTCTCCTTCAGATGTTGTCAGCCTGACCATTGACAGTACTAGCATGGGAATTGAACTAGGGGTCTTAAGATTTGTGAATATTGAATTGAAATATTGTATCCTAACCAATTAGAGTATTCTGATAGCATCACCTATTTTAATATTCATCAATTTAAAGATCCCTGGTTTGATTTCTATGCATGTACTGTTACTGATCAGCCAAATAATATCTGAAGAAGAGAGATTAATACCATCTGAAACATTGTGCTATACACTAACTGTGTGGTATTACTAGTAATATTAAAATACATAATGTGATTTACATATTTGGAAGTTTAGATGTAATTACAAAGGATTTGGACACAGAGTTTCAATCTCCCTTCAGCTATTCACTTCATTCCATACAACCGATACACTTGACTACTCACGTGAAAAAGATAAATGAACTCCAATATACGTATTTTATGCTGAACTATCACTCATCATTTGGTCCAGATCATCTCCCTCACATATATATATAATCAGTACTAGATACTAAGATATCAAATCTTCAAACTTTAATGCATAGGCTTCAATCTATTCCACCTTCCAACTTTTCAGCCATCCATACCATTGAAAATCTGATGATGGAATGCCCAAATCCCTTGTTGATGCCAATATTATTGTCATGAAGGGTGAAAGATCAGAATGATTTAAATTCAACATGGGAATGAATATAATATTGGCATGGATGACTGAAAAGTTGGAGAGTGGAATATATTAAAAACCTGTCAATTAAAGTTTGAAGATGTTCTATCTTATATAAACCGAGCACTGATTATACATACGTATGTGGGTGAGATGATCTGATGATCTGGATCAGATGATGGATGCTGGTTGGTCATGTGTATTGGTTGTATGAAATAAAATGGATAACTGAAGGGTAGATTGTGAAAGTCTGTGTTCAAATCCCCTAATATTACTAGCAATACAAAATACTGTACTAGAAAAGTTTAATTAAAGTTTGAATTTTTTTGAATACATTTAGTAAACACTATCTAGATGATGGAAGTAGTCAGACATTACAATTAAAATACCATCATCACAAGCTTTAAAACAACAGATAATTTGTAATTTGAATACAAATATAAGTTTTAATGATGTAAAGGTTTTGATGTAGCTGTTAATATTAAGATTCTAGAATAAACTGCATTTAAAGGGATTCAGATTGGAGCAGTAGGAATTATTACCGATAATGATCGAATGGTATTGCTTTATTCTATTATTGTATTTTTTTTAGATATTCCTACCTATGTCTTTCAGAGAATTCAGTATACCTAATAGATATTGCATAATTGCTATTTTTATTTTCTTTTTGTAGCTCCTGGCTCCCATCCTAGAGATTTAACTGTGGTGGTGGTGGAAAACAACCCCACTGCGATTAATTTAAATTGGCAACCACCCAAGTCTCCCAATGGACAAATAACTGGTAAGTTACTAAAACCATTATTAATCTATAGCAATCAAATATATATCACCCAGATGGCTAATATATTAATATAAACTAACTGCACACTCTCTTATGCACATTGTACAATGCAAATCTACTATTTTATTATATTTCAAATTTTCCAAAATAGTTGACAGTTTCGACTGTTTGTCAGTCGTATTTAGTGCTGTAAAATACATAATACATCTAAAGTATTACCATAACAACAAAATTATATATACAAAACAGATGTATACATATTAAAATGTAAAAATAATTACTTCAAATCAGTGAAGATACTATTCACCAAATACTCTCTGAATGAACATCTTCAACTTCCCTCAGATGGACTATCGAGCACAAAGATGACCATCGTCATAATTTAAAGTTTCTTGATTTGGATGTTACAAGACAGATCAACTTCCTGGACTACAGAATAGTTTTAAAACCTTTCAGTATCAAAGGCACGATACACCCAAACTCCAACACTTATGTGTTCATAAACTTGCAGGCCTAAAAGACTTCTTACATACAAACGTTAAACTTTGCAAATTCGAGGCTGATCAGAAACAAAACATTGAACTATTCACTAATATCAGATACAAATTCAAACACATTCATGCCACTATCACTAATTTTTATTATAAACACTGTCACTCCACACTTGCTCCCCCCATTGACAAAAAATGGTCCTCTCATCCTTACGTTTCGAAGATTGCGATAAATACAATATTTTTTTCTGATCATCTTCTTTACTTAACAAATTGTTAAACATTTCTAAGGATAAAATCCCCAAAGAGGCTGCTCATCAAATTTTTTATAAGATTAACTGCTCCTATGGGGAAACCCATGCCCACTCAGCTATGAGACTCACTCAACATAGTTACATGCAAAAACATGCTAAGAAAAGCATGGATTACCCTTTTCTTCCTAGATCTCAAGTTGATAATCTCTGGCTGTTGCTTTGATCTTTCCACAGCCAATGTTACCTCTTCAGAATGTGATGATAGAAAGAGAACGATTAATAAGACTTTATCAATTGCCAAAGATGCAATGTTGTCAATAGAATGAAATCTTGCATTCTGATCTTTAAACAATGCCATCTGTAGCCCCTCTCTTCTCACTAACATGCAAATTTTTTCAATATTTATTCATTTTGATCCCCTTAATATTCATATCCGACATTATCTACGGATCACAATTCCAAACTTTCTTTACTCTGCTATGTTTCTGATACCTGGTTATATCAAAAGTACTTAGCATTAATAAATCTTTCTTTCGGTAGTCATAACCTGTTCTATTGTTGAATGTTGTAACATTTACCTTTTCTTATTTATATTCATATTATGTCTGCATAAATACTAAAACAGATGTGGGTTTGAGACCAGATCGCTCTATGATAAAAATAACACTACCGGTTATTTATCGAATCGAGTATTGAAATGAAATTATATTGGTATACATTCTAATGACTTTATAATGGCATGTAAATTATTTGGCTTAGAAAATATGTAACGTTATTCATAAAAAAAACAGATAATTCACAAATTAGATTTCCAAAGAATCTTCTTTTATCTGACCAAATAGATTGCCATTGATATAACATTAAAGATGGATGTTATTTACAAGTTTGTTTAAATGATTCTTTTGGAATATAGCTTGTGAATTAGCTTGGTATCATTTTTGGAATTGTTTGTTTTGTGAATAGACTTATACTTGTACATGTTTGCACGCAAAGGCTCATTGAAGTTTTATGTACCTCTAAGTGGTGGCCAATCACTATTAGCAATAATCAAGAATGATCTTTCCAGTCTATTAATTTATCGCCTAATTATTTCAACATGCCCCTAGGAAAACCATACATGATAAAATGAGAAATATAAATTTGATACATATTAGCGGTTTAAAAAAATAAAATTAAAATCATAATTGCTTTGGTTAAGTCGAGTGCTTAAAGTTCTAACAACATAGTTGATGATCAGCACTAATTGTCTAGTTTGTATTTGATTGGACAATGAAATTCGAGTTTTACAGTAATATTTATCAATTAACAAAAAGTAAAAATTACATAATTAACATAAAATGTATTAAAAAAATATGTACATTGAATATTAACAGAAAAATAAATTAATAAAAAATATTTGCCTATATGTATTATAAGATTTTTTTATTTTTTTCAAAAATATTAACGGTAAAACTTACATAGGAAATATTTCAAATGCTTAATTTTAAAAAGAGATATAAACTAAAACTTGAGTGTCTAGACATTTCAATCAATTAATAGTATTCTGACTTATGGATAGATCTAGAAAGCAGTCACATATTCTCTACTTCATTCTCTTCATCGACCAGCTTTTCAAATACACATATCGATTGTTTTTATCCATCCAGTTTTCACTTACCATCACCTCCAAAACATCTTTTAGTCTTTTTTCCTCATATATGTTCAGTCCAGTTTCAAAACTGTATCATTTTATTCATCAAACTAATTTTTTCTATATTTTTCTACAACTATATCTCAATGTTTTCCAATCTGGTGTGAATATTTTTTATTCATAGTCCACGTTTCATAGCTATACAATAGTACACTTCACACCTAACATCTTATAAATATTTTTCTTAATTCTCTCTTCAAGAGTCCACAAAACATTTCTTCCTCAAAATAAATGCCTTCTTTGGCAGTGCTATTCTTTTTTTTTAAAACTTTGTCTTTCTTCTTTCATTCTCACTCAATCAATTATCCAAATATCTAAATCCCTTTACCTGTTGAACTATATTATCTCAATGTGCAATCTTTTTGCAATCTTCCCTATCCATAAACACTCAATCTTCTCAACATTAATCATCATTTCATATTCCATACATCCTTTTTCCAATTTATTTAGCATATTCTCCAAGATTCTTTTATAGCTTGATATAAATACAAAAATCAGATTTGAATTTGAAAACAGTTTCATATATTTAATGTCTTGTGCCGTTTGGCATAGCCATAGAGCAACTGGAATCAGAAGGTTCCAGGATCAACTATGACACTTGGAACTCCTTATGAACTTCTGAGCAATAAAGCCATATGTGATTATAAATATATGTTTAATTTTGTTTTTGGTACTTTATATTGGTTAGTTGGAATGACTATTTTTGGCAGTTTGGGTATAATAAAATATTGTTCTTGCATTGTGCAATTAGTAATATTGTTTGTTTGTGTTAGTTTTTTTTTAAAAAACTAAAATAATGAGCATGCTAATAGCTCTAATGAGCTTTATTGATAAATGCCACAAGAGAAAGCATTTAAAATCTCTTTCTAGAAATTATCCCATCCCCAAACTGGTTTCATTCTATTGGCTTTCATCAGTGAGATACTAGAATATTTCAGACACTAGATCTAAAATACCAATTCAGGACCAAAACTTTTCTGATATTTAATTATTAAGTAGAAAATCTGAAATTTTTAGACATCTACATGTCTTCAAATCCAGCTATCTAACTTAAATAGCTATATGGGTCTGAAAAGGATTCAGCCACACCATGTATTAATAGCCTTAGCAATATATCATTGCATAAGGCTTAAAGCATAACTGTAATAGTAAATAAAATTTAAGTCATACATCATGTGACTTAACTTGATACACTTGTAATTATAAACTAAAATAATGAGCATTCTAATAGCTCTAACAAGCTTTAGCCGTAAGGCTATGAATATATGGTGTGACTGAAATTTTTTCAGATTCATATACCTATTTAAGTTAGATAGCTGGATTTGAAGACATATAGGTGTCTGAAAATTTAAGATTTTCTACTTAATAGTTGAGTATCAGATAAGTTCTGGCTTTGAGTTGATATTTTGGATCTAGTGACAAATATCTTAGTGCCTCCCTGAGGATTGCCAATAGCTTGAAACTGGTTTGACAAATGAGAATAATTTCTGGACAGAGATTTTAAATGCTTTCTCATGCAGCATTTATCGATAAAGCTTGTTAGAGTTATTACCACACTCATTATTTTAGTTTATAATTACAAGCTTATCATGTTATGACACATGATGTATAACGATTTTATTTACTATTATAGTTTTTTATATGATAATTACAATGGTACAGGTAATAAGTCCAAGCTTTATATTGCTATGTAAATATGAAATGGAATGAATAAAGGCTTTGTCTCTCATTTTATTTTATTTTTTAAATTTATTATAGAATAAGGATCATAGTTTTTAAGATGTTGGAAACATAATAGTATCAGTTATCACAAGTAATTGTCACTAATTCTCCACTGAAGCCACTCATAAACAAATATAGCTATTCCAACTCTAAATTAAAAAAAAAATTACTCTAGAAATGCTACAAACTCCAGTCTCTGGACCACAAATATGTTCACATATAAAACATACTGGTTCATTTTTCTGTGTGATATTTTACGACGCTCTTCTGCAATTTCTTTAGTAATAAATTTTTCTTTCTGAAATACTTGAGCATCTTCTCTAATTGCAGCTTTCCCGGGTATTCTACATTCCCCATATTTTTACAGAAATAATATTGGATCTATTTAAGAATGTCTTCGAGATGATTCAGCATGAAATGTGCATTTTGGGTGAACATACATCTTTTTCTCATGTCTTTGGTCATATGTTTATAATTACATCCATCCACAAGGTGTTAAAAGCAGATCGAAACCAGTTCCTATCTTGAATGAGAGTGTGATGTAGGCAAAACTACTTACTGGATAATCTCTAGTCTAATGAATGACTAATAAAAATTATTAAAACCCTTCTTAGGAAATCTTGCCTTGGTTATTCATTTTTCTTATCTAATCCTTTGAAGATTTAATCTTACGATAGTGGATTCTATAATATCATGCCCAAGCAAGTTGAGCATGTTGATTGAATTTTATGATCTTACAATTGTATTTTTAAATTTTACAAAATGTCCTTAAATGATTCTATTTTAACCTTTACATTGGACTGTTAGGTTGTCTCCATCCACTTCCGTACAACAAATTTGGTAAAATAACATTTCTATATACAGCTTACATAATGGCAGTAGTTATTGTCCTATGATAAAATACCTCATCTTGTTAAAAAATAACAGGACATTGGGTTTATATTGCACCTCAACATCTAGATCTATCTTTCATTCATAATAGTACCAGTCATCATTGAATCTGTTACTCTCTTACTCTATCAAATAAAGTTATGAAAATATGTATACGGATACAAGTATACTCGAATGAAGAGCTCATTAAAGTAAATTTTTAGATGCTTGAAAGAATTGGGTTAAGAGAAGTGGCAAGCCATTGCAGACAATTTTTAAGAATGGTCACTTGGTCCTAGCACCCTATATATTGCTTAGTTGTTGCCACTTGTCATTGAGCTGGTAATTTACATAGATATGCTTATTGTGGATATTTATTTCTATACATGAATAAATGGGGAATATAAATTTGATATATTTATAGGCTAAAATTATTTGTCCAATTTTTTTAAGGTTCAAAAATAAACTCCTTCACTCTGATGTGTTTCCAGGTTAATGAGTCCCTGTAAAAAATAGTTAACTGAAAATTTTTCAGTTCTCTTTATAGAATAGACACCTGTGTAATTAAGTGCAGTGTCAAGGTCTAGAGCATATAGTTCTCAGATCAATTTCCTTTCTGCTGCTCAAACTCCTTACAAACTTATGAGCATTACAGCCATTTAATTGTGTTGTATATAGAATTGATGAAGTTTCCGCTATAAACTCTCCCCTTTCTGCAAGGGAGTTCATGCCATGAGACAAACAAATGGATCTTATTTACATATTGAACACTTTATTTTGGAATAATTTCCTTTTTTTTTTTTTTTATGAAATGGTAATCATAGTATGTGAGTTAAGATTATCAACTGTACTTAACCATTAATATTACATCTTATTCAAAATCAAATATATTGTCAAAGTTTTGCTTGCAAAAACCTTATAATCTCAAGCATTGGCCAAAATTGGTCTGGTAATGAATTTCTGAAATAGTTAAGATGCTTTTTCTCATAATATGGATTAATAAAAAAGAAAAGTACGAATCAGGGAGTAGCAAGATCAACATTTTACCAAATTCGTTATTTGCGATATTTCTATATTACTGCAGGAAATTTTTTATTTTCTGACCTTATAATTGGATACTTTGTCAGAGAAAACAGTGAATCTCACAAATTGGCTTTGATACACGGCAAAACTTTGTTTGCCCACAGTTAGAAGAAATACAATGAATGTCTTTTTCAGAAAAATACAACTATGCGTATGCATGGGAGTTTCAAAAAGAGAAGTTCCTGAATGGAAGGATTGATCTATCTCTTCTTGAAGAATCATCAAGTTGATTCCTGAGATTGATAAATCAATGCAAAAACTGTGATTACAGTATCGGGCATTAATGCAGATATGCATCAAGAACTTAAGTAGGGTTTATATGAGACTAACGAATGAATATCAAAATTTTCTGCCTAATAGACCAAACTTGTTGTTTATTCTGCATGGTTTTTTCAATTGGTAACTAAATCTTGAAATAATTTTGTTATTTGTAACCAAAATTGTAAGGCTAGTTTGTCTATGTGATATATAATTTTCACTATATTGGCAGCATGCCATTTCTGTAAAGTTGTGTTTCATGATTCCTTGCATGTGTTGATGTGAAAAAAAAATTACAAATAAAAAACCAACAGTTCCGTTCCCATTTCCTGTGATATCAAGCAATAGCTGAAGTCTTCTTTGACCTAGCCATCAAATGTTTTTGATTTTTTACCCTTTTTTGTATGCCACATAAATATTCATATACGTAGAGAACTGTTTGTGTCATCTTTTCTAATCATGAAGCTAAAATGGTTCTGTGATTTTTATTCAAATAGTATAATGATACACATTATGTGGAAAAATGACTAGACAGTTGTTCTGTCTCCAAACTGCCTGCAGCGCCCTCTCTGAATTAATGCATATGTTATGTAGAGACATAGTTTAGCTATTTCAATGCAAAAGTTTTAAGGTACCAGCAAGTCTGGATTATCAGTCATGAGCAGTTTGTTTCATACCTTAACCCATACACTAATGTTAAATTTTGCTTTAAATTGAGAAAAATTGCTATTAAAATATTTGAAGTGATTTAAACTATGTATGGTAGTGAATCAATGAATTGCTTAAATGTCATCAAGTTTGCAGGATTTGATACTAGCAGAAAAGCATTGAAGATGATCTACAACTACACAACCCACACTATCACATTTAATGTCATAACTTGTGGTCCAGTGATGTCAGCACCTTCGTAAACTTTTGTGGCAAATAGCCAAACTCTGTTTCTACGTAAACACATGCATCAAATTGGAGATGGCTGCCATAGGTAGATTGGAAAGTAAACCAGTCACGAAGAGAGTGAGTATGTTTGTTTGCAGCATAAATACTATTTGAATGATTTGTTGCTTAGGGGGTCATATAGCATTAGTTTCAGAATTGAGTGTTGATGCTAAGGATTATTTGCTTTCAGATCCGTCATGGTACTAAACTCTGAACGACATTTTCCAGCATCAAAAAATTGAAACACTTGTTAAATGCTCTCGAATCTTACTTACGTTATAATTTAAACCATCAATGTTAATTAAAGGTGAACATGACATTCTTTATAAAATTTATACATTTTGGATATATTTATTTGTGAATGTTTTTTGATGCACTGACTAAAGAAGTAATTGCAGATGTTTTTAATAACTTGTGCGCTTAGTTTTGAAACATTCTCCATGACTGACGGAGAATCGTTCTTTAAAGAAATGAATTGTTGGAGGAAGAAAAATAAATAAACATTTGATCAAGAGTGCAATAATTTTTCAATGTGAAAATATAATATCTGCTAACTTGTGCATGGAATAGTTGAACAAATACACTGATGGAATGAATCTATCAAAGATTTCTTCTATGTAAGAGCACTGATAATATATAAGATTTTAATAGTATACAGTTACATCAGAAACACAATTTTGAAAGCTTAAATTATCTTCAGTTTCATTCAAAATAGCTGAACGTTTCACATTTTTTGTTTTGCAATATGACTTCGTAATGTTAATCCAAAAGATTACTTTCTATACTACATCAGAGCTTTGGCATACTTTTCATGTGTGAATATCAAATAATGTTCCAATTGTCTATCCATTCGATTTTTTTTTTTAACCGATGGAAAAAATAAATTTTATGCTGGCTCAATGAAAGGCATTTAATTCATTTGCTAATTATATATAAGTATGTTGCTCAAATTTCCCAATTTAGTTCAAACAATCACCATTCAAAGAAAATATAATATATAGGAACTCATGTAAATGAAAGCAAAATGTAATTGTAAAAGACCCAGAAAGAGATCATATATGAGATGGATAGATGAAATAAGAAATTGTGCAGGGGTTATGTGGAGAAGAGAAGTTAGAGATCAGAGAAGATGGATTGAAGTTGGCGAGAGCTTCATCCTGCAGTGGATTGATAATGGTTTATGATGATGATATATTATTTATTTACTACATGATGAAAGCCTTTGTGAGTTTTTTGACCCTTTCTCCATCTTTAGCAATGACTTTACAACTCTGTTATTTGAATGATTATAAAAGTTGGAGTATATTTATATGTGTATTGTTTTAGTTGGTAATGCGATCAAATAAATATTTAATAAATATCTTGCCCAACACAGTTTCAGGTGTGCAAACATTTATGATTCTGGTATTTCATGTATGATAATATACCACTTAAACCTTTTTATTTTTTTTTTGAAAATGTATATATTTTTTTTCTCATATGTCAATGTGTTTACCGGGAAGTGAACCCGGGCCAACTGCTTGGAAGGCAACTATGCTAATGCTAGGCCACCAATGCTGTGTATTTATTTGTTCAGTTTGTAATATTAAGATATTCATTTTTTACTTTTGAGCACCTGAAGACACATTGTAATGTTGTACAAATCACGTTTCTGTTATTGTTTCCTGGATCATCAGATGTTTATCACATGACAAACCCACATGATTTACCTATAAAATATGATAGCACAATTGGTGTTATATTATTTACGTTGAGTTGCAATCATTTTTATATTGCAGAATGTTGAATTATTAATAGATGCATTTTTTAAAAAAAAGCATCTATTTTAAAATTATAAACTTGTGTGTTATCAAAATAATACCACATTAAACAAGGCAAAACTCTCCATACAGTAGTGTCATCCTGTGCCAACAAGAATAATCAGTGGATGCCAGAAGGCTTGTGCATAAAATCCCTATCTAGTGCCTACTCATGCTAGTATAAGAGATAGTGATCATGTGATGTTTAGTGGTTTAATAATACCATATCTGAATTATTTGAATTTATAAATTAATCCCACTGTACACAGAGTCTCTGATATTATTTCCTGGATCATCAGGTGTTTTTCAGACATTAATGCTTTGTTTACATAATTTTTGTTAGTCATTCATTAAACTAGAGATTATTCACTTAATGAATAATATTTCTGTAATGTTATTTTCACCACACCAATCTCACGCAAAGTAGGGACTGGTTTCTATCCACTTTTAACACCTTATGAAGGGATGTAATTATAAATATATAACCAAAGATATATGAAAACAGTGTACGATCCCCAAGATGCATATTTTGTGTTGAACCAGCATTCATCAGGTGGGCCGGATCACAATCTTTTACACATATCTTTATCATTGTTCAGTATAGAGAAAGAGCCATTTACTACAGTTTAATTGATAAGTGTCAGACTTACTGCTCTCATAACTTTGATACAAACCACTTAATAAAAGTATATTAATAATTTATATTCGTCATTCATTAGACTAGAGATTATCCACTTAATCAATAATATTTCTCTATTGGGAGTGGTATGAAAATTGCATTGCAAAAATATTATTTAAGTGGATAATCTCTAGTCTAATGAGTGATTAATAAAAATTATGAATATACTTCCGTCAAGTAGTTTGTGTCGAAGTTGTGAGGTAGTTGTGATAAAGATATGTGTAAGAGATTGTGGTCTAGGCTAACTGATGAGAGATGGTTCAGCATGAAAGGTGCATCATAGGATTATATGCCTTTTTCATATGTCATTGATCATATGTTTATGATTACACCCTTCCAAAAGCTATTAAAAGCTGATAGAATTTACCAGTGCCTTATATAATAGTGGTGTAGTGGAAAATACATTACAGAAATATAATTCATTAAGTGGATGTTTTTTTTTTATTTTTTGCAAATGATGGTTGGCTACATTTAATTGCAATCATTTTTATATGTCAGAAAGGCAGATTAGTTAAGATTAGATGTGTGCTTTAAAAAAAGAAAATATCTTCTTTAAAATTATATCATATCTGAAGTATTTGAATTTTTCCCCTGCAGATTTTAACTGTTCAACAATCAGTTTGAACTCATTGGCTCTTTTTTTTTACTTATTACTATAATTACTTTATTATTATTGTGTGCACTAGCTAATTGTAGAACTCTTCGGTATAAATTATAACTCTTAAAATGGTTGGATCAAATAAAAATTACGTAAAACTAACAGCCATTGACATCTAGTTCGAATAATTGCTACTAGATGGCAGAATAGTTAAATTCGTGAGAGTTGGGGTTTTTTTTTACCACCGGAGCTCTTTTTGAAAATCTCCAACTTCAAAAATCAGTCTGTGATTTATTTTCCTAAAAAATAAAATGGCTTAATAGATTTCTTTGCTTGAGGGTAAAATATATATATAAAGAAGTTAAAAAATAAAATAAAAAAGTTAAACGATAAAGTCTCTGTTTAATGATTAATGGAGGATGTATAGATTGCATTGTTTGAACAAGCTTTATTTCTTTTTAATGTTTTTTTTATTCAGCTTTAACTGACAATGAAGATATTTGAGGAAAAAATTAATAGTCGTGTTTAATTATACAAAACATTTTTTTTTTTTTCAAAAAAAAAAATCATGTTCCAAAATGATTTGTTTTCTGAATTAATATGTATGCACGCACACACACATTTAGCAACCCTAACATCATCGCAAAATTCACGATAACTAAAATCCGGTTAAAATATGATTTTTTTTCTACAATACAGGCTTTTTTAAAATACCTGCACTTCTATATGTAATATATAGGGGGGAGGGGTTAAACTTAGACTAGGATATATTATAGCTGTTGTGTCTATACTGTAATAGAACCGGCTTAATATTCATGCCCTTTTAAGAGTAACACAAGAAATAAATATAAAAATATTTATAATACACACACAGACAAGGTATCTTATATACGGAGTATATCATCATTGACAACCATTATCAATACAATGCAGGATGAAGATGTCTCCAAGTTCAGTTCATCTTTTCCGATCTCTAGCCTCTCTTCTCCAAATCACAACACACTTTTTATTTCATCCATCCAATTCGCATGTGGTCTTTTTCTGGGTCTTTTACAATCTCTTGGAATTCAATTTAAGATTTCAACTGCCCATTTATTGTCATCTCTTCTAGTAATATGCCCAGCCCAATTTCACTTGTTTTTTAATTCTTTTAAGAATATCACTAACACCTGTTTGTTCTCTTACCCATGTATTTCATTTTTAATCTCTTATTATTATTCCTAATATGAATCTCTCCATACTTCTTTGAATGGTCTGAAGTCTCTGTATTGCTCTTCTATTAAGTGTCCAAGTCTGAATTTCCTTTTAATATTAAGTTATTTCTACCAAAAGCACTCCAACCAAGTTTAATTCTATGATTAATTTCATCCATTATGTTTCCATCTGTATTAATAATCTGACCAAGGTGTTTGTAACTGTTAACTTCATCTAACTCATCATTATTAATTTTTATTTTCATCTTTTGAGATAATCCATTGAACATTACTTTAGTCTTATCTTTAGTCCTACTTTCTTACTCTCATCTGATAACTCCTGCAACATTTCCTGAAGCTCTGAAATATTGTTTCCAATAACAAATTACATCAAGTGAAAAATCTAAATAATTTAAATAATTTCCATTTGTTTTTATTCCTTTAACATCCCCTTTTAAACCGCAAAATACTTTATATGGCATTGTTTAACCTTCCTAGTATCAAGTTGCTCTTTTATAAATATTCTTTAGAATATGACAGTATTCTAGGTCTATACCTTGACGATCTAATGCTTATAGAATCAAAAGCCTTTTTATAATCTACAAATTCAAAGCATAATAAGAAACTTGTATTTGTTGGTCCTTTCTATAACTTCTCTCAATACTTGAATATGATCCACTGTACTAAAAACACTTTTAAATCCAGCTTGTTCTTTTGGTTGGTTGAAATCCAAAGTTCTCTGTAGACGAATTGTAATTATCTTGGTAAAAAAATTGTACAAAACTTTATAAAAGACTGATAGATCTGTAATTTCTAATATCATTATCATTTAGACATTTGGTATATAACTTTGGCAAAAAAATTATATTTCATCTCCTGTTTCTTTTAAGATATTAATTATAATTCCATTATTACCTGGATGTTTCCCCTTTTTCATATATTTAATTGCATGTTTCACTTCTTCATTTAACATCCTGATCAATTCGCTTATTCTTTATTACTATATAATTTTTGATAGAAACTCTTCTACACATTTTATGATGTCGTCTCTCTTTTTAGTAAGAGTTTCATTTTATTTTTATTGCAGATAAGTTTCCTATCAATACCAAAATGTTGTTTTACACTCTTGAGACTTTATTCTCTTCTATAGCTTTTCTTGCTAATTCACAGTTATACTTTCTTTGTTGCAGTTTTTAAAAGTATATCAGTTATTTTCCTATTGATTTCATTCAAATCTGAATCATGTTCAAAATCTGATAATATTTGAAAATGATTTGCAGGCTCTAATTTAAATTTATTGGTATTGTTTTTCTTAAGTTTTGTTTGTAGTTTTGCATTAACGCATATCTTACATCTCACTAATCGATGATCATTTCCTGTGTTGAATTTTTTAAGAACATTACAATCTTGAAATATGAATTTTCTTGTTAGTCAAAGTATAATCCAATTCTGCTGTACCTTCATTTGGATGCTTCCCTGTCCATTTCCTTTTAACATTTTTCTAAAAAAAAAAAAATCGTAATATAAAGTTTTTTTTCTGCCAATGCCACAAATCTATATCCTCTCATTTTTACCATCATAACCAAATTTACCTACAGCACTTTCATCTTTCAATTGTTTATTAGTTCTGGCATTAAAGTCTCCATAACAATTTTAAAATGTTATTTAGTCTGATCAAAAGCCTTTTGAGTATTCATATAAAAATCTTCTACTAATTTATCACTATGAGAACTTGTTGGGGCATAAAACTGAATCATCTGCTTTTGATATCTGCTATTAAGTTATATAACTAATCTTACCACTCTGTCCAATAGACCATCTATCCCCATAATGTTGTTCTTCCACCTTTTATTTATATTAATTCCTATTCCACTTATACTTCCAATGTTTGTGCTTTTGTAATAGAGTACATGTTCACTTTTTAAATCAATTGTCTCTTCACCTTTTCTTCTAACTTTCATAAAGTCCAATAATGTCCCATTTAATATGATAGATCTTCTTGCAATTTTCCTTCACTTGAAAGTGATCTGGAGTTGAAAGTACCTAAATAAAAAGTTGTCATCAAATGGCAGCCTTGGTCCACAATCAGGGGATTCTTAGTACCCTCAACATTCAGCCATCAACTGCTGTCTTGGTTATTGATTTTACAGCTTTTTGTGAATAAGGACCATGATTTTTTTTTTGGTCTGTCATGATTGTATATATCTATTAGAAAAAAAATTTTTATTCACACATTCAACTGAAAAGAAAGATCATGATGTTTCTTGATCTTGGAGGTAAAAAGTCAATAAACTCTCCATGCTGACTAATTCATATATTATATGAATAATCACGATAACAACTGCAATGACAAGAATGTATGGAATCCTTTGCTAATGGCTTCCCTGTTCAGAGCATTTCACTTTCAAACTACTGGGGCTTGTTTTATGCCAGTAGTAATGATAGTCCCCTAAAATTTCCAGCTCAACTGTTTAGCTTATGTTGCTGTTTGTACAATATTAAGAATAATGCATACCCTGCCATTCAATTCTGACAGTTGTTTATGTTGCATTGTTTGATTTCCTTCTCGAATGGACCTCTATATTTAGTAAGATCTCAAACCTTACTGGAAAGTATCAGATTTACTGACCTAGTTTTCCACTTAGCCTAGTTTATGTCATTGGCTGTTTGTTTACTTTTATTGATTTTTCATTGGTCAGTGTAATGTGGATACAATCTAGATAAGGTCGTTCTAAGAGTAAAAAAGTTATACATTTCTGTTAATAAAATGAATCATCTGTGGATAAAGTATTTCTATGTAAGCAAAACTATAGAAAGTAAGATTGTTTATTTACATTTATTTGGGTATATAAGAATGTATAAAAAATCTTTTCAAAATTTGGAAAAATAAATCTAGAAAAAGATCAGATATGATGGATTTTGTAGTGTTTTGGGCTAAAGAAATTCTGAATAAATTTTCTCAAGAAATAATCATGAAGTTAGAAACTATGAATAATATCATAATCAGATTACTAATGTGGATGAAAAAATAATGGATGAAATCAATCATAGAATTAAACTTGGATTGAGTGCTTTTAATGTAAATAATTTAGTATTAAAGGGAAATGTGTGTTTGAAAATGGTTTTAATAGATTAGTTTTACCAGTTCTTATTTATGGGTTTGGGACATGGACACAACAGAAAAATGATACAGAGATGTCAGAACACCCAGCAAATCATCAAGTAGCAAGAAGGAATAAAAAGAATACTTGGGTGAGAGAAGAAACAGTCACCAGTGAAAAAATTAGCGGACAGAAAATGAAGCTGTGTTGGGGGTATTGCTAGAAGAGATAATAATGGATGGATAGTGGAAGTCTTAAACTGAATCCGAAGAGGTTGTAAAAAACTGCAAACAGACTAGATATCTGATGGATGGATGAAATAAGAAAGTTTGTGGGGTAATGTGGATAAAAGAGACTATGGATTGGAGAAATTAGATTAAAGTGGAGAGGTCTTCATCTTGCAGTGGATTAATGGTAGCTGAAAATGATAATGATTTGTACTGAAATGCAGAAATGGACACCTTTTTTGTTTATAACTATGGGTAAGAGGAAAAAATGAAGAAGAGCAACATGATGTTATATTATTGAGGATTTTATAATAAAATATAAGATGCTTTTGAAGGATATGATAAAATGGTAGAAGTCTAAAGTCAAATTTTTAAGGAGTCTATATATGGTATGCCATGTCTATCATTTATTACTAAATCCTATATGATTCAGTGCAGTAATGGACTGTCGATTCTGGAGAGTAAGGTCTATGGATTGAACTCAGTTCTGGCACTTCTTGTCCTTGATTGAGTCATAAAATCAGTTGTTTATACATTTTTCTTTATTGATTACCACTCTTCAGAATCCTTGAGTATTCAAGAGCTTCGATATTAAAACATAAAGAGATAGAAGTGTGTCTTTTTGACATATGAATTGAAATAAATAAAAATTAATAAAGTTCAATCAATTATTTTACGATCATTCATTCTTTTTTGAAAATTTATCTATCAGCTATGGTTCAAATTGGTTTATCTATGTATAAATTATTATCCAGAAGGTCTTTTGTCATGCAGTTGATTGGTCCTTTAATGGTTGAATAAGGAGTAAAATTTCTATAGGAATAATGAGGCCAAAAGGAATAATTATTTCCATAGCACAACAAATTTTCCAAGGGTTATTTTTAATTATATAAAAGATAACCATCTCTCACTGCCAGGATACTCTTGCTCCAGCCAGAAAATAGAGACTTTGAGAAAATAAGAACGGCCATCTTATTTTCAAACTCAAATGCACTTATGTGAACCAGTCTTAAGTATCTAGAAGAATATAGAAATCATTCATTTTAAATTCATTTCTTTTTTTAATAATCTTATTAGTACTCTGAAATATTATAATTTACTCTGTAATTGAAAGATTTAATCATTTTAAATTAGTGCTTAATCTGTTCTTTCTTTCAACTTGAAATGTTATTTCTTTGTAGGTTATGTTATTTTTTACACCACTGACAAGAATCAGCGAGATCGTGACTGGGTCGTCGAAGGTGTAGTAGGAGATAAAATGACCACCACAATTAAAGGGCTTACACCTGATACAACTTATTATTTTAAAATTCAAGCTCGAAATAACATGGGCTATGGACCTCTAAGTACTACTGTCTCGTTCACAACTTCTAGGAGTAAGTATTTTCATAATAATTGATTAAGAGCAGAAAGTTTAATATCATCAGGGATAAACTTTGATAATCTGCATAACATATTTTCATAAACTAGATAAACATTCTGTTTGAAAATTTATAATGCAATTTTATTTGTCATTTTAAAAAAAAAAATTTTTTTTTTTAGTAATTAAGCATTTATTATTGATGTCATTATAAAAGGCAACTAAATGACTTATAAGAAACTGATTAAGTATTTTTAATACATAATTTTACTTTGCTTAAACTATGATTAATGTGGATTCAGGGTTGTAGTAGAATGTCTATGACTGTATTATTAGATATTTCCCAATCAGGGCTGTCTTTTCAAATTATACAAAGGATATTTCTCTGAAATAACTTAACGTCAGAATTTTTTCTTTTAATGATCATCAGCGGAAGATGGATTATTGTTATGACCGAGTCATTCCATTGGTTGTTCTTTCGCTGGTAACTTTTCTGAACAATATATACTTTTCTAATAAATTGAATTGTCTCATAGTATGACTAAAATATGACAAATTCACCTAATCATTTAAGCTTCAAATGAGAATGTGAATCTAATCCGTTCATATATCCATTTGCTTTATTTTTCCAGTCCCACGGTATTCTCTAAACTTTTTGCTACAATTCAGAAGCATTAATGTTCGAATTATACTTTTTGTTTTAACAACATAACTATAGCAATGTTAAGAATTTTACCTGATTTTTTTTTTTTTAACAATCAGATATATTTGTAAAAGCAAGCAGTCTTCATCTGGATTGAAATTCATTAAAATATTGATCGACATAAAATGGCTGTCAATCGGAAGATTTGTTGATGTTAAGTTTACACAATTTTAAATGTTTTTTCTGTTATTATTTTGTTTGGTAAAAAGGCATCATTTTTATTATTGTAATATGAAAAGTTTGTAAGTTTAAAAAAAGTTTTTGTTTGACCACTACTAAAAGCTAAATATTCCACAGATTTAACTAGCCTTAGATGTCTGCTATTTCCTATGAATGAAAAAAGATACTGTGCAAAAATTGTTTTAAATTGTATGCACATACAGTATACAAAACATGCTACATTATTAATTTTCAAAATATTTCACGCTAGATTTAAAAAAATATATGATTGTAGAAATATTATAAAGAAGGGACAACCATCCAGTGATGCGCTTTTATGAATTTACATGCATTCACCCATGAGACTCAGTTTGAAAAGCATAAGTGTATGCTTATGGTTAAAGCTTATCTATATATAAGCCAATCTTCAAACTAATGCTCCCATGCACATACATATAAATTCATAAAAGCGCATGACCAGAGGTTTGTTCCTTTATAATATTTTTTAGTCAGCGTTATATAAATAGACGATTATAGAAATAATATATTTTGCATTATCTGTATGACTTATCTATATTCTATTTTAGCAATGTTTTACCAACCTCAACTTCTAATCATGTTTTTTTTTTTTTTTTTTTTCCAAATATCAACTTTACACATGTACTCCAAAGTGATTATTTAAGCATATAAAACCAAAGAAATTCAAAAACTATCAAGCTTTGATTTTGTATGTATTGTTACTGTTTTATAATTTGCAAGATATAGAAGTATATTATGCAAGATATATAAAACATTGGAAGTTTTAACAAATCAAACTTCTTACCTTAAGCACTATTGTAAAAATGCTGTAGTGTTATCCAGCATAAGTTTGAGCAGTTATTAATTATCAGATGCAAAAAAAAAAAAAAAATCCTTATAGTATTCAAATCCTGTTTGCTTTCTGGCTTTTGTCTTTATCAGTGAGACTTGACTGTCAAAGTTGTAAGGAATGCTGGAATGCAGCCAGTAACAACATTTAACTTCATTCTATCCATTGAGCTGAAAACTTGAAATTTAAACAGCCAAAAGTTTTGAACTCAGGACAGCTTTTTTCAATAGTTACATAAATTTGAAAACAATTCCATAACTATATATTTTAGTACTTTCAGTTCTTAATTAACATAAGACATTTTATTCCCTTGCCTAAATTAGTAATAATAATATATCAAACTGTCAGCTTAAGCAATGTGACAAGACCAGATTTCTATTCCACTGCCATCTGGAGTAAGTTTGAGTAATCAATTCTGGCCAATTGCATTCCTCCCAACTTTGAGTTCTAAGCCTCGTCAGTAAAAGTCAGAAACCAATCTGATAAAGGAGATTTGAATGCTAAGGATCTGTTTATTCCAGTTCATACCAAAAGGCACTCTAACGAAGAGCTGCTTTTATTTGAAATATTTTTTAAATTTATTTATGCTCTTAAAAGTAAGGCGTAGAAATTGTTTGCACGATCATTGCAAGTCAGAAGAAGGAAACTCAGAATCATAGAAGTTGCAGAATTAAACTGATTGTCACAATGATTGGTGTGTAATAGAATGAGAGGTAAAATCCAGTTTCACAAATAAACCAAAATCAGCATTAGAATTGTTATTTGCAGATTAGGGTAGTAGTAGAATGAAGTATTTAAGAATGGATCAAAGATTTACTTATTGTTTCTGATGCTTAAATGTCACTTGACCTCCAAAGCAACTAAGCCTTTAATTATTTTTATCAAAAAGTAGTCAACAAAATTTTCTTATATCTGCAATTGTGTGAAGTATTATTTCGCCAAACTTTATTTGCTCATCATCAGCTAAAAATTGCGTTAATTGGTTACATACCTATAGATTTAAAGTATGAGTAATGTCTTTTTTTTAGTTGCCTGCATAAATTCATAAAGATTGTGGATGGATTACAATGAAGTCATAATAATAAATAATCGGAAAATTGATGGGAATAGCCAAAAACTGACATATTGTTCTAATTCTTCATCTGCATCTTCTAATTCATCGTGAAGAACCCAAAATCTTAAAATCCAGCTCTCTTATGACCAAAAATGCAACATTATTTTGTTCCCAGTCTCTCAATCTAACTTTAAAGCTTTCTTTCTGATCTAATTAATTTGTTCATAATAACACGCATGGCAATAGTTTGAGCACTAAAAATTCATACTTCGGTAGAACATTTTTAGCACGAATGTATCTTTGGCGTTATCCGTATTCAGTCTTATTGAGTATATCACACCATCGATAATCAAATCAAGCAGATTATTTTAATAAATTAAAGGTCTCAGCTGACTTTGAGTCATATGCTGTGAAGTAATTCAGGCAATACAAAGATCATGCAAAGTCTGGTCGTGTTTATTACATCTTGTATGTTTCAATCCTATTTATTATTACTGAAACTACATATGCTGTGCTGGATTTGAATTTAAATATTACATGTGCAGCAATGGGTGACATCTAATGCAAGCATCAACAGTCTTACAAATAATAAAAAGAGAAGCAGTTAACTGCAAATACAATAATTATCAAAGGTGATGAGCCTGAAGAAATATCAATCAGGTGAATATCCTAAATACCCAACATTTAATCAGAAAAATTGTATTCGTGGTGCTAATTTCTAAAATCCAGCCTATTACCATCAACATACATTTTAATTTGCCAAACACCACGCTCAACAGGAACTAGAAATATTCGACATGATCTCAATTTTCCCTAAGCAGTACTAAAATATAATATCCAAACCAACTGGTTATAATTACAGTAATCAAGAAATAATTAAAAAGGAGTGTTTTTAATAATAACGCATGTGGGAAAAAGCCTCTCCTGTGGTCTCTCATAGAGGTATGGTGAGGGAGAAGTCAATTCTCATCAGACATTTTTCTGGCCAGATGGTGTTTGAGCAGTTTTTTATCCTTGCTTTACCTTTTAACTAAGAATAACTAGACAACCCATTTTCCAACAAATGTTACATGGTTATTTGGATTTTCTTTGGATTAGTTACCTGAGAGAAAAATCTTAATCCTTTAAAAAGAATTTTACACCATCTGGAAGTGAACCCAGTTCATGACCATAGTAGGCACATAAGTGATCACTCCATTACAAGTCTTTTACAGTCAGAAAATAGATGAACCATCAAATACCTATTTTAAAACATAAAGGGCTTTAGTTGAACCTCATCATTTATGAGGTGATGATAAGGATAGTGATGATTTTGCTCCTACAGATAAGTGAGCATCCTTCACATAAACAAGTGCAAAAAAAAGAAATTCTTAAACACAAACATTCTATTGGTCCAACTATTAGCATTCAGAAGATACATTCACATGATCATGAAAACCAAAAAGATATATTTAGCATCATTTATGCAAAAATGCAATCTTTTGCAGCATATTTAAATAATTGAATGTACATCTTTTTATACAATGCAGGCAGAATCCTATAGCAAATGATACTAAACATCCTTGGAAAAATCTGAGTAGTGTGGATTTTACTATCGATCCCATAATTATTTTTACAGCTATCTAAGATTTAATTAAAACTGAAGATGGACTCTGACACCATATTCATTTCCTAGGTGTTATTTCCGGCTTTTGGTGCATAATTTTTTTGGTGTGATTGGAATGCAGTATTTCAAAACCTTATAAATTTCATCATTAATGATCTTGATCTTCTGGTGTTAACTTTTTGCAATTGTCATACTTTTCTAATCATTTCATTTTTTAAATACTGGTGGAGTTTCTCTTTTGCATCTTATCTATCTATATCGCAAACATTGATTTCTGATCACAATTATGCCCACCTACCTTTCCAAAAACCTTTGTCAGAAATAATGGGCCACTGTGAATTTTATATTAATGTTTTCATTGGCTTAACTTTTATAGTTTGTAGTCTGTATATAGCTTATAAATTTAAGCATATAGTTATATCTGTGTCTCTTTGATTAGATTTGACAGTTGCTTCTTTCATTTGTTAATGTTTACATTTCCGCAATACTTATGAGCAAACTAAAATTAGAATGATCATCCTACCAGCAATTAACATAATTTTTAATGTTATGTCAAAAAAAAAAAATTACTTTTATCCCAGAACGGATGATATCTGGTATAAAACAATAGATAATGTAAGTCAAAAAAGATTAAATACCCTGTTGTTACTGAAGCTTTGTGTTTGGTAGTGGATGGAAGTCTGCAGAGCTTCTCTTGTCCACTTGATCAGGTTGAAGATTATCATTTATTTAAAACAATCACATCCCGCCCTCTATATCACTGTCAATAGCAATTACTGAGCTGTAAGTACATTCCAATAATAGCAGCTTTTACTATTAGATTATTTTTCTCATTGTATGATTGAATAAAAGATTACTTAAGGTCGATTTCATCTTTTGCTATTATAAGATGAACCATTGCTTGTATTTATGTATTACTTGGAGCTTATCTGGATCATTTCAGCACAAATTTTGAATATGCCTCTTCGGGGCCAATCATTAAGCATTTCCATGTTGTTAGTTTCATTTATTAAAGTCCTAAAAGTATTTGACATATACGTAATGAATATTATTAGTTTACTTCAACATTTCGAATGTTGGAAAGTAAAATTATGGCTTCACCGGACGAAAGCGTGCTCAGTTATAATTAAATTAAAATGAGTAAACTTTTACTTATCCAATGTTCAAAATGTTGAAATAAACTAATTAAAGTAGAATAAGAAAATAGAAAATAATGAAGATTATTATAAATGAGTTCTAACAAGAAATCCAGTTTAATCGGTGAGATTCTTTCTAGTGGCAAATCGACTATTTTCAAACTTCTTTAGCACCATTTTTTGAGGAATTCTGCTCAACGTAACCAAGATTAAAATGAAACTATTATTGGAACAAAACATTTTACACAAACTTTGAATCCAAAGCTTTTCTTTTTTACAAATTATATCTGATCACACTTTTCTCGTGGGATTTTCTACCTGATTATAACCCACTTATAACCCTGTAAATACTGTTAATTAAAGCTTTTAAAAGTCAATGTATATATATCAAAGGATTAAATTTTATTTGTCCAAAATTGCTTTTCAATTACAAAAATAAATAGCCGTATTGAATGATGTTAAGTAATGTCCGAGCTTTCACTTTAGATTATGATTCTAAGATATCACATGACCAACAAGAAATCACATGGTCTTAGCTTGTATGTTGCTATTACATTAGCAGATTCTTCTATTCCCACTTCTTTTATGCCACCTAGTATAAACTTTAGATGTGCAATGGTAGTTTTTAATAAAGATTTATCCAGCGCAATCCTATACAAAAGATCCAAGTGTTCTGTTCAAAATTTTCCAAAAAGCTCTTTGCTCATGGGAGCTATAATCTAGAACCTAATCTGGGAGTGTTTCAGTAGGATAGAACTGGATATAGAATTATTACATACTACTTTCTGGTTGATATCTTTTTATTAGGCTAGATAGCATAAAATTGGGGAAAATAGAAGACATTCTGACTGATCTTTTTGATGCCTCGTAGTCATTGAGATCTATAAACTGATTCTAATTTTTTAAGTTTTCAGTTAGTACCATATTTTAGGGTTCCCCATAAACTTTCACCTTAGTTTTACTTAGGCTTCGTTTTAAATTTTATAATTATGATTTGATACTACTACCTGGTTTGCAGACTTATAATTAAATACAAGAACACTTAGTTTCAAACCCCTACCTTTTTCTGACTCTTAATAAAAATAGTATTTGGGCAACCTAGCTTTTAATTTGAGACTCAAAAACAGACAAGTATTGTTTGTTAATAGCATTAGGTATCTTCTGCCTTCCAAAATCAATAATCTAATTTGACATCTTTAGCCTTTGTGGATGGCGTAACTGTAGAAGTGGGTATATCATTTTTTATATCTGACCCTACTCCACATGGCAGTTTCTTGAAGTGCTACAGTGCTGACTAATTATTAAGATGGACTACATCCCTCATTATTTACACTGACAATATCCAATAATTGGATCTTTATTTTCCTAGAAGAAAGTTTGGAATTCGCTAATCCGTGGGTTAATTTCTCCCAACTCTCTGTAACATGAGACAGCTACATCTAACCGAGATGTATTTAACTTGCTGAAAAGGATTAAGAAGAGATTCCTTTAGCTCTATAAATAATCAACTACCATCCTTACTATTTTGTTTTTATGTATATGGTGTATGTTCTACAAGCAGGTCTTTAATAAAATCTTTTTAAAAAACAAGTAAAGTACAATATATTCACTGATTTTGGCGTTGTTGTTTTTTCTTTTTTTATAAATCTACTTGTTAAATAATTTATAAAGGGAAAGAGGAGGTAAACTCTTGTAATTTGAGAAAATCTGATATTTAAATTGATTTCTTATGAAATCTGCAAACTTTGTTTTATTCGTCAGTGGATTATTTTCATATTTAAGGGTGTGCGAACTTGTACGTATTAAAATAGACGCACAACGTATACATTAACGCTTATGTAAGAGAAATATCATTTTTATTTGGTCTTTGTAAAATTCCATCTGTCCACGGTACTTTTGACAAGTAAATGACAAATTACTTGGTTTTCATTTTCTCAGGATGGAAAAGAAAATGAAGAAAGATTGCTAAAATAACCTTAAAATTATGCGAAGATGTACCATTTCTAAGATATCTCATGAATAATTTATCGATGATGGGCCACCTGTCTTAATTTTTATCTTTTCTTTTTTTTTAATCTTTGTTTATTCGGTAAAAGAATTTTTTTTATTTCCTGCTAGATTTTATTTCAGTAAAAAGATATATATTTTTTAAATATATGTAGGGATGAATAGTTCAGTTTTTTTTCATGTGTCAAACGGTCGGGAAGCGAACCCGCGACAACTGCTTGTAAGGCAGCTGTGCTGACCACTCGGCCACCAACACTTGACAGGGATGAATAGTTTTAAAGTGATTATAATGATATTGACAAGTGTTATTTTGTGTGTGCGCGATTTCTTTCTGGAACTAAAACATTCAGGAAATGAATATTTATGTATGAGATCTCTTTATGTAAAACAACTTTTTTTTAAACCAGAATGTTATAGTCTACGATGATGATGATGCTGATCCGATGTTTATCTTATTAAAAAAAAATAAAAAATTTCAAATATTTACCAAGTCATTAACAGAATAATGAAATGAAGGCTTGGGTCGCAATAAAAATTTAAATGGTTGTTTTGAAATTTGGATCATAGGTGGAATATGGTTAAAATAGAAAGGTTTGGTTTTTTTTTTTTTTTACGATGAATTTCAAAGTTATAATTAATTTCTGATTAAATTTTTTGCTACAAGAAAATTTGATTTTTTTAAATTTCTTATATCTCGAAGGAGATGATGATGGACTTCTTAGTTAGATCAAGCAGACTCTGAAGCTGTTTTCGGATTCATAGCTACTGATTTTTTTTAGTTGTATCTCTAGACTTGTATGGGACTAAATAACATAGGAGCAGAATTTTCTTTTTAGTTTTATTTATTGTTGCAAAATATTCATTTATAAAATATTTCATACATTAAGATACCCTTTTTTTAATTTTGGGAGTACTTTTTCATAAGAAATTTCATTACCTTGCACTTATCTTATTCGGTGCAGTCATCCTACTAAAAAAAATTAAATGCAAAATAATAATAATAATAATAATAATAATAATAATAATAATAATAAAAATTCGAGGTTTAATTTTTGCTAGTTTACAGGTTTGCAAAAATCACTATAAAAATAAACAAATGCTCTGGGCATTGTAGATTATATCTGTAGTCAGATAGACCACATAATATATATAATTTGTTGGAATATTGCATCTCTGATAGAATGCACCAAGGTTGAAGGGAGAGAAAAAAATGTAACTGAGAAAATAAATAATTTTTCTTAATTCAATATTTGTAATATGTACATGCTTAAATAGAAATCTTATACAGGGCCATTTTATATACCCTTTTGAAAATGTTTAAAGACCGGATTAAGAGCTTTTAAGTGGAGTTGGCCACAGGAAAGAGGTTTCGCACTGTTATTCTTGACCATTATATATAACGGCATATAGAATTTTTTATATAACCACAATGTATTGGGTTTTTTTTCTCATTTTCTCATATATTTATTATATAAATTATACTGAAATGAAAAGAAAAAATATATACATTCACAGCTGTATCGCTTGTTTGATTGTAAATGCCTAATAATATTATTATTTTTCAATGTTGTGTCAGTAGTCATATGAGAAGAGGGGGAGGAAAGAAAAACTCAATCTTATGTATAATGATTTATGAATGTTCACAATATATATGTATGTTACTCTGAGGAGGGCAATAGTCATAGCCAAAAGAAGTATTATTATATTAGATAATACAATATTTGTTGTTAAACCTAATAAATGGAACGAGCAAGTCAAATATGCTACTAATTCCCAAAGAATCATTTAAATGGATTTGTCAAGCATTGGTGGTCAAGGGGTCAGCGACAGCTGTTTTACAAGCAGTTATCCCAGGTTGGTGGGTTCACTTCCCAGCTGATGCTATGACACATGAGAAAAAAAAAAGAATCATTTAAATGGATTTGTAAATAATGTCTTTCTTTTATTATATCAATATCAGTCAATTTTGTCAGATGAAAGACGACATTTTTATAACAAAAGATGGTTGTTAAATACAAGTTAGTTTAAATTATTCTTTAGAGATCCAAGTTGTGAATTATCTTATTAATTTATTCAGGCTCATTTGTTCCATGAATAAGTTTGTATTCTTAGCGTTACATATTTGACACACTGTAAAATTGTTTACATATTCGTTAGAATCATTATTATTTGTCGTTGTATTTATTTTCCAGTTTTATTTATTCATTTAAGAGTTGCAATATGAAAGACACTGACAAAGATATTAAAAAGTCGATAATATATATCCGCAGCGCAATGATCATTCATTCCTCCACAAAGTGTTAAAAATAAACAGAAATTAATTCCTACCTTGCATGAAAAGTATCAAGCGTCCAAACAGAGATGTGAAGATGCAGTTGTTTGAAATTCTTAACTCACCTGAATGGGGAAGGGTTGCTTCTGAAAGACATGCATAGTGAGTGAGGATGGTCTTTCTGCATTGGTGAATGTTTATGATATGGTAGAGCTGGGGTGAATGAGACTCCGGTAAAAATCAGAATATTTGAAGTATATGTCCGCAAGTATAATGATGGTTTACTGTTCCACAATGTGATAAAAAGTGGATAGAAGTTAGTCCTAACTTGCATGAGAATGGTATGATGAAAGATATTGAGTTGTTGATCCGGGTATGGAGTTGCATATTTACTAAAGAGTGTAGGTTGCTTGTGAAATGCATGTTTAGTAAGAAAGATAGTCTGAGTTTCTGCACTGATGAATGGTTGCAATATGGTAGGATTGAAGTAGATATGGTAGAGGCATTGATAGAAACCAACAAATTAAAAAGTTTATTATTTATGAATATTAACAAATGTCTTATTTATGATTAAAGTGATAGTTTTAATTCTTTTGTTATATTATGTTTACTTAATCATCGTATTTTTTCTATTTTTTCAGATATGGCCCGAGGTTCTGCTAGCAGCAGTGGTAATTTAGAGAAAGGTGGACTTTCCAATAGCACCCTCTACATAATCATTGCCTGTGTTGTAGGTGGCACTTTAGTGGCTATTGTCGTTGTGATGGTTATAATGTGCCGACGGAGAAGTGTATCAAATATAGACAAAAAGAAAAAAGGGTATATATTTAGTGCTATTTTTAGTCATTTATTAAAATTAATTTTTTTCTTAATTATCTATCTCAGAATAATTAATGATATTAATATTATTTTTATAAATTTATATTGTATTTTTATTTTTGTCTTCCTGATTTTGTTTAGTATTGTTGTTGCTTTGTTTTGTTTTTTAATAACAATTTGTGCGTTTTTATTTACTAGAGTATTATTACCAATATTGATTTATTTTTAAATGTAATAACTACAGTTAATTAAGTTAAGCAAATATACTTTGTTTTAGTCAAGCATTGGTGGTCGAGAGGTCAGCAAAGGCTGCTTTACAAGCAGTTGTCCCGGGTTAGTGGATTCGCTTCCCAGCTGATGCTATGACACATGAGAAATATATATATACTTTGTTTTTAATTTATATAATTGTTTATATAAGTCAGATTCATTTTGTAATAGGAATGTATTTTTTAAAACATTTTATATAAAAATTGTTTAAATTGTAGTGAAGGATGATGGGGGAGAGGATCATTTTATTATTAGGTATTGTCCTGCTTTTGTATAATTTTAAAAATATTAAATCTGTAGACAATAGTCTGAATAAAAAATCTAAGAGAAAGAGAAGGTGTCATTAGATTTCTGAAGTAATTTGGGATTGGGGGTATAGCGGAGATTACTAAAGAAAAGAAAACAACTTCAACTGCATTTACAATCCCAAATTTACATATTATTTTCCTTATATTTTTACATTTACAAGTTTAAGTCTTTTTAATCAATTACAAGTGCCTTTGTGAAGTTGTTGGAATTAAAGAGTATCGTAAGAAAATATACACACTGTTACAATTATAAACAAAATAAATATAATGCACTCATTCCTAATTGGGTTTACAGATAAATACAAGATATTTGATTCAACAAAATGTATATTACAACTAGAATTCTAAGTATGCAATGAAAAATTTACTTTTCATGTTCACTGCCAAGATATGATATAGAAAAGATAATGTTCCAGCCATGATCGAGACATGCTTCATAAGATGTTTTCTTCAAGGGTACCATGAGATATCAAGGGTGAAGTCTAGCATATCGTGGCATCGAAAAGTTTGGTAAACACCGATATAATGTCAGAAATAAAAAGGAAATGGATAGACATTGAATGATGATAAAACAAATTGAGTTATGGAGAAAATAATAAAGAAGGTATTTTATTCTGGAAGAAGCAGAAAAATGAGAAGAGATTACCATACTAGTAAATGAAATATTGTAGGTGGCTATGATTAAAGCATATCCAAAAGGTGGGTTGATTGTTTGGATATTTTATGTGATGTAATAATTATGTAATTCTGAAATTACACTTAAAGAATTTGAAAAGTAAATAAAAAAGAATACAAAATAGGTGTATAATAATAGTGAGAGATTAAAATATTTCAATGACATAGGGAAATAATGGTATTATAATAGGAAATTTTGAGTTAGGGATCAGAAACAAAAGAGGGAAACGATTGATTAATTTTTCAAAAAGTAACATTGAACTTGTGTTTCGGAAGCAGCTGTAAAAAAATGATTTGCGGAAGAAAACATTCAAGTAATAAGATTATGTTCCAATTAGATTGCCTTTGAATGTGGCAGTAAATGTAATAGCAGTATTAGCTGATGATATTCATATCCTGTAAATAATAAATAATTCGGATTCTAGTTTAGGAATAATAGAATTAAGGTTATTTGTTAGGTAATAAGAAAAAATGAATAGGCCATAGCTAATTTTAAAAAGAATAGTATGAAAAAATGATCATATTGGTTGGGTAAGAAAAAAAAACATAGATCATTGACAAAATAAATTTAAATAAAATATACAAAATTATAACAAGAAAGGTTTCAAAAATGCAGAAGCAAAGAGGGTAGAGTATGAGGAAAGCAAATGGGCAGAAAGCTATAGGTTAATAAAGAGATGATGAATGAAACAAAAGAGTCATGAAACCAGAAAACTTAAAATTTTTCATTAGGAGAACTATAACTGAAAGTATAAGGAAGAGAGATAGAGAAAAGATAGGTTTGATTTCTGAATTATATAATAAAATAAATTGGTTGGGGAAAACGGAGTTACAATAATGGACCACTATTTGAAGATAGAAATAAATGGAAAAAATCTAAAAGTGATTTATATGATGATATTTCTGTGTTAATTGAAAAAAGACGGCCATGTAAGAAAGTGAAATGTCATGGATTCATGAAGGAATAAACTGTATCAGCTTTAAATAAAATTAAAATGGCAAAGTATGAGGATCTGGTGAGATTCAAATTGAATTATTAATAGCATTGATGGATAAAGAATTTGAGAGAATGAATGTCAGAATGGTCTATATATTCTCTTCTGCAGCTCAGGTATTGTTGGTCTTGAATAGACCTATTTCCCTGCATAGATCACATGATGACAAATTGTCTTATGGCCCAAGGATCATACCCCAGCTATGTCATTTTAGGAACTTGAATTTTTTATGAACTTTGAATCATAAATCATTTGATTATTATTATATCGTAGACATGTTTATATCTGAAGAATAGTTTGTACTTAGAGAAGGTAGAGAATTAAAAGATGCGATAGGAATTCTGTGAACACTATTGAGAAATATTTAAAGGAAAGAACAGAAATGAATGTATTTGTAGTTACAGGTTAGATGATTTCTATTATCTTACTGAATTTATTATTTATAATTTTCCAAATATAATCATTCGTTAATAATAAGACATAGATTAGTATAAAGTACAATATTTTGAGTGGTCCTTTTATATTGGATCAATAATTTAGGTTTGGGAATATTGAATTGAAGTTGGCACACAGATTATGGTGCCAAAGCATACTAGGTTAGCAAATCTTTTAGAATTCAGTTACTATGAATCTAAAAGGTTATTTGGTTTCATCCCTGATCTAGATGGTCACTAGTCTAGATTGGTAAACACCTGAAGAAGACATGAGGAAAATCCCATCTAAAATACTGTGATCCGTATTGATCTCATATTATTATTGAAAATCGGAATACATTTAAAAGAGTATAAGTAAAGTTTGGATTTTTAAAAAAATATTTCACAATTCAACTTGATGATGGAAATAGTTCAGTGTGTGACTACAAATAAAATACTTCTTCATTTTAATGCCATTAGGTTATAACTATCCTCAAGTGCAGAAATTAACACCACCTTTTTTTATACCGGTGGATGATTTTGATGCAGTAATGTTAAGGTTAAGGTAGGGTGACCAGACGTCATGATTTTTTGGGATTTGTCCCTATTTTTGATTAGATATTCCACTGTCCCCGAAATGTCTGTTTGGGTTTGTTGTATGTCCCCATTTTCAAATACTCATAATTATTATTTTTCTTGTATAAATAATTCATGGTGAAATTGACAGTTTCTTGGCCCTCTCTGTTTATTTCAGTCTATTCAGTAATATAATAAAAAATTCTCAAGCCAGACACATTCTCACATCCAACCTCACCTTGGAGCATGCACAGTTGGATTTTTGTAGGCTAAAATTTGAACTGCGCTTGCACCTGCTTTCATTGACAGTGTAGTTTTACTAGTCCTTTGTTGACATTAATTTTCTATAATGATAAAATTAATAGATATATTAATGACCCTAGACAATAGACAACATTCCAAAGAGGAAGTGTACTTACGATGATGAATATACACAAGAATGGAGTTTTATAAAAAAGGACGCAATGCCATAAAAATGATTATCTATTTTTTCCTGATTTTTGATCAAACCAGTCTGGCCATTCTAGGTTAAGGGTGTATTGATAAGTCTTTTGGAAATACAACATTTATTTATGAGGTATTAAAAAAAGAAAGAATCCAGTCCCGGTTTTGCATCAGAGGGTCGTAATGAAAAGTATCTGGTTGTTGAGTCAGTCAGGGCAATTCAGGTATGTAATAGCATCAATTCATCTATTTGTGAAAGCTGTTCACAAATGCATGCATAGTGACAGAAGATGGTCTATGTTTCTACCCCAGAGAATCCATTTTGATATAATGGAATGGAAATGAGGAACACTGATAAAAATTTTAAAAAGATCAAAGCACATTTGGTAGAGAATATCAGGTGACTTTATTGAATATTTTTATAAGATGAAAGGTAGAGAAGAGATATTTATTAAGAAATTTGTGTGTGTATCTCAAAATGTTAAATTTATTGATCTTCTGGTATAGGGATAAGTATCGGCAGACATTTCTACTTTGTTTTGCTCTATTATGTGTGTAGTAAATGAGTGTGGCGTTGATAACGATAAGGATAATATTAAAATGAAAATGATATATTGCTTTGGATAAGAGAGTATTTGTAGATTATGGGAATAAGCTAAATAAAATACTAAATGGGTTTAGAGTAAGAAATGAAACTAAGGCAATTAAAATGTAAAGGTAAAGAAATTATGATGGGAATTATAAAGATTAATTAAAGAGAGCAAATGTTTTGTTTGGAATGTAGCAGACAGATAATTAATCATGGAAAGGAGGGGGGAAATGAACACTTTTGAGATGTGGTTTCAGAGGAAGATGAAAGTGATATGTTGAAAAGATAAGATTAGCTGTATTAAAATAATTGAAAGGTTTTATTGCCTGAAAGTTCATAAGAAGGTTGAGCTACCGAAATTAAAGAATGGTTGTGATCTATGGATTATAAACTCCAAAGAATGGTTGTGATCTGTGGACCATAAATTCCAGAATCTTTACTCTACCATTGACCCAAATTGCCCCAAACCATGTATGATATTGAGGCAATTATTAGGGAAAAAAATTTGAATTGGATCTATACTTCCAAATATGGCTGTTATGAACTATATATTGGAAAACACTATGAAGGGTAAAGGAAAAAGAGAGAAATAAAGATGTTAATAGCTGATCTTAAAAATACTAAAAGGAAACGCAATATATATATAAGGTTTGGAGCATAGGATAGAAAAACTTTTGGAGTTAATGATATGCTTTGACATGCAAGACCTATCACTTCATAGATGATGTGTGTTATCTTCGTAACTAAGATTTTAATCCTGTTAATAATGTTAGTTTTTCAATATCCTTTCTCTAATAGGGACAAAAAATTTTACCAATGCATAGTACCCCCTTACCCATAACATTTTATTCCAGGCTTTATTGTATACCAAAATTTATAGATTATAGGGAATTATTTTTTAATATACATTTATTTCTTTTTTGGGTCAGGGCGCAAATACAGGGAGAATATTGTATTTCATAAATGTGCCATACAAAGTTCGCTTTCTATTAAGATTAGATTTTTGAATGATATCCTGCCTTATACTATATTAGACTTCAGTGAAAATATTATGATTATTAATATGAATTTTTTTTTATAGACCAAGTAGCTCGTACAAAGTTGCTGGAAATAAAAAAGGAAGTTGCAAGGATATTAATCCTCCTGATTTATGGATCCATCATGACCAGATGGAATTGAAACAGTTGGAAAAGCCCCAGCAGAGTGAAACTACAATGACAGTCACTCCGATTCGGCGGAATTCCCAAGATCTCAAGCCAGGTGATGATCCACATCTGGATAAGCATCCTTCTACATATATTGGCAACGGAAGAGGTAAGACTGTAATAAAGGAATTACTTTTATTCAAAAAAAAAATAAAAGTAATAATATTTGCTTGTTATTATTTGTTTTGAGTTTCATTTTTTTTTTAATTTAAAAGTGTCAGATCCACCCATTATGACTGATAAAGGAGCCATGACAAGGCGCCCTATGCGTCCAAAACCTATTACAATTCCTGTAGATTCTCAACCATCCCCTCCAAGAGAGCGTAAGTATTCAACTGGGTGCTGTCTATTTTTTGGAATTCATCTACTAACCATGGCTCTTAAAAAATCGCTAAAAATAAACAAAATAGAATTTTCTAACTAACATTTTACTGTTTATTTTTCTCTTTTATTTTTTTTTTGATTGATTGTTTTAATTATAAAAAGATATATAATACAAGCCCCTAAGAATAATAATAGTATGTACGCATCATATTGCGAGGGTAATTTGTAATCGTACCTACACCAACCGACAACTATTTGTGATATTAGATTATGTTCAGTCAGGATTTATGTCTGACTAGATTAACAAGTTTTGCTAACATATAAAATACATGCTTTAATTTATTAGTTATGAAACGTGAGTAAAGATATACATAGGCATAATGTACCAATGCTTTATTAACAGTCCCTATTGTTAAAATAAATGAAAATAAACATGGGAAGAATCATACTACAAACATATATGTAAACCAACACTTAATTTGTGTTATGTTTTGTACATCCCAAATATGAATAAAATAATGATGTAGACTACAGTAAGTTAACCATGGTAATGATCTCAAGTAGAGTATTTTGCTAAGTAACCCAGCGTAAGAATGAAATAATACTGCATTACATAACTTCTTTGAATCAATTATCGTGATACTATATAGACAACAATAAACATGTATGGCAATGAAGAGGAAATGAATAACTTCATGTGCTAAGAAATGGAAACCACACCGAGTATAAAAACAAATGCGATTCTAACCCTTTTTTTATTAAATTGTATGTTTGCTATAGGAAGTCAACATCGTGAAAACAAAAGGTTTCGAACACCATATAACATGGACACCTTCGTTTGAACATATTGACTTTTTAAATATAATTTTAGCATGAAACCAGAAGAAGCTAAAAAGACTTTTAACATAGAATAACAAAGTTAGTTTGTACAATAGGATAAATTTCTTGAAAATGGTTTGAAACTGATAAAAGAAAAAGGAAAAAATTAAAACAAAACTTCTAATCAAATGTGAATCCAGGAAAAGAAGTATAGCCAGCATAGCAAAATGATGGAATGATTCTATTTTATTGTATATAAAGTTTTTTTTTTTTTTCAACTATGAACTTCAATTAATTTAAAACTTACATATATCAAATCAATACACAATGTGGTCTGGCTAAAGAGTTGATTGTCATCGGTGAGATCATTAATCTTCTAACCATGATAGTTTGACATCCGTATTGTCTAGTAAAATGCCTAATAGTCTTTTTCACCCAGCATGGAATGTGTGTGCATCGATCAGAGGAGAAAACAATGAACAGCTGACACAGAATTGTTTGAAACACACCATTCAGGAGTGGCAATGAGTGATCTATATTTGCATGGAGGAAAACTGCTCGAAGTGTATGAACTGTAATTTACGAAGGACTTTATTGATTCACAAGATTTAATCTAATCAATTCAATAAAATTATGTTTTGTCACATGTTATGATTTTTTTTATATCTATGTACGTATTATTTCTTTTTCCATTCTTATTACATTTGGGAAAACAGAACCTCCAATTCAACATTTTGGGAAAGTTTATTGTAGGAGAGCACAAGAAGAGAAGGGAAAGAAAGTTAAGTTTAGCTGAATATTTTTTAAAATAAAATTTAGGTTACTCTCCTTCCTTATTAACATTACTTTAGCTCACTACCATTATCTAGGACTGAAGATAAGACGTTTATTTATCACTCATTAATTTCACACACTATGACAGGACAGAGTTATGTTATTCGTTATATTTGTTAATGAACACCTGTTGTTTTAGATTTTATTCGACGTGAATGATTAACTCTCTGAATAAATCTTCTCTTCTGTCACATTAGGGATTACACATGACTTAGAAAAGGAGGGGGCTTTTAGAGAAATTAATACACAACAACTGGAACTGGACTACTATGTGAATATATATATATATATGTATCAGATGTAAAATTGATTTAGTTAGTCAGATTCGAGTTCGCTAAAATAATCTTTATCTTTTTTTATTATTATTATTACTATCTTGTACATAATAATGTCATTGATATGAACTTCTATCATTGGGATGACGGGTTTGGTAACTTCAGATTATTAACTTGATAGATGTTCATTATTGACATATAAATCACATGTATATACTTTTTTTTTACATCTATATTTGTAAATACCGTTTAAACATTTTGGATTTACTTAAATTTTTTAATCATATCATTTTTTTAATACCAAATAAGATTTATTAAATGTGATGTGCTCTCTTTAGTTTATTAAATCAATCACTGCATTCATCAATAAAGCTAATGCCTTACGTATATGAACACACACATCATTCTTTTATAATTACATTGGAGAGAACTTAGGTAAATACATTTCACTAATTGCAACTTTTATAGAAGTAATGTGACTATCAGTGTGCATAGGTACATCTCAGTTAATAAGATCAAAAGTGAATTCTCCCCGAGTTCAAAAGAGAGGGTGAGGTGTGGATGAATTGACCCAAATTATATCTAAATTTAATAAATGAGTATTGAACTGGTATATTGGAAGTGGGTGCAATCATAGGTTATGTACATCATCGTGTCGTCTCCAGCATTCTACCCAAAGACCCTAGGGCCGTAGTTAGATGCGACCCTCTCTTCCAAACATCGTTATCCGGATCATTACAATATAATCAATCTGTGATTGACATGCCTCAGAAAAATAAGTTCAAATTTTTGGCACACTGTTGAACTTTTGAATTTTATTCTAGCATTACATCCACCATAACAGAATTCAAATGAAAGGAAGACGGTGCATTGATAAAGCATGAGGGTTTTTTTTTCATTCCTATTTATTTGAGAATGGTATTCACTTTATGGATTTTGGTACATAACAAAATGTCTATTCAAAACAAATTTGGATGCTGTAACACAACTAAATCATATTGATGTCACACAGTAAAAAATTTTCTCATCACAGGACAATTTAGATAAATAATAAATAAGAATATAATAACTAATATCTGATGAATTAATATAAAGTTTTATGCCTATTAATTATGCTAAAGCTGAAAAAAATATACATTTACTGTGATTCGCACATCTAAAGATAAAATCTGACTCGGATATCTTATTTCAGGAAAAACAATTCAACAGCAAATGTTCAATACAACAAATTATAACTACATAATAACCAGAATAAACTTTCAGGATATTTCATAGATTTCTTATGTAAAAAATGTTATCAAGAATACTTAGGATAGCAACTACAATAAATATGTTATCAAGAATACTTAGGATAGCAAAATGTTTTTACATTATAATGCTGTTGCTTGGGATTCTCCGCTATCTTCCCATTTAACTGTTATGTATTATCTCCTAAAGCTTTTTTTGAACCTTACGTTAATTTTAAAAACTGTGAAATGTTGACTTAAGTTCTAGCATAGTTTTTTTTGCATTATTTATCCTGTCAGCTTAATTTTCTTTCTACATATTTTTATTTCAAAATCCTTTAAATATTGTAATACTGCTATGCAAAATGAAAACTCATTTATTTACTATTGTAATTCTTTATTTTCTCTACTTTTAGCTCACATTCTTTTCTACTTATTGAGCAAATCTGATGACTTTAGCATCTTTCAGCAATCTTTATTGTTTCCTCTCTCTCTCTTGTGGAATATTAATCACATTTTCTGCTGTTAACCTTTGTGTACACCAAAGGTGGGCAATTGTTTTGGTTTGGGGGCCACAGGGGGCTGCATCAGGGGCCACTTTGTGGAAGCAAAGGTTAGTGGATGGCTGCACCTTTTTCATGACACAATAAACACACTGCTTTATTCTCTCTATTACCAAAGAAATATTTGTTTGTCCATTCTTCATTAAACACACAAGATTCATCACCGATTTTACATTTTTTCGGAAGGTTCATGGTTTCACTGAAGTTGGAAATGTATATATTTGCTAATGCAAAGACAAAATTGAAATTAACCAGATCAACTGGAAAAGCACTGCACATTGTATCTACACTGCACATGTGTATTGATGTGGCCATCCTAGTGGAAAATACGAGATAAATCTTCGGTTGCGCATGAGAAGCAAATCTCAGTTCAAGGCAGAGATTTCTGATTGGCCTGGTGGCCCACATAAAAGCTCTTAATGGATCACATGTGGCCCTTGGGCCGCTATTTGGCCACCCCTGGTGTATACAGATTTCTGGCAAACATAATTCTATCACTTAGTATCCCAAGTAAGAACTCAATGTATTTCCAAAAATTCAAAATGACAGATGTATTCATCATTAGTATTTTATTGTCATTCATTAATATTACATCCACATCAAAAAATTTTAGCACACAAATGTCTCCCAGGAATCATTTAGTTTCATAATACTTTACAATTCAAGTACATTTTTTTAACTCGCATTTCTGTCTTATGGAGGAGCCACTAAAATGGAAAATTAAAGTAAATTTAAAGTGTTTGGAAAGCTAACATAAATGAAGGAAAGCAGATGAGTAAAAATAGCGATTAAGTGGAATATGTTGTGTGCAAGAAAGATTTTATGATATGCAGAATTCATAGATACAGAATTGATTTCAATGTATTTTTATAAGAAATGGGATAAATATGTAGAAGATGTAATACAATAATTATGAGGTAGAAAGAGAGAATGGATAAATTGGTTACTGGAAAAGAACAAAAGTTATGGAAAACAATATGAAGCCATAACACTAACGGGTACTTACTGTTATTTGAGACGAGGGTTGGAGCTTTTGATACCAGGGAAAGAAAGCAAAATTGGAATAAGGATTTACATTGCAGATGTACTTTATATAATGATGGAAGAAATGATATTGAGCATTTGTTTTGGGAGAATATGGTGTTGAAAAAGGATCCAGATAAATTGTATGGAGAGTGGGAGAAATTCGAACGTAAAGAAACTGAAAGAGGTAGAGATTTAATTATTTTATACTTCGGTCTTTGTAACAAAATTGATAGAGATTTGATTATTTTTGTTTAAGTCTTTGAAATGAAATTGGAGGTATGAAGATAGGATAATGGAACTGTTGAAACAACCTTTATTATAATAGAATAGGAAATAAAAAGAAATGAATCAGGACTATTATAATAATTGGGTAATAAGGACAAAGAAGTATATAAGTTTGTTGTGGTATATAAGTTTTGGAGAGAGGAAACATCCAATTTATGTATATAAATTTTTGGTTTCATTTAAGGAGAGGCCATTTTACATTTTATCACCTTTTAGTGTAATTATTTTATTGGATCAGATTTTGAAATAAAAACTATCCACAGTATTTTTGCAGTGAAGAACTTCGATTATAATTTAGTTCTAAATATTTTTTTCTTCCATTTTAAGTTAAAGAAATGGTTTAAGTAACTACAATATTTTGGATACTTTTATGCAAGAAAGGGGATGTGAAATTGCTAAAGTATTATGGTTCTAATTCTTAGAAGTATATATATAAATAACAAGACCAAGGGTCAAGAAGTTCAGCCCCATAAATTTATTACAAATTATATTGGTAATCGAAGTAATTATTTCAATTCTGGTCAATTCTTGCATTTTTTATATGTCAGATTATTAAAGAGTTATCCAGTTTTCTTCTGTGTTATACAAATTGAAGTTTTTAAATATACAAACTTCTGGGATCTATGTTGCATCATAGTAGTTATGCCACATAATTTTCTCTGCTTTTACTGAAGTCTGTTCACAGTCCACTAGTAATATTTTTGTTCTGTTATTTTAGATTATTGACTAAAGAATGGAATTGTGGGAGATTTAGCAATAGTGCTGCTCTCTTGTGATGGAGTGGCAACATTAATAGATGGATAACCATTTTAACAGGCAATAGTTTTTATAATCTGTATTTAAAACAATCTGAAAACTTTTTTTGCAAAATTATGGGATTAAAAGTGAAAATGGATCCAGTAAAAATTTTTTGCTAGTTCAGCTGAAAAATTGTTATTAGCCTATATTTGAAATAATAAAAATTCTTCAATATTTCTACATAACTTGCAAGAATAATGTAATCTTCACTGCAGATGGTGAAAACAGAAATTTCAAATTTTATTTTCATGAGAAATTTTTGGTAATTATGATTTTGTAATATGGTATTTTAATAAATTGTTTTTCATGTGTGCTAAGTAAAATAGACTGAAGTTGAATGGTTAAATTAGAAAATGTTAATGAGATTGCTTTTATTAATCAGAATAATCCTAATATCATTAATAATGGAGACCCTAGTTAATTTCAGTAAATTAATTAATCCTAGTAAAGAATCAGATTTAAGAATCTAGTGTTTGTAAGCTTTTTTTTGTTTTTGGTCAATAACTAGATAGTGATGGTGGGTTTTTTTCATGTTTCTATTGTTGTCCACATGGAGTCACCACTGTCCAAATCTAGTACTATGTTACTAAGTAATAAAACAATAGTCTTTTTTATAATAAATATAGTTGATTTGCCTGAAATATGATATTCATGACTAAGTTTAATTTATGCATATATATTTGCACACGACACAAAAAAAAAAATGTTTTTATGGAGGAAACTTATTTTTTTAAAAAATATATTCTAATATCAAAACCGACAGTTGTTAATATTTTTTATTATTACAATTAAAGTTACTTTTAAGTAGCTAATTTAACTTATAATTTTGTATGTAAATTAATACAAATCATTATTTTTTTAATCTAGCGATAGCTACTGCTCCCCCCATACCAAATGGTCATTTGTCTGATACCCAGAATCAAGCACCCTCCAGGCCGGTATATCCACGCACACAATACAATATCCCGAGAGCACATATATTAGACAACTCTCAACAAAGTGCAGGTCAGTTTACAATCTATTTAATTTTGTTAATAGCTTTTAGACCAATATTAGAACAGCAGTAAAATATGCTGTAGAAGTTGTTGCATGATATCCCCACATAGTGGAGCTACTGTCACAAAGACATTGTTTTTAGAATTTTCTAACCCTTTGATAAGTCGGAATAATAAGTTCGGTTATAATCCAAAGTCATTTTATAAATAAAATGTGATAGCATCATGTTTCAAATCTTTTATTGTAGAATGTTACCTTCATTTCTTGAGAAAGCGCTCTCGACTATGATTTAGATGAGGGGTCATGAACATTTTATGAATCAGAGAACCATTTTGATAAAAAAGCTAGAAAAATTAAAAAATTTAAGGAGCCATAATTTGAAATCAATTTCATTTATTATTTATAAAATTAATAATTTAATTATGCATATACGAGATTCAAACAACTCTTATGCTTGCATATAATATTTTTACACAGAGGCTAAACTCTCCATACAGTAGCATCACTCAGTGCAAGCCAGAATAATCAATGGATGTATGAAGATTTTTGCATAAAATCCCTATCTAGTGCCTACTCATCCAATATCCCCAGACTAATTTCTAGCTTGTAGCTAGGTGCAGTGCTCTCAGCTCTGAGACTGCTCACTGATGAAAGCTATAAGCTAGAAACTAGTCTGGGGATATTGGATGAGTAGACACTAGATAGAAATTTCTATGCAAAAATTTTCCCGAATCCATTGATTACTCTGGCTTGCACTGAGTGGCATTACTGTATGGAGAGTTTAGCCTCTGTGAAAAACAGCTTATGTAAGCATAAAGAATGGTGATCATGTGATATTTAGTGATATAACATCTGTGTGGATGAAACAAACAAAAAAAATTTTTCCTGTAAATTTTACTTTTTAATTAGAACTTTCTTTTCTAAATTTCTAGTAAATATAATAAATTTACATTATAAAATTTATGAGTGGAAAAAAATCTCTTATATAAATATAAAGATATAATGTTAATTTTCAAATTTACTAATATGACTTTTGAACTATTATGTTCTCAGCCAACTTATTCAAATTTGGAATATGTTTCATGCATTTTAATTATAATAGCCTTCAGACTTGAATCAATCAGTCTGCTCTGTGGGTCCTTTTCACATAATTTCATTGAAGAAAACATAATGCCCAATACCCTATTTTAAATTTAAACCACTCGCACTCGTCACAATAATTTATACACATTTGTATTAATTAAATTATAATAAAATTAATATACTTAATCCTTGCAGTTTTAACATTACTGTTTAAAAGCACTAGTGAGGAGATATGATTACCTTCTGTATAATTACAATGTAAACACTGTGCTTGTAAAATGTATTGATTCTTATGTAATTTAATATCTTTTAATATTAGCACAAAGTAAATTGTAATATTTCAGAAGTGCTAAAAAAGATATTCTTGCTCTCATGTCTAGCCATTTAAGATTGGCTCATTATGAGTGCATTTGAGTTTGAAAATAAGATGGTCATTCTTACTTTCTCAAAGTCTCTATCTTGAGGCTGAATGAGAATATTTTTGCTTAACGGGCGCTAGTGGAAAGGGTTGATTATCTTCTGTATAATTACAAATTATATTTTGGTACACGTAAATAAAATATTATTTTATAATGTATTAAATTTTTAATAAAATTGATATATATATTTCTTTTTATCTAAAATAAGAGAGTCTTACTTTTTCCACTAAAGAGTTGCATGTGGCTCCAGAGCTGCTGGTCCTAGTCCCTGATTTATATGAATGATCAAGCATAACATTTTGAAAAGATTTACTGAGGAATTTTCTTTAGTTTTATAACTTTTATATGTAATTTTCAGATGGAATGCTTTTTTTTTTTGATAATAAAAACTTTTTGTAAGAGGTGCAGTATTTGTCCTAAGTGATTTGCCTTTTAAAGGTGTCAGATATTTGAAATATTTCAGTTAAATTGTTAGATTTTAATAACCTCTCTTACTGAATACTGTTTTAAAATTTTAAAATGAAGCAAAATTTTGTTTATTCGGATAAACATGCATTAATTTTCATTCCATATGAATAAAGCATTGTTAGGGCCAATTTCAAGTATACAATAATTATATCTTGTGCCTTTACAAATTAGGAAAAGGGCAGTCTGGGATATCTAATGAATTGTTATATATATATATTTAATCTGCTTAAACTATTCTTATTACGTAATTAGAAATTACTGACATATTCAAACGTTGAAATAGTTATTACATTTGTAAGTCTTTTTGTTTCTATGGAGACTATGATTCATGGCAACATTTTTCATGTGCTACAATTATGGATAATTGGATAGTACATGTGAGCACATTCTGATATATATATTGCTTTTCTCCGTGCTCTGAAAATTCTTAAATTTTAATAAAATTGTATAAAAAATAATTTATGTTTAGAAATAACACACGAATTTATACACTACTTATTTGTTTTTTTCTTGTTATAGACTTTGGAATATATGACAATCCCCTGTTTTGGACAAGTTGTGTATATTACAGCTATTTTACTAATTCTGTATTTCTGTCAAGATCTCCTACTAGTTTCTAATTTCAGTAAAATTTGATTTTCCCTTATTAAACTAAACTTCTACTTACTAAACCTTTTTAAAACAGGTTTACTATTAGTTCAAATTCTTTTATAAACTTTAATACATTAATAATTTTTCTGCATCTTTCTAAATTCTATGATTAAAAAATTTAGTCTATTGTTAAACATATAAAAATAAATGTTTATTACACAAACATTCTACAAATTTTTGCCATAAGAAAGAACAATTGAAATCCCTCTAGATTCAATATTTTATTTTGTGGTCTGTGTATAGCCCATGTCTTCAATTATTTTTTCATATGGGCAGGTTTACACAGGGTGTTCTATAGCTATTGGTTCAAATTTCCCCATAAAAATTGAAATAAAAAATACCATTGCACAGAAAAAACTTAACAGCGAAGAAACTATATAAATATCATTCTGTATTGTGAAATTTTTTTATTATTTTAAATTAAATTTAACACAGTTTTTTTCCTCTCGTAAATGTTAAATAGTTAAATTTTTTAAAGCTGAATAAAGAAACTTACATATTTGTAGTCCTGCAATTATTAAAAATACTGAACCGGGCTCTTAATTAATATATATTGGACAAAAGAAATTATATTAATGTTTAGGGGTAACTATTGTTTTGTTTTGAAACTTAAAATCTTAATTGTGTATAATCTTATATTTCGATTTGTTTTAGAGAATGCAACTGAAAGAAATATTTGTTTGAAGAAATATACTGCGTACAAATCCTAGAGAAATTTCACAGCTCTGACAATAAATGATGAAAAATATCTGAGGATTAAAAAAACAAACAAAGTGTATTTGTAATTTGGCAAACTCTTTTATATAAATTTATTTTTAATTGCATATAAATACCTTTTCTTGTTTTTTTAAAGTATCGCATAACATGAATGAAGCATAATATTCCATCCATCTGAATGATGTTCAAAATCATTGCCAAGAATATTTTTCATGAATGTCTTTTATATATATTTTTTATTAGAAATTAATGTTTATTATTTTGTTATTATATAGTAAATTAGAAATTAAACACAGAACAAGATAATAAAATGAAGATATAACAGAAGTTGAAATAAAATGTGAAATGTTTACTTAGAAAGGGGAGCGTAAATCAAGTTGAGCTTCTTCAGTTGAGAGATAGAATTGAAGAAAAGTCACTACAAAAACCAACATTGAATCATTCACCAACTGCGTAAATTATATTTAAGGATCCTAAAATAGCCGCAGACCACAATTTTAGAAGCACTAGTCTAGATAAATATATATTATAAGGATCCTTCCCATCCCCAAAATTAATTTTGAAAAATTATGTTTTGATTCAAAAAGTTTGCGAATGTTACTCTAAATACAAAAGAAAAATAAATTGATTTGTATTTAGATTGCAAAAATACATTGTTTTAATTTGCTTTAAATAGAATTTAAATACAGTTTGTAAATCAAATTGATATACAATATATTTATGTGGATTTTACTTTACTAACATAACATTCTTTATAAAGATTTTGATTTATTAATTAATGTTCAAAAAAACTCGAGTTCTTTATCTAATGATGGGAGAAAAATCCTCAGTAGTTTTTAGCTTGGGGGATAATAAACTTGAAAATGTAAACCAATTTTAATACCTTGGTAATTTAAATAGAAAGGTGTCTTAGAATATAGTCTCCAGTATGCCATTGCTTTTAACAAGTTAAAAGACAGTATTTCATCATAGGGAAATAACTATTGCAACTCAGTTAGCTATAAATAAAGCTGTTGTTTTAGCTAATTTATTGTATGGATGAAAAACATGGTCACTGTTTTGGCACAATATAATGGCATTAGAAAAGTTTCATTTAAAGATGGTCCATAAAATTTTTAAAATAACAATGGCAAAATCTCAAACCAATCAATTCTTCAACTTGCTTATAAAGTCCACTATTGTAAAATCACACCTTGGTAGAATTTCTTTTTTTAAAATGAATGAACATACACAGCTTCCTAATAGAGTGTCTTCGGATGAACTCGAGCATTGTTTTCATGGGCAGGATTATCTCAAAGACATTCTAAAGAAGTACGAAGATAATTGTTTTTATTAGAAAGATATATCAGAGAATAGAATACAATAGAGAGTTACAGTTTAAAAATGGTCTCAAAGTATTTCAGAAGAGAAGTTTTCTGCAGAAGAAATTAAAAGATTGCATCACAAAATATCAAACAGAAAAATGGACTAGCATGTTCACTATGTGGGCATAGTTTATATAGTCATTGGAAAACTTATCACTAGACATATATTTCTCTCACTTTCTCTCTCTCCCTCACCCCATCTCTCTCTCTCTCTTTCTCCCTCTCTCCCCTTCTCTTTCTCTCTCCCATCCTCTCGCCTTCCCATTCTCCCCTCTTTCTCCCTCTCTCTCCCCTGTCCCCTCCCTCCCTTTCTCTCCCCCTGTCTTCCCCTCTTTCTCTGCTTTTTGCTTGGAGCTAGGGTCAGTCATATGTGTTTATAAGTGGCTGTTATTATTATTACATCCATTTGTAATATTTGTATTAAATGTTGCTACTATTGATTGTATTGTTGTGTGTTTAATACTACTAGTTTGATTATAAGAAACTGCTCAGAAATGTATCCAATCTCTAAATCTTTTATTTATCGTGATAGTTGTGTCCATAAATAATAATAATCTTGTGTCTGTTTGCTTGCAACTTAGTAGTCTTTTTGGAAGATAGGTGTCACTACTATTTGATATTTGCTTTAGCTGTTAATAATCTGCTGTTTTGTTTTTTTTGTGCAAAAAATAATTATTAAGACAATCTTTATATTAGTAATGAATTACTTATTTTGAATTTCTGTCTTTAATAACAGCCAATTATGTAAGCATTGTCTTTACTCAATAGACACTAGATGACAGCACTAGCATAGCACTAGTTATTTAGTGGATATAATCTTATTGTTGCATTGTTTCCATTTGTTTGGACATCTTTCTTGTTCAACTACACTTTTTTATAATTGGTTCAGTAATTTTATATATTATATGTTCATGGTCTTTGGCCTTTTCATAGAAAACTGTTAAATCAAATACTATATTTCACTTAGTAGCCTACTATATTAAATGTTTGTCTTTATTTTTGCCCAATTTGTAAGTATTGCCGTGTAATGATTTTGATTAAATTGATGTTTGTATATATAATCATTCATTTTAAATGAAACCATCATTGTTTAATGCAATAAATTTACTTCTATAATATTCTTTTTGTTTATAAAATTTGATTTAAATACATTTTAGAAATTTTCGCATTCAGATCTTAATTCCCAAGTTTGTTCATTTTTCATACTAAATATATTTATTTCAATTATCAATCTGCAGACAGGATATAGATCTCTTTTTAATTTTTTTAGGCAATTCCCCTGATTTGCCATCTCCAGGTTCTTATAATCAGCAAGCCCCTATGCCCTACGAGCAAGTAACTCAGCAGCCCCCACCACCCTCATACACCACGAACATTTCCACTCAAGATAGTCAAAAAGCTCATAGGCCGGGACATCCACTTAAAAGTTTCAGTGTGCCAGCCCCACCACCACAAAATGCACCTCCAACTCCCCAGCCGAAACATATTGGTAAGTTGCTTTTATTTTAATTTAAATCAAGTTGTTGCATCTAATATGAAGACTGTGATTAGTTTATTGCTTAAGAGGTCATTTCACATTTAAGTCCTGATAAAGTTTACCTTCGATCCAAGGACCTTTAACTTTTATGTCTACAAGTCTACCATTGCATTAAGAGAAGACATGTTTTTGGGAATCCAAGAGAAATAGTTCAAGAAATTTTCCTATAAAATATGTATTTACGACATTTCAAGATTCTGCGTAATACGAGATTAGAATTACGTAACAAAGAGCTGAAACTAAACTAGACCTTGCTTTCAGGCAGTTTCTGAAAATACTTATAAATTTAAAATAAAAACAGCAGTTATGAAAAAAGTCATGCTGTGAATTAATTAATGCAGTCATAAAATGATAGTTTCAAAAACTAATGGTATTTGGATCAGAATTTAAGTCCGAACACTTCCGATGCTTTAAGTGTCGAATCAGTGCAATTGGTTTTTGGATAACAATTAAAACATACTAAAGTTAAGAAAATCCTGTGGATCTTTCTGTATTACTCCTAATATAAACATGTGATAGATTTTTAGTGATTTATAAATTTAATACAATAAACTTGTATTGGATTCGCGTGTATTGTCTTCAGTTCTCTTAGTTTCGAATCCAAAGTTAGAGAAATATATGTTATAGAAATCGCACCTATTATTTTTTTTTTTGCATCTATCATTCACAGTAATAGTCCTGATGTATTATTTTTCTGAATGAATAGTTGTTTTTTTATTGCGAAAGGGCAAACAAATATTATTAATGTGTAAATATATACGCGCACACAAAGATGTATGCTGCACATATGCATATGCACATTACTAATGAAACAAATATGTAATTGTGTATTTATGTTATATTTACAATCTTATATACCTCTGTGTGATATTTTGGCTTGGTATAGCATTATTTGCTATGTAACTATAGACGGGAGGGATTTCAGGTTCTTTATAAGTTTACTTACCATTTCCAGCTATAACATGGCAGTCTGCTTGTGAGTAGATATAATGACATTTCTGGCTGTACCATGACAGTTCCCTTGTCTTGTTTAGGTCCTAGCAGCTTCCAGTCCGGAATGTGGACTTGCCTTACTGCATTAACCGTATAATGGACAGCCAGCATACTTCCACTCAATTTTGACAATTTGTTGTCTGCCCTTACTTCCAAATGGATTGACTATTTATGGTCAGGTCTCCATCCATAATGAGGACAATTGATTTTAGTGAGCATCATTACCTATTTTCCTATTCTTGCCATTAGATGTATATTATTTATTTGTATTGATCCATAGCAATGAATGCTTAGTCCGATCAAGATAAGATGGAATCTGGACTAGTCCATTATTTGAAGCAAGGTGGGATTTAACAGTTCTGATAATTATAAATTTCAAATTAAAAATAAATTGAAATATATAACAAATTAATTTTTAATTTTCCCCCAAAACGTTTCTATAAATCTTTTCAAGTTTCTTTGAAGAGCTTTTTGTCATTTCACCCGTCACTCTTTTTATTTGTCCAAATATTTTTCAGGTTGAATCCATTATTACTAGACTAAATTACAAAGAAAAAAAATTAAGGGTTTTTTAATTTGATTTCAAAGATCTTTAGGATAGATTTGTCAGACAAAAATTATTAACTTAAACCCTGATGTTTTTAAACATAGAGAGTGAACTTAATATGACATTGTTTTGAATTATAAAATCTACCTAATATTCTACTTATATTTCAGTAATCAAAATAGTTCTTAGCTATACTTTTAATATTGTCTTTATTCCATCGTTTTATCCATGAATCTATCATTTTCTCCAGTCCCTTGAGAAATAATTGATTGAAAATTCGCTGTATAATGAAAGATTCTTTTTTCTCCTCTCTTTCTCCCCTATTCTCTCTTAATATCATCTTTATTCCATCGGTTTAACCCTGAATCTATCATTTTCTCCAGTCCCTTGAGAAATGATCGATTGAAAATTCGTTGTATAATGATTCTCTTTTCTCCTCTCATTCTCTCTCTTTCTCTCTTATTCTCTTCCTCCCTCTTTTCTCCTCTCATTCTCTCTCTTTCTCCCCCATTCTCTCTTAATATCGTCTTTATTCCATCATTTTATCCCTGAATCTATTATTTATTTTCTCCAGTCCCTTGAGAAATGATCGATTGAAAATTCGCTGTATAATGAAAGATTCTCTTTTCTCCTCTCATTTTTTCTCTTTCTCCCTTATTCTCTTCCTCCCTCTTTTCTCCTCTCATTCTCTCTCTTTCTCCCCCATTCTCCCTCTCCTCTTTTCTCCCTCCCTCTCTCTGACTTACACACATTTTATCTGGTTTATACTCTAAGTAACAAGAAATCAACTCAGTAAGCATTGGCCAGTTTGATTTCTCAATGAAGCAAAACTATTTTAAAATGGAACTCCTGTTTTTCAGTAAACATAACAACTTGACCAGAAATGATGGAATTGATTTTTAACAACCCAAAACAAGGAAGAATAGTTGTAATAGCATTATTATCAAATGACTGAAGAAATTGCCCTGTCTTGACTAAGTATTGTTCCATTTTAATCTGTAGCAACCTGCTGTTGCAATGGTTCTCACAATTCTATACTCTATGTTTACACTGACAATAAAATAATCAACATACCCTTTTATTATTAGGTTTGAATAAAATTGAATAATTTTTCATTGAATGTTCATATGTTTTTATCTAGAATGGAAAACGGATTAACCTTTTCTAACCTCAATTGGCAAGCTTGGTCATTAGCTGTTCCTCTAGTAGTGGAGCCTTTCAATTGAGGTATTTAAAATGTGCTGCTTGTTCTTTTACCTACTGATAGATGTCACTTTCCACTGCTAATTTATATACAATTCTTATTCCAAAGGCAAATGATTGTGCGATTTTTTTGAGTGAACATTGTGCTTTGTAAATATTTTTGGTTATTCAGGTAGTCAATGGTTATCTTGACCAATTGATGTCTAAATCCTCAATAAGTATCGTGACTTTTCAATGATTTTTAAGTTTAACTTTAAAAGATAATTTCAAAAACTTAATCAAAAATTGGGATCACTATTGTAGAGTAATACCACCAAAACCTAATTTCTTTATATTCTTCCATGACTCTACTCTAGAGCCATCTACTGTGAGTTTTCATGATCAATTGACACCATTCTCCAGACCGACCATCTTGTTTTTTGAATTTGCCTTTATCAGTAAAGACTAAGATTCAAAGATGTAACTAATGCACATACCCATCTGTAAAGGAGCAAAAGGTGTTTGCTAGATGCATCAGTTCCAACTTTGAATCCTAGTTCTCACTAATGAATGTAAAATCCAGAAACCTGTCAGTCTGGAGATGGGAATTTTATAATCGTATACCATCTGGTATCCATTGATTACTTGAGCTTACAGTAGAATGGCTTTAGAACAGATATTTCCAACCTGGAATACCTATATCATCAGGGGTTACAGGAAAATTGCCCAGGGAGTATGGTGAATAGCAATTAAATAAATATATTATGCTATTAATATATTCCAGAAATAACTATGTTGTCAACATTTCCAGACTATTCCATGGTGGGGTCTCTATATAACCCACATCAGTAACATTTCAGGTCTCTTTTCAGACACAGACTATTGAGATTACAAAGACTTTTTTCACTGTGGGGTCTGATAGTTCAAAGTTTTCATTTAAGATTTATTCACCAAATAAAGCTTTCATGAAAACTGAATTACTGATATAATGAAGTGGATTACCAGATAATTTACTAAGAGCCAAGATTTATGGGAACTGAAAACTGAATAAAGCTTTATGAAAATTATTTATTTGTTATTATAAGGAATTCGGTGTACCGGATAATTTACTAAAAGCCAGGGGGATATGTGGATCAAAATGATTGGAAATTGTGAAAATAAGTATCTAACTGAAGGTTTTACCGATAACAAAGGAAAACATCATTATTGGCTTCACAATATCTATTCAAAATAGTTAAAAGAATGAACTATTAGATATTACAATCTTATGTTAGTAAAAAATGATATATTTAAAATTAGTTATCATCAAAGAAGCAAAAAAATTCTAAAAGTTAGTAAATTATTAATTATTATTAAAAAATTTCACTTATAGTTTTTACAAAAACCATTTTCTTTTTCCTCTCTAATGGCTTTTCTTTGGTAATTTTCAGTTTTCATAACGTACTTCCTATACTTTCTAAGAGCTGTCTTTTTAAAAATAAAATGTTTTCAAAGACAAACACACACACACCCTCCGTAATGATATAGTTTTTGGTTCAATAGTAATCTCTTACAAATATTGCATCACAGTTGTTCACAATTTCTGAAAATCACATTTTTATAGCATTTAGCCACAGGGGAAAAGAATCTATAGCATAAGCCAATCACAAATTGCCACCTCCTTCATAGCTTTGTCAGAACAATAGAATATGCTGTCAATCACTGAAAAAGGTCTGTATACTGCTGAGACATGTCTTGGAATTTTTTTAAAAATTAATACATTAAAAATGAAAGCTTCTTAGAAAGAAAGCCTGTCACACACTGTAATTTAACATATACAACTCTTTAAAACAACATAGAGAAGTAGCGATCGCAGCATCATCGCGCCATCTAAAATGTCAAATGTAATAGCACTATCACAGCTTTCTTTTGTAAAACATTTAAAAAGCACATTTACCTCTCCTACTACAATGCTGCCATCTAGTGTACCTTGAGTAATCAATAGATGGCAGTGTTCCTTATCCATTATATCCTTTCCGTATCTCCATGTTAAGTTTTAACTTATGGCTTTCTTCAGTAAGAAGAACCAACATAAATAGATTTACAACTTAAAAGTAACATATAGACAGAGATTATGTAATGCACAGTTTTTTGCTTCTTTTTAATTTTATTTTTTACTATTTTAGTTTTTATTATGTATTATCTTTGAGAATTATTCAACACAGTAACATCGAATGTTTTTTTTTTTTTGTAGTAGTGAAACCTCAGCAAGCTACAAGTCCTTACAAGAAAACATCTCCTATACCCCCTAATACAGCAACTATACCAATCAAGCCACGTTCCCCTTTGCCAGTTGTTATGCCACGAGCGCCGGATGTCACAAACAAGTCTGGCAGAGAAGAATCTGGGTTGATGGTAAGAGCTAAAATTATACACTATTATTGTAAGATATAGATCTTTATTAAAATGAGAAGGGGAAAAATGTGTATTAAATTCTTTTTTATATATATTCATTCTTTTTTTAATTATATTTTAAAATTATTTTGCCTTTAATAGTCCACCTGTATTCTAAGCAGTTACTAAAATTCATATTGCACTGTCCGCAAATGTATTTTTATTTATGTAAATAAAATTTATTCTTAGACTTGTATAATATGTGCAGATAATACTTTGTATTGTTTTTCCCTGAAAAGTAGAACACTGTAGAATTGAATAGTAATTGTGAAAATTAGCATAGCTAATAAAGAAATGAACTAAGAACACGAAAGGGAGAATAGATAAGAAGATAGCAGTATGTAAATTTAAGGCAGTCGCATAACTAATGAACAATAGAAAGCTGATAATGGTAGTGCATTTCTCGAAAGAGAGAAAATGACAGTTCTAAAGTGAAAGCCGCATACGTAATTTCGTTAATGGAGAATATCTAAGAGTTAAGAATACTCATTCGTAGACTTTTAAATATAAGAATTAAAGTGACTGTAAAATAATGAACTGTATATATTAATTTGCAGCATGTGGAAATGAAGTATTTTTCCGGGCACAAAATTATTCTAATGTTTGGTCCAAAGTTGAGGGATAATTATTGTTATACTATTATTCATTCTTATTTAATTTTATTTGTTTTATTAATAGTCTTCAGCATAGAGAAATAAATGTGCTGAAACTAGTAAAAGTTTTGTGTGATTTAATTTACTATTGATGCTGACACAGCTGGAGTTATAAAGTCCCTTATGTACACAACACATGTATAGTAGTGAATCTTGTATAATACACATGTATTCTTGCATAATAGAAGGCCTAACCGAACGTAAAAAATGTTACAATATATATATATCGAAGATGCATTAATGTTACAATTTCATTTAAAAATTATATATATATTAAGACATTACTCTCTCTCAGTCCGAAAAATAAAAATTATTTTATATCCTCCTTAGTTCTTGTGATGAAAACTATCACTAAAATGCAAAAGATATAATGACGGAGTGATTTTAAATAAATAAAATTCAAGCGACTATTTTCATCTGAAATGATAGCAGTAGTCATAATTTTGTGATGTTTTGCAAACGCACTACAAAAGTTAATGCTTTGTTAAAGTTTACTCCAAAGATTTTGAAAAAGTTGCTGGGTGGGTCATGTGAAATTTTAGCAATCTGCAGAATCTCTGAAGAATCGCCTCTTACATTCATAGCATTGAGAACTTTGTTGTTATGATTAATAAAAACTGTGCTTCTATTAGATAAAAATATCTTGATCTCATGTTAAAGCAATGCTTGAATTGAATGCCTCCTTGTGAATAAGAACTGCAAAAAGAGCAGAGTTTAAAGGATCGTAATGGCTTTCTTGAAATGGAGAAACCTCATGTCTGCTTTTTAGAAAAGAAGCTATTATTATTTATCAAGTCAATATTATTTTACAATTATTATATTGTTAGTTAAGTGTTTTTTAAAAAATAAATTTGGGAAAAGTCATTGATGTTTATTTTAATTTGGCCCCTCTGAGACCAGAATCCTTTTTAACGTTTTGGAATGATTGGTGCATTCTAAGTCACATGAACACATAGAAGTTTGTTTACTTTTCTTCATATTACACCAAATAATGGCAATAAAAGACTGCAATACATATGCATTAATTCTTAATATACAACTTGTATTTATTTTGAATGTGGATATATGTATGCGTGCACTCACAATTCACATTTGTGTAATCATCAATATTATTAATTATGTAGTTAATAAGTTTTCTACCTTGCTTGTAACAAAAAAATTTATTGTTATGTAGATATGGTAACATAAGTAAGTTTAATCTATTGATTTGTTTTAATTTCAGCATTCCTATAGTTCGGAGGAACTCAACATGGAAATGGCAAATCTGGAAGGGCTGATGAAAGATCTGAATGAAATAACAGCTTCGGAGTTTGAATGCTGATGTCATTTTTTTCACTCAGCCATAAGTTTGGCCAAATCTCATCTCATTTATTTTCTCTTTTGTTTGTTTTGTATTCATTTACGAAATGGAAGTGCTACGCCGCCCAGCAGCCAGAGACTGCTAAAAACAGGAATGCTGGCCTTTCATTTGAAGGAAAGAAAGAAAAAAAAATCCATATCTCAATCAATGTATAAGACTTTTCATATTCCCAACGTATTTTTTTTTCTTTACATCTTCAAGAACAAATAGTGAATTAGTTATCATGTATTGAAAGGGGGGGAGATAATTTTGTAATATAAGACATCAAAGTATTCGAGTTATTATTTTGCTGATGTTTTGTTTATTTTCTTTTTTTGTGGAGTCATCCAATGGAAGAAGACAAACTCATTTTAATTTTTTAATTCTGAGCGTAGCTAGGGAGGGTTGTAGATGTGTTGGGCGCTCGTCATCCTTCTTTGTATGAACTCTCTGTAGAACTTGTATAAAAGTTTTTTGTAGATGTTATGCATTTTGTGTCAGATATGCATAAACTAAGCGTCTTAGTTAAATGAAGCCAAGTCTGCATGTAGTCTTTTAACTAATGTTTGGTTGGCCTGTTTGGTTTCTCGTGTTTTTTGTACGAAAGACCCTACAGGGTATTTCACAGACTGGATCCGTTTTTTAGACCTTGTTGCTACCTTGTTCCTTTTTTTTGTCTCCTGTAGTCGCACTCATAACAATCTTTTCATTATCATTGATGTTTATTTAAATTACTGTGTTTCAAATTCATTCCGTCAGATTTTTTTTTTTAATTATTATTATTATTATTACATATATGGCATTCTGTTTTTAAAAATAACAGAAGAAAATATTTTATTTTTCTTTGCGTAATTTTGGTTTACAATCTCATTTTAAATGGGCGGGGGGAAAGGAGGGAGGGTCAATTGTAAATTATGTTTTTTTTTATCAAATTTATAGAATGGATCATGCAGCAGGCGTTTGATAATGACCAGTTATTGTTTTATTTATTTTTTTATATTAAATTTTTTATTATTTTAACCCAAGTATTTCTGGCCACTGATCCCCGATTTAGCTACGCTTGCTGTGTGACATGAAGGCACCCTCAGATATCCACACCTGGAAAAACTATCCAAAACGTTTCTCCAAAACAAAAATGTTTAACAAAAAAAAAAAATTAATAAAATGAAATAAAAATAGGAAAAAAAAAAAAAAAAACTCACAAAAAATATTGAAATAAAATTTTAAAAAATATGTAATTATCTTATTACAAGCACAAATTGAATAAAACTTTTGATATGAATCTGTGTTTGTTTAATTCTTTTAAAATATATTATTTTTTTCTACAGTACAGGCTTTTCAATACCTACACTCCAATATGTAATATATAGTGGGTTTGAATTCAGACTTTCACCCAATCCTCAACTATCCATGCTATCTCATACTACTGACACACTTGATCACACATTATTTATTTTTTCGACATGTGTGTGATTAAGTGTGTCAGCAGTATGAGATAGCATGATAGTTGAGGGTCATGTGAAAGTCTGAGTTCAAACCCCTATATATTCTTTTAACAAAATAATTACATGGTTCATAAAAATGTTTCTCTTACTTTATATGCATTATTAGTAATAATTCAATCATAAAACATTGACTTATTGTCCATTTATGATTCATCAGCAATAAGATGCAATGGTGGTGACCTCTCTTCATTTTTTAAAAAAGAAGCTATAGCTCTATAATAATGATGATGACGCAAGAGATGATTCAGATAGGTTTTGAGAAAACTGGAAAAATTATTATACTGCACTGCTGACCATTGAAACCAGAAACATCATGTGACTCCAACTTTATAATACTGTTCAATAACAAATTCTCTTAGCAGTACCACCTAGTGTTAGGTTGAGTAATCAAAAGATGCTAAATGGTAGTTTTTAATAAACTCCTTTCTAGTGCTGCCTTATCAATGTCCCCAGATTAGTTTCTAGTGTCTGGTTTTTAAGTAATGGATCCGGTAATAATAATCTCAAGGAAAGGTGCATTAGATTCAAAAAATCTAATGCACTACATCTAAATCCAAAGCTGCTCCCTAATGAAAGTTTAAACTAAAAACTAGTCTTCGGACATTGGACGAGACCACATTAAATAAGGATTTATTAAATATTAGCAGCTGTTGATTACTTAAGCTTACACTAGATGGCATAACTGGGATGAAAGAGAATTTGTCATACATTTTGATAAGATTATGTAACATTCATAATAGCTATACTCAATGATGGGTAAGGTTTTTTTAATATTAAGTTTAATGGCTATAAAAACAAATACATACCTATACTTGCAAACTCGTCATTCCATATTTGGAAGCGGATTAAACTTATTTATAAACAACATTAATAAATAACCAGCAAAAGAATTTTCATCTTACACTAAGTAATTTTGAATCACCTTACTCCAGTCAATATTTAGAGTATACTCATAGTCGGTCCATAGTACATTTATTAGGATTAATTAGGTAAGGTAATGGTAATATTCTTTACGTTCACACTATTCTGTGTAGCACAGAAAAGGAAAATGATTACCAATATAATATTTTTATTTTCTTTTACAGATAGATTCCTACTAAATATGTAATAAACAGTGCCTAATTCTGGAGCTTCGGTATCCAAAACTGTAGAGTTGTTTGTGATATAACGTAAGAGGAAATAAAACCAGAAGTGATAAGAGCTTAGGGTCTATGATAAATGCCTGGTTCTGCCACTTCCTGTTGTTATTACATCAAAATCATTAAAACATTGAATTTCTTTTCCTAAAGATTAAAATGTAGTGGTAGAAACAGTGGATTTTGGCCAAAATATTGATGCTGTAAACTCCCATGGTTTAGTGAAATGACTGTTACGAGCATCTTGCTCGTGCAGAAATCAATATGGAAGAATGTGACTGAATCTACTCTCAAAGCAGTAGCTTTCTAATGAATTTTTAAAAAGGCACATTGCAGGAATATTTACAAATTCAGATTATTGGGCGAATCGTAGCCAAGTATGAGCCAATGTAAAAATGGGAATTGCAATAAAAAAATCATTCTAGAAAGAAATTTGTTTTTCATTCTTTGGAATCGTTTACCATTTGTACTAATTGCTAACAGCTTTTGAACACTAAAATTGCTGGTTTGGATTTTCAAGATTGTCATGTTCGTGAGATATGAACTTTTTTTGAAGACTGAATTATGAATGCAGTCAATCTATTTTGGAGCTGACTAAAAAAAGAATCTTTGGTATTAATTATTTGTTGGACTATTTTCATCATCTTATATTAACTGAATGTCTTTAGAAAAATTTTAAACTTTCTAAACATATCCAACCATTAGTAATAGCATGCCCTTGAGAGATTTGCACTCTCTCAGTTTAATTTCAATACCGTCTGCGCTTTATAAAATAAATATTATTAACACAACATCATAAGTGGTATTTTTCTTTTCTTTGCTCTAAAGAAAAGAGTAAGTGAGGACTCTCATAGATAAGTATATCTATTAACTGTTGCCTTTCGCAGGATGACTCAGTAATAGTGTTATCATAAAATTCAAAAATCTAAAGACCCAAGTTCAATTCCCATGCTAATATCATTACTGGTTAGGCCAGTAGTGACTGAAGAAAAGAGGAGATTAATACTACTTGAAACATTGTGTTAAATACTAATCTGTGTGTTATTACTAACAGTTGAATGTGTTTAGAAAGTTTAAAAAATTTTCTAAATGCATTTATGTCTTAATATTAGATGATGGAAATAGTCCTACGAATAATTAATATTAAAATACCGTCATTGTAAATCTTCAGACAACCACTAAGAATCTAAAGTTATTCTTTGGCAACAATGCTATTTATGATGACTTGGTTAAAAGAAAATGTTGTTTTCTGTTAGGAAGAATAATAATTTGAATACAGAACTTGAATCAGAAGTTTAATAAGTAATATGAAAACTGAGATGACGAGCGTTCATTCTTTGTGGTCACTTCAGATTCTTTTCCGATGTCTTGAACTTCCGAATCTTAAAAACAATATAATTTTAATAAATTCCTGAATGGTATTCAGTTATCCAATAATGAAAGTGAGTATATTTATCATCTTCTGAAATATAAGAACCTAAATGATGATTTTTTAATGGCCTAGCCTGCCTTTGCATTTAGATTCCAAAAAGATATCCAGCTTACCGAAGCTGCAAATCCTGATGGGATATCTGGAGATTAAAATATGGTGATGGTTCATTAATTCAAAAATATTGGAAATTTTTAGCAGCATATGAATCTGTTGTCCTATCTGGTCATAAAGATATTTCTGTTCTACTTCATACAAATAAAGAGATAGAAAGGGTGATAGTATGTATCGTTACAATCCACTGCAGCAAAAATACTTTCTAGGATTTTTATTAAATAAGTTGCTCGCAGTAATTAATATAGTAAGAATAAATATGTAATCATTAGGTTGATAAGCTTTCCAAGTGCTGGTTATATCAGTGATTCGATTATTTAATTGTTAGCACTATATTAATTAGTATTTTTAAATTTGAAGGTTTATTTATTCACTAGAATAAACAATGAATAGAAATTAATTCTCTCTTGTGAAGTTAAATTATTAGCCGTATCAAAAGAAACTTTGTTATCATCTGAGTAACATTGGATGTTCACATCTTATTTTTTAAATAAGCTATCCTTATATAAACTGAAAAAGCAAATGGAAATGATTTGTTGATGGCTGTCTTCCAATCAAATACATAGTTATTGATCTCAATGATGCTTTGGAGAATCTAGAAGGATTGTAAATATACTTTCATTGCTAGAGTAGATTGAAAAATTTATAAGGAGGGATAGGTATTTTTACTGATTTATTTAAAGTATTTAATGTTTAAAAATTATCAGGTGCCCGATGATGTTATTGGTATTATATAGCTTCTATATGAGGGAGTCAGAGGTGTTGTAATGCTTTAGGAATTTTGGCATTTGAAGTTAAAACTGGTATGTAACCAAGGTTGTGAATGATTCCAACCTCTTTTTTAAATTAATTTTTGGAACAATTAAAGATTGTTTCATAAAGCAGATTAGGCATGATATAGATGTGCTTGTGGAATACTTAATTTGAACCAATTAAAAGTAAAAACAAGAACTTCATTGTCTTGCATTTTAGATTACAATATGATGATGGTTACACTAGTCTTGACAAATGTAAAATGATTTACCTCATTGTTATTGTTTTGAGCCACCCTATAAAGGTTAATTTAATAACTAATGTTCAAAAAATTCAAATTTCTATTGGTATTAGAAAAATCTTTAGCAGCCTGAGAAATAGTCATAATATGAGTCCATTTAAATATTGTGGATTTGTTAGGTAGATGATGTGGCATATTACAGACTCTAATATGCTGCTACTGCCTTTAATGCATTAAAAGATATGGTATTTCATCATAGTAATATGACCAAATTGATTTTCCCAGCTGCAAGAAAATGAGATCGTTGATGTATTATGAAAACGTTAAAAGACTTTCATTTAATGTTGCTTTATAAGATGTTAAAAATACAATAGTAAGACCATAAACCAATCAATAAGTTCTTCAATTTGTTGGATGTAATCCTATAAGTGTCCACTATTGTAAAATCACATCTTCATTGGATTGGATATGTGAAGTGAATTAACGATCATAAACATTTCCTAAAGCCACCATTCTATAGTTGCTTGATCATGATTTTTAAGAAAGAAGTGGATCTCTTGATACAGGAAGTATTTCAAAGACCTGGATTGCAAAATTGTTCACTAAGATATGATTGGGGCAATTATTAAGGAAAGTGTTGAAATTTTACCTCAAAAGTTAAAAGGCATCTTTGCAAGATATGTTAAATAATCACACTTTTGGATCAGTGTATGATACATTTGAATGTGTTTATGTTTCTAGGAGTGGTTTGTACAATTATCACGAAATTCATATTCAAGTGTTTTTTCTTTTTGAAATTAGAATGGCCATACTTTTTTTCCATATGTCAAAGCATTGGATGGGGAAGCAAACCTGCACACCCGTGACAACTGTTTGTAAGGCAGCTATGCTGACCACTCGGCCACCAACATTTGACTAGAATGGCCATACTTGTTTACGAGTGGCTGCTAATAAATGATTATATTATTGATAGTAGTATTTCTTGATATGTTACTACAAAAAGGTATTGCCATATTTGTGAAATACTTCTGTTGATCAAACAAAACTTACCTAAGCTTGAGTTTGAATCTTAAGTACTGAAATCTGTGTATAAGAACATTATGTACATGTATCACTTTTAACATTAGATCTAGCAGCATTTAAGTGTTAAATTAGCGTAACAATTCTCTTTAATATGCATATTTTAACAATTTCCTTAGTTGAAATTAATCTCAAAATCTTTATCATTTTAGCCAGTCAAGCTGGATGATTTCAGATATCAAATAGTATTTAAAGTGTCGTATGAGATTTGAGACAGAATATTTCATATTCACTATTGAAGAAAATATATTAGGAGAGTTTTATTTGGTTATTCTTGTGGAATAATTATGAACAAATCTGTTAAACCTGTGGTTCAAATCGGAAAGGACTTACTTTTTTTCTGGTAGGCAAAGATTTCTACATTTGCTTAGAAATTTTTTTTCTGGTAGCAAGATCATATTCAACCAGTCAGTTATCAAATTATTAATTGGAAATAAGTTTTTATTATTCTTAGCTATAAAGTTCTTTGATTAATCTGGATTGGTCAACAGAATGTGGATATGTTGACCATAAAATTAAAATATGATCATAATATAATTCAGCCTTCATTACTGGTAATATAGGGTTGTAGAAAATATAATTTATAAATCATGTATATGTTTAATACTATATATTATTAGAAAAGCAGTGTTTTGTAATGCAATACATCTAACCATGGGTACTGATACATATGTGTATGTAATTAAAGCAAAACTTATATTTAATAGAGTAATATTTATTTCTTGAGATACTGGATATATGATATTTTCAGCCAAGTTTGCTTCGAAAATAGTTCCAAGATGAATTTAGCAACATACATTATAATAATCGAAATGTTTATTGCTAACAAGTTTGCAAAATGTTTAATCATCAGAAGTGACAGGTAATGCATCATCCTTGAGCAGGGTACCAAACTGGCATTCAACCAAACCTCCCAGTCTGCCACTGTACTAAACATCATTTAGCAAAATAATCAAATGGTTTGTTGCTTGGGAGGTCATAAACTGTTAAATGGAAGCACAATCTATAGACCTTTGGTTCTACAGTGTACCATTGCACCAAACCATATAGGGAACATATTTTATTGTATATCGTATATTTCTCAAACTTCAGTTTACTGTGCCACAATTTCTAATCCTCACAATTATTTAAAGAAATATATTTTGCACTCGTATTGCAAATAAATATCTAATTGTGGTGTAAAAAAGAACATATTTAAAAGTATAGTTAAAAGCATATTAATTTGATTAAAAACATTTGAATAAAAAAAAAAGTTTAATTACATGGTAGAATTGATCATGTGACATCCAGGATCAGAAAGGTAGGTTGATTCCAGGTGCTGTTAACTTTTGACATATACTATTGCACTAATTTCCCTAATTGAAATGTCAGATAATACAAAGTTCTTTCACTTCTTAAGATTGAACCATGATTTTCTTGGTTTTTTAAAGAATAAAATTGTATTTATCAATTATTTCAACAATTTTTTTTTTCTAGCATTAATATTGTGACATAACATTGATTTTTACTCTTCTAAATTTACTCAAAGATAATAAGTAATTTGCATACTTAATAATATGTAACCATTAGAATCCAGTCATCACTTAGACACATACAACAATCTCAAACTGTTGTCATGGCAATCTTTTAAGAATAAAGGTGGAACAGTTTGAAATTATTGATTGTTATCTATATTGGGATTGTCTTAAGTGTTGACTTGTTTCTAATGAATACTTATAAACCTATTTAGCTTTGAGCATTATTATACTTATTACTTAATATATTATATTGACATGGTTTGAAATTAGTCTCATCGACGCTATGAGTGAACAAATCTAAAATATTGCATTGTCACCGATACCCAATATGTTAACAAAATTTGAAGAAATTCCATTCAATAGATCTTAAAAATCGTTTGTAAAATTTAACACCAAATATAAGTTAAATAAAAGCTTTAAAAATGGTTATTTATTTATTTTCTTTGTTCGTGGGAAAAATTCAAAAACGATTTAATATTTTGAATCCAAGCTACCAAAACAAACTAGATATCGACTGGCACTATGACCTGATAGCTATTGTATGCTCAAACTTGCAATGAATGAAAATAATCATGAATTAATCAAATTCTCACTAATAAAGGCCATATTAGATGTTGCAGCCACATCTATTAAATACTCGGGCTTATAGTGACTGAAGTCGAATGAGAATTTTTTTTGTTACATTTGAGTACCAGAAGCAATGGGCTGAGTTTTGATCTGTAATCTATAGTTTTTGAGTCTGTTTCTTTACAATTGCACTAAGCCACACAGCATAACAATTGATCATTAAATATGTATAAAAAGGCTCTTAAAAATCTGAATTCTCATTCGTATTTATTTTGATGCAAATCTTTTATCAAGAAGTGGCAAGTTTTATTATAATAAATTAAACTTAACAGCCTTTTTTAGAATGTTTATAGTTTGAACTTCTCAAATGTATGTATACAAAATTAACAATTAAGATGTATCAATATAATGAATTCTGATCTTTAAATGTAATTGCCCTTTGTGATTTAATACTGTGTTGGAATCGCTGGTGTATGATCCTCAAATCAACTCCAGTTTTTGCATTTCCACCATTTGAATTTCTTATGAATTCCTAAAAAATAAGACCATTTGATTATTATTCTTTGATGGTTTAGGGCAGTCATATATCGGGTGCAACCTTCTTTTGTACTTCTGAACAAAAAAGCCTTTTATTTTTTAGTGTAATTTATGGAATGTAATTTAGTGCAGTGATGAATCTGGAAGTTATGATGTACGGTTTGAAGGTCCATGAATGACAAGGTTGTCATTTTAAATGTTCAAGTAGCTTATGAATTCCTAACGAATAAACTATTCAATTTACTATCGTTTTCAGGAGAATTTTTGATTTAAATAATGTTTTAATGTCAAGTCTTTTATTCAGTCTGTATTTGAAGATACTGAAGAACGTTATATCTCGCTGAAGTATGTTACATCGTAATTATAAACTTCAACTGCCTTCTCAAAATCATAATATAAATTCCACTGACCACAATCAATTTGAAGTAAGTATTAAGTAAGGTATATAAACTTACACTATTTCAATACATTGCAGTGTAATTATATGGAAAGTTATCAAATTATAATCGTGGAATTTATTATTTTTAAAAAGTCGAGTGTTTTCTTGTTTGGGAGTTTGTACTAAGTTCGAATGCTAAAGTAACATAACTGGAGCTGTGATCCAAACCTTGAGCTGTGGAATCTTAAAGAATGAAGTATACGGAATTTTCGATTACATTATAATCATAAAATATATCGGGGGAAAAAGTAAATATTCTTTAGACAGCAAAAATAATTATCAAATAAAATGTTATTGTTTTAATACTATATAATTCCATTTTCTGTTACCTTCATTTATTTCTTTTATTTATAAACATGGGAAATTTTAAATAACCTTTATGTTTTGAATTTATACCAATTTGCCAAACTGAATAGGTTCCGAGTTCTCGCTAATGAAAGCAATGAGCCAAAAACTAACTGGGGATTTAGATAGATTAACACTCAATAAGGATTTAATTAATGGTGTTAGCATCTATTGATTACTCAAACTTGCACTAGATGGCCCTGCAGTAAAGTGAAAATAATTTTTTCTAACAATGTTGCAATAGAAAATGAGAAGTTTTTGTATTATGATAAGACTTAACAAATTTAATTTATCGAATAACATTCAAATTTTTTTAATATTTATTGTCATTTTAATTTTCTGAATATTTATCACTTTCCAACTAAGATTTTCTTTTGACTTTTTTTTTAACTTGCAAGAATAACCACATTTTGCCAATCTTTTCAAGAATTTGTTTCATATTCTCTATTATCTTCTACGTGTAAGAAAAATTCATACCCATATAGCATTAAATATAATATTTATTTAAAAAAATATTTACATAATTTTACAATTTTTTAAACAAATAATTTAATTTTCATTGAGTCTCTCTAGTTCTTCTATCAAGCATGATTCATATGGACCTGCCAGATATTGACCTTGTGCATTTAAATCCGGACTTGCCCAAAATTCCCATATTAACTGGTTGAAGCGATCTCGAGAAATAACATTACCCTTTTCTTTATCATTCTCCTGAAAGAAATGAATTATATAAAAATACACTTAGTTGCTTTAAATGTCATGTGACATTCAAGCACTAATGACAGATTAAGTAGAATAGTTTAATTCTAAGATGAGATTTTTGTTTACGTTAGATATTGATGTTATATACTATTAGTTGCTGGATTTGCCAGTGCTTTTAATCACACTAATGTAAAAAAATGTTTTGAATTTTATGGCTAATGTATAAATTTAGTAATTTTTCACAAAATGATTATTAAATACATAAATGTGTTCCTATGAAATTGACTGTTTCACCAAACTGCCGGTGTAACTCTTTCTAAATCATTGCATGCTTCACACAGTAATGTCATTTAGATATCCATAAAGGTTTAAGGCCTTTGTTTCAATCGTGATCTGCAATATGGAATGTGGCTGTTTCTTAGCATCATAAATCATTTTCAATGCCCTTGTTGCATCATAAAATCTTGGAAACCAATTAAAACATTTGCGTAACTTACGGATTTATTGCCATACATAGTCAACCATTTCAAATGTTTTAGTAGGACTTTTGCCAATTTAATACAAAATTAAATGTTTGCACATTCTATTATGGGTTAATGTATGAAACATATTGTCCTATTTAATAACTTGTGCTTCAGCCATGGTAATGCCTTAAATTTTTTGTGGACAGTAACAAACTATTTTGCTAAATAATACTACAAGCAGCTTGGAACAAGAACCAGTTACTAGTTCTTTTCACTGGGATATACTGTGCATCTCACTAGAGCTAGATTTCAGTCTTTAGGTTCAGCCATCATCATAATGTTATATTTAAAATAAATAAAATCACAAGACGTTTAATATGTAACTTCCTTACATATAAAAAAGGTACTGTATTGGCTTTAGTGAAAATATTACATGACAAAATTATTCTTATTTCACCAATCTTTAAATTTATAATTAACTGTTAGATTTAATTATAATTTTTGATAGCTTGAATATAGATAAAATTAATGTAAAAGCACCGAAATTTCCCACTGAGCTATATGTAAATTAATTGTCACTAAATGTAAGTATAGAATGAGCCCACCTACACGTATATAAGCGTACCATTTGTTGACATATTTACACCTAGTGTGATTTATATACACTAACATAAGTTGAATAATACTATAAACTATTTTGAAATCACTGAATAATCAGAGGATAAGGCCAAGTCATATTTAACAACCTCTTAATATTAAATTAATCTTCAGTTAATAGATATAAATATAACTTTTTTGATAGCTTTAATATAAATGAAATAATGCAGGAGTACTGAAAACCCCTAGTGAGAAATATGTCAACTAACACAATAAATGTGAGTATAGAATGAGCCTGGCTAAACTTTAGCTTTGGTCATTTATAAGCGTACTATTTGCTTACATACGCTGGGAATTTTCAGTACTTCCACATTAATTTTAACCATTAGATTACATAGTGTTATTATCAGGATTATATTTAATTGTACTATTTGTATAAGGCACTGTCTTAGAAGGTCAAATGACTTCATCACCATACGAAGTTTGAGTACCAGAAATGCCAGCACTGTCCTTGATCCAAAGACCTTACAGACCAAAGTCTGACAATCTCCCACTGCACTTAACCATGAAGGATGACAATCCTAAGATTTGTGAAATGAGCAATGTTATAGTTTATATTGCATTAAATATTTAAATTTTATTGTGTGACCATAAATGTTAATTACCACACTTAATCTAGTAATAATAACTAGGAAAACAATTAAATAGCAAATAAAAGCATCAAAGCTAAAAGTATGACCAGATAAGAGAAACAGAAGACTGGAAAGAGATGTAAAGATAGATACAAATGAAAGCATTTGGAAGAAAGAAGTTGGTGTTAACCAAAGATGCAAAAAATAATTAAACATAGTTGTTTAGAAACTTGTGTGATGTTTAAGCACCAAAAATGACAAGCTGAGTTTTGATTCCAGAAATTTTAACTATTTACTCTATTCCATTGCTACTGTATTAAATCATATAATGAAAAGCGTTTATCTAGGACATATTATTCCATGATTGTGGTTTTTATGATTTATCTCTGTATTAACAGTAATAACTTGCACGAGTTAGTTTGGCTCTGGCTCCCCGGTCCCCCCGGTTGAACTCTGACCCTGAAAAACCTTCATTCTAATTTTCGCTCCCAGCCTTCGCAAGCCGTCCCCCATGTCGTTTCTTCGATGCTTGAACACCATGACCGATAATAAACCATTCAATACATAACCTAAGTTCCCAGCATCTGCGCAGGGTGCGCCAAACCTGAAACTCAAGGGCCAGTGGGTTTCAACACGCTTGTCCCATCTGAATGTTTTTTAGTATCACTATGTAATCTAATCATTGTTGTAGCTCTTGATAAAGTTTTTTCAAATTTCCTGGATCTTCTTTTGTTCAAAGCTTTAATCAGTATGCAAATAGTTATAGTATCAAACTCTTTTCATAATCTTACAATCAAACTAATGGCACTCTTTTTTTTTTCCATAACCCTTGTAATATTTGGTATGTTGTTATATCTCACTTACCTTCAAATATGGACTAATCCAGTTGCTTCATCTTGATCGTGACATTCATCCCAAGGGACCAATGTAGTTATAAGTAACAACATCCAAGAGCAAGATCAGCCATAGTTTGCCCATTGTTCATGTTCTCGATCTGGATTAAGTCGGCCAAAATAGTCACCATTTGAAGGTAGATCAGACAACTGTCAAAGCCAGTATGCTGGTTGACCATTAAATGGTTAATGCAGTGACACAAAAAAGACCACATCCAGGACTGGAAGTTGCTAGGACCTAAATCAACATGAGGCAAGCTATCAGAGTACATCCGTCTTGAAGTTTCACCATACCTAATTATGAGACAAGCTGTCACAATGCAGCTGGAAATTGTAGGTAAATTTCTAAGGGCACTTGAGGTCCCTTCCTTCCATAGTTGCATTGCAACTAAACATTATATCTCCACTTAAACCACTTTTCAGTTTATTATTTTAGTTGATTAGAATACAAAGTTTGCTATAGGTGAATTGTAATTCTTTTGGCAAAGATTTTGTATAGAATTGATAAAAAAATGACGGTTTATAATTTCTAATATTTTCTTCATCATCTTTTTAAAGTACCGTTTTAGCATCGCCATTCTAAGAATGCAATCAGTTTTATTGGAAAGTAGGCAGAGAATAGTTGTTGGAGAGCTACAGTTGGACATGTGTTGAAGTTTTCGAAAAAAGCGCTGCCAGTTGTTTTATATGTGGACGTATTTGTGTTTCATGATTGGTTTGTATACATCATTGCAAAACTCTTTTGGCTCTTTTTCTACTTTCTCCCCCCCCCAAGGGGGGGGGGATTGGAATAGCTATACTTGTTTACAGGTTGCTGTTTATATATTTCTTCACCTGCTTTAATAATAATTTCATCATTTCCTGGAGTTTTTCTCTTTATTGATTTAATTCCATACTTTATTTCCTCATTTATAGTGACAGTCCATAGTTGATAAAGTACGACTTGTGATCAGGTCTCTGGATCGATTGATACGATATAGTTCTCGAACTTCTTATGATTTCAGCACAAATCTATATATATATTTTAAAGTTTTCAAAGATTGGTAATTGTAGGAGTATTTTTTTTTGTTTTTTTGCTATCTTTCTTCTATTGCTAAAGATTTTTTTCTGTGTCATAAATTGGCTGAAGCTAACCCGGACACGCTGTAAGCTGTGCTGCCTCTCGACCACCAATGCTTGAAAGACTTTCTTTTCAATACTAAGAAGTTTTATATTTTTAGGTTTTTATTTTTTCAAATGTTTCTGCAATTCCAAGGTATTTTTATATCATTAACTTTTTTTTGTATCATTTTACAAAATTTAAGATTTAGTTCTTTTAATAAATCATTTTAAAATTCTTCTATATACTGAATTTAATGATCAATGGCTATTTTTAGGTATCATTTATCTTCTTATTGATTTCAACCAGAATGGATCATTTTCAGCTTTATTGGTGTGTTTCTGAAGTATCTATGAAGATATTACAATTTTTCAATGCTTTTTGGTTTATTAAAATGATCCATCTGTTGTACCTTCATTTGGATGTTTTCACATCTATTTTCATTTACTTTTCTGGAGAATTTCAAGTTTCTTGCTAATTCCCAATGATAATTTTTATATCATTAACTGTTTTTTTTTTTTGTATCATTTTACAAAACTTTAAGATGTTCAGTTCTTTTTAATAAATCATTTTAAAAATTCTTCATATATACTGAATTTAATGATCAATGGCTATTTTTAGAGTATCATTTATCTTCTTATTGATTTCAACATTTATTGGTGTGTTTCTGAAGATATCTATGAAGAATATTACAATTTTTCAATGCATATTTTTGGTTTATTAAAATAGAATCCAATTCTGTTGTACCTTCATTTGGATGTTTTCACATCTATTTTCATTTAACATTTTTCTGAGAGAATTTCAAATGCTTTCTTTGCTAATTCCCAATGATAATTTTTATATCATTAACTGTTTTTTTTTTGTATCATTTTACAAAACTTTAAGATGTTCAGTTCTTTTTAATAAATCATTTTAAAAATTCTTCATATATACTGAATTTAATGATCAATGGCTATTTTTAGAGTATCATTTATCTTCTTATTGATTTCAACCAAGAATGGATCATTTTCAGCATTTATTGGTGTGTTTCTGAAGATATCTATGAAGAATATTACAATTTTTCAATGCATATTTTTGGTTTATTAAAATAGAATCCAATTCTGTTGTACCTTCATTTGGATGTTTTCACATCTATTTTCATTTAACATTTTTCTGAGAGAAAGAATTCTTTCTTTCATAATATATAATTGTTCTACAAAATCCAGAAACCTCTTTCCTCACTTGTTACCATAATCAAATTTCTTCAAAAATCTTCCAATCATTTCCTAATTTCAGCATTAAAGTCTTCCATGACAATTTTTAAAAAAAATTATTTGATCCGATCAAAAGCATCTTGTATACCTATATAAAAGTCCTCTATTTCTTTTTATCACAATGAGAGCTTATTGAGTCATAAACTTTAATTATCTGCATTTGAAATCTTCCATTAATTTGAATAATTAATCTTACCACTCTTTCTGATAGACTACCAATCTCCACAACATTGTTCCACTTTTTATCTCATTCCACTTGGACTACCAATATTTGTGCCTTTGTTTTAAAGACCATTTCCACTTTTTTGAATGATCGTCTCTTCACCATTTATTTTAACTTCACAAAGTCCATGTTAATATCAGACTGTTCTTTCAATTTCTACAATCTTCCTTCATAAGTTATGTGTTTCTAAACAAAAAGATATCAGTAAATATCAGACTGAGTTCAAAATCAGGGGATTCTTAGATTCTCAGTTATTAGCCACTTGACTGATGAATTTATAGCCTCTTGGAAATAAGAACCATAATTTGATTTTGTCTCATGATTGTAAATATCTATACAAAAAAAGATAATTCACATTCTCTAATGAATATTTCTGTAGTGAGAATGATGGATTGAAAATTACACTACAGAAATATTATTCATTATTGGATAATCTCTCATTTAAATAAAAATGATTAATTCACATTCTGGCTTCAAAAAATCTCAAATATTCAGTTAATAATTAATTATCTGACAAATTAAAAAAAATGACCATGGTGTTTTTTGATCTTAAACTTCAAGTTAAAAATCAAGTAAATTCACCAAGCTGAGGAGATTATATATGTTTGTTGTATTATATTAATAATCACATAATAATTTACAGATATAAAAATAAGAAGTTACAAAATATGGAGATTTGCCCTGCTCACCTCTAATGCCTCGCTGATGAATCAAAGAATCTTCTTTTGTTTAAAAGTGAACACTTACTTGCAGCCATTTGTCAGTACATCAATAATAATAAGCCACTTACATTGGCTAATGTCAAACTTACAAAAGCAATAATGAATGTTAGTACAATTTTGGCAAAGTCTGCAGCCCAAGAGCATAGATCATGGCTCCTTTTCATCACAGTGCTCAAACTACTTACGAACTCCTCAGCAATAAAAATTTCAAAAGACCATTTCATGAAAAAATAATGAAGTCCTCAACTAGATTCAGCAACCCATATCAGAATTTGGATGATGAATGGTGCAAACATTTGCATCTTCTACATAAAAAAGTATTTGAGATATGCTTTTTGATCCCATAACAGAAAATATCATTCCTAGATCTTTTAGAATAGATGGAAAAGCACATAGTAACATAGGCATATTGAGTACTGGATTAAAACATTTTAAATAATTATATCCCTTATAAAAAAAATACAAAAATATATTTGATTCCAAGGCAGTATATAATTTGTTTATACTGAATGTTTTTTAGTATATGTAATTAGAGGAATTTGAACTCAAGCTTTTGCAATCTATTCATCCTTCACTCTCTAAAATATATATGAAAACTCATGTATCTTTCCATTCTGGTCATATGTATGAGTTACGGTGGATGGTGTAAAATACTAAAAATCCTGAGTTTAAACTCTCTAATTAAAATATATATTTGATTTTTTAAATTCTATTTTTTGAAAAAAAGTCGAATACTCAGAGTATGGTTTAATTGTACATGGATTTGATAAAATATTTACTTAGTTACTGATATCTTATGCTCAAAAAGAAAGCACATGATTTTTTTTAACATATACAATTCATGTTGTCAAATAATAATTGATTGCCCCTCGTGATTTAGTGTGGCGGTAAAGTATCAGACTTTGGAAGATTAGGTCTTTGGATTGATTTCAGTTTTGACATTTTCAAAACTCTAACTCATTAACTCCCAAAAAATAAAGCCATTCAGTTATTTTGCCTGTGCAGTTTAGTGCAGACCTGAAGGGTACGATCCACAGATCAGACTCTCTAATATAAAGTCCTTGCATTGGTCCCAGTTCTGCATTTGTGGTGCTCAGATTTCTGCATGACTTAATGCAATGGTAGAATAAAGATTCTGAGCATAAGGTCCTCGAATTGATTCCAGTCCTTGCACTTGATCTTCTTAGGAATTCCCATGCAAGAAATCAATTTAATCATTTATTTTGCCATATGTAGTTTAATGCAATCTTTGAATCAAATTCAATCCTGGCATCCTTGATGCTTGAATTTCTTATGATCTCTCAAATAATGAAGCTATTTGATTATTTATTTTGCTCTGCATGGTTTGGTAGGGTCATAGATTCTGGAGAATAAAGCGTTTGGGTTGGTTCTAGTTTTAGTTCATCCAGCACTTGATCTTCTTATGAACTCTCAAGCAAGATGGCCATTCAATTATTTATTTTACCCTATATGGTTTAATGCAGTGGTAGTGTGTCGGGGTACTGGAGTGTAAGGACCTCAGATAGATTCCAGAACTGATATGTCCAGTTTTTAAACTTCTTACGAAATCACAAGCAATAAACCATTCAATTATTTATTTTATTTACTGAAGAATTGGTTATTGCCCAAGAGTTCAGAAGTTCGGCACAGGAAATGCTTAAGCAAAGCTGTGATCCATAGATTTTGAGTTCCAGGGTCTGCCACTCAACCACTTCATCCAATTGCGTGGGACAATCAACAATTTAGGAATTGTCATTAATTGCTCTTTTAATATTAAACCTCTTGTAATATCAAGTCTTTGGTTTGGTAATCTTTTTTCTTTAAAATTGTACTTAATCTTCATATTAAATATTACCACTATTATAGGACTAAGTAAAGCATAAGATGAAATTATTGATTCTACAAAACACATCTACAATATGATAATCATTACAAAACAATGGACTATATTAATTGAAAAGTTGTACTTACATTCAACATAAAACTGAAACATTCTTCTGCTCTGGCTACACTCATATTTGCTGCCGCTAGATACATTCTATAATCTTTGATATCTATAAGGCCATCCTCTGAAAAATAAAATAATAATAACATCTAATTCATGCTGTTTTTATGGTTTATGCATGATATCTCTAATGCTAAATGAAAAATATTTATTATATTTAATATACTCGCTACTTAAATCCTACATATTTGAAAAAAAATAATAATAGTTTGGAGCTCAAATCATAGCCCAACATTATTTTCAATACTGCTCATGAATTGCTGGATAATGTACTATTTAATTAGATGTAATGTTAATGAATTTACTGTGATACCATGTTACTGCTAGAGTGAAAATGAAGACCAACTCTCTGAGAAACTTTACCAGTGATGATTTATAAACAATACAGAATAATACATTATAAACATTGTCAAAGAGTTAAAGTAGTATGTTTCCATATAAAGTATATGACAGATCATAGTAACAATCGAAAGATACAATTAGATATCGGGGCATCATACCATGTTAACACAGCATTATCTTGGATTGAAAATATTGTGTTTTCAGTTGGGCTCGTCGTAGTCAAGTAAATAGGTAAAAGATGGCTGCTGGAAGGATTCATTAGATCCAAAGGCCTAGGTACATTGCTTTCAGATCCAAAGCTCCTCGCTGATGAAAAGCATAAGCTAGAAACTAGTTTGGAGATATTAGATAAATAAGGATTTTGAAGCACCAATCTTCTAGCATCCATTGATTAGTATGGCTTGCACTAGGTGGCGCTATTCTATACAGAAATTGGTTTATTGGTTTTTATGCTGGGTTTGGGAAAAGATAAGGAGAATTTAGATATGAAGGCCATGGAGTTGACAAAGATTATCTTGTGGAAATGGGATGGAGTAGATTATGAGAAAACTTAGGGTGGAAAATGGAAAGGGAAGATAAAGTAGCTAACAGGTTTCTCTGGGCATAGTTGCTGAGAGATTCCTGACTCCATATAAGGAGAAGTCATATCACATCACTACTGAATTAGGCAATGTGCTGAAATCTTTCAGACAAAAAAGTTGACTACCAAAAAGGTTAAAATTCAGTAATAGTTCATGGACTGGTTAATACACTAGACATTGAATTACAGTCTTTAATTTTTTGTTGTTTTTGTTCAATTGGGGGGAGGGGGAGAGATTAAGATGATCGTACCTGTTTATAAACGAAAATAAGTAAATGTAATAGAATATTGAATCTGCCCATTTCCTTCACTTCCCAAATACTATAATGTTTTTGGGCTTTAAACTCAATCACTATTCTGACTTGGTCATCTCATTATGAGCCTCATCATTACACCCCATTCTAACATAATATAATAAATTTAGGCTCTAGAGGTAGCAAGCAATGACGAAGTTTGATCGCAGATGAGCAGTGTATCATTACATCTGAATTTATCTTTGGTCAGAAGTGTGTGATTATAAAAGATGAATGATAGTTTTGGATATTGATATTTTCATCACTGACTTATTCCATTATAAAAATTACTAAATTGGGATGGTGGGGGGGGGTGTATTTATTAATGGATAGTTGCATAGAAGATTAGTTATAATAAAAATGGAAATTTAATTTAGAGATCATATATAGTGAAAAGATAATCAAGTAAAATCTTATTTCTGGAAAGAGAGAGAGGAAATAAGCTTAAACAGTGAATATGGCATATAAATGATTAAGAATAGGAGGTATATATAGTTTCAGTAATGATATATCATTCAGCATAAAATACCTAAGCGCTGAATAAAATAGTGAATACTAGATGGCAGCAGTAAGATCCGTATGATCTGGTATAAACAAAATGATTATACAGAAAGTAGGTTATTGGTTTTTATGCTGGGTTTGGAAAAAGATAAAGAAAATTCAGTTATAAAGGCCAGTGGACAAAGATAATGTTGTGGAAATGGGATGGAGAAGGATAAAGAAGAATGTGGGAAAAATTTACGTGGGGAATCGAAAGGGAAGATAAGATGGCTAACAGGTTTCTCTGGGCAAAATGACTGAGAGATTCTGACTCCGGAAAAGGAGAAGCAATAGTACATCACATTGTATACATAATAGATAATAAATATAAGATATATAAAATTATCTGGAAAAGAACAATGGGACCTGCTTTAACATTTGGGAATGAGGCCTTTGTATTGCTCAGGGAATTCAGATATTTTTAGATAGATGACAAAAAAGAAGAAGAAAGATATGCATTAAGTGGTAAATTGTGGGAGAAAATGAGGTTATTCAAAAGTAAAATGGACTATATTTTTATGAAATTAAAAGTGATCTGGAAGGTTACAACCTAGGAATAAAAGAAGATTAATAAAAATAGTGTTTAAATGGTTTGCACGAAAGAGGACAACAAACACATTGGGCAAGAAAGGTTTTACAATATGCAAAGTCAATAGATACACAATTTATCCCCATACATTTATGTAAGAAATGGGAAAATATATTACAGATTCATAATTATGAAGGATTGGAAAAAAGAATAGATAAGTTGGTTAGAGAATAAGAAGTAAAGAAATAGAAATCAAATATGAATAGAAAAAATAGTTTGGAGGTATATATATATATGATAACACTAAAAAGGTCAGGAGTTGTCAAGCATTGGTGGTCCGAGAGATCAGCAACAGCTGCTTTATAAGCAGTTGTCCTGGATTAGTGGGTTCACTTCCTGGCTGATGCTATGACACACGAGAGAAAAAAAAGGTCAGGAGTTGTAGAGACCAGAGAAAAAGCTAAAAATGGAATAAGGATTTGGGTTGTAGATTTTTATAGTATAGGGTGTTAAAAAAAATCAGAATAAACTGAAATGACAGTGGGATAAATTTAAAGTTTAGATTTTATGATTTGAGGGGAGGGGTATGAAAAAAAAAATGAACCCAAATTAGAAAAATAATTGGGTAATAGGAAATATGAAGTAAATATGAGAATATTGAGATTTATTTAGTGTATGGAATTTTTTAGACCGTGCATTAGACCGTGCAACTATGAATAAAATAGCATAAAAGAGCTTTGTAGACATTCCAACCAGGTCGAGATAGTCATCAATTATGTGGTATGGTTTATGACATGCAAGAGTCTTGGAGCAATGAGTATTAAATTTGCTACTAGGATTTCCTTTATATAGCCTTTGTACTAAAACTTCTGGCTAAGATTTAAGGAAACACCATTTCACTTTACATCAATTTTAGTTAATTGAATTTTTGGAAAAACAACTCAAATGTTTCCTATCTGGAAAAGGTCAATTACTAAAAATTGATTACAGAGATTTGATTGCATTATCTAGAGACCATATTTATTTGATGATTATAGACTTTTACTTGGATTTGATGAATAGACATTAATTAAACTAATAGCACGGAATTGTTAAAAACAATAACAAACTCCATGCCACAGTGCCACCTACTGGAAGCCTTAGTAGTCAATGAATGCAGAAAGGTTTGTGCATAAAATTCGTATCTAATACCTACTCATCTATTGATTATTAAAGCTTGCATTGGCGTTTAATAGTATATGGAGAGTGTACCACTGTTGTAACAGTTTTGGTAAGCCTAGGTAATGGTGATCATGTGAACATGGAATCATTTCATTAAAATTCTGCCTAAGACAATTATATTTTTATTAAAATATAAATCAAAATACCTTTTTCTATCAAAAAAATCAAGCCATTACTGAACTGAAAGTAGGTTCAAACAGTGGTGTAATTTGACATGCTGTGATCTCTTAAAGTCATATCAGATCATTTGCATAGTATAATTTAACAATGATGAGTGCAGTTATGATTTATATTGACTTATATATATATATGATCAATAGATGGCATTTTACCAAAAACACCGTCAAAGCATATGTTTGTTTACATAAATGTCACAGTAAGCATTCACTATCTCTTTCGTTAGTTCCACCTTCAGATCATGATTTCAAGCTGATTTGCTATCATCAGTGAATGATAGGAATAAGAAACTAGATCTAAACACTAACTCCAAGCATTTATGAAACAATTTCTATTCAGCTTGCAAGTGTGAATCTTTTAGACGCGTAATGTCTTCAAACTCAGCACAGCAAGCCAGATAGTTATATGGGTCTGATATCAGTTCAGTTTCACCACATAGTAGAAGCCTCTGCAATATATATCATTGCAAGAAAACTTCAAAGGTACATTTATGAAAAACAAAAAACAAGTTAAACTTGCTAACACTTGTATTTATGATCAATAGATGGCATTTTACCAAAAACACCGTCAAAGCGTATGTTTGTGACGTTTATGTAAACAAACATACGCTTTGATGGTGTTTTTGGTAAAATGTCATCTATTGATCATAAATACAAGCGTTACGAAGTTTAATTTGTTTTATATATATATGAAAATTGATTTCAAAATATTTAAATAATTATATAAATGTGACGTCAAAAATTAAAGGTGTGGTTGAGAATGAGTTATCAAATATATACATATATAAAACTAATGATTTTAATGAGCATGTAAATATCCTTATCAAATATAGCAAAACTCTCCATACAGTAACTCCACTCAGTGCGAGTCAGAGTAATCAATGGATGCAGGAAGATTTGTGCATAAAATCAGAATCTAGTGACTACTCATCCAATATCCCCAGACTAGTTTCTAGTTTGTAGCTTTCATCAGTGAGGAAGCTTGGATCTGATTGCACTGCATCTAGATCTTAGGATCTAGTGCAACTAGTCTAGGGATATTGGATGGGTAGTTACTAGATACAGATATTATGCACAAATCTTCCTGCATCCATTAATCATTCTCGCTTGCACTGAGATGCCCTACTGTATGGAGAGTTTTGTCTCTATGTTAACAGCTTTTGTAAACATAAAGAAGAATGATCATGTGATGTTTAGTTGTCAAATGTGTGATGCTAATAATATAAACTTATTTGTGGAACATTTAAATCCCATTCTGGATTTAAATATACTTGAATAGGTATATATCAAAGTGAAAGTAATGATTTCCATAAAGACACAAATGCAACTTTTTAATTTATAGAAAAGACAAAATTAATCATTCGTACAAAATATATAGAGAAAGATAAACACTATTATATGGTTGCCAATTCCTCTACAAGCTTTATGATAAATGCTTAGCCAGAGCCAGCACTTAAAATATCCCTGTCAGGAACCCCTCCCCAAACCCCTGACCATGGTTTCGTGCTTTGGCACTCCTTAGAGAGGTGTCAGGGTAGGTTCAGACACTAGATCTAAAAATACCAACCCAAAGCTAAGCACTTAGCTAAAAGTTATCTATTGAGTGGAAAATCTGAAATTTTCAGACATGTACATGTCTTCAAACCCAGCTATCCAACTCAAATAGCTATATGGGGCTGATAGATCTTCAGCCATGCCATATAGTAGTAGTCATAGCAATATAAAATTGCATAAGACTTTTTGGCAGAGACTATAAATAGTCAAAATAAAAGTCATAGATCAATTCATAGATCACATGATCCTATCTCTTAAGCTTGTAAGTTATAAATAGTGAGGATTGCCAATTCCTCTACAAGCTTTATGATAAATGCTTAGCCAGAGCCAGCACTTAAAATATCTCTGTCAGGAACCCCTCCCCAAACCCCTGACCATGGTTTCATGCTTTATAAACAATGAGGATTGCCAATTCATCTACAAGCTTTATGATAAATGCTTTATAATAAACACTAAAGTTAGGCAAGACCGTAGTTTGTAGGAATTTAAGATAATAAATTTCAGACATTTAATGATTACAAAAAAAAAATAAAATCTTTTAATTTATAAAAGATTTCAGGCAGTTTAGAAAATTAAATTAAAACTTGTTTCTTTTTTTTGTTACTTTAAAGTAAGTTATAGATTTTAAGAGAGCAGTTGATCAGAAATGATTTTCACAATATATATAAATTTACACACGTTTACACAGTTTCTTTTACAATTGGGTTAAAATTAATACAAAATACATGGAAATCAACTATCATAATATTATTTTACAAATTGTTGAATTTAATTAACAAATACATTTTTAAACAAAGCAAAATATATTAAATTATTCACAGCTAACATTTTTATAAAATATGATTTATAGAAGATTTCTATTTAAAGACTTAATGTAGAAAATACACAAATACATATCAAATTTATAGTACAACCATCCACCAATATAAAACTCCAGATTCATTGTTTCTTTTATTAACAAATTTCACCTATCAGATGGACCAAGAAGCTTGAAACATCTGTGTTCTACACCCACATTGATAGCACACGATGAAAATAAAGACTTATTTGAGTCATATTGTGTATTATTCCATTTTAATTTCCAATGTTTCAATGAAATAACATTCATTCTTATCAAATTTAAATTCTTAAAAAAGAATTGTTATGTCTTAAATAATAACAAGATGGAGTGTGAAGTAGAGAACAACAATTCTTATATATATATTTATTTGTTCGTTAATCTTTCAGAATTGATGGATTAACAAAAAAATTTATTTTCTTCGGTTTTATAATTAATTGATTCCAAGTTGATTTTAGAAGAAAGAGATAAAATAAGTGGTCTCCACAAGGCTGGAATACATTGTACTTCATCATATTTGTTTAAACTATTCAATCTTTTCAATATTTCCAATAGACTCTCATGGTTCTTAAATCATACTTCTCCGAATTAGCTAGTACTTCAGTATTATCAAAGGTAGTGTGTGACCAATTTCTAAAAAATGTGAAGTAAAAAAAGATGATGTATCAACGTTTGTTTGAAGGCATTTTATGCTCCCTAATTCTGATGCTAATACACCTATTTGATTGACCACAAAGCTTTTTGAGCACTGTGAACATGGAATTTCATAGACACCTTGGTATTCTAAAAGTACTCAGTTTTTAGATTTATGGGGAAAATCACCAATTTTTTTTTGATAGTGGAAAAAGTAGTTTTAATATTGAAATTAGATAGATTTCTACTGATCTTATCAGTGGCTTCTTTAATATAAAGTAAAACAACTTTATACTGGTTGAGTTATCTATTTTGTCCTTGGCAAGAATGAATGCCATTTCATCGAAACATTGAAAATTAAAACAATAATACACAGTAAGACCTAAATAAGACTTTATTTTCTATATATATATAGAATTCTTTGAAATTAAGGTTAGCTGTTATAATGGTCATTAATGTACTCTAGTCATAGATTATAATTTTATTGAGAAAAGAGCATATTTTCATTGTTCTAATCGGGGTCGATCATGTTTATATTGAAAAAATCTCAGACATATCAGTTAGTGATATTAATCAATTTACAATATCTTTACAATAAATTTCATGATTGATTTAAATATTCTTTCTAGCCTGTTTCTGATATTCCTCTATATAAGAAATTAAGTAATGAGATAAGATAATTGTTCTGTTATCATAAAAAAATATTTTTTGTGCTATGGCTAAAGGGCATTTAAATTATGTCATTAATTAATGCCTTCAATGCAGTACAACTTCCATGCAAGATAGGAACATTTATGTTCACACTATGACATTGTCATATCTGACCTTGTCTTCAGAAGTGAATTAGTCCAGATTCCTTCCTTATGTAATCAGATTAAGCACTCATTGCCGCTAACCAATGTGTAAACATATGTATAAAATCCTACCACTGATTAGTATGGGCCATTAGGCAATGAAGCTCTCTGAATCCAATTGCTTCCAGTAAGATAGGGGATCTGGCAATAAATTAGTTAGCCTTTTTTGGAGGCAAGCAAAAAAGAGAGAGATAATGTCTAACTAACCTGAATGGCCAAACATGCTCTCAATCGAAACCACTTTCAACTGCAAAGGTGTTTCTCCTATAGTCACTGCCAATATGTCTATGCAGTGAGGCAAGTCCACAATAAGACTGAAAGCTGCTATGACTACGGTGATTCGAGACAAACTGTCCAGTACATCTGGAAGAATTTTGACTAGAACTCACAAGGCAAGCTAATATACTTTGTGGGTGTTCATATTTTTTTGACATTACTGTTGCTTTGGGTCTGAAATCTGGAATGCTGCCAAACATTTTAAGAGATAGTAATAAATATAGATAGTTAATTTATTTATGCAATAATTAGCATTTTGGAGATACAACATATTTAATCAATCTGATTTTGTATGATTCCATTAGTTATCTCTACATTGAACTTAGTTATATCACAATTATTTGTCCTTAATCACATCATTTCTCTCCAGGATTGGGAACCATTTCTACCAACTTTAAGTCATCTTGCAAAATTGCAACAAAAAACAGAGATGTGTGTAGTTACTAATAGTTGTAGCCAAGTGGAGATTTATTTTTAGCACATCACATTCACACGTGGTTGAGACAATTTTGCGAAACAGTAATTATTATACACATATGTATGCTAATTTAGTTTTCACAAATGTTTTGTAATTCATACTAATTTGCATAGTTATTTAAATGTAAATTAACTTTTTTTTCATATATAAAAGATCGGTTTTGTTAGAAAACTAATATTTTCCATGACCATAAATTAAAAAAATTGAACATTAACTGAGGAATTTTTAATAAGCATATTTTCAAATACATATTTTTTTTTAAAAAAAATGTATGTATATCAATCCAATTTTTCTTATTGAAGTGCGTTAAACTGCTTTTTTAAAAAAAAAAGAAAAACGTGTTGTTGTTTTTTAAAAATGGATTACTTTTTTAATAATTTAGATATATATATATTATTATTATTATTATTTTAGTTTTAATACGTTAAATTTCATTTATTTTTTAATCTCATAAGTTATTTTGAACAAGTTATCACAATAGGTTTGAGACAGTTAGCGGAATTATTCAAAATGAATTCTAAAAAATTCCTTTTGAAATCCTTTTTTGAGTCAAAATAAAACTATCATAATTAGAAAACGTGTTAACGCAAACTTTCGATTTTGCATTGATTAAATTGTAATAAATCTAGTATTTGAGATTAATTAAATTTCGTTTTAATTTAGTTTTAGAATCACAGAATTACTGATTAATTTTTAAAATTAACTCGTGCTTTTAAATATATATTTAAAACGATTATTGATGGAAAAATGCGGGCCAACTTTTTAGGGCGTGAGTGAAAATAGTTCCACAATTTTACATATACACATTGCTATACTATTGTTTATTACATATATACAAACTAATATGATTCAGTATCGTGGGTAGTTAAAAATGTTCCCTGTGACTTGTGCAAATAATATGCAGATTTAAAAATCAGGCCCATAATAAGTCTAAGCCCTAATTTAGATACAATCAATAATTGTTGGGTTTATTTAAAAAAATAAGCTCTAGCCATAAGTGAATCAGTTATGGTTTTAAAACAATCATTGACAGGAAAGTGTGTGACAATTTTCTAGCACATGGGTGAAAATATTTCCTTCCATAATTTTACATATCATCATAATCATCATCAACCATTATCAATCCACTGTAGGATGAAGGTCTCTCCAAGTTCAATCTATCTTCTCCAATCTCTAGTCTCTCTTTTCCACATCACTCCTGCACACTTTCATATTTCATTCATCCATTTCACATGTGGTCTTATTCTGGTTCTTTTACAATGTCTTGGAATCCAATTTAAGATTTCATTTGTCCATCTATTATCATCTATTTTACCAATATGTCCACCCCAACTCCATTTTAGTATGTTAATTCTTTGAATGGTGTCAGTAACACCTGTTTGTTTTCTTACTCATATATTGCATTTTCAATCTCTTCTTACTACTCCTAACATGCACCTCTTCATACTTCTTTGAATGGTCTAAAGTCTCTGCATTGCACTTTTATTAATGTCCAATTCTCAGATCCATAAGTTAGAACTGGTAAAACCCATTTATTAAAAACCTTATATTATTATTAATTACATATATACAAACTAATAAGATTCAGTGTCACAGATAATTTAAAATGAGAAACTTCTCTTCCCTCTGATTTGTGAAGTAATATTCAGATTTAACTATCAGGCTCATAAAAAATTCAAGCCTAAATTTAGGCACAATCAATAATTTTTGGTTTATAGGCTAATCAGATCAAAAACCTGAGTTGAAATTAGCCATGCTCATGCCCTTAATCGGACTCCAGACTTATGAAGTCGTTAAATCGCAAACAACATCAGAAATACCAGCTGTCCTAAATTTTGACAAGGCATTATCTCTACTAACCAACTTTTTTACTCCTAACCCCGTAATGATAATGCAGAGATATTATTTCAATCTTTGTGTCCAAGGGGAAGGAGAATAAATTAGAGATTTTGCTGTTAGAAAATCATTCATTAGCATTAAATTGTGATTTTACAGACTTCCTCAATAAAGGCCATCAGAATCATTTATATGCAGAATAATGATCATAATCTTAAAGTGAAGCTACTAATGGATTCTGACGTAAACTTTGAATTACTTTGTCTCAAGCAACACTAGCAGAATCAACAGTTAGCCAAGCAAAGCCCTTGACAAAAGTAAGTTATAATATTTAAAGTATTGTGCAGAGTATTAGGTCAGTCAAGCACCCAGCTGACAGCTTAAATAAATCAACAATGAGTAAAAAGCATTGTTACAGATGTAATGAACTAATACACACATACACATAGAATGTCCACACTGCTATACTGTGTTTTACATAGCAAGTGTGTTGGTCAGACAAGAAGTGCTTCTTTTGGAATGAAACAACAAGTAGGTAATGACAGAAATGGATGAATCCATTCCACACAGCAATAAAGGCAACTTAAAGTCAAAAAAACAAACAAATGTCAAGCATTGGTGGTCGAGAGGTCAGCAACGGCTGCTTTACAAGCAGTTATCCCAGCTTAGAGGGTTCACTTCCCGGATGGTGCTATGACACATGAGAAAAAACAAACAAATTGACTGCATAAACAATGTGAGAAACAGTGACTCTGTTTTCAAACACAGTTATTACTAATGATACATTAGCCACAATGAAACTGAACACAAAGTCTGCAATGTCCATAATGTCAAACAAGATCTGGTCTACCATTAATATGAGTAATAAATTTCGGCAGCATCCTAGCAGCAAATCAATAATTGGTTACCAGAGCAGTCAAATACCATCCTTTGAACAGATAAGAGTCAAAGTTATTATGCCTAATAAGACATATATTTACCACTGCTTGTAGCATTAGGTAAATATAGCAATTTATGAGGCCATGACTGGATCAGTCACTTAAGGTTTGCAGTAACAAAAGTGAACCAGGTCTCACAACTATAAATAATTTAAAAAGGATTTACCCAGAAGTAATTAATAATCATTGTTTGAACCCTAAATGAATGGACAAGATTAAGTGCAAAAAAGTGGATAGGTACTCATGCCCTATGCTGCATGTTCAAAGGCACCACCATTTGGTTCCAGCAATGTTGATTGGACTTAAAGGACTTCAAATAGTATTGATTAAAACTGCTGATGGGCAACAACTTCACCATCACAAGAATCAACTTAGGTTAAATGAACCTACAGTTCACCAACCAGCTATCAGCAAAGCCTTATGAAATAAAAAAAATGGCAAGTCAACAGTGATGTGGCATCAATCAGCTGTATAAATCTACAGCTCCAAAAGAACCATCAGTAAAACTTCATCAGATGAAACAGTTCCAAAAACTCCAATAAGGTGACAACAGTGGACTTTATTGAGAACCTCGCCAAGCCAGAAGAAACAACTAAGCAAAGAAAACGTCTTCTGCCACACTTGCATGACTACATTTTCCAGAGCTAATTTTAGCCAGGGGGAGGGAATGTCATATGTCACCTTGCCTTCAAATAACGGACTAGTCCAGATTCCTTTCTTATCCCAATCGGATAGCCAATAGCAAGAATAGGTCAATAGACAATGATTCTCATTGAATCTGAATGTTTCCATTAAGGTTAGGGATCCAGCAATAAATAGTCAGTCTTTTAGAAAATCAGAGAATGATTGTCAAACCTGAAAGATGGTATGTGTTCTCCAGAGAACAACTATTAATCTTGAATAACAGTAGCCTAGTTCTCCATATGCAGTCAAAGCAACAGTGATTGTTCTCCATACTATAGCCATTTAAACCAATGGTTAATGCAGTAAGGCAAGTCCATGTTTAAGACTGGAAGCTGTCAGAACTAAATCCAACTGGAGGCAAGCTGTAAAGACAGCTAGAAGAATCACCATATCTACTCATGAGGCAGGTTGTCAAGTGCAACTGGAAGTGGGTAGAGAAATCTATAAGAACACATGCAGTTCCTTTTTCAACAGTTCACATCAAAATTAGTAGCTGTACCCCACTAGAAATTAACAAGTGGAGTATAGCCATCATTACTTAAATATGTAAATATTGTAAATACACCTGGGTCTCATTTTATGCGGATTTATTTAATGCGATTTTTTAAATTATGCGATTTATGTTTCTTCTTAATATCTTTGTATGTGGTTTTCTTTTATGCGATAAAACTTATTAGATCAGAAGTCGAGCTCCAATAATGTACTATTACTTTAAATATTATAAATTTCACGCACTCACATTATATTTAAAGTAATAGCGCATTATCGGAGTTCAACTTCCATCTAATAATTTCAATATTTTCAGCGCTTTATAATAGTACTGTAATAGATTTTATGCAATAAAGAAGTTCATAATTCACTTAAAATTAGAATTTCCCCATTTTATATACACAAATTAAATTTTACAAGACTATAATGTAAATCTGTTCAAACATTATAGATGAAAAATACTATGTTTGTTGTTGTTTTTGCATTTTAAATCACATTCTATTTTTGCTTTTTATAAAAAGAGTACGTAATCAATTAATCATTTGGTGTCCGCAAGTTTATTTTTAAAAGGTGAGTAACAGCCGCAGGCACAATTAAATTTGACAATTAAAATCTGATTTTTAATTGTAATTAACAATTTAAAAATTACGTAACATTAAGATGATGTGAAATGATGAAATTTGATTTTTAAATGGAAGTGAAAATTAAAAAATTAAAAACAAAAATAAGAATTTAATTGTTAGTTTTTTAATTAAATTTTGCCCAACAGTGGTGAGTCAATGTCTTTTTATTATCGTAAGTCTAAGATCTTATTTTCATTTAAATTTTTAGTTTACTCTAACGGAGAGAGCCAAAAACACCCAAGATAATGAATTTCTTTGGAAACAAAAGTTTCAATTTTAGATCACTAAAATGAAAATGTTTTAGTTGTATTTCCTCTTGACTTCGTTTAGGAGAAGCTATAGTACCTCACATCACATCATATCATGACGAGTCTGATGTCTCAAATAGCGATAATAAATAAAATACCGTATATGTATGAAAAAAATGTAAATTACCCATAAAAATATATTGTTTTGGATAAAATTAAATACTGTAGTTAATAAAAAAGTAAAAAAAAAGTTTGTCTTATATCACTTTTTTCCAAATTTGAAATTTTTTATTAGTAATATTTTATTTTCTTATTTTTTTTTAAGTGAATTTTAAAGTAATTTTACATTGTTGCTTTGCTTTTATGCGATTTTTGGAAAATTACAGTACGTATCCCCCATTTTTCAAGGTAAGTTAAGTCTATTTTTGTGCGATTTCTTTTGTGCGTGTTTTCTGAGGAACCTATCTACTGCATAAAATGAGACCCAGGTGTATATTTATAAATCAAGTCTATTTTTGTATCTATATTACTAATAAATATATTATTAAAATATATGTATTTATATATATAGTTTTTTTATTTTTGGTAGTTAGATATTTTGCAATGGATTTTTTTTATATTTAAATCTAAAATCTGACAATCAAAACAATATTGTTTTACTTCAACAAAAAATTCCATAAAAGAGCTATTATAGATTAAAGAGAAAGCTTATTTAGTCTCAGTGATTGTCAATTAATAGTAATTGATAGTCTCTTGGCAACATCAAAGGTTAAAGGTTATTTCTGTTTACATGGATATTATCTCATTTCTTTTCTTTATAATAATGTTCCATTTTCAGTATTTGCAATGCAATTTGCACACTTACTTTAATAATCATTTATAAAACTTTTGTTGTTTATAAAGGCAGCCTTTTAAAAAAAGCAAATTTTTATTCAATAATGAAGAGAAATTAAAATTTCATCCATCATTTTTTATTTTTAATGATTTAGTATTGAAATTCAATAAAAGCATATTTTCAAAAATATACTGCCATCTATTGCACATTAGTAAAAGCTTATTGAATTGATATGAAGGTAGTTTGAAATTCAGCCCACCAACATTATTAGGCTGAATGGGAACAATCTCGAGATAGTGAATTGACATATCACATTGTTATTGATACCTAACAAGTAAACAAAAATTGATGAAAATCCATTTGATAGGAATATATTAAAAAATCAATTATAGGATTTTAGCCAAATAAACAACAGAATTTTTATGTTCAGTTAAAATGATCTCTAGATCTAGAAATAAAGCATGTGCCTTAAAATTAGCTAATATTATTGAGTTTAATAGAATGTTAAAATGGGATTCTAGTATTATTTCTATTCTTAGCTAGATGACATAAATAAAATTTAAAAATTTATAATTCTATGTATGAGTATTTCCATTGTCTAGATCTGAGCTATCCAAAATATGGCCATAAAGATATATTATAAAAAATTATTGTTTTGATAAAAGCTCTTATAAGCACTATAACTTTTCTTTTTTGTGATATTTTTAAGCTGTTTGATAATCCTAATAATGATAGAACTCTCCAATAATTTAATATACATATGGTATTTATTATTTTTGATTCAGCTCTTGGATAAGGTATCTCTTTAAAAGCACATCTTGGATTACTTAAGGTTGGATAAACATTAACTGCTAAAAGTCTTTAGAAAAATTGAAGCTTTATTTAATTTTTTTAAATACATTTAACTGTTAAGTAATAATATGTAATCAATACAAAACATATTATGGATAGTATTGTTTTTTTTCTTCTTCGGGTGTTGCTTAATCATGACCTTATTAATGAGGGAATTAAACCTGAGACTTTTAGATTTGTGACAATTAAATTTAAAGTGACATTCTAATCAACTAGACTATCCTGTTAAAGTTAGTTAGAACATCATCTTAAATTCAATGTTTATAAAACAAAATTTCACAAATTTGATTCCTATGCAAATACTGTCATTGGTCAGGCCAGAAACACCTGACACAGTACCACTTGAAACATTATACTATGAAGAGGAGGCACAAAATAAAGAAATCATTCTCTAGTTTGTGCATCTGTTGTAGTATATACTTCTGCTTTTACACACTTCTGTCAGGGACCCTTCTGCATCAGTCTGCCAAATGACATTACCATGGGAATCATGGGGAAACATAGCATATTTTTTTGTAAAGTATTTTTTGTGTATTTGTCAATTTTTTAATAATGACTGAAGTGTTCAAACAATGTGAAATTCTGTTTTCGTTTACAGAAAATGACAAGGAAAAAAGTTGTAATGCTAGAAAAAGATTATAAGCAAGCTGATCTTATAAAAACACAAGTTTTATGAGTGGTTTAATTGAAATGTTAAATTCACCACATTCTCAAAAAGCATTGCAAGTGAAGTCAAAAATCAAAACAACGCCGATTTTTTTTTTTAAGCAAATGACATTTTTCTCTCAAATTTAACTTGTAATGTTCAAGTTCTGAAACATTTATAGTGATATGATAAAATATAAACATCTAATTTTGTGGCAAAAAAAGAATATAGAACCCCAAACAAAGTGTCAACTCTCAAAGCCTTGAGTATGAAACACTTTTTAATTAAATTCAGCATGACCCAGCTTATCTGTCAGCCATATTCATTTGATCTTACTTTGTGTGATTTTTTTTTTATATCTTGAATGAAAAAATGTACCAATTTTGTTTTTTGCAGACTTAAAACTGGAGGCGGAGTGCCAGAGATGTTAAAATGCATCACTTTACAAGTGTTTCAGACTACTTTGAAAAGTGAGTTGGTTTAGATAGGTGCACTGTATTTAATAGACTATACTTTTTAAAGCAATTCAATTTGCAACATCTAAAAATGAATATACAATTTTTTATTACAAAATTCAGGTTATTTTGGGGTCCCACTATGAATATACTAACTTGTGAACTGTTTCTAACAGTTGGATGTATTTGAAAGATTTAAATAAGTTTGTATTTTTTTATAGATATTTAACAATCAATTCTGGATGATGGATATAGTCTAACACCTAATTTCAAGTAAAATGCCATTATTACAAATTTAAGACAAACAAAAAATAAAAAAGTTTCTATTCAATCAATTGAACGAAACTGTTACGCTCAACCATTCAGAAGAGATGTTTAAATAAAATATGATTCCCTAAACAAGTAATCCCACACTTTAGACTTAACATTTACAACTTACTTATGTATAATTTTTATAAATATGAACTGGTATTAAAAGTTGTTTAAGTGGAACCATATCCTAAGAAGAATCAAATGCAACCAAATAAGTGGATATCATTACAAACAGTAATGACATCTATACTGGCTCATTAACCTTTCTTAATTTAAATAGAGTAATTTTATATTATATATAAATTTTAAATTACAATAACAGCAGATAATAACAATATATATATATACACATACATACATTAATTAAACAAACGTACTTTTGATTACATTGTAATCATAATCAACCGAAGTAACATAGACAAAGCAAAAAGAAAAAGTTAGATATTGGTAAAACTCCATCTAGTGATGATATATATATATATATTTAACAGAAGTACTTTTGATTACATTGTAATCATAATCAACCGAAGTAACGTAGACAAAACAAAAAGGAAAATTAGATATCACATGATTTTCCAAAAACTGTATATTATTATTCTTAGATTTCCTACTTACTATGGTATATTTAAATTGATTTATATATATATGAAAAATGTCTGTGCTTACTATTGAAATCCATGTGAACGAAGCTGAGGTTCGTATAAGCTTTCAAAAAATCTGGAAGTTCGTTAAAATTCTTAGTTGTTTTGCCTAAATTAAAGAAGAAATTCACCCATTCTTCAAATGTGATTTTAGTATCCTGGAAAAAGAATACATATAAATCCTTATTTGTATGCATAATACATAATTTAATTCTTCAACAAATTGCTACAAACATGTTTAACTTTCAAATGATGCAATCAATAATTCTACATGTATTTTTATATTGGACTATTTCAATCATCTAATATGCGTATTGAATGTCTTTAGAAAAAACTAACTTTATTTAAATATTCCAAATACATTCAACTGTTAGTAATAGCACATCAAACAGGTTAGTATATGCACAACATTTCAAAAGGTATTATTCTCCCCTCTTCTTCAAGTGTTGCTGACCTGACCAGTGACAGTACTAGCATGGGATTCGAACCTGGATCCTTAGATTCTTGATTATTGAATTTTAAGGTAATGGCTCAGTTGGTTAGAGTGTCACCTTAAAATTCAATAATCAAGAATCTAAGAGTCCAGGTTTGAATCCCATGCTAGTACTGTCACTGGTCAGGTCAACAACACCTGAAGAAAAGGGGAGAATAATACCTCTCGAAACATTGTGCATATACTAACCTGTTTGATGTGCTATTACTAGCATGAATGTATTTGGAATACTTAAATAAAGTTAATTTTTTTTTAATATTAGATGATGGAAATAGTTTAATATAAAAATACAACTAGAACACCATCATCACAAACCTTCAGGAAAACAATAATTCTACATATCTGAAAAGTTTAATTATTACTTCCCAACTGCAGATTAATATTTAAAACAGCAGTCCAAATAAATATATTTTACAAATTAATACTAATATAAGTGAATAGATTAAAATAATTTACAATTATAATGGATACAACTAACCATGATAACAAACCACAAGAGCACCTCACAGAGGTCAAAACAAAAAAAAGGCAAAAAACTGATATCGAGTACAAGGATCAAAAAATAGGAATAAAAATAATATAAAACATATAATTTCAGTGTTTTTAATAACAGATGAAGAAAGACACAAACACAAAAATAATAGTACATTAAAAACACAAATAAAGAAACAGTAAACCAGCAGATTGCAGCAAATATGAGAGAAATTAATGAGAACTACTGATAAAAATAATGTACATGTGCATAACTACAGATATTTAGTAAACTAACTGAGACATACCTTTATTAATGTGGTGTAGTGTCACCATTTGCATCAAGAATAGCTTATATTTCTCTACGAGAAAGAATTATATAATATTTGAATAATTTCAAAAGAAATATTAAGCCATTCTCTTAAAGATAGTAGTAGAAGATACTAATCTCATTCAATATTCAAGACTGGCTCAGAGAAATTCAAAACCACTTAAATTCCATGACTAGAAGTTCGCTGAAGATATGGAACTATTCTAACATTGATGGAAAATAATGGCTTAACTAAGGCAGAGTGATGGTATGCCTGTCTAACCAACACATTCTACAGCTGAGAGAGGTGAAAAGGGTTTAGTTGATAGGCTTTTTTGACAAATATTAAAAAGATGTCATGCAGAGGAAAAAGTAAACAATGATATGACATTGTTTTCAATCATTTATTCTTCTCCAATTATGCTTATGGTTTCTTTCATACATTGTAGTATTCTTGTCAGAGAGCAGAAGCTTTGAAATTCTAACTGAATCATGTGAATATATTGTCTGTGAAGCTCTTATTAGATTATTTTAGAAGTATTATTCTTATATCTTCTCCTTTACTATTTTGCATTTTTTCATATATTCATGTACATTACTTTTTTATAAATCTCATATACACTTTAATGCAAATTTTTATATAATTCCTCCTTTATTTTTCTAATAGTTTCGACTGTCCTGCAGTCTTCATCAGAGCTGCAGCATTTAAATATGTAATCATATAATTATATACATACAAAAATACATATTTTACATAATTATTAATAAACATATTTTATTTTTAATTCTGTACCTTTACTTCTCTTATTTCATAATTATTATTTTCTTATTATTTCTACTTCCTTTTTATTTTTATTTCTTCTTCTACACTATCTGTCATTCTACATTATTCTTTAATATATCTCTATCATGTTTATATTTTATTTTAATACCTATTAAGTTAATTTCTTTTCTTCCTTTCTATTATGTATCTATACTTATTCTTTTATTAATAATTTTTATTAATTAAAAATTTAAAAAATTTAATAAAGAATTTATAAAAGAGTCAGTTATATATGTAAAAAGGAAGAAGGTTATAAAAAGGTAAATAAAATAAATAAGTAAATTAAAAATGAGAATAATTAATAAAGATAGGAATAGAATGAATAAAAAATTATCAATAAAAGAATAAGTATAGATAAATAATAGAAAGGAAGAAAAGAAATTAGATTAATAGGTATTAAAATAAAAAAATAAAATAGAAAGGTGATAGACATATATTAAAAAATAATGTAAAATGATAGTTAGGATAGAAGAATAAAAAATGAAAAGCAAGTAGAAATAATAAAGTAATAATAAGAAAATAATAATTAGGAAATAAGAGAAGTAAAGATATAGAGTTAAAAATAAAATATGATTATAAATAATAATGTAAAATATGTATTTTATATGTATATAAAATAATGTTTATATGATTATATGTTTAAATTATGTAATTCTGATGAAGACTGCAGGACAGTCGAAACTGTTAGAAAAATAAAGATGGAATTATATAAAAATTTGCATTGAAGTATATATGAAAAGATTTATAAAAAAAGTAATAGATTATTTTAGAAGATAATGGAATGTTTAGATATTTATCAATCTTTACGGTAATTAGTATCATGGTAATTTTATAATTTTTAATTATAGTCAATAATATCTATCAGTCCTCTCATCAAGCAGTAAATTTTGCTCACAATTACAACAGATTTCATTGTTTTTTCTTTAAATAAATATATTCATGAGCAAAACCTAATGACCATTTTGAAACATCCAGCTATTTGGACATCATACTCTATTAGTACACCAATTTAAATTCAAGAAAATCAACTTATTTCTTCACAAGCTATAAAACTGATGACCTTTTCCTACCATATGCCTTAAACTTTCTGTGATGCACCTAACTTGCTCACAATCTAACTTTTTGTCGCATGCATTCAACTTTATTTGAGAAATATTTAACTTCCAGTCAGAAATATATAACTTCCTGTCAAATACAACTAAATTCCTATAAGATATATGTAATTTCCTGTCAGATTTACCTAACCTTATGCTTGTCAAAGACGCCTAACTTATTGTCAAATGTATCTTATTTTCTTTTAGAGAGATATTTAATTTCCACTCAAATATATCTAATATCCAGTCAGATAGAACTAACTTCCTGTAAAATATATCTAACTTCCTATTTATCAAATATAACACTTTCTGTCAGATTCATCACTTTTTTAGGTTCTGTCTATCTATAAAAGAAAAATTCTTAAAAGAAAACCACAAATAAACAGTTTGTAATACAACTTTCATGTTATTATTTACTATTTATGTGCATGCATATATCATCATATATGTACATGCGTATGTTTACCTTATTGTCATCTGCAGCCTGGCTAAGAGTATCCCACCAAGTTTTTAGAATCTTCTCCCACCTCTCCACTACATCTTTTTCAAACTTTCCGTGTCTCTGATAAACTGCATATTTCTGCAATATAATTGTATACATTATCAATTTGTTCTAAAACACAAATTATTTATTGCTGAATATAAGATTCATTCTCGTAATTTAAAAATACAAATTGATGTCAAAGGATGAGATAACGATTTTAAATCATTCTACCCACAAGTTGTAAAATTTACATTTTAATTAATAAATACATTCATTGTATTCTTCATGCAATAGCAGAAACTAGATTTTTTTTAAAAACATTTTCATATAAATTAAAAACTCTGTTAGTGTGTTTGTGTTAAATTTTGGGTCGATTTTTAATATACTTCTATCAAATGGATTTCCTTCAAATTTTATACACTTGTTAGAATCAATGATATGATGATGAAATATTTTACAGATGCCCAGACATGTGTCCAGGATGTCCAGACATGTGTCTAGGATGTCCAGATGTGTGTCCAGGATGTCCAGACATGTGTCCAGGATGCCAGACATGTGTCTAGGATGTCCAGACATGTGTCTAGGATGTCCAGACATATGTCTAGGATGTCCAGACATGTGTCTAGGATGTCCAAACATGTGTCCAGGATGTCAGACATGTGTCTAAGATGTCCAGACATGTCCAGGATGTCCAGACATGTGTCCAGGCTGTCCAGACATGTGTCTAGGATGTCCAGATGTGTGTCCAGGATGTCCAGACATGTGTCCAGAATGTCCAGACATGTGTCTAGGATGTCCTGACATGTGTCCAGGATGTCCAGACATGTGTCCAGGATGTCCAGACATGGGTCCAGGATGTCCAGACATGGGTCCAGGATGTCCAGACATGGGTCCAGGATGTCCAGACATGTGTCTAGGATGTCCAGATGTGTCCAGAATGTCCAGACATGTGTCCAGGATGTCCAGACTTGTGTCTAGGATGTCCAGACATGTGTCCAGGATGTCCAGACTTGTGTCCAGGATGTCCATACATGTGTCCAGGATGCCAGACATGTGTCTAGGATGTCCAGACATGTGTCCAGGATGTCCAGACATGTGTCCAGGATGTCCAGACATGTGTTTAGGATGTCCAGACATGTGTCCAGGATGTCCAGACATGGGTCCAGAATGTCCAGGTATGTGTCCAGTGCAACAATGTTGGCAGCCCAAATTTCAAACACATTAATATTGGTTCTGTAAATTTCCAAAAAGGTGTGAGAGAGACTGACATATTTTTTAAAGAAAAGTTAGATTAAATAGTTTTAAGATCAATTAAAATAGAAATAAAAACAAAACTTGATTTCTCTTAATTGTAAAAGTAGCTTTTTAAAAGATAGATAAAAATTTTATTTTCTTTCAATTGTAAATTTTTTTTAAAAAAAAAATGCTTCTTCATAAACAAAATAATATTGGAATCGATTTTTAAATTTGCACGAATTTCTTTTCAAATTTTACAAAGACTGTGACATTATTTTTATTCTCTATTTTAAACTTTCAACAGTAATAATTATTAAAAATACCTGATTATTAAAAAGTTAAAAGTATTATATAATAAATGCTTTTATTTAATGTCCAATACTAAAAACTTCAAAGTAATATGTATAATAAATATCACATGATCACCATTTCTTATGCGTGCTGTTAACTGTTATTAAACAGGCAAAACTCTCTATACATATTGCCACTCAGTGCAAGCCAGAGTAATCAATGGATGCCAGAAGGCTTCCATAAAATCCCCATCTAGTGCCTACTCATCCAATATCCCCAGACTAGTTTCTGGCTTGTGGTTTTCATTAGTGAGGAGCCTTGGATATGAGAGCACTGCACCTAGATATTGGGATCTAATGCAACCCTCCAGCAGCCACCTTTTATCTCTACTTAACTACAAAACTATGAAACTTAAATCGAAAACTATAAGACTTAAATTGAACTGAATTCAGACCTATGTGACTATATAAGCTGATGAGCTTGGATTGAAAATATTATAGGGTTTTCAATTTAAGTCTCATAGTTTTGTACTTAGAGATAAAAGGTAGGGTTGCATTAGATCCTAAGATCTAGGTGCAGGGCTCTCAGATCCAAGGCTCCTCACTGATGAAGCCAAAAACTAGTCTAGGGATATTGGATGAGTAGGCACTAGATGAGGATTTTATGCACAAGCCTTCCGGCATCCATTGATTATTCTGGCTTGCACTGAGTGGTAATACGTATAAAGAGTTTTGCCTGTTTAATATGTATAATATTTTACAATAAATGTTTTTATTTGCTGGGTATTAAAAAATCAAATGTAATTGTTTTCTTTATCCACAATTGGAGTGATTAAATTAATTAATTTCTGGAGCACCCATGCTTTTACTTCAAGTTAAATATAAAAATCGCTACTGTAGTTGAAGAAAATAATTATTTTTTGATGTTTTAGTATACAGTAAATAACAGCAGAGAAGAACATACTCGGAGAGTATGTATGGCCAAACGATAGCTATAAAATATATAACTAGTGTTACATTTCCAGGACATAACTTCTTCTCGGCTGTTGAGTTCAACACCAAGTTCAAAGCACCTTTTTTTGTTTGTGTATAAACACGGGTGCCAGCTATCTATTCATGGATAAATAAATAACGCACTTTGAGCAATGGCCACTAACTCAACGCCTAAATCCACGACTAGCTCAGCTGTTTGTAATCACTAATAGATTATACATAATTAGTGGTTAAAAGACTTGATAAAGAATTGTAAAAGGAATTTATAAAAAGAATTGTAAAAGAATTGACCGACAAATAAAGTTTAATTTTAAAGATAATTTATTAACTAACATTTATTTACTAAATTTAAACATTTTATAATTCTATTAAACACACGCACATTTTAAATTAACATTTCTAAATAGTTTAAATATTCTCGAATATTTTCATACCAGAACAATTTATCTACTTTGACTAATAATATTGATATAAGAATCACACACATATTAACTCATGCACACACATAATAATAATAATAAAGTATTACATAGCATTTGAAATTTAATCACACATATCAATAGTTCATTTATGTATAATATAAAGTTCATATAATTAGACTCTTATGAGGTTCGTATGAATTAAGGCAATGCAATGGCTATTACAGTATAAACGAAATAAGCAAATGTTTTACCTAGGCTTTTGACTGTAGTCGTAGAATTTTGTTCTCTTTGGTGGCTGCTTTCGGTGAGGATATTTTCATTATGAATGCTTACCAGCCGGCTGGGACTTTTCCTTGATGAGTTTCCTGATTTTCACTTATTACTATTGGAGACAATTAAATACTGATGGAGATTTTCTAAGTTGTTACGTTGACATTATTTCACGGGCAGATCTTGCTGTTTTCATCGGACTTTTTAAGCTGTGGAGAGGCGTGAATTCCCAAAATCTTCTCAACACTGCATTTTGTTTCTTAACTGACTCAATTAATTTCTGAACAGCACTACTCAATTACTTTTTGAACTGACTACTGTCCGATAAAAAGTCTATTTATACCTGCGCCTTGTTGTCTTTCTAATATCTCCGGCAAAGATCTGTTGTCAAATTCCAGTGATAATCATTTGATAAACGTGTTTTGGAAGATTGCTTAATTAGTAATAGCCATGCAATAAAATGTGTTGTTTTATTTTATTAATAGCCATTGAAGTGTTTTTAATGATAATCTTCTTTTATTTCGCATACATTTTATTTATTTACAAATCGCACATATATTTTTAATACAATTTACTATTTAGTTTTAACATTATTTTTTCTTTAATTAAACTTGAATGAAAAGAGATTTGTATGTTTTAACTTTTTAAATTATATTTTTATGAATACTAATAAAAACTCTTTACTTCCTTTTATAACCCTTAGTTTAATTTCTCTAACGAAACACACCTCTCCCCTTCTGATTAATTAATTGTAGCTTTTTTATTTCAAACTAACTCTAGAAAACTATTTGATTCTTATCCTTTTCTAAAACAAACTGCAATAAACTCTTCAACGTTTAATTTTATGTTTTTCTTTTATGAACGATTATTTTAATAATATAATTTTAGATAAAATTATATGTGCCTATATCAATATAGGTACAATATATATATATATATATTATTTATTTAAATAATAAGTGTAATAATGCTCAAGAGCAGGCACCACTTAGACAATCCCAATATCAATAACAATCAACAATTTCAAACTGTTGTCAAGGCAACCTCCTTTTAACAATAAAGGTGGAACCCGCCTTTATTTATGGTCCACTATATTTGTATAGACACTAAAGATTGCAACTTTACTACAGAGATTGAAATTATTGATCAGAAGAATTTTAAATAAACCTCCTTAATCAGGTAAATTTAACCTGTTTTGAATAGACTAATAAATAGTTAATTATAACATTTACAAATTGCAATTATAAATTTCAAATTGCACCCAAAGTATTATGTAAATAATAAGTGTAATAATGGGTTTGTAAGTAATCGTTATAAAACAATCACCACTTAGACTATATCAATAACAATCAACAATTTCAAACTGTTGTCAAGGCAATCTCCTTTTAACAATAAAGGTGGAATCCCTCATTGGATTGTCTAAGTGTTGACTGATTTTTAATGATTATTTATTTAATATATTGATTTATGAAAGTAACTATGTAAATAATTTTTCAGTACAGCTTTATCCTTAATTTCAAAAAGACTTTACTTATGCTTTCATCTAAACAATAGCACAAAATATTACATTTGCAGTGATAGACGACAAGACTCTACCCTATGCTAAATAGGATTTACTGTATACTGTAACCCAAAACAAGTTTTAGAAACAAAGTCTTTGAAATCCTAGCTGGCTCTAATTGAGGTTGTGATGTACATATATTAAGAATAGCTTTTTCAACATAGGATATTATGTTGAATATACAAGACTTTGTTTGGGTGAAATCACTTCTACTAAACTTCTCAAAGTGCACTTAAACGTTACCATGAAAAATACCACTGGAATACTTAATTCTATTCCTTCATGTTGATTTTTATTTCACATATTCCTTGCCCAGATAGAAGACAATTTGAAAAGCTGTTAAGTAGATCATACTTACCATTAACTCCTATATAGTTTTTCTGCTTCAAGACTCATTTTAAAAATATCTTTCCATATATTCAACTAAGAAACTCTTCTAGCAACTGAAGAATTATGATATAAGAACTGCATCTCTTATGAGATCTCAAATATTTTTTCCTTAGCTTTAGCAGTAAAGCCAGTTTGATTTTATCTTTCTAAACACTAATGGAGTTTCATTGATAAATCCAGGGCCCTTCAGAGTTACTTGTTTATCCCATTCCAAAGTGGAATTTAAATTATCTGGTTGTCCAATCTATTCAGATAATAGCAGAATCGAAATGCTTAATAAAATAATAAAAACAGAAAGACAAACTCTCCATGCAGTAATGCCATTCAGTACAAGCTAGGGTAATCAATGGATGCAAGAAAATTTGTTGCATAATATCCTTATCTAGTGCCTACTCATCCAATATCTCTGGACTAGTTTCTAGCTTGTGGATTTCATCAGTGAGGAACCTTTAATCTGAGAGCACTGCACCTAAATCTTAAAATCTAATCCAACCCTACTGCAGCCACCTTTTACCTTATTAAACCACCAAACATCACATGATCACCATTTCTTATGCTTGCTCAAGGTTGAAACAGGCAAAACTCTTCATACAGTAGTGCCACTCAGTGCAAGCCAGAGTAATCAATGGATGCAACAAGGTTTGTGAATAAAATCCCTATTCTTATCTAGGGCCTATTCGATAGTAGGGACTAGATAGGGATTTTATGCACAAACCTTTTTGCATCTGTTGATTACTCTGGCTTCCACTGAGTGGCACCACTGTATGGAGAGTTTTGCCTGCTTCTACTTTATCAGCAACTATAAAACTTTGAGTCCAAAATAAAAATACAATAATGTTTTCAATTCAAGCTTATTAGCTATATAGATCTGAACTCAGTTCAGCATCCATACTTTTTGATGTCTTTGGTTCTTTAATAACCATAGTTACCATAATCCTATTGGGAAAGATTGGTATTAAATCACTAAACATCGCCTAAATCACCATTATTTTATGCTTACACAAGCTGTTTAATATGACTATACAAGCTAATGAGCTTGAACTGAAAACCTTATTGTGTTTTCATTATGGATTCAAAGCTTTATTGTTAGCTAATAAGATAAAAGGTGGCTGCTGGAGGGTTGCATTAGATCCTATGAACTAGATGCAGTGCTCTCAGATCCAAGGCTCCTCACTGATGAAGGCCACAAGTCAGAAACTAGTCTGGGATATTGGATGAGTAGGCACTAAATAGGGATTTTAACTATTCTGTATCTATTGATTACTCTGTCTTGCACTAAAGTGGTGCTACGATATGGAGAGTTTAGTCTCTGCATAAACAGCTCATGTACGCATAATAGAAAGATGATCATGTGATGTTTAGTGGTTTAAAAACAGAAAGACCAAATCAAAAGTGACAAATTTAAATATAAAATTAAAACCTGTATTCAGAATTTCCGTAATACTTGTTTTAATGGTTTAAATAATTTATTAAAGTTTATAAGAAATATGAAACATTATTAAACCACCTAAAAATGATATCAATTTAAATATTTTGGCACAGCTTTTATCTTGATTTACAATGAAAACTGATTTGCTTCCATCTATCTAATCTTACATGAATTTAGCCATACCACAAATACCTTACTCTATGCACAGCCAAATACTATGCTTTTTCCCAAAGCATTAAAAACACAATATGTAATAATAATATAGAATAAAGCAATAAATTGCTAAATTAGTCCCTTTTACCAATTAACAGACTGCTACAAATTGAATATTTAATCAAATACATAAAAAAAATATTAGTTATCTTCCACATACTAAAGTATTTCCCATTTTCATGTATTTGTGCATCTGACTCTACTCTTTTTAATAGTTTTTATAACTACTTCCATCTATAAGATCACCCATTAACTCCTATATCATTCCTTATAGCATATAAGGCCTTTTCCAACACATCTTTCAAAACTCTTCTGTCTCTAAATACATGTTTGATCCAATTTCCTTTTCTCTTTTTATTTCTCTTAAAAAAAATCATATTTTCTTATTTACTTTTTACAGTACTTCCATATTGCTAAATTTTATCTTTTCAACTTATCTTTTATATTCTCCAAATCCTTTTAAATAATAAAGCATATTATCATATATATATATACAAAAACAGACTTATTTTTTATATTCCCAGAAATTATGTTATTTTTCAACAGTTTTAATTACATGACTTCATTAAAGTATTTGATAATTATTTTTGAAACTTTAAAATGTTAAGACTACTCACCAGGGCAGCAAGATCAAAGTCATCCCACGTAATCACGCCATCGGCATCAATGTCTAAACAACACAGGAATAGAAATAGAAAACAATAAATATATTTGATAGTGATTCAAAAAAAATAAATGCATTAATAAATAAAAAATTGTTAAAACAAGTTAAATCTTTTAACAAATTCACTAAAGGATGGTGGTAATGATGGTGGATGCATTAAGATAAGAATTGCAGTAGCTAAACAGATTTTTAATTCTCCTTCCAATATCCTGAAGTGCCATCACTGTGTCCACTCAGTTACCTATTCACCGGAAAAATTGTAAGCACTAATATGTCTACGCCATGAATTACAATATGGAATAGTACCTTTTATTTCTTACCTTAATCCATAAGAAATAATGTACTAATATTAAACTTTTTTTAAAATTACTATAATGGGAACTACTCTACCTATCAGTACCAAGTTCAAATTCTTTATCCTTTAATACATTAAGTAGACCAAAATAAACATTCACACCAGTGCAATAACCATCTTCATTAGTCGCCAATGCTAACTTATTGTTGTTGTTTTTTTCAATCTCCACAGGGCTGGCTAAACTTGATAAGCATTTTATAAAGCCTGAAAAGTCCCACTTTGATAGAAAGATGCTTTACAAGACCCCCATCGAAATATTCACCTACCCTTCCCTTACAGATTATCCTATGTGCTGGCTCATACTTGTAACTTTCAAGGGTGGTGGCATATACTATCATAGATATATGTACAATTAAGCTTTTCAGTTCTGATTAACAACGGAGTAAGATGAGCAAAGACATTGAACACCAGTTATAAACTCAATGCAAAAAAAACTTATTTTATTAATATTGAAGATCAATCAATCAATAACAAAAACAAAACAATCAAATAACAGATCAATAATAAATAATAATAATGATGATGATGATGATGATGATAATAATAATAATAATAATATACCATATATAATACAGCAAGTCATACTGATGATATGAGAGAACACCCCTTCCCTCTTCCCGTAAATTACCATAGACAAAAAATATGGGTTATACGCATTCACACATACTCATTAAAAAATATATAGATTTCTTGGTAATATTAAATAATCAATGGATACTTAAATCAAGATGGATTATATTTTAAATTAATAACATACAAAAAAAAAAAAAAAACACTTATTTTCTTTTGACACATGACATTGTCATTATTTAATTTCTTGTTTAGAAAAAAACAATAGAAAATAATATACATGTATACATACTTTCCTATGCATATAAATTAATTCAAATCTTCCTCTTAAGAAAAAAAAAATCAAATTTATGTATTTCCAAAAGTAAAAGTCAAGATAAAAAATGTCTGACCATTCTTTCTCACTTCTGCAAAAAGGGAAGTCCATGCTTTTCCTTTTTGATAAACAGAGCAAAACTCTTCATACAGTATTGCCACCTGTGCTAAACAGAGTAATCAATGGATGCCAGAAGGCTTGTGCATAAAATCCCTATCCAATGCCTATTCATCCAATATCCCCAGACTAGTTTCTGGCTTGTGGCCTTCATCATTGAGGAGCTTTGGATCTGAGAGCACTGCATCTAGATCTTAGGATCTAATGCAACCCTCTAGCAACCACCTTTTATCTCTACTTAACTACAAAACTATGAGCATGAAATTGAAAACACAAAAAATATTTTCAATCTAAGCTCAATAGCTTATATAGTCATATGGGTCTGAACTCAGTTCAGCACCCATATATTTTGGTGTCTTTGGCTCTTTTACAACCATAGCCACCACTATCCTATAAATGTGATCATGTGATGCTTTTCCTTTTTGTTCTCTTGACGAGTTGAAAAGTACCATTTTCAATTAGCATCTATCCTAAGCAGTGAGGACCCTTCACTTCAATCTTTCTTCTCCCAAAATAACACAAATTTGTTATGGTTTAATATAACTTACAGTATTATTGTGCCCATGTGCAGTGCAATAGACAGGCGATAGAGGAGATGCCTGATTTCAGCTACTTTTTCAACATCCTACTTCTTTTCTTTTTATTAGGCAGGTTTTATTAAAATGGGGTATAGATATATCACTTGATGAGCACCAAAGAGATAAATCTAGCTTACTTATTAAAGTTTACTTCATTTACTCTGCTGACAACATTTATTTTATTTTATTTTCTTTTCTTTTTTACCAGATCAAAAAAGAAGATCTACTCAACAAATTGCCAGTTTACATTTTACATTTAAAAGTCTCTAAAGTCTTTCAGGAACAATTCTCCTTTCGCAAATGTAGTTTTTCTTTTTTTCAACAAACTTTTAGCACTCCTACAATCTTCCTCTCAAAACAACGAAAAAAAAAATTATACCTCATGCCTATTTATAGCAAACACACACAAAAACTAACACCATAGGATATCTTCTTTTTTTATCTAAATTAATTTTCCCCAACTAATCAGCTTATGGATGATTCTTTTCATTAATCACAAAAAAGGAATTCCAAGAATTTTCACCAAACAAATTATTTAATAACTGAAACACACAAGCTTATTATATACCTGTGTTTATTTATGTAATATGTAGGATATATGAGCACAGACTTTCACACGACCCACCACTCTCCACACTATCTCATAACACTGATACACTTGAACACATATATGTTGAAAAGATAAATAATCATCAATATACGTATTTCATGCTAAACCAGTAATCATCAGTTGGTCCAGATTACCATCTCTACACATATATGCTATAAGTGCTCAAATTTATATTAAGATAGCCAAACCTCATACTTTAATGGGCAGGCTTTAATTGGATGGATAGTTGAAGAGTTGGAGTGTGGAGTAGATTGAAGCCTGTCCATTAAAGTATGAAGATTGTCTATCTTAATATATACCTGAGCACTTATAGTATATATGTGTAGAGATGATAATCTGGACCAACTGATGATTGCTGGTTTAGCATGAAAAACGTATATTGGTGATTATTTATCTTTTCAACATATATGTATTTAAGTGTATCAGTGTTATGAGATAGTGTGGAGAGTGGTGGGTCGTGTGAAAGTCTGTGCTCATATACCCTATATATTACAAATTATTTAAGTAAAATCGTACAAAAATACCTATATACATTTAAAAATTATTTGCCCATAAGCTAAGATTAAATAACATTGTTTAATCTTTTGCATAATCATAGCAAAGAAAATTAATGAAACCCTCAGTATTAATTTTTCTTATCTATAAATCTAATTAAGAAACATACATTTTAGTTTTTTTTCCTTCTTTCTTTGAGATAACAACAAAAAAAGAAATTAAAAAATGTCAAAACATTACACACACACAAATTAAATTTTAAAATTTATACATATCTCACCAACATATTCCTTGGGTTTTTAAACTACACCTGCCCTTTGGCATTTTACCTATTTAATTAACCTCTGAATGTACCATTACAGCACCAGATGATACAAGCTTGCAATGGAGTTTGTTCATCATCATCACAATCACCCTCATTGTTAAAAGATTTCCTTGACAACAGTTAGAAATTGTTGACTGTTATTGATATTGGGATTGACTAAGTGTTGACTGGTTTTTAATGATTATGTATATAGAATGTGTCCCAAAAAAAGGCAATTAGTTCTCTCTTCATCTTCCTGAAGTTCCATCAGTCTGTCAACACAGTTACCTATTCACCATAAAAGTTTTGAGCACTAGTTACATCTAGATTACGAGTTGCAATATGAAATGATACCATTCATTTCTTACCGTAATCCATGAGGGAATAATGCACTAATATTAAATTTGTTTTACATTAGGAAAAACAGTCAATGAAGCCTTGTATTGGAAAAATGGCTTGGAGTGATTTTCAAAATTTCATGATGGCATGAAGACCATTGAAGATGGTCTAGTCAAATTTAATGTCACAATTCTTGATCCAGTCATGCTAGTATCTTAAAACATTTTGTGGTGAATATCTAAACCATGTCACAATATAATACACATATCCATTGCTAGATAGCACTGCCAGAAGTTGGAAGAGACCGAATCTTCTTCTCACTTGGATAAACTGTGTGTATTATTTTACATAAAAACTAACTTCAATACACAATCCATAATCATAATACACAAATCAGACTCTAATAAAATCATTTTAACAAACATGAAAATAATAGCCACTTACTTAAATCAATCATGATTTACAATTTATTCAATGTACTTTAAATACTTTTTAGCAAAAAACCTTTTATTGTACATATATGCATACACAATCTTACGTTTCGACTGCTCTGCAGTCTTCTTCAGAGCTATGATATAATGAATAAAGTAAAATAAAATACATAACTACATAAATAATACCATTTTGTTCATTATATCATAACTCTGAAGAAGACTGCAGGGTAGTCGAAACATGTGTATGCATATATGTACAATAAAACATATTTGCTGAAAAGTGTTTAAAGTAAAGTGCATAAAATGCATTTATATAAGATATTATAAACATTAATTCTTATTAAGTAAACGGTCAACACATAAATACATATAAGGCTTAAACTTTAAACTATGCACCTTTTGAGTGCTTAATTTTATCACGAGAGTGACCTGTACAGAAGTAGTGAATTTGGTAATATTTCAATCATAATTTAGTAATTAGATAAAATTATACAATTTTTTTGTCTAATTAATAAATTAGAATTATTCAAAAAATTCAACATTGTTTGCAAATTTGTTAAAATGATTTTTTTATATATAATGCAAACAAATTTTCTTTAAAAACTTCTTTATTTTCCTTACAGTTTCAACTGTCCAGCAGTCTTCATCAGAGCTTATCAAACTTCCTCTGTTTTGATAAGCTCTGATGAAGACTGCTGGACAGTCAAAACTGTAAGGAAAATAAAAAGTTTTTAAGAAAATTTGTTTGCATTAAAATATATATGAAAGAAGTATTATAAGAAATATATATATGAATATATGAAGATATGCAAAAAAAAGTAAAAGAGAAGAATAAAATGATTTTTTGAGGTCTAATCTGTGAATTATTATTATAGCTTGTTCATCAGAATTAGTTTAGCACTGGATAGATATTAATTATGTAGAAGGAAATTAACCTCAGACCTGCACTACCTATATAATTATACTCTTAATGCTACATACTTGTAATAAACATTGTCCATTTATGAACTTAATAAAATTATTAAAATGTACATATATATTGTATGGATACTAAAAAAACCAAGTTTTCAACTTATGATTTTAAAAGTAATTTCAAATTTGTTCGCTTTAAAAACAGTTCTTTTCCGCAAAAAGATTACGTGAATCTAGCTATTATTAATTATAGGACGTCAGTTCCTGATTAATGTCAATCAAATAAGCATAGATGTCATGTTACCTAGATACTTTTGGAACAATGAACTTAACATACATATATCTTCGTTAAAACAGTTGGCAAAGACTGGATCATAATACTTTTTTATCGCCTAATTGCTTCCACCTACTTTTTAGACAAAAAATTTGATGTAAATATATAAGGGATATTGATCAATTCTCTAAAATAAACACAATTAATAATAACTAACAAAAAAAATTGAAATAAAAAATAGACTGTAATATGTTATAGTGTTAGTGCATGCAGTTATGTTCATATCTATGAATATTGTTATTGTAAATAAAGTATTTACTGCTAAATTGTTACCGCAAAGCATTTGCACAATTTATCGTATTCACTCTAGAAAAATTACAAAATTAGCATGCATTGAACTTTGAATAAATTTGTGTTAATTATTTATATATTCATAAATTTCATAAGAAGAACAAAGTTCTGTAAAATGGATTAAGTCATACATGTATTACACCAGGGTCCCCAACCTTTTTGCACTTAAGAGCACATTCTATATTACCGGCCAGGTGGCGGGCACCATTTATTTTTTTCAACCAGATGGTGGGCATCATTTATTTTTTCAATATAAATTTGTAGTTGGATATTGTTAATAATACACATAATGTACAAAAAAATATTTATTTCAAAAATAAAATTTCAACATATAATTAACATTTATATCTTTACGCAGTAAAAGTATAGTATGCCCTACAATTTGATTACAATATAATACAATAATTTATAAGAAATTTTAAAAATTAAATTTATTTGTATCAGATAAATAATTTTTTATCGTGTTCGGATAGCGGCAGGCAGACGTAAAATGGTCCGCGGGCGCCATAGTGCCTGCGGGCATAGGGTTGGGGACCCCTGTATTACACACATTATGGAAGATGTTCTACATATAGAGACTGTTTTCCTGGAAGATAAATGTTTAGTTCCTGCATCTATAGATATTTTATAATTTTATTGTAAGTACAATAAACTTGTATTAAATTTTACTTATTGTTTGTTATGGATGTGATCTGGCTGGTACGTTAGTATATTCCTCGGATACACAATATAGACTACAATCATAATGACTATATTTAAATGAAATTTAGACTATTATTTTTTGAATCTTTGCTAATTGCATTTACTATTTTTTGGATATGTATAAGTAGTCTATCATTAATCCAAAATCACTGGTTCCAGAGTTAGTTTTAGGATTTATGATCTCACCTCCTCCCCTCATCATAAAACCAAAGTGTAGAAACTTTTGAATGAGAATAATGTTTATTATCTATAATTAAAATAAATAACTGAATGGTTCTCTTGCCCAAGAGTTTGTAAAAAGTTTGCTGAAAGTGCAAGCAGTGGAAATGTTATATTTACATGGATTATTAGCAGCTCCGCAGCATCTGTAAACTACAAAGTGATTGGACAATTTTTCATGTAGAATATCAGCTGCTATAAAAAATATATTATGACTGGAGAGATGTCAGGTTTAATCATAAGCATGAGGATTGCAAGGAAATCAAGTCATACATCTTACTACAAATGTTATATAATGAGCGTGCTAATAGCTCTTAACAATTTTCCAAATTCCCTATCCTCAGATGCTTAGACAGCAACTAGAAATTGGTCTGGGGATAAAGATATTTGGAAAAGCTTGTTAAGCACACTCATTATATAATATAATAATAAGCATAATGATTATACTTGACATTTCTTCAAATTTATTTACATCTAATTCGCAGTGTGTTTGCTAACCTATTTATTACAAAACAATCAATTTGGATTTAGGACCAAATAATAAAAGTTTTTTGAATTAGTGGGATTTGAATTAATGGTAATCTATCTGTATTATAAGGTTTCACATCTCTGAGAAACCCAACTTTGCTTGGAGTAATATTACTCATGGTATTAAATTCTTCCTTTGCTATTGTACTATCTCATTTAACTTGACTTTATAGCACTGAGATGCTACGATAAGAAACAGTTACTATTTACGTATTTTTAAAAGAGCTTAGCATTTTCGATACCCTCTTAGTATCATATTCATAGGGCTAGAAAGTCAATTTATATTATTTAAGAAAAGTTATGATTCAGAGAATTATCGCATTTCCTTTTTATGGATGAATAAATTTTAAAAAAGCATGAAACTATAAATGTAAATAAGTCAGAACGTTGAAATTAAACTTACCCCAAACTTTGTGAAAATAATATAAATGGCGGTGTCTAAAAGATGATCCCATAATCCTCTATAACTGCAAACAAAAATCTGAAATGGAAAATATAAAGAAAATATATGTAAACAAGATAACATGTAAATCCATGCAGTGATAGTAATATGCTAAAATATAAACGATTCATGAAAAAAAAATGTACTTGCGTATTAATTCTGCAACGTATTAGACCTGCTACGTATTAGACCTGCTATGCCTTTTCACATTTGTATTGATCTGCTGATAATTTTGTACTCTTGTGATCTGATCAAATAATATGTATATTTGGATTTTGTACAAACTTAAAATTATAAATTCATCAAAACGGACCACGTTGACATGATATTTCCACAAGATTTACAAAGTTATCGGCGGTCTGATTATGCAGACTAATTTAAAACATGTTAACATCCTTTATACTGGTCCCAGAGTATGTTAACATGATTTAGTTACAGAAGAAGTTGATTATATATCTATCATACAGTTATTTGCATATTCCTAACTTTAATACCTCTGCTAACTTGATTGTAATGCTCTTCGCATACCAATGAGGATTTTAGGAAAATAAGCATATGTCTTCACTGATTTCTTTTCTCTTTGAGTTGGTTTCTTTGGACTTTTGTTTTGCATATCTGTCATTGACTGTAAGCAAAGATATTATTAAGCTTCTAAATTTATAATCATTGGTTAGGCAGCTTCACATAAGTCCTTGTGATCAGTTTGCGTTTGATATTTGATTCTACGTACTTGCAAGATATTGCTAAGCAAAACATTACTGATCTTAATATTTATTATTTAGAAAATGCTATTACAGATTTATTACTTCAAATCATCAGTTAGAAAATCAAATAAAAGAATATACAATTTACGGTTATTTACATAAATTTATCTTTAATATCTGGTTAGCGTAAAACATATGAAATAATAATGTCTATTGTTGGAATTGTAGATTATGAAAAGGCCTTTGATTCTGTAAACATTTCTTCAGTGATTAAAGCATTGGATTATCAAGGTATAGACCCAGGATAGTGTAATAATCTGAAGAATATTTATAAAAATTTAATAACCATATTTAGACTTAACATTGAAAAAGGTGTATGACAAGGTGATTCCATATCTCCAAAACTTTCTAACAGTTTTGCAAGAAATATTTTGTGGATTAAAATGGGTAGCTAGGAGAGTAGAAGTAAATGGTGATTATTTAAGTCATCTAGATTTTTTAAACAATGTAGTTATATTTGCAAATAATTCTTTAAAGCTTCAGAAAATGTTGCAACGGTTATCAGATGAGAGTAAAAAAGACTAAAGGCAAATGCTAAAAAGACTAAAGTAATGTTCAATGGATTTTTTTAATAAAAAAAAAAGATTATGATGAGTTAGAAGAAACTAACAACTATAAATACGTTGGTCAGATTATTATTACAAATAGAAATATAATGCAGGAAATTATTTCTAGAATTAAACTTGTTTGGAGTGCTTTTTGTAGAAATAACTTAATATTAAAAGAAAATTTGTCTATGTGTTTGAAATGGAAGATTTTTAATAAATGTGTTTTACCAGTTCTTACTTATGGATCTGAAACTTGGACACTTAATATAAGAGTAATACAGAGATTTCAGACCACTCAAATAAGTATGGAGAGATGCATGTTAGGAGTAACAAGAAGAGATCAAAAACGTAATACATGGGTAGGAGAACAAATAGGTGTTACTGACATCATTGAAAAAATTAAGAGAGTTTGGAATTGGACTGAAAATATTGCTAGAAACTGGATTCCAAGAGGTTGTAAAAGACCTAAAATTTAACCACATGTGAGATGGATGACTAAAATAAGAAAGTGTGCTCGGTGATGTGGAGAAGAGAGACTAGAAATTGGAGAAAATGAATTGAATGTGGAGGGACCTTCATCCTGCCATGGATTTATAATGGTTGAAAATTATAAAGATGATGATTTTTGGTACATAAAAAGCTGTGGAATAAAATGAGCACATATCTTTGCTGGTTTATTCTCTCTTTGAATTGATTCCATGATAGTAATGAGTATAGTCATTTTGATAGGCAGATATACTATATATATAAATGACCTATTATTGGAATTTTCTATGTATGATTTATTGTTTTATAATCCTACCTTCAGCTTTGTATTTAAAAATTTTTTGTTCTCAATTTCTAGTGAATGAACTTTGAATCTTGTTATAAACATTAATACTTTACAGTATCTCTACAATATTTTTTTTTCTGTTATTACATTCAATAATAAATTGGTGTCATGTACAATTCAGCTGAAATCATTGTATGATAGCACTATGAATGAAACATGGATGAATCCAGACAATAGGTCATTTATATCTGACGCCTGCAAAAAATCTTGATTTTAACATATATATTACCTTTTTCATAATTGATTAACATTAATCTATGCTAATCTGATGATTGATATGTGCGTAAATATACAATAGTCTTTGCAATAATTAGAAGCTTGCATGGCAAATATCTCTCTAACATTCACTTAGAGAGACACAGTGACAAAAACAGCAGTTCTCAATAAGTTAGTCAATTGCTGGGGAGTTATGATTTGACACGTTTTCCATGTTTGTTTGCATTCAAGCTAAGAATAGCAATTTATCATCCCATGCTGGATGGTCAGCTGAGCTAGCTAAGGGATAGCTACCTGGAAAAAATCTTAAGCTTCTTTAATTTTATTGAACCCTTTTTTCCACAAATGGCAGGTAGGTACATTATTTCTATACCATATGACCAACAAGACAAATATATATAATTATAAATCTTAAAAATAAAGGCAACCCATTGTATTCCTCTTTTAAAAAATAAAAATCTTTTAAGAAATAATACACATCAACAAATGGTAAAGAATAGAATGAATTAATCCATTCTTCCAGCTTTTGATCATTATAAGCTTCCATTTTCTGACATTGCTAGAAATCAAGAGTGGAAATTATATATTATCCCGAAACTATGATATTAATCATTTTGAAATTACAATTGTGCAAATAGAGATAGGGACAGAATCTTATTTTTATCAATCTCTATAAAAAGGGATAATATGCGTTTATTACTTGGGAGGACATTAAAAGTCTGAGCACCAGACTTGTATGTTCCAAAATTGATCTTTGGGACATCCTGATCCTAAGATGGACACTCTACGAACTGCATCAAATCCTGCAGGGTATAAATCTCTATAACAGTTACTAAATATTAGTTTGCAAATGTTAATAATAATATCAAATATGCATAGCTTTTATGTAAATTAAATCCAAATGAAAATAAAGTAATCCATAAACTATGGATGAATAACAGCCGTACATCAGCAAATGATTACAAAAATAGATTGAATACAACTATTCTTTCACTTTCAACTTTTATAAGCTTTTATTTGATGAGATATCTGGAAAGAAAATTAAATCCCGCATTAATCACTTTGAAATTATAATTGTGCTATTTTGAAAGGATTAATGCCTTATTTAAATCAGGTTAATCTTTAAATTTCACTTTTAAAATCTGGCTATATCTGCAAATAAAAATTATAAATATCAAGAACTGACATATTTACCTATACCTTGTGATGAGTTGTTTCACATCTATTTGAATTTGTATACGGTACAATATGCATATTTGTAATATTTAAATTTAAATTAGTAATAAAATAATATATAGTTAATTCTACTCGGAATATAAATATGGGGAAAAGAAGCTTATACCATATACTATGTACATATATAATATTAAAACAGTGCAATAGAGAATAAAAAATAAAATTTAATTAAGTAAATCAAGTATAAATCACTAAATATCAGATGAACAGCATTCTTTATGCTTACACAAGCTGTTTACACAGAAGCAAAACTCTCCATACAGTAGCACCACTCAGTGCAAGCCAGAGTAATCAATAGTCCTGCATCCATTGATTACTCTAGCTTGCATTGAATGGTGCTATTATATGGAGAGTTTTGCCTCTGTGTAAAGTAAGTATACTTTCAACACGTTAACGTTGTAATCATGGTTGCCAAACAAAGATAAACACAGTATTTTACTGTCAAAATTAATTTGAAAGCTATTGGCTCTTTGATTCATCACATGTTCATTTTATACAATAAAAGAGTCGATAGTGTTGTTGTTTTTTTGTTTGGTAACTTTGATTTTGACACTAACATATTGAAAGCATACTTGGTTTATTTAATGAAATTTTAATTTTTATTCTCTGATGCAGTGTTGTAATATCATTTGTAATAATGGCAGAGGTTACAATATATATATCAAATAAATAATAGTTAATACTAAGAAATATTGAGAATCTACACAAATGATCAAAGTTTAGATTATAATTAAATATAATTAAGAAATTATATGACACAAGAGTAAAGGGTGACCTTAGAATTAATTAGTAATAATATTACTTCAAATATATAAGAATAATTAAAAAAATAGCTGAAAAAAGGAAATAGGCGGACATCCTGGAGGCTACATTTTAATTAAATATAGAAATAAATAGTCCAGAAAACTAAAGTGCTCTTAAAGTGAATCAATTACTGAAGACTTACAAAAAAAAAGTATCAGATGACCCGTGAATAGTCAGTCTGCTGCTAAAAAAAATCCCATCTATCTCTGTACATTAAAACAATAGATCTAAAACAAAAACAATCCATTATTATGAGCATCCTTCCAAGTCACAGATAGAAATGTATAAATAATAAACAAATTTAAGAACGTGTGTAAGTATAAAATTAGATACTGTATAGATAAATAATTGGTAAATTGCTATACAAATCTTTGTTGGCAGATTCATTAATTAGATGATCTATATATTCTAACATTGAAGTTAAGTAGATAGATCAAGGTGACTTAATAAATTACTACCTAATACTCAATTCTGAAGATAGTCAATGAAGTTTGACTGAAACATTAAATGTTATTGAGGACAAACTTTTCCATTTCAAAGAAAAATAGAATACGGATAATAGAAAAAAGGAATAGGAATTTTTACAAAGAGTTTTTTTTACAATTTGTATATAAATACATATTATAAATTTGATAATTAAGTGTCAACTTTTCTATGCTCACAACTTTGACAATATCCACCTTAGACAAATACAGTAATGATAATTACTATTCATTTATGAGACTAGAGATTATCGTCTCATTTTTAGGCCAAATGATGAATACATGTGAAAGAGAATGTGACTTGGGCTACATGAAAATTGCTGTGCAGCATAAAACGCATTCTGGGGCCTATTACATTCTTCAAATGTTTTTATTCATATGTTTCAAGAATAGACATTGTAAATATCTAAAATCAGATATGTATGAATGAATTAACTAGAAATAAATATATTAGTCGCAAACTAGTACTGTAACATATTTTTAAATAAGAAAGCGTCCATATTTTATTTCTATTGTTAAAAATAATAACGTTTATTAAAACTCAGGATATAAACATTACAAAATAAATTTTAACATTCGAAAATTTTCAGACCCAATTACTAAAAGCTGTTCATGCGTATACTTTTTTTCTTTTAAATTAAAACCTCATTAAAGGGAGTTTTCTGGTATTTCTTTAATTATGAAGCAACTTTCCGACTCTAAAAACAATTTCTTAGTCGAATTTCAGTTAATAAAATTATACATTTCCTATTATCTTGGAAAATACTGTTTGTAAATTTAATAAATCAAGATATCTAACGCTAAGTGCGTGGAGGTGGGGGTAGAAGGCACTTCAAAACTATTTACAGTTGAGTGATTTTTGACTCCTCCTTTCTAAACTTAAATTTTTCAGAAAGTAGGCCACTGAGAAATAACTGGTACAGAATGAAAAGAAAACTGTAAATATCACATTTAGGGATATATTTTTTAAAAAGCCAACATATACTAAATTAACTACGTTTAATAACGTATTAACTCTTTTTTGAACATACAGACACTTACCGGTTGCTGGTTGGTGAAGAATGACTTCGATTATTTCAGGAAGTTAGTAATAATTATTTTTGAAACGGTGACTGTAAACTATCGGCAGTTACACCCAGTATTCAGCGACTCGCAATTACTCGACTGTGACGTGTAGGTCAGCGCTGCCTCCTTACTTGGTCATAACTTCCATTTACTTATTTACTGGTAAAGTTTTCATAAATAATATAAATGCTTCTGTGAGTTGAGTGTATTGCGTTGCTTTACAGCTAAGGTTAAAACGGAGTAATCCGCAGTCGGCGATGGTATTCCGTTTATTCTTAAAATAATATTTACATCCTGTTTTACTCACGGTTTTTAAATACTGTATTAATAACAAGTTAACAATTTAGTCATTATTCCCTTCTATTCCTTACCTTAACTTATTATAATGCATGTGTATTATATATTCACATGCGTGCGTGTCAATAATCTGTATCTATAGATACAGAGTTAGCGCCCACTCCCAAACAAATATAATCATTCCAAGAAAAAAAATTAGACAATAGTAGTATACTAGAGATGAGTTTTGTAATACCTATAGAAATGAGACTGTGAACCGTATGTAAAACACAGTAATCCATTGTGTTTTTCTGAAGGTTTGTGATGATGGTATTTTAGTATTATTTACATATGGGACTATTTCCATCATCTAAAATTAAGTATTGAATGTCTTTAGAAAAATTTAACTTTATTTAAATTTTCCAATTACGTTCATCTATTAGTAATAGCACTCAGGTTAGTATATGCACAACGTTTCAAATGGTATTATTCTCGCTTCTTTAGGTGCTGCTAGCCTAACCAGTGAGAGTACTAACATGGGAATCAAACCTGGACCTTTAGATTCTCATGCTAGTACTGTCATTAGTCAGGCTAGCAACACCTGAAGACAAGAGGAGAATATTATCTCTCGAAATGTTCTTCATATACTAACCTGTGTGCTATTACAAACAGCACATCACAAGCTAGAAACAAGTCTGGGGATATTTGGATGAGTATGCACTAGATATGGATTTTATGCACAAATCTTCTGGCATCCATTGATTACACTAGCTTGCCCTGAAAGAGTTTTGCCTGTTTTTCTATTACAAACAGGTGAATGTAATTGGAAATTTTAAATAAAGTTAAATTTTTCTAAAGACAGTAAATACTTGATGGAAATAATCTAATATATAAATAATACAGTAGTCCATTATCACATATATTTGACATTTTGATAGAAAAAGAAAACGTGAAGAGACCTGGGGGATTGCAAGGGACCCACATTCAATTAACAGAAAAGGTTTGCATCTCACTATCAAAGAGCTGGAATATATAATTTGCATACTAGGACAAATTTACATATTTTTCCAATCCCATATATTCAGACTCTCACTGTGAGGTTTTACTCTGATCTATGATTCTGGTGAGAATCTGCTGAAAGCTAGTTTAATGCTATTAAATATAAATTTTTATGTGTCATAGCATAGGCCAGGAAGCGAACCCACTAACCCGGGACAACTGCTTGTAAGGCGGCTGTGCTGACCTCTCGACCACCATCGCTTGATTTGATTTTTCTTATATCTTTCCAAATTAACTTGCTTAACTCAAATTTCCAAGCATTAACATTAATTACTTAACTAAAGTCTTTACTTTAAATACATTTTGTAGATGTCTTTTTGGATTGACAAGGACAATTCAATCATCATCATATAATGAATTGAGAAGCCTTGAAGTTGAAGTTCAGCAAAACATCAATTACTGATAATGATTAATCATTTGACTTTTTTTAAAAATATATATTAATTTTTGCAATTTTAAAAACAATAAGCCCTCAGCTTACATAATGGTATTCATTCGAAAATTATTGTGATGAGATGTGATGTGATGTATTTGGCTTCCCCTTAAACGAAGTCAAGAATATCTCAGCAACTATGCCCAGATAAACCCTGTTAGCCACTTTATTTTCCATTTCCCACTCTAAGTCTTCCCATATTCTGCCCCATCCCATTTCCACAACATAATCTTTGTCAACTCTATGGCCTTTAAATCTAAATCCCCCTTATCTTTTCGCAAACCCAGCATAAAAACTACTAACTCACTTTCTGTATTGTCACTTTGTTCATACCTATTCTCCCATAACTTCATTATCTGTACCCTTTCTACTTTCAAGCATTTACATTCAATCAACAGATGCCTAATATTTTCTATACCTTCCTTACACAATTTGCACGCTAAATCACCCATAGTTTTTCATTTACATGTATATTCTCTTGTTGCTAAAGATCCCATTCGAGCCTTAAACAATAAACTACTTTCCTTACTATTATCATAAATTAACTCGCTTCCAATATTCCGTTTACTTCTATATATATTTAAACTCTTCTTACCCTCCATACTACTTCTCCATCTCTCCAACTCCTATTTTTTATTAATGCTTCTATTCTTTTATCCCATTCCTTACCACTATAACACTCAACAATCCTCCTAACACAATCATCCCACCTTTTATACAAGTATACTGATATAAATTTTTTATCCAAATCTTTTGCATACTGCATTACCTTTCTATCCATCTTGTTACCTGCCCTTTACTCATAACCCAATTAAACACTATTTTGGCTATTCTTTTACTATCCATAAACTGCAACCTACCAAACATTTTCATTTTACTTTTTGCATCTCTCATATAGAAACTTGACCATCCCATTTCTCCTTGATTTGCCTCCTTTGCTGTCCACATCTCTGCATCTAATGCATGTCTTCCTATTTCTTTTCTCACCACAAGTATGCCATCTAGTGTAAACTTTAGTAACTAATAGATGCTGGATGGTAATGCTTAATTGATTTATCATAGTTTTGATTTGCATCAGAAAGATTTGTGCCATTCCAAATGGCAACGTCTCTCAAAATTGTACCTGCCTATGAGAAAAATCATTTTTTGTACTGTCTAAAAACAATCTAAGTTACTGATTTTTTTAATTTAAAAGCATTGCCTCTAGTGTGTCTATTTTTAAATAATAAATAATTCAAAAGATTGAGAATATTCATCTGTAAAATTTTAAAAATGGAGTGGGGTGTTTGAAGATACTAAATGTATTGATGGAAATAGCCTTCTGATGGTACCAGCAGATCAATTAAATAAACAAGCCAATATGATTTTGTATACAAATGTCATCATCATCATCATCATTATCAACCATTATCAATCCACTGCAGGATGAAGGTCTTTCCAAGTTTAATCCATCTTTTTCAATCTTTAGCTTCTCTTCTCCACATCACCCTTGCACATTTTCTTATTTCATCCATCCATCTTACATCTGGTCTCCTTCTGGGTCTTTTACAATCTCTTGGAATCCAGTTTAAAATTTCAATTGTCTATATATTATCATCTCTTCTAGCAATATGTCCAGCCCAACTCCACTTCAATCTTTTAATTTTTTTAATGAGGTCAGTAACACCTGTTTGTTCTCTTACTCATACATTGTGTTTTCGATCTCTTCTTGTTATCCCAACATACATCTCTCCATACTTCTTTGAGTGGTCTGAAGTCTCTGTATTGCTCTTCTATTAAGTGTCCAAGACTTAGATCCATAAGTAAAACTGGTAAAACACATCTGTTAAAAACGTTCCTTTTCAAACACATAGGCATATTTCCTTTTAGTATCAAGTTATTTCTACCAAAAGCACTCCAATCAAGTTTAATTCTATGATTAATTTCCTCCATTATGTTTCCATCTGTATTAATAATCTGACCAAGGTATTTGTAACTGTTAACTTCTAATTCATCATAATCAATCTTTATTTTCATATTTTGAGCAAATCAATTAAACATTACTTTAGTCTTTTTAACATTTATCTTTAGTCCTACTTTTCTACTTTCATCTGATAACTCCTGCAACATTTCCTGCAGCTCTGAAGCATTGTTTGCAAAAACAACTATATCATCTGCAAAATCTAAATGACTTAAATAATCTCCATTTACTTTCACTCCTTTAGTTTCCCATTTTAATCCACAAAATACTTTTTGCAGCACTGCTGTAAAAAGTTTTGGAGATATGGAGTCACCTTGTCTTACACCTTTCTCAATGTTGACTTTCCCAGTATCATTATGTAATCTAATTGTTGCTGTTGCATTTTTATAAACATTCTTTAAAATATGACAATATCCTGGATCTATACCTTGATGATCCAATGCTTTAATCACTGAAGAAATGTTTATAGAATCAAATGCCTTTTCATAATCTACAAATCCAAAACATAATGACAACTCATATTCATTTGTCCATTCTATAACTTCTCTCAATACCTGAATATGATCTACTGTACTAAAACCACTTTTAAATCCAGCTTGTTCTCTTGGTTGGTGGAAATCCAATATTCTCTGTAGCCGAGTTGTAATTATCTTGGTGAAAATTTTATATAAAACTGATAAAAGACTGATAGGTCTGTAATTTCTAATATCTTCTTTATCACCTTTTTTAAATATTAATATTATTACTGCATTCTTTCAATCATCTGGTACATCTTTATCATTTAGACATTTGGTATATAACTTTGCTAAAAAAAATTCAGTTTCTTCACCTGCTTCTTTTAATATATCAATTACAATTCCATCATTACCTGGAGCCTTTCATTTCTTCATACATTTAATTGCATTTCTCACTTCTTCATTTAAAATTCTGGGCAATTTGGAAGATGTAATAGATATAGGAGGTGCTTGTTCTTTATTACTATATAATTCTTGATAAAAATCTTCTACCAATTTCATGATGTCATCTCTCTTTTTAGTAATAATTCCATCTTTTTTTCTTATTGCAAATATAAATTTCCTACCAATACCAAAATGTTGTTTTACATTCACAGTTATACTTTCTTATATCATTTTCAACTCTTTTCCGCATCATTTTACAAAATTCGAGATATTTAATCCTTTTTAATGCATCATTTTTATATATCTTCATATTCCTTCTTTTCTTAATAAATTCTCTAGTCTCAGTAGAAATTTTATTGGTCAATTGCTGTTTTTTTCTACAGCTATCTTTGTTGCTGTTTTTAAAAGTTTATCAGTTATTTTCATATTAATTTCATTCAAATCTGAATCATGTTCAAAATCAACTAATACTTGAAACCGATTTGTATGTTCTAATTTAAATTCATTAGAATGTTTCTGAAGATTAGGAATATCAACTGTAAATATTGTTTTTCTTAAAAAATTTTGTCTTTCTAGTTTTACATTAACACGTATCTTACACCTTACTAATCGATGATCACTTCCTGTGTTAAATTTATTAAGAACATTACAATCTTGAAATATGTATTTTCTGTTAGTCAAAATATAATCCAAATCTGCTGTACCTGATTTGGATGCTTCCATGTCCATTTCCTTTTAACATTTTTCTCAAAAAAAGAATTCATAATATGAAGTTTTTCTTTTTCTGCAAACTCCACAAGTCTATGTCCTCTCACATTTTTACCACTATAACCAAAATTACCTAAAGCACTTTCATTTGTTTACTAATTCTAGCATTAAATTCTTCCATAACAATTTTAAAATGTTGTTTCCTCTGATCAAATGCCTTTTATACATCCATCTAAAAATCTTCTTTTACTTTATCACTATGAGAACTTGTTGGGGCATAAACCTGAATTATCTGCATTTGGTATCTGCTATTAAGTTGTATAACTAATCTTGCCACTCTGTCCGATACACCGTCAATCTCCACAATGTTGTTCTTCCACTTTTTATTTATAATGAATCCTGCTCCACTTGTATTTCCAATATATGTGGCTTTATAATAGAGTATATGTCCACTTTTTAAATCAATTGTTTCTTCTCCTTTTCTTCTAACTTCACAAAGTCCAATAATATCCCATTTAATATAAGAGAGTTCTTCTAATTCTTGCAATCTTCCGTCACTTGAAAGGGATCTGTAGTTATAAGTACCTAAATAAAAAGTCATCATCAAATGGCAGCCTGGGTCCGCAATCAGGGAATTCTTAGCACCCTCCACCTTTGGCCACCAACTTCTGCCTTGGTTGGTGACTTTACGGCCTCCTGGGAATAAGGGCCATGCTTTATTTTTGTCTGTCATAATTGTATATATGTATTGGAAAAATATTTATCATTTACACAAACATTCATTCTGCCTTATCAGGCACAGAGAAGAAAGACCATGGTGTTTCTTGATCTTAAACTCAGAGGTAAAAAGCCAATAAACTCACCACATTGGCCAATGCGTGTTGGTGAGAAGTCCATCCATGTTTGTATACTATATGAATAAACACATAGTAATAACAGCTGCAACAACAAGACCGTATGGAGTGGACATGAGGAATTTGCCCTGCTCGGTTCCTTTAAGGCCTCCAAAAGGAAACAAAGGGTCTTCTTTCAGTTAATAGCAAACTCCTTTCTGCAGCCACAAATGTCATATGACAAGTTATATCATGAGTTTAAAAATGGCCTTTGTTTTGTCCTTTTAGAAATTTCCAAAAAATGTGAATTTATTTTTCCATGCGCAGTTTAGTATTCTTTATAAGAATAGACATATGTTCACCATAAGGGGTAATATTTCTATAATGTAATTTTCACTACATTATTACACTTCAGAAACAGTTATTAATAGTTATTAACATTTGATAAAGGTATGTGGAAGACATTGTGATCTGGATCAAGGTATGAGTGCTGGTTAGCACAAAATGTACATCTAGGTGATATCTTTTTCACATGTCTTTGATGACATGTTTATAATTATACCCTTCACAAGGTGTTAAAGTGGACGAAAACCAGTCCCTATCTTGCATTAGATCCTAAGATCTAGGTCAATACCCTCAGATCCAAGGCTCCTCACTGATGAAGGCCACAAGTCAAAAACTAGTCTGGGGATAATGGATGAGTAGGCACTACATGTGGATTTTATACACAAGTCTTCTGGAGTCCATTGATCATTCCGTCTTGCACTGTGTGGCAATATGTATAGAGTTTTGCCTGTTTTAATAACAGTTATGAGCAAGCATAAGAAATGATGATCATGTGATGTTTATTGATTTTCAATTCCTTCTTATTAATTCCAATGTACATCTATCTATACTTTATTCAGTGATTTTAAATTTCTGTGGTTCTCCTTTGTTAAGTATGTAGGTTTTATACATATGTGCAAGACCTGGCAAAACACAGCTATCAAAAATGTTCCTTTTCAGACTCATGAGCATATTTTCTTTTAAGATTGACTTATTTCTATCAAAAGTAGTCCAATCAATTCTACCATTAATTTCATCCATTATAACTCCAATCAAGATATTTGTAGTTGTTACCTTCTTCTAATTCATGAATATTAATATTTTTCTTTTTTCTTCTAAGAAAATCCATTAAATCATCTCCAGGCCACTTACTATAAATTTCAGTGAAGTAATAACAGGTACCAGATGGCAGTGCTAATTAAATATCTATCCTGTGGAGTTCTATCCAGTATTTCCAGACTAGTTTCAAGCTAATGTCTTTCATCAGGAAGGAGTTTTAGATCTTGAACCAGTGCACTGAGACGTTTACGATCTTTGCATGAACTTTTCAGCATGTATCTTTGATCTCTCTGTTATACTATCAAGCTATAACCAAAATTCTAAAACATATAAATGTTTTCAATCTCAGCCAACCTACTTGCATAGTCATATAGATCTGAAACCAGTTTAGTTTCTATATATTATGATGTCCTTAGCTTTTTTGGTAATTACAAGTACCTCTATCCTGTAGTTATGCAAACAAGTTGATCGAGATTGAAAACATCTATGTTAAAGTTTGGGCTAACAGCTTGATAATATAACAGAGAGATAAAACATACCTGGAAAGAAGGTGCATTAGATCCTAAAATTTCAGATGCACTGGGGGACAGAATCCAAAACTCCTCATTAGTGAAAGCCATAAGTTTGAGACTAATCTGGAGATATTGGATATGACCACGCTTGATAGGATTTAATAAGTGCTATCATTTGGCATCTATTATTATTTACTGAAGCTTACAGGAAGGGGTATAGAAATGGTGGAAAATTATGCTGCTATAATAGCAATATGCAAGCAAAAGTCGTGTGATGGAGTCAGGTGACATTCATTGAATGTTATTCTTTTTAGCATTTTTCTTTAATCCTACTTTCTTACTTTCATTCAAATAATATAGGCACTATTGTACCTGAATGCAAAGCTATTTTATATTTAAAACAAAATAAAATTAAACTATTCTGCGAGCGCTTTCAAGAGACATGCTCTCATCATCAAAGATCCAAGTGAATTAATGATATGCAAATTATGCAAAGTTTAAGATTAATTGCTCCATTTTATTGGTATTGTGAAACATGTGTCCTTGCGGTTGATGGCATTGCAATCCATCGCTATGTAGCAGGCCTCCTTCATTTTTCTTTTTAAATCATGCCTCTCTTTGCAGACCAGGCTGACATCTTGAGGTTCACACTGGTGTCCGGTTTACTTCACTTTTCTTTTTAAATCATGCCTCTCTTTGCAGACCAGGCTGACATCTTGAGGTTCACACTGGTGTCCAGATACCAGTGTGAACCTCAAGATGTCAGCCTGGTCTACAAAGAGAGGCATGATTTAAAAAGAAAAGTGAAGGAGGCCTGCTACATAGCGATGGATTGCAATGCCATACCAGACACCTGTGTGAACCTCAAGATGTCAGCCTGGTCTACAAAGAGAGGCATGATTTAAAAAGAAAAGTGAAGGAGGCCTGCTGCGTAGTGATGGATTGCAATGCCATCAACTGCAAGGACACATGCTTCACGATTTCAAGAAAATAGAGCAATTAATCTTAAACTTTGCATAATTTGCATATCATTAATTCACTTGGAGCTTTGATGATGAGAGCACGTCTCTTGAAAGCGCTCACAGAATAGTTTAATTTTATTTTGTTTTAAGCATAAAATAGCTTTGCGTTCAGGTGCAATAGCGCCTATATTATTTTTACAAGTAGATTTTTCACGCAAAGTTTTTGAATTATTTTTTGAATTACAACGTTACTTTCATTCAATAACTCTTAATTTTTTCTGGAGGATTATTTTTAAAAATAACATCACCTATTTTGAATCACAAAGCACTTCTTATAGAACATATTCAATGTGTTGAATATATAAATTTTCTCTGTCACACATTTTTACCAAATGTAGTCATTACTGGTGCATTCTGATAAATATTTTTCAGAATATGACAATAACCTGCACCTATGTCTTTAATGGTTTATAAAGTTTTAATCATTGAAATATGTGTATATTGTCTATACTAAACAATGTAATTATAAAGTATTTGAACTCAGACTTTCAAACTCAATTATAAAGTATTTGAACTCAGACTTTCAAACTCCCCACAACTATTCAATCCATCTTATATAATTGATACACGTGACCACATACACGTGAAAAAGATAAATGAACTCCAATATACATATCAGGTGTATAAAATGGATTGTATAGCTGTGGAGAGTTTGAAAGTTTTATTACATTAGACTATATACATATGTTCAAACATTACATATTCAGGCTGTATTCTGCCCAGTCCTCTTCTGTATTATTAAATAGACATATTAAGGTCCTATGTGTGAGGAGTCAGAGTGACTGAAGATCAATATGAGTATGACAATAATATTAACATCATCAAGAACTTTGAGCATTTCATCCTGATTTTCCATGAAACAGTGGCTGAAGAGTTGTAGAGTGGAGAAGATAGAAACTTGTCCATTAAAGTTTAAAAATTTATCTTGATATAAATAATATTTATTTTATATAAATCACAGATAATTGGTTGAAATTAAATTGAAAGGCTGCAAGCCTTTTGGGCTTATTAAAATACTTATCTGACAGCTAATCAGTTGTTATTATGGCTGTCTGAATAATGATCAAACCGTAAACACAAGACAGAGAATTTTACAAAAAAAGGGCAGTCCAACCTTTACATTACTTGTCTTTCTATATATCTAAGCCAATCTGAAGTATTTAGGTTTGAAAGTGTGAAGCTTTAAATATCTTCACATTTAATTCCCTGAGTCTAAATTACAAACATACAATGTGTAATCCTACAATTTACTATGCAGTAGTTTTTAGATGTTATAACTTGCAGTAACTTATCTAAATAAAAATTACAAACATACAATGTGTAATCCTACAATTTACTATGCAGTAGTTTTTAGATGTTATAACTTGCAGTAACTTATCTAAATAATATTTTATATTGTGCCATTACAATTTAGTCATTAGCTAAATTTATAGTAATGTGCATGAAAGAAAATGTAAAACCAAAATCATCATCACATTTTTATATAAAAGGAAGTTGTAGGGCATCCAAGTTTAAACCCTACAAGATCCAGTTTTAAAAGCTTTAGACAGAGAGAGAGTGGGTCAACAATTATATTCTTTATTTGTTTGTGTGTTGATAGAAAGGTAATACACACATTTAAACTATTCAATATTTAATTTTTCTGTTAAAAAGCAAAGTTATAACGCATATGTATAGGCAGTGTGTGTTATAAAAGCTATTTAGTTAGCCATCATTAAATTTCAGATATTAAACATTTTAACTTTCTTTAAAACTAACTTATGCTTGATCAATTTTAATATCTTATTCTGTTTCTATTTTGCTTTTCTATAATTGTAATTGGGATTTAAAAGCTAAGGATTTAATTGCAAATATAGGGTTATAATTACTAACTAAGCTGGCAATTAGATTATTGTAATGACAGTTTATGAATGATTTGAAATGATGTGTATACATTACATACAGAAATTTACATTTATTAAATATTGAAAGAAAAAGAAGGGTTAAATCTGTCAAATTATTTTTTTTTTACAATTTTGTGTTAAATCAGATATCTATTTTTGTAGCAATTTTGTTTTTATAAATAATTGTTTGTCATTTTGGGAGCTTAAGCTTGGTGGGAACTCTAATTTTGAAATTGTCTCATCTTAAGATTAAAGGAAAGAAACTCCAATTTTAGATATTAAAGATTACGTGAAAAGGGGAAAAGGATTAAGTCTATTTTTTTTAAGACAAAAGTGTCTGAAAACCAGGTGTGTGATTTTTTTGAGTTGGTCAAAAATAGCAATTCACACTATCACTCTAATTGGGTGAGTTGACTCAAAAATTGGATATAAAAGCAGTCTGGAAAATCAGTTGAGCTATTAGATTATTGTTATTATAATATTTGTGAAACATTTTTAATTCTGCTAGATAACCTTTTTCTTTTAAAAATCATTTTTAATATCAAGTTTTGAATGTTGAAAATATAAGAATGAGGGGTAGAAAAATTATATATATATATGTCTCATCTTTTACCTGATCATAGTGGAGCCGCAGATCATATAGGAAGGAAAAGATGTCTTGTCTGAAAAATAATATTCTACACCTTTCAACTGACTGAGAGAAATAAGATGTTTTTAAATAGAAAGAAGAAAGCATCCACCTGCATTCAAAGGAGATCAGAAAGATGAATTAATCTATTGATAAATATTAATCATCGAATCCAATTAATTGTTCCAGTAACTGAGTTTGAACCCCAGAAAAATTACAATGTGAAAACAACTGCTGTATTTCATCCATGACGAGAATCATGCTGAACGGAAAAATTTAAAGTCAGTATAAGAATTTCTAAATTGTCCACTAAAGCAAATAACCTCAATAACATCATCATCATCAAATAGTTATACACCTCAAGAAAAAGATTGTTCCAAAGAAAATGGAAATGGTAGCTGCAAAATATAGACATTATACAAGATAAGTTTGAGCCCTCGGAAGTTCACCACAAACCAAAGGATCGGTAATATGACTTTTTATATATTTTCTTTATGATATCAGAGTCTTAATAAACTTTTAGCAATAAAGTGGTATATTTTATTTAAAGAACTTTTAAAGACTATTCAGATCGATTAAAACAAGAATGTCTTACTAATAATAACTTTGAGCTTCATAAATGATCTTGAATGTATCAAAATTATTTGTTTATTAATTTACAGTTATGAAATATTAATGTGTAAAATAATTTTTTGTATTATTATTTTGGTTTTAAATAATATTTTGTTATTATGGGATAAAACATGCACATACATAATAATATTTTTATACATGTATAATTGTGTGCGAATGTGATGTAATAAGCAGTGTTGAATTTTGTTTTAAGAAAGTATAGCATTTCAGAGGTAGAAGGGAGGGGGAGAAAATGATTTAAAACTTGTTCGGTAAAACTTGCTCGTTCAATTCTACTAACATTTTTTTTAACATTCAACTTACATGTTAGATTTATAAGGGTATGTGTGCCAATGAGTGAATATTTTTTTTATATGAAATACTTTTCTTCTGGATGGAACATTTTAACAAATTGGTTACCCAATTTAATACAATATACTTTTGAAATACATTTACGGGAAAGAATTTAAAATTTAATGTTATGATTTTAAAACAGTCGATTATGATTATTGTTGTTATTGTTAATATAAATTTTCATGTAAATATAGAAATTTTTATGTATATGTTAGAAATGCAGTAATAAATATTAGTTTATGTTATTAAACGAGACGTATATAGTTCATCAAGAGTAGTCTTTAGTAAGTGTGATCATTCATCATCAGTGGTTGAATATTAGTTATTTAAGATATAAGTAAATATGCTAAAATTAAGCAATAATTATGAATTTCTTTATAAAAATTAGTTTTATGTTTAGGCTTAGTCCTAAAGCTGTGGTTGAAACCATTGTCATTATCGCTATTATTATCATCGTCATCAACGTTTTAATTAATGAGCTGTTTAAATGTTTAAAGGCAATAAATAAATATTGATTTCATAGTATTTAGTGATTTCTTAGTAATATTATAACCACCATCCCATCATCTATTTCATGCAAGGATGAGTGAATTGCCATCCTAAATTAATAGTAATCTGAGCTAGTAAAACTTATAAAAATATTGAAACACATTTATTATGTTAAGCTCTCAGAAATAATTTATGTCTAATGAATTTTATATACTCCACTTTGGTTTAAAGATGTTTTATGTTTACCGAAATATTAGTGCATACAGTGATATGGCTCTAAAAGCAAAATCTCTTATTTTTATTAGAAGTAAAGTACCTAAAAGGGATTCAAACCCGGTACATGTGTAAAGGTTATTAAATATAACTGTGTCTAGATTCAGACAATCTAGTGGCGCCCTGCTAGACCATATTCACTTGGTATTTGTTTAAATGTGCACTTAACATCAAACCAAGAAATAAAAGTGGATAAAATCTACAGTTGGATATACCTGAGAAGATATTTTATTGACTCACTTGATTTCCATATACCTGAGTTATAGTAGTCGTTCTTAATAATTTGTTTATAATTATTGATATTGTGATATCTTGAGATTTCTAATTATAGAAATATGTTTAATTTATTCCTACTCATCATTTTAATATTTTTGACCTTATGGCTATATAGCTACTATCCAGGAGTATGTTTCATTTAATCCAATGACCCTTAATATGATTGATAACTCAGTCTGATCTTTTGTTATATAGATTATGCTCATGTTAATATAAGTTTAAATAAATTCTGATCAGTTTCATTAAGTTTATTTACAACTTGTTTGAATTAATATTTCTAAAGACTACTTATTGAACACGTTTATTTACTTACAATGTTGATTTCATTTATTTGTTTAGTGGCTTATGCTCAGCAAGTTGCATACTTAATTCTTTGCTCTTTGATATAAAATAAAAGCTACAATTTTCTGTTTCGTTTATTAGTTACAATATTTATATTTGAATCTTAATTTCTTAATTGAAATAATATTTAATTATTATAATCCTTTTGATCATCTTTAAATTTAGTTACAAATAAAATTTAAGCTACATATCTTTTGAGCTACTTTAATTTAAGTTACAATATAAAGCACAGATAGTTGAAATTAAATTGAAAGGCTGCAAACCTTTCATGCTTATTATAATAATTATCTGACAGTCAATCAGATGTTATGATGGCTGTCTGAATTCAAACTCAGTGAATTAAATGTGAAGATATTTAAAGCTTCATGCTTTCAAACCTAAATACTTCAGAACTGGCTTAGATATATAGAAAGACAAGTAAAGTAAAGAGTGGACTGCCCTTTTCTTGTAAAATTCTTTTATGGTTTGATCATTATTCAGACAGCCATCATAACATCTGATTGGCTGTCAGATAAATATTATAATAAGCGTGAAAGGTTTGTAGCCTTTCAATTTAATATAAAGTGAATAGTGCTTGTATATATTATGTGTGAGAGATGGTAATATGGACCAACTGATGAGGGCTAGTTCAGTACAAAGTATGTATATTGGAGACTATTTATCTTTTTCACATGTATGTGGTCATGTGTATCTGTTGTATAAGATGGATTCGATAGCTGTCGGGAGTTTGAAAGTCTGAGTTCAAGTCCCTTTTAATTTCATAAATGTTTTAATCACTATATGAATGCTCTTTTATTTATAAAACTATATTCTTTTCTATAACAACTCAATATTTAGTTGTAATCCATTGTGCTAAAACCACTTTTAAATTCAACTTGTTCTTTTGATTAATATGAGTCCAATGTTCACTCTAGATGCATTGTAATTAACTTAGTTTTGTATAGTATAGATAGAAGGCTGATAAGCCTGAAATTCCTAATATCTTTTTAACATGTTTCTTAAATAATATTATTACTGCATTTTTCCAATTAACTGATGTATCTTTGTTATTGAGACATTTGGTATATTTCTATTTCTTCATTTGCTTCTTTTAAAATATCAATAATAATTCCATCATTTCTTGTAATCTTTCACCTTTTTCATAGATTTAATTGCATATCTCACCTTCTCATTTAATATACTTTGCAATTGAGAAGATGTTATGATTATAGTAGTTAATTTGCTTTCTTACTCTTCATCACTATATAATTTTTTGTAGAAATCCTTCACATATTTTACATCATCCTTTTTTTAGATTAATTCCATCTTTTCTTATCACTAAAGAAATAACTTTTCTTCCAACACCAGATGCTGTTTATCCTTTTCAGATTTTTATTTTCTTCTATAGCTTTCCTTGCCTATTCATGGTTACTTTTTGGACACTTTGCTGTTATCTGGAGCCATTTTGATTTTTTAATGTCATAGACAAAATGTCATCTATAATTTAGATTCTGGAGATCAGAAAATTTTTCACCCAAATGTGACTTGAATATGTTATCATCACCGTTTCAAATCTCCAAATGAATTCAGCCAAATATGATTTTAAATGTGGCCACATTGCTATTCTGAGTCATTTATTTTGCCATTTATGAGTACTCTGAATTGAAAATCAAATGGATCCAGATATTGATAACATGGATGCTGAAGCATTTGATATCGTATCTGTCCAAATTCATTTGGAGATGAAGATAATAACAGGGAAGTAACATATTTTGTTATATTGCAATTAATTCTTTTTCATAACATTTCACAGAATGACAGTTGTTCAATTCTCTTTAATGGATCTCTTTTAAATATTTTCATATGCACCATATCTAGATGAAAATTGTTTTGTAGCCCAGAAGATTCTGTTAACATTATCTATAAATGTAAAAACAAGTAACATTTTATCTAAACTGAAACATTTTAAAAACTATTTAGGCAACATCTTAAAAACTATTTAAGCAACATCTTAAAATCTATTAAATGATCCAACAATATACTATATCTGAGACAAAACATCCAATATTAACTATAAACATTTAAAATAGATATTTTGTCAAATCAAGCAAGGAATGCAAATAAAACTTCTTTAAAAGACCATGATTTATTTTTAAATTTTTCACTCTTATCAAGTAATAAAACATCTAATTCTTAATACCAATGTCTTAATATAAACAAGTCTTGTGTAGTTGAATCTCCTTTATAGATTAACTTTCATGTGATTTTAAAACTATTAAAAAGACATCTACAACGCCTAAACTTGAATTGCTGAAAAATAAAAACTGCACCTTTGAAATGTCATGTGAATGTGGAAGGAAGAATGTTAGTGAGACCAATTGTTCAGTTGAAAAGTGATTGAAAGAACACAAACTAATGATTAGAAAAGAAAAACAGATGTGTCTACAGTAGCAGACCATGTGTGTACTAATGTTCATATGTTCAATTGGGAAAATATGGAAATATTGTATAGAAAGGAAAAAGTATAAATAAGAAAATTCAAAGAACCTGCCTATATGACATTTGCAAATAATCTTATAAATCAACCTAGTGTGGCAATACATGATATCTGGAAATCTTTAATTAGCCTTGCTTTTAGTAAAAAGTACTTTAAAAAAAAAAAGTGGAGGAATCAGGAAGATTTGAACTAACCCTCATATATAAAATTTTTTGCTGAAAAAGCTCAGTTGGTTAGAGGATTGTCAAAAAATTTGATTTCAAGAATCTAATAGGTGTGAGTACTCCTATCTAGTATTGTCACTAGTCAGGCCAGCAATATCTGAAGAAGAGTAGAGAATAATATCATTTGAAACATTGTGCAATCTACTAACCTGTGTTGCAATTATACTTTATTGAGTGCACAGGAAGTATATGCAAATACTTTAAGACAGGCTAAAACCCATATCAAGGTGCATTTGATACAGGTTTTAGTCTGTCTTAAAGTAACCTGTGTTGTGGAAAATTTAAATAAAGTTTAATTTTTTTAGACATTCAACATTTAATAATAGATGATGAAAATAGTTCGATATATCATATCTAAAATACCATTATTACAAATCTTCATGAAAATGCTATATATTTATCATTTTAATAATAATATGTATATGAACAGCCTGACAGTTTTACTTTAACTCGTGGCCTAGGTAAGTTGGCTTTCATTAGGTAATGTTCTAGGTTAAAAGCTTTCTAATTAAGTAATTATAAATGGATAACTCCACATATCAAATATTTACATCTAAAACAACCATTAAATATATTATATAAACAATTTATATGTATAAATAAAATAAAAATAAAAAAATCTCTAAAAGATAAAATATTTTTTAGGTTTCACAGTATTTTGATATAATGCAACCAGAGTTAATACAATGTGCTCATGTTTAGAAATAGACCAATTGTGAATAATCTTAGTCTTTTTCTGAATATGACAGTCACACATTTTTATTTCAGTTACATAATATCAATACTGTGAAAGCTGAAGAAACTTCATTTTTTACTTTTTATTGTACATGAATAAAAGCATTTCTCTAAAAAAAAATTTATATTATTTTCTACTTTTTTAGCTTACAAAAAAAAGTTAATACAAATTTAACACTACTAGATGGCAGCACCTTAAAATTATTGAATCCTGTATAACATTAGACATTTATATTTATTGCTGTTTTTGTGTGTGTTGTTGCTGCTAAAATTGTTTGCAAAATTTTAAAAAAATGTATTTTTGTGGTATTGTATATGTATGCAAAATTTCAACTGGATCAGAAATTGAGAAATGGATAAAAATTGAGCAAATATCTCAGACATAACCAGAATAAGTTAAATAAAAGAGTATAAAAATATAAAATATCCAAATGTTATTAAAATGAATGAAAAAATTATTTATTATTCCTGCAAAATTTGAACATTTGTAATTGTATTCCAATTAAGCATCATTTTGTTTTGGGATTATTTTCAGGATTTTCTCTAACAACTACATTTGAGAAAAGCATGAATCTATTTTTTAACCTCTTCTCCTCCTGGTTTCCTTATTTCTATCTTCTTTTACAGAGATTCAAGTTCAAATTTCTCTCCATGCATAAACTTTATGCATATATTACACTTCGAAAAAGAGAGATGAAATTGGATTATTCTTTATATTTATGCTTAATTAATTAATGAATTACATTACTTATAATTATATTAATCTTTAACCAATGTCTAAACTTTATGTCTGGATTATGAATGATTTAATCTTTAGCCTAATAAAGGATTTGTAATAAGTATTAATGTATTTATCTAGAATAGTCATTGATGTAGCAGTGAATGGAGAAAGTTTGTGACTTGTGAATCAAACTGTAATAATCTAATATTGATAAATACTAAACTAATAATAAAGACAGATAAAAGAGATTAAAATTTGGGACATCTAAAGAGTGCTGTTTCAGCATCAAGTGCAGCTTGGGGCTCATTTACTTTTTCAAATGTCTTTATGTGGTGCAGAGATGTTTCAAGTAAGTCAGTAGTTATGAATCTTAAACAGAGGTTCAAAGTTTATATCTGATCTAGAAATGGTAGCATAATGTCTAGCCTTGTAAACGATTAGAAATAATCATAAATGTATTTATCTGATATGGAATATGTCAAAAATTTGTGTTGCTAAACATTTGACACCTGTAAACGTAAGATAAGAATAATAATTGGATGGCTTTAATGCTGAGAATTCATAAGAAGTTTGAATTATGGAGGTCGCAAAACTGTAATCGGTCCAAGGGTCTTTGCTCCAGACTCTGACCTCCTACTACTACATTTAACCATGCTGTGCAAAAATAATCGAATGGCTTTATTTATCTGGAGTTCATAAGGAGTTCAAAGACTGGAAATTCCAGAACTAAAATTTATCTGAGGACTTTATGCTACATAATCTGACACTCCTACTACTGCTCTAAACCATGTAGGGTATACTTGTAAATAAACTTTTACTATGAAGAGACTGTGAATATGCTACCATTATAATCAGACTAACACCCCTGCCCCTGATCAAAAATTTTTAATAGCATTCTGTAGAACAATAAAAATTTATTGGCTTAGAAAAAAAAAGTTTTTATCTTACAATTGTTAGAAGCTTTATTTTATATATAGAGCTTGCAAATAAGCTCTTAACAAGTGTTGCAGAATATCCTCAATCCCAGACCGGTTTCTGCAACTGGCTTCATCAGTGAGATGCTAAGATATTCAAGCATTAGTTAAAAACACCAGGACAAGCCCAGCATTTTATCTAATGGATAACAAGCAAGTAGAAATTCTGAAATTTTCAGACATTCATATGTCTTACAATCCAGCTATCTAACTTAAATAGCCATATGAGACTGAACCAAGTTCAGATACACCATATAGTAATAACTTTAGCAATATAAAATCACCAAAGCTCTAATAACAAAAAATAAAATTACAAAGAAATAAAGTAACATGTCACATGACCTAATTTAGCAAGCTTGTATTGCAAATGTTATATATAGAGCCAACAAATAAGCTCTTAACAAGCTTTTCAGAATATCCATATGGTTATTTTAAGTTACGATAGCTGAATTGGAAGACATATGAATGTCTGAAAATTTCATATTTTCTACTTAATAATTAGTTATCCATTAGATAAAGTGCTAGGCTTGTCCTGGTATTTTTAATCTAACACTTGAATATCCTAGTGCCTCACTGATGAAAGCCAGAGCTAGAAACTGGTCTGGGAATATTCTGAAAAACTTGTTAAGGGCTCATTTGTAATTCAAGCTTGTTAAATTATGTCATGTGACTCAATTTTGATTTCAGAATACATAAACTAATTATCTTTCATTACAATCATTCATAGTAAACACTTAAAATGAGTTCAAATCCCAAAAAGAGCAATATATTTGCAAAAAATATCAAATACAGAGTATATTAATGAGTTTTATTGGTCATTCATTACACTAGAGATTATGATAATATTTCTGTAGTGTAGTACCTTGCATGAGAGTAGCATAGTGAAAATTACACTACAAAATTATTATACAATGCCAGTAACATGCAAAGAGATATATATTTTCATTTAGAATGAAATCAATAAAATAATTGATTACAAAATTCCAACTTATAACTTTCAATAAAAAAAAAAATTATTCATGACATTATTTGTATTTACATTGAATCACTAGAAACATGCACTAATGGAAAACAGTTAAATATCAGTTGCAGTAGAACTGGTGTGAAGAAGCAGAAAATCTTGAGGGGGTTACTCATCATCTGGAAAAAAGCATCGAGACTAGGTTTCCTGATGTAACCATTCTGGAGCCAAAAGTTTGTCTCTGTTTTTGATTTTAGTAATAATCTTTGAATATACCCACCAGACACCATGACTTACTTCAGTGAACAAAAAATTGCACCTAGTAAGCCAAAGTGCAATTAGTATGAAGATGGCCAATCTGAGAGTAGAGAAAGAGCCATTTTCAAAAGCTCTCTTGATAGATAGCACATCTTTGTGGTCAGCTGACACACTATCCATGATCAGGGATCTGACCAGCCCAAGAAAGGGACAGTTGTAAAATAAGTGTTGGAGTGTCTCATCATGGGTTTTACATAAATTGCACTCAGAATTGAGTCCACTAAAACTTATCCTCCATACCAAGAAATGGCTTGTAGGCAAGGAGGTGAGATTAAACTTGAGCAGAATTTAAAAAATAGTTGTTTTTTTTATTATTATAGTTGCAACTATTTCAGCTAATGGAAATTGTGATTATAGGTTTTTTCCCATGTGTCATAGCATCAGCCGGGAAGCGAACCTGCTAACCCGGGATAATTGCTTGTAAAGCAGCTGTGCTGACCTCTCGACCACCAATGCTTGACAATTGTGATTATAGTTTCGAGTGTATCTAACACATTTTAATATTACTTTTGTATTTTAACTTTACAATACAATTGAAATTGCAATAAACAATAGAAGACTATATTCCATATTTACGATGTTCCAATTTTAGATTCAATAATTCTGGGATTCCTAATTTACATGTGTGCATAATTATAGGCTGAGCAGTTCTCTGTTCTAGTCCCATTTACAAGAAGTTTGAGTAATTGGTGATTATTTGGTGTTTTATGCAATTAAATCTTCATCCAGCTGGGTGATTTGAATGTACTAAGAGATCTAGGAATCATTAGTTTCTTGTTCCATCATACATTGTGCAAGCTAAGAAGTTAAATGATTTGTTGTTAATAATAAAAAAAACAACCAAATGGTTTTATTAATCAGGAATTCATAAAAAGTTTGAGCACCGGAAGGATTGGAATGAAGCCAGGATCGATGGAACTTGAGTTCCAGAGTCTGCCGTGCCAATACTGTATTTATTCACACAGCAAGTAAGTGAGTGGCAAAACTCTCCATACAGTAGTGCCACCCTGTGTCAAACAGAGTAATCAATGGATACCAGAAGGCTTGTACATAAAATTCCTATCTAATGCCTACTCATCCAATATCCCCAGACTAGTTTCGGGCTTGTGGCCTTGGTGCAGTGCTCTCAGATCCAAAGCTTCTCACTGACGAAGGCCACAAACCATAAACTAGTCTGGGGATATTGGATGAGTAGGCATTAGATAGGGCACTGCACCAAGGTCACAAGCCCGAAACTAGTCTGGGGATATTGGATGAGTAGGCATTAGATAGGGATTTTATGTACAAGCCTTCTAGCACCCATTGATTACTCTGTTTGGCACAGGGTGGCACTACTGTATGGAGAGAGTTTTGCCTTGTTTATAAACAATAATGTGCTAATATGAGATGGTGATCATGTGAAGTAAATGAGTGGTTTATTGATTACTAATTTGTAAGAAATTTAAGGGCTGGTAGTAATGGAAAGGAATCACAATCCATTGAACATTGAGATCCAAAGTCTACCAAAGCACCAAACCCTACAGTGTATGTTGTTGTTATTATTACACATATATGCTGTTTATTATACTTACCATAAGTTTTCAAAGCTAAGTATTCTGTCTCAAGAGATTCTTTGACTCTTGATTCAGATCTAGTTCTTGAGGCAGTTGTAAATTAATTTTTTGCCTAGATGACAGTAGTGCCACCTAGTGCAAGTCAAAGTAATCAATGGATGCAAAAAGGTTTTTGCATAAAATGGAATGATGGTGAGTATGATTACTAAAACACCAAAGACACCAAAATGTATAAGATACTAAACTGGGTATAGATCTATATCATTATATGAGAGCATGAGCTTGAATTTAAATGTCTGTTTACATTTCGGACTCATAACTTTATAGTTAATTAAAAAGATAAAAGATGGCTGCTGGAAAGTTGCATTAAATCATAAGATCTAACTATAGTACTCTCAGATCCACCATTCATCACTGATGAAAGCTACTAGCTAGAAGCTAGGCTGGGGATATTAGATTAGTAGGCTCTAGATAGGGATTTTATGCACAAACTTTCTTGCATCCACTGATTACTTTGAGTTGCACTAGGTGGCATGACTATATGGAGAGTTTGTCACTGTTTTAATAGCTTGTATAAGCATAGGAAATGGTGATCATGTGATGTTCTTGACCCAGATCTGTTTGTTTGTTTTTTTTGCAACAATGGTAATTAACTCTTGATTGATATGTAGCTCTTTAAGACCGTGGTAATTTACTCTTGACTCATTTCTAGTTCTTTGATATAGCATAAACTCATTTACTATACTTGTGATATATGTTTTCTGTTGGTACTATAACTCAGTTAAAAAATAACTATTTTTCATTCAGGAAAATCTAAATGGTAGAGTTCGGATCCACGAATCTTTAGCTTTCGAAATTGCGCTAAAGCATTAATAACTTTTTATCATCATCAGCGGCCGTCCCTAAAAAGTAATCATTAGTGTGGACCATAATTATGCCTATCCACGGTAGATTAATGAAATAACATCGTGTTATATATATAATTTAAGAAAATAAAGTCGGGTTATATATCTATATAATTTAAAAAAAAAAAATCATCATTTACTTTAAATAAAACTAAAAGCAAGACCGACTATATTATTCCAGTCGTAATACTTTTAAACTAACATCTGGTTTATTGATACCGTTTATTATTATTTGACGTATTTATGGTCTTTTACAAAAATAGAATTAACGAAACCTGACAGATAGATGAGATTTTGTTTTCCATTTACATTATGCGTAAATACAATTACGGTTGAAATCTAAAAAAGTTTTGCTGACATTTAAATCGTTACACTGCAATCCAATAGATGGCACTGATGTCACAGGCAAATTTCTTAAAAAGTTTGGCGTGAAACAGAAACCATTTTCAAAACGTAAAAAATTTAAGGGTTTGGGATTTTCCAAAGATTGAATAACTACACCTAGTTCTTGTCTTTGATGAAATAAAATAGAGATCCACTGAAGATGACAGTCGCAATGTAACGGATTCCCTTAAAAAAAAGAAATAAAAAAATTATTGTAGGGTTAAAATAAGATTTAATATGTATTTTCTTAGATATAAATACATTATATACACGTGTAATTTATTTTTACATATTTAATTAGTTGTGATGTTTATAGTATCATTTTCAATTTATTATCTTACTATCAAATTAAGTCTACTTTTCTTGCCAATGACGTCTCGTCTTCATATCACTCCAACAAATTTTATTTCATCCATCCATCTCACATACTGCTTTTTTCTAGGTCTTTCACAGTCTCTTACAAACCAGAATAAGACTTCATTTACCCATCTATTAATACCTCATCTATTATTATGTAAATTCAATTACAGTTTGCTCTATTCTCATGTTCATTGCTTTTGATCTCTTCTTGTTACTGCCAACATATATCTCTTCATGTTCCATTCTGTAATCAGAAGTTCTCACTGTTGCTGTTCTATTAAATGTCCAAGTTTCATAACCATATGTAAAGACTGGTAAAATACATCTATTACACTCTTTTATTTTCAAACATACTCTCCATACAGTAGTGCCACTCAGTGCAAGCCTTAGTAATCAATGGATGCCAGAAGGTTGTGCATAAAATCCCTATCTAGTGTCTACTCTTTCAATATCCCCGAACTAGTTTCTAGCTTGTGGCTTTCATCAGTGAGAAGCTGTGGATCTGACAGCACTGCACCTAGATCTTATGATCTAATGCAACCCTCCTGCCTCCACCTTTTACCTATTTAGTTAACTATAAAGCTATGAGTTCAAGATGAAAACACAGCTAATTCACTTGTATAATAATACAGTTTTGAACCCAGTTCAGTATCTACACATTCTAGTGTCTTTAATTTTTTAATAACCTTAGTCATGATCATCCTATGGGCATAGAAAATATTAATGACCATGTGATGGATTTTAAAAACATTTCATCCAGAGTAATTCTATGATTAATTTCATTCACTGTGTTTTCATTTGTATTAGTAATCTGTTCACAGTATTTGCAGTTGTTTTTTTTTTTTAATTTGAAAATCCACATTAATCTTTTTAGTATTTGTTATATCTGACCTTGCCTTTAGAAGTGGACTATTCCAGATTGCTTCCCTGATTGGCTAGCACTCGGTCGCTATCCAATGGGGATAAATCTTTTATTGGGTTTGTGTACATATTCCAAGTATTGCCAATAAGGTAGGGGATCTGCCATTAAATAGTCAGCCTTTTTGGAGAAAGGCAGAGAGCAATTACTTCTGTCATTCAATAAACCCTCTGCCACCAACAAAGGTATTTTCTCTGATCATTATCGTGACATCCATGCAGTGAAGCAAGTCCACATAAGGACTGGAAACTGCTATGTCCACAACTGACTCAAGGCAAGCTGTCTAAATGCAGCTGGAAGAGTATGAACTAGAGCCAACTTGAAACAAGCTGTCCAGTACAGCCGGAATAGTGTTACTTGAGCTCACAAGGTAGGCTACTTATGTAGCTGGAAGTGAGTTCCATTACTCAGCATGACTATTTCAGCATTACCTTGTATAAACCATATTTGTATGTTTGATTAACTATCATGCATGTATATTTTTGTAACTAATAAATTATACATATTAATTGTCGAGTAGTTTGTCATCATTTGTCTGTTGGTTTGGAACCAAACCTGTAAGCCAAGCCAAAGACAACAGCATTTCTCTTTAGTTCAATGTTTGGACTTTCTCTTGCAAAATTTCCTGATGCTCTGAGGTAGTATTTTCATAAACAATCACAACTATGAAATATAGATGAATTATAGAATTTCCATATATTTTTGTTCTCGTAGCTTCCTGTTTAAATCTACAAAATGTTTTTTGTAAAAGTACTGCAGTAAGTTTTGAGATATGGAATCATTCTGTTCTATATTGTAATCCATGTTAATCTTCTTAGAATAATGTTGCATTTTGATAATCTTCAAAATATATTCATATCCCAGGTTTAAATCTTCGTGCTCCAAAATTTTAAGCATAGTGGAAACGATTATAAAATCGTACAGCTTTTCATAATCTACAAACCCAAAGTAGCGACAACTCACATTTATCAATCTCTCCTATAACTTTTCTTAATACTCAGAAGTGACCTGCAATACTGAAATGACTTTATATTATATAAATATCATTAATTAGATAATGACACTTATTCAAACAAAAGCAATATTTCTCACTTTATTCTAATGCCAATTGTTGTAAACTTGAGTAACCAATATGCATGATAGGACAATTTTTTGCAATATAATACTGATTTCTTTCCATCTACTTCACTATGCTTTTGTCATCTAGGGTAAGCTTTAGTGATTTATAGATCAAAATGCTAGTGCTTATTACAGCCTTATTTAACACTGTCTTATCCAAATATTCTCAGACTACTTTCTACCTTATTCATTTTATCAGTCAACTGTTGGATGCTTGTACAGTGTATTTGGGATTTTGATTACTAAGACTGTTACTAGATAGCATAATTGTAGTAATATTGAAAAAATTGTTATTAGATAACTAATACAAATATTCATCTGGCAGCAACCTTAAACTTAATTTTTAATATCAAAGTGATAAGCTGAAATTTAAAAATAAACTTGATTCCAAACCAGCCTGCATGAATAGTTACATAGATTTGATACCAGATCAGTATGTTTCAATAACTTCAGTTCTGTTCTGTGGTCATCTTGTCATCCTAGATAGAAGGAAGAATGAAAAAACTCTCTAAGTCATTTGAAAAATCTTTTCACATTAAAGATGTGAATAAACTTGATTGGTGAAATATTTATAATATTCATAATAATCTTTTTTTAAGATCAATTATAGTAAATATTTTTGGTAATGTTAGTTGTTCAATTTCTTTGCCACCTTTTTAGAAAAAGGAGAAAAGCATGAATTAAATAGAGAAGTTGTAAAAAAATAAATACATGGTCATGTCAATTTATAGCTACTTTTAGTGTGTTGAAAAATCAAGTTGATAGAAATTAAATTTAGAGATGTACAATACATATATGGAATCTAAAATTAACAGTAAAAAATTAAATGCATAGACCATAGTTAAACCACTTAAGCATCACATGATTATTTCTTATGCTCACATAACCAAAGTGCCAAAATGTATAGATACTGAAGTGGATTCAGATCTCTATGACTGTACAAGTAAATGGGCTTGGATTGAAAACGTGTTTTTATTTTGGACTTGTACTTTTATAGTTAAATAAATAGGTAAAAGGTGGCTGCTGGAGGATTGTATTAGATCCAAAGATCTAGGTGTAGTGCTCACAGATCCAAGTCTCCTCAATGATGATGGCCACAAGCCAGAAACTAGTCTGGGAAGATTAAATGAATAGACATTAGATAGAAAGTTTGATGCACAAATCTAGCATTCATTATTTACTATGGTTTGCACTGGATAACATTACTGTATGGAGAGATTTGCATAGGCCTCAGTAAGAAGAAAAAGTAATGAAGATTGTTATGGAAGAATTTTCTGTACAAAGACCAATAGGATGTCTAAAATTTATGATTTTGTGATGGTATAAAAAAATCTAGAGTAGTTGGAAATGCACAATTAAAGAGGTATACATATGAACTGAAAAACTTACTCAAATACTGTAAAGACAATAGTAATAGTAATAACACTGGAAATAATAATAATAATTACACAGACGAAAAACTCTCCATACAGTAGTGCCACTCAGTGCAAGCCAGGATAAGCAATAGATGGGGATTTTAATGCACAAACCTTCCTGTAAGTAACCATTGATTACCCTGACTTGCACTGTGTGGCAATGCTGTATGAAGAGTTTAGTCTCTGTGTAAGCAGCTTCTGTAAGCATAAAGAATGGTGACCATGTCCTATTTAGTGGTTTAACAATAATAATAATAATAAGATAACAATAATAGTAATAGTAGTAATAGTAGTTATTATTATTATTACTACTATTATTTCTACTACTGCTACAGCCACTACCACCACTACTACAACAACAACAATAATAATAACAACAACAATAATAATAACAACAATAATAATAATAACAATATCAACAATAATAGCAACAATAATAATGATAATGATGATGATAATGATGATAATAATATAAATAATAATTCAATTCAATTTATTTATTTACTGTACAAAACTACAGCATAAAGCCATTTACAGAATTGCACCATAACAAATATACAGCAATATACATAAATAAATATAAATGACAAATTATTAATATGCCATATTTCTATAAAAGATAAGTAACACATTTAAAAATACAAAGTAAAAAAAAATATTTCCATTATTAAAATCATAATTATAGATAATAATTCATTTATTAATTTAAATGCCTAACACCAGCATATAGCCAATTATTATTAACATATAAATAAATAAAAGGGATAAATAAAATGTACATAACAAAACAACCAATTTGACAAATATACATATATACGTAAACAAAATCAAACCTGGCATTTAAATTTAATAACATTACAAAATTGATTATAATCTAAATTGAAGTGATTAACAGTACTACAAATCTGATTATATAAAGATGGTAGCCTAAATAAAGAAGAAAATTTAAGAACATTGGAATGACAAGTTTTAATGTAACAAACAGAAGCAGACCGAGTATCATGCACATGAGATCTAATAATAATAATAATAATAATAATAATAATAATAATAATAATAATAATAATAATAATAATAATAATAATAATAATAATAATAATAATAATAATAATAATAATAATAATAATAATAATAATAATAATAATAATAATAATAATAATAATAATAATAATAATAATAATAATAATAATAATAATAATAATAATAATAATAATAATAATAATAATAATAATAATAATAATAATAATAATAATAATAATAATAATAATAATAATAATAATAATAATAATAATAATAATAATAATAATAATAATAATAATAATAATAATAATAATAATAATAATAATAATAATAATAATAATAATAATAATAATAATAATAATAATAATAATAATAATAATAATAATAATAATAATAATAATAATAATAATAATAATAATAATAATAATAATAATAATAATAATAATAATAATAATAATAATAATAATTTATTATTAATCAAACAATACATATAAAAAAGAGAAATACTCCAAACAAGATAAACTTGTGCTAGGAGTGTTTCTTAAATTATTAATTACAAACCAAAAACAAAAACACCAACAAAAATAACAATAATAATATACTATAAGTACTCAAACAAGTAAACTAAAACAAATAATATAAGAATAAATACAACCAAAAAGATATACATATTAAATAAAAAATATACACATTAATTAATCAATATATTACACATGAGACAATAACCAAAATTTTAAATATTTTTAAAAATATAAAAAGATAAATTATCAACATCAATTGAACAGTCAATAACAAAAGAATTAAAGAGCCTGAGTCCATTGTAACTAAATTGTCTGCAACTGCTTTCTAAAGAAAAATTTGGAACCATCAGTTGAAATTTGTTAGCCAAGCTGGTATTTATAATTGATACTTTACGACATAGTAAAAAACGACGATGATATACATCAATGATAATTCTAAACTTATATAGTTTAGAAACAGCTAACACATCAAAATTGACATACATATCTTGCACAGAGGTCAATCTAGGTCTACCAAAAATAATACGCATTGTATAATTTTGCAAAGTATGTAATTGAGATAGTGAGTAATCAGTAGAGCCACCCCAAATGGAAATATTGTAACATAATATACTCTGATAACAAGCAAAATATATAGTCATCAAAGTAGATCTAGGTATGAATTTCACCAGATAATAAAATAAATAATTAATTTTACATAATCGAGAACATAAGTAGACAATGTGCTTAGACCAAGATAACCTTGAATCAATATAGATGCCTAAATAGCAATAATTATCAACAAAACTAATGTTACAAGATGTACAAATACTTTTTGAATGAACATTATACTGACCACAAATCCTAACACTAATTAAATGTGTGCAGTGTTTATAAGAGAACAGAATACCTCTGATCTTATTACAATTAACAGTTAAATAATTTATCATAAGCCAGTTACTTATTAATTCCAGATCTTTATTAACAAATTGCTCCAGAATACTACATAAAACAGGATCACAAGACAAAGCAATATCATCAGCAAACCCATAATCCTTTGAATTCAAAGATAAATTAAAGATGTCATTTATATAAACTAAAAACAGTATAGGGTCAAGTACATAACCTTGTGGAACACCATGATTAACTAATCCGAAATCACTAATAATACCATGTATTTTAGTAGCCTGTCTCCTATCCTTTGTGTAACTTAACCAAGAAGCAAAATGACCTCTAGACCATATGAACACAAATGATGTAACAAAAATTATGATTAACAGAGTCAAATGCCTTGGACAAATCCAAATAAACAGCTGCTGTCTTGAGGTCTAGTAGTAGTAGTAGTAGTAGTAGTAGTAGTAGTAGTAGTAGTAGTAGTAGTAGTAGTAGTAGTAGTAGTAGTAGTAGTAGTAGTAGTAGTAGTAGTAGTAGTAGAAGTAGTAGTAGTAGTAGCAGTAGTAGCAGCAGCAGCAGTAGTAGTAGTGGAGGTGGCAGCAGTGGCAGTGGTGGTGGTAGTAGTAGTAGTAGCAGCAGTAGCAGTAGTAGTAGCAGTAGCAGTAGTAGTAGCAGCAGTAGTAGTAGTAGCAGCAGTATTCATAGTAATAATAATAGTAGCATCAGTAGTAGTAACAGCAGCAGCAGTAGTAGTAGCAGTAATAGAAGCAGTAGTAATAGTAGTAGTAGCAGTAGCAGCAATAATAGTAGTAGTAGCAGAAATATAGTAGTAGTATCTACTTCCTTTTTTAATGCATTTGATGATTTGTCTCAAACATATTGAAGTTATGCCAAAATTTGCATAATCAATGATTACCAATAAGTTTCATTTTTTAAATATAAAAGATGTATGACTTCATTACTCAGGAATTCATAAGAAGTTTGAATGGCAGAGCTGTGAGCACAAACAATTAATCCAAACTGCGCCACACCACACTGGAGATTTTTTTTAAATAATATAAATTTACATATTTTAAAATTCCTTTTATGAAACATAGAAATGTTAGTTTAATTATTTTTATTAATAAAATTACGTGTTCCAATGATCATGAGAATTTTACTGAATGCTCCCTAAATAACAATATGTATTTCCGGCATGTAATAAATTCAATTGTTATTGGGCATGTGGTTTTGTATTTATAAGAACTTAATTTTTAAAAAAATATATGAAGAAATTTAATCCGAAATATCTTAAAGTATTATTAAATGAATTTATTTGACAATAATTGTAAAGTAGTATAAATCCATAAAACATCATATGACACTTGCTTACATCATGCTCTTCAGCAACAAATTTCTTTTTCTTTCACCACATTTATTGCCATCTAGTGTAAAAATCGGCTGCAGAAAGGAGTTTGCTATTAACTGAAAGGAGACCCTTTGATTCCTCTTGGAGGCTTTAAAGGAACTGAGCAGGGCAAATTCCTAATGTCCATTCCATACGTTCTTGTCATTGCAGCTGTTATTACTATGTGATTATTCATACAGAATACGAACATGGATGGGCTGCTCACCAACACGCATTAGTCAGCATGGTGAGTTTATTAGCTTTTTACCTCCAAGTTTAAGAATATTTTTCCAATATATACAATCATGACAGACAAAAATAAATCATGGCCCTTATTCCCAGAAGGCTGTAAAGTCACCAACCAAGGCAGCAGTTGGTGGCCGAAGGCGGACAGTGCTAAGAATCCCCTGATTGTGGACTCAGGCTGCCATTTGATGACGACTTTTTATTTAGGTACTTACAACAATAGATCACTTTCAAGTGAAGGAAGATTGCAAGAGTTAGAAGAAGAACTATCTTATATTAAATGGGACATTATTGGACTTTTGTGAAGTTAGAAGAAAAGGTGAAGAAACAATTGATTTAAAAAGTGGACATGTACTCTACTATAAAGGCACAAATATTGGAAATACAAGTGGAGTAGGATTCATTATAAATAAAAAATGGAAGAATAACATTGTGGAGATTGATGGTGTATCGGATAGGGTGGCAAGATTAGTTTTACAACTTAATAGCAGATACAAATGCAGATAATTCAGGTTTATGCCCCAGCAAGTTCTCATGGTGATGAAGTAATAGAAGATTTTTATATGGATGTATAAAAGGCTTTTGATCAGAGTAAACAACATTTAAAAATTGTTATGGGAGACTTTAATGCTAGAATTGGTAAACAAATGAAAGATGAAAATGCTGTAGGTAATTTTGGTTATGGTAATAGAAATGAGAGAGAACATAGACTTGTGGAGTTTGCAGAAAAAGAAAAACTTTATATTATGAATTCTTTTTTTGAGAAAAATGTTAAAAGGAAATGGAAGCATCCAAATGAAGGTACAGCAGAATTGGATTATATTTTGACTAACAGAAAATACATATTTCAAGATTGTAATGTTCTTAATAAATTTAACACAGGAAGTGACCATCGATTAATAAGATGTAAGATACATGTTAATGCAAAACTAGAGAGACAAAATTTATTGAGAAAAACAATATTTACAGTTGATATTCCTAATCTTCAGAAACATTCTAATGAATTTAAATTAGAACTTACAAATCGGTTTCAAGTATTAGTAGATTTTGAACATGATTTGGATTTGAATGAAATTAATATGAAAATAACTGATACACTTTTAAAAACTGCAACAAAGATAGCTGGTAGAAAAAAACAGCAATTGACCAATAAAATTTCTACTGAGACTAGAGAATTTATTAAGAAAAGAAAGAATATGAAGATATATAAAAATGATGCATTAAACAGGATTAAATATCTCGAATTTTGTAAAATTGTGCAGAAAAGAATTGAAAATGATAGAAGAAAATATAATTGTGAACTAGCAAGGAAAACTGTAGAAGAGAATAAAAGTCTAAAGAGTGTAAAACAACATTTTGGTATTGGTAGGAAATTTATATCTGCAATAGGAAAAAAAGATGGCATTATTACTAAAAAGAGAGATAACATCATGAAATGTGTAGAAGACTTCTAATAAGAATTATATAGTAATAAAGAAAAAGTACCTCCTATACCTATTATATCTTCTGAATTGCCCAGTATTTTGAATGAGAAAGTGAGACATGCAATTAAATTTATGAAGAAAGAGAAGGCTCCAGGTAATGATGGAATTATAACTGATATATTAAAAGAAGCAGGTGTAGAAATAGAAAAAAAATTAGCAAAGTTATATTCTAAATGTCTAAATGATAAAGATGTACCAGATGACTGGAAGAATGCAGTATTAATATTAATATTTAAAAAAGGTGATAAAGAAGATATTAGAAATTACAGACCTATCAGTCTTTTATCAGTTTTATACAAAATTTTTACTAAGATAATTACAACTCATCTACAGAGAACAGTGGACTTCCACCAACGAAGAGAACAATCTGGATTTAAAAGTGGTTTTAGTACAGTAGATCATATCCAGGTATTGAGAGAAGTTACAGAAAGGACAAATGAATATGAGTTGCCATTATGCTTAGGATTTGTAGATTATGAAAAGGCATTTGATTCGATAAACCTTTCTTCAGTGATTAAAGCATTGGATCATCAAGGTATAGATTCAGGATATTGTCATATTTTAAAGAATATTTATAAAAATGCAAAAGCAACAATTAGATTACATAATGATAATAGGAAAGTCAACATTGAGAAGGGTGTAAGACAGGGTGACTCCATATCTCCAAAACTTTTTACAGCAGTACTGCAAGAAGTATTTTGTGGATTAAAATGGAAAGCTAAAGGAGTGAAAATAAATAGAGATTATTTAAGTCATTAGATTTTGCAGATGATGTAGTTGTTTTTGCAAATAATGCTTTAGAGTTACAGGAAATGTTGCAGGAATTATCAGATGAAAGTAGGACTAAAGATAAATGTTAAAAAGACTAAAGTAATGTTTAATAGATTTTTCAAAATACGAAAATAAAGATTGATTATGATGAATTAGAAGAAGTTAACAGTTACAAATACCTTGGTCAGATTATTAATACAGATGAAAACATAATGGATGAAATTAATCATAGAATTAAACTTGGTTGAAGTGCTTTTGGTAGAAATAACTTGATACTAAAAGGAAATATGCCTATGCGTTTGAAAAGGAAGGTTTTTAATAAATGTGTTTTGCCAGTTCTTACTTATGGATCTGAGACTTGGACACTTAATAGAAGAGCAATGCAGAGACTTCAGACCACTCAAAGAAGTATGGAGAAATGCATGTTGGAAGTAACGAGAAGAGATCAAAAACACAATGTATGGGTAAGAGAACAAACAGGTGTTACTGACCTCATTGAAAAAATTAAAAGACTGAAATGGAGTTGGGCTGTACATATTGCTAGAAGAGATGATAATAGATAGACAATTGAAATTTTAAACTGGATTCCAAGAGATTGTAAAAGACCCAGAAAGAGACCACATGTGAGATGGATGGCTGAATTAAGAAAGTGTGCAGGGGTGATGTGGAGAAGAAAAGCTAAAGATCAGAAAAGATGGATTGAACTTGGAGAGACCTTCATCCTGCAGAGGATTGATAATGGTTGATGATGATGATGAGTGTAAAATCTAATAATTCATACCAGGTTGTAGCGATTATTAAATTCCTATACAGTACTGCTCTATTCAATATCACCAGATTAATTTCTAGCTTATGATTATCATCTGTGAGAAGTTTTTGGGTCTGTGGTCATATTTATAAATATCAGTGGCTATTAAATTTTACATATGAAGCAGATTAGCACAATGGCCATAGGTTGTGATGAATCTATTGATGTATTCATAAAACACCTAAAAAAATAAATTCTACTGGTTTAACTAAAGGATCTAGTAAAAAAATAAATTTGTTTGGAATTTCATAAAAATTCCATAATTTTTTGATTGTCTAAAATGATTCTTGCATGAACATCCAAGTGAAGGATTTTGATTTAGAGCAAGTTTTAGGTTCACTGGTCCCAGATCCAAAATCTCAACCACTGATAAAAGTTATAAGCCAAAAACTAGCTTGGGACATTGGATAGATCAGCAGTAAATAGAGATTTAATAGTTACTATCATATGGCATCTATTGATTACTAAAGTTTACACTAGGTGGAAAAAATGTGATGAGAGAAAAATAATTTGCCACTGAAAGTTATATAAAATGATTTATATACATATGAAAAATATATTGTCTGGGTTCATCTTTATTCAATTGTATTAATGCTTAGGCTGGATCTCATTGGCATCCATAGTGTTTTTAATAATTTTACTCAGTAGATGGCAGTCACACTTCAGCTGAAACTTCAGTACAATGGTGCTTTTAATCAAACACAGATAAACTCAAGCAATCTATCTTTTATGTCTGTTGCATTGAAAAACCTTCATTTTATATCCCAATAAAAGGTGACTGGTTCTTTTTTTAAACTACCATTAGTATCATCTCTAAATCAACACGTGTTGCATAATAAAATAGTTTAGCTATTGACCACAAAAATTGATAATACTAGTGTGCCTGGATCACAAATTATATCATAAAATGTGGTAGTGTTTTTCATATTTTAACTCTTGATGGAAGAATATGCTACCATTAAATTCTTCAAATTGCAAAACACTCCTACTATGAAGCACAAGAACATTTTAAAGTGGTTTTCAAGATTTTGTGATGAGAGACAGCATTAAAGATAATCTACATAGATATGAAACACACTGACATATTTGAAATCATAAGTTGTGATCCAGACAAGTTTAGCTTCTTAAAGTTACTGGAATGAATAGCCAAACTATGTCATTATGTAACCGGTTTATTGATTCAGAGATAGTTATTGTAGGCAGTTTGGAAAAAACCATTTGCCTTTTCACTGGGATACAAATAAAGAATAGTAATGAGATTATATTAATGTAAACAGAGATAACTTTTAACCTTTGATGTTGCCAAAAAAACTAGCAATTACTACTAATTGGCAAACCCTGGGGGGTTACAGGTTTTCCAGTAACCTATAGTAGCTCTTTTATTGGAGTTTCTTTGTTGAAGTAAAAACTCCAACAAAAGGGCCTTTTATAGATTAATGAAAAAACTTGTTTAGCCTTACTAATTGTAAGTTAGTAGTAATTAATAGTTTTTTAGTAATATCAAAAGCTAAAAGTTATCTCTATTTACATGGATAAAATGTCAATTCAATTCTTTATTTTAATAGCAATCCTTAGAAATATTTAATTCAATATATATATTAAATATTCTTACCTTTTAAATTTACTGTTAAATCATTTCCCATGAGCTGGTGAAAGGAACTTTTTGAAAACGTTTGAATCTGATTATAGCTTAAGTCTAACAATTCTAAATTCTGAAGATTATTAAAATTATTTTCTTGTAATCTGCTAAAACAGTTTTGGCTAAGATTTAATTCTTTCAATTTATAGCTGCTTATGATAGACATGAATTCAAAAGTTTCTAAAAAGTTAAAAGATATATCCAAAACCGATAATGGAAGTTCTTCAAGACCTTTTGGAAGTTCACTGAATCTGTTATTACGAAGATTAATCATTTCAATTTTTGAATTATTGTGGAAAAGTTTCTCTGGTAGAAATGTTAAAAAATTTCCACTTAAATCTAAACTGAACAATTTGGGGAGGCAAACAAATGCCATTTCATCAATTTCTTTGATATGATTATAAGACATATCAAGATTAATCAGGTGGGATAAAGTGCAGTATAAAGCATCTTCATTTAAAATCAACATGTAATTGGATGATAGATTAAGGGTCAAAAGATTATCTAAACCAATAAACATATATGATGATAAAAATGAAATATAGTTATGCGATAAATCTAAAACTTGTAGTTTGTTTAGTGATTGAAACACAAATAATGGTAGCGATTTAATTTGATTAAAGCTTAAATCCAAAAAATATAAATTTTGTAAGTGGATAAAACTCTCAGTCGTTAGATGAAATATATTATTATTGTTTATATTTAATTCTTTAAGATTGGAATTGATTGAAAACCAAGAAAATGGAATTGTAGATATATTATTATTACTAAGATCTAAGAACGTTAACTCGGGTATATCAATAAAAGTATTTTCTTCAATAGTTTCCAAAAAGTTACTTTGTAAATGAAGATTTTTTAATCTGCCAAGATTGAGAAATGTACCCATAAAAATATGTTTTAAATAATTATTATTAAGAAATAAGATTTCTAGTTGGGACAATTGTTTAAAAATTCCAATAGGTAAAAAATCAATAACATTTTGGTCCAATTTCATTGCTTCTAGTTCATTTAAAAAGTTTAATGTGCTCACATCCACTTTAGAAATGGTGTTATACTGTAAAGATAAGAATTTTAATCCCGTTAAATTAAAAAATGATTCTAGCGTTAAATATTCAATCAAATTGTTACTTAGATCTAAATTTTCCAATTTTGGGTGGTATTTAAAGTGTGGAATCATTTTGATTTCATTCCAACCAAGTTGCAAAGTTTGACATTCTGGAAACAAAAGTAAACTTAGATTCCCAATGTTTTGCAGTTTATTGTGACTTAAATTAATGTGTTGAATATGTGAAAAATTAGCGTCTATGAAAAGATTGTTTTGCGGTGATATTGTAAAAACATTTAGAAAAATTGATGAAATATTATTATAACTGAAATCTACATCAAAAACATTAGGTAACATTAATAATAGAAAGATATCTATGTTTTGGATACTATTATTTTTAAAGTTGATTTTATTCAAATAAACATTTTGTTGTATTTCTACCGTCAGCAGAAAATTATCCGAAATATCTAGATATTGTAAATGAATTAATTTTTCTAATAATTTATGAGGAAAGACGTCTAAAAGATTTTCATTAAGAAATAGATACTGGACTATTGTCATGAAGACAAAGTTGTCAGGATGAATGTTTTTAATCTTATTTTTGGATAAATCTAAAACTTCAAGGCTAGGCAAATGCTGGAAAGTTTTTGATTTTAGAGATTGCAAATTGTTTCCCGAAAGAAATATTTTCTTCAAAAATTGAAAGTTTTGTAAGAATTTCCTAGGAATGTTAGTAATATTATTATGTGATAAATTAAGTTCAATTAGAGATGTTAAAGAAATAATTTCAGGAAAAGTTGTTAAATTGTTTTGTGACAAATCTAAAATTTCCAAAGAGTTTTCCAAGCCTTTGAATGCATTTGAAGAAATACTCATTAAATGGCATGAATGGAGTCTTAGTATGATTAACTTTTTGTTCACACACACACTTGAAGAAATAACGTTTAGATTTCCGTTTGTTATCTCAAATATCTTTACATCCATCTGTAATAAACTACATACTGAGAATAACTGATTAGAAGTAATTCCTTCACATTTTACTGAAGAAACTATTACATCCATGCCACAAGGAGGCTGAGGTTCTTTGCTAATAATTAACTGCCCAGTTCCTATATGACAGAACCTTAACAATATCATTACAGATACCATAGAAGGACCTACAATTAAAATAAAACAATATTAATATTTCAATAATGATAGAACATGCTAATATATATCTGTATACAGAACCACAATGAGATCTTTGATACCTTTTCTCTCTCTGCCATCAAATAGCACCAGCTGATTGGCTCTCAACATACCATATGGATGAAATTTGCAAGTCAACTAATAAATTAAATTTCAAACAAATTTAAATTTTTGAATAAATTTACATCAACATAGTTCAGCATCATTGATCATCTCATCTGATTCACCAAATCAATCGGTATGTCAGCATTTGCTTTCATCACCATGCCATTATGTATATATACACAGAGCTTCCCAATAGAAAAGATGACTAGAGATTGGTTCTGCCTCCAAATTACATATACTGCCATCTCTGAATGAATGTTGTGTTAGGTGGACATATAGTTCAATTATTCACAACAAAAAGTTTATGGCACTAATGTATCTGAATTACAAGTTGTGACTTGAAATATGTATTTCATACCTTAACCCATGTTGGAACAACATTCAAACATTAATTTTTGCTTTAAATTGAGCAAAATTGCTAAAAACATTTAAAATGATTCAAACTCTGTGTGGCATAGAAGCCACAATTTGTAATAATGTTTCCAAATGTTTTGTAAGATTTCATGATGGTAGGAAAGCAATGAAGATAATTGGTGAAGATATAAACATGGTAACATTTCATGCCATAAAACATAATACAGACATGCTATTGCTTTAAAATGTTTATTGTAATTAATTAAACTATGTCACTACATAACACATGCATTGATTCACAGATGGCACTTTAGCCAATTTGAAAAGACCAGTTTTCTAGGGCACATTGTGTATAATCTCTTTAAATCATTGCAAATAAATTTACTATTTCTCACAGAGATGTAATGTGATGTACTGTAGCTTCTCCTTAAACGGAATTAAGAATCTCTCAACAATTATGCCCAGAGAAATCTATTAGCCACTCGGTGCATTCCATAGTAATCAATGATTGCAGAAGGTTTGTGCATAAAATCCCTATCTAATGCCTACTCATCCAATATTCCCAGATTAGTTTCTAGCTTGTGGCTTTCATCAGTGAGGATGGAGAGTTTTACCTTTGTGAAAAATAGCTTGTGTAAGCATAAAGAATGGTAATTATGTGATATATATTATTGTTTTAGTAGATACATAATTATACAAGAAATTTCTACATTTCTTTGTGTAAAAAAAAATCTACCCTGCAGCTTACCCTGGCTGGCTTGTGCACTGGTAGAGAATCAGTCTCCTTGAACCTAACACTCTCGGAACAATTCCAACTCTGGAATTTTCTGACACTCAAACTTCTTACAAACTTCCAAGAAATAAAGCTGTTTGATTACTTGTTTTATTTTTACCTGGCATCTTCACCAATTTAAAAGCAAGCCATTAACGAAATAATTAAACTTGTTAGTAATTTTCCCCAAAATATATAATCTTATTTTTATCAATCTTAGAGATATCCTCTCCATCATTAACAATAATTTTATCAAAGCATAACTGTCCCTTACAATCTCATCCTTAAACATCACATGATCACTATTTTATACTCGTACACAAGCTATTAATATAGTAGTGAACTTTCTATACAGCAGTGCCACCCAGTGCAAGCCTTAGTAATCAATAGATGCAAAAAGGTTTGTGCATAAAATCACTATCTACTGCATACTCATCCAATAACTCCAGACTAATTTCTTGCTTCAGTGAGGAGCTTTGGATGTAAGAGGATTGCATCTTCATTTTAGGATCTAATGCACACACACCTTTCCAGCAGCTACCTTAGATTCTGAGATCTAGGTGAAGTGCTTTCAGATTCAAGGCTCCTCACTGATAAAAATCACAAGCTAGAAACTCATCTGGGGATTTGGACGAGTAGGCACTAGATGGGGATTTTATACACAAACCTTTTTTTGCATCCATTTATTATTAAGTTTGCACTGGGTAGCACTACTGCATGGTGAGTTTGCTATTGCATTAATTTCCTCCTTAAAAAGATTGCATATTGGCAAACATGTGAAAATACATTGGCACTTGGAATTCAAATCATTGACTTTTCTTAATTAAAATCAATGTCAAAGTCTTTCCTGCTAAAGACACTGTGTGGGTAAATGTATTATTTAAAACATTTTGACAATTGTAATTTTAAAAGAAAAAAAATTTCATGTGTCTTAATTCACAAAGATCAGAGATTATAGAAGACTTTTCTAGTAAAATGTCTATCTCTTCGATCATACGAATCTGTGACCATTTACATTATCCACCCACAATGTCCACCTTCGGTGAATAACCAGAGCCTTATTCGCAACATAAAAATCATGCCATCATCCTTTTCACACTTTGGTTCATAAGATGCTGCCTGATCTTTAATTTTATATCTTGCAAAAATATAAAAAACTATTTCTAAAAAAAAAATAAAGATCATATTAAAACTAGAGCCCAAACTTATGCACTAGCAGATTTTTTTTGCGAATTACCTGGAGTTTGAAGAATATTTCAGTAGTATAATTTACACTACACCATTCTCATGCAAGATAGGGATTGATTTATATCCACTTTTAATACCTTTTAGAAAGGCATAATCATAAACATATTTTCAAAGACGTGACATAGATCTATACTCTTCAACATGTACATTTCATGTCCCAGAACTCATCAGTTGGCTCAAATCACAATCTCTTGCACATATCTTTATCATTGTTCAATATACGTATATCTATAATCAATTACTACAGTTTAATTAATAAGTGTCAAACTTTTTGACCTCATAACTTTGACATGAATCCCTTAATGGAAGTATATTAATCACTTTTATTAGTCATTCAATAAACTAGAGATTATCCACTTAATAAATAATATTTCTTTAGTGCAATTTTCACTACACGAGTCTCATGCAAGATAGGGGCTAGTTTATATCTACTTTTAACACTTTGTGGTGGCGTATAATCATAAACCAAAGTATCAGTCTGCTTTTAACACTTTGTGGAGGAGTGTAATCATAAACCTATGGCCAAAGAGATGTGAAAGTGATATAAGACTCCTAAGATGCACATTTAGTGCTGAATCAGCACTCATCACTTTATCATTGTTTAACATATATAGATAGCCAATTACTACACCTCTTCATAAGGCATTAAAAGCGGATAGAAACTGGTCATTACCTTGCTGTGCGAGTGGTGAAAATTATTCTACAAAAATATTATTCATTAAATGAATAATCTCCAATCTAAAGAATGACTAATAAAAATTATTAATATATCTGGAGTTTGTCCATTTATAATCCCACAACGACTGAACAGTTTTTTTTTCGCTCTCTTTATTTATTATTATATACCATAAATATTTATAATTTTATATAACCAATAACTTTTAGATAAATGCTTGGCTTTGGGTTGGTATTTTCAGATCTAGTGTCTGAACCAACCCTGGCACCTCTCTGAGGAGTGCCAAAGCACGAAACCATGGTGAGGGGTTTAGGAGGGGGGGTTCCTGACAGAGATATTTTAAGTGCTGGCTCTGGCTAAGCATTTATCACAAAGCTTGTTGAGGAATTGGCAATCCTCATTGTTTATAACTTACAAGCTTAAGAGATAGGGTCATGTGATCTATGACTCTTATTTTGACTATTTATATAACCAATGTTTGGAATACTCTTTTATAATACGCGTAAACAATATATTACATTCAATTTATTATTATTACAAACTACTAATTTAATAACTAGAAGTCTGTTAATAGCTTTTAGATAAATAAAAATTACTTTAAACTAAATATTTGCTACAACGAGAAACTTAACTAATTAACGTAAATTAATTAAATGAAGTTATTTTTTCGCAATACAACCGCAATAGATAAAATTAGGAGACCATCAGCCCGGGGGCACCTTATCTGGAAAATAAACATTAGATGTAAATACAATGCTATTTTGGTCTTACTTGATGTCATTCTTGAATAAATGAAAATTCAATAATTGTGAAGGTTTTTATAACACATTTCTTATAAATGGCTGTTCAAAACCAACAACTGGAAAGACCGGCGCGTTTTTCTCTTCTTTCTTCTATCTATTTGACGTCATTTATAATTTCAGGAGAAAGATCAACTTGATCAATAAACCATATCTGCCAAGTACTTCAGTTCATTCAATTAGGTTTTTTTTTTAGCTTTTTATTATTAATTTGTGTGTGTGTGTGTATCAGTTTTTATGGAGTGCGAACTTGAAATGCTTTTTGATTTAAATTATAGTTTGTTTTTTTTTATATAGTTTTGCCCAATTTACGCGAATTTATATATATATCTTAATGTGTGCGTTGAGCGTGGCTATAGATAAGAGTTTTATACAATCAGAACAAATGGGGAAAGGACCGGAGGGGGGAGGTCGGGAGTTGTAATTCGGCTTTTAAAAAAGAACAATAAATAAGATGAGTAAAAAAAGTTAGAAAAGGTTATCGTAACATGATAAAATTTATAGAAGAAACTGAGCACCGGGTTAACATCAATAAATTATTGAAGACATTGTCAAAACAAGATCTGGCATTAACACCACAACTAATAATTTAGTATATGTTTAAATATGCGTAGGAAACAGAAACCGCCACTTGAACGTAACAAAATCGATAAAAAAAAATTATAATAGTTCACCTCTAAAATAATAAACAATTTCAAACAATAATTATAACATTATGGGGGGAGGGGTTATATCGTGTTTGCATAAGGGTTCAACAATTTACATATATAACTCAATATTTAGATATTCTTTAAAATTCCCATTCCAACACACACTTTTACAAAGTATGAATAGACATCTAAAAAAACGACCCCCATTTGGTGCTAAAACACCATAACCTTTTGCACAGTCTTAATTATGACTTCAACCAGCTGAGTGCTGCTGGTACATCATTTTTTGTCTTTACTGAGATTTCAATAATGTATGATGCAGTTGTAATCTTGTATGTGCTGCACATAGGTGAACGATGGTGATCTGGGGTGAATAGATGAGTGCTGGTTCAGCGCGAAATGCATATTGAGGTTCATTTGTCTTTAAAATGTATTCATTCATGTGTTTTAAAAAGAATGAGATGCTGTGGAAGTTGTTAAGTACATCTATAAAAGATATTACATAGAAGAAAAACACAATGAAGTTGAATTATTCCATGTGTAATTAAAAGGCAAATTTGTTCATCTTTAACTGAGGTTTAAGGTTTATGTCTGGGCTAGGGATAATCTTTAGTTTAATAAATAATTAGTGATAATCATTACTATATTTATCTAGAAAGGATTGTGTCAGAGTGCAGGTAGAGTAAGATTGATACTTGTAAATCAAAATATAACAATTTACTATTATAAAACAGGCAAAATTCTCCATACAATACTGCCACTCAATGCAAGCCAGAGTAATCAATGGATCTAATGCAACCTTCCAGCATCTCTACTTAACTACAAATCCATGAGACTTAAATTGAAAACACAATATTTTCAATCCAAGCTCATTAGCTTATATAATCATATAGGTCTGAACTCAGTCCAGTACCTATATATTTGGCAGGATTGGTTTTAAGCCAATAAACATCACATGATCACTATTTCTTATGCTTGCTTATAACTTATTAAAACAGGCAAAATTCTATACATATTGTCACTCAGTGCAAGATAAGATCTAAGTGCAATGCACTCAGATCCAAGGCTCCTCACTGACGAAGGCCACAAGCCAGAAACTGGTCTGGGGATATTGGAGGAGTAGGCACTAGATGGGGATTTTATGCACAATCCTTCTGGCACCCATTGATTACTCTGCTTTGCATTTAATGGCAATACTGTATTGAAAGTTTTTCCTGTTTTAATAACAGTTATAAGCAAATATAAGAAATCGTGATCATGTGATGTTTATTGGCTTGATTTACTATTAAAAAATATTGCATATTTGATAGTTACATGTGAGAGATAGTTACCTGGACCAACTGATGAGTGCTGTTTCAGCATGAAAGGTGTCTTGGGAGACATTTGTTTTTTAAGATATCTTTATCCATACTTTTAAAAAAAATCTTATATATCTAAAAAGATAAAATACATAGGAAAAGAGAGATGTTGAATTAATTACTCCATGTTTTACATTTAATTGAAAAACAGTTATAGTAATTTTCAACTGAGATTTAAAGTTTATATTTGAGTTAGAGATAATCTCCAGTTTGAACCATTCTCTATTATTTTTTTGTAAGAACACTATTTCTTGTTATCAAATATAATAGAACATCAAACAAGTTACATGGTTCTAAGAATATCAATAATTATATATGGTATCAAAGGACTGAAAGCAATGGCTTGGGATTTATCATACATTTTGAAAATATTAAAAGGGTAAAGGTGAGAAATATAGATAAAGCTGAAGGATATGTAACATATCTTCTGGATGATTATTAAGTAACATTCTAGTAGGATCAAGATTTAAGTTGGCTGATTAGGAAAGTTTTGTTTAGGAATTGTATCTCATAGAAACTTCAACAGAAATTTCAAACATTGGAATCTGCTTTATGTTTTGGCAATTGGTAAAGTTGTCCATAAGTGTGTATTAAGATAGATTTTAAATCTGGAAAATGAGATAACTAGAAACTTGATATTGCATAGTTCAACATAACTGCATGCTCCATAGCATGAGCAGTGAAAAATGAACAATCTGCATACAAAAGTGAAGCAAACAATGGTACTGATGGTGCAGAGATGACTTAAGTTTAGACTGACTTTTCTTGAACACGCAGGCAATAACCATTCATTTGTGTTAAATTAAATACAAGTTTTGGAGTTGGCTTTATTTATTGCAAATCAATCTGTGCCCTATTGGTTAGATTTAAAAAGTTAATTTTAAGATGTGACTGAGATACAGGTCCCAAAATTATGTTTAAAGATATTATCAGAATATTACAAGGATTTCCTGAGGTGATTAATGGCTTCTTCAGTAAATTTTGCAATATATTTAATCAAATAATTTACATCAAGTATTCCAAATGCAATGAAAGAATTGTACCTTCTGCTTTATTACAGTGAAAAGGATTTATATCAACACTAATCATATTTTCAGAGATGGACCACCTCTCTATATTCACTGCCATTTTGGTTCTATGCTCTTTCTATGGATATTAGCAAACCTTTTGTATATCACAGGCTTAACATGTATGCACATTTAGATATCGCCATTATGAAAAGACAGAAGAGTAATAAAGCTAGAAACAGAGCAACTACATGACCGAATATGCAAATCATGGGTTACTGAAAATATGGATGATAAATCTGCAAATATTGTGAATGAGGGAGTCTATTCCTACAATGACCTTCTCATGCAATGAGTACTCTTTTTCTCAGTAAGTTCAGGTTCAAACAATGACCACCAATTCATACAGTAACATCATTAATTACTAGTTTGTCACCCAACTTGAGGGACTAATAGATATAATTAAAATATATAATGTATTAGAACTAATAATACATCCAGTAACATCAGACCGGTAAGATATAGATTTTATAAAAACTATTGTGGCAGCCAATGCCAAATTTTGCAAAGATGTTGTTAATGGCATAGTGACAAATGGTTGTAATACTCTTGCCTCAGATAAAGTAAGACTTAAGAACATTCTATTAGTTGATCTATTTGTTGTATATCCATATGTATGTTTGATGAAAAGTTTGGTAGTGAATATGAAGAATGGATTAGATAAGTGATCATATTTAAATCGAGTTGATGACTGATATACGTCGGCATGACATATACACAGGTATTTACTTGTTCAGCAAATAACATTAAGAAATGAGTCAATAAATTTGGATTGAAAATAGGTTTACAAAATGGTGATAAGCTGGGGTGTTATTATTGACAAAAATGTTCACTTTTGGAAACAGATTGCAGTGGGCTTCCTAGTAACTGCTTTTAGAACCACCTCAGACTTACAAATTAATGATTTTCATTGGAAATTCTTTAAATATTTTTATACAAAAGGAACTTCATTTACTAATCATAGTGTGCAATGCATTTTTTACTATGGTGGCTATATTACTTGAAACATATTGATAAACCATTCTGCAGTATATATATCAAAAATAATTTCCTTCTCAAATGACCTGGAGGGTTGCCCACCCCCACATAACAACTTTCTGACATATTATTTCTGCAATGATGACTGACTTGGTTTCAAAGTGTGAATATTTAGTACTATGAATGCTTACTATGAATGACTCTATATCCACATAACTATATATGCTAATCAACCAGAAAATATTAAAAAAAAAAACTAACATCAAAATATATATTAAACACATGGATGTACTTTGAATTAGATATAGATAAATTTGAAAAACATTGGTTCCAATTAGCATGGAGAATACATTTTTGTTATGATGTCATGTTATTAAAGATAAATCATTCTGCAATATATATGCATTTCAAGAATACCCCCTTCATCAGCTGGCTTGAAGTACTGCCAATGTTTTGAAATATATACTGTGGAGTAATATGTCAATATTTTCATATAATATGACAGTCATAGTAAAAATATATTGTGTATAATAATTAAATTGTCATCTATTTAAATTTAGTTATATCTAATTCAAGGCATGTTGAGTTTTTTTACTATAGTGCACTGGTTGAGTGTCAGATTTTGGATGATTTGATTCTGAAATCAATTCTGGCATTTTCAGGGTTCAATATTTTTATGACCACCCAAGCAATCAAGATATTTTTTAGCCCTGCATGCTTCTGTGCAGTGGTAGAGAATCGGACTTGAATATAAGGTTTTTAGACCGATTCCAATTCTGGTATCCCTGGGATACAATTTTTTTTATGAACTCCCAAGCAATAAAGACATTTTTAGCCCTACATGCTTCTATGCAGTGGTCAAGAATCAGGCTCTGGAATATAAAATTCTTAGACCAATTCCAATATCTTGCTTTTATGAACTCCCAAGCAATGAAGCCATTTTTTAATCCTGCATGTTTCTGTGCAGTGGTCAAGAACCAGACTCTGGAATATAGGATTCTAAGACCAATTCCAATTCTGGTATTTCTGCTTTTAAGAACTCCCAAGCAATGAAACCATTTTAAAATCCTGTATGGTTCTGTAGAATACAATGTTTTAAACCAATTCCAATTCTGGTATCCCTGCTTTTATGAACTCCCAAACAATAAAGCCATTTTTTAGCCCTGCATGATTCTGTACAGTGGTTGAGAACCAGACTCTGGAATATAAAGTTTCTTAGATGAATTCCAATTCTGGTATCCCTGCTTTTATGAACTCCCAAGGAATGAAGCCATTTTTAACCCTGAGTGGTTCTGTGCAGTGGTTGAGAATCATATTGTGGAATATAAGGAGGTTCTTAGACCAATTCCAATTCTGGTATCTCTACTTTTATGAACTCCCAAGTAATAACACAATTTGATTACTTATTGATTCTATTTTGATTAGCATATCAAGAATCTAATTTATAGTAAGATATATAGTGATAAATATGTTGACACCAAATTGGCCCATATTACAATATAAATTGTGTGGACATTATATTTGCAGGGTTTTTTGGCAGTTCTCTAAGCTAGTTGTTGAAAAAATTATTTCTGGAATACATATACTGCAGAGTCATTTGACCATTTGTTCAAGTAGTATGAACATTTATTAAGCCTAATGATTGAAGTGCTTCTAATTTGTTTATATCTAATTCCAAATTGCTTTATCTATTTATGAAATATTTTGATGTTGGATTTCTCAATTAAGGTTTATATTTTTCTGAATCTCTAATTCTGCCTTGATTAGTGAATACCTATATTGAAAGAAGCCAATGTATTGTAAGTGACATGCCTTGACACTATGTTAACCATAGTTGGAGCATTAATATAAATTGTCATTGTAGTGTGTTAATTATTGATAGTGCTCTGGAATATGTAGCTGTTGAAGGACGTTATTCCTGAAATGTATGTATACTCAAAGTGGTTAGTCAAATTTTTTATGCAGTACAGGAGCTGATGTAAAAAAAAATATTTAAGCACATCTACTTTAAAGCCCATTGACATGTTTATTAAAAATGATTAAGTTATAACAAATAGATCACATTGTGTTTGGTCACGTTTGAAAATAATAAAATATGGAGGACATTTTATCTTTCTAAATTTTTTTATAGTTATAAACAGTTTCCAAGCTGACATTTCAATATATGGGTGGATTGTTGGGGTGCTATGACCCAAGTAACATGTGACTGTGACAAAGAATTTTCCAAATATAAGTCCTGAAAAGGGGGAGATGAAACTGAAATGTTTTAAAAATCTGCATTTTTTAAAAGCTGGTATTGAATTTAGATTACTAATATATTTAGAGGCTATTTTTAAGAGTATAGAAAACGATTTCATTCTACAAAACTTTTGTAACTGCAACTATACTTGAAGGGTGCTGAAAGACAGCTTTTTTGAGTCCAGGAAGTATAGGGGCGGTTTGCCCCCCCTCCCATTTTGTATGTATGTCATTTTAATTATTATTCATATAATTTTAAATGTGGATAAAACACATTTTATTAAATATATACAAGTCTTTTTTAAAATCTTATTTAAAAAAATAAATACGATAATTTATCTTATAAGTGACGGAAAGTTTAAAGACACAGTCAAAGATGTTTTTTTGCCCCTGTGATTGCTTTATGATTCATTATTTTCTTTTAATTACTTTGAAAATTTCTAAACATCGTTTTCACAGTTTGTTTGATATCCTGTATCCCGAAGGTCCGCAGTTTTCAGAATTTGTATTCCAGGAAAAAAGTTTATGAAATCTGCTAAATTTAGTTGTTATTTAAACAACTTTTATTACTTACGAAGCCAATCTGCCTTAATTTATTTTTTTCTTTTAAAAAAAACAACAAATTATTTTGTTTTTATGATTCTAATATTTAGTAGTTATTAAATAATGTTTGATATATTTAAAATATATCTTATTAGTAAAAGGGTTCGATTCTTTTATAAACAATTTACTTATTAATAATAAGTAAATATGAATTTCTTTTTGGTGATATTGTAAAGTATCTCAAATAGTTAATGGCTATCTCACTGTCCATAAATTAGAAAATAAAATGAAGGGTCTATTGCTCGGAAGTTTATCAAAAGTTTGAATGCTGCAAAATAACAGAGGATGCCATATCATGAACATTGAATTCCAGTTGATAATCTGCTTCTATAATAAAGTACTCGAACAGTTATGAATATTTAAAGTGATAAAGCCTTTAATTCTTGCATACGACAGTAAAATAATCATTGAAAACATGCTATATATGGTAATTTTTTTCTGCAATCTCGAGATTCATGAATTTCATGCTTTGATAGATTGTTGATTAACAATTCCTACTCCTATAGAGGGCTCTGGAATTGTTTTAACTTCATTGTGTATTAAACCACTAAACATCACATAATCACATTTCTTATGCTTGCTCATAACTGTTACTAAACAGGCAAAACTCTCCATATAGTAGTGTCACTCTGGCTTGCACTGAGTGGCACTACTCTATGGAGTGTTTTGCCTGTTTCATTGTGTATAGCCAGCATAGTTCATAATGTATCACATCAGAAATTGATCGAGGAAGTTTTGCTCTTCAATTGATCACTGAGACAAGTACATATTCTTCTAGTATCAACTTTTCTTGCACAAATGACCTCCTTTTGTCCTTGAGGCTCTATTTTGTTACATTTAAAAATATAATTTATTTATTTACGATTTATTTATTTTTGACCACAACTTGAAAAGTAACTCGATGCAAAAAAGGGCAGAAATGAAAATAATCCACAGTTGATTGCTCAGGAATTTGAAAGAAGATCAAGTACCTGAAATGACAGACTGGTCTACAATTCAAACCCTTAAGCTGCAGTGTTCCCCATTTTTACTACTGTTGCTAAATCATGCAGGATGAAAAAAATGGTGAGGACAGAGCATGTACTGGATGTATATAATGCATCAAGATTAATATTCCAACATTGGTCTATTAAATAAATGAAATACTCTCAAACCAAAGTGCAAGATAAAACTTTTTTAAAGAAAAGATGCTCTCCCTCCAAAATTTTTAATATTAGCCTCTACATATGAATAGAGGTAAAGAGAAAAAATGGACTGATCTTTTCTTTAAAAAAGTTTTATATTGTGCTTTGGATTGCAAGTATTTCTTTTATTTAATAGACCCGTGTTGGAGTATTAATCTTGATGTATTATATAATATCAACTTCTGGGAAGTTTATATATAATATTTAACTACATGTAATGTAATTATAAGGGACTTGAATTCAGACTTTCAAATTCCCTACATCTATTTAATACATCTCTAATACACATGACCACATACATGTGAAAAAGATCAATGATCTCCAATATACATATTTCATGCTGAACCAGTACTCATCAGTAGGTCCAGGTCACCATCTCCCAGACATATATACAATCAGCGCTCAGTTTATATTAAGATAGCAAATCTTCAATCTTTAATAGACAAGCTTCAATCTACATCACCCTCCAACTCTTCAGCTATGCATATCATTGAAAATCTGAGGATGAAATGCCCAAAGCCCTTGCTGATGCCAATATTATTGTCATACCCATATTGGCCTTAAGTAACTGTCAAATGTATAGCTCACCCACAAATCACCCAAGGGCAATTTGCATGGGATCTTCACATTCCAACAACACAGATTAAAATTTTCTTTTTTATACTATGCTAAGATCAGCTAGACCTATGAGATCCTCTATCATATTCTAATTTAATTATTGACTGCAAAATAATGACAAATGCCAGAGATAATGAGACACTACAATTTATTTGCTTATATATATTATTATAACACACATGATAGCATAAATTAATTGCCCCGTCAATAAGCAAGTTAGTATGATTAGTTATTTATAAATTCAATAATTAAGTTTATGCACACATAATATACAATGTAATATGATATAATACATTCCTAATTGTTTCTGAACAGAGATAAAGTTGCTGCATAGACCAATGATCACAACTATTTATTATTACACTTTTAAGATTTAATAAACTTACAGTTTGTGGACACCTTAAATTCATTAACTATTTAAATAACTGGACTACCATAAATACTTTCAGGTAGTAATGCAGATAAGTAACTAAATGCTATATGTTCAAATGTAAAAGGTAACATTATTTATAAAAAAAAAAGTACATATTAACTAGGAATACACTATATGATAGGAATTTGCTTCTAATGCATACTGTTAAAAAGGTACTAAGTGTAAGAAAGATCAGCAGTCGCAAATGGTGGCCAAGACATATGCAAACGAAGCATATAATATACAGTAGGAATTTCCATCTAGTATATACTATTGCTATAAGAAAAATAATGAATGCAAGTGACTGGCAATTGTAATGGTATCACAATCATTTATGAATAAATGAAACACATACAAATAAATAACATCTATAAACAAAACAGCTAGAAATTAAGATACAAAAGGTCACTTATATCAATATGCCCAAAGACACTCATAATTTATTCTGTCTATGCAGCCTGTTTGTATCTGATCTAGAGTTTATCAAGCTACAATTAAATGATGATTTTGACAACTTTTTATATTTACAGGTGATAAAAAAAAGTAATTAAATAAAAATGTACTCTTCTCTTACAATTTATGCCTACTGAATTGTGGCATGATTAAATAAACTAAGAGGGCAATCATTTGCTATAGTAGCTTACAACAATTTACAATATCAATAATAACAATATTTTATAAAATACTCTGAGGATAATGAAGACGAATACTTAATGTTAATACTATAATAATAAATTTTAAAGTTTATATCCATTCCTTTTATTTATTAAATAATATTTATTTTATTTTGTATATTTTTAGTGGAATTCAATTGTTCAACTATAGCTATGGTGGCCATAGGTTTTAATCGGGCAGCATCAGATGGTAGTTTTCTAGTTGATTGATGGCTATTTTCTCCCCATGACAGTGTCTCTTGAAGTTTACATATATAATGGATACAATACCATTTCTACATTAGCTGATGGCTCTTTCCATACTTCTCTTTATGGATCTTCAACCTGCAGTGTTGGCTAGAAAAAGTAAAGCTTACCACAGCTTCTCTACTTTTCCATTGTATTTTTTAACACCAGGCACAATAAAAATACTGAAAGCACTGAAGTTGGCTTATCAGTGAAATCAGATCCATCATTTGTCTTTCCAATTCATTGAAATATTATCTCCTTAATTAATCTGATTATAAGAATTTTAATTATATTTTCCAAAATAATGCCTTTTCCACTTTATAATTATAAAATATCTTTATAAACTTATAATTTCATACCATACACATTTATCTGTGCATACAAATTGTATATATGTTTCATTTATTAACATTGTTGAAAATCTTTACTTTTAAAATAAACTTCTAATTTTAAATTACAGACAAAAGTGTATAAATATCCTCATCATTGAAGCTAGTGAGATATGTTACAAATCCCATATATCTGCATTGCATATTTTATGATTTAAAAGATATGATCAAATTTATTAAGAAGAAAATAAAAAAATGTAGTTTTAAAATTAATAAAATAAAAGATTATTTTTTTTTAAAGAGAATAAATTTTTATTGGAATGGTGGAAAAAATAAAAAAAATTAAAAATCACTCTCTTTTATAAATTAAAATTAAGTTAAAAGAATAAATTATAATAAAAATTAAAAAAAAGATTAATAATTAATAGTGAAATAAATTTGCCGTAAAATTTCTGGTTGATAATAAAACTACAGTAGAATTAATTCAAAGTATGTAAACAATCTGTGATGAGATATAGATTAATCTAGAAAAAGATAAGTTAAGGAAAATGTAAAAATCAAAGATTACAAAAAAAATTTACTAAAAATAGATTTAAAGTATGATAAAATAAAGTATGAAGGAGAATGGGAGGAAAAGTATAAAAAGTCACAACTTCATTATTATTATTCCACTTAGTCTGTAAATCATTTATCTTCATTTGTGATTAACTTATGTTATTCATTGCTCCAGAATTCAAGCTAAGAAAAATAATCTATCATTACACTGTAAAAATATTATTGGGGAATAAACTAGTGCATGCATTGCTAAATTGTCTTAGAAGTGTTCAACTGGGCTTCAGCCCTAAGTTCTCAGCAAAAACTGTCTCTGCTGAACCCTTAAATTGATGAAAATGATGAAATAAAATACTGCAAACTCTCTCTCCCCCATTGTAAGCAAAGAATGAAAGAAGCCTGAAAACATAATAAAGACAAAACAAAGTTGGAGTAAACTAATGAAAAAAAAAATGAAATGTCTCAATTGTGAAAACTATATAATATAATTTCCATAATAATTGTCTATAGACACTTTATTTTTAAAAGAAATGAAATTTAATGAAGGACTATAAACTTTATTATTTTATATTAGATATGTCCATGCATGAATAAATACTAATGTTTGCTTAATTATTATTTGGTCTATTCTCTCTCTTGTCGCTGCATCACCATTGATTTAAAAATGTAGGTAATTGTATATGTTAAGTTAAATGTGCTGGACCCCTGAATAAGAGTAGGAGTTAGTTTAGGATATTTAAAATGGTGTTGAAATGGTTGGATGGTGCCTGAGTTTGATTCTCAAAACAAATAAAGTGCTTTGAATGCCAGGGTTTTGTTCAGCAGTCAAGGGCAAGTGAAATCATGTTATGATTCATATAGTGCAATTTCACTGAGGGTATGATGTCATGTACAATGTATCTCTCCTGTTTAAGTCTTCTTTCTGTAGTTTAAGGTTATAATTGAATAATTGTGTTGGTTGTGAATGTAATATAAAGATATTGTTAAATAATAATGTATATAGAAATATTAAAATATATATTAGAGTAAAAGTTATTAAATAGATATAAAATCTGAGATGCTAAAACTTATTAAAACTTTAGCTTTCAAAAGATATTAAAGTTATTTTAAATGTATTTAACTCTAATAATAATATGGTAAGTTCAGAGAATCTGGTTCAAATTCCATCCAACGTGGGAGCCGAAGTGACATAAATGAACCTGGCATAATTAGAATTTAAAATTATAAAGTCTGAAACTAAAAATTAAATTAAACGCTAAATTCTGTAGTTATAAAAGTGAAGTCAGTAGCAGTATAAGAAAAGAAATAGATGAAAAGCAAACAAATTATAATATTAAGAATTAAAATAAAAATATAAATAAAAATAGTAAGATGTGCAATGTAAATGAAAAGAATAAACAGTCAGCAAGATACATTTATTATTGGGGAATTGTTATAGTCAAGTGGGAATCAGAGATGACTGAACATTTTGAGTTAGTCAACCACTTCGATTGATTTTAAAAAGTTAAAAAAATAATGATAATAAAGAAATAAAACATAATCGATAAAGTAGAAAAGACTAATATAGAATAAAATTAAATTATCAAGTTGTTGGAGGAAAAGTTTGAAAAATATAAAGAAATGTTCAACAAAACAAATAGACCAATTAATATAGGAAATGAGGATAGCCTGACTAGAAGATAGGGAAATATGAGAAGATAGAGAAGAAATAATGGAAATGAGTATAAAACAAATAAATTAGATAAAATTGAAAATAAACAGGAAAGTGCAAATAAGTATGTGCAATTGACAGCTCAAACATGGGAAATAAACGTGAACCAGAAATTAAGACTGACTCAAAAATTAAGCCGGAACCTGAAAATATTTCTGACTCAAATAATAACCTTGAATCTGAAAATAAATATGCAACAGAAGTAAAACATAATGAAAAGATAACAGAAAGAATAGAAGTAGCAAAATTAAAAGATAAGGGTAAATCAGAAAGTAAAAATATAAATATTCACAGTATAAAACAGCAAAATTCAAGTATGTATGCACATTTAAAGAATAGACCTGCTAATGTAAAGAAATTTTAAAAAATATGTTCTGAAAGGAAAGTGATTAAGAAAATAGTGACCAAGTTACTTAAAGCATTTAACAGCAGGAGGCCTGATTATGAAGCCAACGAAAAGAAATTTAATTTCTTTGAAAGAAAGAAAAACATGAATATTATATATTTAGGATCGGATAAAAAGGAGTGGGATCAAAGAATTAGATATAGGGAGTTGTATAGTCCTAGAATGGGAGATGATCAATATACTAGCCACAATCTGGAAGCCAACAGCACAGAACTCCAAGCCAGGCCTAGAAATAGGTCAAGATTTTCTGGTTTGAGCGGTAACATAAAAAACTTAAAAGAGCCGCTGGACAAAAATTAAATATGGCTTTAGAAATTGGATGGACTTTTAAGTAGTGGAAAAAAAAGTTTATTGTACATGGATTATGAGAATGGAAATAAAGTTGAACAACTAAAATAAAATGTTTTTTTGAGAATTAGTAATGGAATAAAAAAATACGTAAATAGAAGTAAAATGAAAATTTGTTATTTAGAGTAAATATACAAGAATAAAATAAAAGTTTAGAGAATCAATATGCATAAATGAAAAAAAAGATTTTAAAAGCAAATAAGTTGAATAAAGCTGTAATAAATAGAATGAAGTCTACAATAAAAAGAAAAATAAATAAAAAAATTCAAGTAGAGTCATGGAGGGAGAGGGAAGGTGAAAATAGAAGTTGAGGAAAAAGTATTATATGTAGGCTGTCATTGTGTGAACTTAAGATCCATAATGAGCATAAAAGTGGGAGGGATAGTCTGATAGAATGAAGATCCAGTAGAAGGGTCCTTGACCCATCTGACATACTGGGAGATGTCATCCCGGTCCCTTATCTAAAAAAATATGTCCACTGGAAAGAAAACAGAATAAACCACAAGTCAGTTTAATTGGAAGAAAAATTCCCAACATATAGTTATAATAAATATTGTTTTACTATAAGCCAATAGTCAGTGGATGAATACTACCATTTGCAGTGACTCCATATTTTTTAAGATGCAGACCCAAGGAAGAAAGTCAGCCCACTCAGAGAAATTCCCAGCATAGTAATCAAGTTAAGTTAAAATATTTTTATTGCATGAGTTGGGTACAAGTAGATGTGTTCTACCACTCACAGCATTCAATCTCTTCATACACATTAGAAAAATGCATGTTGTCTCTGGTGGTCATCACATAGAACATAATCATTGAAGTCAAGATAGATTATGGCCTGTGAGAAGTATAGGAAAAATCACCCTTTGTGGTTTGTTGATCTGTATGCAATTTGACACTATATGTTAGAAAAAAAAGTAAATAAATAAATTAATAAAAATGAAAAATCTAACAGTGAAGAAAAAGTAAAAGGTAAGAGTGAAAATGGGTCAAATTGATGCATTTTACCTCTCAAACAAGAGTGGGTGTGATGTAACGCTAGTGAAATATGTTAAAAAACTCATATATATATATATATCTGTGCTACATATTTCATAATGTAAAAGTGTATGATCAAATTTATTAAGAAATAAGAATAGTTAAAGAAATGGTTCAGTAGATTTTAAAACAATAAAATAGAAAAATTGTGTTATATTTTCTTTTAAAAAAGAATAAAGCTTTTTATTGAGAACAGGTTGGGAAAAAAGAATTCTCTTTTCTTTTTATAAATTAAAAATAAGTTAAAAGAATAAATGTGTAAAAATAAATGTTAGTGAGAAATCTTAAATAAAAAGATTAATTAATTAATCAATGGAAGTAAACTTTCAGAATGCCAGTAAAGATTTCTGTCTGATAATAAAACTAACAATAGAATTAATTACAAAGTATGTAAACTATCTATGATGAGATAGTAGATTAATCTAGGAAAATGATTAGCTTAAGGAAAAATCAATTCGATTAAAGAAATGTAAAATTTAATTAAAAAATAGATTTAAAGTATGATAAAAACTAAAGTTATGATATGGAAAAGAACAACGGATGAGAAAAAGTATAAAAAGTCACAACTGTCTATTGATTATTCTGCTCTTGAGTCTGTATACATTATTCATTGTTCCAGAGATTCAGAAACCTAAGGAACAGAACCAGTCATAATTGCTGCAGAAAATATTATTGCAGAAGCCACAGAACTAGTGACATATGCTTCTAGATTGCTTTGGAAATACTTGACTGGGCTTCAGGACCTAAGTCCTCAGCAAAATGAACTGTCTCCACTTGAACCCTCACTGGAAACTGATGCCAAAATAGTGAAATAAATGCTACCACAAACTCTCTCTCCTCCATGTCTAGTCAAAGAATGGAAGATAAGTCCTAAAACCATTGATGGAAACCAGAAAGCCAATCAGTTGGAAAGAAACACTAATGATAATCCAAACCAAATGAATAGTGTCATCTCAGTCTTTTAAAAATCTAGGCAAATATATTTTCCATAATAATTGTCTATAGACACTTTATTTTTAAATGAAATGAACTTTAATGAAGAACTATTATAAAATTTAGCCTGAACTAATCATTTATAACTTTCAATGTAAAATTTTATTGTTATTTTATATTATGTTATGTCTGTTCATGAAGAGATAGATATTGATGTTTTCTTCATTATTATTTAGTTTAATCTCTCACTCTTGTCACTGCATCACCATTGATTTAAAGATGTAGATATTTGTATATGTTAAGTTAAATGTGCTGGACGCCTTGATTAAGAGTTGAAGCCAGTTTGAGATATTTCAAGCACTGGTTGGTGTGCCTGCTGCAGGAGCATGCTGGCCATGTAACTGTATTCAGCTGGTGCCTCAATTTGATTCTCAAAACATATAAAATGCTTTGGATGGCAGGGTTTTGTTCCAGCAGTCGAGGTGGGCCATGGTCAGGAAATGTGGTTGTGTTATGCTTTATATAAGCTGATCTGGCCTTGGGTATCATTGATGGTCATGCTATCAATGGCATTCTCCCTTTACCTTGAAGTTCTCATCTGTTCCCATAGTTTAAGGATATAATTAAATAATTGCATGATGTAAAAGATCATAAAAAAGAAGTCTTATAATAAATAATAAGTGTAATAATGAAATGATGAATATAAAAACTATTGTTAAATAAGGTTAAAAATGTAAGAAAAGAATTACAAAGAAAGTTATGTATTAAGCATGATAATAAATTTGCTAAAGAGATAGAAAAAATGAGATGTTAAAACTTATTAAAGTTGTAGCTTACAAAATATATTAAAGTTGTTAAACATATTTAAAACTAGTAATAATATGGTAAGTGTGGGGAATCTGGTTCAGTATATATGGAACAAATAAGACCAAATATATTACTAAGATAATTCACAAGCTAGATTTCCAAAGAATCATCTTTTATCTGACAAAATAGATTAGCATTGATATAACAAAAGGTGGCCATAATTTATTTCATTTAAATGATTCTTTGGAAATCATGCTTGTGAATTATCTTAAGAAAATATTCAGATTTGTTTCTTCTGTGAGTAGGTTTATATTCTCAACATCATATATTTGGTAAGCCATAAAGTTATTTACCTGCTAATTAAAAAACATTAGAACTTTATATATGTAGAGTCTGGGAATGTTCTAGATAAAGATTTTAATATTTTTCTCTCTTACTACACTTATTAGGAGCTTGTTTGAGCTATTGATACGCTCTCTATATTACATATTTGTAAATACAAGCTTGTAAAAGCAATGTTACACTATATATGATTTGCTTTTTGAATACTGTAATTTTATCTTTAAGGCCTTGGCAATAATCATCATCATCATCAACCATTATCAATCCACTGCAGGATTAAGGTCTCTCCAAGTTCAATCTATATTTTTTCTATCTTTAGCTTCTCTTCTCCAGATCACTCCTGCACACTTTCTTATTTCATCCATCCATCTCACATGTGGTCTCTTTCTGGGTCTTTTACAATCTCTTGGAATCCAGTTTAACATTTCAATTGTCCATCTATTATCATCTCTTCTAGCAATACGTCCAGCCCAACTCCAGTCTTTTAATTTTTTCAATGAGGTCAGTAACACCTGTTTGTTCTCTTATCCATACATTGCATTTTCGATCTCTTCTTGTTACTCCCAATATGCATCTCTCCATACTTCTTTGAGTGGTCTGAAGTCTCTGTATTGCTCTTCTATTAAGTGTTCAAGTCTCAAATCCATAAGTGAGAACTGGCAAAACACATTTATTAAAAACGTTCCTTTTCAAACACATAGGCATATTTCCTTTTAGTATCAAGTTATTTCTACCAAAAGCACTCCAACCAAGTTTAATTCTATGATTAATTTCATCCATTATATTTCCATCTGTATTAATAATCTGACCAAGGTGTTTGTAACTGTTAACATCTTTTAATTCATCATAATCAATCTTTATTTTCATATTTTGAGAAAATCTATTAATCATTACTTTAGTCTTTTTAACATTTATCTTTAGTCCTACTTTCATCTGATAATGCCTGCAACATCTCCTGTAGCTCTAAAGCACTATTTGCAAAAACAACTACATCATCTGCAAAATCTAAGTGACTTAAATAATCTCCATTTACTTTCACTCCTTTATCTTCCCATTTTAATCCACAAAATACTTCTTGCAGCACTGCTGTAAAACGTTTTGGAGATATGGAGTCACCCTGTCTTACACCCTTTTCAATATTGATTTTCCTACTATCATTATATAATCTAATTGTTGCTGTTGCATTTTTATAAATATTCTTTAAAATATGACAATATCCCGAATCTATACCTTGATGATCCAATGCTTGAATCACTGAAGAAATGTTTATAGAATCAAATGTCTTTTCATGATCTACAAATCCAAAGCATAATGGCAACTCATATTCATTTGTCCTTTCTATAACTTCTCTCAATACCTGGATATGATCTACTGTACTAAAACCACTTTTAAATCCAGCTTGTTCTCTTGGTTAGTGATAAGGCTATCAATATATGGTAGACCTGAATTTGGTTCAATCCCATATAACTATTTAAGTTAGATAGCTGGAGTTAAAGACATTTTCTTATCCAAAAATTTCAGAATTTCTACTTAAAAGTTACATGTTAAATAAGTGCTGGACTGTGAGTTGATATTTTAGATCTGGTGTCTAAATAGTCTAGGTCCTCACTGAGGTAAGCCAAAAGCTCAAAACTAATTGATTTGGGAATGTTCTAGATAGAGATTTTAAATATTTTTCTTTTACCGCACTTATCAATTAAGAGGTTGTTTGAGCTATTGGTACGCTCCCTATATTACTTATATATAGAGTATATGATTTTTGGATGTTATTATTAATATTAATGATGAAAACATTTCTTTTTAGGACTTGATGTAATACATCATTATATTTTTCATATTTTTCAAGTATTTAATGATCTTCCTTAGCATTTCTTTAAATACTTAATTACAATTTGTGGTAAACATCTCAATTTCTTTTTCAATTCTGAATATTCTACACCCTTAAACTCATTATCTTCACATATTAAAGTGTTCTTAAGAATGATGAAATTATTTTTGCCAAGAGATGATGATAAAGAGATAAGCAAAATTAATTTTAAATTGATAATATCTCATATGAACCTATTTTTAAAAAGTCCCATCAGGTGCAGAATACTTGAAGAATAATGTTGGTAGCAAAATATCAGAAGTAACTTATGTATTTATTTAATTTATGAATTTTTTTAGTCAACTTAACTGTTAAGAGTATTGTAGGCAAATAAATTCACCAATTATTTATTAAATTTTTTATTTTGACCACTATAGCCATAGATTTGACAATTAATTATGTATTTTATAATTTGTATTATGTGCATCTACATAGATAAGTGGCTTGAAATTCCATTTATGAACAGATAAGTACAATAAACATGAATTGTCCAAAATCTGTTGATGAGAATCCAGTTATGTCTAGGAAAATAATTCCAGTTATCTTTACTTCTGAATCTAAAAAAAAGGTAGTTGCTTGAAATCTCATGAGAATTATCTTTCAAGATTCCAATTGTATCTATAAAGATTAATTCCAGCTGTCTTTCCTTCTGAATTTGAAAAAAGATATTTGCATGAAATCTTATAATTATCTTTTTGTCCAGAATCTATCAATGAGATTCAATGCCTAGGACAATCCACTTCTGAATCTGCAAAAAGATATTTGCTTGAAACCTCATAAGAATTATATTTTTCATCCAGAATCTATTGACAAGACTCCAATTGTGTCTATGAAGATCAATTCCAACTGTCTTTCTGAATTTGAAAAAAAGATATTTACTTGAAATCTTATAATAATTACCTTTTTTGTCCAGAATCTATTGATGGGACTCCAGTTGTATCTATGAAGATCAATCCCAGCTGTATTTCCTTCTGAATATAGACAAAAAAAAAGCTATTTGCTTGAAATCATATAATAATTATTTTTTTTGTTCAGAATTTATCAATGAGATTTTGTGGCTAAGAAGATCCACTTCTGAATTTGCAAAAAATATATTTGCTTGAAACTTCCTAAGAATTACCTTTTTGTCCAGAATCTACCAATCAGAGTCTAATTGTGTCTAGTAAGATCAATTCCAGTTGTCCTTAAAGACTGCTGAATCAGCAAAAAGATAGTTGCTGGAATCCTTATAAGAATTACCATTTTCAATACTATAATTCTTCAAAAGTGTATCAAAAAGTTAATCTTCATTTAAGATGAGTCTTAAATGATGATGCCTGTATCTTGAATTATTGGATGAGTTCTATCTGCTTAGCAGCCGTTGACGTATTTTCTTTGAAACAATTTCTTTCTGAGACCTGGTGATGAAAGAACAGGAAACCATTGCAAAAAAGATTTAAGTGTGCCAGTAATATTTCTCATGGTAATATTTAAATTCACATCAAGAATTTAATGTGGGAATTTCCTTCAAAGAGGACATAGTATTGACTGAATATATTAATCATTTACCTACTTTTTGGCCAATATGGTGTTTGCATTCTTTGAAGTTTTAAAAAATATTTTTCAAAATCTGTAACATATAGAACAATTTCTTCTGCTTGCTATTCAAACTAATTTGGAATAAATGTTTACAAAGATATTATTCTGATGATAAAATTAGATTCATCACACCAAACTGATATCACAAGTAAATCCAGTCAAAATATTGTTTTAAATTAGCTTACAACTTTTGGAGGATCAATGGGAATTTCAGGCTGAATTTTGTTGCTAGATATGATATGTTGGACTATTTCCATCATCTATGAATGAATGTTGAATGAATAGACAATTTTAAACTTTCCAAATACAAACAACTTGTTATATTGTCTATTTGTGTTGTATTACTAACAAGTTGTTTATATTTGGAAAGTTGAAATAAAGTTTAAAATTTTCTATACATTCAACATTCACTCATAGATGATGGAAATAGTCCAACATATCACATCTAATAATATACCATTGTCATAAATCTTCTGATGAATTTTCTTGTCTATGATAAAATAATGAACAGATTCATATATCAGATCATGAAGTATTTAAATACCAGAAATGACTATGAGTTGTAAACTAGAAACTTTTAGTTCAATTTGTTGCCATACTGGACTAAACTGTACAGATCAATTTTTATTCTTTTTGCATTGATTATATTAAATAATAAATTTCTAATAAATTATCTTTTTATTCCATTATTCATTTCAACAAACTGTTATGAAAAATAGTTATCTATCAGCTGTTATTAAGAAAACATCAAATAGACAATAAAAAGAATCATCAAAGGAAATAACAATTATTGGTAATGTAGTGTGCCCATACATTCCAGAAATGGCAGACAAATTAAGGAAAATCTGTAATCAGTATAACATCAGAATAGCTATTCAGAGCCATACCACCCTACAAGGAATTCTAACATCTACAAAGCCTAAACTTGAAATGCTGAAAAAAAAACTGCATCTATGAAATACCATGTGAATGTGAAAGAATGTATATTGGTGAGACCAGACATCCCATTGAAAAGCACTTGCAAGAACATAAACTGATGATTAGAATAGAGAAAACAGATGTGTCTAAAATAGCAGACCATGTATGTACCAATGAACATATGTTCAATTGGAAAAATACAAAAATATTGGATAGAGAAGAAAAGGTACAAAGAAGAAACTTTAAAGAAGCTGCTCACATGACAATGGCAAAAAATCCTATAAGCCAACCTAATGTAATTATACATAATGTATGGAAACCACTAATCAACATTACTCTTAGGAAAAAGGGGAGAAATCAGAAGGAACCTCATAGATAAGTATATGAACTTTCTATTGACTGTTGCCTTTGGCAAAGTGGCTGTTGGTTAGAACATTACCTTAAAACTCAATAATCAAGAATCTAAGAACCCAGGTTCAAATACCATGCTAGTATCATCACTGGTCAGACCAGAAACATCTGAAGAAGAGAGGGGAGTAATACCTCTCGAAACATTGTGCATATACTAACCTGTTTGATGTACTATTATTAACAGTTGAAGGTATTTGGGATATTTAAATAAAGATAAATTTCTCTAAAGACATTCAATATGCATATTAGATGATGGAAATAGTCCAATATCAAAATACAATTATCTAACAGTTTTAACTGTCTAACAGTCTTTTTCAGAGCTGTTATTTTTCTACTTTACAGAAATAAAAAGAACGATTGTGAAGAAGGCTGCTGGAAAGCCGGAATTATCAGAAAATTGGGAAAAAAAAGACATTGTGATATTTTTAGAGCTTTATTTAAAGTCATCTTAATATTGTAAATAATTTACGTTAATTCCCATATTCATATTAGAAACTGATCATTTCTTTTAGTTGAAAAGAATTTTTAGATTCCCTAATAATCGTGATAATAAATTTTTTTTTAATTGTTTTTCCTGTTTGTCATTAACATCAAAGCCGATATCTAAGCACATTTTGTCTTTAGCAGATATTTCATGAAATCTCTGCCAATGGATTTATCAATACATATGGATCAACCAATGAACACACTTCTCTAAAAACATCTAATTATTAGCAAAGTTGATACTGAAATTGAACAAATATTTGTGATTCTTTAAAAATTCTTAATTTAATGTTTACAAAAAACAAAATTTCTATCTCTTGTTCTGATCTATCATATGGAATATGTTACATTCCATCTTTATTTTGTTAGCAGTAATCCAAATACCACTTTTCCAGAGTCATCACCATTTTCAACTATTATCAGTCCAATGCACAATAAGTCCCTTCAAGTTTAACTCTCATTCTCCACTGCAGTGCAGCAAACTTCTTTATTTCAATCATCTCACATATGGTCTATTTTAAAAATGTTTTTGGGGTCCAATTTAAAATTTTTAACTGTCCTTCTTTTATCACCTCTTCTAGCAATATATCCAGTCCAGAGACATTTAACCCTCTTATTTCAATGATCTATTTGTTCTCTACCCATGTTATCAATTAGATTCTCACCTTGTTTACCAATAGCGGTTTCTGTCTATCTTGTAGCTCATTCTGTGTGAAAATTTAAGGGATTTTTAGATATACTACACTTTGCAAAATTCTACCTCCTCTTGCAAATAGTCAATTTGGGTTAACACATCTTTTTTCCATTCGTTTCATCCAGTACAATCATCAAGTTGTCATGAATCTACTTATACATTCTTTTTATTAACAATTGTGCTGTTTTTTAATATATAAACATTATAATAAATAATAAAAATATATACAATAGCTAAATAAGATTTGAACTTAGGTTTTCCAGTCTATATCAAACCTCCACTCCACCCCAAACAACTGATACACATGACTACATACATGTGCAAAAAGATAGATGATCCCAACCTGTCTTTCATGCAACCAGCACTCATGAATTGGGCTAGATCATAATCTCCCACCCATATATACAGTCAATGCTGGGTTTATATTAAGATAATAAACTTTAATAAACAGGCTCCAATCTTCTCACCCTTCCAACTAGTCCATTTCATTGAAAAACCAACAATGAAATGTTCAAGGCTCTTATTGGATTAGATATTGTAGTCATACCCATAGCTAAATAATTGGAAGGGTGAGAAGATTGAGCCATGTCCATTAAAGTTTAAGGAATAGCTATTGTAATATAAGCCAAGCATTGATTGTATACATGTGTTGGAGATTATGATCTGGCCCAACTGATGAATGCTGATTCTGCACAAAAATGTATATTGGAAATTATCTATCTTTTTCACATGTTATTGATTGTATAAAATTGAGTGAAAGATGAATAGACTAGAAAACCTAAGATCATATCCCTCTACTTTTACATATAAGAAACGTTTAATATGCTGAATGGCATGGTTTTGTGCACATCTCAAATGTTTACCAATTATTGCCCACGGAATGCTATCTAGGGTTCGACGATAGAAGTAAAATAACAATACAAAATAAAACAGAATAAAATTATGATACAAAGATTCAATAAAATTTCAAAGAATGGACTACATAACACAAATACAAACAAAATAAATAAAACATACCCTATACAACTTTATATACACTATCTTGTATAATTTTCCATTCATTTTTATTTAATAATTGGTCAATTAAAAATAAATGGATAAATTATATAAGATAGTATGTGTAAAGTTATATAGGCATTGCAAAAAAATCAAGTCATATATCACGTCTTAATTTAATAAACTTGTATTACAAATGTTAAATAATTAGCATGCCAATAGCTCTTAAGTAGCTTTTCAGAACATCCCTATAATCAGACCAGTTTCTAGTTCTGGCTTTCATCAGTGAGATGCTAGAACATCCAAGCATTAGATTTAAAATACAAGGTCAAAGTCCAGCACTTTACCTAATATTTAACTACTAAGTAGAAAATCTGAACTTTTCAGACATCCATGTCTTCAAATCCAGCTATCCAACTTAAATAGCCATATGGGACTGAATCAAGTTCAGGTATACCATATATTAATAGCTTTAGCAATATAAATTGCTAAAGCCTTGCTACTTAATAGTTAAATATTAGATAAAGTGCTGGGTTTGACCTAATATTTTAAATCTTATACTTGAATATCTTTAACACATCATTGATAAAAGCCAGATTTAGAAACTGGTCTGAGTATAAAGATGTTCTAAAAAGCTTAAGAGCTATTGGCATGCTCATTACATAAAAGTTATATAGGATATGTTTTGTTTATTCTGTATAATGTTATATATAGTCAAGTCTTTGGAATTTTATTTAATCTCTATATCATAATTTTGTTTTATTTTCTATTGTTATTTTACTTCTATTATAGAACACTAAATGGCATATTATCTGCAATATTTGATTAGCATTAAAATAGATGTTTAACATTTGAAAAGGACACAAAACCATGTGCAGAAAAAAGTTCTTTATGTGTAATTATCATTAATAATTATAAATATTTAATTCTCTTTTCTTTAATATAATTATTATAAACTCATTATAATCGAGTATTAAAAAAAGATAAAATAATAGTTGAAATTCAAGACTTTTATACTAATGTTTTATCTTTTCCTAATTCTCGATTATAACAAGTTTATAATTATTCTTAATATAGAGCTGTTGTATATATTTTTATTACACTTTTTTTTAGCATGATTTCTTTTATTACCACTTCTATGTTTCCCAATATCTTTACAACTTTTTCAATAAGCATATCACACATAATTACAAATTAACCATCAAAATAAATTTGCTTTAGATAATCTCCCCATACAGATAATCTCCTATTACTAGAAATATCCCTGAATTTTCTTTGATTACCTGAAACTGCTTTAATTATTCAACATTTATAAACGATGACTGCTTTTATTCAGCTCAAATAATTTCAAACCATCTTCTGCTCTTATTTTTATTTCATATCTTGAGAGTTCTTTTTATAACTTTACATAATTAAAAATTCCACTGTAACTATTCAGAATTACTCCTGATCTATTTAATCTACTATTAATCAGACAAAAATATTTAATCTTCATCCTAATGGTACTATGAGACTACTTCCTCATCATCTGCTTTATCCCCAGATTCACAAATTAAAATAATAATACATATCAAGATTTTGTCTCAATCAACATCCTTCCATTTGAAAGATGCATTTTAATCCTTCAAATTCAATCACAACATTATTTAATACATAATAACCAATGGATGCTAGAAAGTTGGTGACTATAAAAAGTCAGACACCAAAATGTATAGATACTGACCTGGGTTCAGACATGTATGACTATATAAACAAATTAGCTTGAATTGAAAGCATTATTTTCATTTTGGACTCCTAGCTTTTTAGCTAAATAGATAAAGTTGTTGCCAGAGGATTGCATTAGACTCTAAAATCTAGATGCAGTATTGTCAAATCCAAGGCTTTTCACTGATGAAAGCCACAAGTTAGAAACTAGTCTGGTAATATTGCACAAGTAGACACTAGCTAGAAAATGTATACCCAAACATTCTAGCATCCATTGATTACTATAGCTTGCACTAGATGGCACTACTGTCTGAAGTTTGATAAAAAAGATAATACAGTATGCAAAAGATTTGGATAAAGAATTTATATCAGTATATTTGTACAAAAGATGGGATTGTGTTAGGAGGATTATTGAGTGTTATAGTGGTAAGGAATGGGATAAAAGAATAGATTTATTAATAAAGAATAGGGAGTTAGAGAGATGGAGAACTAATATGGAGAGTAAAAAGAGTTTAAATATATATAGAAATAAACAGAATATTAGGTATGAGTTAATATATGATAATAGTAAGGAAAGTAGTTTATTGTTTAAGGCTCGAACAGGATCTTTAGAAACAAGAGAACATACATGTAAATGGAAAAATATGGGTGATTTAATCTTTAAATTATGTAAGGAAGGAATAGAAAATATTAGGCATTTGTTAATTGAATGTAAATGCTTGAAAACAGAAAGGGCGCCTATAATGAATTTGTGGAAAACTAAATATGAAAAAAGTGATTATACAGAAAGTAGATTATTGGTTTTATGCTGGGTTTGGAAAAAGATAAGGGGGATTTAGATATAAAGGCTGTAGAGGTGACAAGGATTATGTTGTGGAAATGGGATGGAGCAGAATATGGAAAAACTTAGACTGGGAAATGTAAAATTAAGTAGATAACAAGTTTTTTTTGGTATAATTGCTGAGAGATTCTTGACTTCGTTTAAGAAGAAGCTACAATACACACATCACTGCTCTAAGAGCCTGTATAAGCATAGAAAATGATATGACACAGTGGGCTATTTACACAATTTCTGAAATATCTTAAAAGATTTATGTTCTAGCATCATATACTACACTTGCTATATATTTGATTTAAATAGCATTTATCATTACTACTTTAATCTTGCTAGTATTGCTTTTATCCCAAATCTTATGTGTCTCCAGTGGCGGCCTGTGAAATTTTTAAGCATAGGTACTTTATTACAAGTATCGCTGCCAAAACGTAAACCAGGTAATCAAAACAGTGCATTTCTAATGTTGTAACCACAAAACCATTTTATTTTTTCCATACCAATCGTTAAAAAATATAATGCATTATTTTGTTTTTTTCTAACTGCTGTTTGAGAAATAATAATGTCTGTAGTAGACGGACATTTATTTATTTTAATTTTTTTACGTAATGACAATTGGGAAAATATATTTTTTATATATTCCTTACTAACACCAATCCTATTTTAAATATTTTTTGTATTATATTTTTCCGTGATAAATATTTATATGCTAATTACTGTTCATCCTAAATGAAAACAATAAAATCTATGAACTCCTAAAAAGAAACCAGAATGGATGCAGTGAGCAGTTCCATGGCACCACTTATACACGACGATAAAAGTAAATGAATTGAAATTCACCAAATAAGACCTTTCTGGCATCTTTAGCAGTGCATTTGAAAAGAATCTCGAGCAACATTCAAAAAATATTTTGTAAAAATTTAATTAGTTGTATTTATATAATTATGCAAATATTGAATGATTATTATATTACTGATATTTTCAAGCACAAATTTCATAATCAATTTTTTTCTGGGAGTGCTGCAGTGCCCATGGTCCAGCCACCATCATGTATCTCCCATCTCTTCATTAAATAGGATAATGACAAATATTTTCATATTTAAAAAACCCTTTGATTCAGAGATACTGATGCTCATACGTCACTGAAAATGATCTATCGTCTTATCCAAGGTGCAATGACATACTAAATTCATTGTTTGCTCAACCATTAAATAATCTTTACATAATGTACAGTTTTGAATATATTATCACCTTCTGCTTTGCAGTTCACGTATCCATTTTATCTAAAACAACACTGTCAAGACTCGCAAGAAGTATTTCTCAAAGTTCTCTTACTACCTTCTCTATACGTTTCATCTTCAAACATATCTCTCAGCTTAAAGAATTTCTATATTCAATCCAGATCAAGTTTTAACATTACCACCATGCTGTTTCAGTAGACTTAACTCATTTTGCTTCACAGCCACATCTACACATTTCTTGAGATCTTTTTTAAACTCTGAAGTTTATCTGGTCTACTAATTAAACAAGTTGATCAAGTTTTTTTAAAATCTCAGCTCCACCATATAGTGAGTGGATAGTAACTTCATGTGTTGATGGGTAATTGCAATACAGTGAGATAAGGAATCCACCGATAAAACTAAAATATTATCTACACTGCAATGATTGCTCACCAACACACAAGGTGTTAAAAGCAATCAGAAACAAGTTCCTATCTTGTGTGAGTGATGTAGTAAAATATAGAATTGTTAATAAGTGTGGAGATTAATATTCTTGGAACTTCTAGCTCACCTAAAGAACAAAGGTTTCTCATGAAATGTATACCTAGCCAAGAGGTAGTTCTTTTTCTGTATTCATGAAAGGGGTGACAAAATGTAGTTGAAAAGAGGAATGCAATTGTTTCACCCTGTGTTAAGTAGAAACTAGTCCATATCATGCATGAAAGTTATCAATATAGACCTGAGGATTCCGGTGTTTGATTACTCCTATCTGAAATGAAAAGCAAGTTTCTCATGAAATGCATGTGCAGTGAGTGGTTAGCAAGACTCCCTCTACTGATAAATGCTTATAATATAGTGATGAGGTATGGGGTGATAAATACCAAAAATTTGAAATATTTAATAGAAATTTTTTTGTGTGTGTCTCCTAGGTAGCTATCAACAATGTTTCTTTTAATGATTTGTTCAACAAAATACTTTGATAGTTTCAAACTCAGCTTTGCTTGCAAACTCTTACATTTCAAAAATCAAACAATACAATTTATCTATCAACCCAGCCTATCAATAACATACGCTGGCTCAAATATCAAGGATTAAGAATTACATCACTGATATTTAATTACCTGCTTTATCAGTTCTCTATTGATCTAACTACTCTGTTAAACAAGTCAATTATTACTTATCTATCATCCGTAAGAGAAGGCATAGTTAACATAATCCCATGATTAATTTTAAAATATTACCCATCAAAAATATTCAATCCTTAGGCTGTAGCATGTTAACCCTTTTCCAGATGATTAGGTGGTTTAAAACATACTAAATTTTTCATATGTGTTGCCTTAGTTTTGAATTGTGTTGGTGGAGAATATTTATTTTTTAGTAGAAATTTTTTATTAGAACAATGAAATTATAGAAAGCAAACCATTTGCTTCTTGTATGTCTTTCACCACACACCTATATTCTGGACTTGCTACTTCCGTATTAATTTATATACAGGTAATAATTTTTCTCAGGAGTTCTGATTTCAAAGGCTTCATTAAATCTAGAATTCTTTTTATTTATCAGTGCAGTTGTTTAATATTTTAGGTTACTATAATTTGCAAAAATCATAGATATATTAACACTCTCAAAAACGTTTCAGTGAAAAGATATCAAAAGGATATTTTCTTTAAAAAGAATTTAAATTGCTTTGAAATTTGTTCTAATAAATTTTGACTCACGTGATTTGTCATAAAAATTTCTGTTCAAAAAGTCTATATTTATGAATTTTTGTTTAGACATAAAATCAAAAGTATATCAATGAATTACTAAATGAATCTTAAGATTCAGTTTGTCTTGACAGTTATTTTCTGATGTTAATAAAAATAATTTTTATATTTAAATATATATTTTTGCCGATAGATTAAAATAAAAATCATTTAGAAAATAAATATCATACACATGTAGGCAAGTTAATTTCTTTTATTTACACAATTTTTAGATATATATAATAATTTATTATTATCATGGCTTAATCACGTTTACTAAAATAGATGGCATTGATAGTTATTACTGCTATAAAACTTTTTAATTGACATTTTCTAGTCTTACACCTGGTGGAAGTTTTTGTCAATATACAATTTTTCATTTCTGTATAAAATCTTTATTTTATTCTAAAAGTCAATAATCTGGCCTCTATTTCTTTTTAATTGAATTTTACAAATAAAAAATATTAAAAATTCGTATTTGAACTTTTTAAATGTGAATAAACAAATATGGATTTATGATAAATCTGTTACATAATTTGTTTTATAATTTTAACAATATCTGACAAAATTCTAAGTTTCATTCTGATAGGCGATAACATAATGTGATCAATTAAATAAGTATGGTCAAACTTATTAAACATTTGTGTAAAAAAATTAATAAATTAATAAAAAATCATTTTTTTACAAAACCAACTGTTAATACCTTGGAGGTGGTATTTTATTTCATTAATGATGGGTTAAAAATCTTTGAAGATTTAAACTATCCAAAAGGTCTAGATCTCTTCAGATTTTTTTTTTTTTTGAATTAATAAATCAATAAAAACAATCAGATTTAACATCATAAAAAATCTACATTAATATCAGTTGATAGAACATGTTATTTCTAAAACAAACAAGCCACAGAAATTAACAGAATTGATGATGAAAATTTTAATAATTACCAAACAGAGAGTGCTAATGGACCCTTACCTTTCCTGTGGTACCTGCAATGCAATTTTTCCATATTTGCATTAATTTTGACAGCAGAAAATGTAATTCATTAGTTCAAAACAAAAATCTGAAGAGGGCAGAAGTCTGTGGCCAAAATATACTTCAGAATCCAAATCACATTTGCTAAAGTACTTAATGATAAAATCAGTTGTGAGGGTAATTGTACTCAATTCTTTTGCCCCTATCAATAGCAAAAAAAAATACTTTGATTTCAATTTGTTTAAATATTTAGTATTTTTACAGAATATTTATATAATTATTTAAAATATAAATTAACAAATTCAATTTTAATGGTAAATAGAAAACTATAGCAGTACAATTGTTTAAATAGGCCTTCTCCACTATGCTTATATTTTAAAAGTTATAAATGCAATTTTAAATTTCATAACAGAATTTGATGGATTTATGATGGCTTCACATTTATTTATTTTTTTAAAATTTCATTTAATGAAGATTTTATTAATTTTCTATTTCACTGTTTGAGCTTCTTTAATTTCTTAGGATATTTTTCATTTGTAATCTTATATTTCTAATAAATCAAGTCCAATTTATTAAATTCTAATACAGAATAAAAGTTTAATACTAAAATCATGTTGAATAATTACAAAAATTGCCATCAGGACAAACAATGGACATGTCCTCACTGATTGAAAGATTAAATCTTCGACTAGATTCCCCCCCCCCCCCAAAGTGAGATGGATGATTGAGAAAACAAAAATTTTTTTTGAGTTGTAGAAGTGAATCTGTGGAAGAAACAACATTAATCTTGGAGAGAGCTTTATTCTGCTATGGCTCAATAAGTGGTCAGAGCAAAACTGGAATAAAAATTCATTAAATTAAGAATATCAATGGAATAACTATATACTATGTAACTGCATTTATCCATGTGAAAATCAGTCAAAAAATTATAGCGGTTTCATATATCTGATAGTCATTGCTAGTGTGTGCCGAAATACATTTTTTAAAAACATAATCATGAATATTACTAAAAAGTATAAAATTAATCAGAATGATTTTGCAAAACATTTGCAATCATCATAAACAATATTGCTATGTTCAAGACATCTATACTTTCCACAACACTTGTAAAAATATTTCGCTAAATGACTTATTTTAGATTCATATCAACACCACACACTTTTACAACACATTATACATAAACCGATGGCTTAACACTCAGGTACCCAAACCTATATTTGTTTATGTAATGTTGAAAAAGTTCGACCATTAATCCACTGCAGGATGATCTCTCCAATCTCTAGCCTCTCTTCCCATCACCCCTGCACACTTTATTTCATCCATCCATCTCACATATGGTCTTTTTCTGGGTATTTTACAATCTCTCAAATGACCTCTATAGGATTATTGACTTCTTAGGAATGGGAAGATGAGATAAACAACCACCATTTTTAAAGTTAGAGTAATTTTATTACTAAAAAACAATAGCAAGTCTTATGGAATATATATTTATTAGATGTTTAAAAATTATTTTTATTTCAACTAATTGTATTATTTACAAAAATTGTTAATTGAGTCATTTTGGCAAATATTATGAATATGTTTCAAGACATATATTTTTAAAGTATGATTATACTCTGAAATATGAAAAAAAGATAGTTTATGTCATCAAGCGTTCATGGCCGAGTGGTTAGCACAACAGCCTTACAAGCAGTTGTCCCCGGGTTCACTTCCTGGCCAACTCTTCGACACATTAAAAAAAAAGATTGTTATAATTCATCATCATCATCATTATCAACCATTATCAATCCACTGCAGGATGAAGGTCTCTCCAAGTTTAATCGATCTTCTCCAATTTTTAGCTTCTCTTCTCCACATCACCCCTGCACACTTTCTTATTTCATCCATCCATCTCACATGCGGCCTCTTTCTGGGTCTTTTACAATCTCTTGGAATCCTGTTTAAAATTTCAATTGTCCATCTATTATCATCTCTTCTAGTTATATGTCCAGCCCAACTCCACTTCAATCTTTTAATTTTTTCAATGAGGTCAGTAATTCTCTTACCCATACATTCTTGTTACTCCCAATATACATCTCTCCATACTTCTTTGAGTGGTCTGAAGTCTCTGTATTGCTCTTCTATTGAGTGTCCAAGTCTCAGATCCATAAGTAAAAACTGGTAAAACACATTTGTTAAAAACCTTCCTTTTCAAACACCTAGGCACATTTCCTTTTAGTATCAAGTTATTTATTTCTGTTTCTAATCACGATTCAATCCTTTTTTCTTTTCAAAAATATACAGTACATATAGCCATATAATTCTATAATTAAAACCACTTCTTTTCTTTTCAAAAACTTTATTTGATGTATATATATATATCCACTTATTTCCAACGTTTCGACTAACTATCTTTACTCGATAGTCATTTTCAAGGATCTAGAAAAAACATTACATTATAAACAAACTTCACATAATAAAACCAAAAACAATATAAAGCATATAAACCCCATAAAATTTAAAAATAAATAAAATACATTAAAATCAATTAAATTAAAAACACAAAAACATACACCACACTTACTTGACTCCCTTCTCAAAAAAAGACGTGAATAAATAATTATTTTTGGAAATAAATTCATTTTTGAAGTATATAAGAAAAAAAAGGAAATAAGTTTTTTATTGTAACAATTGGTTTTTTGGATAAAAAAAAAATGTAAAAAGGGAAAGTTTTTTGAGAAGGGAGTCAAGTAAGTGTGGTGTATGTTTTTAATTTAATTGATTTTAATATATTTTATTTATTTTTAAATTTTATGGGGTTTATATGCTTTATATTGTTTTTGATTATTTTTGTTTTTTTTGGTTTTATTATGTGAAGTTTGTTTATAATGTAATGTTTTTTCTAGATCCTTGAAAATGACTATAGAGTAAAGATAGTCGAAACGTTGGAAATAAGTGATATATATACATCAAATAAAGTTTTTGAAAAGAAAAGAAGTGGTTTTAATTATAGAATTATATGGCTATCAAGTTATTTCTACCAAAAGCACTCCAACCAAGTTTAATTCTATGATTAATTCCCTCCATTATGTTTCCATCTGTATTAATAATCTAACCAAGGTATTTGTAACTTAACTTCTAATTCATCATAATTATAGATATTTAAATACTTAAAATTTCAAGGAACACATTATTTGCTTAAGTTGGACCAACTTGTAGCATTCTAGAGTAAAAAATATTCAAATTTACATTCTAATAATTTTTACAACACAATAAAAAAACGGCAGCAAATATTAACGGCAAGCTAAGAAGACTCATAGAAACAAAAATTCATATATACAGTGCGTAACAGCTGTCCCCCCCCCCCAGTTGCTTGCAAAAGTATCTCTGGATCAATGCATATGGTATGTAGCAAGTTATTGATTCATCCTCAAAAGATGTTAAACGATTCACTATATAATGCCTGCCATGCAATCATAAAACCTTTGTGCGACTCGTGACTTTATTACAATATAGTTTGAATTATTTCAAACATTTCAGTAAGTTTTGCCCTTTAATATTATCCCATCTTTGGATTGAAGATAATTTGTGATCCGGACGTGAGTGCATTAAGATTTTTGTAATAAATACCTAAACTATGTTGCTACACATGTCACAGATGGCGCTGCAAGCAGATTGGAGAACCAATCACCTTTTCGCTGGGACATTATATATATACAAATGCCTTTAGAATGAAACTTAAAATCAATAAAAGATGATTAAAATATTTATGTAATCACTAACCTCGACTACTCAATGCCACAATTTACTCACAAATTTCTTAGAAGGAGAAAACAGTGTGTATAGATTCATGTATTATCAGTAATCTTTAATAAATACCTTATGGTCAACAAAACTGTGAAACCTCCATGATACTGTGATTGATTTTATGTAAATTTTAAGAATTTTTTTTGGGTCCAAATACAAAATATGAAGTTATAAAACATATTATTATGTAGTAATCAATAGCATTTGGACTATGTTCATACATCAAGAGGGAGAAAACCCCCTAAACAATGTAAGTGAATTTGGTCACGGAGGGTGTTGTAATATTTTTTCCAGCTAAATTATACCTTCCTTTACAAATGTTAAGCAATTGCTATTTACAAATCTTTTACATCTTTGCTGGATTAAGATTCCAGTCTTTTTTCCAGACTCTCTATGAAAATACTTATCTATTTGTCGATAGAATTTCTTTTACACATTTAAGTCCAGATATTAGAAATTCTATAAGGGGTTGAAAAACCATTCCTAGATAGCAGAATAATATTCAAAAGATTACAAAACTTTTTTTAAGAACATGGAATTCAAAGTAAAAGGTAAATGTTTACTGGATATCTACAGGAACAAGAATTTCTTAAAAGGTGGGGATTCTTATATTAGCTTCAGTACAGTGACTTATACCACCCATATCTTCACCTCAGATGAGAAATAATTATCATTTTCCTATGCCATACTTTTTGATCAAATGAGGATCATTCATTTGACTACCTTTATCCCATTAGACTAGGTTTTACATATTTTATCTCCACTTGATAGGTGTCTTCAATGGAGTCATGTTCTTTTTCCGAATATACCATTGGCCCTAACTAGAAGCTACATTATAGACAACAATCCTCTGTGTGCAATAGATTTTTAAATTCTAAACACCCCCTCCCCCAAACAAATTCATAACATTGCTCAAGACTCAATGTAATGTGCAAAATTCAGTTTCAGATTGATATTACAAGAGAATAATTGAGTTATATTTTGTTGCGAGTAAAAAATAGAATAGTTACAATTAAGTTGATACTATAGAATGCTGAGGAATCTTTTCTGGTTGAAAAGATGTATAGTTCTTTCTCCAAACTGCTAGCAACGCTATCTGTGAATCAAAGCATGCATAATGTAGTGATGTAATTTAGCTATTTACCACAGAAATATCAATTCACTACTAGCATGTCTGAATCACAATTTCCTATGTAGCAGCATTTTATACATTCATCAAACATCTTCAGTGCCTTCCTACCATTACGAAACTCACTGCTATTCAGTTTGAATCATTTAAAATACTTCAGTAGCAGTTTTGGCCAGATTTACAATTAAAATTTAATGCTATTGTTCCAGACATGCAAATACTGTGCCTCTCTTATCCTCATCATTCCAGCATACTTCCTTATTTCATGTCCATCTCATGTGACTGCTTTCCAAGTCTTTTATAATCTATTGGAATCCAGATTTTCAAGTCCATATATCATCTCTTTTAGCAATATGTCCAGCCCAACTCCACTTCAGTCTCTTAATTCTTTGATGATGTCAGCAACACCTGTTTCTCTCTACCATGTATTTAGTTTTTGATCTCTTCTTGAGTGGGCTGAAGTCTCTGTATTGCTTGTAAGTGTCCATGTCTCAGATGCATAAGAAAGAACTGGTAAAACACATAGGCAATTTCCATTTAAGTTATTTCTACCAAAACCATTCAGGAATTAATTCTATGATTAATTTCATCCATTGTTTCCATCACAAGCACATATAGTGATTAAAAAAAATAATTGGAATTTTGAGAAGCCTTGGGGCATTTGAGATCAAATTATAGAACCATTTGATTGAATAAATACCTTACTTTTAAAATACTTCATTGGGAGAATGTTAAGATATTGGAGGCTAAATTTTCACCGATTTATGGCTTGTTTTCTGTTAATCTAAAGCATATTTGTTTTAGCATAATTTGTAGAGGATCTTGCCTTGATGTCTGCGATTCTTTAACTAAAAGATAAAATATTTAATTTCACACATCTTCCAGTAATACTGTTGATAATTCGAGTGATTTTTAATACTATGTTCACATGCATAAAAAAATTCTACCGCAATTTTGCTTTGCACTTCAATGTGTATCAAAGTACATCATTCATTAGCTAGGAGCCTCCTTACATCTATTTATTTTTAACCATATTTTACTATCCTGATTTCCAGTTATTCGTCATAAGAATGATTCACTAATCATGTGATAGGCTCAATTACCAGCGGCAAGCACAAATATGATTCAGGCTAAGTAGTTTGGGTTGCTTTATTAAATATCATTCTTTTGCTAGTGTCTAACATATCTGAAATTGTTAACACAATAATGTCACCGAATGCAAGCCTTAGTAATAAATTGATGCAAAAATATTGTACATAAAATCTCTAATTAATGTCTACTCATCCAATATTCCCAGATTAGTTTCTAGCTTGTATCAGTGAAGAGCCTTGGATATGAGAGCACTGCACTTAGATCTTAGGATGTAATATAAACCCCTGGCAGTCATTTTTTACCAGTTTGGTTAATTATAATGCTATCGGCACAAGATGAAAAAATAATGTTCTCAATCCAAGCTAATTTGCTGGTGTGTCATATAAATCTAAACCCAATCCAGTATCTCTACATTTTAGATACTCCAACTGGGTTCAGATCTATATGACTATACAATCGAACTAGCTCGGATTGAGGGCTCATAACTTTTTAGTTAACTAAACAGGGAAAAGATGACTGGAGTGATGAATAGGCACTAGAGCACAAAACTTCTTGCATCCATTAATTTCTAAGCACTGAGTGGTACTGTATGGAGTTTGCCACTGTATTAATAGCTTATGTAAGCATAGGAAATAGTGATATATGAAGTTGTTATACTAAGGTTACAAAAATATAATTAATAACAGTCTCAGGCCTACATAACAAGTACTATTCAGTAGCCAGCAGTTAGTTCCCTTGCATGTTTCATTTTTAGTCATGTTTATTTACTATTCTGATTTCCAGTAATTATTGACTCTCATAAGGACAACCCACTAATCATATAATATGGTCAATTACTGGTGTCAAGCATATATGTGATGCAAGCTAAGTGAATTTATATTGCTTTATTTCTTAAATATTTTTTTTTGCAATTGCCAAATATAGCTGAAGTTAATAAAATATAATTAGTATATACAAGCACTTTAAAACACTGGTTGAAGAAGCTGTTAATAGCAAACAATCAAAATGAGTTAATCTAGGATAAGCCCTTTCGAATCATAGCCAAAATAGTAATAGTTGTTGTGATATCATTAAATGGTGATATATGCAAATGTATATGTAAATTAATCAGCTTGTCCATTTTCTGGAGATAGCGAAGCATGTGTCGCGTCTGTTATGTTATTGTCGTTGATGATAAAACACACATATCCTCCTTTTGCAGTCAATAATAGAGCCACTCAGTATATGTATGCATACAGGAGAGCACAAAAAGAACATTGACAATATTTCTAACACGAGAACCCGGTCATAGGTTCGAACCCTCCAATCCCCAAAATTATGTGCACTAAAACATAACGACTGCAAAAGGAAGATAAAAGCATATTTTATCAACAACAACAATAACACAATAGACATGACACATGCTTCGCTAACTCCAGAAAATGGACAAGCTGATTAATTTACATATATTACCATTTAATATCACAACTATTACTATTTTGACTGTGATTATGAGGGACAACACCTTGAAAGCACCTAGCCTGGATTAACTCATTTCAATTGTTTTCTATTAACAGCTTCTTCAACTAGCGTTTTTTTTTTTCATTTATAAATAATTTTTATTGTCATATAGTGCAATACAATCTATTAGTTTACATTGTTAGAAGTTGTGTTACATTATTTAGTTATAATTTATGTTTAAAGTTAGAATAGTCTAGAAGAGGATTGTGTTGTTATTGTTGAGATTGATAGCATGATGCAATCTGTTGCCGGGGAATTGGGAAGTTTCCACATTTCATCAAAGAGGAGCTTAGAAAAGAGGGTTTTACCCCTTTCTTTGATTTTTTTAATTGATTGGATAGTTTTTCGTTCGGAAGAGGATGTGTATAAATTTTTTTGCATCTCACATGCCAGATGGAGTATGTGAGGAAAATTGAGTCTTATGGTAGGGATGTCTCTTTATGAATGCAGTCTTTTAGTGAGATGATCTGGTAGAAATCGACCTTAGAGTTTTGGTGTATTATCATTTTTTTCCCTAGTTCATTGCATATATGGATTATATGCTCGTTTCTTCATGCCTCTGGTATTTTACGTGAAGAAACCAGTTGGTAGGCATGGCCTCCAGGTTTATTTTAATGAAAAAAAATCAAGGTATTTTGGCTCGAGGGCCCAGTATTTGAATAATGTGGTAATCCTGTAGTTTATGATACCTAGTTTTGGCTTTGGAACATTGGGTTCAGCATTTATCAATTGTTGAGAATCCCAAATTTTAATTTTGGAAGAAATTCTTGGAAATGTTGGTGTGTTGTTTAAGCCTGTGAGCTATTTTGTTCAGTCAACATTTTTCTGCAAGGTGGTCAGTCTGTTGGTTGAATTTGTTTATAGCCATATTTAATAATTAGGTTGTGAAGTAGGGAGTGAGATTTCTGGAGTAAAATTGCTGGGATTGAATGTAGGGACATTCCATTTAGTTTCCAGTGTTGTTGCATTTTGTTGATGTTGATAGCAACAATGTGATTCTTCCAAAAAAGTCTTGATCTAAGTTTACTGATTTTGATAACTCATAACTGGCAGGTAGTAGGATAACTTGCTCATGACCTTCAGGTTTAAAAGGGTAACCTTTCTTTGAAGGGAGATGTAAACTCCAGCATGAGTTTTGGTTATTTTGTCTGTAGAATCATGTCTTGAAGTTCTTTAGACATTGATGTTTGTATATACTATTTAGTAACCTAAATTATTTTTAAAATATAATTAGTAACATAATCTCAGGTCAATATAACTAATTAGGCAAGTTATTTTGGGTTCAAGACTTTCAAGCTATTTGAAGTTAGCTTGAGGATTTTGAGTCTTAAATTAATTCATGTTAATAAAAGCAGATTGTAGTATTCTAGATACACCACATAGTAGTACCAAAGCAATTAGTCTTGATTTTAAAAAGTTTTTCAGGAAATGATATAATTAAATTCTTACTGGTTTTGAATAGTTGTGATTTTGATTGCAAATTATTAATACAAAGACCTACAAATCCTGCTGACCATAACAGCTGTGGGGTATTTCACCTCACCAGTTACAAATGATGTGTTCTGGGATAGCAGACAGCATTTGCAAAATGGTAAAGCAAAGTTTATTAAATATTTGGAAATTCCGAATTCACTTAAAATGTTTCTCTAAACGAAGTCACTTGGTGATATCATAAATTTAGGCGGGATTAATACATCCAAAGTGAAGATTGTCAGATTTCATCTTTTAGCTTGCACATGGAAGTTTCTTAAGAGATTATTATTTGTTCAAAACTGCAGCAAATCCCAGATGGTTAATGATGATAGAATACACAAATCTTGTCAATGGCTTTCAGCTATTCTTTGCTTCAATAATTGAAAACATATCATTCCAAACTCATTTCCCCTTGAGAATGATGACTCTACGGTTCTGCAAAAATGAATTTTTTTTTTCAAAGCATCAAGATAAAACAAGTGTTTAGTTTAATGAATTACGATTAAATGGTCAATCCTAGTAGTTTTTTCTATGACTAGTATGCTTAGGAACACCTAGCCAAATCTACTTATTTTATCAAATGTTGGGAAAGACAAAGGACATTTTTCTTAAAACACCCATTTTAAGTAAACTTTCAGCAGAGAAATCTTAAATTATAAATCATCAAATATTTCGTAATAATCTAAATATTGCTTCATTTCTGATTGACATTGAAGAAGCTTGGACGTATCAATTTTTTGACAATGGTTATAGAATAATTATATTTTACTAAAAAAACATTACACTGTACTTGGACATTATTCAGATCAATAAACGGATATGTCATAAGTAGTAATGATAATTAATCCCGTATAAAGTACCTATATCTTCTTAAACAGAACTTTAAATATGCCTAAGATAAACTATTTGATTTATTTAAAATTACATTAACATAAAGTAATATGTCAACTTTAACACAAAATTTTTTCCATAATGTGGTACACTGGAAGACGAATTGATAATTACAATATTAACCATGTGCAAACTTTAAATCGCATTTTCATGCAGTGCCTTTAAATCCACAATATATACATATATATGGTTCAGTGAATATTTATTTTTGATTTATATTAATATTTCCACAGTATTGCAGACAAATCTAGCATTATACAAGTTGGACTTTAAATCAGCTACTTTTAACTCACCAAATTTTTAATGAGAAAAATAATAGAATGGTTTTACTTGTTGGGAGTTCATAAAAAGTTTGAGTGTTGGACGTACTACAATTGAAATCAATCCCAGGACATTATGGTTATGAAATAGTAAATATTATGTGTTATTTCATATTTCTAAGTTCATCGCTCATCTAAAGTTTCATTTCATGGAAACTGTGATTTTGTGAATCATTAAAACGAGAGAGAAACAAAAAAAAAAACACATCTACACACCCAACTAGCTTTTGTAACTACAATTTATTAATAATTTTTATTAGTCATTTATTAGACTAGAGATTATCCAATAATCAATATTTCGGTAGTATAATTTTCACCTCACTGCTCTCACACAAGATAGGGACCGATTTCTATCCACTTTTGACACTTTGTGGAGAGATGTAATCATATACATATGACCAAAGAAATGTAAAAAAAGATTTATGAAAACAAAAATGCATATTTCATGCTAAACCAGCACATATCACTTGTCCCAGACCACAATCTTTCACACATATATTTATTATAATTCAGTATTGACTAGTTTATTTGATAAGGGTCAAATGTGTTGCCATCACATTTTTGACACAATCACTTAATGAAAGTATAAATTTTCACACTACTTTCACATAAGACAAGAACTAATTTCTGTCCACTTTTAACACCTTATGGAAAAATGTAATTATAAACATATAACCCAAGACATGTAAAAAAAAGATTCCCAAGATGCACATTTCATGCTGAACCAGCACTCATCAGTTGGCCACATCATAATCTGTCATACATATCTTTATCATAGTTCAATATGTACATAGATGGCCAATTACCACAGTTTAAGTGTCAAATTTGCTGCCCTCACAACTTTAACACAAACTACTTAATGGAAGTATATTAATAATTTTATTAGTCATTCATTAGATTAGAGACTACCGAATAATGATTAATAGTTCAGCAGTATAATTTTCACACCACTCTCACCCAAGATAGGAATAGATTTTTATCCACTTTTAACATCTTTTGGAAGGATATAATCATAAACACAACGTTTAAAAGTGGATAGAAACCTGTCCCCATTTCACGTGAGAATGGTGTAATGAAAATTATACTACTGAACTATTATTAAATATCTTTGACTTTTAAGCCTGAATTTATTTGAAAGCTAACATCTCTACAGTGTTTGAAATTTTAATCAAACCCAAACATAAATTTCATGAAAAGTGGGACATTTGTATCTGCATAAAACACTTATAGAAAAATAATTCACACGCAATGATAACTTTATATATATAATTAATGGTTATAAAATCGGACATTGGCACTCTCCTATTCTTTTTTTTATATAAAATATAGGAAATTTTATTCTGTAATTTGGTTACAACTTATATGATAGGTTAAAAATAGGATACATTAAATGGTATTCAAAGAAGAAAAAAGTTTAATGTTTATTATCTTGTTACACAGGGTTTAACTCATTCACGTACTATAACTGAGAAATTGAAACTGCAATGGACACTTCACCCCCCTGTCCACAGAAAGAGAAAATCAGTGCCTGAGACAATCACCTCATCCCAGTTTCCCCCTATAGTGGGACTCCCAACTCCATATTCCCATATCCAGACAGCAAAGATAAGTGAAACTGCGGTCCCAATCCAAGATAATTGTCGATTTACACAGTGCAATACAAAATTCCAACCATCACAAATAACATCATCCCCATTATCCCCGAAATGAGAAAATCTTGCCAGTAATGATCCCCTCACACCCTCATCTCAGCCAGCCTAAAAACTAAGACTTAGACTCCAGGGATCCTCCCAGCCACAAGACTCCCCCCCATCCAGGCAACAATGATGAGTCAAACAGTAGTTTTAAACAAAAGGTAAAATCACACGAACAATCTTTAAGTTTCAATGGCTGGAACACATTATGTTCATTTGAAGAACACAGTAACTGTTAATTTACAAAGTCTTTTGCCGAAATCCAATTGACAGGTTGAATTTGTTCATAATTTATCCAGTTAAATCTAGAAACATTCATTTGTAAGATGAATAACTATTGATAGAATTCCAATATTATAAAGTAGCCGCTAATTCACACCGCAAAATACAGAAACGATAGCGTAATGAAACACATCATCCCCCACCAAAATGAGAAAGCCAATGCTGATCCACAAAGCATTCACAACCTAGCTGTCCTCCCAACAGCTGGCACTCAAGGCCCTGGGACCCTCCCAACCACAAGACATCCACCTCAGCGGGAAGGATGAGTGAAACACCCGCCCCAATCTCAACATAAATCACAGCAAAAATCACCAGACCTTTCAATGGCTGGCAACTAAGTTTTCCTCTTGTTATAAAAATCAAGAACTTTTATACATAAAAAATACACACATATTATATGTTACATAACCATCAATTCAAAGATCAGCAAGGCAACTGTTAATTTATATAGTGTAATGTAGAACTTAAAATAACAAATTGCAATTAGACAGTATTGTTTTGGTTGCATTAATCCATAAGCTGATTAATTGTTGATAGTAAACCAATGTTACAATTCAGGATGATTTATCAATTCCAGAATTCAAATATGAATGGCATTCGAAAGTCAATTCAGAGTTAACTGTTGATTTATATAGTGTAATGTTGAAGTTAAAATAACTGATTGAATTTTGATTGTTATATTTTGCTGCCTATAAATTATCCACGATATGATTTACTGTTGGTAATAATAAAATACTACAATTAAAGATGATTTATAAAGTCTAGAATTCAAAAATGAATAGCATTTTGAAAGAAAAAATTTATGATGAAAAATACTCGGTTGAAACAGCGCTAAAAGTGCAATTAACGCTATAATATATATTGGGAAATACACACCTACATTATATGCTGTACAACCATCAATTTAAAGATCAGCAAGGCAACTGTTAATTTACATAGTGTAATGCAATTAAGATGACAAATTGCGATTAGACAGTATTGTTTTGGTTGCATTAAACCATGAACTGATTAACTGTTGATGGTAATCCAATGTTACAATTCAGGATGATTTATCAATTCTAGAATTCAAATATGAATGATATTTGAAAGTCAATTCAAAGTTCTAGAAAGCAACTGCTGATTTATATAGTGTAATGTAGAAGTTAAAATGACTGATTTGAATTTTGACCGCAATATTTTGCTGCTTTTATCCATATGATTTACTGTTGGTGATAATCAAATGTTGTGATCATCTGGAGAGATAATTTGTATCTGAAAAGGAGCTAAAACGCTACTCTTTTAAATAGGAATAATTTTAGGGACATTTAATTCCCTAAACTAGGAAAAATAGAACTAAAATGGAGACCAGTAACAGTCAACTGGAGTCATTGGCTCCATCTAGTGGACTGAACTCTCCTATTCTTTAGTCACCAAATAATAAACAGACACAAATGAAAAGTTATAATCTAAAAATATTATATTAACACAGGTTCAAAGATCTATGTGCAATAAGAGAGTAGTCTAGAGTTTGTTTTTGCAGTTGTGGGTAGTTTCATTATAAGGGAATTTGGTTATATATCTTTTCAGCACAAAGCCTACTACATATGTTCCTTGCAGTGCAATATTTACTGTTTCACAAAGGGTTTGAAGGTGGCCAGAAATTGTCTTTAACTTGCTCAAGGACGATAGGTAATGCACTGAGAAGTTGAGCACTGATTGGCTGCATATACTGCTATAGTTCTTGTAGTATTGTATATATATCCTTGCAATGCTGGACTGATTGTTTAAAGCATGTTAAAGTGAATGAAAATTGTTCCTATCTTGAAAAAGATGAGTTTTGATAAAGATGTAAACAGTCATATAATGCAGATCAGACATAACCACTCACATTGGTTAAATGCAAAGCGTGTTCAAGTAAAAGGGTGATCGGTTCTTTATCCATGCTGTTTGCTGTGCACCGTTTGGCTCATCGCCACAAAAATTTTAAGATGCTATCCTTTCTCAATAGATTTATGATATGAAATTTGACAGTACAATTCATATCTTAATCAATGGTGGAACAATGTGTTAACGTTAAAATTTGTTTTATATTGGATAAAACTACTACTGAAATGTTTGGAATAAATCAAACTGCATGTGGCTGTACAGCTGTAATTTCACAAGAACATGTTCAACTGCTTTGCAAGATTGGGATGGCAGGAAAAGCACTGAAAATCACCCGTAAAGGTATGAAACACATTCCCTATGAAAACTAGTGATCCAGATATGGTAGCACCTTAAAAGGGTTGTGAATAGCTAAGCTGTGTTGCTCCATAGTGCATGCATTGATTTAGAGGTGGTGCTGCAGACAGTGAAAAAAAGAGATTCAAGATAGCCAAATAAAGAAGTTTTAACAATTTATATAAAAGCCAAACAATAGAATGAAAAGATGGTTTATAACATGACAAAGTTTATGCAGATAAAGATAACAATGGATTTTAAAATTGCTGAACACAAATTATCAACAGTTTAACACAGCTCGATCAACAGCAACAAAGGATCCAATGATCAAGAAATTCAAGGTAGATTGACATTGAAATAAAATGCGATAAAAACCCCATTGGAGATCTTTATATGCAAGACACAGGTTTAAAATGATTCAATTTTGGTGTGTTCTCTAACTGGACAACAAACACAGCCAAATACTTTTTGGAATATCATAATAAACAGCAAGAAAAACAAGCAAGTGGATACTCTGAAAGACTAGATCCAAATGATTTTCATTTAATTTGGAACCTCCAGCGAGCGTAGTTAACTTGACAGTAACAAATAATAAATTGATGTAAAAAACTTTTTTTTTCTATTAGAAAAACATCTTTAATGTACATTGTTTCACCCAAATGAAGTAAAACCCTAAACAAAAATGTTATTTCATCATCATCAACCATTATCAATCCACTGCAGGATGAAGGTCTCTCCAAGTTTAATCCATCTTCTCCGATCTTTAGCTTCTCTTCTCCACAACACCCCTGCACATTTTCTTATTTCATCCATCCATCTCACATGTGGCCTCTTTCTGGGTCTTTTACAATCTCTTGGAATCCAGTTTAAAAGTTCAATTGTCCATCTATTATCATCTCTTCTAGCAATATGTCCAGCCCAACTCCATTTCAATCTTTTAATTTTTTCAATAAGGTCAGTAACACCTGTTTGTTGTCTTACCCATACATTGCGTTTTCGATCTCTTCTTGTTACTCCCAACATACATCTCTCCATACTCCTTTGAGTGGTCAGAAGTCTGTATTGCTCTTCTATTAAATGTCCAAATCTCAGATCCATAAGTAAGAACTGGTACAACACATTTGTTAAAAACCTTCCTTTTCAAACACATAGGCATATTTCCTTTTAGTATCAAGTTATTTCTACCAAAAGCACTCCAACCAAGTTTAATTCTATGATTAATTTCCTCCATTATGTTTCCATCTGTATTAATAATCTGACCAAGGTATTTGTAACTGTTAACTTCTAATTCTTCATAATCAATCTTTATTTTCATATTTTGAGCAAATCGATTAAACATTATTTGTCTTTTTAACATTTATCTTTAGTCCTACTTTTCTACTTTCATCTGCTAACTCCTGCAGCTCTGAAGCATTATTTGCAAAAACAACTACATCATCTGCAAAATCTAAATGGCTTAAATACTCTCCATTTACTTTCACTCCTTTAGTTTCCCATTTTAATCCACAAAATACTTCTTGCAGCACTGCTGTAAAGAGTTTTGGAGATATGGAGTCACCTTGTCTTACACCTTTCTCAATGTTGATTTTTCCAGTATCATTATATAATCTAATTGTTGCTGTTGCATTTTTATAAATATTCTTTAAAATATGACAATATCCTGGATCTATACCTTGATGATCCAATGCTTTAATCACTGAAGAAATGTGTATAGAATCGAATGCCTTTTAATAATCTACAAATCCAAAACATAATGACAACTTATATTCGTTTGTCCTTTCTATGACTTCTCTCAATACCTGGATATGATCTATTGTACTAAAATTACTTTTAAATCCAGCTTGTTTTCTTGGTTGGTGGAAATCCAAAGTTCTCTGTAGACGAGTTGTAATTATCTTGGTAAAAATTTTATATAAAACTGATAAAAGGCTGATAGGTCTGTAATTTCTAATATCTTCTTTATCACCTTTTTTAAATATTAATATTATTACTGCATTCTTCCAATACATCTTTATCATTTAGACATTTGGTATATAACTTTGCTAAAATTGTTTCTATTTCTTCACCTGCTTCTTTTAATATATCAATTATAATTCCATCATTTCCTGGAGCCTTTCCTTTCTTCATACATTTAATTGCATGTCTCACTTCTTCATTTAAAATTCTGGGCAATTCGGAAGATGTGATAGATATAGGAGGTACTTGTTCTTTATTACTATATAATTCTTGATAAAAATCTTCTACCAATTTCATGATGTCATCTCTCTTTTTAGTAATAATTCCATCTTTTTTTCTTATTGCAGATATAAATTTCCTACCAATACCAAAATGTTGTTTAACATTTTTGAGACTTTTAATTCTTTTCCGTACCATTTTACAAAATTCGAGATATTCAATTCTTTTTAATACATCATTATATAGATGTGAAGTTTTTAATCAATAATTAAAATGGTGTATAATGCAATTAAAACAGAACCATTTTCCTATAAGTCATATTCAAACAAAAATAAAAAATATACAGCAAAGTTTGATATAATAATTTAACTAGTTCCAGAAATTCATTTGTTATATCATCTAAATGTTGCAGCATATGGTAAAATGCATGTCTTTAGAGGTAACTAGCTTGAAGCTTACAGTTTGGATTAAAATTACGATTCAAAAACAATTACTTAAAAATTTTTAAAATTATTTTGTATGCATTGCGCAGTTAGATTTATGTCTAAACTAAAATTCATATTATAAAAACATAAAATTAAAATAATATATATCCTAATAAAAATTTGTAGATCATTGATTTCAGAATTTCTGCTTTCTTGTGAGATAACATTCTGCAGCGGTTCTGTATTAGCGGCCTTACCCTGTCTGATAATATCATTCAATGCAGTATTTTTCTTGAATCTGGAGAACTATAGGTTACTTGCAACAAACACCTTTGCTGAAATAGTACTCACATTTATATTAGATGACAAAAAATTCTTCAACAATTGCTTGATGTTTTCACAAAGGATTGCCTCATCGATGTTATCTTCAACCATTTATCTTTGATTAACTTACATTAATAAAAATTTTCAGTTGTGACTTTGATGTTACAATGTAAACTGTTTAACTTGGAAATTCCTTTCATTACTTGTGCACTTTTTATCGTTTTTTTGTTTATTTACCTGTGCCATTTCCGAATAGTTCACCATGTTACAACTTCCTCTTTTAATTGTTTTATTTACATCAATACTGAATAAACTTTTTAATTTATTTTTCTGGCTAATGATTAAAATTAATATTTGTATGCATATGAAAATAAATTTTTTTAAGAAAAATAATCTAGCAAAAATGAACAAACTGCAGAAAAAAAATCAAAACTTCACAAAATTTGTTAAAGATATCCGAGATGTTGGAGGATATACTCTGAATTCTAAATGAGATTAGTATGCCAAACAATAGTGCTTGTAATACTTATTTCAGAATATAATTGATTTTTGCTTTGCATGCTTTAATGTAATGGTAGTGTCAGATTGAAGCCTAAGAATTTCTTATTAATTCCAGAGCAATATCGCTACTCGATTATGTATATGTTACTCAGATTTCCACAATTGTTATCTTAATTTTGCTTCAAAATAATTTCTTTTTTTTTATGTCAACATGTTTTCAAATTCTGCTGTTATAGCACACAACTAATAAAATTATTTTAGCATATATACTTAAAATACTTTTAAAAAAATACGAACAATAGTTTCACTTCCAGAATTAGAAAAACATGTGACAAAGATGGCTGCCATTCTAATGTTATATGTATTGGCATTTGTTGTATAAATCATAGTTTAATAAGAAAAAGTATTCATTATGCTATATGTTTATCCTATAATCTTACATTATACCAGATTTTAGTATATAATAATGAAGCATATAATACTTCATGTATGAACTTTTAAAGTAAACCAGTTTCAAATGATAATCGTTTATATAAAAACTTAATTTCTAAATAATAAAATATCCATCAATAGTCGTACAACTGCTACAGTATTATTGAACTCCTGATCATAATTTAACTTGTTTTAATTATGCAGTATATGACTTATACATATGATGACTAATAAGAATGTTATATTTAACTGTACCCATTTTCTTTGCCCAAGATTTTATCTATTACTAACACAGTAAGTAAGAATACAGGTTCTTTCATCCCCGTTCTGTTTGCATTTTTACATTCCCGAATATATTTGTGTAATTGCAATTTTGTGTAAGTATCAAAATTATACAGGTAGTCCTCAAATTCTGTCAACTGGGCTTACTGGGTATAATGTACAGAAAATTAACAAAATGTCACATACAGTCCAAAGTAATACTTACTTCATGCAACACAAACATCTCATAATATATTGTAATGTTTATCTTATATAAGTATTAAAAAAAATATTTTCATATTCTATACAATAAATATGTACCCGATAAGAAAACCAGGTTTATAAAATGTGACTTAAGCATAAAAAAATCATTTGCAGAAGTCAGGAACTAATTGTAATTATCTTAATTTTTTTTACAAAAAAATACCGAGTTCTTTTTTAAAAACGTAAAACATGTTTTAGTAATTCTTAATCAGAAGATAAATCATACATGCTATTTACTTATGTTACTAACTCACCAATGTTATAGCGAGTATGCAGGACAATAAGAATGGCCACCTTATCTTAATATCTAAATATAGGCCAATCTAAAGCATTTCGGAATTTTATACTCACTACAATATCAGTAAATTAGTAACATGAATAAACAGCATCCATCTGATTAAGAATTAGTATGTAAAGTGCATTTGTAAATTATGTTGTTATTAAATTGATTGAATTTTTATTAATAAATTGTACGACTCAATCCAACTGAGAGCGTATTAAATTTCATAAAATAATTAATCATAATAAAATGAATATGGAAACATTTTGATAGTACACTTTTAAGTTTTATAAAAAGAAAGCATGTAAATAAAATTTGAACACTAAAACAAAAATGATTCTCACTTGGATAATTTTCTGGAAATAATTTTTTATATGTATATAAATTAAATCGTTCATACCAAGGGATCAAATAGTAAGACCTGCTCCCTTAAATAATCATAACAAAAAGTAATACGTATTCATTTGTAATAATAAATAAATAAAGGTAACTTCTAAATATCTGTAATTGCAAAGCAGAATTGACTGCCTCCCGCACAGTTACGTAATGTCAAAAACCCAAATTATCTTTGGGCTCTGTTGTGATATAAGCTGAATTTTTGGACTTGGTTTTTAAATTATACAATTTTGTCTGTTGTTTTAATTCATTTACAGACTAAGTATTCCGTAATCACCGTCAATATATTTTCATTGATTTTTGATGATACATAATTCCGTGAGCTGTGCAATTACATACTTATTTGTAAAAATATCATGAATATTTTATCTTACCAAAGTATAGTTATTAAAATAATAAATCAAAGGCAATGTTAATAGTGTATATTCCGGAAAAAAAAACACATTAAAAATAATAAATACAACTTTTCAGTGTTGAGAACCTCATCAGACAACAGTTGTATTTACTTTTAAAAAATAAAATGTTTTTGGGAGCAGTATCAGCATATTTAGTGCTTTCAAAGTTTTCTTCAAATATACGTATTAATATTGCCTTTATTTAATTTCTCGACAGAATTATCAGTAATATATTATATTTTGCATGTATATATATATAAACACACACACTACCATTTCTTTATTTTGGAAGTAGATAATTATTTATTACCTTATTATAACTAACCACATTCTGTGATCGTAGAAAAATAGTTTTTTTATATAATATACAGATAAGTACAATATGCTAATTCCAAAATTGTTCCATTATTTTTATAAATAGGAGACCATTCGTTTCTTAAAGTATCGGCATAATATCATGTTATTCAGTGTAATTTTTTTCGAAATAAAAAAAAAATATGCATGTATTTACTTAATAAATTGTACTATATTAAATAGTAATTGGAATACTGTATTGGAAATTATTAACATGAATTATTGAAAAACATATCTAAAGTTTATATTAACACCAAATATTAGAACATTTTTTCCCTACTTTTCCAATGTGGTGCGAAATTTTTAACGGCTATGTATGACGATAGAATCATGACCAATATATTTATAGCTAATGAAAAAATATATATATATATTGATGTTTTAAAACTAATATTATGCATAAACATAATAAATAAAAAATGCATAAACACATGGATTTCTTAAAAATGGCACATTTATTCTAAACGAATGCGTATGTACAAGAGCAAATGTTTTGAGCTATGGACAACAAGATATGACTTGATGGTAATCATAGAATAGGGAACCGATCACCTAGAGACGAGTCCCAGAGGGCTAGATAGGCTATGCCCCAAGCAGCACGCCCATTAAAACCTGCCAGAAAAATAAGAGAATACTACCGCTAGGGTTTGCTTGACACCTACACACTATATGGTAAAAAATTTATCACTAAAACTAATTTACTTTTTAATAAAATAAGACAATAAAATAATTTCTCTGTTTTTTTTTTAACATGGTACTTTTTTTTTTTTTTCGTTTTTAAAAAAAATTTCAACAAAACAAAACAAAACAAAAAAAAATATAATGAAAAAAATCCCCAAAACTTGTGCAGTTGCCCAGGAGCTTATGAAAGGAGAGCGTTCATTTCCAGGTGGCTCTCCCCATGAAATTTGTTGTTTCTGCATGATTTCAACCAGCGAGGCCATATCTTGAACAGCCTAGGTGGATGACAAAATAAATAAAAAAAAAACAATTTACACAAGAATTGCAGATTGAGGCACGGTTGATGAGGACCAGTCGTCTATCACTGATATAATAATAGGGTTCCAGCAGTCGATATTAATCCCTAAAAAGTTCCTTTTTTTTCTTTAGAACTTGATATTCTTTCTTCCTTATTTTTTTTTGTAATTTTTTTTTTTTACTTACTAAAATTTAGGGCCTTCCAAATTATTATCTACTAATTTTTTTCATTTTTTATATAAAAAGTAGTTTTTCCTATCGTTTAAAATAAGTTTTTTTGACCTTATTATTTCAGTCTTTTGTACATGATTCTGAATATGAAGCATGTTTTTTTTTTTTACTTTTTTTTTTTTTAATGTTTTTGTTTATTATGATTTTTTTGTCCTTTTTAAGTTTTTTTTCCTCATATATTGCTCACACAACATCCAATGCAGTTTGTATCAGCAGCTGACAAAGCGACCCTGAACTTCTCTTAAATCAGTTATTTATTTACTTCTTACAACGCAGGTTAATAACTTGTGCCAGGGATCGACGTTCGTATTGGATAAGCACCAAAATTAATGGAACATATACAAAATTTCAAGAGAATTTATGGGAATGTGTGAGAGAAAGAGAGAGAGAAAGAGCAGCATGGCCGAGTCATGTGAGCAGACTGCATAGTGGTAACTGGAGACTTCCAGACTGCAGCTGTAGGGTTTCCCTTACAGGATACCCTTCCAGATTCTTGAACGATGAGAAAAAAAGAACAAACTATGGCTGATGCTGACTATGAGGATGTTGTGGCTAAAAAAAAAAAAAAAGCATATTAAACTTAATAATCACTCACCCATATAATATGCACGAACATCATAGACATCTATTATGCGCAAATATAACACTACAAACAAAATATCCTACAAACAACATACATATAAAATGTACAAGCGTAAAAAACAACCTACAAATATTAAACATAAAACACCAGACAAATATTAAGACCATATAATATGTCCCAAATGTAAAACATCCTATAAACATCACATATGTACAAAGTAAAATACTCTACAAATGTAAAAGATCCTACAAAATTGATTTTATAATTATTACTGGAATGTTAATTAGAATATATATGCATATACGTAAAACAGTTAAATATTACAGAACCAACAAATTAAATGTAGAAAATAATTCAATCACATATGAAATAGACATAAAAGCATATTTTAAAGAGCATTTGACAATTTAGAAGTCTGAAAGTGTTTATTTTCTTAATTATTAAGTATTTTATGTCATAGAAATGTAATTTTTTTAAAAAACTGCTATTTTAAAAGAATACTTAATTTTATGTTAAATAAAAATCTCATATTGTCTAAATCAAACAATATATGATTGGTAATTTCTTCTAATTTATTACAGATATAATGAATGGAATTAATGAAGAGAGACAGAAAGAACAAATTTGCACTAATTAAAAAGAAAATTAAGAGATCAAATAGTAAAATATGTAACAAGAGTTTACAAATTTAATTGCACTTACAAAGAACTGACTTATAAAAGTGCAGCTAAGTTGACCTATTTATCATATTTGGTTCCAAAACCCTTAACGGAGAGTGTAAGTTAAGAAATACTAATTATCATTTTCACTATGGTATATAGTATACATGACTAGGATTTTTCAAGATGTACTAGTTAATCATATAGAATAATGGTGAGCCACCTGTGCTTCATGACCCCCAGGGTTACAGAAAAATTGTTGGGGTTGTTAAAATTTTGAGAAGTTCTCATGTTGGATAATAAATTTTTAATTGAAAAAACTAAATTCTACCTAAAAATATATATAAAAACTGCTCAACTCATTATTGTGTCTGACTACTTTTGTGCTTAAACACTTCCTTATTTATATTCCAATACACTTTGTATAAACAGCACTTTGCTTACATTGCTCTCACTTCTCCTGTTCACGCTCAGAGTTTTGTTCTTCATGTTAATATCCTTATAATGTTGATAAGTAGTGCTACATTCTTGAATGCACACATGTTCTAAAACAGGAGTAGTTGTTATAAATTAATTACTAAGAACCAGGTATTTACACATGTTTTGTCAGTATGCAGTGTTTTTCAAGATTTTATATCAAATTGTATGGGCTGGGATATAACACAAAGATATACATTTGTATGTGGTAAAACGACTTTTATTACTACTATCCTTATAATAGGATAGTAACAACATTTAATGGGTTGTGTAAAATTTCAGTCCGAATATAGTGATCGGAAGTGTAAAAAAATTGCGCACCACTGACACTATGATCATTAGTTTTATACTTTGAAGCAGTTTCAAATAAAATTTTAAATGGGGGGGGGGGGATGACAACAAAAATATGACTGAAGAAGTTTATGAGATTTAGTGTAAGTATAAGATTTTAACAGTGTGAGACATAGTAAGATCGCTGGAAGAAAAATAAATGGCGATTACCATACTGGTGTGCAAAATTTAGATCTTTTTAAGTGTTCACTTTTTGTTGGATCGTGCATAAGTACAGAATATTAAAAAGTGGGCCAGACAGCTCCACTATACATGACTTTATGTTTTATAGTTATTCAAATTTCGAATTTGGTATAATCATTTTGATGAAAAGATGCAATTAAAAGTTTCCCAACTTCAAACCCTAGAAACTATTTTAGAAAAACTAACAGGCAATTAATAATATGATAAATTAGTAAAATAAATATTATGTCGAACAGACATAATTTTATTGAACATAAGCAGTTATTTTTGACTTCTTTTTATTTACCCACTCTCCCCATTTCCATAGTGCACCAGTCTATTCATGATATAATTTAACCTTTTAAAAAGATTTGGATGAGAGAAAAGAAGCCAAGAAAGCAAAAAAAAAAAAACAATATCTTGATAAATATATTTTATTTAAGTTACTAGTAATGCCATTTCAATCTATATTAAATTAACAAATTAACAACTTATATACATGGAAGAGTTACAAAATTAGGTAAACGTTGAGATAATATGACGCAAATTGAGGTGTCCAGAAAAAATATTAAGACCAAGCAATAACACACGATTAACACTAGATACTTCATCTTACTTGCTACTAATTTTAATATATCATTTTTATAAATTTAGATATTCTCAGTTACATTATGAAAAAAAAAAGAATTTATTATTACATTGAAACAGAGAATTCACATACAATATGCTATCTGCATGAGTTGTAGTAATCCTATAAGTAATCAATAAACTCTAAATACCAAAGCCAACCAAATCCCTGATTAATTTCTGACTATTCGTTTAGGTGAAAACCCAAGTATTTGCTTGCACATATGGAGCAACCACTTGATAAAATATCCTAATTAATAACCTTAGATTCAAAAACCCTAACCTTTAGAATAGGCATATGACTATATATATATATGATAATGACATTTATATGCTATGTTTAGTTATTTTGACTTTTTGGCAAAGGATGCTACATGTGTGTTAAAAGTTTCACTGTTCGAAAAAACTACTCTTAGAAAATTACTTGGCAATCCCATCTAGTGCTCATTAATTCTTCAATCTGACAATAGGTGGTTCTGTAGTAGAACAGAAGATTGATTAGTGTTTTTTATGTAGTTGTTGAATGTACATCAAAATAATCATGTTTTCTATACAGTATATCTTATTTGTTCCGTACTGTAATGATATATTTTTTCCAACTGACAGTGATAGAAGAATCACATTTGTATTACTATGTAAAAAAGTTTTACGTCGTTGTTGCATGACTAATTAAAATATCAGAATTAAGCTCTGAAAGACATTACTGACACGTAACCAAAGAGTGAGCAAATTATTACATCTATGTTTTTTCTTATTTAAAATCAGACATAAATGCGTAATAATGATAAACACAATGCTATATACACTATCACTCTAGTTTTAAAGTAAAATTAATGATCGCTTACCTCACCAAGCATCCACCATAATTTATATCCATCAATTCGAAAATGCACAAGTAAATTTTACAACAAACTTTCAAAAATGGCAGCCATGTTATAATTAAAATTAGATGCTGATGGTGTTACATTTTAGAGTCAAAAAACAAACAAACAATACAGCAATTGGACTAGAGATGATCCAATAATGGATAATATTTCTGTAATATAAATTTCACTACACCACCCTTTACGCAAGTTGTGGATTGGTTTCTATCCACTTTTAATACCCTGTGGAAGGAAAAAATCAGTAACATATAACCAAACCCACGTGAAAAAAAATCTATGATCCCCAAGATACACATTTCATGCTGAACCAGCACTTATCAGTTGACCCAGACCACAATCTCTTACACATATTTTTATCACTATTCAGTAGTATATATATATAGCAAATTACTACAATTTAATTGACAAGTGTCAAATGTTTTGCTCTCACGACTTTGACACAAATCACTTAATGAAAGTATATTAGTAATTTATTAGACTAGAAATTATACAATAATGGATATTTCTGTAGCAAAAATTTCATTATACCACTCTCATGCAAGGTAGGATGTTGCTTATCAATAAACAGTTTTATATGTTGATTTATGAATAGATTGAAATCTTTCTATTTGGAATCAATTTCATAATGGGCATCATTAAATGGCATTACAGTTGATCACAGAATAACTTACTTTAGGCTCTTCAGCATTCAGTTAATGGTTATTGATATATTTGACAGCAAAAATTGATTTCCAATAAATTTTGCTAGATGACAGTAGCATCGAGAGACAGCGTGAAGTTGGGGTTTCAAGCATTGAGAAGGCAGAGATCAGATTTCTAGAATAGGAGAAAGCTTCTCACTGGATACAGTATAGTTTTTGTATATGAATGATCATTAATTTTGTTTAAAATTTGAAAAATTAAAATCCATCAGTTTACAGTAAAATTTGCTTATTTTATTTTCATAAAATTAAATTATGAGTTTTTGATGGATGTGTTTAGACTGCAACTGAATTGAAAATTTTTAATTTACAAAGAAATAAGGGCAAACATTGTAAAGTAAAATAGGAAGTCATAATGGAAATAATTTTTTGGAAACTAATCGCTATTTCTTTTTTGATATCATAAATTGAATTTTTAAATTTCAAAAATTGTTTTCCTGCAGGGGCTGAACTAGTTATCATTTCTAGTTATTACTTCTTTAGTTTATTTTCAAAGTTAATACATTATATTTATGTTTATTTTTTGTTTGTAAAGTTAATAGACTAACGCATAAATTGAAAGACAAAAAAATAATTTATGAAAAATAAAAGTTAATTCATTGAAAATAAACGAGTGTGAACGTTTACCAATTTGGCTATTACAATAATTGTAGATTAAAATGCAAAAGGTTAACGAACAAGTTCTTATTATAAATGAATAAACGTGTAATATTACATGACATATAAAATAATGTAAAAAAAGTTCACTTACTGGTAGACATACCCCTGCAGGTCCCAGTCTGTGTGCTTGTGCTAAGGGGTCTAATCCTTGAGGATGAGATATTGGAGGTGGGAGACCTTTTGGACCATCTTCATTTTTTTCTTCTTCTCTGCGTTTTAAGCAAGCTGCCTTAGGATTCAAGTTACGTTCTGAAAAACAAAAAAAAAAGCACTTCAGAAACAGGTTTTGTCAAGTTTTTAGATTTAAAAAAATAGAAGTAATTAAACAGAAAAGATGAAATTGCTGCTAATTAATAAAAAAGGTTTAACAGACTTGTAATGAATTTCAAGATTTTTCTTATCGATCAAATAAAATGGTGGTTTGTGACATGAAGTTTGGAGATCTTGAGATCCAAAGCAAGAGAAAGATTTTATTAATAACAGTCATCTCTACATTTTTGCATCTCACTGGGATCACTGTTCTAGAATATACAGTTAATTAGCAAACAAACAGACAGACTCAGTTATTACAAACTATATACAATAGCAATGGATTGGAATGTTATTAATGAAGAAAGATTGTAAGTAACAATGGATAGTAATTAAACAAAATTAAAGAATGTAGAAAACTAATTTTTTTTTAGGGGAAACAGTATGATAATAATGACCACAAAAGGATTTACAATGTGGAAAGCAGATTTTACTTGAATTATATATTATATTTAGATTAAGTTTAAGAACAACATCCACAGCTAATAGATTTAGACAATTGAACAGAGATAGAATTAAAGCAGAGGTGGACAACGTTTTTCATTAGTGGGCCGAATAAAATTCTTGTATTATCACGTGGGCCAGAATAGATTGAAAGATTTAGCAAAAAAAAAAAAAAACAGAACCTAAAAAATGTAATATTACTTGAATTACCAAATTATCAACATATTTTTTTAAAAAAAGTAAGTATAATATTATTTATATAACTTAAATAGGAATCGATTGTAGTTTATATTTTACGAAAATTTTTGTTGAAAAATATCTTTTTAGATTATATTCTTTAAAAACGGAAATAGTAACGTTTCAAATCAAACAAACAGTTTTATCATCTATATTTGCATGTTCAATTAGCATTGAAAATACGTCATTCAGCATCAATTTTTCTTTTTTTTAATTGGTTCATTTTATAGGTTACAAATTATATTAAATTAAAAATTGTAATAATTAGAAATGGCATAAACTTAAGTTCGATTGATGCTACAATAATAATTAGGAGATAATACTCTGACGCTGTGTAGAAGTATTCTTTAAAACCGGAAATTAACATTATTTGCGACGTGATTCCGCCCATATTTTTATATTTTGTAATATAAAATTGGTATTTTAGAAGTTATAATTAAATCTTCACAAGTTATGATAAATTTGTAATTTTTTATAATTAGAATTTTATATTTCTCATGGCATTGGGGTAAAGTTAATGTTATATGAACATGCGAGTGATAGGCCTAGAGATTGCAGTTTACAGTGAGTGTAGTCAGGTATGGATTTTCCATATTTAGGCATTTACGGGGTGGGCCAGATTCAACATTCTTAAGGGCTGGATGAGGTCCGTGGGCCAGCAGTTGCTCACCCCTGAATTAAAGCAAAATTTTGAAAGAACTTCTGAGCTAAGAATGAAATGAATTATTAATAAATTATAAAACTATTGCCATTAAAAAAAAGATTTTCTTCCAAACATTGGGGAAAACAACTAACTGTAATAATACCGGGATACATGACAAAAATTCAAATAAAACATAGAAATATTGAAAAAAAAATTGTGGCAGGATCATTATAAAAAAAGCCGCAGAGTTAGCAATAAGACAATAATATGGGAAAAAGAAGACATGCATTTAAGCAAATAAAAGAATGCGAAATTCCATAATTCTGTAAATCTGATATATATAAACACTTCCCGGCACATATACAATACAAAAAAAAAAATGATATGGAAGAAGTTACAACCGTCAATTACTATTCATCTCATTCTATATGAATATCTCTTGATTCTTTGTAGAGGATTGCATTTACATATAAAAATGAACTGACAAATGTAACAAAAAATAATAAACGACCCATTTTAAAGTAAAAAAAAAACTAGAGTAATTGCTATATACGTGTATAATAATGTTTTGTTAAAAGAAAATTATACGTATATAATAATTAATGTTTTATTAAAATAAGTTTTATTAAAAGAAATAGACAGGAATTTTGTAATTAAATTTGGTACGCTATTAAAGATAAGCTTCAGATCAGAAACTAATTAAGCAGCTAGATTAAAAGTGCTGATTACTAAAAGTAGACAATAGCTGAAAATTAATTGGTTTCTGAAACATTCCTTAACAAGAAAAAAGAAGGAACAAAAAACAACTAAGCAGCACTTGTAGCGGAGAACTCATTGAATGCACACGAAGGTCAAGAGTTTTAACTTAGCAACGGAACAAACCCAGTGAATTCCACCACTGAAGGTTAAAAAGTGGACCTAGGAACTTTGCAGGCCACACCGGTCTAGATTATGTTTTTTGTATGCCTTCATGGCCAGCGTTCGTAAGTTAACTTAATTGTCTTATAACTACATACATATGTACTATTATTTATCCGACTGTTAATTCTATTAAACTATTTGTTTAATCATTTGGTTTCTGCTGTCTATTTACCTGATGGTTAAGCCGAGTGAGTGGCTGTACACAGCAGAAAATTGGCGCAGTTAATCGACAGGATACGTTCCAGTAGAAAAATCTGGTGCAATTTAGAAACAGTAGTGGATTCAAATTGAATTGTATAGCGTAGAGAAAGCTACAAGGAAATTGAGAATCGAAGTCCGGGTGAATATAGAATTGGTAGTCGGAAAAATTGTTTTAGTAAGCGTATTAACAGTAATTTGTTTTAGTAAGCGTATTAATAGAAATTTGTCTCAGTAAGCATGTTTGATAGTTATCTCGTAGCGAAATAGAATTTTTTTTTTTTCAAAAAAAAAAAAAGCAAAATAGAAAATGATGACATCAGTGCCTCAGGTAATAATTAATGAGTTCAACGTTAATAACCCTTTTGATTGGCCAATTTATCTTAAGAGAATCGAGAAACTATTTTTGATTAATGGTACGACAAGCGACCCCATTAAAGTTGCCACGTTATTGTGTTATGCCGGGCAACAAGTAATCGAAATAGCAAATAGACTCTGTGATCACGAAGAGCCAGAGAATTTGCCATATAATGTAGTTACAAGGAAATTAAATAATTTTTTCAGTCCCCAGCCTTCGAAGCATGTCGCAAGACTACACTTCAGAAACCGAAGGCAAAACAAGGGAGAGCGTATACGAGATTATGATCAAGCTCTAAGAGAACTTGCTAAAAGTTGCAGTTATGGCGATGCCTTAGAGGATAATCTGCTTGAGCAATTACTCTGGGGCATGTCAGATGATAGGCTTAGGCAGCAGTTACTGGCCTCAAGAGAGTTAATGTATGATGAAGCAACCAAAATGGGAGTAGCCCACGAAATAGTACTCGACCAATCGGAAGAATTTAGAAATTTTACCCACAAAAATGACGGTAATGCGTATATTCGGAAAACTGAAAATAAGTCCCAACCTATTAAGAGCAAAACATATGAGATAGTGTGTTATTGCTGTGGAAAAAAAGGCCACATGGCTCGTAAGTGTAAATATAATAAGGAGCATTGTAGGACTTGTGGTAAAGTTGGGCATTTGCAGAAAGTATGTCGAAATAAAGGAGAAAAGGATCGTGGCAGCTCGCCAACTTGTAAAGTCGAAAATAAAAAAAATGTGATATTTACAATACACAGATGGGATACGGAAGTCAGTTTATGCTGACAGTTAATTTATTAAAGACACCAGTAAAAATGGAAATTGACAGCGGAGCAGGCGTGTCAATGATGACACTTGAAGACTGGGAGAAAGTAGCGAAAAATCGAAAAAATCCTCCTTTATTAATGAAGACAAGTTTAAGGGCAAAAGACGCTAGCGGAAATAGTATGAAAATATTAGGGAAGGTGATGGCTCAGATTGAATTAAATAGTAAGGTTCGAACACTGCCATTATATATAGTACAAGGCGGTCTAAATCCTATTATAGGTAGGGAATGGTTCGATGCTTTGGGAATAGAGATATGTGTAATAAATAAAGTTGCTATTGAGCAACAAATGAGAAATAAATATTGTGAATTATTTAAAAGTGACGAGGGAAAAATTATTACGACGCCTATAAACATAGAGCTACAAGGTGGCGCGACCCCCGTTATCTGCAGACCCAGAAAAGTTCCTTTTGCGCTGCAAACTAAGGTAGAACAAGAGTTGATAAATCTGGTTAATAAGGGAGTATTAACACCAGTCGAGAAAACGGAATGGGCGACTCCAATCGTGGTTATAACTAAACCAAATGGGCAGATTCGCATTTGCGGAGATTATAGGACCACAATAAATAAAAACCTCACTAAAAGTCAGTATCCTGTACCTAATGTCAGAGAAATACTGGCAAATATGCAAAAGGCAACTCACAATGCTAAAATTGATTTAAAGGCCGCATTTCACCAGATACCAGTTTCTGAACGCACATCAGAATTGCTAACTATTACAACACATAAGGGATTGTTTAAGTATAATAGATTGCCTTATGGAATTACGCTTGCACCAAATATTTTCCAGGCCAAAATGGACATGCTGTTCCAGCAATTGGATGGTGTAACACCGTATTTTGATGACATTTTGGTCATAGCCAATTCAGAAGAGGAATTACGTGAATGAGTTTTAAAAGTTTGCGACAAGTTATGTAGTTTCAGAGCTAAAATAAACGCAGACAAATGTATCTGGATGGCAACTGAATTAAAATTCCTGGGACACATAATCTCAAAAAAGGGAAAAAGACCCGACCCTCAAAAAATTGCAGCTGTAAAGGAAGCACGAAGACCCAGAAATGTTAAAGAACTGCAAGCTTTCTTAGGACTTCTTAATTATTTTGAAGTTTTTCTTAAGGGGAAAGCTCACATAGCCAAAACGCCATTAGAAGAGAAAACATCACGCAGATCTTTGAGAACAAGAAAAGAACCCGCTTACTTAAAAGACTATGTAAGACTTCAGAAACCATAATTTCTGAAGTGGTGGAGGTGCTATATATGTTTTGTTAAAAGAAAATTATACGTATATAATAATTAATGTTTTATTAAAATAAGTTTTATTAAAAGAAATAGATAGGAATTTTGTAATTAAATTTGGTATGCTATTAAAGATAAGCTTCAGATCAGAAACTAATTAAGCAGCTAGATTAAAAGTGCTGATTACTAAAAGTAGACAATAGCTGAAAATTAATTGGTTTCTGAAACATTCCTTAACAAGAAAAAAGAAGGAACAAAAAACAATTAAGCAGCACTTGTAGCGGAGAACTCATTGAATGCACACGAAGGTCAAGAGTTTTAACTTAGTAACGGAACAAACCCAGTGAATTCCACCACTGAAGGTTAAAAAGTGGACCCAGGCCATACCGGTCTAGATTATGTTTTTTGTATGCCTTCATGGCCAGCGTTCGTAAGTTAACTTAATTGTCTTATAACTACATACATATGTACTATTATTTATCCGACTGTTAATTCTATTAAACTATTTGTTTAATCATTTGGTTTCTGCTGTCTATTTACCTGATGGTTAAGCCGAGTGAGTGGCTGTACACAGCAGTAATGAAATAAATAAATATAAGTTTGATCTATAATAGAATAAAATGCCGTAGGCAAGGAAATCAGTCACAAGAATTAAGCAATAGAAGCATAGTAAGTTATTAATAGAGGAATTGTTATAGTAACAAGGAAAGAATCGCTGAGTTGTGTGACAAATATAAAACCTTGTATGTGTTGATAAAAAAAAAACTATATCTGTGGTGGCAATGTAAAAGAAAGCGGTGAAATTTTGCTTAAAACAACTTAAAGCGTTGAAAGCAGAGAGAACTTTGGGAGTAAGTTAATACTCATAACGCAATATAACTCAAGACCGTAACTATAGGAAAACCTAATGTGGCAATGTATAGTAATTTTAGAACACTAAAATTAATTTCATATACACAAAACATGTTAAGAGTTTATATATTATATTAAACATGCTTATATCTAAAAAGCAATTTGGAGATTATAAAAAGAAGCAAACAATTAATGGAATTAGATTGTCGAAAGATCTATGGAGAAGTTAATATATGCTGCAATAACCTTGAAAAAGCATTAAATAGAGTGAATTGTTGGTATTTTTTTTTTGAGTATCAATAGATAAGTGTAGATTGGGAGGAGGGAATGGATTATTAGAAAATATTTAAATGAATTTTCTAGATGTTGGTTGACAAAGGTGGTGTTACAAATGGAAAGTCATCAATTTTGCCAATAAAATGACAATGCATATAGATATGGAATAAGCATAAAAAATGCCAAGTCGAGGTTGATGAACGTGAAGTTTAAAACGAATAGAAATGCACTCAAATCTAAGATAAAAAATAGATAAAAACCAAAAAATTTAAAGTTGTGGACAAACATTTGTAAGTAGACAATATAGTCTTTTTCAATTGTTTATAAGATGATTAAAATAAAAACCAAAATATTCAAGCGATAATGACAAATAGGTTTTTCGCAAGGATAGGAAAATTATTTGGGGCTTATTAAGGTTAAAATAAAGAAATCTGTTAAATATTTTAATTGGAGTGCAAATTTATATGAAAGAAACTCAGTCAATTAAGACAAGACTATACACTCTGGAGATCGCAAATTCTTTTTCGCTTATCCTAGTTAGGCCATCTACTAAAAGGTTTCATAATCAATAGATTCAGTGATAAATAAATCCATACCCAGTATTGAAATCGTATTGGTCTTACACCCTTGAAATGCTATTTTGCTGGTAATGCTAATATCAAAATGGTGAATAGAATGAAAAGATGATCCATCAAAGAAATTTTATGCAATAGAGGAATCAGTTAAAGCAAATATTTAGAGATAGATGAATTGAGGAGCTACTTCAAAAGATTCTGAAGGAAAGAAGTTGACTGCACAATCTAAAAATAGGACTGTCTTTAAGTATCTTAAAAGCTGAACAAAGAATAGGAAACTTTGAAGGTCGTAGACTGACTGATATGTAAACAACAAATTGCCAAACTCCCCAGCTTAAACAATATGACAAAACAGCTCTATTTAGTGCCATCTAGTGGAAGCTTTAATATAGTAATTACAAGATGTGTATAAAATTCATTTCCTTAATATTTAAAGCCCTACTCTCAGATCAGTCAGGTTTTTGCCATTATCAGTAGGCTTATCTGATGATTTAGATACTAAGGATAGATTTTATATGCATCTGGTAATACTCAAGCTTACACTAGATGGCACTAGAGTTGAAAGTTGGCCATCTTAATGATTGTAGTTCCTGTCTTGCATAAATGAGTATTTCTCAAAAAATAATAACCAAATCAACAATTAAACTTTTTTTGACATATTAACAAAGTGAATCTTAGATTAAATAATCATATGGTTTGATGCTCTTGAAACTCAGTATAAAATTGAGCCCCCAAAGTAACAGAATTGAATTATAATCCAAGAATTTTCAGTTTTTGAAATATTGCTCCATGCCACAATAAACCAGACAGGGATATTGTATTAATTTAAACGCAATATTTAGTTTTCAAAATTACAGTTCAATAATGCAACTCCTAAAAATTGTAATTTACAAAGAATTTTATATCTCATTAGTAATTTATATGTATTAAAAAAATATATAGTTGGCCAATAAATTTAAAAAAAGGCCAACCATGTAAAAGCTGCGATGAAAGCTTCACATGCGTTATGGAAAGCTTTATAAAAATATTAACACACTATTTATTATTATTATTATTATTATAAAATCTTGTCTTAAGAAAATGCATTCTAATCTTTCAAGTTAAAATTGTGCCAGTAAAACCAAAAAACTTCAATTAATTCCATTTTATTTTAATTCTTTAAAATCTCTCAAATTTTTATGCACATACACTATTTCTTTCTTAAGCAAAACTTTCCATGATTAATTTAGTTTAAAGCTATTTCTATATTATATATTTGCTAACCACAATTGTGAACTTTTTTTTTCTTTGTAATGAGAAACATTGTTTGAGATATATTTTCATTTCAAAGTAAAGGTGACTATAACTTTTTAAATGCTCATTCAAAGTTCAATTATTTATTTATAAATAGAAAAACGTAACATCTTCGCTTACTATCATATAAAAAAATTATACTTTGCCCTATGTAGTTAAGTGCAGTGGCAACCAGCAGACTCTGGAGTTTGAGGTTCATGGATCGTAGCCCAGTTCTATATTTCGGTGATTAAATATCCTTTAAGTTCCCAAGCAAAAATCCATTTGCATATTTTTATTTAACCACATTTTTATTTTATGGTGTCTGCATCGACTCTTATCTGATGAGTCCAGCTTCAATTAGACTCGTCTTCTCTAAGCCAAATATCCATTTATTGATCAATAATTGGATATGAAGATTAGCTGGAAACCTGAAAAAATAAAAAGCTCGTCTTAAAAAAATTCTCTACTATTTGAACAATTTCCAAGTTTCAGCGGATGAGTCTAGATCAGATTACATTATAATTTATTTATTGTAAAAATTACTTCAAAGACATTCTAAAAAAGTCCATTATTGTTTTAAATGGAAAAGTTTGAGGAAGATAGAATATATTGGAGAAGTATAATATCACAAAATAGCAAATAAATGAACCGAACCAGCATATTCTGTATATATTTGTGTTCGAATAGTTTATGTGGTCATTGCAAAATCTATCTCTAACGTATTATTATTGATAGTCTTTTTTTTTTTCTTGAAGTTTGGATGGTCTGAATAATTACAGACAAGATACTGTTAGAATTATTTCTGCTTAAAGCAAATAAGTCACTTATTCCCTATTTCGTAGGATAGAATAAAGCTAATAATAAACATGTTCGCCAACTTGTATAAAAGCTTTGTAAAAAGAGATAGTTATTTCATTCTATAGCACAACCATTGTTACATATATATTATTAAATAAAAATTTTTTTTATTTCTTTAGAAAGCCCAATCTTCCATCTAAAAAGAATAGTGGAATGTACTGATAATAGCGATGTAACTACAAAGCTAGAGATAATATATCTTAATTAAGCACTTTCTGTATCTGTTTCCGGGAGAGCTAAAAAAATAAAATATTATAGACATAGATTAGATGCATTGTAAAGTCTGAACCTAGCTTGAATATCACAAATTATTTCATGGCATGTAGTTACTCTTACCAAAAACACAGTTTGAGGTGTTTAATGGTAATAGATAATTGGGAATTATTATGGTTGACTTTTGTTCACAATTAACGATATTGAAAACTTTAGCTTACTCATAATATCCCCCCCTCCTCTTTTTTTTTTTTTTTACAAATTGACAATAATGTCTCCAATTTTTTTTTTATCATTTTCAAATATTTAATCATTCCATTTTCCAATTTTATGGTTTTAGTATCACAGGTTGCCCATCAAAAATTCTATTTTCAGTATTTGGGTTTCTTTGATATATCACTTAATTATCCATAACATTAAGTACATGAATATTTTGAACACATGTCAAACGGAGTTTTAATTGTATCTGCGGATAAGTAAACTAACTGAGGAAGATTTTGACAAATGCAAATGTTTGCTACCATTATCAAGATTTTCTTATCAATAGTTCATCAAAATTGTATTTATCAAATATAAACATCAAAGTTGTATAAATCATTTCAGATATTCTGCAGCCTAAGTCCACAAATCGACAAAATCTTTAAATTGTTTTCATATAGTCTAGAATTCAAGTTTTAAGCAAGCTACTGAAATACTTGTACCAAAGTATGTGAAACATGATTGAATGAAACTTTACTGTCTTGATTTTGTTTTATTTACGAGACATGTTTTTTCATATTCTTAATGCCTTTTTCTGTGACAAAGAGCCTTCTTTCATTTTTTTTTTCTCAATGGGGATTGGAAATTGGATGATTTAAAATGGTGATGATATAACCATCTTTCGGAGAAATATTGCATGTGCTCAATTCTTGCAAAACATGACTAGCAGTTGATACATACGTTGCTGACACCTAAACTTGTTTTACTAAAATAACCATATTGGTTTTCATGCAAAATATAAGTTGCAAGTTTTAATTTTCTTGTGAAATATATTATGACAATCAATTACCAGAATTCTTCTTTTTGTTTGTCTTATGCAGATTTAGATGTTTCTTCGTTATAAATTATAACAAAATCATTCCGATACTTTCGACAAAGGTTGATTTTTCATTCTAAAGGCTATCTTTTTTTATTTGAAATGTATTTTTAATAAATTATTAAAAACATAATTTTTAGAATCAAAAAATAAGCATAATACCGTACTTGCACATCATTTAATTTTACAAAAAAAAAAAAACACACACAAAATAAAATAAAGCGCACATGACTCGAGACTCATAAAGATGAAACATCATTCATTTTTCAATCACCGATTTTCTTAAATTTCGTAACCATAAATTTGAGGAAGCTTTTAAAGCAAAATCTCTTAAATGTTAATATACAATTAAAACTGTGATATATGTATAAAACTCAATCAAATGAATAAGATACAACATATATTTACAATAATCACAAAAAAAATCGAATATCATATACAATGTTTAACAACTAGTTTGAAAGCCTTTAAAGATTTTAATACCCAATGATTTAATCAATGTATACTGCCAGTTCTTTATGTATAAGACCAAAATATCATAAATGAATAAAATATATAATCTAAACTTTAATATCTTAGATACTGAATGAAAAACTACATACTGATTTATGTAACAAAGAAAACATATGTATCAATATTTTCTAAACTACCATCTAAAAAACTGTTGTTTATTACCAACATTATAAGGCATCTAATACCATATACTATAAGATTGAATAATCAATGGACATCAGATGACATAGGGTTACAAAATCCTTCAGGATATATTGTAACCATATTAAACAACACAAAGCATTTTATAATTTCTGCTTACTTAGGACTTCTGGATTGAAAATAGTGACTAGACTCTGTTACTGATACTCTAGAGCCATCTATTGTAAGCTTAAATAATCAGTAGACCCTAGATGACTACATCACATTCAAATCAATAAGCTAGTTTCTGGCTACTGGACTTCATCGTCAGTCACTTATTTTAACCCATCCAAGCCAATAATCTGAAATTGAAATGTTTTATGACAAAATATGTCACTAAAATACAGTTGCTAGCCTAGAGATGGATTTATATAATCATACAAGAAAACAAGCTTGCTAAGAGTGTAAACATAAATCCAACACTTCCCTAGCTCAAGAAAACTGACAAAAAATATGAATGTGAAACTACCAACTATAAAAATCTGATTATTTGTGCTTGCACTAGGTGGCTCTGGAATAAAATAAACAGACAGAATTACTGCCACTATGATAACAGATATTAAAATGAGAGAAAAATTAACTTTATTCTTAAAGTATTAAGTTTGTGGGCTACAACCAGAATATACAAATGAGCCAGATATAAAACAAATTACATTCTCGTATATGGTATGACATTATTTAGACGCAAAAAGTTATCATTCTCTTTCTATGGACAGAAGTTGCACCAAGTTCAACTTGTTTACAAATAAATCATGCCTGTTGAATTTTGCCAATTTAAGATTCTCATCACATCGTTTACAAGGATAATTTAATGAAGTCAAAATATAAGCAAGTATGCTATTTTTTCCAGAACATATCAAAAATTATAAACATCTGTGGAAAAAAAATAATTTTTTTCCCATAATGAAAAAATAAAGACCAAGCAATAGTTTACATTATTTAAACACTTATTAAAAATAAAACTGATACATTATAACTTGTCACAAAATGAAATATTTTTGGCATTGTTTCATTAAAAAGTAAAAGTTAAAAATACTACTATTCGGAGAACATATTGGAATCATAGAATCCAACTGCAGTGCATTTTAAAAAAATAATCTGGCCTTTAATAAGGGTACTAGGTATCGAAAATGCATTAAGGTTGTATTTTATATTTTCAACATTTTTTCCAAATACAAAATAGTATTAATACTGCCATTAATTTATTAAAATTCTGTGATGAAGTTATCAAAGTTTTGGAAAAAATGCACGTACATTCATACTGTATGAATCATAGTTTGTTAAAAAACTAAAAGCCACTTTTCACAAAAATATTTTATTAAAATAATTTACTTTTATAAATGCATTTAATATATATATACACACAAAAGTACACTATAATGAGCTCTACATGGAAAAACATGTAAGAACATATATACATATGTGTGCATCCAATGTATAAGAATGCCCTACTATTCAAAATCAAAAAACATTATTTGAACTGGCTGTGTCAGACTGCATATTTTCAAATATGAAAGTTTACCTTCTTGATTGAAAGTCGGTACTTTTATTTTACACTTCTAACAAAACAATTCTGCCGAAGTAAAAAAAGAGCCGTGAGATAGTAACCTTAGCTTGAATTCAGTTTTGTGAACCTTGGAGATTTGTTAGGTTCCACACAGGTGAGAAACATATCTTTCAAGCAACTAACTTATAGTCAATCCAACTGACTATTTAGAATTAGTTGACAAAATGGCACTTAGTTATTATTTCCTGGAGATTAAAGATTTCAGGTTAATACATATTGCTGAAGAGTTCACTAAAAAATATGATGATAGCAATGCAATGGGGCAATAGCATTATAAGGCAATATATTATATTTTAATGGATACACTGAGGTCATGGTTACCCATGACTGTTTAATTCCATTGAGGTCAATTCTGCCTCATTCTGAATAGAGGCTGTTCCCTTCTTAAGTAGATCCAAAATATAAGTCGTAGTGATGCAAAAAATATTGGATGCATACAAACTTAAAAAATTCTTGAAGTAGTACATGTAATCTTTAACTTATATACACTAACTACATTATTAAATATAAGCAATTATTCCTCTTTCTTTCAATCAACATCTCATCATTGCTTTATTTCTTACCATTTCGACTGTGCAGCAATTTTCATCACAATTACAGAATATTTAACATACATATGAATACAATTGAAATAAATGTATTATTACGTAACTTCATTGATAACAATCAATAATCTCAACCTGCTGTCAAAGCAATCTCCTTTTAGGTAGTCTGACCATAATTCATTGTTAAAAGGAGGTTGCCATGGCAACAGATTGAGATTGTTATTGGTCTGGTTTAAGAGTTGACTGCTTTCAATGAATTTACATCTATTGACCTATCTAGCCTTGGGAACTATTAGCATTATTATTATATACACAATTCTTTATTTATGTTTTTCTCTTGTTTTATCTAATACTATTGAAATATAATTTATGATTTTATTCCTATCAATTCTTTGTATATATATATATTGCCTATATTTTTATGATAAATTTTATAATTAATACATTTTATGTGTTTATATTTTACATTTCTATAATACTTTTTTTTATTCTCAATTATGTAGTTTTTTGCATTTTTTAATTTACCTAGAATGTACCTATTTTCTGAAGTCTTCCCTTATTAAACTGTTATAAAATTTTTTGAAATTTTATCTTGTATTATAGTATTTCTATTTACATATATATGTACATATGCTGTAGCTCTGATAAAGACTGCTGGTCAGTTGTAGTTGTAAACAAATAAAACAATAATAAGAACAAGATGTCGCATTGAATAAGTATACAAAAAAGGGATTTTAAATGTTTATATTAATAAAATTGTTAATTGCAGGGCATCATAAATATAAAGACTCAAATAGTATCTGTGTTACAAAATTATTTTCAATACAGGAACACTTTGTAAACACAGGAACCTTAAAATAAGACAGTTTAATGTTAAAGCAATAAAGTTGATAGTTTTTTAATCCTACGCAAAATGTACCAGAACACATATTAATTATGTAAGTTGGGAAACTGCAGTATTTATAAAAGACATATTTTTCATCAATCATCTCTACATTTACAAATGTTTATTAAATACGTAAAAACAGATCTATAAATTCAAAATATGTAAGAATTACCTGTAGAAAAATATATAATTTTTCTGAGAATAAACAATTGTCAGAAAAAAAACAACAACCTATCATTTTAAGAAGTTTTATTATAGTTAATTCACCCCCCCCCCCCTATTTGATACATTTTAAAACAGATTCAATAATTACAGTAATTTATTTTTTTCTTTGGCCAAAATTTTTTGAATCTAAAAGCAATTCTTCATAAATTGACAACATACTTAAATTCCACATATTTTTGTGATATAAAATTCTTAAGAGCTGTTGTGAGTATTCCTCGGATGTTATCAAATTCTTTAACGTAATATTTTGCTGTGAACTTCATAGCACAACTTTACACTCACCTGATTTACCATATTACTTTGAATTTAAACTGCACTTTTATTCAAATTTTGAAGTCATAAAATTCAAAGTGAATATTAATCATTTTTGTATTTTTTTCCAAATTTTAAAATCCTACTGCGGCTAATACTATAGTACACTTAATAATATCCAATATATGTGAAATGTAATTAAAACAAACACACAAAATCCCCAGAAAAAAGGGCAGTAAGTCAAAAATATGACTTGTGAAAAAGGACGGAGAAGTGACTGAATTATTCCCACGTAGTTTCTTCGTAAACGATTCCAAAAAAAAAAAAAAAAACTTTCTCATTAGGCAAAAGCTGAAAAAGAAAAAAAACAAAAAAATCAAAAGTTTTGATTTAGTTTTTTTTTAAAAAAAAACATTCTTTATTATCTTTAGAATACCTTTCACACTGTGAAAACATTTTCAGCCTTGAAATATATTCACCTAGAATTTTAAACGAAGAAATTACTAAAAATAGTTTTTAACAAGTAAAAAAATATGAATCATGCGGTAAAGCAAGCAAATATATAAATGCAGATAACAATAAACTCAAAAAGGCACTTTAAGCTTATAAAAATGGCAATAACAAACGCATAGCTTACCCATTCATGATTCACATCTGCTACGTTGACGCATCTGTACTTGAAAGCTGATGCAGTGATGTCAGACCAAGCTCACTGCGATAACACAGAGCAGCACTTATCACAAAAATACCCAGAAGAGGGCGCTGTCATTGAAATAATAGGAATAAGATGAAAACTGCGACTCACATTTGGGATCAATTATATCAAACAAAGTGAAACAAATTTGAGCCAAAGTCATTTTTTTAAACACTAATTATCGACTAATCTGTACGGCAAGATTCTCTGAAAGTTGGAACCTTGAAGAACTTTTAAATTTCAAAACAATGCAAAAAGCAAAAAAAAAAAAAGGGGGCATTGTTCAGATTAACCAAACAAAGTATTTCTAATCAGTGTGCGACAATTCCATGCATGGAGTACTTACATACTTTACCTACATATAGGCAGGAATATAAATATTATAATTCATCTTTTTTTCTTCTATCAATGTCACCTCCATCATGGGAACATGCATTTTCAATCATGAAACCTGATTTCTATTTCTTACCTATGCAAATTAAAAACGAAGCAAATGTTTTAGCAATTACAGAATTAATATCCTTATTTCAATGAACTATGATTACTTATACAATTCAGATAAACATCTACTAATTTATGATATGTTGTTTAGTATTATAGTGAAACTGAGATATTGCTACATTTTGTTCTTAGCCATTCTGACGTATATTGCCTATAGTAGCCCCTTGTGGTGATAAGCTTTGATTACAATTCAGTACATATTGTTTATTAATAAATATAATAGTACAAACAAAATAATGTAGTTATTAAGAACAAATTGAGGTGGTGCATATGCATACATATTTATTGTATTTTTCAGACTTAATGGCAATAAAACATGCTCTGGTCAATATTCTTTTTCTTCAAAAACTTTTATTATCTGCAGACTTTACTAGTTGTTTTGATGTTTCAACTCTATATCAATTTTGAAATCTAGTAACCCCTACTTGCTGTTATCCATTTAAAATTCTCAGTTAAATAGTTTCCGACACAATATAAGAATGTTCACGGTTTAAATATTCAAGATTAAATTTAAAAAAGTTACGAGTAACTTTAAGTAATACTAAGATAATAAATCCGGAAGGTATAGAAAATTAGAGACTCGTCATAGTGGAATGACAGATTAACGATTTCTAATTTATTTTTCAAAATTCTACAGCACTAAATTAAATGAAGACATTGCAGCAGATGTATACACGCGTAAGTTCACATGTAAAAAAAAGGACGCTAAAAATATTATTTACAGAATCAATTCATAAATATTACATTTTATACTTAATTTTCAAAGATACAAAAAACATATACATGAAGTAAATATTTTTAATAACATTAAACTTAATACAGAATTTTATAATTTTATTTTTAACAAACGTGCATAATTTTAACTAAAGAGTATTGATGCAGAAACAAACCTTTACCTCGAACTTGCTGCTCCAACGTCGTAATGACTTCTACTGCTTGATGTAAGATATTCAGTTTGGTCTGAGCCTTATCACTTTTTAAATGTATCATGCACATACGTCCCAATTCTTTAAAGGCTTCATTAATATCTCGTACTCGAATCCTGATTTGTTTCGCATTAAAAAAAAACAACATTAGAGCATATTGTCATATCTAAGACTAAATGTTATCTATATACATAAATAATATTGCACAACTTCAAAATCGTACATTTCTTCAATTTGTTTTTGTGGGTTGTAATTTCCTCTACTTCAGAGCCATCTATTGTAAACTTGAGTAGTTATCGAACATTATATGGCGATAATTTGCTAACATTTTGCACCAAATTACAATACTGAATTACTATATTAATTGAATGGTTTGTTCTTCAGGGTTTCATTAGGAAGTTGAGCAATCCATTGACTTGGATCTCTCGAATTTGTTATTACTCTGAACAACAGAGAATGTTGAATATTTAATGTTTTTGTTCAGCTACTTATGTAGCTGACCTTATTACAGTACCACTTATCCCCTTATTAAATTAAAAAACTTTTAAAAAGTGCACCATTTTTTTTCTCCATGTTTCGATAGTGAAGTTATGCAATGCAATAACAACAAATAAAAGATCGAACACATTCTCTTTCAATGAATTTTATTAAAAAAAAACAGGAAAATATATCAATCACATGCATACAATTTCATCTATCAATCATATAATACTTTACAACAGTCACTCAACAATTTATATTAAAAATTCTTAATGTAAATAAATAAATATATAAAAAAAACCCTTATGCTTATTAGTAATCTACAGACACGGAGTTAGATTTTTACTATGCTTTTAAATTATAAACAAAAACTTATACTGATTAAAAAAAGAAAATATATAGATTTTATCCCTAAATAATAAATATATACATTCAAACATGAACGCCAAAAAGTGTTGTCTATGAATTTATAAAAAAAAATACATTCTGCATAAAAAATGCCGTAAGGCTGACAATTTTCAGAATCTAAAAAAGCAAATGCATTTAAATAAGTATACTATTTCGAGTATATACAAAGTCTTCTAAATGGGCAATAAAAGGATTATTCTAATCTGGGCACTTGGATATTTGAAGTTTTTTGATTTAATTGCAATTGGTAAGAACACTGTACGGATTACATCTGCACTTGATGTGTCAATCAATGGTATTACAAAAGCTTTAAAATGCGGTAAGTTTGTAAATTGTCTTTTAGAATATGGATATTTAATAATATGCCCCCCCCCTTACAGTTTATACATTTTCCCCCACCCTCTCCAATGTTTGTGATCATTCATACGCAATTAAATATTTTTAATATTTTTGTATACATTTGTTTAAATAAGATGTAAAATTAAAATTTATAAAGGCTTCAATGAATTATTCTTTCAATATTATTTTTCAAAGACGACACGATCATTATTCAAACAACAAAGCTGAAGTAGGCAATTGGGATAATTGTCCATATTTATGGAAAAGTGGATAGAAATTATAATTTATTGAAGGTATTTTCATACAAAATTGAGATCAAATTATTGTGTAATCTAATACTTAATTTATTTATTTTGTCAGAGACAAAATAATACATCTAATATATTATTTGAACACTAAAGAGGGCTGCATTAAAAAAAAAAAGAAATAAGTATTTTTATTATCTGACTATTAGTAGCAAGAACTGTGACAGATAAAACTTTTTATATCATTTTAATTATAATTTTATAAGGTATAGACTACATTGAAACTAAACTATTAAAATTCACAATTTATAAATAAATATAAAACTAACAATTCCATAAAATACTTAAATTCTATTACTTTCTAACAATGACTATTTTCTCAACTTTATTGAATTTTAAATCATTAACCTTATAGCAACATATAATCTTTTATATTTGCAACATGTAAATTACGATTATCGTAAAAACTGTATATTCAAGTGAATACATAAAAATTTGATACAATAGCTATGGGCCACAATTTAAGGTGAAAAAAGCCCATAAAACATTTCCCCTTGTATACTGACCATGCATATTAATCACATGTAATGAAATAGTGATATTAACTAATGAAAAATTATTAAGTAATGCTCAAAACATTATCGTATATATTCTGATATTAAAATGCCTATAGTAAATCAAAGCCTCTTACAATTTTTGCTGTGATGGATTTATATTCTATTCAATAAATAGAATTAAATTACAAAGGTCAAAACACCCCGTGGAAGATCTAATGGCATTTAAAACAATAGGTTATTATTAGAAATCCTGGTTTCGTATTTTTCATTATTATAGACGTAATATTTTTTCATGCAGCTTTAAACAATTTAATTTATTATTTAAGAGAGGAAAAAATATCTTAAGTGTAATTTAAAATTACAAAAATTATGTGGATTTCATAAAAAAAATTTACGGTTTCCGACATTGTCCAAACTATTTCTTCATTTGTAAGTTTATTCTATGTGGTTGTATTTCTCATTCAAGTTTTTTTTTTTTTTTAAAAAAAGTTCTAGATAAAACTGACCGTCTATAAAAGCATTTTAATGAACTTAAACTCAGAACTGATTTTAAAATATCATCCGCAGTAAATAAATGAAGGTTAACAACTGTATTCCAGTTCGAGTAACAATTTTTTATTAATTAAATCAACTTTTCAAAGTAAAACACTTTTCAGCTTTTTTCACACCATCTCTATATAAAAGGACTTTAATTAAGTTAAATCAAGTAGAGTTGATCTCTCGTTAACGCTTTGGATTGACAGAAAAATTCTTGTAAAATAGAACATAGATATAAAACAAATTTTTGACAAATTCTATTGATACAGTAAATGAGATTAAATAAAGATGATGATATTAGCAGATGCTCATAAGTGAATATTGTTAGATGAAAAAAAATTACAAACGAAAGAAAAAGGATCGGGAATATAGTGCTCGAATATATAACCCACTCCCATCTGTAAAAATACATGCTCAAATAGCTATCAACTTCAAACATGTATGTTTTGATATAAAACACCTTTTTCTGGGTGTTGAACCAACAATACAAAAGTGAAGAATCATATGTAAAAAGTGGGCTTGGTAAATCTTCTACATGGTATTAGTCTGCCCAACGGATTCAGGAGAAGCCATGGCCAGTGCTCATCTATTTCCATAATAAAATTTAACAGTCAGCGAGCAATTATTAGATGCGGGCAAACAAAAATCATGATCCACATGGTGAATCGCTGCCAAAATTAGGGTGACAAAACTGAAGGGCTTAATAAAGCCACCAGAGAATCCATCTCTTGAATGGATTCTCAATAAATTGCTTTATGATAATTTATTAATACTTCAACATAAATAAGTAATAATAAATCTGCACATTAAATAAATGAATATGGTCTAAAAATGATTTCCTCTTATTAAATAAATTTATAAAAATATTGTTTAGAAGTTGCACAATCTATAAGCAAATAAATTGAATACTGAATTCTCTCAATAATAAAAAAAAAAACATGTCAGTTTAGCAAATAACAATCTATATTTTATGACATAAAAATAAATTAGCATGCAAGATTTTTTGAGTTTCTCATAAATAATTGCATTAACACCAGTAATCCAATCTTGAGACATATGATGTAAGCACAAGTAGTCTGTATAAGGCAGATAGTAATGTCAATGAAATATTAAGCAGAATCTCATGTTATTGGTTCCCGCAAGAAACATTGGGTACACACATACATCCAAAAGTCATCACTATTTCTATAATATTGTTGAAGTTAGCACTCTCAAAGTTTTAAACATCCTGAGATTTAAACTTAGTATTAGACAGTCATTAATATCTAAGCAAGGACACATTGCACATGTTCTTACAGTCTGCATATAAATATCATTAAAACATAATTGCTTTCTAATACCAAACATTGTTTTGCTTTCTTTTCCTTTCCAAATCTGTTTCTGCTTCAATAGTTATATGTAAGCGGCTCTTTTCATTGTTTCTTAATCCAGTTTACGAATGAATCAAACAAAAAAGAATGCTTATGTATTAATTAAATAAAATTCTTATTCGAGCAAAAAATAAATGAATGGTTTTCCACATGGAGGTGGGTTGCAGTCTAGCTGCAATCCATGGGATCATTAGCTCTCAGATCCTGTCTTTCTACTAATAAACCATGCATAGTTACAATTTAATGATGAATCTATATATCTACACAAAAAGAATGGATTGGATTCAAAATCATGCCTGAAACTTCACTGATGAAAACCAATATCCCAAAATCTTGTCGTGATGTGACTGTAATTGGAATCAGAGTCCATTAATTACTCGTGCTTATACAGACGGCTTTAAAAGAGTGGATTACTGATAATAAAGATGCAAAGAAAATCGTGTAAGGTTGTTTTTGAATGAGGTATTATACATAACAAGAAACAGTATGCTAAGATTATGCTCCAAAATTCAATATAAATGCATTATGGGGATTATGTATGAAAAAGATTCTGAAAATTATCACCCCAACATTAAAACTACACTGAAAATCATAAATACAATAGCAATAAAAATACAATAAAATCAAAAATTAAATCGAAAAAAGCAAAATTGTTAAGGGTTAATAAAACATAGCCTTATATCTAAGAAATAAACCAGCAACAAGCCACAAGCAAAATAATTTCAAACAAAACGGTTTAGTAATCTTATATAAAAAAATCAATCAATAATCCAAACAATCAAATATTTTACAGTTCTCTTTTTCTCATTAGCAAAAAAAAAAAAAAAAACAGTCAAATGCAAATAATAACAATGAATACATTAAAACAATCAATCATGCTGTTATGAAAATCACAATATATTATTAACATTAAGCAATGCATTGCGCTTCAAATTAATTTCTATTGTTTACTTAAAAACTATTGAGAAAATATTATTGACATTTTTTTTAATCAAAAGTGAATATCAATTAAAAACCAAACATAATATGAATTAATAATTGATAACATACAGTGAAAGCTCAACCCATTGTTGTTAAGCATTTCATTTTCCTCCATATTTTAAGCCCCTTTTTTGATCCTAAAATTATAAGGTATATAATACATTCAAATATCAGCCGTTTAAGCTAATTGTGCATACGCTTTGTGAGTGTTAATAATAAATAAATACTTATATTATTTTCGCTTAAATCCATTGCTCTATAAAATGTGGTTTTATCGCATGGATCATTGGCAAACGGATCTTGACGAAACGTTTTTTTTTTTTTTTAAATTTGAAACAACGTACAAATACTATTTATATTTATACATTTTGATTATTGTTGAATAACATTTTCATAAATTCTAATTACGAATTAGAATATATATATAATAACTTTACAATTTTCCAAAAACATTTTTATGATTTTGTTATTAATAATTCTTTAAACACAATAGGATCTTGGAACATAAAAAAATGTATTATTGTTAAAGAATTAGTTAATGAACGTTTGGTTACATTTTTCAATCATCATTCTCAGAATCCCCGCAACCCCCTTCTGATAATGCTATAATTGTCTTAAATTAGAATAAGAATACTTTTGATTAAATCAATTAATGTTTAATATTTGAAGCAAACTTTAAAAAGAGATTTTAAAATTTATTTTATTTGTAAAATACTTAAACATAGAAACTAAAATGTTATTATTTAATACAGAGTGTAGTTCGCTACAAAGGAACGATTAACAATTAACTACAATCTAGCACTGCTTTCGACCTGGCAGGTCATATTCGTAGCGCTGAACTCTAGTTAATTTGTAATATTGTTAATCGTTCGTTTGTAATGAACTATGCACTGTATTGAATTACAAAATAATATGAAAAGAAGTAAAGTTTATATAAGTTTCTAGAAATCAAATACTGTTCTATATCGAATCATTATACAATAATTAAACACAACTTCAATTTTTTAAACTTATGGAATTACTGTGCATATTACAAGCACACATTCGAAAATTAGGCATGGAATGTTTTACTTTATCCAACTTGTATCTAAATCTATTATTTTTATGAGTTACCACCAACATTATATATTTCTTTATCTTCCATTCCTATAAAAAACAACTGATGTGTTCGAAATAAAAATGAAAAGTTTTAAAACAATTTTGCTTTTGAAAAATATTCATTTATTTCAAAAGAATTTCAATTAAAAATTTGAGTTTAATATCTAAAACAACACATATAAATACAAAGACATTAATCATTTAATTAAATTCTACAAAATCTCATTAAAATTAAAAAATAATAATTCTTTATTCCAATTACTATCACCTTTCAAATTACTAAACAGATACTATTTTTTGATTTACTAAACGAACCAGACCTTCGAATTAAATCATTAAGATGTTATTCTTAACAATAGCTTTTATAACAGGAAGTGAATATTAATGTTCTTCAGTGAAAATTAAGCAGAAAATATCCAATCACAGAAGCTTATAATACCAGGTGTAATTTCAAATACAACTTTGTTGTAAAAAACAAATTTTATTCAATGAAGATTTGAAAATAAATTTTCAATATCTCTCTTTTTTTGTGTAAAAGTCAAAGAAAGATGATATATAGCAATAATGGTACTTGAAGATATTTCTACTAGATTAGGGGGTGTAAATTCGCTCTTAGCATACTACTAATACATACAATCCTAGTATCAATAATATATATTTCATTTAGCATTTATAAGAATTTCTGCCAATTTATTTGAGAACGTGAACACGAATGAAAAAGTATGATAATATATTCACACTTTTAAAAATATCAAATGCTCAGGCCACTATTATTTGATATAGTTGATAGAGCTCTAGCATACCTGATAAATAAAGAGTGTAGCAAAACATACATGACAAATTTTGTTTATTAGAGAGTATTAAAACTATTTCCTAATTGATTATACTCATACCTATAATATATTGACTTTTCAAACATAGTAATAATCAGTCCTAAAATTAAAGAATGAGGGAAATGCGATACCTTTGATTACGTAGTTTTGGACACAATTACACAATTAGTCAAGCTCATGTTGTAACATTTCTAGGTATTCATGAATAATTCCACAATCAGTTCTTTAAACTAATCCTCAATCATTATTCCCATTTCTTACCATTAAACATTCTTAACAAACATGTATTACTATTAAACAAACAAAGCAATTTCTGTAGATGTTCAATGTTCATCTTTTTCATAGTCTGGTGAATATCTAATGGCCATATATCTTCCACATTCAAGAATTCCCTTATATTAAACCATCACATAAAGCCCTCTGAGGAAATAATTTTTTCTTTTTAGGTGATTCTCACACACACAAACAGCCAATAACAGCTTTTACAATTGAATAACACTAGCAATAGAAAAAATTACTAAATCAGGAGGTAAAAAATATTACAAACTATTACAACACACTAATGAATTCAAAAAATCCTCTAATGACTCTATGATAGAAGTAATAAAGTGATATCAAAAAAGATCTGGAAACAAAAGAGAGCCCCAAAAAAGCTATATGCTGACATCAAACTTAAAAAAAGTTACAACTGATTATTTAGAAAAAAATTGGTAAAAAGTAAAGCTAAGTAATGATAACAGAATTTAATAAAAATAATGATACCTTGGAACCCAAATATCCAAACTTTTTAATTAAATCCCAAAATCCTTCCCCCAATATGAAAAAATGTACTTTATGAATATAGATCCATCATATTCTTTATGTCATGGAGCTGAAGAAATCATGGAGTATTTGCTAGTGGAATGACTCTTTCCTTAATAATAACACATTCTTATCACTCACATCTATTAGCAGACCCAACACTAACCAACCTCGCTGATAGCAAACAAAAGACTTTTTTCCTAATATACCTTTGTTATTTCATACCCTGGCACATAAGATGCTACCTGATATTATATCTATATTTTGCAAATATAAAACACTTTTTTTCTAAACACACTAGATGGTGTTAAAAATCAAACTCATGTAACAGCATATATTTTGGTAATACCTGGACCTTGATCATATTACAACTTTTCATGATCAATTTTTCGCAATGCAAGTGGACAGTTTACATTCAATATTTATTATTACAATGTTCCATAGCATATTCATCATCATCATATTCAACTATTATTGATACATAGTAGGATGAAGGGCTCTCCAAGTTTAATCCAGTTTCCCCAATCTCTAGCTTATCTTCTCCATATCACAGTAGAAAACTTCCATATTTCAATCATCTATCTCGCATGTGGTCTCTTTCTAGCTTTCCCCCAATTTCTTGGTACCCAACTGTCAATCTACTACCATTTCTTCTAGACATATGTCCAGCTCTGCTCCATTTCAGTTTCTTAATACTTTCAAAGGTACCCCATTTATGCTCTCACCTGTGCATTTTGTTCTCATTTTTTCTTTTTATTCCTAACATACAATTGAAAACATCTCTAAATAATTTGAAATCTCTGTATTCTTCTATTAAATGTCAAAACATCAGGTCCATAAACATATAGGCTTATTTCCTTTTAATATTATTTCTATCAAAAGCATTCCATCCACATTTAATTCTCTGATTAATTTCATTTGTTTAATCTGACCAAGAGATCTGTAGTTACTAATTTCTTCTAATTCATTATTATCAATCTTTATTTTCTTCTTGTGAAAAAATCTATTGATTTAGTCTTTTTAGGATTTATCTACAGCATTATTTTCTTACTTTTATCTAATAACTCTCACAACATTTCTGAAGCTCTGAAGCATTATTGGCAAAAGCAACCCCATCATCTGCAAAATCTAAGGATTTAAATAATCTCCATTTGCTTTTACTCCTTTTTTATATATATTGAAGCAGTAAATCTTAGCTTAAGATTGTGCTTCATGTTTCTACCTACTAACCTGTGTTCAAACCCCTATATCCCACCCTGCTCCTTTTGTAATATATATATTTTGTATGTATATATTTAGAATGCACACCTAAATTTGTAGTTTAATTTTCAATAGTTATTATTATTGATTCTTTTTATTAATTATTAGTTCTTATTAAAATTATAGTTGCAGCTCAAATATATACATAGGAGCAAAACTTACTAACAAAATATTGATGTTTTTGTAAATATTTTATTATATGTCGTTTTTAGCTTTTTCTTTTCAAATTGCTTGTTTTTCTATAAATTATACATTTTTTTATATAAAATCCAATATGGAAGATGCAGGTGTTGTTTAATTGTCTAAAAATAATTAGGGGTTGGAAGCACTGTTGTTTTAATCTGGGAAAGGTATTTTTTAATTAAAGTTTTACTTAAGATAAATGGGATTAATTAAGATTAGATTTACTTCATGTTGTTAGATCTATTTCTAATCTAGAAATAGATTTGAATTTATTTTTGGCGTTATCTAACAATTGCATCTTCGAAAAACAACTGATAAGAGAAAAAGTATAAAATGACTAAATTTTGAATCACATAGTTAGTTATTTTAGTTGAGTTATCAGTTACTATTGAAAGAAGATTAGCTACGCTAGTATAGATGATGGTTAACATCGCGGTAAATCTAAACAAATGATGTAGCAATCAATCCACCCTCTTGCTGACCCTGGTGGGTCATCTTCCTCGGCCATAATATTCTGCTACCTTCAAGTGAAGTAAAGGCCCGATGGAGAACTTTTAAAATACATTTAATAGAAACTTGCTGCCACAGGAAAACTTGCAATCTTTTAAATTGAACTCTTAAACTGCAAGGTAAATTATTTCAAACCGCCACCATTGAAACTAAATTTAGTCTAAATAATCTTTCAAGATCTCTTCTCATGTATTTTTTAACTTTGCCTTTTTTATATATATATCAATAACATGTAATTTGCTCTTCAATAATTTATATAAATTTAATTCTCTCTTATATGCTCTTTAATTTTGGTGCGGTCATTTATTTATATGTGTTTATTATTTGATTTATATATCTGTTATTGATATGTCAATCTAAAACAATCTGACGAATTTGAATTTTCTAAAAATCCTTTATTCTTTTTAAGTAAGCCTTCATGAATCAAGTTTATTAACGTCCTCTTAAAATATAACATATTGTTAATTAATACACTTGCCAGATTGTTTTACGTACCAACATTTTATTTATGTTCTAATATAATATATATTGGTTTAACTCTGAATTTTCTACCGGTGTGAATTCAAAGTTAAAACAAATTAACGCTTTGAAATCTTATAAAATATTATTTATTTAATTCTAAAATAAGGTGACTTAATTGTTTTATATATATATAACTGCTAGTTTTTTTTTTATATACTCTTAAAATGTATGCTTAAAATATCAACTATTGTATTTAAATATTTCAGTTATTGTAAAATCAACGAAGATGGGATTGTTTTATTTTAAATAGCAGAAAAGGGATGGGGGGAAATCTTAATGTTTCTTTATTAAATAAAATCTTAACGTATTTGGGAAATTTTAATATTTTACTTACTTAGTAAAATCTCTCTCTATATATAACTGCATAGTGTATTATTTGTCTAAATTATGGTATTCAAACTGGGCTCGTTTATTTTAAAGCTGTAAAATTTATTCAATGTTGTTAGAGACATATATCATTACTGCGTTTCTGTCATTTAGCCTATCTTCGTATATATATATATTACGTGCTTCTTAATCTGGGGGTTACGACAGGTTCGAACCCATAGATTTCTTCTCGTCTTCGTATAAAAATGCCTCTAGCGGTGACCCCTAAGTCTGGCACACGCTATGCATATTATTTCTTCGTATAAAAAGGCCACTAGCGGTGACCCATAAGTCTGGCACACGCTATGCCCATCCATTTCTTCGTATAAAAAGGCCACTGGCGGTGATCCCCTAAGTTTGGCACACGCTATGCCCATCCATTTCGTTTTTCATCCAGAAGCACGACCTTTTCCTCTTAGTTATTTTTAGGCTATTATGTCAGCACCGCAAACTTCTTCGTATTATTATTATTATTTCTTTTGCTTCATGACCCAGTTTTAATGCTCTAATATTAAAATTAAGCTTTGCTTAAAAGATATATATAAATGCCAATTACTTTTATTTGATTAATTAAGTTTATTTCAATCATATACAATCCTACCTTCGTGATTTATATATCTATATTTAAGAGTATCTATATGCCTTGGGGAAAATAAAGCGTTCGTCTTACTATTGTTAAAATAATTTGTCATTAAATATTTTGTCATAGGTTTAAATATAATCAAATGTATTTTATGTATTTTCACGACCATAATGGCAGGAAAATAGTTTGTATTTATATCTGTAATGAATCCCAGAACGCTCCCCTAATATATGTTAGTCACCACATTTCTGAACTGTAACCCAAAGCGTTAATAGCAATATTATGTAATTCCTTTTATTAACTGATTGGCATCTTAATATTGGACCCACCAAAGATGTGTGTTTATTTGTAATATATTATTTAGCTAATAAAGAGCATATGAGAACTAATAGCGTGAATGACACTATGTAATCGCTTGCTCATTCACGCACACACTAATGTACTTAATTTATAAATGTATATAACTAAATTTTCATTATATTAAACTATCTTTTATTGTTTAACTTATTTGAGTAGTTCGAATTCCTTTTCCTCCACTTCTTCCACATATATTACAACCATACTTATGTATATTTTAATATAATCATAATTAATAGATGTCTCATTGTCTTCTCAGCTTTGCTAGTCGGCCGAATTAAGATTAATTCTCATGAGCCATAACTATTATGTTATTCATTAGGTGTTCGATTTGGGACTTAGAGAGTGGGTTCGAATCCAGGCTGGTTCCTGACCTAAATCTTGGGCTTGACTGGGTTTGAAGTACATTTTGTGAGTTCCAGCTCATGTTAGATGGATAAACATATTTTTACCGGCTCAATATATAAGTAGACTTTATTAGTAACAAAATATTTACAAGAATTAGTATATTTACATTAAGAGTTTTTTACATTGCTTAGGAGGTTTTTAGAATACAGTGAATTGGAATGAGATGATTTCTGTTTTTGCATTAATGAGCAGCTAAGGAATATATTCCTTTGCCATTTTTTTTTGAGACATTACTGGGTATATATTTTTGAGCATATAGATATATGTTATGCTATTCTTTGTTATTTTTTTTTTTAGTACATTGTATTTTTTGTTGTCAAAGATTACAGCACAACGGGCAAACCATATTGTCCTGAGGGTGTGAATGATTACAAACGCATTGAATGGTTTTAATTTCTTTATATTGTTTATGAGCATATTTTTAAAATTAATTGCGTCTTTGTGGAATACAAAGCGATGTAAGGGTGAAAAGTATGAACATGTCTCAAAGATGTGGCTTATCATTTTAGACGTACTAGTTTTTGACGTCATTATTGGCAAATTATAATGAGATTATCTTTTATCAAAATAATTATTTCTATATAAACTTACCTTCAAGTTTAGGCAGCGACCAGTTTAAACTTTTAAACAGGCAGCCATTTTAGCTTTTACTCCCTTAACCATTCATTTTAATCCACAAAATACTCGTAACGTTGCTGTAAAAACTTTTAGATATGGAATCAACTTGTTATACGCCCAATTTCAATGTTAATTTTCTTAGTGTGCCATCACGTAATCTAATCTGTACAGCTGCATTTTGTAAATTTTCTACAAATCCAAAGTGTAATGAAAACTCATATTCATTGGCCATTTCTACAACTTCGCCCAGTAATTAAATGTAATTTACCATTTGATATCCAGCTAGTTCTTTTGGTTGGTTAGAATGTTAAGTTCGCTGAACATGAGTTGTAATTATCTTGGTAAAGATTTTGTATAGAATTGATAGGTCTGTAATTTCTAATATCCTCTTTATATATTTCTTAAATATCAATATTACCATTCTATTCTTGTAATCGCCTAGTACATCTTTAACAGTTAGACATTTGATATATAAGTTGCTGATAATTTTCATCTGCTACTTTTAAAATATCAATAAGAATTACATTTCCCTGGAGTTTCCCCCTTCCCCATAAATTTAATTGCATGTCTCAGCTCTTCATTTAAAATATTTGGCAACTTAGAAGATATAGTAATTGTGAGGGATAATTTGTTTTCTAATTCTACTCCACCCATTTCAAGTTGTTATCTCTCTTTTTTAGTAATAGTTCCATCTTTTCTTTTTATTGTAGAAGCAATTTTTCTTCCATTATATTTTCTTATATAATTTATTCTTCTTTGGACCATTTTACAAAACTCTAGATACTTAATTATCAATGAATCATTAAAAAAAAAAAATCATATTCTTTCTTTTCATCATGCATTTTCTTGTTTCATCAGAAACTTTAATGCCATACCCAGTTATGGTTCTTATAATTCTTCATAGAATATTAATTATCTTCTTATCAATTGCTACAAGGTATGAACAATCTTCAAAGTCTGTTAATATTTTAAAATGATTTGCAGGTTCTAATTTAAACCCATTGGAATGTTTTGGAAGGTTAGGAATAGCATATGTTAAAATTAACTTTCTTAATACTTTCATCTCCCTAGTTTTGCATTAATACCTATCCTATATATCACTAATCGATGATCACCTCCTATGTTGAATCTATTATGAACATTACAATTTCGAAATATATATTCGTGGTTAGTCAAAATATACTTCAATTCTGCTGCACTTTATTTAGATGCCTCCATGTCCTTTCCTGTTTAGCATTTTTCTCAAAGAATTCATAATATATAGTTTTCCTATTTCTTCAAACTCCACAAGTCTGCATCCTCTCTCACATCTATCACCACAACTAAATTGATCCATAACTTCATAATCTTTCAATTGTTGACCAATTCTAGCAGTAAAGTCTTCCATGACAATTGTAAAGTGTAGTTTGGTCTGATCAAAAGTCTTTTGAACATCCATAAATGAGAATTTATTGGAGCAAATACCTGAATTATCTGAATTGGTATTTTCCATTAATTTGAATAACTAATTTTGCCACTATCTGAGATATATCATTAATCTTCACAATATTATTTGTCCACTTTTCATTTATGATGAATACAATACCACTTGTAATGTATGTGCCTTTGTAGTAAAGTAAATGCCCAATTGTTAAATCAATTGACTCTTCACCATTTCTTCTAATCTCACAAAGTCCTACAAGGTCCAGTTCTTACAATTTGTGCAATTTTACATCACTCGGAAATGATCTGCATTGAAGGAATTCTTAGCTCTACCCCCTTGTCAACCCCTGTCTTAAGTGGTGGTTTACAGCCCCATGGGAATAATGGCCATAATTTAGTTTGGTTTGTCATAACTGTAAATATCATCCTATCTTCAAAAAACTCCAATGACATTTTAGTTAAGAACCATAAGACAATTGAAAACAAAGACCTGCTGTTTCTTCATCTCAAGCACTGAGCTAAAAAGCGAATAAACTCACTACCCTAACTGACGTATGTCGGTGATCTGCCCATTCATGCTCTTACTGTACGAATAATCTTATTTGGGAAAATGCTTTTAACGTCTATAATTCTGGTGAACCACACCGAAAGTGCAGTCATCTGCATCTAAGAAGTAATTATTTCTTACAAGAAAAATAATAAAACCTTTTTAGTCATAAACCTTTTAAAAACATCTTGTCAAATAAAATTACAAATACAAGCAAAAAGGAAGAATAGTATTTACTATATGAACAACCACTCAGTAATAACAGCTGAAATGATAAGAACATATATAGAGGACATTAGAAATTTATCCTGTTTACTTCCTTTAAAGATTCAAAGGGGAATCAAAGAATCTCTTTTCAGTTAATAGCAAATTCCTTTCAGCAGCCCTATAGTACATTACAGATCTCTTAATAAATACATAACTCCATAAATCGTTGAATCAAACAAACATTCCTTTAAAATATAATGAGAAATCAATTGATGCCTTTAGAAACAAGTTAAAAGACCAATGCAGGGAAAAAAAACCCGAGACATATAAGCAAAAACAAGCGATTCATTATAAATACAAATGAAAGCATAAATTTAATAATTTCTCATGTATTAAATTTTGCATGAAAACAATGCCATTTCATTGATTATATATAATGCTCAGTACAAAAATAAAAAATACCTGAAAATTTAATTAAATAATTAGTAAAATATAAATAAATAATCAAATGGCTTTATGGCTCAGAGTGCCGGAAGGGTCAGAAATGGAATCAATCTGAAGATCCTATGCAACAGACCACCGTACCAAGAGAGGGCATATCAGATGATTGTGAAAATATTCAGTCGAATACGTAGTTTAAATTAAAAAATGAAAAAATGTAAGACATATTTTAATTCTAAAACAAACAAACAAAAAAGACTAAATTTGTGCACATCTACATATTTGAAAAATAAAAAGAACGGTATATAAAAAATAAAAAAGAACGGTTATGCTTGTTGCCGAATATTTCCACTGTTGCTCCAACCAGGCAAACAGATCAGCTAACAATAACACTGACCTTTCTCTAACATTATTTGTTTGTCTTCGTTCCTTCTCTTTTTCCGCTTTGGTTTCACCAGCCACGTCTTCCTCTGCGAAACTGAAAAGCATGGGTGTGCTCAGTGAGAAATCGGCAACAACATACCAGCATAAAATTTAAAAAGCACCAACCTTTCTCTAGCATTGTTAGCATGTCGCCTCTCCTTTTCCCGCTCAGCTTTTACAACAGGAGGGTCATCATCTTCAGTCACACTATAGAGTCGGAAATACAGTGTTACACTCAGGTTCAATAGTATAAAGAACCAACCAACAATCAGCTTCTATTGTGGTAACGTAACACAAGGAGAAACTAACACCTCTTTAAAATTTACTTTTTAACTTTTTTTTTCTTAAAGATGAAACATGCAATTTTAAGTAACAAGATATTTTCAATATTTCTTTTCAAATTTAGATAAAAATATATTGTTACTATGCTAAGAAAGGTTTTTGTTTTTTAAAAATATACGTAAAAAAAACATAAAAAAAAGAGAAAAGAATATAAAACAGTGGAAGGAATTGTTTTAAGACTTACGCATTGTGATATAAAGGAATTCATACCTAAATAAAAAAAAAAGAATGTTGACAGTCATGCACAAACTACGGGTATATTTTAAACGTACAAATATTTTATATTACTTCTCTTATAAATACATATCAATCATGCTCAGGAATCCATCTTCAATTTGAGTGCTGGAAGTCCCAGAACTAAAATCGATTCAGAAACTTTATGTTCCAGAGTCCGATACTTTACTATTATACTAAAACATGCAGGACATTACTGCTCTTGAAACAAATATCATCAAAGATAAAACTACCACCTGCTCACGCCTATCCACTGTTAGAATTTTTGGCATTTCGTGAACAAAAAGCATGCTATTTATCCAAAAAAATAAAACTAAATATATTATACAAATATCACAACTTCTTATAGCATAATCGAGCCATGAATATGTTACCTACCTTGTCTGCCAATTTCATTATATCATTATTGTATAACGCAATATTAAATCTATTTTGTCTGTTACAATTTTTTAATACTTTAATTTTAAATTTAATTAAAACATAATTTTAATTATTATTTTCTAGTTACTTCACACCCACACCTTCCGATTTTCTTAAAGATATACCAATATATTTTTTGCATATCCATTTTATGTTTTTTTTTTTAAAGATATTTTTAACATTAATTTTATTAGCTTTGTCTAAGCTTTATTACTTTCCGCTGGTTTCATCAACCATTTTTTGTAGAAAGTTTTTTTAAACTAAATATATCTATTTCTAAATTCTAATAATTTTAATAAGACTACAAAAATTGAATATGTAATGCTAAAAATACAAACATCAAACAACTGAAATTCCAAATACATTACTATATTCCTAAAAAATAATTTATTTTAACAAACTCTCAAACAACGTCCACTTTCTTATATCAACGCCGATCTATAGATTTGCTAAGAAAATTTCTTTCTTTAGAAATCTGACTTACGAATCATTGTGTTAATGTATTCCCAACATAGTCATCCAAGAAGAAGTTTATATCTACTTTTCTGCCTTATTTTTCAACAACCGTTTATACTGAAATAATTTCAAAATTTTTTATTTCGACTTTTGCTTGTATTGGGTTGTTTTTATTACTTCGACAATAACTGTTTCCTAAAATAAAATACTGGAAATTTTATGTCGTAAAAAAATCCTTAACGATCAGAAATTGGAAAAAATATGTTATATCCCTAAGCTTATGATACATTTTTTTTAAAAAAAAAAACTTCTTACAAAGATATAAATTTTTTTACTATAAATTACTCAAATACACATCCGATTGTAATAAATATATTTCTTGTGTTACTTTACAAAATCTTTTTATAAACAGATATAAAAATAAATCAACTCACTAAAGAATACGGCAACGATAATACACTGCTTCCTATATGAAATAATTTGCAAAAACTTTATAATTTATTATAATTATTGTAGAACGACACACTTTTCATTTGTAATAATTAATTTATTTACATCAAATTTAACCTTATTTTGATTACGATAGTGCAAGTAAATTTCAATGTCATATGCAATTCATTCCACTGTTAACATGACAATAATACAATTTATATTAGAAAAAGTGTGAAAATTTTATTGATATCAAGCAAAAAGTCGAAAGTAGGCAAGCCTATATGGATCAATCATCTAAAACGTAATATTTTAATACAAATTTTTCAAATCAAAATAAAATATTTTAACATTCAAGATCATGCGGAGAACAATTATTCAAGCCATTATATATTTCACACTCTTTCTGAAATTAATAAATTAAAAAAAAAAAAAGAATTAGATAATGTCTATTATAAAGAAATATCAAAGCAACAGTAAAATTATAATAATAACTAAACATATATATGTGGGTGTATATATATTGAAACCATGCAACATTGCTAAGTTTAATGAAACATTACTATTTACAAAAATTTTTTTTTTTAAACAAAATTTAAGAACAGACTGGAAAATGACCAAATAATTTAGTAATATATTATTGTATTCTAAAAAATGTTTCCCAAAAATATAAATTCTTTAATATAAAAATTCAGAAATGATTAGTTACAACTCTATATAGTTATATTCATTAACTGCCTTAAACTCCTCTTATCATAGTTGCTTCTATTATAACTAATTCTTGTTTTAGCCATTTTTTGTCTATACTCTATTTGTTCTAATGAGAGAAACAACATGTTCAGAAAATGTATGAAAACACATTCTCATAACTCTGTCCCTTTAGGATATACACCTCTAATGAAAGAAACATGTTCAGAAAATGTATGAAAACACATTCTCGTAACTCTATCTCTTTAGGATATACCTTTCTGAAATCATACCAAAAATCAATTCAATGCATTGTTAAGAATGTATTTATTCTCCTATAATGGACACACTCTCATTGATACTATAATGGCTAGGTTCTGCTATGTTTAGGAATAGTCAGATGACGTAGACACTTCTGAATTGATTTTCCAGTCACGATTCAATCGCTGATTTGATGAAAATGCTTATGGGTCAAATCCAAAATTTTCTTTATCTTTAGATATTCCTACCAGGTTTTGCTTTCTTCTTGAAAGGTCGGGAATGATTTTATCATTTGTAAGTATTCGTAATCAATGTTGCTAATAATTTGTAGTGTGAAATATAAGTGATTAATGTATCCATGTTATTTCAGAGCATTTACGTAAATTTTAATGCAAAATTAGTACCCTTTATTAACAGCTTGATTTCAAAACATATTTCATTTCAGTGAATAAAATTATTTACATACAAAAATTGATGCTAGAATGTAATAATACTTTTTAAAATTATATCCGCACAAACAGGAAGTTTACATTTAATTTTGGTTATCTCTCACTTCCATTATCACTGTACGTTGAAATGAACAGCTTAAAAATCCTAAATATTAAAACTGGTTCCAAAAAAGTCAAGAGTGGCAATTTTAAATGTTTCTGTAATTACTGTTTATTAGTGACAGAATAACAGCACTACCGAACACACAGAAAAATGAAGCCATTCTTTGGCCATGGTAGTCAGATAGTTATCATTTACATTAGGCCGATCAAGATTTTTCCAATTTAAAAACAGACAAACAGGAGGTTATTGTGTTAAAAGTTGTTAAAAATTATCATAATAGACTTTCAATGGAAAAAGTTGAAAATGTACAATGGTCTAAATGGACAAATAGTGACATCCCCTGCATTGAAGTAACATCCTGTTGGGATTCCTCAGCAAGAAATCCACTTGAAAATATTTCATGATAGCCAAAGAAAATAAGATTTACTTTCTTATTCCAACATCAATGCAAAAAGAGATGTTAACCAAATAAATATTTAAAAGTTAAAAATATATAATAGTTTGAGCATCAAAATTAGCAGCATTAAAAATTATGTTCCATCTATAACAAAAAGAACTATGTAAATAAGCATTTATTTTTATTCGCGCAAGTTTATAAATTGTAATACATTAAAGATCAGCCTTTCAAGCTATTGTCCATGCACTTTTTTACGAGTGTTAATAATAAATGAATACTTTCATTCCCAACACAAGATATAGTATTTATGAAAGAACAAAATGAATCCACTTATTCTTTCCAACCCAAATGCTTATATATGGACAAATCTTAAGTACTGGAAATGAAAGTGTGAGGATAGACCACTCACTTTAAATTACTGTTTATGATGTTTGAATGAATGACGTCAACGAAATTATCTAGAATTTACTAAACGTCACTCTCAAATAAAACTTAAACATATGTAAATAAACATTTACTTTTATAGCGCTATGTTTATAAATTGTTTAAGTGTTTCTATCATTTAACAATAAGTATTATTCTGATTAATCTCAATTTCCTCCAGAATTATATCGAATTCTATACAACTTCTGTATACAATTGTAAATCATCCATTAATGAGATATAACTGCTTTAGTTTTTTTCAGACTTCTTAAGATTATCAACACTAAATATACTCAACACTTTTGTATTACTATTAACAAATATTCATTTTCCATTTTATTCTTTATAATGTTTTCTTCCATCTAAGTTTTGGACATTTCTTCATCTTTAAAGAGAAATAAATATGTGCGGGATTCCAAAATCTTTCACATTATAATCGATTAATATAATTATTCAGGATTCAATCAAGGACATTTCCAATAGCAGATTAGCAATACATCTTTATTCTTCACTAGTCCCTAACAGTATAGTCCATCTATCTGGTCTCCTACAATAGTGGCATCTCCTTTTGATTTAGTATTGATATAATGTGCTTAACTGTCACAATCTCTCTACCATTCTGAGATGACTTACCATTACTACATGTATTAGCATTACCATGAAAAGGATTATCAGTTTATTATTTAGTCTTAATGAGAATTCTGAAAATCCTTAATCTCTATTTTGTTCTGTTCTGAATGTTTTTGCATCGAATTTCTGTTGCCTATTCACATGAATATTGCTTTTATGCATCTATTCAGTTTGAGACATCCTACTAACCATCACTCACTATTTAGAATTCAAAACCAGGACCTTCGCATATTAATGAGTGCTTAAAATAAATCCAAGTCATTTTTTCTTTAGGGACAGACAATTAAGTGAAATAAAAAACACGTGACAGCAGTGAATGCAATCTACAAATACAAAACCAAGGAAGCACACATCGCAAAATACAATACTTAAAGAGAAGTTAGCGGGAAAGAATTTTGACTATTATTTTTCTAAAATAAACTTTCTGTAGAAAATTATCATAGCTTAATTTAACTGAAGAACTATTTGTTTCGACTTTTTGTTAAAAATACAGCATACAATGTATGATGAAATGATCTTAAGATGATTAGTAATAACTTCTGACCCAAAAAATAGATTCATTTAAAGATTGCCAGGAAAAAGATTTGCATTATGTTAAACCAAGATGATCACCAGAAAATTAAGAAGCAAGACTATTTGCTTTAGACAGTGAATTGTTGCATTTCCCACAAATAACAATCATCATAATGGTTTTTTTCATCACATTAATGTTTCCAAATAAAGTATTTTACGGTGAACTTGAGCAAGAATTTCGTGGGAGATAAATCCTGTTTATATTACAAAAATTATCTTAAAGACGTTTTAAAGAAGTGCAATATTAATTGCTTTCATTGGGAAGGTAGGCCAAAGATAAGTATACTGGAGAACTATAGTTAGATGAGGGGTTGAAGTCTTCTGGAAAGAAAAAACTTCTGCAAAAGAAATTTCAAGGTAGCACCCAAAACATTTAAATAAGCAGAATAATGGATCAGCATATTCCACATGAAAACATTTGATTTGTAAGCTCATTGCAAAATTTATCTCTAGTGCATAATTATATTTGTCCTAATTTTTTTTTGTTTATCGGAGTTGGAATGCCGATAGACAGTTGTGAGTGGCTGTTACTAACATTCTCAAAACATAAAGACGGAGTTATCAAAAAAAAAAAGTATCAATTTATGATATGCTTAAACATATTGGTATAAATACTGTGATGTGAAGCAAAAGTCCATATTAAAATAAAAAGGATGTCTTTCAGTAGTTTTGTTAGTTATTTATAACTTTGTTTTTAATACTAAAAAAAACAACCATGATCATACCTTTAGTTATAAAAGTATTGGGCAGATTTACTTCAAAAATAAGTTAGGATTCTTTGCTTTCCCCCGGATTAAAAAACAACAGTTTTGCGTCTTATGCCTTGAATGTGCTCCTGATAAAAGAAAATAATTTTTTTTGAAGATTTGTGACGTACCTATTCCTTTCCCTAACGACATCTTAAGAAAGTCAACCAGATCTCTTGCCGCAAATAAATTCATTCAGAAAATCTATTAGCACAGAGGCAAAACTCTCCATACAATAGCACCACTCAGTGCAAGCTAGAGTAATCAATGGATGCAAGAAGATTTGTGCATAAAATCCCTATCTAGTGTCTACTCATCCCATATCTCCAGACTAGTTTCTAGCTTGTGGCTTCCATCAGTGAGGAGCCTTGGATCTGAGAGCAGTGCATCTAGATTTTAGGATCTAATAAGGTGATCATGTGATGTTTGATGGTTTAAAGTCTATTAGCATTGAAGTAATGTGCAACTGATAAGTAATAAAACAAATGCCAGCCCAACTAATATTTATTTTTCAAAAAATTTAATACCAGAAAAAAAACCCCCAAAACTACAAGGAAATTATGTTACTGACTATCAGATTGTGAGTGGAAAATTTAATCTATTTTTAAATGTCTCTTTTTGCTGCGACTTATCTAATTTTTTTTATGTTCATGATTTGTAATTCATGACATCGTAGGTACGAGAATTTTATTAAGTTAAATTGTTACTGTTGGTTAATCTCTTAATATAATACTAAAATATTGGGTCATCTTATAGTCTACATGCCGATTAATTTTTAATATTGAAATTATAAGTGGAATTTTTTCATGTGTTAAACTAAATGAAGTCCTGAGCTGTAACGTAACTGGATAACCAACAACTAAAACTGATTCATATATTTTGATTTAATAAGATGCTTTTGTAATATATTAGATCATGTGATCAACCTCGCCATATCAGTTTTAATCGGTAAGTTACTGGTTCAATCATAGCCGAGAGTTTTATCTAGTTTGATGCATGAACAATTTCCCATTATAATTTCAATGTTTGCATGTTAAAAATTCTGTGAAAATATAGTGTATATTTTGGAATAATTCTTAAATTGTTGTTTTAATTTATGAAGAAGTCTTAATATGCTCCTCTAGAAAACTTTTTCTTATATAATAAGTCATTTCTGTACAAGATACTTGTTTTAAAAACTGGAATTATATATTTTTAACATTTAATTAAAAAGAAAATCACCAAATAACTTACCATGGATATATAACAGTACGATTATAGCACGCCATGGAATACTTACGATTTATTTACTAATAATTTCATTACTTTTATAAATGTCAAATACTTGGCTAAAAAATAATCTCAAAAATTACATGTATTTGGTATCCATTTTTTTATTTTTTTTTTAAAGAAAGAAGCCAATCCTTAAATTGAAAAAACAAACAAACAACAACACAAGAATTATTTCCCTAATGTGTTCTCTATAGTGAAACTTGCATGTGTAACAATACGTACTACCTTGATCGGGAACGTTTATTTTTTCCTGCAGGTGTGGTAGTTGTTGTATTTGTAGTGCTCGATGCACTGTCCGACACTTCATTTAACTTCTTAGTTTTCAGTTCTTCTGCTTCTTTGGATTTCTCCAATTTTTCTAATTTAATGCCTGAACCGTTAGTATCTTCGTCATCTTGAAGCCTACTTTGTAAACCTGGAAATACAAAGAGAAACAAAAAAACGGAGGTTTGTGCGATAATTCTTTAAAACAAAAATCTTTTGAAATTAATTTTATTAAGGCGATATAAAGTTCATTCCACATTCCTACCCAATTACTCAAATAAATATGTTCACTAAAAATAATATTTCATCTCATGAAAATTCGCTTACCCATTGAACCTAAGACTGTTTCAACAAATCTTTACAAACATCAAACTCAATTATAAAATTTCATTATATCTAAAACCCTTTTTATAATTTACTTATCATTCGAACAAATAATAAAGGTTATTTGGCTCAATAAAAATTCTCTGCGGAAATGATTTTTTAAATTCATCAAATAGATTACATTCTTGGGAGTTTCTTAAAAGATGGAATACCGCAAATGAGATCTGGGCTGCGAACGTGAATTTAAATCCCAGAGTCAATTACTTTATCATTGCACTAAACGACGCAGGAAGAGAACAATTGTTAATACTCATTTAAATTATAGGCTTTACTTTTAGAACTACTAAATCATTGCAATTTTTAAAATAAGAAATATCCTGCACAATTTGATGTAGTCAGTAGAGTGTCAGACTCGGGAGGTCCCAGGACCTACTTCCGGCACTCGCACTTCTTGTGATCTGCCGAGAAATAAAGCCATTAGCGTTTCTTTTTAAATAGAAAATTAGTAAATTTCTAAATTCATACCCATTTCATTTTAAAAATTAAACATATAATCTAATAACAATTACAGTTTCTTTATTTGTACGCGCTACTAAATTATACATAGTTTGACTATCAAACGACTAATTTACTCTTATAAACAAATAGCTAAAGATGTCAGAAAAATGCAAACACCTACCACAACATTTCAAATGAGCCAATCTCGTTAAATGATTCTAGGACTTTATAACAACCCAAATGCCCAAACTTTTTGTTCTTAAATATCTAAATAAATTGGTCTAGATTATAGTTAAAATACATTTAGTTTAATAATATGCATGATTGAAAAAAAGAAGGTAAGTTTATAGATACATTTAACTAGCATTATATATTTAATTTTGAAAATGAAATTAAGATGTACTTTATATGTTTAAAATTTTTTTCCCCAACTTCACATTTGTTGTCAAGCGTTGATAGCCGAGAGGTCAGCACAGCCACCTTGCAAGCAAGCAGTTGATTGTTGCAGGTTTGCCTCCCGGCCTATGCTATAACATATGGAATAAAAACAACAACTATTTGGTGAGATAATATAATTACAACACTATCTATAGATTTTCAAATTTAAAACCTAGTGTACTTAAATGGAACTGGTTTAGCAAAACTGCACTATGGAAACTGATGGTGGTTTTCTGATATTTTTGATTATTTACATGTAAAAGTAAGTTAGTTTAGACAGTAACCAAAACACCTTAAATACTTATATCCTTCACAAAGTTGAATGTTAAAATAACTCACTAACTTTCATTGTATTTGTATGTCGTAGCATCTATATCAGTGTTTCTCAACATGGGGCCTATGCCCCATAGGGGGGCAATTTGAAACTGGACTTGTCCAGTGTTTAAGTTAACTTGTATGGCTACTCTCAATCGCTTATGTTTCCATCTTTAGTAATAATCTGACCAATGTATTTGTAGTTGTTAAATTTCTTCTAACTATTCAGTGCAATATATATATATCATTAAAAACTAGTCAACAACTAGACAATTACAATATCAATAACAATTTCAAATGATTGTCAAGGCAACCTCCTTTTAACAATATATATATATATAAAGTATTCCTCATAATATATGTCAAAGTGAAAAGGGCAATAAATTGTTGCAGAAAAAAAGCTTCATTCTTATATTAAATAAAACATTATTTATTGCCATACAACAATTTTTGATTTCATTTACTAATCAATAATTTTAATATTTCCTGTAAGATCCGCACTTACGACTGTGCCAAGGTTATAACTGCAAGTCATACTGTGCGGTCAGCAAATAACGTTATACAATTCCCACGCTGTTCCTTTCCAACGAAGCTTTTTAACGAATTGGTCTGCCACAAAGCTCTCCAAACGAATTGGTCTGCAACGAAGCTCTCCGATGAATTGGTCTGCAACGAACCTCAGCCACGGATGCTCTCCAATGAATGGTCTGCACCGACTGCTCTCCAATGAATGGTCTGCAAGCGGATGCTCTCCAAACGCATGGTCTGCAACTTGCTACTGCGTGACTGCTCTCTACTGCTGTCTATATTACACTGCTCGATGTTTCCCAGTCTTCCTATCGCTCTCTGACAACTGCAACGATCAATCAATGCACTGACCAATAAGGTAACGTCTCTTATCTAGAAATATTTGTAATCAGCAAATATTTCTAGGAATTGTCGATCGCCATCACATCAATGCACTAATTAAATTCCTCAGCTATCAGAGCGCGATCTAAAAACAGCCTTACGAATAAATTCTAGTTTTTCTGGAGTGCACAAAAATGTCTACCATTTTTACAAACACTACATTTCCCATATTGTTGCAAATTATGCTTCACATTGTATTTGAAATAAATATTCCCATTTTAATGCATAATTGAATTTTTTCTTCTATTCACTTCTATAAGAAATCCATATTAGTTTTCAAGGACTAATACTAAAAGGTGTCTCTCTTCATTGTAGTTTTTTATTCTTATTTAACATACTAAGTATCTATAACCAGCATTAATGTTACTTTAATAGGTAGCAATACAAATTGACCAATAAATTCATTGTTCGGCATCATAAATCACTGATAGTTTTCAAGGACGAATACTAAAAGGTATCTCTGTTCATTGTAGTTTTTTATTGTTATTAACATACTGAGAATCTATTACCAGCATTAATGATACTTTAATAGGTAGCAATACAAATTCACTAATAAATTCATTGTTCGGTATCATAAATCATTGACAGCAATGTTAACCCCAAAAAAATCTGTTACAGAATAATAATAAAGAAAAATACTTTCCTTCATGAATAAAGAGAAATATAATGTAACATATATCATATAGTAGCCCATAAAGGTTATATACTTTTTCCAAGAAAGCAGTCTCCTTTATTTCCTCTTTGTACTTTCTCTTATTCCTTTTACTTTCACCATATCTCTTGACAATTGAGTTGGTGCAGGGCTGATCATCAGCAAGCTTCTTCTGTGACTATGAACTTTTAACTTGCCATAGAACTGTAATTCGTGCACAATTCTATTTTTAAATTACCAATACAACAATTCTGATATTTTTTTCTTCTCTTTTTAAATGTAAGTAAATTACCGCCATCGTTTTCAAACATTATCAATCAAATGATAGATGAAGATGTCTCCAAGTTAAATGCATTTTCTTTTACACATAGCCTCTCTTCTCCACATCACTCCAGCAAACTCCATAATGTTCAGTTTCAAGAGAGAAAATAATTTGATAGGTAAAGAATCAGTTAAGTTTGGAACAAATTTCAAACAATGATGACAAATGCTGGCTATTATAAAAAACTTTAAATTTGTGTGGTCTTAAAAGTGTCTGGTAATGATGGCTGATCTATTAAAAATGTGTACAATATGGTGACTCCCATCCTTTAGATCCATATCGAAGTAGTGGGATTCAATGCTCTTTGGTTATTTGTGTGGAGAGTTTTGACTACGCATATTATCAAAAATAGAAAGAGTAAAATTTAAATGGAGCACTATTAATTTAAGAGTAGTAGTTCAGAGATCTACATCAGTTAACTGAGATCTTATTGTTGTCAAAGAAATATTTAAAGAGAGCAGATGAAATTCCTTTGTTTACAAAAGAAAGCAAAAAGAAATAAAATCTCAAATAAAGGAATTACTTGTATGTACATGTTAGCCCTTATGCCTACATTAAAATGCTACATGAAATATCTACCATCTGTCCAACCATATGAAAAATATAGACCATAAATACAAAAGTTGATATTATATTTCATGCTATAATAGTTGAAAGTTGTAATTCAAACCTAACTAAAAAAAAAAAATAGAAACCAGATTACTACAACACAAACATGCATATATTAAAGCTCAGTCAGATCCATCATGCTATTCCATTTTTGCACTTCATCAGAAACTAACAGGACACCAGTGTAAACCTCAAGATGTCAACCTGGTCTGCAAAGAAAGGCACGATGTAAAAAGAAAAGTTATGCTTCACGATCTCAAAGAAATGGAGCAATTAACCTTTGAACTTTCCATAATTTGCATGTAATTACTTCACTTAGAGCTATGAAGATGAGAGCACGTCTCTTGAAAGCGCTTGCAGAGTAATATAATTTTACTTTGTTTTTGAGTAAAAAGTAGCTTTGCGGTTGGGTGCAATAGCACCTATATTATTTTACAAATAGTTGAAAGTAAAAAATAAGTTTTTGCTCAGTAAAGCGTTATCATATATGCAGTCTTTTAAAGAAGTAAGCAGAAAATATCTTTTATTCAAGTGCCCACATAAAAATCAATGTATAACATTACGATAATATAAATTGCTTAGAGATGCAGAATTTGAACCTAGTATATTTTAATGAAAATTGTTAATGCTTCTCCGCACCATTTTTACACCTGAGACTATGCACTTACATAAACGAATTTTTCCACTTAGAATGAGAATGCAAGTATAATAATTTGAATATTATTATAATATCTTAATAAACAAAGAGTATGAGTAAGGACACATAATTATAAAAGTTTTTTAAAATAACAATATTCATCTTAAACCAATAATAATAATTGAACAGTTTTGAAGCTCAAGTGCTGGAAGTGCCAAACTGGCCTCAATCCAGCACCAATCTGAAATTCCACCACTGTACTTAACCACATAGGAATAACACAGGAATTGAGCACTGAAATAGTAACTATAATTTAAAAAAGTCACTAGTCTTTTATCTATGCCTAATGTTTGAGATCTGGAAACAGAAACCCTATCCTATTAGGACTTATAGATGAAACAGTTAAAGAGTCATATTACAAGAAGACAGCCGGAAGTTTATTGTATATTTATTTTCAATTAAAAATCATACTAATATTTATTTCACTAATCAAAACAAACCTAACCACTTTGTGCAAGTTTCTCTTTGAAGCCACTAAATAGCCGTGAAAGGTCTTTGCGGAAGAAGTCCAAGTCTCCAGAGACCTAGTTAGGTGATTATGATGCATAAGTAATGATAAGAGCATATGCAAGGAGAGGGTGAAGAAAGAATTGATCATATTAGATATAGTATTCATTTTTTGGCAACTTACATTGTTAAGTATATAAAAATTACAACTAACAACTTACTTATCGTAGAACAAGGACAACATACTTGGGCTTATCTCTTCTTAAAAATGAGCGATTCCCAAAATGATGATGATCAGGTATTAACTCAACTTCAGAGAATTATTTTTCCACAAACAATAACTCTACACTCATCTTTACTCAAAGTGTTCCCTAAACTGTCTATTTCCATATTACATTCAATTTTAACACACATTCCACCAACATCAGCATGAAGAATTGTATCTATCTTACACTTATGCTATTTATTGACTTTCCTCAGCAATTTTACAGGTCCCTGATGTATTTCAATATATGTATAACAAAAAATAATACTAATACTTTTTTCAATTAAAAATGAAGAGATATACAATTAAAGAATTAAAGCTGGTTACCATGTGAAGGCAATATTTTTTTTTACTGAATAGAACATGGTTAAGAAGTGGATATTAAGTTGCTTAGTGTCTAATGATTCTACCCACTGCATATAATGTGGCTTAATCATCGGAAGATAGACGGCGCTACTGTAGATGAGACAGTCAAAGATACTAACTGGTATTTACTTAATCCAAAGTATAAATATTTAGAAAATACTTTTTTAAATCTTCGATGGTTAGTTGGGACGGTACACTCAGTTTCTTGGATTTTTGAAATGGGATGGAGCAGAATATGGGAAAACTTAGATTGGGGAAAATAAAATAAAATGGCTAACAGGTTTCTTTGCGTATAATTGCTGAGAGATTCTTGACTTCGTTTAAGGAGAAGCTACATCACATCACATCAAAGACAATGATTAGTGTTTACTTATAAATATTTAGAGAATATTTTTTTAAATATTTGATGGTTCGTGTGAAGCTACATTCAGTTTCTTGATTTTTGTAAATTTGACATATCTATCATTGTTAAAAAGAAATTGTTTAAATGAATTCATAGATGGTTTTTTTTTTTTATAAAAAATAAAAGAAGTAAATAACTTAAAAAATAATCCAATGGGTTTATTACTTGGGAGTTCCCAGAGCTGGATTCTATCCTATCAAATAAATGAGGAGTGAATATGGCCATTCTCTCTCCCACCAAAGATGGAATATTAAGAGATGTTTAAACATTCGAAACCTTTGACTTTTAATGTAAATTTAAAAAAAAAAAAAACTATTATTTTTAAAATGAAAGATTAAAATTTGCTACAATAATTGAAACTCGAATTATTTAATTCAATACAAGCAGATGATATACAGAAAGTCAAACTGTTATTCAAATCATTTACATACAATTCAAATGACATTCACTAAAGCTGTCAAAATCTCTCTCTCTCTCTCTTTTTTTAAAGAGATTTACACAAGTAAACTGTTTTACTTTCAGAAAGATCTCATTAAAATACGCATTCTGCTTAAGTAAAAAAAAAAAAAAAAGAAATGTGAGAAACATACATAACAAATAAACAATTTAAAACTTCTGTTCTTCGAACATAATTTATTCAAATCTCAACCACAAACAGTCGTTACTTCTATATTATTATAAAAGTTGAGATATAGTCATTTTTCAAATCAAGGCGATGAAAAATTTACAATAATCATTATCACAAAAAAACAACAACAAAGACCTTATTTACTCCACACACACACACACACGCAATAGTATTAATAATAATAAATCTAGAAGCCAGACCATTTCACTTAGTATCCCGCCCCCTTTATTTAATATCTTTAAACTTAATTATTTCAAGCAATTTCACATGACTTCAAGCGAATCACTATCAGAACCCTCATTTTGCAGAATAAAATGAGGGCAGATTACCCAAATTATTGTACTGCTTGCAGGTAGATCATATCCCATCAGATTGCCAGGTCTGTTTTATTTCGCACCGATGGGCATCTGGTGGAAAGTAATGATGCCTACTTTTTGTTAATTACATCAAAACATTTTTTTTTAAAAAGGATGTTTGCGACAATCCATTAATGAATAAGTGGACTGTGATCCTTGTGAAGCTGCCAGAAAACATCCTCTCTTAATCAACGAACGTTGTTATGTAGTGACATAGTTGTTTCCCATAAACATTCTAAAGTGCTATTGAGTCTGGATCACGAATAAGGATATAAAAGGTGACATGTTTTGCATCTTAACCTACGATGGAATGAGCTAACTCAAACTTTTGAAATGATTCTAACGGTGCAAGGCAGTAAAGCCATGAGTTACAAGAACATTTTCAAATGGTTTGCAAGTTTTATGATAGCAGGAAAAGCACAAAAGAAAATCCTCTACTAAACTTCTTGACTGACAATAATACTCCCAAAGTTGTGGTGAATCCATGGCGACCTTGTCTAATATTGCTAAATATTTTCGGCAGAGACATTTCTGAATTTCATATAAAATTGAATGCAAACTTCTATACTAACAAGAATAATAGAAGCCAGTAAATGATAACGAACAATGCCCAAGATGGTTTGGTGCAATTGTAGCATGGCAGACTGGAATTCAAGGTTCCCGGACCAGTTTCCAACACACAAACTTCTTATAAAATCCTGAACAATATAACCATTAGATTATTAGGTTTTTATGGAAAGGTTGCTTTTCAAATGATCAAATCTTCACATTATTGCCCTGATAAATAGGACTTAAACAAAAGGATATACATAACATAATTTTACTATTACTTGCATCTTGATTTCTTGGACTTCATCTGGTTTTTATTTTGAGTAAACCAGAACACCTCACAAACAGTTTGATAGTATGGATATAATGGTTCCACGAATGTTTCAAACATTCATTTTGGAACCTTTTAAAGAAGTTTTTAATTAATCACTCTAATCTAAATATAGATTTCAATAAGATAATGCCAAATCTTTCTAGTGTTAAATAAATCCAGAATCATAGACATGGATAATTATATTATCCTTGCTAAAAAAGATGTGCACAAGTGGGATGGATGTCTTTTAGGAAAAAATGTTACTATTACCACAATTACAAAGGTCGCAAAAAAATTTGTTCGATGCCTCTGATTTCTTTTTGAGGTTTGGCAGATTCCAAATGGCCAACCCATATCTTTTATTGTTGCACTTTTTATTACTATGTGATTATTTACAATATAATTAACATGAACAGAAGGCTAACTAATGCACATCAACCTGGTTGGCAAGATTACTGGCTTTTTACCTCTGACTTTAAGATCAAAAAATACTATGGTCTTTCTTTTCAGTTGCCAATAAATACTTTGTAACTGAGTTTTTCCTGAAAAAAGATTGTACATGTGGATGAATGAATTTTTAAAAAAAATACCTAGAGACAGCAGAAAGATTGTACAAATTAAAAGAATTGTCTAATAATAAATGGAACATTACTGGATTTTGTGAAGTTAGAAAAAAAAGTGAAAAGACAATTGATTTAACTATTTCATAGAATATTTACGGTATCTATGCTCTGAGCTTCACTTTTTAGGTGTTACAATAGTGCTGCGTTCGCTACTTTTCTATGTTGTTTTAAAGCTTATGTATAACTTATATTATGGTATGTGATGATTTGTAGCTATTCTTTTCTCTGATGCTGCGATTTTAATATATTGATTTGAACAAAAACTTAAAAGATGTCAGCATTATATGGACCCATAAAGACCTACGTGTGTGATTGACAGTACTTTCTATTGTTATGACAAAGTTACGAAGGAAGTGGCTTAGAAATGAGCTTTATTATTGGCTGATAGTTTACATTGTTTTATCCCAGTGCTAAACAAGGGGAAAAATACAACTTTCAGTAATAGTTATTAAATCAAAAATATGTCGCTAGTAAGAGATTGTCTTTGAAAACATTTTATTTTTAGAAACATCACTCTTAGAAAGTTTGTTACATTTAACCGAAATCAGCCTCTACTGGCTAAAAAAAAAATTGCTTTTGCAAAAACTGTAACATTCATTAAGGCTGTAGCCTCAAGCACATGCATATAAAAATGCGATAGTAGGGCCCTCTATAGGTCATAAACCACAAGCTTACTCTTTGGAAGAAAAGAGAATCTTTTCTTCCAAAGAGTAAGCTTGTGGTTTATGACCTGTAGAGGGCCCTACTATCGCATTTTTATATGCATGTGCTTGAGGCTACAGCCTTTTCTTCCAAAGAGTAAGCTTGTGGTTTATGACCTGTAGAGGGCCCTACTATCGCATTTTTATATGCATATGCTTGAGGCTACAGCCTTAATGAATATTACTTACATAATCAATGTGCGTTTAAATAAATTTATAATAAAAACTGTAAGTAAAATAGTCTTATAAATTTTAATAACAATAAATAATTTCATTAACTTTTAGATTTTTTTTTTTTGTTTTTTTGATGATAACTAATTCTAAATATTTTTTTAATAAAATAAAATACTACTATTGCCTGTTTCATTCTTCTAATTTTTTGAATAGGTTATAACATCCAAGAATGGCATGTTTCAGGTAAGAACTTTCTTTAGATATTTATTCTTATATGTTTTAAATGTTAATTTTTTTTTAGGTATAATCATTTGAAAACTTAAATATACCTAATATTATTAATATAATACATACAAAAAAGGTTTAATTGTAAGAATAAAAATATGCATTATAGTGTACTGTTTAATGAAATATTTTTGTTAGGTTCTACTAGGCGGGTATACTCAATGGAGTGGTTAAAAAATGGACATATATTTTACTATAAAAGCACAAATATTATAAGCACAGGTGGAGTGAGATTAATTATTAAAAAAAGTGGAAAAATGATAAGATATCGTGAAGATTGATGGCAGCCAGACAGTGGCAAGATTACTTATTCAACTTTTACAAATGCAGATAATTTAGATTTATGCCCCAATGAGTTCTCATTGTGATGAAGAAGTTGAGAATTTTTATATGGATGTATAAAAGGATTTTGATCAGAGTAAAGTATTTAAAATGGTCAGGAGAGATTTTAATGCTGGAATTGGCAAATGCTTGAAAGAGATCTGATTGTGGAGTTTGCAGAAACAAATGCTAAATGGAAGCATAACAAATGAAGGTATAACAGAATTGGATTATATTTTGATTAATCAAAAATATATATTTCAAGATTGTGCAGCAAGACGAGATAATGCTAAATTAGAGAAATAAAAACTATTAAAAGAATCAGTATGTATCAGTTGATAAAATTGCCAAGGAAAGCTAATGAAAGAGAATAGAAGTTTCATAAATATCAAACATCTTAGAACTGGAAGAGAAGTTTTTAAGCAATAAGACAAAAAGATGAAACTATTACAAGAAATGATATTGTGTAAGAGTTCGGCAATGAATTATATAATAATAAAAAACAAAATATTCCCTATAATTACTACATTTCTAAATTGTCATATATTTCAAAGAAGAAATGAGACATATAATAAAATCGACATAGAAGGGAAAGTCCCAGATGAAGAAACAGATAAATTGTTGGCAAAGCTATACACCAAATATCTAAATCAGTGGCTTTCAACCTTCCTAATGCCATGACCCTTTAATACAGTTCCTTATGTTGTGGTGACACCCAACCTTTAATTCTGCTACTGTTATGAATCGAATGTTTTCCAATGGTCTTAGGCGACCCCTGTGAAAGGGTTATTCAACCCTCAAAGGGATCATGACCCACAGGTTGAAAAACGCTGATCTAAACGATAAAGATGTACCAGACATGGATAAATGCAGTAGTAATAGTGATATTTAAAAAAAGGTGATAAAGAAGATATTAGAAATTACAGACCTATCAGTTCTATACAAAATTTTTACCAAAATAATTGTAACTGACCACAAAAAACTTTGGGTTATAATCAACCAGAAGAACAAAATGGATTTAAAAATGGTTTTAGCATAATAGATCACTTACAAACCTTGAAAAAAGTAGAAAGAACCCATGAATATGAGTTTGCGATTTGATTCTATAAGCACCACTACGATGAGAAAAACTTTGGATCATCAAGATACAGACCCAGGATATTGTCATATTCCAAAGAATATCGGTGAAATTGCATCTGCAGTAATTAATTATACCATATGGTGATACTAAGCACAACAGTGAGAATGGTGTGCAACAAGGTGATTCCACTATCTCCAAAATATTTTGTGGATTAAAAAAAGTAACCAAGAGAGTAAAGAAAATGGTGATTATTTAAGCCATCTAAATTTTGCAGATGATGTAGTTGATTTAACAAATAAGGCTTCACAGCTTCAGGAAATGCTGCAAGAATTAGAAGATAAAAGTAGAATTAAAAATAAATATTAAGAAGACTAAAATAATGTTTAATAGATTTTCTCAAATGAAAATAAAGATGGATAAACATTAATTAGACGGAATTAGTAATTACAAATGTCTTGATTAATAGATGGAGTGATTTTAGTAGAAATAACTTGGTATTAAGAAATACACCTTTATAGTTGAAAAGATTTTTTTTAATAGATATATTTTGATGGTTTTACTTGTGAATCTGTGGTATGAATACTCAACAGAAGAGTAGTACAGAGACTTCAAATTTAATAAGAAAAGGTTAAAAATGATTACATTGATGAAAAAACAGATAGCACTAACACCATTGAAAGAATTAAAAGATGGATAGGTGTTCTTAAATCAGATCCCATGAAATTGGAAGACCTAGAAAGAACCATATGATGTGGATGAATAAAATAAAGAAGTTTTCTGATATGATGCTGAGAAAAGAGGCTTAAGAAACTTTGATTGTGCAATGAACTGATAATAATCAAAAATGATGATCTTATCAAGTTTGATATTAGCATCTGCACCATTAATACTTTCATATTAATAAAACATCCACTTGGTAAATTATTTCTTAGCATTTAACAATATCATTATTAGCCATTATTGATCCACTATGGAAAGCAAATTTCTCCTAATTTAATCTAGTTTTTCTAATCTATAGCCTCTTTTCTGACAACCCTCAAACAAACTTATCTGCCTTTGTTCTACCATCTCACACATGGTTTCTTTCTAAGTCTTTTACTGGGGGGGGGGGTCAGTTTAAGACTTAAAACTGTATATCTATTGTCAACTTTTCTAGTAATATGTTCAGCCCAACTCCATTTCTGCCATTTAATTCTTTCTACATTAACAATATATATGTATTTTAATATTCTCACAGATAAATTACATGAAAACTCCCAGAAATAATACTATTAATTCATATATATATTCCTTCAACCATGTTTCACTTTTGATTATATCTTGTTACCCAAATATACACTTCTTCATATTTTAATGTGTTATCTAAAATCTCTGTGTTGTCCTTCTGTTAAGTGTCAGGGTCTTAGATTCATACATAAGAACATTTAAAACACTTCTATTAAAAAAACAACTTCCATTTCAAACACATAGACATTTTTTCATTTACTATTACTTCTATTAAAAGCGCTTCATCCAAGTTTCATTCTATGATAATCTTCATTCATTAAGTTTTTATCTGTATTAGTTATCCAACCAAAGTCTTTGTAGTTATTAACTTCTAATTCATGATAACCAATCTTCTATTTTCTTCTTTTATAAATAATCATTGCTCATCACTTTAGTCTTCTTAGCATTTATCTGTAATTCTACCTTCTAACTTTCATTTGATAACTCTTGTAACATTTCTTGAAGTTTTGATACATTATCTGCGAAAATAATAACATGGCTCGCAAAATCTAAATGACTTAAATAATCTCCAATTTTTCAACTCTCAGCTTTCCACTTCAATCTCCAAAATACTTCTTGCAAAACCGCTATAAAAAGTTCTAAAGATATAGACCCCCCCAAAAAAAAATTCATATACTCTTCTTAATGCTAATCTTCTTAGCATCACCATACAATTAGTTTAATCATTGTTGTTGCATTCTGATGAAAATTCTTCAGGACATGATAACCTGAGTCTAAGTCTTGAAGGTCCAAAGCGTTAAACTTTGCTGAAAGTGCTTATAAATTAAAACACCTTATAATCTAGGAATGCAAATCATAATGGCTACTCATATTTGTTGGTCCCGTCTATAACTTCTGTTGTATACTGAACTAAAACCACTTTTATATCAAAATGGTTTTTTTGATTGGTTTGAATTGAATTGATGACAGACCAGTAGATATGCAATTATCCAATATCTTCTTTATCAGCCTTCTTAAATATCAATATTATTACTGTGTTCTTCCAATCACACAGTAAATCTGTATCATTTAGATATTTGGTATATAGTTTTGCCAACAATTTTTCTATTTCTTCATCTGCTTCTTTTAATATATCAATAATAATGCCCTTACTTTCTGAAGGTTTTCCCTACATTCATAGATTTAATTGCATGTCTCATTTCTTCATTTAAAATATTTGATAATTTAGAAGATGTAGTAATTGTAGACAATTTCTGTGGAAAAAAAAAAAAAAATTATTTATTTTTTAAAAGAACTGGTTAACAAGTAAGGGGGGTTCGGGGGGGGGGGGGGGGGGGGGGGGGGGGGGGGGGGGGGGGGGGGGGGGTATTCTTTATTAACATATAATTCCCTGTAGAATTCTTCCACAATGATATCTCTCTTTTTAATAATCATTTCATCTTGTTGCTTAAACAATTTTTCTCCCGATATCAGGATGTTAGATATTTGCCAAACTTTTATATTCTTCCATCTTTTTTTGCCAATTCCCAATTATATTTTCTAATATCGCTATTAACTCTTCTTCAAATCCATTTTACAGATTCAAGATATTCAATTCTTTTTAATAGCTTATTTGAAAATATTTTCATATTACTTTTTTTTTTTAAGTCACCTTATATCATTTAAAAATTTGGAGGTAAATTACTACTTTTTTTGAATCAACCATCTTTGTTATCCTTCTTAATAAAATATCAGTTATCTTCTTATTAACCTTAGTTACGTTTAAATACGCTTCAAAGTCTGTCAATATTTTAATTTAAATTTACAGGAAGGGTTTCTAAAAGTTAGAATACCAATTGTTACATAATAGTCTTTATCTCTCTAGTTTAGCTTTGACTCATATTGTATGTCTCCCTAATCAACAATCACTTCCTGTGTTATATTGTATAAACACTACTGTTATGAAATATATTTCTTCTGTTAGTCAAAATAGAATATAATTCTACTAAATCTTCATTTGAATGCTTCCATGCCTATTTTATTTCTGTTTAACATTTTTCTTAAAAAAGAAATTAAAAAAAAAATATCTTTTTTTCTCGTATGCAAATTCCTTTCTCATTTCTATCATCATAAGTAAATTTACTACATCACTTTTATTTTTTAACCGTTTTCCAATTCTAGCATTCAAGTCTCTTAACCATAACTTTAAAATGTTTGTTGAAATCAAAAGCTGAAGATAAATATAATTTAGTTTGTTGTTTATACAATAAAACGTTTTCTAAATATCTATCAAATGAAGGACAAGTCTACTTTTACAAAGTAATAATATCTAATTAAAATTTCTTACGAAAAATATCCAAAAGAAAATATAAGTGCAGGATTATTTTATTCACAATTAAAAGAAATTATTTACAGATAAAAGAAATAATGTAACATATGATCCATCCATTAGATAGCGCCATATTAATAAAAGTGTAAGAGATGAGAGTAAAAATTTTTGAAATTACTTAAAAGGAGAAATGTAGGGGAGAGATAGTATTACTAGATGATGAGGGAATAGAGTGTAGCTCTAGAGAAGATTTAGAGATAATCTTAAATAGATATGTTATGAATATAGAAAAGATGTTAGATGTGAATGTTAGAGTGATAGAAAACATGAAAGCATATAGTAATGGGAATATTAGGTTTTCAGAAAATGAACTGAATGAGGTAGAGAAGAAATTGAAAAGTGGAGAGGCAAGAGGTTTAGATGGATGGGCAGCAGAGATGGTAATGAATTTAGGATATAGGGCAAAAGTAAAGGTATTATCTTGTTTTAATAAAATGGTACAGAATAGAGTTTTCCCAAGTAGTTGGAGTAATACAAGAGTAAGATTATTATTTAAAGGAAAGGGTAAGGATCATAGAAAGTTGAATAATTATACACCAATAGCAGTAACATCAGTTTTATATAAAGTTTTCTCATATATGGTGGCTAGAAGAATTGTAAAATGGATGGAAGAGAATAATGTAGTGGGGGAAATGCAAGGAGGTTTTACATTAGATAGGAGTATAGGAGATAGTTTATTTGTTGTTACACAACTTATGGATATGAGTAGGAATTTAGGTAAACAGTTATATATGAGTTTTATAGATATAGACAAGGCATATGATAGAGTAGATAGAAATAGATTATGGATAAGTTTAGCAAATTTGGGAATGGATGAAGCTTTAATAGATATTAAGAAATTATATGAAAATAATTATTAAATATATCAATTAGGGAATATAGAATCAGTTAAAGTTAAAAATGGGGTGGGGTTAAGGCAAGGATGCCCTATGTCACCTATTTTGTTTGTGTTGTATTAGAGTGAAATGGAAAGAGCAATAGAAAGATTAGGAAGAGGGATAAAAATACCGTTAATAGGTAGTAAGGGAGTATATATTTTGTCAGGTTTTTTTTTTTTCCGGATATATTTTTGTTTGCAGAAAGAAGAGAAGATATGGAAGTTATGTTGATGACATGTGCAAGGGTTGGTAAAGAGATGGGGATTAAATTTAGTGAAGAAAAATCCAATATAATAATGCTTAATACTGGGGAAAGAGAAGATGTAGAATTTTTATTGGGAGATTTTAAGTTAAGTGTGGTGAATAGATATAGTTATTTGGGAATTATTTTAAGTAATCAGAAAAATTATTTGGATGAATGGGAGAAAAAATTGATAAATGAAGCAAAGAAAAGAAAGGGATTGATAAAGAAATTAACAGTGTTTTCATATAATAAATATGATGTAGTTAGAATTATATGGAAAGGAGTTGCAGTAGCAGGGTTAACATATGGTAATGATGCATTATATGTTAATAAAGAGGTATTAAATTACTTAGAAAAAGTTCAAAGGGAAGTAGGAAGACATGCATTGGATGCAGATGTATGGACAGCAAAAGAGGCAATTCAAGGAGAATTGGGATGGTCAAGTTTTCATATGAGAGATGCAAAAAGTAAAATGAAAATGTTTGGTAGATTGCAGTTTATGGATAATAAAAGAATAGCTAAAATAGTATTTAATTGGGTTATGAATAAAGGGCAGGTAACGAAATGGGTGAGAAAGGTAATGCGGTATGCAAAAGATTTGGATAAAGAATTTATATCAGTATATTTGTACAAAAGATGGGATGATTGTGTTAAGAGGATTGTTGAGTGTTGTAGTAGTAAGGAGTGGGATAAAATAATAGATTTCTTAATAAAGAATAGGGAGTTAGAGAGATGGAGAACTAGTATGGAGAGTAAAAAGAGTTTAAATATATATAGAAATAAACAGAATATTTGGGGTGAGTTAATATATGATAATAGTTAGGAAAGTAGTTTATTATTTAAGGCTCGAACGGGATCTTTAGCTACAAGAGAATGTACATGTAAATGGAAAAAAATGGGTGATTTATTTTGTAAATTATGTAAGGAAGGAATAGAAAATATTAGGCATTTGTTAATTGAATGTAAATGCTTGAAAACAGAAAGGGTACATATAATGAAGTTATGGAAGAAAAAATATGAAAAAAGTGATTATACAGAAAGTGAATTATTGGTTTTTATGCTGGGTTTGGGAAAAGATAAAGGGGATTTAGATATTAAGGTTATAGAGTTGACAAAGATTACGTTGTGGAAATGGGATGGAGCAGAATATGGGAAAATTTAGAGTGGGGAATGGAAAATAAAGTGGCTAACAGGTTTATCTGGGCATAATTGCTGAGATATTCTTGACTTTGTTTAAGGAGAAGCCACAATACATCACTTCACATCAAAAAAAAACCCATCAATAACAAATATAATATAATGTTTATTATTTAATTTACAGCAAGAAAATGTATTAAATAAAAGCATAAAAACAATGTATTCAACTTTTATAAAAGCAATATAAAATGAAGCTAATTTCACAACACATTCAGTTGCAACAAGAAATAATTTTACTAAGCTCAGCAGTATAAAGAATAACCTTATAATATAATTGACGATGTAAATGAATAAATTATTTATTTTATATTGAAACTAATTTATGATAAGTTAAAGTACAGCATGAAAATAAATAATATAATCAAACAATTTTACAATTTTTGATGTCATAGCAACATTCAGTTGTATGACGTAAAATAGTGAAATTTACAACTGCCTACATTTCAAGAAATATTTTGATCTGTGTATATTTTTATGACATACACGTCTCTCAATTTTTCCCTAAATAGATCAGTACTTCTATTTCATTTGCATAATGTCATCAATTACTCACACCTACATTTCATTTCGTATGGATTATTTTTTGTTTGTCAAAAAAAAAAAGTTTTAATTTATTCTTTGAAATTCCGTTTCTTATGAATTTGTACATCGTTCTGCATTTTGTTTCTTATTAATTGCTTTCATCTAAAAACTTATGGTAGTCATTTCTTTTTGCATGCTCCGTTTACTAAAATATTCATTTTTATAGAGTTATTTAACTTATCACAGTTTGTTTCAACGTAGAGTACAAAAGAAATTATATTTGTTTTGCATTCCTTTGGTCACTAAATATATTATGTTCATGGTTTTATTTCATATACTTCTTGCTGTAAATCTAAGAATGCATATTTTCCCCATTACCAACTGAATTATTTACATGCATTTATTTAACATGCTTATCACAAATTAAACAATAAATATGCAATTATATTTTTTATTGAATAATTTTTCCATAGGTATATTTCCATCATCACCATCTGGTGTAAATGACCTGCTGTAAGGGTATCAGAAACAACTTGATGGGTTGCTTAAAAAAATTATTAGTTCTACATGTGATTAATCGTGTATAGAAACATTAACAAGCGCAAATTTGTAACGGATACGTTTGAGCCCTCTTTAGAGAGTTCAATGCAAAATAAGATATTACAGGTTATATAACAGCCAACTTCTGAATGACAAACTACGGCAATACAAGATAAATATTATTTCAAGAGAAAGCCCTCTCATAGTCTTTAATTTCATTAACCACAAATCAAAATTAGTTGTAATCATGCATGAGTAAATAATATTTTCTCAATACATGAGAACTAGTAACACATCTAATGCATTAAATACGTACTTTACCACCACATCCAAGAAGTGCCAATCTCCATTTACATTAAAAAAACCTATCTCAAATATACAAAGCACGTGCAAAACACTTCAATTACATCAAACAATTCAGAAATAAATAATTTAATTTAATAGAAGGAGGATAAAATATCATTCATTACCAGTAAACAACTTTATATTCTACTTTTAAATTAGATTAGTAATTCCGCTAAGTCACATAATAAACAGCAAGAGGAAAATATCCATTTATTCGTAATCGGCAAAATAAACTGCTTTTTTGTTATATTAATCCAAATTTAAAAACAGCAAAATATTTTTCATTTATTAGCAACAGAATTGACTTTACTAACTACTTATTATCAGTTTATATTATATGATTCCCAATCATAATGCTTCTCCATCAGGCCATACACTTCCTACAAATTTCTCTCCTTGCTTATTCTTTCCAACTTCTTTTTGGACACCCCTTTTTTTCTCTTTTCCAGTAGTATCCAATTTAATATGTGCTTTGGCAATATTTCCTAAAACATCCTTTCTATGTGTCTATACTATTTCATATACTAGAGTGCGTATGACATTCAATGTTTCTCAAATTATTTTATTATTTACACATACTAAACTATTAATTTTAGGGCCACCATTACTTAAAATATTATTAAAAATGTAATATTTCAAACAATAATGAAAATGGTGTCAATACAAGAAGACTTCGTAAATATAATGATTAAAAGTAAATGCATTTTAAAACATCATAGCAATAGAAATTTCAATATTTTAGGGTTATATAGGTCGGGGGACTATCTCAATAATATGCAAAGACATTAGCAGTTGTGTCTCAGTAAACCAGCTTTTTTTTTTTTAATGCACATTTGTATGAGTCAGGATATAAACAAGAACTAAGATTTAAACCAAGAGGGTGCAGTTAAAAAGCTTGCACGTACCATTTTATAAGATAATTTAGAAGGAAATGTAAATATTTTCACAATCTCTCTCTCTCCTTTCTTCATTTTGAATTTACTGCTAAATTGCTATTTTTTACTTGTGCTAACTATATGCTATTCTTAAGAGTATTTTTTATCTTCCCATGAATCTGATTCAAGACAGAATCATCTTTAGTCTGTAATATTTTAAAATGATTTGCAAATTTTATCTCAAATTCACGGGAATATCAGCTATTACGTTTACTTTTCTGTACTGAATGTATTAAGTGGGTTAGACTTGAAATGCATAGCTAAAATATAATAAAATTCTGCTTTACCTTTCACTTGGATACTTTCATAACCACTTCGACTGTAGGTTTTTCTTAAATTAGAATTCATAATACAGATTTTTGTTTGCAGCAAGCTCTATAGCCTCCCTCATTTCTTTACTACATTTGTAAATTTACTCAAATCTTTCCCCAATTTTAGCATTAAATTTTTCCTTGATGTTATTATGTGCTTTGATCAAGAAATTCTAACTATTTAAATAAACCTTTATCAAGACGACAACTTGAATGGAGCATTCAATATCTTCTATTACCCGGAAAAGCCAATTTGGTCAGTAATATCTACAATGTCGGTCTTTATATCTTTTATTTATAATTAATCCCATTCCAATCACACTTTTAATATTTGCACCTTTATATTAAAAATACATGATCATTTTTGAAATCACTTAACTCTACCCTTTTTTTTTAAAATTTCATCAGACAGTTTTTCCAGTTATTACAATTTTCTTTCATTTAGAAGTGATCTGCAATTGTAAGTAGCTGAATCACATGTCATCATAAATAAAAGCCTTGATCCATTACATAACATTGTAATTCTTAACACTATCCGCCTTCAGCCACCAAACACTATCCTGACTGTCAATTTTCAATTCTAGGATAAGACAGTTGGAATTCATTTTAGACCAACATAATTCTCAGTTTTTAAATTTGAATATGAATAAACCACTAAACATCACATGATCACCATTTCTATACTAGCACATAATTGTTGTAAACAAAGGCAAAACTCTCCATACAGTAGTGCCACCCTGTGCATAAAATCCCTATCTAGTGCCTACTCATCCAATATCCCCAGACTAGTTTCTGGCTTGTGGCCTTCATCAGAGAACAGCTTTGGATCTGAGAGCACTGCACCTAGATCTTAGGATCTAATGCAACCCTCCAGCAGCTACCTTTTATCTCTACTTAACTACAAAACTATGAGAATAAAATTGAAAACACACTAATATTTACAATCTAAGCTCAATAGCTTATGTAGTCATATGGGTCTGAACTCAATTCAGCACCCATACATTTTGGTGTCTTTGGCTCTTTTACAACCATAGCCACCACTATCCTATTAGGCAGGATTGGTTTAACACCAATCCTGCCTAATAGGATAGTGGTAGCTATGGTTGTTTAAGAGCCAAAGACACCAAAACGTATGGGTGCTGAATTGAGTTCAGACCCATATGACTACATAAGCTATTGAGCTTAGATTGAAAATATTTTTTGTGTTTTCAATTTCATTCTCATAGTTTAGTAGTTAAGCTGAGATAAAAGGTGGTTGCTAGAGGGTTGCATTAGATCCTAAGATCTAGATGCAGTGCTCTCAGATCCAAAGCTCCTCACTGACGAAGGCCACAAGCCAGAAACTAGTCTGGGGATATTGGATGAGTAGGCATTAGATAGGGATTTTATGCACAAGCCTTCTGGCATCCATTGATTACTCTGTTTAGCACAGGTGGCAATACTGTATGGAGAGTTTTGCTCTGTTTATCAAATAGAAAGTTACATAGATTCTAATATTTCACAATATTAACAGGTACTAATTAGAAAATTTCGCAATTGTTAATAGACAGAATAAAATTAATGAATGTAAAGTAATTAACTGAAGACCTTCATGCTCTCAATCCAAGACGCTTTAGATTGGCGTATATAAATATAGGTACAAAGATAAAACGTACTCTCTTATTTTTGAAAGCCTATCATTGTGCTTTGATTTGACAGTAACCTTCATACTCAACAAAACATCATTCAGATATTAATATAATATTGCAATACATGTGTATAGGGTGTAAATCCCTTCTGATTAAAATTAATCTGATGAGTAAAGCACACACACACCCCAAATATTTTCCCTTCAAACACAATTTTGGTTGTTATATATAATTTGAAATAAAAGCATGGGTGTCCATAAATTAATTAATTAATTAAATCACTAAAATAGAGATTGAATTAATTAATGAAAGGACACGCCGCACATTTATTTTAGATCCCATATAACAATAATAAAATAATGATTAAATTAATTAATTTATGGATACATTACACTTTTATTTCAAATTACATATAACAATCAAAACTGTGGTTGAAGAAAAAATAATTTTTTGTTTTTAGTGTATTATTCATGGAATTAAATAAAAAGGTTTTTATAGAATATTTTTTACTTTTTAGTAATCAGATATTTTGCAAATGACTTTTTATAACTATCCATATTCAAATTCAAAAACTGGGAGTATAATCATTGTAGTCATATTTCTGGTATTAGAAATGAAATTTGCATATGTTAAAAATCGGTTACAACATTTTTGTGTTTACGAAAGCAGTGTTTTATAAACGCAAATTTTAGTTAAATAATCATTAGAAATTAAGTTTCATCTTCATTTCTTTATGTTTTAATTATTCATTTCTTTATGTTTTAATTAACTGTAAATGGATTTTAATGAATTACTTATAAAATGCAATGAAAGTATATTTTTTAAAAATATACTAGTCTGCATTACTGAAAACTTGCTGAATGGATTTCAATTCAGTTTGAAACATGGTCTGCTAACATTCCTAGGCCGGACAATTCTGAAATTGTTGTCAAAGATCTCAAACACATGTATAACATTTGAATTAAAATCCAATCGGTTATAAGATTTGATTCAAACAAACAAAAAAAATTTCCGAGTTAAATAAAAGCTTCATATACTTGCACATCCTGCATTCAAAAAAACACAACTAGTATCTCAGTTGAGACTTAACATCAAATAATAAAATCTAGTGAACTCACTAAATTTGCAGATGTGTGTCAACGAGTAGCCCACCCATGTTCATTTACCAAATAAACAATTGTGGTAATTGCAACTTTAGTAACAACACTATATGGAGTAGATATTAGGCATTTGCTCTGCTCATTTGCTTTAAAAATCTAGAGAAGAATTAAATTGTCTCCACTTAGTTAACAGCAAATACATTACAAACAGGGTAATTTCCAGAAAAGCCTAGAAGAAATAGTAAAATATTATCAATAATTGACGTATAATTTTGAATTACCATAATAGTGACAAACTGACCAAAAATTACTTTTTTGTTACTGCTGAATAAACCACAAATTAAAGCAAAAAAGGTTTTATCTTACCATAAGATTCTTGTGAGCTAGGTTGACCCGGGGTATTTGGAAGGCTGCTTCTGCTACGTAAAGATTCGTCTACCAATGAATGGGGGCCAGGCTATAAAAAAAAAAAATACTATATGGAAAACAAAAATAAATAAGATTTTAGTGCAATATAATAAAAAATTATAAATATTCATATGTATCCATATCGTAATTGGGAATGTTCCTGGTGATAAATACCTACACTCATATTTGGCAGCCATTTTATGTAACATCAATGTTTGTGTTAATTCTACATTACGTTTATCACACATTGCCTTGACTATATATTAAGATTTGTGCAATCACGAAACAACACGGAGGATCAAACCAAGTAGCATGCTATTTGCAAATCTGCTGCAAATAAACGTTTTAATGCTAATGATTACATTATCCATTTGTAATCTAACTCTTTACTGGTTGGCTAAAAGAGTTACCTGAGATAGACCACTTTATTTATAATTAGAGTAAATCCATTTCTGAAAGTGTCATTTTCACTGTTATAATCTCCCCATAGTAATTTACATTTTAGATCTTCCGCATTTAGAATGATCACACACACACACACAATTATCTTTGAAAAAACAAATGAATACCAAGAAGACAACAAAAAAGATATTAATCATATAATTTGTTAACATTAATGAACCAAAAATATTATCATCATATGACAGTCAGTCATCAAAAACTTATCACAAGATAAAGGTTGCAAAAGATGCATCCGAGAGATATATGTATTCGTTATCTTTTCGCTAAAAATTGTTTCGATATGTATTTTTTTATACTCAATGAATCAAATTACCATTACTTTAATTAAGAAATATTGAGTGTCAAAGATGGTCTACTCCATAATATGATACAATGTAAACAATAACATATCAATATATATATTTCTAATAATTTTTAACAAGCATATAATTAATTTTATGAAAAAGATGCATCCAAGAGATATTACCTTTTCACTAAAAAATGTTTTGATATTTATTTTTTATACTCGATGAATCAAATTACCACTACTTTAATTAAGGAATGTTGAGTGTTAAATATGGTCTACATCATAAAATGATAGAATGTAAACAAATAACATATCAATATATATATTTCTAATGACTTTTAACAAGCATGTAATTAATTTTATGGCTTATCAAATATATAATGCTGAAAATAAAATCGTATTCAAGGAACAAACATCCGAATACATTACTAAGATGACTCACAAGCTAGATGACCAAAGAATCATTTAAATGAACTTGTATATAATGTTCACCTTTCCTTATATCAATGTCAATTATTTTGTAGATAAATGAGGCTCTTTTATTTGATTTCCATTTTGTTAAATAGTAACAAATCAAAATACTAAAACTCAAAAAGAATTAAACTTTTTATTAGAAGCAATTTTTGTTTTATATTAAATCAAGCCAGCTTACAGTTTTAAATACTGTTTAGATGAAATTCTAATGATTTTAATATGCATGCAAATAATTATCTCAGTAACGAATTCATACTGGTTTGATCCATGAATACATTAATATATATGTAGATTTATGGTAAAAATGGAAAATAAAATCCAATACTTCTGCAAAATCTTAACCAGGAATGTAAATAGAAAAATCCCACTCTCCATAAATTGATAAAACTTTCTTATGAGAAAAAAATTACATTAAACTCGGTGCTTTAAATTTAAACGAATGTGAGGTGGAAAGAAATATATACTTGAATCTGTTATACGGTTTAGAATATTAAAAATTAATAAACTTAAACTAGGCCTTTTTAGTTTAAAGTCAGTTCATGATAGTAAATTGATTTGACATTTTGTATACACACATATATAAATACCTTACATAGATGGGATCACCAAAGCCAACGAGTAGCGCTTGCGAAGCTGAACTTCTTTTCTCAATGAAATGTCCACAACTGGTTTAAAGAAATATTCAAAACCCTTGATAAAATTCTTGAGCAATTTGTTCTTCGACTTTTGTAGCATGCAAATTGTTCCATAAAGTGCCTATGCCTATCAAATCAGATTTTCTGCCTACGTTTTTCAGAGTAATTTAATGAATTAGGCTCCTGGACAAGATCAATATACTAGCAATCACACAGGCAAAAGAATATCCTTTTAAGGCCTACCCCGAGTTCTAAGAGCATTGTATCCTTTTATTTCCAAAGAATTACACAACATGAGAGTAATAAATGAACCAATGATTATTCTGTCAACCACTACTAGATTATTTCTTTCCACAGAACTTGGTTGCAAACATCCCCTGTTGTCGCAATCAGCATCCAATGATAAAATCACCTATTTTCTATTATTTTCCGATCTTTTTAGCCTCCAGTCACTGTCTGAAGCACATTTTTTCATTCCCTTCTAAAAAATTAACTGGAATATTTAGAGACACTGGATAGCTAGTAATGAACACATTATAGAAACATATCCCCTATTGCAGATAATTTATTTGCTCTTATTACATTTTTCTATAGATCAAGAGCTGACTCATTCCTCTAATTAGTTTTAATTTTGGTAAGATGTGATTTTATCATTACTTTCAGTAATCATCATCACTGACTATCAATCCACTGCAGAATGAAGGTCTCTCCAAGTTCAATCCATCTTCTCCAATTTCTAGCCTCACTTCTCCACATAACCCCTGCACACTTTCTTATTTCATCCATCAATCTCACATGTGGTCTCCTTCTGAGTCTTTTACAATCACCTGGAATTCAGTTTAAGATTTCAATTGTCCCATTTTTATCATCTCTTCTAGCAATATGTCCAGTCCAACTCCACTTAATTTTTTCAACAATGTGTTTGCTCTCTTACTTATGTATTGCATTTTCAATCTTGTCTTGTTACATCTAATATGTATATCACCATAGTGAGTGACCTGAAGTTTCTATATTGTTCTTCTATTTATAAGTGTCCAAGCCTCAAATCCATAAATAAGAATTGGTAAAACACTTTTATTAAAAACCTTCCTTTTCAAACACATAAGCATATTTCCTTTTAATATTAAGTTATTTCTACCAAAAGCATTTCAAACAAGTATGTTTCCATCTGTAGTAATAATCTGACCAAGGTATTTGTAGTTGTTAATGTCTTCTAACTCATCATAATCAATCTTTATTTTCATCTTTTGAAATAATCCATTGAACATTACTTAGTCTTTTTATCATTTACCTTTAGTCCTACTTTCTTAATTTCATCTGATAACTCTTGCAACATTTCCTGAAGCTGTGAAGCATTATTTGCAAAACTACAGCATCTGTAAAATCTAAATGACTTAAATAATCTCCATTTACTTTTACTCCTTTAGCTTTCAATTTTAATCCACAAATACTTCTTGCAACATGGTTGTAAAAAGTTTTGGAGATATGGAGTCATCTTGTCTTATACTCTTCTCAATGGTAACTTCCCTAGTATCATTATGTAATTTAATTGATGTATATAACAGTATATATCTCTTTAATAATAATATCTCCTATCCTTTTTTTTCTTTTTACAAACAAGTTAAAACTTACTTTATTATTTCAAAATTACTTCCATGGCAATTTAATTTACATTTTTGGCAAATAAACAATTAAGTAGTCAAACTTTATAAAATAATGCCATATTTACTGACAAAGTTTGAATCTCTTCTTTATAATCAAATGCGGATAATTCAATATGTCTTTTTTTTTTTTACTCCTACAAAAGTTCATATATATGCTGATATATACTTCACATTCAGTTACAAATAGTTCCATAAATAAATAATATCCTCTTCTACTCCATTTCAAGTTAAAAATGCAAAATAATCAGAAATATTACCAAAATCACTTTTTCCTTTATTTTTGTTGTAATATCTTATATAAATCCAATTTATCCAAATCATTTTTTTAAAAAAAACCTTTTATTGTACCTATATGTTTTGACTGTCTTGCAGTCTTCTTCAGAGCTATGATATAATGAACAAAATAAAATATGTAACTATATAAATAACACCATAAAAAATGTAAACAATAAAAAAGTAAAACAACATAAAATATATAGCAAAATCTAATCAATGAAATAAATATAATTAAACCCAAATAAAATAATCCAGTTAATATAAAATAAAATATACAATATGAATAGAAAATAAATATAACTTATACATGTGTATTCCTAACTATATATATATATTCAAGAACTATTAATCTAAATGTATTATTCATTTTTATTATTTTTAATAGCTCCATCTCAATAAAATATTGAATAATTTTATATTCATATAATTGTAACTTCAACAGTAATTCATTTATTAATATTCTTTTTAATTTTTAAATCATATAATATCTATCATTTCCTTATTCTTTATTCTGTTAAAATTAATATTTTATATTTAATATTATTTTTTTAATATCTAAAACCTATAAATATTAATCTTTTAAACTTACCCACTTTACTTTAATCTAAAAAAAAAACACACTTCTTTTTTTTAAAAAAAAAAAATCTTAAACTCTAGCTCCCTCTATTACATATTATTTAAACTAAATATCTATATAAACTAGAATTCTTTATTTATATACTTTAATTTTTATTATTATATAATTCTCTTATAAACTTATATTGATTATATGTAAATATTATGTTAATTTTTTCCTAATATTTAATATCTATAAACAAACTCATGTTCATATTCCCATGTAACTTAACCATTTTTTAAAACACATAATTCATTTATAAATAATTTTCTCTTTATATATTTACCTCTACATATCCCATTTAAGAACCATATCTATATCAATCTCATCCTAATCCCAGAATCCCTATTAAATTTTGGTTTTATCTTTCTTATTAGTATTGTTTCTTTTATTTTCCTTTCTTTAATATTGTCTGTATGTAATATCATTTTTATTGAACTTTGTGTAAATTTGGGCCGTTTCCTTCATATATATATATATTGGTGATTTATTATCTGACAGTTTGTTTTAATCTTGTTTCTATAGAATTTTTCGTTTCTCCCACATATTTGTTATCAATCCCACTATCTAAACATTGTTTACATTTTATCACATACACTCCATTAATTATTTCTTTATTATATCCTATGTATTTGTTATTTATTAAATTTAATGTTTTCTCTTTTTTTATGAACTATTTTTGTAGTAATTATTCTTTTGCATTTTTTATTAATCTTGTTTATAATTGTATTAAACTTATTCACTATAACATTATCATTTGTTTTTATTCATATATATCTATTTTCCCCATTCTTTTTTCCTTGACTCTTTTCATTTTTATTTATCTTATATTCTATTTTTTCAATACTTCTTTTAATCATATATACATGGAAACCATTCTTTTTTTAACTCATTAAATATTAAATCTTTTTGTTTAATATAATATTCATTTCTTAAACAATAGATTGCAGCCCTGTATATTCCTGAATATATACAACTATTTTTATATTTTCTATCAAAATGGAAAACCAACTTCTTATTTTGTTACCAATATTGTTCTTCTTATAAATATTTGTTTGAATATACCATATTATGTTGTTTTAGTTTTTTATTGTTTACATTTTTTATGGTATTATTTATAGTTATGTATTTTATTTTGTCATTATTGAAACAGTAAGGTCTGCTTTGCAGATCTTCGTTTCACCTTTTCTTACCTATTTCCTACCCTCATACCTTAGTTTGAACCCCAATCTATAGTAGTGTCTGCAATATGCTTATATACCGAAAATCCCACCTAATTTTAAACCACGAGTACAATTCTCGTATTATATATATAAGTTATTCCCAAATAAATAAAAGATTATAGATTATGTATATGTTCACATAATTTTGATTTATTAAAAGGTAGGTTGTATAAGTCGTAATTGTGCACACACTATGGTATGCATTTTAAAACATATCAAAATTATAAATTGTTAAAGTTATTTTGTTTGAATCTATTTACAAATATATTACCGTCGTAATATATTTTGATTTAAAATAAAATTCATTTAGTAAATATTTGTTTAGTAAATAGATTCAAATATTGCAAGTTAAAAGTAAAATAATTTTCGTTTAATTTAATAAAAGTCATTCCAAATATTTCTTTAAAATAAATGAGGGACAACTGTTTAATTAGCTAATATTATATAAGTTCTATCTAAAAACAGCAGATGTCCACTTAAGGTTTTCTTTAATTAATAAAAGTAATTTTTAATTAAATCTAGTTTGTAATCCGAATGTCGACAGGGAAATTAACAAAAGAAATTAATTAATGTTGAATTCCTTTAGACATTGGGATAGATTTAATTACAGCTGATAAGTCCGATATATTTTTGTAATGCTCCAGGGCAGTTCTATTGTTAACGTCTACTATAAAAAGAAGGGTTTTCTTTTGTTCTCCAGTTTTTTTCTTCTAATGTTTCTAAGAGAAATCATTCTGAGTTCTATTCTAGTAATTTGTAAATCTTGACATGACAGAGTAGAGCGCGAGAAGGCTATTTCTCTCCGGAATGGTCATCTGCTGCCGTAGACCCTCGGAAGTTATCACACAGGGAACCCCGGAACTGCTGCTGCCAAAAATATGAACATTTCCAGATTTTGCTGTAAAATTATATAAAAACCTGCCGACCATCAATCTACCTGAAAATGCTTCTCCAGAGGTAACCCTAAATTAACCCAAGAGCTCTTGTGATAACTAACATGCTATAGCTATTTAAAAATGTTTTTCTTATATTTCACATAACTTCATTATGTATTTCTTTAACGTGTTTAAATATACTCAACATTTTGCTCTCTATCCTTGGGTTAATATTTTCTATTTATTAAGCTTTCTGTTATTTTATTATGATAATGTGTCAGAATCGTCTTTGACCGAGTGAATTATTCTTTTTGTTGAAACTAAGACGCCGCTATAAAGGCATATTTTAAATTTCTAAATAATTTCCAATTTTTATTATCTTGTAAATCACTCATTCGAGGGTGATTCTTATCTTTAATATATAATATAATCACATAGTTTAAAATCTACATGTTATTGATTTTAATCTACTATGAGAGTTTGTGTGAGGTCAATGATTTAAATGTGTCCCCAAATGCATGATTGCGTATATAAATCTATACTTACTTTTCAAACCCGCAAGCATGCATTTTCTTATTTTAATTACCGTGTTCTACTTTAATTACAAATTTCATCATTGACATCGAGAATGTGCGGACCCTTTTAAATGAATTTTTGGGAATTTGATTGGGCATTTCTCTTAATCCAAGTAAAACCCATTTAGATGTTTTATATATAATAGTCTCGTATTGCTGGTACATGAATTGGTTGTTGAGACCACTTTGTTTTACTTTTCCAAGGATTCTTTACACGGCTAAGTCCATTCTCTTCGTTTGCGGTTTCCCGGCAGAGTGTGTCCCCAAGTGACACACCTGGGAATTAAACGCAATCGTCACCCAGTCGCTAAGTTTCGGCTGTTCATCAAAATACTTTCCTACGGGTTAGCGGCGAGACGCCCTCCGTAATCATTCCGGATATTCGATATTGTTTTATTTTATATTTATTTTACAAAGCATCCGTGACTTAAACGTGTCACACCCTCCAACTTTAATAAATTCATTATCAGCAATACTGACCTCCCAATGCAACTCTATTATTATTATTCTCAAATAAATGCTTTGATCACATTCCCACTTTGTTGCTTAGTAAGCTTTTGTCCGTGCTATTCTCGAAATCAATAAATATTTTAGAACACTTAATTTTCAAATATTTTCTTAGACTTGTATAATTGTTCAAAGCATCTCGCATATGTTCCTATCTCATCAAGCACATTATCGTAATGCTATTAACCCGAGGAATAGAATATATCACCTTGCTTTAAAACCTTTTGTCATTTATTGAAATATAATGCCAACAATTATTTAATATGCGTCTCTGTCTCATATAAGCAGACAGTGGCGTTATATATATGATTTATATGAATAAATTTTGTGAAATTATTTAAAACTAAATTTGATCTCTTATTTTATTGATTCCTATCACTGTCTCGGTCTATATATATATATTTTCTGCATTTCTTTTGTAAATCCATAGACGTTAATTAGCCACCCAAGCTTCTTTTAGTATAGTCTTTTGTTTCTCCCTGACCACCAGGCACCGGTCAAAGGTCATACTAGTAGTGGCATCAGATGCGTTGTCACATAGATGGCGCTGTGAAATTTGGGCTTTAGATTCGAACTTAGTATATCTAGAAGGCAACCCCTCCTAGAATGTTCAGTTTCGTGTCTGGGGTTTGAATTCTGCAGTGTGTTAGCGAGATAGACGATTCTGACTGTTACATTATATCATAGCTCTAAAGAAGACTGCAGGACAGTTGAAATATGTGTATATAGGTACAATAAAGGGTTTTTGCTAAAAAACACATTGGAATACAAAATAATCTAAAATATACGAAATCTGAGAATTAAGCAATGTATCATCAACTTGCTAAGATTTTATAACTTTGATATATTAGTAACTCACAATAGTGTTTATGTACATATGGTTGTTGTTTTGATGATTGGCATTCCTTATTGTTTTCACATGATTTTGTGTGCCTTTTTGAGAATGCCAAAGCTAGAATTAGAGCAACTAACTAGCTTTAAATGTCTTATAAACTTGGCAAGAATAAAAGTGACACATCAGTCCATGCTTATAGGAATAATGCCTAAAGACAAAAGAAACACTGATAGGAAGACATATGGATAACAATCAGAATATCAAAGGATTATGATGACAGTTCTGGTAGCCATTCCAAAAATGAAATCAAATTGCTTTGAAAGGTGGATTAGGCACTGCATAGCTTTCCAAAGTTAGTACTTTGATGGTGATCAAAGTGATATTCAATAATTAGATGGCAAGCTTAATTGTCATATTTTGCATTGGCCATTGAAACTATTTACAACTGTATAAATGTACTTAATAACATATATAAGAAACATATTGAAATCTACATAATATTTATTTTATTAAAATCTGTTTCAACTAAGTTACAGACAATAACAAGAGCTTATCCAGATTTTAATCTTGCTAACCTGCACTTAACTCTTAAGCTATTTTATTTATTATATTCACTATTATTGGTAACTCTAGTCTCGCTATATATAATACATTTATTCTGTTTCTACAAAAATGATAATGGAATTTCTTTTTATATACTGCCACAATTCTGCAACCATTAATAAATAATTACAGTATTATATTTCCTCAATAATTATCATCACTTAATGCTACTATGTAATGTTTTATACTATTAATGATATCCATATAATTGGCTTTTTTCCTTTTCTTTCAAACCAGATCTCAAATACCTCTGATTCTTTTGAGGTTTCTTCTTGACACTACTTTGTATTACATAAAATTACCAAGAAAACATTCATGTCCGATATACAATGGCAAATTTAATATTTAACAATTAATTTAAAGGTTAGTGGCTCATCATGTAATGTTCAGGTAGTGGAAGTTACAGGCTTTAACATCTGCTGCTCCACTACTTATATTCCTCCACTTTTTTATGTTATTACTTTTTTAAATTTTACTCAGAAGGGACAAAGTGAAGAGTAAAGGAAGAAGTGCAAATTTTGGCATTACTTTTAAAATCGAAGGATTAGATGCTATAAAGAAAACGTTAGCAATTTTTTTTTGGAAGAAAGAGATCCTTTATGTGAAAGAAAAACAAAATTTGAATAATGACTAAAAATTAGAACTTAAATATTGACTGACCTGAAAGAAATATAATAGTTAAAATAATTTAGATACCCCGAAAACCCACAACATTATTGTGTTTCAATTGTACATACACACATCAACCACTTGTAAATAAGTACAGCCTCTTTAACTCCAAAAAAAAAAAAAACAACAACAACTCTTTTTTAGAAATGAATTTTGCAACGACTAACAAACCAATCCATGAAACACATAACCATCCACAAACAGAACAAGCTGGTTCATTTTCCTATTTGTTGACATTTTCTGCATCATATCTTCCCAGTGAAAACCATCAACATTGAATCTCTTCAGAATCTTTAGGTGAATGTAAATGGGATCTAGTTCAATGATGACAACCAGGCTAAAATACACCACAAACTACCCTTTTAGGAAGTCTTTAATTATCCATTCATTTTTATGATTTTGCCAATGTATTTTGGAAGCATTACGGAGCAGCCTTAAATGAAACTTCAATAGGGCCTTCATACTGTGTCAACAGTGTCCTGTCTCATGTCCATACAATAAATTATGCAAAATAACTGCCCTATACATTGGTAATTTAATTATAATTATTTCTCTGTTACAAAATATTTTTTTAAATTATTAAAAACAGCAATATTCCACAATGGAGTGTATGTTGTCTCTCAGCATCTATTTTCACCTTTCTAGTTATAACAGTAATAAATTTATTTACTAGTTAAATTCTATTTAAATTTGGTATGATTATCCTGCAATACACATCTGATTCTAGTAAGTTGCATCTCAATAAGAGTCCACCTGTCTACCACTTTTTTTGGATATAGCATAGAATTAAATTTGGATGATGGCTTTTAATGGAATTAACTTTATATTAAAAAAAATATGCTTAAATGTTTAAAAAGGAAGACTATTAAAAGATGTGTTTTACTAGTTCTGATTAATAGATATGATAATTGTAACACCTAATAGAAGAACAATATGATTTGAGACCACTTCATAAAGTATAGAGGAATGCATCTTGGGATTAACAAGAAATCTAAAGCAAAATGGTTGGTAAAAGAACCAAGTTACCACTGACATTATTGAAAGAATTAAGATAGTGAAATGGGACTAGAATGGACATTTTGCTATATGAAAGACCTTAAACCAGACCATGCATAAGATGGATGGAAGTTTATTTCTATATGGAGAAGAGAAACTACCGATTGGAGAAAGTGGACTAAATTTAAAGGGAGCTTCATTCTGTAGTGGTTTAATAACAGTTGAAAGTGCTGATAATGACACAATTTTTTTTTTTAGAAGTTCAAATAAATTATTATTTTGGACAAAATATATATAAAATTTTGTTTTAAAAATAAAATAAGGTAAAAAAAAATGATCATATGACAATTTAATGTTACAATTATCTTATGTTAATTAAACCATTTTTATCAGCTAAATTTTACCAGGTCTTATATAAGATCCCAAATTACTTTTCTCATTAAACAAAGCTCTTCAAACATTCATCCTTGCTCACTTGTTTCTTATTTTACTCTTTACAGTTAATTCTAATGAACTCATAACTTCCTCTACTTCTAAGAATGTGAAATCAATCCTTCTTTGGGTACAACAACTCACATTTTATTAAAATTACTACCGTTAACTTCATTTTGCCCAAAACCTGATACATTTTCTCTCACTTCTTAATAATCTCAGTTTTTGAACATCTAAAGTTGAATTTAAATAATTCGTAAAATAATCTTCTGGTTGGTGACATACTTATTTTCATAATAGTTATGAGATGCATTTTAAATACTATGATCAGAATCCCATTTCAATGATTCGTAGTAAAGGTCACTTTGATTCAATTATAATAAGAACCTCCTGATTTCAAAACTGTATTGCTATTCACCAATGTTAATCAAGTTTTGTATCCTTCATTATTCCAGCAACTTGTAAAAACCATGAATGAAAGAAGCCCTATTTTTTGTCTGTCCAATCTTTTTTTTATAAGAACCATTTCTGATTAACAAGCATTATTTTGAATGAGTTCAGTAACTTCTGTACATCAAGGAATAACTATTATCTGTCGTAACTTGGTTTTTTTCATTCGGCAAATATTAATTGTTACACATTATGAAGACAAATGTAGATCATTGGGATAAAATAATATTTGGGCTGTGCCATAAGTATATTCTTATAAACCATAACAAAAAAAATGAAATGAAAGTTGAGCTTAATCAATGTTCTCCACAATTTAAGGTAACTATGTTAATACATGTTATTCAATCAACAAGTAAACAAACCCTCAACTCTTCAATGATACTAATTCATAATTTTCTTAATGTATACTTGTTTATGGTCAAATTCCATTCAATGTTTGGTAATTTACAAAAAAATTGTTGAGTTTTTAAGAGTTTGATATACGCAAGTTTTTCACACTCTGGATTTGACAGACAACCAATAGATTCTTTAGGGAAAACCTACTTAAACAACCAAAGATATCAACTTCAATATATTATCATGCAAGGATTCTACTTTTGTTAAGTTCTGGGCCTATCATCTAATACAACTCATTATCATTGTAATCCAATTCAGTGGCAGTATCTATTTGAATAAATTACTTGGATTTGTTCTTTTTTGTGTGGATCTAACATAAATATTACCCTTAAAACAACAGTCCTAGGGTAGCATGATATTCATTAAAATACTGATATTTATTGCAATAGTGAAATGGGTTTGTTATCTGGGAGGTCATCCATTACAAGAACTGAAATGACCAGGTCTAGACGCAATCCATGGATTTTTAACTTTGAATTTGTAGTCTATCACTGCTCTAAAAGCTTATTGCAGTACAACTATTCTAAAACATTTGTGGATAGTGATAGATGACCAAAAACATGTGTTACAGTACTTATGCAAGCAACTGAAAAAAATATAACTCCTAACCAAAAATAATAATTAAATGTCTAAGTTGCCTGAAAAATCATGTGAAGATTTGACCAACAGCGAGAGGTTAAACCTCAATCAAAGGAATCATCATCTCTCAAGAACCAACAATGGGTTGATATAAAACTTCTTCAGAATATAATGAATTACTTTGATTAGCAACTTAAATGGTCTGAGAAGTGTCGAAGAAACACAGTCCATGGATACCGAATTCCAGATGATTACACAAGGAGCTCATAACTAACTATCAGTGCCACACAGTCTATGGACACCGAGTTCCAGATGATCACACAAGTAGTTAATAACTACATAGTGTAATATGCAATATATTTTCCCCACAGTATTTCAATTCATTTTTTCAAAGAGATGGAATTAGGCATTGAAAATCATGACTAATTTCATAACTTGGGCAAATTTGAGTAAAAATAATGCTCTAATAATCTTGCACGCACATACATTTATAACCATAAATTATTACGACAAAATAAAACAACTGAATGTTTATCAAACACTAATTAACTGGTAGTCAGATTAAATATTACATTGCTGCAAAAAAAAATAAAAACTTCTAAAATCCCATATGTGAATCTGAACAATTCTTTTCAGCCAATAGGAACCGCGCATTTAATATACTGCCACTGCTGGCAAGTTTCCAACAAAGATCAAAGAGAAGGCAACTAGTGAAGTTCTTTAATCTTCACTCATTATAGGAGTGTGGGCACAAGTTATTTCTGTTTCGGTGAGAGAGTAAAAAAGATATTGAATTATATAAGCAAAAGTTGAAACAAACTAATAATAAAAAAAAACATCTAATGAATTCTTTGCTATGGTAAAAGAGGTCAGAGAACAAATATTTACGAATGTGATAACCCTATAACTATTAACAATTTAACAATTCTCCAGTAATACATACGAAGTCTATAACTCACAAAGCATGATCTTGCAATGAAAATAAGCCAGAAGAAAATACTTATTATGGGGCAATAATTGATATTAACAATCAATCTAATTTAATTATTATATAGGTAATTTAAGTACATTATGTGTAAGAGTATATATTTTCTAAGGGTTTGTGTTTAGCCACACCCATGTAAGTCACCATAAGAGATAAGCACAATACTGATGAAATTCTAATAGTAACAATGCAACTGTTTGTGGCTTTATAAGCAGCCTATTTCTTTATATAAGTAGTTTTAATGGGGGGTGAGGTGAACATGTACACACAAAAATCTTGATTTGAGTTCTATCTTAAGTAGGGAAACAATTATCTACATTCAGAATAAAGGTAATTTATATAACATCTTTTTGTAATTATAAGGACTTGAACTCAGACTTCCAAACTCACCACAACTATCCAATCCATTTTTACAACTGATACACATGATCGCATACATGGGCAAAAAATCAATGATCTCCGAGATAATATTTCGTGCTGAACCAGCACTCATCAGTTGCTCAGATTTTCAATGATATGGATGGCTAGAGTTGGAGAATGGAAAAGATTGAACCCTGTCTGTTAAAGTTTGAAGATTTGCTATCTTAATATAAAATGAGTGGTGATTGTGTATATGTGTGGGAGATGGTGATCTGGACCAACTGATATGAGAAGTCACCAAAAGTAAGTGGTTTTACATATGCCAAGAAAATAAAATAACTGAAAGGTTTATAATCTCCTACCATTGTATCATTCTCTCACACCCCCTTCTCACTTCTTTTCACTACAATTTATCCAGCATACCTCAACGAATTAAGAATCTGACAACTTTTCCATCTCTGGCAGTAAATTCCACAATCTTCCCTGATTCATAAAATTTTCAACATTTTAAATATTTATTTTTACGATATACTGTACAGTATATACATTTTATTCTTACAACATTAGATATATCATGGAAATTGACAATTCTGTTAACATATTTGCTATACCCACATTTCTACAAAGAATAAAAAAATAGATTTTAGAAAAATAATTAAAAATATGAAGTGGGATTATCCATGGATTTTGAGCTCCAGAGTAAGTTATTCTATCACTGCACTAGACCACAAAGTTATTCCAATACACTGCTAATGCAGATGGTGATGAGTGTAATTTGACAGATACCCAAATTTATTTTAATAAAAACTTTCATTTTTGCAACATTAAAGTGGGCTAATAATACTTTTTTGTTGTTGAACTAAACACTATTTATCAATGGCAGTTTCTAATATACCTAAATTACTAGATTTCCCCCCCCCCCACCTTTAATAGTATGCAAACAAATATGTCTAGGAGTTTTAATAATGGCTTTTATATGCTTCCACAAAGCTTTAAATACCTCTATAATTAATCTTTACGCAATATATTTTACTGTGTAAAAAGAATTCAAGCAATATATACACTCTCATCAGCTTCTTATAATGAAAAAAAAAAAGAATGCCAAACGATATGATCACAATATATACAATGTTCACATGATCACTATCTCTTATAGTAACACATAATTGTTATTAAACAAGGCAAAACTCTCCATACAGTAGTGCCACCCTGTGCCTACCAGAGTAATCAATGGATGCCAGATGGCTTGTGCATAAAATCCCTATCTAGTGCCTACTCATCCAATATCCTCAGACTAGTTTCTAGCTTCTGGCCTTTGTCGGCAAGGAGCCTTGGATCTGAGAGCACTGCACTTAGATCTTAGGATCTAATGCAACCCTCCAGCAGCCACCTTTTAACTCTACTTAATGACAAAACTATGAGAATAAAATTGAAAACACAATAATATTTTCAATCTAAGCTCAATAGCTTATATAGTCATATGGGTCTGAACTCAATTCAGCACCCATACATTTTGGTGTCTTTGGCTCTTTAACAACCATAGTCACCACTATCCTATTAGGCAGGATTGGTATTAAAACACTAAACATCACATGATCACTATCTTTTATACTAGCACATAATTGTTATTAAACACGACAAAATTCTCCATGCAGTAGTGCCACCCTGTGCCAACCAGAGTAATCAATGGATCCATTGATTACTCTGGTTGGCACAGGGTGGCACTACTGTATGGAGAGTTTTGCCTTGTTTAATATACAACGTTCTTCTAATAATCTATTTGTTACAACAAAAGGTTTTATATTACAACATTTCATCCTGTACGTTCTGCAACAATTCTTCATAAAAACATCCGTAAATCCAGAATAAAACACATGGAATAACAATGAAGTAGAACTCATCAATCCACATAATAAATACGTCAATGGAAAATATGAAAGCCTATACAATTCCAATGTTATAAAAACCATTCAAATTGAGCAAGTCACAAAAAATATTTATCAAGCAATAATCTTGAAATGCATTTACTGTTACAAGTCTTTGCAAATCAGACTTTCTAGAGTCATTTTAATAAATGTGGAAATAACACCTTCTCATATGCTAATCTACCAGCCAATCAAATAAATCCAATTTCAGGGCAATCACGAGATTAGTATTAACATGAGATCATTAGTTGCAAGTTTATTAGAATGATCGTAGAAATTTGATTGGTAAAAGAATATTAATGCACGTGTATTTAAAGAAGACTTCATACATTTAAAATTATATACAAGCCAAAATATATAATCAAATATATTCTACAAGAGTATGGAAATAATTATCACCTATTATGGTAATAAATTTTAGTATATAACAATATTTATTACTTTACTAAGCCACATTTAGCATATTTTTATCAAAGCATGGCAATATATTTATATAGATGAGTATGTAGTTGTAAGCACAGACACATACAAATATAACTTAAAGAATACAAAGATAATTAATGAATATAAGCATCATAAATATTGCATATGTATATTACTATAAATACTTGCATTTATTTAGTAGAAAATTCCTGATAAGATAAAAATCATTACGACTACAATTACCTACCATATGCCTGTAAAAGAATTTAAAACATTTTCTTTACTATTTTGTTTAACAATAATTGCAAAATTCTCTATCAAAATTAGTTTTCTGATTGTACAATACTTTTTTAAAAATAAAAACAATTATAACCAATGTTCCCATATAGTAGCAAATATTGTCCTCAGAATTTTGTTCATCATAAATAACAATATGAGCAAACATTGTCTACATGTGAAAATATTAAAATTTACATTACATATTAATACAAATCGAATTTGTATAAAACAAAAAAAATATACCACTCATTAGATATTTTAAAATTGGACGTAACAGTTAAAAATTACAGAAAAACTAACACGTGCTATCACAACAAAAAACGTGTTGCTTTAAACAAAACAAAATTCTCCATTGCATTATCACCAATACCAGCACCACTCACACCACAACTAGTACAATCTAAATAGATAGTTGAGAATGAATTATATGGAATGCAAAAAAATATAGAAAAATTTTGATTCAACATCATTTTTCATTTTGTAAAAACATATGCTCTCCAAAAAGTCATTAAATCCGTATAAAAATAATTAAAACATCAATATCACAAGTTGAAATAATTAGCATGGGATCTTATTACACTGGAGCAAATAATAGACGAACATATAGCTAGAATTAATATCTCGTATTTGAATCAGTTAATATACATACATGGGCATTTTGTTATATAAATCTAATAATAAACCAGAGACTTGCATTATATATACACTTAAGCAATTTATAAACTATCCCGTGCATGACTGAAGATTCATCTCGCATTTTCCACTAGAATGTCCACGTCAATACACATGCGCAGTATAGATACAATGTGCAGTGCTTTTCCAGTTGATCTGATTGATTTCAATTTTGTCTTTGCATTAGCAAATATATACATTTCCAACTTTAGTGAAACCAAGAACCCGCTGAAAAAATGTAAAATTGGTGATGAATGTCGTGTGTTTAATGAAGAATGGACAAACAAATATTTCTTTAATAATATAGGGAATAAAGCAGTGTGTTTATTGTGTCACGAAAAAAAGGTGCGGTCCTCTGCTAACTTTCGCTTCCACAAATTGGCCCCCAATGTGGTCCTCTGCCAACCTCTGTCACCCGCAAGCCAAAACAATTTCCAACTCCTGATATAGACCATTGGTAAAGATTTTCAATTTATTTGTGCAAAATTGTCTGTAGAACATAATTCAACATTAATCTGCAAAGAACGCAATGTGTGTTTATTATAAATTTCTTGCCAGCTCGCTTACTTAGACATTTTATATCAAATACTCTATGATATGTTAGATCAATTACAAATAAAAAGCTAATTTTGATCTTTCAAGTATCTGTGATGTTAAAATAACTTATTGTGAACAGGTAGACCACTACTGATCTGAAATCCTTGGTTGCCGGGCATTTTTAGACTTCAATAATAAATCTTTCATTATAAACGCTAATTCTGTTAAAAATTGAAATACTTATTATTATTATAATAATGTTATTTTAAATTATAGAATATGCCATATTTATATTAGCACAAAATGTTTATGCACGCAGTTGTCCTGGATTAGCGGGTTCGCTTCCCGGGTGATGCTATGACACATGAGAGAAAAAAAATCAAATCAATACTTTGCAATTTGGATAAAATAAATTTTTGAATTAACGGTAAAAAAAAAAAAAGATAGCCTATCCATAAAAAAATTAAACTAGATCCTGTAAAAATCAATGAACTGTATACATTTTATGCTAATATTACTTAGAAAACAAACAAACAAAATCACTCTCTAGGTAAATGTTTCTGAATTGATTCTAGCTAAGAAAATAAATCTCTGGCCAACCAAATAGAACTGTCTGGCTCAACCTGCCATGTTAGTGATGATTATATGATCTCCAAGCATTGGACCATACGTTTACTATTAAAAAAATTGACCAAATCTTATGTCGAAATTAACTAAATACATGACCTCAGTGTTAGAAGATATTAAAAAAAAACTGCAAAGAGATATGGTCAAAAGTATACTGGAATCACTGTTTTAGTTTGTAATTGAATGGTTATATCTCAATATATTATAATAAAATTTTATTTTATTTTTTTTTAAAAAAATCTTTCATAAATTATTTTAATAGTTGGCTTAAAAAAACTCACACACATTAAGAAAAAAATGTATACATTAAAAATGGTTTTTGAAAAAGAAATAAAATTCTTTTGATTTTTGTTAATAATATTTTTGGGAAGCAGGTGTATTTTCATCAGTTAAAATCTATTGTTCTTTTTTTTTTTTTAAATTTTAAAAAAAGAATACAAGATTTAAAGAAATAAAAAAAAAAACCCTACATTCTCTCAATGTGTGTTTGCATACATCAACGTTCATTGCCTGAGGCACACTCTACAACATTTCTCCTAAATATTACATCTGTGAATTCTATTAATTTGGTCTTTAATAATTGTCTCTTATCCACTAACAGAACTTGATAGCTTTCTTCATAATCTTTCTACCAACATTATTTACACCCCATGTGGTTAGTGGCATAGATCAGATTCTGCAATATCAGATCTTCAGATAAGATTCCAGTTCTGCCATTTCAGATAGTCAAACTTCTTACAAATACCTGAGTAATAAAAGCTTTTGATTACTATTATTATTTACTTGTCTGCCATAATAAAAGTCTTGCTCACACATGCAGACCATCCTTTCTACATTAACTTGCTTAAATTCTTAAGACTACTTACAACAATTGGCTATCTGTAAAATCATCAAACATTTCCTCAATTCCATCCTTGGTCTGTTTCTCTTACACTCTACATTCCCTTCCAATATATCCTGTTTACAATCCAGTTCTATTTCATCATCTCCAGGATTAAAAAAAATCTTATTATTACTTTATTCTGACACTTCTACATTGCAAATTTTACCTTTCCAATTCTCTTCCAAAGATAAGACTAACCCTTGCACCATTTTGTAAGGGAATTTCTAAAAATATTCACAAATCAATACCACTTTCTTATTTTGCTTACCAGCAGTAATACATTCTATATGACTGCTCGAAAATCATCTACATGAATGTGAGTAGTCAATAAACACAGCGTATGAAAATATCAAACAGGTGATTGGAATAGTGTCTGGTCAACAGTCTTCCTTGCTGATAAAGTTGATCAAAAACATAATTCACTCAAAAACAACAACAAAAGTATAATTACTTATGCCATCATCCACAATCACACACATCAAGATTTATTCTATCCACAGATGCAAGATATAGGAATGAGAGGAGGGAAGGATTTCTCCAGTTATTTTCTAAAAGTAGCTCCTATATATATATATATATTCCACTTTCTGACTCAACTTTTCGTAAGGATGCCTATTATTTTTTTTCCTTCATCTACTTTCACTTCCACTTACTTTCTATATATTTTCCATAGATTTCTCTAAATGCATATCTAATCACAATCTTTTTATCATTTTTTTTTTCTTTTAAAAAGATTTAAAAACTCATCCAATTTTTTTGTGCCCATTTTCTAATATTCTGTTTCAAATAAAATAATAATCTAAATAAAGAACTTAGCAATCTTTATTGTTGAATTTAACATCTGGGTACTGACTAACCTAATCTTATTAAAATTTGACTTAATTATTACCAACTCTCAATAGTAATAGCTTTCCATTTGCCATTAGTAAACCAAACTCCTACATATTTTAAGAACACTAATATCCCCTTTTGTAATGTGTCCTGCAATTATTACTTTTATTCTACGAGTCAGCCATTTTGTTTTTTAATTCTAAATATTCTGCAATCCTATTTGCCATTAGGTTAAGCTCGATCTTATATTTTGCAATATTGTCATATCAGAAAATATGATCCAATAAATATTCTCCTCAACAATACCCCCCTCTCCCAGTCATGGAACAAGCTAACTAAATAAGGATTAAAAAAAGGCCCTATCTCCATTCTATGCTATTTGTTCAACCTCCAATCTATTTTATGACTTTTACTAAAGTCATAAAACATATTAAAAATAATAAGAAAACAAATAAAATAAATAAATCCAATGGCCCTGAATTTGTAAAAAGTTTGGGTGCCAGAACTGGAATCAGCCCAAATAATGTTTCAGAATCTCACATTTCACCGATGAACCAAACCATGTAGGGCAGAAAAGCAGTTACAAAACATTATATAAATTAATGTGCAAGTACTGAAAACCCACAGCAAGCTATATGTAAATATCAACTGTAGGCAAACATAAAATAGAGAATGAGACTCGTATACTTTAGCTTTGATTTTATATAAGCATACCATTTGCTATTGTTCTTACACGCAGAGCTTGATTAAGATATACTAACATAATTTCAAGACAACTATAAGCTATTGTGAATCAACTATAACTATCAAAAAGTAATATTTAAAATAGTATATAGTATGTATTAAAAATATTAATGAATGTAATAACAGAGTTAAGAGAGTAGTACAATCAAAGGTAACATATTCGTTATTAAAAATTGGAAATTATAATCAAAAACTAAATTCTGAGCATGAAGATATGCAGGGGATAAATATATATGGATTATTTAACAGCCATTTAAAATTTTTAACATAAAATTGGAAGACATATATAATAGAAGTATGCTATTACACTATGTTTTATTTTTTGTAGAATTATATTTAAATGATAATTATTAATATATAGGTGAGAGAGTATATTTTACAAATACCTAATGGTAATAAATAAATTTCTTTATCGATTATAATTGGAAAAAATATTAACGAGAGGAAAATGCTGTACTTTAACTTCAACATGATGGAATGAGAGAAAGTACTATTACTCAAAGTAAAAAATCGGAGGCAGTTGAAATGAAGACTGGTGTTAAACAAGGACATGCACTTGCTCGAATATTGTTTTCAAACTACATCAACAATCAATCTTGTGGCTGTATTTGAAAATGGTCTTCTGTAGACCAAGCTAACTAACTATTGAGCATTTTCCAGCTTGGTGTAATTATTTAAATCTAATTTGGATGCACCAACTAAATGCTAATCCATATGATTACAAACAAATAAACAATAATGTTGGAATATTAAAACATGCTGATCATTTGATCAATTAGTACCATTAATGCACTGGCCAACTATAAACTTCATTTCTAAGACTAAAATAAAATAAAATGTAGTGCAGGGGCTTTGAAGAAAATAATCCTCACACCAAACCAGGATAATGTCATATTGGCTGCCCATAAGTGCTAAAATACATCATCGTTTAATATATCAGAGTTATGCTCAAATCTAGTTCAATGGACATGAGACTTGAGAATTAAGTCACTGGAATAATTTTAACAATTAAATACATGTTTATTAACAACAATAAAAAAATGAAGTTAAGGTCTCTAGAATATAGCTATACATATAAATTAAGTTATTTTGATATTGAGTAATATACAGTAATAATTATCACACTGTGATTTACATGTATGTGATTTACAATATTCAAATTATTACATTGATTTACATCTATGCTCCATTAGGTTTACTTAGAATGCAAACAGCAAACATATTTGAATTGACATTTATTAATAAAATAAATTATTAAATTTTACATATAAGTGTCTATCTGACACACACTGGTATTTGCAATACAATAGAAATATATATGCACACATACAAGTGTGAGCATGAAATTTTTGAACATACTTGACTTGTCATAAAATAAACATTTTTAATTGTCACTTTTAAATGAGATAAAATACCAATAATAAAAATGATTAATTTACATATATGTGTTGATTAACATAAAATCAAAATTTGGATTATTACATTGTGATGTACATGTATGTTCCAACAGGCTTACATAAAATATCTATACACATCAATGAGGTATAATTTATTATAAAATATTATAACTTTATAAATGAAATTCAATTTTATACATATTTAATAACATATATATTTGTGCACATTTAATTGCAGACACACTCTGACATCTATATTATATATTTCATTTTGTCACAATAATATTATTAAAATTTATATTCTTCACAATTAATTCAATGTTGAAAATATTTAAATTTCATTCGTTATTTTATAATAAGTTCTATTATTTAGCTTTTAAAAATATGAAGTCTATTTTTGTTTGTCAGGTACTTGTTGATTGATTAATTAGATAAACATTAAAAAACTTCTACTCTTGCAAGCTTCCTTTAATTCAAGCAAATACTATTTGCATTTTAAGTTATATATTTCAAATGTCATTTTTAAAGAGGAATTACACTAAAACAATTTCTTTAAAATAAATATATATCAAATCATCTCTCTTTTAGACTTTTGACTCAAGCAAATTATTACTTGTTTTGTTTTAGGTTATTAAGTTATAATTTCAAGTCATTTTAAGGATTTTAAACTAACTCACCAGCTATATATACATTTATATGTGCTTCTCTGCATATAGCTGAAATAGCATAAGTATAAATAATTCTTCATCCAGTGATGATTTCTCTTGATGTAATAATCATAAAGGTATAATCCAGGTAAGTTGCTTTTGATTTGGTTCCACATATACTTCAGATCAGTCAGTTGTCTTGTCCACCTTTAAGGCTATAGAGACAGAGAAGTGGGTCTTCATTCTAGGTGCATCTAAACTCTACCAGTGAAGCAATAGACTGCTACTGATCTCCTGTCTTGACTTCAGCTACATCTCATGGGAGCTCTGCATAAACCTGCCAGCTAAACCAACTGCTGTAAACTGCAGTAAACTAACCTCCATAGATTCTCAAAAATATTAAAACCAAACTGAACTGATTTTTTTTCTGTTCTTTTTATAAGAGTAATCTGAGATAATTAAAAAAACACCTTAATTGAAAATTTTTTTCTGTCTAATCCTTAACTTGATTAAAATCAATTTTAATCTTTTCAAATCAATTTTAATTACAAGTTACTTTTGGAAGCAACTTTGAAATTTTACCAAAGGTGTAATCTATGTTTTTACTTAGATAGAGCATTAATTAAAAAAACTTCAAAAATAAATAATAGAAATTTTTACAATTATCAGAAATATTCATATTTTTAAATTCAAAATCAGAATACAATATTAATTTATTTAGACCTTTTTAAATGTTTAATTTATAATAAAATTCTGTTTTAAATTCAGGATTATTTAACCCTTTATGTATTATTTTTATTCCAGAAAATGTAGAAAATATCTACAAATTTTTTTGTCTGTGTTTATTTCTACTTTTCCTTGACTTTATATATATATGTGCACACAGACAACGATGTTGCTGAGTGCCATGTAACCCAACTGGTTACAATATATATATATTTTCTACCAAAATATCTGTAATTTCATCAAACATCAAACAATAAAATAAAGATGTTTAAAGGAATAAGTCTTGCTATGACATGATTTGAAAATATTAATAAATTTTTCTATATGATCATGTAAAGACTGCACAGACAGCATTGACAAATTTATATTAATTGCTAGGATAACCATTGTCTATTAAAATTTTAATCATGTTTTTGTCCATTTCCTTGTCATTCAGCTGCTTCTAATCCGAGGTTACAAGCTTCTAAGTTTGCAGTGAACATTCTCAAAATTCTTCTATTGATTTTATTTCAGATTGCAATAACTGAATCAGTATGAATTTTTTGACTTAAATGTCATTTTAAATAGTCTATTTTCCATTCAGTGGGTAAAATAATTTCATCTTTTGAATTTGATTGTCATATTTATATGTTGGATGATTTTTGTTTTTAAAATTACAATAGTAAAGTAAGTCTCATTGCATTCAAGCTGCAGTTCCAGTTGCGACAAACATGCTGCCATGGCAACGGCCAGCAAAGGAAAGGCAGTGCTCAGTCACCGCCATTATATATTGGCCAAAATGTAATAATACTGGAATCGATTTTTAGTTGTTTCAGGCAGAACACAGTACTATTAAACTGATGTCCCCATAGCAATATCCTTGCTTCCACTGAATTCACAGATCAATTCTATTTATTTTATCAAAATTATTCATGTAATTGTTATAAACTATAGAAATTAATCATCCTTACCTCACAAGCGCCGTTAAACAGGTGTTCAATCTGCAAGGATACTCTCGCCACATACTCAACATAGAGATTTTAAAGAAATAAGAGCAGCGCTTTGTAAAATTTGTCAAATATTACATAATTTAACATCTTTTAATATTGGCGCAAAGTAAATTTAAAAATTTCAGAAGTGCTAAAAGGATTATTACAAATAAAAACTGGATTTAAAGTGAATGATTTATAAATTCATGCTCTTACTTCTAAATACTTAAAGATTGGCTTGTATAATTACATTTGAGTTTGGGAATTAAGATGGCCCCTCTTATTTTCTTAGTCTCTATCTTGAATCTGTGGCGAGTGTATCCTTGCAGATTGAGCACCTCTGTTTAATGGTGCTTGTGAAGAAAGGATAACTTTCTATAGTTTTTTACAAAATTTTTCACCTAGATTCACCTTTATGTGTTTAAATGTAAAAACAAATGTGGGAATACTTTGAAATATTGCAAGGTCTAGAATATGCAGAAGCCACTGAGAAGTATGCAGGCTTTCAAAATTCCTGCACAATTATATGCAGCACACCTTAAAAGGAATATTAATTACAAGTAAAAGATGTTTAATTTGAAATAAGGATGAAAGCAGGGAAGAGGGCACCTGAATTAAACAAAAACAATGATCAAGATGCGATACAGGTCTGATGATGTGGTGGAATTTTTAACTGAATATGTCAAAAACAAAAACTTCATCTTCTTGGATTTCAGCACACCAATGATTGAACTGTTTTTGCCACTTCAAAAGATGATTAACTTAGTGTTCTGACTACAGCATGTAAAGACCCAAGTTCTTTATTAGTCAGTGATAGAAGTAAAATCCTCAGCAGCTTTTAGTCTGGATGATTATCGACTTGATGATGTAAATCAGTTTAAATATTTAGTTAGTTGGATTATATTCTGAAGAATATCATAGACTCCAATGTCTTGCTGCTGCTTAAACCGAGCAACTATTGCAACTAGGTTAACCACATGTAGAGCTGAAACTTTACCTAAATTATTGTTTGGGAGTGACACTTGGACACTATCGATACAAGATAAAGGCATTAGAAATGTTTCATTTAAGGATGCCCCGTAAACTTGTAAAAATATAATGGCAAGATCACGAAACCCATCAATGTTTTTCAGCTTGCTAGACATGATAGTGTAGAGGCCACCTACTTTAAAACCACACCCTTGAATTGGAAACAATGCAAAACTACCTAAAAAATGTTTTTTGTCAAACTTGAGAAGTAGATCACAATTTATCACAAACAACAGTGTACTATTTATTGCTTCCATTGGGAATATATAGCAGAGAATAGAATACATCAGAAAACTACAATTAGATATTGTATTAAAGTATTTCAGAAGAAAAAGTTTACTGCTGAAGTTAAAAACCAGCATCGTAAAATATCAAATAAACAAAATGTGGACATATTTGTGCTTCATAGACTGATTTGTATAGTTATAAAGTTCATTTCTAAAGTAGTTTTTTTTTTTTGTCTTTCGTTTCTTTGAGATGCAATGATTATATGCATTTACAAGTGGTTGTTATATATGTATTAGTACTAAAGGATACTTTTTTTACTTTGCTTTATTCAGGATGAGAATAGTTATTTCTTTATTTATTAATGTTACCGATTTTGTCTTTCAATGCCACATCTTTTGTTTTTTTTTAAAAATTCTATTCCATAATTCTATTCTTGATAAACTTGTTTCATTGATGTTTGAAATACTGTTTTCATAACTGATGTGTAAAATCCAATTTATTGTAAATAAAAACAAAATTAATTTGATTAACGATTAGGCCAAATTTTTAAAAATGTTGAAGTATATCTGAATAAAAGACTAAAAATAATAAAATTAGCGTAAATTCCAGATAACCAATCAAATTGAGCACAGATGTCAAATGAAACAGGAGGAAGCAGACAAAAGTGCACGCGGACATAAAATAGTCTGACCAAAGTCCGCTGAAAATCCTGGAAATATTTTTCTGAAGCGACTTACTGTCTTATGAAATAAAAAAAACATCACATGAAATTCTCTAAAATTAAAAATATTTAATTAGTTTTTGGAATGCCTTATTTTGTACCACTTTTTTATTATGTGGTGCATATTATCGGAGGTTTTAACAGTAATATATCCACTCTATTATAAAGAATAAACTTTTTTTTCTTCAAAAGACTGCACTTTATACTTGTCAATATGCATTCTCAGTAGTTTTTAAACTTGTGCAATTCAGAATAACTTCAGTTGTGGCACATTCAACATTTCAAATAAAAATATATCTTAGAAAATATGTTCGATGCTTCAAATTAAAATGCAGGGCCCCAATTCATTATGTACATTTGAAGAGTTGCGATTTTCTTTAAAATGTTTTCTTATCTGATAGGTTGTACCTTTCAAGCAAAACAACATTCTCTGATTTTTACAAATACTAATTAGAGATGTTTTAAAATTTATGATTATGGCTTTAGTTGGCTGATTTGTGCTCTTCAAGCTTCTTGAAAATAAAGTACCAACAATTCTTTTAGTAAGTTATCATCATCATCATTTTCAATTACCACACGTCCGCTGTAAAATGAAGTCTTTCCAAGTTTAATCCAGTTATTCCAATCCATGACTTCTTTTTTCCATATCATACCAAGAAACTACCTTATTTCATCTATTCATCTCATGAGATCTCTTTCTAGATCCTTTACAATTTTTTGGAATCCAATTAAAAATTTCAACTGTCTATCATATCTTGTAGTACTTTTCCCAGTTCCATTTCAGTCTCTTAATTCTTTCAACGATGCCATTGTTAGCCATTTGTTCTCTTACCAATGTATTTCAGCTCCTTTTTATTATTTCTAACATATATCTTTCCATAGTTTTATTGAGTGGTCTGAGATCTCTGTATTGTTCTTTCTCTTCTTGTTAAGTGTTCAAGTTTCAGATCCATAAATAAGAACTGATAAAACACATCTATTAAAACCCTTTTCCAAACGTGTAAGCATATTTCCATGCAACAGTAAATTGTTTTAACCAAAAGGAAATTGTATATATGTATGGGAGTATACGATCTGGCTCAACTGATGAGTGCTGGCTCTGCACGAAATATATATATATATTGGGGATCATTTATCTTTTTCAAATGTGTGTTATCATGTGTAACGTTGTTTGAGATAGTGGATGATGAATATAGACTGCAAATCCCAAGTTCAAATCCCTCTATTTACTACAGTAAACATTCGGTATCCTGAATGAATTGGTTAATTATAAAAACAAATTATAAATCATCATATATCAATTTGGGAAAACACTGTATAATAAAACGAGAAAGCAATTGAAAAAATAATGTTTTTGTTTTCATCAAATAGATTTTTGAATTAAAAAAAAATTAAGAAAATTCGAAATTATAAATTCATTTCAAATTTTTCTAATTAGGGTAGACTTTTCATTTGACAAAATAAATGTTAATTAAAAATGCACACACACACACACACACTTGTGCTAATACCTATCGGAGACAAGAAGAGATCACACAATAGTCTGTTACAAATTTGAACTCCATTTTCTGAGATTTTAAACCAGCAAAAGATATACGAAGAATATGTGCGTGTATATAATTCTATCGATAATTGAAAAAAAAAAAACCAACTATAAAATAACTGCTAAAAAAAATACTATAATTATCTTTATAATACATTATTTTGATTCTCTTTTTGAGTAATTTGTAGAAATAAAAAAAAAATCAACGAATTGTAATTTTAGAATTACTCCCTAGCTACCTTGGCTTTCTATAAGGCAAAAGAATTATGGGAAGACAAATTGTGGCAACATGTGGAGAATAGCTAATCTGATCCACATGTTGCAAACGACTGGAACAAGATTAGGGCAAGCAGGCCAAAAGAAATGCTATTTATCAGCAATGTTAGACTGCAACAAAAACTACGAGTGGTGAAGTTACCTCCCCTCTAGGAAAGTCATTAGCACTACATTCATTTGATGAGTGGCTGAATATTATATCCGTTCTATATAAAATAGACTAAACTGCCAATAAATGTATATTTCTTTGTATATACGTGTATAAAAAGATGTTAACAAAATCTTAATATTCCAACTGTTTTTTTCCATCATAATAAAGTAAATATCAGACATCTCTCTTCGTCTTAAAAAAAAAAAAAAATTCTCAGGGGTACAAATGATTACTAAAAAAAAATTAAGTTTCTGGAAGGATGATAGTAAAAAGAAAAAAATGGAAATGATTTCTTTCCAAAAGAATTTTACAAACTACATGAAACAGTAATACAAATATGTATCGACGGAATAGTGGGGGTGGGGGACATTTTGCTGCAAATAAATGTTTATAGACAGTACTAAAAAATAGATTCTATTTTAGTTTTAAAAATTTTTCAATTGACGCAGTCTACCTTCTAGTATCTTTTCTTACATAGTTCGATAGCGGTACCTACACTGTTTAATTTTAAATCTTCATACAGCTATTAAAAACAGAGAATGCTATAAAATACCCATTAAACGGCAACGACAAATCACTGTATTCCTATTTTCTTTTGAAGGGAAAAAATATTTACATCAATTAATATTTTCAACAAACTCTATTGGCCATTTCCATAATTAATTACAAAAGAGAAATTAGAAATAAAACTTAAAAAATTGAAAAAGAAAGATTTCCTTTTGTGCTTTGGATGTGGCCAAAACGCAAATTGTTGTTGTAAATAGATTTTCCCCATTCAAAAAATAAAAATACCCGTGGTTTGGCCTTACATAAATAGTTTATGATTATTGGTAAATGAGAAAACATAATAAAGTTTACAGAGAAAGATAATTTTGCAGTTTATATATATACACTAAACACATACATCATGATACAATTTAATTTAAAAATCCTACCCAATATCTTGGTTATGAAAATTAATAAAGTAATGAAAAGAGAGAAAGAGCACATGGACTGTCCTCGATCTAGTGCCAATATTTGTACTCATTCTCAAAAAAAAAAACAAAAAAAAAAACGATGATCAACTATAAGATATAATGCCTATGTAATATTAAGTTTGTAATTTTCCACACATCCCTGTGAAGTTTTTGTAATTGCAATAGTCACATTGGTAATCAAAATATAGGATTTGTTTCAAAATGGAATCAATGATGGTAGCAATTTGGTCTAATATAAATGAGCTGTATCGTGTTTTCGTGTTCAAACAAATGAAAGCCATAAACTAGAAACTAGTCTGAAAATAATTAAATAAACCAGCACTGGATAAGATTATAATAAGGACTACAAGTTAGCATCTATTAATTAATAAAGCTTAAACAAGATGGCAAACGTGTAGGTAGAATAAAAGAACTTGCTAATAAATAGCAATATATGTAAACTAAGGTCATCTGATGTTTTATTGATCACATGATGTAAAATAAAACTAAAACGTAGAAAACATTTTTTAAAGAAATGCTTTTATTTAAGTAAACACACTAAAAAATGAATTTTCTTCAGCTTTCACAAATATAAGTGGGGAGGGGGGCAATTTTACTTAAAAATTCAAATTCACAAGCTCAGATTCCCCCCAAACCATGTCCATTTTCTTGTATCAATCTCAATTCATTCAAAATGAGAATTGGTTGCATGTTTATTTAAATGATTATCCCCCCCCCCCATTTTATTTGTGAAAGCTCAAAAAAACAACAACATATTTCTTACGTTTTAGTGAAGAAACGCAGTGCATTTTTTTCTTTCTACATTTATCAATAGCAAACTCTCCAAATAGTCGCGTGACTCAGTGGAAGCCATAGTAATCAACAGATGCTAGAAATTTTGTGCAGCAAAATCCCTATCTAGAACAGATTCATCCAATATGCCCAGACTAGTTTCTAGCTTGTGGCCTCTATTAGTGAGAAGCCTTGGATCTGAGAACACAACCTAGATCTTACAATCTCATGCAAACCTCCAGGAACCATATTTTACCTATTTATTCATGTGATGTTTAAACGGTTTAAATTTTAAATAATTCCAAAAATTACAAATAAATAAAATTTAGATACAATTTATTAACTTGATGCTTGGCAATATTGTATAGGATATATATTAATAGTATATATTTTCTTAATATATATAAAGTAATATATATTAACGCTATAACCTTAAGACCATGTGCTTGAAAAACAACAACAGGGACCTCTACAAATTTTAACACAAGATTTATTTAAAAGACAAGAATAGACAGACATCAAGTTAATAAATTTGTTAAATTTAGATATATATAGTTTATACATGTTTATATATTTATATATCAAAGCAATGAAGAGGACTGCTAGCTTGGCAAGTCAAGAAAAGGCTTTTAAATAAAGGGTATATCAACTTTATTACTCATGTGATGTTTAAGCTTTATATAATTCCAAAAATTACACATGAAGAACGTAATTTAATATCGCAAGATGACAGAACTGTAAAAAGTATCGAATCCATATAAAATTAAAAATTTAAATTTTTCATTAATTATTTCACTAAAATTGTAAACTCTAAAAAAAAAAAAAAAATTAATAACATATTTTCAACAGAATTGGAATTTGGCTGCAATTTACATTACAACACTTCACAGATGCATCAAAACACACACAAAAAAAAAAACAGACTTGAACAAACAATACATTCCGTAGTGAAATATATTTAACACATTTATCGTAACTCCAAATCAGAAAGTAAAAAATATTTGCAGAAACAGCAGGGGTGGACAGAATGTGTTTTATACACACATTTACAATACAATTTGCACATTACCATTACCAGATGATTTTATCCATGTGATTAAAGCATATGTTACAAATTGAGTTCAATAAATTATTCCGATGAGGATATGTTCAATAATAAATATATTTATCTTGAAATAAAGGTAAAAGTGCATAATATTATTTCTATCTTAATAAAATGATTAGTACTAATATAATCAAGTACTTATCTATAGGTGCGTGCAGTGGGAGTCATAGTTGTGAATGTCAGAAGTTGCTCTGAACAAAACAAAATATTTAGCTCAAAGAAATGTCATATAACATATACTATAGAAGACATATTTAGTTCTTTCACTTCTTCAATTCTTTATGCGTTGATTAATTCTAATATAACATTTAAATAAAGGCTCCATTTTCTTTACACATTTTAAAACTACAATAATTTATTCTTGACTTGACAAAACCTTATAGATATGTACCGAGTTTAAACACATTGGATATGATACATATTAATTCTATATATTATATATTTACATAGTATATATAAGATATAATTTTAGACAGACATCAAGTTAATAAATATTATATATATAGTGTGTGATATATGTTCATATATATTGTGGCAGTCATGTCTCAAGACATACAACAACATAGGAGTGTGCATATATATATATATACGGTTGAAAGGAAAAATAAAAAAAACAGACAAAAAAATTTGTAGATATTTTCTATATTACATTGAAATAGCAGTTAATGATTAAATAATTTTGAATTAAAATATTTTTTTTTAATAAATTAAACATTTACAAGGGTCTAATTAATATTTCATTAATTCTGATTTTGAAATTAAAACAAGCATGTTTTTATGTTACAATAGATATACTGGTAATTATAAAATTCCCCTATGTATTTTAATTAAAGATTTTTTAAAATTAAAGCTTGTATAACATATTTCGATAAAAATCCTATAGTTATTTTTGAAATAATTAAGGTGAATTGAAAAGTCATAAACATTTTTCATTCAAAATAAAGAAAACTTACAGTTAATTACTGTTTCTTTTTTAAAAATTCCACCCTGTCAATAAAATGGTTGAAAAAAAAATTTAAAACGGTTTTAGGTTAGAACAGCATGATGAGTATAAAGCTATAACTGAAGGCAAAAGACAGTGAATTCAACTGCTAATTCACAATAGTAGTTTAGATTCACATGGAAGCAAATACCAGCTTTTATGTGGTCCATAGTCCATATATGTATTAGATGGCATAGAAACTGAAGGGAGATCACTATAGACAACAGTTACCAGGTTATACCTTTCCTGAAGATGCCAGTAAGCCAGTCTGTGGTTTTAAAAGGGATGTCTACCAAGAAATTACCATGTTATATACAAAGTTTTATCTATATACAGAGCACAGATAAAGGTACTGCATCATATATATAAAGTACAGCTGGTGAATAGCATATTATATATATTGAAAATGATAACTGTTAAAATCTCTAATTTACAACTAAAACATCTAAAAATAAAGGATTGATTCATAAAGAATTTTATTTTGAAATTAAAAAAAAAAGTATACTCAGAAAATCTTATTATAAATGAAGAAACAAAAAGCCAGGATGTTTTTTTTTTTTCAAGAAAAGAACTTTCCAAACTGAATCTCATGATAATTTTTTTTGTTTAAAAAAAAAAACCCTTTTTTTACCATTAGAAATAATGAATTAATTAATAACTTTGATTCATACTATCTATTTTTTTAAATATACATACATACATGTGCATTTATGTATTATTAAAAATGAATTGAACTTTTTTTATAAGTCTGACAATTCAAACATGTTAGTTTTTAAATTATTATAAACAGCATTTGAGTGCTTATATATATGAATTTTATGTATATCTTCAACATGGAATTATTGTGTATTGAGAAAATATAATATAGTTAATTATGTTTATTTCTTTTATAAATGCCAGTTTGCACACATTTCCAAACGTGCGCGCACACACATATATATTAATTCAGTAATTAATTATTATAAAACAAATTTCATTTATAGGTTTATGACACTACAAATATGTTCATAAATTATTATACTGCATGTATGTGTGCTTACATTAAGGTGTTTTATATAAACCTATTATGAGGTATTTGTAAATCACAATGTGATAGCTTATTGTAGTAATCAAAATCAGAATGAATTTATATTTATAGCATACTCAGCAGGTCTTAATTTCATTTTAATTGTGATTAATAAATTGATATTTCATGATTTATATTGTTCTAGGGAATATAATTCCCTCTAGATTTAAAACATTATATATTAGGTTTATATCTCTTGCTCATAGTTATAGAACTTTTGCTCACTGAACTGGTTTTCTGTATAATGGTCTGTTATATAAAAGGGGTTTATATTTAGTGTTATGGACATTCAGATAATAATGCTGGATGTTGCAAAGGGGGTATTCTTTAAAATCCACACACTTCATTTCATTTTAATTATTTATTTAGAAATGAAGTTTATAGTTGGCCAGTACATTAATGGTATAAGTGGCCAGAGCATTTATGGTCAGGATAATTTTAGTATCCCGGCATTACTTTTTTTATATTCTCATGGATTAGCACTTAAGTTAGTGAATGCAAATTATTGTTATAATGCTGCCCTAAATTAGTCAAGGGCTAAATAATTAACCTCGTCTATAATAGAACCATTTCAAATCCAGTTACAAGATTGACTGCTGATTTATTTCTTATTATTGAACATTCATGATGATGAATGATTATTACTTTTCTGCAATGTGGTGAATTTATAGTTAATTCTGTGATCTCTCATCCCTCATTATATAATTTGTATTCAATTTTATATTTTGACTTGGGGTCGACGATAATGAGTGCATCACTCCAGGTTCACCCAAATATTTCATATCATTATAATATTTATATACCATAGTAATGACGAGGACTGCCAGCTTGGTAAGTCAAGAAAAGTATATAAAAAGATATATTTATTCAATTGTTATATTAGGACAAAGTTAATGAGAAGAAACCAATGTTTATTGAAAGATTGTCTACTTCTCTGGTAGAACCCAAAACAAAGTAAAAAGACAGTGAAGGGAGAAAATAACAATAGTATACATTTTTTTAGAACAAACAAAACATTTTCAAATAAAACTTTATAGATTTAATAGGAGGAAAATAATTACAAGAAGATTCTAAAAAGGGAAACAAGGACCTATTGGGACCTTTTACTTTTTGATAAAATCTCCGCTAAAATTAATATATTTGTCTCATTGTTTGAGATCCTTGTGTCACTGTTATTCTAAATCATTATCATACACAATTATGAATAGCTTGATGAGGCTAATATATTATTACCATAACTAGGAACATTTCTTTATGAATATGATTTGCTGGAAGTAATTTAATCTCACAAAAAATACTTAGTATGTTGTTTTTTGAATACAATTGCCATTCTAACTACTTAAATTAGCCACTAATCATGCACATCTATATCTAGACCATAGTAATCAAGTTAAATTATATGCATATATATATAAAATGGTTTACTCCTCTTATAGCTGTTCCCACTTTCTGACTTTCCATGAAGCTGTGAAGTGAATTATTTATCTGCACGTGTAATTTAATATTACTTAATATATATAACAAATACACACACAATTTATTCCAGTTTATGACACACTAGCTCCATCTATTGGAAACTAGTGCTGTTAATGAATTTAACAAATTACTGATCTGAAATTGAAGCAAAAAGATATAAAAGGCTTTTACAAAATAAATATTTCTCCAAGAAAAATCTTCAAACACATTCTCTAAAACCCTTTTGTTTTTTTAATCTTTGGTTTTTATTTACTGCAATGATAGCATTGAATTTATGACAGTCAGAAGAAAATAAAACATCCAGATGTTTGGGGATTAAAAATACTAGAAATTACCCCACCCCCCATATTTCTTTGTAGAAAAAAGACAAGAGAAAAATATATATAAAATCCTCATTTAAAAAAACAACTTAAAGAACTTTGAATATAAAAATGAAGTTAAAATTGTAGAGTAATAATTAATATATTTATCACCCTATAAATTACTAGACGATCAAGCTGTTGCAGTTATAAAAGTAAAAATTTGAGATAATGCTACATGATTGGAGACAAAATATCATAGAACAATACAAGAGAAACTGTACTAAGATACTATATAACACCCCGCCCCAACCCAACGAATGATATATAGGCATACTCTTAATTATAGTGCTTTTCTACCATAAACTAACAGATTTAAACATAACTATTTTTCTAGGTTCACATAACAGATACTGCCAACAAATCTACAAAACATTTAACAGTACTATTAATAATTTTTATTAGTTATTCATTAGATTACATATTATCCATTTAATGAATAATATATCTAAAGTATAATTTTCATGACATTACTCTCACGCAAGGTAGGGACTGGTTTCTATCCGATTTAATATCCGTCAGTGAAAATGGTGTAGTGAAAAACTACTCTACAGAAATATTATCCATAAAATGGAGAACTGCTAGTCTAAGGAATGACTAATAAAAAATATTAATATACTTCAATTAAACAATTTGTGTCAAAGTTGTGAAGGCAATAAGTTTGACACTTATCAGTTAAACTGTATTAACTCCCTATCTTTATATATCGAATAATGATAAAGATAAGTGCAAGAGATTGTGATCTGGGCCAAATGATGAGTACTGGTTCCACATGAAATCATCTTGGGGATCATACAACTTTTTCATATTGGTCATATGTTTATTGTTACACCCCTCCACAAAGTGTTAAAAGCAGATAGAAATCAATTCCTATCCTGCATGGGAGTAGTATATCACTTACAGAATCATTATTCATTAAGTGGATAATCTCTAATCTAAGAAATGACTAATAAAAAATATTGATTTACTTCAAACAATTTGTGCCACAGCCATGAGGGCAATATGTTTGACATATCAATTAAACTGTAGTAATTCCCTATCTATATATACCAAATAGTGATAAAGATATGTGTAAGAGAATGTAACCTGGTCTAATGATGAGTGCTGGTTCAGCATGAAATGAGCATCTTGTGAATCATGTTTTTGGTCATATGTTTATGATTACCCCCTTCCACAAGTTGTTTTTTTTTTTAAGTGTCATAGCATCGGCCGGGACGCGAACCCGCAACCCAGGCAACTGCCCGCAAGTGCAATGCAGTTGCGCTAACCTCTCGACCACCAATGCAAGACTTCCACAAGTTGTTAAAAACGAACAGAAACCAGTCTCTACTTTGTGTGAGAGTGGTGCAGTGCTTCACCAAAACAAAAAAATACAAACCTCCCCCTCTCTAGTAATATAAGGGTGTAATTTCCTTAAATTATTTTAAGTACAATGCTTCCTCAAATCAACAGCCATTATTAATTTTTAAAAAAGTTTTAAATTTTTTAATGTATCACATCTGGAAAGGCCTCTGTACAAATGGATCCATCCAAAATCCTATATGTATGCATTGTTGAATATACATATAATCATGTATTATACAGTTTACCACTATTTATAATACTATAATGATCTTAAAAAATTAATGAGCCTGAATGAGGGTAGAAGTTAACAATTAGAAATACCTTGTCGGATTATTAACAGATGGAACCAAAATGGATTAAATTAGTCAGGATTAATCTTGGGTGGAGTTTTCAATAGAATTTATTTATTTAAAAATATATTTATTGACATTATAAAATTGTACAGATGCATAATAAATACACTTTGTTAATGTTGGCTCATCCATTGCTGGCGTTGGTCTGGAAGAAGTATGCCAGAGCCCTTCTCTGCACTAGCAGGTTGATATATGAGTAAATACGTACTATTTTGTTGGTATTGCCCACCCCTTTTGAGGTTGACCCAATAATGCTAACTTATCAGCTGGGATACATGTAGTGTGAAATCAATGCCTCTCTAGTAGAATCCGACATGTTGCAACACAGACTACTTCTTCTACAATACACTACAATGTGGATATATCAGGTCCAAAATTCATGTAGAGTCTGTGGGCCATACTAGTAGGCTCCATGTATTATTAAACAAAAATCTAGAGGATAGTATCTTGTCCTTGTCTTGAAGAGCTTTGAGCTTATCGCAAAATATAGCATTGGGGTCCGGTGTTGGTTGTGTGAACTTTGTCCTGCACCTTGTGTACCAAAAAGCATATGTCAGGAAGATAGATAACCTGATTACTGTAAAGTCTCCAGAGAAGAGACAACCCCTGATGTCCAGGATTTTATCCACTGCTATAATGCAGTGTTGAGAGATAACACTTTGAATACTATTATAGCCTGGACATATATTTAACAGATGATTAAAGGACTCCTCTCCTCTAGAACAGGCATGACAAATTGGGTCTATTTTATTTAGAAACCGCTTGTAGTATAAGAATGTATTAGTTGGCATGGAACCCATATTTACCTTGATCAGATAATCCAAAAGTTTGGGCTCCAGTAGCAGATATTTAAATATTGTGGTGATTTTATGATTGCTGCACCCTAGGTGAGCATAAATAACTGTATTTACAGGATTCAGCAGACGATGTGCCTGCCAGATGTTGATTTTATTATTAAACTCTGTTGTTGAGTGCCCGATGTATAGAGATTGTTGTTTAATAATGGTGTCAAGCCATGTGTGTTTACTGGGGGGAGGTCTGTCAGTAGGTATTACAGTCTCTATAATATCTGATAGAGGGTATTTTTTCCCCCAGGTTTACTAAAAGTGAATGCCCTTTTTGGAAATTGATTGTCTGTATTGAATGGAGACCCATACCATTCTGTCTCCTGTGAAACTGAAGTCTGCGGATGCTAATTGCAGTGGTCCGACCTCTCCATAAGAGCTGACCACAGAGCCTCTGAATCTGTAACCTGAATGATTTGGTAACTGTCATTATTGGCAGGTAGTAATTTATGCTTGCCATAATCTTCATATTAATAAGAGCAATCTTCCCTTGTAGGGACAGGTATGTCCTTGACAGCGACTGAACCACCTTAGTAACATTGCTTATGATGGATTTTTGTAGGCAGACAGACATAGCAGTCTGTGACTTGAAGATAGGGAACCCCAGAAAACACTGAGGTTCCGCTAAAAAATTGGATAGTATTTTCCTACCAGTGTTGATGCGCCAGGATGATGACTTGTGAGGATTGATGGATAATTTATAATCTTTAGTATAACTGGTAATTATGGAATAAAGTGTCTTCAGATATTTACGGGATGGAAGAATCACAAGTATGTCATCCATGTATGCGAAAACCTTGATGTTTTTCTTAAGCCGGGGCACATATATCCCTGGAAGCTGATCTAGCTCTTTAATCAGAGGGTCGATGTACTTTATGAACAATAGACCACTCAATGGTGAACCTTGTGGTATGGATCTTGAAGGGATAAATCCGTCTGAGTAATGTCCATTTATGGAAATATGAATATGCCTATTATTCAGGAGATTGTCCAATATCTGAATTATCTGTTTTGATATGTCCAACTGAGGTAGCAATTCAAGAAGGATGTTGACATCTACTGTATCAAAAGCATTGGACACATCCAGCTGTACTGCCATAGGCCGGGATTTTCTGTTAGATCTAATGTGATCAAGCAGAATTTTCACTTCACCAATTGCAGTCAGCGACGATGATCCCTTCCTTGCATATTGAGAGGCCGATATATCCTGCAGAATGGCATCCTGAATTTTTTCTTTTATTATACCATGACTTTGAACAAAATTGGTGTCATCGATATTGGCCTGATACTGCTAAGAGATGTAGGATCCTAATTTAATACTGAAATAAGATGTGCATGTTTGAAAAGGAAGGTTGTTTTAACAGGAGTATTACCTATTCTTATTTCCAGATCTGAGGTTTGGACACTTAACAGAGACTTCAGACCATTAGATCTGTCATCACTGAAAGATTTAGAAAAGTAAAATAGAAATGAGGTGGTCATAACTACCAGAAGAGATAATAATAGATGAAAAACTGAGGTTTTAAATTGGATGGGATGAAGAAAAAAAGTTTGCTTTTGTGTTGTAGAGATGTTAGGCTAGGGAACAGAGAAACCACCTTAAAATTGGAGATTTTCATCCTGCAGTGGATTAATAATGGTCAAAAATGATGATGACTTTAACGATAATATCATAATACTAAAACTAAGATGAATGTTAATTTAAAAAAACAAACAAAAACACACACAAACAATGAAACACTAAGTAAAAATTGCACAAAATATGTGTGGGAAGTTAAAAAAAATTTTTTCTTTTTTTTTTTACGTAAAAGTGAAACAATGCCATTCAGATTGAAATAATAATGGTGAAGATCGTACAATAAAAATGTAAAGACTTGCATATAAATTTATATTTTTAAAATAAAAAATTACAAATGAAATATGGATTTTATTTTTAAATTATGTTTATCATAAAACAACATATTGAACTCCATAACCAAACATGAACTCTTTAAGTGATAACTGCTGCCTGACTGGTTTCTGAAGAATTGATAATTATTCTACTAGGAGGCGCTATTTAGTATCTCTATTCAGAAGCCATCTTTTATTCAGCTAGTCAAAGTCAATCAACATAATTCTGAACTACCTATATGTATTTACTCAATGCTTCAAAATAGCTCTTGTAGTTGGTAGAAAAATAACAGTGTAGATGTCAGACAATCTGCAGACATCTTGGTAGCGTGCATTAAATAGAATAAACTGATGAATTTCAATAACAATTGTTTATATATAGATAAGGAACCTAAGCAATCAGGCATACAAGTTCTTTCATGATATACCTACAATATAACCACTTTTTAAATAACAAAACATTATCTATGAAACAAATTACAAATTAATGTCAATATTATTAAGCTCATATTCCATTTAATTATGTTTTTTTTACCAGTTAATCTAAAGCTTAAATCATACAACTACACAAGACATTTGATTATCTCAATTCAACTGTAATTCTTTGCCAATAAAACACATCTTGAGGTGAAAATTATGATTCAATAAGCACTATAAATATTATTATTATTATGCTTCTGTTCTTGTTAACTATAGAAATGACAACAGATAAAACATGGTTTTGAAGCTATAATTTTCTTGTCAACAGTGCTAAGACCCAAACCCTATTCTTCATAATTCAAAAATGGCCATATGTACATAAGGAATTAACCTCATGTTTTTAATGTGTGAAAGTTATTTTTATCAAATTGTAAGCTATGGACCAAAATCATCATATGACATTCTCTTTTAACATCTATGTCAGTATCAATAAGTTACTATATTTATTCTACACTCCTCTATTGTAAGATTGAGTAATCAATGGATTAAAGTGAAAAAATCCAACTAAGGAAGAGAAACACAAAAATAAATGATTTATTGCTGTGGAATTACTATGAAAATTCATGTAAAGTTTGAGCACCAGACAGAATTAGTCGCAAACCATTTTTAGCTCTAAATCACATAAAGCAATAAATAGACATTAACACACATATATTTATTTTAATATTATTATTATTATTATTATTATTATTATTATTATTATTATTAATAATAATAATAATAATAATAATAATAATAATAATAATAATAATAATAATAATAATAATAATAATAATAATAATAATAATAATAATAATAATAATAATAATAATAATAATAATAATAATAATAATAATAATAATAATAAAGTTCAAACTGAAATTGTCTATGGAGATTTTATGTTGGAGTGGCTTTACATATTGTATAGAGAAAAATTCCAGAGAGTATCCTCTCCAAGTCTAATGGCCTTTCCACAAGATAGATCAGAAAATGAATTTAAAATTTCTTTAAAAGATTTCATTAAAAAAATAGAAGCGATGCCAGATTCATGTCATCCTGGCATAGATGGAATTCCCAAGTTTGTATACAAACATATTGATAAAATCGCTGCACAATATATGCTTAACCTAGTCTCCTACCTCACTAAAGACATCTATAAAATACAGGGATTAAATCAAATTATGCTTGTGCCATTCATGAAAAAGAAACAATTAATCTCAAACACCACTAACCTACGTCCAATTTCAATGTGCTCCCTTGGCATAAAGATAATAGAATAGTGATAAAAGATAAAATAGAGCCATTCATTTTGCCAAACCTATACAAAATGCAATTTGCCAAAAAAGAATCCTCAACAGGACAGGCAGCCTTTCTATTCAAGTCAACTATAGAAACTGTTAGAGATAATAAAAAATACAGTCCTGTTGTTATTCAACTAGATATTGAAGCCGCTTTTGACATGATTTCCATCAGTACTCTTCTTAAAACTCTGCAAAAATACTCAGTTCCGAACACATATCTAAACTTGCTTGCTAACTTGCTTTTAAACCGTGAGATTTATGTTTCCCTAAATGGGAAAACTTCACCACCAATAGTGCCACATCAGTCCATTCCTCAGGGCTCACCTCTCAGTGCCATACTGTTCACTGCCTATATTAACCCTCTTATAAAAATAATAAAAAATGAATTTTCAGGAATCTACGTGCCTACCATCAATGACAACATCTCATGTATCGCATATATGGATGATATAGCAATATTTCTATCATCTCAAAAACAAATTCCAAAACTTCTTAAGATACTTAATAATTTTACAAAAGAATACAAGCTAACATTTAATATGGAGAAATCGTGTGCATGGCAGATCGTCACCGGTAATAGCATTATTAAAGTTTTCAAAGGTAGACCAAGCGCATTTCTTGGGTTCAACTTTTATTTACGACATTCACCTATGAGATTGCTCATACAGAAAAATTTGATAGAGAAAGTGGAAAAGACTGTCAATTCACTCTCCAAAGCCTACCTCTCTCTATATACAAAAATGGCCTTGCTTAACATGCTAGTGATTACAAAAATCTCTTATTTTACTCCAACAATCACTTATACCAAGGCATTTACAAATAAAATAGACTCCTTATGCAGAAAATTATTCTGGGGAAAAAAGATTATTTCAATATCAATAAAACGCCTAAGAAAACCCCTTTCACAAAATGGCCTTGGTCTTCACTCAATACATGTCTTCAGGATACAAAAAACATTGAACATAATATCTACATGTGCACAAAAATTCCCATATTTAGAAATTGCTGCCAAGGTTACCCCTACAGACAGGCCACCTCCTCTCCAAGGATATCTGAACACACTACTTACACCATTATTAACAATTCACACTCTTAACTTTAAACCACCACAAGCTAAATATAAATATTGGGAAGTTTATCAACTTCTACATCCAAATCAAGATGATGTACAAACTCCACTTCATATTAATAATAAACAATTATGTCGCAAATTCAAACTATGGCCACTTGAACCAAAATATTTTGACTTTCTCCTAAAGATAAATCTAGACTCACTACCTACACAACACTTTTTGAAATATCAAAGAAACTATAAAGATATAGATGATATATGTAATCTTTGCCATAGGGACTCGGAGACACAAAACCACTTTTTTTTCTCATGCTCAAGTCTAGAAAACATTCGTGAAATTATTAGCACTTCACTCAAGGATAAAAAAATCAATATGAAAACCCTTTTTGACTCTTTTAAAAGGGGTATCTTTGCTGAAATAAGAATCTGCACATTTTTACTCTATGCCTTATGGTGTACAAGGTGTAATTTTATATACAATTATAACCCCAGAAGACATCCAAACACATTCAGAAATAAGCTGCAAACCATACGTGAAAGAGACATGAAGATTACAGATCAATCTAAATACACTGACACCTGGAATATACAAGAACTTATATAAAAGCACTAACAAAAAAAAAAACTAAAAAAAAAAACTATATCTAACATGGATCCTTGTGCCAGTTCTAAAGCCAACTGACATAAACTAGATGCATTCTTGCTTTAATTTAATTGAAGTATTTCTAATTGAATATTATCATATGATTGAGTGATCATCTTTGTTTTTATGAACTGTTTTTTTTTTTCTTAGATACTTCTAGTTTGATAACGCATACAGTTACTGATCAAATCTTTGTACATATGCAGTTTTGTGAAACCAATTTATATGTAAGAACTATGTGTCAAATGTAACTTGTATAACCTTTTAGAATACTAATAAAGTTTATCCTTTGAAACATCATCATCATCATCATAATAATAATAATAATAAACAAAATTAAAAATGTTTTAAACTGTGGTAAGAGCAATGTGATTAATAACCAATAAGCAAGTCCTAATAAGATAATGAGGAAGTTGTAATATCTTATCTTGATTTCCAAACCTGCTTTCCCAATTAAATTCATAAAAGTGACTGATTTGTTGTATGGTAATTTTTATTAAAAATAAAATTATCTCGAAATAAAAAATGAACTAACAGAGGATCAAAATACAAATATCTTAGAGGTTAAATGTTCTGTTAAACAATGGAAAAAACCTGTGCTTATGAAAGCTGTATCTAAAAACAAAATCGAATAGTAAACAAGCAGCACTTAAAATGATTATATAAATCAAATGTTGTGACTGAAACAAAGATAATTAGCAATAAATTTAAACATGAAATGCTACAAATATTCAAATAAATGATGAAAATAAATTATTCAAACGGAAGTCAATCTCCATCTCCGATAATGTGCTATTCGTTAAATATTATAAATCTCCGCGCACTCTCCCGCCGGTAAGAATTTAAAAAACTTAAGTGAATCATTTAAGTTTAGAGCATACAATCTATATACACCATCTCTTACAGTCCATGTTTAAATCAGGGCTTGAGTCTATTGTGTGCCTGATGTTATAATCAAATATTCAATTATACAAATCTATTTAACCCAACACAGGAGAAAGACAGTGTCTCATTTTTAACCATCTATGATTAGACAAACATGACTTATAAATGTAAACCTATTATTATAAAGTGCTGAAAACTTTGAAAATAAAGTAATAAAATTTTTTGATAACACTTTGCTACCAGCTGTAATTATAAGTACTGGTGGATTTAATTCAATAAAGAACAGAACATACTTAGTGAAAAATAATCAGTACAGACATGAACAGGGATTATAAAAATAGTAAGGATTGTATAAATAATTCACAATTAAAAAATACTTTCCTTCAAGTCACTTTTTCCCCCCGATCTGAACATATTATATGATATCATTACACCACAGTAATTTCTTTTATCAAACTTTGTCAAAGATGCTGAACGTAGTGAATGATAAAAAATATGAATTTCAAATACACACATAAATGTGCAGGTAATAGCAATATTAAAAACAAAATATATTCAGTAAATAACTAATTTCAGTCTTCTTTTTTTTTTTACTCTAACAGATATTTTAAAGTTGTAATTATAAATTTTATTAAATAATATTTACTAAGGCTATAACCTTTAGAAATAAGCGTCTGAAAAATTCGAAGGTAGGGACCTCTACAGGTCTTAGCCACAAGCTTACACTATGAAGAAAAGAGGGAAACCTTCTTTACTTCAACCTACTTTTATATATGAATAGGTGAAGCTCAAGTGGTTAGATCTAAGAGTGTGAAGCTATTCAATACTTCATCCCTGCTCAATACCATACATAATTAATTCAAACTACTAAAACATCACAAGATTACCATACTTCATATACTATGGTTTGAACCAGGAGCATTATTGTAAGGGCGGGGGTTGCTATTGTTATAACTAATTTCAAACCAAAATCACTTAAATAAAAAAGAATAGCCTTTAAAACCTTCTGTCATTCTTGATACAAAAATACTTTTTGGTTCTGCAATTGCTAAAGGTTCACCCACCGCCCATACTAATAAATCCACATCTAATTGGCTTTATCTCAGAGGTTCTGATGGAATTTTGTCCTGAATAATTTGTTCCACAGTAATGGTAGTGATAAACTATCAAATTGCAAAATGTCTAATTTTATTAATGTAAAATATATACAATATATATTTTTAAATAAAAATTTATTTATATAGCGCTCTGCTTAATAATTTTTAATACAATTAAACACAGCCATTCAAGCGCTTTTTCTGAGTGTAAATAATAAATGAATAAATTCCACTCGCAACACAAGATATAGTATTTAGGAAAGAATAAAATGAATCCACTTATTCAATCCGACCCAAATGTATATATATATATGGGCAAATCTTAAGTATTAAAGTGAGTGATCTATTCTCACACTTTCACTTCCAATACTTAAGATTTGCCCATATATATACATTTGGGTCGGATTGAATAAGTGGATTCATTTTATTCTTTCCTAAATACTATATCTTGTGTTGAGAGTGGAATTATTCATTTATTATTTACACTCAGAAAAAGCGCTTGCGTAATAGCTTGAATGGCTGTGTTTAATTGTATTAAATATATATTTTTGTAACTTTTTTATATAATAATTTCATTACTATTACAATATTTTTATTATATGTTAAGGTAAGACTTACTTATTCTTAAAAAGCCGATATAGTCTTTATTTAAAATGCCCCTCTTTATATCATCTTTTAAATAAACTAACCAATTGTATTACATTCAAATATTAACCTTTCAAGCTAATTGTGCATACGCTTTTGCGAGTATTAATAATAATAAATGAATACTTTCTCTCCACTTCCTTGCCAGTACTTCAGATTTGCTCATATATAAGCATTTGAGTCATAGGAATAAGTGGATTCATTTTATTCCTGCATAAATACTATATCTTGTATTGGAGAGAAAGTATTCATTTATTATTATTAACACTCGCAAAAGCGTATGCACAATTAGCTTGAAAGGCTGATATTTGAATGTAATACAATTGTAAACATACGCTATATAAAATAAATGCTTATAAACCAACCAAATAACTAAACAAAAGCAGGTCTATATGAAAAAGATTTTAAAGTAAATTCCCAAAGTGTTCTCAAGTTATACCTAAGACATAACAAAAATCTTGGGAGTTTTTTTTCCACTTTTACTTGAACTCTGACATTATTGTTAGATGCAAACTTCTAACGCATTTCTATTTTTAACTAGTGCATGGAAATGAAGAAGTTACAATTTAGAAAATTATTATTTGTTTTAACTTCTAATTATTTTATTCAATATATTTTTTTTCACACAGCGGACAACTAAAACCATAGGTAAAGGGAGAAAACTGTAGATATAATACTTTTAAAATACGGTAATTGAAATAACGTAATAACATATTGAAAGTTAATCTTAACTAGTTTGAAGACTCTGAAGGCTTTGGTTCTAGAAAAACGCTAAAATAAATAATTCCGAATCCAATGCGGTAAAAACAAATAAATTTTTCTTCAACGATTTCATGAGAATTAATTATAGCATTGATCATGAAGTGAATAGAATTATGATACTAAAATAGAAAAAATAAAATAGTTCATTGCAAAAAAAACAAAAAACATGCATAATTATTAAACCTGTTTTTTTCTTCTTTAATCTGATTTTTAAATGTAAATATATGGTGTATACATATAAACGAATATTTACTAAAACATTATAATTGATATAAGTGCCAGGAATGCTGAGTATCTTACTAATAATAATGCTTAATAATAAGTTCCGTTATAGTATGCAGAGCAGTTTTCAATATTTTAATCCTGATATTACACTCACAGTAACGATTAGTGGATGAGAGGATTGTGGGTAAAAGATATAGTGTAAATTTTATATAAATGTATACAAATAAATTAGGTGGCCAACTTTTCAGAGGGGGAAATGGGATTTCTTTTTATTTATCGAGCTAGCATTGGCAATATGCCAAGGCTCTTTTATCTTATGTTTAAAATCATTTCTTGCTATACATATAATGCTAGCTGATGTAAGCTTGAATATGTGGCGAGTTTGTTTTCATGCACTAGAAAGATGGATTTGTGGTTTGGATTCTTTTTAGTCCTTCTATAAAGGTATTGATGTTGGGATAATTTTGTTGCAAGACTGGCACATGCAGTTAGTTTGGCTAAAAAAAATCTTGTATGGGGAGTTTATCTTTAGAATTATTAATCAATCGGTTTACAGTGAGTGGGGTTCAAAGAATGATCCTATATGAATCAGAAAGATTTTATTTATACTTCGAGAGAATTTAGGAATACACGGGAACGATATCCAGGACTTGATGTCAGTTAGTGTAAATATAGCTTTGATCTTCTTGTAGAATTTATTGAGAATATTGACATATCCTGCATTTTTCAATGTTAGACTTACGGTCTTATTTTAACTTGCACAAACAACCACATTTTCAAGCTAGCACTTTATGTATAGAAAGGAATGATTCTAAATGCAAGATAAAATAGGCTTGGTCTACCGCCAACAATGCTGACTTGATAAATAAAAAGGAATCTTGTTTCCCCCTCTAAAAAGTAGGTCATTTAACTTATTTATATTCATTTACATAAAATTTACATTATATCTTTTATTCACAAACCTCTCATCTACCAGTCATTGCTATAAATATGATATCAGAATTAAGATATCTAAAGCTGCTCAGCATATTATAATAAAACATTTATTCGCTTTTCTTACTCATGCTCCTACTGCTTATATCAGTTACGATTGTATAGAAAAAGTAAACTAACGTAATACAGAATTAAAACATATACAATTTGCTGTCATTCAGAAAATTTGATATTCACAACAAGGCAAGAAACTGTTGCATTAACAAAATTAGGTATTAAAAAAAAGTATAAAATGTTTTGTAGTATAGGATTATAGAAACCAAGGACAATCAAAATAAATATCCATCAAAGTTTTGACAAAATATTACTTCAGAATAATCACGGCATTATCATTATTACCATAATCATGATGCAATGGAAGAAAGAAGAAAACTAAAAACTTCCTATGACATTCAAAGCACATAAGGAACTAGGTAAAAAAAATACCGCAAAAACAGATCTTCAGGATTGCAACATTATTGTGAATAATTGAGACATGCTGACGTAGAAATTGGACAACTTGAAAGACTACCTTATGACTTATTATTATATCACCGATTAATGAAATTTAGATTTTATAATTTCTATAAATTTGAAAAATTAACGTACAATAAATTTTTAAGTACTTACCAGGTGGGAGTTGATGCTTGGCATACCCATGCCTGGATAGCCTGCGCTCATGTTCCCCATGATGCCATTGGAATGTGATGCTGAGTGCATCAAGCTGCTCGGCAAATTTGGGTTACCTGGAAGACCAGGTAATTGTCCTGGAAGACCAGGTAATTGTCCCTCTGCATGGTTCCGCAATACATGAATTGCATCATCTAGCCTTTCTTCCATCCGACTTTGCTAAAGCGTGGGAGAAAGAGAAAAAAAAACACATCAAAATCTAATTCAGCATTATAACAAACTATGCATGTCATATTAAACTAAATAATAATTATCAAATGGCTTTATTGCTCGGGAGACAGGAAGTGATGGACCTGAGCATGATCCATAGATCATGAACTCCAGAGTCCACCATTCCAGTTCTGCAATAATCCACACAAGGAATTATGCTTATTTAAAAAATGGATGTATAAACTGATTAAATTCATGATATGCGATGTGACACGAATTATCTTTCATTAAAGTCAAAAATTTCAGAGTCACAAACCCTTCAAAAAGAAGTTAGTAACCATAGTACCCCTTTTATCACTCATTAAATACCCACTAAATTTCAAATATCTTTCACTTTTTATTCCATATTCACATCAATATCTTTGTTCATTAACCGTTTCAAATTCTGAAGTTTTTGAAAATGCTCAACCTTACACTTCTGCATAAAATCTTTATAATAAAACTCAATAAATTGGATTTTATACATATTTAAAACTGAATTGTAAATAAAAACAACAGATGTAAATGTCACCACAACGTTAGTAAAGCAAACTTTGAGAAAATTAACAAATTCTTTTATTTTTTAAAGCGAACGAATGAATGTGGATTTGCGATAAGTCTATCAAATTTTGCTTTAATATCTGATATTTGCTTTAGAGTTATTAAATTATTGAAAAAATTCTAACACCGTGTCAATTTTGACAAACGTTCCACAATGAGTTTCATTACAAAATGTGATCAAACTCATGTGATTTCATTATTAATATTACGGACAAGTTTATTAATTTCTATTGATAAAAATAACATAAATGAATTAAAATTTAATTGAATATGGTGAATTCTTTTTTGTTTTAAATAATTTTGAACCAATTATTGTGTAAAAATAATCAGAAATAATTAATAAAAAAGCCCTTAAAAAATCTTTCTTTAAAGAACAATAAAGACAATTGATATTTACAGACTATCTATAAGATACTGATGTTTTCAAATATTTTGTCCAACTAAGAAATTAAGAATCATAGAATCTACATTGTAAAAAAAAAAAAAGCGATTAAAGTAATGGAACTACCATGCTTTTCTGAGAGAAAAATCTAATGATTCTCAATGAATATGAGTTATCAAGTTGAAAGTTAGGTAGTTAGAATCTTTATCCAATCCTAATACAGAAGTGAAACTCTCCTTTTTTAGTATGCTCACTTAAGCTGTGCCCACCCCATAAATTGGTTATTTCCAATCTTTCCGATTTTAAGGGACTTCCCTATAGCAATATATTCCTCACTTTTGAATACAGTTTACAACACAAATCTTCAACATTATTCCATTTATAAAAATAGGTTCTCTTGTTGCTTGTGCTCAAGAAATGTATTCAGCCTATGGTAAGGTCATAGTTTTTGTAAGTTTTTTTAATTGACTGCTGTACAAAATTTCAATCATGCATGATATTACTGTGGAGCCTCAAACTGTGCAATAACAAACCGCATGACTTCAATTATACGCTAACCAAAATTAAATGTAACTAGGGTACCATAGCATCTATTCCCCCCCCCTTCTAAATATCACATTTCAAACATAAATTTATATACCATAATCACATTTTCTTCATGATTTAAATACTATACCTATTCAGTTTTGGACTGTAGTTAAAATCACATCCTGATTGTTTTCAGAGTGTTTCTTCCTTCAAAAAGTTTTATTCCATATGTGTTTTGTAAAATACCACATTTTTTTAGAATTCAGAAAATGTACCAGGCCTTAGAAAGCCTATTGTTTTTGTAATCATTTTTTTTAATTAGTTGCTTTAACAATTTTTTATTTTACTTTGCGAAATTATTTGCTAGCAAATGTACCTGATCTATGGAAAAAAGAAATGACTTCCTTTGCATAGAATTTTTGTAAAAAAAGTACAGTTTATTAATGGTGGAACAAATACCTTTTTTTTTCCTTGAAAAATACACCCTCTAATAAAAAAAAATGTTTAAGGATATCACATGACAGCATTACAGACAAACATTAAGGAATTTTACATAAAAGATGACTCATTTCTGATAATATGCTAATTTTTATATACATGTATTCAAATTCTTTTTATTTTTTATAACTGCTCTTTAAAGCTGTTTTATTTTTTTTATATTAATCATATATATTCTTCTAACCAAGTTTTTACTACTGTCGTAAATAATATTTCATTCCATTTTTTAAATATATAATCAAAGGCAAAAAAAAAAGGTGGTCTAATTTTCTAGCACATCTTTTATTATTTATGTTCTTAGTTGCCTCTTTTATTAAAACTCATTTACTATTATTCTATTACTATCTACCAAACATTTTCAATTTGATTTATACAAAAAATCGAACCGGATCCAGAAAACCTGGCAATAGAAAAAATTCATATCGACCAGCAAACATCACATGATCATTTTCTTTATGCTTACACAAGCTGTTTAACACAGAGACAAAACTCTCCATTCAGTAGCACCACTCAGTGCAAACCAGAATAATCAATAGATGCAGAAAGGTTTGTGCATAAAATCCCTATCTAGTGCATACTCATCCAATATCTCCAGACTAGTTTCTAGGTTATGGCTTTCATCAGTGAGGAGCATTGGATCTCAGGATCTCAAAGCTTTATAGTTAGCTAATAAGATAAAAGGTGACTGCTGGAGGGTTGTATTACATCCTAAGATCTAGATGCAGTGCTCTCAGATCCAAAGCTCCTCACTGATGAAAGCCATAAGCTAGAAATTAGTGTGGGGATATTGAATGAGTAGGCATTAGATAGGATTTTATGCACAAACCTTCCTGCATCCACTGATTACTCTGACTTGCACTGAGTGGCACTATTGTATGGAGAGTTTTGCCAGTGTGCAGAAAACATTTTCTTGGGGGAAAAATAATACAAGGTTGCTTATAAAAATCTCAGTTTAAAATAATAACTGTGGAAATAAAACTTTTAACAGGAGTCCAAAATTGACTTTGAAAATGTTATATTTCACCTTGCCTTCTAATTATGGACTAGTCCAGATTCTATCTTATCTTGATCAGATTGAACATTCATCGCCATGGTTCAATGTATACACAAATAGATAACCCATGTCCAATGGCAAGAATGAGCCAATAGATAATGATTCTCACTGAATCCAATTGTTCTTATTATGCTTAGGAATCTAGCCATAGTCAATCCATTAGGTAATCTCAGACAACAATTGCCAAAAGCTGAACAGCAGTAGTGCATTGTCCACTTTATAGCTGAGCAGTGAGATGAGTTCACCACAGAACTGAAAGCTGCTAGAGAAAAACTAGACATGAGGCAAGTTGTCATGGTACAGCTGGAAGTGGTAGGTAAACTTACAAAGGCATCTGAAGTTTCCTTCCTTAGAGAGTTGCACATCAACTAACACTATACCAAGTCAACACTATCAGGGGAAGGCACACGATTGTATTTGAAAGCAAGGTGAGATATAACAGAAAAGAAACTTAATATTGCCTCAATGAATAACTGTTAATGAAGTTCTTTAGAAGAAGGGTAATACTTGCAAGATGGTTACAATACTATCAAAACAAAACTGAAGGTTTAAGATAAAAGTCTATTTATTACAAATGATTTAATCAAAAGTTAACAGTAAAACCTAGCAGTGTTATATATATTGTACTATGTATTAAATGGTAATATTTTACTACTTGAGAGTTTAGGCTCAAGAAAGAGGTATTGGTAGTAAACATTTAATGTGATGCTGGATAATAATTTAATTTTGAATTGGTGTGTTTGGTTTATCATATTGAGTAACTTAGTATTTGACATTGTTTAAGTTTAATTTGACTTGATAACATGTAAGCATAGAATTATTTTTATAAAAATATGCATTGTTTTTAACAGTAAAATTATAATATTTTATTTTTCTAAACACATACAATTAAATTATTTTATTAAAATTGTGTAATTTGGGGAAGGGAAGAAATACCTTTTTTAAAAATCAAAAGTAGTAGAATTTATAAGAAGGGACCCAAAATTAACTGAAATAGTTCTTTTAGTATGTGTGCTTGTTGTAGTATATGCTTTTATTGCTATATACCTCTTGCAGAGACCCTTCTGCATCAATCTGCCAAATGATATCATGTGAAATCGTGGAACCACATAGCACATTTTTTGGTAAAGTGTTTCATGTATTTATCCATTTTTATAATGGTTGTAAAATTGGACCAACATTAAATTCTGTTAGAGAAAATGTCAAAATAAACAGTTATAATGCTTGAAACAGATTGCACAAGATGTTCTTGGAAAAAAAACCACAAGTTTATAGTGTCAATTTTACCACATCCCTATAAAGCAGGGCGAGTGAACTCCATTGCCAAGAGAATGGTCGATTGTTTTTTGACACAATCAACAATTTTTTTTCAGAATTAGTTCGCAGTGATAAGGCATTGTATCTGCTCAGGCATTCTATTTGAAAGTTCTGAAAAGTTTATGTGATATAGTAAAATATAAATAGCCTGTTTTTGGCAAAGTGAGGAATGCAAACGTTACCATGACAAAGTGTCAGCTTAGCATGACTTTTTTAAATTCTCTTGAATGAAAAAATGCCTCATGATTTTTTTTTTTTGCAGATTTAGAAGTGGTGAAAAACAAAAATGACACAGGCATTAAAAGGCATCACTTTGCAAGTGATTCTGGACTACTTCAAAAAGTGAAAACATGTTTAGACCAGTGTATTGCACCAAATGAACAGTAATTTTAAAGAGATTAAATTTATAACACTTAAAAATAAACAATTTTTAAATATAAAATTCCAATTACTTTTGGGTACACCCTTACATTTTAGGGATTTAATATATTAATTTATATAATTGGCCATCTTTTATAAACCATATACTTAAAAATTACAAAAGCAATAATTTTATGTTTTGAGAAAATCAGGGCAATCAAGAAATACCCTTTAGAAACTATCAAAATGAGTAATACTATTTTAGCAAACCAAACTTTTATTAATTACAATTTTATTAACCATAGAACGGTCAATATTTTTTTGATTTATTTTAAATTCTATTAATGAAATGATTAAAAATGTTTGTATATCAAATGAGGGATATTTTTTCTTTTTTATATATAAATAAAACATTACTTTGAGCTAACACTATGGAATTATTTGATTGGCAATTCTTTATTTAGGTAAAAGTTATATGCTATAACTGTCAGCTTAAATTGGATTTTAGTTAAGATTTCATTTCATTTCCATATTTACCATTAACCAACTTTGAGTATTACTGCCGTGTTTAGTTGGGATTCTATATATATATATATTGTGACCTTGTGCTATTGCACATTGTCTTCATTGAGTACTTTAGCATAAGAATTTAAGCTATTCTATTCTAAAAAAAATGGAAATAATAAATCAAGAGAGAGAAGATAAAAACTTTATCTTGTAAATATTAATTCTTATTAAGTGCAATGTCAGCACATATTTATATAAGACTATAACCTTAGTACATGCACCTTGAGTGCTTAATTTTATTACAAGAGACCTCTACAAATCTTAACACAAGATTCAACATTATCTTGTATAAATTAGATTATCTAACTGTTATGCATTAATATTTTACTTTATTTGGTTGATTATAAGTATCAAATAAACAATATTTAATAACTTAAAAGCTGTTATAAAGATATAATTTTAGTGTTAAAAGATGTATGCTTTAGGTTAAAAGTTACTATTTAATTTATGTATACTTTAGAAAGAAAGAAAGCTAAACAGAGTTGATTTTATGGTTAGTTTAAAAATATTAACAGGTAGTTTATGAGTATTAAAATCCAATTATTTAATTGTCTTTATAGTAAATAATCATCTGGTAATTTCTTTTATTTGTTAAGTTTTTTTTAAAAAGGTATCTCTAATTAATTTATTTAGATAATATTCAATTGTTTAAAAAAATATAAGTTAATTATCAGGATAAATTTAATTCAGAATAATGTAATTTCCTGTATGCATGTGTATGAGAATCCTTGCACATCGTGTATGTTTGATTTCTTAGTTTTAATTGCCAAGATATTTAATTTTAATCATTAAACTTTAAAAATAAATATTTAGTTAAACTCAGTAATGTAAGGGTTAAAATTTAAATAAGAGTTTCAGATAAATTTAAATAAAAGGCAAGGTGATATTTTGTTTTAAAAAAGGAATATTATTTATTATTTTATTAATTAATAAAATACAGTTCATCTTTTCTTCAACTTTGGTTGTTAAAATCATGTGAATTAAAAAGTAGAACAAAGTTATATAATTTTGCTAATTAATTCATCTAAACTGACATTTTCTCATATAGGAGTCATTATTTTTATGGGTGTAGATTAATTGATGAGATCTGTCAAGAGATATAAAAGATGGAGATTCTCAGGGACTTCTGTTTCTTCATCTCCTGACTGGTCACTGCAATCTTCTTATCTTTAAATAACTAATAATTTTCTTTAATTATTTTTTTGTTATCTAAGTGTTAATTTACTAAAGTTTCATATTTTGTTAACCTGAAATGAATTGTTAGACAACTTTATAAGCTATTCTTGTTTTTATTACTGAATTCAATTTGAACTCTCTTTCTTAATTATTAATATCATGCTTCGAAAGAATAATCTCTCAATTTTGTCAATTATGCTCTGAAATAAATTATGAAAGAAACTGGGTGATAATTTTTTTTATATTAATTTATAAAACCATGCTGAACATTGCACTATTTTACTTCTTGCTATTATGTTTCACCTTTTGGTGAAAGAAACTAAAGTTAAAAAAAAAAAAAATTAAAAAAATTGATTTGAAGATAAACAGTTATATATTAATTATTATTGCCAGTTATTAATGTTAAAATTTCTTTAACTTCAATGAATATTTTGAAATACTTACTCAATATGAAATTTGCAAGTAACAAATAACCTGTCATCTTTGATACAGAACTTTTAAGTTACACTTTGCTTTCTCTGTATTTTGCCAAGAAAAGGAAAATGCTTAGAGGAAATTGAACTAAAGAAATTTTAAAAAAGCTTTATAGAAGAAATATAGTTTGCAGATATAACAATGGACATTTAATAAATGCATTGTGTTATATTGTGAACTGTCAAACTTAATTATAATTTTAAAAAAAATACTGAAAATGATATTTCTAAGTGAATTTTAAAAAATTGAGAATTGCTTATTATATGTACATTTTCCAAACGGGCATGAAAAAAGAAAAGAATTGTTTACTTCCAATGGAATCGTGGACACCTAAATTCAATGGACAATTCACTTAATTATTGTGATATTAAATGAAATTTTTCAAACAAGCTAGCTTATATTTCACCAATTCTTTTAAATAGATCCAAACTTTTGCTTATTTAATAAGACTTTTGTTAAGGTATTGTTATTTACTGCTTACTTATGGAGTCGTATTTGCTATTATTTTCTATGAAAGAAAATATATTTAATTAGTACGGATGCTCATTCTAGATAATTATGTGAGGAAGAACATCGTGCCCTCAACAGACTGTTGACTACAGAAAGAAATTTGCTAAAAAACTAGTGTTTTAAAAATATATATATTTTTTATATGTCAAGGTATTTTTATTATTATATTATTCCTTAATGGGTTTATAATAGAATGTGTAGCAATTCCTACAACCTGCAAAGAAAAATTCATATATTATATATGTGTTGATTTAAGGTAAATTTTATAATGCCTTTTATTCAAGTAGAGAAATTTATCTCTTACATTTTTTAAAATAGTGTTTATGAGTGTTTTACTGACTTATAGGTAAACAGCCGATCTATGTTTATCAGAAGTTCAATGTTTTCATAATTATTATGATATAATAATTTATGGTTAAATTTTAATATAACTGAATGTTTAATAGTCATATATTTATTAATATTTAATTCGCTATTATGTCCACTTTATCTTTATGAATTTTTATTCTGTTCATTGCATGTGTGTGTATTCCTTATTTAATGCAGAATTTTTATGTGCTATTTTAAATATTTACAGTTGTTTGACTGACAGTAAACTTGTTGAAGTCATTGAAGTCAGATATTGCTTAATGTATGTAATTTTTAGCATGAATATTAAGCTATTTAGTTTATAAGGGAGAATTTTGTTAACTTGCTATCGCTTAGTCTAGGATTTATGCCTGTGAGCATTAGACTTTATTAGATGTTGTTTTGTTTATTGTATTTTGCGGGATGAAATGTGATCTCCCCATTGTTCACATTTTGTGGTCCATGAGAGGATAGTGTTTATATTCTAAGATTACTTTCATATATTTCTAAGGTAGCTAGGTCCCATGAGAGGATCGTTTATAGTGTGTATTCCATTTTTCCTTGTGTTGAGACCTCGTCCACACATGCATTTTGCCTAAGATATAGGTATTGGAAGCCACCATACTGTTTTATTCATGTAGTTTTGCTCTGAAAAGCCTGTCTTTATTAATTTATCCCTTATGATGTTATTAAATATTTTCCACCCTAGAAGGTGAAGTATTTATGCTTTTTAAGAATGATATGGCAATGATAGAATAGATATTGAAGTACTTAGTTCTTCAAGGTACACTTGGTTATTTCTAGTGCTTTTGTTAAAGGAAAAGTGTCTGTATTGTGCTGCTGTGCCTTGCCAGTCGTTCACAAGCAAGCCAACAATGTATTAGTAATTTTAAATGCTTATTTTTGGTACATAGTGTAATAGGAAATGCACATACACAATTTTGTTTTTCATCACCATCTGGGAGTAATTTGCCGATGGATTAGTAAGTTATTTTAAGGTTAAATATTTCATTATTATGTGGACATAAACCAAATATATTATATGTGTGTACATGAGTTTTGATGAATGTTCCATATATTTTATTATTTATTTTAAAAAGAAAAAAAAACAATGCTAGATAATAATTATCTTATTTGTCTAAATATGATAATCATCATTATCATACAAGTTTACTAGTTCAAACTCAATCATAGAGCAGTTCAGATTAAAGTTATTTTAATCTGTAATATATTAATATTGCCAAGAAAGGTATTATGAGTTGTTACCTGACAAAGTTTATATATTTCATAGATTATATTACTTGGCTTATAATTTACACTAATTTTATTAAACATTTGTTTAATGGGATGATTTAGTTAGAACAGATTGAAAATAAATTAGTTAAATATTGAAACTATTTACCTCAACTAAATGTATTCTTAATTACTCATCCAAATGTGTTATAACTCCAATAGGTAGTTTATTAGTGAGGCAATTTTGTATTATCCATTGTGATATCCTACTTAAAATTTAACAGCACCTATGTTTGGCAAATAACTTTTGCAATGATATTGTAAATAATCAGAATAGCGAATAGTCTGCAACAAGTCTATCTCTACAGTTTGCTAATGTTCAATTCCCTCGATGTTCATTCAGGCTGGCTGCTACAAAAACGGTTCACAATGGGCAAGGTTTATACACCTTGGCCCCAGTCCAGTTTAGCTGCCCACGAAATCTTCGTAGTAAGCACTGCGAATGACCTTAAGCTCCTTACAGCTTCCGTCTCTGCAACAGTCTACCAGTAACTCCACTTGAAAACTGCTGGAAACTCAACTCTTTATTCAGCTACTATCCGGACGGTTTCCTCAGGCTACGGTCTCCTTCAGCTATATCCATGGACTACATTTCCACTGGGTGCTGGTCTTTAACCGAAAGCACTGACGCGAGATGACTCCTACTGGAATTGAACAGGAACATCTACACTCAAATACTGCCTCTAATACTCTCTATTCTACTCTGCATAGTTGTTATACAGTCTTTTTATAGCTTTCTGATAACTGCAGCAATTAATTAGATTGTCCAATAAGGTAAGGTCTCTTATCTAGAAATATTTGCAATCAGCAAATATTTCTTGGAATTATCGTTCGCCATTACATTAATGCCTTAATTAAATTCCTCAGTTATCAGCGCACGATCTAAAAACAACAACTCAAATAAATTCTAGTTTTTCTGGAGTGCACAAACTTGTCTGCCATTTTTACAAAACACTACAGTATTTAGTATGTTAAAAATATATATTTGTTATTTCTTAAATCTAGTTTGTTTCTCTACATATGATTTCTTGTGTCCTGAATTCTTAATTATAACAGAAATCTTGGTGAATCAGATGATCAATTTCGCATGCAGATCCAAAATCTCAATGTTTAAAAATGAAAAATTCCATGAATGTTTCAATTCCAAAAATGGGGATGTAATTATAAAAAACGAATATTTATTTAATCTTGTTTAAGATTTCTTAATCCATTTTTCAGACTGTATATTATTTTATTTATATCATTAATAAAAAGTACAATAATTAAACTTAATTATTTTGATTGTGTTGTTGATGGGGTAGTAGAAAGATATAAAAGGTACCCTTTCTATTATTTCGAATGACATTCTGGATAAAAGACTGATTTTTCTAAATTGTATATATTTTTGTTTAATGTAATTGTTAAGCAAATTAAACACTTCTTTATGTAATCATTGTTATTATTATAATATATTAGGATACCTTAGCTTATAAGAGAAGTATATGTCTCCTATAGTCTACCAGGATGCCAGTCATTTATTTCAACACAAACAACAGTATACTTTCCAAAGTTAACAAAAAGAATCCTGAGATTATTATTTCATTAATTATTAATCCATTCATTTGTATCATAATTATGGTGGTGGCAAAAGAAATTCATTAGTTTATCGTACCATGAGAAAGGTACATTACATTTCACTCTATGAGAGTAGAGTAGATCAGATCATGTCAATGAATAATTATTTGGTGATAAATATTTGCTAAATAAGAGATTAAAGAAAAGACATAAAGATTCTATTACATGTTACCTTAAGTGTAAAATATTTATTACTCAGAGAATGTATTTTGATGAAGGGAAATGTATGTTTTTAAAAAGATGTTGCATAGAAATGAGTTAAGTTTTTCCTCTTCCTAGTTTATTTACTTACTTTATAATTAAGCATTTATTATTGCTTTGAAATTTCCTTTTATTTTAATGCATGTCACTGTAGTAAACAGTGAAAGATAACTAACCGACCACTGAGCTTAGTCTCATTATAATATTAGGAAATCTTCAATCCTTTCTTTTTATCTGGTTAGAATATATATATACACACACACAAACATGCGTAAATACATTTTAATATATTTGCTAATCGTACATCAAATAAATATCCATTTGCATTTTTATGATATTTGCAATGGTTATGGTCTTGCCTGCGTTCATTGAACGATGTATAACTCCTAATTCTAGGGTAAATTACAGTAAAATATATGTGCTATAACTGATAGATTAAATTGGATTTTAAGTAAGATTTCACTTTCATTTCCATCTCTACCATTAACCAACCTTGAGTACTACTATTGTGTTTAGTCACGATTATGTGTAAATAGATTTTAATATTTATTAATAATACATGAAAACAAATATTGAGATGGTTATGCATTTTATGGCATACAACAACATAGCAGTGTGTGTACACATATGTATATATAAAGTTGAAAGAAAAGTAGAAATAAATTTTTTTGTAGATATTTATTATTATTACACTGTAATAACAGTTAAGAGTTAAATAATAATTGTGAATTGAAAAAAAAAAATTATAAATTAAACACATTTAAAAATATCTATTTAATGTTTTATTCCGATTTTGACAATTAAAAAAGAAATCTAAAAGAAGCTTCATTTTATGTTACAATAGATATTACCCGTAATTATAAATTTCCCATATTTTTAAGTAGCTTAAGAATTCTGTGATAAAATCCTATAATCTGGTGTTTTCAAAGGATTAAAAATACTTTTAGATAAAAATTTGATTTTAATTAAGGTGAATTAAAAAGTCAGTAACTTTTTTTAAAGATAAAGAAGAAAAAATACTTTATTGTTTTCAAATTCCATGATATGCTATAATAAAGTGGATTTGAATCGTTCATGACCCATTACAGACTACATGACAGCAGTATTATTATAACGTTATAACTGAAGACAAGAAATAAAACTGTGATAATGTCACAATGGTAGTTTAAATTCACATGGAAGCAAGGCCCAGCTTTTTTGTTTCATAGCCCATATATATATGTGTATTAGCATGCCTGAAGTCTACCAAATTAAAGACTGAATGGAACCGACTGAATACCAACAATTACTGAATTTATATCTTTCCTGAAGATGTAAGCCAGTCTACTGTTTTGGAATGGACCAGCTTACCAAGAGATTTCATCAGCTTGCTGTAAGATTACCATGCTATGACTATACATATGTTAATTAATCTATATGCAGAGAAGCACAAAGGTACTAACATCATATATAAAGTGCATATAGCTGGTGAGTAAAAAAATATTGAAATAACTTAGCAGTTAAAAATATTTAAATTACAAGATTTAAAAATAAATAACTTTTGTCCACATTATTCAACTAAAACTAAAATACGTTTCCAGTTTTATTTTATTAAAAAAGGAAAACTCGTCAAGCATTGGTGGTCGAGAGGTCAGTGACAGCTGCTTTACAAGCAGTTGTCCCGGGTTAGCGGGTTCGCTCCCCGGCTGATGCTATGACACATGGGGGGGGGAGAAAAACTCCAAAAATATTTCTATATTGGAGATCAAAAGAAGTTTTTAGCAACTCTTGAAATATGGTTACAATTAAAAGTAATTTAAAAAAAAAATATTTTTTTTTTTTTTCAAAGACTCTTAACCTTTTAAAATATGTCATTTGGGAAAACTAATTACAATTAGTAATGAAAATATTTTACTGAAATAAGTTTATCTATTAACTAAAGAAATATCACTAGGATATAAATGCCTGTGTGTGCAAACATCTGAATGGGTGGCCATATATATATTAAAATCAATTATCAACCATATATGTATGTCAAAATTAATTATGTACTATAAAAATGAATTTTTATTGGATAATAATTCAAAGATGTTAAATTATTATACAACACATCTGTGTTCTTATACATATGTTTTATATAACTCCATTGAGATATATGTAAATTACAATGTAATAGCATATTTTTTTGTATTAGTTTAATCAAAATTAGAATGCCCAATTTATATTTGTCACATACTTAGCAGAACTTAAATTTCATCTTATTATTATTGTTTCTAATTAATAAACTTACATTTCGTTAATTAAATTATTCCATTGAATTTATTTAATCCCAAAATAGGGTTTAAAATATTGTTTTATTTATCTCCTGCTCAAAGTTGTAGAGCTCTTGCTCCCTGAGCTGGATTTGTGAATAATGGTCAGTTATATGGATTGGGGTTTATATTTGGTTTTGGACATCGAGATGATTTGATTACTTTTCTGTAAAGCTGGCTGGTGCAAAAGTATATCCTTTAAAGTCCATGCATTACATTTCATTTTATTTGTTTAATTAGAAATGAAGTTTATAGTTGACCAGTACATTAATGGCACTAAGGATCAGAGGGTATTGATGAAGATCAGCATGTTTGAATATCCTATCATTATTTTTTTAATTGTTACATTCTGATGAAATAGCACTTAAGTTTGTGCATCCAAATTATTCTTTATATAATCTGCCCCAAGCTTGACAAGAGCTAAATAATTAGTCTGGTCTATAAAGGACCCATTTCAAATCCAGTCAATAAGATTGAATGTTGATTTTTTTTATTGTTGATCATTCATGATGATGAATGATTATTCTCTGTAATGCAGGTTAAATTAGTTAGTCTTTGATTTTGTTGACCTCTCATGCTCATATTCAGTCCTTCTATGTTCATTGTATATTTAAAATTTGATGTGGTATTGATGATGATTTTTTTTCATCAACCCAGGTTCATCCCTGTCTCTGTACCATTACAATATATATTTGCGTTTTTACAATATTTGCAATGGTTATGCTCAGCCTGCTACTGTTACAATAGGGTGAACTATGGAAGGGACTGCACATGACCTTATAGGTTTCCTACCACTTTCAACTGTACTGTGACAGCCTGCCTCGTGAGTAGGTATGGTGACACTTCCAATCCTGAATGTTGACCTGCTTCACTGTCAACCATTTTGCTTAATAACTATTGTCTGGAAAACAAACATTTTATCTTTCAGCTCTGTGACAGTAGTTTTTATTGTCAGATCCCCCATCCCTAATGGAAACATCCATATTCAATGACCATCATCACCTATTGGCCCATTCTTGCCATTGGCTATGCTTACCTATTTGCATACGCACTGGTTTGAGATCCAGGCTAGACCATTATTTAAAGGCGAAGTGAGATATGACAATTTTTTTTTTTGCACATTTGATTTTTAAAAAAAATCCATCTTCATTATTATTCATTGATTGAGGTTTTTTTAAATTTCATATTTAAAGTAGAGTGCTATGAATAAAAATGTATTAATTTTTAGTTTGTGGCAGATAACCAAATACATTTTCTGGTACTATTATTTCACCAAATTTTCCTAAACATATATATGCCTGAAATTGTTCATGCAAACTAAGAATTAAATACTAAGTTGGTCTTACATAAGAAGATAATATGTTTAAAACTTTCTATATATTTGTCAATTTTATTTTAATAATTATTACTTTTCATATAATAAAACCTAATACCATATTGATTTCCGAATGTATTATATATCTGTTCCAAATATATTCAACCGGTATTCTCAATACAATAATTATATTTTCCATAAAAGTTTTTGCTTTCAAGTATTTAAGACCAGCAATTAATGATAGTAATGACATTGCATGACCTATTTTATATAATGTGTACATAATGCAGTTCAGCAAACATTATGTTTTAACCATATTACTCAACAGATCAGCATTGAATAGAGATCTATTACGGACTGCCACCTGGCATCCACTGAATAGTAGATAAACATAAATACAAGCAAAAAAAAAAGAATATGCTCTGAACAGCACTGTGTAAGCATTATGTAAAATGGGTGTCATACAACATACCAATGCAGACCGAAGGATAGTGGTGACTGTGATACAAAACTGGTTCCAAATCTATATGAATTTATAAACAAGTTGGCTTAAATTAAAAAAAAAAAAAAGTAATGTTTATCAATTTGGGCTAATAGTTTTTTGATAGCTGCTAGAGGAAAAATATATTAGCTCCCAAGCTCCTCGCTGATGAAAACCATAAGCTAGAAATTAATCTAGAGGTATTGGATAGGGCAACAGCATTAACAACTAAATCTACTAATTACTAAAGCTTACACTAGGTGGCATAAATGTGAAAAAAAAACCCACATATGAGTAAAATAAATACCAAATAAAAACATTTTTTATACTCCTTTTAATATTTAAATAATAGATATAAAAAAAGATAAGTATATATAACCCTTAAATAAATATTAAAGATGCTAGTCTCAGAAAAAGAAAATAAAGATTGATAATCATGATGTCAATAACTATAAATATCTTAATCAAGTTAATACAGACAGAAACATAAAGGATGAAATTAATCGTAGGATAGAATGCTTTTGATAGAAATAACTTAAAATTATAACAGAGAATGCCTATGTGTTTGAAATACATATGTTTCACCAATTCTTGTTTATGGAGGATTTGAAACTCAAACACTTAAATAGAAGAGCAACTTCAGACTGCAAAACAAAATATGGAAAGATGTATGTTAGGAGTAACAAAAAGGAAATACTTAGAGTAATGGAATACCATTGACATTACTGAAAGATGTTAGAGACTAAAACTGTGCTGGGTTGGATATATTGCTAGAAGGGGTGATAGTACATGGATAGTTGTAATCTTAAGGGGATCCTAAACGATTGTAATGATCTAGAAAAAGACCACATGCTAGATGGATGAAATAGTTTATTAGAGTGGTGTGAAGAAGATAAGCTAAGGATAGAGAAATTGGGTTAAACGTGGAAAGACGTTAATACTTCAGTGGAGACACAATGTTGAAAATGATGATGATTAATGATCATCAAATATAATGGGTCATAATGGACAATATTTAATAACAAATTCCACACATATTGCCTAAGAACAGGTGCTTCTTACTTATGTGCACCCAATTAATTATTTAACTTTGTACAATATTTTTATAAAATTCTAAACAGTCAGATTTAAGACTGCCATTTCAACTATGCTGAAAGGATCGCAGCTAAATATATATTAGCTAACAGTATGTGCGTGCATATAGCAAACAGCAATCCCCATTAAAATTTTAATTATATATAATAAAATTAAAATCTACCTACACCTATCAAACATTAACCCCCCCCCGCACGCCAATTCCAATCACAACAATTGAAAACTACTGACAAACAAATCAAAACTATCCAACGGGGAAAAACTGCAACAAATTTATTAGAAGTTGAACAATTTAATCAGAAAGACTTTTAATGAGCAATAGAATACCATAAACTTCCTGGGTTGCTATAGAAATGAAGCCTGCAAGATTCCTAAGGGACTTTCTTAAGCAAGTTAATTCACAAAACAGGTTAATAAATGGCTTCCTGGACTTTGTGACTTTTCCTGAAGAGTTTTTGCTACTTCCCCAGGTCACAACCTTATTGACTGAAGGTCTGCCAGGGGCTTAACAGCCCCCATCATCTAACTCAAATAACAAAGAAGAATCTAAACAGTAAATCACTAATAATTAATTTCATTTCTACAGTTAGCATTACAATTCAGTCTTCATAAAAAAACAAAACCAAACAAATAGGTTCTAATATATATTATATACCGCACACACAAATGTAAAAAAACATCATCTTTTTTAATATTAATTTCACAAATGACGCTAAAAATTATTTTCTATAATAATAAATCCAAACAACATATTAAAAAGGGAAAGAGAACAAAAGAATAGGAGATCTATCAGAAAAAATATAGACTGATATCAAGTTAAAAAAAAAAATTGAAGTAGAAGAATGGGAAAAGATTATAAAAGACAATAAGAACTTGTGTTCTAAGTTAAAACAGCAGAAACACTTTCAAATTTGAGTATGATGATGAATTAGAAGTTAACAGCTACAAACACATTGGTCAGATTATTAATACAGATGGAAACATAATGGATGAAACTGATCATAGAATTAAATTTGGATGAAGGCTTTTGGTAGAAATAACTTAATATTAAAAGAAAATATACTGGTGTTTGAAAAGGTAGTTTTTAATAAATGTTTTACCAGTTGTTATTTATAGATTTGAGACTTCGATATTTAACGAATAATACAGTAACAAGATGGCATGGAAAACAAAAAAAAAACTGTGGGTGAAAAAACAAATGGGTGCTACTGACACCATTGAGAAAAATATGAGACTTTAGTGAAGTTTTGGTTGGACAAATTGACAGAAGAAATAATAGTAGATGAATAGTTGAAATCTTAATTTGGATTCAAAGAGATTATAAAAGACACAGAAAAAAGCCACAGGTGAAATGGATGAATGAAGTAAAAAAATGTTTTGGGATGATGCGGAGAAGAGAGGCTAGAGATTGGAAAAAAGAGGATTAAACTTGGACAGATCTTCATCCTACAATGGACCGATAATGGCTGAAAATTAGGATAATAAAAATGGTAAAAAATGACAAGTATACATATTGAGAAAGCAATAATTTTTTTATTGGCTGTATCCTAGGTCTTCTCATTTCAAAACATTAAACTTTATTTTAAAAAACAAACAAACAAAACTGTTATGTTCATTCATGGCACAATAAATAAATATGGTAGTCAACGCACTTCATTAATCTACATATGTCAGGTGAAAGAGAAAAAACAACAAAAATTTTAGATGGAAAGCAGCAATGGGGCAGAGAAATTGAAAAGGTAGGCACAATTCGAAGAAAGAGAGTTTGTGTGGGCATGGTCTTAACAATGATGCAATTGCTAATTAACAATAAAATATTGGTTAAGAAGATAGATAAATTAGGAAATATGTATATGCTTAGTACAATGCAATTGTACATGACAATAGTGTTTCCTGTGGCCAACCCTGCCAATATATGCATGCGGAAATAAACACTGCGATTTGAATTCCGACCTCATTTCATGATAACCTTTTCTTGTTTAATAATAAAAATAGTTTCATGAAATAAGACAACCAAATTATATATATATTAAACTTGGCAATGCACTACAGAAGAGAGAGACTAGACTAGTAGTTCCCAAAGTGGAGCACATACCACACAGAGAGCATTTTGAGAATGAGTTATTAACTGTGAATTTGAAAGCCCGCTGAAAGTTCTTATACCTCAATATTCATAATTTAAGCTAAGTATGTTTTTGTTTTTTTTAATTTTCCTGTTTCCATGTGATCTTCTTAGTGTCTTTTTTTGTTTAGATAACCTTTACTTCCTACCTCTCCATTGTTACTTGGAGAATTTTAAGAGATTTGAAACATTATAGTATCTTAATTGCCTTTTTGTTAAGGGCCTTTTAGGCTTCCTCCACATAAATACTTCACTTTTTGAACATTAAGAATTATATGCCGTGATGGAAGGAGGAGGGCATCAAGATTTTATATGGGACATGGCCAAAAAAATGTTGGGAACCACTGGTCTAGACTATCAAAATAAAAACTTATATAGTCTTGGCAGCTATTGCAGCCTTCAAAATACCAGCCATATTCTCAATGGAGAGATCTCTTTGAACAAAATATAGTTTCAACACATTTTGTCATATGTTGATAAATCTTTATACTGATGTTAAGTCCAGCAGATATTTCACATATCAAATATAAGCTGATAGATCTATCCTCATCTTATAGATTCTCTATAACTTCAATTCTCAAAGCTGACTTAAATTACATAAAAGTATTTGGGTTTCTGCAGGTGTTAAATAGGAATAAACAATCCATATGGACTTTATAGTGCTCCACTCAGCAATCCAGAGATGTTTCTCTAGTTTCATTTGAACAAAACTGAGTATGACTTCCAGATAGTCTTGGATCCTACAGTCAGTACAAATTAAATCACTTTTGAAATCCATATCCACAATTGAAAATCACAATACCAAAATTCAACGTGAGTTGAGCTACCAAAAAGCCAATACATTTTTGAAAGGAATATTAAAAATATCCATATCTATTACTGATATGAGTAGGGGCACTTGAGAATTTTTTCCCACAGCAAAAGCAGCAATTCTATTTGATAATTAATAAATCACACAATATTTTATAAAACAAAACATCTTTATATAATAGCAATAATTGTATATATAAATATAATACAGAATAGCTTTTTCAGGAAAATATTTTTTTGCCTTTTTCAATGTAATATTCATTATTTAAAATATGGCCATAAATCAGACTGTGTAAAAAAATATACAACTATTAAATCATATTGAAGAACCTAATAGAAGGAGAATACATGAAATGAATTATATTAACTATAAGACATAATTGTACAAATATATATAAGACATTATAACGAACCGCTTTGCCCGCTGAAGGGTCGTATTAATAAATTCATAGGATTGGCTCTAGTTAACTTAAGATTTAACCTTATAGATATATGAATTCATTTTATCTCTGCATGATTCCCGGGCATATTTATGGATAGCGTGTGCCTAAGCGGCCAAACCTATTTGCGATGAGCAAATAAGATTAACCCGGGAATTTATTAATGCAGAATAAACCCCGATAGCGACTCAATAAATATCGTCGCTTACCTTTAGCAAATAAGAAAAAGGGGTGGTGTTCATTAGCCTAGCTCATCTCAGGGAGTGGTGGTCAATAGACCGTGGAGGAATTAGGGATTCCAACACTACTGTCTGTAACTGGGAGGGGATTAATATTTGTAATCAACTGTATATTTGATAACTAACTCGATTTAAAAATCCAACCTTATCGATTAGTTTTCCCTGCGCAGAATGAAGTTCTCGACTAGTTTCGGGAGGAGTGCGCTCAGCTACCCCTATACTAAAGTTTTATAAGCTGGTTCTTCGAGGTATAGTATACGTTTTACCTTAATTATGACATTTTTTTTAGCCCTAACTATGAACTTGATTGACATACTATAAATACAAAGCGAAAGAAAAATATTCCAAAGATATTTTTAATGTAAAACAATTTATTATACAACAAAAAGAAAATATTAAAATTCATTTAGTTAACCCACCCCCCATTATTCACAACTCGTGTTTCATTGAATGTTATAGCATACGCATACATGTACGGATTAAATAAATTATTCTTTGGATTTTAATAGGCCCCGCAAAACACCTTAATATTGTTCGTCTATCAAACTGCCTCCACGGACTTTGTAGTTGGTATATTTTATTAAAACAGGTTTTAATCATAGAAAATTAAATTATTCCAAAGTTCCAATGGATGACGCAATCCGTTTAACACTCGGATTGTGTGGCGACAGCAATTCAATAGGCAATTAATAAAGTTCACGTTACCTCAATATTCCAAAAGCATGGGTTACGATGATAACGGCTCTATAACCGGATGATCTCGTGGTTCATTTCTCCGTAGCGATCACTATTCTTTGCCGTCGATAACCGGCATTCGGCGTTCTTTGATTTTCTTCCTCGCAGCACCTTCTGGACTGTGGGGCAGGCCTTCATCGCCTGTCAAGTTGAGGTTTTTACCCCACTCGATGCATGATACACTTTTATTCTGATTACTTTCTGGACCCGTGCAAGAAGACTCTTATCCCCTCTCTATTTTCTTTTATATCCTTTTTCTTCTCGTCCTTTCTCCTTCATTTTCGTGATCCCCTCCGGCGAAATCCCCCTGGTTGCGTCATCCGAATAGACCATGACTGCGTCATGTGGTCGCCATCGCATCAAAATACATTCGCATTTCAGACGGATCTCGTTTTGTTCCAATTTGCCATCCACTCGAAGTATGTCAATCACGCACATATATATATTCGCATGACCACAAACACCCCAATAAAACACGAGTTCTACGATGTTTTTTTTTCTTTTAAAGTCTAACAACTACCTCTAAATAAATATAGGGATGATATACGGTTGATATTGAAATATTCCCATCACCATTAAATATTAATATTTACACTTATTAGTAACTTTATGAGCTAATAGTCTTAGTAGTATATATATATATACCCATTTCTCTTGTAACTTTAGGCGGAAGATTGCTAATTCAGTCCGCACCTTGTTACAACATCAATTAATTTAAAGTAATAATTGGCTAATGAAAAATGAATGGAAAATTATACAGATTATATAGATTTTTTTTAATGCATATTACTTTATTGTTATAATTTGTTCTAGTTAATTTTATATACAAAAAAGCTAATGTTGTTACATATGCATTGTAAAGCGAAATTTTAAAGTCATTCATTCACAATGAAAAGGCCAAAAAAAATATTTGCTTAAAAAAGCTTTTTTTTTTTTTGTATTATTTTTATGATATATACAATTATTGCTGCTTCGATATACTTAATGAGCAGTCAACTGACAAACAAAAAACTATTGGTTGATTTTGCTCACCCCACATAGAAAAGTATTACGACACAGAACAAAAAAGGCAAAAATTACATGCTAGTTATGAGTGTTCCAAAAATAGGCTACACAGAGTTACTTGAGTGGGATAGCTATTATTATCAGTTATAAACGTGATACATATTAATCTCACCATTGGAAGGAATTTTAGGTAATGTTATATTTTACTTTATATACCTGTATCATTTGTTGTATCCATTGTGTGATAACAAATATCTCTTGCCATATAATTTGTATGTTCTTGCCACAGTGTCAATTAAAAGAAAAACCAAACCACAAAGGTATTACTTGTGACAAACTGTTTAAGACTGTCCATTACAGTATCAGAGTTTAAATCACCCTACCCAACCTATCACAGTTGAATACAAGTCAGCTGCTATATAAAGCTATTTTATATTATATTATATTGTGTGATTTATTTAAATATATGAAAAAAATAACGTAATTTATTACATTTCTTTCCATTTTTAATGATAGTTTGATAATTAATATATATTTACAAAACCTTGAATTTATGGATAAACTCATAAAATTTCAGAGATTCATTCAAAAAGTCAAGTCTTTCCTTCACAGGCTTAGTAATGAGTGTAAAAACATTCCTTTAAGAAACCAAAAAACAATCATTGTCACACATCAAGTGCCAATTTTTTGTATCAGATTTCAAAGCCTAACGATATCAAAAAATAAAAGAAAGTTGTTAAAGACAGCAGCTTATCAACTACAAGGTTTCTAAAAGAGGCAAAACTCTCCATACAGTGGCGCCACCAGTGCAAGCCAGAGTAACAATGGATGCAAGAAGGTTTGTGCATAAAATCCCTATCTTGTGCCTACTCATACAATATCTCCAGATTAGTTTCTAGCTTGTGCCTTTCATCAGTGAGAATCTGTAAGCATAGGGATTGGTGATCATACAATGTTTCTCTAACTCGGTAATAATAAATCAGTAAATACAGGGGTGAAAAAACCTACCATAACCGGAAGAACGCTATGAGAAGATTTCTTCTGATTCTCAAAAAAGTCAAAGCATAGCTGAAAATTTATAGAAAATTCAGTTCAGCATGAAAGCAAAACTATATCCACATTTTCAGTAGGGCATTTGAAGTTAGTGTTTAATCATAAATCTATTAAAAAGCTTACAAAATATTTCATTCTAAATGTAGTTTCGTATGGAGTAAAAACATGGACTATTTATTAGTCGAGTGACTGCTTAATATATTGAATAAAAAACATACTAGTAATGTTGGTTAGTTAAAATGAGAAATAGTGAGATATTGGTTGGTTGAAAAAAGTTAAAAAGGTTAAAATTTTGATGGTTGGTTACTCATCATCACCAACCTATGGACAGATCCCACAAGTCATTTAAATGCCCGCTCCCTCTAAATAAATAATTGAAATGACTTTATTGCTTGTAAGTTTATATGAAGTTCAAGCACTGGAAACGATAGGTTTGGGATGGGGGGGGGTGATTCGAGGATTTTAAACTCTGGGGAATTTCTTCAGGAATCACCATTATTATCTAGTCCATAAAGGTTCATCTATCATTTTTATTATTCTATCCAGTATCTCTCAATATTTTATAAATTAATTGGAGTAAAAATCTCCATTTTCTTTTTATATCATCACCATCATCAACCATTATCGATCCACTGCATAAATCTTCAATAAACTTCTTTTTAAACGAATCATTTTTTACACATTTTTGCGGGTGGAAACATATGAACATGTAAATACAGTGAACTATATTAACGACAGACATGCGTTTGTTAGTTAATTATTGTTTTTTATTTTATTTTTAAAAGATTTACGTAGTAATAGGATAAAAACGGATCCCTATCGTATCTACGATAAGAGTAAAATATAAAGCATTTAAAATAATAAACTTAATTACATTTTTAAGTGGTTTGCGTTTTAAAATCTTATCGCAAAACTAATAAATAACAACTAAAAGATGAATAATATATTTGAGATGTAATCTACACATTTAAAATAATTCTATACCTCCCACCGCCACCATCGATTAATTAATTTTTCGGTCCAAGATAAAAATAATGCCCCCCCCCCCCCAATCCCAACTAAAAATTTTAAAAGTTAATAATTATTATTTACAAATTGTTTTTTAAATAGAGGAAGACGAAAGGTGGTTGGAAAATAACATCAAAAATTAAAAATTCTCATGGAAAATAATAACTAAGAGGTCACAATAAAAAATCATTTTTTAGAATCATCTTCATCTTAGACTAAAAACTACACTAAATTTCATTTCGCTTTTTCAGGAAATCATAAAAAAAGATCTGCATTTTTTTCCTACTTATCTTTATTGTCTTGATCTATTTCTGCTTCGATTTGTTTATTTTTCTTAATGCCTTAATAATAAATAATATTTTTATGGACGGCAAAAATATAGAATGACATTGGTGGTAGTTTGTGTCATTAGCAATGAGAAAGCGGTCACCAACTATTTCCCATACCCTGGTAAATAGCCTGGGTATCATTTATATTCTAATTAAGAGGACATCAGTTCATAATAAAATATTGTTTTTCATTATCAAAAAGAAGAGTATCTAAACCAGCTTTGAAAGTTTCAGAAAAGTTAGAATTGCATTTAAAAAAAATGAATTAGTAGAACATAGTTAATAGCTTGGACGTTACGATTACTGTTAAGAGTATTGGCATGTAAACAAAATTAAAAATAGCATACACATTTCATAAAAATAGTGGATAGTATACACAGCTTACGATGATGAGCCCAAATGTATAAACAATATTAAGAGTAGCATATAAATCTACAAAATTGATCTTATATATGCAAGCAAGAATATTTACAATGATTTTAGACATGTAATTGAGAATAAGGATAGCAGATTTAACTCATTAATACATACAAAGTATTTTGAAGATGGCACTGGTAGGCCTTTGGTTTTCTGTCGCTCTTTTGTGGCTCTTTATAATGCTATTTCACCAATTTTGTGTTCATTTTGACAGTAAAAAGTGAAACTAAATAATATTAATTTATTTGTTTAAAAAAAAAAAATTAGGGGTTAGAAGTTTAGAGAAAAGAAACTACAAAGAATCCAAACCCCAATTACAAGCTCATTGATTGGTAGTTTTTTTGTTCTTGGAGAGCAATCACATGACTAATTGTAATCTCCCCTTTCATTGGTGTTAGAGATCAGCAAAAAATTTGAATATTTTCCATAGTTTGTTTAAATATTTATGATTACTTTTAAAAAATATTTGATAATAATTAGTTAAAAATAAAAGTTAAGAAATTCGTTGTAATGGTAAAATTACAAAAAAAATAAAAAAATCAAGTTATATGTCACAAGACCTATTTTAATAAGCTTGTGTTTACAAATGTTATATATATAGAGCTAGCAAAATAAGCTCTTAACAACCTTTGAGAATATCTTCAACCCCACACCAGTTTCTGCTACTGGCGTCATCAGTGAGGTGCCAAGATATTCAAGCTATAGATTAAAAACACCAAAACAAGCTAAGCACTTTATCTAATGAAATTGTTAGACATCCATATGTCTTCCAATCCAGCTATCTAACTCATATAGCCATATGGGACTGAACTAAGTTCAGATACACCATATATTAATAGCATTAGCAATATAAAATCGCCAAAGCTTAATCGCAAAATCTAATGCTTGAATATCCCGGCACCTCACTGATGAAGCCAGTAGCAGAAACCGGTCTGGGGTTGAAGATATTCTCAAAGCTTGTTAAGAGCTTATTTTGTGAGCTCTATATGTAATGATAAAAAAGAAACTATGATCAGTAATGGTTTGCAAAATCATTTTACAACAGAATTTCATATAGATTTATGATGACTTAAAATTAATTCTTTTGTGTTTCACAGATGAAGTTCACAAATATTTCCTTAATTCATTTTTTTCCACCAGTGTTGAGATAATCATCCAATAAAAAAAAGTTATGGTTTCGTTATATATTTCACTATTTTTTTTTATATTAGTAAAGTTCGAATAAGACTTTTAAGGAAGTTTTTTTTTTACTTATAAACTTATAATTCTAACAAATTCATGCCCAATTTATTGCATTCTAATATAAAATGATTTAAATACTAAACTCAAATACTGAATGTTTACAAAAAATATGCTGGAGAAAGCAATGGAAATACCAACCTGCTGAACGAATAAGGATAACATTAGATGCGTAAATAATTAAATTAACTTATTAGTTATTGCAGATTATTTTTTTGCACAATGTCTACATAATGATGAACCTACCTTTTCAAACAAGATGATGATAATCCAAAACAGGCCTTGCATGAAATTTTTACTGTCAAAATATGACAATCTATTCCAGTTTATTTCCCATAGGAATGATTTGTGGACAGAAAGTCATTGATAACAGTGTTCAAATATCAATCAAACATGAAATTATTTTATCACAATTCGAAGCTCTTATAACAAAGACTTTTTCGAAATATGACGACTACAAGAAATTTCCTGGACACATGATCCAGTAAATTATTGAGAATTACATCAGATGGTTTTTGAAATTGTCAATGGTGAATAATAATGAATATGGATCTGATAATCAATCATCATTCTATATGTTTTATAAGTAAAAGGCTAGCACCCAGATGAAGTTTCTCAATGAAAAAAACGTTTATTCAGAAAGCTAATTTTACCATATAATACTAAATCACCCATACCCTTTACTACTGTTACACAATGCTTTATTTACCACCTTCTTTTACAGTTTACAGTTTCGATTGCCCCAGCAATCTTCTTCAGAACTCTTGATTTACTATTATATGGTAAACATTTGGCAATGCAATAAGAAAGAGTAATTATTATACTTCTTGAAAAAGCTAATTTTACTTGCAATAAACTTTATTCTAGTCTAAAAATAGACTGAAGTAACATTTGTAAAAGGATAAATTGATATATCCTATCCACATTGATATATAAGGAATATCTGGGGTTAGATTGATTACACAAAATGTGGACTATCATTTTTTCATCATTAGCAATCATGCGTATAAAGAAAAGAGATTGGAATTACAATTGCCGTGCATATAGTTAATGGATAAAATTTCAAATCCATAATTCTGATGTCACGTTCATGTTTTTAAAAATATGATAATAATATGAGGTTCAAGATAACTAAACCTTTCTTACTATACTAACATAAGTGGCAAAGGACATGAAAGTAATGGAAAAAAGTGAACTAAAAAAAAAAAAAGAACAAAGAGCAGAGATATGTTCTTAAAACTATAAATTTTATCATTAACAAAAAAAAAAAAAAAATTGAAGGAAAACAAGAAGCCACTAAATTTGTGAGGTGACTGTCATATACAGTACAAGGTTGATCTATTAGAATAAAGATGGGCATTCTCTCTATAAATTAAAATCTAATTTAGACATTTAAAAGTACTAATAATTTTAATAGCATATAAATGATTTTTACTGCCCATTAAATGTATCATTTAGGAATATAAATACTTTATATTTGAAAGTTCATTTAAAATGATTCTTTAGAATCTGTTTGCAGTTTGTTCTAGTAAGGTATTCAGACGTTATTGTTCTGTGAAGTTTAAAAATATCAATACCATCAAAATATACTTTACACTTTAAATACAAAAATATAGCTAAATTTACAACAAAAAATACTCATCGAATATAAGATACAATTGTCAACCAATTTTTTAAATCACACTGTTTTACTAAAAAAACATTTTAACTGTGTAGCAGCTTTCTTCAAGGGCTGTAAAAGACAGTTATCTTAATGTTTTATTAGATATAATTTTATAATAAAATCTTTTAAATACATATATTTAGAGTTTTTAAAAACATCATTAACTAAACCCATATGTAAATTATATCCACATCTAACATGTACACATATAAAATCATATAACATTACAATAGTAGCAAAAAAACTAAATTTTTACTAAAATTCTTCCACGACCATGGTTTTATCGATTAACAAATAGATATTTTCATTTGAAAAGGTCTATTTATTAATAGATGAAACTATGGTCGTGGCAGAATTTAATAAAAATTTTTTTTTTTGGCTAGTATTTTGATGTTATATAATTTTCTATTTTATTTAACATTATTAATATATCGGTAGGCAGTATTTAATATTTTAAAAACGATATATGCATACAATTAAATGGAAGTAAACAAAACACCAGTATTCTGTCAATAAACACAATACATCCACTTTTTCTATGTCAGAAAACTATTAAGAATAGATTGGCTGCCTATTCATAAAGCTTTTAGTCTAAATAAAGCTCGGTTTTCTGATAAATGCTGAAATTAAAGACAGAAATCACATCCAAACAGATTTACATATATAAATAAATACCCCTTGCTGGTTCAGTATAATAATTCTGATAGCCCATGGATGAGAAAGCCATTTCATATCTTTTATAAATATAAGATATACAAATAAATGCACATTACATGCCAATTTAAGTTTTGCTTTTTGCATTATTCCAATTATATATTTTAGAATTTCTATTTTGAATCTACCAAAAAAAAATAAAACACGTAAATTAATTGAGATCTGCATTTTAAAGTTGTATTTCGGAGATGCTAAAATAAAATTACGTTAAAATAGCAGCAAACTACCACCGATCTTAACCACAGTATTAGCATTTGATTATAGTTATTTATTGCTTACTTCATCTAACTTGAATTAAACAAGATTAACAAATACCCATCTAATACAGGATCATTTCTCAGTCCAATTTTATTCTTGTGATGAATCTTTTGGTTTCTGGATCTTCTGTGCCAGTGAATGATCTAAGAAGGGCAAAATTGTCAGCAGCTTATACGTCCTGACCATCGACTTTTAATACAGGCTATCTTGGACTTTGTCTTCTTCATAGTGCTAGTAATTACATCTTTTCGCCTTTTTTAACTTTTCTAATAAATATCTTCAATGCACCTCCAATTTGAGCTATAAACATGATGTCATAAATTTATTTCTTCCACTAAACCTGAGTCTATTTCTTGTTTCAATATGGCTTCCTTTGTTATATATTCTGTATACATGTTGATGACAAAGTGAAATCAGCACACTCTAACTGCAGTTTTAGAATCTTATTTCATATAAATAAGATGATGCTATACTCATTTCACAAATGGTAACTTTTGATTACTTGCAGATTTAAACATGCAGAATGTTCTGTTTGATGATTCCCTCTAGATAAACTGCCAAATATAAATTTTGGTTTCAGAAAGGTACATATATATATACTTCCCATCAAGATAACTTTAAAATGCATTTTATAAAAAAAAAGGCTTATGGCTTTATTTCTCGGGAGTTCATAAAAAGTTTGCAAGCCAGACGTTCCGATCACAAATCGTATCAACTGCGCCAAACGATACAGGGTATGCTTTTTGTGATTTTGTGTTTAGTCTTCCATTTAAGAATGGTATTTTACTTGCTAAAGAAATCTATTTTTTTTTCTTTTCAATCCCTTCTTTCTTTTTAAAAAAGAATGTAATATATACATTATTCACTTTAATACATTCCTAATAATTTTTATATACTTACCAATGAATGTAACTGACTATCTCTATAATGTGGTGACGCAGGGCCTGTCTGTGTATTTGGACGTGACCATTGGCTAGGAGCTGCAAAAAAAAAAGTACTTATAGTTTCCTATATGTTTAAAAAAGGCATTGTATTTATTTAAAATTTAAACCATTAAACATCACATGATTACCCGTTTCTTATACTGGCTCATAACTGTTATTAAAACAGGCAAAAAACTCTCCATACAATAATGCCACTCACTGACGAAAGCCACAAGATAGAAACTAGTCTGGGGATATTGGATGAGTAGGCACTAAATAGGGATTTTATGCACAAGCTTTCTGGCATCAATTGATTACTCTGGCTTGCACTGAGTGGCACTACTGTATGGAGAGTTTTGCCTGTTTTATTTTACATTTCTAAAATGGATAAATATCATAGAACAAATTCTTGATTATATTTAATAGATCTAATGACAATGAGGTGTTCTACTAAATTATAGTACGTAAGTTCAGGTCGATATTAATTATATAGTCGAATCCTTTGATAATAATCAATAATAAGTTAAAATACCATATATGATAAAATCCATTAAAAAAATCTAACACTTTTACTATGGTAATAATCAATCAAACATGGAACTAGATCACTAGAAAATTAATCAGATCTACCATTTCTTATCCATGTGGTTGGTATAGATACGTGCCTCACAAGCCTTGTATAGTTTAGAGCAGTGGTAGAATATAAGACTCTGATATCATCGGATTGATTTCAATGCTGGCACCCAAAGTTTTTATGAACTCTCGAGTAAGAGTGTCATTCAATTACTTTTTTTTTTTTACACATTTAAAGATATACTATAATGTTACTGATTTGAATATTATTAAAATTTTGTATACATTTTTTTTATGACCATGACAATAAAAGTGTAAGAGGTAGAGGTTTCAGCAAAAAAAGGATAAGTTTCATCACAGAAATTGCATGTTTCCAGTTTTTTTCTCACTTCCTACTGTGTAGAATCACAATTAAAGTACACCCTCAGTTGAGACAGAAAATAATTTTCATCTTCATGTGAACCCTTAATATTTTCCACATCCTGTACATAATTTGCACTTCATTCCTGAACCTTGATGCGAAGTGTAAAACACATGACACCAAGGCTCTCCTTCATAGTTGGCATTGCAACAGTCAGAAAACGTGTGACTCGTTAACATAGTGTAGAATTGACCCCCACACAGAACTGCAGCACCATCTAGGTAGCGAAGCCACCCGTAGTACTGAGTTCGAACATAGTTTATCGGTTCCACAATACAATCTACGAAACAACGCATCTGATGCGACATTAGTAAACATTTCTTTAGGCACGGTGGTCAGGGATATGCAAGAGATTCATGATTTTATTTTCGAGTTAGCCAATAATCACACTAATATTAATTAAACATTCATATTTACATAATCGAGGAAATATTATATACAATGGGTATCGAATAAATAAAATGTAACTGCAGACGTATAGTTTAAAATTATTTATTGAAACATTTTAATAAAAAAAAATCATTTACTAATAATATTTTAAGATTTAAAGTTTCAGTAGCGGAATTTGCGATACTATTATATTAAAAAAATACATTTATTTATTTAGACATATTTTATATTTAAGACTTCAGTAGCGGTATTTCTGATACTGTAATGTTTACAAAAGAAAAACATTTATTTGATGACGTAATCTAGCTACCTAAAATTCTCGAGCAAGTATTTCTAAGGCATGCCTTGAGGGATTTATACCTTTGCAATGCAAGAGTCTAAAGTAAAATTTATAAGAGTAGCGGCGGACATATATTTATTTAATTAAAATAGTTACTAACAACTAGGGGCAAACATTTATTTGAGAGTGAGTTATGTCACCAATGCAGAGTGATACATAGAATAATAAAGTTAATTAAAGAAACACGTGGTACGTTTTAGAAAGGCGATATGGAATGGCAGTATATTGAAACTGCATAGCCATGAATGAGTTTATAAGAACGAGAACAATGGGCTGGCGTTTGCCATCGGCCCAAAGAGGTAAGGTGTCACATAAGCATAACCAGGGACAAGTGTTCGTGCCGCGATTGCCTGCTGGCCGCGTGACTTTCGTCAAATCCTACCAGAGCATTTATTATGTCCGCTTGTGTAGGACGACTGGGGTTAATTTCAACCCTATAGAATCTGGAATATTCAGGGCTTGTAATGGGTCATCGCGTCTCTAAAACGTAACACATGTATAATATATAGACGATTCTGGTAAGATTTAAATATATTTTCTAACTCGGCCCTACATTATCAACATTTAATAATGAACGTTTGCGACTCTCAAAGAAATGCAATTTTATGGAATTATTAATCGAGATTTAATAAAATGTAAAACATATAAAAACTGGGTGATTATTACACTAATACGTCAGCCATTTGCTAAGCAGTAGACTCTTACATTACAATAAAGGAAGCATTGAATGCGTGTCAATTTATATGAAAATATTAAGTTATTTATGAAAGTAAATATTAATGAAAATTTGACACGCATCCACAGTTTCAAGCGATCATAGATTTGTACTTAGAAAATTATGAGCATGCGATAATTATATGATAAAATGTAGATTTTAGAAATACGTACCCAAGAAAGATAGAGTGAGGTAAGCTAGATTATTAAAAAAATTTACACAATAAATTAATTATTAAATTTTAGTTTTACAAATGATAATTTTACATTTTATAAGTTATATAAGTAGTATGAAGAATGAGCTATAGCATATTGTAGAGTACTCTAGAGAATTTGGACACAGGTACCTGTTTTATGAGAAGTTTTCCGATTCCATTGGTCAGTAGCAAATTGTTCATGATTAGCAGTTCTTTCCTGTATTTAGGTGGTTCATTTAATTTAACAGCAGCAGCAGCTTTCTCATTATTTTAGGCAGCAGATCTTCGTGGTTGAATTTATGAAGGGCAATGGAAGGTTTGGAATCCAATAGGCCATTCCCAGGCGGAGAATAGTCTGGGCGCTTTTACTCGATCATACCGTGGCAGGAAAAATTTATTTAATATCTTGGAGACTCTCAACTGCTTGAGAGCAAAGTTAAAGTTAAAGTGACAAGTTTCTAATAAGTCTAAAATGACCTCTTTTCTTAGATCTTATCTTTTACATTTTGTTAGTATATTTTTAGATTCTACTTAATCTGCCCTGAGGATAATCAATGCATTTTTGTTAATTCTAATTAGAGAAAACTGCCGTTCTATTGTTTACGTTTAGATTTTACATTTAGTTTTTGCAATTAGATTTTAGGGAATTTTTCTTTTTAATTAATCTATTATCTCTCACCAACCGATTCTTTTAAAATTTCAAAGACAAAAAGGGAAAATACGATTATTTTCACTTTTAATTAAATATTACATCAGTTTTCTAAAATTATCATTAAATGAAATTTAAACAAAGCAATAAATAACGGATTTTACAATTCAAAATGAATGGTTAAAAATATATATTTTTTTATAACTAAAAGAAATCTAAATTATATTATTTATCTTTATTTATTGTCTTAAATTTGAGATGGAAATGTGTGCATGTTTATGGTGAATTCTACATATATCTATACATTTTTTAATATTGCTACACACACAATTCGATACCAAAAAGTTTAAATTTGGGTGGGATAGACCGGTGAGTGAAAGACGATAGAAAAAGATGAAACTTAAGATTCGAATACGAATCTTACTGTTTCAGCATACATCTAATATGCATCCATCATATTTTTTCCTGTGGTAGTGATCTGACAGACTTATTATTTAAAAATAAGATTGTGCTGTATCTTAATTTTAACAATTCACTGTGTCACGATAATGGAAAATCAAAAGAGCAAAAATTCTCAAAAAAAAAAAAACTGGAAAAATTTCCTGAAAGGTTTAAAAAAAAAAATTCTTACAATATTTAATTGTTAGTGTTAACAACAATTTCATCCAAGTGTCTGCACCATTAATACAACCATATCAAACTCTTCTTAGCCAGAGATAAACTAAGTAAGTCCCAAAATAATCAGAAAGCTGACCATAGAAGAAGATATAATTAGGCTTAAATTCTTCGGAAAATGAAGACGGTCTTCTGGATTATTATGATACATTTTTAGACCTGCACTATTCATATGATGATGATTAAATTATTCTACAAGTTCTTTGACTAAAATGATCATAAAATGGAAATAAATATAATCCAATATGTTGCTTTTTTGCAGATCAATAAATAAATAATAATGGAAAAGGTTATTTAACAACAAATATTATAATTTAACACACATATAAATAAAGTTCTTTTGACACCATTTTCTTATCCTTTTTGGTGTCCTATATATATATTGTAAATATTAGCAGAGAATTAGGTATGATATTGGATTCAATGTTCTATTAATAATCACATATACATATTACACTGATAAGAGGTAACAAATCACCACAGAAAAAAGTCTACGTTAAGTCGTGCCATTTAATATCTTTTTGTGGGTGAGGAATGTTATTAGGATATTAATTGCGTGACAAAAATTGAAAATAAATTTCTAGATTTCTGAAGCCATGATAAATTAGACGAGATATTACAGTCTTGATTTACATTAAATAAAGATATAGTAGTAAGCGAATAATATAAAAAGTAAGATGCCTCTGTGCAGTATTTTTAAAAGCGGCAGGCGTACAAACAATTGCTTTCTTTACTCAGCTTTAAAAAAACTTGAAATTCTTAACGAAATTTCATGGTATGTGACATTTTCCGCTTTAATTTCTAAAAAAATTTGACTGCTGATGTGAAAACAAGACTTCTGCTACATAAAAGCCTGAGCATTAAATAAATTAGCAGTTACTCCAATCCTTGCAATAACTACTGTTTTTTCAAATAATTAAATCAACTTTTTGAATTAATGCAAGATACAAAAATGTTTCTTCCCTTCTTAGAATTGACGGAGAAAAATCTTGTAAAATAGAAAATACAAGTCTGATGACGAAAGTTCCTAGCAATTCTTCAACTATGTTTTAAATTGCTAATAGAATTATTTCAGCGAATATATTTCTAATAAAGTATATCTAAATAAATATTAGGCCAACAGTAATTATTATAGTATAATTTAATGCCTAATTATATATTTGCAAATAAAACACGGGTTGCAACTGGAAAGATCATAAATCATCAAGACTGGTAAAAACTTTTCAATCTATCATATCAGGAATACATCAGAGAAATTAATTTGAAAAGGGTAGGCTATTGATATAATCCTCCATTGAAATATTTCAAAAATAAACCTTAAATTCCATCATTAATGATAAAAAAAAAAAAGCGGAGATGGAGATATGTTAATATGATGCCTAGGAGTGAATTGCTACCACTATTGTTAAAATTCCATAATTATCAAACCATTGTTTTCCTTATTCATAGCGCACAATAAAATGAATGTGATAGGAAATTGTTTCAATTTGGGGTATTACTACGGGTTTAAACAAATAATAAGAATAATTACTATACATAGATTAAGTGGTTGAAACAAAAATTTTGTAAGTTATTAATTATTGTATCAAATTATTTATCTTTGATGTTGTATCATCAATATGAATTTAAAGCTTCATTCTTGAGAATAAGTTGCAATCATTTTCCCACCACCTTCTGTAACAAAATCTCATATCTTAAATGATTTGAGGTTTATATACATTTCTTGATTACATTTTTCTGTCATACATTTTAATAATTTAAATTTGTTCATTATACTAATTTCTAATAAGTAAACGGATCCTTTGATCTGAACTTGTGGGGATGGGGTTGTGTCAAATGTGGGAGATATCGAGAACTGAAGATCCAATTAAGTTCCCTCTGCTTAGTGTCAGATGAAACTGTTGCATGTTAGCAGTAGTAGCAAGACATAAGTAGGACTGACACAAAGCAATAAAAATGTATCTAATGTCATCTTTAGAAGATATTCAAAATTTGCACAATCATTCTAACTCCAGATGGCAAAAAAAAAAAAAGGAAACTGAAAGATAAGTCTTGTAATGACAACGAAAACCAATCCATGAAACAGCCACATGAATCTTACTCTGGTATTTCAATCTGTTTATTTCATATCTTGTAATGTTCTTTTCAATTTTCAAAAATATATCTGCATCTTGCCTAACTCGCTGCTGCATTTTATTAATCTTAGATGTGAATAAAAGCAATCAATACCATCCCTCCTTAAAGTGTCTAATGTAAAAAGAAATCTGCCTTTTTTTCTGTTATGAATACCACACTCAAAATTCATAAATCCAAGGAATATGCATTACAGTAGTAGATTTAACAGCACCATCTCCAGAAAGATGAAAGATATTGACTGGTCTTGCAATCTTGCCATTGTATTCTTTAGAATCTTATGTGGAATTCTTAACATTTTTATCATGCTTTTAAGTTAGGCAAATAAGGAGGTCACATCTCACTTTCTTAGAGTAGAATACCTCTATATACTACTGATTTACTCATAATAATAATATCTATGGCAAAAAACAACAACTATCTTTTAACTTTCTAAATGTAACAACCTACTATCGGAGTCTGCATTACATTTCAACATCAGAGTTTACATCTCTATTTAAAGACACCGAGATAATTATTTATTCATATCCTCAAGCAGAGATAATCATTTAAGCTGAAAGTTGCTCAAGATTTTTCCATGTTTGACCGACAAAGCAATTTTTTGAATATTATTTACTAAATCAAAGTGTTTAGAGATAGCACTATAACCTTGCTGTAAATTGATATATGAATTGACAAGAACATCACACGCATCAACATAACTGATTCAATTAAAAAAAAAACACCATCAAATCTATTTTGTGTTTTGATGCCTATTTCCTATAAACTGTTCCAAAGACTATTTCCATAGATATGAAAAACAATGACAGTATAATACTTTTTCTTAAATGCTCCTAGTTTTCATTTCAAATGCATCACATCACATAAAAGCTTCTTATTCTGTCATGCAGAAACAAACTGCATAAAATGCATAAATTTCGTGGGATAGCTAACTTCAAATATCATGACAAACTTTTCCAATTAACTGAATCCAAAGTCTAGACCACATCAATAAAAGCAATAAATAAATAATTCATTATGCTATTTTGCTTGTATGTTTCCCAACAGCAAAATCCATGTCTACAATGCTTCTTAATTTTCCAAAACTAGTCATTAATGACTACAGATAAACTTAATAAAGTCCTTAAAAATGCTTTTACTGTAATGGATAATAATAACATTATACGGTAATTACCACCGTTTTTCACGTATTCTTGATTTTTATGAATCGGAGAAAGTTAAATAAGGCCACATTAAAAAAACACCTCCAAATATCCTCTAAGGATTTCCAATTGATACGCTTTTAAAATTATAGTGATCTGTATTAATTTTGCTTACCTGGATAAGTTCGTCCAAATCTAAAGGATGAATACATCATTAAAAACTACCGTCTGAATTCTAATATCATTATTCACAATACAATCAAAATATTCCCTCTGCCAATCTGAAATATCATCATTATTATATAAAAGAATACCACTCATGAATTTAAAATAATTATATTGTCTTTCAGCATATAAAAAAAAAATCTACAATGCTTATGAACAGAAATGACTACATCTCCTTTAAAGCTTTAATTTACCAATCCCGTTCAATTTTTTTTGTCAGTTATTAAAATATTTGTAAGAAGTTCTAGTGCTGGAAGTTTCCAGAACCAAAACTGATTCTAGGACCCTTTGTTCTAGAGTCAATACCATAGCACTGTCCTAAAATGAACAAAATAAAAAAAACAACCCGAATGGCTTTATTGCTTAAGAGTTCATAAGATGGTCGAGCACTGGCACTGGAATCAATTCAAGCATCTCACATTCCAAAGATAGACTCTCTATCAACTGCACTAAAACACTTGTGGCTTGTCAATCACCAATTTCTGCTTTTAAGTCTCTACATTATTTACAAAGCTTCAGTTCAATTTATCACTCTTCCAAGAAGAGACTGCACCATTTGCTTTTAACCAAGTTATAATTTATAGTATCAATGACTTAAAAAATAAAAATTATTCACTAGAATTCACTAAGGATCTTAAGCTATAACTAAGATGTCACTACTTTTAGCATGGATATACCAAAGTTTTTAATGGTGATTTTGCTATCAAAACAATATTTTCACAAAGGTCAGTTCATAAATTGTGTGTAAATTTAATGAATAGTAGGTCATTTAAATTCATAGGACGAATACAATTATTCTTAATTTCTTCTTGAACACTTTAACATAAGTGTTGATATGTAAGTCCTGCATGATTCGATACAATGATGTCGGAACTCAAGGTTCATGGTTCTAGTCCGAGCTTTAATACTTATGATGCTAAAATTTCTTACAAACTTCTAAGAAATGAACCATTCTATTAAATTAATAAGCAATAAAACTTTCTTCCTCTTAACTCTATCAATCATATGTTTGAGCATAAATTGTGATAAAATAATAGGTAAACAGGTTATTAATTCATCATATTCTTTGTTCTCTCTGATCTACACACACATACACACACACACACAAAGTAGTCTTTAAGTAAAATTTAATACATAACTTTCATTAGTATATATATACTATTCATATATAGTTGTAAGTGATGATTATATTTTTTGTACTTTTGAAAATTTTTGATTACTATATTTACTAATATTCAATTATAAGATTCCATATATTGCTTTGAAGAAATACAGACATCGATTTATAATATTATTACATATAAATATATACACTATGTAATGGGTTAAAAGTTATTTGTACACCCAATTAAAATATTTGCAGTAAGGGTTTATTTTTTTTATGAACAGTTAAAATATTTTGGATTAAAAATATGAGGTCAGACAATTAAGTTTATGATTCAATCTAAAAAAAGCGCTACATATCTCACTGCAGAATATGACGACAGTCATCTTCAAGTACTCCCATGGAAAACCATGCTCGGACACTAGAGCATAGTTCATTCTTCAAAGCAATTTTGGAAGTCTTTCTGCAATGGCCACCAAAGTTGCTATATTATCCTTGATGTCCTGAATAACATCTTCCTTTCGATATTTTCTTTATATTCCAGGTAAAGAAAAGTCAGTGGGGCCAGAAATCAAGTGAACAGGGATGGTGTTTCCTGGCTAAAAATTACCTCACAGTCAAGTCTTGTGATCTGGTGCATTTTTGCATATGCCTTTCTCATGACAAGATTTTTGGTTGAGATTTGCCTAACTATTTCTTTATCGATGATTACTTGGTCTGATATGTTTCTCATAGTCAGTGATGATTGTGACACCCAACTTGATGAGTTATTGCAATGTTTTCATCAGTCCTGCTTGTTATTGGCCACAATGATTTTTTCTTCATTAATTTTGCTTTCTTAATGCTTGGTAAAATGTTTAATCCATTGGTACACTGCTGTTTCCTTCAAGGCATTATCTCCATAACCTTAGGCTATCATATCTCTGATTTCATTTCCACTTTTGCCAAGTTTGACAAGAAATTTGATGTTTGTTGGTTGCTTCAAGGTACTTTTTTTTTTTTTCCTTTTTTTTTTTGAAAACAAATGTTTATCAAACTGTTTTTAAGTTTCTGAATTTAAGTAGAGGTATTATAGAGTCAATCCAGATTTTTGGTTTACTACAAAAAGTAATAATTTATTGGAATTTGTCTGGGGGGTTTCTACATAAAATTAATAAAAATTAAAAAAAAACTTGCCAGTGGCACAGTCAGCATCAATTAGAAAGCAAATATGATCTTACATCATTATTTACCAGGTTTATTCGAAGAAATAAAAAAGCTCCAAAAATAGAAAGAAAGTGGTACATTATCATCAAAAAGAAAAAATGAGAAAAAGACCACCAATCTTTGTGTTATGACTCAGTAAAAAAAAAAAAGATGAAAGACATTTCTCGATGCCAGAAACATTCAGCACTATAAAAAATAGCTTCACTAACAAGAACTAAAAAGGATTAATTATTTCTTGCATTAATAAGAAACATTCATTGGGGATATATGGCTGCAAATAAATTATTATGGAAAGCTAAAATTTGAAAAGGTTCTGAAGACCTTTGGGAAAGACAGGGGGTGGGGGTGGACAGCAAGAACATATTAAAAGACCAGCATATGATATAACATATACGGACATATTTGTGGTTTACAGATTTGTAGAATTACCATAAAATTCATCAACATTTTTGTCTTTTAAATATAGATTTTTTAAATTGTTAAATTATAAGGATGAATTAAAAATCATATATAAAAAATGAGATATAAAAAGAATAGAGTGAAGGATGGTTGGGTGTATTTTTATATTTGCAGTTGAATGTATTTGGAATATTTAAATAAAGTTACATTTTTCTGAAGACATTCAATATGCATATTAGATGATGGAAATAGTCCAATATAAAAATATAATCACAAACCTTCAGGAAAAGTGTGTGTAGATTAAATGAAATTAAAAGCAATCTTACTTCAGAAAAACACCATTAATAATAAGAAAAACATTCTACAAGAACAGTGATGTGATGTATTATGGCTTCTCCTTAAACGAAGTCAAGAATATCTCAGCAATTATGCCCAGATAAACCCGTTAGCCACTTTATTTCCATTCCCCACTCTAAATTTTCCCATATTCTGCTCCATCCCATTTCCACAACATAATCTTTGTCAACTCTATGGCCTTTATATCTAAATCCCCCTTATCTTCATCCAAACCCAGCATAAAAACCAATAATCCGCTTTCTGTATAATCACTTTTTTCATATTTATTCTTTCATAACTTCATTATATGTACCCTTTCTGTTTTCAAGCATTTACATTCAATTAACAGATGCCTAATATTTTCTATTCCTTCCTTACATAATTTATAAAATAAATCACCCATATTTCCCCATTTGCATGTATATTCTCTTGTTGCTAAAGATCCCATTCGAGCCTTAAACAATAAACTACTTTCCTTACTATTATCATATATTAACTCACACCTAATATTCTGTTTATTTCTATATATATTTAAACTCTTTTTACTCTCCATACTATTTCTCCATCTCTCTAACTCCCTATTCTTTATTAATAAATCTATTCTTTTATCCCATTCCTTACTACTTTAACACTCAACAATCCTCTTAACACAATCATCCCATCTTTTGTACAAATATATTGATATAAATTCTTTATCAAAATCTCTTGCATTCCGCATTACCTTTCATCTTGTTACCTGCCCTTTACTCATAACCCAATTAAATACTATTTTGGCTATTCTTTTATTATCCATAAACTGCAATCTACCAAACATTTTCATTTTACTTTTTGCATCTCTCATATGAAAACTTGTACCATCCCATTTCTCCTTGAATTGCCTCCCTTGCTGTCCATATTTCTGCATCCAATGCAAGTCTTCCTATTTCTCTTTGAACTTTTTCTAAGTAATCTAATATCTCTTTACTAACATATAATGCATCATTACCATATGTTAACAGTTCTCTTTATTGTACTCTAGAGCCATCTAGTGTAAGCTTGAGTAATCAACAGACACTAGATGGTATAATGCTATAATAGTCACATCGCTTGACTGATACTTCATTTGTTTTGCTTTTACCAATGAGAACTTATAATAATTTATAGCCATAACTAATGTGCTTATAATTCAGCAACAGCACATTACTCCTAATAATATACTAATAGTCTTCAAATTAAAAAAACAACAAAACTTTTAGGTCTTGAATTCATACTAAAAACTCATCTGAGAATGTGTATATAATACTATTTTACCATATGATGTCCATAGAGTACTAAGAATAAAAGCAATCCTAAATTCGTAATTAAGCCAAAAGCCAACTCATAGCAGCAAGAATTCAAAAGTTTGCACAAAAATCCTGTAATAAAATTACAGTAATTAGAAAAATTTGGTAAAAAAAATGTAGAAAATCAGTCAATAAATGAAATCCAGGACAAAAGAAAACAAAATGCTATTTTAAAAGAGGTGACAAACAAGAGAGGAAAAATACAAAGGGGAAAAAATAGAAAGATAAAACAATCGTTTAGAGCTTTGGATAGATTGAAATGATTAGAGCTGTTTCAGCAGTACAATAGCATACTGGTCAGTGAAAGTATCCCGATGGAGAAATCTTGGCCATAATGTATTGCCAGCATCAATTATTATCAGGATCTTCGCCTCAGAACTCATAACACTAACAAAGTAGAAACCTCAAAAGAAAAAACGGTTATCACCTCTCTTGATGTGGAAATCAGAGGTTCTCATCACATTAACACAAAGTCAATGATTAGTTGCTATGGAGATCATAAGATTCCTGAACGTCGATCATGTATAGCTCTTGGGTCTGTTATCAATCTAACAACCAAAGTATATCAGGGCAACAATAATGTGGCTCATCACATCAAAATATCAATGTAAGGGTCGGTAGAGTTACAGTTGCTATCAACAATTTCCAGACATGAGATCGAATGGTTTATTGCTCAGGAAGTCATAAGCAGTCCAGGCATTGGAAGTGACAAAATTGGCCTGCATCCATGGTCTGTGACTTTCAGAGACAGTCATCGCAGCATTGCATCAAAAGAGGCCAAGGCATGCATGGATGAAGCATTAAAACACTAAAGTAAAAACAACAACAAAATAGCATGCAAAAAAAAAACAACAAAGCAAAATTTTATAACAAAACATCTTACTCTGTATTGCTATTATATATGTAACAAGTACCTGACATGGGAGGCGGAGAACTAACAGGAGTGGATGGATTGGACGAATAACTGCTACTAGTGTGATCTGTTGAGTAAATCTGAAAATAAAATTGTAAGAATGAATGTGTATATAAACACCAAAAAATATATAGCATAGGTCTATTTAAATCATTACAATTCACAGTAAATTAAATTTCAATAATTGAAATAGTTACTAATTAAAATTTGTTTAATAGCAAAATACACTAGACAGTACTAAGAAATTACAATAAAGCAGTTTTCCAATTTTAAAAATTCTACACAACTAATTAAATGTATAAAGCTTCAGTAATCTCATCTTCCTTCCCCACCCACCCACCCACTCTTTCTTTCACTAGCAATACCAGAAATGATTACAATCTAGGAAACAATTTTAGTACAGTACACGTATAGTGTATGTATAAAGCTGCGATTTCTTTTATCAAGCGACAGCTTTTCTTCAAATGATGAATTTTGAAATTTTAGAATATGAAACTTCAATCTCAGGCTTCGGTTAGATTTTTTTTCAAAGCTATATTTTAACTCCTCGCACTAATATATTTCTAAAAATTTAATTAATGCACCGATCAAGTAATTTGCCAGACAGTGCGAGCTAGAATTTTTGGTACTGCACACGTGTGACTTTTTTTTTTTTGCACATTAGCAATTCAATATATAAATTTTAATATTTTTGTCAGAGGGAAAGACTCCGGTATTAAGTTGATAATTCATTATGAGGATTTTAAATAGATTATAAAGAAGCTTTAATATTAGAACAACGCTATATCTCTTTTAAAGATCGAGATAACTTCCACCCCTCTTTAAAAGTTGCACATTTATTAAATCCAAGTTCTACTTGCTTCATTCAACTATTAAAAAATCGACAATTTCAATTAATTAGATATAAAGAAGATAAATTTATAAATCCAAATTATCAACAAGATTCATTATTCTGGGGGAGGGGTCCGAATCTGAGACTGTAATAAGGTATAATGGTGAGGTTTACGATAACAACAGCAAAATAATACTGAAGAGAAATCGTGGACTATAAAGAAGAGCCAATAAACAGAAAAATCCATCTCACACATCAAGAAGAAAAATACTACATAGAAAAAAAAAAAAACTAACTCCAGCAACATTCAAAAGAAAAAAACCCCCAAATATAATGATGTTCAGGTTTTTATCAATGCATTCATCATTAATTCCACCAATCATCCACTGTACAGAAATTCAGACCACCTTCTCTCACTATGCATACATTTTGCAAACAATTTTCACTTGTTAGAAGAACTAGAAGTACCAAATATTCAAATCTCCAAGCCAGTGTCGACAGCTTGATATTTCCATCACATCCCTCTCGTGCAAAATAGGGATAGGTTTCTAAACGATTTTAACATTTTATAGAAAGGTGGATAATTATTGTGCTGCAAGATCATTTTCAAGTTTTTTGATTTTCATTAGTGCATCTCTCCCCAACTCCAATAGTGCACAAAACTAAGACCACTCGCTGTCACTATGCATGCGTGTCACAAACAAACTTCACCCATTAAGTAAGTAGATATCAAATATCTGAATCGTCAAACACATACAAAATAACAGCTCTGTATTTGCTATTGTGTAACTCATGCATGCAGTTTAATGATCTAAATCATGTTAAACTTTATAAGTAGCTGCAAAAAGAGAGGTTAAAATAAACTGTGTCACAGAAATGGCATGCAGTGGCCTTTACACCTTAAAGCCAAGAACCTAGCATACATAAAATATGATTACCAGAGCAAGAATACAAACATGGAGTCGAAACTTTACTTAAAGATTTCTTTGTTGACTCAAGTCTAGATAAACGGTGGATAGATCTAGAACGCTTATTTTGCCACTGGCAGATATTTATTAAACTCTGTACAAAACATAATGGGAGAGGAACAACTTTGGTCTAAAAAGTAAATGTGTGTATATATATATACAAGCTGAAGAAAAGCTGTAACTGAAAACATATATATATATGAAATAAATGGTAACTATGTTTTAAACATGGAGAAGACTGCTTAGGAATCAGCAGACGTCAAAAAGGATCAATGCCAGTTGGAAGTCAAAATATCAAAGAAATGATCACGTTTTAGACATGCTAATGACATTTGTTTCTGTTTTGAATACAAGTTTTCACTAAGGAAGGCGAAAGTCAAAAATCAATCTAGAGATGGGAATATTACAGCACCATCTGGTATCTGTTACTTACTTTATTTTAAAATAGATAGCTGTAGAGAAGTGAGGAAACAACTCTTTTAGGAAGTTAGATATCTAATGGTTCCTAAGGAAAATGTTGATACTTAAGGAAAACAAATAAAAGAAGTTCAATTATAAAATGAAAGAATGGAATATTATAGGAGTGCAATTACAAGAACTTCACAATATCGTGAATACGGTCTCCAGAAAACGTCATTGACTGCATAGATCAAAACAAAATAACGTATATTAGCCATAAATACTGCCTAGAATTAGTATCAATAGAATAAGTTGTTGTTATATAGAAACTAAATAGAATAATTTAGAAATAACTCTTACATTGGTCATTTCAGCGTCAGCTAATTAAAAATGCTATTTAATTGTTATAACTTTTTTCCGACCACTGAATCTCAGACTAAATAAATAAAAAAACACTAACAACAACTTGTGTTTAAAAGTGCGATAGTAACACACACATATAATATTTGAAAGTGCGTGGAGCTGGCTATGCTGATGATTAATTCAATAGTAAAATACATACACGCACAAACAATATATATATAATACTGCGTTCATTGATAAGTATATATCTTTTTTATATATTTATTTATTAAAACTAAAAAAAAAAATCAAGTCATTTATAATAAATAAACTCAAAATATCAATATTTATTAAACAATTTTTTTTTTTTCATATGTCATCGACCGGGAGGCGAACCCACAACCGTCTGCAACCAACTACTTGCTTGCAAGGCGTCTGCGATGACATCTCGGCTAACAACGCTTGACAAACAATTTTAATTTTGACAAGGTAAAATAGTCGTTTAAGCTAAAAGAACGAAGCCCCCCCCCCCAAAAAAAAAAAACAACACCACGCTTGTTCCCAAGTTTAGTTTCAATATATAATAGTTCATAATAAAGAAAAGAAAAGCTTTGAGTTATTACAATTAATTAAGATTAATTTCACTTTAGTGCAAATCACTAAAAAGCATTTCTAAATGCAAATACTTCATTTTACCACATGACTATTTTTTTTAAATTAAATATATACACAGTGAGAAATAATGGAGAAGCGTTTTTCCAAATTGTATTGAATCTGTTTAATTTTTAAAATATACTCTGTTTTAGCATAACCTTTAATCTTGAACTTCTTCTTTCTTTTAAAAAATAGTCAGTATAAACAATATTCATCAAAATATAAAATCACAAACCAATTTTCTTTAAAAAACTTGTCATAATAAAAAAAACAAGTTTTTTAAAGAAAATTGGTTTGTGATTTTATATTTTGATGAATATTGTATACTCTGTTTTAGTAAAAGTATATAAAGTGAATCTTGAAACTCGGAAATCTTTTCTCTCGTTTATTTATCCTGTTTATCGAGACCAATTAAATTAAAACTTAAATACGTATGCGTCTCGGGTCTGAAAGGACATAATTACAAATATTGAAATTACATAGAAATAATTTTAGCATTTACAATTAATATTTGAAATTTGATCAACATAAGCAATTATCCTGTTCATTTTGCAGAATCTTTATTTCAAACTCATAACCACCTTCTTTACAGTCATCAGTTAACATTTTCTATCTATCTTTCACATCTATGAAGAATTGTTTTTTTAAAAAATAAATACAGTATACATATAAAGAGAATAATAACGAACAAACATTAATATTTAAACAAAACTGTACTTCATTTAATTTTTAAAAGGCTTAATTTATATTACAAATACACAAAATCAATCTTAGTTTGAAAATACACCAGAAACTCTTAAAACTTTCTACCGGTTTATTCACTTTGTTTTGGGATGTACAATTAAGTAAAACATACACATATAAGTACGTTTTTTCTTTATGAGCATAACTGTAAATATTGAAATTATACAGAAATAATTTTGGCATTCAAAATTCTCAAAAAAACCCAAAAACAACAATATCACCTATTTTACTTCATTTTATATCTTTTTTCAAAACTCGTAACTCTTTCTCATCAATCCTTCCTTCTACTTTCCCCTCATATTTATAGTCCCAATAACACAACACAGCTTCACATACCTACCTCTATTGAATCTATTTCCTCTTATTAATTTATTCAATAAACAGTCTTTTCAATGTCTAGTGTTTCTAAAAGTCCTCTTTCCACTTATTTCTTACACTCCCAAATCTGTATTTCCAGAAATTCCATTTTATCTCTCTCGTTTTACAGGACAAATTTTTGTTTCAGTATATGCTGCTAATAAAAGATATTATAAGCATATTTCTTAACTCTTATAAAGGTAATAAAATAACATAATCCTTATCAAGTCAATGTTATTACAATTCTGATGAGTCTTTATAGTTAATCCCATCAAATGACAAACATTTAAAAGCAAATCACATAAATTCATTCTCACTGTCTCCAAATATATCACTACCATGAGCAAGTCTGACAAAATGAACACTATCTATGCCCAGATAAATTTCACATTTACTCTACCCTTTAGTACAATTTCATGTCAATAGTTTTTTAATTTTCAAAATTATATATACATGTAACAATAGGTAATTAAAACACCAAATAATATTTTAACAGTTAAAGCACCAAATTCCAAGCACAATTAATATAAACACTTAATTTGTTCTCTCGTTGGCATAATTCAATCACTTTTTTGCAATAAGAAATCAGCACACTGCATGTTCAAGATTTTATATAGAAAGTTATTGAGGTTAACAACAATGGAGTAAATGTTAAATCACCTGTGACATTTAAATACACAATACTGAGACAGCTACTTTCTTATTGTGATAAGTTAAACTGCAGTGGTTTCCTGAGGATATTGTGTTTTCTTATTTTTCTCCTTTTACTTTCTTTGCATTTTTCATACATTCATATTGTGCCATTACAATTTAGTCACTAGATAAATTTATAGTAATGTGCATGTAGAAAAGGTAAACCAAAAATCATCATCACAATTTTATATAACCATAAAAGAAGCTGTAGGGCATCCAAGTTCAAACCCTACCAGATCAAAATTCTAAAAGCTTTAAACCGAGAAAGAGTGGGACAACAATTATATGCTTTATTTGTTTGTGTGTTGATAGAAAGGTAATACACACATTTTAAACTATTTAATATTTAAATTTTCTGTTAAAAAGCAAAGTTATAATGCATACATATAGGCAATGTATGTGTAAATTATTTAATTGTTTTATATTTCAAATATTAAACATTTTAACTTTCTTTAAAACTAACCTATGCTTGATCAATTCTAATATTTTATTCTATACTTTTATTTTGCTTTTCTTTAATTATAATTGGGATTTAAAAGTTACAGACTTAATTAAATAATTGGGTATAATTACTAAGCTAGCAATCATATTATTTAAGGTTAGTTTATGAATGATTTGAAAGAATGAAGATGTGTGTACTTACATACAAAAATTTACATTTCCTAAATATTGAAAGAAAACAAGTATTAAATCTGTCAAATTATTTTTTTTGTACAATGTTTGTTAAAAGAGGAAATCTGTTTAATCAGATATCAATCTTTGTAGCAATTTTTTTTAATAATTGTTTTTCACTTGAAGCTTATAATGGGTCAGAGCTCTAATTTTGAATTGTCTTATCTCAAGATCTAAAGAAGGAATCAAAGTTTGAAATAGTCTATTTTTTTTTAAACAAAAGTGTCGGAAAAAGGTTAAACTTTTCAGTTGAAAAATAATTTAGTTGAAATAAATTAGAGATCTAATTAAAACAAATTTGTCCAAAAATAGAGGGCTATCTCTGATTGGTTAGTTAGCTAAAAATTGGATATAAAAAGCTGTCTTGAATTATTATTATGATTATTGTTTATGATTCAGATTATTAAACTATCCAATTGAAGCTGAAAATATAAGAAATGTCTGGCTAGAAATATTGTATGTCCCATCGGCCGGGCCATCTGGGAAAGCTGCACATCACATAGGAAAGAAAGATGTTGGTAAAATAATATCTCACCTTTCAATAAATGTTTTTTAATAGAAGGAAGAAAGCATTCACCTCAATTCAAAGAAGATGAATAATCTACTGATAAATATAATCATCATCATTAAGTCATTTTAAACTCAAGAATACAACGTATTCCCACATGCTTGACAGAAGAAAAAAAAAATTTAATATAATGTTTCCCAATTGTCCACTAAAGCAAATAACCTCAATAGAGTCATCATCATCAAATAGTTATACACCTCAAGAAAGAGATTGTTCCCACATAAAACGGAAATAGTAGCTGCAGAAATATAGACATTATACAAGACAAGTTTGAACCCTTGGAAATTCGCCACAAACAAAAGATCGGTAATATGACTTTTTATATCTATTTTCTTTATGATATCAGTCTTAATAAACATTTTAGCAATAAAGTGGTATATTTTATTTAAAGAACTTTTAAAGACTATTCAGATCAATTAAAAACAAGAATGTCTTACTAATAATAACTTTGAGCTTCATAAATTATCTTGAATATATGAAAATTATTTGTTTATTAATTTTACAATATTAATGTGTAAAACAATTTTTTTTTATGGTATTATGATTTTAGTTTTAACTAATATATTATTATTATTTTGGTTTTGAATAATATTTTGTTATTATGGGATAAAACACGCACATACATAATGGTATTTTTATGTGTATAATTGCGACTGAATGTGAAATAATGAGTAGTATTAGAATATTAGATTAGTTTGTTTCAAGTTAAGTATAGTATTTCAGAGGTAGAAGAGAGGGGGAGATAATGATTTAAAACTCTTTTCTAAAACTTGCTCTTTCAATTTTACTAACATTTTTTTTTACATTCTATTTACATGTTGGATTTTTAAAGTATGTGTGCTAATGAGCAGATAATATTTGTTTTTTTTCTTGAAATACTTTTCTCATGGAGTGAAAATCATGGTCAATGTGACTTCCAACTTAATACAAAATACATTTGAAGGGAAAGGGGGAAGAACTTAAAATTAATCTGAGGATTGTTATATAATCAATTATTATTATTATTATTCATGTCAATTTTCATATTTATCTAGAAATTTTTATGTATATGTTAGAAATGTAGTAATAAATATTAGTTTGTTTTATTAAACGAGGCGTATATATTTCATTAATTGTAGTCTTTGTTAAGTGTGATTATTCATCATCATCAATGGTTGAATATTAGTTATTTAAGATATAAGTAAATATGCTAAAATTAAGCAATAATTATGAATTTCTTTATAAAATTTAGTTTTATGTTTAGGCTTAGTCCTAGAGCTGTAGTTGAAACCCTTGTCATTATTGTTATTATTATCATCATCATCATCAACATTTTAATTAATGAGCTGTTTAACTGTTTAAAGGCCATAAATAAATATTGATTTTATAATATTTAGTGATCTCTTAGTATTATTATAACCACATCCCATCATCTATTTCATGCAAGGATGAGTGAATTGCCATCCTAAATTAGTTATATATGATCTGAGCTAGTGAACTTATAAAAATATTGAAACACATTTGTTATGGTAAGATCTGAGAAATGATTTATGTTCAATGAACCCCACTGTGGTTTAAAGATGTTTTACTTTTACCTAACTATTAGTGCTTATAGTGATATGGCTCAAAAAGCAAAATCTCTCATTTTTATTAGAAATAAAGTACCAAAAAGGGATTCAAACCCAGTACATGTGAAAGGTTATTGGATATAACCGTGTCTAGATTCAGATAATCTAGTGGCGCCCTGCTAGACCATATTCACTTAGTATTTGTTTAAACATGCACTTAACATCAAATCAAGAAATGAAAGTGGATAAGATTACTGTCTGTATACCTGAGCTATATTTTATTGAATTACTAGTGTACTCACCTCACGTGATTTCATATACCTGAGTTATAATAATTTGCTCATAATTTGCTTATAATTCTTGATAGTGTTATATTTTGAACCTTTACTTAATATCTTGATATTTGGACTCCTTTACTCAGGTATGGTAATAGTTATTTGTTCTTCATTTAATTTTGTTACAATGGACTCCCTTATTATGTTACAATATATATATTGCTTATAATAACTCCCCTCATATATACTTTAATGCAAATTTTTTTTTAATGATTTCTTTATTTTCCTGACAGTTATTTAAAGAATATAAAATATAGTTAGAAATATAAAATAAAATATAATTATTTTAAAAGGTAGAGAAGATTAAGATTGCACTGATGAAGACTGCAGGATAGTTGAAACTGTCAGGAAAATAAAGAAATCATTAAAAAAAAAATTTGTATTAAAGTGTATATGAGGGGAATTATTATAAGTAATATATATGAATATATTAAGTGTACTTCGATTTTGCACTTTAGCTGTTAAATATTATATAGCATTGTAATTATCTACTTGTACATATTTAACATTTGAGCATTTATGTACAGTTTTAAAACAAGTAGAAATAATTCTGCTCCGTAAATTTAAATATTAGCCAATTTAAAATCAATTCCCCTGATTGTTACGATTCAAATCAAATCATATAATATCTTATGCAAGCAGGAAAAATGGTCATTTTCTTACTGTAAAAATCTGTTAAATTATTACAGCTATACGGTAGCTTAATAGTTCATATATAAAAATCACTGCTGCAATGACCATGATTCTGACTAAACCACAATGGTGTTATTATGACCTTTATTTTTTTTCATGATTTCTTACAATCAGTGAGTTCAGAACCGATTACGCCCTTAAAGAGTATTTGTAATCAATTAAACCATGGATTTACAGAACACTTTATGGCTGACAGCTTGTAAACAAAGTCTGAAATTGAGAATAAGCAAAGCAGCTATTAATTTTAATTTGAAATAATTAATCGAAGTTCATTAACATTTATATTGTGAATATGTTTGTATTCATTGTAAAGCAGTTCTTAATATTTAATCTTTTCCAGAAAAATGATCTGTTCTTATCCTCAAACCATAAAAAAGGAAATTGGACAAAGGTTTACACTATAGTTATTTCTAGCCAATGAGAGCTTGAATTTAAGGACTGTCAATAGCACGAATAAGCCACCTAAAAAAATAATTGAATGGTTTATTACTCAGGATTTCATAAGAAGTTTGAGCCGAAATGACAGCGTAGGTCTGCAATCCACAAACTTCGAATAGTACTAAAGCTACTAATATTTTCTAACAACCAATGAAAAATCCATTTTCATGTTGTTAGCATGCAATTAAATTTAACCAGAAATCGTAGACCATTTATTACCAGGAACAGGAGAGTAACTGTTTCAATTACAATTGTTATCAATACACGGTGACCATCGTCAACATTGAAGCAATGACTGATTGCACATTAATCAAAATCATTATAATTTGGTTGCCTGATTATAAACAACCAGTTTAAAATGGCTTACAGTTTACTAGTCAAATTCAAAATGGTTCCCAACACTGTAGTGCAATTATAAACATGGCTGCAGAATGAAACATCACTATTAAACTAAAACAAGACGGTACTTATCTCAACCAATTTCTATTTGTTATCAAGAGAAAGGCTATAATGAATTTCTTATTGTAGAAATGGAATAGGTTTCTTTACAAATAAAACGTATGAGAATAACATATTGTGCAGACTGATAATATAAACTCAAACATAAATGATATATAGCAAATGTAAATAATTTGGTTTGTGCTCCAGTCTGACCAAGGAAAAACACTTTTATATAGAAATAGATAATGTTGTTATTTAATGGATCAGATTAAACCATATTTCAAAACTGTCACGGAGAATTTTAATGACATATTTGAAAAATATTTTAAAGATTAAAGTAGAAATAGTAATGAAAAAAGATTTGGGCTTGTCGAAATGGAGGCATACAAATAACAACAATAGAGTTGAATTACAAATATATTAAATAGCCTTAATATTACCACATATTCTTTTAAATTCATGTAAATAAAGATACAATAAAAGAAAAATGACCCCCAAAATGCATTTCATGCGGAACCAGCACTCATCAGTTGGACAGGTCACTATCTCTCACATATACCTTTATTATATGAAAAACATTTACCTATGTTAAATAATTACATTTTGAATTACAAGCGTCAATATTAAGATTATTTAATATATTTATGAAGATATTACACTGGGGGAAAAATGCGAATAACTCCATGTGTTTGTGTTTAATTTAAAAAAAATCAGATATATTACTTTTTAATTGAGGTTTAAAGTTTACATCTGTGCTAGAGACAATCTCTAAGTTTAGTAAATGATTAATAATAATCATTACTATATTTATCTAAAGTGGATGCTGTCAAAGATGTGGGTTGAGTTAATTTGACACTTGTAATTCAAAAAGATTCAACACAAACAGTGGTCATTGATTAGATTTGAAAATTTGCTTTTATGATACAACTAGAGACAAAGCTATTAGAGTAAAACATTAAGATTAGATCCCTAACCTTCAAAAACTGTAAGGAAGTTAAGCTAGAATGTACAAATTGTTTGAAAATAATAAGTAAATAACTCAGATTATATGTGACTGGAAAGGAAGTAACTGAAGCTTCCAATGAGTTATATCATGTTTGCAATCCTATCGTAACCATCAATCAGCCCAGAAAGCAGACCAACCTCTTGCTCCATAGCTACATTAGAAACATATACTTTGTCAAACAATCCATGTGTGATGGAATCATATTTAATAATAAGAATAAAAAATTAAATTTAGAATTTTTCTGGAAATAATATGCATATGGATTTCTTGACAAAATATATGTTTCTAATATCTATGGAGTGAGAGGTTGATCTGACTTCCCCAGGTTGATGGATAGTTTTCAAAATATTGTAAACATGATATAACTCATTAGAAATTGTTTGAAAATATTTAATAAATTTGAAAGATAATTCAGATTTGAATGGGATAAATTAAAAATAGCAGGAGCAACAAAAAAGATTAATTTACCACTAAATTTCATACTGAGAGAAGCTTATGTAAGCAGAAAACAAAATTTAAAATAATTAATAACCAATCATGTGATGTTTAGTGGTTTAATATCCGGAATTCTTTTAAAGAAAAACAGAATATGATGCTATAAGAAAAGATAATTCCAAAATAACAATAGAACAGATTAATATTAAAGCATATAAAATGACATCTCGGTGTTTTGGTATTGGCAGGAATGTTATTTTAACAACAAAAAGATCATGGTTTCATTAAATACATACTACAAGGAATAAAAAACCCGATACAAGAAGAAACATCCACCTTTTAAATAAAGAAATGAGACAAACAATCAAATTGATTAAAAATGAAAAATTACCAGAAAGTGATGAAAACATATTGTAAAAAGCAAATAGAGAAAACTGTGAAAGTACAAAAGCGGATATAGAAAATCTATCAGACCTCTATTTGTTCCAAAGAGGTATTTATTAAAACCTATGTGAACTGTCTTTAGAAAATTTTGGACCCCAGCTTTTAAAAACAATAACTACAACCAACTGATTTTAAAAGTGTTTATAGTACGTTTAAACTTTCTCTATATATTAAGTGTTGCGATGATCAAATTTTTAAGACATTCGGATGATGATTAGATGACTTGATAATAAGATTAATACTAGAAGAGACTGTGCACAGTATGACTGCAGCTCTTCAAAACTTTTTATATCATTATTATTTGAAGTACTTCATAGCTAAAAACAGGAAGTAATAAATGAAGATGACTAAAATTACTTGGTCTTTTCAAAAACTGTAATCATCTTCATAAACTATTTTGTAACCCTAGGATATATTATAAAAACTAAAAACTATCACACCAAAGGGTGTCGAATGGCTCTATTGCATGTGAGTTCCTAAAAAGTGGAATTGTGGCATGATAATCATAACTTCCATAGTCTGATACGCTAACAACTGCACTGAACCATGCAGAATAATGATAGTAATCAATGTGAAATTATAGATATCTCAGTCAAATTATATGAAAACATGTTGGACAAAATTAAGCATAAAATTAAACTTAGATGCAGAGCATTTGGTACAACTAACCACATTTTAAAATAATATATGTCTCTGTACCTGAAAAAAAAGGGTTAGAGAATATAATCTGCCACTGTTTATTTATGAAGAGGTTTGAACCCAAACTTTCAAGCTCTCTTCAGTCACCCACTCCATTTTAACACAACCGATACATACGACCACACACACATATGAAAAAAATAAACGATCAATAGACGCATTTCGTGCTAAACCAGCACTCACCAGTTGGTCAGAAGAGAGGTTTGGGTTCAAATCCCCTCTAATTACACTAGTTTAAGTACTTATGCCATACTCGTATTAAAAATATTACAGACTCCAAGATTAAGAAATTCAACGGAGGGGAAAGGGATGCAGAAAAACAATATGTGAAAGAATGAATAGGTATTTCTGATGACTGGGAACGCACTAGGGGGGAGGGGGAATACAAGCAACTGAAGTCCCAAACTAGAGCTCAAGAGGTTGAAATGAACTACAAAAAAAAAAGGGGGGGGGATGAAATAAAGAAATCTATTGAAGTGATGTAGGTAAGTTCTTTCTTCAACCACTGTAGGATCAATAACGATTACAAAAAAAAAAAAAAATAACTATATTTTTTCGACATACGAGTATAATTTTATTAATATATAATCATATTTTACAATAACTATTTGTTATTTTTATAAAATTATTCATTATATTAAAACTACATTTTTATTATCATTTTCCCGTACATAATATTTTTATATATTAAGTTTTAACTAATATTACTGAATTGTTCCGCATGCGTTTTGTGCGCGCGCGTGGTTGAGTAAAGAGAAATTCATAAATATTAGAAACAACACGACTTTAATATATACATTTTGGTGATCTTTTTAGAAACTTTAATATATACATTCTAATTTCAACGTCAATAAAATTTCATATTTACAGGCATAAAATCATTAGACAGTATCTTTAATTAAAACATAATGATCTATGAATGATCTCATTTATTAAGCTTAATCCAGATTGTTTTTTGACTGATACAATTTGAAAAAGATTACGAATTAATTTTAATACAGTATTTAAATTATAACCATAAAGATCTATTATTTTATTCCTGTCTTCTCCGAAAAAATCAATTGCTTTACATATTTATTTAATACAATGGATATACCTATTAAAAATAAAAGTGTACACACACACACTCAGATGTAAAAAAAAAAAAAAAGCTTTATATTTATTAAACATTTTATATGTATGCCTATATATAATAATTACACCATTCCCCAAATACTCTAAAATAGGCTAAAATGAAAAAAAGATCCAAAAAAATACTGACTTAGTAATTAAGTCACAATTTCTAATTAATAAACTTTTACATAATGAATTTTTATTTGAAACATACAATTCATACATTTTTCGATTTTTTTTATTATTCTATAGGCAACTATAGAAAATATATCTTGATATATAATACTGAAAGCATAATTTATATATATTAAAAAAACCCACCACAAGTAGTAAAAAAAAAAAATCCTAATGAGAAGACGGTTTTCTATCCTTTGGTATATATGTTTAAATATCATAGTATTATGGTCCTAGTCAATCAATGACAGGATTTATTTTAAATTACAACACATACCTCTTTCAAAACATGGAACACCACCTGAGGAATTATTTCATTTAGAATAGTCATTTTGAACTGTAATATATATGTAAACATATCAATAAAATAATAAACAGCCATTCAAAAAAGAGTATGGCCGTTCCAATACACACACACAAAGATGAGAAACAGAGAAAAAAACTTTGCGGTGACTATAAAAACCAGTCTGTGAAACAGAAATACGTCAGCATATACAATATGCTGGTCCAATTTTTTGTTTACTTGTTATTTTACGATGTTGCCTTTTAGTTTCCTCAGCAGAAAAGTTTTCTTTCTGAAATACTTCAACATCATATCTAATTATAGCTCTCCAATGTATTTTATACTCTGCCATATCTTCCAAGTTCTTTAGAGTGTTCTTTGAAATAATCCGTATAATGTAGATGGACTCTACCTTTCTCATGAAATCTATGTTCAAGTTCACTATAAAATATTCTTTTAGGAATCCTCCAATGTTCATTCATTTTACAAGTCCAAACCAATGAATATGTAATTTTACAATAGTGAACTCAATAGTACCATATCACGCAAGCTGAAGAACATAGCCATTGGTTTTACGAAATGTTCTTAAATGAAATTTTTCTAATGTCTTCACATTATGCTGATAGAGTCAATAAATTAAGTAAAATAACAGCTTTATATACAGGTAGCTAAAATGAAGTAATTATTTGCCTATGATGAAATATTCTTAAAAGCTGCAGCAGAAAATTGGAAATCTATGCTGGACCTCAATATCCAAGTGCACTTTTCTACTTATATAACTACAAAGATATTTTAAACTGGTTTATATTCTGAAGTTCATAGTCATCCAAGCTAAGAGTTGCTGAGGATTTTTTTCTACTACTGGTTGAAAAAGAAATTTGGGCTTTTTGAACATTAATTACTAAGCCAAAGTCTGTATATGTTACATTCAAAATATTAAGTATATTCTGTAAATCATCATTTCAATTATCAACAGCATATTATAAATTCAGAATCCAAGAATATAAAGTTCTTGCTTTTAACTGATTCAAATTAAAAATTCCACAATCAAACCTATTAGACCAAAGATAAAGATGGTTATCCACCTTAGGTTGCCTTGACTACATATCGAGATTGTTGATTGTTATTGTTTGAGTGCAACAATACAGCTTGCAAATCTGTATAGGTGAATCTAGAGCAAATATAGACACCAGTCTCCCAACATAAATATTTATAAAAGTTAAAAACCACTCAGAATATATGTTTTTGGGGAGCAGGAACATTTTGATCCAATAAATGTTAAAATTGTTTGCATGAAGTGAGATGACAGAAAATGAAGGGGAAGGAAGCATGGTTTATTGCAAACAGTAATCATGCCATTAATAAAAAAGAGAATTGTGTCCAATTCTATTAGCATTTTACTTATAAATATTACAGCATACCAGCCACCTTATGAGTGCTATGAATTTAGCTTCTCTAACTGAAAGCACACACAATTACTGGTAATAAATAAAGACCTTCAAACATCTCATGATCACCATTCTTTATGCTTACATAAGCTGTTTTTTACAGAGACAAAACTCTCCAAAGAGTAGCGCCACTCAGTGCAAGCCAAAGTAATCAATAGATGCCAGTATGTATAAAATCCCCATCTAATGCCTACTCATCTAATACCCACAGACTAGTTTCTAGCTTGTGGCTTTCACCAGTGAGGAGCCTTGGATCTGAGAGCACTGATGAAAACCACAAGCTAGAAACTAATCTGGGGATATTGGATGAGCAGGCACTAGATAGGGATTTTATGCACAAATCTTTCTGCATTAATTAATTACTCTGGCTTGCACTGAGTGCTGCTACAGTGTGGAGAATTTTGTCTCTTGTGAATAAATAAAGAGATAGAATAAATTTTTCCATTAGCCAAGGTTAGAAACATTTTCGGCAACTAATTACTAACAAGATAAGAAAAAGGACAACAACTTTGAATGATATGAGTATTGTTTAAATGTGGACTAAACTTTCATGCTTATATATATATATATATATTCATCTTATCACTAAAATATAATGTGCATTAATTTTTCATCTTACAAGATCAAGATACAACAATATAACACTGACATCATAAGCCATCTATAATGGTCAATAATGTTTACACACACACACACAAACAGCATTACCAGCATAAAAACATATATATAGATCATTGTTCTCTCAATAGCAATTTAAAATTTTAATCTATAAAAATTCCCTTAATACATTTATTACAAACTATATAAAAACTTCACTGATGTATAATATATATGTCATCACATTTGAAGAAAGTATAATTTTAAAAATGCTGATGAAGTTTGCCAGTCTGCTTCCATATATCCCACCATACTTGTAATATGCAGCAACTTAAAACTGTAAGGTAAAAATGAGAAGAATGTGTGAAGATCATCATCATTTGAAACCATTATCAATCCATGGGACGATAAAGGTCTTCAAATTTAAGCAACTTTCTCTGATCTCTAGCCTACCTACTCCAAACCATACCAGCGAATTTTCTTATTTTATCCATCCATCTCACATGCAGTATCTTTCTAGGTCTTTTACACTGTATCTCTTGGAACTGTCCATTTATTATAATCTTTTTTATCAGTATGTCATGCCCAGCCCTTATTCTGTCTGTTAATTTTTTCAATGATAACTGTTTCATCTCTCATCCAAGCAGTATTTCATGTTTGATCCCTTCTTCTTACTCCTAAATATATCTTTCCATATTTAATTAAGTGGTATGAAGTTTCTATATTGCTCTTCTGTTAAGTACCCAAGTTTAAAATCTTAAGTATAAACTTGTACAATACATTTATTAAAAATCTTTCTTCTCTAACATATAAGCATATTTCATTTTAGCGTTAAGTAATTTTAAGATACCGTAATTAAATGGTGTTATCACTCAATGTATGGAATGATATTTACTAATCTTAATAGGTAAGAGGATTATAGATTATAGGCTTAAGAGATTAATTGGTAGAAAGTGCAAACACAATGAAAAATGTATGAAAACAAAGAAACTCTTTGACCTTTTTCTTCCTAAGCAAAGCGTATCTTTTTACTTTATGATTAACCAAACCTTTTTCTTACAATATATTCCTACAATTTTAAACTTATTTTTTAGAAATGTCAGTTTACAAGGAGAGAGAAAAAAAGAGTAATAAACTGAAATATGTAACCAGAAGAATATCGTTTACCATTACACCCCCCCCCCCCATAAAGACATTTTTAGCAAAATATTTTTTATTTGAACTCGGTTTCTAAAATCTGAATGAATTTTTATCTAGAATTCATAAAAGAAAGAAATTATGTTCTAAAATGCCATTTGTAATTATTAAAAAATGACAAAAAAAAAAAACCTTTAGTGATTATGATTTTTGAATAAAACATTAAATCTAAACACCATATTCACATCAAAAACAAATATTTCAGAAATATTTAGCAAAAAAAATCATAAATATATAAATAAAGGACAGAAAAAAACCCAGTCATGACTTGAAAATAAAGAAACTATTAATCGAAAGCATATATAGCTTGCTCGTATTGCATTTTCTGTATTATACTGACATCTTCAGATAAATATATTTTTAATTAATAAATCAATATATATATTACTTTAGGTTTTTATCATCAAATAAATACAAAACTGATAAGAAAGTGAATTTAAGCTGACATGACCGAAACACTCACTAAAGTCCACCGAAGATATAAAATTATGAATAAAGCGATTAAAAAAAATATCATAAAGTGTATTTTTCAAAATACTGACTAGTACCTATTCAAAATAGAGCTTAACTTATGCTATAAACTCTAAATCCTGCTTATTGGTGGAGCCATTACGGAGAACATTGGGTGCGAGTTAATTTATGATAATAGCAAGGAAAGTAGTTTTCTGTTTAAGGCTCGAACAGAATCTTTAGCAACAAGGGAATATACACATAAATGAAAAAATATAGATGATTTAGTCTGCAAGTTGTATAAGGAAGACATAGAAAATATTAGGCATCTGTTCTTAATTCAATGTAAATGTTTGAAAGCCGAAAGAGAACAAATAATGAAGTTATGGAGGAATAACTATAAACAAAGTGATTATACAGAAAGGGTTATTGGTTTTTATGTTGGATTTGGAAAAAAAGATAAGAGTGATTTAGATATGAAGACCATGGAGTTGACAAAGATTATGTTGTGGAAATGGGATGGAGCAGATTATAGAAAAACTTAGGGTGGGGAATGAAAAGGGAAAGTAAAGTGACTAACAGATTTCTCTGGACATAGTTGCTGAGAGATTTGTGACTCCATATAAGGAGAAGTCACAGTGCATCACATCACACAAAAAAAATCAAACAATTTATTTAGGAAGGCTTGAATAACAAATATTTTCAATAAGTGTCATCAACGGGGGGGGGGGGACATTAAAAAAAAAAAAAAAATTAAAATACTGATAATGGCAAACATTCCATTAATATCTTGTGGAGTATTGGCATTTATTACATTTCTGAAAATATTTATTTTCAATTTAGATAGACTATTTTTAAGTTTGTTCTTTTAAAAATAAATAAATTTGGGAGCACTTCTTTCAGATACTCTTAGCCACAGTAAATTCTGACTATGATATCTATAATTTATTATTAGAAGCTATTCCGTCAACTAATCATTAAAAAATAAAATGTCCGCACTTATTCTTAAATTTATGTCGACAGGTATATAGTAAATAAAATGAAAACATGTATATTTTGCAAGAAAAATGTATATGAAATAAAAATAAACAAAATGTCAGCATTAAATGTACTTTCATAGCCTAGATTCAACAGTAAATGTGGATATTTTTGAATGACTCTGGTTTTACAAAGTTCTAATTTCAATGATTATTATTATTTTGGTTGATGAATGTTATTCAGTTTAATGTTTCTATTTATTAAGTTTGTATAAAATAAAAATAAGCAAAAGATAATACACATGTACATAAAAAAAAGCAAATAATGCATCTTGATAGGTGTTTTAAGTGAAATTAAGAAATAGGAAATCAAACACAGGAGTGAGTTCAAATAAAAATTCCATAAGAAATGAAACGCCAAAAACAAAACCATTCATAGCAGCAAGCCTACCAAATAAAAGGATGTTTACATTTCAGCAAGATAAAAAGAAGTAATCACACTAAAATTGGAAGTTGGCATCATAAAACTCGAGTCAACAAAATTAAAATAACCCTATATATATATACAGTTAAAATTTAAAGTTGCCAAAGCATGTCAAATATTTACTTTTTGATTATTTATTTGCCTTTTTTAAATTGCAATATATTTATTTTCTCATGTGTCATAGCATCACCGGGAAGCGAACCCGGGACAATTGCTTGTAAAGCAGCTGTCGCTGACCTCTCGACCACCAATGCTTTCTTTATTTTATTTAATAAACAACAATTATTACTGTTAATCCAAAAATAAACGTGGATATTTTAGTTTTTATCAATTCTTTTTCTTGGCTTAATAACGAGTACTTCGATGAAGACTGCACATTATAGCACCACCTCACGTGGTTTGTTTGTAGAGCATCCGACTTGGGAACAGGGAGGTCCCAGGATCGATTCTGGAAAGAATAGATCTGGCACTTAAACTTCCTGTGAATTCCCAAGCAATAAAAGCATGTGAATTTTTTTAAAAGGTGTAGCACCAATCAAAAATCCTTTCATTTAAAAATTAATCACATCCATAAATAATGCATAAAGAAAAGCTAATTAACCCACCACAATCTAGAAATAAATTTACTAATAAACAGATAATTCAAAGACTTGTATTTTGATAGTTGGAGTCAAAATACTTGGATTTTTTAATTAAAATCAATCTTGAAGCAGTTCTTACCAATGTTTTTTTTTTTTTGCCAATATAGACACAGTATGTTTACTCTGTTCAACATTATACACATCCCAAAACATAATAATTTCAATTATTAGATCCCAAGCCCTTTCTCTCACGTTATTTAATAAGCAGTATAAGTAGAGGGCTTTCCCCTAACATACAAATAACTACAGCATTATACATTATAAGGCTTAAGTCTCCATTTTATATATGCAATATATGCGGGATTCGAACTCAGACTTTCACACGTCCTACTATATTGGTGATTATTTATCTTTTCAATAAACATTGTGTGATCAGGTGGGTCAGAAATATGAGATGGCACTGAGAGTAGTGGGTCGTGTGAAAGTCTGAGTTCGAATCCCGCATAACAAACTTTCTAAAATAGAGAACAGAGATCAGGCACTCCGCCTGTTATCTTTTCAGCCAACACCACTATAATTATTAGACTTTAATTATTATCGTTTATACTATATATTAACTCAAGTAAAAAGTATTATGTAATATAATTTTATCTTTTATTTGCATTAAAATATGCTTTAAAACTAAAAAAAAAATCGAATGACGACTTCTTTTAAACTGGGTTGAATTCAGTTCCTATTTTGAAATCTAAACCGAATCATCCGTTCCTTATCTAAATAAAGTACAGGCCAAAGCCAATAACAAACCAATGAAAATAAAACTAATGACCGTACACCATAGAGATAGCATATATACACAAGCTTACTAAAGCAATATATATATTTCATTAAATTTTCTAAAAATGGATGAAGATGGAAAAAGACAGCGGCAGAAGAAATCAGCAGGCGCTCCCATATAATATCAAAAAGAAAACTACGAACATTATCGAATAACAGCTGGAGATTCTATTAGCTCCACAATATTAATATCAAATTTCTATTATTTTCGGCTTTTATTTATTAGATATGGATAATTTTTTTTTTTTTGTAAAAAAAAAAAAAAAAACACTTCATAAATACAACTGAATGCATCTATTCTGCAAACAAATTATAAAAAAAGTTAGAATCTAAATTTGTAACAATATATATATTTAAAAAAAAAAAAGGTGCTAAGGTATTGGAAAAGTAATAAAATGCTGAGTGTAACAATTTTTTATGGATGGTATGCAAATGCAGACTCCCCCTCCCTCACCTTCTCCGAAGCCATGGAGATTTTATTGGGTAATTCTAAATGCTTGCACGAGGGGGGAGGGTGTCAGTTTTGTTTTTTAAAAAATGCATTTTTTAACATCAATTTGGTGGTTGTAAGAAGGGGGGGGGAGTCAAAGTCTACCCTATTCACGAATTCATGAGAGTGCCGGCTGATTTGCTTGGAGCTGGACAGAGCCAGGAGTTCCGCTGACCTCCGCCGGCCTGCTAATATTTCATAACTGGTGTCTGCCAGAGTAATTGAAAGAAAAACAATTTTCAACAGCTCCGGCAGACTCGCAGCAGCAGCTGATCAGCCCATCTGAATCGCAAATCCGAGCAGCACCTCACAAAATTCCTGATTCAATATCAAGTTCACACATTTTAACCAATTTATCACTGACAATTTGAACAACGTCAAATTGCTATTACCCCTGCATTAATATCAAACTTTAAGGAATCTTCCATTTCTTTCCAAACTCAAAGTTGGCCTTATCAGCAATGCAAAATTTGCGGCACTCCATTTTACACACCATCTTGAGTTGTGTCTGTCAACCTAAACTATTATTAAAATGAATTAAAGGCTCAACAAAGTCAAACTTTTTCATTGATCGCCTTCTAATATTTTACAATTTATAAAGTGTTGTACAGTAATTGATGAAATGTCTCCACTTGTGAATAGTATTAGCATCACAAAGACTCGAAACATCAACGGCCTCATTAACACAGCAATAAGAACACAAATTATTCATGGAATTGTCAGTTCTAATCAATGATCTTAATTTTTTTTATTGCCTAGAATAAATTTATACTCAATTTTCAGAGAACATTGAATAATGAAAATGTGTATCGATATTTCCTCTTTCCAAAGTGTGTGCGCGTTGAGATAGATATCCTGAGTTTTTTTAGGGTTTGTGATGTGATCTTAATTAAAAGTGATCTAGCTGGTATTTGAACTAGGCCTAGTAAATCAGCAGCTGGTCTTAAAAAAAAGTATAGCCATCCTTATCCCAGAAAAAATAAGAAACAGAAACACTTGGGATGAATAAACAAAATATAGCCATCCTTATCCCAGAAAAATAAGAGACAGAAACACTTGGGATGAATAAACAAATCAATCTTAATTACACTGTTTGCAGACACTCATAACAAGTATGATTAATTTAATTCCAGGGGGAGGGGTAGAAATGTTGCGTAACCAATTCAAGAAACACACACACATATATATAGGAGAATGTCTTGACAACCGTTTGGAAATTGTTGATTATATATATCACGTTAGTCCTTTAGCTTATTTGGGTGATATTGACCAATAATATCTTTTAGCCTTTTTAAAGTGAACCTTAGCTTTTGAAATAGTTTAATACATTGTACGCCATCATCTACATCTTTCCAAATGAGAGAAATTAACAAGTAATTATTTTAAAAATATTTTTTAAGGTAATCTTTATAATAGGGGTTGTTTCTCCTACAAAAAAAAGCACACAATGGTTCACAACACAACTTCTTTAAGAAGTCTATTATTACTTGATTCTTTCATATGTTCAATCCATTAAAGATAGTTATTTATTATAATAGATTCAATGCCATTATATCAAACAATATTGCCATCATAGTTTTAGAATATTAAAGATCCACTTTATAACAATATTGCATCCAAGCATATATCTTTTTATATCAAAATCTTCCAAAAATATTTAAAGGGATTCACACTATCATACTATAACTTTAAAAATTAAAGATAACTAACTAGTTTTCAGAATTTCAAAAAATTGTCTCAATGAAGAAATGTCACCTAATTTTACAACCAAATTAAAAAAAGGTGCATACAATCAATGGTCTGAAAGGTTTTTTCCCCAATGATTTCACAAATCAAGTAATATTTAGACGTTTTCATTTTCTTATTTGTTAAAGATAACTATATTTTATTATTGTTATTTAAATATATCTTATTATTAAGTCATGTGAAAGTAACCTATGCTTATTGGTACCAAGAAACTTCAACATGTTGTCAAGGCAACCTTTTATTTATAAGCACATTTCATTCATTAGTCATTATTTTGCTGTTGCGAATATCCCCCTCTCCGTCTTGGCACTTTCATTCATTAAATCTGATTATCATCAATAATATTGTCCTATGGATAGATCCCAGAAAGCAAGCATATCATCAATTCATCCATTTTACCACTCCATTCTTTTCACTGCCCAGCGCTTCAATTCCATGTAACTTTTACCATTACTTATATCACCCAGCAATGTCAATCTTTTCTGCCCTTTCTTCTTGTTTCCACTCACAATTCCCTCCAAAATGTCTTTCATTAAACTATAATTTCTTCTTAATGTATATTCAATTCAGTTTCTCTTTCTAATTTCCCCAATCAACTCTCTTTTTTCATTTACTCTTTTCAAAACTTCATTTGTTATTTTATTCATTTATTAAATCTGATATAAGAATTGATTGTATTAAAAATAAATACAAACAACCAAAATTCAAATAGATTCAATTATTATTACCATTTCATGTTTAAATTAAAATATAATTTTTGATTTAAACCTTTTTTTTTTTTTTTTTTGAGCTCTTGATATGTTGTTAAGTAAAAAAAAAGTAAAATAAAGTACTAAATAATATTAAGATAATACATGCAGAATATTGTGTACACTCAGGTAGCAGTACAATTTTAAAATAACACAATTACCCCCCCCCCCAATGAGCTTTGATAAGTCACTTTGATGCTACTAGAGGGAGCACAAAATTTGTTAGATAGGACATATTCTATAAATGAAAGATTGAAAAAATTGTGTAAGAGAAATAATATTGATTGTTTTATTGGAAAGAGGGAGTTATATAGTAAAGATGGATTGCATTTAGGAAAACAAGGAAGTGAAGTTTTAGGGAGTTTGATTTATAAAGAATATGTTTTGGGAAACTTATAAAGGGGGACAAGGTTTTAAATTGCAGTATTATCAAAAAGAAGAATGGACGGGATGTAAGAAATAAACAAAAGGTAGTTGATTTAGATATAAGTATAGATATGGAGAGGGAATGGGTCTGTAAAATTAATGGTAAGAAAGTTATTTATAAATGTAATGGAGAAAAAAAGAATCAAAAAAATTTATAAAAGAGTAGTTGGAAAAAAATAAATTGTTAAAGTTGGGTATTTGAATATGCAAGGTGGTAGGAGACCAGAAAAGTGACTGGAATTAAATAAAGCAATTGAAAATGAAGAGCTTGAGGTATTAGCAATAGTGGAAACACATCTAAGAGAAGAACCTATTCTGGAACATTTGATATGGCAGGATATAAATAGAAAAAAAAAAATGTTGTATCAAAAAAATATTTAAATATTGTTAAATGTCAAGAACACTTGTGGTTTGTAATAAGGTTAGGTAGGCAAGAAGGGAAAATGGCTATAGTTCTTATAACTACCAGAGACATAGTCAAGCTATAATGGAGTGAACTGTAGAATATATGAATGCCTAGTTAAGAATATACAAAGTTTTAAAGAAAAGGGGAAGAGAGTAATGGTTATAGGGGATATGAATGTGTCTTATTGAATAAATTGATGATGTAAATAATAAGAACGGACAGCTTTTGAAGAAATTTTGTCAGAGAATGAATTTGAGCATTGGACATTTATCAAATATTTATGAGGGACAATACACATGGTCTAGAAATAATATATTTCACACAACAGATTATGTATTGGTAGAGAAAGAAGAAAAAACAGGCAAAACTCACTATACATATTGTCTCACACAGCAAGCTAGAGTAATCAACGGATGCCAGAAGGCTTGTGCATAAATCCCCATCTTATGCACAAGCCTTCTGGCATCCATTGATTACTCTAGCTTGCTGTATGTGGCAATGCGTATAGTGAGTTTTGCCTGTTTTAACAACAGTTATAAGCAAGCAAAAGAAATGGTAATCGTGATGGTTATTAAAGAAAGAGGAAATGAATAAAGTACAGAAAATTAAGGTGTTTGATAATGAAGAGAGTATGTACTAGTGATCATAATTTCATTGTAATAGAAATGGTTAATAATATGATGGAGAATAGAAATAAAAGTAGAAACAATAGTGAAAGTTGTGGATAGAGAGAGAATGATAAGAATAAGTTGGAAAAGTATAAAATACAAGTTGAAGAAAACATGGAAGAGTTTGTTTGGGATGAGTATAAGGACTGGTTTGTGAAATAGAAAAAGTGGCAAATAGGCTTTTAGGTAAAAATATTCAGAAGATTAAAAGTAATAAAAAATGAGAATTAGTAAAAATGTAAAAGAGAGGAAAGAATCATGCAGAGAATATAAGTGTGCTATTAAGAACAAAGAAAGTGAAAAAGATATTAATGCTAAATGGGAAAAGTACTTAGAAAAGAATAAGTTGGCTAAAATAGTAATTATATATAGAGAGAATGAAATTGAATAGTAAATTGTTGGAGGATATTCCTATCCTATCCTATAGAGAGAGAATTAAATTGTTGGAGGATATTAATTAAAGTAGAAGAAATAGGAGTAAAAAATTTTGGAATTACAATAAAAGGAGAAATGAAGAATGAAATTGAATAGTAAATTGTTGGAGGATATTAATTAAAGTGGAAGAGATGGGAATAAAAAATTTTAGAATTACATTAAAAGGAGAAATGAAGAGGGGAGAGAGATAGTATTACTAGATGATGAGGGAATAGAGTATAGCTCTAGAAAAGACTTAGAGAGAATCTTAAATAGATATAGAAAAGAAGTTAGATGTGAAGATCAGAGTGATAGAAAATATGAAAACATATAGTAATGGGAATATTAGGTTTACAAAAAATAAATTGCATGAGGCAGGGAAGAAATTGAAAAGTTGAAAGGCAAGTAGTTTAGATGGATAGGCAGCAGAAATAGTAATGAATTTACGACATAGGGAAAAAGTAAAGCTATTATTCTGTTTCAATAAGATGGTAGTGAAGATAGTTTTTCTGGGTAGTTGGAGTAATATTAGAGTAAGATTATTATTTAAAGAAAAGGGTAAGGATCATAGAAAGTTAAACAATTATAAACCAATAGCGGTAACATCAGTTTTATAAAAAGTTTTCTCATATATGGTGGCTGGAAGAGTTGCAAAATGGATGGAAGAGAATAATGTAGTGGAAGAAATGCAAGGAGGTTTTAGATCGGATAGGCACATAAGAGATAGTTTATTTGTAGTTACACAATTTATGGATATGAGTAGAAATTCAGGTAGACAGTTATATAGGAGTTTTATAGATATAGAGAAGGCATATGATAGAATAAATAGAAATAGATTATGGATAAGTTTAGCAAATTTGAGAATGGATGAAGCTTTAGTGAATATTATTAAGAAGTTATAGAAAATAATTACAATATGTATCAATTAGGGGATATAGAATCAGTTAAAGTTAAAAATAGAGTGGGACTAATGCTAGGATGATTATGTCACTTATTTTGATTTTGTTGTATTTGAGAGAAATGGAGAGAGCAATAGAAAGACTATGAAGAGGGATAGAGATACAGTTAATAGGTGGCAAGGGAATATATACGTTGTCAGGTCTTTTTTGCAGATGATGTCTTTTTGTGTGGAAAAAAGAGAAGATATGAAAGTTATGCTGAGTACATGCGCAAGGGTGGATAAAGAGATGGTGATTAAATTTAGTGAAGAAAAATCAAATATAATGATGGTTAATACTGGGGAAAGAAAAGATGTAGAATTTTTATTGGAGGATATCAAGTTAAGTGTGGTGAATAGATATACTTATTTGGGAATCATTTTAAGTAATCAGAAAAATTGCTTTGATGAATGGGAGAAAAAATTGATAAATGAAGCAAAGAAAAGAAAGGGATTGATAAAATAAATTAACAGTGTTTTCATATAATAAATATGATGTAGCTAGAAATGTATGGAAGGGAGTTGCAGTAGCTGATTTAACATATTGTAATGATGCATTATGTGTTAGTAAAGAGGTATTAGATTACTTAGAAAAAGTACAAAGAGAAGTAGGAAGACATGCATTAGATGCAGATGTTTGGACAGCAAAGGAAACAATTCAAGGAGAAATGGGATGATCAAGTTATTATATGAGAGATGCAAAAAGTAAAATGAAAATGTTTGGTAGGTTACAGTTTATGGATAATAAAAGAATAGCCAAAATAGTATTTAACTGGGTTACAAATAAAGGGCAGGCAACACGATGGGTGAGAAAAGTAATGCAGTATGCAAAACATTTGGATAAAGAATTTATATCAGTATACTTGTACAAAAGGTGGGATGATTGTTGAGTGTTATAATGGTAAGGAATGGGATAAAAGAATAGATGCATTAATAAAGAAATAAGGAGTTCTAGAGATGGAGAACTAGTATGGAGAGTAAAAAGAGTTTAAATATATATAAAAGTAAACAGAACATTGGGTGCAAGTTAATTTATGATAATAGCAAGAAAAGTAGTTTATAGTTTAAGTCTCGAACGGGATATACTGTACACGTAAATGGAAAATTATGGGTGAGTCAGTCTGCAAGTTATGTAAGAAAGGCATAGAAAATATTAGGCATCTGTTAATTGAATGTAAATGCCTGCAAGCAGAAAGAGTACAAATGATGAAGTTGTGGGAGAATAAATTAACAAAGTGATTATATAGAAAGTGGGTTCTTGGTTTTTATGCTGGGTTTGGGGAAAGATAAGGAGGATTTAGATATAAAAGCCATAGAGTTGACAAAGATTATGTTGTGGAAATGAGATGGAGCAGGATAGGGAACAATATGGGAAAAACTTAGGGTGGTGAATGGGAAAATAAGGTGGCTAACAGTTTTTTCTGAGCAATGTGGCTGAAAGATTCTGACTTCGATAAAGGAGAAATGACAATGCATCACATCAACACATTTCTTTAAGCACCCTAACTTTATTAAAACAGGCAAAACTCTCTATATGTATTGCCACTCAGTGCAAACTAAAGTAATCAATGGAGTTTTGCATGTTTTAATAACAGTTAAAAGCAAACATAAGAAATAGTGATCATGTGATGTTTATCACCCTAACTTTAGTTAGTTACATTAAAATTCAAATAGTTTGATTGGTTTTCTAATCTAAGCATATTAACAAAAATCATTTTAAAAAATGAAATCAATAAAACCATTATTATAGGTTTGGTATAATTTAACAATCAATTCCATTACATTAAATCTATTTCAATTTAACACCATTTAATCATTCATCATCAGTAGTATTCTGCCCCATGAACAGATCCAGAGAGGAGTCATATTACAATTCATCAACTTTCCCACTCTGTTTTCTTCATTATCCAGCTCTTCAATTCCATGTAACTCTACCATGTCTTATGTCAGCCAACAATGTCAATCTTTTCATATTTTCTTCTTGTTTCCACTCACCATCCTATTAAAAACATCTTTCATCAAATAATACTTTCTTCTTAATATATATCCAATCCAATTTTTATTTTCCTCAATCAATCTTCTTTCTTCATTTATTCTTTTCAAAACTTCATTTGTTATTCATCCAAATAATTTTTTTCCAATTTTATCCATAACCACATCTTAAAGGCTTTCCGATCTGTTCCTAATTTTACTACTCATAAAAAAAAGGGCTTTATTGCTCGGGAGAAGCCTGGGACTTCCCAATCTCATGTTGGATGTTTTATGAACTATATAAAACTGCTTAGAAGCCGTTCAACCAACCAATAGCTATTCTGAATATTAGAAAAACATTTCTTTATTGACATTAAGTCTCGTTAGTGAATAAGCAAATAAACAATAAAAACAAAACTCAATCTAATTAATAATAAAAAAAAAAAGAATGAGTATGCTTATTCAAGTATTCCCTGAATCTGCATATTTTCTGGAGGAAATGGAATCGACTAGTTTACATTATTAGATTTTTCAATATTACAATGTTTCTAAGCAACTCGTTGGCTTTTGAAGTCAAATAGGTTTAAATTAAAAGTACTTCAAATGTATCAACAAATTAAAAAATATATATGTCTAAACATTATTCTAGTAACAGCAAATTTAATAAAGAAAACAAATATATATAGACATGGCTTTATCCAATGGAGAAACTTAAGGATTTTTGTTTACTGGTATAGTAAGATAGCAAGACATTAAATAGGTAATCACATATAGAATATGTAGACAAATAATTATAGGAAAAATATTTTCTGCTGAAATAATTGTAATCAATGTTTGGTTTCATTTCTAATTCTAACTTGATAATCATTCTTTTCCCACTAAATTACTTGTACATTAAATTTGGAACAACAGTATGTATTAATTTCTTTTTAGTTTCTTGCAAAATTTAAAAATTAAAATATTTAATTCAATCAATTTTCTATTTTAATCACTCACTTATATTTAACAGATTTATATGTAGTTCAACTCCTACTAAATGTTTCAGCATTGTTTTAATAATGTTAATACCAATTCTAAAACTGCCATGTTAGTAATCTATTTTTTTATTTCTTAAAAAACAACAACAACAACAAATAAACAAAAACAAGTATTAATTGTATTTATATGTTGGACTATTTCCATCATCTAATATGAGTATTGAATGTCTTTAAAAAAATTTAACTTTAAATATTCCAAATATATTTAACTGTTAGTATATACACAGATTAGTATATACACAATGTTTCAAGATGTATTATTCTCTGCTCTTCTTCACAAGCTGCTGGCCTGATGAGTGACAGTACTAGCATGGGAATCGAACCTGGATCCTTAGAGTTTTGAGTATTAAATTTTAAGATAATGCTCTAATCAGCTGAGTCATCCTGCCAAAGGCAACATTTAGTAGAAATTTCATATACTTATCTATGAAGTTCCTCCTGATTTCTTCACTTTTTCCCAAGAACAAACTTGATTAGTGGTTTCCATACATTATGTATAATAACACTATCAAAGAAAAGATAATTAATGTTAAAAGTAGATATACTGACAGTGTATAAGTCAGAGCAGTATAATTATTTATGCAACTTTTTGGAAAATACCAAATGATGATAATTCAGGCATATACTTCAAAATATATTCTTGTAAAAAAGTGAAGATATTTATGCAGTCATACAATATAATTTTGATAGACCAAATAGCACTTAAATTTAAAGCTAGAATAAAAAAAAATGTTTACAAGATGAAAAGTGTAAATATAAATTTGAATGTGGAGATATAATGAAAGGAGTTTCAAAGAAAGACAATCTGCACATTAAAAATTCTTTTTTTTTTTTGTTCCAGAGCTGAAGGGATCAAAAAAGCAATGTTCTTTAAGATCTTAATATGTCTCAAATTCAATACTAAGAGTAATTTAGTGAGATATAAGATATGTATTAAGGATGTAAAAACAAAACAAAACAGAAAAGCTATTATGAAATACAGTATGGAGATTTAATAACTCAAAAGTTGAAAAATACATCAATAAATGTGTATTATAAATTATTGAAAACATTGACAAACCCTGAAGGTGGTTCAGACTCAATTGAGTTCAATAAGATACTCTACTATGATCTAAAGCAGAATTTAAAAAAAGTGGCAATTTGTCGATATATTGTTAATAGTGACAAATAATATACGGAAAAAAAAAAATTCTAAGAAATATGTAAGTGCTTAAAATAATGTGCTTAAATGAACTGAAGAACCAAAACTCTATAATATGATAAGGAAAAGAATCAATGATAATACAAAAAAATAAAAAAAACATTAGAGTTGGAGGAAACGGATCTTCCGCATTAAAAAATGATGACATAAATATTAAAATCAAAAACATTACATCAACGTGTAGAAAATTTGTAAGCAAAACCATATAGTAATAAACAATAAGCATATTTTAAAAGAAAAAGTGAAACATGGACTTAAATGTTTATCTGGAAGTTTACAGACCATTTCCATTAATCTAATTTAACTACTGAATATTTTTCTTTTATATATATTGTGCCCTTTTATATGGGTCACCATTTAAGTTTTGTGCTAATTTAGTAGAAAATTTTAAATTTAAGAAGTATTTTAAAGATGTGATGTTGACTTTGCTTGTGGTAATGTTACCATAAGTTTAATTAAAGCAATCTATGAGTGTTTGATATGTGAATTGTGTTGATCTTGAGAAGATATTTAAAATGATGATGATTATGATGTAATACTGCATTAATAAATTTAATAACAAATGTTTGAAGCTAAAATATTTAAAAGACAAGTTAAAATTAGACAAAAATATTTATTTGATTTGAAATATATGTTAAAAAGTGAATAAAAATATTTTAAATTATAAGTATTTAAATTGAGATTAATATTTGATTTTAATCATATCAAATAATTATTTTAAAATCTGATATAATATCTTATTTATTTTAAAAATAAATATTTATTTTAAAAAAGCAATTGTTAAGTTTATTTTTAGCAAGCGTTCTTGTATTATAAAGAACAGATGTTATACACACATGCGTGGAAGTTGTCTAATAAAGTTGCGTAAATATTTTACAAAATCATGTTGTAAAATTTATAAATAACACGTGAGTTATCACGAGATAAAAATAAAGATATTAATGTAAAATATTAAATTTGATTTTAAAAATATTACTTTGAAAATATAATGTATTTAAAAAGATTTAGTTTAATTTTAAATGATCTTATAAAAGTTAAGATTTAAATTAAGTGAGAAAGAATATTTCAAAAGAATGTTTAATAGATTTAAATAAACGATAAATATTGTTTTAAAAGAATTTGATAAAATATCAAATATTAAATAAGTCATTATTTATTTTTAATATTGTGTTGGTAAATATGTAAATAAGCAAAGTTTGATTGTTTAATCGTACCAATCAGATAAGGAGTTTCTGGCAGTATATAAGCTGGATTCAATTGTTGAGGGGGTCTCTCTACAATAAAACTTCTAAGTCGTTTGTGCTATTAGAAAATAGCTGAGTAAATTTATAAACGCTCTTAAAAATCAGTTGTAAAATCATAAGAGTGTTATTGAATAATTTATAATATTTTAAAGTAATGAATATGCAGTAGAAACTTAATAATTCCCTATCATCTTCTCAATATCGAAACTCAATTTACGTACAAATAATCAATGGAAACCTCATACATCGGAGAAATATATCAGAAACTTTTTGCTATAGAAGTAACAGACGCTGGATTAGTACATCAAACTACAAGATGGAGAAAAGTAGTATTTTGGATTAAAAATAGTTTTCAAAAGTTAAATTACTATTGTCTATTACTAATAGATATTTTAAAAAATATAAATACTTCTGTGCAAAAAAGTATTTTGACAAATTATAGAAGTAAAATGTATATCTTAAGGAAAGATATAAGAAACAGTAGTAATTTTAAATAAATACTTGCCTTGTTAAGTCTTTGTGCTTAAAAGATTAAATATTGACGTTTTAAAAGGCAAATATATTATAAGTGTAAGTATTTTAAAAATCGTAATATAATAAAATTATTTTATTAAAGTTATCTAAACGCAGGTCGTTATAGATGGAGAAATTAATTCTTACCTGAATATATAAATTATAAATGCGCAAGTAATACATGGATATCCAAATCAAGTTAAACTAAGCTAAGCCAAACTAAGTTAATTTAAAATAATTGAAGGATAATTCTATAAATTATAACTTAGTTTTGAAATATTAACTTTTGAACAATATTTTATGAAGATCTGGATTCAGAAAGAACTTATAAACTATTTTTTTAATTTTATTTGTTTTCTTGTGGAACTTATTATTTTTTAAAAAAAGAACGTTATCATTTTATTATAAACTTTCAAGAAACACGTGATACAACGGAACAGGAAATAGTGTTTTATTGACTTTATACGGAGGATATTTGTTAGAACTTTTATGGTAGAAAAAAAATCGACGCTGGACTATGTAATATGAATTTTATTTTATTTATTTAACATAAAATTTAAATGTTATTAAACTTTTTAAAAGTAGGTTAGGTACATTTATTAAATAGCAACTTAAAAATAATATAATAATTAATTACATAAACTTATTTTTTTATAATTAATATAACACGGAATATTCTAATGAATGTTTATGAGTGAAAATGTGAATGATTTTTATTTTATGAAGCTGCAAATTCCGAAGAATACTGGATAGCAGAATGGACAATATTATTATTATGGTAAAAAATATTGTATAATGATTTTCAATGAATTTAATATGTTTTTCTTTAGATCAACTGAATATTATGTTGTTGTAGAATGAATGGATAAATATATTATGAAAACACATACATTATATTGGTAACGAACTTTATTAAAATATGCATAATTTTTTAATTTATAATATAAACATGATACAACATTACGTAAGAGCTTAGAAATAATTATATGATTCTTTCGTAAATAATTTTGATATTTTATTTATGCTTAGTATTAAAATGATGTTTATTATTTATCTTAATAATTATTTTATTTTTTGCAAGTCAGAAAAGGATTTTAAAAGTCTATTTTATTTTCTGTTTATTAGATAAGTTAAGTTACGTTTTAGGTAGAGGCTTATATTTAGATTGAAAAGTTTACTAAGTATAGACAATATAGTATGAGTAATTTGGATAATAAATATTTTATTTGAAGTTGATATTTGTTTTCCGGAAAATGTTTTAAGTGAGTTTAGAATATGTTTTATAGATAGAAATTTATTAGAAAGGTTAGTAAAGCATATAGGGTAGAATAATGATTTTACACAGAAAGGAATCATAAAATTTATCTAATGTAATGTTTTATGAATTTAAAATTGATAAATGATTTAAATATTAATGTTTGAATAATACAGATATAGAATGCATATTTTATAAAACATATAACAGGAATTACATTAGGTGGAATATAATTATAGCCAATCATTTGTTTTACATTATAAAGAGATATTGATTTTATATACAGATATTAAGCAATGCTAGTAATAAAGTGAATACATGATAATACATTATAAATGATATTTAATTAATGTAGTTATTTAATAGGTAGAGCTACATTATGTACACATGCTACATAAATAGTCTTGACATGTATTGTTATTTGTAGTAATTAAAGTACATTACTAGTTATTTTAAAAATCTACGTTTTGGAAAAACACACTGTAATATTATTAATATAGCATTTGAAGGAATGTAAAATTGCTTATTAAGTACATAAGTTAATAACAGTGTAAGCCTCTTATATTTGTATTTCTTATTTTTTTTATTTATTTGTTGTCATAAGTTATAAACTGTAAATAGTGTAAATAAATTTTATTTGAAGTTATTGTAAATAAATTTGTTAATTTGTTTTAAAAGTGTGTCGAGTTTCCTTATTTTTCACCTCAGCATTTGACAACAGATGATTTGAAATAAACATAATATTTGCACAAAATTGAATTTGTTATTATTATTTAGAAATGAATACAATATTTGCTTAACATTATTTTATAAGAATTGATGGACATGAATATAAATATTACAATGGTCATAAGATGATTATAATACACATTATAAGAATACAATATTGTTTATTGCCACAGATTATTAAGTCTAAGATTTTGATCTATTTTAAAATGAAGATACCATATGAAATAAAAGATATACATATGATTGTTTATTCATTTAATGATTGATTATATCATAAAAATATATGAGATTAAATTACACTCTAAGATTAGTATTTATTATTATTATTAAAATAAGTTAGGTGTATTTAAGTTTGATATAAAATCCCACATCATACTTATTTACATGAGTTATTATTATTTTAAATACAACTTATAGGAACCTGAGATTATTTAATTATATTTTAAGTTAAAAGTTAGGAATTATTTTAGTATTATTGAAGATAATTCATTTCATTTAAAAGTCATAAGAATGCTATAGATGTAGTGGTAAGGTGATAAAGTAGGGGTAGTATTCTTATGCCATTGAGACGGTATCTTGGGAGATATTGACTCAGTGTAAATCTGCTTATTACTTTGTAACTTTACTTCACAGTCTCATAATTTTATAAATACTTATTTAATTAGTATAATCTAGAACTATATTGATTTTGATGATTGATAATAAATTTAATTAAGATATGATAATATAAAAGTATATTAAAGATTATTATGCAAATTTTAATTAAGCATAATAATGTAACTGAGCTAGTTGTATTTTAAACTATTTTATATATCCAGAAGTAAGGGTACAATATATAAAAGCAGTTTATTTTTGCTTTTCCAAATACATTCAATTGTTTCAAAAGATATTTTCTTTTGTTCAGATGATGATGGTCTTAACATCGACTAGCAGGAAAATGAAACCAGTGACCTTTAAATTCATGAATATTGAATCTAAAATGTCAAATGAATCAACTAAATTATTATAACAAAGGTAGAGTCAACAGAACATTTTATATGCTTCTTTAACAGGGATCCCTCTTTATTTCTCTATTTTTTTTTTTTGCAGTCTGTAAAAATTATAGATTATCACACTATGTTGGCTTGGGAGTTATATGTGACAGCTATGTGAATGGCTTCTTTAAATTTCACTCTTTTTTCTTCTCTGCCCAATATCCTTGGGTTCTCCCAGGTGAAAATATAATAAATTAAAAGTGATGCTTCATATATGGTTAAAATATTGTAAATATTAAGTATAGTCTTAAAGCAGTTTTGAAGCTAAATGCTGTTGTCAATGGTACCATTATATTAAAAAAACAACAACCCATCATTCTAATGATAAGAAATTCACAGTTTTTTTTTTAAATAATTGAAGCTGTGTTCACTGGTATATAAATCTATTTTATATAATGATTGCCAATAGCTCTTAATTAACAACTTTTCAGAATAGCCCTATCATCAGACCGGTTTCTAGCTTTAGCTGTTGTCAGTAAGGCGCTAGGATATTCCAGCACTAGGTTTAAAATACCAGGTCCAGCCCAGCACTTTATTTAATGTTTAACTATTAAGTAGAAAATCTAAATTTTTCAGATTATCCATATGTCTTCAAATCCAGCTTATCTAACCCAAATAGCCATATGGTATAGATGGATTTAAATATGTATGGGCTTGATCTGGTATTTTAAATCTAATGCTGGAATATTCTAGTGCCTCACTGATGACAGCCAGAGCTAGAAAATAGTCCAAGGATGGGGATATTCTGAAAAACTTGTTAAAAGCTATTGGCACACTCATTATATAATGTTTGTAATACAAGCTTATAAAATTAGGTCATGTGATATATGACTTGATTTCCTTGCAATAAATCTATTTTAGACATTTTTTCCATCTCCAATCATCAAATTTGTATTCTTTTGTTTTTAATAGTGTGAGTGATTTCACCAATGTATATCTTCCACAACTGCACGGTGTCCCATAGATACAGCTCTTGTTTTCTGGTTTCAAATTTAAGTTTCATAGACTTTAGCATACCTAGCAGTTTGCTATGGCTTTGAAAAAATTTTTTGACAATTGATTTTAAAATTAATATATGAAAATTTCCTTCTTACTATACAAAATGAAAATAACAAGTATATACATCCAACCACGAAAAACACACAAATCGTTATACAAAATAAATTTGTTTAGAAACCACTGAATTGGAAAAACAAAATCCAACCATAGCACTTATGAAAAATGGTTATCCATCAGCTGTCATTAAAAAAATCTTAGATAGACAACATCAAAAAATATCAAAATAAACACCAATTGCAGGTATTGTAGTGAACCCACATATACCAGTGGCAAATTAAAGAAAATCTGCAATTAATATAATATCAGAACAGCTTTCCAAAGATGTAGCATATTGGGAGGAATTCTATATAACCTAAATTTGAAATACTATGTGAATGTGGAAGAATGTATATTAGTGAAACCATCACAGTTATCAAATAACGATTAAAAGAACTTAAATAATGATTAAAGAGGGGAAGAAACCCAGACGTGCCAAAATGTTTGAATCAGAGAATAGAAGAATATTGGACATAGAATAACAAGAAGAAAATTTAAAACTCATATGACAATGGCAAATAATGCCATATGAGTGTGATAGATAATCCACATTTGGTAACCTCTAATTAATCTTATTCTTGAAAAAAATGTAAAGTAAGTGTATAATATTTATATTGCTTGATTCTTTTTACAGTATTTATAGATCTATGCTAGTATGATCATTACTCAGGCTGGCGACCTTTGAAAAGAAGAAAACAATAGCACTATGTATTATTAGGTACAGTTGAATGTATATGGAAAAGTACGAATAGAAGTTGTATTTTTTTAAAAACATTTAAGAAGTATCCTAATACCAAATGCAATCAAAGCTACAAAGAATAAAGAAATTTAAAAAATAATAGAACCATTGTAAATACTTAAAAAAAAAACACAAGAAAAGATATAAATTGTTGATAAAACTATATAATCAATATCTAAACAATAAGGGTCTTTGAACACTTAAAAAAATCAGCTGAATATATGGCTAGGAAGTTGGTAAGACTTTGAAACAGGAAAGTGACAGAGGTGGGCTACAACCCATGAAATCTGATATCCAGAGTAAGGCACTCTACAGACTGCTCTAAACCATACAGACACTGGATCAATGGACGAATATGGATATTGAGTGACTCTATTTCTTCAAGAACTGTTTCATGCAGTTTTACAGAAAATAATTTTGGGGAATAAAGTAAGCTAAAACAAAATAAAAACGTATGCAAAACTACTTCAGTCATTTAGATTTTTCAGATAATATGGTTAATTGTGAAAATCTCTAATAAGAATTTTGGAATTAACGATAAATGCTACGTTCCATAACTTAATGCAAGAAAGTTCACAAAGAAATTTGAGTCCACAGGATTGAAGTGCAGAAATGAAACTTTAGAGACCATTGATTTTATCACTCTTCTAAACCACACAGAACTCAGGTTCATCAAAGTATTTTTTCACATAACAAAAAAACAAAACAAAACAATTTTCAAATGAAATAAAAATCAGTACCATATTAAGAAAATATCAAATCAAAAACACATCGGTATTCTTCTTTTGTTTTAAAAGCAGCATCTTTTGAAGAGAAATTTTAATAGTCCTATTTTGGACTATTTCCATCATCTATAATTAAATGTTGAATGTTTTGAAAATTTTGAACTATATAAACTTTTCAAATACAAACAACTTGTTAGTAATAATACACAATTAGACAAAACAGGTTAATAATTACACGTTTCCAATAGTATTATTCTCCACTCTTCTTCAGGTGTTGCTGGCCTGACCAGTGGCAGTATTAGCTTAGGAGCAGAAACATGTAATTACTAACCTGTGTTATCTTTTAGTGTGTTACTACTAACAAGTTTGTATCGACTCATACAGTAATATCGTCAGGCCAGCAACACCCGAAGAACCGTGGAGAATACTACTACTCAAAATATCGTGTAATTGCTAGCACATTGTTTGTATTGGAAAAGTTTAAAATTTTTGAGATGTTCAACATTTAATTATAGACCATGGAAATGGTGCAAAATATTATAACACCTAATACAGCATCATCACAAATTTTCAGACAAATATTAAAAGTCCTACCATTGTACCAAACCATGCAGGGTATACTTGTTAAAATAACACAGTTGTATGCTGGAATTTAAACTTGTTAGTTTACAATGCTGCAATACATACTCATAGTTTTGTAGTTAAGTGGAGATAAAAGGTGGCTGCTGGAGGGTTGCATTAGATCCTAATATCTAGGTGCAGTGCTCTCAGATCCAAGGCTCCTCACTGACGAAGGCCACAATCCAGAAACTAGTCTGGGAATATTGGATGAGTAGGCACTAGATGGGGATTTTATGCACAAGCCTTCTGGCATCCATTGATTACTCTAGCTTGCTGTGTGGCAATATGTATAGTGAGTTTTGTCTGCTTTAAAACAGTTATACACAAGCATAAGAAGTGGTGGTCATGTGATGTTTATTGGCTTAATACATAATCCCAATACTAAAAGATGCACCAGGCTTTCCCATCTTAATTTACCATAGCAAATTAATATTTATATACCTCTTATTACCTAAAATATCAGCTTAGTAAAGTATGTTCCTTTTATAAAACAATTTTTTCAGAATTTTCAAATGATTAACCAGATACAAAAGTTTAATAAAACTAGCTAAGGATTCATTAATGAAGATCTGTTATACAGTACCAATTGAGTTGAAGCCATAAAATGCTGCAACCTCTATATTACTTGGATTTATCACATTAAAGCACTTGGTAAATAGTAAATCACAATTTCTACCCCTTCATTCACAAATAGAAAAAAAAAAAGTTTATTTTGAAAATTACAAATTTATATAAAATTTTAGTCGCTAAAATATTCTATGTTTAATTTATTCAGCATATAGTTTTTTTTTTATCAGCTTAATTAGTAACAAAATATCGTAAAGGGATCTGAAGATATTCTAACCAACACAGATATCCATAGTTTTATTATGGCACTATGGCCTTCAATCCACCTCTGTAGATTTTGACAAGTCATTTGTAGTTTAGACCAGTAGCTGATAAATTCCATTTATGAAGCAGATGAGCTCAACAACCATGGATTATCCTGGATGTGGTGATGAGATCCTATTTGTGTCTCGGATGATTGAATCCAACTGGTTATGTAGTTAGATCTTGAAAAAAAGAAATTTGTTTGAAACATTGTAAGAATTCCATTTTTTATACTATAATGCTTTGGTAGTAAAAGAAGATCTTGATTTGAGACAAATCTTACGTGGGAAACTACACCTTCAGTTACTGGAAAGTCTGATCTGCTTAACAGCTTTCACATTTTCTGTGGAGCAACATCTCTTCCTTTATCTAGCAAAAGAATATGTGAAAAAATAAGAAACCACTACAATGAAAGTATTTAAAATTGGTCGAGATAATTGATGATAAACTCCAAAAATCCTAAGAAAAAGAAGTCCCCCCCCCCCCCAATTAAATTAAATCAACGAGAAAGGCTTTTCTATGAAGCAATAACTGTTTCTATATCCTCGCCAAACTTTTATATTATACTACTATACGTTTATATTAACTTAATTGTATATAATTATTTCCTCTATCATCCAATGGCTGGAAAATTCAATTTTGTTCATTCGTGTAAATCGCTCTTCGGTAATTATAATTATTTTCAAAACAAATCAAATTAAGCACAAAAATTATCTATTTAAAATAAATCTAATTAATTCATTAGATTACGTGTTTCTAAACAAATAAACAAAAATTATCTTCATTGAAATATATGATTACTGTTTTGCAAACAGAGCAGTTCTATTCCCTATCAAATTTCTGTTGGCAAAGTAATATTTCACGACAGGGTATAAATTTTGCCAATACATATACGTTTAATATTGCCAGCATCAATAATAATAATTCTTTCAAATCCATAAAAGCACGACTTAGCTTTTGATTAATAAAAACTCTCTCTATCTCTCTCTCGACCCCCTCCTCTATATTTTGTTATCTAGAGAAAATAATACTCAGTGCAATGCAAACCTTTAATCAATATATCTTAAATTTCTTTTTACTTAATCTTCATTCTCTCTAATTTCCAAATTAAATCGGCCCTTGAGGTAAAAGAAAAAAACAACAAAAATGTCATTTTTACTATTTAATTTAATATTAACAAATCACCAAATTCTTCGCTCTCAGCTTAAACACCCCTGTAGGGCCATCTAGTTTATGCTCAGGCCATCGGTGATTACCAGAATCCAATAAAATCCCTATCCACAAACTAGCCTGCAACTGGTGATTCAAATAATAAGGATTGAGATTTTAATTGCGTCTAGTATTAAATGATTACTCAAACTTATGATAGATGGCATTGGAATGAATGGAGAGCTCAATCATCTTACAATTGAAGTTCTTGGATCAGAAATAGGGTCGCACAATAAACTTCGAAAAATAATTAAAAGTTTTAGGACCTGCCTTTGAAAGCTCGCACCAAAGACGCAGTACAGATAAGATACTTCCGAAGAAGCAAAAAAAAAAAATGTCGTGAACAAATAAATAGTCATGTGGTTACTTGGATTTTTCTAATGTATAATTCAAAACTTAATATTAATGTTTCCCCGATATTCAATCTTGTTAATATGACGAAAATGATAAAAAAAGGAGCTAAATGGTACAATCAGTTCCACATTTATGTAATTGCATTTGAAGAGATAGTAGGTCTATTAATCTTGTGTAAGACTTTTACTATAACTGTGATCCACGAAAAAATTAGCCTATTTGAATATAACTATAAATAGTGTGTCACCCACCGGCACATTGACTATTAGCACCCACACACACACATATATTGTGTTAGAACGAAACTTTATTAAAAAATAAAAAAGATCAACCCAGATCGAATATGCAATAAATATATATATATATAGTATTTAATTTTTAAATTATTTTATAACAAAAATGTAAGAGGCAAGAGTATTTCTAGACAATATTTCAAAAATTGACCAATGTAAAAATGAAGTTAGCAGATAGTGATCTTGGGAATAATTATAAATGCACATTAAAATCTAAATTTAACTTCTAAAATAAATATTTAACTTAAAAGAAAAAACATCTTGTTTATCAAAAAGCAATGGTGACAGAATAGATAGTATACATAAAATGGAGTGAAGTAATTTTCTTTCTCTTTCCTTATCTCTGCTGTGCAAGAATATGATTATTAATTGGACAATTAAGTGAACTGGGATCAACGGGAGTGTGGAGGTGGCAATAATTTGCAAAATAGCTTCCAATATGGTTGTTTAGAAAGCTCTTAGTACATCTGTCATCATCACTGGTTGACCTTTATGCAGAGTGGTAGAGAAATGTTCCTCTGACCAGTTAAAAATACCTATTCCTTGTCTGTTGCGAATAATCATTCATGGACTAAATAAGTTATACTCATTTAGTAATTATATCCAGACAACTCACAAAAAAAACTGTTTTAGATTTAAGAAAAAACCCAAAGAACTCATATAATACATGACCATGCACGAACTAAGAAAACATTCTATAAGAGTACAAATAAATAAAAAATATCAAGAAATGAATTGACCATATTAAAATACCGGTAAGATGTCTTATTCCATTAATTAATTAATGAATGAAGACCTTTCTAAATGTAAAAACAAAACTAAATATTTTTTTTGTGTGACTTATTTGACAATATATTTTTCATTGTATATTTTTCCCATAGTATAATTATTGTTTGATATTTTTCTTTGCTTATTTGAATAATTATAAAAAATAATTAGATATTATGGGACAAACATCAAATCTAAACAGTATTAGTTGTTATTAAATCTGTTTTTAAAATGTCACAAGCTTTATTCTGTCTTTACTTCTTGTGTCTTAAATATTGAATAATAGTTTAACTAATTGTGTATAAATTATAAATTAAGAAATTTTGATCCATAAATTTAATAAAAAACAAAATGATAATTCGATATTTAATAAATGGCTTGATACTTAATTTTGGGGAACATTTAACTTTGTATCAAGTATATTGCGTTAATTAACTTAAAACTAGTGTCTGAATAGAACCTGTTCTTGAAGCGAAGAGGTGATCTCTCAAATATTATACTGATTAATTCAAAAGCTGGAGGAATGAAGCTAATCACGAAATATAATTGAGGTTTCTCTATTTAGTAATACACTTTTACAATTATTTTATTATGAGAAGCCCATTTGGTTACCAGAGAGTCATAAAAAAGGAAAATTATGGTTAAGTCATCCATGCTAGAGTTATAATAATATGTGATTGTAATGCTAAATATAAATCATGAAATGATCTTGTATTCACTGCATATAGGCGAAGACTGCATAGATTCCATACTGTTAAATCTTAAAAATATTAAAATAACCAGTGAAGTCGCACCTGCCAATAAAAAAATTCCTGCTACATTTCCACTAGAATTAAATGAATTATTCAAGAATAAAATATCCAGAACAGGTATTTAATAGCAATAAAACAGAACTGTGAACGATTGAACATATGCACTCTATTGTAAATGTCTAAGTGCATGTGTTCTCTCAATTTATTATTAGTAACAATATTTACCTTGGTTTTTGTTTATATTATAATCTGAATTTATATATGCATTCTATACACAGATCATATGATATATATATATACATACTAACAATAAAAATAAATATAATGGTAATTAACTATTATATTCAGTCTTTCAATCCATGGAAATTAAAAAAAAAAGAATATAACAGTAGAATCCACAGAAGTACTTTCGGTTAATTCCTTAACTCTCCTCAACTGCCATTAAATTAAAAAAAAACAAAACATAATGGAATATAAGTTAATTACTGTTATACTTATTATTTTTATTGTTATTACAATTTTTTAATCAACAGACATTTTATTTGTATTATATATACATATAATGAAAAATACTGCAATGTACACTCACAATACAATAATTAATTCTTATTGTATTATAATCAAATCTTGTCAACAAAATGTTAGCCTATATCAAGGTTTCACTATTATTATTTTCCTTTTCAGAAATTTCATTAAAAAGATTAGTGAAAAAATGCTTTTTTATACTCTTTCTTCTAATCTTTGTGAGAATTTGCAGCAAACTTTTATTAAGAAGACAGGCTCAATAGAGACAAGTGATTTAACGATTATTTCCATAATTTATACATGAGATAATTTCAATCAACATATTTTGCAAATTCTAAATAGAAATCGGATTTTACAAAATTTAAGTAGATGACTATTTTATTATTTTTAAAAATTATTACATCAAATCATGAAAAAAATTTGCTATTAATTCAAATATATCAATTACATTTTTAGGAATACACGTTGAATCTCATATGTACAGAAAAGTATATCATACTCATCTTATAAATTGGGAATAGAATATAGGCATAAAATATAAATTTAATGTATTAATAAATGGAATAAAAAACAAATAAAGACAATATTTGTATGAGTAAAGGAAGTTATGATCTTCTATCATTACACTAAACCACATAGGGCAAAGCCGTACAAGAAAAAAAATATTTACTAAAAAAATTACAAAGTAGAAGAAAAATTGGTATTGTAATAATATAGAGGAATTCTTAAGAAAAAAGGGGGGGGGGGGAGAAAAAAATTAAGTGATTATCTAAAACAGGGGTCGGGGAAAGTTTTTAATATGAAGAGGCCATTTTATTTAATTCTCCCCACTCATCTTTTCCCGCCGTTAAGTAATAGAACATAATAGACTCAGCATACATCTTAACGAAAATAAAAATACTCTTAAAAATTAATAAATAAAACGAAAAAATTACTTTGACAGTTTGATTTATTCACAAATTTCTATTACTTAAGTATTCATCATATACAATAATTACTATTCTATAATAAGACTGAATTCAAGAAACAATGTTGTAATGCCCATTTTCCCTCTCTATTTACAAACGAAATAGAAAATGTGTTTATATTTATCACGATAAAAACAGCCAAAAGACTGGGATCAAAGAGCAACATTTGTCTTGCAAGAAAGTGCTAACTATAAATACTTTTTTTTCTCAAAAGTAACCTTTATTAGTAAAAAGATTACAAAAAATTATCGGGTACACTTACCCGTGGAGGATTACAAAGTGTTCAATGTTACAAGGCAAAACAATTATTGACCAAGTTTACAAGGTACATACGCTCAATAACAAATATATCCATAAAAGGGTTGTATACTTTTGCTTAATGTGTATCTATACACGGACGAGCACAATCTGCACTGCCCCAAAACAATCCATCAAGGGGGCGCAGCAGCCCATCAGAGTGGAAAAGGTGCTGAAAACTTTGACCCTGTACCGTTCCGGCAGGTTTTCCGGGTAGCGGCAATAATCATCACCAGCCTGCACCCATAAACCAGACCCCCAACGAGTGCCATCATCAACCCCTGTGGAAGAAATGAGAAGTGCAGACCCTTGCCCACAAATATTACAACAAAACTATTACTGTTACAAAGATGACATTTCTAGCTGGAGTGTCTAGCATCCAGTGATATCATCTTGCACACTGAGGTCAATGGAGCTGAACATCTGCCCTTAATCATGATCAAACTCCTTTGTCTGCAAATGTTCACAATAGCTGTTCAACCCATCAACCAGAGTCCTTCAGGATTCACAGTGATCTTTATTTGTCGATACTAATTGGATCCTGCTTCTTTTGATTGAATATCAGGTCTTGATTAGTAATTAATGATTCAAGTATAATCTGAAAGTTTGTTGCTAAACTTTGGAAAATTCTCAATAATTATTGCTTAAAAGAGTATGAATAATTTGCAGCTTCAATGTCTGTTTAGGTCTAAAACATCATTTGTACTATAAATACTTGAAAACAAAAATTGAAGGTTTGGAAAAGATTGATGTATAAGACCTGCATTGTGAAAGGTAAACTGATCATATAAAAATCTATTTGTATATTCAGTTGAATATATTAATAATAAACTTAATTTCTCATTGAGAATCAAACTTTCATATACAAATGAAAATATAAACATTAAGGAAATTATTTTTTTTGTTATTATATTCATAAATCCAACTCTTTCAAATTAATTATGAAAACTTTTTTTGCAAATAAGTTTCACAGTATATACGGGAGTGTGTGAATTACCGTTGATGGAAAATTAAGATATAATATCTTGCTAAATTGTACAATTGTAACCAATTTTACAAGAACAAAAAACATATCCCATTGACTTTCCACACAGGTAATAAAAAAATGTTTAAACTTACCATAAATAAATAACAACGTAGAACATATTAACCACTGAGAAATGAGTGGGAAATTATTAAATGTTGAAAAAGACACCATTTTAGTTTCAAATACCACATAATTAATGTATAAGATGCAAAGATACATTTCTGAATAGAAATATCCAAAAACGGAAAAAAGAAATTGTCAAAATTTCCATCATTACATTTTCATTTCATTTAAAAATATTGATTATTTATCAAAAATAATATTTCAACAGAATCAACAAAAGTCAAAGCAATCCCCATTCCCATCCATATCTCTAAAATCACAGATAACTGCTTGGGTTCTTTGAGCGGGTTAACCGTGCATCGGCTGACATGTTGTTTTCTTTCTTTACTGACGTAAGAAGTATAAGCATGATGTCAACCAAAATACAGGCATTTGATAGCTTTCTGTCATGTGATTCCAAAGATGTCTACCTCAAAAAAAATCCGTTGAAATTTGGATTTTTGGCAGCAGTTTTAATCAAGGAAGGTATTTAATTTCTTTTGTTTTTTGATAAATTTTGTAATTATCACAAACAATAAAAGACAGAAAAGATTTAACGGGCTGCAAGTCAACATTTCTCAGATGTTATTCACAAACATGGCCTATAATGGAGCTTCAACGTAAAGACTCGTAAGCATAAAATGTTAATGTTTTTAATAATATTTTAATTTTTTTTAAAATTTTTTGAAAAAATTATCTTTTTTTATTAATTTTACTTTGTAGTTAGAGTGTGTTAATATAAATTATATATTTATTTATGCTCATATAGAATTCATATCTACCATAATTTTCTAAAGTTCTAATCCACTTATAAAAATAATGATTTTCAAAAAGCTTACTAATTTATTATTTATAATTATGCTTATATAATATGTTTGTGTTTACAAGTAATGAGTTACAAACTAATAATCAAATGTATAGAAAGATTGCATACGCAGGCAAATAATCAAATTCTGATTCTTGTTACTTATGCTTTGGAATCACTCTGGTTTGGCTATATGTTTCATCACATTATTTTCAAATCTATAGCTAACAAATGGACTATATGCAAATAAATTATATCTATGTGATACAATAAATATAACAAGATAGCATCACTTGTGTGCATAAAGAATATAAACATCACTGGTGTCCATAAAGAATATAAACATCACTGGTATCCTTAAAGAATATAAATTCACTGATGTACACAAAAAAATATAAAATGAAGAGATGAAACTCATTTTATCAGTGATATAGACAGTAGCCTACAATTTCTAGTTTTAGATACACAAGAAGCCAATTGCTATGATGATTTCTTTTGTATCTTTTATTAGGATGAATCTTTTTCTTTATAGATGCCTTTGACATTTGAAACTTTTGGGGTACAGGATAAAAACGAAGAATTCATATCCGACTTCTTTTGGAGATTCTGAAGCTATAGATTATCTCAGGTAAGACATGTTATACATGTTTAGAAAGATAATTTTATGAGGAATACAAAGAAATTATCATTGAAGATGTAATTTGAATTTTAGTTAGTTAATTTTCCAAATTATAAACAAATAATAAAATAATAATTATTTCGGATGTGAAAATTTCTTTTTTTCCTTATTTTTTTATATAGTTATCATTATTTATCTTATGCTTATTGTTTGCCTTGGTTTTTCTAGTTTCTATCATGTAATTTTTTTTGCTCTAATATAATTAAAACTGAAGTTATTGTGAAAATTGTGTCTTAGGTCAGTATTTTAAAAAATTCAATATGGCGGTTTGCACCCAAACTGTAAAATCATTAAATGTTAAAAAAGGGACCATTTTAGTTTCAAATACCACATAATTAATGTATAAAATGCAAAGATACATTTCTGAATAGAAATATTCAAAAATGGGAAAAAGAAATTGTCAAAATTTTCATCATTACATTTTTATTTCATTTAAGAATATACAATAAAGCTCAATTGATTATTTATCAAAAATAATATTTCAACAGAATCAACAAAAGTCACTCTAGTCCTCATTCCCATCCAATCCATATCTCTAAAATCACACATAAAAGACAAATGAACAGTATCCCCTAAAGTAACTTAAACAAAAAAGACACAATTAAGCATATCACATATAATATAGTTTCTTTATCACTACAAATAATAATATTTGAAATTAGTTGACTATCAAATTTTATTCATATTTTATTACATGTGACAATATGTTGGACTATTTCCATCATCTGTCATTAAATGTTGAATGTCTAGAAATTTTTAAACTTTTCAAATAACTTGTTAGTAATTACATGTTTCGAATAGTACTTTCCATATAACAGAACGAGAAACCATTTAATACTTCTAGTAAAAAATTGAACGTCTTTGAAAAGAAAACTGACACTAAACAAGAATGTATAGCTTTTGTTTTCCAATTTTATGATGGAGCTCTTTGGAACTATTTTAAAAGGCTTCATGTAGAAGGCTTAACATGTAATACAATTTTGATGTTCAAGTTTTAATTCAAATAAGGCTGATTTCATTGTCTTGACTTCTAGATTTAGAGTATATACTGATATTTGTGCTGTCCTTGCTAATTCAAAAATGATATACATAATGCTCTTAATGCAACCTACTATAATATAAAGACATCATTTAATAATTCATGTTCAGTAATAACAACTCCTTTATCAGCCAGTGAATGGGAAAAAAATCTTCAGGAACTTTTTGGTTTGGTGAAATTAAATACCTTACTAACCAGATGACTAAGATGCTGATATACAAGATGAAGCTTCTGCACTAACCGAATTAAAAGATCTAGTAATTGGTCATAATGATATAAATATTGCAACTAAATGTATACAGAGCTTTAATTTAACCTCATAATCAATTGTCACAAATTATTTCATTTTTTGACCAATTTCCCCCCTGGTGAATTTTTTGGCAAGTATTATACATTAAAATGCGTGTAAAACGGTATACTTTATTGTAATAAATTTTCGCTGAAAAATTTTGCGTTAGAAGGCAGGAAATTCAAAATTCCCGCTCTTACAATAGACATAAGCCCCGCCCTGACATGTTCAGCCATTGTCTGTTGTCAAGGCTGTAAAACGTTCGGTGTTTTACGACATTGTAGTCCCAATAACCCAAAAACGTGTTTATTTGCAAATTTATTACGGTTTTAGATACTTTTTTAAAAATAATTTATACTATATTCATTAGATATCAAGAAATATAAATTATTAATAACTTATTTTGACTTGAAATACTTTATTTTCAAAAATATAACATTATATTAGCAGCTGATGTGAATATGGCCTGAAGCAATTTACAAGATTACCTTCTACGTAAGCAATCTACTTTACATTTACTAGTATGAAAATATAGCAAAAAAAATTAAAAATTTTAAAGCATAATTTGTTAGATATAAGAGAAATAAATAATTATTCGTTCGGAGGTTTAAAAATAATAAGAATTAAGAAATATTTCGTTGATTTTATAAACTGAAAATAATCTTTCTAGAAACAATATGATGTGTAAAGTCTTTGTTTTGATTACGATCTCATTTCTTTAATACTTATAGAAACAAAATGTGAACATTTAAAATTTATTTCAGTAGTAAACAAAAATATATATCAAATGAAGTTAAATTTATTATTTTCTGCTAAGTAATAATCATTTTATCATATATTTTACGTTGATGTGTAAGACAAAGAAAAACATCAGAAAATGCTGAAACGTGAGTACATGTTGGAAAGGTTAATCAATTTATTATATGAAAGTGGGACCTGAACTCCTATCATTATAATATGAAAATATTACAAAAATTTCACAAAAGCTCCATAAGATTCTAAAAATACAATGGCAAGAACATAAGACCAATAAACTCTTTACTTTTCTGAAAGTGATACTTATAAAGTCACATCTTTAATAGAATTATGCAGGTGAAGGTGAATGAACATACTTCTTAAAAAAGTATTTTGCAGTGACCTTGAACATAAGAAAATAGACCTGTTTAAAGATATTATCTCAAAGATATTCTAAAGTAATGCAACATCGATAGCTTAAAATGGAAAAATCTGGATGAGGATAGAATACAATGGAGCACTACAATTAGGAGAGATACTGAAATAATTCAGAAAGTTTACTGCAGAAAAAGCTAAAAAAACAGCATCACAAGATATCAAATAAATAAAACCCGACGATTTAAATTTGTATTCTTGACATATAGTTTATATAATCATAGCAAAATCCATATTTAAGATTTTATTTTTTTGCATTTGTCTGAAAATAAGTGACAATGGCATTTTAATATTAATTATGAAGTGGATTATTTCCATAATCTGAATGCCTTTAAAAACATTCAAACTTTATCAAAATTTTCCAAATGCATTCAACTGTTAGTAATAGCACACAGATAAGTATATAACACAATGTTTCGAGTTCTATTATTCTCCTTTCTTCTTCAGTTGTTGTGGCCTGACTAGTAACAACACTAACATGCAATTCGAACTTGGACCTTTAGTCCGTAAAGATTGAATTTAAGTTAACAATCTAACCAAATAAACTACTCTGTCAAAGGCAAGTCATACCTACGAGGGTGCTCATTTCTCCAGTTTTTTCTAAGAGCAAGGTTAATTAGTGACCTCCAGACATTATGTAATATTATTCTAGGTTGATTTATGGAGTTATTTGCCCTTGTCTTGTGAGTAGCTTCTTTGAATTTTCTTCTTTATACTTTTCTCTATCCAATATTTTTGTATTTTCCCAATAGAACATATGGTTAGCGTTACTTTAGGTATGTCTGTTTTTTCTTTTCTAATTATCAGATTGCGCTCTTTCAGTTGCTTTTGAATGAGGTGACTGGCTTCACCAATATAAATGAAGTTTGAAATGTTGTAAAGACATTCAATATTTAATATTAGATGATGAAAATAGTCCAACATATTAATATTTTATTTTATATCATTTTTTTTATGTTTTAATCTCTTTGGATGTGGATGCCTAATCTCATAAGTGATTATTTACGAATGAAAACGTTTAAAAAGCCTTGTATGTTTGCCATGCTTATGAAGTAGGGTTAATATGGAGGAGGAATTATTATGATTTTTTTGCAAGTTTCAAACTGGCTTAGCAAGTCAACAAAATGTAAAACACAAATGGAAAAAACACTAGTCTCCATTATCCAGGCTGTTAAATTTTGGATAAGGGTCGAATACTGTAAAGACCATTAAGCTTAGTGGGCTATCTAAATTCTGTTTTAGTTATATGAATTTAGAAGATAAAAAGAACCATACAAAAATTATGCACACATATATGATATTTTATTACTACTGACTAGAAGTAGAAATGAGCCAATGAATCGTTGGAGTAATTAAAATCATGGTGTTACTGCATATAAAATGACTTGTGACCTTAAAAATTTTCAAAAAATATATCTGTAAAAAAAAAGTGCTTAGATCGAACGTACATGCTGTGTTAAAAGTGAATTTATATCCAAATAAAAAAAAAAAAAATTTGTTCTAATGAAATAAATTTGCTTAAATTTTTTTTTTACATATACTTACTTCTAAAATTATAAAAAAGAAAATTTGAATAAAATTAAGTATGGATTTTTGAAATTACAATTTTAAATATTTTTAAAAATTATTCCTGCAGTCATTGACATTTAAGTGAATAGCTATTATATACATTCAATATTTTACATATTTTCAAAAACATATAAGTAAATAGAGGGATTTGAACTTAGGATTTTTCAGTCAATATTCATTCTCCAATCCATCTCAAATATCTGGTACACACGACCACATACATGTGAAAATGGTAGATGATCCCCATTATACATATTTCGTGCAGAACCAGCACTCATCTGTTGGGCCAGATCATAATCTCCCTCATATATAATCAGTGTGCGGATTATATTCAGCAGACCGGATGAATAGACTATTTACATATATTTTTATATATACTTCTTCTGACAGATGGATATATTTCGTATTTGCTGACTAATCAGCATTTTTCTGACTGCACATATTTTTTGCATAAATTCATTTTTCTTTTTCATAAAAAAATGTAAACATAAACATTAAAATGTGAAATAACATATCAATTTAAAGAAATTTTTTTTTATTTCAATCAAATTCTAGTCACGACAGCAAATAATTACACATACCAAATATATATTAATTAAAAAAAAAAAAACCTACTCATTGAGATAGCAAAAAAATGTATTAAAATTTCTGATATTCACATTTACATACCATGATTCAAACTTTAATATGCTATCAAGAATTAATTACTGGTTAGTTTGAAATATTTAACATATAGGTGACATTTAGAAAACTAAAATAATATTTTTTACATCATTATTATAGCTACCTTATTAGTAATACGACATCAAACAATTATAGTTAAAAACAAAGACAAATAATAACATAAGAAATCACTCACAGAGGCTAGGGCTTTTCCGAGAGCATCTCCCGTCTGTTGCGAACTACTTTGGCTAACCCTACTGGATGTGGTACTGGTGGTCATTAGAGGTTCATTATTATTTACTGTGGGGGATGTGCTGACATAATGTGATGGTGGTGCAGGCATAGTTGAATTTGCTCGAAAAGTGGACATTGGTGGAAGACTACTAGACATCATCGCTGGGTCATGATTTGATGATATTGAGTGATAAGCCTACAAATAAATTCAAAAAATGCATTTTGAAATAATTCTCATAGGAGATATACTTTTAATATATATAAATATTGCATGAATGTCTAACAAAAAAAAACAAAGCAAATTAACATTAATCACAGATCACATATCAAAATCCAATAAATCTACATATACTCTTTGATTTTAATTCACTACTGGATCTAATATCTCAAACTCTCAAGTTCAATCATCCATAAATTTAAAAAAAAACCACAAAGAGTAAATGAAATTATAAATTTGTAAATTTCATGCTTGTTTGTATAGTGGCAGCCATTTTTCTGTGTCATACATTTAGCGATGTTGTGAGTGCAGTGTTGACATTTGTGCTCAGAACAGCCAATTTAACAATTAAAATTTTCAATTATAATGGACCCAAAGGACAAAATTAATGATAGAAGCAATTCTTCCAAACCTACAAAAGTCAAAACGCACTTTCAATATAGACAAATTATCAATTGACACAATATAAATGGGGTAAATAATTATATTGATTACTTAGGTACTTAAAATAATTAAAACTACAATACTCTGTGGGGAATGGCAGAATAGCAGCTTAAGGTCTATAAAATGGGCCCAGCTCTATCACTTCTGCAGGCAAAGTTTTACAAATCCTAAACGACAAAGCCATTTGGTTATTTTTTAAAGTTATGTCTACAATATGCAATAAATATTTAATGAAGGCAGATTTAATTTGCGGACGAAAGGCATGAACAAAAAAATTTATTTAATAGGCAGCACTCAGCACTCTATTATTCTATTAGAAAGTACGTAATCTAAATGAAGACTTTAATGAAGAATCTACTAATAATCGCATGGTTTCATAGCTCGAGACTTCTTAAAAGGTTTGGAACCGGAACCCCCCCCAGTGGGAAATCCCTAAAACCCCAAACACACAAACTACCCCTCCCCCCCCCCCAAAACAACCCAACCACCCAACCCCCCCTCCTTCAAATTAGCTTAAGAAATTGATACGAATATAGAAACAATGCTTTGTTATGACTCTTTCTTTTAGAATTGCTGCTATCATACATTTTGGACTTAGAGACCATTTTAAATGAAAATTTAATTCAAAAACATTACTGATAAAATACTACTGCATTGCATAAAGTTAGTAATCATCATCATCCTTGATATTCATCATAAAAAGAATAAAAAAAGGAAAATAAATTTTATTCCAAGAGACTGATCGAGAGGACCTCGTATATAAGATATGAGTACAATGCATCTTTATGCAATAAATCTACTACTCTCAATTTATTGCTTTCATTGTTTTTAATAACTGTATTACTCTTTTTTTTTTGGTTGTTTTTGATGATCTGATTTTTAAATAAAACCCTATTTTTATTTTCAATGATCATCAATCGTTGTAGATTGATACAGTTTCTCAGACCCATAGCCAATTTTCCTCTCATCTCGCATGTGGTCTCCTCGGTCTTTGAAAATGCCTTGACATCCAGTTTAAGGCTTCAGCTATCTATCTATCATCATCCTTTTAAAAATAAGTTCAGTCTCTTAATTGTTTCAATGATACAATAACTTGTACTCTCGCCCAAATCAATTCCTTCTTGTTATTCCAACATATATTTTCTCAATACTTCATTGAAATGTGTCCAAGTTTCAGATCCCTAAGTATGAACTGTTTAAACACATTTATTAAAATTTTCCTTTTCAAAACAGAAAGGCAGCATATTTTTAAATATTAAATTAATTCTACCAAAAGCAATCCATCTAAAATTTAATTCTATGATTAACTTCATCCACTATGTTACCATCCACAGTAATAAACCGACCAAGATATTTGTAGTTGCGAATCTTCCAATTCATTATTATCAATCTTTAAAATCTAAGAAAAGTCATTGAAAATTATTTGTCTTTAGTCCTCATTTTCTTAATTTCTTTTGATAATGTTTGCAACATTTGCCGAATCTCTGAAAAGTATATATGTATGTTAAAAATGAATATTATATAATCACAAATCGTGATGTACTATACCAAAGAATGATAATCAAATGACAGAGAGACCATGCTCAAATTATGTAATTTTTATTTATGAATACACGTGATATATTTTGACTGTGTTAAAACAGGGATCAATAAGCCATTTGCCACTCCCTTCCCCCTTTAAAGAGCTGCAAGAAAAAAGATGAAAAATATATTCATGAAAAGTATGAATTTATGAATAGCTGTGAATATATTTGAACATTTATTTTTGTAATAGAATCTGCATACATTCATTTTTAATATTTAAATATCCATCATATATTCTAATTACTATCCAATAATCAAGCTGAATTCAATAAACAACATTGTAGTACCCATTTTTCCTCTCTTGTGGTCGTCAGAATATTTATTTACAAATTATATGCAGAAATAAAAAATGCATTTATGTTTATCATGATAATAAGAGCCACAAGATTGGGATCAAAAAGCCACATTCGGTTCGTGAGCCATACTTTGCCGACCCCTAATCTAGACCAATGATTAGCACTGTAGTTTATGTGAATAATTTTTTTAAAATGACTTTTAACTTTGTTCAGAATGTATGATTCATAGTGTTTTAATATTTCTCAATATTTTTTTTTTAATGTATGAAGAAAAGAACAAATTCCCTTTCATTTCTTGAAAATTCTCATTATATAAATAATATATGCCCACTTAAATTCAATTTAAAAAGTTATATAACAATGAAATATGCCTCTTTAATACTGAATTCGTATATTTTATTCATTATTTTAATCCAAAATACAATATGTAGACAGAAAAATGATTGCAAAACGAAATTTAATGCATTTATTATTTAACTTTGAATAATTCTTTTTAAAAACCATAATTTATCAGGCAATTGATTTCTCTTTTTCATAACAAAATCACTAACAATAAAAAAAATTACACCCATTTTCTATAGATGTAGGTTTTATTGTGGACAGAACATCTCTTAAGTAATTTCAAATTTATTATTCTTGTACCCTTTGTATGTCAGTGAACACTAGGTTTCACTTTTCTTACACTTTCTATTATAGATAAATTGAATCATTCTTGAAGAGATAATTCTTCTTTCCATTGACTGAAAATTCATCAATATCAATTGTTTACAATTAGCAAATAATCCATTTAACATTTCTTAGCAATTTTGTAAATTTCATTTTTTGAAACTAGTGTAAGAATATATCTATTTTTCTTTGCAAGCAGGATCTTATAAAAAATTATAAATAAATGTGATGTTATTTTTTTTCCTTCTTTTACTTATTTCTTCTTTAATTGCTATAACAAGCTCATTAATTAGTTCATTGTTATCTTTCTCAAATTTCAAACAAAAATTTTAATTCTGTATCTGCAATTGGCAATGTAGAGAATTATCGATTGGAACAACACTCAAAGATTAAGAAACAGGCTCTAATCTAGTTAATGCTGCTTATTATATTCACGTAATCTTCCCTTTACAGAGTATCCTTATTTAATTCAGTTAATGCCATTTTTACAAACTTTTGAATTCATCGTATGCGTTTGTTCGTACAATTCAAAAGTAGTGATAGGAGAATTTTGTGATTATTTTTGAATATTCCATACATCTATAATTGGATCTTCTAAAATATTTTGCATTTGCAGTTCTTTATTGTTCACTGGCCAAATTCAAAATCAGATTCACATTCGGCAAAACAATCTCCTTCTCCATCACAATTAGCTTATTCGAATTTGTCATTTCCTTTCTTTTCAGTGTAAAGAGTTTTCAAAACAGCTAAATGCAAATTTGATTGCGGAATAATTGCTGATTTGCAGGAGACAAGTCTCCAAATGTTATTACACTGGTAGCTCATTACAAATACAAGATCTTCTTCAAAAGAAATATTCAAAACTAGCTAATTTCTGTTTTAGCAATTCTATAATTTTTTGGCAAAATAATTATCATTAATCATAACTAATCCGAGAATGAAAGAATCTTTAGAATTACCACGTATGTGAATATCTATTTAAATTTTAGTATTAATTCATTTGCCAACAAATTCACATGCCTTTGGTCATATGTTTATTACTATACCCCTTCACAAGGTATTCAAAGCGGATAAAAACCAGTCCCGACCTTGCGTGATGGTCTAGTGAAGAATTAAATGGGTAACCTCTAGTTTAATAAATGACTAATAAATATTAATAGGGTTACAATATTATTTCAATCTGGCTTATAACAAAATGGCAACAGAAAATGGGAAGGTCTTTTGTCATGAATGAATCAGTTTATAGCAGTAGAGATAAAAATAAAAAAAGAACAATTATTTGTTTACTAGAAAAAATATAGATTATAGTGCTATATTCAAAATGATATCAATTGTTTTCACGAATTATTTAGAGCAAAGTTTTGCGCTTGGTACTACATTGGTCCTTCAAGAATGTATTAAGTTCTGAGAATTTATGAATCATAATGCTGAATATTCGGCAGCGTTATTATGACAACAACCAAATTTCGATAATCTAAATTCTATTTTACAAAATTTTCGTCATCAACTCTAAGCTTGTGCTCCCAAATAAAGATCAACTTTTAGTTGCGATGAACCTTTAAAATCAGTACGCAATTTAAGATCATGAAAATGCTTTTAAAATAGATGGTTAGGACAGAAGCGGAAACATTTTTTGCGTCAGTTTATTCATTCAGTAATTGTCGCATAGACTGAAATATCAGTTACTTTACAACTGTCTTATACCTCACAAAACCCTGCTTTTTACAGTAGCCGCTTTACACAGAGTTTTAAAAATTAAAGACAAAAATATCCCCAATTAGGGAAAATTTAATATTGAAAAGATTGTCACAGGCAATATCGTTAACTACGATTTTTCTTGTTTTTTAACTACTCCAAATTGTTAAATTTTTTATAATTTTGAATCAATTTTAAAACATTAAATAATTTGATTTTTAAAAACAGGGTCAAAAAATTTTCATATATGTAGACTTCAACAACCAAAAAACTGTGCAGGAATCATCACTAATGTATTAATTTTATGATAATTTTCATATGTTTCATAGAATGTAAAAATAGAAGAACTCATTCAGATTTAAGAGAAAACCATAATTAAAATAATACTATGAAGAAAAAAAAGTATGTACACATGAAAAAAGTCTTTTCAACATACTTAAGAGTAAACGAAAATCAAAACAAGACTAGAAAAAATTTGTATTCAAAGGAAAGAATATTTTAAAAAACTAATGGGCCTGTAAGAAAGAGATTATCGATATATTTTAGCACAAAGAGACAGTGAATTAAAAAGCTGACTAAATAGAAAAAACAATAATGCTTAATAGATTATACATATATTACATGTATTAAAGGAGGTGTAACTGGTGTTTGTGAGACAATTTTTCTATAAATACATATGTGTTCAAGTCAATGCCAACATTTGCATAGGTGTATAATTTAAAGTTAGGGCCTATACATGCACACATAATATATATATAAATGTGTTCAGATAAAAGAAAACACTTGAAAAGCTGTAGAATTTAGAATTAAAGCTTCGATAGACACATATATATATATTTAGGCAGAAGACAACACTTGGAAAAGTGTAGAATTTACAATTAGAGGATGTTCGGGGGGGGAAAAAACAACTTTTAGAAAGCTGTAGAATTTTAAGTTTAAGGCTTTCACACACACACGTTCAAGTAAAAAAAATATCATTTGGAAAAACTGTAGAATTTAAAGTTAGGACTTTTACAAACGTGCACCACACATATTTACAAAATTTGTTTTTATAGATGCATCTTTCATTTTTATCTCATTCATATCACAACCATCTACCAGCCCAGCCTTCAGACCAACTTCTCACATTATGAATACATTAGAAACATTCATTGCCCCCATTTCGAACACTTTCATGCTCAGATAAAAGACAAGAGTTGGAAAGTTGTAGAATTAAAAGGTAGGATACATATATATATATTCAGGTAAAAGACAATAGTTGGAAAGCTACAGAATTTAAAGTTAGGGCTTCTGCACACACACAAATTAAGGTAAAACATAATATTTAAAAAGCTGTAGAATTTAAAGTTAGTGCTTCGCGCACACACGAAAAGCTGGACCAATCATTAATGCATATATAACAACTTGATTTAATTACTTATTTTTAAAATCTTATTAAATATGATTATCGTAAATAAAACAGACCTTAAATAATTTTCTTTTTTAAATAATTAATTTGAAACTCAGTCATGAAATTTAATTAAGATTCAGAAAAGTAAAACTCCTCTTTCATTATTAGAGAGAGAGAAAGAAAAAAAACTCCATAGCTTAATTAAAAATGACAAATCAATTAAAATTCAAAACTAATTGTTCGATTGCTTAGCATTCTCTCTTTTGTCCTACCTTATTTACAGCTCAGAAGAAAGTGGACAATAAAGTTATCTTTGACCCCAGGGAAGATCAAACTCAAACCCCATCATTTTCATTTATTTGGAGCAGTTGGAAATGACAGGTGATTTTAAATTATATTCAACAAAACATATTTTAGAAAATAAAAGTTTAAATAATGATAATTAAAGAATCTTTTAAGAATGAAGGATTCATCTTACCATTGACTCATGCGGAATATGCATGCTAGAATAGGCGGAGGGCGCCTGTGAGAAATGGGCGCTACTGCTTGGCAGCATGGACGACGTATAACTGGAGGAGGAAATGGTATTACTGCCCGACCACGGATCAGCACCAGTATGTGTACCATCTAAAAGAAAATAAAAAAAAAAACACACACACACATTACACTTTGCAAGTTGACAGAAAATTTATGACTTTACAATAATGTAATCGTTTATAATCTCAAAAAACATAATCATGTCTTACTATACTTAGCAGAACCAGAAATAGTTCCTTGGAAATTTTGTCATACATTAATTTTATTTTATTTAAAAACATATACAAAATAGAAAAAAAAGAAACTTTGAAGAGAATTAACAAGATTCACTGCTCAAATCCCAGGTGTGGTTTAGCGCAGTACAGCACAAGACTCTGGAACGTAAGATTCTACTGAACCAACATCACACCCAAGCTATTTTCTGACTACATGTATTATAATGTTAATCCACCAAATTAATAGAAAATTACAAACACCATTACCATTCTCAATATCTAATGATTTTTATTGTTGTTATAAAACAATTCAAAAATACATACCGACTTATTCTACAAAGAAGTGCACAATAAACCCTTCCTAATAATTAAATCTTATGTCCTTATCAGCCACAATGAATTATTGCTCTGGAATACAAATAGTAACAGTATCCATACACAGAAGTTTTCTTACTCAGAATAAACTCCCATATTCTTCAATGAAATTTGTGTTTTGGATTATCAACTGCAATGCAAGATTACTAATAAAGTACAATCCAAATGCAACAATTGGTTTACCATCACTAAAATCTTGTCAAAGAAACCACAACAAATTAAAATAACAAACCAAGGAATATCTAACTAATTAGAAAGTTTATGGTATACACACATAGAATCCACATCCATATAAAACTTTGTAAGTTGATGGAAAATGATAAAGTTATAACTTTATTTACTACAATTAATTATTTTTAATTTCAAAAGACTTGCTTAGACTTTCATTATACAAAAATCTTCGATTAATAATGGAGTCAAATACATCCTTCAGTCCATTTTATCTAGGTGCACTTTAAATAAGGTGCATTTTTAATTTTTTTTAAAAAGTAACACACTAAGATAAAGTTATGGTGTTGTAGCTATAAAATAAATATAAGTAGGACTATGGTTTAGATAGTTACAAGTTTATTTAAGAATGGATTAGTCATGTTCTTACCTGTACTATAAACACAGGACTTTGCTTAAGTAAAATAGTACAGCTGAATAATGGGTAATATAACTCTAATCAGACAATACATTAACAAAATGCACCACCCAGTTCCCCTATTGTATTTGTTTTTAAAATCACTTCTACAAATAGTTAGAAAGATTTTAGGATTATTTTCCCTGGTAATGGCTCCTTCTATTTCTATATTAATACCAGAGTACATAGGGCTTTAAAATAAAAAGGGTCATATATAGTGAAACAGTTAGGTGTCTCATAGCATATAACATAGTAGCGTGTGTGAATATATATATATAAAAGTTGAAAGGAAAAGTAGAAATAAACACAGACAAATTTTTTTTATATAGATATTTTCTATAGTACACTGGAATAACAGTTAAGGATTAAATAATTTTGAATTTAAATATTTTTTGTATTATAAATTAAACAATTTAAAAGGTCTAATTAATATTTTATTAACTCTGATTTTGAAATTAAAACAAGCATGTTTTTATGTTACAATGGATATACTGATAATCATAAATTTCCACTTTCTATTTTGATTATTAATTTTTTTTGGAATTAATACTTGTATAACGTATTTTGATAAAATCCTACAAAGTTGTTTTTCAAAGGATTAAGGTAGATTGAAAAGAGTCATTAACTTTTTTCAATCAAGATAAAAAAACATTTTTAATTACTGTATTTTTTTCCACCATGACTATAAAACGATTGAAAAAAAAGTAGGGGAGTTTTTTAAGTTTTACACATTATGACAGAATTATAACTGAAGGCAAGAGAGTGGACTCAACTGCTGCTACTAGTTATCTACAGTAGTTTGGACTCACATAAAGTGTCTGTTTTCTATGTTCTCCATAGCCTGTATATATGTGTACATTAGATAGCATACAGACTGAAGGAAGCTTACTACAGGAATTATGTGAATTATACCTTCCCTGAAAATGACAATAAACAAATCTACTGTTTAAAAAGGATCAGCTTACCCAGAGAATCCATCATCTTGCTGAAGAATGCTTATACATATACTGTTTTAGCTATATACAGAGAATCAAGATAAAAAGATAATGTCATATATATAAAGTTCAGCGAGTGAGTTATTTTAAATAATTCCTTGAAAATGACTTTTAAAATCTATAATTTAAAAGTAAAAAAATTTCACTTGAATTAAAAGTCAAAAAAATTAATGAAACTCCAAAAATCTTTCTAGATTAGGGAATAAAAGAACTTGCAGGAGTATTGTTTTTAAAAGACGTTTATAATTAATCAAAAGTAACCTGTAAAAAAAAAACCTTTTTAGTAGCTTTAATTTGTATCGTCAATATTCATTTCTTTGAAAAATATATTTCAATAAATCTATTATTTTGACAAATTAAAATATTGTATGATACAAATATTAGTATGTGCACACATTTCCAAGTGCACACACATATATGTTAAATTAGTCATTATTTATGTATCATTAAAATATGATAACATTCTTTTATTATTATATGACAATTCCTATATGATATAGCACATCCGTGTGCTTATATGGATGCATATCAGGTAGATACAAATATGTTAAAATTAATATCTTTTATTATTATATGACAATTCAAATATGTTCATAAATTATTATACCCATGACTGTGTGCATATTATACGTGTTTCATGTAAACCTATTTATAAATTACAATATAATAGGGGATTTCTTTTAATTTAAATGCATAACCATATTCTGAAGATCTTAATTTCATTTTTGTTATTAATAAATTGATATTTCATTTTTAAAGTTATTCCAGTGAATTTACCAATCCTAAATAGTTTTAGAACATTATATTTCTTGCTCACAGTATAAGTTATAGAGCTTGTTATGAGCTGGATTTGTGCATAAGTCTGTTATATAAAAAGGGTTTATATTTAGTGTTTATGGACATCCAGTAGATGATGATCCTGAATTGGCACAAAGGGGATTTCTTTTAAAGTCCATTCATAGTTGGCCAGTACATTAATGGTACTCAATGGCCAGATGATAATCAGCATGTTTTAGTATTAAAGCATTATTTTTTTTACTGTTGTATTCTTATGGATTAACATTTAAGTTTGTGCATCCAAATTAATGTTTAAATAATCTGCCCCAAGCTGGCAAGGGCTAAATACTTAGCCTGGTCTATAGTAGACCCATTTCAAGTCCAGTCACAAACATGACTTGATTTTTCATACCGTTACAATAGAGAAGGTAAAATAGATAATCGGTCAACTAAATATAAACTATCCTCTGTTTGACTCTTCCAACCACTTTGGAATTTAATTAGCTGGAATCCACCTGCTAAAAGAGTTAACCAAAAAACTCAATGTGTGTACTAGGTACTCTAAATTAATGACTATTTTAACATTTCTTTGATGCAAAGATAAAAAATTAGATCTTTCAATTAATCGTCAAATTTATCTTCTCAGATCTATCAATCCTAAATAAAGTCAGATAATTTGTTAAATGTAATTCCTTATCATTCAGATAGATGCTCTCAGGTTTTCTCCCATATTTCATATGATTTTACAAATAAAAACATTCTTTATTTAGATCCTAATCGATTCAGCAAGGCTCTAAAATACAATTTGAAATCTCATCGCTAATTCATCTATTGTTTCTTCTCAAATTTGTTATTTTCCTTCCTTATTTTCAAATTAATTATATGCATTCTGCAATTGATTATTAGTTGTTTGTACTTTGTATAAAATAAAATAATAATAATATTATTATTATTATCATTGGGATTTTGTGGGTTTTAATTAAAAAAACTACTAATAATGGTTAAATTGTGAAGCAATTGAAAGCCAGCTCCTTTAATAAATATATAATATCATTCCTGAGAAGTAAAAATTAACACAAATAATGTTATACTCTGTTATTCAAGAGATTATATGATTTTTGAGTCTAACAACCCTTTTCAATTCACCAAACCAAGATTTTCAATCCAAATCATTACCCCTGTCAATATTAATATATATATATAATGATTCTTTAATAGTCTTTATAATTTTTATTAAAATCATTTTTATCTTTCTCTCTGCAAATCCAAACAAAAACCTTTAACCCTCTTGTATTCTGACAGATTTCTTTGTTCTCACTTATTTTAAGCTTTCAACTTTCACTTTAATATTAAACCATTGCCACTTATCAGAATATAATAAATTTGACCTCATTTGACATTTTTGTTTAGATATTAAATAAATTTTAAAAATCACATTTCATTTTCAGAATTATTTTAAAAATTAGATTTTAATTAAAACAAAGTGTTGTTTCATCACAAATTTCAGATAGAGCAGATTCGATTTGCAAAATGAATGAAATCTTTGTTTGCTGTTTGTTTTAAAAATCTGAATGAATTATCTTTAATATTCAGTAAATCTATCAATTTATGCTTTAGAAGTTTAAATTTTTTTTTTTTTGCAATTTTTATGATATAGCTAAATGTTATAATGTACTGTTTAGTGACAACATTTCTAGACAGCTGTATTTCCCACGGCCATAATCTCTATAGTAACATTATTCAGAAGACTATATTCCTTTTTAAAAATTAAAATATTTCAGATTTCCAATAATTATTACACAATTATTATTCAAAAAAAAAATTATGAACTTTCCAAAAATTTTTTTTACACAATCGTAATATTTTCTCAAAGTAATTTTGGAAAGTTTGAGATTGCCAAATACATAAGAGACACCCATAATCATGGAGTTTAAGCTACTTTGAAGACATGCTTTTTGATTATCCTGACATGTTTTGCATTTTTTTTTTAAAATTAATATATTAGAAAAAAAATATATGTGAATTTTAAAATGTCAAAAATGCAAATTCAATTTCTAGATTTATGGCCTGATAAAACTTCGTAAGGAAAAACAGAAAGATTAAAACCACGACTCCACCATTTTTGAAAGTGTTATAAATATATTACTCTTGATTTCGCCATTCTCAACGATGTTGTAAGACATACAAAGAAAAAACAATCCGTTATTTTTATTCTCTCATATAAAAATATCTATAGAAAAGATGGAAAGAATATCAACTGTAGAGGAGAGAAAAGCAATCGGCATATCTACAGGATACATATTCTCTTTCTTTCTGTGTTCTATTTACCATCTAGTACATTTAGTAATCAATTACAAGATGCGCTATGTTGGGATATTTATGTCATGTACATAGTATAGATATGTGTAGTATGGTATAAATAATGGAGTTCAAGACCCATGAATGGCATGCAAGTGTCACATCCACCAACCAAAATTCTTATGAACTCCCAAGAAATGAAGTCATTCCATAATTTTTTGTATAATCATATACAAGATCTTTTTATACAGAATGCCCTACTCACATATTAGTTTTAAAAAACAATTAGACAAGCAAACAAGCATTTAATATTTAGTCTAGTGGTCCTTGGGAAACAATGTAAGCCTATATTTGTTATAGCTGTTATTACTATGTGATTATTCATATAGTAAACGAACATAGATGGGTTGCTCACCAAAATTTACCCAGTATGGTGAGTTTATTGGCTTACTTCTGAGTTTAAGATCAAGAAACACCATAGTTTCTCAGTTGCCTGATAAGGCAGACAAAATGAATGTGTGTGTGTGAATGAAAATTTTTTTTCTAATAAATATATACAATCATAACAGACAAAAAATAAATCTTAGCCCTTATTCCCAGAACGCTGTAAAGTCACTAGCGAAGGTAGCAGTTGGTGGCTGAAGGCTGAGGGTGCTAAGAATCCCAATTACAGATCCAGGATGCTATTTGATGATGACTTTTTATTCAGTTACTTACAACTACAAATCACTTTCAAATGAAGGAAGATTGCAAAAAGAATTGTTTCATATTAAATAGGACACTATTGGACTTTGTGAAGTTAGAAAAAAAAGAAGAGACGATTCAATAAGTGGACATGTACTCTATTACAAAGGCAAAAATATTGGAAGTACAGGTAGAGTAGGATTCATTATAAATAAAAAGTGGAAGCAAAACATTGTGAAGATTGATAGTGTATCCAACAGAGAAGCAAGATTAGTTATTCAACTTAATAGCAGATACCAAACGTAATTAATTTAGATTTATGCCATAACAACTTCTCATAGTGATGAAGTATTGGAAGATTTTTATATGGATGTACAAAAGGTTTTTGATCAGAGTAAATAACATTTTAAAATTGATATGAGAGACTTTAATGCTAGAATTGGAAAAACAAATGAAAAATGAAAGTGCTATAGGTACATTTCATTATGGTAATAAAGATGAGGGAGGACATAGACTTGAAGAGTTTGCAGAAAAAGAAAAACTATATCAGCAGTGGGCAACTTTTGTATTCATAAGATCTACTTTTTATTTTAAAAATGTGCTGTGATAGACTTGTCATAGGCGATCGACTTAATATCATAGGCATAGTCTAAGTGGAGGGAGGTGTGAAATACATACTATTTTTACATATCTACCTAGTAAAAAATAATTATTTAACGGGCCAAAAAACTCGTGTCCGGGGGAATTAAAACAATATGAGTAATTATTAACAATATTTATTAATTCAAATTAGCTACATTAAATCAAGATTAAAAATATTATTTTCAATAATGATATGGCTTAGTGGACTTCACTTATCTAGAATTGAAAAAAATTTAGAACAAAAACAAAAATCACAAAAAAACTTGAAAATCTTGACGTAATTTGTTTCACTCATTACCCAACAGCTCTTGCCAGATTGGCCTCGCAAGGTGACTGATAGATCATAATCGACCCCTGCTTTATATTATGAATTCTTTTTTTGAGAAAAATGTTAAAAGGAAATGGACATGGAGGCATCCAAATGAAGGTACAGCAGAATTGGATTATATTTTGACTAACAGAAAATACATATCTCAAGACTGCAATGTCCTTAATAGATTTAACATAGGAAGTAATCATCAATTAATAAAATGTAAGATATGTGTCAACGCAAAGCTAGAGAGACAAAAATTATTAAGAAAAACAATATTTACAGTTGATACTCTTAATCTTCAGAAACATTCTAATGAATTTAAATTAGAAGCAGCAAATGGTTTTCTAGCATTAGTAGACTTTGAACATAATTCAGACTTGAATGAAATTAATAGGAAAATAACTGATACACTTTTAAAAACTGCAACAAAGATAGTTGGTAGAAAAATGCAGCAATTGACCAATAAAATTTGTACCGAGATTAGAGAATTTATGAAGAAAAGCAAAAAATATGAAGATATATAAAAATGATGCATTAAGAAGGATTGAATAATTCGAATTTTGTAAAATGTTGTAAAAAAGAGATGATATAAGAAATGTAATTATGAACTAGTATATAATGCTATAGAAGAGAATAAAAGTTTCAAGAGTGTAAAACAACATTTTGGTATTGTTAGGAAATTTATATCTGCAATAAGAAAAAATGATGGAACTATTACTAAAGAGAGATGACATCATGAAATGGTAGAAGACTTCTATCAAAAATTATATAGTAATAAAGAATAAATGCCTCCTACATCTATTATACTTTCTGGATTGCCCAGGATTTTAAATGAAGAAGAAAAGCAATTTAATTTATGAAGAAGGGAACATATCCAGGTAATAATGGAATTATAATCAATATATTAAACAAAGCAGATGAAGAAATAGAAAAAAATTTAGCAAAGTTATATACCAAATCTCTAAATGATAAGGATGTACCAGATGATTGGAAGAAGTATTAATATTTAAAAAGGGTGATAAAGAAGAAGTTAAAAATTAGACTTATTAGTCTTTTATTAGTTTTATACAAATTTTTACCAAGACATTTACAACTTGTCTACAGAGAACTTTGGATTTCACCAAACAAAAGAACAAACTGAATTTAAAAGTGGTTTTAGTAAGCAGATTGTATCCAAGTATTGAGAGTAGTATAGAAAAGACCAATGAATATGAGTTGCCATGATGCTTTGGATTTGTAGATTATGAAAAGGCACTTCATTCTATAAATATTTCTTCAATGATTAAAGCATTGGATAATCAAGGTATAGATGATACAGGATAGTCATATTTTGAAGAATATTTATAAACATGCAACAACAGCAATTAGATTACATAATGATACTAGGAAAGTCAACATTGAGAAGGGTGTAAGACAGGATGACTCCATATCTCCAAAACATTTTAAGCAATGCTGCAAGAAGTATTTTGTGGATTAAAACGGGAAGCTAAAAAAGTTAAAGTAAATGAAGATTTAAGTCATTTAGATTTTGCAGATGATGTAGTTGTTGTTGCAAATAATGCTTCAGAACTTCAGGAAATGTTGCAAGAGTTATCAGATGAAAATAAGAAAGTAGGACTAAAGGTAAATGTTAAAAAGGCTAAAGTAATGTTCAATGGATTTTCTCAAAAGATGAAAATGAAGATTCATTATACCTTGGTCAGATTACTACTACAGATTGAATCATAGTGGATGAAATTAATTATAGAATTAAAGTTGTTTGGAGTGCTTTTGGTAGAAATAACTTAATATTAAAAGGAAATATGCCTATGTGTTTGAAAAGGAATGCTTTTAATAAATGTGTTTTTATCAGTACTTACTTATGGATCTGAGACTTGGACACTTAATAGAAGGCCAATACAGAGACTTCCCACCACTCAAAGAAGTATGGAAAGATGCATGTTTAAGAGTAACAAGAAGAGATTGAAAACACAATATATGGGTAAAAGAACAAACAGCTGTTACTGACATCGTTAAAAGAATTAAAAGACTCAAATGGAATTGGACTAAATATATTGCTAGAAGAGACGATAATAGATGGAAAATTGAAATCTCAAACTATTCCAAGAGATTGTAAAAGACCCAGAAAGAGGCATATGAGATGGATGGATGAAATAAGAAAGTGTGCAGGGGTGATGTGAAGAAGAGAGGCTAGAGATCAGAGAAGATGGATTGAACTTAAGAGAGACCTTCATCTTCCAATGGATTGATAATGTTTGATGATGATTTGTTACAAAAAATTATTATTTAATATATCAGATTGATTAAAAACCAAAATGAGAAATTTTTCTGAAAGAAGAAGTTGACAGATTAAATGTTTCAATAACCTAAGGTTGTAAGCTTGAAAAACTAGATAAAAACCAAGAAAGCAGAAGGGATGTTACTAAGTTTGAAAGCACCGATTGCACTGCCATCCAACGACAACGTCTTAAGTAAAAACAACACTGCTAAGAAAGATAATATAAATACACCTCAGTTTGCAATTCGGCATAAGAAGATTCATTTTCTCTCAATAAATAATATTTCTATAGTGTAATTTCCACGCAACACTCTCATATAAGGTAGAGACTGGTTTCTATCCGCTTTTAACTCCTTGTGGAGAAATGCAATTATAAATATAAGATCAAAGACATGTGGAGAATATGTATGACTGCCAAGATGAACATTTCATGCGGAACCAGCTCTTATCAGTTGGGCCCAGATCATAATCTGTTACAAATATCTTTAATATTGTTCAATATATAGATAGGAAATTACTACAGTTTAATTGATGTGTCAAAGTTATTCCTCTCACAACTTTGACTCAAACCATTTAATGGAAGTATATTGAAACTGGTTTCGATTAAAAATGTTTTTTTTTTTTTTTTACTTCTGAAAAATTGTGTCTTACTAGAAGAGGTATAAAATTTGTCTGTGTCTTAATGATTTATAAAAAGAATTACATAAAAAGCAAATACTACGATATGCATTTGATTTCAAATTAAAAACAGACTGCTATTTAACTTAGAATTCTAATATGCATGATTAAGTAATGGATACTAATTAGGATTCAATGCCTAGCCCCCTGTCTTAACAAAGAACATTAACAGATCTAATTTAATGAACATATCTGGACAACATTACGTATACAACTGTTTAACTGACGCTAAATCATTTAAAGAAGTATACACATTATGCAGAAATAAAGGAAATGCGTTTAAGGTTGGGCCACAGTAGAGATTATACAACCGTAATGTTTTTTTATTTTATTTATGAAAAGGATAGTCTGATTAGTAAATAATAACTGTAACAACAAACAATCGTTGATTTATAGGTTCAGTTTATGTCTAGTCTTTGTCAACGAGCCTGATTTTCATTATACGCGCGCGCGCACACCCACCCGACTTTTTAACAACGTAGAGATAAATCTGGAAGTCTAAATAGCGGTTTTATATCCAGCTTATAAATAATAAATAATGTGATTTTGACAGACTATATAACAATTCTAAATATAACCTATGATTACAGACATCAAAGCACTTTTATCTATTCAAAATTTAGGAGAGAGAAAGAAAAAAAATCACTTCTGAAATAATAGACAAGAAGCAGTGAAGCAAAGATTATAAAAGTGAGCACAAATTTTCAAACTTTATTTGAGAAGAATCTTTCCTCCACGAAGCAGTAATGAAGGTCAGTTTCCGCTCCGGTGAGCAACGACGTGCCAATCAAATCAAGCGCGGATTGACAAGCTAGTGATCCCTAGACCTCACCCCCTCTCTAATTATCAATTATTCAGAATAAACTTGATCAGATAAATGCTTGATTGGAGCAGCTGATATGGTGATCGACTAAATTCAAAGCATGCCCGATCATCACCAACTATAGGTTTCATATTAGAATATTAATAATGAACGAAGATCACAGATAACATGCATCATATATATATGTATGTATGTGGATGTATCTCCCAAAACACGTAGTTACGGTTTTACATTCCTTATATATATATATAAGCTTACACATATTGATTACGTATTGATTAATGTAGTGGCGCATTTGTGACTCGGTCTGATTCATTTTTTTCCCGTGTAGCATATGATTAATAATCTAAAGATTATACTTTAGTAATGCCATGATAGTTTTAATGAGATTTTCTAATTATTCAGAAATAGTTTTCATTAGAAATATAAAATGAGAGGCTAGGCACAAAAATAAAAATATAAAACAAAACAAAAATAACCGCAAAACTTTATAAAACGAATTGAAAAATCTATAACTAATTTAGTATAGCGACAGATTCTGCCGTGAAAGGTCCTCGGATCGACTCTAGCATTGACACTTCCGGCACAAAACTTCTTATGAACATTTATTTACAGGTGATACAAAAGATATCAGACCACTCAAAGAAGCATGGAGAGATGCATGTTAGGAGTAACAAGAAGAGATCGAAAACGCAATATATGGGTGCGAGAATGAACAGGTGTTACTGACATTGCTGAAAGAATTAAAGAATTGACGTGGAGTTGGGCTAGACATATTGCTAGAAGAGATGATAATAGATGAGCAATTGGAATCTTAAATGGGACTCCAAGAGATTGTAAAGACCCAGAAAGAGACCACACGTGAGATCGATGAAATAAGTAAAAGTATAGTGAACTTGGAGAGATATTCATCCTGCAGTTGACTGATAATGATTGACAATGATACAAGAATGAATAATGATTAAAAATTATGTAGACATATGTGGCCACACTATGATATATACGGTTCTTCTTGGAAAAGCACATTAAAAAGACAAAAAAGAAAACTAATTGGCTTACTCATGATTTCAACACTTCAGTTATAATATCTCAAAAAAAATTATTTATACAAGCACAAATCTATATAACACTAAGTAATACACACAATGAAATATACAGCACTAGAAGGGATTTTCAACTCTTGCACTTACTACAGAAAACTGCACAAGCGTTAAATCTAATAAACATTCTAATATAATCAAAAATATGAACACATTTTTCTATGCACTTCACAGTATTTTATTAAAGACCAAAGTTAAGTCTTACGCCACAAGCGACATGAAAATATTTAAATAGCATGTTTTTACATCAGTTTAAGTGTAAGTGCATGTGCGTCCATTGCTTGTCATACATAAAAATATACATTTAGCTTTAAACTTGCATACAGTAGTGGACTCCAAACTTAAATGATTATGGAGCTCTGGATCTATCTCATCTAAATCACACTCCTAATGAAATTCCAAGCACTAAAAAGTATGAGTTTCTTGTTGCCATGCCATTTGACACAGTGGTAGAATTACATATTGTGGAGTTCAAGATGCATAGATAACAGCCCAAACTCAGTTACTTCTGGTGTTCAACCTTTATACGATCCTCCTCCCACAAATAACACACTACTTGATTATCATTTTTTTAAAAAAAGATAATAATAATAAAATGCAAAAACTCAAAATCCTACATGGACTTCAATGGCCTTACCTAGTCATTTCTTTCCATTACTGTATGCATAAATTAGTTGGCATCAATCATATGATTCATAGTTTCTGTTTGACGACAGCTTTATAAGCACAGTTATAAATAAGAATAAATTACCAAATGCTTTTATTGCCTGAGAATTCACCAAGAAGTTGGAACCCTGGAAGTGCCAGAAACGGAATCGTTCCAAGAACCCTACACTCCAGAGACTAACACTATATCACTGCACTCAACCATCCAAAGCATGGCAGATTGTTAAAATCCAAAACCATTATCTGAGTTTATCTGCTTAGTAAATGATGCAGATAGCTGAAAATGACAGAACTGAAAAAACCATTAGGATGTGAATTGTTTGGGAGCTTTTGTGTGAAGTTTATTTTTTTTGTAAAATGCTTCAGATCCTGATTTGAGGTGTGTCTTGAGATAATAGTATTTTTAAATATTTACTATAAGACATTTTCTCTGATATTTGGAATAAATGAATAGCAACTACAGCATAATAAATAGGCTTGAATGTGTCGATAAGAATTTTCATGGCAATAGCAGGTTTAACAAGAACCCTCCCCCCCAACAGAATACAATATTCACTACCAAATACATAAGCCCTAAGAAAGAAGCTGATTTTAAAGTACGCATTATCATATGGTGATCTTGTTTTAATGAAATTTCCATGGATATTTTATATCTAGCTATGGTAGTTGAGCAGCATAAATTCTGCTCGCCTTGAGGTCATTGCTAATTTAGCATGGATTAGGTTGTATTTCAGCCGTTTGTTGTTTGGATAATCTTTACAGGATTAAGAATACGTTTCTAATCATGAACAAGTTTGTTGAACTTTTCATATTCTATTTCTGTAGTGGAAAAATCAATGAAGCAAAGATATTATATAAGGTGGGGGATAAACTTTATGTATTTACATATCCCTTCCACCTTTGTTTATTTCTTTAAGAGTTAACTTATTGATAATGCTATTAATTCCAATCCTGCAATAACAAAACATCTTCCAAAATATGTGCAAAAACAATTTAAATGACTGGTATTTTTTTTTTTACAATGAAAGTCCTACAAATACATATAACTGAATGAATTAGATGGCTGGATGACAGATATGAAAAGATGATAGAGAGAAAGAATTGACAATGAAATCATCCAGATGCCATTCCAATTGGAAGAAGTCATTTGTCTTTTTTTCAGAGATTTTTATCCAAATGTTTGATGTAGGTGTGTAGAAAGACAGAGGTTTTAAAGTATGTATAAGATATTACACATGAGAGAAAAAGAAAAAAGGGGGTTAAATTAATAACACAAATGTACTTATAATTAGTGTATATATTAATCGTTAATTAGATTTAAACTTTATTAACAGCAATATAATTTAATAAACAGATCAAAACTGATCCATTAATTCCACATCCATATATACATCAGTGTACATCTCCACTTACATTTGAATATAAATAGGGCTAAAATGTAGGCACGTATATATATAGATTGTGGGAAAATTTTCATTCACGCACTAAAACTATAATTATAAAACAACACTTATATAGAGAATTAGTTATGTATTAAAAATAATATCTCTGTGATAATCATTAAGGTATGTATGTAATGAGAGGCATTGTTGCGGAATGAGTAAATATAAAAAATGGGCCACTTGCAAAAAGAATTGCAGTAAACCAGGAATGATATTATTCAACAGTTTTTTAAAATTTAACTATATAACAAGCAATTATTGTTTGATGCACATCTTATAGAATGTTTGCCACTGAAGAGACTGTATATTATTCTGTGATAAATCACATTTTATTATCGGAATATCAGTCGATTTTAGATGATTGGGTCATTGTTCAGATTATCAGTCACCATAACTTGAGTAGCATGTGGATTTTTTTCACTAACTTATCAAAGATCTGTTACATACATTACAAACAATATCATTATGTTAATTTTTTTTATGTATTTTATTTTCATGATCCTTGTTCATCTTCATTACCCACTTGAGCCCTTCCATTTTTTTTTACTGAATCCAAAACAAATGTTTGCTTCTATTTTTAATACATAATACAGTTTCATTTTTTTGTAATGATTCACTGTGCTCATCAGACAATTACAATACGTTTTGGTTCATCTTTTTTTGGATTGAGCCTTTAAAGATTATGCAATTTTTTAGAAATACTGTAGTAGTAAAAATGATCTGGTAATTGACTTTTTATATTTTTATTATAATCTTTTATAAGTTTGTCCTGACAAAATTCATACTTGATATTAAAATTATTCTACACGAATAAAGCGTGATAAACAGAGCAACCAAAATGCAAAAAACATTAATTATAAACAATAATTTGCCAAGCGCTTTCGGTATTGTATACCAGAATCATGGTGACATATTGGAACACAATATAATCGTGATGACATATTGGAACTTGATATGTGTTCCAATATGCCGCCATGATTCTGGTTCACAGTACCAAAAGCGCTTGTCAAATTGTTGTATATAATTGTTTTTTGCATTTTGGCTGCTCTGTTTATCACGCTTTATTCGTGTAGAATAATTTTCATTATCTGGCAGAGTTTTTATATTATTTATTTACTTGATATTAAAAATAAAATGTCAATCATTCACCCAAATTCCATGTTTTTCCAGCAAACGGTATCCTGTGAGTAAAGATAAAGTCTGCATTTGATAGCATGACCAAAAGGTTAAATATGTTTTTAATGAACAGAACGTCAGTAAATCAAATCTATATGTTTACATTCTACAATTTTATATTAAATATTTGCTGTTAATCATTCTATTACAATATCAAATATAGGCCAAGTGCATATCGCTAGCAGAAAACTCAAATATAAAATATCAATCACTCCTCCAAACGCTACCTTAAATACTTGACGGGGACTTTCTGTTATCAAATCTTTTGCATTTGCATATAATTACTATTCTTGCATGGTTTGTTCACATTTATAATAAAAAGTATGTTTTCAATTTTATAAAGTACCAAAACCAGAACAAAGATATGCCAAAAATTTGGAATAGTAGATATAAACTGTGAATGTAACTTTTTTATTATAAAGACAACAACCTTTCCTAATACATTTTTCCATTTATAAATAATCATAATTCAAATATTACATATTCAGCCTGAATTCTGCCTTCCCTCTTCTGTGTATTTAAATGGACATATTAAGGTCCTACTTATGAGGGTTTGGAGTGACTTAAGGTCAACTTGGGTATGACCATAATATTAGCATGAACAAGGACTTTGAGCAGTCCAACAACAGATTTTCAATGTTATGTTATGGATGGCTGAAGAGTTGGAGAGAATTAAAGCCTGTCCATTAAAGTTTGGAGATTGGCTATCTTAATATAAACCGAGCACTGGTTATATTTATATGTATGGGAGATAATGATCTGGACCAACTGACTAGTGCTCGTTCAGATCGAAATACGTATATTGAAGATCATTTATCTTTTTCACATGTATGTTATCGTGTGTATATAAGATGGAGTGGATGACTGAAGGGAGCTTGAAAGTCTGGATTCAAATCCACTCTAATTAAATAATCAAAAAATAAAAAAAATATAAAGATAAATAACTACATTTTTTTTCTCCTTTGAACAGAAACGATTTATTATTATGATTAATGTTTTGACTAATCTGGTTGGTTATCCTCAGAACTATTATTTATTACTTAAATGACCAAGCCATTCTAAAGTCAATTCCAAGGAGAATTTTTGATTTTTGCAGAATATCTCCCCCTATAACACTTTCCATCTGCAGCCACAATTATATTTTCAGTGATTTCAAGTAAACTTCAAAAATAGAAATAATAATTATTCCGTGCTTCGAACACTCATTGGTGAAGTTAGAAATATCAGGTTTAGCACTTTCGAGATCTTTTAACCTCATATTCATAGCCAAAGAGTTAGAAATGTGGTGGTATTGTTGATGTATGCTAATATATCTAAATTAATCTCCATATGTAAAACAATTTTTAATATATCCAGAAATAGGAGAATTCCTCTAAGAATCATACTGGAATCATCACGATGTCATCATTTTCAGTCATTATCGATCTAGAGCAGGATTAAAATCATTCCAAATCTAATCTGGTTTCTCTGATCCAAAATTTATTTTCTCTATATCACACCAATTTTTTCAACCACGTTCTTATACAATCTCTTGGCATCTAGCTTAAGACTTGAACTATACATTATTATAATCTCTTCTAGTAATATGTCCAACCCAGTTCCCTTCAGTCTCTTAATTCTTTTGATGATGTCAGTAACACCTGTTTGTTTCTCTCACCTGTGTATTTCCTTTTAGTTTTTCTCTTATTACTCCTAACATTAATTTCCATACTTTATCAAATGATCTGAAGTTTCTGAATTGAGTTTCTGTTAAGTACCTAAGTTTCAAACCCATAAGTAAAAACATTTTAATATTAAGTCAATGCCAAAAGCACCCCATCCAAGTTTAATTTCATCCACTATGTTTCCACCTGTATTAATAATTTGACCAAGGTATAAGATGTTAACATCTAATTTATCATTAACAATCTTCATTTTCTTCTGAGAAAATATTTAGCATTTATCTTTAATCCTTTTTCTTAACTTTCATTTGATAACTCTTGCAATATTTCCTAAAGTGCTGAAGCAGAATTTGCAAAAATGACATCATCATCAGAAAAATGCAGATGACATAAAAAAATAATCTCCATAGATTTATATTCCCTTAGCTTCTCATTTTAATCCACACAACACAAACCGATGTAAAAGTTTTTGAGATATTGTATCATGCTGTCCTACACACTTCCAATGTTAATCTTAGAATAATGATTGCTATTATATTTTAATAAATATTCTTCAAAATAAAGCAATATTCTGGATCTATATCTTGATGATCGGATGCTTTAATCACTGAGGAAATTCTCATAGAATCAAAAACCATTTCATAATATGTAAATCCAAAGCATAATGGCAACTCATATTCATCGGCCCATTGCTTAACTTCTCTCAATACATGGAAATGATCTATTATGTTAAAATCACTTTTAAAATTAACCTGTTCGTCATTGTACTCGCATTATGCGATTTTGAATTTTCAAATTTGCAATATCCAGTTTCAGTTTAAAACTGTTGGAAATCTACATGGGCTGCATATGCGCATTTTATATCTTTGTTTCCAGTTTCAGAAAATGTAAGTTTTATTTTTCTGCGATAAAAATTGACAATTTTATGATAATTTTTGTAATCAATTAATTTGAATTTTTTTGTCTTTCACTTTTACGGAATTGTGTTTGCCCAAAAATTTACATCAGAAAAAATTCAAGATTTTACAGATCTTCCCAATCAGACTGTTATGAGTGAACGTTATCGGGTGAAGATTTCCCACTAGTGAGTATTAAATTTTATATATTTTTAAATTATTATTTGCTAAAAACATATACGAAAAAATTATTATTGAAACTAACACATATGCTGATCAAAAAATAGCTTGTGATTATGTAAATTTATATTGTGAATTATCTGCATTTTTTGGCATGGTAGTTGGCCTTACCTCCAGATATCCAGTATATGAATTAAATGATATCTGGTGTTCTGGTAAGAGACAAAGACAAAATATTTTGCAAATATTATGACTCAATTTAGATTTTTTTCTATAATGTCGTCTGCATTTTAATAATAATAAAAATATGCCAAATGCTAAAAGTAAAGATTTTGATAGAGTATATAAACTATCGTTCAACAATAAAATTAACAGGGATAAATTCATCACTTCGGTTTTGCATGCACACAAGGACAAAGGTCTCAACAGAGCCGATTACTACAGGATTTATCCACCCACAACCATACAACCAAAAATATTCGCAACTGCAAAGCTGCATAAACGTGAAGTGCGGTTAAGACTAATGTTGGACTACGATGGCATCCACTACTTCAATGCATCTAAACTAGTTAATCAATGGCTAATTGACTATCTAGGTTTTGGTTTGTTTACAATTAAATTATCATTTAAATTTGTAGACAGAATCAAGAACGCAGCAATTCCTCAAGAATTCAGGATTGCAGCGGTTGATATCATAGAACTATATGGTTTCAGTGACAGACAGCTATCAATTAGAATAATTGAATATGAGCTGATTAAGAAAGACTGTCCAGCTCCTAAGACACGGTTTATTGTAGACTTTATGAAATGGCTGATTGGAAACATTTTGGCATCATATGAAAATAATTGGTATAGAATGAACAACGGTTAGCCAATGGGTCACCCTCTGAGTGGGATTGTTTCCTGCATTGTTTTAAATCATTTCGAACAAGTGCTTTCAAAACTCCAAATAGCAGTACCAGGTACAATTTATATCAGATATGTGGATGACATATTTATAGCGGCACCGGAAAACACAACCGAAGATATTTTACATGAACTCCACAATCTTTTTCGCCTGATTTTCAATTGTACATATGAAGATGAGCAAAATGTAGTCAAGTACCTCGATTTAAAAATCAATAGAGAGAATGCTTCACTCAACTATTTCAATCTGATCAAGCCCTTGTACCTCCACCCACTCTCAAAATCTCCCAAATCTCATAAACTTGCAGGGCTATCTGCTTTCTTATTTGGTAATCACCATCTATGCGAATTAGTCGGACAAGAAAAACAACATCACCAGCTACATCAGGGATTTAATAAGCGTGGGTTTTAATCACAGAACAATAGCCAACAGGATTGAAGGCTTTCATAAAAGACTTCAGCAAAATAAAAAAGAAGACAGACATCTGACTGTACCATATATATCTGCAGTAGCAAAAAACTTCAGTAAAACTTTACAGAAAGAATTTAAACTAGGATTTAGAACCCCTCCAAACAACCCCCCCCCCCAGGTAGTATATAGAATTGTGTGCCCTCAAATGGGGTGTGATGCAGTTTATTATGGTGAAACTTGTGCCACAAATGGCAATAGATTAGCTCAACACAAATACACAAGCAATAACCAAAAAAAAAAAGACAGTTCTGTTTTTGCTGACCATCAGCAAGAGGTCAACCACAGATTGGAACCCTCCAAGGCTGACATATTAAGCACAGAAAGGAATGACATCAAGAGAAACATCAAGGAAGCTTGTTTTATCTCTAGTGATATCAATTCAATAAATAGAAAAGACACTTGTTTTGCCATTTCCAGAAAATGGACAATATAGGAGATAGTTTTGCATACGTCTGCATATAATGATGTTAATAATCTAAAGAGGCTAAAGCAATTAATGTTTTTCAATTTGCTGAATGTACTATAGTGTACTATCATAAAAAATAATATATTTATTAGATCAGACATGTAAAATGAATGAAGAATGCAAGACTTTCTAAAAGAGTGTTTTACGGGGAAATTGAACATGATTTTCAAGGTAGGATCCTGTCTACATTGTCTCAAAAACATTCTCAATATGTGCAATGCCACTTGGTTTCGATTTGGAAGATAAGGTAGGGAATAGGATAGATTAGAGAGTTATTGAGTATTTCAGAAAGAAAAGTTTTCTGCTGAAGAAATTACACAACATCCTAAAATTTTCAAATAAACAGAAAAATGGACAAGCAATTTCTGTATGTGAACTTATGTTTCCAAAGATTGCCTTTGTACAGTTAGGCAAAATTCATTTTTAGAGCAATATTTTTGTTATATTCGTTTATGAGCGGCTATATAGATAGCAAATTCTAAAAAATTTACTAAATACTATTTATTATACTAAAATAGAAGTTTCAAATTTACATGTACACTATAGAGTTTATTGTTTTAAGTATATTATTGAGTTTCATTTTATTTTTACTGTTTAAATAATTGTGTTGGATGGTAATTCTGGCTGCGGGTGTGGAAGGGATTATTCTTAAATGCATGCATTTCGTACTGAATGACCAGATTGATTAACGTTCTGAAACCAATCGCATTTATTGCACAGGATTCCACTATATGTTTAAAAATATCCATTACATAGAATTTGGTATTTTCCATGATTTTAGACATCCATGTAAAGGAGTGAAAATAAATACTGCAGATACGGTAAGACTAATGTATATAAAATAAATAATCGAATGGCTTTACTGCTTGGAAGTTCGTAAGAGGTTCAAGCACTGGAAGTGTCAGAACATGAATTGGTCCGAAGACGTCTGGCATTTTATCACTGCACTGAGGAACACACAGGGCACTACTATATATTTTGAATTATAAAACAGTGTACATATAAAGTGCTAATATATATATATATTATAAAAATAAGACTACTAAAGCACACTAATTTGAAATACAGTGGGTTCTCGAGCTAACAAAAGTGGACATATCGTTTTTTGACAACCAATCTTTGGTCCCAAATTTAGAGCTATATAAATAAACATATATTATTTGTGCATTATCATAAGTTACAGACCAATGTCACAACATTTTTCTCTGCTGATAGTTTTGTTTATTTTAAAAAAGTAAAATTACATAGATATTTTTGATTCACTATCTTTTATTTTGAAATTATGAAAATTATGACTCAATAAAATGATTGATGTATCAAACTTTCAATCTTTCTTCATATGCACATTGTTATATATTTATGTCTCAATCTAAAATGCAAGTGAGAACTCCCCTTCCCCCTACGATTGAAAATAATTGAGAACTTAACCAATCCTGCAAAGAAATATGGCTAAGCATTGTGGTTTAGTTTTAACTTTTTTCAACTCCTAATTTATTAAGTACAAAAACAGAGAGGAGATTGCAGCATATGGCGGTTTCTCCAAGAAAAAATCAAGCAGGAAGTCAGAACTATTTTTTTCGTAAGAGGCAATGGTGACTGCAATATAGCTGGGAACATTGACTGAAACAAAAGAAATTAGTGATACTTTAAGAGATTACAGAAATGTGATGAAAAAGACTGCTTGTTTTATTGGACAACTATAACCCATACGATATTCACCAAAAAATCACTGAGACTGGTCTAGTTTACAACAAGCTTTGGATAAAATATTAGCTTTCAAAAAAGAATCTTGTTAAAGTGATAAAAATCCTAAATTTGTACTCTTACTTTCCACTAACAGCAGGAAAGATACAAGCGAATGCCAGCAGCTATCGGAAAATCATTAAATACGTGATGTTTGATAAATTTGCATGCGTTAGACACAAATACAAGAATGCAAAAGAGATCCATGTTTCTCTTTTTGGACAATTGCAGAGTGCATCCCAAACCATATTGTTTCTGAAAAATGTAATTTATTTTCCAAAATGCTCCAACCCCCTTAATTGAAAGTGATAGCCGTCTGTGTCAAATATGTTAGACAATGATGTGCTAAGAAACAAATTATTTGACAATAATAGTGACATAATGACTGATGAGGATGTCTTCTTTTCAAGAATTGGAAAAATGTATTAGCACAACCAAAGATAAATTTGAAGACTATGACTCTGTGAACTACAGTACAAGAATTGGGTAAAAGAAACAGCACCCATGGGTATGAAAAAGAACAAAAAAGTGCAGAACTTTAATGAAAAGCTGATGAAAGTAAAAGGTTTGTTTTGTCTTTTGCTTAAATTAGCAGAAACTGTATGATCTATGCATGAGCATAATACATCATTAAAAAGAAAATGTCATCCTTTCAAATCTGTATTCCATTTTGTTAGCATTTATACTATTTTTTGATAAGGATTTCCCCCCCAAATTGAAAACAAATAATAAACTATGAGAGCCTTAATCAAAAATTAAGTTACGATTATGGTAAATAATTAGCAGAATAAACAGCTCTCCTCTTCATGCTATGAGCAAATAACATTGTTGACAAAGAATCAAGAAGGGAACGTGAAATATACTAATTCTTTATAATTCCCATTTCTAAGAATAATTTTTCCATATTAAAAAATAAAAATTTATAAATGCTACAATTAATTATTATTTCAAAATTATGATTTAGAAAATAAAATTATTACTACATTAATGTTATTTTCAAAAAATAAAAAAAAGTCACATTTTGTGAAGTAATTAACTATAATGCATAAAAAATGTCCTCATCTGCAGTTACACTGTGTTCTAATAAAAAGATGACGGGTTCTCTATCTTCAAATTGCCTGCAGCACTATATCTGAATCAGCACACATTACATAATGACATAGTTGACTTATTCACGACAAATTTTTAAGGCATTAGTATATCTGGATCTTGAATTTGATATAGAATGTCTGGATGGAACAACATAATGTCATACAATTTTGTTTGAAATTGGAAAATCTGTTACTGAAATGTTCAAAAATGATTCAAACTATGAATAACAGTGAAGGCATGACTCATATCAAGCTGTTTGTAGGACTTCATGTTGGCAGGGAGAAAACTGAAAACAATCTATGAAGTTATGAAACCATCTCATTTCATATTGTATGTAATTCTTGGTTCAGACTTGTTATCACCTTAAAGCTTTTATGGTGAATAATTGAACTACGTTGGTATATAACACATTGATTAAGAGATAGGAATGCAGGCGGCATAGAGAGAGAACCCATCATTTTCATGAGAACAACCTATGAATATTTGCACTTTAAAATGGTAATTAAAAGATATAATAAAAAGCTTGAAAACAAATTATGGCATGAATTAATATTTATTTTATTATAAATGAAATGATATCCCTCACACATCTTTAAGTAATGACAGATTCTGCATAAAATATATCATCATTTCCATTTTTCGAATAACCAGCAGTTTGAAACTATGAAAGAGATCTTTTTGTATCATTTTATGACAATATTAATAAACCTGTTACTAAAATATCTATTTTAAAATTTATCCATCGAACTTCATAATTTATAAATAAATATAAATAGTAATACTTGTAGTCATATGTTAAATGTTAAGACTAATTCCACCATCTAGTTGAATTTTTTTATGTAGGAGAAAGATATAAATAAAGTTTGATTTCTTTTTAAGAATGATAACAATTCAATTAGAACAGTGGTTCCCATCCATTTTCACTCGCATACCTTTTGTCAGCTCATTTCCACAAACTGTACTTTTCTTATTAGTAAAATTTTTGAGATTAATATAGCTGCCTTTATTTTGAATTTTAAACAATGTAAACAAATAGCTCAATAATGGAATAATTGAATTAAGTCTTAAAAGAAGACTCATGGGATTGACAGAAATGTTTATTTATGTAAGCATTAGGGTAGGTCAGCACTAGATAATCATTAAACAAAGAGAAAACTAAATTTGGATACTAAAGATGTGTATAACATTGTTTAGAGAGAAACTTAACACCTTTCACCAAAATATCAAAGCAAGGAAACAAGGTTTTTCTCAATGATAAATAATGATGGAAACTTGCTTCACCAATCATAAACTAAGCACTCAAGGCGCATGTACTAAGGTTATAGCCTTATTTAAGTATTTCACCAATCATTATAACCTTGAATTAATTCCACAACTTTTGACTTTTTTTATATTAATGATATTAGTCAAGTGTTGGTGGCCTAGCGGTTAGCATAGCTGCCTTCCGAGCGGCTGGCCCGGGTTCGTTTCCTGGTCAATGCTTTGACATATTAAAAAAATGATATTAACACTTACCCTTACTTCTATAAAGTTAGAAAAAATACAAAATAGACACCAAAACATGTTTTTTTATTTAACCACTTTTTCAATGAATGTTAACGGAAATGAGTATTAACATTAGATAACATTTTATTAAGGAAGTATATTAATATAATGTATTTGAATAATTTATAATTTTACCTTGAAATTTAATTATAACGAGTCTTATAGAGAGAATGAAGTTTAATACAATTGAGAATAATAAGATAATTACATTAATATCACGATATTGGATGGCTCTGAGAAGTAAAGTCAGTAATTTAAATTAGTAGTAACTTTCAATTTGTATCTCATCTTACATTCCATTAAATCTCCAAGTGCATATCTCTAGGGATATCCTAGTTTGGGAATCATTCAAATTAGAAGGAATAACAATCATGTATACAAGCACAAGTAGAACGCCACCATGAAATAAATAGCAGAACCACTATATTCCTTATGAGTTCGTAAGAAGGGTTTTGAAAGTGATGGAACTGATCCATAGATCTTAGGCTCCAGAGGTTGCCCTTCCACCATTGCGTCAAATCACAAAGGGCAATACTCTCATTAAACCCCTTATACAGACATAAAATAACTTCAAAAATGTTTACATCCTTTGTTTTATGATAATGGTTCTATTATCTCAGCTTTATTATTTTGTGTAATATATTTACTTAATGGTAACATGTAATATTATGTTTCTGCACCAGGTAATTTGAAGTTCTGAAAATTTTACCTTCAAATTCATAAAAATTTAAGTGAGATACCTGTGGTAATCAACTAACTCATGTGCGGCTGTATTAATTTTTAAAAAAAAGGTTAAGTAAATTATAAGTCAAACTAAAATAATAAAAAATTTAAAATTTGGCCTCTAATTTGGTTTGGATTTTAAAAACTGTCACATTTTTGGTGGCCAATTAACACTTCTAAATACCTGCACATATATTTGATGAGCACCATATACTAATCACTTAAATAAAAAACAACAACAACAAATATTTTCTGCATAAAAATAATATTGGACTATTTCCATCATCTAGTACTGAATGTTTTTAGAAAAATTTCACTTTTATTTAAATTTTCAAAGTACATTTAACTATACTAACTTATGTGTTATTACCAACAATTAAATTTTTCTAACGACATTCAATACTCAATACTAGATGATGGAAATAGTCCAATATATAAATACACTTAAAATACCATCATCACAAACCTTCAAAAAAACAAAAGTTATAAGGTAGTTTAAGGGGGGAAAAGGCTTCGATAAACAAAAAGACAGCTCATTTCAATCTATATAAACGGTTTACAATAGAGATATCAATTAATAAGTAATATTTCCAATAATTCTGTCTTTGACAGCTGCAAAAAAACTATTTTTCAATGAAATCCCGCCCATTAGATAAACATATTTTCTAGAATATATAACAAGGTATATCAAGTTCCATGCCCAAAGGCAGACTGCAAATCATTAGGCAAAAAGTCATAATGTGTGATCATCATCTTCGATCATTTTCCATTGCTGACCAATCAGTAACAATTAATTGTAGAATCTCACATTTCGTGCTACGTTAGAAAATAATTAAGCATTCCCACCATCAAAAACAGAAATCACAAATGCTAAAACGAATTTGAACTTAACTTTGATAACTTCAGGCAATACTAATATCATATACTTGGAGAAATCTTTGAAGACATTTTCAGTACTGAACACTGGTTACCTTTGGTAATGGTGCCGAACACTGAAAATGCATTCAAGGTTTTCTCCAAATATAGGGTATTAGTATTGCCTTAAATTTATACTACCTATATATATATATATTTGTGCATAAAACATATATACCAAAAGGAAAAAAAAACATATACACAATGTTCCTTTATAATTATAACATTATGTTACAAACAGTAAGCAGAACTAAAGAAACCGAAAACTAATGTGTATATATAAATATACTGAACAACAGGCTATTCACTCATAGAATTCCAAGCTGTTGACGAAACAGTTTCTAACTTTTAATAATTATTAAAATGCGGTAAATCTGAAAGGCAATCAATATTATTTCGCCGTGAATAATAACAAAATCACTTAATATGATTTAAAAATAGCAATTTTTAAAAATGAATGCTTACCCATGTAGTAGGAGTCTGCATATAGCCCAGGTTTTGGTGAGGTATATCGAGGTGCATCTTGTGGAAACTCCTCAGAGCCGTACTATAATAAAATAAGACGTACATCCATAAATTATATGCAGTTATAAACATAGAATTGCTTTCATTCTATTACTTCCATACATATATACAAATAATTAGCTAATAAAACTTAAGCACATATACTTTTGTCAAGAAACTACAGTTTATTCAACATATTTCAACACTTTTCAAACAAACTTTACATATATGTTCAGAGACCCATTCAGATGTACATATTCAAATAAAAATGAATAGTTTTTATCTAAATACAATAACAAATGACAGCAATTTTTAACCAGCTGAAACTGGCTAATGACAAACAAATAGTACACTAACAAGACACATATCTGGAAACATTCGCTTATTTATGTATTAATATATATATATATATAACCTCCAAGAGACATTTGTTAAATAGACATTCAGAACATTGTTGATCTTATTAATCATGGCAAATAGCTTTCTTTATAATTTATGGATATTAGATTATATCCAATTTTTGCTGCCTATGATGGAAGAACCATTAGAAATCTAATACAGGGATTCTATAAGGTAAGTATTTTCCTATTGTAAAGATTTCAATTCTAGGTTCATTGGGTCATATAATTGCTGTTATGGATAATATTTTATTAAAACTATAAGTGTATTATCCTCAATATGTTTATATAATAAAAACAAACCATGACCAAAATAATAGTCTTTATCCAATCAGTTACCACTAACACAATGTGTCATAAGATTGATTCATTTCCAAAGACTGGGGCAGAGAAGCAGTGATAATCAGAGATCTGCAAAAATGAGAATATATATATATTATTTAGTTCCTAAAAGTATTTCTGAGAATTGAGGGTATATAAGAATTTTCCCCCGACTTCTATAACACATCTGAACTCAACATTATTTAATAGTCAATTCCAATGCAGCTGTTGACTAAACTATTATAGAAGGGATGCAATTTAAAGTCTCTCTAAGATCTGCTTATATATTGGAAATTTTTACTACTACTAATATAATTCCCTCATTGCAAGAGCTCAACATTGAAGTCCGCTTACATCAAATTCTCTTGAGATTTGACCCCAAGGAGAATAATCTAATACTGGACCAAACACTAACATACAAAAAAAAAAAAAATTAAAATTCAAAAACACACGCAAATGATAAATGAAGGAAAGATTGCTGGAAAAGTATATTTTATTACTTATGGAAATTGTTTATGTAGTGTTCTATATATCTGGTTCCTAAATAGAATTAAAACTTTAAATATGATTCTTAGTAACAAATTGGTAACATATATAAATTAACTAAAAATAATCGAGAGAATTTTACTCAGTAGCTCGGGAGTTCGAGGGCCAAAGACGGATGGTTAATCATGGACCTAGAGTTTCATAATTTGCCATTTTATCACTGCATTAAATTATGCGGGGGGAGGGGGGGGCTAAATTATTGATAATTTACGAATACTGTTCTATAAAAGTGAATTTTATTCTTAAAAAAAAAAAAAAAAAGAATAATTTAAATCAAATTATTTTATAATAATTAAAAAAAAAAAACGGAAGCAAAAAGCTGAGAGCAATCTAGCATCACTTAATTTCTTTCAATTACTATAATTAATTAAAAGTTCCTACGCACAGAGATTCACTGTAAACAAACACGCACACGATGTTCTCACTTTTAATATCTAATTCTTTCACGATTACAAACCTCAGATTATTCAGAAACATATATAAAAATTGGTTCCCTAATCAAACTGAGCCTATTTTTAGGTTTTAATGGCATAATTTTCTCCAAATTACTAGAATTTAAATAAGTGTGTGTGTGTATACATACATTATTAAAAAAATAATACTTATAAATATAATTCAGCGTGGAAGGGACACTAATTAAGAATTCATAAACTATTTAGATTTTACATTAAATAATTCACAATTAATCTGTCTTTTAAAGAAAGATGTAAATTCATATTTGTCTAAACAATATCATCAATATTATATATATAATAAAAAACAAATATACTCTTAAAAATCAAACAATTTAAAATCGACATAATTTAATAAATTAAAAATAATTAAAATATGGTTCTGGCATTATATTCGAATAAATTATTTAATATCAAGTAAAATTTTACAAAACTAGACGAAATCATCACAGCTTAAAATCTTCTTTCAACAACTCATTATTATATTAATACATTATAACAATGAAATAATTAAGCCATCTTTAAAAAAATTAAATTTGAATATCACGAAGTCTTAAGAAAATTTGCAATATAATGGAATTATAGATGTATTATTCGATTAAAAAATAATAATTAAATACAACACAAACAGGCACAGTATTTAATTGGAGAAAAGAAAAAAAATTAGAAAGGCATAATCTAAATAAACATAAATTATTATCAAGCTCTATGCAGTTTAACAGCGGTATAGAGCTGGGCTTGAAAGTTAAAACTTCATAAACCGAAGATTAGCGTATTGCTTTTAATGCTAAAATATCACACAACTTTCCGAGCATCTAAACATTACGTTATATATTAATCTGTAAAAGTTAAAAAAACAAAACAAAACAATAACCGAAAAATTCAAAAAGAATTTTCAAAACAAACAAACCCAGAGCATTAAAATGAACATAATCCGATATTATCATTTCAACTCCCATTAAAAGTAGATGTGTTAGTGTGTGTGTGCTAATCCTGAAAGTACGCTAATCTGGAAAATGATAACTGTATTTATGTAAAAAGATTCTCCCCAGAAACTATATGATAATAACTTCTGACATACTGCTCTATTACTATTAATTAATGAATTAGGGCATTAATATGTATATTTAAGTTTATTTTTGCTCTCTACGTAATTGAACATAGCTATCCGTCAACATATATATATAGAATATATAAATCGCTTAGATTAGTTAAGCATTCTTTATGCGCAATTTTTATGGATTTGTTTGAGAGAAATAAATTATTTTATAAGCAAAACAATATTTAATTTGCTTCATTAAAAAAAAAAAAAAAAAAATCAAAGTAACAAACCTTTAACGCAAATTTATATATGCAATGAGATAATAAAAATGTTTGGGTTTTAACTATTTAAAATACATACAAAAAAATAACATTAAATAAATCTTTCCATTCTACTTAGAGTGATAACTTAAACTTCTCCATCAGTCGTTTTTTTTAAAAACATCATTCTAAATAATGTCATAGTTCTTAACATATATTTTGACAAAAAAAAAAAAACCCAACAAAACAACGATATTTAAAAGGACAAGGTGAATCATTATAAAATAAAAAGGCATGATCAAAAAGACCTAAAATAAAGTTGTAAATTATGTGCAATAATTATTGCAAATATAAACTTTATTGCAGTACAGTTTATATCAGGCAATAAGATCAATTGCTTCGTCAAAATAAATTTAAAAAATTTGCATAAAAATAAGCCATTATAATGCAATCTTATGGCAAAAAATTTAAATAAATACATTTTTCTCCAATCTCTACTTTTTCTTTTCCACATCATACCAGCAAACATCCTTACTTCATCCATCTCACACATGGCCTCTTTCTCGATCTTTTGCAATCTCTCGGGATCCCGTTCAAAATTTCAACTGCCCATCTATTATATAACATTACTAACAATATGTTCAATTTCTTAATTCTTTCATTGACGCCAGTAATACTTATTTGTTTCCTCACATTTCATTTTTGATTTTTTTTTTCTGGTCCTAAGAGATGCCTTGCTATAGTTCATTGAATGGGCTGAAGTATGTGTATTGCTCTTCTGTTAAGTGACCAAGTCATAGATCCATTAGTAAGTACTGGCAAACACATTTATTAAAAATCTTTGCAAACATACAGGCCTATTTCTTTTTATTAGTACCTTTCAAGTACCAAAAGCACTATGTCCATGTTCAATTTGATGATTAATTTCTCTGTGTTTCAATCTGCATTAATAATCTGACCAAGGTATTTATTTGATTAAAACAAGATGACTTAAATAATGTCCACTTGCTTTTACTCCTTTAGCTTTCCATTTTAATTCCCAAAATACTTATTGAAAAACTGTTGTAAAAGTTATGGATGTGGAACTACACCACTATACCCTTTTCCCAATGTAAATCTTAAGGTTATTAAATAACTAGTTATTGTTACTGCATTATGATATTCTTCAGAATATGTCAAATCTACATCTTGATGGTCCAATTGCTTTGATCATTGTGGAAATGATTATAGAATCAAATTCCTTTTCATAATCTACAAATACAAAGCATAATGGTGACTCACATTAATTCAGCTTGTTCTTTTGGTTGGTTAAAATCTAAAGTTCACTGTAGATGAGTTGTAATTGTCTTAGTAAATTATAGAATTGATAGGTCTGCAACATCTAATATCTTATTCATTACTTCTTTAAAATATCAATATTATTACAGCATTCTTTCAACCATCTGATAATGTCCTTATCATTTAAGAATTTGGTATATAACTCTGACCCCAATTTTTCTATTTCTTCATCTGCACCTTTTAATATACTAATTATAATTTCATCATTATCTAGAGATTTTGCAATTTCATGTCTCACTTTTTCATTTAGAATGCTAGGTAATTCAGAAGATTAAACCACTAAACATCACATGATCACCATTACTTATGTTTGCTCTTAACTGTTATTAAAACAGGCAAAACTCTCCACACAGTAGTGTCACTCAGTGCAAGCCAGAGTAATCAATGGATGTCAGAAGGCTTGTGCATAAAATCCCTATCCAATGCCTACTCATCAACACAAGCTAGAAATTAGTCTGGGGATATTGGATCAGTAGGCACTGGATAGGGATTTTATGCACAAGCCTTCTGGAATCTATTGATTACTCTGGCTTGCGCTGAGTGACACTACTGTATGGATAATTTTGCCTGTTTTTAATTCAGAAGATGCAGTAGCTGTAGGGGATATTTGTTTTCTTGTTCTTTACTGCTATATAATTCTTTATAGAACTCTTTCAAACATTTCATGATACCATATCTCTTTTAAATAATATATCATGTGTTATTTTTATTATACAATATATAATTTATTTTCTAGATTCAGAAAAATCTGTATTTAAAACATACATTGTTAAAGTATACATTCAAATAATGAAAGCATATAATTTAATTCTTCTGCATAGTTTCATACAATGGTAGATACTATTGGAGTCCAAGGTCCAATAGATTGTGGTCCAGCTCTATCATTCCCAATTATCAAACTTCTAAATAATCAGCTTAATATTTAGATGCTGTTCACTTTTTATATAATTCCTTCCTACAGAGAAGTCAAATAATTTTCAATGCAAACTGTGGTTCTATATCAAATTAAACTTCATCAGGTGTTGTTATTATTTAGTCAATTATATACATGTAGGAAAATAAAAGAAAGAGAAGAATAAATAAAAGCAACTAACATAGAAATAAAACAATATTCATGTATGAAACTAAAAGAAAGAGAAGAATAAATAAAAGCAACTAATATAGAAACAATGTGGTAAGTAAGAACATACTACAATCATAAAATCAAACTTTCAGACCAGAGCTCCTTGACTAATGGGATTGCAATAAAACATTACCCCCCCCCCCCCAAGTTCTGATACGATCTTCAAATAAAAGTTTGAATAATTTTATCACCATTAAGTACAAAGTAGACAAAAGATAGAAACAAAATTAAGAATTAACAAACTGACTTAAAAAAAAAAAACTTGTCAACATATCTTTTAATCACAAGATGAGTACGACAATATTTCAGGGAAAATTTAAGGATATGAAACTAAGTGATTAAACTACGATATAAAATAGATTAACACACCTTAAATAAGATATAAATAAATTTCAAAAAATACCAGTTCTGATCATTATGCATAAAACATTTTTTGCAATGGCTGCCATACCACAACAAAAAATTGATAAATGGTACTGCTATATATGCACATTTCTGTAATAAAAATTCTTCCTTTCTCAGCTCCATTGCAGAAATGCTAACAAACCATACGAATATAATTACAATCCAACTTATATTGATACTGTGATAATGGCTGACAGGATGTCAAAATGTGAATATTTAATATTATACTCCACTTACTATAAATTAGTCTATTCCAACATAGCTGAATACTAAGCATTACAGAATCATAGAATGAGATAGCTGACAACGAAGTCATGCCTGAAATGCGCATAAAATGCAGAACCACAGTAAAAAAAAAAAATGCATTAAACATGACGATTGAACATCTCTTCAAATATTTTAAAAATAAGATGTAATACAAAGCCTCTATTAGTTCATCCAAATTCATTTATATTTTGTTTCTCGTGAATCTGACTATTATATAAAAATAAAATTAATAAAAAAAACCCACAAATCTCTGTAGATGCTGTCCTAAATAATGTTTTTAAATTTATTTATTTCCATTTTTTAGAACTTTGCTAAAAAAAAAAAAAAACTTCTTATACACACGAGCGCGCACACACACACTAACATATGACAATAATCAATCGAATAAAGTAAAAAGAATGTAATACCAATAAATGCTGCTAAGCACGAAAAGACTTCACTAGATATGAAAGTGTTTTTAGATAAAATTAGTACTAATTTTTTTTTTTTGCATTGCACAGTGTAAAATTTTCTTACAATCAAATATTTTCCATTTGACTTAAATTTAAAGGAATGGCGCCTTCAGGCAGCATTAGCCGAAAGGTCAAATCATTTCTTCAAAAACAGAAAAGGCAAAATTGTACAATGAAAAAAAAAAAGAATGTAGAGGAAATAATTTGATATATATGTGTGCATGAACTATTAACTTTTACGTACTCATGCATAAAGGACAGGATGGATCAAAATAGGTTAATTACTTCTGCATAAAAGGCACAAAGTGTTTAATTTCTAACTTTTTAAAATGTTTATTTAATAATGGATCTATACATAGAAGAATAGCTTCAAAAATGTCAGATTGGGTCATTCATTAAAGTCATTTTCATAAAGGATATCAATCGTTACAATTTGCTATGAGGGGTCCAATCTTACTGCACATACAAACTAGGGTTCTATCCTCTGCAGATAAATATCTTAATCGCAATCATTAATTATTGTTAAGGCTAGAAATTGTCATATTGTTTTTTTTTTCAGAGGTCTTAATTCAAGTGATTAGAGTATATGTAATGAAACATAAGTTATAAGGATATCAATATGAGTGTTCTATATTGGTAAACTTTTGCCTATAAAAATACTGCCTCCTTCAGGTAAAGTATCATATTTTTTAAAAAATACATTGCCATTACCTGATTTTTTGATCTGAGATTAAATCCCTATGCAAATAAGATATACATTATAGCAAAGATGTAAATTAATATTTGAAAAGAAAATTATAAGACAGAAATGCGTGCAATTATCTCAATTTTAGAGTAAAAGTGCAGATAGACATATAACAGATACTATATATGAATGTCGTAAAATTACCAATAACTAATAATGAATGCAAAATGTTTTTGAACAGATAGATGAAACATCTCACAAGTGGGAGAAATATATATATATATAACTGATAGTTTATCAACTAATAATGACAAAAAATGAAATCTAATAAAATTATTTAATCCTCATCTTATGTTTTGAATTATAAATAAAATTTGCATAATGTCATGAAATAAATACAATTATTCGAATATGAATTTCTCTAACTTCAAACGGGTAAAGTTTAATATGTGGCCATCTTAAATTTACAACCAAATTTTTGGAGCAATTGATTTATTTACGCTAATAATTTAATTTATTTATTTAACATTAATTTTTTTTAGCAGCTTAATTGTTACCGAAATATCATTAAAGGAACTTATGTAGAGATTTCCATCAGGAGATAGAATCATTCCTGGCTTTATTAATTTTTTCAATTCTGCTTTTGTGGCTGTAGATTTGACATTCATTTACTATGTGGTTTATGATTTGCGATTATCCACATCTACATAAGTTGTCCTAAAATTGCTAATGAGAGTCCAGTAACTCGTGAGAATATCATCTGGTGCTGATTTTACTATTGGATTTGGACAAAGTTTAACATTCAGAAAGGAGATCTTGATTTGAGATGAGGTCTAAGAGGCAAAATCATATCTTGAATTATTACGAGCCCAATTCACTTAATAGTTTTTTATATATTTTCTGTGAGATAACTTCTCTTATGATTTATAGTGTAGGAATATGTGCTAAAAACCTGAAACCACTGCCAAGAAGTAGACTTACGTACATCAATAACATTTCTCACAGTATTATTTAATTAAGTATCAAGCAGTTTTGCATGGAACTTTTTCTCCAAATACTAGAACAGTATTCGTTAGTAGAAATACTAGTGCTAAGAAAGCTGTCTCTAAAATGCTTCTTCATAACTATAAGTCAGCGGTCCCCAACTTTTTTGCACCCAAGAGCACATTCTATAATACCGGCCAGGTGGCGGGCACCATTTATTTTTTTCAATGTAATTTTATAATTGGATATTGTTAATGATAGACCTTTTTACGCTATAAAAGTATAGTATGACCTACAATTTGATTACCATATAATACAATAATTTATAAAAAAATCTTACAAATTAAATTTATTTGCATCAGATAAATAATTTTTTATCGTGTTCGGATAGTGGCGGGCACACGTAAAATGGTCTGCGGGTGCCATGGTGCTCGCGGGCATAGGGTTGGGGACCCCTGCCATAAGTAGTTAAAACCTGCTTGACAAAAAGGTAAGGCATAGAAATTATTCTAGACCTAACATTAGATACATGGAAAAAAATAACTTAAAATATGATTCAAAATTATTCCTAGGTAATATGGGGTAGAACCGAGTTACGATTTATTGTTACAAAAAGTTATAAACAGATTACATTAAGATACAAATAATGTAAGAATAAAATAAACTCTATACTACACACAGTTTTGAAACTTATATTCCAAAATAAGGGTACAAAACCAATAAAACATCACCCAAACAATAATATATCTGATCCCAATTTTTATATCTTGCTAATCATTAACAAACTTTTTTTTTCAATATTCTTATTTTAGTAGTCAATTTAGTATCAATTCTGGTCAAAGAATAAAGATAACTAAGATTATAAAAAAACTAACATTACCATAATTTATAAAAATTGAAGCTGTTTCGGATCTATATAACAATGTTAGAAAGAATAAGTTTGGATCGAAAAAATTAAAAAAAAAATTCAGTTGGGGCTGGTGTATAGATAGTATAGCAAAAAAAAAAAAAGGCTGCTGGAGAAAAATTGCATTAGATCCAAAAAATTCAAATGCAAGGTTTTTTTTTTTTTTAAAAAAAAAAAAAAAACAACAATATAGGGATTTTTGGATAGAACATCACCTAATAATGTATTAAGCATTACAATACAAAAGCTTATCCTAGGTGGGGTAAGAGTTGAGAGAATAGAATTTACTAGTGAAAAATAAGTGTATATATAAAAATATGCATACAGTGGAATCCTGGTCAATAAAGGTAACTGATTCTAAATGGACATAAACAGTTTATTCTTTCAATCGTACAGCGAAGTTAATATATGTAGATGTTACCCATTCTAGATGCACAATAAAGTGCAAAATCGTTTGTTCCATTCCATGTGACCAATTAAACAACAAAAATATAATATAAAATCATATATATATCAATTTATTGTATTTAACTTTTATATAATGCATTGATGTAGTGATATTAGCAATTAAGCCAATGCACTTGCGCTTTGAAGATAAATTATAAATGAATACTCTCACTTTTCCAGACAAAAGATATATTTTTTTAGAAAAGATGGAATAAATCCACCCATCCTTTCGACCCAAACATTTATGTATGTGCAAATCTTAAGCGTATGGAAATGAGAGCGTGAAAATGTTAAGCAATCACTTTAAATTACGTTTATTATGCTTGAATGAATGATGCTTGCAAAATCTTTACAATTTATGATACATCATTCTTTAGTTGAAATTAAACATATATATAATGAGATATTATTTTATATAGTGCTATGTTTTTATACTGTAATAATGATATTAGCGATTAAGCCAATGCACTTGCGTTTTGAAGATAAATTATAAATGAATACTGTCACTTTTCCAGACACAAGATATAGTTTTTAAGAAAAGATGGAATGAATCCACCCATCCTTTCGACCTAAACATTTATGTATGGGCAAATCTTAAGCGTGAAGACGTTAAGCAATCACTTTAAATTACATTTATTATACTTGAACAAATGACGCTTATGAAATCTTTACAATTTACGATATGTCATTCTTTAGTTGCCCATACATAAATGTTTGGGTCGAAAGGATGGGTGGATTCATTCCATCTTTTCTAAAAAACTATATCTTGTGTCTGGAAAAGTGAGAGTATTCATTTATAATTTATCTTTTAAAGCGCATGTGCATTGGCTTAATCGCTAATATCACTATTACAGTATAAAAACATAGCGCTATATAAAATAATATCTCATTATATGTTTAATTTCAACTAAAGAATGATCTATCGTAAATTGTAAAGATTTTGCAAGTGTCATTCGTTCAAGCATAATAAATGTAATTTAAAGTGATTGCTTAACATCTTCACACGCTCTCATTTCCATACGCTTAAGATTTGCACATCATAAATGTTTGGGTCGAAAAGATGGGTGGATTCATTCCATCTTTTCTAAAAAACTATATCGTGTCTGGAAAAGTAAGAGTATTCATTTATAATTTATCTTTAAAGCGCATGTGCATTGGCTTAATCGCTAATATCACTATTACAGTATAAAAACAGTGCTATATAAAATAATATCTCATTATAATGCACTGATGTAAAAAACCTGAACTCATAAAAGCATAAAAAATGTTACATTAATACCATCACATGACATTTACTTTTCATTAACTTCTGTCAGGAAATTTCCATCTGCAGATTACAATACAAACTTCTTGATTTAGGGAATTTCCTTCTGTACCTTGTGCATTTTTTATTTCATTTTTATTTTTTTAAAAAGGCATTCCATAAAAAGAAATTTAGATCTGTGTTAGGTTTACTATTATCTAACTAAGATTATTAAGCAGTTTGTGCATAAAATATATAAATTTTTTGCTGTAAAAACATATAAATAAAAAGTTCATCAAATTGATAATATAACCCTTACAAAATATAAGATGTCAAATGAACAAGCAGAAATGATCTGAAATGTTTTGCAACATTACATCAACCTATGGCATTCATTGTAACATTAGTGTTCACTGACATTTTATTTTAAGCATTGTAACAGAAATTGTTTACATTACATTTCTAAAGTATAAAGATTGTTGTTTTAATATATTTTCCTTATTTCTAATAAAGATTTTAGTAAGAATTAAGCTAACAATTTTATTTTGCCACAAACTTTAAACAGAACATTATTTATATATAAAAAAAATCCTACCATTTAAACCTTAATTGGCTACATTGATTATAATTAATTTGAAATTATTTGTGTGTCAAGTTTAATGAATTCTAATACTGTAATTTATGACGTTAATGTATTTCATCTTTAAATTTAATTAATATATATATATCATAAATGTAAGATTTCAAATATTCTAAAGACTAATGATTTGATGTTGATAAGACAGTGATACCCTATGGATATGGGAACTTTGAAAAGTGAAACCAATAACTTGAATGAGTTGAATTAATTTAGAAACTAAGACTTATAAAACAAGTTCATCGTACAATTTGGTAATAAAACATGTTCATTGTACAATTTAGTAATCATATTTTGAATTTTAATATATATATGTTTTGCATGATGTACAGACTACTTTCATAAGATATTTACAGTATGATTTCCATGTTCCATTAACCATATTTTTTGCAGTAGCTATTGTCAATGACCCATAGATATTTTAAAATAAATATTTAAAAACATGCTTTTATTACTGTCAAAATATAAAGATGATATTTAAAATCAAGTTCAATTAGTAATGAACTAAATCTGTTTCACATTAACATATAGTTCTCTTAAATATTTTGAAAACAGTAGCTAATGGGATAGTGGTTGAAGAATGTCGTTTTTCTTAGTTATTTCATAATCCTCTACATTTTCTAATTCACATTGATGTAATGGCCAAAATTGGAACTAAAATTATTAGTTTTAAAAAAAAATCTGAAGATGTCAATATCCCACAAATATCAAAAATCAAGAGTTGAAAAACCACTGACAGGACATATTGTAATACAATTATCACTAGCCATTCAATGAATTTAAAGTGGGAAAAGTTTGGCACCAATGAATTAAATATTTTATAAAAACATAACAAAGAATGGTGATACAATCATATCAATTTTCTTTTGCTTATGCAATTTACTTCAAAAGTAAACATGAGCACAACTGGAAGAATCATAAAATCAATAACACATCACATGACACCAGCTTACATAATACTATAGCGTAAATTTTGATAATAAATATGCCAGATAGTACAGTGCCACTATCTAGCATGCACAAAGTAGTTAAGGTGAAAGCTATGAATCTGTAATAATACAAGCATTTACAGAAAGAGAATTCAGGCAATATAAATCATGTAAAGATGCTCACTGCCGAAAAATAATAAGTTTTTACTTTCACTCCTGATAAATGCAAAATGAAAAGAATAAAGATGAAATAAACAGGATATATTACTCTTATTTAAAACACAAACTAGGGTAAACATTTAAAAAAGGAATATATGACATCAAGAAGTTAAAAATGAAATAAAATAAAACCATCATCATTATAAAAAGACTGAAGATGAAAAAAGTCAATGTGACAATTATTTAAATGTATAAATGCAACTGAATTTATAACCAGTTGCGATCAACTGCAACACTTCAGTGTTCATTTCCTGATTATCTATATGGATATGTAAGTGATACAATAATTTTTTCCAAACAAATACTAGAAAAAACAACAAACTTAATATAAACCAAAAGTGTCACAATCAAATGATACAATTTTACTGATAATAGAGGAAATGTGTTTGGTAAGAATTTAGCGGCTTTCTGGAACATATATGAGGAAAAACTTATCAAATTGATATCTTATAAAATAAATGCATAGTCAGAGAACAATATTTTTATCATATGCTGTAATAATCCTTCCTTCAATAATTACTTTTAATTTGGATATCTTTACTTGAATATTTTGTAAGTTACATTGTAAATCTCTAAAAATCTGGAAATTGGATTTTGTTTAAGAAGATTGCATTGGTGTTTCATCCTAATCCAGTGACAAAATGACAGATTCAAGAATGAAAGATTCTAGGATTGTAAGTCCAGTCAGATACTTCTGGCATCTGAATATGCCAAGAGTTATGCAATCAACGATTCCATTTTGAGAATAATTCAGAAACCGCATTAAAAAAAACAAACAAAAAACAAATAGCTTTATTACAACAGGAATTCATAAGAATCGATCCGATGATGTTAGGTGCCAGAACCTGATATTTTACCGCTGTAGTAAACCATGCAGGGCAGAAACCATATTAAGAATTAATTTCAAACCCAACACATTATGACAATGTTTCCACCTATTTTATCAAGCTATTTAATGGGTTGCTGATAATCAACCTTCTCTATTTAACCAATAAACTTTTTTTATTCTCCATTTAGCTTACAATCTGTGTACATTTTGTACCATATGAATATATAGGAAACTTTTTTTTTTTTCTATTATTAAACAACAATATACATATATCAAATCTTCTTTATTTAAAACCTATAATTATTTCTAAATTTAAAATCTGCATTATGTAAAAAATCAATTTTTCTATTTTAAGTTAAAAATATTCACTTCTAGTTTTCATAACAATTTTCAATGTAACATGATAGTTTAATACTAACAGCAGCATCACATGACCTCTATTAGAGAGGTTTAAAAAAATCAAAGGTTCAAAAATATACAGAAACTCATCTAATGTCATAACTATATAGCTTTGCAAGCAAATTAGTATGGGTTTAAAATTTTAGTTTTTTTTTTTACACTTCAGATTATTATCTCGAATAATATAAAGTAATAAAACTTGGCAGTTAGATACATAAGTGCATTAGTTCCAGCTTTGAATTTTAGTCTTCACTGACAGAGACAAAAACCAAAAAAAAAAAAATACCGGGCAATCTAGGCATAAAGATTTTATAGCACTATACAATCTGATATCCAATGGTTATTCAAGCTTACAGTCAATGGTTTTAAAATAGAATAAAGATACCCTTTCTTAGATATTTGTGAACTTCTATGTAGTTTGAAATGATATATTAAAGAATAACTTCATCCTAAGATAAAATAATCAAAAACTCTTTTTATGGGATCATGATTCTGACTACATAAATTAAAAACTCGAACTTATCTGAAAGATGTGATATGTTGGACTATTTCCATCATTTATGAGTGAATGTTGAATGTGTAGAAAATTTTAAACTTTATTTAAACTTTCCAAATACAAACAACTTTTTAGTAATAACACACAAATAGACAATACAGGTTAGTAAAACACAACGTTTCGAGTATTATTCTCCACTCTTCTTCAGGTGTTGCTGGCCTATATGCACAGTGATAATATTCGTTTAGAAGTTGAACTCGCACCTTTAGATTCTTGAATTTAAGGCAAACGCTCTACCAACTGAGCTATTCTGTCAAAGGCTCAGCTGGAAGAGCATTTGCCTTAAATTCAATATTCAAGAATTTAAATGTGTGAGTTCAATCTCTAAGCGAATATTGTCACTGTGCATATAGGCCAGCAACACATGAAGAAGAGTGGAGAATAATACTATTCGAAACGTTGTGTAATTATTAACCTGTGTTGTTTATTTGTGTGTTACTACTAACAAGTTGTTTGTATTTGGAAAGTTAAAAATTTTCTATACATTCAACATTCACTCATAAATGATGGAAACATATCACATCTTATAATATACCATCATTACAAGCCTTCAGACAAATTCTAAATTATCTGAAATTTGCGATTGTCCTAGGGGTAATGTTTACTCCAAGATAGGATAAACATCAAATAATTTTTTCTACGATAAAATTAAAACATCAAATAATTATGCTGTAAAAATTCTAAATTATCTGAAATTTGCGATTGTCCGTAGGGGTAATGTTTACTCCAAGATAGGATAAACATCAAATAATTATGCTGTAAAAGAATAGTCTTTGAAATTAGAACATACAGTATGTATACATACACACACAAGCAAGCATTTCCCGGACACCAATCGTTTAAGATCGTAGCTGAAGGCCTAACATTTGTCAACTATCACGTGATGTTTGAGTGTCTAGTTAGCCAATTGAGCACAAGTTAGTTTGAATTGATTCCTGTTTTTTTTTTCTTTTCTCAATTGGGTAATAAAAAGTTAATGATGTTTCTACAGTTTTCAATTAAAAAAATTAAAATCATATTGAAATGACTTAAAAACGAACGATTTATACATAAATATGAAGGGATCTGATTAATTTGCTCCAATATATTTAAATAAACAAATATTAAAAAAATATATACATTATTAAACCTAATTTAATATTCACGTATGTGTGCATACATGCATGTAGAAGTTAGTTTTAATAATAACGACGAATTGCCCTAAGAAGTGAAAAGGAGACTACCACGAACAGTCACGTGTTACCGACCATCTTGTTACCCAGCATGCTTTAAGACAAACGGCTACATGCATGTACAACTCACGCCTGCATTTATGCAACATTCTATATGTCTATCTTTGGCAGGGATTCGCGCGCACAGACGTGAATATAAATGATTCCTCATAAACTATTTTTATAACACAACACTGAAGGAAAAGAAAAACAGTTAACGAATTTAATTAGTTATCTCCAGTGTGAAGTTGCATCTATCTATTCGGAGCAAGCGAGACCTTTCCAGCTCTGTATCAGCCTTCTCAAAACAGAGCAAATTCAATCCAACTCATGATTGGGCCGGCCCTCTTCCCTTCAGAATATTCTGCTTCTTAGATAAATTGAATGAAGACAAGAAATTAGGCAACTTTGGACCAGTTTTTAATTGAATTTCCTAATAGAACAGATAATAGGACTTTGATAAGAATCTAATTTTGCTTGGCAGTGGAAATTACAGGAGCAAACCATGTCTGTTACAAAATAACATTACCAGGTCTCTACTTAACTTCAAAGCTAAACACAAATTTTACATTAAACTTGTCACGTTTCCTCTTATACCAACTATATAAAAAGATAATCCTATCTGGAGATGGTAATTAAAATATATAAAAAAAGAAATACAGATTTCAAAATAAATATATATATATATAAATCACTAAATTCTCTTCATTACGTATAAAGTTAATAAAAGCTATGCCATTAAAAAAAAAGCTTATATGTTTAACGCTTGTAAGTATTTGTGTGTGTACATATTTGATGAGTAAATCTGGGCTATCATGTATATAGTCACATATCCACTAAAAACGAATATCCATACAATATATACTTTTATCGTTCAAGAGTCAGAATAATATTTGTGCATTTTTAAGTTTTATGAGAAGGCCAAATAAATAAGTGTGATTTAAAGCAAAATCACAAACAGTATCTCATTTTAAGATACAGACATGGATATTAATAGTAAAGTAATATAAGAAAAATCTATTTACTGTTGCATATATGTGTGGATATACGATAGGTAGATGAAATAAGCAAGATTTGTTGGTGTGATGTGGAAAAGAGAAGTTAAGGACCAACCAAATACATTAGATCCTGCAGTCAATTGATAATGAGAAGTTTTGAATTCAGTGGTTTATGATTGCCCCCCCCCCCACACACACAATACAAATATGTATAATATAAAGTGCATAAGTTTAAGATTTGGAAAAGACATTAAACTTAATTGCTTTGCTTATGAGAAGACACCTTTATGCCTATCATATCTGACCTTGCCTTTAGAAGTGGACTAGTCCAGATTCCTTCCTTATCTAATCGGATTGAGCACTCATTACTGCTAACCAATGTATAAACATGTGGATAATCAATGTATAACATAGGCAAAGGGTAAAATATATATATGGCCAATGTATAAATGCGTGTAAAGCTCTACCATTGGTTAGTATGGATCAATAGGCAATGATGCTCTCTGAATCCAATTTTCTGCCGGTAAGGTAGGGGATCTGGCAATAAATAGTCAGCCTTTTTGGAGGCAAACCAGAAAGAGAGATAACGTCTGGATAACACCTGTCTAATCAGAACGTGCTCTCAATTGAAACCACTTTCAACTGTGAAGATGTTTGTACTATAGTCTTATCGATACATCTAAGTGAGGCAAATCCACGATAGGACTGGAAGCTGCTACGATTATGGCCGACTCGAGGCAAGCTGTTCCAGTACAGCCAGAAGAGTCTTGACTGGAATTTACGAGGCCAACTCATATATACAGCTGAAAGTAAGTTCAGTCATTCGGGCATGAGCAGCTAATTATTGACTAAGTTATATGTAAAATTATATTTTTTAATAGTATAACATGTATGTATATTTGTTCTAATAAATTATACATGTTAACTTTGTGAGTGTTCATGTATTTTTGCTATTACTGTTGGTTTGAGTCTGAAATCGGCAATTCAGCCAAACACAACAATGCCAATATATGTTTAGTTAAATGCATTTTCAGATTGTAGAAGATCTTGAAAGAGACCACATGTGAGATGGATGGATGATATAAGAAATGTGTTAGGGTGATGTGGGGAAGAGAGTAGAAATCGGAAAATGTGGATTAACTCTGGACAAACCTTCATCCTGCAGTGGATTGATGATTGAAAAGGATGGTGAGCTATATTTTCTCATTATGATTAATGTTTAGATAATCAACTTTTTTCCTTTTCTGTATTGTTGAACTCATTCAAAAACATTGAGACTAAATATTTTTTTTATCACAATTATTTATTCATAATTAAAAAATAAGTTTTGATTATATAAAAAAAAGTGACAATTAATAATTTTTTACAGCACATAAATAATTCTAAGAATAGAAAACCAATTTCATTGAATAAACAAATACAAATTCTTTACTAAGACAAATTTCCAAACAAAATCCCCCAAAAAACTATTCAACTAAACCTGTAGATAATGCCCACGTTCTGTTTTACCAATGCTAATCTATTATATCAGATAAAAAATGATCACATACATCTGATTTTCAATTTATTATAATAATAAATAAATTTATCAGTGCAATTAAAAATGTTTCAGCTTTCTTGGAGTATCGTTATTTGACAATATTTCAAATACTTAAAAAAAAAAAACAATCGATATGATAAATATAAAAACATATAAAGAAGGTAAAGTCATATATCATGTGACTTGTTTTAAGCTTGTATTACAGATATGTAATATAGGGAACTTAGTAATTAGCTTTGACAAGCTTTTATTGATTGGTAAGAGAAAGCATTTAAAACTCTCTATATAGAATTATCCCTCACTGATCTTATGACTCATGTTAGTGCGGCACTAGGATATTCAAACACTAGATGTAAAATATGTGACCATAAAATAAGCTCAAAATCGGTCAATATCCTAGCAGCTCACTGAGATGAGCCAAAAGCCCAAAACCAGTCTGAGGATAGGGATAATTCTTGATAAAGATTTTTAAATGGTTTCTCTTGCGGCACTTATCAATAAAAGCTTGTTAGGTGCTCCCTATATTACATATTTGTAATACAAGCTTAAAACAAGTCGTACGTATGATATATGACTTGATTATTTAATAATTATAATTTTGCTCTTGAGGCTTTGGTAATGTTATATTGCTAAGGCTATTAATATGTAGTGAGGCTGAAGTGTTTTTAGACTCATATAGCTATTTAAGTTAGATAGCTGGATTTAAAGACATACAAGTGTCTGAACATTTCAGATTTTCTACTTAGTAGTTAGGTAAGTGCTGGCTGGCTTTGAGTTAATATTTTAGATCTAGTATCTGAATATTCTAGTGCTCACTGACGTGAGCCAAAAGTTCGAAACCAATCTGGGAATAGGGATAGATTTGTAAATGCTTTCTCTTGTGGCCTATCAATAAAAGCTTGTTAGAGCTATTATCATAATCCGTCTATTACATATATTAATAAATGTATATATATAAACAAAGAAAGCTAATTACTCTTTTACAGGCTTTGAAACTCTACATGTTGAACAAACGATTAAGAAGAGAATAAACCCACCTACCCTTGATAGCTATAATATTTATAAGCATACTGTTGTCATTATTGTTGGTAAATTCACAGTGAAATTAATAAATCAGCCTGATGGAATATGGCACTTGATAGTTATTAAACTAATAATCAATTATACAAAGCTAGAAACAGAATCCCTCTTATAACATCTTGATTATAATTATTGAATAAGATTTAACATGTAAACATAGCCCATTGTAAATGTAAACAATGCACTGAATTACCAACAATGTTGCAAAGCTATGCAAATAACCATCAGAGCTCCAAGAACAGTCGGATTCATTCTATTCTTGAACCTTTGTCCAACATTCAGAATGCTTTTAATTCATAAGATGAAGGAGGGTGATTTATAATTTTTGTTTACATATACAATGAGCTGTCTGATTAAATGCTTATATGTATATATTGCATGGGGGAAGGTTGATTTATAAATAAAAAATATTACATAGGAAACTAAATATCAAAATACTGAAACAGGAATAACAAACTATCCAAAAATCATAAATAAAATAAAATTTTAAAAAATAATTTTTAATAAGTGAAATTTATAAGTTATAAATTAATAAACAAATACATTAACGAATTGGAGAAATAAGAAAAAAGTTATATATATATATCAATTTAAAATTAATATTAATCCAGAATAAATTTATACATAACAAAAAATGTTAGAGATGAGTATTAAAAATTCAGTAGCGTAATATGCCATGAAATCATAACAGGTACTGTATCAAAATATATCACTTCAATTAAATATCGGTGAAAAAATATATAAAAACCAAAAACTAAATAAAGTCTAAATAAACAAAATTTAACGACATAAAAAATCATAGTTTTAATAAATTTTACAGTAAGGCAGTAGCCATTTTTATGGGTTTAGTTATATTAAAATCACATATATTTTATTCTTCATATCTATTTTCTTCCAAAAGTTTGATATGGTATAGTATTTTGTGTAAGAAAATGTTTTTCAAGCATAAAGTTAGATGTTTTACAAAATTTAGGAAAATTTATAAATTATCTTTTTAAAAAAAAAAAGGTTGCGGATTTAGTTTTGGGAGGAAAAAAGGGCCCCTGAAAGTCTTGGATGCCACCAAAACACTTCAATTTGAATAAATTTTGAAGGCAATATGTTTGAAAAATATCAGAATAAATGGGGACATTATGCTTACTCATAATGAGACTGATATTACGTTCCTATCGAGAAAAATCTTATTGAAGATAAAGGATGTTATTTACAGCATGTTGAAGTAGAATAAAAATAAGTTGTTCCAAAACATTAATGGCTTAAGAAGATCAAAGAATAACATTTTGCTGTTCATTTTATTTTTTAAAAATAAATATACAATTAAGCTAAAAAAAATTTATTAGCTCAGTATCAAACTGTAATTCTAATATGAAGGCAATCATTTTTTTCACATGCACCATACTTAATTATTCTATTAGTGATATTAAATACTAGCAAATTCTCAATCCAAGTCACAAGATAGACTTTGAAAAGATAAGAATGGTCATTTTATCCTTTGTATCTACACACAATTATATAGGCCAATCTTAAGCATCTTGGACTGAGAGAATGAATATATTACATTATTCGCTTTACTTACATATCTATTTTATTACATGATAACACTTTGATCGAGAATTTACTAGTATTTAATATTGCTAATTGACTACTAAAGTACGGTGCATGGGAGAAGAATGATTACACTCATATCAGAAATAAAAATATAGTACAAATTCAGTAAACGTATACTTAAATGTGCTCTCCCACTTTATTATTAATAACTACATTAAAAAAAAAAGTTGGTTCTACCATAATCTTATTTACATAAAGCATATTGCATGTATAAAAAATCATTTGTTATATATATATGTATGTGTGCACATTGAAAACATCTGTATATTTATAGAACAATAGACAATAAATGTTGTAATTAAAACATATCACTAAAACACAAACTATTGTCCAGGATATATATTATAAGTGAGGTGGCTAAACAAAACAGCAGGTATCATGGTTACAATGTTATATATATTTATATAATCATGTATATTATATTCATATATATATGTAAATGTGTATATTTACATTTTTGTTAATGATTTAAATATTTAAAATATTTAAACGATTTTATCACAAATTCTTATAAATATTATAAAAGTGTAAACAAAAAGCGTAGTTAAAAAGAGCGAAATTGGTTATACAATCAAGAGACATTTAATGCAAAATAGAAAAAGAAAACGATGATAAAATGTTTGCAAGAATAGTAAAATAACGATTAAAATACAAAGTAATTGAGCGACAAATAACCTTATATGAAATCAATAATACAAAGTAGATCAGTTCACCACCGAAATACATACAAACATTAAAAGACAAAGACAATAAATAAAATTCTATAAAGTGGTCTTGATGTTGTAAAAACATGAGTCAATTTCAGATAAAATAGGCAAAGGCCACTTCACACAAACAAGAATATAACAATAGCTCACAACAATATAAGAAGTGATCATGAAAAATAAACACAAAAATACATTTAATGAAATAAATACACCAGAAATGCAGTAAAAATAATTGTACAATACTTATGTCAGTTTTTATTTTTTTTCTCAGGTGTCATAGCATCAGCCAGAAAGCGAACCCCCTAACCCGGGACAACTGCTTGTAAAGCTACTGTTGCTGACTATTTCAGTTTTTATTGTCTATAAACTTTATACAATGATACAAATTTAAATATGAAAAGGGGAGGGGTAATGTGAACAGCGCATATCAACTAAAATGAATTATAATAGTCAAAAACTTCTAAAGACCTCAAGTACTTTATAAATAACTCAGAAATGATTGGATTTATTAAATTTTGACAAGGGAAACTCAAGATTATTTGACACAGATATTGCAGGTCAACAGAATTTCCTTAGAAATGTTTGATCATACAGCAAATCACTTGTATTAAAAGTGCAGGCCTTAACGTGAATACAGAAATAAAAAAGTTATGAGTATTGTTTATTTTTTCAGAGCGAAAACTATTATAACTGGCTCGTTGGGGATATTTTTTTTAAAAAAAATATTTTGTGGAAATATCAGTAAAGTGTACTAAAAGCATAATTTTCAACCTATGCTTTAACCTTTTATTTTTTCATCTCTTTTAAGACATTTTGTAACTCTTCAGGAATTGCAAGAGAGGATTGACCAGAAGGAGATCAGTTGCCTTGTTTGCTGTGCAATCCATTTTTATTTCTTTTGCACCAAAAGTCACAATTAGATACCTACCACCCAAACTGTTCAGTACAATCAATAATATCAAATAAATAAGTAGCTACAACTGCATCATAGAATTTAATGTAAATCCACAAAAGTTTCATTGAGTGAGAAAAAATGTACCTCCAAATATTATCAACTACTTTAACGTGCAATTAATGTTTCTAAAGTGGCAGCCTCGTGAAATGAAAATAGGTTTGTAGAATGCAATTACGTAACAGCAACATTCTAAGTGTTTTTAAGAAGCAGGTGAATTTAGAAACAATTTTATTTCATTTTAAAAATCTTTCAGACATTGTGAATTAATATAAATTTGAAGTTCCCAAATTCTGGAATAGGGGTAAAATGGGGATTTAAATTGTCAGAAATTATGACATTATACCATCAATTATTATTATACTTATCTAATTTCAAAATAAAATATTATTACTTTTGAACTATTCCAAGAATTTTTATATACTTGTTTACTTATTAATCTGTACCAGTTATGAGAAATTACTAAAATTAGATTTCACGTGAAATCATACTCTAACAGGATTTACAATCTGTTAATATTCTCATCTGATTTGTAATTTATTCATGATTTCATAAATATAAAAAAAAACTAGTAATTTTAGTTACATTTTTATTGAGATGGAGCCACCAAAACAATTTTGTTTTAATGTGCATCTTAACATTTTTAGCAAAATACCATTCTTTTTTTCTCAGATATGTTTAATTCACTTTTTTTTTTTTTTAAAAAAAATGCAATTTGGTAAAAAACACATAAGTAAACAGTTTAATAATTTTAATTATAATTAATAGTTAACAAAAATTCATGTATTTAAAAGCTTATAATAAGAATAGGTATTTTACAATATATTTTCATTAACAAACACACTAAAAAAATTAGGCTTAATTTCTATTTTCAAATATACTAAAATGCTTTTTGGTTATAAATGTATTATTTGACCAAATCACCTGGGGACAGGTTAATAATAATATTCAAATGGCACGTTGCTCAGAAGATCATGTGCCACTAAAGCACTAATGTCAGAGTGGAGCTGCCATACAGGAACCTGTAGACTTGAAGTCCACCATTCTACCATTAAATTACATCACACCATCATCATCATCAATCCACTGCAGGATGAAGGTCTCTCCAAGTTTAATCCATCTTCGATCTTTAGCTTCTCTTCTCCACAACACCCCTGCACATTTTCTTATTTCATCCATCCATCTCACATGTGGTCTCTTTCTGGGTCTTTTACAATCTCTTGGAATCCAGTTTAAAATTTCAATTGTCCATCTATTATCATCTCTTCTAACAATATGTCCAGCCCAACTCCATTTCAATCTTTTAATTTTTTCAATAAGGTCAGTAACACCTGTTTGTGGTCTTACCCATACATTGCGTTTTTGATCTCTTCTTATTACTCCCAACATACATCTCACCATACTCCTTTGAGTGGTTTGAAGTCTCTGTATTGCTCTTCTATTAAGTGTCCAAGTCTCAGATCCATAAGTCAGAACTGGTAAAACACATTTGTTAAAAAACATCCTTTTCAAACACATAGGCATATTTCCTTTTAGTATCAAGTTATTTCTACCAAAAGCACTCCAACCAAGTTTAATTCTATGATTAATTTCCTCCATTATGTTTCCATCTGTATTAATAATCTGACCAAGGTATTTGTAACTGTTAACTTCTTCTAATTCTTCATAATCAATCTCTATTTTCATATTTTGAGCAAATCGATTAAACATTACTTTAGTCTTTTTAACATTTATCATTAGTCCTACTTTTCTACTTTCATCTGCTAACTCCTGCAACATTTCCTGCAGCTCTGAAGCATTATTTGCAAAAACAACTACATCATCTGCGAAATCTAAATGACTTAAATACTCTCCATTTACTTTCACTCCTTTAGTTTCCCATTTTAATCCACAAAATACTTCTTGCAGCACTGCTGTAAAGAGTTTTGGAGCTATGGAGTCACCTCCTTACACCTTTCTCAATGTTGATTTTTCCAGTATCATTATGTGATCTAATTGTTGCTGTTGCATTTTTATAAATATTCTTTAAAATATGACAATATCCTGGATCTATACCTTGATGATCCAATGCTTTAATCATTGAAGAAATGTGTATAGAATCGAATGCCTTTTCATAATCTACAAATCCAAAACATAATGACAACTCATATTCGTTTGTCCTTTCTATGACTTCTCTCAATACCTGGATATGATCTATTGTACTAAAACCACTTTTAAATCCAGCTTGTTCTCTTGGTTGGTAGAAATCCAAAGTTCTCTGTAGATGAGTTGTAATTATCTTGGTAAAATTTTTATATAAAACTGATAAATGGCTGATAGGTCTGTAATTTCTAATATCTTCTTTATCACCTTTTTTAAATATTAATATTATTAATGCATTCTTCCAATCTTCCGGTACATCTTTATCATTTAGACATTTGGTATATAACTTTGCTAAAATTGTTTCTATTTCTTCACCTGCTTCTTTTAATATATCAATTATAATTCCATCATTTCCTGGAGCCTTTCCTTTCTTCATACATTTAATTGCATGTCTCACTTCTTCATTTAAAATTCTGGGCAATTCGGAAGACTTATTTTCTTAAATGTCAATCAACAATATATAAAAAAGAGATCTATTTTGATCTTTGAATTACAACTTTTTCCAAATACATTTTTTCAGAAAATATTGACCTAATTGAGAGATATCTGGGGAAATCTATCCCCTTTCAAAAGTGGTTTAGATTGATTGGGACATTGTTTGTTAAAAAGAGAATCAAAAACAATTGGAGTTGTAACTAAAACATCCAAAACATTTAATACCACAAACATAACACTTGAAGACTTTTTTTCATATGTCAAATGCATTGATTGGGAAGCGAACCTGGGCAGGCAGCTATGCTAACCACTAAACCATCAATGCTTGACCACAATCCCCCCCTCCCCCCAAAAAAACCCACCTCCAAAACAGTCAGGTCACCACTAAAATGAAGGGTTTTCAATCAACACATGACTCCTGTCCTACCTTAAATATTGAACCCAAACTGAATAAGTGGAAAAGAAATGAAATCATAAAGAAAAATGAAATAAATTATGGTCAATGTAATAATAAAATCCTGAATTAGATATTAAACTAGGATAAGTAATATGATTTAAAAATAGACAAATCAAGTAAGGTTTGATTACTAAGTGATGGAATAGTTTCGATCCAAGAACTAATTCTACCATTACGCAATATAACTCATATTATGAAAAGAAATGGTTAACAAATAATCAAGCAAAAAAAACTGTAAAAAGACAATATCAAAAAAAAAAAAGAAGAAATTTAGTCAAGCATTGGTGGTAGAGAGGTCAGTGACAGCTGCTTTACAAGCAGTTGTCCCAGGTTGGCGGGTTCGCTTCCTGGCTGATGCTATGACACATGAGAAAAAAAAAGAAATTTAGAAACAAGCAGTTGAGAATGGAAAAGGGCATTTCAGTGATGATGATAATGTCAATCAATTTTTATAATGTTATTGTAATTCTTATCTGAATAAAAAATAATTTTTCTTTTATAATTTTATCAAAAACTTATTTTGCTATTAATTTTCTGAATTAAATAATCTCAAAATGTATTCTTTTACTGGATGCCCAACTAATTACAATCACAAGTTAAAAATAATATATAAAAAACTACTTTAATATGCCTAATCAACATCTCTGCAACTGATATGGACGATGATCAGTCACAAGATTACAGTTTCTATAGGTCTGAGGACAAGCATTATGACAATGCATTAAAAATGAAATTTACAGGACCCATATTTACTTTTTAAGATTTTATGCCTATGAGAATATGCTTTCTGATAGAGGCTGAAACAATTTGGAAGCTTCAGTAACACATAATTTTTAGATATTAAAAGTGAACTTTCAAATCAATACCTCAAATTCAATCCCTCATTTAAAATTATGTGCTAAGAGGCAGATGGTACTATTTGTCTTTTGAAGAGTTTATTTACTTTATATAACTATTTGGAAGCCTCAATTACTTTCAGTTCAATTACACATTAATTATTTACTATTTATAATTATATTTTTGAAATACAAACATGATTCATATACTTGAGAGTTAAAATATAATACAAGGGATTGAACACAGTCTTTCAAGCTCCCTTCAGCTAGCCATTCTATCTGTTCAAATACCATATATTACATTTCAACTCCAAATATATGAATTATACTTGTATTTCAAAAATATTAGATTTCAGCCCGACCCTGCCCATCCCTCTTGTGGGTATTTAAATGGACAAGGTACTTTACATGAGGGGTCAGAGTAATTTAAGTCAACAAAGAGCATGACAATAATATTGGCAGCAACAAGTGATTTGGGCATTATCAGATTTTCAATGGTATGGATGGTTGAAGAATTGGAAGGTGGAGAACACTGAAGCCTTTCTTTTAAAATTTGAAGATATGCTATCAATATAAACTGATCACTGATTCTATATATGTGTGTGGAAGCTGATGATCCACAACAACTGATGAGTGCTGGTTCAGCACAAAATACATATATTGGAGATCATTGTTTTTTTTCACATGTATGTGGTTTATGTATATCGGTTGTATGAGATAGAATGGATAGCTGAAGGGAGATTGAAAGTTTGAATTCAAATCCCCTATATTAGATTTATAATTATAGTAACATAACTATACAGTATGCAACCTAGTGCAAGCCTTAGTAATTAATGGATGCAAGAAGGGTTTGTGCATAAAATCCCTATCAGGTTAGTTTGTAGCTTTCATCAGTGAGAAGCCTTGTATCTGAGAGCTACACATTAGATTGTAGGATCCAAGGCTTCTTACTGATGAAAGCCACAAATTAGAAACTAGTCTGGGGATATTGGATAATTAGGCACTAGATAGGGATTTTATGCACAAACGTTCTTGCATCCACTGATTACTAAGACTTGCTCTGGGTAGCACTACTGTATGGAGAATTTGCTTCTGTATTAACAGTTTATGTAAGTATAGGAAATGATGATCATGGGAAGTTTTAGTTATTTCAAAACTATTTTATATCCTAAGGACTATTCTCCACTTTATTTGGAGAGAGGGGCTTAGAAGAATACTATCTTTGCATTTTTACTGAGAATGCAACCACATGGCCAAATAAATATAAGAGTCTTAGAGAATAGGGTATATTATATGCAAAGACAACAAATTTTTAATATTTTGTTTCAAATCATAATTAATGACTCAGAAGATTTTAAAACTTTGAATTCTGTATCAAATTATATCTACTACAGCAAGCAACTATACGTCGAGGTTAAAATAGACAAAGAACAAACATTTTGTGAGCCGTATGAAGTTTGCAAAAATGATAATGTTATTGCTATCTATTAGACGTAACAAAAAGTGCCAATGTAAATAAAAGAGTAGTGTTTTTGGAAGATAAAGTAAATGAATTGATATTCGATCAAATATTTCTAGTACTTGAATGAATGTCTTATAATATCCAGAAGATAGATTTTGTAATAAAATGCATTTTGATTCTTGGTTTTTAAAGAATGCTTATGCACCAAGTATAAGAATGATAAATTCTGATACATCAATACTTGGACACTTAACAGACGAGCAATACTGAGACCTGAGATCATATGACAAAGTATGGAGAAATATGTTAGGAGCAACAAAGAAGGTATCAAAAGCAACAAAAACATGGATAGAAAATAAAACAGGTATTACTGATTCCCTTTAAGAATTTGAAATAGAGCTGGAATGGAGGTATTGCTAGAAAAAACGGTCACAGATAGACTGTTGAAGTTTTAAATTGTATGACCCCTCACCAAAAAAAAAAAGACTTAGAAAGAAGATCACATGAGAAGCAACTGGATAAGGACATTTGTCAGCAGATATTGGAGAGGAGGCACTACAAATTTAAGAATGTCTGCAGTGGATTTACAATGGTTGAAAAAAAAAATAGTATAATCTATTTTGGGACAGTATTCTGAAATTCATCAAATAACTACTGTACAAAAGGATTTTGGGATTAGTGCGGCTATGATGTAACCTTCCACCATATTCTAACTTTGCAAATATATTTTCATAGCTTGTGAGATATTACTTTAGGTTTAGCAAACATTATATTTTAAAAATGTGTTTTTGAATTCAAATTAATTTAAAAAAAATATGATTACGATGTAAATAAAATATTCAATTAAATAAAACAAATGTCAAAAATTGCTTTGGTTTATATAATATTCATAATAATTTTTTAAAATTTAGTTGAATTCAAAAACTTATTTTTTAATATAAAGTTTGCTAATCTTTAAAAAAAATAACAACCCTAAAATATTAGAACAATTTGCAAAGTTAGAATAATTATGGCCGATTACGTCATAGCAGTGCTAACCCCAAAGTACCAATACACAAAAAAATATATTCGTGTAAAAAAAAAAAATTAAGACTATCCAATCCCAAAATATCTACTATACACAAAAAATATATCCATTAAAATTTTTTTTCTTAACAATATCCAATGCTAATACTCCAAAATAACTACAATTTATCAATTTTTAAAAAAGATTAAATTATCCTCTAATTTCATTGATAAGAAAATAAAACCAAATTAAAAATCAAATGCTTACATCAATTTTTGACCCAAGCAAGTTCTTAATTAAGTAACTGGTTTTGTAGAAATTAATACAAGTGCTTTGCACTGCACCGCATTAAATGAAATTCCAAAGTGCCCGTCTCCCATAATGCTTTGTGTTCAAAGAACTAAATGTCTGGAAGTTCAGTGAACATCTAATAAATGAAAGAATTACCATGCTCTTTCAATTTTAAATGGTTTGTTTTGATAGAAAATAGTATAAATGCGTATAGGCAGTCAAAATGATTTGCAAATTAATATTAGATTAAAACCAATGTTAAAATATTAAGTAAATACATATTTAAAACTAGAGAAATCTTATTTGATATAGCTAGCTTTCCATGCACCTCACCCCCTGGTGTGAAATTTCATAATGTCATCACCACCATCAAATATAGCTTACAATAGTACAGCCTGAATTAACATCTTTTTTTCAACTTTTACCTACCTTTAAAAAAAAAAAAAACCTCCAAAGGAATAGATTTTGGCTGAAGGAGTGGGAATAAAATTGAGACAATTTGGAAGGGGAAGAACTCTAAAGACTCCCCTTGACACGCTTCAAAATTGTTTTATAAATACAATTGACTTAATAATGGGAGATCAATAGGTATACAATTAAACAAAAAATAAACACATTCAACAATATTTGTAAGCAAAAATTATATGTATACATATCAAACAGATAGCAATGTATGTTTAATTTTTACTTAATATCTTGCAACTTATTATTTAATTAATACAACACATAACATTATAGGAATTAGTATATTATTATTACAATTGACAATAAATGTTTATGTATATGAAGTTTATTTTGAGCAAAACTATTACGTTTTCATCATACCTATTTCAACTCCAAGAGGGAGAAAAAGATAATATCACACTAGAAATGAATTTGATGATAACACAAACTAAGTTGTGAAACACCAATACACCTACAAAGTGTAAATATTTCTCCATTATTCTGCACATTTCATATTTTGTAATATTGTTCAACTTCAACAAACTTTTCTTGTCTTGAAAAACCCATTGCTTAATTGTACTCTCCAGTTGATTCTGAATTCTCTCACTATATTTTCCAAATAAAACCAACACCGCATTTCTATAGAATGTCATAAGAGATAAGGAGGGTTGTCTCTCTCATCAAAATCATCCAAGTTCATTATAAAACACTTGTTTAGGAATTGTTATACTGTTTGTCAGTTTTATAGATTCAATCCTATAAGAATAGGACTTTATAATATTAGACCATACAGGATCAAACCCAGCAAGATGAAAATCACACGATTGATTGCTTGCCACTGTATTTTTAAATTTTTTACAGAGCAATCTTAAATTAAATTTTTCAAATGCCATTACATTTTAACAGAGCTACTATCCAACTTTTTTCTGAAATAGACCATATTTTAGTAATTTTCAAATTAACATAGCAAGAATATACAAGAAGAAAACATCGATATTTTCTGGCTTGAGCACCTCCCCCGGCAGCACACATCTTCTAGAAACAGAAATCCATATCATACCATATATAAAAAAAAAACTGTGGCAGTAGAACAAAGAAAATGAACATGGTAAGGCAAAAAATAATATGTCAAGGTTAGTACTCTGTGTCTGAAAATGCATTACAACAAAGATATTTCCATTAACAATAAAGTCATCATAAAGAAAATACAATCCCTAACTGCGTGTTGGATTCTACTATCTTTGCAAAGCAGTAATACAAAAGATTTATGATAAAGGATTAATTAACAAGAGTGGTGTTCTGACCTTCAACACCATCGACATTATATATTTAAGATTGTTATAATCAGCCACCTTGTGATCTGATGACATGTAGGTCTATTTAAAATATTTATTTTACAGTTACTTTGTTTTTCTTACGTTGCATATATCTCTATTATAAAATACTGTTATCAATAAAGAATGGCATAATATAATGATGGTTTAGAGATAATATATTTTTATGTTGTAAAAGTCAAAACCTCATGGCATGGTAATTAGATATTTGCTTGACATATACACAAGCTAAACAGAGATTTGAATCAGTCAAACAAATATCTAGTTATCTTCAGCTAGAGGGTAAAACAAGAGGAAAAATGGAAATCTTCCAAAAAAAAATGTTTTTCAGTGTCTCTTGGTAGAGAAAAGATGAAGAATCTATAAAGAGGTATTTAGCTCTCATTTGGACAGAATATTAAGTAAATTGAGATCATTTTGGAACAAAAAAGAATTACTTAGAAATTATTTCCACTTGGCAAATAAAATGTAAGCTAGTGCAGCCATTTTGTACAGTTTGACATTTGAACTAAAATTTTTTATTTTTTTATGATAAATTTTGTATAATGTGGAAATATTCAATTTTTATATAAAGAAAATCCTATTATATATAGTAAAATGGATTAGAAATATGTCTATATTCTTTAAAAAGACATTATTATTAGTTTTTAATGTATTATTAAAAATACTCTAATAGCTTACTACCTAGTAATGTTACATTGTTTGAGTACCAAAAATGAGCTTCAATTCAGGAACTTTTCGCTTCATCATGCTCTTCCTGCACTAAACCATATATGAGCTTTACTTTAATTCATATTTTTATCCTGAAGTGAATATTTACTCAGTTGCTATATGTGGTTCAATTATATGAGTAAACTTAATCTTTTCATAGTTCAAAATCCCTATTGGCTGAATAAATTAAAGTTCTAAACATTTGATTGGTCAATTGCAGAATCAGCAGTAAAAATAGATTTGTCTTTTAAAATTACACTTGTTTTAGTTTAGTTTGTAAAAATCAAATTAATAATTTATCAAATTATTAAAATAAACGAAAGTTTTTTCAAAAATAAATTTATATTTGATAGCAGATAACATAAAACATACTTTTCTTAACCTATTACAAAATACAGCATATGTTATTGATTTCTTTCTCAATTTAACTTTCATGTAAAAGTAACATTTTTAAAATTAAAATCTGAACTATTCTAAAATAATTATATTTTCACACATATTTTATGAAAGTAATAATAAATATGTAAAAAAAATTTTAAAGCATACATTTTCATTTTGAAAATCAAAACAAAAACCTTAGACCTGTCAAAATTGATGACAAGTGCTTCCTTGTGTAAAGAATGAGAAACAGCACCTTGGAAGGCAGGTCTTATCTCATTGTTATAAGTTTAAATTGAAATATTATTGCTTTTTTAGTTGTTAAATAAATTTTAAAGGGGGCAGCATCATAAGCTACATTTTTCTTGATAAAATAATCGTATTAATGGCAAAATAATGTAAAAATCAGTGGTTTGAGAGCAAGTTAAAGCCATCCATTAGCACCTTTGAGAAGTATGGAGGAAAGACAGCTTTAAACTTTGTCATTCTCTTACTGCGCTAAACCGTATACGAGCTTTACTTTTAACTCATATTTTTGTTTTGAAGTGAATATTTTACTCAGTTGCTATTTTTGTTTGAAGTTCAATTATAAGAGTAAACTTAAAAAACCATATTTACATCCTATACTGTTAAAATATTTTCTAGTTTGCATGGGAAATGTTTTTGAAAGAAAAAAATCATATTAATTCTTGTATGACAATTAACAAATAATCCCAATTAGTGTTGTGACCATTGATGATAACATTTAAATTGTCTACTGAAAAAAAGGCAGTGATTTTATAATTTACTTTCATTTTTGTTTTTAGATGTTGGTAATTGCCAAGAAAAAATATCCTTAGATTGAATAAGTCAATTTGCACAAAATGGCAGCACTTGTTTACATTTATTTAGAAAACAGTAAAGTTATTTTTAAATATATTCTTTTTGCTTTAAGGTTGTTGTCAATATTTGGAAAGATGTTTTTAACAATAAATTTCAATAGATATGTTTTATTTTTAAAATTATATTATATTTTTAAAAGAATGTACACTTAAATGGTGGAAAACAACACACACACACACACAAAATTATTATAGATAATATAGAGATAAGCGTTTAGATTGTTATTATTTAGATAAATTCATTGATTTTAATGTTTTTTCATTCTTTTAGTTATGTCTAAAATTAATTTTAATAATTATGCAAAAAAGTTTTATTTTGCCTCAATCTATTCACTATGAAAGCCATATTTACAAAAAATTAAATTCTATAGTTTGAGCTTCAATTTGTTTACAGAAGAAGAAAAAATTAAAGATAGATGAAATTTTAAATATCAAGAGACTAAAAATAATCTAAAATTATACAAAAATATACATTTTGTCATCATTATATAAATATTCAATTCATAATTTGTGGAGTAAAAAAAATTATAATAAAAACTAATATCAAATTAGGCAGAAATATATATATATATAGCATTACAAAATGTTTATAAAACAATCAAAATTCTTTATACCCTAACTTATATACCTTAAAACCACTTTTTTTTTTATTTTAAAAAATAATTAAATGTTTGTGAAGTCATAAGACATTACTCCACAGGGAGGTGATTGACTCGAGATTCATGGATTTTTAGTTCTTAAAGCTATCACTCTATTAACATTCAAAGTAATCAATACGTGAGTGCAGAAAGTGAGTTGTGATCCAGACATATTTAATGACTAAATACACAATTTCACTACTGTATCAACCCTTCCATTGAAGTTTCCTGTCATAGACAGATATGGCTTCAAGTTGATCAAAAACTGTCATTTTTTACATTAACGTAGTGAATTTACAGTCATTTTAAAGCTTAAAAAGTACCGTATGATGCTGCCCTCTCTAAATTATTTTATAAGTAAAAAATCAATAATAATCAAATATAAATTTTAACAATGGAAGGTGGTCTTTCCTAGGCACTGATTGGTTGTTGCTCATACTGGACAAAAGAGACCGCTTGTCAATAATTTTCACCACTCCAACTTTTGTTTTGATTTTGAAAATGAAAGTGAAAGTTTTAGAGCATTTCTAAAGTATTTTCTTGACATATTATAAATTATTTAGATAAAATATGCTGAAAATAAAATTATTTTAGAAAAATAGTTAAGATTTTATTAAAAATTATTTTATTTTACACAACGAAAAATTGAGAAAGAAATCAATGACATCCGCAGCACTTTCTAATTTGTTATGAACTTTCTTTTTAGGTCTTCCGATATCGAATATTTTTATAATTATAAATAGAAATTTATTTTTGAAAAAACTTCTGTTCACTTTCATAATCTGACAAATTATTAATATACTTTTTACAAATGAATATATTATTAAAAGATGAATATATTTTTACTGCTAATTATTTAACTGACCAATCAAATGTTTAGAGTTTTAACTCACTTGTCCAATTGGAGTTTCTAGACTCAAAAGGTTAAACCAACAAAGCAAAATTATCCAATGGTTTAATGCTTGGGTGGTCATAAGATATTTGATCAGAGGGAGTGCTGAATTGATCTGTTATTCAGGGATGTTTATCTCTCAAATGTACTCCACTATATATTAAATAATAAAACCAAGAATTCAAATGATTTAACGCATGAGGTCGCATCACATTGGAGCACAGGGAATATACAGAAATTTTTAGCTCTTAAAAGCATCACTTCATCATAGCATTATGCTCAAACATTGGGTATGATAGCTGAACTGTGACCCCTCAGTTCTCAAATCCATTAGTCTAATCAGTGCACTAAACTACATAAGGTAAACAATTAAGTCTATGATAGTAATAAAATAAGAATACTGCTATCATCTTTTGGATTAGCATATAGTATCTATAAAGCTGTTTTGCTTATAACTACTTATTCTTTTTGAAATTACTTAAATAAAAAAAAAGAAACACAACAGACAATACATATGTAAAAAGCATCTATGAATAAAAACAAGGCATGAGTGATTTTAAACAACTAAAGACAGTATTGAAATAGACATATTCTAAATTTATTTTCGTCAAAAAAAAAAAAAAAGCTACTGCTTAAACAATAAACTATTAATACATACAAAGAAGTTGGTGAGGAGTATTAAAAATAATTTTCACATCATATCTTAAATACTTCTATATGAACAGATCTCATGGTTTCTTATCGATGTCAATCTTTCTAGATCTAGTAGTTATCCCATCACCCGCCCTCCCATTTAATGTTAGATTTTTAATGTTTTCACCTATTAGTACTACCAATTTTGACTCTAAATTTTTATCATGCAGTGTCTATTGATTTCAGCAGAAAATGATCATAATCTGTAAATATAAAACACTAACAAATTCCACCCTTGGAAGCACTTGTATATTGACTGTTCTTGACATTAAATTAACACCATCTTTTATAAATTCATTCACATTCAATTTCTACTATGTTAAATTTTACACAGGTAAAAAATTCCACTTCCAGAATTTTTTAAGATTTGGTAAATTTGTTGTATCTCAAGAACCGATTACAATGTCATTATAAACTCAGTCAGCTTTTTGAATTATTGTGAGCTATTATCATTTGGACTAACAAATTCACAGTTATTTACTGAATTTTTCTTTGATTTGTTAGTAATTATATGTTCAGGTTAAATTATTTATTGTAAAAGGTATTATTTGGGCAACAGAATTGTTTGCAATAATAGATATTTTGGATTAATGACATTCTACAAAGAATGACATTTTTCTAAAGTTCAATGGCTACCCTCTTCCCTTCACCTGTGACTGATATCATGTGATACAATTTAAAAGACCACAAAACCTTTCAAGAGACTGGACTTTTAAGTTTCACCATGACATAATTTAAAAAGACTGTAAGGCCCCTCAAGGGAATAAATTTTAGGTTTCTGATCTTTATTTAATTTAAACCATTAATTTTTCCATGCTTATTTCCAAAAAGATGAACGAATTTTCGTGAGTAAAAGTGGCAAAAATATTTTTAAGAACTAGAAACAATATATATTTTAAAAATTTAAACCAATACTGATTTTTATCGTTTTTTGTTACACCATAAAATCTATGGTCATTTTTTCCCCCCTATCAATTTGAAGTTCCATTATAATCTAGGGCTAATTGTCAGTTTTATTCAATGTTTGTGTTATGAGATGTATTATGTATAATCCCTTTAATTCTAACATTTTTTTCAGAGACACATTCTTGCAACTCGCCTAACGCTTATTGAATTATTATGAAGACAATTCGCATATGCAGATGTTTACGAATAAATATTGGTATTATATAACTACACATGCATATTAGGAGTAATAAGAAGAGATCGAAAACGCAATATATGGGTAAGAGAACAAACAGGTGTTATTAATTCATTGAAAAAATTAAAAGACTGAAGTGGAGTTGAGCTGGACATATTACTAGAAGAGATGGTAACAGATGGACAATTGAAATCTTAAGCAGGAGTCCAAGAGATTGTAAAAGACCCAGAAAGAGACCACGTGTGAGATGGATGGAGATGTGGAGAAGAGAAGCTAAAGCTCGGAGAAGACGGATTGAACTTAGAGAGACTTTCATCCTACAGTGGATTGATAATGGTTGATGATGATGAATTATCGTCAATAGATCAATATTTTTCAAAAATACAGCCCAACAAGAAATGAGTTGTTTCACTAAATTGTTTTACAGCCAAATAAAGAATAAAAATCCCTTTCCGATGAAAGGTTAAAATAAGTAGCCTAATATAATATTGGTCGATTCATTAAAAAAAAAAATTCTTTTTTGGTTATTTTTTTTACCATATATGTTTAGTTCAGACACACATACCTGCTAAAAGCAAGTGTATACAAATGTTTGAATAACATTAGGGCCAAAGACCAAGCCCATGCACCAGCTGATATTTTTAGCGACATGGAGTCTAATATCATTAACAACAACTTAATGACTTAGTTATTGATTATACTAATTAATATGCATTATATATATTATTGTTCAATGATAACCTATATTTGATATATATGAGCATCTATTTTGCTACTTTGCTATTTGAAAATTCTTTTGTTTTAACAAGATTTATAAATAATCATTAATATCAATGTATGCAGTATTCTAAATAAAGTTAATTTAAAACTACAAGTATTTCAGAAATTTTAAACTTTCAGCAATATTTGTTTTAACGATGTCCATAAATCTATTATATCCCTCGGCAAAAGTAAATAAATTAACGTGTTTTATTTCATATAAATGTATCATCAAAGTCGTTGGCTCTTAGAAGTTTAAAGTTAAATAGTCAATTTCAAAAATTTACACTAACACGCAAATATTATTTATACCCTAGCTGAAAATCAATTTTCTCACTGTGTCCCCTCTCCCCACTCCGCTAACGTTTTTTTTTTTTTTTGCATCATAATTCTGTTTAAGCTGACAAAACTTTGAGTAATTCCATTCTATAAATCGCACCTTGGAGAAATAGCAAATCAATAATGGTAATGCGTCACAGCTTGGCTGCCACATTGATCCCTTGCTCTCTTTACCACTTCTCTCAACGTTCTCTTCTTGTCTTGAAGGAAATAGAAAAACACATCGCCAATCAGTCCAATCTCCTTTCGCAAATCCCCCATGATAGCCGACTTCCCATCTTCTAACCTGTTACCACGGCAACTAAGATACAGTAAAAGGTGTAAAAAAAAAAAAAAGCAAGCCCATTTGGAATCAGTTGTGTCAGGATGTTCTACAGGTGTTGTAGAGCTGCCAAGTATGCAATAATTGCTGTCTGGGCAATTAAATTGCAATCAGGGCAAGGCTGCTAGGGCTCCTGGCCTAGGTGTCACACACAATGCATAAACTTAATGCCATTTTTTCCTGCTGAATGAGTGTATGGGGACCTAGTGGAGGAAATTGCATTAGCGAGCTTAATCCTTTTGAATGACACCTCTCAGAAGGAATGACTAGATTGGCAATTACTATTTGATCATCCCCCTATTTCAAGCTAAATGAAATTTGGAGGATTTGCTCACCATCCTACAATGGTAATCCTCGGTGGTTAACACGTCCTCCTCGCCAAGCATAACAAGATTAAGCCTAGACCTGCAATATGGCTAATTATCCAGATTTTACAGTAAATACAATTAGATGGCACATCCAACAGAAATTATAAATAGGAACAAGGTGGAGGTATTTATAAAGCCCTTTTGTAGCTTAGAAACTCTGTCATTTTATCATCAGAATGACCAGTGTCTTCTTTTCAATAAAATTATACATTATATATAATTTGCGCGTACAGGCGCATTCGTAATTAAACATAGTGTATACAAGCACACACACACAAAAGTATATATTTATAAAGACATATAAACATAAAAAATTCAAGCTATATTAAAATGACGTACATACTTTAGCCACCTGCTCTGCGAAACAATTGGCTCGTTAATTAAAGTAGTTAACTGACGAGCAACAGATTTTCTTTTTTGCCAAGTGGGGGGGGGAACAGGGCATCAAACATTGGAGTGACAACAGACACAAAAACTAAATGTCATGTTGAACTAGTTAATAAGCAGCCTATAAAGTTATTTAATGCAGCTTACGGATATTTGACTGCCTAGCTCTTGCTGTCAAAGCCCGAGGCAGAACGAAGGCTTCTCCGACAGATTTTAAAAAAAAAAAAAAAACAGGGAAGGTAAAGGCTTTTCAGGACTGCACATTGCTTGGTGGTGAGATTTGGACTTTTTTAAAAATTTTTTTACAACTTAATCTTTTAGGTAAAAAATAAATTAAGAATACCTGTTTACTGACCAATAATTGGATTGAACCCTGAACTGCTGGTTATTTAAAAAAAATAAATCCAAAGATCGTTGGACTTTGCAAAAAAATTTTTCAAGTTTTACGTTATCCAGATTTGAACACCAGAGTGTGACCTGGCAAATGGGTCTCACCAACTAGCGTATAATGAGATCCTTATCACAAACCATTTCTTTTTTAAAAAAAAAAAGAGAATCATTTTTTCTAAGTCTTACAACTTGGGACATCTCTGATTTCACATATATAATCACTTTTATTTGTCATCAACACTCCACAGAGTCAACCACTATTCATATTCTGGAAATCTTATATATATATTACTCCTTATATAGACATGCTTATATCAACTTGAGAGCATCTTGATAGCCATCTTTTATTTATTTATTTCGAATGGAGTAATCTATTTTAATATTTTGTTTTCTCTCTATCTTTCGGATATCCAAACCACAAAATGGTCTTTTTTGAAGGTTGTAATATTTCTCACCATCATCGTTTCTCTTCTAACTTTTTCACCTCTATCATTATTTTATCTAATTTTCTTTATACCACTTCTTAACCAAAATGGCCTTATTTTTTCCTTTTTCTTTTATATCCCACACCACAATCAGCTACCCTTCAAGGCTGCACTAAATACCATAAGTGTTATACTTCGAGGAATAACCAAGTTACTACAACTGAACAGAAACTGAACAGTAATATTCACTCACTGGCAGTGGGAGTTGGTTGCCATTCCTTAACAAAAGCTACTTTAGTAATACTTCTATTTTGACAGCACATAAATTTTCCATTTCTAGTCCTGCAATTTTTATGTAACTTTCCCCATCTACTCATGGTTCAAGTCTTGCATGCAAATGCATGCGGAATATAAGAGAGACATTAGGCAAGTTTAAACATTTATAAAGATTATGAATTGTTATCAAACTACCACTAATCAGTTGACAATGTTTAATAAGCATTAGCAGTTTTGGTGCAGTGATAAAAGTAACAATTTTTGGGGAGCAAGGTCTGCAGGGCTTGAACTTATCAACTTTCAATCAAGAAACATTATTTTCTTTTTTTTTTAAAAAAAATGTAAATATGATACACTGTTTTAAAATTAACCACAATACTCTGAATAAAATATTAAATCCCTTAATTTCTTATATATATAAAATGTCTACTCACTGTTGCCTTTAACAGAACAGCCTACTTTAGCAGTGAACAACCTGTAGATCATGAAAATTTTGAGTTCCCATATTGGATAATACATTTTTAGTTGAAAAAACAAAAACCTAAACGCTATTACAAAATGCATGAAAACTGTTCACTCATTATTGTGTCTGACCACTTTTGTGCTTAAACACTTCCTTCGTTATATTTCAACCCACTTTGTATATATAGCACATGATAACAGCACTTGGCCTATAATGCTCTCATTTCTCTTTCTCCGAGTTTGTTTTCCATGATAGTGTCATCCTAATATGTGATACTATGTTCTTATATATATATATAAATTTTCTAAAACAAGCTGAAAAGGTTGTAATTGTTACAAATCAACCAACAGATCCATTAATACCCAAGTATTAGTATACATTTATCATATTTATTTTTTGCCACAAGCTTTACAATTAAATATTTTTAAAACCCTGTTTCTCATTTTTATGTATACGATAGGAATTGAAATTTTTAATGGATAAACTGGTAATCAAAACCAAACGTTCAGAAAATGATAAAGATAGTAAGTAGCAAGGGGGAAGAAATATATATTTGAATGTGATAAAACGATTTTTATTATTACTATCCTTACACTAGGATGGTAACGACATATAATGGATAACATAAAATTTCAGACTGAGTATGGGGGTCGCAAGTGTAAAAAGATTGCACATCACTGGCTTAATTAGTAATAGTGCCATCTTAAATTCAGTATTCCCATACTAATACTGTCATTAGTTCGGCCACCAATACCGGGGAAGACAGAAAAAATAATACAATTCAAAACATTATATTAAGTACTTAATAAATATTTGTTCTTTTAATTTACTTAGCGTGACTCACGGGCATTTCCTAATTTTTGCACAAGATATATAAAATTAACATTTTAACCATAGACCATAATTATCAAATAATTCTTTAATTTAAGAACTTAAGTGATAAAATGTTTTTTTTTAATAAAAATATCACTTTATTTCAACATTTATCTGTTTGGATGTTAAATATATATATATATAAAACAACTAAAAGTCACCTCATGTTAATACTTTCGTTTTTTTTTTTTTTATATAACTACACAACATAAAATAAAAAATATTCTAAAGATGTTATTGATAAATACTAAACAGTTTCACCTGAAAATAAAAAATTCTAAGATGGTAGAAAAAAAAATCTCATTTTATGTTTTTTTTAATAATTCTTCATCTATATATATAGTATCGCTGCAATGCATTATTGCAGCATTTTGCAAATTTAGAATATATATAAATATTTTTAATATCATCGTCATCATCATTTTCAAACAGTATCGATCCACTACAGGATGAAGGTCTCTCCAAGTTCAATCCATTTTTACTGTTATCTAAAACCACCATAAATTGCGCAATCGATGGTTAAAATAATAACAATTAAAAAAGAATAAAGTAATACTAATACTTTTATTTTATGCAGCTATTAATAAGAGGAAAGATTTAATCTCTAGAGAATCTATTTACAGGTCGGAATCTCTACAAATTCGTTTATCACGTTTGTGAAATATTGAGTTGTCTTAAAAAAAAAAAAACACCGCTAAATATATATATAAAAGAACTTTTATATCAATGTGTTTAATTACATTTTTACTTAAAAAGATGAAGTTAAATTATAATGGATGATTATTTACTATGCACTCAAATATTAGTTTTTATATGACTAAAATAAAAAGTAATATTTTTTTCCTTGTGAGTTTTCCTGTAAACCAAAATGGCAGCCCCCATTTTTGATAAATATACAGTTTCAATGGCCTACAATCTACTGAAGATTTAAATTAAAATAAAATTAACAAATCGACTGTTAAATTTTAAAAAAGGAATAAATTCTGATATATCAAGAAGCTTTATTTCAATTTTTTTTTTTTACTTCTAACGCAGGAAGCAATGAAATGCTCTTAACATTGTCAAACATTGGTTCAATTCAGCATGTTTCTTTTTGTCAGCAATTTTTTTTGGTAAATTGTCATAGTAATAAAAAATTGGGACTTTCCTATCACAGAATGTGACACAGTGGAATATTTCCAAAGATATGGCATTCTGCTTTCTTGAAAAGTGTGCATTAATGATCACAATATGATTGCAAGCCATCAAATTGAATAAAGTGTAAATATTGTATTTATATTTTTTTCCTTCATTTTTCTGCTAATAAGTTCTAAATACTATAATTAATTTTTCCACATAGACTTCCTTTTTTTTAAAATAATAGGAATAATGAATAAAATGTAAATATTAAATACTGTTTCCTAGCAGACATGTTTTGGGGCCTTTGAAACTGTAGATTTATCAAAAATATAGGGTGACATCTTGATTTACTGAAAAACTCCCAAGTACTATTTTTATATTTGTTACATTTATGATATTTAGGAAATAGCATTAAAATGTGTTGCAATATTTATTACTATTTGTGGACCTGATATCTTTCGATTTTTAAAATGTCAACCTTATAAATAGAGTTTGAGCAATGTCGTTAACATTTTACAGCATCATAACTTCTTGAGTAATTGTACTCTTTATAATTGCTGTATATAAAAAAAAGCAATGTGTATCTTTGTCACTAAGTAGACAAACGAAATTATTACTACGAATCCTAACTATCATCATGGCAATATATATCCTTAGGATATCTGTCAAATTTAATCTGGATTGTGTATACTAATCTTCTTAAAGTGAAGTTAAAATAACTATTTCAAAAATTTTCAATTAAAACAGTTTTAATAATCATTAGTGCACACACACACATATATATATATATATACACAATATAATAAGCATGCTAATAGCTCTAAACAAGCTTTTCTGATAAATGCTACAAGAGAAAGCATTTAAAAATCTCTATCTAGAATTATTCCTAACCCTAAACTGGTTTCAAGCTACTGACTATCCTCAGTGAGGCAATAGGATATTCAGACATTTAACAGTTTGGGGATAAGAATAATTCTAGATAGATAATTTTAAATGCTTTCTTTTGCGGCATTTATCAGAAAAGCTTGTTTAGAGATATTAGCACACCCATTCCATTACATTTGTAATACAAGCTTATTAAATTAAGTCATATGATGTATGACTTGATTTTGTTACTAATATATATATTATTATTGTTTTCAAAAATATATGTATATAAAATTATTCAAATTTGCATATGTTTGTTCACCTGGGTGATGAAATGATTTCTTTCTACTTTATAACCTAAAGCTGAGCGCTCTTTGCTCACCATCATCAGAACTCTTGATGATGGTGAGCTTCATCAAAAATGCACTGGGCATTAGATTATAAAATAGAAAGAAACCTCTTCATTACAAAGACAAACAAGCATATACAAATTTGAATTGCAAACTCAAATGATGGGGGAAATCAATAATATATAAAATTAGATATATTTTAAATTAGCAACATTAAGTTAAGTAATGTGAGAGAAGCCAATCTATAAAGATAAAAGACACTGTTTTGTAGCAGTATAAAAAAAAGTATTGGCAGACAAGTGAAAAACATATATACAAAACACTGCTATGACAATATATAACATAAAGCTATGAACAGACAACATATAAATATATTATTTTTAAAACTTATTAAACTATAATTCCTGCCATTTTATTTTATCTATGATAAACCTCAACAAAACAGAAATGCAACTTAAATTAAAATGGCTACTTTTATTTTCAACTTAAGTTGTATTGTTTTGTAAACTTTTGTTACTTTTTTCTTTAATAACAATTTAACAATCACATTTTTAATTTTTAAATATTTTGCTTTATTGAAATATTATTATAGTACTTTATTATAATAATCTTGTTGGATCTTTTATAAGTCAATGATATAAATAATCAAGTATTCTTCGGAGAGTCCTAAAAATTTGAGTACAAAAAATGACAAAGACTGCTGCTCATGCAAATAAAAAATAGAATGTAAATTATTTAAGCCATACAATAGTTAAAAACAATTAATTTACATGCACTTAACATGCCAATTGGATACTCAAATGTTCTATTACACCCCAATTAGCTCATCTTCTCCATAAAAGTGTTAGCAACTGCTGCTCAATTGTCTGAAATTAAAACTTCATTGTTTTCTTTTTAAAATTGCAGAAAAATCAAAAGAATATATTACGTGTATGTGCCAATAGCATCATTTTTTGTGGTTGAGTTCCTTTTTAAAATGGTGTCTGATGTTAAAATCAGACAAAATTCCGATATTTTTATTAATAAGTTCATTTAATTTTTTTTCTGCTCAATTTATTAGATTGTACAGAGAAAATGAAGGTGTAAATGTTTCAGAAGACAAAGTTAATAATAAAATGGATTCAACATGCTACAAAGATTGTGCAATTTCAAGGTCTTCATCCCAAAATAAACATTATATTGGATATTATAAGTAAGTATTAATTTTAGATCTTTTTATTAATTATTATTATTTTAAATTGTTTTATTATTTGATAAAGGTATAAATAATTTATTAATGTGTTTGTACTAGTGGGCCTATGTAATATATAAATTATATTTGTATTCAAATATAACAAAAATACTGATTCATGTACGATGTAATTTTGGGGCTCTGATCCAAGTTTGAGGCAATATTATTTTATAGAAATAACGATTCTCATAAGATTTAATATTTTATTAGTGTGTACTAGCATGTCTGTTTGTATAACAAGTAATGATTTTTTCTGCATCTATAAAATTAGACCACTACAGAGCAGTGCAATATATATTTTAAGGCTGATTATCAAATGTACAGAAAGGTTGCAGTTGCAATCACAAAATTTACTGGGCATAGTACTATGTGAAAATATAAACTCTTAAAACCAATAAAGATATTTCAAATGGTGGGTGGGTGGTGATAGCCCAATGGTTATGTATACTACATGGAATTGTATACAGGTAAAGAATCTAATCCAGATTCTTAACTATGCCTTGATATTCGTGCTGTAGAGCCAGTAGTTTTGCCACATCTTGCATCACATTATTTTCAAGTCTACAGCTACCAAATGAACTATATATAACTCTGTGGAACAAAATAAGATAGCATCACTGGTGTACATAAAAAATATAAAACGAAGAGAGGTGGCTCATTTTACCTTTGATACAGACAGTGGTCTTCAATTCATAGTTTTGGATAGACAAAAAACCGATTGCTATGATTACAAATGAATATCCATCTTCTGGAAATGATTTATTTTGTAACTTTTATTAGGATGAATCTTTTTCTTATAGATGCCTTGACACTTTTTAACTTTTGGGATACAAGATAAAAATGAGGAATTCTTATGCTACTACTTTTGTAAGTTCTGAAGCTATGGATTATCTCAGATAAGAAATATTGTATATGGTTTTAATGGGAATTTTGTGAGGAGTACAAAAAATTATCAATGAAGATGTAATTTTAAACTTAGTTAATGATAAATTAGAAATTATGAACAAACAATAAAGTAAAATTTTTTTTGGATATTGAAATTTCTTTTTTTTTCCCTTACTTTTTTAATGGTAACCACTACTCGTCTTAGCCTTATTATTCCCCTTAATTTTTCTAGTTTCCATCAATCTAAAGCCTTTTGCTCTAACATTATTAAAACTGAAGTTATTGTGAAAATTAGTCTCGAATCAATTTTTTAAAAATTTAATAAGGTGCAAACACCTTAAAGTAGTTAATAAACATATAAATTCATATATAACCATGAAAGTAAAGATTAATTATGATGAGTTAGAAGAAGTTAACAACTACAAATATTTTGGTCAGATTATTACTACAGATGCAAACATAATAGATGAAATTAATTATAGAATTAAACTTGGTTGGAATGCTTTTGGTAGAAATAACTTGATACTAAAAGGAAATATGCCTATGTGTTTGAAAAGGAAAGTTTTTAATAAATGTGTTTTACCAGTTCTTACTTATGGATCTGAGACTTGGACTCTTAATAGAAGAGCAATACAGAGACTTCAGACCACACAAAGAAGTATGGAGAGATGCATGTTAGGAGTAACAAGAAGAGATCGAAAATGCAATCTATGGCTAAGAGAACAAACAGGTGTTACTGACACCATTGAAAGAATTAAAAAACTGAAGAGGAGTTGGGCTGGGCAAATTGTTAAAGAGATGCTAGTAGAGATGAACAATTGAAATCTTAAACCGAATTCCCAAAGGATTGTAAAAGTCCCAGAAAAAATCTAAGATGGATGAATGGAATAATTAAGTGTGCAGGGGTGATTTGAAGAAGAGAGGCTAGAGATCAAAGATGGATTGAACTTGGAGAGACCTGGTTGACAATGATGATAACCATAACTCAAGAAAGCACATTAACACATTCAAAAATAAACCGGATATTATATATCAAAGAGACAAAATAATAACAAGCCAAAAAAATTTCCATTGACACCTGGTCTCAATTGGTATTATCTTCAAATCTATAAGAAATAATCAGCACTCAAGATTTAAGGTACCTTTTGCCATCATTGCAATACCTCAGGTAGAAAACAACACATAACAACTGTGAACTTTTTCTAGCTTTCAAATAATTGGATTATTTGTATTCCTAACAATCATTAACAATACATAGACAAAAGAAGTAATGTAACCTTTTTTACTTTATTGAAAAAAGTTCTTTGAAAGATAAAACATATAAAGTATAAATAATCATTAAAATGGCATAATTTATAAAGAAAACAAATCATTAATCTGTACATACAAAATTATATAAGGTATGCTCAATAAACGAATAATTCTTGAAATTAATTATAAAATCTTACTGAAAATAAACTCTTTCAATCTGTGATGTTCTGACTCCATACAATAATTCACGATCAGGCCTATAGGAATATGAGTAGCATAACATATATAGATATATTGAAATAACCAACAAACTCTCAGTGCACGGAAAGCTTAAAGTTATTATTAGTCATAATTTAATGCACTCTGCATTATAATATAAAAAACTGCCTCTATTTTAGTACATTCGCTATTTATTGCCAGGTCCCCATCCAGACTGTAAACATTCGGATTGAGCGAGCAACATCGTTTATTGGTTCGTTTAAGTCATTGGCTAATGTACTAACTAATAATATGCGTATTCGTGTATTGGTTCTTGGTGATGAATACTGAATTCGATCTAAGATCAGATAATACCCAATTCCTAATAATTTTTAATGAGTGTGGGTATTCTTTCATGTACATTTCACAACAATTTAAAAATTTTGGCAGCCATTTTTGTCAATGAGATTTGGATGAAAGAATTCATAAAAATGTTTTAAAATTTTAATTTTATTGCATAAGATTACTTATGTACAAGTAGTTATTTCAATAATAAATGATTCAAGTTAAAATAAAATCTAACGTGAACTGTTTTTAATCTTTATGTCTAGAAACTCACCAACTTTAAAAATATTAAAATTATTTTCTACAGAAAATCCGGTAACATTGTTTGTCATTGTTAACAGTCTCATTTAATTTCATTTTTCATGAAGAGATAAAACAAAAAAAAAAAAACCAAGAATTTGCATTGGTGATATTGAATTTTTTATTTTTTGCGAAAACAATTTTTTTCTGATAGACATGTTTCATTCACTTCATTATTTTATTTTATGTGATGTGACACAAAATATGTAAACATTTTTTTGATTTTACTTAGTATTAATTAACAATTTATTATAAATGTTAATAAAGATTCATTGTGTTACCAATACAAAAAGAATATATTCAAATTTTTTTTATTCTTTATGAAAAATATTTAATCTTTTTTAATCTCTTATTTCAATTTTGAAAATATGATTACAAAAATATAAAAGAAATACATTGTCTTTAACAAATATACTAAAACAAAATTAGACCGCACTTAAAAATATTTTTCATAAAAGTATTGTTTGATTAAATTCATTAGGTAAAAAGTTATATATGATATCTCATTGAATACTTTTTCAATAATTCCTTATAGAAGAACAATAAAAAAAAAAAAAAACAAAAACAGCTCTATTCATCTCCTCTTAAAATTTCTGATGGTGGCTTATAAATTTAAATTAAAAAAGCCGCATATATTTAACAAAAATCATACAAAAATATTTTATCCATATATTAAAAAATTTTCAATTTTTTGCTGACTAAACAAAAACTACCACAAAAAAATCTTAGCTTTACTGAAAAAAAAAAACAACGAAAGGAATATTTATTTAACTTCATGCCACATTTTTAATTCGTTTTAATTAATTTATTTTTTTAAATTGCGTTAAAGTTCTTATATCAAACAAAAATATATTTGCACATAGATTTTATTAATTGTGCATAAACAATGCATTAATATTCATAAATTTCATCAAAAAAAATTCTTTACATATACCCAATGAGCATAATCCATCATTTTTTTAAGGGACCAGAAAAATGATAGACATAAATAAAAAAAAACATAGAATGTATTAAAAATCATAAACTGGATTATAAGATAAGTAAAATATAACTTAATTGCTAGTTTTAGGTAGAACTCCAAAATTATGATTGAAAATATTCTACAATTATTAGCAAAAGATATTATCAATATTAAATTCTCTATACAGCATGTATAGTGATCGGGAATATTTCATATTATAACATTTTAAATATTCATTCCAACACAAAATTATTCTAGTTTTAGATGGAGTAATCAAATGGTTTATTGCTCGGATGTACATATAAGAATGTCGAACAATGAAAGTGACAATGGTCTATGATCCATACATAGCCTTGAGCTCCAAAATAACTGACTTCTACCATTATAGCAAAATATGTAAGGCAAAATAATTGAATGGTTTACTGCTCAGGTGATCATAAAAGCTTTGACTGACAGTTGGGCCATGTTCCGTGGACTTTGAGCCCTAGAATGATCTGCCACATTGCACCATACTATGCAAGGAAAAATAATCAAATGGTTTAGTTCAGATGTTTCTATGAAGTGCGAACACTGGAATGTCAGATTAATTACTGGTAAATACTCAGACCATATTGTTTTGTAAAACGATTTAAATTCTTTTTGACACAAAATTTCACAGTATGTTATTATTAATCATTTAATAAAACAAAGATCAAACCACATCACTTTCCCAAAGTTTTTCTTCCTTCCTTAAAACTGTCAATCGACTATTCCCAGTTCATATTTCTCTTACTTTCAATGGCCCCATCTAATATACTTTACATATTTTTATACCCAATCAGTTTCTCTGAAATTTCTTTATATAGACTAGCTATCATCTTATGACATTTAAACATGGTTTAGCCAGTTGATTTTCTTTTGAAATCTTTTATTATTATTAATTTGTTGAAAAGATCTTCACATAATAGCCATAATTACTTGAAGTATGAAAATCAAGAGGAAAACAATGTGTATTTCATTACCTTCATTTTTCAAACAAATAGAATTTATTAGTAATTGATAACCCTGAAATTTGTTTGATTGACATTTTTTGATAAGGTCTTTCAAAAATGAAACATTTAAATTAACTACTTATCAAATCTTTCAGCAAAAAGATCAGTAATTATGATTTTAACACATTAAGAGTTTGAAATATCAATGAGAAATTTACGCCAAGGTTTGAATAAATTTTTGAGAACTTCTTTACTGATATGGATCTGCAGAAATTGGCATTTCTTTGTAGTTTGGTATAAAAAAAATCTTAATATTTAAAAAATATATATCATCATTATCAGTTTGACAGTTATCTGTATACATCTTGCATTTTTTAAAAATAAAAACTAAGCTAACAAACAACAAACAAATAAAGACTAAGCTGATAAACAATAAATTATTTAAGGAAAAATAAAGGAGGTAACTGTAGATTAAAGATGATCTAAAAAATTGAAATCTGTTGATCAGGCAACAGAAAAGTTTAGAAAAACAATCAACATATCAGCAATCTAGTAGCAACATTTAACACTACAGTTCTAATGGAAAACAACAACAAAAAATTCTGATACAACTGATTAACAATCAAAAGTATTTTACATCATTGCTGATGACCATTCTAGAATAAATAAAGGCAAAACTCTACACATGGTAGTGCCAGCTAATTCAAGCCAAAGTAATTAATGGATGTTGGAAGGTCTGTGCATAGAATCCCTATCTAGTGCTTACTCATCCAATATCCCCAGACTAGTTTCTAGCTTGTGGCTTTCATCAATGAGAAACATTAATTTGAGGGCAGTGCATCTAGATCTTAGGATCTAATGCAGCCTTTTATAACCAGAGACTTTAAAAAACAGTTTACAAATAAAGATCATTATAGACCCACTGTGGTCTAAGAAAAAAAAACGAGTTCAACTTTGACATCCTTTTCGAATAACTTTAAAACAAATTACCATTACTGGATAAGATTTCCATATATATATATTTTAAATATGAGAGTCGAACCCATTCAAGCAATTCAATTAAATAAGTTCAACCCCCGCATTGCATGAAAAATATTTCATTCAACATGACAACATTTACATTAATTTCGAAGTTTACATTAAAAGTCAACGTGAATGTAAATAATAACTTCCTTCCGATTAATGAAGTAAACATTTATTTTTAAATATTTAAACTAATAATTAATAGATGAAATATTTCTGAATGTAAACGGAGAAAAATAATATTTATAAATTATTTAAAATTAGGATTTTTTTGTTGTGGTGGTGGAATTTCGAACGAAAAAGATAGTAAACAATAGGCTGCAAAGAGGGGAGGGGGGCTAACAGGCAAAAAATTTTTGCATTTTAAATGCAAAACTTTATACATACAGCACCAACTCAAGGCTTCGACGCAACACGTCTTCCATTTAATAACAGATAATATGGTGACTGTATGATTACGTAAAATAACTTGATTCAGTGATCTGTTTGCGAGTTATTAATTAATTTAAAAAAGTCCGAATCCTATCAAATTTATATGCTACTACTCTTTTTAACAAATTAAAAAATAAAGAGTATTTCATCTCAGAAAAATAACTATTGCCACTAAGCTGTGTATAATTATTTTACCTAATTTACAGTATGGAAGAGAGACTTAAACTCTCTATTGATGCAGTATAAGATATTATAGAAGTTTCATTTAAGTACGCTCTGCAAAATTTTAAATATACGAGATCCTAAAACCAATCCTATATTTTCAACTTGCTGGATGTGACACTATAGAATCCAGTATTATAAATCCGCATTTTCACCGAATTAGATATGTATATAAAACGAGAAAATGCTGCAAAATTTCCTATAAGGGTGTTTAATGGTGAGTTTAAGTATGGTCTTCATGGGAGAGGAAAATTGTGTCCATGTAATAAGAATTATCTCAAAGATATTCTAGAGAAATGCAATGTCTCTTTCGTTGGGATGATCTGGCAAAGAGTAGAAAACACTGGAGAGGAGAGAGACAAAAAGATTTACACTGGAGAAATTAAGATGGTATCACAAAATATCAAGTAAACGGGAAAAATGGACCAGCAAGTTCTATAAGTGGATGTATTTGTGGTTCAGATTGGTTTATATAGTCATCACAAAACTCATTTCTTCTTCTCGGAATTAAAATTGGTTCATAAAGTTTATGAACGACTGTTTATTATTATTGTTTACTGTTAAGGCAAAGTGTTTTTTATTACATAATAGTATCTGTGAGTCACATGTGTAGATGGCAGTCCGCCTATGGGAGTGATAAAATGTGAGCTAAAGGGACTGGGAATTTCTAAATTGGTGCTGATTTTGATACAAGCAGTAAAAAAAAAAAAGATCCTATAGTATGACAATTTTCTAAACATGCCTGCGGCTGCAGATATATAAAAGTTATATTTTACAGATGAGAAAAAAGCACAGGCTAAAATAAAGGCAACCCCATAAAGTATTTGCACAAAAGTGGCCATTTTCTCATAGACATATTTTTTTAGCCTTTGTTAATTCAAAGATTCCCGGTCTCACGTGCGGGAGAATTTCCGACTTTTCTATATTTAAAAAATGCTTATACAGAAACAAACAGAACAAAAAGAAGAAGAGATAAATATAGAATTAGTTCAAATGCCAATAAAACATTTTTTGAGATTTAATGATAGCAGCTCTTAAATAATATAAGAAATATATATACAGTATACAGCAACCCACAAAATAATAGTTAAACCGTACTAATGTTATTTTTTGGTGTGTGTGTATCATACCATAGCTAACCATCAATTTTTTTATTGGTTAATCAATGATCATAGATCGCTGATTATTTTATATTCAGAGATAAAACAATCAAAAATTATATCATAAACAATTCTAATTTTGTACAGCCATTTGTTATTTTCCCGATGAACATTATTTATTTTATTGGCTATGTTTGTTTAGTTAGATTTAACTTTAGCTTCTTTGTCGTATGATTTTTATTTTATTTACAAATGCTTCAATTCTTAATTTCATTATTTATTTTATCCAGTTTGAATACTTAGTCATAAATTATTTCTTTTTATAATAATTTTTAATTAATATTACGAGTAAAATAAAAAAACGTGCGTGCACGCATTTGTAAATATACTATCCAACAAAAATAATTTGATTTATGTATGAATGAATATATAAATTTTATATTTACTAACATATTTTATACAAGCGCGCATAAACTGATACATAAATATTATTAATGAAGTAAAATTAGAACTTAATTAAATATACATATATTAGTTATGGTTCTCTGCCCAAAAAACACTAAAATGAAAAAACTTTATGGTTAATAATTATAACAAATAGATTTAAAATATAATTATAATTGATAAAAAAAGCAAGAGAGTTTAATGGCCGACACAATAACATGTCACGTTAAACAACATTTTGTTAGATCGCTGAAGAACAATATACATATATAAATTCAGACCAAAATCTTGAGATTATTAACACACACGCACATACGTTACTTTATTGATAAAAAATATATTTAACAAATCTATGCAAGTTAGAAAATAAAAAGATTTAATAGTGTAAATGTTGACTTCCGTAAGCGATGCGCCTCGGCAGGATTAGAAATAAGTGCTGACTCCTTATAATCAATAAAAGCGCTTTCGGCAGATTACTTACTATCTTACTTGTCATGTGGTCTATTACTTAGTTAATTCAACATCATTTTCTAGGCAAAAAACTTAATTTAGAATACATGGTCTCCGATAATGCATATATCTCAAACTTAATTTATAACCCAAGGTCTCCAATAATACATATATCTCACCTTTTCTTTCCTCATTTAAATAAAAATCGAATTGTTTATTGCACGGGGGTTGAAAAGAAATTCGGGTACCGGAAGTGACAGAACCGGGTCGCGAGCTACGGATCTTGAACTCCAGATACCCGAGTCCACTACTGACATAATAGATCATTTCATAATAGTACATATATATATAAATTATTTAGTTTATTAATAGGCTAGATTTTAATTCCTTCAAAGAATTCAAATTATACAAAAAAGCTAGGAGAGGGTGAAAAGGCAAATAAAAAAAGAATTGAATTAAAAATAATATAAACATGACAAGTAATGAAATTTAATCTCAACACAGCATTGTCATATATTAATAATATAAAATAAAGTTTTGTAAAGCGGGCCCAAAACTGTTCTTTTTTGAACTTAAATCTTCTAACAAAGTAGGCTGAAAGTGAATATTAACATGCAAGAATGAATCATGTTAAATGTGTGGCAAGCCATAACAAACTATCACCGACAACGAACAAGTATTGTCGCTTGTTTGCAATACATTCTACTGTTTAGACTCGACATATATATATATGTATTGGGAAACCTTTTTAGAAAATTAATGAATTAACCCTTTTTATTTGCGGAAACAGTAAAGTGCTTAGATTTAAAAGTAAAAAAAAAAACAATAAAAATATACTTCTTCAGACCCACACAAAACATTTTCATTCAAGATCTTTTAATATATATTTGAAATTATACATTATAAAAATACTTCCTTCATTACTAAATTTGTTAAATAAATACATCTATTTAAGCAATTATTTAATAATATACTGGTTTATTCATTAAAAAAAAAGTTTTCTAAAACTATCAATCATGCGAGAGTTAAACAAGTAATAAACATCAGGTGTCAACTAATTGGTAGGGCCACGAGAGGTGGGAGAGTGTGCCTGACTTCCCAGCTGCACCTCAAATCTACCAACTCTTACAATGGACTAGTTAATCAAATGTAGTCATATTTACACACATGACTTAATAACTCACACAGCCAAAGGAATCTATGACAACCAACAGCAGGCTTTTGCGCTCAACACGGCGATACTTTCAACAACGTACACACACTTACCGTCACAAGAGACTTGGAAGGCAGGTAGACAAATGGCTTGTAATAGGTGTATGCACAAAACATTGTACACAATACGCTTTTTATTATTATTATTTTTTTATGTATAAATATACATACAAAGCAAACATCCAAACTATGATCGGGTTACATTTAATTCGACTTATAATGTCGTAGACCAAAGTTTATATTCAAAAAGTCTAACCGGCCTTAACAGTTACTTAATAAACAAAAATCGTGTTCCCTTCCACGAAACTTCATTGTACATCAGAAGAGTCTATTTCATGGAGGTAGATCAGAGATGTCAATCATCGGTACAGGGGGGGAAAACACCACTTCCTACTATGTTGTAAATGCCGCACGCACACACAGAAATATAAAAACTACACACTCGTGGAAACGATAAATTGTAAGTCTCTGAGCAATTAAATATGACATGAATGAAAGTCGGGGCAAGAGAAGTTAATTGGCATACTTGGAGCAATTATTCCTCAGCACCTGTAGCCAGTTACATACACAATACAGCTCTTTAGAATAAAATATATTCATTACTTGCTAATTAACCAGTCATGGCTTCCTAGGTGAAAAAATCATTCAAGAATATTTATAAGCAGATCATTAAAGATATTTGCGCTATTTACTATTGTTGTTTACTTTATCAAAATCCTGAACATTTTTTTTTTAAATCAAATAAAAAAAAAAAAGCTTTAAAAAAAAAAAAAAAAATTGATATAACATAAATTTCACGCTCAATTTTTAATTATCACAGTTAAACTTTTAATAGTGCTGGAATAAAAATGAATTCCAGCAACCATCTTTTAATTAATAATCTAAAGAAAAAGTTTTCCAGTTAATAACGACGTCCACACATTTAAAATAATTGTGCATAACCTCACTCGAAGAGCTTTAATAAACACACACTCAGATATAAATAATTATATTCAAGACATATAACAAAACACGCTTAAATATACGTAAAAAAGTTGATATATCAAAGCACACACAAACGCGTAAGTGAACACACACACACACACAAAAAGAAAAGCTTTAGAGGATTCAAAAATGGGATTTACTTATCCAGACTGATATCTAAAGTAAGAATTGGGAATCATTTTAATGAAAGGATATTGGTGCAAACATTAGATATGAAAAAAAGAATCATTTGCTATGCTGGAAACAATGGAAACTATATAACAAGGCACTAAAAATACGGAAGAAAAGAACAAATGTTAATAAATGAGATAATTATAGTTACAAAGAATACGATGAATTCGCTGTAAATAAATATTTGAAAAAACAAAACAAAATAAACACAATAGCTTTACAAAATTTTAGAGTGATGATATTACACATTTTAAATAAAGTACATTCAAAAAAGACTTATGGTTTTATTACTTGGGAATTCGTTATGAACTCTCCAGCATAAGATTCGAACCTGGAACCCCTGATCCCAAGTCGGACCCTTTACCTATTGCACCAAACTGCACAGACGATAAGATGTTATGGTTATTGAAAAGAGTTTAACAATAAGGGACTTAAACACAGACTTTCAAGCTCCCCTCAGCTATCTGCTCCGCCTCATACAACCAATACACATCATGACCACACACCTATGGGATGGAGAGAATAGCTGAGGGGAGCTTAAAAGTCTATGTTTAAGTCCCTTATAGTTACATCTAAACTCCAAATATATAAATTGTACTTGTATTCAATCAAATATTAAAATGAATAACAAATTATTTGCAAAAGTATATGAAATTTTATGGAACCAGGAAGGTTTCATAGTATGTCATCAGGTCACAAAAGTATGACAGTAAAGTGCAAAACATTGTGACAGGCTCTTCAAAAATAGAAATTCATAAATAAAACTATTTCTATATATATATGAGAGTAATTTACAAATATGATAGCCATTTCTGTCCATGGGAATTTTTTTTTGTATGCATGTATATATAAATACGATATAACAGCAGTGTCATGAAAACTTTGCATGTGAGCAAAACATTGGCATCTTTTATTTACATCTAAATGTGAAACTGGAAATTATACCAAATATGTTATTAGGAAATGAATTGAATTCACAATAAGAACTTATTCAAGAATTAAGAATAGTGTGATTTAAGAACAAGCCTTAACTATCCTACATAAAAGCAAAATTAGAGTTGAAGATTTTTATAGAGAATATTATCCAATCAGTTTTGCTTAATCAGGAAGTCTTTTAAAGATGTGCTTGAAGAAATGGTGATCATTTTGATGTTTAGTGGTTTACAGATGTGCTTGCTGATATTTGAAAGAAATGACAAAATATAGTTACAACCAAAAACAAAGATTTCAAGTCATCTATGGAATGATTTCACACTTTTCCAATATGGATTTAAAAATTAGAAGATTCACCAATCAACAACTCATGCTGGTAAAATGAAAACAAAATGATTGCAAAAGATTATGAACTGCAACATAACGTTCTCATTAAGCAAAAATTAATTTGCTTATTTATTAAATTTTGTGTTATCTTTTATTTATCTTTATCTACTATTCTACGATACGTTATGCATAAAACAGTCAAACCTTTAATTCTGAAACTGGTTAATTTTAATGAGCAAATTTCTGCTGTATATGATGATATAGCTCTAAATATTAAGTAGCTACAAGAAACTGTGTTAAAGACATAAGTGATTGGAGAAGGGTACGCCAATTGCCACAATGGAGCATTAAACCAAAGAGCAATATACATATTACTTGTAAGAATGGAAATGGCATCTTCTGATGACAGACACACTTTTATTGAAGATAGTATGTAACTTTCCAAAATCACTTTGATAATACTTATTCAAAGAAGCTATTATAAGACTGGAATTACTAAATTAAATAAGGCTCTCTCAAAGCAGCAAGTAAACAAAAGATCCTTTATGAATACATAAATGCAGTATTGACATTATTCCGAATAAAATGGATTCATAAGCTATCTTATTCAAATTTTATACACAATTAAACTTTTAAATAGTTTAAGATACCTTTCAGCTCAGACCCCTATTTAGTATTATCTATATCTTCTTGTAATATGGGTAGGTAGCACCACTGTGCTATCCAAGATATTTCAAAATGCAGTTATCATTACAGCTGACTGAAACTCACCAATAACTATTCTAATTTAGGTACCAGATCCAAGACTATTCATTGATGAAACCCCTCTCGACAGATTTATAATGCACAACCTTTGGCAAAAGATACAAACATTAAAACAAAAAAGTGTGAGGTATCATCGTTGTGTATTTAATAGTTCATTTCTTTATCAAAGCGTTAATGTTTTGGATTGCTAATAATTATTTACTGAAAAAAAACCCACATCCCACTGATAAATCAAATTATTTGCAAAGAAAGCATTTGAAAGTAGTATTATAAAAAATGAGAAAAGATGAAAACATGGAATCTAAAGTTCTTCAACCACAAGATGAAAAAGAAATTGCGTATTTGCAAAATTATCATCATCATTCCATCAACTTGTTTTTGAAACTTATGGTTGTGCTCTTATAAATAATTTATCTTCCAAAAAACAAAACTGTATTTCTATATGGAAAAGATGAATGGGGGGGGGGGTAGTGGCTTCAATGGACACCAATAGTGAATATAAGCAAAAAAGTTAAATAGTTAAAACAATATTTACAATATTAATAGATATAACATTTAAGAAATAAATATAATGTATGCTTAAATTGTTTTTTTTATATGTAATTTGAGATGGGAGATACGCAATCATACCGTTATCTCTATGAAGATATTAAATTATTATTTTTAATTAGCAGCAAAGTAGTGATAATATTTATCAGTTTTTAAGATTTTTTTAAATGAACAATTTTTAAGATAATTTTTTATTATTTTGAAGGTCCGGATAAAATAAGTTATAAAATATTTTTTATAATTTTCACAAACACATATAAGTAGACTGGAGGGAGAACAGCAGGAGTTAATACTCCGACAGAGTGCATACTAATATCACTTAGTTTATTAACACATATTTTGTTAATGTTCAAAACAGATTAGTATCAATTGGTTAGAGTGATGTTTTAAAATTCAATATTTTAAGAATCTAAAGGCATAAATTCGATTCTTAGATTACAACTGAATAAAAACCCTGGCTCCAAGATAAGTCAGGCTACTCATTTTTTAGAATTTTGTCTGAAGGACACAGATGTTTCAATTTTTGTCTTTCAAAGGTATATTGATTCCAAGACTTTGCACAATTCACTTATAAACAAGAGCAATTTTCAAAAGTATATAAAAAAATCTATTACACATTGATTCTAGTCAAAAAGACATTCTAACAGTCATTGTGATGTGACATAGTAGAATGGAATCAATTTGAAGATCTAGGATACTTCTATCATTTAATTCATGCCATCATAACTTTGCCGTTCATTCATTTTAAACCGTTGATGTAGTTTATAATATATCTACTCTCTCCCCATTGTGTCAATAAGCTTTTAACAAAAAAAAAATAATGCAGTTTATAAAATTTCATTTCATCATGGATTTGTAAGAATTATATAATAAAATTATGTTAATGAAAGCAAAAAAAAATATCCACGTTTAATTCTCTAGTTTGGAACTTACCACTACCCTCAATGTGTACATATTTTTTGCATGTCATGATACAGTACCATAATTTATTTATGTATCTGATAAAAATAATATATATTTAACATATTTTACAATATATATCCAACAAAAACAAAAAACATTAAATTATATGTTTTCCCTTTCAAATTGTTACATTTTCAACGCTTAGAAGAAGCAAAATATAAAAATGTCCTTTGTGTTTCCAAATAAATAATAAACAGTGAATACTTTGAGAAAAAAAAGGCAACTACAAAAAAATATATATACGGGAATTGAATATGGATACATATAAGTTACAGAAGAACCACCCGAAAACTTTTTTTTATGGGAGTCAACCTTTTTTTTTCTTCTATTTTTTTACAGATGCCAATTAATGATCAAATCGAAATAAAGAAGCGTAGTATTCAAAGTAAAACAGACGCGCTGAAATCTGGGGCAAGGGGCAAAAAGAGACAGTGCTACCTTGCAAAAGCACAAAAAGCAGTTTAAGTATCATATATATTATTTACTTTTATGGTTTTTTTCTTTAACATCTCCAGAAAGATGAACGCTGGAAAAAAAAATTGTCAATTCTAATAATCACTTCATACACGTTGGCGAATTAAGTAGTTATGTAGAATAATAAACTATTATATTAAAACATACTTCGTAAGAATGGATTGCTGTTTTTCTCTAATAACTGTGGTGTTTATGATTAAACTTAAATGCAATAATTTCATAATCAATTTTTTTAATAATTTGAGTCAAATAGAACTTTAATTTTCTTGTAACAGCTTTTTGATGAATTATTCACAATGATATTTTCATAATTCTGAAAATTGGGGAAAAAATCTCCATCGTTTCAGTGTATATTCTCAGGTAGGAGATATTTTCAAAGGTGAAATCAAATTTAAACTTCATTTCCATTTTATTAATCAAAAATTACATTTGCTCTGACAATTCTTAAATAACTCAATATTAAATCTTTTCCGCTAGTCCAATAGAGTATGTAATTATTATGAGAGGTGAGGGGAGGTGATCCTGGGAAGGAAATGCTATTCGCCAACTTTGTTAAAACTTTCTAACAGTTTTAAAGTTAATATTATCTGTCAATAGGATAAATTATTTTATGAGCGCAACTCTTACTTTTCTTTTAGGGGGATTTTATTAAATAGTAGCATCTTTGTTTGACAGATGCTGATAAATCGAATCCATAAACACTTTTATTAGATTACACGGAAAGAGAGTAGTTTAAGAGTGTTTTTGCAAATATTATAATAAACATAGAGTGTTCGCACATGCATGCACAAAGATAGTATAACCATGAATAATCAAATCAGTTGGTATATATAAAAGATTAATGTTTTCTTTTAGGCAATCAGATTAATAATAGCAATAATAATAATAAAAAAAGATGACTTTTTATCTTAGTACAATTTTGTATAATTTCTTTTTTTTTTTTTCGCCAGTGAAATTATCTAATTATTATACCTGTTTATGCAGTACTAAGTTTAATGATGGCTGAGGAAAATTATTCATTCTCTCATGATTGCGAAAATTATATTAAAGATTGTCAATGTTGAAAAAACTGACTCAATAACGACCAAAAATCACCACATACTGTCTGAATGAAGGTAGAAAAGATTACACACGCACTCGCACATACACTACAAAATATATTAAAGCAACAAAGCTTAAATGATTCCAATAAAAAGGTGAAATAACTTTTAAATAACCACTGCAAGGCATAGATAGGCCTCTGGCATTTTCGGTTGTGAAAAAAGAGAAGATATGCCAATTAAGGGTGCATAGGTTCTACTATTCTTATTTTAATTCCTAGATTTAAAAAAGTTTGATAATCGTATAGTATAATAATTAATAACTGAATAGCTGGCTTGAATATCTCCAAACAACTAAAAAAAAAATCCAATATTTCGTAGATTTGAACCCAAATCGCAAACAGAAAAAGCAGATATGTTAACTGCTACATCTTAAACTTCATTTAAAAGATTTGAATGTGTTATAATTCATATATATATATATGCAGTCGATATCAAAATGATACTCAATAAAGTAGTGATAAATCTACTTGCTTTTTTTTTTATAAAAGTAAATAACTTGCACATAAACTATGTAGGAGACTATGGAAATGAATTCACTATGACGAGTTATTGGTGAAGCTAATAAATGAAATACTTAAAAGAGGACATTACAAGTATACAATGATAGAAATGTGTTTCAATGTTTATATTTCATGCAGCATCATCTACATTTGTGTCTTCTTTTCATGATCGATATTCTTTAAAGTAGCGATATGCCAATTTCTTAACATCTAATATATACACGTGTACGTGGAAAGTGCATAGGCACCTGTTATACAATAAGCGTGAATCTATCAAGTCGTGCATATAAAATTGTATATACACCTGTTTTACAATAGGTGTGAATCTATCTGATAAGTAGTGCATATAGCATCTGATAAAAACACAAGAAAGTTGATATTCTTAGGCCAATCAGTTCATGAACCAAAACTGAATTCCAATGCATTACTTCGACAAATGGAGCAAAACACCCAGAACGTGTAGTAGTAAATCTGGTTAGAGCTTTTCTCAAAGACACTTTCAAACAATATTTGTAATGAGTGGGCTCACAGTTTTTTTAATTTGCATTGTTTACTTATCACCGTTTCTCTGCATATTCCTCATTTAATCTGCAATTATTAGGTGTTAATATCTACATCATATTATGGAAAAAGAAATTAAATCTTACATAAGATTTTAAAGGCTTTCATCTTTTCACGAATGACAGAGTTTTCACAATAATTACTCAACCAGCTTGTCAAAAATCAGATTGCATGATATGAGCAGTTCCCCATTCTCATTTTACTCACCAGCTAAAAATAGTTACTAGACCATTACTTACTGATCAATATTCAGCTAAGATGGTTATATTAACAACAACAAAAAGATCTAAGTTTGATTAAAATCTTAAAATAAATTCAAGCTTTACTTTATCTGAGATTCAAATCTAAATTGCAGGCATAATCGGTGAATGGACTACTTTTGCAAAATTCAAGGTCCCTGGTTAGTCTACATGTCTATATCAAAGCTCATATATTGAAAAATGTGAACAAGTTTATACATCTTTTGATAGAGTTTGACACTTCTTATGGAAGATCTTTTATTTGAAGAATTCAAATGAATATTTATGGAACTATTATTCAAGTTGTAATTGAAGTTAGAATGGATAAGATGCATAAGATCTTTTTCAGGCCAGGCTTCATTCTTCAAAATTGCTTCAAACAATCCTTGTTTCATAATCAAAGTTTTTGTCCTACTAATGATGGCAGTATGCCTTCTAAGTTTGCCTCATTCCCAAAAAAGTTTACCAAACCACTTTCACATCTAATGTTTTGTGATATTGCTCAGAAATCATCCTATTTGTTAATAATTTGAAATTTCCCTTTTCAATTATTTTTTCCTTTTATGATTACATGTCCATCTACTTTCAAATAACATTTTTCATCCGGAGCAAAATACTATCCTTATTTTAATCCCTCTCTGAGCTACAGCCAATCTGTACCCCCCCTCATCTCAGTTTTAATGACCATGGAACAAAGCAGAATTTAAACACATTGTTTGATTTGCTAATGCAAGCCTTTCAGATCTTGGATGCTAAAGATAGGACATAGCAAAACTAAACATTATGCTCTTAACAAGGTTGCACAATTGGTGACTTTCTTTATTCCCACTTTAGAACCAATTTATATGAACACTAAATACTCAATGGGTGGTAAATAGTAGAGTGGGAGCTATGTGAACTTCTGGAATAAAGCATTAATTCTGTTAGCAAACTGCAAAAATAAGGCCCCCCTCAATTCTACTTTAGAACCAATCAGCGTTATGCACTAAGAGATCAACGAACAGCAATAAAAGATTAAGTTAATTGAACTTCTTGAAATGAAATATCAAATCATCTCAAGATATTAACCAAACAGTATTTAACAGGGTTTGTGAGTTACCCTGCTAGAGTTTCAAATAAATAACTTCTTTATGATAATTCATTAATTCTACTTCAATTTATTTATAAATGAATGAATAATATTTATAGATATTCTAATTTATTCTAATATTTGACAAGTTTACATTATAAATGATATTTGCGAGAAGGGGAGGTATCATAAAAGAGGAAACAAAGTAACTTAATTTTGAAAAACAAAATATTTAACTCCCCTATGACAATTCATTAATTCTATTTCAATTTATTTGTTAATGAATAATATTTATAAATAAGCAAATATTTATAAAAAAAAGTTGTCTATTTATTCTAATAAGCAACAAGTTTAGATTACATGTGGTATTTGGGGGGAGCATAAACGGCTAATAGAAAAAAACTCACTAAACAATAACATTCCTAAATAGAAGAGATATGAGCAACAAAACCGTTTGCCTTTCTGATGCCAAGATTTCACTATTATTTTCCACTTACAAACAATTCACATTTTCTATCTATTTGTGACCAATGGTCTCAAAGATTGCATTTACAGGTAAATCTTTTAGTTAAATACAAATGGCTCCCTCAATTATTGGTAAAAGCACAAAAGCTAACACAATGAATCTTATTTTGAATGGTGCAAAATAGAAAAAAAAAAAATAGAAGAAATATTTTAAAATTATAATAATTATTACCTAATTGTGAAAGTATATCATAAAAGGTTATATGACATGATCACCATTTCTTATGCTTGCTCAAGCTGTTAAAACCTTCTTGCATCCATTGATTACTCTGGTTTGTACTGAGTGGCACTACTGTACGGAGAGTTTTGCCTGTTATAAAAGGTTATAGTTTGAATGTTGAGTAAAAGCATATTTATGCAATTATATAGAAGTATTGTAGGACTGCACTTTCCATTGAAGTATATAATATATCTGATTATAATAACAGCACAAAGACGAAACTGGAAAGTTATATATATATAACATTAATATCAAAGTCCAGAATTAACAAATTTGAGGAAAAAATCAATTGGTGAATTTCTAAGGAAATCAAACAATATTCAAGTGACGGCAGGAACAAATGGAGCTACAGACTGAAACTTTATTTCTCAAGTCTGCGCATCATTACCAAAAGATAAAGAGAGTAATAAATAATGATAATAGAAGGAAGATTTACAAGTCATCATTACATAAAAATCAAAGAGAAATAGAAAAAGAAATTATAGGTTTGATAAAATAAGTTATTTATATAAGGATTTCATTATCTGTTATATATATATATGACTTTTTAAATCATCCTGAAAAAGGCAGTCATTAGATCCTGATATTGGAAAAAAGCCTGGCAACAACTTACACAGATATTAAAAAGATTTTACAATACATTTAAGGAATATTTCCATCACTATAAGAAACAATATAAATTTATTTTTTATTTAACCATGTTCAATAATAATACAAAACAAATTTTAAGTTCACTTTCAGAAATTTAAAAAAGAAAACAAATTTAAGACAATATACATAAATAAAGATTACATAATCTATAAAAATAATAAATTAAAAATGTACACTGTGTTTAATTGATAAAATTAAATATACATATATTTGTTATGGTTCTCTCTACCCAAAAAACACTAAAATGGAAAAACTTTATGGTTAATAATTATAACAAATACTGATGTTTCTATTTTACATTTTCCCTTCTCCTATAATTTCTTTAATAAAAGTAAACGAGAAGATATAAGAATAATACTTCTAGACAAAATATTATTGCATTTTTATATTACTAATTTGATTACCAATTTATATGCATGCTATGGAAACAAGACATATATCTGAGAGAGATAGCATAAGAATGATTGGTTATATTAATAAAAGACGAGATAGAAAAATAAAAGCTATATTAATTAAGAAGATAAAAACGAAATTGCGTATATATTTTTATATATACTTAGTAGCAAGTGGTGAATGTTTAGGTTAACAATATTAAATTGTAGTTTTTACTTGTTGGGAAGTTACAAAAAAGGTACAAATGTCTCATACTTTTATTTATTTTTTACTTTTTAGTATATTTGTGTAAATAAACACATTTCTTAAAAAAAAAATTAAAAATAGCTATTTTAAAGTTGAAATTCAGCAATAATTAAAAATACTAATTTGTATATAAATGGTTTTTTAATAAACAAAATATTCATATATAAATATATTACTTTTAAATCGTGCTATCATACTTCCAACATAAAGCTGTCAACAAATAGAAAACTAAATTAAATGGCTGAGCGCTTTCAAGAAGATGTACTTCTCATATTCATAGCCAGTTATGATTCTTTCTTTGAAATCATTATATAAATAAATGCCATATGCAAATGAGTAACTAAGACCATCTTTTAGATATAGCAAAACAAGCATCCTTACGATTAATGGCGAAGGAGTCCTCTGCTATAAAGTAAGCTTCTTTTACCTTTCGCCTAATATCATGCCTCTCAATACAAACTAATTTTGCAAATGCGGGTTCAAACACATGTCCTGGCACTTTTTGATGTTGTGCAAAAATTGAAGTGCATTCTGGATCCGTATGTGCCTTATTGTATCTATACTTGGGTTGTGATATCTTAGTAGCTATGGTAGCTCTTGTTTCGCCATAGTATGATGCTTTGCATCCATTATGAGGGCATGCCACTTGGTACACAGCCTGTGGGGTCTGATCAGAAGCTATAGTGTCTTTAGGGTTGTTAATAAGCCTATTAGTTGAGATGGGTGTATGAAAACTCAAACGAAATTCCTTAGAGAAAGTCTTATAAAATATTTTATGCAAAGAGTGCATGTAGGGCAACAATATCCAAGGCTTGTTGTGTTCATCTCTGTGTTTTCCAATATTATTTACAAAATGTCTAATTTTGCTATATACTATATTGTGCCTGTATCCTGAAGGAATATGAGGATATACAACAATGATGCATTAAAAAAGATTGAATATCTTGAATTTTGTAAAATGGTGCGGAAAAGAGTTGAAAATAATATAAGAAAAGTATAATTGTGAACTAGCAAGGAAAGCTATAGAAGAGAATAAAAGTCTAAAGAGTGTAAAACAACATTTTGATATTGGTAGGAAATTTATATCTGCAATAAGAAAAAAAGATGGCATTATTACTAAAAAAGAGATGACATCATAAAATGTGTAGAAGACTTCTATCAAGAATTATATAGTAATAAAGAAGAAGTGCCTCCTATACATATTATATCTTCCAAATTGCCCAGAATTTTGAATGAGGAAGTGAGACATGCAATTACATTTATGAAGAAAGGGAAGGCTCCAGGTAATGATGGAATTGTAATTGATATATTAAAAAAAGCAGGTGTAGAAATAGAATTTTTTTTAGCAAAGTTATATACCAAATGTCTAAATGATAAAGATGTACCAGATGATTGGAAGAATGCAGTATTAATATTAATATTTAAAAAAGGTGATAAAGAATATATTAGAAATTACAGACCTATCAGTCTTTTATCAGTTTTATACAAAATTTTTACTGAGATAATTACAACTCGTCTACAGAAAACACTGGATTTCCACCAACCAAGAGAACAAGCTGAATTTAAAAGTGGTTTTAGTACAGTAGATCATATCCAGGTATTGAGAGAAATTATAGAAAGGACAAATGAATATGAATTGCCATTATGCTTAGGATTTGTAAACTATATATAAAAAGGCATTTGATTCTATAAACATTTCTTCAGTGATTAAAGCATTGGATCATCAAGGTGTAGATCCAGGATATTGTCATATTTTGAAGAATATTTATAAAAATGCAACAGCAACAATTAGATTACACAATGATAATAGGAAAATCAACATTGAAAAGGGTGTAAGACAGGGTGATGTGGATTAAAATGGGAAGCTAAAGGAGTGAAAGTAAATGGAGATTATTTAAGTCATTCAGATTTTGTAGATGATGTAGTTGTTTTTTGCAAATAATGCTTTAGAGCTACAGGAAATGTTGCAGGAGTTATCAGATGATAGTAGGAAAGTAGGACTGAAGATAAATGTTAAAAAGACTAAAGTAATGTTTAATAGATTTTTCTCAAAATATGAAAATAAAGATTGATTATGATGAGTTAGAAGAAGTTAACAGTTACAAAAACCTTGGTCAGATTATTAATACAGATGGAAATATAATGGATGAAATTAATCATAGAATTAAACTTGGTTGGAGTGCTTTTGGTAGAAATAACTTGATACTAAAAGGAAATATGCCTATGTGTTAGAAAAGGAAGGTTTTTAATAAATGTGTTTTGCCAGTTCTTACTTATGGATCTGAGACTTGGACACTTAATAGGAGAGCAATACAGAGACTTCAGACCACTCAAAAAGTATGGAGAGATGCATGTTGGGAGTAACAAGAAGGGATCGAAAATGCAATGTTTGGGTAAGAGAACAAACAGATGTTACTGACCTCATTGAAAAAATTAAGACTGAAGTGGAGTTGGGCTGGACATATTGTTAGAAGAGATGATAACAGATGGACAATTGAAATTTTAAACGGGATTCCAAGAGATTGTAAAAGACCCAGAAAGAGACCACATGTGAGATGGGTGGATGAAATAAAAAAGTGTGCAGGGGTGATGTGGAGAAGAGACACTAAAGATAGGAAAAGATGGATTGAACTTGGAGAGACCTTCATCCTGCAGTGGATTGATAATGGTGGATGATGATGATAATTAATTAAGTTAGACCTTCTGTCTGCCTCAAACATGTACACAGAAGGAGCCACCAGAAGTTTGTGGACAGATTCACCCTGAATCATACACACCTATGACTCACAAGTTTGCTGGATTGACATCATTTCTTTTCAGAAATTACTATTTGTACAAGTTTGAGGCAGTCAGAAGGTCTAACTTAATTAATTATACTAACAACTTAATCAAATCAGGATACAGGCGCAATATAGTATATAATATTGGAAAACACAGCGATGAAGACAACAAGCCTTGGATATTGTTGCCCTACATGCATTCTTTATATAAAACGTTTTATAAGATTTTCTCTAAGGAATTTCGTTTGAGTTTTCATACACCCATCTCAACTAATAGGTATATTAACAACACTAAAGACACTATACTTCTGATCAGACCCCACAGGCTGTGTACAGAGTGGCATGCCCTCATAATGGATGCAAAGCATCATCCTATGGCGAAACAAGAGCTACCATAGCTACTAGGATATCACATTACACAAGTATAGTTACAATAAGGCACATATGGATCCAGAATGCAATTCAATTTTTGCACAACATCAAAAAGTGTCAGGACATGTGTTTGAACCCGCATCTGCAAAATTAGTTTGTACTGAGAGGGATGATATTAGGCGAAAGGTAAAAGAAGCTTTCTTTATAGCAGAAGACTCCTTCACCATTAATCGTAAGGATGCTTGTTTTGCTATATCTAAAAGATGGACTTAGTTACTCATTTGCATAGAATTTGCATATGGTATTTATTTATATAATGATTTCAAAGAAAGAATCATAACTGGCTATGAATATGAGAAGTACATCTTCTTGAAAGCGCTCAGCCATTTAATTTAGTTTTCTATTTGTTGTTACAGCTTTAAGTTGGAAGTGTGATAGCACGATTTAATATTATCATATTGAAGACAAACGTAAAGTATAAATCTACAGATTATTACTTAATATATTACTTTTATAAATCTCCACATATACACTCTAATGCAAAATTCTTTTTATATAATTCATTTAATTTTTTTTTACTTCTTAATGCATTTATACAAATAAAAAGCTATATATATATATATTAATTTAATATATATTATTAAAATAAGAATAAATTTATTTAAATTAGATTTTATCTAGTCAAAAAGAAAAACCCAATAAGTTAAATAAAAGCATATAGACTTTCACATGACCCTCAACTATCCACGCTATCTTATATTGCTGACACTCTTGATCATACACATGTCAAAAAGATAAGTAATCACCAATACACCTATTTCGTATTAAACCAGCACTTGTCAGTTGGTCCAGATTATCACCTCCACAAATACTGACCATAAGTCAATCTGACCTGACCCCTCATATACAGGACATAATCTATTTACATACATATATGAGGAAGGGCAGACATTACAGCACTGTATTTTAATATATGGATTTTTTCTATAGTACAGGCTTTCTCATACCTGCACTCCAATATTGGAATGCAGATATGAAAAAGCCTGTACTGTAGAAAAAAAATCCTATATAAAAGCATATAATAAAACAAAATCAGTTGATACAGTTTTCAATGAATCATTTAATTTTCCATTCCAAGAGCGCTGTTATATAAGACTAGTATAGATATTACACCACATGACCACCATTTTATATGCTTACACATGCTGTTAATAAGATTACCAACCTCTCCATACACTAGTGCCATCAAGTGCAAGTCTTCATAATCAATGGATGCAGAAAGGTTTCTACATTATAACTTCCCTATCTATTGCCTACTCATATAAGAGACTAGTTTCTAGCTTATGGCTTTCATCAGTGAGGAGCTTTGGATTTAAAAGCATTGCACCTAGATCATAGAATCCAATGCAACCATTCAAAAGCCACCTTCTACATATTTGGTTAATTATAAAGCTAGGAGCTCAAGATGAAAACACCATAATGTTTCCAATCCAAGCTCATTTGCTTGTAGAGTCATCTATACATTTTGGGGTATTTGGTTTTTTCAAATACTACAATCACCATGATCCTATGGGCAAGATAGATAATAAAACCATCATCTCATATGCTTACACATGCTGCTAATAAGAATACCAAACTCTTCACTGATTTGAAGGCTTGCCCTTGGTGGTACTACCATATGGAAGTTTGGTACTCTTATAAAATGTAAAATTAAAAATTTAATTTTTTTTTTGTTGCTAAAATTGTTTGCAAACTTTAAAGCAGATCAGAAAACAAAAAGCAGGCAAATATTGTACTACAAGATCTATCCAACCAGACAGATTATAAAACAGAATATATTAAATAAAAGTGGTTAATAAGATGTATATTTACGATAAGCATTGCATCTGGGGTATTAACTTTATGTTTTTACTACAGGCAAACAGTATAATTCCTTAGCTTTTTATTTATGACTTGATTTATGATGACTTTTGGGGAAACAAATTACTTCACTACTCAGATTAAAGGGATACTTTCTAAGTACCAATTTCAACATTATAATTGCTGTAGTATTTTTTGTTCAAATTTATAAAATTTCATAAACTGCAAAAAAAAAAAAAAAAAAAAGATCTAGAGGTTTCTGATTAATGTTCTTCAATCCATACTTCGAAAATATTATAATTATCTACATTACATAATTAATATAAAATAAGCAACCCCATTTACTAACTATGAATTTCTCATAATTTAAAAATGTATTCAATAGCTGCTTCTGATTTGTTGTTGGTGATAAAAAGCTTGGCACATGATGATAATCATGGGGTGGGGGTGATTGTTCTAAAATACTATTACCACGTTGTTCCTTAGTTTTTATAGTAGACTAAACAGCATGTAAATTTTAGGTATTTCTTATTCTGATTTATAGAGGGCGTTTTAATATTCTCCATTATTGAAAATTGTGTTTTTTATTTGTTTTAAAGTTTTTTCTGTTTGTTATTTATATATAGAATTTTTTTTAAAAAGTTATTATTTATTTTTTGTTTTGTTTTATTTATATATTGTTATTTTATATATAGAATTATTATTATTTTTTTATTTTTAAAAGTTATTTTGTTGTTTAGTTTTTTTGTAAATTTGTTATTAAAAGATTTACTTTTAAGAAAAATATAACGTTCGAAAAACGTAAAATAAAAAAAATGGATTGTATTTGTATTTCAAAATGTTTATATAATCGGGAAAAGGAAATTAAGCGTGCTGTTGTAGAATGTACTATATGTGATGGCGTATATCACTTGAAATGTTTAAATAAGACTAGGAAGGATGTAAATGGTTTATGGTTATGTAGTCAGTGTATTAATATGATAAAAGAGGTGAGAAAGTGTTTTCAAAGTGTAGATAGTCGAAGAATAGTGGGTGGAGAAAGTAATAGTGTAATGGAGATGATTAGTCAAAGAATAAATAAGATAGAGGAAGAATTGAAGGATGTAGAAGTAAAATTAAAATCATTAGAGATAAAATGTGAGGAGATAAAGGAATTATTGAGTAGGAATGATAAGGAAGAAATAGATAAGGAGGACCAGAAGATATTAGAAAATGTTATAGATAGAGCAGAAAAAGTAGATTATGAAACAATATTGATAGGAGATTCACTAATTAGAGAATGTGGGGATATAATTGCAAGGGAAAATAGAAGTAGGTATGTAAGAGTATGTTTGCCTGGAGCTAGAATTAGGGATATAGCAGATAAAGTTAAAAAACAAGGTAGTAGAGATGTATATGTTATGGTGGGGACTAATAATTTATTAGAAACATCAGAGAGAATAATGGATGAGTATGTAGATTTGATTAGGAATTTGATTATGATTAAAGGAAGAGTAGGAATAGTTGGATTATTACCAAGGTTTGACAAGAGTTATTTGTTAGATAGGGCATGTTCTATAAATGAGAGATTGAAAAAATTGTGTGAGAGAAATAATGTTATGTTTGTGGATGTGTGGGATTGTTTTATTGGAAAGAGAGAGTTATATAGTAAAGATGGGTTGCATTTAGGAAAACAAGGAAGTGAAGTTTTAGGGAGTTTGATTTATAAAGAATTTTTTTCGGGAAACTTATAAAGGGGGGTGGGTTTTTAAATTGTAATATTATTAAAAAGAATGGATGGAATATAAGTAAGCAAAAGGAATTTGATTTTGATATAAATATAGATATGGAGAAGGAATGGGTTTGTAAAATTAATGGTAAGAAAGTAATTTATAAATGTAATGGAGAAGAAAGAATTAAAAGAATTTATAAAAGAGTAGTTAGGAAAGAAGAAATTGTTAAAATTGGGTTTTTGAATATGCAAGGTGGTAGGAAACCAGAAAAGTGGATGGAATTAAATAAAACAATTGAAAATGAAGAGCTTGAGTTATTAGCAGTAGTGGAAACACATTTAAGAGAAGAAGAAGAACCTATTTTAGAACAGTTGGTATGGCAGGGTATAAATAGAAAAGAAAAAGAAAAAAGGGGTGGTGGTATAGGTGTTATATCAAAAAAATATTTAAATATTGTTAAATGTCAAGAACACTTGTGGTTTGAAATAAGGTTGGGTAGACAAGAATGGATGGTGGCTATAGTTTATATAGCTACTGGAGATAGTCAAATTATATTGGAGTGGAATAGTAACATATACGAATGTTTAGTTAAGGATATACAAAGTTTTAAAGAAAAGGGAAGAGAATAATGGTTATAGGGGATATGAATGGACATATTGAAGAAATTGATGATGTAGATAATAAAAATGGACAGCTTTTGAAGAATTTTTGTCAGAAAGTGAATTTGAGTATTGGAAATTTATTAAATATTTATGAGGGACAATACACATGGTCCAGAAATAATATATTTCACACAATAGATTATGTATTGGTAGAGAAAGAGGGAATAAATAAAATACGGAAAATTAAGGTATTTGATAATGAAGAAAAAGTATGCACTAGTGATCATAATTTCATTGTAATTGAAATGGTTAGTAATGTGATGGAGAATAGAAATAAAAGTAGAAATAATAGTAAAAGATGTGGATGGAGAGTAAATGATAAGAATAAGTTGGAAGAGTATAAAATACAAGTTGAAGAAATAATGGAAGAGTGGGTTGGGGATGAGTATAAGGATTGGTGTAAGGAAGTGAAAAAGTTGCAAATAGGGTTTTAGGTGAGAATATTGAAAAGAATAAAAGTAATAAAAAAATTAAAATTAGTAAAAGTGTAAAAGAAAGGAAAGAAGCATGTAGAGAATATAAGTGTGCTATTAAGAATAAGGAAAGTGAAAAAGATATTAATGCTAAATGGGAAAAGTACTTAGAAAAGAAGAAGTTGGCTAAAATAGATATTTATAGAGAGAGAATAAAATTGAATAGTAAATTGTTGGAGGATATTAATAAAAGTGGAAGAGATGGAAGTAAAAAATTTTGGAATTATATTAAAAGGAGAAATGTAGGGGAGAGAGAGTTAGTATTACTAGATGATGAGGGAACTGAGTGTAGTTCTAGAGAAGATTTAGAGAGAATCTTAAATAGTTATGTAATGAATATAGAAAAGATGTTAGATGTGAATGATAGAATATTAGAAAATATGAAAGAATATAGTAATGGGAATATTAGTTTTTCAGAAAATGAACTAAATGAGGTAGAGAAGAAATTGAAAAGTGGGAAGGCAAGAGGTTTAGATGGATGGGCAGCAGAGATGGTAATGAATTTAGGATATAGGGCAAAAGTAAAGTTATTATCCTGTTTTAATAAAATGGCACAGAATAGAGTTTTCCCAAGTAGTTGGAGTAATACAAGAGTAAGGTTATTATTTAAAGGAAAGGGTAAGGATCATAGAAAGTTGAATAATTATAGACCGATAGCGGTAACATCAGTTTTATATAAAGTTTTCTCATATATGGTGGCTAGTAAAGTTGTAAAATGGATGGAAGGGAATAATGTAGTGGGTGAAATGCAAGGAGGTTTTAGATTAGATAGGCGTATAGGAGATAGTTTATTTGTAGTTACACAACTTATGGATATGAGTAGGAATGCAGATAAACAGTTATATATGAGTTTTATAGATATAGAGAAGGCATATGATAGAGTAAATAGAAATAGATTATGGATAAGTTTAGCAAATTTGGGAATGGATGAAGCTTTAATAGATATTATTAAGAAATTATATGAAAATAATTATTATATATATCAATTAGAGAATATAGAATCAATTAAAGTTAAAAATGGTGTGGGACTAAGGCAAGGATGCCCTATGTCACCTATTTTGTTTGTGTTGTATTTGAGTGAAATGGAAAGAGCAATAGAAAGATTAGGAAGAGGGATAGAGATACCGTTAATAGGTAGTAAGGGACTATATATTTTGTCAGGTCTTTTTTTTGCAGATGATATATTTTTGTGTGCAGAAAAAAAAGAAGATATGGAAGTTATGTTGAGGACATGTGCAAGGGTGGGTAAAGAGATGGGGATTAAATTTAGTGAAGAAAAATCAAATATAATGATGGTTAATACTGAGGAAAGAGAAGATGTAGATTTTTTATTGGGGGATATTAAGTTAAGTGTGGTGAATAGATATAGTTATTTGGGAATTATTTTAAGTAATCAGAAAAATTATTTGGATGAATGGGAGAAAAAATTGATAAATGAAGCAAAGAAAAGAAAGGGATTGATAAAGAAATTAACAGTATTTTCATATAATAAATATGATGTAGCTAGAATTATATGGAAAGGAGTTGCAGTAGCAGGGTTAACATATGGTAATGATGCATTATATGTTAGTAAAAAGATATTAGATTATTTAGAAAAAGCTCAAAGGAAGTAGGAAGACATGCATTGGATGCAGAAGTATGGACAGCAAGGGAGGCAATTCAAGGAGAAATGGGATGGTCAAGTTTTCATATGAGAGATGCAAAAAGTAAAATGAAAATGTTTGGTAGATTGCAGTTTATGGATAATAAAAGAATAGCTAAAATAGTATTTAATTGGGTTATGAGTAAAAGACAGGTAACAAGATGGGTGAGAAAGGTAATGCGGTATGCAAAAGATTTGGATAAAGAATTTATATCAGTATATTTGTACAAAAGATGGGATGATTGTGTTAAGAGGATTATTGAGTGTTATAGTAGTAAGGAATGGGATAAAAGAATAAATTTATTAATAAAGACTAGGGAGTTAGAGAGATGGAGAAATAGTATGGAGAGTAAAAAGAGTTTAAATATATATAGAAATAAACAGAATATTAGGTGTGAGTTAATATATGATAATAGTAAGGAAAGTAGTTTATTGTTTAAGGCTCGAACGGGATCTTTAGCTACAAACGAATATACATGTAAATGGAAAAATATGGGTGATTTATTTTGTAAATTATGTAAGGAAGGAATTGAAAATATTAGCATTTGTTAATTGAATGTAAATGTTTGAAAACAGAAAGGGTACATATAATGAAGTTGTGGAAAAATAAATATGAAAAGAGTGATTATACAAAAAGTGAATTATTGGTTTTTATGCTGGGTTTGGGAAAAGATAAGGGGGATTTAGATATAAAGGTTATAGAGTTGACAAAGATTATGTTGTGGAAATGGGATGGAGCAGAATATGGGAAAATTTAGAGTGGGGAATGTAAAATAAAGTGGCTAACAGGTTTATCTGGGCTTAATTGCTGAGATATTCTTGACTTCGTTTAAGGAGAAGCCATAATACATCACATCACATAAGTCACAGTGTATCACATCACATATTGCAAAAAGGCTGTATTTTCTTTTCTAGACCATAAAGAAGCATTTTAAATAAAATAATTAAAAGTCATATCAATTATCTAAAAAAACTATTCTCATTTTCAATTTTACCATGTTCGAAAATCAGCAACTTTGAAAGTTAAAAAAAAGTTTTAACATTAATAACAATAATTGAATTGTTAATTTATTGCTCAGGAATTCATTAGAAGTTTGAGCACTGTGGTTCATAGTTCTTGAGCCTCAAAGTCTATGTACTACTTTACCTCTAAAATAGTTTTAACATTAACAGATATTGTTCTAGTATTTGTTCTTTGTAGTAAAGAACACCCCCAGTTTTTAAATTGATCATCTCTCCACCTTTTCTTCTATCTATCTTCACCAAGTTCAACTATGTCCCATTTAATATCACAGTCCTTCCGATTAACACTATCATCCTTTATTTGAAATTTAGTCTGCTGTTGTAAGTATCTAAATAAAAAAGTTGTCATCAAATGGCAGTCTGGTCCCCAATCAGAGAATTCTTAGCATCCTGTATCTTTGCTGCCAAGAGTGGCTTTGGTTGATGACTTTACAACCTCCTGGGAATAAGTGCCATAATTTAATTTTATCAGTCATGATTGGAAGTATCGATTAGAAACAAAAAAAATCATTCACAGACACAATCATTCTGCCTTTGAGAAAACTCAACGGATATTTCTGCTAAAAACTAACAGCTGACAATAAAGACCATGGTGTTTCTCAATCTTAAATACAAAGATAAAAACCAGTAGACTTGCCATGCTGGCTAATGCTTATTGGTGAACAGTCCATCTATATACATTTGCTAAATGAATATACACATTACAACTGCAATGTTGAATATATATGGAATGGACATTAGGAATATGTCCGGTTTGGTTTGTTTGAGATGTCTAAAAAAAAAAAAAATCAAAGATTTTTCTTGCAGTTAACAGCAAACTCCTTTACAAATTACTGTTTATATATATATATGAATACTAAGTTCGTCCATGAAGACAGTTTGGGTTTAGACAAGAGTACTATGAGTAAGTAATAACACTCAAATGTCACTGAAGATAGTCTCCCATTGCTTATCAACTTATTAACTTGGTGTGGCATCAATTAAGATACATAAGAATGGGAAGATTAAAATTTGTACATAAGTAAGGCATACATTTTGGAAAATCAGTGGACTTTAATTAATATAATTATCTGCACGAGAACTGCCATTTTGCATTTTAAAAGACGTTATGTATTTTTCGAAATTGAATTACGATAGCAATGTATAGTATGGTGTCTGCTCAAAAGATGGCATGAATTCAATGAATGCAAACGCCATCATGCAACAGTTAAAGATATTAGCGGAAGTATGGTCATTGTTTAAGGACCACAACAATAATGAAGGCGTGAATAGGCGATAGAACATTCAACATGTCTAACAACTGCACACATTCATGACATTTTGGTCAATGTTGCTCAAAGAGTAGTTCATCATAATTAGAAATATCTGGACACAGATAGTAATCATTTTCAGCTCTTCTTATAATTGCAGAAATTAAACCTGACTTATATTCATCTTTGATTATAGGTATATACTGAGTATTACAATTTTAATAGTGTTTTTTTACTCTTTTTTTAAATGTGCATACATTTTTGAGATACTCTTTGATATATATTATAAAGATGTTTAGGCCATTTTTATATTTGAAAACCTTGCAACTATGGACACGTATGTCATCACAATTTATTAGACGTATTCATTTCATCACAGAGAGAGGAAACAGTAATATATATGTAAATCCAATCTGTCTACTGGATGCAATAGATTTTGACTTTTTTCTTTGTTCCCATCTATTAAGTTGGACTAAGTTGATTTTTAGTTGAAAACGATACTTCAGCTGTTCCCCAATTTTACAAAGTTGTCTTTTCAGATATGCCACTGCCCCTCACCTTAATGACAGAACCTACAAACAAATCAAGAGTTTACTCACTTAGCGATCCATTAAAAGACTAAAAAAAAATGTCAAGAAGTAGGCCATTTCTAGTGATCGGTCTGCTATAGGAACACTAATGAGGAATAGACCACACCCAAAAACAAATTCAGCAGAAACACTTTAAAGTCCAAATCTAAAACTTCTATGGCAATGACCTATTTAAACAAGTTCATGTTTTAACTGTGTGTGTGTATGCATATATATTACAAGTAAGTATATAGTTGAAAAAATAAACAAACTTGAAAATGTAATGAATGTTATAATAAAGGAGCCGAAATCTGAAGGCAATTGAAGTTTATCTGTTAGTTATTCAATAATAATAAACATTCTTCTAAGATTATTAAAATGTTTACTTATATATGAGGCAATTTAAAAGCACACACATGTATCCTTCCTATAACTCATTAAAATATACCACTATTAATTCAAATACCAATAATATAAAAACAACTGGGTATTAATTGTTTTAATTACAGGATTATTATAAAAACATTTTGTAGTGATATAAATATAAGCAAAAATATTTCAATATTTATAAACTGTAAATAGTAACATTAATATTTATTTACATTTTCAGTAGTTTGGGTTTATATTAATTAAGGAGAAAAAATTGTGGAAATCCGAAAAAATTACCAAATCCAAAGATTATGGATTAATGACGATCTATCTGTACTGATTCAATAGTTCTCTGATTCAACGCTATTGGTAAAGTGTATTAATCCTAGCACATTTTTTTAGCTCTTTTTAGTGAAAGGAAAACCCTATTTCCGCGAAACATATTCAACTCAAAAATGAAAAAGAATTAAAACACAAATGTGAATTAAAGCAAAATATTACTTTTAATAATTTTCTTAGTGTCTCTCCCCACATCCTATCAATTTTTTTCTGTTGGGACCACTTTTCTGTACCATATAACATTCAAGCAACAAATAAATAATATTTTTTTAAATCTTTTATTACGTACTCATCATTTTTACCTAATAAATTTATACTTTTATGAAGTGCTTTAAAAAATGCCATTTTTATATACATATTCTAAATAAATACTCATTAAAGTTCTCTTCACTAAATATGACTCATAGATACTTTTTATGTGCACCAGTTGACTGTCATATTCTCTATGAAGAGAGAAGACTTGCTTTAAAATGTTCAAAGAAAGTCAGTGACTTTGTAGTAAATTTTGAGTCAATTAGAGAATTACGATGGCATTTGGCATTGCCATCACTTCCGTTTTCTTTGCTATTTTGTGGTTATGTATAACATTAGTTTACTAGTACTTTTTTTTTTGCATAGAAATATCGCAACGAAAACACTTTTTAAAAAAAATCTGAAGATGTCAGTATCGTACAGATCTCATGCAAGCCAATAATGCCCTGAATAGTAGATTATTTGGCCCTAGACATTTCAGAGCATACTTTATTATTTTAGTATTTCCAGAAAAAAAAAGATAATGTCCAGTAAAATATTTATTTTAAACCAAGAAATCATGATTACAATTAGATTTTATTTAAAAATACTTGTTTTTAAGACAAATTGTAAAAACGTACTTGCAATAAAAGTGAAGCTGCTTTTACTAACTAATAAGAATTATTTTCACAAATGCTGAAGAAAATTTTTTAATAAGTTTAATTTTGAATTTTAAGATATAGTTTCATTCTTTTATGGTATCTCAATTAAAATTTGTTCCCATTTTAAAAAAGGAAATCAAATAAAAATATTTCATTGAATAACATTTACGAATAGACATTATTATGACCCAATATACAAATAGCAAATATACCCAAAATCATCACTAGAATCTTTCAAATAAAAGTGGGAGAAGTTGAACTTTAAATGACTTAAAATCTTTTGTAAAAGGTTTAATTGTCCAAGTCATTTTGCAGTTATGGTGTTTCTCTGAAAGTAAGTCCAGGTCTCATATTAATTTTTGCTTCAAAAGATGGCTTAGGGCTTATTTTCAGAAAATGTTTTTTTCATGTACAAAAATTTACATTTACTTAAGTATAAAAATCTGTTTATTCAATATTACTACTGTAATGTCAACAGGACGTAAAAAAAACTTTATTACTGCTTGATTGCACAACATTTAAAATTATAATCGTATCACAGAACATTCTAGTTCTATATGAGAATATTAAAAGTTATTTTCATCCTGTTAAAATCAATAATATTTAATTTAAAATAATATATGAAACGTTACGCTATTTTGATTAATTTGTGAATTAAGATCACTATAAATAATAAAGTTCAGCCATTTTGGATATCAATGTTGAATTATTTGCAATATACACAGATGAAGGTCAGATGAAAGAAGAATTCTTAAATCAGACTGAATGAGTGGGCAATGATAAATGAAAAGTAAAATTGTATTTGCAAGTTTATTAAAATGATGAGTTCTGAATCTGTCTGCAGAATAATTAGGAGTAACATTTATGCGAGCACAAAAATCATATTTATTTATATACACATTACTTTATAATTTAATATGTACATTGCGTGTTTCAATGGATGAATAAAATTCATCAGTCAGATTGACAATATTCAATAGGGGCTTATATTTGGATTAGAATTTATATTATAAGCATCCTGAAAAATCATGGTAAGGCTTACTTTCTGGTTAGGTCTTATTTTTAGGGAAACATGGTATAACAGAAACAAATCAAAATTAATCTATCTCTATCACAGAATGGCAAAATGAAATCTTTAATAGTCATTTAAAGTATATATGACAGATCCTTATTTTTTCTTATAGAAAGATGAATGATAGAAGTTAGATTTTAATTTTGTTATTTTATAATATAGATCTACTTGTAAAAATTATAATACCGGTAGACTACCGTTCATATAAAATCCATGATTCCAGGACCTTTTTTGGATTTGTGAAATTTTCAATTTCTATCAATAAATCTTCCTATTCACCATACAAACTCTAAAATCTTCTGTAATTAAAACAAACACCAATTTTATTGTTTATAATTTGTATATATTGAAATACTTTTTTGTAAACTATATAAATTCATTTTAATAAAGAATATAATTATATTATCTTTCAAAAGGAAAATTTATTCACAACCCATAAGAATCATCTACAAAAAAAAAAAGAAAAGGACATTTACATATCAATCTCAATGGAAACGAGTTAATAAGATCGGAGGTTAGGCTTGTATACATAGAAAATAATTAATTTCATATCAATTACATTAAGACATTGGTTATCACCAGAATATAATTATATTATTATCAGCAAAAAATATTATTTAGCAATAATTAAAACAAAACATTTTTATTATATTGGCAATTTTGTCCGGGTGATTTAGAAATTACTAAATTAATGATGTTTCGGTCTTCATAAACAGTACTTTAGTAAACATATATTAATTATAAAATTTAACAAGCAAAAAAATATTTATAATAACCATTTTAGCAATCGTAAGTAAACAAATAAAAATTTTATTTCTAATTTTACTTATATTTAGAAAAGCTAAAATCAGTTCTTTTTTAAAAAAAAAATTATAGCAAAAAAAGATCAAATTGGCCGTTACATTTTTATTTTAAACTTTACTCTTTTATAACTTTTTCAGCCATTAACCAAGTTATCTTATGGCTGACGAATCTGGTGCCAAAAATCAAATTAATATGATTTTAGGCGGCCAAACAAAAGTAATTTACGAAAAAAAAAAAATCAAATAAAAAAAAAATTCAACTGGATTTTTTTTCTTGTGAATTTAAATATAAATTATATCTATTATAAATTTAATAATGATAATTTTAATAAAAATGTCTTGAAAAAACTTTATAACTCAATAATTAGGGCACTTTTGTAGCTACTACCCTTAGTAATAAAAATCAAGATTTTGATAGTTATAAAAAAATGGTGTATTTCTGTTAACCTCTTTTGAATTGTTACCTTCCTTTTCAATTTGTTCTTAGTCAACGTAAATTAAAAGAACTCTCTTTTAAAAAGATCTATCATCACCTAACATTGTTATAAACTTTCATCATTGGAATTTATTTTGTGTAAATGCACTGTTTGTTCTTGCAAATCATTCTAGTTCCTTTGGTTGATAGACTAATCGTTTATAACATAATGTGAATATATAAATAAAACTGGTAACAATTTTTGAAAATCTATTTTAGTGACCTGTACATTTCTAATTTGATTGCTATTCAATTTTCTTAAAAGGTCATGTTCAACAATATGGCCTTTCATATCAATATTTTAACATATGGCAAAAATTTCTCATCAATTACAACTGGAGATTTCTTTTAAAATTTATATTGCAACCCTACAAACTCTAATCACCAAAATGAGTATTTACAACCTATACAACTTCAACAATTTAAATAATTGTCATTCCCGAATCTTCAACCAATAACCATCTTGTCGCTGCATATATACTACAAGCGAATCCAGAGATGATACCAACAAGTTATTTTCTAAGAACTGGGATTTATTTATGTTTCCCTGTCCAGTAGATGTTGTTTTAAAAACAATAAGATGCAAAATGTGATTCTCCAGCAAATCCTAAAACATTTAAATTCCATTATATATACATGGATATATATACTACAATTTGACCTACAAATGTCAAACTTCCTGTATTCATATCTTTAACATCAATAACTTTAGGAAAATACATTAATGATAACTATTAATCATTTATTAGCTAGAGATTGCACTGTTGCTAAACCAAACCAGGACCAACTACCTGACGAATAGTGGTAAATGTGTTAGAAGATCGACTTACCCTCTTCAAAAATGAAAGCATTAAGTATGCTTAATAAATATAGAGTAAAATTTCATCTTACCTTTTCCTGCATATTTCAACTGCTTTTTTCTGGTCCCAAAAGTCATCTTTATAAAAAATGATTTCCCCCTAGCTTCACTGTTCATTGATCTAGAATATTGATAATGACAAATCATAGTTCTGATTAACATTTCCCACTATGAATAGTTTTTTTTTTTAAAAGAAAGAGACCTACAATGCTTTGCTATACATTTTTTAGTTTGAAATAAATGAAAATTTGAAAATGATGAAGCTTCTCATTGCTGTGGTGAATTCTCACTTTCAAGTTTTTAAAACGTTTTGGCAAGAATCCCAGGAATATTGTATATATGTGTTACATACTGTCTGCTATTAATCTGTTTAAATTTCTAGCAGTAGAAATTGTAACTAAAATATGAGTTTTTATAAATTATTAATACTAACTACAATAACTAGATGTCAGGAATTATGGAGGATAAAAAAAAAACAAAGAAAAAATATTATTTTCAACCAATAAGAATTAATAAGACACGACCTCAGACCCTGAAAGAAAGTTAGTAGCTTGCATTGCACTGTATAGTGTTTACAATGTAAAATGAAAAGTTTACATGAAATTTATTTATCTTTTTATTATTTGTAACTTCATTAAATTATCATTTCTATAAACATAGGTGCATCATTTACATTTACATTTCATTGAATTTTTAAGATTTTTTTTTTTTTTTAGGACAAATTTTTCACATTAAACTTTAATGTTTGTAGGGAATTAAAGATCATTAAAGATATCCTTTTATCAATAGTGGCCAAAACCATTGTTCTCTAATATTTCATTGATTTTTTTTTTAGAAAGACAACTTTAATTTTTTAAAGTTATGATTATTTAACAAATATAATTTTGCAATAGTTATTATAAATATTAGTATAACCCAAAGGGTAAAACAAAATGCTTTCTTATTCACAATTTACTTCCCTTAATTTCTGTTTAGGAGTTATTTATTTGCTATGTTATAGACTGTAAGCAGAAAATGAAACTTAATTTAACAATGCAACCGAGAAAAAATTTGAAGGACATACATACCAATGTGTTAACTTGATACACATGATGTGAAAATTTAATTCACTGACTATGTTCTATACATAATCATGTGTCTTAGTTTACCCATTACTCTTGATTTATTATATTTTAACAGCATAGATATTTTTTTTCACTATCTATGAGCCATATAGATACCAGATGATAATGCATAATAATTCCTGCCCTGTGCTATTCTTCCCAATACCCCTCTGACTAGTTTCAATCTTATGGATTTCATCAGACAGAGCTGATTTTGGAACAATACCTCTGGACCTTTAGAATATAATGCACTTTTCTTATGGCAACCATGAATTATCTGTCTTAATATAAAAATATCATTCCAAACTGAAAGATCTAAATGTTTTTCAATTTTAATCAACTTTACTGTCAAATACAAAACCAGTTCAATTTCTATACATTATAACATCCTTAGTTTTTTAATAACTACAGGCACCTATATACTGTGACGAGGATATGATGTAAATCAATAAAATATCACAGCGTTACTTTATGTGAAGCTGTTTTAGCAGTATACATTTTTCTTTCATCATATCTACACTGTTTACTGTAAACTATTATTACATCTCTGTTAATATTAAAGTATTGATTTTATTAAATTATGAAAAAAGAGGGAGCAAACTTGAAATTGCCCGTACGTTTGAGAGACCAAAAAAGTGTAGATAAAATAAAAGCCTTTAAATAGAACCATTGTGTAGCATTCTGTTTTCATAGATATAGCAGGAAGTGTTATAATGCTAAAAAGACTTTACTTTGAATAAAAGCATAAAATATGCACAAAATAAACTTCAAACACACACATGATGCAATAATAGGTATAAAATCCAAAGGGTACTTAAAAGCTAATAGTTAAATTGATCTTTATACTTATTTCAGTGGTTCTTATCTATAACTTTAATAGTTTCCTGGTTACTATCACTTCCCCATATACATTTTTCATAGAACTTACCGGAAAAAAAAAAAAATTACTCCCTCATGCATGCAGGAAAGATGCAAGCAAAGCCTCCTTATTCAAAATAAACAATAATGCATTATTCATGATTATAAATTAAAAAATATTACTATACCATCATAATTACAGATAAATGTAAAATCTTATGTCAGAAACAGTTTTGAAATTTAGCTAATTTCTCAAACTTTCTTTACGGTCAAATACTTAAGTGGTTTCTATTCTTAATTAACACCTTCTGAGGAGGTGTAATTATAAACATATGGCCAAAGACATGTGAAAAAGATATGACCCCCCTCCCAAGATGCACATTTCATACTGAACCGGAATTCATCAGTTAATCCCAAACACAATCTCTCACTTAGACAGATTGTTCATAGGCTGATTATTGACTTGTGTGCAAATAGCATATAGTAACTAAAGTAAAAATTCTAAAATTCATCCAAAACCATCACTAAAATAACAAATTTCGCTGCCATTAAAACAAGAAGAAGAAGAAAATTTGGGAACAATCCAGTTGTGCTTGCCAATTTTTTTATGTAGGCATGAATACCAGAGTAAATGCAAATCAGATTTTCATGTTCATCATCTGAACAATTATGGATACTTGCACTAAGAAGTTCTCATCCGGAAAAAAATTTACACCAATTTTTCATATCTTTGCAAATTATAATACACTATGTAACGCTTTACACATTCATATTGAAAAATTCACGTTTAAATCTAAACGATGAATACTGGAATTTCCAAATAATATATAGAAAATAAAAACAATACAGGATGTATTTCATAAGCTTAATATTACATAAATATAAACAAATATAAATTATGTCTAATTTGATCTACATTGAATATTTCATAAAAATAAAGATCGACATTCATTAACATACATACTAGAAATGTTAAAAAAAAAAAAAAATTAATAGATTTGGTTAGAATTTTGATAAACAAGAGAGATATACCTATATTAAAAAGAAAAAATAGAGAGAAAAAGAAGACTAAATATACAATAAGATATAAAAGTTTACTAGATTTATATAAAACGTTTAAGACAAAAATTTACAAAGTCATTTCTAATTGTAAATTTTATTATACTTAATTAATATTACCAAAGCAAAGAATCATATTCTTGTTACCATGAAAATGTGAAGATACGTAAAGATGGTTTTCCCTTAGGATCTTTTCATAATAACCAATAAAAAAAAAAGTGAATTACTTTATTGCTTGAAAGTTCATAAGAAGCTCCGAGCACAAGAATTGCGAGCGCTAGAATCGATATCAGGACCTCCCGATCCCAAGTCAGATGATCTAAGAACTACTCCAAACCACACAGGACATAAAAAGCCAATAAAATAGAGTGACAGAAATAGACTGTCACAAATATTTATCTACAATAGTAGATAAGCAATATGCTCAATATGAGAGATTCAAATTTGAGGTTAGTAAGCGACTCGTAATCAGATTACTGCTAATTAAATATTAAGTACCTGCTCTTCTTAATTGGAAAATAAAGGTCACAAACCAATCAGGTTTGGTCATTGTATTGCCCATAAAATCAAACACACATGAAATAGTAAAATAATATAACCACCTCTGACATGAGAGAGGATGACGGTATTATATACCAGCAGATGGTTTACACCTTTTGCAAGATTTTACCAGTACAAGTGAACACTATTAATTTGAAAGCTTTAATTCCAAGGCTATTATGGATTTATGCATATTTCATATTCCAAGAACAGATCCATAACCTTTACATTGGAAATCCAAAGGAGGCTAAGATGAAAAAAGAAACAAATGGGCATTTTACTAAAGATTTTTTTATTCATCTTCAATTTTGTTTGTAAACATGCTGCTACAATGTGTTTACTGTAAAAGATTAAAGTTCAGTTTGGATAGATGTTTTTTAAATGAAGTGCCCGGATTAGCTGTAATTTACTGCAGAAGAAACAGTGGTGTACTCTTCCCCTTTTATTCAAAATCCCATTTTAATTTGAAGAAAACCTATTATTAAATTAATAACTGCATTTAAATAAAACCTATAACCTGCAATTCTCAGCTGTAGCGGATGTGTGCATATAAAATACACACACGCGCGCACAACGATAGATTTATTATCTTAAAATCTCACAATTTAAAAATTACCAGCAATTTATATTTGGTAAGAAATACCCCCCCCCCCCCGTCTTACTTTCATTCTTTGAGTAACTAACTACTATGTATATCTTATTTTAAACAATATTTACTTTCTCTTTATTATTTAAAGCGTGGCCATAAACTAACATCTAAATTATTAGTAATTACACGGAGAAAAATACAAGAGAACAAATGAAATCACTCAGAGAGATGATTGATGAGGTTTTTTTAATGTTCACAAGTTTTTGAAGAGAGAATGAGGGTAGAAGAAGAAAAAAAGAGAAGCTAATAATCGTTATATTTGTTATGTACAGATTGGTTACATGAATTATGAGGAGAAAAAAAAGAGCCTTAAAATAAAACAGTCATTAGAAAACAGCAGCCCATTTCAACACCTTCATGTTTCTCAGCACTGATTCATCATGAAAAATGAGCCCCGGTGAACCGCTCTCCAATTCAGCATCCTAACTTCGGCGATGTAGCAGTTATGGAAATGTTGACCAGGTCAGAGAGAGGGGGCCACGCCTCTAAAGGAGACAGCCGGTAAAGACAAAATGTAAAAAGTACACAAAGTTCAGCTGAGAAGAGAAATAATATTAATATTATAGAGAAATGATAAAGAGGAGAGGAATGGGAATAAATAACCCATTTTAAATTTTTCTCATTTCAACAGCATTCTATTAGAATGGGGGAGTAAATTACCCTAATTACCATGAAGACTAAATAAAACAGGTTGATCACAAGAATATTATGACCATTGTTCTCATTTTAAAAATAACTTTATAGCAAATGTAATTGCATAATCTAACACCTATCCCCCCCCCCCGCCGCTTTGTAAATAGACCACGTCAGTACGTACAAGTATGTGCCTTTATTTCCAAACATACTTATAGGTGTAGAATATCTCTCCTCTCTCAACATTAACAAAACAAGTCAAATCCACATATTTTAATATGCTAACTACTGTGAATGTTTTAAACAAACTTTTCCCAGATGCCAAACCGAGCTCAATCACTTAGCATATCTAAGGTCTACAACTTCTATCTGTTGATAATTTTTCATTACACACAATGAAAGCACTCTGTTCTCATATCTAAAAATCTACAAGTTGTTCTATCTATTGATAGCTTTTCATTATACACAACGAAAACACCCTCTGTCATATTTGTATGAATGTTTACCTTTATTTTGTCAAATTAAAACTTAATTTGGCTCTGCATAGTATATTGCACATAGACTCTTGCTCCACTAATTTCTGCTGCTCAAACATTTCATGAACCTCTGAGCAGTTAACCACTGAGAATACTATTGTGACCACTATTCAAACTCATGGTAAAAGTATATTTATTTATTTAAAAAAATGATGTAAGTTTTTGTATCACTTAACATCAAACTTTTGTGTGGATATAAAGATGAGAATGTTTTGTGTGTTTGTCCACCTAAAAGATGGTTGAAAAACTGGGCAGTACTAATTTATCAAGTAATGCCAAATGGCGATCATCAATTGTACGTTACCATCCCTTTAACCCTTACTCAGAAACCACAAAACCAACTTGCAATGGTATATTCCAAAATAATTGATGGTGATTGTATTAGATTAATTTGTAGACCAATGATTGCATGATAATCTAAAAGTATCAAATTTAGGTTAGAATCCATTTTCGTCCTTAGACGACAGAATAATTAACAGAAAGCAGCAAAGGTTATTTATGGTGGGGTTTGAAATAGTTTTTCAAATTTCTAAAAATATATTTTTGTTATGAAAGATATATGTACTTGCGTGAAAATGGGGTGGTGAAAATTAAATTACAGAAACATTATTCATTATTGGATATCTAATCTAATGAATGATTAATAAAAATTATTAATATGTGTATGTTATTAGTTAACACAGCAAGGCAAGCTGCTTTTTTTTTTTAGGTAAGTTTGTTGCTTTCCCCTAATAATTTTAATTATATCTAAAAATATATTTAATAATAATTAACCAAACTCTATTCAAATTGAAGGGTTCATATATTAAAAATTGAATAACATAAACCTCAACTTCGCTGTTTAATTTTCAGATAAATTATTTTATTATCTGAAGCTTCTTACTAATAATTCTAAACTTGTTTCGATAATGAATAATCAATCACTTTAGTTCCCTAGTATTATCTTTAAGTGTTTTATTTCTAAAAAGTAAAATAACCTAAGTCAATCCCTAAAATAAAAGGCAGGGGTCTGTGCCAAGCAAAATTAATATATGCAAATTAAGTAATTTATATTTAAAAAAGCATCTTTTATAGATTAATTATTTATTCTAAAAATGCATAATTTTCTTAAAAGTCAATAGCAAAGTTTTAATAGTAAAATAGCAATTCTGGGAGCAAAAACTAGAGTCAAGGTAATTTAAACACAAAAAAATAATTTACTTATTAAAAAAAAAACAAATTATAATATTAATAATCAGCATTAAGCTAATGCACATGCGCTTTGTAGTGATTTTAACTATAAATGAATACTCTCACTTTCAAACACAAGATAAAGTCTTTGTGAAAAGATAGAATGAATCCATCTATCTTTTCGACCCAAACATTTATGTATGGGCAAATCTTAAGCACTTGGAAATGAGAGCATGAAGATGTTAAGCGATCAATTTAAATTACTTTTACTATGCTTGAACCAATTATGCAAATTTTATAAATGAATTAGGAACAAATAAATATAAAACAATGACAAATCATAGTAATCAGTGGATGCAAGAGAGTTTGTGCACAAATTACAAGGCTCTTTGCTGATGAAAGCCACAAGCTAGAAACTAGTCTGGTGATATTTGATAAGTAGGCATTAGATAGTAATTTTATGCACAAACCATTGATTACTATGGCTTGCACTAGGTATCACTAGTGAACGGAGTTTGCGATTATATTAACAGCTTGTGTAAACATAAAAAATGGTGATCGTGTGATATTTAGTGGTTTAACAAATAAATATTTTATTTAGTCTCTAACACTATGATTGTGAAAAGATCAAGTTTTCTGTCACTAAAAAACAAAGTTCAAGAAAGCCAAATAAAAACAACTATAATTTCAAAATGTTATATCAAACCAACAGTTCCATTACATGTTGCCAGGGAAGCTTGTTAATAGCAAAAGGAAATTATGGACTTATTATAGAAATACATTTGTATGTTCCACGAATAAATATTATATACACAAAGTGCGTAATTTGTCAAAATATAAATATAAAAATTACAGTGTGAACTGTTGACAGAAATTGAATACAAATTAAATATTATCATTAAGAGTTGGTGTCATTGATTGGAGAATATATATATGAATAAGCACTTTGCCAAAAAACACCAGCTTTTGCTTAGTAGTTATTTTTGACAATTTTTTCACCTAGAGACAATCTGCAGTTTAATAAATGAATAGTAATAATCATTATTGCATTTATCTTGAGTGGGTGGTATCAAAGTTATGAGTGCAGTAAATTTGACACCTATAAATCAAAACATTTTTTCAGCATTAGTGATATTTTGCCATCAATATGCAAATCTATTATTTTTGTGTCATTTTTATGTTGTTTTCTAACTTGCCAGTGACACGTCGATGTGCTCAATTATTCGTGTCTATTTAGTAAAAATATATTTAGACTATTAGTAACAAAAATGCATCTAAAAATGTATTATTTATTGACTAAAACTTTTCATTAACACCCTAGTGTAATAAATATAGTAATTATTGTTTTAATGTTATTCATTACACACTACATACTATTAATAAAAAAATTATAACATTAGGAATTTTCAAACCTATTACCAGCTTTAGATATATAGAGGTAATGGAGTTGCACATACCCAAATACACCCATTTAACAACAATGTATGTGAAAATCGATTTTTTGTAAATTAAAAATAAATTTTTAATATTAAAACAAATATTATAAAATTACTTTTCGTTGCCTTTCTATTATAACAGATATATAAAATATGTTACAAAATAAAAAATTAAAGATATGCTAAAAACAAGAAATATGTATATATTCAAATAAACAGGGCTATCAATTAAGTAGTCAGCACAATAATAATTAGAGAAATCAGAGATTTTAAAATATATATAAAAAGCTGGCTAAGAATTAAACAAAAAGAAAAATAACACTGGGCAATTTATCCCAAACTCAGTTTAAATTTAAAAAAAAAATAGAAGAGAAAAAATAATGAAATTATAATGATAGTTTAAGAATTTTAATGAGATTTTATAGTTGAAAGAAATTTTAACAGAGATAATCACTGGCCAATGAAAGCCAGTAAAAATTTACTTTTCATTTTAAAAAAATACAAATTCTAAAATGTAATCTTAAAATTGTATGAGATAAGCTAATGTATTCATTTGGAAAGAGAAATGGAATGTAAAGTTATTTAATTAAATATAAAATAATTTTCATCTAGTCAGACTGTAAAATAATTTTGTAAAAGAAAAAAAAAGGATGAAGTTGTTTAATGTACTCTGTAATTAAAAACAAAGCAAAAGATTGAAACTAATTAATGCCATGGACTGCTGAGGCAATGGCTGGTCAAGATATTTAAGCTAATAAATTTTTATTAATTGATGATTATTATTATTGAAGTTATTAGAGAGAGGAAATTATTGTTGAAGTTGTTAAAGAAGATTATTCACAATAGTTTTGAAGTTATTTAAATTATTCAAACTGTTATAATTTTGCTGTATATTTCTGAGTTTTGCCAGCTTCACCATCATGGACTTCTAGCAATGTAGAGAAATCTGTGAGGATGCTCTAACACCACCATGCCTTGCTAGAATTGAAAAGGATATTCATATGAATTTTTGCTATACAGTTCCTATACATGTGATAGTCTGAGATGTGACAAATCATTGACCTGCCATTGTTGAGAAATATATCCATCATTCATCCAAGACTACTGCTGAACAATGAAATGAATACACAACCCAGAAAGAAGCTACAAGCAGTTAAGCAAACTGGAGACCAATTCAAGAACATTATTCATGAACTCTAGAAACTGCCAAGACAGGGGTTCTCTGATCACTCCAGAAAATCTATGGCCAAAACCTAGATTAATGTAAGAAAAAAAATCAAAAGCTAGATTTAAACTGAAACAGGAGGGGTAAGTTATATTTTCTTTGTAAACTTTCTTAAAATTAGAAATGCTTAACATGCTAAAATAACTTTGTAACTAGTCCAATTTTATTTTATTCTTCTTGTTATAATTTGATTTATAAATAAATATGTTGTTTTAATTGTTAAGTCGGCCTGAATTCTCTCTGCACCTCATCATATTAACATTTAGTTAAGACAAAATTTGTCAATTATTTTGTTTTGTTTTAAATATGCATTATCTGATAGCCTAAATTAGGGGAGTTCTTGTTTATTTAATCTAGTTATGAAATCGAGCAGTAGAAGCACTCAAAGTCTTCTCTGGTGGATATTCCAGTTAATTCTGTATGAATGCTCATGGTTTTATCTCCAATATAAAAGTATTCACAGGAGAAGTAATTTGCGTGGCCGCGGTCTGACCGTTAGTATGGATAATATGTAAATATTGGTTATATTTCATCCTCTGTTCATATAACGGTTCAGATATAAATTATTTTACTGTTATACTATATTAAGTGGAATTATTTTTAAAAGCTGCAGAATAAAAAACAAATATTTTATATCAAATTCAGTTATGTCCTTATTCCATCTAACCTTTTTAATTGCAGTTAGTAAAAACATGTCAGAATTCTATAGCAGTCATGGTAACATACATTTTCCATTTGTGATAGCAATCAAAATCCAAAACAAATCATCATCAAAAGTTTACAACCAAATGGGAATTATTTGGAAATTTATATTTACTTACAACTAATTTGTGTTTTGATTGTTCATTTACAAAACATATTTAAAAAAAACAAAAACTCTAAGAAATATTTCAAAGCAAAATAAATGAAAATGCCTTAAATTAGGAAGAAAACATTATTAGCATTGCTGATTTAATATAGAGGGCAGGAGTGACCAAAAATTTAAAAAGTCGGTAGAATTGCAAAATATGAACATTTGATGCTAACAATTGTAGATAATTTAAAACTGCGCTTGTAGGGTTGCTAAATGTTTATATATATTTTTCTTTTGTTAAGTAAATTATTAGTGATTTGAAAGCAAGGATGACTCTGAATAGGTTAGATATAACTTTATTTTTAAAAATTATCTGCAAAATGTATACATGTCAAATATTCAGACAAATATAACAGTATTTTCTTTTAACATAGGAGGCACACAATATGAAAATAATTCTCTCTCTCTCTCTCTTTTTTAAAAAGTAATTTTCTTTCATAGAAAAAAAAAGCAGGGAGACTTCATTCGTGACCATTTTAGAAAAAAAAAAAAGTGAACTTTAAGTTAAGTAAGTAGTGCAGTAACGATATTACATTTTGTTCCAAGCTCACTTCATATATATTGCATACAAAAATTCAACTTTTGTGGATAAACTTTGATTACAAATTATATGTATCGAACTGTAACTTTTGCATATGTATATATATAGCTTTTTTATAGATATAGTATTAAGTCAAATAATTTTTTTTACTTTTGGGAAATGTATGTATTCAAGCACAAGTTAGCTATTTGTATTTGTATTACAGCTTTTGGGAGCAGTTGCGCCGCACACGCACTTGTGCTTGAATAGATATAGTATGTATATACAAATTGAGATATTATATTTCATGTTTTCATGGTTATATGATGTAAATAAAAGTTCCTGGATGAACCGTTTGTTGGTTTTGATTAATTCCCTTCAATGAAATGGCATCTGCCATTGTCAAGGTTAACTTTTCAAAGAAAAATCATTAGATCTCAAATAGTAACGAGATTGAGTGTGAAGTAAAAAATGAGATTCAGCATTTAGAATGTGAGAATTAACAAAATGTTTTTCTTTTCTTCAATTTCACCATTAATTGATTTCAAGTTTATATTAGAAGAAAGTGATAAAATAAGTGGTCTCCTAAGGCTGGAATACGTTGTGCTTCATCAGCTCTATTTAAACCAGTTGGTCTTTTTAATATTTCAATTGACTCTCTCATGGTTCTCAAATCATACTTTTCTAAATTAGCAAGCATTTTAGTATTATCAAAATCAGGTTTGTGACCAATTTCTAAAAAAATGTGAAGTAAAAGCTTATGTATTTAACTTCTGATTAAAGGCATTTTTATATTCATTAATTCTGACATTAATTTATCTATTAGACTGATTTACATAGCTTTTCCAGCACTGTAAACATGGAAATTCACAAACCTCCTGGTATTCCAAAAGTACTCTGTTTTTATGTTAAAATTAGATAGTTTTCTAATGATTTTATCAGTGACACCTTTATGGTAAAACCACTTAATAACTACTTGAATTATCAATTTTATCCGATTTCTTCTTTTTAGTGTTAATGCTATGTAACACCTTACATGTTTTTATTGTAACTATTAGAAAGTAGAATATTTTTTGTTACTTCTATTTCTTGAGAGTATAGGGTATCTAAATTCAGATTTTCAAGCACCCTTCAACTATCCACACTATCTCATACAACTGATACACATGACCACACACATGTAGAAAAGATAAATAATCACCAATATATGTATTTCGTGCTAAACAAACAGTAATACTATTAACAGTAATACTATTAAACATACAAGAAATATGAAGACTAACCAATAAATCAGATTTATTTAGTTTTAAATTCTGAATGAAATGTGGTTGCAAGTATTGGAATAAATATCTAGCCAAAGCATGTGTGGGAGAACCTATAGCACACATAATAGGCCACAATGGTATCTCATGTTTATGAATTTTAGGCAAGCCATACAATTTAGGATAAAATGAAAAGCCTTCACTTGGAGAAATTTTAATTTTCGTCTGATCTATACTGAAATATTTTATGACATTTTGTCATTTTCTAAATATGTCAGAGGATCTCTAACCATCTTTTTGTAAGTTCCACCATTTAATCAATTTAAAATTTTATTATTATAATCTAAATGATTAAGAACAACAACCAGTCAAATTATCTTTATCTGCTGGATAAGGGAAACATCTTTTTATTTTTAAAATCATGGAAGTGCAACAAATTCTCATTTAGATAAATTATTTTTTGGTGGTTTCATATTTTTTAAGATGCCACAAACCTCAAATCTATCAAATATTCAGAATTTAAAACTTTTTAACAAAAAAAGAAACTAAACTTTTATTGATAACTAAAAAGGAAAAACAATTTACTAAACATACTTCACACGACCCTCAACTATCCACGCTATCTCATAATGCAAACACACTTGATCACACACAGTTGAAAAGATCAAGTGTGTCAGCGGTATGAGATAGTATGAATAGTTGAGGGTCATGTGAAAGTCTGAGTTCAATGCCTGTATATATTACATATCGGAGTGCAGGTATGAAAAAGCCTGTACTTAGATTGATTTATATGTTGTAAAAAAATTATCTAATCGTCAACTTTCCTCAATTGAGATTTCCCTACTGGAGAAAGGCTGGCTCCTAAATGTATTCCAATTAAAAATATTATTTGCAATATATAGTCTTCTTCAAAAAATATAGACTTACACACTGCTGATCTTATTAGATTTGAGGTTTGTAACATCTTAAAATTCATAAACCTGAGGTAGCATTGCAGCCTATTGTGTGCTCTATATGTTCACCCACATATCTTTTGACTAGATATTTAGCCCAATGCTTATAAACATTGACAGTTAACATTCCATCCAGAATTAAAAATTAAAGTCAATTTATTTCCATAATTAAAAACTTATTGGTCAATGTTGATGTTTCTTCTATGTTTACTAGTATTCCCGTTAAATAAGCTTTATCTATAATAACTCAATACAATAATTTGCCTGATTTTATTATTCCACTAGCAAAACCTTGCCTTGAAAATACATTTTTTTTATTTATGATTTTCAAAAACAAATTAAAGGACTTTCTATAGGATATCCACTGCCACTTGCCGGTTTCTTCATAAATAATTTTGAAAGTCAAATATTAAATTCAGTTACCAAGAAACCTATTTGGCTCAAATATGTGGATGATACATTTGTTATATGGCCTCACAGTATTGGTGCTTTGAATTCTTTTCTTGTTTTTCTTAATGATTGGCATCCTAATATTAAGTTTATTATGGAAGTTGAAAATAACAAATCACTTTCTTTTTTGGATGTTTTGATAGCAAGAAAATGTGAAGACACCTTATTAATATGGATTTATAGAAAATCCACCCTCACAAACAGATATCTTAAGTTTAATTCCCATGATTATCCTGCACACATTTTTGTAGCAAAAAATCTTTCGACTAGAGCTTGTAGTTTGTCAGATAAAGATCATTTTACTCAAGAAATAGAACTAACAAAAAATATTATACTTTCTAATGGTTACAATAAAAACATTATGTATAAGGCAATACATAGCATTGATACTAAAAAGAAGAGAATAAAATTGATAATTCAATGAGCCATAGAGTGATTTCACCTTATATTAAAGAAATCACTGATAAAATCAGAAAAAGACTATCTACTTTCTGTTGACACCATGCTTATAGTTTTCATGCAATTTTAAACAGAACAAAATTTCAACAAATCAGCTCCCACTAGCGTCTAACACACTACAACAGCTCAATCCGTTAAATAAGGTCCATGAAGCACAATATATTCCAGCCTTATGGACACTTATTTTATCTGTTCTCTCTAATATAAATTTGAAACCAAGTAATGATGAAACTGAAGAAAATAAACATTTTGTTAATCCACTTATTCTGAATGCTCAACTATTTCATATTTAATCTCATTCTTTGCCACACACTAAATCTCGTTATTATTTGAGATTTAATGGTTTTTCTTTGAAAAGTTAACCTTAACAATAGTGGATGCTATTTTGTCGAAATGTTGGGAATTAATCCAAACTAACACATGGTTTAATCCAAAAACAACTTTATTTAAATTAAGATATGTAAATAAGCATTTATTTTTATAGTGTTATATTTTATAAATTGCAATACATTAAAGATCAGCCTTTTCAAGCTATTGTGCATGCGCTTTTTATGAGTGTTAATAATAAATGAATACTTTCATTCCCAACACAAGATATAGTATTTATGAAAGAATAAAATGAATCCATTTATTCTTTCCAACCCAAATGCTTATATATGGGCAAATCTTAAGTACTGGAAATGAAAGCATGAGGATAGACCACTCACTTTAAATTACTGCTTACGCTTTCATTTCCGGTACTTAAGATTTGCCCATATATAAGCATTTGGGTTGGAAAGAATAAGTGGATTCATTTTATTCTTTCATAAATACTACATCTTGTGTTGGGAATGAAAGTATTCATTTATTATTAACTCATAAAAAGCATATGCACAATAGCTTGAAAAGGCTGATCTTTAATGTATTACAATTTATAAAACAGCGCTATAAAAATAAATGCTTATTTACATATATTTAAGTTTCATTCGAGAGTGACGTTTAGTAAATTCTAGATAATTTCATCGATGTCATTCATTCAGACATCGTAAACAGTAATTTAAAGTGAGTGGTCTATCCTCACGCTTTCATTTTCAGTACTTAAGATTTGCCCATATATAAGCATTTGGGTTGGAAAGAATAAGTGGATTCATTTTATTCTTTCATAAATACTATATATTGTGTTGGGAATGAAAGTATTCATTTATTATTAACACTCATAAAAAGCGCATGCCCAATAGCTTGAAAAGGCTGATCTTTAATGTATTAAATTAAGATAATAATATATATAAAATTTAAAAAAAAATCTAGTTAATCACAAGAAAGTTTACATATATTTAACCATGTGCATGTTTATTCATTCACATTTAATCAAAAAATAAAAATACTATATGGTATTATTATTTTTTAAATAAAATAAATTGCAAAATATCATATATACGCTCCAAGCGATATTTTGTTCAATAACTCAGTCAAAGTACATTTTCTCTAATAGTTTTTATATTTTTAAATACATATCAACTTCATTACTATTCTTAAATTCTGTAAAATTTCTAAGATTACGCTTGGAAAACATTTTATTATGCATAAAATTCAGAAAGAATAATAAAGGAAAAATAAAAAAGTGTTTTCACCAAAAAGTGAATTTTTTTATATTAATAAACAAGATCATGCACGATGTTCCAAGTCAGAAAAATGGCTGTAGGCTTATTATAAAATTAAATTATAAACTTGAACTAACTTGCTCTTCTTGTTGTTAGAAAACATTCCTTGTTTATTTCAAAAGTGTCATTCTGTAGTTTGAAAATAAAGTATTAATATTATTGTAAGTGAAAATGACATCCCATGATGCGTTTGATATTTTATTTGGAAAGTAATCTGGAGAGGTCAGTCATCTTAGATTTAGGTGATACATTGTTTGGCAAAGAACAAAATGCCTATTGGGCATTTACTACCTTCTGGTCAAGTTTTCATGCAAAGATTTTGGTATAAATGAACAATGATTTTTTTTTGCTTGTTTATAAAATATTTTTGATTATTTTTACACACTGATTGATTATTATTATAAACATAAACACATGCACATGAAAACTTTCAATTTATTCATAGAAGCAAAAATTTACAAACTTGACCATAATATAATAAAAGAAAATAATAGCATGTATTATGTCATCTGTCAGAATCAACTCAGTGTTAACATCTTTCCAGTATTGTAATTATTATAAAGAAAACACCAGGATCTAAAGCAGAACTCAATAGATTTATCACAAGTCTATATTTGTTCATTCATATAAAAAATAAATTATAAATTTCATTATGTTGTCACACAGTTTCAAATTTGAAATGCTACAATTGTGTTAAAGTAGTAACAAGATGTTCCAAATTAATAACATCAATGATTGTATTGTCTTTTATTGCTTAGTTATCTCAATTAGTGTTCGGAAGGGAACTTTACATAAAATAAATTTCACATACTTTGCTATGCTCTCTCGAAAAGCAGTTATTTTTAAATCACCTATTTAGATCTAATCTCATTTTTTACACACTCTTCTAAAAAAAATTAACTTTTTCATTATGTAGCATTGAGTCTGTGAGAATTTAAGTAACTTATATGCAAATAATAAGATTAGATAACTTTTTTGCTTTGTCTATGCTAGTCATATTGTTTGATAATTGCAATCTAACAATATGACTATTGTATAAAACAAAAACATTAAAATAATCTAAAACATTATTGCCAAGTGTTTTCAACTCCTTTGAATTCTTGTCAAGGCTGTATAAAAATCGTCATACTCTACTAAGCGATAAACTCAAACACTGTTTGACAGAGGAAAGCATCTGGGCATTTATTTACTTCTAGTCAAGTTTTCACACAAAGATTTTGGTATAATGAACTATTATTTTTTGCTTGTTTATAAAATATTTTTTGATTATTTTTAAATAATAAATGGTTGACTATTAATGAAAAAAAATACACATGTAAACTCTCAATTTATTCATTTACCTTTTATTTTTAGAAATAAGTTACTAAAATTGACTATAATACAATAAAAGAAAACAATAGCATCTATTATAATCTTTCTAATATTGTAATTATTATATTTAAAGCAGAACTCAATAGATCCATGTATATCAGCCTTCATAAATTCACATTAAAAAAAAATTAAAAATATATTTAGTTTTTTGAATAACTTGGTTGATAACATGTATGGTACATTGTTTGATTTATAGGACAGTTTTTTAAATATTTAAAATCGTCAAATGTGATTTTTGAAAATATTATTTGTCTATAAAATAAAGATTTTATTCAATATTGAATGTTGAGCATTTTCAAAACTTCTCACCAGGTGGAATAAAAGAAAATGTCAAATTTGTTAAATGGTTAATGTGTTTATTATTTGTTTATTTACATTTTTTTCAATTTATAATTTATTATTATTTTTATCGAAGTAATAAATATTATGTTGTATACCATTCACTGTATTCATGTTAGACTGAATTTGTAATATTAAAATATAAGTATAATTTAATATACTTGGAAATTAGATATAATTGTAGAGGATTTGAACACAGACTTTCAATCCTGCTATCGACACTACCTTATATAACTGATACACAAGACCGCACACATGTGAAAAAGATAAATGATTTCCAATATAGTATTTCATGCTGGACCAACATTCATCAGTTGCTCCAGATCATTATTTCCCACACATATAATTATTGCTCAATTTATATTAAGATAGGAAATCTTCAAAGGACAGGCTGCAATCTACTCCACCCTCCAACTCTTCAGCCATTCATACCATTGAAAATCTAATAATGGAATGTCCCAATGCTTTGTTGATGCCAATATTATTGTGATGCCAATGTTGACTGAATTGTAATAAAAACTTAATTTTTCAAATTTGTTATCCAAAAAGTAAAAACTCATTATAATTTAAAAATAAATAAATTAATCAACAGTTTGTAAAAGCAATTTACCAAATGCGGTTACTAATTTATATTTCTACTTCTAATGAATTTATTAACGTTTTTATTAAATTAACATCAAAATATTATTATGAAATCTTTGAAAAGATTCCATAATAAATCTGTTCTATCGATGATTCTTAGATTAAAATAAAAAAAACATCTTCACTTTTAGAAGAGCAGAGGCATAAAATATCAAATTCAATATTTTTATAAACAATTGCTACTTTAAAACATTATGAATTATCAAAATTCATAATTGATGATGATTATATTTTCTCAGTTAAATTTTAATAAAGTGTGCACTTGGAAAGTTCACCTGTGAATATTCTGTTGCTATCAGTTTTCATCATCAATTATTATTTCCTATATAATTAGAGCAAGTGGGCCTATTCACATATTTACAAGATCACTTTTTTAGTCTTGTCAGAATTGCTACCATCATAAACTTTGCATTTAAGATAATTTTTAAGATTCTAATTTACACTGAAAATGCTTTATAATAACAAAAGATGACATTAAAAAAGTACTGCGTCTGTGTGGATAATTTATGAATTTAATATCACAAAAAGAATACTATGTTTTTTTTGAGAATGGCCAAGTGAACAAAACCATATACATAAAAAAAACTTCCACTTGGGTATAGCACTTATGTAATTGTAACTTCTCTTAACTTATTATTCAATGTCCTTTTCATAACTGCATTATTCCCTAATTACTTTTTTTTGTTGTTAATAACTGCTGTTGGGTCTTAATGTGTATAATTTTTGCGTTAAATTGTATCACAGGTAAGTTAAAAATATCTGCAGTATATATATATATCTTTAAAACATGGGTTATATTGTATAAGTTGCTCTACGATCCATGATTTTTTTCAATGCCAAGATGTAAAATAGTGAGGATATATGGTAATCATATGTTGTTAATCTAATAATTCTAACCCTAAGCTATCTACCTAATCCATTCTTCATTTACTCACTGTTCTTTCAATATTCAGCTATTTTTTTTCAAAGTAGATTTTCACTCATGGTTATGATTCTATGCAAAATTCAAGGTCTATGGCTAGTTATGCATGATCATTTTTACTACTTGAATTTTTTATGCATTTCCAAATAATAAACAATTTTATTATTAATGAAACTAAATATCGTACATTTTTGATATTTAAGAACTTCTTTTCTAAAAGAAAAATATGTGACTACTATCCAGAAACCATATCTTTCTTATTATTTCACTATAATCTTACTGAGGACTTGCTTATATATGGATATGGAATAAATAATCAATTGGCTTTACTGCTTGAAAGTGCAGTTTGAACGCCTGAAGTTCCAACGCTGAAATTGATCTGAGGACCTCACCTTCCAGAATCTGACATTGGACTACTGCACTAAAACCACATCTTACAATGTCATGATGATTGCATTATTGTTATTCATGACTTATTTCTTGATCCTAACATCTATTCACTGGACCGCAATCCCAACTGTTGCCAACAAAGAATTCACCGTTGCAGCCGAAAACTGATGATGCAAGACTCTATGGATATTTACTGAACAATATTTCTAACCCTATCTGTTTTGCTCATTTCCATATTTCCCAAAGTTTCGAGTGTTACTTCTTCTTTCTTGATCAGACTTCTGTCTCATATAACAAGTAAAAACAAAATTACTAATTTTCTCAAAGCAACATGTTATTTAAAAACAAAATTGAAACGTAAATGATGAGAACATGAAATAGAGATTAAACAGTAGATCAGCATATTCTCCAAGGACCATACTGTAAGAACAAGGCAAAAAATATAAAATCATAATTTCTATGACATTTACATATGCCATATCACATTTACTTTGTAAATGGATGTAAAAAGTAACTGGGCGGATATTGAAACAGAGTTTCCATTTCATATTTAGAGGTTGTTTAAACTAAAGCTCAGCTTTAATCCCTGAATAGTTAAATGGTGATTATCATTTATTCTATAAATATATACAATCAAATATATCAAATTCACTCCCTCACTTAAAATAATGTAAATAAACTATGCATACATAAGAACAAATGCTAAAAAGATAGGTATCATCTGCCTTTTGCACAGAATTTATTTATAACCCAATATAACTCATCCAAAGCTCCAGTTACTTCCTGTTAAGTTATATATGGCATATATGTACATTCACTGGTTTTTATTTTATTACTGCTAAAATTCGAATGGGATTAATAAGTAAAAAGAACACTAGGTTCAAACAGCCATCCTGTTTAAGCAAAGTATATCTGCATCCTATTATTATTTATGGTATTAAACAAATTTTGCAAACTGCCTCCTCATACTTTAAAATAAATACATAATATGGTTGAAAAATGTCGACACAAACAAATTTATAGTCATATATTTGTTTTTAAACTAATTTTTTCATGTATATTTTTAAATATTTATATATGACATTTAAAATTAGAATATGGGCAATTAGTGCTTGAAGATTGTAAGATCATTTATCAGTACCTACTGCAATCAAGTCGTGATCAAAGCCCTGGGTCTGAATTAGTGCCTATTTTTAAATAGACAGGTAGTCCTGGGATCCACAAATTATAAATTACTCTGTCATTTCCAATAATCAAACTTCCTGTGAACTCCTTACCAACAAACGATTCAATTATTTATTTACAGACAGATTGCAATTAATGTTTAGTTTCTTAATAACGCCGGAGCTTCAAATAATTACAATCATGTAGGTTACAGCATCGCCTGCCCTTACAGGAACATAAAATTATGAAATGTTCGTTCTTCAGAAACTTGCAGTTTTGCCGTTAATTAAAAATGAAAATAGAAAATAAAATAACAAGTATGACCACAAGAAATGTCGGGGGGGGGGGGGACGACGACAAAGAATGAAATGATGAAAAAAGCATATGTTGGCCGGTCGTATTTTTATACTAATTTGAAAGACAAAGAGAGTTTGAACACTAAATAAATACATTAGTAAATAATAAGTAAAAAAGTTGAATCTATAAAAAAAGGCAAACTTTCATGGGAGACAAAGGGATAAAAATATTTATGATAAATAACTCCGCGAGTTCTAGATTTGACAACAATTTTGATCAAGATTAAAAAATGGGTAGGAGAAGAAAAATAGCCACTTAAGACAAGCACTAGTTAATTAACCTGCACAAATTCGAACCTCTAAAGATTCAAGATTAATGAAGTAACCCCGGAATGCGAATTACCGTATGGACAAAAATCCCGTTTTGACGATTGGATCCTTTTAAAAAGCATCGTAACAACAATTGTGAAAATTTAAAAAAAAATCTAAACAATTCTTTCTGCTAATTTAATTTTTATTAATATTTCCCTTCGATATTATAAGAGGAAAAAAATATGGTGTAATTTGATCAATTGTTTACCGCAAGAAGACTTTAGTTGCTTATTACTATTATAAACTCATAATTAGGTAAAAAAATAAACAACCCGAAAATATAGTGGGGATGGGCAAAAACAATGGAAGACGAGAATGGGAAATAAAAACATCTGTAGACGATATTTTCATAATTTTAAATTTATAAATAATTTTACTAAGTGTCAGGGCCAATCTTAATAAACACAAGCACTTATCACATATTAAATATAAAGAACAATAATAAAAAGAAACAAGATTGCATGAAAATTATTCATATCCATCCATCTATCATACACAGACACTAATTACATAAACATTCACACTGCAAAAAATTCAATTTCCTTTGATTATATAAATAGAACATAAATTAGCGCATCAAATAAGTTATAAAACCAATGCTTAAATAATGGGTATATACAAGTAACAATTTAAGAGTAAATCTAAACAATAAATATTTTAAATACTTTTCTTACTACAGTATTTATTATGAATTATAATAATGTACATTTTTGTTTAGACGTGTTTTTTTTTTTTAAAAAAATAAAAGATTCCAACTTATGGCTTATATCTTACGCCCTGTAGTTTCTTGACATTTATAGATATTGTCCGAATCAAAGAACAGCCCACAACGCGAGGACAAAAGATAGCAAAGGAAAGCACACTTTTCGTATGTTTTTATTTAGATCCACGCGCACCGATTTCAGTTTTTCCAAATTCTATAATTTTCAACCTCTCCTACAAAGTTCGTAATTGACATCCTAAATTCTTAATGACGCAGAGGACAAACCTTTTGTTAGAAAGTAATTTAAAAGGTACACAAATATAATTATTTTTTCACAGATTTTAAATTTTAATAGTGAATTAGAAAAATATACATATATATATACACACACGCAGCATTTATATTCTCCAAAATATAATTCTCATAAGATTCTCTCCATCTTCGAAAGACAAAATGATACACTTTTATTATTTATACGATGTAAGAAATATATATATATTTTAAAAAAAATATTTCTTTTTTTTAATTTATTAAATAAGTCCGCTTCTCCAACAGAGAGATCTGAAGTATCATTTCTAACTTTAATTTCATGGTTGGGAAGAAAGGTTTTCAGAGAGTAGAGCCGGCAGCCATGAAACCGGATCTCCTTCAGCTGAAAAAACACGGGACTTTATAATTTCAAAAAAAAAAAAAAACCAACAACACTATTTTCATTAGACAAGTTCCTGTATCCATCTCCCCCATATTATTATTATACGTATATAAAGATATTAACCAAGGCAAAAGAAAAGCCGTGTATCTCCAAGAATAAAATATATATAAAGATTTAATCTCAATTTTAATTAATAAGTACAATTAAGATTTTTTTTTTTATCCAATCAACTTATAATCATTCTATTTTTAATCAAATAGAGAGAAGATTGATAGCAGTGAATGACATTTAGAAATGCATGCACGCACATGGGTTTCAATGTCCGCTACTGTACAAGATAATCGGAGATTCATAATGAATATTTTACTATTTAACTCCTTTCTACCATGTTTAATTACAAAGAAAAGGGCAAACAATGAAACATGGCCGTTTTTTTTTTTTTTTTTTTAAAGGGCCATTTCAAACATTGACAAATCATTAAATATTATATAAGAAAGTTAGATCCTTTTTTCCCCATTTAGTAGATACGACTTGTTCTTTAAAAATTACAATCGCTTTATTTTTAAAATTTACGATTAAAGTTATAACGAAAACAGAATATCTCAAGCACATTTAAAATAGGTTCACTTAGGACCAACAACTGCAAAGATGCGTTATTAAATTTATAAATAAAATAAATATAGATTATACAAATATCAAGTTTATAAGAAAAGAAAAATTGAGTTGTTACGTAATTCATCAAATATACATATCTCAATAATATCGCCACACTATTTTGGATTTTAATAAATGTTGTCAGCCATTATACGTTTATTAAGACTAGGCGCCTAAGCAGTAGAGATTAAGCGACCGTATTTGAAGAAATGCTTTTTCATCCCCTTAAAAACTGATTTTATCATCAGCTTATTAACCTCGGCATAAAGTTGAACTATTTCTCCTTATTTGAGCAGCATTAAGAAATAATTGAGGATGTAAACAGCAACAAATGACCGAATAATATTTCCGATTTTAAACTCCTGAAAGAAAATTAAGTGTGTATATATATATATGGAAACAGTCAACACTTAAACAATACCAATATCAATAAACAATCTCAATCCGTAGTCAAGGCAACCTCCTTTTTACAATAACTGAATTTTATATATGGTCCAATGTATTTATATATATTAAAGATTGCCGCTTGATGAAAGAGAGTGAAATTATTAATTCAAACAAGTTTAAATAAACCTCACTAAACAGGCAAATATAACCTGTTCTGAAAGCAGACTAACAATAGTCAATTGTAACTTTCAAATTCCACTGAAACTAGGTACTACTTGGGCAATAAAGCTAAATAATGCTCGAGGTGGGATAGATTCACAAATATAAATAGAGGGGTTTGAACCTATCATTCTCAGTCTATATTCATTCTCCACTCCACCTCAAACAACTGATACACATGATTACAGACATGTGAAGAAGATAAATAATCCCCAATATATATATTGTGTGCAGAACCAGCACGTGTATGGTCATGTGCATTTTACAAATGTAAATGCATGAAACATTGAGATGGTCGATTGTTATGGACATTGTTTAAATGTCGTCTGCTTTTGTGTATTTACATTTGTAAACCTATCTAAGCCTTGAACATTATTATCTTTATTTACAAATGTAAATACATAATACGTACTTCATGGAGGTGATGAAGTTGATAATATTGCCTTTATACATCCTATAATGAGAAGTCTCGGATGTTTAAGCAATGTCAAGATCCAGACCTAGATGGTACCATCTTTGAGGCAACAAAAGTAGATCCTATATTTCAATTGAGTTACTACCATTTTTTAATTCAGTGGGTAGAATGGCAGCCCCTGTTGATTTAGGCCCATGGGTCATACCCAGCTGTTATTTCTGGCATTAAACATCATGCAAACATCTGACCAATAAAACTATATAACTATTTTTCACTACCAGCCTATACCTAACAACAATACAAATGTCCTATTCAGTTTAGAGCAATGGAAGAGACAAGACATAAAGATTCTTGATTCAAACTTCAACTGGTAACTGACAATGTTTGAATGTCAAATGATCTCTTAAGCAAATTATTCATTTGACTTTTATGCATTATAAAAGTTGCATAACATTAGGAAGAATTAACTTATTACTGGCATACTACACAAATTTAAGAATGCACTGATTTCTGGTTGAGCCATTTATCAACTAAACAGTATATCAGAATATTCCGCAATATAACTTGATTTTGTTAATTTGGGGATGGGGGGACATTTAAACAGGATCATCAGAATTAGGACCTAGAGAGCACCAGGTGTCTATTATACTTAAGAAATAGTTTGATTCAATTTCAGCAATATCTACATATGCCAGTAAATGAAAAATGGTTTTGTTAGAATTATGTTATTCGTAAATAGCTTCAAACTAGATGATGACCAAACTAAAATGTGATGCTAAATGACAAAATGATGTGAACAGTCTTCATCCACTTATTGACAATAGTGGATGTGTGCACTGCCTTTCAGGTTTTAAGTTTTTGTCTGACCTTATCTCCAAATGGATTGACTATTTATGACTAGATCCCCATCCACAATGATAGCAATCATATTCTGTGAGCATCATTGCCTATTGGCACATTACTGCCATCGGATATATGTTGTCTATATGTATAACCATTGGTCCGTGGCGATGAATGCTCAATCCAATCAAAATAAGATGGAATCTGAACTAGTCCAATATTTAAAGGCAAGGTGAGATATGACACATTTGTGAAAATCAGTAAAGCTAGAAACACGTGGTATTAAAATTGTAGATGAAGGAAAATAATGAAAAAAACTATGCTATGACTAAAATATCAAATAGCAGCATATGGTATGATGGCATAAGATTGGCCATACTAAACAATTAATTACAACTAAGATAATATATTATTAGATCTAGTCGCATATTGTAATTTTGGTTAAAACGTTTTCATTTGCGATTGTAAAAACAAAATTAAATTGACCGGTTATGCATCAGCAATAGATAAACAAATCTAGTTATTTTAAATAAGCAATATAAAATTAAAAGGCTGCTATTTTATCATTCAATACAACTGAATTTTCTTGTCCTTTGATTTCAAAATTTAATTTCATCATTATATATTTTACCATTGAAAGATTGAAATAGAAAAGGGACACCGGAAGAGTAACAAAGTCTATAAGTAATTTAACTATAGAAAAAAAAGAAAGATTAGTTACATTACACATCAATAGAGGGCACTCAACAAAATCTACAATACCGGAGAAAATAAGTATGATTTAAAATTGATATAATCTTACTTTCATTTTTTTTTAAACAATGATTCATTTTCTTATTTTTTTTTTAAAAAAATTAACTTGCTTTCACGATTTTTTTTATTTATTAAAGAGAATATAAACAAACTGCTGTTTATTATATATCAAGAAATCAACATAAGCCATGGCTATAAGAGAAAATACGTGATGAACGAGTAGCTTTGAATTTATATATTTAATGTTTTCATCACAATTAATTTCCTATAGTTAGCCGCTCATGCGGTCAGGCGAGTATTTGCACCCTCTGTGGTAAAGGCAATAATATGGCACTAACATATTTCTTTAATAATACTCGATTCACCCCCCACCCCCCCACACCCTATTTTGCTCTATTAGTGTATAGAGCAGAAATTGTGGCTAGTAATAAAATAAAATGCATCTTCCAGTCGAAGATAAGCAAACAAATAGCACAATCTTAATTTCTCTGAGTCCAACTAAGATACGATGTAAAAAAAAAAAATTGTAGATGCTCAAACAATTAAAGAATGAAAACGTCATTAAAAAAAAAAAAAAAAACCATTAAAAATTCATGTAGAAATACTTATGAATGAAGGAGTAATATTTCCAAAGTTTTCTATGACAGACATTCCGAAATTAATTGCTAATTTAACTGTAAAGGCGTTCCCGCGTCAGTGTTTACTGAAAAATTATAATACTGAAATTGTCTTTTTTAAAACAACTACAATCCTACTAAACTATTACAAACACCCCTGCTTTGTTAATCCTTTAGCCTTCAAATAATAAACTTGCCAATTGCCATACAGTTTCATATTTAAATCCATATTTACAACACTACACATCAAAATGAAACTTTATTTTTGCTACATATATATAGACATCCAACTATACAATCTTAAATAATCCAAGGACCACATCCAAAATAATAAATACAGTACATATATTAAAAACCAATCAACACTTAGATATTTGTCTGAAGGTTTGTAATGATGGTATATTATAAGATGTGATATGTTGGACTAATTCCATCATTTATGAGTGAATGTATAGAAAATTTTAAACTTTATTTAAACTTTCCAAATACAAACAACTTGTTAGTAATAACACACAAATAGACAATACAGGTTAGTAATTACACAACGTTTCGAGTAGTATTATTCTCCACTCTTCTTCAGGTGTTGCTGGCCTATATGCACAGTGGCAATATTTGCTTAGAAATTGAACTCGCACCTTTAGATTCTTGAATATTGAATTTAAGCAACCACTCTACCAACTGAGCTATTCTGTCACCTTTAGATTCTTGAATATTGAATTTAAGGTGTGAGTTCAATTTCTAAGTGAATATTGTTACTGTGCATATAGGCCAGCAACACCTGAAGAAGAGTGGAGAATAATACTACTCGAAACATTGTGTAATTACTAACCTGTATTGTCTATTTGTGTGTTATTACTAACAAGTTGTTTGCATATGGAAAGTTTAAATAAAGTTTAAAATTTTCTATACATTCAACATTCACTCATAAATGATGGAAATAGTCCAACATATCACATCTTATAACACTTAGATAATCCCAATATGAATTATAATCAATAATTTCAAACTGTTGTCAAGGCAACCAACTACCTTTTAACAATAAAGATGGAATCCCACCTTTATTTATGTTCCCATATATTTATAGAAACAAATATTTTCAGCAGTGCTGCAAAAGTATTTTGTGGATTAAAATGGGAGGAGTAAAAGTAAATGATCATTTAGATTTTGCAGATGAGGTAGTTGTTTTTGCAAATAATGCTTCAGAGCTTCAGGAAATGATGCAAGAATTATCAAATGAAAATAAAAAAGTAGGACTAAAGATAAATGTTAAAAAGACTAAAGTAATGTTCAATGGATTTTCTCAAAAGATGAAAATAAAGATTGCTTGTGATGAGTTAGAAGTTAACAACTACAAATACCTTGGTCAGATTATTAATACAGATGGAAACATAATGGATGAAATTAATCGTAGACATAAACTTGGTTGGAATGCTTTTGGTAGAAGTAACTTAATATTAAAAGAAAATATGCCTATGTTTGAAAAGAATGGTTTTTAATAAATGTGTGTTGTAAATTAATTCTTACTTACGGATCTGACACTTGGACACTTAATAGAAGAGCAATACAGAGACTTCAGATCACTGAAAGACGTATGGAGAAATGCATGTTCGGAGTACCAAGAAGAGATCAAAAACGCAATACATGGGTAAGAGCACCTACAGGTGTTACTGACATCATTGAAAGAATTAAAAGACTGAAGTGGAGTTGGGCTGGACACATTTCTAGAAAAGATGATAATAGAAAAACAATTAAAATCTTAAACTGGCTTCCAAGAGATTGTAAAAGTCCCAGAAAGAGACCACGAGTGAGACGGATAGATGAAATAAGAAAGAGTGCCGGGGTGATGTGGAAAAAAGAAGCTAGAGATCAAAGAATATAGATTGAGCTTGGAGAGATCTTCATCCTGCAGTGGACTGATTAATGGTTGATGATGACAGAGATATTAAAGATTGCAACTTGACCACAGAGATTGAAATTATTGATACAAAGAAGTTTAAATAAAGCTCCTTAAACAGGTAAATATAACCTGTTTTGAGTGCAGACTAACAAATAGTCAGTTACAATATTACAAACTGCAATTATAATTTTCAAATTGCATGCAAAGTATTACTTACATAATAAGTATAATAATGCTCAAGGCTAAAGGGTTTGTAAGTAATCATTAAATACAGGTCAACATGTCACTACCATTAGTTAGGTTTAGAAGGCATTTCAAAATATCAGAAAAGTTATATTTTAAAAGTTTTATTGAAACAGTAGACAAAATACAATAATTGTTTTGCAATATGTTATAATAAAATAAAAGCTAACATGAAAATAAATCACAATGAGCAACAGTAACACATCCACGATAACCGACTAGACAAACTATAACTTAAAGGAACTAAAATTGCACACTAATCACAATCACGAGCAAGCGTGTTGGATCAAAACAGTGGAAGTGCTTCTTTGACACATATTTGAAAAATATATGGGTATACAGTGATGTAAAAACACCAAATAACAATATCAACACAAATATTATCAATTCAAATTATTATTTTATTTTTTCACTCCGAAAAACTCAAAACCTCCATGCAAGCAAAACAATCCTCACCACAGGATGCAAGTGGCCTATGGGTTGCGGCTATGTGTTCAGAACAGCTCTGTTCTGATCTTTCTTGCACACAAAAATTGTGCGAGCTAAATGAGTAACCTTTAAACTTTCGGGTAAGCTAATCTTTAAGACAATCCTCAGTTCAGGTAGTTAAGTATTTACAAAAAAATAATAATTTATATATATAAACGTTTAATCATGAAAACAATGTGCACGTTATTTAAATGTATAGCTTTTTGAAGCACGTGACAAATGCTATGATTCTGACCAATTAATATCGAAAGCATGCTCAATGCAAGAAAAACTGTCTTACCCTTTCTTGATTAAACGTTCACGTTTATATATATAAATTGCAGTAAACACACACAAAAAAGAAATAATATATATTTTTTTTCAAATTAAAAAATTAATAAATAACTAAATCATTTTATAAAAATAAATACATAATTTCATTATTTTAATAAAAAAAAAATTAAAATTATAACTTATACTCTGTATCTAGAGAAGAAAATTCACTAATTAAAAAAATTTCTTTCTCATATTCTTCTACTACATAGATTGGACTTTCCTTCAGATGTATGTTAATCTCACCCATGGTACATACAACAAATAAACTTTTAAAAACAAAAACAAAGAGAAATAAGCACTATAATATATCACAAAATATTTCCACCCAACGGAGAAAAACCAAGAGTTGTATTGATTTGGATCACAATTTTTTTTTCATATGTCATAGCATCTGCCGGGACGCGAACCCACACCCGTCTGCAACCAACTACTTGCTTGCATGGCGGCTGCGATACCTCTCGGCTAACAACACAATTTTCCAAATTTGTTTTGCATTTTACAAATGCTGGAAAAATCCCATTTACCTCAGATTTGTTAACAGAGGGCAGCCTCTATCTACATTATCAGTTAGCTGACTTTCTTATCTGTATGAAATCTGTTTTTTTTTTTAAAAAAACTCAGATTGCACCCCCCCCCTCACCGCCCACAGTTTGTCCATTTCAACTATCATTATTTCATCCCCAGGAAGACTCAAATTCTCATCACTTACATTTCCTTTTATTTAATAAATTTGTTAGTGATTATCCCGTGGCATGAAAAGAGGATAAGTGATGAAGACAAAGGATTATAAAGTAAAAACAACTGGAAAAAAACAAAACAAAATACAAGCTAAGCTTTACTACAATACACTTTTTTTCTATCTAAGCACAGAAGTCTCATGCAAAATATAAAGTATATACTGAACATTTTCTTTTTTATTAAAACAATTTTTTCAGTTACTTCTGCTCTGAATATTTCCTAGCTCATTTAACATTTTCCTAGAACAGTTTGATCGATAAACAGACTTAAAAAATTTAACCAGTTATGAATAAATAAACAAATTTTGTTGCACATACTCACTATTTAGAAATACTTCGATCCAGAGTTATTTACATCACAGTTAGCATTGACTATTTGAGAATTATTCACATTAAATAAATCAATCCTGTAATCAGTTAAATTCTTTATTCAATTAATATATAGGGTATATGAGCAAAAACTTTCACACGACCCACCACTCTCCACACTATCTCATAACACTGATACACTTGAACACATATATGTTGAAAAGACAAATAATCACCAATATACGTATTTCATGCTAAACCAGCAATCATCAGTTGGTCCAGATTACCATCTCTACACATATATGCTATAAGTGCTCAGATATATATTAAGATAGCCAAACCTCATACTTTAATGGACAAACATTTATTTATTTATAAATAAATTAATAAGTTATCTCATCATTCCCTTTCCACAAATAATTTTCTTTAAGTCGTACATCACAATCTACCAGTTTTTATTTTTTGCATAAATCATTTATTTGTAAAAATTAATTCATTTACAATAATTAAAAATGGATTTAACATTTTGTCTCAGTTTGATTTTTAGAAACATTTATGAGTTATTTAACAGATTGAATCCTGAATAATTTATTTCTAAAATACTAAAGTAAAAAATTGCTTTTTTTTTTGTTGAATGGTAGATTCTAAATACCACCTATCTTCTCATAATGAAGTTATTTAATAGTGAAAAAGAACGTAATTTGTTATATTCAATTATGACTAAAGTGACAATTTATATTATATGATTTTTTTTTTTTTTCAGATTAATGTCGTAAGAAATTATACGTATGGAAATAAAATATATATTAAAAAATCTTGGGATAAAAATAGTATAATTTTTTTAAAATTTTGTTGGTTGGGGGTGTTTTTTTATTTTTAAAAAAAAAAAAATTTTTATTTATAAAAAATTATATAAAAAAAAAAAAAATAACAAAGGGTTAAAAATAAAAAACCACCAAAAAATATTATAATAAAATAAAAAAAAAAATAAAAAAAAAAAAAATTTATATATAAACTTTTTTTTGGGGAAAAATAAATATATTTTAATTTAAAAAAAGAGAAGAGAAAAAAAAAAAAAAAAAAATTATAAAAAAAAAAATTTAATTTTTATATTTTTTTTTTTTTTAAAATTAAAATAAAAAATAAATAAAAAAAAATAAAAAAAAATTGAATTTTAAAAAAAATTAAAAAAAAAAAAAATAAAAAAAATAATATAAAAAAAAAAAAAAAAAAAAAAAAAAAAAAAATTAATAAATAATTGAAAATAAAATAAAAAAAAAATTTTTATATTTTTTTTTTTTATTTTTATATTATATTTTTAGGCATTTGGTTGTGTGTTTTTTTTTTTTTTTTTTTTTTTTTTTATATTTTAAAAATAAAAAAATAAATTATGATAAAAAAAAAAAAAAAAAAAAAAAAAAAAAAAAAATTTTTTTTTTTTTTTATTTTAAAAAAAAAAAAAAAAAAAAAAAAAAAAAAAAAAAAAAAAAAAAAATATCCTTCAGTATCAAAGTCAGATTATTTTGCATCACAGCATCGCTCTTAAAGTTGACAAAAACTAGATTGGTCCAAAACAAAGGGTCTGATCACCACCAGAAATTTTGATATTTTTAATTCAAACTATCTCCTATAATCCATACATTCCATTTACCAATTCTGGCTTTATTTTTTGAATTTTTCTTCAGTGCCACTTTTAACGGCGTAGATGTTTGCAGAGCATTTTTTTAGCATTGTCCGAAGTTCACGTAAAACATTAGTTATTTTAACAATATTGCTATTAAAAAAATTGGACCCTTTTTTTAAAAAAAACATTATGAATCTTTATGTTAATTGCTTAAAATGTATCTTGCATTTTTGTGGGATTAGTTAGTTCCGCCTATAAGCATGATTTGCATTAATTATTTCCATGGCAAACTGACTTGCTGTGAAAGAATGCCCAAAGAAAAAGTATTTTTGGTAAAAACCCACTATATTATGTTGGAAATATAATGTGAAGGGATAACAAATCAAAATTTGCTAGCGTGAAGAAATGAATAACAGCCTTTCTTATAAATAAAAAGTAGCCGTATAAATAAGTGAGCAAAAAGCCATAATGAAATTTTTTTTTTTTTTTTACTTCTACATGGTTATACATGATATTACTAAGTTTGAATTTAAACCTATTATTTTAAGGAGAATGTGGGTGGAGCAGAAAGAGACAACTGTCTTTTGTATGTATATATGTATCTCAAAATAATGGTTGTGTCCCATTTAATTATTGTGAAGAGAAATATCAATACGTTTTTATTTGGTATTTCTTTATTTCATTGCTGTCTCTGATTCTGGCTACTATTTGAGTTATCTCCCTATAATTTTTTTTCTTAAATAAAAATATTTACTAATTAACATTCACAATATATAAAAGGAGGTTGCCTTGACAACAGTTTGAGATTGTTGATTGTTATCTATATTGGGATTGTCTAAGTGTTGATTGGTTCCTAATGGTTATATATACATGTAAGGACATTTAAAAAGCTTAGTTAATTTGATATTACTCTTACATCTTTAGGTTATTGGGTGGATTGTGAATAGAACTGTTTTAAGTTAATCTCAATTTGCTTTTAACCTTTATATTAGCAATGAAGTCAATTATAGGATGGAGTCACTCAATGCACAAATTCTTTGGATTTCTTTAGATTAAAGATTTTGATCGTGACTGTGTTCTCCCAAGTTGGTAAGAAGTTTAAGTAGGTAATAGTTTACATTTTGCAGTTGAAGACTGTAATTATATTACATCATACAATGTATCGGATTCCATTTCATTTTGCTTCAAATGGCAGAACAATTTCTATTATATTACTTCTACTATTCAGAATAAAGTAATGATAAACATGGGCTCAGCCCTCAAGGCTATATGAGCACCTTCCCATCATTAGTAAAGAACATGTATTACAGATATATTTCTTTCATTGTTAATTTATCTGAATGACTAGTTTTGGACCATTACCTATTAGTTAAGAATAACTAGACAATTACCATTCGCCAACAAATGATTAACCAGGGCCTTTCATCTGTATGAAAAATTCTTGATCTGAAAATAATTTTGTCACCTGTATAGATTTGAACCCCAACTTGCACAATGACAAGATCTTATGCTGATTATCATGCCATAGAGTTCATTATTTAAAGGATTGTCATCTAACTAGATGCAAATTGTTGTTTTGCTTTTATGTAGGACGTTTCACAGCTGCACAATTGATCATTACTTAGTTGTAATAGTAATAAGCACCATCAATTATTATCTGGTACTGACTTAAAATTTTTAAAAATCATGTAAATATGAAAATTTCTGAAAAATTAAATGGATTTGCGGAAGCAGCGTGTCTGGCTGTAGTTCACTTTGCATATTAACAATCTCCACTGAATATATTTGTGTAAGCTGAGGGTTTACATCTTTTGTTGATAATAATCAAATGGATTGTTGTTCTGAAGGTCAAATGCCATTTGGGTCCGTCACTTTCTCGCAGGGCTTACCCACATGGGGTGCATCTTTTGATGCATAATGTTCATATTTATTATAATAAAGCTCTCATTTCTCGCTGTATTTCATTTGGTGTGTAATTATAAAGTATTTTTCCAGTTCCAGGAAACAGGGCCTACTAAATTAGCTATCAATCTTATTTACACTCTTAAATAGGCTGATTATAAGATTCGGGCTTGCCACATATTAATCGAATGTAATAATATAACACGACTAATATTTCTATTAATATTATTAAAACTAATAATTCATCTACTCTTACTAATTAATGCCGATAGTACGAATATGTTTGGGGAAAATCCACTAAGAATAGGAAACCTTTCTAATGAACATTCTTAAAAAAAAATTACCTATTTTTCAAATTATGAATAAAAAATTAATTATTAAAAGTATAGTCTTAATAAAACGTTTATAGTATCTGTAACTGAACCGGAAGTAATGACCTCTCGTTGGGTTATTCAACATCAAAAACAACGAAAGACAGACTAGTACCAATCTGTCTCTGTTATTATATAAGCCTGGTTTTTGATGTACTTTTGAAATTATGGGATAAGTTTTGTCTATTGTTCTAATTTATGTATAGATAAAATAAAGTGAAGTCATCATTAATGTACTCGGCGGATGAGGAACGAGTTTACTTTTAAAAACCTCTATATAATCATAACTTTTTAATATCTCTAATTGAAACAGAAGTAACTATATCCCAATGAGTTATGTCATGTCAAAAATAACAAAAGACAGAATGGTAAATAAATAATATATTACTTAAACATTATCACTCAATATGATAGAAATAACCATGTAATATAATCAACGAATCTATGCATCATTAATTGATTTAATCCATCAACCATAAACCTAAAAAAAAAAACACTCTAAATTCTAAAAGTATTCTTAAATTTAATAAATATAATAATCAGTAACTGAATTATTAAGACTGTATTAACTCATCTTATAGCAATATATTCATGCCAAAAAGCAAAAGACATCTTAAATATTCTCCTCATTGCCCAAAGTAAAATCCACATAAGCCTGATTTAACTATCATGTGTGATTTTAATTGCTCCTATAATGATCTCCTATCCACCATGAAATTAAAGCTTGCTACCACAACTATTACTCTATTCTCTAAACGCTGTGTCATTTATTGGAGGTCAAGGAGTCTTCTCTCATAAGATCTCTTTGTTGTTTCTCCTACTGACTTCAAAACTTCAATTCAACTGTCTAATGTTTCATTTAAATTTACATTTAAGTGGCAAATTCCTAGTGAATTTAAATTAAGAACTGATGATATCTCTAATATATTAATTGCCAATAATTATTTTTATTAGCAGCAGAATCTCTCCTTCGGTTGAAATATGGACACTATTAAAAAGATTTTTAAATATTTGTTGTTCACATCAACTAACAGATTAGCATTCAAATAATCTTATAAAAACAATGTATTGATGACATCAATTCAACTCTTGAAGCTATAATAAAGTTCAACGACACAAAACTCCTTATTCTTAAACTGCAAAGTGAAGCTAAAGATCTAACCTCTCTTTATAACCAAAATACCATGGTATTTAGGCTTAGAAAAGTAGTGCCTAATCTTTCAGCACTAATAAAAACTACAGTAAATTATGCAAAATCAACTCACCCTTATATACTGATGGTATTCTAATTTTGTTGAGAAAAAATATATTCGAGTCTGGCACTAATGTTGATATCGAACTTCTTAATTACTTAAAAAACACAGTTGATTATCATCTATCCTCTACTGTAACATGCATCTTCCTCTATTACATCTCAAAACAACAAATTCTTGAAGCACTTCTATTCATATACCTCACTAGCAAATGATCATATTCCAACTAATATTTCTAAGCATCTATATTATATTATCTCCCTGATTCTACAAAAGTATTGTAATCAACATTGTTCACATACCTAATCTATCCACTAGTGCAATTTTCTGCTTCAGAAAATCAGTAGACTTCCAGCATCTTATCACATTGGAGGATAATGATCAAAAAATCTTTGCAAGAATTATTCTTAAACAACTAAATGACCTTATCCTCCTTAAACTTTCCTCATCACATTATGCGGTTAAGACCCACTGAGCATTTCAAGTTATTCTATTAGCACAGGAGTCAATATTAACTACAAAATAAAATAAATTATGTCACATGCCAGGTTGATTTTAAGGCTGCTTTCGATCTGGTAAACTAGAGATATTTATTTGACGCATTGAGCAAACTTCTGCTTAGCCATTACCTTACCAACAGAACCATCAAACTAAAAAATTACATGTGCCTTTCTTCTCCTTTTAAATGAAGCTGAGATATTACCCTAAACTCACCTATTATGTGCAATATATATAGATATCATGATCAAAGAGATTGAAGAGTGCACAGAAGGCCTCTTTCTTCCTCATTTTGGTACTACTGTTAAAGTGATATCTTTTGTTGATGATTTCCTGATAGTCTTCAGAGAACTACAAAATACTCCTGTCATTCTTCATACTCTGAAAAAATTTGAAACCCCAACAGGATCTACAATACAAGTTTGTAAGTCATCCGTGTGGTATATAGCTATAGGTCGCAATCTACCTTCATTCTTCACAGGTACACACTCACCTTTTCTCAGAATTCCAATTAAAATTATCCCAAACCCAATTAAGCCATTATCTAAATCATCTGGTCATAAACAAGTTCAATACAAAAATAAAAAGCCTTCTGCCTCAAATTTCTCTACCCTGTAGTAAAAGTTAGTATTGTTATTGCTTATTATGGTCCATGGATGCATCTTTTAAGGAATACTGTTAAAAATATCATAACCACAATAAAATCATATATCTGGGTATCAACATCACATCTTCTATCAATTATAGGTGCTCACTTCCCTATTTGTAATGGGTGGTCTTAATCTAATATGTTCTCAATCATTTGTCACCTACATCAGACTATGATGTAAACTGCAACCACAGATAATCCAATCCTCCACGTATATTGTTTGCTCAATTTCCATATGCAAGCCTTTTTTTTTTTTTTACTGATCATGCTATTGAACATGCAGATCTGTTGAACAATTATAATATCAAATCTTTAATTGATGTTTCATTTAAAGATCTGGAAAAAAGTAAATATCCTGACCGATATCTAAGGTCAACCCTCCCAATTGCCAAAATGTTAATCAGATTCCAAAATATGGGCGTTTCTCAACCATGGCTAAAATTTTTGCATAATTTATTCTCAACACAATTTCTACAAAAACCCTCGATAACCATTTTAAATTAAATCTGAATCCCAAATGTATCTTATGTAATAGTCATCCAGAAGATATGATACACATTTTAAAGACATGTCCATACTTCTCATCTTTAAAACACTGCATATTCCACAAGCAAATAATTAAACTAAAAGAACTGCTTGAGGGGAAAAATATCAAAAATTTTAATTTATATAATGCCATAGTAATTATTCACACTATTAGAACTATGTGGCTCGCTGCTTTTATATGAATAAAAAATATAACGTTCTTAAAAAAAATTAATAAAGAATAGTGTAATATATATTTATATGCCCTAAAATATATAAACAGAAATACTATGAGAAAAATTTGGCCAAATAATGTTCATTATTTTAAAATGACATAAATTATACTTTAAAATTGAATCATTGTATTGGCTTTCAGACACTAGTCAATATAACTATATTTTATAAGCCGTGCATATAAAAAAAATCCCCCACCCCCACAGTATATACGTTAATACTTGCACATACTTTGTAATCAATAAAGTTTATTTTATATATATAAAGGGGCCCTCGCACCCATTTTTAATATCACCGCCCTTTAATAAACCTAACTTATTAAGTCATAATAAAAATAACAAATTCTAATTAATAAAATAAACGATCCAAAAACCTGAATAAAGAGAATTAGAAGATCCCTTTTCAGTATGCATTTAATATTACCAAGATCTGAGAAGATGATTTCCAATGATGTCTGAAAAATTTGATCAATGTTTTAGTCTAGCGTTTACAAACTCCTCAACCGTTTGCTTATTGTAGGTCATAATTCATGACTTTAATGTCGTGATAACTAGTTCTACTGCGAGAGATGTATCACTTTTAGATTTCTATTTTGAATTTTGTATAGCACCACATATTTTATTGTTAAGTAAATTTTTTTTAAAAACATACCCAATAGTATCACGTTTGTTACTAGGGATTGCTATATGTAATGATGGAGAGCTTATTTTACACTTTTGCTCAAGAACAAAAAGCCACTGCGAAATAGCAGACGTACGTACTATGTCAATAACATTCCTCACAGTAATACTTAATTGACTATCCATAAGTTTAGTTGTAGACGATTTTTCTTCAAAATAGGGACCTATCCATCCCCAAATATGCTAATGCTAAGGCAGCTGTAAAGTATCACAACTGTAAGTAAAGCCAGATAACTTTCCAAAGAGGTTATTGCTAAAAATTAATTCTGATTTACCTCATTGATCAATCAATCAAACAATGACCAGGTAGTAAATGCAAATAATTCACCCTACACTATTCTGGACGCTGCCTGGTTAAAAATGAAGAGTTCATTATTTAAGTTTTTTTTTATTATTATTTATTGACACTAGTGTGATTGTATACAAGAAAGATTAATAATCCAACTCCCACTCACTCAACCAAGTATTATAAATAGATAAAGAAAATTACGATGAATCTGATTGGAGCATGTTTATCTGCTTGGATTATAATTTGTTTCTGTCTAGGACATATTTAATTATGTCCAGAAAAGTATCTCATCCTATATACAAACAGACAAATATTATTGCTTTAGTCCAAAAGGGATAAATACAACAAACACCAAATAATCATATATGAAAGTTAGAAATCTAAGCTTTTTCCGGATATTCAAACAAATCACTTCTTAGAAATACAAGTTAATAAAAATATTTACTGAACAAAGCTATGCCCCTCTCCAACATAATATTTTTTTTTTTTAGTTCGAAAATAATATTTCCACAAAAATGATTAATAATGAAAGAAATATTTCTTATGTTTTTAAAAGCTTGGCGAAACTCTAACCTATAAGTGATTTCTTTTTTAAAAAAAAAATCATTCTTTTTAACTTTATTTCCTCAGGTGTTTGTTGTTGCTTATATAAAATAACTTTCCTTTCTCACCTAAGAGTTAGTTTAGCAGAGACAAAACAAATTAATGATTGCCAATTGGCATGTCTAAGCCCACCTGAGAAGCTGATTAATGAGAACAGAAAATGAGGATTTGCTTAATAAAGAAGATGCAATGTAAATATAAACAAAAAAAAAAATTAGTGAGGGGTGGGTGGTTGAAAATAATTGATCAATCAATTCAAATAGTTTTTTCATCAGTGTTGAATATATTTTTACCAAATTAATTGTTATTTAAAACAAAGTAAATTATTTATTCTAAAATAATATTTTGAACACTCTTTGGAAGGTTGTCATAACATCTGTATACAGGATATTATAATGGACAGTTTTTGGATAGTGCAAGAGATTCATTGTTATCAGTTAAAAAGATAAGTAATATATCCAAGTGAAAAGGTGGCTAGTTTTCTTTCCAAGCTACTTGAAGCCTATTAATAATTTTTATTAGTCATTCATTACACTAGGGAGATTACTCATTTAATGAATAATATTTCTGTAATCTAACTTTCACTACACCACTCTCGTGCAAGATGGGGATTGGTTTCTAGCCACTCCAAAAGGTGTTAAAAGCGGATACAAACCAGTCCCTACGTCATATGAGAGTGGTGTAGTGAAAATTACACTACGGATATATTATTCATTAACTGAATAATATCTAATCTAATGCATGACAAATAAAAGATTATTAATATATTTCCATTAAGTGGTTTGTGTCAATACTGTGTGGGCAGTAAGTTTGAAACTTATCAATTAAACTGTAGTAATTGACTATATATATATATATATACACACACACACTGAGCAATAACAATTGTAATCTGGGTCAACTGGTGAGTGCTGGTTCAACATGAAATGTGCATCTTAAGGTAAGTGGATAATCTCTAGTCTAATGAATTACTAATAAAAATTATTAGTATACTTCCATCAAGTGGTTTGTGTCAAAGTTGTGAGACAGTAAGCTTGACACATCAATTAAATTGTACTAATTTGCCATTTATATATAGCGAACCATTGTAATCTGGGCCAACTGATGAGTGCTGGTTCAGCACAAAATATGCAACTTGGGAATCATAATCTTTACCACATTTTTGGTCATATGTTTATGATTACAGCCCTCGAGGTATTAAAAGTGGATAGAAACCAGTCCCTAGCGTGCATGAGTGGCATAGTGAAAATTACACTGCAGAAATATTACCTGTCATCTATCTCTGAATTAACTACTGACCATAAAATTTTTACAATACTAGGATCTGGACTGTGTATTATGACATAAAATGTGATGGTGTGTTTCATGCCTTAACTCGTGAAAGAATAAGCCAACATTAAATTTTATTTTAAATTTGACAGAATCAGTACTGAATCATTGGAAATGAAACAAACTGTGTATGGTTTGTGGAGCCATGAGTCACCAGAAAGGTTTTCAAATGGTTTGCAAGATTTCATAATCATAAGAAGAGCATTAAAGCAATAAATGAAGGTACAAAACGCCATCACATTCTATGTTCTAATCTGTGATCCAGACACTTTACCATGTTGAAATTTTTTGTATGAATAGCTAAACAGTTGCTATATAACAATTGCATTGATGTAGAGATGGAATTCCAGCCAGTGTGAAGAAAAGCCAATCACCTTTTTATTGAGAACCACTGCAAGGTCTAGTATTTCTTCAAAAAATTAGATCTACTATTTACTGATGACAAAAAAGCATTGAGACTTATGTAACTTGGCTTTGAAAACATAACTCATGTTTACATACTCTTTTCAATATACGTAACTAGAAAAGACAGCTGATAATTGAAAGCAGAGATGTTCAAATTTTTTAGTCACACCAAAGATATGTAATAAATAGCGGATTCACAATAATAATAATAATTTAATTTATTAAACATATAATCTCCTTGTGATAAATAAATCACGCATGTGCAAATAAAATAAAAAACATTAATATACAATAAAATAATTAAATAGAAATAAAAAATTTTTGATTATCAACAATTATAATCCAGTTCATAATGAATTTTCTCAAAGTTTTCCTTGATAGGTCATTAACATTAAATCCAATGTTTCTTATAAAAATATTATAAAATCTTGGACCAAGATAACATTTCTGATATCTACAATGAGTTTTAAAGTACACTGGTTCAAATAATAAATCAAAATCACTTGATCTAGTCACCATTATTGATGAAGAATTATTTTTATTCATTTTTTTTGTATTTAATATAATAACACAAAATATTCACTAAAAATAATTGATGAATAGTTAAAACTCCAGCACACTTAAATAATTCAAGTCTTGAATAATAATAATAATAATAATAATAATAATAATAGAAGAAGAAACAAATATTAAATAAATATTGTGTATTCAGGGAGTCATTTTTCCTTCCAATGATTCAAAATGTGGTATCCAAAGCCCTAAAAACTAATGACATTCCAATTGCTTTTAGATGAAAAACTCTCATAATTTAAAATTTATTTAGCAATAAAAAAACACTGAAATGTAAGTGAAAAGGTTTGAATTATTAATATTTGTATTATTGGTTATTTATCTCTAAGCTTAAGACTAGAATACATTGTCTTTCTTCTGACTTAATCTACAGTTCTTAACCAAAATGTTAGTTGGGTTTTCTTGTAAACAAGAAGAATGTGTGTAATAATGATTATTCTTTTTTTTTTTTTTGTAAAAACTAAAATGATGACAAGCAAAACAAAATTTTGGCCCCTTATTTACAGGAGGCTGTAAAGTTGTTAGATAAGGCATCGATATTGGAAATTGCAGAAAAGGGTGAATTATATTGCAAATTCTTTCGTTTGCAAAAAAAATGGAAATGAACAGTAAAACATATGTTGATTAACAAAGAAAAAATGAAATTTAAAATTGCAATATTCTTTATAAATAGATTCAATACATGAAATGATCATCGATTAGTGAAATGTGAGGTATGTGGAATACAAATGTAGAGAAAAAAACCGTTAAAAAGGACAGTGTTAGCAGATGATATTCCTAACTTACATAAATACTAATTAGAATCTGAGATCAAATAAAAAGAAAATTGTTATAAAGATAGTCGAATTATGATAGTATAAAAAAAAAAGTCAATAGTGATATAACAGTGAATTAAGAACAATTATAAAAGAAAAAGTATAAAACAAGATCTTGGTGGTTAAAAAAAAAAAGATATCAAGAAATGCGTAAAAACTTCTATAAAAACTATACAATAATAAGGAACAAATTAAATTATCAAAAAACAAAAAAAAAAAAAAAAATAATAAGGAACAAAAACAAAACAAAACAAAACAAAAGCATCACTATAACGATACACGAAATTAAAGATCAATGAAGTTTTTTCTTCATAGATCTTTAATTGGGATTATTATCAATACATTTTAAAAAGCAGATAATGAAATTGTTGGCAAACATATATACAAAATGTCTAAATGATAGATATATATTACATGGCTAAAAAAGTAGAATATTAATATTTAAATATATATATATTAGAATTAGATATTATAAACCTATCAGTCTGTTAGTGAATCTAAATAAGTTTCTCGACCACGGATCCATGGAAAAATTTTACCGGGTCCATAAAAAATACCCATAATTTGATAATTAGAAAACAAATTTTGCAACTAATTTTCAATGAAAATAAATGTACTTAAACATTCTCTGATCTCATGCAAGTTCGGTACAATTTGCGCCATTAATTAGTTCGACTTCACAAAATGATACATTTTAAAATAACTAATACTTTTGAACTTTTGTTTCTTTTTCAATTCTATAAAAATGCAATAAAATAATAAAAAAAAAAATTCAATGGTATATTAATTAGTTATTTATTGGCTTTTAATTCAGTGATTTTTTTTTGTGCTCAATATTTCTTATAACAATTATTACATGATTTTATCACAATAATTATCAAATGACCTGTAATTTTTGATTCAATAAATGATTTTCTGTAATTTTTATGAAATATTTGTTAATTATTCTTAATTAACATTATAATAACGTGAAAGCTAAATACCTTCAAACAGATACGCTTTAAAAATGCTTACGTGACAGCCAATCAGATGGAATAATGGCATCACATGGGACTCTAAATTCTAAAACACAAGCCAGAACTATTAGAAAAAGATGGGACCCATCTTAATCTATGCCTCAATTATATTTAAATAAGCCAGACTCAAGCATTTTGAACTAAGAGTGTGAAGCTTAAATACCTTCACATTTAATCCACTAAATATTATATATATAAATTAACAACGTGAAATCATCCGATTTACAACGAAGCAATATTTTAAATCTAATGAAATGATATTAATAAATGTAAATATATTAAATTTAAGCGTAAACAGATAATATTATAATAACGTGAAAGCTAAACACCTTCAAACAGATACGCTTTAAAAATGCTTACGTGACAGCCAATCAGATGGAATAATGGCATCACATGGGACTCTAAATTCTAAAACACAAGCAAGAACTATTAGAAAAAGATGGGAACCATCTTAATCTATGCCTCAATTATATTTAAATAAGCCAGACTCAAGCATTTTGAACTAAGAGTGTGAAGCTTAAATACCTTCACATTTAATCCACTAAATATTATTATATATATAAATTAACAACGCGAAATCATCCGATTTACAACGAAGCAATATTTTTAAATCTAATGAAATGATATTAATAAATGTAAATATATTAAATTTAAGCGTAAATTTAATATAATTTAATTTAATTTAGCTTTCACGTTATTATAATATTATCCGTTTACGCTTAAATTTAATATATTTACATTTATTAATATCATTTCATTACATTTGAAAATATTGCTTCGTTGTAAATCGGATGATTTCGCGTTGTTAATTTATATATATATAATATTTAGTGGATTAAATGTGAAGGTATTTAAGCTTCACACTCTTAGTTCAAAATGCTTGAGTCTGGCTTATTTAAATATAATTGAGGCATAGATTAAGATGGGTCCCATCTTTTTCTAATAGTTCTGGCTTGTGTTTTAGAATTTAGAGTCCCATGTGATGCCATTATTCCATCTGATTGGCTGTCACGTAAGCATTTTTAAAGCGTATCTGTTTGAAGGTATTTAGCTTTCACGTTATTATAATATTATCTGTTTACGCTTAAATTTAATATATTTACATTTATTAATATCATTTCATTAGATTTAAAAATATTGCTTTGTTGTAAATCGGATGATTTCGCGTTGTTAATTTAAATATATAATATTTAGTGGATTAAATGTGAAGGTATTTAAGCTTCACACTCTTAGTTCAAAATGCTTGAGTCTGGCTTATTTAAATATAATTGAGGCATAGATTAAGATGGGTCCCATCTTTTTCTAATAGTTCTGGCTTGTGTTTTAGAATTTAGAGTCCCATGTGATGCCATTATTCCATCTGATTGGCTGTCACGTAAGCATTTTTAATGCGTATCTGTTTGAAGGTATTTAGCTTTCACGTTATTATAATATTATCTGTTTACGCTTAAATTTAATATATTTAATTAACATTATAATTGTATAGTTTGCAAGTAGGCGTATGCGAGAGTTTGGCAACCTCTCAATTTATTACCGATTCAACAACAATATGCTATTTATACAATAATATTATTAAGCCTTTAAACAACTTTTTTTGCAATGGTCTATCCTAGGAGAGTTGAAGTAAACGTCAAACATCAATTTTACCTTTAATTCTTTATTATATTTTTAAAAAATTACCAATTATTCATTAGATATTTACATTACAAATAAAAACAATTCTTAAAAGTTTTAATTTAATTTTTCAAAGACAAAAACATATATACTAAACTAAAACTCATGTAAGAAGGAATGATGTTTCCCTTTTTAGGCAGTTTTAATTAATGTTGTAACAAAAGTTAATTTGAAAGATCAGAATTAATTGAAATTAGTTTTACTGCCTGAACCAATTTTTGTTTAAATATCCAAAAACTATAGAAATAATATCTAAAAGTTCAAATTTTATTTATAATTTTTCGAATACAACAACAGGTACTCCATTGCAATAAAACAAGAATGATATTTCTAATCAATAACAAATTGTAGAACATTACTGATTTCTCTTCATTTTCAATTTTTTAACTACATATTACAGCAATATTTTATGAAAAAAATAGTAAATGTGTAAAGAAAATATGTAAAAACGTACATTTTATTTTCAAAATTTAAACAATGGGCATGCTACACTAATCAGAAAGGCTCTCATGCAGTAAAAAATAATAATAAAAAAGTGGAGACAGACACCAAAGCGAATTTAACAAAATACGGAGATGATTTAATGAATTTGAGGTTCAGGCAATCAACCATCGATAAAAGAATCTTACACTTCCAGAATAAACAGTTTAACACCAACATCAAACAAGATAAACCTAGATTATTGCTACCATACATCTCCAATTTACATAGTAAATTACATTCCATCCTCAATAACAGACGTAAGATTTGCTTCCGCACTCCCTCAAACTCCAACAACTTAATCAACAACACTATCAATCAAATTCCGCTTTTACAGATACCCCATATAGTATACAATATCATTTGCCCCAACAATAACTGTAAAGGCTCATACTATGGGGAAAGTAGAGCATCTTTGTCCACGCGATTGGCACAACACGAATACTCATACAACAGAGCTCTCAATCAACCTTCCACCTATTCGGTTTTCTTTCAGTACCAGAACACAAGCAATCACGAGTGTATTCCAGATAACCCCACAATCATGTGCAAAGAGAACATGACCTCAAAAGAAAAGTCAAGGAAGACTTTTTCATCTCCAGAAACAAAGATGCCATAAACAGGAAAGATACACATGCTATGCTTTATCAGAAAAATGAAATATCTAGCATATTCAGCATAAATTTGCATATAATTAACCTTATTAGCAGTCAAACAATGATTATGAAGGTTGGACCCTTCGAAAGCGCTAAGCTCATTCGTTCTTATTTATCTTTTTGGTAACAATACACAGCTTTGAGGACAATTGCGCTACACATGCAAGTGAACTAGAATATACATATATTTCCCCAAAGTAAAAAAAAAAATATTTGACTTAATTTCAATAATTGTCATAAAAAGACTAAATGGCAGAAATTCGGGAGCTTTGAAATAGTATAAAAATTAAAATACTACCATCTCTTGATTTGTTTTGTAACTAAAACTTGAATAGTAATTTAATTCATGATTTTGTCATTAGATTAAAACTAAAACTGACACTAAAATGTTAAAAATCGCTGCAGGAGAGCGTTTTACAGCCGAAACAATTAACAGCGATTATAATGCACAGGCAAAACACCACGATAGTCATTTGAAACATTACAATCAAATATTGGCAAATAATTTAATTCAAATGATCTGTTTTTAAATTGGAAAATTTGGGATGTATTTAAAATATATATATATTAATTAAAATGTTGTTAACTTCTTATAACAACTTATCCATATATAACATAAGAGCACTGACAAAATCATAATAATGATAAACTAATTTGTCAATGATTATAAACTTCCTGTGACAATATAGTTTTTATATATCATTGATAAAATTTTAGAAAGTTTTTTTAAAACAAATCAGTAATTTTTAATTTAATTATGAAGCATTTATAGAATTAAACACTTTCAAACTTGTTTAATAAAAAATTAAATAACATTTAATAGATTAAATAAATAATAACATATTTGTTTTAAAATAGTAAATGATTTTCTTAATAAAAATATATACAACTTTAAGCAGTTTATTATTAAGTAACTATATGGTATAATTTGGATCAACTATTTCATATTCAAATATTTTTCTAAAATAAGACTTTTAATAATTTGAACTGATTGATATCAATAATGATTTTTCTGAAGCACAATGGCTAAACTACTGTAATAATCTTGCCCTCCATTATATATATATTGTCCAAACGATTAATTAAAAGATACATATTATTTCAAACTTCAGGGATATTAAGAACATCTACACTACAGCATGAAGGTGAAGGATTTCTTTCGAAGATGGTTAAGAGTTTTTACAATCACTATTTTTCTCCAGAGCCACAAATTTATTGTCCTAACTTATTATTATAGCTTAACATATTTTAAAATTGAATTCCTCAACACATCTGCTTTTGAGGATAATTTACACATGGAAAAGTAGAAATTCCTGCATAATAGAAGTAATAAAAAATTAATCAAAAGTACAGAATTGGATATCGATATCAAAGATGCCATATACATAAATAAAGAGAATCATTTGCAGAATTCTAATTATTTATAATTATTTTTACTAAAAAAAATTCCATTTTTGAAAAAAAAAGAAGTCAAAACAATAAATTGCCATAACCTGTTGATTTTGAGTATCATTATATTAGGGTAATATTTGTTTTGAAAATGGTGCTTGTGATTTAATCATTCTTCAAAGCAACCTTTAATATTATTTTTACAGTTTTCACTCCCATTGGATGCTAGAAAATGAAATTTAGCATAATACTGGATGTATTAATTTAAAAAGAAGTTGAAGAAGCAATACTCAGTAATTTAGCTCATCTGCCATGTGTTTGATGTCTCCAGTTTATAGTTTTCCAGTTTTGAGATCAGTTATGAGATTACTTTACGAAGATTTTTAGAATATCAAAAAAGTTCATTTTTTTTGCCTAATTTATTAAAACTTTTATTTAAACCAAAAGAATGCAATGTATACACTTTGATTTTATTTGTGTATGTTCTATTTTAAAAAATAAAAATATAATTCACCAAAATGCTAACAAAAAAAATATTATAATCAATAAATGAATAATGCCTTTGAGACAGATCTGACGTCTTTAACAATATGGCACTAAGAGCTTTAGAGATATTTTAAAAATTGTTAAGTGTGATTTTATATTTTAGTGAATTTGATAGATAAGTAAGGGCTTACTGGGCAGTGTACAAATTAAAGTACCCCAATATATCGTCTTAGCAGAACTCACTTGAATTAAATAATAAGCAGTTACTAAAGAAATCAAAACAGTGGTTCTTGGAATCCAAAATAATTGACTATCTTCTGAAACTCAACATCTCATCTCTTCCTACTAATCACTTTCTGGTCCAAAGAAGAGGATTTGCCAAAATAAACCTCTAGTGTCAACTGTGCTCTACCGATGATGAAACCATCACACATATCCTATACATGTCCTGCGCTAAGCCAGGTGAGGATTTATCAATGAAAGAGTTGCTTTTGACTACAGAGAAGCAAGGATAATTCAAAATGCTATCAAAACTGGATTTTTTTTCAAAAATTACAGTAGCCACCTTTCACTCTTTTGCAACGTGGCTAACAAGGTGCAAATTGATATTTGGCCATCAGAATCTAAATGTCATGGAAACATTTAAAAGTCTGTTAACAGGCCTTTGCATCAGAGATCAAATGTTAGCCCCAGAATGGCTTCACAAACAGTCATGGGAGTTAATTAACCTCAAAGGACTAAATGTGCAATAGATTCCAAAGAAAAACAATCATTATCTAATCAAAGCCATGGGAAGAAGGTCTCTCACGCAAAGCCTAATGCATACAGTGAACATTCCCCATCAGAAGTAATGTCAAGATGCTGAATAGCTATTAATAACTTAAACTGATGAAGACAGGGAGATGGAGCAGTACTCCATCACAGAACTTACTCTAATGGATTAACTCAGCTGATGACCAAAGACTTTGGTTCGTATTTATACTCAAGATCTAGATATGTATTTAGCTCTACTTAATTCAATGTAATTGCATACTGTTTACTATGTACATTACAGATTCAATGTCAAATAAATTTTCTTTTGGAAAAAAAAAAAGTAAGGGCTTCACATTTATTCAGTCCTGTTTTAAAAATAAATTTCAGTCAACAAAGATTTTGCTAACTTTTCTTGGTTGCTTTTCTGTACACTGCCAAATGAGAAAAAAAATTCGTTTGTTCTTTTTATGTACTTAGTTTATTATTTGTAAACTCCAAATATAATTTTCTGGAATGTTATTTCATTTATAAACTTGTATTTCAAACAAATCAAATCCAATTTATTGAATTCTAAAATATAATACAGATTTAATATTAAAATCAAATGTTGAACACTGCAAAAAATTGCTGCCAGGATTAACAATAGAAAATGTCATCCTGTTAAAAACCTAAATTTTTCTCATTTGTTCTCATATCTTCATACAGTTTATAGTGAAACAAAAAAAGAATTGTAATTACAATCATCTTTTGCATGTTCAATATCTCTCACTACTTTTCAGATAGGGCTGTGATCCATTTCAATACTTACATAGGATTTCCTGTTTGTTAAGAGCCACAGAAAGCACAAGTTTGATTGCATTGTTGCAAAATTTGATTGTTGGAAATATCTCCATGCAGTATTAGTGACATCTAGTGAATAGTTTTTGAATTATACTGCACAATCTAGAAATGGTTCCATGGCTGTTCCTTATTTTAATGTACTACTAAATATACATTAGTGGCTAGCTCGGATATTTTTGCATAAATACACCCAGGTTCAAATTTAACTAAATTCCAACACAAAAAACAATAAATCATTATTTAATTTTTTGTTTTTAACTGTACATTTTCCTTGTTTGCTTATACATATGGCTATATATATATCACACATAAATTTATTGTTTTGAAAAAAAAAAAAAAGCATGACTCTTAGATTTTCATAAACGCACCTCTACTACTAAAAAAAAAAAAAAAATGAGTACAGTTTAAAAAAAAAAAAAAAATCGAACTAAAAATTACTAACAGATCGCTAACCAGAAGATAAATCATTAAACTTTATTAAGTAATGTATCAAGAAAAATTAAAGGGATCAAAATTCTTTATAAAGCGGGTGACGCCATTAATACCTGCCGCCCATTTGTAAATAAATTGCTTCATGATCTATTAAAAAATTACTGCAATTTGTTTTTTTCCGACCCCCCCCCTCCAATCGCTAAAAATTACACCCTCCCACCACTATCTTTGCCTATCTTACATCAAAGACCATTACTCAACTACCATTAGCCAGATAAGGTTACAGTTTGTCATATTCTCCAACTTCATTGCTCAGAATAGCAGCAGTAATGGTCAGTTGGAAGCCAACAGGTCAGTCTGTGAGACAGTCAGATAAGATTTAAGTTGGAGCCAACTTTGCTTAACCATAAATCACTAGTGGTCAGTCTCCACACCACTGAACACTTCTAATAATGGCAGATAATCAATTTCAAAACACCTCCACCCACAAACATACAATTTCCATTTTTCAGAGACAATATGATAAATTATTTATTACATTAAATCAATAACCGACATACGACTCTTGTTAGTACATAATCGACGTGCACACACACAACACACCGAGCATACATATATAAATTTCACGACACCCTTTTTATTAAAAAAAGCAAGAAACTCATTCTTTTCCGAATAAAACTTAATATACAGAGAAAGCAAGAGATATACTCTATTCCTTACGTTTAACACTTGATTTTATATAAACAATTTAATTCCAAAGCTCTTTAAATTTAAAACTGGGGCTGTTTTAATAAAACAAATATCAATCAAAAAATGTGAATCAATTATTTATTATTGGGCACGAGTATAAAAAAGATTATTGTAGGTATTTCTGAAATAAAGAGTAATTAGGTGAAATGAAAGAGGTGTGAAAATTTATTGCTTTGGTGTTGGTGGAAAAAAGTGTAATGGTTCACATTATTGCCTAAAGACCGGGGGAGGGGGGCTTATATAAACTAATGTTATAGATTGTTGAAAAGTTTAAAACTATTCTGAGAATAAGCCTACGCTAAAATCAAGATAATGAAAACAAGCACCCTAATATGACGGGGGGGGGGACGACAGACTAATAACTTATTTTCTACGAAAATTTTTTGGTAACGTGACAAAAAGATTCACATTAAATTTAGAAACTATAAGAAGACTTTATGCGTATGTACAACCCGGAGAGGAAAACTTTGCAATGGACAGAAGTGAATGGTCAATGTTCTGAGCAACAACAACAACAAATAAACTTATAGCAAGCCACCATAAAAAAGTTTCCAATTATAGGGTAAGAAAGAAAAACTAATAAAAACAAAAGGTATGGTAATGTAAAAATTATAAATAAATACAAGACTGCAGAATAAACATATGTGATGAACAACAAAAAGCTTTGAGCTGACAGTAAAATGTTTAATAAAATAGTAGAAATAAGATTAAAAAATATAAATACACAAAATAAAAATATGTACAGAATGAATAACAGTAAATTGAGATATGTAACCCATAATCAGATGAGTATGGCTTGAAAATGAATACCGTCGGTGATAAAAACAACAAAGGAAACAAATGTGTAAAAAGCAAGTTACAGGAATGACATTGTGCGTATACACAAGTTGTTAAAACAATGACAAATTCTCCATATAGTAATACTACCAAGTGCAAGTCATAATAATCACTGAATGCAAGGTTTGTGCATAAAATCCATTTCTAGTGCCTACTCATCCAATATCCCCAGACTAGTTTCTAGCTTGAAGCTTTCATCAGTGATGATCCACAGATCTGATCTGTCAGCACTACACTTAAATCTTACGATCTAATACAACTTTCCAGCAGCCACCTTTTATCTTTTTAGTGAACTATAAAGCTATGAATCCAAAAATGAAAATGTTTTGCTCATTTGCGGGTATAGTCATATATAGTTTTGAATCCAGTTGTTGTCTGGTTTTTAATAATCATAGTCACCATCATCCCATGGACAGGAGTGGTATTAGACCATTAAACAACACGTGATCACCATTTCATGTGATGTTTAATGATTTGATACTATTCCAGCCTAAATTGTATAGATACTGAACGAGTTTCAGATCTATATGGCTATACAAGTGAATAAGTTAGGATTTGAAAACAACCGTTTTCATTTTGAACTCGTAGCTTAAAAAGTGGTTGTTGGAGGGTTGCATTAGATTCTAAGATCTAGATGCAATCCCTGAGATCCAAGGCTCTTCACTGATGAAAGCCACAAGCTAGAAAACTGAAGATATTAGATGATTGAACATTAAGTAGGAATATTTTGCACAAACCTTGCATGCATTGATTGTTATGGCCTGCTACTGGTTGGCACTACTGTACAGAGTTTGTCACAATGACATAATTACTGGAAATATGCCATGTTATTAGTAACAAAGAATACATGTATTGAAAAAATGAGAATAATACATAAGTAATTTGTATAACATAAATATAAATCCACATGCAAATTAGTAAAAAAAAAAAACGATGGATAGATATAAGGATGAAAAACATTGTGCAATCAAAGAGGATGTGGTTATGAATGCTGTATTAAAGAATAGCCAAAACAAAAGGAAATGATTTAAATACCAGGGAAACATTATGGAGATTAATGAATATATGGTCATAATAGGTTAATGTTAAATGAACTGTATATCCTTAGAGAAGTTTGGAATAGCAGCAAATGGAAGATAATTGTACATAAATATATTGAAAAAGATTGTGATAATAATTATTTCATCATCATTTAAAAGTTATTTGATAAGGTAAATCCAGTTATTTCATTGGATACTGACATGAGAATTGAATCTGGACCTTTAGATACATGAACATTGAAGATATGGTAATGCAGAGTAGCCTAGTTAGTTAATTAGAGGATCACCTTAAATCCAATATTCACAAATCTTTTATAAGTACAATCTTCTATTCTCATTTTAATACTGCCACTAGTAAAGCCCGCAACACCTGAAGAGGGGAGAAATACCACTTCCAACATTGTGTTACACACTAAACCATGTATTACTAACAATTGAATGTATTTGAAAAATTTAAATAAAATTTGAAGTTTTATAAAAGATATGTAATAACATGTAGTGAAAATAGTCCAATATATAATTACACTTACTACTGTGACATATCAACATTATCATCATCACAAACTTACAGAGAAATATTAAGGTATTTATTTGTAAGGAGAGGATGGGGTCATAGTCATAAGTTCAATAAACCTTACACTTTCACAGTAAATTGCAATAGTTTATAAAATGGCAAGATTGTAAAATCAAACAAAATGTCTGCAAAGACAAGCCTTTTTAAAAAGGTTTTATGGTAGAAGAGATAGACCCTGTCTACATTATAAGGATTATCTTAGACAAAAATGTCAATTGGGAAAGATATGGCAAAGAATAGAATATACAGGCAAACTATAATTAGACATGCTGTTGAAGTGTTTTCCTGAAGGTTTATGATGATGATGATTTAGTTGTATTTATATGTTGGATTATTTTCATCATCTAATATGAGTATTGAATATATTTGGAAAAATTTAACTTTATTTAAATATTCCAAATATACAGGTTGGTATATGCATACTAACCCGTGTGCTATCACTAACAGAAGAATGTATTTGGAATATTTAAATAAAGTTAAATTTTTCTAAAAACATTCAATACTCATATTCGTTGATGGAAATAGTCCAACATAAGCATTTCTGAATTTTCTGCTGAAGAAATTAAGACAGCATCACAAAATATCAAACAGAAAAATGGACCAGCATGTTCTGCATGGGGATATATTTGTAGTTCACAGCCTGGTTTTGTACTGTCACTGCACAATTCATTTCTGGGGCAGATTTTGTCTTGACATTCCCTGGAATTGGTGTGGTCATACTAGTTTATGAATGGTTCTCATTTGTATGGTATGTATTCTAACAGAAGAGATAAATATAGATAAGAATGTCTACATCCAATATTGTTTAATGTTTTTATTTAAACTAATGTTGATATTTTGTTTTGATAAGAATAAAGATACTATTTGGATTGAAATAGGGGATGACTGCAAATACCAAAATGAATTTAATAAAATGTCAAGAGAGGCCAATGATTATAGTAGATATAGGGGCTAAAATATTCATTTTTAATTGCAAACTCTCCATAACATAGTGCCACCTAGTGCAAGCCATAGTAATCAATAGATACAAAAAGGTCTTTTGCATAAAATCTCTATTTAGTGCTACTCATCCAATATCCTCAGACTAGTTTAGAGTAGTATTCTCAGATTAAAGGCTATTCATTGATGAAAGCTACAAGTTAGAAACTAGTAGGGTGATATTGAATGAGTAGGCAGTGGATAGTGATTTTATTCCAAAGACCTTACTTACATTGATTATATATTGTGCCTTACACTGTGTGGCACTACTGATGAGAGTGTGACACTGTGCATTAGACATCTGTAAATGCTTACAAATAGGGAAGTTGTGGAAGAATAAATATAAACAAAGTAATTATACAGAAAGTGGGTTTTTTATACTAGGTTTGGAAAAAGATAAGGGGATCTAAATATAAAGTCTATAGAATGGACAAAGATGATGTTGTGGAAATGGGATGGAGCAGGATAGAGATGAATATGGGAAAAGTATAGGGACGATGTGATAATCTCCAGCCTAATAACGAAAGTATTTGTTAATCGGGGGGGGGGGGTGTCTCATAGCTGGGAGCGCAGGAAATTTATCGCCTTTCCATGAAACTAATAATACATGCGCGCGCACACATTAATTAATATCAATGCTAGTGTACATATAGATCTTAGTAGTTTTTTATGTGGGGGGGGGGTAGTGTCAATATTTTTTTAAAATTTCGTTGTTGCATCTATAAGCTAGACACTTCATTTTTAAAAAGTGCTAAAACTTACAGGTGTCCAAACGGTAACTCTGTGGAATTTCTTCCTAACAATCATTAAGCCAGTTCATTAAATCAGTGAGATCAACAGCTTTTGGATAAAGATTTTTTTTAAACCTTAAAACTCATCACAATAAGGCAATCATCGCTGAAAGCCTCTAGTTCTAATTTAAATCTAAAAAAGGGCGTTTCCGAATAAGAAAAGACTAAATACATTAGGTGTGACAATGTTAAACAGTAACAACTTTGACCTTCATCGGTTATACATCAAATAAAATACACCTTCGGAAAATAAAAAAACAAAATTACTAAATTTTCCTGATAATACAGACATACAGAAAAAAAACGACAAACTTTTTTTTTTTCACATGTCATAGCATCGGCCGGGACGCGAACCCACAACCGTCTGCAATCAACTACTTGCTTGCAAGACGGCTGCGATGACTTGAACCAAAAATTAAGCACCTTGTTACCGTAACGAAATGACTTTATATATATATTCGCACACACAAATAAAATATATTGAAACTGGCATTAAACCAAATCAATCTTTTAACAGTTTATCCCAGTCATTAAGCAAACAGAAATTCATTATTTTATTTTTTTAAGGTCTAGATAGATCCACATTAATTTAAAAGACGTAATTCTTACCTGAAAATCTTTGAGAACCGATTCAGTAAAAAATTAAAAAGTGTTTAATAATTTTTATTTGAAAAAATACATGCATTAATTTAAAGGATCATTAAATAAAAAAAATAATTTAATATTTATATATTAATTTTAATGCCTTTAATTTTACTTCCTCACCCCCAATATTCATTCAATGGCATTTTTCTCTAGTAACTAGAATCATTATATCTACAGTAGCTCTTAATAGATTTTTTTTTATTTTTTAAAACAGATCTCCATTTTTCCAACTCGGATTAAAGATGATCTTTTAGAGAAAAGTGGAAAGCCTTGCTGGTCATAAGAAGCCATATATCTTGTGCAAATCCGTGGCTGTCAGGGAACTATCTAGAAACCTTTCAAGTCTCACGGGACAACAGATCAAACACCTAGACACTTTCTTTTAGAAACCAACAAACAATAAATATCAGCCTTTTTACGAGCACGCTAACCAAGGCACTAATGAGAGCAGAAAGTTGACCTCTAGAGTCCGGCTCCTAAGAACACTCTCCTTGTGAAACTGGATGAGGTTTTTCTCTCCCTCCCCCCTAAAAAAAACGGAGCTGAAGATATAAACCAGATGTGCGCGCAGTTTAAGATGAAACAGATGACATTCCAAAGGATGCCAATATAATTCCTAAGACAATCAAAATTAACAATTAAAAAAAAAAAAAAAGTTCTATACCTGTTTGTTAATGCGTGTATAGTTTTCAAAAATAAATTTTACAAATATTGATTTCCAACCGAATGTTTCCCAAAATAAAATCAACATATTACAAATTAGTTTATTAAGAAAAACGATTAGAAAAATAAAATAGAAAATTAACGAAATTACACATTTTTTACAATTCGTACACTGACTCCCGAACGCACACGCACCCTCTGATATTAAAAACTAAAACAAAACGTCGTTCTGGGCGATCATTAAAAATCATATTATTAGCAAACATTTTAACACTCTTATTTGATTTATTTAGAATATTCAAATTAAGAATTTGAAATCGCGTTATTTTTCAGAACCCTATCTGAAATTAAATTATTATTTTAATCACATACATACACTAAATAATATAAATGATTTACAGGCAAAATGCATGTTTCTGGGCGAGAGGCAACTGTGTATGTAGGCACAGAAACACATCCATATTATAATATGAGCACTGCTCCAAGTAAGATAATTTAGCTATTTGTTGATATTAATTACTAAATATATGATCATATGGTATATGAGCACAGACTTTCAGACGACCCACCACTCTCCACACTATCTCATAACACTGATACACTTGAACACATATATGTTGAAAAGATAAATAATCACCAATATACGTATTTCATGCTAAACCAGCAATCAGGAAATTATTTTGTTTGAACATTGAAAGATTCACTCCTATTCTTGGAAGACAGGCTCATATTTATTTAAGAACATATTAAAACCTTAACTAATGTAATATTTTTAAAAAAGAGAATGAAATGCATATATAAAGTCTCTGATTTAAGCACTACTTAGTTAGGCAATATTTTTGAATAAGTAAAATATTATATATCTTTCAGGGGTCAAAGAAAGGCTTCAATCATGCATGAAATTTTGCAGTAGTAAGCTTTTCAGAGGGAATAAAAAAATTATAACACCAACTGTAATTATTTCAGATATTTTCAAAAAGTAAAAATTCCCGAGTATTGAAGATAGATGTAAATGAATATAAGACATAATTTACAATTTTGGTCATGTTGTTATGCATGTATGTCAATTTATCATTCTGAAGACATATTGAAATGTGACCAAGAAATAAGATTTGGTGGTCGTTCACCATAACATACCTCACTCTTAAAATAACACATTCTAACTACCATCTCAATTTTAAAACCTTTAGCCGATCAATTTACAGGGGGGAAATTCCCTAGTGGTGGCTTTATTAAATTCTATTAATTTAATCAAACCTACTACTATTTTTTATTACATTTTCTAAAATTTTGAATTATTCGTTAAGAAATACATATTTATTACAGACAATTAGTCTTAAAAATATTATTTCACTTTTGCAAATATAGAAAACACGCTGAAATATCCAATAAAATTGTTAAGAATAGAAAACATTCTTATTCAACGACTAACCACATTATTAGTAAAATACTGAATTAAAAAGATATATATATTGCTTATAACACTTCTTTCTTATACACTTTAATGCAACAAATTTTCTTAAAAACTTCTTTATTCTCCTTACAGTTTCGACTGTCCAGCAGTCTTCATCAGAACTCTATCTTTAAAGAAGTGTTATAAGCAATATATATGATTATATGAAGATATGCAAAGAAAGTGAAAGAGAAGAATAAGAGAATATACTTCTGTTAAAAAAAAATACTGAATTAAAAAGGTCAGATATTTTAATTCAGTTTCTAAACTTTAATGATTGTTTGGAATACTTAAAACTAATGAAATTATAGTTTGAAATCGAACAAGAAACTGACAATTGGTGATATTATAGATGGAGTTTCAGTTCATTTGTAATACATTTAAATACCCAATACTTTCATCGTTACATTTACTTAGAACTAATAAATCAATATTATGTTACTTGCAGTTTTTGTTATCAAATAAAGGCAAAATTGGCAAAACATGGCCACAGATAACTAAAAAGGCGAGTTAAAGCAGCGGAAGTCAGCATTAGTAATCTCATCCAAGTAAATGCCTCCTGGGGGGGGACACTTAAAAGCGTTAAAACTGCATTTATATCCTGTCAGAATAATAAAGCAAATAGTAAGAGAAGATACACTAATACCAAGAAAATAAGAAGAAAAAAAACAAGAAAATGCTTGTACAATGGAGTTTCGATAGAATTAGCTTTTAACAGTGGAATTTGACTTCCTGCATCCATAACACAAATTATGGTTTGAGGAATAGAATTTTCAAATAAGTTTTGATTGGAAGTTTTTATCACATAAAACTAACCCACTTCAAATGTACAGAAACATTAATTTACATTCAAGCAACAAATAAGGACAATAATGTTAGTCTTTGTTAATATGCATAACAGAATTGGATTCAAACATAGAGATTTACTTCGGTGCAAAAATAACATTCAAAATCAAATGAAATTAAAATACATCATCCTGGAAGAGATAGCTCCTAAATTAAAAATCATATAAACAAACAAAAAAAAACCCAAACAATTAAAATGCTTTCGAATTAACAAAAAAAAAAATATCACATATTCAAAATATACGACAAATGTTAAATAAAAAAAACCAAAAGAAATATATTAATAATAACAAAAAGAATATAGTAAGCACATCTCAGTTGTAAGTAAGAAATTTAAAAATATCACCAACACCGTTGTCTTTTCAAAATAATTCACAAAATTCAATACATCAACTTCTTTTTATATGATTATTATAAAATATACACCAATGTTTGATTATTTTTAGGTAAGATATACAAGTATAAAAAATGTGATAAGGTTTTGAGATTATTGTAATAGAAAAGATTTCAGGTAAAGAGTATTATATATATATTGGGATTGCTTAGAATATTTGATGTTTATATTTATATATTTTTTATTTTTCAGTTTCCCTGATAAAGACTAATATTAAATAGTTGAAACGTTGATGTATATTTATATATTTTTTATAATAATCATATAAAAACAAGTTTTTAAAAAAATGGTATACTGAATTATATATATTTTAAAAGTAAGAAATCCATATTCCATCAAATCAAAATTCATTAAGATGAAAATGTACAAAAACAATTACGCTAATATAATGTACGTCAAAAAAAATTTTTGCGGTATATTTTATGGTATGTTTTCAATATTTTTTTTTAAATTTTGGCAATTCCTTCAAAAATAAAACTTTGAATTTATTTTATTTTATTTTTTGCCAGATTATTCCTAACAATATTTAAAAAATAAATGGAATTTTTTTCCCCTGGAAAAAATGCAATCTCATATAATAAAAATATATGTATCGTTTGATTGCTGTAGGTTTTAAAAGGAATAATTTTTTCTTTCGTCAATATTGTTTTCTAAGGCAATAAACCTAAAGTATGTGTGGTTGAAAATGCGAAGTTTATAATTACAATATTGTTTTCATTTATGAGGCATTTTTGCTCAGAAAAGGTAATTTCATCATAATGAATTAAAATTTGTTTATAGGAAACGTACTATTATTTATTTAATGTATACATTTTTCAATCTACTTTTGGTGTAATTTAATTCTGTATTTACTGAAAATTCATTTTTAATTATTTGCTGAATAAAATGTATAATCTTTTTTATTTGCCTTCAGTATCAAAAATCTGGTTGTCGGCTGTCATATAAAGATACCAAATAAAAATTAAATATGACATATTTTCTAGTTATTAGAAATGCACTTTATCAGCATATACCTAAGTTTGTTTTTATATTAGGTATTGAATAAATATTCGAAATTATTTTATTTTTATTAAGTGAATATCACTATTTCAGCTTACTAGATACCGTCCTTTCATAACACCAATGGATTTACAAAATGGCAGCCATTAACGGAAAAAAGAACCCTAAAATGAAATTGATTTTCTTTTTTCCAAAGATTGTTATATATTGTTAATTGAAGAAATGGACCAAACTGATGAAGACTGCTGTGAGACAAAACCTTCTATAAGGATCCTCATATATGAGGAGTAAAAAAAAACATTATTTTTGAATTTGGCAAGTTTTAAAAACATAATGTGTATAAAGACACAAACAACTAAAAAATGTTCATTGATAATTTTTCACATTCAGATAAGCATGGAGAACCAATGCTTTTTTTTATTATTAATGTTTACTGGTCATGGAAATACATATTTGTAATTTGCTTACTAATTTCAAATATAAATTACACTAATATCTACTTTAATATTAATTTGAAATGCATTGATAAAAAAAAAAGGGGTTCCTCAAAGTTATTAAAATCGTTTAAAATTTGGATTAATTTCGTATCCAATTTTCTCAACAACAACAACAACAAATAATTACATATTTGGGGAGAAAAAAAAAATCTTTATTTGATTTTATTTCTAAGTATTGTCAAAAAAGTTCTCACTAGAATTTATTATATCTATTAAATTCTTATCTTCATTTTGAAATCTTTGGTTTTAAGTTGCTAAGTTTGAAAGTCTCAGATAAAATAAATAAACAGACAATTAACTCTCTAAATCATTTCAAAATTGATTTTGTCTGAATAAACATTATCTTCATTTTGTAATTTAACTGCTTTTTAAAAGACATTCAAAGAAAGCCATTAGTTACAGCATATATCTACACCTATTACATACAGCCTTCTCAACAGTGGAAATGTTTAGTTCTTTACCTACACATTATCTGAACGAATACCATTGGAAAGTAATGTCTTATCTAAGATTTGGATTCTTTTAGCGATTCTTTTTGAAAAGTTGCAAAATTGTATGTAGATTAAACAAAACTTTCTCACATACTCCAAGAAACGATTTCAAAAGAGATCTTATTTATTTGCATTTTTTTATAATCTCATTTCCAAAAAAAAACATGTCATTGTCCCCTAGACATAGCCATATCTCGAACTGGCATTTTATAACACTGATTCATTTGGTGAGATCATAGTCGGGGGGGGGGGTATATGTGAATAGGATTTTTTAAACAGAATTTGAAATAATAACTACTACTTTCGGCTATTCATTCTTTTCCTTGGACTAAGAAATAGCCACAATGCACTGCATATTTTTATGTGCACATCATAGAAAATATTTTAATTCTATAGAGATTATATTTTGAATTGAGGATTCAAAATATCAATCAAAAAGTCCACTTCTATTACTAACAGTTGGAATGTATTTGGAAGACTTAAATAAAGTTAAATTTTTCTAAAGACATTCAACACTCATATTAGATGGTGGAAATAGTCCAACATAAATACATTGAATTTATGATGATTGAAAATGTTTTCACATATATTTTGTTATTAATAAAATGAAAATCAACATTATTAAGAAACAAATATAAAAGATCTGCAAATATCTATACTCTGTACTTTATATTAGTGTATTCTGACAGCACTATTATCACTTTCGGCTTTTCTTCACTATTTTATCGCCATCGACAACATATTTGCTGATTTGCGTTTATTGGCAGAAGTTGGAACTAAAATTATTAATTAAAAAAAAATAATCTGCTGACATCATTATCGTACAGATTTCAAATTCAAAAAAGGTGACAATGCCATTGGTTGGTAGATTTTTTGTTCTCAGACTTTGAAAGCAAGTTTTTTTCTTTTGTTACTTTGGGGATGATGGGGGTGGGTGGTTTAATTGTCAGTAATTGATATATTTATGCTTATTTATGTAACATATCTGCAAAATATTTATTTTAAAATTAAAAAAATATATGATTATGATTGGAATTTGAAAATGACCGTACTACGGTAAATAGAAGTTGGAAGTGATTGGCGAAAAATACTTCATAGATGCACAAACATTTTTTTTGCAAATTTTAATAATAATAGTGCAATTTTAAATTTTAAAACAGAATTTCAGCGCTTTTTGATATCTTAACAAAAATCCATTCAATATTTTTTTTATAAATTGGTGACAGAAACCATCAAATATGAAAAAAGTCATTATTCAGTTTATGTATCTCGCTTTAGTACTTTATTTTTCTGTTTTGCAAAGTTCAATATTATCATTTAGAATATATTCCATTTGTCAACTTATATAGGCAAATGTAAAGATTGTCAAAATTTGATATAAAATAAAAATTTAATTGCAAAAGTAAAATGTTGCAAATATAACAGAACCTGTCATTAGTGTTTTGGAAAAAAAAATAGTATTTATTTTAGCGAACGGCTTAAAATAATGTGTAATTACTGAGATAAACAAATATATACTTTAAAAATAAATAAAAAAGGTTTGGCTTATCAAATCTAAATTTTACTTTATATATATTCAGTGAGTAAGCTTTAAATTGTCTCATTCATTTTAATTGGTTTCCAAAACTACCAATTTCATAATATTCATAGTTTATTTTTGTCACTCTTTGGAAAAACAATGATTAGACATTTCACCACATTTAACCTGTTTTCCAATCATTAAATGCCATTTTTGTTTTAATTAATAAAGCAACACCTTCCAGAAGTAAGCAATGTCCCCCAAAATTGTCCGTAGACTATTAGTATGCACACTTTATTGTACAGAAAAAGTATGTCTAACATTGTTTATTTAGAAATAACTTAATTCTAAATTTATAAAAACTAGTTAATTATGTTTTTGAGATAAGTTCACATGTATTTCTTATATTTCCTTTTTCTTGGAATCATCAACCGAAGATTTACCTTTTCTAGTACATTTTTGATGTTTCCCATAATTAAAATAACAGGTTTTCTTTCTAATGCTCTTAATTTTTGCATGAAGATAAAAAATAAACTAATACTGAAATTTAATTTTTACTTATATATTTCTAAAAAATTAATGAGTGCAGATGTGATTAATATATCATATGAAGATGCATTAGAACCGAACCTGTAATATACATTAATAATTTCTATTAGTCATTCTGTAGACTAGATTATCCATTTAATGAATATTTCTGTAATGCAATTTTCACTACATAACTCTCATGCAAGGTAGGGACTGTTTCTATCCACTTTTAACACCTTGTGGAAGAGTGCAATCATAAACACATAACCAAAAATGTGTGATAAAGATCTATGATCCTCCAAGATGCACATTTCATGCTGAACTAGCACTCATCAGTTGGCTCAGATCATATTCTTTTATACACATCTTTATCATTGTTTAGTATATATAGATAAGGAGTTACTACAGTTTAATTGAGAAATGCCAAATTTACTACCCTGACAACTTTGGCACAAACCATTTGTGGCATAATCAAAATTACACTACAGAAACATTAACCATAATGTATTTTACGTATCACTAAAATGCATATTTTTGTTCCACACTGCATGAAATACTAAGGCCTGACTTTTACAGTTCAGAAAAGATAATTAAGAATTACATAGAATTAAACATGTACATAATATTAATATTTATAGTCAGTATCAATGAGATAGAGGCATAAACCTGTAATCGGAATTATGCAAAACAGTGAATTTGTTTTGATCAAAATGATAAGTCTAGCTGTAAATATAACAAACAGACATTAGAAGCTATTTTCACTCTTAACAGAAGATTTAACTCAAATAATCTTGTGATCAAATGACAATTTCAGAACACTATATAATAATACAGCAACATATTATCATGAAAGATTAAACCACTACACATCACATGATCATTGTTTCTTATGCTCGCTCATAACTGTTATTAAAACAGGCAAAACTCTCCACACAGTAGTGCCACTCAGTGCAAACAAGAGTAGTCAATGGATGCCAGAAGATTTGTGCATAAAATCCCTATCTAGTGCCTACACATCCAATATCCCCAGACTAGTTTCTAGCTTGTGGCCTTCGTCAGATCCAAGGCTCCTCACTGACAAAGGCTACAAGCCTTTTGGCATCCATTGATTACTTTGGCTTGCACTGAGTGGCACTACTGTATGGAGAGTTTTGCCTGTTTTATAACTGAATTGTGAAGGGGAAGACATTATTTTCCATACCTTATTATTTACATTTTATAGTACCTCTGAAAAAATTCACCTCCTTCTTGGATATTGAAATTATTATTGTTTGATTTCCCTATTATCTAGAAACATATTTTTTAACACATTTGATGCAAAAATAATGAAATTAAATATTTAGATATACACAAATATATCCGATATGTTGACAAAAAAATATTTACAATTGTATGAAGAAAATTGTCCTATTATCAAAGAAATATAAACACGAAATATTAATTCGGACAACACTAGTAATTAATAAATAGCAGTATAACCTAAATGCATTTTCAGTACTGAGCATCCCTGTCAAAGGCAATAGATATAAACTTTATTATCGATTAATAATAATGATTATTTCTAGAGATTTTTTTTTTATTAAAAAAATTCATAACAGATGTTATTTTTAACAATTTTGTAACATCTTACGCACCCACACACATAATTAATCTATTCATTCAGTATATTAAATGTTTACTAGAGGGATTTGAACTGAGAATTTTCAGTCTATATTCATCCTCCACTCGAACTCAACAACTGATACACATGACTACACACATGTGAAAAAGATAAATGATCCTCAATATTCATATGTATTTCACACAGAACCAGCTCTCATCATTTGGGCCAGATCATAATCTTCCGCACATACATACAATCAGTGTTTGTGGCTTATATTAAAATATCAATTTCTTAAACTTTAATGGATAGCCTTCAAATCTTTTCATTCTTCCAACAATTTAACCATCCCATTTCATTGAAATTCAATGATGGAACGCTTAGAGCTTTTAGTGGATTTGTCACTGTAGTCACATCCATGCAAACATTAGGTCAATCTAATCCTTCATATTATTGGATCATTACATATCCATTTATATTAATAGAAGAGGACTTATTGCCTTAGAAATAGGTTACATCATAGTATAAGTCCAGCCCATCCCTCTTCCATTAATACAACTGGATATGTAATGGTCTGATAATATGTGGGATTAGACTGAGTTAATGTGTACATGGGTATGACTACAATATCAAGTCCACCAAGGTTCCATCGTTGGATTTTCAATGAAATGGAAGGTTGAATTGTCGGAAGGGTGAGAAAATTGAAGCCCATCCATTAGTTTAAGGAATTGCTATCTTAATATAAGACAAGCAATGATCGTATATATAATGGAAAATTATGATCTGGTCCAACTGATGAGTGCTGGTTCTGCATAAAATACGCATACTGGGATCATTTAACTTTCTCAAATGTGTGTGATCAAGGGTATTGGCTGTTTAAGTGGAGGATGAATATAGACTGAAAATCTTAAGTTCAAATCCCTCTATTTATATATATATGTAAGTGTGTATATATTTAAAATTTCAATCAAAATTAAACTCTGATATTATTTATCCAATATGAAATTCATTTATGGGTATATCTCTATATATTATCCACTATCAAGGCCAACATATTAATATATCAAATATCATATCTGAAAATGTTGTCGGCTCAAGGATCAACACACAACTATATCCACAAACTTTATTAAGTATAATATAGATAATATATTCATAATATTTGCAATGAATTCTTTCTTAGCGAAAAAAAATGTACCCTAGCATATAATTTTGACGATTTTCATTTTTTTACTGTCACGAACTGAACTTTTTAATGACAAACTGGAATATATAATACGTTCGCAATCGTTCAATCTTAATCATTTGAAGAGACAACTCAAAATTTAAACGGCCAAGATTCCTTTTTAAGGCCATTTCTCGTAGTCAAAAAATTCCACGGATCAGATTCTAATTGACCTATAGGAGGTTAAGAGTTTATTATAGATGAATAAATTATTTGATAAAGTATGTAGCGTTTTGAAAACAGTTACCATATGCAATCAACTTTATCCTGAACCGATAAGTGGCTTCAAGACAGATTAATTTTCTCAACAAAGCATTTAAATACCTTATTATTCAAACTTTCTAATACGCATTTTTTATTGCTTAACGCAGTTCTTCTATTGCAAACATTGGTAGCCGAGAGGTAAGCACAGCCGCCTTGCAAGCAAGCAGTTGGTTGAAGACGGTTGTTGCGGGTTCGCCTCCCGGCCGATGCTATGACATATGGGGAAAAAATACATTTTATTATTCTTATATACTGTATATATATACAATCATATCTTCATACATGTTTGCTTATTACAATTTTCTGATTTAATTTTCCAGCCACTCTATTATAGTACTATCATGTAGAAACATGGCATGTTCAGTCAATCGGGAGACAATGTGACGTTCGAGCACCGGAAGTGATAGATTGAGCTTCAATCGAGGAACCTATAGTTCATAAGTCTACAGCTCTAAGTAAATCAGCATAGGGTTTGTTTGTTTTTTAACTTATGGTGAATGAATAATACATTTCTGATTTATATCTGAAGCAAATCTTTGGCTTACTTGTTAGCAAGAGGGGTTCAAACACATAACATGTATACAATATTCACTTTATTGCCTTTAAAATTAGTGACTTCTCACCCATTCAATGCTTAAAAAGTGACATAGGTCAGTTATTTGGGGGAAGAGATACTAAAATCATTTTACAAATATTTGTCACATTTCCACAAAGTAGAATAAATGATTCAGCAACATTGTATTCCTATTACAACAGTGTTATAACAGGATTAATAATGTCAATATATCAGCCATTATAATATATGCATTTCCTCCATTTTGAATATGCTGACTAAACCTAGCACAGTGTCTATCACATATGTCACAGGCATTACACCACATTCAACTATCCTGACAACAATTTTCACGAAATGGGTATGCTTTCAAACCATTATACACTGCTTCAAAAGAATTGAACAAACAATATCAAATATTTATGTTATATGTCAAAATTATAGTTTTCAAACAAAAATTTTAAATATAATTTTCATTATTGTAATTTTACAATAGATACATGTATGAAACTTTTAACTGATCAGATTCCAAGATCTGTGGGCCATTTTATGAGGACAATTTCTTAAAGAAAACACAGGGAGCTGTTCCAAAAAGCAGCCTCCGTGTGGCCAGCAATGAAGGTTTGTACATCTCACCTAACAGTTTTGATACCACGATTGACAATTACTAACATCAAAGTTGATATAAGTAGTTTAATATTCATTAAGGTTGTAGCCTCAATCACATGCGTATAAAATGCGATAGTAGGGACCTCTACAGGTCTTAAAACCACAAGCTTACTCTTGGAAGAAAAGAGGGGAACCCAAGAGTAAGCTTGTGGTTTTAAGACCTGTAGAGGTCCCTCCTATCACATTTTATACGCATGTGATTGAGGCTACAGCCTTAATGACGTAATGAATGTGCGTTTAAATAAATTTATAATTATAAGTATAGTAAATGAAATGAAACCATCTCAAAGCTAAAATGATGTAAACAATTACTTAGTCTGGTTTGCTGTTTCAATTAAAAATTTTAAAAACATCGTACGATATTTTTGAAATGCCTGCAGGGCTTAACGAATGACAGGATTCTGTAAAATTTAAATACTTTTTCAAAAATCAATCTGTGGATTGATTAAGAGTGGAACAATAAATTAATTGTTTAAATTCAGCTAATTTAATAATTTTACAAAACCATTTGAATTACAGTTTTCTGTTATTATTCGTTGACAATTATGGCTCCTATTAATTTTCAAAACAAAATTGCCCAGATATTAGTTATTACAGTTTTGCACAGCTGTTGTTTGATTACTGTGGTTTCTAAAAGCCTATTGGGCAGAATAGAAAAAATAATAGAAAACTATAACTCAAAATAATATAATAAAACTATCAAATTAGCATATATTTAAGTTTACATTAGACCAAAACAACAATATATAAGGGCTAATACTCTTCATCCTAACAATTTCTGCTGCTAAAAAAACATAAACATAAAAAGTAATTTCATAAAATAGGTCACTCAGTACGTTTGTGCTGAAAAACAATACATGTAATTTGAATCAAACAGTAATTATAAAAATATAAAAGCAAAAAACTAACCCCTATCTACTTCACATTACAAAAAAGTGTTAAGAAAAATTACTACACGCATTTTAAAACAGATAGAATATATGCCTTCAGTACGAGACGTGGACATCAGTTATTTTGTCAAGCCATTTTTATTTATGCATAATTGTAAACTCTTTTACAAAAATCCTAAATATATTTTAAACTGATTTGTGCTTTAATTTATTAACAGCATAATTCACCACATCAGTTCTTATTGCCTTTATACAGTTCATTCCTTACTTCGGTTATCCCTAATGATTGTTCAGATATTGGCATATCGCAACTTTGACCTGTCTATAGTATATCACAACTTTGTAATTTCTTTATTAGTTATCTATTTTGTTTACCAAAAACCATGACTAAATCAGCATCCAAACTAAAACAACCTTCCAGAAGGTGTTCAACAGAAGTGTCCAATTTTACAAAGAATCTAGTTAGAATTTCACAGATTATATATTGCTTACAATAACTCCCCTCATATACACTTTAATGCAAATTTTTTTTAATAATTCCTTTGTTTTCCTGACAGTTTCGATTGTCCTGCAGTCTTCATCAGAGAGATCTCAATCTTCTCAGGAATGCAGGTTTTCTTATGCCCATTCCTTCTTATCTTATATAATGACTTTTTTTGTTTTAGAGATCATCATCATTAGACACCAAAAACCAGAGATAATGCCAAAGGAGACTAATTTCACTAAGCCATTGCATAACTCTGCTTAAGATCATTAATCAACATTCTTCTCCATAATCCCTTACAAAAAAAAAGCCTATTTCAAATGACACTGACTCCGAAAGCAGGAACCACTATAAAATATTTTTTTCCGGATAGTTTTTCCAATAATTCTATCCTTCAGTCCAACTACTCTCTCTTTTTTTTAAAATATCCACGCATTTGTTCCACTGAATTCCTTAAATCTAATTTGAATTAGTCACAAAATAATCTATCCTTATTAAAAACTCTGTCCGGACATTGTACTTCTCATTTCTGATTTGTTTCTCATTACATCTACCAACAAGTATTAACTTTGCAAATATATAATAAGTAGTAAGTCGTTCTGTAACTTCCCAGCTAATGCTTGATGTTAATGTTTTCATTTCCCTATTTTTTTAAAATAATTTTGGTTTATTTGTATTTTTACAAATAGTAACAATTCTAGATAATGCTTCATTATATTCATCATCAACGATTGTCAAGTCCATCATCGTCAAAAACAACGTTCATTTAATCACTAAAATATATCATAATAAAAGCAGGGGAAAAACCCTATTTTATATCTCTGCCCTAGATCTCTTGTAAATATCTTTCAATCCATAAACAATTTCCTTACAAATGTCTTTCTTTCTAATCTAAACTTTTCTGTTTCAAAATAACTAACAATGCAATTCAATCTGTTATACAAACCGTATTTTAAAGATCAACGCACTGTATTAGTAACAACCAACACTAATCAAAAATTTGTTACATCTCATTGTGTAACGGATTTTTCTTTAAATTTACTCCATGAATCTTGAAAATCTATTTGAATTATTAGAATCACCAGTAGTTTTATTCACACAGTGATCCTAACTATGTTCACAAAACAATGAAAAAATTTATTTTATTTTGCCCCTGTACATTAAGAAAGCAATATACTTCAAAAACAAAGTTCTATATAGTATAGATTAGTATTACTCTAGATACTAAGTCATTTACAACTAATAAACCATTAAACTATTTCTTTTAAGCATTTTAATGACATTATAAACTTATTTTATAATATAATTCCATATTCGAGGTTTTAAAATAAAGTACAGAAGAAACAAGCGTAGAAAGCTATTACCCTTGCATCCTACTATCTAATTTTATCAACCTGACTTTGGCGAAGAACGTAGTAATCTTGATTTCATGATGTATTTCATGGTGTCATGAAAATGACTGTTTCCAGGCAATTTCTATACATAATGCTGATTATTATTAACAAAACACAAATGTGGTGAAATATATATATACTTTTCCATTTCGTTTATTTTTTTAAATTTCATTTTACGTTTTCAGTTTCCTAATCATTAACTGATAAACAAAAAATAAAAGCTTAAAGTAAATAATTTTCATTATATAACTATTGAATTTATCAAAAGATGACATATATTGACAATAACTATGAATATTTGGGACATTACCTCAATATGAATTCATTTAGATCTATAAGTGAAAGACCAGCAAATGTTATTTTCTATATTTTTAATAAATATGTGTTTGTATTGGTGTAGAGTTGATTATTGATCTATCTGCAAGACATAAAAAAAAAAGTTTCTGTGACTGGAATAACAAAAAGGTTTTCTCAGAAACTGCTAACTAGTCTGAGTTTCTGTTTAATAACACTTATTTGTAGCTGTATTAACATGTGTAATAATGACATTTCTCTTTTGGTTGTATGTTGAACTATTTCCTTCATCTATTTGAACTGTTAAATGTTCTTTAGGGGAAAAATCTAACTGTATTTATACCTTTCTAAATATATTCAATTATTAGTAATAGTATACAGATTAGTATAAAACCCAAAAGGCTTAATGGAGCAGTGACAACTATTAACCTTTAGATTTGTTAATTTAGGGTGATATCCTAAACAATTAGACTACCCTGTCAAAGAATAGCCTAATTGGTAAGATCTTGATGTAAAAATTCAATATTCATGAGTCTAAACATCACAGGTTCAATTCCTATTCTAGCAATCATTGAATTTAAGATACCATTCTGACCATCTAGAATGATTTTTTTAACAAAATAGCCTAGCTGATTAGATCTTCAATTACAGAATTCGTAAATCCAAAGGTCATAGGTTCAATTTCCTTTTGCAACATTCGCTGGCCGGCCACCTAGCCAGGCCAGAAATATGCGTAAAGAGAATGCTATTACTGAAACCTGTTATGTTTCATATTATCTGGTTTGTTATTACTAATAATTGAATGTGTTTAAAAAGGTATAAATAAAAGTTAGAATTTTTTTAAAAAAGTGTTTAACGATTCAAAAAGTTGATGGAAATAATCCAACATATAACTACAAATGTTTATTTGTAATTATTTACTGTTGGTAAATTCATTCGCTAATAGTGTTAAATTAGTGAATTTCATCTCTCTTTGAAGGATGTTTAAACAGAATATCTTTGCATTTATAATTAATAACAGATGTGATAAAAACAATAATAAAAGAAAAAGAAATTAAAAATTTCTTTAGCATTTTATAATTTACTAATACTATTAAAATAACCTGGAAGAGCTATCATAATTTTTTTTTTAAAAAAAAAAAAACTATTAAAAATAATAATTATAAAAAGGGTCTTCTAAGAGTCATTAGCGTAGTAGAATGAAATATCAACTTTTTGGTGTAATATGGAGATAAGCTATTTAAAAGAGAGTGTACCAACAGCAAATTGTTATAAACCATGCCCTTACAGGATTGAAAGAAAGCTTAACAAAAATGACACCTTTTGTAACTAAAATAATTTATGATTTAAAAATAAATAAATAAACACGATCAAGTCAAGATAATTATCGAGAATCATGGATGATTTATTACTTCATCTTCAGGGAGACCAGAATATGGGATATTACTATAGCACTTATCCAATAGTATAACAGCAAACGAATCAATACTTAAAAAATTATAGACTTCTCGGTACTATTTGAAACTATATATATATATATAAACAGGTGACTAATTTATTTTCATTTATATATAATTAAATTTCTCTGGCAATTATGTATACTCACCAATAAAAAAAAATTAAATTGGAATTGTCTCATAATATTATAAGAATATTTAACATTGTAATTAAGGATAACATCTTAGATTGCCTTGGATTAATTTATTCAATATAACAATAAATAAATCAAATAGCAAAGAAATATATATTGACAATTTCAATATTACAATGAAGAATTAGTCAAGGAGACTTTAATTTCATTGGACCAAGATCATGTGGATGATATATCAATGTTTGAGATCATTATTAATAAATGGAAGTATAATTAATGAAATCAAGAGTATTTTATGGGTGTTTAGTCATAATGTATAAAGACTTACAGGATGATTTAAATCTAATCCTGCTTATTCAGCAATAAATATAATGATTTGGATAAAGAAATAAGTAGGGTGAGATTCTTAGGGAGGGTGATGATTTTGAAGAATATCCAGAGACTCTCCGACCTTACATCAAAATTCATTCCCAAGTTACTAAATTATATTCTATCAATAACAAATAATCTTAAAATGGAAGATTAAACATGAATTCGGAATCTGTGTATATTTTTGCAAGAGCAAGGAGGAAATTTTTACATCTTTTAGAAGAATCCAAAGCATTTAAACAAATACAAATGAAAGTATTTCATGATTTAAAAAGATAACGAGAAAATATCTAAAATTTTCATCTGCATAATGTAATAATTCTCAATGCATGCTTTAAAAACAGTACATTCAAAAATATATGATGTCTTTGCTAAAAAAAAAAAAAAAAAGGCAAACATTGGTTAAGAAAACTTAAAAACAAATGGTATAAATATGTTAACAGATGTTTAAGATACTTTTCAAAGAAATTACTGGAAGAAATTTAATCAAACATGGGTCCTTCTTTGTGCATGTTAGGACATAAGATTCTATTAAACTAAGAATGGTGGACTAAAAATTGAAGATCTTGTAAGATTTTGTATAATGAAATAAGCAATATTAAAAAATAAGGTAATATGCATATCAAATTTATATATATATAATTGTATTTAAAAAACTAAATAATGTATCCTTTTGCTAATAAAAATATTACTTAAAAATAAATGATTTCCACATGTAAAATAGGATTTATATGTATCAATCTGCTTCATAACTATCTTTTCATATTTTGCAGCAATTTTTATTTAAATAATGTTTTTATTGGCAATATGATAAATTTGAAGCAAAATTAAGTGTCACAGTAAATAATTAAGTCTAAAAATTAAGGATTACTAGTATAGAATAAGTTAAATATATAAGTACATTCATAAATATATAAAAATTAAATACTGTCTAACATATATATAAAGGTCATAATCATCAGTAGATAGTGGTCATTCTGAATGTCAATTTAAAATAAAAAACTCCATTAGTGACTGTTATATTACCACCATTATTTAGGAAAACAAAAAACAAGTAGCAATCACTTATTAATCATACCCCCCCCCCCATTCTTACATATCAAACCAGAGCATATTCAGCAATCTTTTCTACATGTTACTCAACTATTCAAATACTCATGGCTATTTCCTTTTTTGAGATTCGTCAATTTCTCTTAAAAGTCTTTATCTTATATCTTCTACAGTTCCAATATATTTTTTATAAATTCCCCCTGTAAGTGCATGCCCAATCTTGTTTCTCGTCACAATTTCTCGAAAGGTAATCTTTCATCATTTACTCTACTCACTAACTTTACATTCCTGACCTCATTCTTTCCAATTTATTTTTTCCATTTCCCCTCTAATCTAACATCTATAAAGTCTCCTTTTTTTTGTTCTCAATTTTCTTAATCAGTTCTGTTTTTGCTAGACTTAAAAAAAAAAGATAGTTAAGATTAAAATAAAAATATAATACTTTCATCACGAAAGAGAGAAATTAAGAATAAGGTCTTAAATCAATGAGGTACTAAGAATTATTGCTATCAAAGTCCAGATAAGGAGCAGATTTTGATTCTTAAAAAACACTGCTGATAGCGTTAAAGTTGTTTAATTCCAGTACCGTTTGAAATACTATACAATTACAGATTGCAGTTTTTCTTTAAAAAAGGGAAACTGACTCGGAACTATATTAATCGTTTGATTCTTTTAGCATACTCGAAGTGTGCTAGTTAAAACAGTAATGTCAAGACTTTTTTCTAGAGAAGACAGTAAATGAATTTTATAATATAGCCAAGATCATACATTAGACCAATAGTATACCTATATCTTAGTATATATAAATGGTGATCTAAACAATTGTATCAAATTGTCGTTCACTTTTTTTAATTTTTCCAACTGTTTTTTGTGCTATAAGAAGTTCTACTATATGTAACCTCCAATTTGTCTTCTGTATTCTATAGGTAATGTTTCTTTCTTAGTTGAGTGGTTATAGTATAATCTATTGCATTTAGATTTTGTTTCTGGTGGAAATTATGATCACAAGAGGAAGAGGAATTTCTGATTCTTGAGTGTTAAGAAGCAAATTGTCTTTTGTTTTCTTTTACATCCATAATGAAAGAAAATCGTTTTTTTTTTTTTTTTGTATATGTTATAAATTTGCACAAGGTATAAAAAAATTTCCTATTGATAATATTGGTCTTTCAGTCATTCAAATACCATTCAGATAAATTTCCAACTATTTTAACACACTAACTAAGCATTATTCTTTATTAAATTTCCAAAAACTAAACTATTTCTCAGAAATAAAAGTTTATAAATGAAAATCATGTCTAAAAATAATATTTCAATTATGCAAATATTGAACAGTGATAAATTGAAATGTGTTTTACGAAAGAAATAAAATTTGTTTTAACTCCATTTCTAAAACCCAAACAAATATTAGGAAGCGTAAAGCAATGAAATTTGCTTTTAAAATTCTATCTAAAATTATTAAAAAAAAACTGCTATGGAAATTATGAAAGAATTCTTTCTTGAGTCAACAGCAGCTTCCCAATATTAAATTTCTCTTGATATGTTTAAAAGTAAATATTTTTGAATAAAATCAGGATGTTATCATAATACACTTGTAAAAAAAATGAATATTTTGCAAAAATAACCACAAATGTATAAACAAAACAAATTATGGAAAATATGTTTTCATTTTCAAATCAAACCAAAGCATAAATGTTCTCAAAAGCTCTTACAAGCATTCTGGACTTGAGAACAAAAAAACAAACAATTAACAACTCAGCCTTCTTTGTATTAAATTTTTCTATGACATCATGTTTTTTTTTTTTTTTAAATTAAGAAATCAATATTATTTTAATTCCAATTTTTGTTAACAAATGAGAGCAGAAGATGACTGCAAGAGATTGGATGTAAGCCGAAGCAGTACTATTCTATAAGCACAACATATGAGAAAGTCAGTTGAAAGTTTAAAAATATACAAATAAGGAATCTAACTGAAGACATACACAAGTAATAAAAATCATGGGAAGGTTAAACTAGTAAAATACATAACAGAGACTACGATGATTGCGTAAAGATGCATTTTAAGTCTTTTATTGACTACCCAAGAAAACAAAAAGAGCCTGGAAGAAGAGGTGATAACTTTCTTGACAGTTCAAGAACATCTTAATGGCTATCTTTGAAGAAAACATCATCAATGAATATATGTTTATATATGAGTTCTGTAGAAGATAAGATTTCCAGTTGTTTTTACATAATTAGAAATTATTAAAAAGATGAACCATACATATGTTCACCAATTTGAGAAGATTCTGATTTCTTTTACTATATACTGATACTGAGATTATTAAAAACATTAAAACACTGGACCCTCCTATCTATTTATAAAATATGAATTTAATTTTACTACATTATATTTCGTATGCAATCGACTAGCAATAGTTGGCTATGTTTTGAAGCCAAACACATTAAAAAAAAAATAGAAAACAATCAGATATAAATTATTAACCAATAAATAACTTTCTTAAAAATGATCAAACGTAAAGTGCTTTATTCTTTTAAAATCCTTTTATGCGCATTTTTAATAGGAGTTTACAAAATCTGAACCCTAAAATTGGTAGCTGATTGAATTCACTACCAATATTTTTCTTTCTATGTGATTAGTTTGCTTCTGAAAGTGTTAATTGTCATTGTTAAAAGGATTGCATAAAAACAAACCACTATAACCAAGCCACAATAGCAACCTATTGTCAATTAGAAATTTTTGCTGAATTGTATAGTGTAGCGCACATAAAGAATGGAAGAATATATAATAAGACATCAGCAATTTTCCTTGGGAAGAAAAGCATAATTACAGTTAAGAATATCTATTATTCTCATTAATGCTACCATAATGCCAGAGCAGGTCTATTCTTTCCTCTTTTCCATATGTCATAGCATCGGCGGTGACACGAACCCACAACTGTCTGCAACCAACTACTTGCTTGCAAGGCACTTGACAAATATTCTTTCCTCTTTTGACAATTTTGGTTATTCTACATAAGAATTTAATGAATTGGGCTGGATTTGAAAGAAAAATATATTTACAAATGGATAAAATTCTAAAAATCATATCTGAACTTTGCAAATATTCAAAAAATAATAATAAACAGAACAAAGGATGAAAATCGTAATTTAACAGTCTGAAGAAAAAGTCTTCAGAACATTAATAAAATCTAAACATTAATCTCCGATAAATCTATCAAATTCTGTTTTAAAATATTTAAATAGCTTTATAATTTTTAGAATATCTCAAAAGATTCTATCAAAGTTGGTGATGATATATTAGCAATCCGTTTCTTAAGATATAGTGATCAGAACACGGCTGTTTTCATTGTTAATGTTACGCAAAGTTATTACCTTCTATTTTTAAAAATAGAACATATATATATATATCCACAACTATTGTGTAAAAATAATCATGAATCTTCAATAAACTATGCAAAATATCAATATTTTTTTTATTCCAAAAATCTTCTCATAAAAATCAATATTTGAAAATATGTGATTTCACTTTTCTTTTTAAAATATAAAAAAAAACAGTGAAATATCTCGATAGGAAGACATCCAGGTGCAATTTAAGACAACATGACAATAATGAGTTTTGGCTGAAGTTCTCCAAGCAGTGCTAAAGTATGGTATTTTGGTACAACTTCCTGAGCAACTTAACCATTGAATTGAATAATTAGAAAATATTTCTTATATTACAAAATCGCCATTATTAATTATTGAGATTCCAAAAGCAATTATGATGAGTTCTCTTAGAATTGTATAGCACGTAGAACATGACAAGCAATGATGACCAAACAAACTACTGGCTTGGCTTGCTGTACCCTACTTCCATGATTGCTAAATACACCTTGGGGCAGGGCATACCTTGGATAAATAAACACACACACACAGGTAAAACCCCATTAATCTGAAATTCCTGATTTCAGTATTTTTTTTTTTTTTGCATTTGTGATTTTTTTTTCAGATTTCAAGTAAAAGAACTTTTGCTCTCACAATGAAAACAAAAATTCTACTGCAATAGGTAACTAATGGAATGTTTGTTTTTAATTTTGTTTTGCAAATGTATGTGCAAACTAATTATTGGTTATAAAAGGTTAAAATCATAAAATTTTATCTCAGGGTAATAGAAGTTTTTGAATAACAGGTTTATGGGTTAATGATATTCTACATTTTATTAATAAAGAAATATCTCTAGTTAAAGAATGGAATTTATGAAAAAGGGAGGCCATAAAAATGATAAATGGTGAGAGTAATCACCAATCAATGTATCAACAAGATCAATTCTCTTGGCTCGACAGCTATCTACTGTAAGCTTGAGTAAGTAAATGGACATCAGATAGTACAGGAATATAATATCCTCAACCCAGAACAGTTGTTGGTCTTTGCCTTTATTAATAGGAATTAGGATTCAAGATTGGACCCAATGCGCTTATACATCCAACAGCCACTTTTTTATTTCTTTATACTATTTAAGCTAACTTACTTGCAAAGTTATATACTTGCTCAGATAATGGTTCTACAGTAATGAAAAGAACTAATCTTAGAAGGACAGGAGAAAAAGTCATATGATATTGTTGGTATGTGGACAATTAGAAAACCAAGGTGTTGCAAGGGAATTTACAAAAACATTGAGAAAAAGTTTATCAAGCATAAACTTTCTTGCAATGGGAAAAAAACAAAATAAAAAAGAGATGTGTATATCCATATTTATATATTCATTCCCTAGATTCTTCATCTAATCTCAATCACAGCTCTTACTCTTCCCTTTCAGTTTTAGCCAACAGCTCTAGTTTAAAACTGTCAAAAAAAACTTATGATTACCAAAAGATTATATACTTTTAAATTCAAATCCCTTTTTAATATTCTATTTCCACTTTCTAATATTTAAAGAACAATTCAAAGTTTGCTTTATTTTACCAGACTACTTCATGTTTCAAACCCACTACACAATTTCGTCTTAATCTTCCTTCAAACAATCATTTTTGTAACTCTACACTTTTCTCCCAAGTTTTAAATAATTACCATTATTTCAAAAATTATACTATTTCGAAGTTAAATTTGCTTATCGTCCTTTTTAATTCATCATTACCTAATACCAACACACACACACCCATACAATTTTTTTTTACAAAGTTTATTCTTTAAATCATACTTCCTCCCCACATCTTTATACTAGCCTCTTTTAGTGGGTTTGAATTATGATGAATTCGTTCAACGGTACCAATACAATGTAGATTATTCAAAAATAAGAAGTCATGCCTTTTTATTTACAAATTTATTTTACTGTAATGCCCTTTCTACACTTATAGTTTTTACTCCTAAGAATAAGACACTATCAAGGTACCTCTAAGTCATGGCATTTTAATTAATGTCTGACTATTTTTCACATCTACTAAATAAATACCCAGAACGCCGTTTAATGTAATTAAACGTTTTTTTTTTTTCTACAGCAATTAATGGGTGCAGAAAGCAAGCTTTTCAAAATTAAAGTAATCAACACATTTCCCCCAAAATACATTACATATAATAATGATTTCCTAACATCTTCCTGTGCAAATGGAATATAATAAATAGTTTATATAATGAAATAAATAAAACGCCTACATATATATACAATTTGTCAGACTACATAGTTACAATATCGATCTAAGTAATTATTAGTTAAAATGAAAAAGTTTTTTTTTATTTATAATCTTTCCAAATAATTTCTTTCCCCATTAATTTATAACAAAGTAATTCTTTAAATATCAACCCCCGAACAATGTCCGACTATTTCAACTTGATAGTTTATTAATGTATTGTAGCTAGGATATGTAGAGGAATAAAATCATTTGGCCTAAAATGTCAGTTACGCTTCGGTTTGCTTTATCCCCAAATGGGAGAAGGCCTTACTGGAATTTACGTCATGCTTCACACCAAAATTACCTTAAAATTAAAAAAAACAAAAACTAATCATGAATTAGAAGCCATAAACTAAACCGAATCACGTGATGTGTGTTTGTAGCAGTTATATCCATCTAATAATTAAATATCCATGTGTAAAAACTAATTAGGTCATATATAAATTATATGGTTAAAAAAAAAAACCGATAAAAACCTAACCATATTCCAAACGTAAGCACTGTTTAATAAAAACATCGCATCTTGGTTAAAATTAATAAACGGAGTGAAGTAAAAGTCTTACTGCTCTAGTGATCAGAGCATGGTCCTCTTATTAAAACCAGATTTTCACGACGGTTACAAATTATTTATGTTTACAGATACTTATTATATTGTCTCTATTCTATAATACCTCAAGTTCATATAATAACATCGCTTACAATGATCCAAAATAGACAACATTCTGATTTAATTCAGCAAAATAATTGTTACCACGTCAAGCAGAATATTTAATTATATGAGAGGGTGTTGAGAAAAGGGGACGGGGGTATAAAACATACGCTTACTCTCCATACTATATATTTAAAATACGCGCGCGCATGTCACAGATATACACACACATACTTTTTTTTTTTAAAAAAAGGGTACATTAGAAATTAATTTCCCTTTATAAATCTTCAGGGTAAACATTAATACACTTGTATATGTTGTGAGAGGATCTAAAGTGAAGGCAGCGGCCATTTTGTTTAACCATTAGACACAATTCTATATTTTTAAACATTCTTATCAAAAATTTAACTTTGTATATAAAAAGAAGTCATAGTTTTTAATTTCGGTAAATAAATAATTCGTAGAAGAAAAAAAATCTGCCTATACATGAATGAATAAAAGCAACAATAATAATAAAGATTTATATATCTAATAAACTTTTAAGATAAGAAGGGATTTTTTTAAAAGTAGTTATAAACATTAGCGCCCCAAGATAAGTGACAAAGAAAAAGAAAAGAAAAAAAAGTTAAAATATTCAAACCAGTCTCATTCGTTCAGTATGGCAAAGCTTTGAGGCAGATGATAAAGTATGATTTAAACAATCCACCTGGTAACGTGGCCTAGAATAGAAGAACATTGGCTCCCAAATATCTGAATCCTGCGTACACAAGCGGGTAGGCAAACTAACTTTGTAACGGCTGGCAAAGCTCACATCAAGCATGGGGAATTTTCCAACATTTGTGACCCAGTACTGGCTGCTTCGTAGTGCTGGGAAGTGCCAGCTAGGGATGGGTCCATTCTGAATTGTTGGGTGCAACTTGGCGAATTTAACATTTAGCGGAAGATCGGCGTTAAATTCTTTCTTCGAGTAAATAAAAACTTTTTCAGTGCACAAATATCTTTCTTTTTATTGTTAAATAAAGCGAAAGTGACGCTTCCCCCCCTATTCACAAAAATAAGAAAATAAAAACAAACTTTTCCCTAACAGCCATTTTGTTGCCCCCCTTTACTTCTTAGACATTAAGAATTCGGTTGTAAACTGATCTGGGACGCCTACATGAGGAATACATGGATACAGGGAGTCCACTTCCAAACAGCTTAAAAAGTTTTCAAAAGACCTATATTAGAATTATCTTTATTTTTTTTTACCTCCCCCCCCAAGATTTCATGTCTTACAAATATATTGTAAGTTAGACAATTAGAAAAGGTTCATTTTGAAATGCCAATTATTCGCATTAGATTACTTTATTAAAAATTACGACTCTCTTTGCTTAGAGACTAATTACATAGTTTTTGTTTGTAGTTCACATCTACTCCTTTCTCACCCCTTACGAAAAGAATGTTTAAAGCTAGGGAAAAAAACTAGAAAAAAAAAAGGTGGTTAAAAAAAAAATTAAAATTGAACGAGACTGTATGGTGCCTGACATCCCTTATAAGGAAACACCACAACAATTTCAATTGAGAAAATAGTCAAATTCAACCTTGTAAAACACGGAGACAGATATCAGGTCACAGGTAAAAGAAATTTCCGATAGCAAAAAATGTAAAGGGTGGAGAAAGCTAAGGTGCCGTGGAATCTCTGGCAGGCCAAATATATATACACACACATAGAAACAGTACTTCACACGTGTGTTTTCAAATACAGTACTATGGATTCCTTTTATTCGTTGTTGTCAATCAGGACAGACCCAGAGCTCCAGAGGTCAGCGGGGAGTTTGGTAATATCTTTCGCAGAGAATGTAAACATTGCCAGCCCCCAAAACAGCCTACCAAATAAGGAAGTAGCTGGCGCCAGGCAGTCTGAAAACGTTAAAAAATGTGTTCACCAGATGTTTTCTCATCATCACCTCAAAAATCCCCCCATCACTTATAATAATGACTGAAAACAGGAAATGGCACAGATTTGAGGGGAGAGGGGTTAGAGCCGAAAAATTAATTTACAAGGGCAAAAGTCTTTTTCCTAACTGAAAACTTATCTAGGAAAAAAAAATGTTTCAAAATTTTTACATTTATTCTATAAAGAAATGTGTGTGGATATCCATGCATGCACAAAACATAAATTAGCTCAACAGTTGTTAAAAAAAAATACCGACTTTGAGGGGGCGAGGCTTACATCATTTGAAAAGGAATTACCGAGTTGTATATATAATAACTATGACAAGTCTTAAATAAATAGTGGAAAAAAGTCATCAGTAACTTGCCACTTAGAATAACGTTTTAGTTACAGTGAGCAATCGAACTTGACCTAATGATTGTGTGAATAGCATTAGATATAAATCAGCAAAGCTGATGAATTTGAACTTCAGCATCATGTTAACAATGAGCCGTAAATGAGTATGGCCATTCCAAGAGAAAATAAAAATAACATCACACGAGAAATTTGCGATGATTATAGAAACTAATCCGAACCACAAATGCGTCTACGTATAGAACACGTGATGCCATCTTTCAACTTCTGCAGTAAACTTTTCTCCCAGAAAAACTTCCAACACCGTATCTAATCTAATTAATTGAAAACTATGAAATGTAGTCTACCCTCTGCCCTATTTCCCCAAGGAAAACAAACAACTTTGCACTTCTCATAGAATACCTTTGAGACGATCTTTATAACGGGAATGGCGTCTGCCTCGTCCGCAAAAGCCGCATCTTAAAATATTCACTTTTAGAAACTAGTGTATCATTCATTCGTTTTACACGTCCAATCAGCGAAGAGGTGACTTTAGCGAATTGAAAAATATATTAACTGGACTTATCATCATGCTACTTTGTTTCAAATTTGTTACGGAGCAATCCTAAAATGAAATTTTTGCAATACCTTTACTTTAAGTTGATAGGTGCCCAAATCTCACTTCCATACAAATTAGGTAAATTAACGCCCTTGGCATAGGTGGTAGGGCATCTAACTTGGGATTCTGGCGCTCGAACTACTTATGAACCCCCCCGAACAATAAGTTATATGCTTTTTTTTTTTTTTAAAGGTAAAATAATAACCCTATATACAGCTAATTTATTTCACTATGACAAAATATCTCATCTTCTAACTTGTTAAATGGCAGAAGCAAAACATTGGAATCAGTTTTTATAAATGAAGTTTCGAAAATGATAGGATAAATCTTTTTTTTTTTTTAAGTTTGTCAGAAAAATTCACAGGGATATTTACTAAATTAATAAGAATTTAATTAAATAAACAACTGTTTCACAGTTTACATATTAAATAATGACTATTACCTACAGGTTTAAGAAAACAGTTTTAATCTCGTCTATTCAAAGCTACTCGATTAATTAACAATAGTAAAAGTAAAAAAAAAAAACTATAAAAGATATCATATTTACAATACACAAATTATTTGAAATGTTACTTAATATAAATACTAATATCTTAAACATATATTTAGAATGAGGATTGGATACGTTAAAAATTCAAATTGCTATGATATAGAAATTACAGATTTCCAATGTTTTAGTTTACATTAGAGAAATAAGCTCCTATTTTATAAATACATCTTCATTCCCTGTTCTTAACTATATTTATTTTCATCTCAAACTTTCAACTTTTTATTAAGCTCATTTTCAATGTTTTTGAGCATTGCTATGTGGTTAGATAATCTAATGCAGTGGCGTTATGTGTGCATGCCAAAAATTTCCAAAAAATATTTATTGAATGATAAAAATAAACAACTTAATTATTGCAGTTTTTTAAGTTTATGAAACAAAATAACAATAATAATAATTAAACAAAATTTCTCAATAAGCTGTAAACTATATTTATTTAGAAAAACTCAAGTTGAATAAAATGTAATAGTAAAAATTAATAGTAATTAAAACAAAATTTTGGGAATAAACCTACAAAATCAGCGTAAAAAGATATTATTTAATGAGATTTTTGCTGTTGCACATTGGATGCTAAATGTTTTATATCTGGTTCTTATTTTGTCACCTTTAATAATGTACATGTTGAACTAGATTTATCTCTCATTCTATTTCTCGAACTGTCCTTAATTAAATTCATTTCTGAAAACAATGATTCACATGCATATGTAGATGAGTAAATTGATAATATAGTGGTTGCTAATTTTTTTAAACAATTAAATGTTTCAGGAATAGCATCCCAGAGGCAGTCAATAGTTCCTCTTCAGCATTCTTTTTGCATATGCCCAATAATCATTTTCCATTGTTTCTAATTCATTCCTCAAATCAACAAATTTCTGTTTCTATATTGAACTGAATTGAAAATCGAGTGATTGCATGTCCCATATCTTCCAAATTAAACCCCTCTAAAATTTCTAACTTGAGATTATCCATTGATATTATGCCTGGGTATAAAATATATTTTAATGTTTCTGAAAATTGTCTGAACTGTGTAAATCTTAAAGAAAATTCACCAATTATCGATTGCATAACAGCACAAAAGTCTTGCGTCAATTTTATTTGATCTGGTTTCTCATGAAATTCTAAATCAGTCAAGAACTTTTTTAGATTTGGAAAATATATGAAGGTATAAGAAATAACATCATGGTTGATAATTTAACTTCAAATGCTTTGATCAAATCAAACATGACAACAATTGTCATGTTTCACATTTAGATGGGAACACATATCAATAAAAAACATTAATTTCGAAAAAAAGCCTTTCAACATCCATTAATTTATTAATTTTCCAATGATTTTCTCATTATGTAAAAACAGTCTAATTTCATCTAAATATTCAATGAATCTTTGAAGAACTTTTCCTCAACTTAACCACTGGATATTGCTGTACATAAGTAAACCATTGTATACTGAGTTCACCTCACTCAATAAATTTAAATTTTTTTTGTTTATTTAGAGCTTGTATAGATGTAAAATTGATTAAGTTAGTCACAATGTTCATAACATTATCCAGTGTTTTAAAGCTGGCCTTCAGCATAAAACATGCTGATGTATAATGCAATGAAAACCCAAAATTGAATGTCCAATATGGTTGGTAAATAAACTGAGAAAACCATTTTCTTTTCCAGTCATACTTCGAGCACCATCTGTAGTTATTGATACAATTTTGGCAACAGCTATTTCTTTTTCAGTTAGTACATTTGAAACTTTGTTGCAAATATCTATTCCTTTTGTTATTGTTACTAATGAGGTTAAACTGATCAATTCTTTGATATTATTCCCAACACAATAGCAAGTAAAAATAGCCAAATGAGCTGATCCGTTTATGTCTGTACTTTCAACAAGGCAGAGAAAAATTAAACTAGAAGATTTTATATCTCTTTTTTTTTTGGGGGGGGGGGAGTTATGTTGTTAACCATTTGCAGGATTTTTTCTTTAACTGTATTTCTAGCCAATGTACATCTTTTATCCTCTGAATAATTTTTGCTTTGTTTTCAAAATCTTCAAAAAGATATGGTGCACATTTCATCCAAGCTTCTTTCATATATTCTCCATCATTAAAAGGTTTCATGTGTTTGGTAATTACATTTGAAATAAAAAAAAAAAACTAGCAGCCATTATATTTGAACAATTTTCAATGAATTTCATTATATTTTTAAATGCTTGGGAAATATATTCTACTTGTTCATCTTTACTTTTTTCATAGAGCAATTTATGATTGGTCTCATAATGCCGTTTTACCGATGATGTTCTCAATATAACTACTCTACAACGTAAACACTTACTGCCCTGGTGCCTTTGTTAAATATTCCATAATCATCAGTCCACCAATTTTGAAATTATCTACTGCTTGACAATTTTTGTTTTTTATTTTCACTAGTCATAGTAATATAATGGTAACAAATTTATTTAAAAGTAAATTTAAATAAGCTTTAATAATTTTATAAGTCAAAGATTTATTATACGTTAAAATACATTATTATCATTACATTTCACTTTTTCAGCAAATCTTCAAGCAAAAAAATAAAGTTATTTGATGGCATTAATTACACATTTCATTTCTTTGTTTGGGAAGTTATTTGATGGCATTGATTACACATTTCATTTCTTTGTTTGCGATTTTGATTATGTTAAAAACATGAATGGTATCAACACGTTTAGAGCAAAAAAGATTAGGACAGAAAACTATTTTATTACTTTTATTTTAGATTTGAAAAAATTTACTTCAAAGAGTTATAAAATATTTTACTAAATTTACTTTCTAGTTTTATTGGAATTATTTGACAGGTTTATACAATATGATATTACTTTATTTGACTTAAAATATCATTTCCACCTACATATGTATAAATTTACTTTTTTCCAAATTTTGTAATTGTTTAATTAGAGCTAAATTGTAAATTGAATTCTAATATATTATATTTACTTGTTTTACGTTTAGTTCATATGTTATATAACATTTATAATACAAGCTTGTTTAAATTAGATCATGTGACATCTGACTGATCTGACTTGATTTTTTTTGTATTTTTAGTTCATAGTAAATTTTTATTAGTACAGATTTTAGCAACAACAACAAAAAAAAATGAATAATTTAAAGCATAGAAAATTATGATATGTAAGTAGGTTCGCTGCCAGTAAAAAATTTGAACGTGCCATCTCTGGCATGCATACCATAGATTTTTGCCATCACTGATCTAATGCAATGATCCTTCAATATCCAATGCTCAACTTTCTTAAAATAAGATTCACTTAAACAATTATAAAATAAAAACCAGATAAATTCTTTGAAGTACACCCATCCCCCTATATCTAATCCATCTTCCTCAGACTGTAATCATGGAAATATCTTTGAGTTTTAATAGCTACCTCTTTTTCCAAAAGAATACATTTCTTCTTAGAAAAATATCTACAAAGTAAAGCAATTTGCTTGGTAGAACACTTCCTTTCTTCCTATTTCACCAATAAATAGTCTTGTTTCTTGAATCATATCTCTACTTTCAATAACTGAAGGAAAATCAAGCAGCTACTGAGAAACATATCTATTATAATGTATACCCAACACTCTCACATATTGAAGTTTATGACTGAGGATTGTTTTCTCTTGTCAATCTCTTCGTTGTGGCTCAACTCAGATTATAACAAAACATCTTTAAAACAAACACTAAATCTCAAGAACAAAAGTTATTAACAAAATAGTGCTTATAAAATTTTTCATTTGTATTAACTAAAGTATATAATCAAACAATAAGACTAGGCTAATATCGTTCATTCTTTAGTCAAAAATTTTTACAACTCCTCCTCTCCTGGTTAAATTATGGTGAGACAAAATAAATATATATAAGGTTCTAAATCTTTCGTATTTCGAGGCCCCCCTTTCGATTCTGAGCCTCCTGCATAATCTAAAATTAAAAGATAGATGAGAAAAACCCAATCTGTGGGAACTTAAATTCAATTTGGCAAGGATCGCTACTGATGTAGTACAGTCACGTCGTATTATTACGTGATTTAACTTTTATCCAAATGTTCGCGGCAGATCGTGAGTCTTGAACTTTTGAGATTGAAAGTTTTAAATTAATAAAAATATATATCTGATATCTTGTTCATTTATTCAATGCCCCCTCTGCTAAGAAATGCTGAATTAGTATTATATGATGTTCAAGTAGCCTAGTAGCAGATTGAGGGTTTAGCAGTTTTATTTTGTTAATCTAATCAAAGCGTTTTTCGTTTTTACATTACTCCACTGAGCACCAAATGTGGAATCTTTAAATCTGCATCTACCACTGCACGAAACTAAACTATTATCTCCTAAAATGGTCTTTTTATAGAAGTGGACAATAATCATACATATATATAGTAATAAAAATTAGCGATACATATATTAGTAATAAATTACAGAAACGCTTGATGCTATAATTTCTGCAATCCCCATTTTACACAGCCATGGTATATGTAATTGTTTATTCAATCTAAGATGCAGTTGAATAACTAATTATTAATAACAGATTAGATTAAATAATTCATTTGTAATTATTCCCTTTATAAATCTGTACATTATCAAATGATGAAAGTGTTTTTCAGGCTAGATCATACCGACATCACTGGGGAAAAAAAATAAAGACTGAATTAGAGCAGGGCAGGACAAATTGGTCAATGAGATAACAGGTGAACAATTAAAATCTTGATCGGGATACCAAGAGATTTGTAAAAGACCTGGAAAGAGACCATATGTGAGATAGATAGAGGGAAGAAAGGAGTTTGCTAATATGATGAAAACTATGGGTTAGAAAACTTAAAGAGATCTTCACGCAGTGGGGCAATAATAGCTAACAATGATGATGATACAAATTCTTCCTTATAAGCTAAAATGTAAATGCAATTAGCTTATTTAAAAAAAAACTGTTATTTGACATTTAAAATGCCCAAACAATGTCAGTGGAGTCTTGCATTGGTGGTCGAGAGGTCAGCGCGACTGCCTTGCACTTGCAGGTAGTTGCCCGGGTTGCGGGTTCGCGTCCCGGCCGATGCTATGACATTTAAAAAAAAACAATGTCAGTGGAGAGGCAGGAGTACCCATTGCTTAGTTACAGTTTTTTTTAAATATAATGCTCTTTATGTCTTTTGGAGTAAGAATTCAACATGTATATAAACATTCATATGTTTAGAAAACTGACTTAATATGCATCTATTACTATTTATAAGTACTATTAGTATTTCATATGCTTTATCTCGAATTAATACTATGGTTCATAATGCAAATAACATTATCCAGCAGAATGAATTAAAAACGAGTTTTCCTCCATAATCGAATACTATAATAAAAAAGGCCAAATTATTAGTGTTAGATTCTGGAATATAATAACCTCCACCCTATAATAGTACTCAGAAATTTTGGTGCTCGTACACTCCTGGGCAATAAAGCCACTTTCTTCTTTTTTTTTATTATTAAGATTCTTTGTTTTTAAAAAAATTACTTACTAATTTTTTCTCCTAGCTTTACGCAAGTGAAATGAATTTATAATTAAACTTATAGAAAAATCTATTCCAATATTAAAATTTCATAAACTTACAGATTGGTTGTCACTGATGAATATATTCATCATATAAAAGGTTGGTATCACTTATAGCAAATAATTAATATGATGTAAGCACTTCCAATAAAAGAATCTGCTATAAGTTAGAAACCTAAACATTTATTCACAGAGTTTAAAAATTCTTAAATTCAGAAAGCTTAATGCACTCACCAAATAAGATTTTTCTTTCTTGGTAAAGCATTTGCTTTTTGCTGATACAGACTTTCAAACACCCTTCAACCATCCACACTATTTCGAACCACTGATACACATGACCACACATATGTAGAAAAGATAAATAATCACCAATGTATGTATTTTGTGCTGAACCAGTACTCATCAGTTGGTCCAGATTATCATCTCCTACACATATATTAATCAGTGCTCAGTTTACATTAAGATAGAAAATCTTCATATGTTAATTAATGGACAGGCTTAAATCTACTCCAACCACCAACTGATGGAAAGCCCAAATCCCATGCTGATGCCAATATTATTGCCATGCCCATATTGACCCCAAGTCACTCTGACCCTCATGTATAGGACGATATCCATTTAAATACATAGAAGAGAGATAGGTAGGATGCAGGCTTAATGTGTAATATTTAAAACAGGGGCCTCCATCATCAGATTTAAGAGTTGGAACAGATTGAAGTCTGTCCATTAAAGTATGAAGATTTGCTGTCTTAATATAAACTGAGCACTAGTTATACATATGTGTGTGTGTGAGAGAGGGGGGGAATGCTAATCTGGAGAAACTGATGAGTGCTGGTTCAGCAAGAAATACATATATTGGTGATTATCTTTTCTACATATGTGTGTTCATGTGTATCAGTGGTATGAGATAGTGTGGATAGTTGAAGGGTGCTTGAAAATCCCTTATATTTACAATTAAGCTCCAGCTATATGAATAATGCCTGTATTTCAAATATTATAAACTGACATATATAAATAATTCAAGGTAATTTTTGAACTACTATACAAATCAACTGACTTACATTCACAGTTTGTGCCTGTATTTTCTTCATACCTTATAAAATGCTTTGTAGATTAGGCTATGTACATTCTATATAATAAAGTCAATCTTCCATCCTTGGCCATTCATTATCAATTAGAAAGGTTTATAAGTAATTTTATATTTGACATACTAATGAATATACATGAATATATGTCTTATTTTTGTGCATCTATAATTTGTAATGCATTATTCTTTGATTATTTGATAACATTTCTTGCCCATTATATAATAAAAAAGCTTATACTCTATATAGAAATTCTAAATATACTAGACTAAAACTTTTATTACTTATTCAACTTCAATGGTAAAATGTCCATTTTACTAAAAAAACCTTAGCAAGGCTTCAAAATTACACATATTGTATTAGAATAAATAAAACACCTTTCATGATTGTTTCATAAAAGGAACTTAACAGTCCCCGATTCATACAAATAGTGGTCAGCACAGCTGCCTTACAAGCAGTTGTCTCAGGTTCACGGGCTCGCTTCTCGGCCGATGCTTTGAGACATGAAAAAAAAATAGAGACAGACACAAACCACAAATCACATTACAAAGCCACTAATGAATATAGACAGACACAAATTATTAACTGTATTATAAAGCAACTAATGAATGCGGACAGACACAAACGATGAATCACATTATAAAACCACTAATGAATATAGACAGACACAAACCATAAACCACATTATAAAATCATTAATGAATGAATCTATCTCTTGATTGGAATATGAACAGTATCTATTAACTAATAAGTGTAATAATACTCAAGATTAAAGGGGCTTGTAAGTAATCATAAAAAACCAGTCAAAGCTTAGATAATCCCAATATCAATAACAATCAACAATTTCAAACTATCATTATTGTTAAAAGGAGGCTGCCTTGAAAACATTTTGAAATTTGTTGACCTTTACTGATATTGAGATTGTCTAACTGTAGACTGGTTTTTAATGAGTAACTTTAACGTATTAAATTAATAATTAAGCTAATAATAAAAAAATCTATACAGAAGCAGATAGAAACCAATAAATCTTGCATGAGATGGTGTAATAAAAATTACACTACAGAAATATTATTAAATGAATAATCTCTAGTCTAATGAATGACTAGTAAAAATTATTAACATACTTTCATCAATGTACCAAAGTTGTGAGGTCAGTAAGTTTGACACTTACTTATCAATTACACTGTAATAATTCCTTATTTATATGTACTGAACAATGATAAAGATATGTGTAAGAAATTGTGATCTGGGCCAATTAATGAGAGTTGGTTCAGCATGAAATGTGCATCCTGGAGATCATACTGGAATTTTTTTATTTATTTATTCAGTCATATAAATTATTAATTTTTATAAAATATTTCATTACATATTTGATCTAATACAAACATTTACTTTGTGAAATAGTTTTCATTATGTTAACTGTAATTAGCTTTCAACAGAATACAACTGAAATCTGATACTACTTGTTTTGTCTCACAACATCACATGATCACCATTTCATATGCCTACACATGCTGTTAATAAGAATACCAAACTCTCCATACAGTAGTGCCACCAAGTGCAAGCCTTTGTAATCAATGTATGCAGAAAGGTTTGTGCATAAAATCCCTCCTCACTGATGAAAGCCACAAGCTGGAAACCAGTCTGTGATTGTTGGATGAGTAGGCACTAGATAGAGATTGGATGCACAAACCTTCCTGCATCTATTGATTATGAAAACTTGCACTTGGTGGCATTACTGTATAGAGAGTTTGGTTCTCTTCCAATTGTAATTTTTCTCTAGATATACATTTAAAAAAAAGATACAAAATTATCAATGTTCAAATAAATATTCAGTAGTTAATGGATTGATTCATTTAGTTCTTTTTTTAAAAGCAAACCAATAATTGCTCATTTATGACAACTGTTATTATTGGGATATAGAAACCTATTACTGAATTATTCTGAATTAGTTTCCAGCAAAAAAATATTACATATCATTTGTAGTTTATTTAAATATTTATGATTATTTTTACAAAATATCCATCTATAATTTAAAAAAAATTGTTTTCATGATGCTTAAAATACAAATTAAGACCCTAACGGTAAAAATGAAATTACGAACGAATGATAATACTTCCAAATATCATAGTACAGAATTTTTGTAATATTTTAATAATTATAGATGCAATTTTAAATTTGTAGTGTGCGATGGTTGAACAATAAATCATCCATGTTTTAGGCATGGAGTTCAAGTAACTAACATTTCATTAATTTTTTTTTCTTTACTGGTGTTGCGGTAAGGACCCAACAACAACAAAAAATGTTCTCATTAAATGTTTTGCTTTATTTGCAAAGTTCAAATATGATTTTTAAAGAATGTTTTTCATTTGTAAACTTTTATTTCTAATAAATTAAGTACAATTTATTGATTCATAATATGGAATAAAGTTTTAATATTAACTAAAATGTTAAACTATAAGTGAAACTGCCACCAGGGGATGATGCAAAATCATTGAAATATGAAAGGGTTAACAATTTATTCCAGTACTTCAATGCTTAGAATTACTCTCTTATAGCTCATTTTGACAAAAAAATTATAATCCTCCTCACATCAAGTACAAAAAAAAAAACAATAACGAAGTTTAGAAATGAAAATGTTAAAAAAAGTATACAGTTTAAAATCACATTGTATATTATATAAACTTATGCTTAATTTTTTTTAAAATAATCTAAAAAAATAAACTGCAGCTAAAATTAATTTGATAGTCAGATAAACATCAGCAACATTTTGGGGAATCTTATTATTTATATTTTAAAAAACCCACAAAAATGAGACAAAAGAAGTCAGGACTGCTTAATGCCTTATTTCGTGCAAGGATTGGCGAATGTGAAAAAAAAACAACAACCTTATATATAAAAGTTTAAAAATTTAAGCAGACTAAAAATTTCAATGGTTGGAGAGAAAAAAAAGAATGGAAGCAAACCATTACAATAAAGGAATACAGGGTTAATTTAAAAGTAGATTGTCATAACATTTGAATTATGTATAATAGGACAATAAATGATGAAACGATATCAATTCTTTATAAATGTGAAAAGATAGGTGGCCATGTTTTTTAATCAACTCAGAATGATACTGCATGCATGAAAAAGGATGAATGGAAACAAACGATTCTTGGTTCATAAAATATTCTAATCATACCATTAATGTTAAAACTTGTTCTCTGAACATCCCACTGTTTTATTTTGTTTACTGTCTGCATTTAACCATATAGATTTGCATTTATTAGCTTTGACAAAATGTGTAGCATCGAAAGGAGTTTAGCTCATAACTCGTATATTGATTATTAAGTCTGAAAACTTGATTAAATAAATTACTATACTACCTTTTAAAAAAATCAGTTAAAAATGACTTTTTTTAAAGAACAACCAATAATTAGTGGCTTTTTTAGAAAAATAAAATTTATACAAAATACTGAAAATACGACAAAGTTTAGATGCGTTGTGGCATGATAACTCTTCCCACTATGCTCATAACTTACATTATTTTTATCCAAAAATGTTTTGTAGCCAACTGAATTATATAAATGGCTAAAAGCTAAATTAATCTCTGATGATCCAGATGGCTAATAAGAATATGGGAACTAAATTGTTTGATTGCTCAGGAATTCTGAAAAGTACAAGTACCCGAATTGATAGAAGTAAAACTGCAGACCATGATTCTTGAGTTCCAAAGTCTACTACTTTACCACTGCGCTAAAACATGGGGAATACAGATGAATGCAGATACACCGATCATAAAGCAAGATATGATTATAATATAATGCACCCTACCTGGAAAATGAGAGCTGTCCTGTTTCTAGAGTCGCATCCTCTGACAGACGACCATTTCCGTAAACTGTACCCTTCATGTGAGCAAAATGTTTATAATGAACGAATATAACTGATATTATTTAAATTTATATGACGGTTCATAAATAGCCCCAAATGGGATTCAAAACCAGCAAAATAATAAGACCCCAGACGTTGTGTATATATTTAAACTCAAAGGGATAACATGAACTTTATATAAATATATCACACATTACACTCTTTTTTTTCCATGTACCCATGTACCCTTAAACATCCTGTTTGGCCCTACTGGTAATCATTAATTTAGAGCACTAAAGACCATGACCGATTTATATGTTTATGGAGAAAATGATAGGGGGGGGGGCACAAATTAAAAAAAACAAAGTAAGAATAAAAAATATTGTATAAACAGGAGAGACAGACAGACAGACAGACAGACAGACAGACAGATAGATAGATAGATAGATAGATAGATAGATAGATAGATAGATAGATAGATAGATAGATAGATAGATAGATAGATAGATAGATAGAAAAGACAATAATTATAAAGCAGATCAGAGATCAATATGGTTAATGTAATTTTCATATAAAACAACGGTTGTTTTTAAGACAGGTGACTCAGTGAAGTTATAAATCAAATCTAATTTTAATAAAGGCAGACTTATGAATATTAAAACCCAATTATTTATTCATTAAAAAAAAAAAAATCAACCAATTTTAGAAAACTGAAAGGGAGGTTACAGGGTGCTGTCTTTTTTTAATGACCAAAATTTATCATTATTAATTAAGCATTATCTCATTAATCCAGAAACTATAATCAATAAAAAATTGTAATTAATTAATTACACACAAACGATTTGCACCTCCTTTGGAAAACACCTGATAATCAGAATCTCCCAGGTATGCTAATAACACAACAGGTAGATAGGCGAATTATTCACTTATAAGCAAAAATAATTAACGACGTCTTTAATTAATTAAAATTCACAAATTTTACACTTAATATAAACTGACTTGATAAACTAAACAATTAATCATATAGAAAAAATTTGAATTTAAGATTAAAATCGTTAAAAGAAACTAATGCTGATTTCTAACTTAATTAATCTTACAAAAAAAAAAGTACTACCGGAAATAAATATTTTGTCTTAACCCTAGGATACTTTTTGGTGTAAGAATTGGTATATTAATCCTTGAGTTTACATTTTGGATCTGGATTAAAATGCAATAATCTCTAGTCTAATGAATGATTAGTAATAATAAAGCATAAATTAAATTAGATGATTGAATGTACGTAAGAGTACAAAAAATTTGGTATTTGTAGGCCAAATTTAAGTTTATTGTTGATTTAAATTCTGGCTATCAGTTATGAAATGAAGTTCCTGTCCAGAAACAGATCGAATGAGTAAAACTAAATAATCATCATCAATAGTAATCTGCCATTAATTGCCTGTCTTTATAATACGATATTTAAAAAAATTAAACAATAGTGGGAGCAAAACGCAACAATAATAACTATAAGAATAATGAAAATAATACTGGAAAAAGAAAGGACTGAAATTTTCTATAATGAAAAAAAAAAACTGTAAAAAATTGGAGACAAGTAATGAATAAAGTGGTTTCATAATATTTCTTACGAAAATTATTAGCATATCACCTATGAAAGAAAATCAACAAAGACAATATTTTCTACAGAATATCGATCTGCCTTCTATGCTGTGTGGGTCGCATTGTGATGAATCCATAACTGGTAACATCAGAAACTTTTCCGACAAATGTTATTGCTGCATCTGAAGTAAGCCTTGGAATAATCTAGTTAAAATTTCAATTATCTTTATGTCTCAATGTTCATTTCCATATTCCATTTCATTAACAATTTATTAATCCATAAAGGTTAATGGGGTCGCATTATCATAAAACCACAATTGTAACACTTTTAATGTTAGAAACTTTCCCAATAAAATAAATATTCATGTTTCTTTAACCAGATTATTAGCACTTGAAATATGTTTATGAATGCTCCTTAAAATTTCAGACGCCTTCATGTCTCAATTTCATTGAACAGTTTATTAATCCATAAATTCCAATGAACATCTCATTATAGAGAACTTTCATTCTCTCCTTAAAAAAAACCCCAAAAAACACATTACAATGAAGACCCTGGCACAAAGCAAATGTTAGCCTGTTTTTGGAAATCATGATGCCAAGATTTTCACTATTGTTGATATTGTCAATAATCTTATGCAATGGTTAGAAGAAATGAAAATGGCATAACATTTTTTTGTATTTACTTTTCTTTAGCTGTAGTTACTTATATGTATTTACCTATTTTTAAGGGTGGCATTTTATTTTTATATTAACAGAATGTTTTCTTGTTTTGGTTTCAATATTTAGTCTTTTTCTCAAATATTTTTATCTATTTTCATGATTTTGACCCCCACCCCCGCCCAATTATTATTTTGCACCCTACAAGTTGAGAATCATTGACTTTGTACAAAAACTCAAGATTGCATTGTTCTTCACACGTAGTCTGTATTTCATAAGGTTTCTAAATACTTAGTGATAAGGAATACTACTCCTAGTAACATTTAGTTAAGGTAAATGCTTATTTTAAAATACAATGCTGCGTAATATTTAAAACCAGTCTCCGGATAATAATTCGGTGTATATATACGTTTATATATATATAAACTATACTGCACTTTATTCAATATTTGAAGAAACAACTTCCAGGCTTGTGGTTTTTTTTATGTAGACATATTTTTAAATAAAAGAGATAACAAGCATATTAATGAAACAAAGTAAGGAATAAATGTGCGACTACTAATAATAGCTAATAAGAAACAAATTGTGATTTATCACCTTAGAATTCTTTTTTTTTTTTTTTAAAAAAAGTCAATTATCAATGGTAGACATTTAGAAATAAATGCAAGTTAATAAGCTGCTTGATCGTTTATGGACAACTGAAAATTATTTATGCGCATTTTGTATTTATTGGCATTTTTTAAATGTAAGCCATTTATTTTAGATATCTAAAAGTGTCACATCGGCATTAGTTGTCATTTTTATACAATTTTGTCATTTTTTAAAAAGTAATATTCACTACCTCGTATATTCATTAAAATTAATATTTTTCTTCTACTACAGCTAAAACCATCAGAATTACAAAGACCAACATCTTATTACATTTACATATTTCAATACGCACCAATTTACACATTCTCCATATAGTAGCAATATTTCAATAAATAAACAACCGTATATATTTATCACATAATCACCATTTCTTTATATATATCATGAAGTTTTTTTTTATGAATATTAATCTAAAATACCAGTTTTAATTTCACATTGCTTTAATTTGATTGGAACACTGGAATGTGTCTCAGAGTGGTCAAACCCTATCAAAAAGAAAGAGCCGATTATAATATTTTTATAATCATGTTAATCGTGAAATGTATATCTCTAAGTTTTTTTACATGTTCACACACACATAAATATTAAAGGATTGTCGAATACTTTGACGCAAACATAAACTAATTTTGCTCAAATTAGATTGGAATCGGATTAATAAATGTTGGAATGGGTCTCAGAGTGGCAAAATCATATCAAAAAGAATGAGATGATTATATTTACAACCACGTTTTTAATACATAAAATGTATATCATATTCATAGATTATTTACGTATTCGCGCACACACACACATACATTAAAAGATTGATACTGATCTTATTTTAATTCGGTTGTCTCAGAGTCGCTAAATCACATTAAAAAAAAAAAAAGATTATTATATCTACAACTAAGTTTTAATATGTCCACACAGATATATATATTAAAGGATTAATAAATACAATAATGCAACAAATACTAATCTTATTTTACTCTGATTGGAATCTAATTAATAAACATTGGCATGAGTCTCAAAAAGTACATAATATTTAAAACCAAATTTTATCAATACATAATTATACACGTTCGCACATATATTAAAGATACAATAACGCAACATACATTAATCTTAATCTAATTTGATTGGAATCTAATTAATAAACAATGAAATGTGTCTCAGAGTGGTCAAATCTACCAAAAGAATGAGAAAATATTCCCAACCAAATGTTATTAGTATATAAAAATGTATATATGTCTATAAGTTATTCACATATACATATTAAAAACAAATAATCTTGCTCTCATTTGATAGGAATCTAGTAAATAAACTAACAAACATATCTCAGAATGGCTGAAGTCATACGCAAAAAGAATGAGACAATAATAAGATTTAATAGTTAATTAATATTAGAATGTATCTCGGAATAGTCAAAGCCATACTGAAAAAGAATGAGAAGATATTTACAATTAAATATTATATAACAAATGTTAATTAGTAAGTTATTTACATGTTCTTACAAATATTAAACAATTGGTAAAAACAATAATGCAACATACACTAATCTTATTCTAATTTGACTGGAATCTAATTAATAAACACTAGAATGGGTTTCAGAGAGGCTGAGCATAACAAAACGAATGAGACAATTACACTTACATATCCATGCACATGCATACTAAAGGAATGGTAAATACAAGAGCAAAATAGTTATTAGCTGTAGCAATTATACACAATGTACAAGTCAGTTACATTGTAGTTTATATATTTGTTATACCTTTGGTTAACCCTAAACATTTATGATAAATAATGACCTTGAAATAACAATCCCGAATTATATAAAGGCAGTAGTCATAATGTTTACTCCCTTGCATAAGTTCAATCTCTATATCTTGATTACAGTTTACAATTATAAAAAAACAGATATGTTCTTGGATAATCATGTGCTATTGCCAGTAAAACAGGCAAAACTCTCCATACAGTATTGTGACTCAATGCAAGCCAGAGTAATCAATGGATGCCAGAAGGCTTGTGCATAAAAATCCCCATCTAGTGCCTATTCATCCAATATCGCCAGACTAGTTTCTAGTTTGTGGCCTTCGCCATTTGAGGAGCCTTGGATCTGAGAACACTGCACCTAGATCTTAGGATCTAATGCAATCCTCCAGCAGCCACCTTTTATCTCTACTTAAAACCATTACCAATACTGAGTATAAACCAATCCATAAAAGCATAATATATGAAGATGTAGGCTAGCAATAATCACAACATTTATTAGGCACAACAGATAAATCAAAAATATGTCAGGGAAATATAGTACTTTAAAAGCGCATTATATCATTTACCATCAATTGCTGCCATTTTAAATACCTTAAATTCACATGATAATAATTCAGTCAAAACATACTATACAGAGTGCCATTCAGCGCAAGCCAGAGTAATCAATGAATGCAATAAGGTTTGTGCATAAAATCCATATCTTGCGCCTTCTCATCCAAAATCCCCAGACTAGTTTCTAGCTTGCGGCTTTCATCAATGAGGAGCCTTGGATTTGAGACCACTGCACAAAGATCTTAGAATCTAACACAACCCTCCAGCAGGTTCTAGGATCTACATGCAATGCTCTCAGATCTAATGTTCCTCAATGATGAAAGCCACAAGCTAGAACTAGTCTGGGAATATTGAATGAATAGACACAAGACAGGGATTTTATACACAACCCTTCTTGCAGCCATTAATTACTCTGGCTTGCACTAAGTGGCACTACTGTATGGAGAACTTTTGTCTGCTTTAACAGCTTGAGCAAGCATAAGATATGATGATCATGTGATGTTTAGTGGTTTAATGATAATAATTCATGGCCCATGACTGGTGTCATACCACACCTAATCAAAAATGCTCAGTGAGGACAATATGCTTTTAAATTACACCTGAAACCATAAAATCTATATCCTATTGCTATTTGGAAATCGATTTTGGAACTACATTTTGAGAACCAAGACAAATCTAATGAATAAATCTAATTATTAAAATGTTATTACAGAATCAAAAATTTATATAAACCAGTTAGTATAAATTGATATTGTCAGAGACCACAGGCTACAACTGAAAGATGCAGACCAAAATGAAAATGTTGATGATGGATCTCAATACTATCATTAGCATATTCCAGATAAATGCTAAATGTTACAGACTGAATAAGAAAGATATAAAGAGATAGCAGCATTTATTATTTAAAATACTGTTCAGAAAATGTTAATGGTTATCTATTATAAATAATAAAGACATTAGACACTCAAAATTCCAACAGCCAAAAGACCAAATCAAATAATATACTTCACTCCATCAATTATAAAAATAATCAAATGGTTAATCGCTTGAGAAGTTATAAAATATTCGAATAATAGAAGTCGTAAGTTGATCTTAGATCCAGGTGCATTGAAATTTAACCAGTCACTCCAATCCAAAAATACATCAATGATAATATAAATAGAAACACATTGCAAACATTCCTTACAGAAAGTAATTTGTACAAGATTTGCATTAAAGAAGTAAAATTGTATTAAACATTACAAACACACAAAAATAACTACACAAATATATATAATGAATTAAACATGACATAAATAAGTAATAATATTATTAACACTAATTTGATCTTGAACTCTTGATAAAAAATTTGCACAACCATTCAAATGACATTTGATGAAAAAATAACAACCAATCTTTGCTGATTATATATTTCTATCAAAAATCGCAGCAGCAACTAGGAAACCAGTTGACATCCCATCAACCACAGCAACTACATAAAAAATTCACTATTTATTCATGCCTAACTCCTCCTATTCTTTTTTGAAAGACCCTAGCACCAATTTTGGTCATATTTGCAACAGTTTATTTTATAATTAATCCATTATTCTATATTATATTTTGACAATCTTTACGTCATTTATTACAAATAAAAATTTACAAACAAAAGACATTCTCAAAGATAATTAGAATTTTCCAAAATAAAGAACTAAACTGAATATGTTAATGAAAACAATGGCTTTTGCAGTATTGGATCATATCTTTTGCCTATTCATGAAAATTACTGAGCAAAATATTTACGTGAATTCCGTTTTTAAAATGGAAATGAATTTTAGTTAACATCATACAATAATGAAAATATGTTTTAAAATTATAATTATTAAAATTTCACAAAATTTCTTTACTAGTATTTATGAAACAAATAAAAACGACTCCTGCTTTATTGTAACTACAGTTTTAACGACTTGTCTTCTTAAAACAAACGTGTTCAAATAAAATCTATTTGTAATAACATATTTGTTTGGTTTAAAATAAATATGTTACAAATATGTTGCATAAATAAGTTTAAATATGTAAAATAAATTATCGAAAATTAAAATTTTTCTTTCAGAAATACTAAAAGAAGAAAGCACTTTCCTCAAATTATCTTGTAATCAATGGTATTGTCGTTCTTTTTAATTTGGAAATTTACATATTTTTATTATGATTGTTCAATACAGACATACTCTCCATGGTTTAGTGCAGCTGGTAGAAGATCCGACTTGGGATCGAAAGATCCCAGGATTGATTCTGGCGCTGAAACATTTTACTGAACTCTCAAACAATAAGGCCAAAAGCATTTTTTTTTTAAAAATATCTCCAGATTTTTTTTTAACTAATAATTTTAGTTTCAATTTCTACCATAAAAAAAAAAAAGCAAACCAGAAAACTAATGTTACAAATAATCATGAAATATTTAAGGAAAGCTGAAGTGATAGCAGTGAGGAGCCTTGGATCTGAGAGCACTGCACTTAGATCTTAGGATCTAATGACAAAGGCCACAAGCCAGAAACTAGTCTGGGGATATTGGATGAGTAGGCACTAGATAGGGATTTTGTGCACAAGCCTTCTGGCATCCATTGATTACTCTGGTTGGCACTGAGTGGCACTACTGTATGGAGAGTTTTGCCTGTTTTAATAACAGTAATGTGCTAGCATAAGAAATAGTGGTCATGTGATGTTTAGTGGTTCAATTATTTTTTTTTTTGGATTAAAAAAGATTTAACAGTGACACTATTCTTCACAGAAAAATGAACAATCGTGATTATATTACTCTGCACATATATAGCGTGAAGCAAAGATCCACAGAAATAAGATGTTAAAAATGTTAGGATCAAATTTAAGATGCACCCTTTATGGGTGCAAAATTTGAAGAAAAAAGTCTTGCATTCAAAGTACTATGGTATTTATTATATGTTTTCACCCATTCCCATTCATTCAAAAAATAAAAGTAAAAAAAAACCAACTTTCTACTGTATTATATCTTTACCTTTTTTTAAAATAAAGTAAACTCAGATTTTCATCACAATTAAATACTCTCTGGAGGTAATCTTTTTTCTTGAATAACTTTTTGTCCATAGTAAAACGTAATAGCAATCTCACTATGAGCAAACTATGCTTTTATAGGTATTTTTCAATGTTCTAAAGTCTATATTGATTTTGCAATCTCTATATAAACCCTTACTGCCATTACCTACTGCAGATTCTCGGTTAAGTTCTTCAAACTGTAAGCTTTCCTGCCGCACTCCATGAATGTTTGATTTTTTTTTTTTTTCTGTCATTACTAAAGTGAATACTTTCATTTTATTGCTTAAGAAAGAAAATGTTTTGCTTTGCATTTAGAAAGCACTCTATTATGTAAATACTAGAACATGTCAAATTTCTGAAATTATGTGATTTCAATGTAAGCTGAAAAAATGTTATAAACAAATATAATAGCATATGAAGCTCCAGGACATTGCCATATATGAATTGTAATGTTATTTACATTTTTTTTTCTTTCTGGAGAACATCTAATTGAAACAAGGTATATTGATACAACCCATATCATGACTATATTGTATCATTAAATTATTGCTATTCATTTTTCCTGAAGTTTCAACTATCTTACATCAACTTTACCAAAGGATTACAATACATATATATATATATGAAAAATAGATTTTTAAGAAAATATTATCAACTATTAAATTATCAACCAATAGTATTCTGTTCCTATGGACAGGTCCAGAGAACAGTCACATCACAAATACATCCATTTCTCCATTCCATTCTCTTCATTGCCCACTTTAATTCCACATATCTCTTTCCCATCTCTTACACCATCTAGGAAGGTCAATCTTTTCCATCCTATCTTCTTTATTTCCACTCACTATTCACTCAAAACATCTTTTCATTAAACTATTCTTTCTTCTTAGTATATGTCCAAACCTGTTTCTCTTTCCATTTCTAATTTTCTCAATCTTCTTTTTTCATATATTCCTTTCCAAAACTTCTTCGTGTACCATTTGATTCATCCAACTGATTTTTTTTCATCCTTCTCCATAACTACATTCATCTCAACAGCTTTCAATCGGTTCCCCCCCCTTTTTTTTTACTCATTGTCCATGTTTCACAACCATATAATAGTACACTCCACACATAACAATTAATATTTTCCTTAATTCTCTCCACAAAGGTCCACAAAACATTTTCTTTCTCTTAGTAAATGCCTCCTTTGTTAATGCTATTCTTGTTTTAACTTCATCTTTGCTTCTTCCATCCTCACTCAATTAACTACTCAAATATCTAAATACATTTACCTGTTGAGCTATATTCTCATGGATTTCAACTTGCAGGCTTTTTGTATGTCTAAAATGTTTACAAATGCCATTCTCTGGGGTAACATGTATATTCTTTCACACACACCCCCACTTCCACCTCCTTTCTAAAAAAGTAAAAACATGAAATAATATATATGTTTGCTAATTGTCGAGGATGTTTTCTTTAAAAACTTGACTTCCATGTACATATATAATAAAATGCTTTGATAATATGATTGAAACATCAGGAACGAATAAATGGATATTAAAGATTCATTAATGAATACAATTTTGAAAGAAAATAGCTATATGTATATATGTATATTATGGAATTCATAGCTGTGCAGCTATAAAGCTTAAAAATATACTTCTAACAGTAATTAAAGTAAAAAAAAAATTACTTATAAAAATAACTTCCCATGTGGTTTGCAAAAGGTTACAAGAAAAAAATTTGTAACTTTCTTAAGTCAACCCACCCCACCCCCCTTTTTCGTTAATAATACACCTGTTAGAATAAGCAAAAATAAAAACTACAAATATAAAACATCTATGAAAGATGAGTTGAAGTGTTTATATAATCTCTATGACAAAGTGAACCGGCCGAATTAATCATATTTGATGAAAACAATCAAAGTCGGAAAGTAGGATTCAGATGGTGGCCAACTGTTCCCCTGATGAAGGTTGGGGGAAAAAAGAGAGATGCGATGTTTCATAGGTAAACACATGTCTGTTTAGCAGAAGAACTGTATGGAAATAGATAAATAATAAAGTTACAAATATTTTTTCAATTTCGGAAAGATTCGGAAAATGACCAGCAGAAAAGCTTTCGATATAATTACAAGCAGGTGAAGAGAAAGATATTCTCTTAATTAGATCATTAATAATTTTAATGCATACATCTTTTTCTTCAATAAAAGCGTAAAAAAAAAAAACAGATTCCAGGAAAAGATGGAAGAGAGAAGCATTAAAATGAAAATTGATGACAAAAGTAAGAATTAATTAAAATTAATTAATCAATGAAAAAAATATAATAAAACGTGGTGCGTATGTAATATATTATGTGCGAAAGCAGATCCAAACATATTTTTCGATCTCAGCAGAATAAACTGAGAGCTCCGATAACAGAATAAACTACCATGCATGCATGCACACACGATCTGAACAAAAATAATAAAGCAGCTTCATCGAAGAACAAAGGCTTCTCCAAAGCCGGTCATATAGAAAATGGACGCGGCATTACTCATACAACTTGCTACATGCCCAAGAAGCAAACAATTTGGGTGGCTTTTCATCTCTACCCATCTTCTAGATACCTATTTACTGACCGATATTAAATGGTTAGCTAGACTGCCTACAGAAATAGAGACAGCGTTACTCGTCAATTTGCTACATGTCCAAGAAGCAAACAATTTGGGTGGTTTTTCATCTCTAACTATCTTCTAGATACCTTATTTATTGACCGATGTTGAATGATTAGCTACACTGACTATAAAAATGGTGAAGGCATTACTCATCCAACTTGTTACATGCTCAAGTCCAGCTTCTAAATACCTATTTACTGAATGATAATAAATAGTTAGCCTGATAGGGAGCCAGCTAAAAAAACAACTCTAGAACTGACTAAATTTTTCATATTCATCAGGCTCGGATTAGATAGAACCAATGGGGCACATCATATTCCCTCCACACTAATATGTATAAAGTAAATGGATTTATTTACTTCACTAATTTGACTAATATTAAAATATCTGTCAGGCTCTTAAATGCAATTTGATTAACGGAAATACGTTGCCCATAGCAGTGGTGCATGTGGTTACTCATCACTCATCATCTTAAAATGACAGTTTCACCAAAACAAAGAAACCCATAAGTCATCTAGATTACATTTAATATGCTTTCAGTTAGAATGACAGCCGCCTTCCTACTTTAGAATCAAATTTACGTAAAACTCAATCCATAAATCCTGTAGGACAGTGCAGGTTTTTATAGATACCGTCCCACTAATTGGCTTACAAGTGTGGAAAACATTTTTTTATAATATTCACTTTTAGTTTCAGGAAAAATATTAATGTTTCGAGTCTTAAGTTTATACACAAGTAATTGTAAAACTGCAACAATAAATACCTCAATAGCTCAAATATAACCTATGGGCATATTTGATAATTTACTGAATGGATTAAGCAGATGAACAATCAGATAATTTCACTAATTAACATTCAATCTGCACTGATCTACTGTAAAATAACTTCATGTTAGTGTGAAGAATTCAGCGGACATTAGATGGAAGTATAACTCTTAATTTGGATGGTTATCAACTTCAGAACATAAATCAACTTAAATATCTTGGTAGTTATGAAAGTAGGAAAGTGGACTTTGATATTGAAATACAACACAGACTTCCAATATACTGATACAGCTTTTAAGAAGTTAAAAGGTAGGGTATTACAGGGAAACAACTATTGCATCTAAGTTAATTGTACATGAAGATATTATTTTTATCTAATGTTGTATGGGAGTGAAAGTTGGGCACTCTATCTATGCAATATAAAGGTTTAGCAAAGTTTCATTTAAGGATGCTCATAAAACTAGTGGCAAGATCATAAAATCATTGACTATGGTATTAAACTTTCTGGATAGGATACTACGAAGTCCATTATTGCAAAGTCACACCTTTATTGAAATGGACATGGAAAACAAATGAACGGCACAAGATTTCCTTAAAGGGTATTTTTATGATTTAACTTGAGCACAGTTTGTGTTTACATTATAGTGATTATCTGACATTTTAAAAAATATTGATGGTTTGTTTCCATTGACAAGATAGCAGAAAACAGAATACACTGGATAGCTACAATTAGACAAGGTGTTAAATTCTTAAGCACTTATTGACTTAGAGTTCAGATGAAAGGTGTAATTTAATAAACATAAACTAATTAATTGCACGGAGCCAGCTTTTGGACAAACATTGGCAGAATCATAGTGCTAAATAAAATTAAGCAGTACAAGTAAGTTATATAATTGATATGATGTAATATGCAAATGAGGCACAATATACAACTAAGGCAATCAGATATTTCATTTTTAGGACAATGGAACACATGAATCCTTTTGGTTCATTTGCAATTGCCCAAGCCTCTATATAATTGATATGATGTAATATGAAAATGAGGCAATTAGATATTTCATTTTTAGGACAATGGAACGCATGAATCCTTTTGGTTCATTTGCAATTGCCCAAGCCTCTTTGTACTTTCTTTTCCTATCATCTCTTTCCAAGCAAATAGTTCTAACATTGGAAAGAGAAAATGAATGACATGTTCATAATCAAGACAGATCGAACTGTATTTAATCTTTTGCTTAGCAATATTGCACAAATATGCATGTTGGGTAATTTTTGTGGATATATTTGCATGAAATTCCCTGTAATACACAGAGCTACAGGAAGGGCAAGTGCATGCAATTCTGTATACCATCTGAGGAGCATGATCCTCAGATATTTGGTCTTTAGTATTGTTCAACAAATTATTAAAAGAAGATGACGATTTAAAGCTAACCTTATACATGTTAGCGCAAATGTTCCTAATATTATTTGCAATATGAGGGATGTAAAGAAGGCTTATCCGTGCTTTAGGTATATTATTAATGATTTTAACTTTATTTACATTAGTGTACAATTTCCAGTTTTAATAAGCATGTTATGATTATAGTGGAGAATCTATTAGATCATTAATGTATGCATCTATGTTGTTTTTTTCTACCTACCTTACATTTGCACAGATTTGGTTCTAAATAAAAAGCATTTAAAGCCAGCCAATGTGTATTTCTATTGGGACTTTGGGCATAGGATGAAGGTTTTTATTTTAAAGCGCATTTTTTATTTTTCAGGATATACATATCCAGAAAACTGATCACATGATTGCAGTCTTCTACTTCAATAGTCCATTCAAGAGGCTAAGTATTTTCTCCTTCCAATGTTAGAACAATTTGCTCAGAAAAAGATGATATGGAAAAGAAAGCACAAAGAGGCTTGGGCGATTGCAAAGGATTCACATTCCATCAACAAAGAGGATTCAGTGTTCCATTATCTGAAAAATGGAATATCTAATTGCCTTATTTGCATATTGCATCATATCATTTATATAAGCTTACCTATCCTGCATAATGTTATTCAGCATTATGATCCAAAAAAGATGGCTTAGTGCAATTAATTAGTTCACGTTTATTAATTTATACCTTTTTATCGCACTCTAAGTTAACGAGTGTTTAAGAATTACATACTTTCACGAAAAGAGTTAATATGTTGAAGTTTACAAGATGTTCCAAGTATTGCAGAAAAAAAAAAAGACCTGCATGTAATATATGTGGCTGCATTTGTGATCACAGATTGTTTTGTATAATCATTGCAAAACTCATTTCCAGAAGACTTTTTTTTTTCTTTTCTCGAGGTTGAAATGATCTTACTTGTTTATAAGTTGCTGCTATATATATATTAATTGCAATCTTTAGTGTCTATATAAGTATATTAGACCATTAATAAAAGTGGATTCTACCATTATCATTAAAAGGAGGTTACCTTGACAACAGTTTGAAATTGTTGATTTTTTATTGATATTGTCTAAGTGCTGACTGATTTTTACATGTATGTAAATGGAAAGTGTACTCCCAAGCAGTTCTATTTGATTTTCCTCCGACAGAAATGAGTTCTGTTCTTAACATTGGCTAGTAAATACACATTGCTAGATATATCCCCTATTTTGTAACATTGATTCCAAAGCCAGGATAGTCACTTTCATATAATAACAATCTTTTATTAAAGTCCCTTGCACAGTTATTAGATTTGGACGAAAGTTATTTTGGGAAACTATTACTAAGAATTACTTTAGAATTGTGTACGGTAGCCCAGTGGTGAGTTGATGGATTAAATACGAAAACATGAGTTCTATAATAAATGTAAATACTAAAGCAAACAAATACAAAGTTTCACCACTTTATTAGCTTTCAATGGGGACAATTCTACCGTGATCATTTATAAAAAGCCACTTCTAAAAATTAAACAACTCTCTTACCAACAATTACTTATTACATTGACAATTGTGAAACGCAATACCCAATCCAATCAAAATTTAAAATCTAGAATGTCTGATGACACTTATTTAGGAAACCTAACATAAAGTGCAAAGTTGATAGATATACAATTCTCATAATAACAACCTGTTATAATATCACTATATATGTATACTGACATCATATAGCATCTAAATATAAAGTAATGTAACATCAACAAAAAATTAGGTATATCTGATAGGAAAATTAGTCTATGAAAAAATAAAGACATCCTAGATTTGACTAAGTATATAAAAAAAGCATCAAAGTGGTGTTAATTCATTGGAGTATTAGTCTTCAAAACAATTTAATGTTTCATGACTTATAATATCAAGAGTGACTAAGATAGAATAATAAATCTGCCCTATTCTTGCTTAATGAGAGTTATAAATAAATGAAAAATTATAACAAAAAGAAATACATTCAAGATGATGGAAAGCTATAGGAAATTCAAACAGCAATAATTTTATCCCATATGTCAAATATTATTCCCTGATACTTTATTCTAATATTCCAGGCAGATAAAAAATCAAACATATAATGAACTATACTCATATAATGGAACCTACATAATAAAGTACATAAAGATCTCATAAACATTAAAACCCAAATCGCTATTTTTTCTACTTTAAAAGTTCCCCTTTTTGCTACTCACTAGATGTTATATAAATATAGGGAATTTGAACCTAGACTTTCAAGCACCCTTCAACTATCCACGCTATCTCATACCAGTGATACACATAACCACACACATGTAGAAAAGATAAATAATCACCAATATATGTATTTCGTGCTGAACCAGCACTCATCAGTTGATCCAGATTATCATTTTCCACACACATATATATAATCAGCAAATCTTCATACTTTAATAGACAGATTTCCATCTACTCCATTAAAGTATGAAGATTTGTTATCTTAATATAAACTGAGCACTGATTGTATATATGTGTGGGAGATGATCAACTGATGAGTGCTGGTTCAGCACGAAATATATAGATTGGTGATTATTTATCTTTCCTACATGTGTGCAGTCATGTGTATTAGTGGTATGAAATAAAGTGAAAAGTTGAAGGGTGCTTGAAAGTCTCAATTCAAATCCTCTATATTTACAATTAAGTTCCAGGTATATGAAGAATGCCTGTATTTCAAATATTATATATATATAAATACTTGATCAAACATCAACAAGTTGCTATGGTGAAATGAATTAAATTGTAAATATACATAACTATAATTTGGTATTACAATTATTTAAAGAATGCAAGTATTAATTTGGACTTATGTTAATATGAACATGTGTGTTTAATTAAGATTGTAAGAAGAGTGTACACCGGCATAATGGAAATAACAGAAAAAAAACAGAAGACATAAAAATTCATAATTGTAAAAATTAAAGAATTCAAATGGAGTTGGACTGGGCATATATCAAGAACAAAAAGAATGACCCTAAATAAATAAAAGCAATAATCAACGAAAGACTTAAATGGTGAGATATGTCAATGGATACCTAGTTTGAGATGGGAGGTTGAAAAGCCTATGGTAGATCTTTGCAGAGATTTACTGAAGAGGTAACTCTGTACAGGCCTAACAAAAGCGGAAAATGACTGGCTGTGGAGTTGAGTATGCTAGGATCACAATTAGTACATTCACACAAGGTACAGTTCTTAATTGTAATCGACATATAATTAATTGAACATTTTTAGAATAATGGTTAAGGATTGTTTTGTTTCAAAACATTTAGGTTCAAGCAATTACTAATTAAGTATTTGATTCAAATTCAGAATCCTTAATTCTGGGACCAATCATTTAAGATGTAGTGCTTTCACTTGTCACACCTATGATCAGAAATTCAAACCTAGGTGAAGCTTGAGGTGTTTTCAGTTACAAATGATAAAATCCAACTAATCATCTAATATCGGTTAGTAAATGGGTATTTCCTTGATTGGATACTAAGCAATGATTTGTCAAACAAAGCAAGTGACTGAATTATAGTACAATCTTAAACACTTATCAGAGACGCCATGGGTATTGGAGATATTTACTCCTCTATTGTTAAATTTTAAAAAAAATCCAAATGTCGCCTTACTTAGTTTTATATTAAACAGGAATAAAATTTGTTCTTTTATTTGTGCAAATGCGCTATTTCTTTGCAGATGTGTGGTACTGAAAAAAAAACTTGAATCACTTCATTTAGATATTCCTAAAATCAGAATACAACCAGACCCACACTCTAAATCGCTCAGCCAGCCTATCTGCTCTTTTACCAGAGCAGGATTCCAACTCCTGTCACTGCTATAAAATATGATCAATATTCAGAAACTGTCAGAGAAACTAAATTAGTCAGTGACAAATTGTGAACAAAAGAGGGAGGGTCGTCTTCCCACCCCTCGGTTGATTCGGTAGACAAATGTGCTAGAATTTTTTTTTTTTAAAGTCTATTTTCTCAAAGAAACAAATTTTAGTCTGACCGACTAAGAATTAACGGTGACAATTTTGAAATCATTTCCTAAAAGAATAATGTCTAAGAGATTTTTATTTTTTTTGTTTGCCGTCCTAGTTGAATACGACTTTTCGTTTTAAAAATTTATTGTTAACTCATGGGGTCTAAGTAAATATTTAAACTATTAGTTCCAGTCCAAAATAAATCCAATGTCGGAGGGCAGGGTGGGTAATTTATTTATTATTTGTGTAGTCGAGAAAGAACGGTATTTCCCTTTATTCATAAGGAGTTGCTCCATCTTTGAAAAAGATTTCTGTTTGAATAACATATTAATTACCCTATTCATTATATATATTGTTTATTAAAATAAATACATTCATTTGAATACAGTTCAGAATATATTTACACAAATTTCATTCTTCTCCTACTAAGCCCTATTTGTGCTTTTATGTAGAAGAAAATTTTGATAAAATTTTAAATATTTACATGAAATTTTAAACATAATATAAAATGTCAATAATAACAACAATAAATTACATTTCAATAATATATTATTATATAATAAAAATATTGATTATACAACATTAATTCTCGTATATTTATTTTCCTATAAAATAATACCCTCTCCCCCCTCTTTAATATATTTTTAAATATTTTTTCCCCCGATAATGTTGCAAACTTCTTAATTTAGTAGCTAAATTAATTTAGGAGCAGAATGATTTTTTTTACTCTGGTTTCATATTTATAACAATATTTTGAAACTATGTATATACTGTATATCTATTACACATTTCAAATTGTTTTATATAAGGTTTTCTGAAAATACCATCAATTTTTTTTTTAATTATATAATCGAGAAGTTGACTGAATAATAAAATATTATTTTTGTATACACTTTCTTCTTTATTGATATAATTTTCTTCTATTAGATCAATTATTCTTTTTTGCAGTAATGCTAATCTATTAATATTAGAAAAGCTTACAAAACCATAGAGCGTTATTCCATATCTCAATAAAGATTCACATAAAAATTTACATATAACAAACAATAAGAATATTTAAAGGAATAATAATAATATATTTGACTTTGTAGAACATTGTTATAAAATATCTATATTTATTAATTAGTATGTTTATATCATCTGTTTTAAGACATTTTTTCTCATGTGTCATAGCATCAGCCGAGAAGCGAACCCGCTAACCCGGGACAACTGCTTGTAAAGCAGCTGTCGCTGACCTCTCGACATTTTTTCATCTATCATCATTCCTAGCTATCAAATAAATTTATACACTTATCATTACGTGTTACATTATTGTCATATAAACACACGTGAATTCAGATGTATATCAATATTTTTATATTTCGTCTGAAGAGAGCATATTAACATACATTTTGTTTTTTTCTCCATTTCTATAAATTCCTCTCTCAAAGCACCAATAGAAAAATTTGCAGACTTTCCTGACATTCTTTAATTGCAATATCAATATTGCTATTTATACTCAAAATAACAGTATCTTCTGCATATTGGTATATATTGAATGTTGGCTATACTAAATACAGGGATTTGAACTTAGGATTTTCAGTCCACATTCATCCTTCACTCCATTTCAACAACATGGTCACTCACATGTGAAAAGGATAAATGATCCTTAATATACCTATTTTGTGCAGAACCAGCACTCATCAGTTGGGCCAGATCATAATAACCCACACATATATACAATCGGTGCTTGGCTTATATTAAGACAGCAATTCCTTAACCTTTAATGGGTATTTTTTTCACTCTTCCAACAATTCAACATATATTTTCTCCATTTTTACAATTGAACATTACTTTTCTTTATTTATTACAAATCATACGCTTAGATCATCGGATTTGGGAAGTTCCAGAAACGATTCTGGTGCTTCAACTTACGAACTCCAGAGCAATAAAGCCACATGTTTTATATAAATATAGGCTTGGAGAATAAGAAATAGTAATTGCATACTAATGACATTATAGATGTAATGAATATAAGCATGAAGATATTTAAATATAACTTTCATGTATGTTTATTTATTTACATATCATTTTCAACCAATATGAATTCACTGCAGTATGAAGGTCTCTCCAAATTCAATCGATCTTCTCCTATCTCTAGTCTGTCTTAACATCATCTCCACACACTTCCTCATTTTATCCATTCATCTCACATGTGGTCTGTTTCTAGCTCTTTTACAATCTCTTAGAATCCAGTTTAAGATTTCATCTGTTTACGTATTATCATCTCCTCTAGTAGTAAGTCCAGCCTAAATTCACTTCAGTCTCAATTCTTTCAATGTGGCAGTAACCCTGTTTATTCTCTTACCCATGTATTAAGTTTTGGATTTCTTCTTGTAACTCCAAACATGCATCTCTCTATACTTCTTTGAGTGGTCTGAAGTCTCTGGCTTGCTCTTCTACTAAATGCCCAAATCTCAGATCCATAAGTAAGAACTGATAAAACACATTTATTAAAAACCTTCCTTTTCAAACATATTTCATTTTAATATTAAGTAATTTCTACCATAAGCACCCAAACAAGTTTAATTTTATGATTAATTTCATCCATTATGTTTATATCTTTAGTAATAATCTGACCAAGATATTTGTAGCTGTTAACTTCTGATAACTTATCATAATCAATCTTTATTTTCATCTTTTGAGAAAATCCATTGAACATTAAGTACTCTAGTGTATTTAATGTTTACCTTTAGTCTTACTTTCATCTGATAACTCTTGTGGCACTTCCCAATCTCTGAAGTATTATTTACAGATAATTAAAATTATAATTTAAAATTATAATTTAAATAATAATCTACATCTGATAAGTGATTCAGTAAAAGGATTTATTAAATTGAGGCTGGTAAATATGGAAAAACAAATATCTAATAATTTTTTGTATTTCAAATTTTTCCATGTGTGAATATAACGTAGTTAATCTGATTTCTCCAAGTCTATTTCTTGGTCAACGAATGAAACAGGAATTGATAGAGAGCTTTAATAATTTTCAAAAAGAAAATATTTCGTATAAAATCTAAATAGAATAACAAAGCAAAACAATTTCTTAATGACCCCCCCCCTATGAAAATTAAATCAATATTAGGCAGATTAAAAAACAACAATAGCAACTTGATATTAAATTATCTTAAAAAGAAAATAAATATAACCCATTATGCTAGTATTATTTGCATATAAATAAATAAATAAAGCCAGAAAAGATTATATTGACTATAATTTTTTTATTACTTAATACAAAAAAATTTCTGCAACAATTTATTGCTCTCTTCAGTGTAACAAATATATTATTGTGAGTATTCAGCCTGAAAATATATGTTATATGGGGAGGTGGGGTGCAAATAAAATCTAAAAAAAAAAAGTCATATTAAACAATAAAATATTATTGTTATATATTTTTTTGATTTTATTTAATTACTGGTGATATTTAATTTGTTTATAAGCATCATGTAACAAAAACAAAAATAAGATACATTGTACAAATTAGTACCCCCCTCCCCAGTTATTTTCAGCTGACCTATAGTAAAAAAGAGAGCTAGAGTTTTTCACTTTAGTTGTTATTACTTTTATTGGTGAAAACCCACTAAAATTTGCTCAATATCAACCAACACTTATTACAAAATTTAAATAGGATACTAAAACAAAACAATATTTAATCCCCCGCTCTCAACTATTAATATATGTTCAAAAAATCTTTTGTTTTAAGAGAAGTTTTTCAAAATGTGATATTTAACTTTAATTTGGGTGTTAACAAACTTCTAGAAAAGCACATCATAAGATAATTGTAGTTAATTAGCTACTATTCCAGTATAATCTATCTTATCAACTTTTAACCCCTATTGTTCTAGGTTTAGTAGGGAATGATATGTCTAGGATAAAAGTCTTAAATGTTTTCTTGAATACTGAAATGGAGTTACACAATCTGTGGTAATCAAGTACATTCTGGTAAAACAGGGTTAAAAAAGATTATGAGAAACGCAATAATAATTATCACTATGACAAATTATATGCAGACAATCAAATATGTTGGCAAGTACCTAAGTTCTCACTACCCTAATATTTATGTTTAACCCTCCTGTATTCTGACAGATTTCTTTGTTCTCACTTACTTTAAATTTTCACTTTAATATTAAACCATTATTATTTATCAGAATATAATAAATTTGACCTCATTTAATAGATATTTATTAAATAAATTTTAAAAATCACAATTGATTTTCGGAATTACTTTAAAAATTAAATTTTAATCAAATTAAAGCACAGTTTCATCATCAAATTTCAGGCAGAGCAGATTCAATTTGCAAAATGAATGAAACCTTCTTTGTTTGATTTAAAAATCTGAAGAATTATTTTCAATAATTAGTAAATCAATCAAATTATGTTTTAAATGTTTACCAATTTTTTAGTAATTTTTACAGTATCATTAAAAGTTATTAGAATGTTTAGTGGCAACATTTTCTAGACGGTTGAATTTCCCACGGTTGTAATCTCCATAATGACATTACTCAGAGGAATATAAGCTTTTATATTTAAACATAAAACATTTGTGTAAAAAATAAATATGTAATAATATCTATTTTTGATTTCTAATAATTATCATACAATTACTAGACAAAAATAATTATAAATTTTCCACAAAATCAAGTTTTTAGACCATCGTAATATTTTCTTGAAGTAATCTTGCAAAGTTTGAGATCACCAAATATATAATAAACACCCATCATTGTAGAGTTTAAGAAACTTTGAAGACCCACTTAATTGGTTATCCTGACATCTTTTGAATTTTTTTGAAATTAAAATATTAGAAAAAATATAAATGAATTTTTAAGCCGTAAAAAAAAAAGGTTTGCAAAAATTTCCCAGTAAAGGATGGAAAGCGCAAATTCAATTTCTTGACTTTCTGTCAGATAAAACATCATAATGAAAAAACAGCATGATTAATCTTTCAGTAGGAGCGAGATTTTCATCTGAGATTTGAAAAGATTATAAGGTATTAAATAATAGTGAGCTCCCAAACCAGTAGTTGCTTAGCCAGTAACAGAATCATGTGAGTTTGACAATCTGTTGATATACTAAAAGAAGTGAAAAGCTGTACTAAATATTAATGGTTAGCAGTAAATAGACCTTGAAAAGAAAAAATACCTTCGAAGAAAATTCTAACCTTGTGCAAAAAAATAAGACAAACTACAATACACTGTTTCCACAGAGGAAAGAGCCAATGTAACAAAAATTCATTGATAATCAAATAAATTTCAAGTGAGATTTTGTAATTCAAAACATCGCGCATATATTATTTGTAAAATGTAATACATATCCATTTATGTAATAAACAAGACCAAATATGTTACTAAGATAATTATAATTGATTCCTAAAAAATCATTTATTGAAAGCAATGATCATCTTTTGTTACATCAATATGTATATTTTGTCAGATAAAAAGCGGATGTTGTTTAAGAGTTTATTTAAATGATTCTTGTCCATTATTTTAATAACGTATTCAGACTTGTTATTCCACAAATGGGTTTATATTCCTAACATTATGTATTTGATAAGCCATAAAAATATTTACATGGTCGTTAAAACCATTAAAATGCAATATATATAATTTTAGTATGATAAGAACTATACATTATATTAAAAACCGGATTTAACATAAAATATTGTAATTATATATTTGGCCAATCTTTTATATTTATCTTTTTTTAATTTTACAAACACAAAAGCATAAGCAAAAAAAAAATTAACATAGCGGTTCAAAATTGTATCAATATGAAAAAAAAAATACAGGAACTCACTGAATGAAAAAATCATTGACATTTGCTTTGTGCCAAATTTATGCTTCTAATAAAAATGTGGTGGCCCTTGTTGTTCAAATATATTTGCATATTTAATCTTCAATTGTATTTTTAACAATAAAATATTTTTTAAATTAAATATTTATGTTTTAATTTATTAAAATTGTTATATTTAAATGATAAAAATATTAGAATATTCAATTTTGCAAATGAAAATATACAGTAATAATGTTATCAACCCAAGAATTTCATACCGAACTTCAGACTAACAAAATATACTCAAAAAAATACAAACACTAAATGCCTGAAGCTAAACAAGTCAATAAAATAATCAAAAATTACTCCAAATTCACAACTAAACCAGACTAGCCATAGAAATAAACTCTAAAACACAACCAATGATTTCAGTGTTAGATGACAAAAACATAACTAATTTATAATACCTTTTACCCACAATTCTCCTTACATCCCACACTCCCTTAATATTAATTAAAAGAACTTTTAAGCAAGTTAATTGCTTCAGAATCATAACTTTTTAATAATAAAATTCTTTAATTCTTTTTTTAATTTCATTTTTTTCAAAGAACACAATAACCTCAACAAAACTAATAATGTGGTCTGTATCTTTTCCATTATAAAGCAGAACTGAGATATTTCTAACCTTACTTTTATTCTTTCATTTAAATCAAACTACTCTGACCGATATATATCTTTTTACAAAAACAAGAGATGATATACAGTACTCCGGTAATTATAGTCTATTTATTAAAATTTTCTTTTGTATTGTTTAATAAATTATTCAAAGTAATATCGTTTTTCCAAGCAATTTTTTTTTATTTCCAAACAAATTTCTATTTTTACTTATAATTCTATAACAAAACAATTTAAAATGCAAAGAAATAAAATCATATCGTAATAATGTGAAAGAGAAAGAAAAATAAGATTTTATTTCTTTGCCTTCTAAATTATCTTCTTATAGAATTATAAGTAAAAATAGAAATTTGTTTGGAAATAAGAAAATTGCTTGGGGAAAGGGTACTTCTTTGAATAATTTATTAAACAATACAAAGAAATTTTTGATACAAAGTCTACTCCTGGAGTATTATCAAAGAAATTTTTGATACAAAGACTACTCCTGGAGTATTATATATTATCCCTTGTTTTTTAAGAAGGCTATAGGTCAGAGTAGTTTAAGTTTAAATGAAATAAAAATACATAGAAGTATTGTTAAAAATAAATATCTCAGTTCTGCATTATATATTCATTAAAAAGATGCAGACCACATTATTAGTTTTGATGAGGCTAAGGTTGTCTTCTTTGAAAGAAATATTCAAGTATGCAAAGGTTAAAATATTTCTATCGTTGCTGTCGTAGTCACGAGAACACATGCGATGTGATATAATGCCGCTATTTCATTCATGTTCTCAACAGAATAACAAAATTTCAACCATTTTTATTCGATAAAAAATATATTATAACCAAACCAAAACAATAACAGGATATAAAATGTAATAAACCAGAGTAATAGTGAGGCATGGGATGATACATACCAGTGCTTGCAATGGATTAAAATTTAAAACGGAATACTCACAATGGTATTTGATCAGGTATTACTTTCACTAACACTATTTCCAAGCCTTCACTTTTAAAAAATGGAATAAGATTGGAAGTAATGGATATTAATACATATAGAAGCATTTACATGGAGCTAACCATTTGTGTAATTGTTAATTTCTGCTATTAGAATGAGTACTTTTGTGGTTTCTGTTAAGTTGACTACTCAATTTTTGAACATTTAATGATATATTCTAGTTCTTACATGTTTTAATAGATGACAATTTGAACCATTGGAAACTGCAATTAAACATTTCTTTTTTATATAGCACAAAATCACATGCACAGACTTGATCTGCTGTTCTTTTTTTTTCTGAGTTTTCGTAGAGAAAATTCATTTTTATCTATTTATTTTTTCAGCCATATTCTTCAATAAATGAAAGATTAATTTTTCTGTGCCATGAAATAATAATGTATTTGTTTTTAAGAATATGCTTTATCCACTGATGCATTTCAAAAACATTGGTTTCAATATTATATTTACTTCATGCATTTATTTTAAGATTTCTGTTTTTTTTTTAATTATATGTCAAAGTGTTGACCGGGAAGCGAACCCGGGCCAGCTGCTTGGAAGGCAGCTATGCTAACCGCTAGACTACCAACGCTTGACAGATTTCTGTTTTATATGTTGAAATATCTGCTTTCAAATGCACTTTCCTATTTCTGAAAAACAATATTTTACATTTCTTACAGTAAAAAAATTGCAAGATGTTAGGATTTTTGATTTATATTGTTTTAAGATTTTTACTTTATATTTCATATGCTAAAAAAAAAAAAAAAATTCTGTTTTATATACAAGGGGATTACCAACCTAGGATATCTGTATCTCCAGGGGGTATGGGAAGCTTATCCAGGAGTACAGTGAATAGCAGGTAAATAAATACATTATGCTATTAATATACTTCAAAAATATTTATGTGATCAACATTTCACAGCTTGTCCATGTTTGTACTCTCTGGCAGCCATGTCAGCAACATTTCAGGTCTCTTTTTAGATACGGACACAGTGAGCTTAAATTTTTTCTTACTGCAGGATCTGATAACTCAAAATGCTGAATTAAGATTCAAGATATCTTGTGAAATTGCCAGATTGCTGTCCCCTCAAGGCTTGCCACCATAGCATCTGCATTTCCTATGCATGGACATGATGTACTACATGGTATGCTCTCCAATGGCTTATTTCTTTTTACAATGAGGAGGAGATATTGAATAATTTACTAAAAATCCAAGAGGATACAGGGAACAAAAAGATTGGAAATCCTCATTACATATATGCTAATTTGCGTACATACAATTGTTTTTGTTAGTAAAAAATAAAATCTTAAAATTCTACTCATGTAGAAAGTAATTTATTCAACTGTTTTTCTTAATCAAGGATTTTCGATATTTCCCTAAAACTATAATTCCAACATTCTGATCTACATCACAATTTCAAGGTATTATCCACCACAAATGTTTAGAATGTATCAAGTTTTTACAAATTCAAATAATAATACCAGATTTCAAAATTTTGCAAAAAACAAACAAACAAACAAACAAAACAAAACTTCAATCTGACAAAATTTGAATGAAAATTTAATTAGAGTATACCGAAACATGTAATTTGGAATATTGTTTGATTTCAATGTGTAAAATGTTATTGCATAGTAAATACTTTGGGTTAAAATAAAAATGTATCCATGTGAGATCCTAAGATCTAGGTGCAGTACTCTCAGATCCAAGGCTCATCACTGATGAAGGCCACAAACTAGTCTGGGGATATTGGATGAGTAGGTACTAGATCGGGATTTTATGCAAGCCTTCTGGCATCCATTGATTATACTAGCTTGATGTGTGTGGCAATACATATAGTGAGTTTTGCCTGTTTGAAAAATATAGTGTCAGAATTATGATTTAACAGCAATATAATAAAATGAAAGATGAAGGAATGATGCAACTGAGAAAAAACGTTATTTCTACAATGTTAGTCGGCAGATCAAATAAAAAATGTAGAAAATCCATAGAAACAAGAACAATGCAAAAAGGTTTCATTAAATAAGGAGATGAGCCTATGATGATTATTCTTTTATAATAAGCAAAGCCCTTATTACAATGAAATATGCCTTATATTAAATTAGAAGGACTTGAATTCAGACTTTCAAGCTTGGAAGTCTGAGTTCAAGTCCCCTTCTAATTACATTAAGTTTAGTATATGCAGTACACACGTATTTAAATATTACCTCATATTAAAACAGTATCCCATAAACAAACAGAAAAGAACACTGTCCCTAGGTATAATACTTCTCAACAGTCAGTTGATAATGAGATGACTAAGATTTTTAATTGAACATGCATAGAAAAGAGAACCCAACAGGAATAACATGTATTCATGCAGAATCACAGGAATGGATCACTATATATCTGAAAACCAACCTATGTGAATCAAAGAATTTTAAACAAATTATCTACCAAATACAACAACTGTTACAGTACATCACATTACTAGTTATTAGCATATATGTTGCTACACGAATATGGTGAATATGCTATTCGGAATTTGGCTATAGAATACAACTACTATCTTTTTTCACAATGGATATTCTAGTGAGCACTTTAAAATTCCAATACATATCACATTATTATACATATCTCTCCATGTATATATATATATATAGGTCGATATATATATATATATATATATATATATATATATATATATATATATGGCTTTATATATTAAAATGGGAAGCTAAAGGAGTGAAAGAAATGGAGATTATTTAAGTCATTTAGATTTTACAGATGATGTAGTTGTTTTGCAAATAATTCTTTAGAGCTGCAGGAAATGTTGCAGGAGATAGCAGATGAAAGTAGGACTAAAGATAAATGCTAAAAAAACTAAAGTAATGTTCAATGGATTTTCTCAAAATATGAAAATAAAGAATGATTATGATAAGTTAGAAGAAGTTAACAGCTACAAATACTTTGGTCAGATTATTAATACATGAAAACATAATGGATGAAATTAATTATAGAATTAAACTTGGTCGGAGTGCTTTTGGTAGAAATAACTTGATATTAAAAGGAAATATGCCTATGTGTTTGAAAAGGAAGGTTTTTAATAGATGTGTATTACCAGTTCTTACTTATGGATCTGAGACTTGGACACTTAATAGAAGAGCAATACAGAGACTTCAGACCACTCAAACAAGTATGGACAGATGCATGTTAGGAGTAACAAGAAGAGATCGAAAATGCAATATATGGGTAAGAGAACAAACAGGTGTTACTGATCTCATTGAAAAAATTAAAAGACTGAAGTGGAGTTGAGATGGACATATTGCTAGAAGAGATGATAATAGATGGACAATTGAAATCTTATACTGGATTCCAAAAGAATGTAAAAGACCCAGAAAGAGACCACGTGTGAGATGGATGGATGAAATAAGAAAGTGTGCAGGGGTGATGTGGAGAAGAGAAGCTAAAGATCGGAGAAGATGGATTAAACTTGGAGAGACCATCCTGCAGTGGATTGATAATGGTTGATGATGATGGAGTTTGGCATGTATATTTTCATGGACTACAAATTATCTAACACAAAATAAATTATACTAATAAAAAAAAATTGATGAACTGCATGCAGTAAGACATGCTACCATGTTATCTGATATATTCATAAAAGCCCACATAATGGACCAAGAAATGATTACGCCAATGCAGTGAATGCATATCTTTACTCAGTTTCCAGAATCCTGTCATGTTCTTAAAGTTTACAAATAACTTCCATAAAAACTTCACCTCTTACCAAAATTAAGCAATTATCTCTATGGTCAAGAAATGGAACATACTGAATCTACATATAACAATATGTGCAGAATATATTATCTCAAATCATAATCACATAAGGATTCAAGAAATTCAGAGGCAATACCGCTATTTCCTTCATTGTACTGGAACCGTAAAATATTAAGTGTACAAAAACAGTGACGTCAATATTATCAATTGATTGCAATAAACTCTGCACAAATCTTGAAATAACAGAAGCTAGTTGCAACATCAGCTTGCTACTACTATTATAAGATTTCTATAATATTGTAAATGGGCCCCAATAAAATATTTACCAAATCCCTAAAAATGATAAACCGCTATTGAAATGATCAATTACAATATATATACTGTATATTTGTAGGAAGTAAACATCTATGTCAATATAAATGTCAAGGCTGATATTACAATTTATTTTGTCGATGTATTAACTCAGGACTTTACTTTGAAGTAAAAAACCAGTATTTTGACAAACAATATTTTCAGAAGATTGAATGAAAAAAAACTTTCTACGCTGCAGATTTACGTGCACGCGCAGGATTTATATTCTAAAGCCATCAACGAAGACCATCAAACAGGATAAACACACTTCTAAACAACATCTGATGTTACCTTATACCCCATAGCGTACAAATCATATATAGATACAAACACCAAGGTGGAGAGAGATAATTTACATTCCTACTATCAAATTTAACAATGATATAAGAAAACAATTTTACGGATATGAAACAAGGTTAATATGAATAGAGAAATACATGTGTATTGTGTAGACAATTTCTCGAAACATATTCTGCTCGGAATATTTTCTTTTTTCCCTATGAAAATACAGATGTACAGTACTGAAAGATCAAATTTTAATTAGTCGAAAAAACTATATATTCTTCAATGTGGAAAAAAATAACCACCTTGATGAATCCCCCCCACTCCCTTTCCATTTATATTTATAGGCTTGAAATTCATTAAGTGAATCTAATTATTAAGAAATCGGCATTCTCGGGAGAGTGGGGGGGGGGGTTACGTGTAATGAAAACCATATGATTATTAAGCAGTTTCCACATATGTTAATTATGAAAACAGAAAATGCTCCGACAGATATTTTTAGATTCAAAACAGAAAATATCCATTTTGTAGAAGGTAATACTCATTTCGCACAAATAGTAATCAAATAAGCAATGAATTAATGAAGGTGGCGGAAATATAAAAATGACTGCGCACATACATACGAGCAAAACAATTTTAATATTTTATTAGCTAATACAACAAATCTGTGTGTAAAATAGAATGCGTTTTTTTTTTCTTAGCATTACTTTCGAGTACAATCTGAGTGGTCCAATTATTTTTGGATGTTTTCTAATATACTTCAATTGGTCGATATATATAAACGTGTGTGCGTGTGCGCATATGTGTAAATATGAAGTCACCAAAGAGATCTAAAAATGTTTACAATAAAATCTCCCCCTTCTTTCTTTTTACATCATAGTCTGATTCCAAATTTAATTTTTTATTTTTTCTCACCTCATTTTAAAAACATTCTAATATTTTAATAGAAGTTTACTTCTATTAATATTAAGACAAAATATATAACATATTTCAAATACTGATCTACCTGTTTAGAATTTTATAAAAATTATTACGATTAATACAGTTACTCTGTTAAAATCTTTTTTTTTTTAAATGCAGCAAAAAAATAATAATAATAATTAAGGGAGGGTATAAGGGTGAAATTTTTTTTTTAAAAAAGACATAGTAAATGAATACGAACACACTTTAAAGTAAAAGTGAAAAACTAATAGCATACTCTTCTTAAAGTAGTGCCACCTAGTGCAAGTCTTAGTAATCAAGGGTTGCAAGAAGATTTGTGCATAAAATCCCTAATCTAGTGCCTACTTATCTAATATCCCAGACTAGTTTCTAGCTTGTGGCTTTCATCAGTGAGGAACCTTGGAATTAAAAGCACTGCACCAAGATCTTAGTATCTAATGTAACCCCCTCCATTTACAAGCTCTCACTGGAGAAAGGCCACAAACTAGAAACTAGTTTGGGGAAATTGGATGAATAGGCACTAGATAAGTATTTTATGCACAAACCTTTTAGCATATAATGGTTACTCGGGCTTGCACTGGTTGGGCAAATTTGCTACTATTTGAACAGTTTGTATAAGAATAGGAAATGGTGATCATGTGATGTTTTAATGTTTTCAAATAGCTGTAAATTAATACACTTAATTAATAAGAGTACCATGCATTTATTTCATCTTACGTACTTTATTCAACTGCTTTTGTTAATCAATGATTTTCAATGTTTCCTTAAAACTGTGATTCCAAAGCTCGGACTGACATGACAATTTCAAGATACCCACAGCATGACTGCTTAGAATGTATTCAAGTTTTTACAAATTCAACACATTTCAAAATTTGTAAAAAAGTAATACAACTTCAATTTCCTACAATTGTAGTGAAAATTTCATTAGATTATACTGACACATATAATTTTGAAATATTTTGTTTTAGTGTCTATTGAATAAATAATTTTTATGTATATGCAAGAGTATTTAGATGTTAACAAAGAACACAAAATAAAGAATATTACTATACTGCAAAGTTATCAGAATAAAATAGGATCTGTGAATGGAGACAACCCCAGTGTGAAAAAAGTCTATCTCATCAAATACTTATTCTTATGATATAGTGTTTACACATATTATTTCTTATCCTTTTGATTCTATTAGTCACCAATTTTTTTGTAATAGCAACAAGTTTAATTTCAAACATGGTAATGGTATTTAAACATTTTATGATTACAAATATTGATCATTGAAGTCAATTAAAATTATGACGGGTAAATATCAAAAACTAAATAAAACAAGTGAACGACTACATCATGAAAAATAAATTTGAAGTTCTTGAGAAAAACACAGCATTTTGTATCCTCTTAAATCAAAATATCATTATTCAGGGTTTCAATATAAAGCAATATTTCAAAAGCACACACAAATATTACATTTTGTTGACTAAAGAAAAAGAAAATATTTGTTCAAAAATTAAGAGAATGCAAATATGAAACACGTGCTTTTCAAATCATTTAACATGTCTAAAATCAATATCAAAACTAAATCAAAACTAAGTAATTGTAACCTGTTTCATCATATAGCATAAAATCTAAAATTCCTTTCTGAAGGAAAGTTTTTAAAAATCTTTTTGGAATGCGATGATTCCCTATTTACCAATTTAACCAAATTATTCAAATTGCTGAAGTTGCTAATTTTAAGCATTATAAATTATTTTTATCTTTATTTCAAAATTGCAGGAAAACCGTATGCATTATGCTAGTGTGTTATATGTCCTTTTCATCTTTACATTATCTTTCTGATGGTATGTTATATACATCTATGATAAAATTTGATTTTTTTTTTTGTAAATTTCTATTTAAATAACCTCATTTAATCCCCCCCCCCTTCAGTTTATTAGACTTCATGAAGAAAAGATCACATCAAATTTTTAAAAGTATTACCAAAATTGCCTTTTCCTTTATTTTTGCTATAATATCTTATATAAATCCAATTTCTCCAAATCACTTTGAATACTTTTTATTGTACATATATACACATACACCTACGTTTTGACTGTCCTGCAGTAAACTGGCCCTGAAGAAGATTGCAGGACAGTCGAAACATAGATGCACGTGAAAATATGTACAATAAAAGGCTTTGCTAAAAAGTGTTCAAAGTGATTTGGATAAATTTGATTAAATTTTTAACAGCAAAAAATAATTCAGATGTTTTTTTCTTCTACTTTTTGGGCTATCGATTTATCATCTAGCAGTTCCCCAAAATTTATTTTTAGAAGATAAACTAATTCCTTTAGCAACGAACACATGAAGATAGGATAATCAATCTACACTTATACAAACTAAAAGTACACAAGATTCTTCATCCCGACAATTTCTGAAAACGTCACTGAACGTAATTGAACTAGGCCGAATTACAATGTTTGTAGACTTGAAGTTTCTTCATTACACACGAATGATAGATTTATATTTACTTTTTACAATAAAAATAATAAATATGCCAATAAAATAAATAAAGGGAAAAATTGGAAAAATGTGTTAAGCCAAGCGATAAGTTTTATAGTTTATTATCATGCCTGCATTTCAATAGTAATGGAAAAATGCCAGATAATACAAATAAAGACTGACCACATATGTGAAATTAGGCCTATTTATATAGAATAGTGCAAAAAAATTCAAAGATGCATAAAAAGCGCAAAGAAAAGTAATTGTTGATTATGCAATCAGTAAATTTATTGTTCGTAATGCAATGCAACAATATGATCAATCAAAACTAGCAAAATGAGGGCTCGAATGATAGATCTACAGATATGTGCAACATATGGAGCTGTACATAGGTAAAAGAAACAACGTCTTATGTTTGTCAGTATTTGGGCACTCAAACAGTATTTTTAATAGGTTTACAATTTCAAAAAGTTGGGTTGTGCCCCCCCCCCCAAGAATATTTTTTGTGTGTGTGGAGTGATGATAATACAGCAATGGAGCTTAGAGAGACTGTTTTGTTACTCATCAAGCAAAATTGAAATAGGCAATGTTCCTCTTCAAACTTCACCTCATTTAGCTTCTTAAGGAATATTGATTGATATGCCAACTCCACCCAACAATATTTGGTGTATATGCTTTGATATGCGATCAGCAAACAAAGTAATGCCATTATATCTACACTTTATTCTGTAGTAGTACATGATTTTACATTTGTGATGGATTCCACCTAACACATAAAATCTTTTCCACAACATAAACAAGACAGATAATAAAGAGCATTATTATTAGTATTCTGTATTACACTAAATTTAAATGTAAATCTCTTCTTTTCTTATTAGCTATTATCGTGTCTAATATCTGAGTCATTTACTGCCTGAAGAATATTTAAATATTTAGACTTACTTACTTATTGATTTCTGTTATTTTCTCGTCACTCAATATATAAACCCTTGAAAGAAAAATCTCTTACAAGGTTTCTCAGAAAAAAAAAGATATTATCAATTATGTTATAGCCTAACGGCTCGTCATAGGTAATGTTATATATTATTTTATTTAAAATTTTATAAGGAATGTAATGAAACTGTTAACAAAAAAAATATTTTTATCTATTAAAATCTTTTTTTTTCCATTTCAAATGGTAATGACTATATTTTTTCAGCTTTATTCACATTCCTTGGTATTTTATCTTTCTGATAATATAAATGACACAATTCTTGAAGAAACCAAATTGAAGTTATCTTAAAAAATTGTCTTATATCAATTTTACAAAAAATCCAATATGGCTGCCACTCCAGTGAAACAAATAAAAAAAGATGTCATAAAAATGCATAAAGGACTTATCAGTAAGTTGAGGCTTGGATAAAATTAGAATATTAACTTTACCTGAAGATACTTCTCAATTAATTAGCAATTTAAAATGTGTTGAATCTCTATGAATGAGAATCCACCGTAACGCTGATTAGAAAGGACTTTATACCAGAATTTGCCATAGTGATTATCAACAATTTGTAGTCACTATTTTGATTTTTAATCGATTATTTGCTACAATGATGTTTGAAAAAAAATTGAAATGTTTTCTTAAAATAATCACAATTATTTCAGGTTGCAACCAAAAATAGTTGTGACTTTGGCACTAAAAATATACAGTGCAATGTACTACACATAATACCAAGTTTTGATTATAATATACCTCTAAGCATAAAACAGTGACTTTTCTTGGGGATACTTTCATTCTGTACCCTCATAGTTCTTAGCCGTTCAATACAATTTAGATTATTTTAATATAAAAACGAATTTCATTACTTTCTTATGTATTCTCGATGGTTATTTTTTTAAAGATATATATATATTCCACCTTTATTGTTATTGTTAAAACAAGGTTGCCTTGACAACAGTTTGAAATTGTTGACTGCATTGACATATATATATATATTCCACCTTTATTGTTAAAACAAGGTTGCCTTAACAACAGTTTGAAATTGTTGACTACATTGACATTGTCTAAGCGTTGACTAGTTTTAACGATATATATATTTGTAATTAATTCCAGTAATAGAATAAAAAAAAAAATTGAAAACTTAAAAAGTGTTATCTAAAACATTTCTATGACCAAATTCATATTTAGAAAAATCTACATTATTTTATTTATTATACGTGCAAATAAAAATTGGTATTATTTTACAATATTTTCATGATTATTTTCGGCATAAACTATTCCAATTTTTTTTTTAAACAAGATGAAAAAAAACATCACCCTCCTCTCAAGTTTGAAACCATAAAAAGTGTTGTCGAAAACATTTCTACGACCAATTTAATATTTGAAAAAAATTCTACATTATAAAGACCCCCCCCCCCCCAATTCCCTAAAATTTGATGTTATAAAAATGGCCACGTCTTCTAATAACAAAATTCTTGGCAAATCTTATATAGACTATATTTAAAACTTTCTAAATAAATAACTCAAAAGTTATATTCTTTTCTAAAGAAAAAAAAATATCAATAAATGGAAGCATTAATGGAATTTCTTGTAGTACACTGTTTCAGGTCGATATAGAAATATTTTTATAAATTTTATTAGTAAGTAATAATGATTTAAAACGTGAATTAATGCTTCAAACACCTAAATTGTTATATATTAACATTAATAACATTTCTCTGTCTTTCATTCAAGTTAGCGAGTGTAAAACTGGTACAAAATATGTTTGCCCTTATTACCTCTCCCGATTTACAAGTCTTCATAATGGTCCTGCTAATCTCCAACCCGATTCTGTTTCCAACTGGTTTGCTTATTTTAGTTTATGAATGCGCTTCTGCAAAAGCAATATATTTGTTACAATATGCAAAAAGAATATATTTTAGTTACAATTTTGTCCAACAGATGGAGTCTCTAACGTTTAAAATAAAGGCAATTGCACAGCAAAGATAAATATATACAGCAAGACAACAACTTATCTACAAAAAATTCTAAAACAGTATATATTTTTACAATTATTATTTTCAATTCTAATATATTAATAACTGATTTGTAGTAAGAACATTAAAAACTTCCTACTGGTTGTAAATTTAATTCCATTCTTTGTTAATTTTGCACATACATTTTTTTTTTATATAAAATTAGAGATAGGATAAATTCATTAGATTGATTTTGAAATATTTAATTCTCAATTTAGAAGAGTGTGGTATTGGATTGGTAGTAATATACAAGGTCTGATCATTATGTTCATGAGATCATCCTTAAAAAATGCTATATAATTCACTGCTGAATATCACTATGGTCATCTTCAAAGTACTCTACTTGGAAAACTATACATCGATATCAGTGCCCAGTCCATCTTTCAAAGCAATTTTGAAACTTTTTCTAAAATGGCCACCAAACTGACACTGCATTAACCTTGATGCTCTGAATGTTATAAAAATATTTTCACTTTCAATATTTCATTTATTTTCAGGTAAAAAAGAAAAGACATTGAGGCCGTATCATGGGTGTGTAAAGTATGTTCTAAAGCAGTTATTAGTTTATTGGCTAAAAACTCCTTCATGGACATGCCTTGTGAGTGGTGCCAAGATTTTTGCATTTCCCTATTTGGCCTGCTTTGTTTCTCAGTCAGTTGACAATTTTGAAGCGTAAACTGATAAATTTTTGCAATGTTTTCATTATTTCTACTTATTACCTGCCAGGTTTTTTGCGCTCAGAAAAAAATGCTAAATCTATTTGTACACTGCCAATTTCTTCATGGGATTATTCCTATTAACTTGGTCTACCATGACCCTGACATCATGTTCACTCTTAGTACTTGTAATAAGAAATTTAATATTTGTTAGCGTTTTCTACATTGAGCCCAGACATTCGCGCAATGGCATATAAAACCATGCAACAATCAAGTCCACTAACAAATCCAGATGGGAGACACTCATATCTCAAAGGTTAGGAATCTTTACGGAGTTATTTATACTTTGCTACCAATATTAAGTATGCAACAGCAAGTCTGTGAATTAATCAAAAGTAGTGTAAATTTAAATTATTTTTTATTTATAATTTAAAATGAAAAGTATGCAATCACAGGATTATTTTTAATCAGAGAAATATTTTATGCATATTGAAATAAAAAATTAAATCAATCAATCAATAAAACAAAAAAAATGAACATAACAGTATGCATTGGAAGGGTTATTAACCAATGTGAGACTCAAATTGTTCTGTCTTGGATTAAAAAAATTTGAAAGATTCCCCCCCCCCCTATTTTGCAATAAATAATACAATGTCAGTGCTTCAAACAATTCAGAGTTATTTAATTATTTTAAGTTCTTTTTTTTTTTTAATAGTAAGATATGAAAATTTAGAACAACTTTGATGAAAAATTATTTTTTAGAAGGTGAAATTTTTGCTATCACCATTTAAAAAAAGAAAAAGTTAATGGGATTATCGACTATATATACTGAAAGCCTGCGTTTGAATGTTGCTATATATAAAAATAAATTATGATATACACTTGTATTTTCAAATTGTTGCTTGGATTAATATTTATTTTATTTGTTAGAGTTGGAAAATGTTCTTTATGTATAATTTGTAATCATATGTATGCGGTGTAAAAATTGTAACTCACAAGAATTTTCGTTTTTTGATAAATAATATAATGAACTACCATAGCCAAGTAATATTATATAAATACCTAGACATACCTATTTACGTATCTCTACTCCTCTTTGTCTGCTCTTTTAATCGTTCATCTATCATATGCTTACATAATTAATCACAAGAGTCTTAAGGATTAGTTAGAACTCAATAGTATACCAACAAAATTGATAATTGATGAATATCAAGTTAATAATTTTCAATTGTTTATATTGTTGTATTTTAATTTTATTTTGTGAACATCATATTTCATGCCCTCAATTACAGATATCTTAAGAACCATAATTAACTGCAATATAATCGCTAATCCGAATTATTTTTGCAATTATCAAATCCAACATCCCCTCCCCTTATTTTTTCCTCTTAAATATTAAATTCTGTAACATATATGTGCTGTAACAATAATAATAAACAATCAATTTCACATGGGCCAAACAAATTTAAAACAATACCAACTAATATTTCAGTTAAACCTCTACATGTATTTATTCATTTCTTATCCGCAATATCTTTGTTTAATCTATAAAACGAATTTCATATCATAATCAAAATTTTGTAAGTACAAAAACATATTTCAAAGAGATCAACTTCATGGTATTCGACTTAAAAACATTGGGCTTGAAAGTAATATTTAGAACATCCTTTTATGAATGTGCGTGCGTATTCTATATATAAACTTCAAAAATCTTTTGAATTGTCTAAAATAAAAGAGAAATGTATTTTTTTTAAAAAAGTCTTTTTATCCCCTTCTCTTAAAATATGTAGTTAAAAACATTTTAATTCAGGTTCCACGGCTTCACAACACAAATCGCTGGTTTAAAGAAGCTACTCCTGCCATCTATTGGCAATATCTATAACCACAGATAACGTGAAATACAAGTTCTTAATAAACTTCTAAATTAAAGACAGATGTATTATACCTTCATCATTTTGTAATCAAATTTAGGTTTCTAATGGAACTTTTTCCTAACATGTTATATAAATAAAAATCTATCACATTTTAACTATTTCCTTTCTCTTCTTTTTTTATTATGAGTAAAAAGTTTTGGAACAAAAAAAAAAAAAGAGATTAATAATAAACAAAATAATATATAAATGTATGGGGAAAAAATTAATAAACTTATGAATAATTTCAGTTTCTAAAAGCACAACTGTACTTTTAAATAATAAAAGTGTACAAAGGTAAGATACAGATATATATATACTTTAAATTAAACATCAAGTATTTGTATATATGTGAAATGTGTATGAAGAAAATAAACGAATTGATTCATAAATACATAAAATAATTTCATGATGAAATTATCCATTCAATATTATATAAATAAATTTAGCCTGAACACAATTGGATTAAATTTTAAAAAAAGAAACTATAATATTATGTTTGTGCTAGAATAGATAATTATAAGAACACTATTGTTACAAATCAAAGATATGATATTCATAAGAAGGATTATATATACTGTACAATAACAACATAAATCTACAATATAATAGTATAAAACGTAATTAAGTGTATTCTTTTTGATAAAAAAAAAAAAAAAGATATACCATAAATAATTATATAAAACGGAGTTTGCCTTTCTTATGGATGTGAATATATGAAACATATTTATATTAACACAAATAAACTGAACAAAACTATAAATCATAATAAAAAAAACATTACATATTTCTTTCAAACAGAAATGCAAGTAAAGATTTTTTTTTTTTTTAAGATTAATACTGACACAGATATGGCTAATTCATCGTGTATCCATTTGGCTTTTACAATTAGAAATATCAGGAATAATAGCAGAAAAACAATCATATAATTATTATTGCTGGTTATATATATATATCATAATTATTCTTTATTTGATAAAAGTCTTAACCCTTTCTAAATCGCAGATGAGGTACCACTGCTAAAATTAAGAAGTATTTTTAACAAATTATTACTAAAAATATTCTAATTTGATACCCCTTTTCAAAACTTAATATAAGCTGAGCATTGATTGTATATATGTGTGGAGATGATAATCTGGACCAATTGACGAGGCCTGGTTTAGCATGAAATACGCATATTGGTGATTATTTATCTTTTCGACATGCCAGTGATCAAGTGTGTCAGCAGTATGGGATAGCGTGCATCGTTGAGGGTCGTGTGGAAGTCTAAGTTCAAACCTCCTATATATTACATATTGGAGTGCAGGTATGAAAAAGCCTGTACTGTAGGGGGGGGGGAAATCATATTAAAACTGAAAATTATATGCACAAAAATATATATATTTCCAGCCTCTTCTTAATGACGTTTTAAGAGTCACTGTTAATGTATAAATGTAGTATGTAAATTTTTTTATCCTGTGAACTAGATAATATGGTTTTGTGAAATTCATCCTGAAGCACACACACAAAATACATGCATGGTTCTATACTTGATATTAATGGTATTGCACGTAAGTAAAGAGCTGCATTTGATAAGACAATAAAATTCTTTGTCAAATAAGATCAAAAAAGAATACCTGATTTCTCAGTAAATTTTTTAAGTTTATGTTTAGTCATTTTTTAAAGTGTTTCAGAAAAAATAAATAAATAAATTAACATTGTTATAAATTGATTTTATGTTAATTAACAGTATTAAATTTTTTTATTTTTTTCCATATGTCAAAGCATCAGCCGGGAAGCGAACCCGCGACAACTGTCTGCAAGCAATTGCTTGCTTGCAAGGAGCTGCGCTGACCTCTCGGCTACCAACGCTTGACTAATAGTGCTAAAATTTTAGAATTTATAATATATACAAGACCATAACTGGCTTAGATAAAGGCAGCTGTTTCTGTAATAGTTTTTTTTTTTTATTGGTTGCTTTAGAACAACCTGATCTGTTTGATACAATTCAGAAATGTGCTCAGCAGGGTATTAATAAAGCTAAATTAAAATTTTAAATATACCTGTTATATTTGATATGTGAACTTGACGCTACAGACAACTGCAAAAAATATAGTTTGTTAATGGCGGAATGTCTTCCTTCACATAAAATATGCTTTGTAATAAAAATTACGTAATAGCTTTTTTTAACTGTTTGTGAATTTGACATGTGACAGCCTTACGGAGAAACATTCATTCACAGAAAACACGTGACAGCCTTACAAACATTCACATGGAGTTTAGATATTTGTTTGACCATTTACTAATTAAAGTTATACTCTTCATATTAGCATTCAGTGGAGAGTGACAAATTCCAGAGCCCAAAATTCATGGATCACACCCCCAAATCTATTACTTCCTTCACTTTAACTCATGCAATTCCAAAAGTTTATAAGAACTTTTATTGCAGAAATGTCGAATTGGAATTTATTCTCCAGATTCTGACACTCTGCCAATTTAATTGTCCACTCAGGAATAAGCTCTTTATTTATTCGGTAATTAGAATTTCTATCATAGACAACTATCACATAAACATTAATTAGTTATAATTATTAACGATATACAAATTAAAAAAAATATCAGCATGAGATTTCTGCATTCAGTATGTAAGATTTTCCAAAAATATTTATACCAGTTTTTAGATTTCTGCGCACACTTTTATACTTTCTGTTATCAGAATACAAATTGATAATCTTCTACATTTATTTTTCTTTTTAGTTCCAAAGTCTTTTTTTTATGAATTACTTCGGCCATCTTTAATTATTGCGTGAAAGGTTTTTCTCTGATTGTAATCTTTTGCATTTATAATTTCTTTTTATCTGGATAAACAATCTGCAAGTATTTTTATTCCTTTCAATTTCAACTTTTATTTTATTTCAAAAATATATTTATTAATTACTTTGTGTACAAATTAGAAAGAATATATACAAAGTTAAATGAGGTTATGCTAAGTTCTGAGAGTTCTTATGAGTGGTTTAGTAGGCCAGCATGTTTGTTGTTCTGTTGTTATTAGTAGGGAGGGTGAAGAGGTTCCAGGTGTCCTCAAAGGATTTTTTTGGGAGAGATGAGCTCATCTCTTTTCCTGATTTTCTTTATTGTTTCGCAGAACAACAGATCTGGGTCTAGGCGGGGCAGTTCCATTATCAACTTGCAACATACTACCCAGATTGCATAGAGAATGAAAATGGATAGTCTAATGATAGCAAATGTTCCGGTGTGGATCGCTTTAATGGGCAAGAGAATTAGGTCCGGTCTGATATTGGAGTTGGTGAAGACTATATCTCTGACAGTTTTAAGATTTGGACAGACAATACTAAATGCACAAATAACTTTCATTGTATGTATCTAAAATAAATTATATTAAGTAAAAAAAAACTAAATTGCTGTCTTTTGAATGATTTTTAAATTTTACTTTCCCCTTTTAAAATATTACCAAATGCCGAAACACTCATGAACTACACAATAAATATGTATTATTTACTAAGGCTGTACCTTAGGAATAAGCGTCTGAAAAACTCGAAGGTAGGGACCTCTACGGGTAATATTTACAGCCTTAGTAAATATTATTTAATATAATAATGTGCGTTTAATAAAAATTTATAATTACAACTTTTAATAAATATGTATATATTTGTAGAGATGGTTTACATTTATTAAAAAAAAAAAGATTGATAATTCTCTTATTGTAAGCATGTTAAAGAAAAATTTGAAAAATAAATCATATTTTAGCTAATGCATATATACATTTTTCAAGTTGCTTTTAGTGTATTTTATTGCTATGCATACTCAAAATTTATTTCTAATTACACAATGAATAATAACTTTGTACCTTGTTTTGCAAGACTATTTATATTAATGATGAAAACCTTATTCACCTTTAGTGCATCAAGAAATTCTATTGTTACAAAAATATTAACTTTTTCCAACCTTTTTAATTCTAGAACAACGTATTTATCATCTGAAAGAATTAATTTATTATTCAAACTTTGACCTATGTGTAAATTATTCAAACTTTGACCTATGTGATTTTGTTACCAGTCACTTGTACAGTACGGATTCACACTTGACTTAGTCTTTGTTTTGAAATAGCAGGTAGTCGGAACAGTTCTAAATGCAGTATGTCTACCCTCAATGCAATGTGACATTTTAAAGTTACATTTAACGACAAATTTTTTTTATTTATTTTGAAAGCTAATTTTTTCATTCTAAATATTTGTTCTGAATGATTATTTTTGAAAACATAAATATTCGAAATAATTTAATTTTCCAACATAATCTATTCAAATTTAGGGCGGCCCATATGAAAATTTAAAAGCATGCGTGTCACATCTTGAATTGATATGTTTAATTCTCGGCAAAGGAATGAAATAAAAATAAAAATTAACTTTTAATCAATGCACATAGTTTTCAATATATTTTGTTGTTCATTTTATTATTAATAGTCAAAGTTCATTTAAAATTATGTGCTGAATAAATTACGGGATGTACGATTTGATTTTATTTCCGGAACAAAACTTATACATATATTGCCAAAAATATTTACATCTTATTTTGCTTGGGTGAATTAGTAATTTACCCAACAAAAATAAGATAAATCTCTCTACAATCTTATTTTTAATGTATTTTATTTACTAAAGATTTAATATATGATTCTGAGAATTGGTGTGTCATAAAATATGACAGGATTGCTTAGCTTCAGCTTTAAAATGCTCTTTTGTGGCTATCTTTAGCACTATTTTGCTGCAATTACGTTTGATTTGATGGTAGAAATTTGAAATAAAGTAAATAATGATTTCTTAGTTTTTAAAAATCTGAAAATGTTAGCAGTCCATAAGGAACAAGTGATCCAGCAAAAATTTAGGTAGCCGATTCTTTTATCTTGGCCATATAAACGGACTCGTAAACTCCTTTTTGATTATTGTTAGCAATAAATAAAAATATATATAATTTCATAATATTTATTTAATTACTTATGATTACTTTTAGAGTTAAGATTTTTTTTAAATGTTTCATTTTCCAAAACAAGCTAAGAAATACAAAGTACGGATGAAAAGAAAACAAAAATTGTTAAGATCTGTCAAATATGGTAATGCTGATTTTTGTGTTATATTAATAAATATAAATTGAATTTTAGCTTAGAATTATGTAGCTTTATGAAAACTTTATAGTATTTCATTCATGTTTAAAAAATGAAATTCATTCAATAAAGATATTGTAATTTATTTTTTTCAATAGTGTTACTATAAACAGCCGATAAAAAAAGTGGATCTCATTATAAATTTCACCATTTTATTATTTGGAGAGTTCAAATATGATTTTTTTATATTTTCTATTTGTAACTTATATTTCAAACACAAGTATAATTTATTGATTCATAATATTAAATAGATTTTAATATGAAAGTAAAATGTTAAACTTAACTCTGACTGGCAGAAACATGAGAAAACATTAAAATGCAGAAGAGTTTATGACATTGAAACTCTTTTTTTTATTATTATTATATGAGTATTCATATGACAGGGTCTGCTTTCATGAAATCAGTATCCTCTTCCATCAGATATTACAAAATAGGCACTAATTTTTAAATAAAGATGGCTTTGGGTAAATAGTGTGTAACTTTATAAATAGTGGGATAGAAATTGATGATAATGAATAAGGGAAATCCTTATATAAAACTCCTCATATAAGAGTGGAAAAGAAAATTAATGTGAAAAATATTCAATGTATTGAATCGTCTTTCCACATACCTATCTAAAGTACCATTTTTTGTCGCAAAAAATCCATTACAAATATTTATTCAAACGTATAATAAAAACTTATTTTTGGTTTTAAAAAAAATATAAATCACTTCATAGTTATATGTTGTAAGCTAAATATAACTAGAATATTGGTGAAAACTTATATTTCTTAATCTCGATTATTTGCAGTAATTGCATTCAATTATGACTTCAATCTATCATTTCTACTTTACTAAGCAGTGTGGTATAAGTTTTATTTTCCCCCAAAAAATACAATGAAGTAGTGATGTATCAATATATTTGTACTATTCCAATTATATGAAAAACATTAAAATTTGTAAATTTTACGAGTATTTGTCATAAAGAATGTATTTTCTGCAATTTGTTTTGTCATGTAGCACTCACTAATTCTGACATGATTTTATTTATTAAGTAATCATTTTATTCATATTAAAATACGTTAAAAGCAGACAAAGTTAATCTTCACCGCCTCCCCCCCACCCCAAATAATATACAATAGTACATCTTTGATAACAAGTTTTCTAAGATTAATTTAAAAGAATTCACATAGTAGGCCCAGGGTGCAAAAAGAAATGAAAATCGAAGAGTATTCATGTTAAAAGATACCTTTTGGTGAAGTACTGAATTTACATACATAAGATATGAACCCATGAAACATTGCTAATAGTTTTTGTATTGAACCAGAAAGCTTAAAGTTTATTAAAAAAAAATGTAAGAACTGATAAATGTGCTTATTATACACAACTTTAGAAAAGCTTGTTATTTCTATAAATTAATTATAGTTTAGCGCTTTCAAGAACTTATGGCATTAAACCGTAATTAATTTATAAAAATAACAAGCTTCTCTATAATCGCATATAAGCTCGCTTATCACAGTTATTGCATTCTGTATAGAAGAAGTATAAACAGTTACATAAAGAAAAGATATGGTAGAATAGATTTTAAAATTATTTTTTAAGTCAATGTGAATGAGCGAAAAGACACATGGTCAATATGCACGTAAATGTGATCTCTCAATTTATTATTAAAAATGACATTTACAAATTTTATATATACATATATCTTAATTTGTACATACATACTGTACTCACAAAAAGCATGTGTTATATATATTGTTAAAAGGAGGTTGCCTTGACAACAGTTTGAAATTGTTGATTGTTATTAATTAAAGTAAGTCAAAAGTGAATATTTAAATCATAAAATCAAAATGATTTATTTATGAATAAAGGTATTAATTTATAAATAAGCAAACATCTAACTGAAAAATAATTACGTTAAACATTATCCTAATAAGTATTTTGCATGTAAAATTTCAAAAACGTACTTGTGATAAGTTAGGAAAATTATTTATTTTTAAATAAGTATTTCCAATGATTATGAAATGATATATATATACCTGCAAACAAAATTTGAACCTTTTAAGATAACACATTGAATTTTTTATTGTTAACATGCATAAATCTGAAATAACCAAACAGACTACAAAGGTGGGGAGGGGATGTTATGGTAATAAAGAATTTGCGGCCAAGCCAAAAACATGTTATGCAATCATGGATGAATTAAAAGCGTATGTTCCATGCTTACATATTGTTTAGAAGCATTGACGGTTCTAATCATTCTCGTATAGAATCTCACCTGGAATATGAATTCAATTTCTATAAAGTCCAAGAATTTGTAAGCTTTGCTATATCTTATATTAAAGTTATATCAAAAAGACATGTAACTATGACTGAGGTTGATGAATGGAAAAAAAAAAAACAATTTACTCATTGCATGGATTAAATTTTTAAAAACGTTTTGTGTACACATTTGTCAGCAAACATAATATAATTCTATATTTGATGTTGAAGAATAAAATTGAAGGGTAGTTCTAGTTTTGATCAAGTTTTCAAATAATGATGATGATGATGATAATAAACAACCACTTGTAAATGAGTATGGCCATTTACAACTCCAAAAAAAAAAAAAAAAGGAGAGAGAAAAACAAACTGCTTTAGGTATAATGACCTTTGCAATGATTATAAAGACCTATCTGTGAACCACAAATACATCTTCAAATATGTTAGTCTATTTTTCTATTTATTTGATATTCTGACACTATTTTTAAATTTCTTCACCACTGAATTTTTCTATCTGAAATACTTCAACACTGTCTAATTGTAGCTCTCCAATGTGTTTTATTTTCTTCCATATCTTGCCAATGTTTCAAGATAATCGTTCTTATATTGCATGGTCTACCTCTACCACGAAAACCATATTATGCTAACCATAAAACACCCTTTTATGAAATCTTCCTTTGCTCAATCACTTTACATGTCCAACCTAATGAAGGTATGATTTTACAATAGTAGATCCATTGGTATCACATTCACCAAGCTGAAGAACATATTGATTTTATATTCTTGACCATTACGTTTTTAAAATTTTACTGAGCATCTTTCAATGAAACTTTTCTAATGCCTTTATGAAACACTGATAGGTGTCCAACTTTCTCTACTGCATAGTAAATTAGGTAAAATAACAGCTTTACATATAACAAATTTAGTTGCAGTAATTATTTCCTGCTAATGACATACTCTTTTAACTTACATTTGAGTCTGTGTTGCACATCAATATCTAAATCCTTACAAAGTACCAAGGCATTTAAAACTGGTTTACGTTCTCAAGTTGATCGACCACCCAAACTAAAAGTTGCTGAGGATTTGTCTTCTATCTCTGGCTTGTTGTCTGAATATAAATTAATAAACCCAAGTCTTTGTGTGTTGCATTCAAACCATCAAGAACATTGTAAATCTCCTTGTAAACTGACAAAATCAGTATACTGTAAATCCAAAAAGAAGTTCTTATGACCATACATTTGTCAAGCGAACATATACTCAAGAGTATTGGGCAGAGAGAAAAGATTTTTTAAAAAAGCTGTTTACATGACAATGATAAATAATCTTTTAAGTCAATCTAGTGTGATAATCCATACTTTTTGGAAGCCATTAATTAGTCAACAATCTTGCACATAAAAAAAGGAGAAATCATGACCTTCACAGATGTTTGTGAAATTTCAAATGAGTCTCATCTTTGGCAGAATCGGCTAGTTGGTTAACATTCAGTACACAACTTACCTTAAACTAATGGATCAATCCAGATTCTCTTATCTTGACTGAACTTAGCATTCATCACCACGCACCGATAGATATATGAATAGACAACATATATACAATAGTAGTAACAGCCCAATGGGTGATGATACCCAGTGAATCTGTTTTCATTAAGGAAGGGGATCTGACTTTAAATAGTCAAGCCATTCATTATATCTTAACTTACCTTTAACTAATAAACTAGTCCAGATTCCATCTTATCTTAAACAGATGAAGTATTAATTACCATGAACCAATAGATATATGAAGAGATATAGTCAGTCCATTCATTATATCTTAACTTACCTTTAACTAATGGACTAGTCCAGATTCCATCTTATCTTGAACATATTAAGCATTAATTACCATGAACCAATAGATATATGAATAGATAACATACCCACTAGTAGTATTAACAGGCCAATGAGTGATGATGTTTAATGAATCCGATTGTTTTCATTATGGAAGGAAATCTGTCTTTAAATAATCAGACCATTAGGCAAAGTAAGTTGAGATAACATTTGAATGATATATCTAAACTTATTTAACTAATAGACTAGAGTCCAGATTCCACCTTATCTCGATCGGATTGAACATTCATCTTATTGAATCAATAGACAGAGATAACATCCAATAGTATTGTCAAGCCAAGGAGTGATAATGGGCAGTGAATCTGATTGTTTTCATTCTGAAAGGGAATTTTTAGTTAAAGTTCATTAGGTAGAGTAAGATGAGATAACATTCCAATGTTATAACTCAACTTACCTTTTAAATAAATGGACTATACCAGATTCTATCTTTATCGGATTGAGTATCTATCACCATAGATCAATAGATATATCGGGACAATAAATGATGAGTCCTGTGAATCTGATTTTCATTATGGAAGAGGATTCTGGCTTTGAAATAGTCCATTAGTTAAAGGTAAGTTGGAGTGATGTAACATTCGAACGTTATACATCAACTTACCTTTAACTAATGGACTAGTCCAGATTCCATATTATCTTGATCTAATTAAGCATTCATTATCCAATGGCCGGTAACTACTATTTGATATATATTATCTATTCATATATCTATTGGTCCATGGCAAATCCCATGCTAATACTGTTCCAGGCCAACCAGCAACACCCAAAGAAGGATTCTACTCTACAGGGACTTGTATGGTATCATTAATAATTGGAATAAATTGGGGAAAGTTTAAACAAAGTTTGACACTTTTTTAAAAATAAATTGATGGATTTTGGGAACATAAGTACGGCATTGCTAATGTATAATCTTACTTGTTCTGGACAAATATTTTGCTTCGACGCATTCTTCATCTCATTACTTGCAAATGTTAAGACAATTAAATCCATTAAAGCCTTAAATTTACTTTGCTTAATTCCTCATCTAAAATTAGTTTTTTTTTAAAGACATTCAATACTGTGATGATCAATTCATTTAATCACTACGCTGGAAACCCCCCCCCCCGGCCGCTAATTTGTATATATACATAACAGCAATTATATCATTTAATGAAATAACCTTTACAATTAATATATATGTGTATTAATACTTTAACTGCACATCTTTTAAAATAATCAAGGGTTACAGATACACACACACAAGTGCGTACATAACGATCTCCAGCTAAAAATAAATTTGGGCTGGAAGTGAAACAGACTGTTATGGAAATAAATTATATATGTATATGTGCATAAAACAAAATGATTTATCAGAAAAAAATTGAAATGCATGGAATATTAGTTGTGAGAATCTATATCTTGATTGATTGCAGCTGTGAGCAAAAATTAAGATCATTATTAATGGAAGGAGGGGTTCTTTCCAACCATAGACTTTTTTATCACCAGTATATATAATTTTTTGCTTTCTCTATAACGTGAATGTGTCTGTACATACATATATATATATATATAGAGAGAGAGAGAGACAGACACACAACAACAGTATTCAATGCTATGGAGCAATTACAAAAACATACATTACTTTGAAAAGAAGGTAGTTGGAAAGATGGCACAAGAATCGTAATGGCAGTCTACATTTTAATTAGTTTTCAATCAAATTGTCTTTCCTCGGTGCAATCCATGAGGTGATTGGTTTAATCACATTATTTGGGTATCAGGTGTTTAGACGGCCAACTTTCTAGGTTGATTTTAAGAACAAAACAACCAGTCTCTGAAAGAAGTATTATACCTTTATGCACCCATAAAAGAGACCTCGCGACAGGGAGAAGTTAATAATTACAGATTTGAAATTGAACTCGGTGTTTATAAATTGAAAATTCTTCCTGCTTTTGTTGTTTTTATTTTTAGATAGTAACAAATCAAGAAAGTTTTGTAAAAAATAAAAATCTATTCTGCAATCAAGTTTTTTTAAAAAAGGCAGCTTTAGATCAGATGGTCGCGGTGAGGGGGAGAGGCACTGCGTTTCAAATTTTCTAGTTTAAATTTTATTGCTTAAATGAAAAATTGGGGCTGTTTTAAGATGAAGGAAGGAACAAATAAATATTTTGACAGATCAATTGAAGATCAGTAATGTAATTATAGCATTTTTTTTTTCATTTTGTCAATTGCATCAAAATTAAGAGGTTAAGTCAAAACTAATCTTATTTAGATGTTTATTTGACTGAGACCTACAATTACCATTTTATTGTCTAACTTTTCGATAATTAAAAATATACAAAATAAGCAGTACAGACTAGTCACCGAATTCTCATCAAACACTGAAATAGGTGTTATATATATAATTAAAGAAAGTAATGTTAAACCTTGATGCGCCAACTTGCGGATTTTCCTAACATTTTGAGAGTTACCATATTAATAAAACAATTGGTCAGTCACCAGCACATGTATCTTAGGCTCAGCTCTTATCAGGTGCCCAATAAACGACTATCAGTTTATCAACACACTAAAGCACCCTTAATTAAATATCACTACCCCAAATTTCATGCAAGAACTTGAGTACAGGTGGTCCTCGTTTTGTATAGAATTGATTCCTGAAACATTTACATAAATAGTGCAATGTTTTTTTTAAAAAAAATAAGTGTTTTTAAAATATCTATTTTTTAATATTGGCATATACATAAATAACACTTCATTGATTAGTATCTGGTGTTTTCTTTATAAATTTATGGACAGTTAGTTGAATTATACTCCTCTTTTTCTTTTCTTGATAAAAAGTTCCATAACACTGTCTTTTTCAATGTTCTTCAGAAGGAAATTACGAATTGTATGAAAGTAGAATGTTTGAAAGTTGAAAACTCCTGTATTTGGTGTAGTTGTAAATTGAATGCAGCATTATTTCCAACAAAGTTGCATTATTTGGTGAAGTGTTGGTCGTTTCTAAGGCACCTGATGAGGGTGGAGAAATTTATCAATATAACAATCAGAAAGTTTGGCCAATTCCTTGAGTGTTGGTCATTTCTGAGGCACATGATGAGAAAAGAGCTGGAAACACATGTTGTGCCAAAATTGGTGAATTATTTATCAATGTGAGTCAAAAAGTTTAGACAGTCCTTGAGTGTTGGTCGTTTCTAAGACATCTGGTGCAAATAGACGGAAACACGTTGTGCCAAAATTGAATTATTTTCAATACAACAGTCAAAAAGTTTGGAGTCCTTCGGTATTGATTGTTTCTAAGGCACTTGATGTGAGTAGAACCGGAAACATATGTTGTGCCAAAATTGGTGAATTATTTATCAATATAAGAGTCAAAAAGTTTAGACAGTCCTTAAGTGTTGGTAGTTTCTAAGGCACCTAATGCGAATAGAGACAGAAACATGTTGTGCCAAAATTGTTAAATTATTTATCAACAGTCAAAAAGTTTGTAGTCCCTTGGTGTTGACTGTTTCTATAGCACCTGATGCAAGTAGAAGTGGAAACACATGTTGTGCCAAAATAGTTGAATTATTTATCAATATAACAGTCAAAATATTTGGAAAATTCTTTAGACAGTATACAAAATTGAAGACAGATTCACTTAATTACATATTTGTAATGCAATTGACTTTATACATATATTCTCTTAAATGATAAGTTATAAATAAATCGAAATAATAGACAACTTGTTGCTAAAGAACTTAATAATATTACAAATAATCAAAGCCAATTAGAATCATGCCTATATTATAGAATGAGTTTGGTAATAAAAAATTTTAGTAGGCAATTTTAATAAAATCATTTTTAGATAGATTTTGTATCAATATTTATATGAAGATTATTATGTCTTTGTTAATCTATAATAATACATTGTGAGGATAGGTTGTTTCAAATGTCCGTAAATATTGATATTTCTAAGATTATAATTATAATTCCGAATATTTATTTCTGAAGTAGAATCTGTTGATATTATCCTTTTATGCACTATATTAAAAACGAGTTCAAACACGTCCTTAACGTTTTTAAAGAAAAATAATTAACGTTTTTGTTGACCAATCAATTTCTAATCAATTAGATTGATAATCATATATTGTGATTCAAATTGTAAGGTACTTGTGCGGTATCCTGTCTACCAAGCTCAGCAGCAATTTTTTTTAAAAAAATATACACCTTTGGGGGCATACAAGTATTTTTTTTTTTACATTTTATTTTATTGAATATGTGTTCGTTGTTAAGTTTAAAAAAATTAATAAATCTATTATAAATTCCATTCAAAAGCTTTATTTTATTTTTATATATATTATATAAATGTCTTGTTTATTACATTCAGCATCTTTATTTTTCTCAGTGAGACTTTGGCAAAATGATGAAAGTTTGGGACCTTCCTTTGACATAGCAATACACAGTGAGGTATTTACAGAGGTACGGGATTCCGTCCTCCCAAAAAGTCTGTGTTAATAAGCTATGACATGACAATTTACGTTTCTCAATTTTGTTATTTTTATATTAAGTTAAAGTCTGCACTAATGGATATGATATGACACTTTACATTTCTTATTTTTATATTAATAAGTTGACTTAATATGATATACTGAAAGCATACTAGGAAGTAATAAAATGAATATTAAAAACCTAACTTTTTTCTAAGTATACTAATTTATTACCAGATATTATGTTGGCTCAGAAAAAAAAAATTAAAACAGGCAAAACTCACTATATGTATTGCCACACACAACAAGCTAGAGTAATCAATGGATGCCAGAAGACTTGTGCATAAAATCCCCATCTAGTGCCTACTCATCCAATATCCCCAGACTAGTTTCTGGCTTATGGCCTTCGTCAGTGAGGGGCCTTGGATCTGAGAGCACTGGGGATATTGGATGAGTAGGCACTAGATGGGGATTTTATGCACAAGCCTTCTGGCATCCATTGATTACTCTAGCTTGTTGTGTGTGGCAATATAGATAGTGAGTGTTGCCTGTTTTAACAACAGTTATACACGAGCATAAGGTGATGGTCATGTGATGTTTATTGGCTTAAAAGAAAAAATTAGTAATAATTGAATGTCAATAATAATAATAAAAAAATTGGAAATATTACAATTAATTTTTGCAGAACATTTTCTTTTTTTTAAAAAAAAACAAAAAAAAATTAAAAAAAAAAACGGAAACATTAAATATGACCGTTACTTATCAGTCATTTTATTTTTCAACATTTATTATATACACCTGAAACTATATATTTAAAAAAAAACAAAAACTGCTAAGCTTGGCTGACAGGATATTGCATAAGTACCAATTAGAATATAAACATTAGATTAGACGGACAATACTTTTTTTTTTGTTCGATAAAAAATAGCATTCTCACTTTCTCTCCAATCTTTATAATAGTTTTAAGTTCATTCTCTCAAAAGTGCAATATTCCAACAAATTATGTATATTGTGTGGTGTATCTTACTGCACATTTAATCTAAGACGCTGAGGGCATTTTGTTTGTTTTATAGCAATTTTCAGAGAAATAATTATTTTTTACTTGAGATAATCTTTATCTAAACATAGACAGTGTTATTAGGAAATGGATGGTTAAACTGATACGAGCAGCCGTCATATCTAAAGTATATTTGGGTCTTCCGGGTGTAGACCTATCTGCAGTAACTCGCTGTCAGATCAAATGTGAGAAAATTTTTTCCGTTAAATCTACCAATTAATTCTTGCATGGGTGGTGGTATGTTACAATCTGGAACTGTGACTTTATTCAATTGCCTCCATCAAGCACAACCGTAGGAGTTATCTTTTCTTTACCACGACTATTGGATTACAGTATGGATGAATTTTGATATGATTCCCCATTCCAACATTTGATTTTTTCCGTTCTCTATACTGATGAGGGATGGGGTATGATTTTGCTTAAATGGTTGAGTTTCGTTTACTAATTCTTTGTTGAAACTGGGATTATGCCTGGTATATCTGAAAAACTTGATGGTAATCTTTCAGTATCTTTCTTAGCATTTCCTTCCCTTCTCCACCAGTCAGTTTTACCTGTTCTATCTTATCCTCTATCACGTCATCCTTGTTGTCATGACAACTTAAAGTGCTATTGAAACATCTGTGCTGTCCATCAAAACCAATCACTACCGTGGTTTCCCTTTCGTATAACTTACACTTATACTTGTATAAGAAATCAGTTCCTAATAGAAATCACAGATCAGATTTTTCATAATTAAAAATGATGAGGAAACTTACTCCTGGATTTTAACATTTAGCATATCTGTTTGGGTTCAACTTTTGCCTTTCTGTTGTTGGCATTGCCACCTGTACAGCTTTCAAAGGCAGAACAGGTATATTTGGTTGTTCCCTGATGAGTTTATAATATAATCTCTCTGTTATTACAGAGACCTGACTTCCCGTATCTATAAGTGCTTCCACTTTCGTCTGTCCAGTGTATCTGTATTTTTGGACATGTTTGGATGGTAACTTGGTACCCGGTCCTCCCATGAACAAACCAGATTTCCCATACATTTTGGATTCGATTGTTGACTGAACCCTATGTCTCTCCCTTGATCTACTTCCTTTTCCCCCGTATCTGTCTCATTTCGCACTCACTTCCATTTTACTCAATACTTTCTATTTCTTTAGTAGATTTCTCCCCTTCTCCCAGTATCACTCTTATTTCTATGGGCAAGTTATTACATACTGTCTTTACCATCTGTTTCTCTGACAAATCACATGCTTTTAACGTCTTGAGTAGGGCCACTTGTCGCCTAAAGAAATCTCGTATTCCTCTGGTCCACCCTCTCGGAACTTCTCCTTATTATTCGGGACCAATATCCTCCTGTCTCTCTTCACTCCAGAACACTCTCTCCAGGGCTGTCTTGAAAAAAAAGTCTGCTGTCAAGGTGTCTGATTATTCGCTTCATCTCTTCCGGTATCCCATACCCTTCGAAATACCTTTGCAGACTCCTAAGGTGATCTGTTGGCATCTCCTCCTTCCTCCCCTCATATGTGTTTATTTTTATCAGTCCCATCCTCCTTATTTTATATTCTCTGTCCTTTATATTATACGTGTATTGATTATATATATAAATGAGGAGAAAAAAAAAAATCGTAGTACTTTGTTTTGACTGCTTCCAAAATCACAACGTGGTAGGTTTTCCTTTCCCCCCCCCAAAGCGATGTACGTGTCTAATTTCTTTATCAACCACTGGAAAACTATTTTCTGTCTTTCAATAAAACTATTTTAATCAAACAAACTTCACGTCTCTCTAATATTTCTATTTTACTCCCCCTCCTTTCCCTTATCGAATTTTTACTCTTTCTACTCGGGCCCCCATACATTCCATTCTTCATAAAGCTTAGTTGGGCGATTGTAACGGGTGTACTCGTTTACCGTATACTTATTAGTTCTTATCATAAAAAAAATATCTATATTTCCCCTTTTTCCTTTTAAGAAAAAATATTGATAAAAATTTCGTATTTCTCTCACAGATATTTATGGATCAATCATTGACTCCAAGCGAAACTACTTTTAATAAGTATTATGCTGGAAGAGAAAAATACGATAGTAATAGGGCCTCTCCACTAGCTCAGTACTCAGGGCGGGTGGCCAATAAACCGTAGGAAAATGTACGGGGAACTCTATCAACCAACAGCGAAACTCGGATCAATTGTTAAATTCATAAACTATATTCTATGAGACAAATAATAAAACATACACATGTAATATAAGCCTTAAAATAACACATATTTTTATTATAATATTTTTTTTTCTACTTTTAAGAAAATATATTTCCCTACCCTTTTAACGTTTACATAACCAATAAAACTACATATATATTTGCGTGGATTTACAACAGAACAAGAAAACGAACGTATAAAGATAAAAATCTAATCAGTGTATTTTGAATGGCTTATCATAAAAAAATATATGAGTTTCTTGCCTTGTTCGTTCTCCTTGAGGCTTAGAAAACGTGGTAATTTTTTGGAAATAAAATATCTTAAGTTCATATTACTGCGATTTTGTCGATGTGATCCCCGGGGATATCAAAATAAGAAGAAAAACACATGAAATCCGAGAAAACGTACGAGACAGTTCATCACTCATTCATTCCGAGTCGGATCGATTCCCTTGGAAAAGTTGATAGATCTCCGGTAGATGTTCTCCGGTCACTCTCATGGCCTCTTCGGGGAAGGTCCAGAAATCCCAGCAGCTTAAGCTTTACCCCACTGTACTCATATTCGGCTAGCCTTAGCTATTCTTCTTCAATATATATAAAAAAAAATGAAAATATTTCTTTCCTTTTTCTTTCCTCTTTGAAGACCAAAAATAATCTGACACTAGTTTAAAAAAAAAAAACACATTCACTCCCCTGTCATTTTTCTTTTCTTTTGTTTCAAACACAGTCCGTCCCTTCTTCCCCACCACGTGGTATAGATGGCCAGTTAAGCTAATAAGCAGAAAGAACTTTCGACCTTCGGACATTTTGGCAATTAACATTCCGAACTTTACTTCAACCTTCTTTTTAATTTTCATTCAAATTCCCCAGATAAGATTTTCGATGTTTAATATATTTCTTTTTCTTTTTTTACAATAATCTCTTATCTTGGATCCAAAATGTATTCATACGCTCGTTTCTAAAATTGTCTATCCACACAAATACATACATATACCATTTTACAAAAACAAAACCAAATTCCCCCCCCCCTCTTTTCTTACTTAAATAAAATCTTAAACATTTTCTCCCACTAACAAAATAAATACTAAAGAAATAAAATAAAATTATATGAAACTAATTTTAAAACTATATAACATATGTGTGCGCCTTTCTACCTTGTAACTAGGGTTTAAACCCGACTAGTTACAATATATTAGCAAAAATAAAACAAGAATTTTACTTCCATTTGATCATTATTATTTCGCTTTTTTTTTTTTTAAGGATGGCTATACCTGAGTAAGATAAAAATTAACACTGAAAACCACAAATTTTAATAGAAATGGACCAACACATTTTTTTTATATAAAGAAATAGTATGTCTGGAAAGTATTTCATTTAATAAAAAATACAATATTAAGAGGCACTATTTATTATAACATTCTGATCACAACAAAATTGTTATGAAAGAAAAAAATATTCAAACAGAAAACTTGAAAGAGTTTTTATCAAGTAACTGACATGTTCATAAAAAGTACAAACAAGTTAGGAAATTCTGTGAAAGCAAGTAATTCTAATCTATATTCTGAGGGGGAATTATAAAAAACTGCACTGCAGCTGCTGTGGAATTAATCTGTCCAGAATATAAAATGAAATTCGAGAATATATGTATGTCATGAAGAATAGTTATAAGGCGAATTGGAAAAATGATTACTAAACATTGAACAATCATTAATAATATGATGTTACTTTAATTTTTTTTCACACAAAAATTTGAGACTCTTGTTTATAAAGCAAAGTTGAAAAGACTGCCCATCTCTAATGAGTAGGGGGTAATTAAATTTTTGATCAAGTATAGCAGGCTAATTTTTAAGTTTATAATTTTGTATGGCCTGCAAATAATATTATAAATATCCAAACAGTCCTTGGCAGAAAAAAGGTTCCCCAGCCCTGTCCCCCTTCACAGAAAGATCAGATATCATTGTCAATGTAGCCATAGATGTTAAAATACTAAAATATTTGCTTAATTTTTGATGACGTTATAACAAAAGACTGCCACGGAAATAAATAATTGTGTAGATCAGTTTCTTACAACAATAACCAAAAAAAAAAAGACCAGAAAGTAAAGCTGGAAACCAGTTGAACTTTATATATAAATTGAGACCACATCGAGATTTGATATGCTCAAAAAAAAAAAAAACTGTCTATAAATGACGACGATAGCAGGTATAACTTGCTCATGAATTAAAATTTTCCTGACAAAAATTTCAATGACAATGATCAACCATATTCAAAGCTCTATATGTCGTATGAAATTATGGAGTATTTGACAAAAAGTTTTTTTTAAATTTTAAATCCCATTAGATTCGATGAAAGTACGAATGCTTTCCAATGGTGTGATTAGTTAGAAAGTGTAACTTCCTGTTAGATACTTTTCAACATCTTAAGATTCGATCTATTTCTTTTTAACATTTTCATATTTACCTCATTTCAAATAATAACATCAAGCACTTCTATATCCTAACTGAATCTGCTGAATAATGTATATTGATTATCCAAAACAATACGATGTGACATTTCCTCACATGGGGGCGCCTTTATCATAGTTGTAAAAGTTAGTGGAAATTTGATAAATTGAATTTTATTCCATATGAATTATATTATATTTAAACTTATTTAGCAAGTTGTCAAAGATAATAAACTAACAAAAAATTATTGAAAAATACAAATTCATCTAGTTTTTAAATATTTGTCTTTTAAAAAAAAAATTATGAAAAATGTGCAGATAATATCATAATTTTTTTATTGTGTTTTAGTTTTAAAACTTTGGTGATTAACGATGGGTGAATTTTTTTTTTTTACTTATGTTTTTCATCTTATATTATTAAATTATAGATATTTTCAAATACTTAATTGTTAATTTACATTTGCTTTCACTTTTAATCCCATTTCATGTAAGCAAATCTTTTACTCACGTGTATTAACAAACAAATATTCCTAAATGAGTTATACAATAAACCAGTGCCACTCAACCTTTTGGGTTCCAAATAGCCTAAAGCAAGGGTTCCCAATTGTGGGGTACCCATATCCCCAGGGGGAATGGAAAACTGAAAACTGTTCTAGGGAGTACGGTGAATAGCAGGTAAATAAGTATATTTTGTTATTAATACATTTCAAAAATAGTTATATCAACATTTCAGGATTATTCCATGTTGGTAATTTCTGTCAGTCACGCCAGCAATATTTCAGGTCTCTTATCGGACATGGACATAGTAAGATGCTAAAACTTTTTTCTTACTGCATGGTCCGATAATTCAAAATGCCCAGTTAAAATTCAAGAGAGCTACTGAAATTGTCAAATCAGTGTTCCCCATGGCATCTGCATCTCCTGCACATGATGTACCATATAGTGCACTCTCCAATTAATTGTTTCTTATTATAATGAATAGGGAGAACCAGATATCTTACCAAAAGCCATGGGGATATGGAGATCAATAAGGTTGGGAACCTCTACCTAAAAGATCTCGAAATTTCTTTGTACCACCATCTTTTATAAAAAAACATTCATACATTGTACAGGCTTAAACCTGCATTTATATATGTAATATATGCGGGGTTCAAACTCAGACTTTCACACGACCCACCACTCTCAGTGCCATCTCATATTGCTGACCCACCTGATCACACACATGTTGAAAAGATAAATAATCACCAATATGCGTATTTCATGCTAAACCAGCAATCATCAGTTGGTCCAGATTACTATCCTCACACATATATATAATCAGTACTCAGCTTTATATTAAGATAGCCAATCTTCATACTTTAATGGACAGGCTTCAAACGATTCCAACTCACAACTATTTAGCCTTCTATTTCATTGAAAATCTGATGCTGGAACGTTCAAAGCCCTTGTTGGTGCCAAGGTTGTCATCCTACCCATGTTGACATATTAGTCATTCTGACCCCTCATGTACAGGAGAATAATCCATTTATACATACATATGCAAGGGATGGGCAGACCTTTTACACACTATTTATATAAATTAATACATTGTACATGGGTAGGATGACAACCTTGGCACTAACAAGGGCTTTGAATGTTCCAGCATCAGATTTTCAATGAAATGGAAGGCTGAAGAGTTGGTGAGTTGGAATCGTTTGAAGCCTGTCCATTAAAGTATGAAGATTGGCTATCTTAATATAAAGCTGAGTACTGATTATATATATATGCGTGAGGATAGTAATCTGGACCAACTGATGATTGCTGGTTTAGCATGAAATACGTATATTGGTTATTATTTATATTTTCAACATGTGTGTGATCAGGTGGGTCAGCAACATGAGATGGCACTGAGAGTGATGGGTCGTGTGAAAGTCTGAGTTCGAACCCTGCATATATTAAAAAACATTCATTAAAGTTTTTTTGCAACCAAGTGATAGAAGTTAAATATTTAATTTATTTAAAAACAAAATAGCTATTATTTTTACTAGAATTTCAAAATTATTACATAAAAAAGTATATTAAAACCCCAATTGCCTAGTACGGTGCTAAAACGGCGTCCGACCTTGACAGTAATAAGTCAGAACAATTTTTATCTACAACAAACAACTTCCAAAGCAGTGATCAATATAATAAAGATATAGTTTTAATTTTTTTATACAAGTTTTATATTATTTGAATACCTTATTTAAATATAATTTTTCAAAAGTAGTTTATATTTTGCCTTACCATCTATAAGATAATCGTGTGCCACCAGTGGTACGCGAACTATAGGTAGAGAATTGCTGCAATAAATGTTCACCTGTTCAATTCAATAAATAGCGTAAGTGCTTATATTGCTGGTTTCTACTAAAATTATTACTAGTGGTTCTCTATTTAATTTCCTAGATAAACAAACAATTACTTCCCCCCTCTCTCTACTCTAATGCTTCCCTATGACTACAATACTTTTTTGCCATTATTTTAAGAATATAATTGCAAGACCATAAAACCAACCAATATGGTTCTCCGACATATTGGCTGTGATACTACATATTCCACTATTGTAAAATCATAATTGGACATGTAAACGGAATAAACAATGCGAAACTTCCTAATAGGGTGTTTGATCTTGAGTATGGCTTCCGCAGGAGTAGATCCTATCTTTTATACAGATTATCCCCAGGAGATTCTAAAAAAAGGGCAACAACAGTTATTTCCACTGGGATGACATGATAGAATATATTGCTGAATTACAATTAAATATGGCGTCGAGGTATTTCAGAAAGAAAATTTTTCCATTAAAGAAATTAAAAGAATGTGTAAAATATAAAGTAAAGGGACAAATATATCAGCATGTGACTTCTTTGTGGTTAATAGATTGATTTGTATAGTCGTTACAAAACACACTTCTAGTGCAGTTTTTTCTTTCTGCCTTCTTTCTTTCTTTTCTTGGGGGGGGGGGGTAGTATGGCCATACCCCAGCCATACTCTTAATTTATAAGTCGCTGTTTATTATTTTTTAATTATTATTTTAAAAATCTTAATGGTTAACAAAGAATTGCAGCTGATAAAAGTTTCTTTTTTTTTTAAAAAAAAATTATGAAACAGTCCCTCAATACTTGCCTTAAGAGTGATTCAAAAGTTCTCATTTATCATTGTTAGGTTTAGGGGGTCTGAATAAATTTATCTGACTTTTCTCCTTCCGATCAAGACTTTTATGCCTTTGTTTTACCATGGATTGTAAGAATATAATTGAGTTTGCTTCCATGATAAAAAGAATCCAAGATGGTCAAAATAGACTGTTTTTCTACTAGCCAATGAGTCCGCTGGGAACAATAATATTGCCTAGTGGTAAGATTTGCACCCCCTCTCCCCTTTCCATTAGATTTAATTCATTTGCTATAATGTAATGTATATCCAAGTTGTAGTTTTTTAACTGCATCAGTTTGACAGCCCAACTTTGTTGAAGGGGGTGATGGGTTTAAAACCGTTTGCTGACGTGTGTGGTGGGAGTCCTTCTACTAGCAAGTATTTATTAAAAAATAAAGCATATATATATTTATAAAGTAAATAAAGGCTTGCATCTATAAATAAACAATGTGGAAAATATCATTTATAATATCAAAATTCTCCTTACAAATATAAACACATCAATTTTCCTTAAATTTTGTGAATAAATTTTTTGCACATTAGTTAAAAACTAAACAAATACTATTTTTACATAAAAATACTTATATACTGATTTGTTTACATATTTTTAAAGTATGCTAATCTAGTAAATACATATATATGAAATTTGAAACACCCCCTCCCCCTTGAAATAAGGAATAGCTTGAATTTTGCATCTATGGGGCATTTCAATGCAGTTAGCATTGTGCCCTGTTACTATTTTTTTTATACATAAATGCATGACAGTAGTTAATACTTAAATAATACCAATATCAAAATATCAATAACAATCCCAAACTGTTGTCAAGGCAACATCCTTTAAACAATAAAAGTAGAAATCCATCTTTATGTATGATCGAATATGTTTATATAGAGACTAAATATTGCAATTTGACTAACTAACAAATAGTCAGTCAATTATAATAACTTACAAACTGCACTCCTATTATGCATTATTTAGATAATAGCGCTAATAATGCCCAAGGATATATATATATAACAATAATAATGTCATCAAGAAGGGCTTTGAGCATTCCATCATCAGATTTTCAATGTTATGAATGGCTGAAGAGTTGGAGAAGAATGAAGCCTGTCCAATAAAGTTTGAAGATTTGCTATCTTAATATAAATCTAGTACTGATTATATATATATGTATGTATGTGTGGGAGATGATGATCTGGACCAAATGATGAGTGCTGGTTCAGCACGAAATACGTTGGAGATCATTTATCTTTCTCACATTATGTGGTCATGTGTGTCAGTTGTATTATATGGAGTGAGTGACTATGGGGTGCTTGAAAGTATGAGTTCAAATCCCTTTTAATCATATAGATATATGCAATTCATAATGAATCTTGGGTTCTATAATACTATTTGCACATTTACAAAAAAAAAATATGATTATCAAAATTATGGATAAACTACCAGTTTTTTTTTGTTCCCTGAACAAAAAATTATCATACAGTTAGATTTGCATCCAAACGTGAGAAACACATTGGTGAAACATTTATATAAAGTAAAAGATTAAACGTGGAACAGTTTTATTGACTTTTATTATAAACTTTTCATTTTTAATCTCTTTAACTTCTTTCTGCTTAAACATTTTCAGTAAGGATCATCAATTTTCCGCATAGTCATTTTTGCAAGGTTTTTTTTTTTAAAAAAAAAAACCTTCCATGCATGTTTATGTTAGGTTATATATAATTTCTAGCAAAATACAATGACATGACAGCACCATAGTTTAAACAACAATTTTAGTGCCTTTTTTTTTTTTTTTGTAAAAAAATTATATTAAAAAAAAATCCACTCCTAGATGGCGTTTACAGTTAATTTAACATATTTAGATAGGCATAATTTCAGTTTTTATATTTCCTTTCTTTTTTTAACATTTATACAATTATCATTATGCAAAACAATTTTTAATTAGTTATTAATTTTTACTGAAATAATCCGTTTCATTAAATATACTTTGAAATATTAGTTTGTAAAAGAAATAGACCAAATAATAATACAACACTATATTTATATTTGCTAGTGTATATAAATCAATCAAATTTGATATTATTCATTTTCAAAAATATTTTATTTTGTTAGGAAAGGGTGCTCCCTCAAAACAAATTTTTCTATGTTGATCATGGATTCTGGTAGTTGTTTGAAAGACTCCTATTTACATATATATATAATTATTACTAATAATAATTAAGAGATAGTTCTATGTCTTATTCTTTTCATAAATAGATGTCGAGTAATTTCTAAATATTAAAAAATATTATTCTAATTTTAAAATATATCTTTAAAAATATTTACATTATTTTTTATTCTTATTTATTATTACATTTTTTTGTTGTTTTTATGATAAGTTAATGTTAAACGACACTTAACATATATATTAATGATATACTATTATGTTACTATGAAAACTGCATCTTCAAGAAAAAAAAAAAATTCAATATGGCATAGCTAAGGAAAATGGTATTATCCAAATTCAAACAATTTTTTTCACAAAAATTAATTTAAAATTAAATATTTTCCCATTGCCGGCCAATTAAACTACTATACTTTTCCCAAATATTTTTAATACATAATTAAGTCATACTAAAGAAATTTTAAAACTTATACAATGTAATCAACCTTTATGTAATAGCTGAAGCCGTAATATTTGCACTATATAATAAAATGTTCAATATTAGTTATTTCGTAGATAACTTAAAATATCCACAATTTTAGATAGTGGTGACATCTATTCGTCAAGTGTACAACCAAACTACTTATCTGTTGCAAGAAATATTATTATTAAATGTTTATTTTTGAAAATAAATATTTCAAAATCTTCAAATAAAATTATTCATTTACAATTTTTTATAAATAATACACCCCTCCCCCAACCAAACGTTTAATCATAGAAAAAATATATATATGTGCTATTCTTCAAAAGACATTCCTTAAATAAAAAATCCACTAATTTTATTTTTTAAAAAAATTTATAACAAATTAATAATATTTTATTTAAAAGATTTCTTGGTACTTGTGTGTTATCCTGGCTACCAAGCTTGGTAGATGATTTTTTTAAAATATACAGTTTCAGGAGCATACAGTAAATGTTAAAAAGCAAAATGGCTGACAAGTAGTGATCGTATGGAATATTTATTATTATTTGACTACAAGTATAATGTATATACTGAATTTTAGATGTAATTTTTTATTATTGTTATTTTAAAAAAAAATTCTGAAAAAAGTTAATTATAGTATTTCCAATTTATTTATTATTTTTTTTATATTAACTTATTTAATATAAAAATACAAACGTAGTATCATACACATGCTTTTGGGGAGGGCAGGATCCCATATCTTTGTAAATACTTCACCGTATACTGTTCTCTCTAAGGAAGATTCCAAACTTTCACCATTTTCCAACAATTCAGTGACAAAAACAAAAATGCTGAATGTAAAAAAACTACGACAATGTTCGAAGCATGTTGGTGTTTACGTTATAAATATTTTAATAATTGAAATAAAACTTGTGAATGGAATTTAGGATTGATTTAGTAATTTTTTTAAACATTCGGTAAAATAAAATGCAAAAAAATATATACTTGTATGTCCCTAAAACTGTGTATTTAAAAAAAAAGTTGCTGCCGATCTATCAATTTCTCAATTAAGATTTGTTTAAAAAATACTTAGTATACGAAATCAATTTCCCTAGACATTCTTAGTAGTTTAATAATTGTCATATTAATAGATAGACTGAAGCTATAAATTATTTTATTTCAATCCTGTAAAGCTACGAGATGACAAAAAAAGTAAAATAAGTTAGTCTTATAAACTTAAGCGGCCATAAGAAATAATAATTTAACTGGTTTCTTGTTTGCAGCATTTCTGCAGAATAGTATAATGGCATTTCAGCTTAGGTTCACTCACTTGTGGCTTTCGGTAACATTCATTTTACGGCAAACAGGAATTAAAATGTACAAAGATTTGTTAGTTTAAAAAAATAAATATGAAAATGAATATGCTGACAATGCCATCAATTGATAGTTTCTTTATTCTCAGACTTATGATTGGCTAAAAAAAAAAGTGCTTCCATAATCACCGTAACAGTTATTTCAAAATAATTCTAAGTAACGTTTTAGATTTTAAAAGAAAATGCTGCTAATTTATGCCACATTATCAATAATTAGTTTAAGTTTTAGAAATGAAGTTAAAACAAAATTTATTTTAATCATATAACATTTTTAGTAGAAATAGCAAGATTACTGGTTTATTACTTTTTTTCTATATTTGCAAAGTTAAATATTATTTTTAAGAATGTTTTTCATTTGTAAGCTTATATTTCTAACAAATACAGTAAAACTTAAGGGAATATAATACAGAATAATGGTTAAATCATTAAAATTTCTGCTAGAACTAGTCAAAACATGCTATAGCTAAAGTTAGAAGTTAAATTTTACCTGGTTTGGACTATAATTTCAGAAAACGGATTTATAATTTTCTATTTCTTTGTAATGTAAGATGTACAAATAACTTAGAATTGAAAAGTTATAATTAATGACACTCAAAACTCAAGTGACAGCACTGAATATTTTATATTCACATAATTTAAAAATTTAAAACAAGAAACTTTTTATATATTTATATTTTCTTTCTTTTTATAAATATATGCAGTGGAATTGTGAACTATGCGATATTTGTTTCGACCTCCTCATGTACAGACTTATACAGAGTACAGCAGCTTGTTTTGGATTAGACAAGAAATTGCAGGTATACAATGTCATTCAACACACATATACATATAACACAGATACTTTTTTAAATATGTACAGTATGAATGTATAATTTAAGACCATAATATAAACCAAAATTTAAAAAATAATAATAAGACAGCTATTAATAATAAATTGAGGGGAAACACTGAAGCAATAAGAATAAGAAGAAAAAAAATTAGTAAAGATAAAGTAAATAGCAGAATGTCTGATTTTCATTGCTATTAAATATGCTCTGGATATTCTTTTTTTTAATTCAATAATTAGAATCTTTCTAATTGGTTTGATGTTTGTAAATTGGTATCAACTTTTAATAAGTTCTAAATTTTGTAACACTTTAAGCGTTATACTAACAAAATAATTTATTAAGCAAAATACTGAACATTGAATTTGAAAGTAATAAAAGAAAAAATCAAATGTATATGATTTCAACATAAATCAAAATTTTTTTTTATTAATACATATAATTTACGTATGACACTTCGAGACGAAAAAATGACTATTAGTGTATTGTAAAATTTATTAACAAATTTTACTTTTTTAAAAAAAATGTAATTGAATAAAATATTCAGAGAAAGAAAAATGGCTATTCGAACATCATAAAATTTGTGAATTTTAATGGTTTTTTGTTTGCATATATTTTTCTTTGAATAGCATATAACTGAAGTAGTGTAATTAGATACAGCCTAGTTTGTGTCTCCAATGTACATATAAAACAAAGATCCAACTAGAAAGAAAGATTTTATTCAATAATTCTTAAATGTTCTTTTGGTGATTTTGATATGTCTGTGCAAAAAGGGATTTTGGTTATTTTATTTTGAAATTAATATATTTACTCTATTGTCTATCATAACTTTACACTGATTTACCCATACCCACATCAAGTACAAGTGCCGATCTGATTGGTACAGCAGTATTTATGAAGTTGGTGATCAATGAATATTTTTAATATCAAACTTCTGACTATATGTGAATAATTTTTTTTTAAAATAAGCTCAAGTCTCATAATGCATTATCTGTTTTATTGATTTTATTCATTAAATAAAGATAGAGATGAAATTTCTAGGTTATTTTCAGGTTTTATTCAGCTTAAAAATTATACATTATGAACGTTCTTTAATTAGAACATAAAACACTAAAAAAGACAGAAACTCACATTAAAATTATTTATTGGGTCTTATTTGAAGTGGTATCATCAAAATCCCTTCCCAAAATAAACTTATATTAAAAATGGTCTTCTACACTGGTTAATGACACCAAGAAAGACAACCTGTTAATCAAATATAATAACCCATGTAAAAAACCTAATTTATGCAATTAGTTTTCAGAAATTTTCATATTTTTTTTTAAAACCAGATTTTTGCAAGATAAAAACTATACATTCCATTTTATTGCCATAGAAACAAAACAAAAAAGTTATCTGTGTGCTAAAATACTTTTCAATATTTACGATTTTTTTAAAAAAAAAAATCCAAAATAGAAGCTATCAAACACAAACTCTACAACCTAAAATTTCATGGAATTGTTTAATTTTTTATTGAAGGATTTTAGGGGTAAAATATAAACAAATTATTGGAATTTTAAACGCTGGATTTCAACTCAAGTATTCTTAGAATTATTGTTTTAAAAAATACATAATAAGGTTAAAATTAAAAAATGGTGTATTAAATAAGAAAATCCCTTAGAAGATATTTTTTTTACTGTGGTAAAATCTGTTAGTAGTGAGTAAACAGAATTTAAAGCAATAAAAATACAAATAAAATTGCGGGTTTTGTTCTATTGTTTCCGGTAATTATGTCAGTTGATTTTATGTCCACCATTTTGATTTTACAGCCACCATTTTAGATATTACAAGTTTTTTAGTGAGTAAATCTTTTGTGTCACTGCAAAAAATTTTCATGATTTTTTTTTAATAGCTTATTACGGACTAGTTTTAGAAAAAAAAGTTATAACAAAAATATTAAGTGTACTTCGACAGCAAATATAGAAAGCAATGCTAGTATTTTTCTAGCTAGAGCAATCAGTAACTAGTTTTACGTTGTACTTTTTTTATTAATTTACATTGATATATTTATTACGCTGTTTATTTTATTGTTCAATGTTATAAACACAACTACTGAATATTTGAGACTGGCTGAGTAACTAAATGTGGTTAACAATATACCACTGCTAGAATTTATTTTCAAAACAAACCCAGTGCCTTATATATATGAAAATCATGCTTTCATATTGATTACTTATAGTCTTTTATCAATTTAAAAAACACTGAAAAACGATTCATTTTACAAACTTAAGATTACTATACATCTGTCATGTAGATAAATGGTATACTTGCCATTTATGATTTCAATTTGTTTGCAATTAACATAAAATTATATGAAACAAACTTTTTAAACAAATCATATGAATAAAATCTTAAATTAATATTAATAAAATAAAAGTCTTCAATATATTTTCGTTTCCATTAAAAAATAATGAGATGACAATTTATAAATAATGTTAATTGAAAAATAAAGACAATGTTAACTAAATACATATACAAATATAAAATAATTGACGGAGATTATATATCACTGCTATAGACTGAAATTCTCAAAGCAAAAGTGGGTTCAATTATAGTATTTTTTTTGTTTTTTTAAAAGAAGGGGAAAAAGGAGACGTGGAGAAGTTTACATCACAGATATTATTAGGAGCAGTTCTTGAAATTCCATTGGGGTAGAGGGATAAAAAAAAAAACAACTATTCCTGAAATTAAACGTTAATTGTAAACAAAGGAATGTATAACATGGTTTACACCATGACAGTCAATGGGTAAACAATACCTACAGTTGCCATAAATCCAAGACCATCGTAATGCATAGTTACTGTCCTAGTGTTAAACTGCTAAAGAAGCAAATGGTTTGGGTTCAAAATCTTGGGCTTGTTTTATAAAATGGCTGCTAAACATATAAAGGACATTAGTTGGATTATACCCAAAAATTGATCAAAGGAAATTATAAAGTAATTAAGCAAATATCCAACAGTTATGATTTTGAAGTAGAGTGAAGAAAAAGATTTGTATTGGCTAGGAAACTCAGAAATTTTTAGACTGCAAAAGAAAAATAAAGGAGGTGTACTTCATCATAAATGTTTCACACGCCATTAGTAGAAAAGATATGTTTCTCTATTTCTAAGAACTGGACAAGCTGATCAATCTATATATATATTAAAAATTGTTTTACATGTAATTTGCATAATGTTTTTAACTCTTTAGCTATGAAGATGAGGTTAAAAGACCTCGAAAGCGCTAAGCCTGATATTTAATTTTGATATTTCTAACTTCACCAATGAGCGTTCGAAGCGGTATAATTACTAATAAAATATGAAAAGAAGTGGACAGGTATGTATTTGGTGATGAAATACAAACAGCAAATGAGATTATTCCAAAGGAAATAGGGTGAATTCCATTTTTAAGCAGAAAAATTACAAGTAATATTAAAATATCTGGAAATATTTGAGATTAATAAAAATATTTTATTTTAAGATCACCCCTTTTTTTTTTAAGTTTTGCTCAGTGCACTCAACTCCCATCACAATACATCGATATCCAGTAGCACAGAAATTCAGACCCCCTTTAAACAAATTTCATTCATCAAATGAGCTAAAGATATCAAACACCCAAATCTCCATGGCTGTGCTTAAATGGGTTAAGAAAAGAGAGCAACGAACTTGTTGGGTAAAAATAGTTTTACAATACACGAAGGTCTTAGTGGACAATTTATTTATATAAGAAGAATAGAGTATTGCAGATACTTAATTATTAGAAATGGCCCTATATGGTTAAGTGCAGTAAGAGAATGTAAGGCACCGGCAGACAGCTCCGATGTTCAAACTTCATATCAACTCCCATCTCAAACAGTAAAACTATTCAATTATTACCATGAACAGAAAAAGAAAACAAAAAAATTATTTAAAAAATAGAAAGTTCTAATTATAAATTTATTAAACGCACATTGATTACGTAAGTAATATTTACTGAGGCTGTAACCTCGAGAATATGCGTGTAAAATGCGATAGTAGGGACCTCTACAGGTGTTTAACCACAAGCTTGTGGTTAAACACCTGTAGAGGTTCCTACTATCGCATTTTACACGCATATTCTCGAAGTTACAGCCTCAGTAAATATTACTTAAAAAATAGAAGTAAATTTTATGAAAAACAAATACCCGTAAAAATATATAAAAAAAATAGTTTAAAATTATATTGAAATAAAAAATACAATAATAATAATAATAGAGAGAGTTTATTGTCATTTAGTTTAATGCCAGAAGCTTTAGATTTCAGGAAAAGAGGTGCAAAAATGGAACAAAAAATTGTAATGCTGATGTAATTTATTTGGAAATGGCAGGAAGATATATTGAACACTTATTTTTGTGGTGTAGGATGTTGAAGATCTAGTAAATTGTATACAGAATAGAAAGCACTGGGTAAAATAATACAAATTTCATGATTTTTTTTTTGGGGGGTCATAATCAACGAAAACAGCTTTTAATAAAATGAGATTTTTAAAAAATGTATGTTTGGAAAAATCAACTTGTTAATTAAGAACATGATGTAAATGAATTTTTACATATATAAATGTTAAATGAAATAAAAAAGATGGATTATGATGAATTACAAGAAGTTAAAAATTACAAATACCTTGATCACATCATTAATACAGTTGGAAACATAATAGATAACATTAATCATAGAATTAAACTTGGTTGGAGTACTTGTGGTAAAAATAATATTAAAAGAAAATGTGCCTATATGTTTGAAAAAGTTTTTTTAATAAATGTGTTTTACCAGTTCTTACTTATGGATCTGAGATGTGGACACTTAAAAGAAGGGCAATGCCAAGACTTCAGAGCTCTTAACAAAGTCTGAGGAAATGTATGTTAGGAGTAACAAGAAGTGATCAGAGCAAAATAAATGGTTGAGAGAACTAACCGGTCTTAATGAGATCATGGAAAGAAGTGGAGCTGGATTGGACATATTTCAAGTGATTGTAAAAGACCCAGAAAGAGACCACATGTGAGATGGGTGGATGAAATAAGAAAGTGTGCTGAAACTGGATTGGTAATGATAAAAAATTATGATTAATACTTACAAAGGAATGGCATTTTTAATCTGATTAATAGGATTCATGGCATGTGGCCAATGCACAGAAACTCCGAGACTGAACTTATATAAGATCAGATTATCTCTACACCTGCAAGTCGAGAAAATCATTTGATCTTTTGTTGGGGATATCACCGATTTTCTGTTCAACAGGTATGAATGAATGTACCACGTGATTTCTCACCGAATCAATGTTATAATTAAACAATTACAATAACAACAACAACAATTGTAAATGAATTGATATATTTATTTTTCTAGCAAAATAATAATAAAAATCAACTTACCCCTTTCCTCCTCTTTGTCTGTGTGCCTAAAAAAAACAACAGAAAAAAAAAAAAACGTTTAAAAAATCATTATAGAAAATAAAAATAAGCACCTGAGAATATAGTTATCGTAATTACGTCGGATTTTATTGAAGAAATTTTGTGCATTCCAAACCACACTTTCGTTTCTAGAAGCAGTGCCTGCTGTCACCCAGACTTACCTGCAAACAAAAGCTGAGCAATCTAATAGCTTCAATTTCCTACCACACTGCAGACAAAGTTGAGGAAATAGTTGTTCTATTGTACCATCTCGTTTTCCTCAATCACACGGCAAAGCTGATAGAGCTCTTAATTAAATGAACCTTTGGCTCTCTGTTTATCCTGTCTGTGTTTAACTAAGACCAGTGGAATAATAATTTCTATAAAATTGATTTCAAGATTTCCCTCTTCTTGAATTGTCAAGAAGAAAAGCTTTGAAACGTCGAATAAAATATTAAAAAGATGTATTGATTATCATATAATAAAACTATAATCTAACACGACGCACTTTGGATTAGAAATGCACGCATAAGCATTAGTGTGTGTATCAATATACAGACCCAAAAATAAAATGCTGAAATCTATTAACCCTCCTACTTAATTTCGTAATGGCTTTTCTCACTCTCAATTTCGGCTTAGTTGGCATTTCGAGCGGGATTTCGGGCCTTAAGACTATGCTTACATAAAATCTGCACAAATTCAGTTACTTAAGAGAATATCACAACTTTTAAATAATACCCCCCCCCTCCACCCCATTTCAAGATCTTAGTTAATGCTGAGAATATGGCAAAATTTTGGAAGGGAACTCGCTTGTCAGATTGACTTATTTCTTTTGTTACTTTCTATTTTGCTTCAACTTTTTCCAAATTGAAAATATATCAGGAAAACTCTTTGTGCCCATCTGCTTTTATAAGTGAGCAAATTACTCAGGGCTTTAGCAACAACAACAAAATATTCTCATCAGAGGCTTGCCTTTACCCGCTCAATATCATTTCCGCAAGCACACACAGAGAGAGAACCTGTCCCTTCCCTTCAAAGTTTCAAACACACTAACATCATTTTCCTATCCAAGTTTCATAATTATTCTTTTCCACATCATTCCAGAAAACATCCTTTGATTCTCTCTGGGAATGATCCATATTTTATTCTCTCTTCTATCAAGCTGTCCAATCCCATACCAATTTAAACCTTTTACTTCTTCCAATAATATCAAGAATACCTGCTACCTTATTCTTAAGTATTTTGCCTTATAATTAGTTTCTTGTTATTTCCTAAAATGCATTTCCTTCATATTTCACTTTGTGGTCTAACATCCCTGCACCGTGCTTCTATTAAGTGCTCCAGGTCATCCACAAACAAAACATAGATAGATTTATCTTTTCAACATTACACTATTTCTACCAAATACACTCAAGTTTAATTTTTATGTTTATTTATTCCCTACATTGTCATCTGTAATAAAAAAAATTGATCACAATATTTGGAGATGGTAATTTCTAATTCGTTTCTATTAAATTAATCTCGATATAAAGGTTTGCATACGATGTATAAGTTAGGATAACAAAATTCTGTGCTGAGACAATTAAGATATCATCTTATCACCAGAAATTTATATAAAGTGATAACATCCAAGAGCTATAAACTCGTGCAACACTGGATCCCAGATAGTATGGAGCAATAAAATTTCTCATGTTGAGACACTGATTTCTCGCTTTTATCTTCATCAGTGAAGACTAGATGACGATTTCATAGTACCACACTATTGGAAGTGTACCTTGATTACTCAGGTTTAGAATAAAATTGTTCTAGAGGAGAATAAAGAAGTTCAGATAACTGTCTCTAGAAGCACAGGAGAGGTCATGTGATAAAGTCATATTAACCTTCTTAGAATCAAGGATTAGTTAGAAAGCAGCTAAACAGATCTGATGTCAGATCTTTACATTTATTCAAGTGAAATATCCTAGGTTTGGAAACTTTGTTTTTTTTAAAATCCATATTACTAGCTTGAGTAATATAAAGGAACAAGGTGATAGTTGCTTAAGGGCATATGTTCCAGTTTTGAATCCTAGTGTTCATTGATAAAGGCAAAAATTAGAAGCGAGATCTATCTGGAGAGGGGAATTTCAAAGCATGTTATCAGTCTGGTATCCAATTGCTTACAGTAGACTAAGAAACACTTAAGTAAGCATGAGATCAGGTCGTGTTGTTTATCCTTCCCACTCAAAATGTAGTCAGGTCGTGTTGTTTATCCTTCCCACTCAAAAATGTAGAAGGGTCTACATTTGTTACAGGTTATTGCTAAGCCAGTTAGCCAAGCACGAAAACTTTAGTTACTTTATATTTCAGATTATTAATCTTGGACAGCATAAAGAATAAAAAGAAGCATAAAGTTCTAAATTCTAACTTTGAATCCTAATCTTCACTGATGAAAGCAAAAGCCACAAACTGGACACTATATCATTTGAGGTCCAATGATTGTGCAAAACTTACAGTAGATAATCCTAGAATAGGTTGAAGATAACAGTCACAGCAAACATGAGTAAGCATATGAGATATCGTGTGATGGATATGTTGGTATTAATCTTCCCAATGAAAGAGCAGAAGAGGACTGCAGTTGTTGTGGAACAGATTTGAAAAATATCGTTCAGGAATGCGGTTTTGCTATTTTTTATTAAAGCAAACTTTCCTTTATAAAAATTTTTAAACATTTTGCATTACGATCACAGTGTAGTTGTCAGATACACCCATAACCAGAAGTGCATGATTAGATCAATGACATTTTTTTTTCAATCACACAGCACACACACAAAAAAAACTCATGTCTTTTTCCTTGACAGCCAGCCCAGAGTCAATCCAGCAAGGTACCATATTGTTGGTCAATAATTAATTGAATATCCAGGTTTTCTTAGCAAGAAAATAGAAGTCGCAACTTGATATTTGTAAAATGTTGCAAACTTCAACACTGATGAGATGGGAATGCAAATTCAACCCAATACTATTATCGAATAGTTATCAAATAGGCAAAAAAATTATTTATTGCGAAACAAAAATTACTATGATGAACCATGGACTATTTACTGATAATGGGACATAAGATGAGTGAGCATTCTGTGATCTAAGAGAAATAATGAGTCCATTACATTACGATAGTTTTGCAATGATAAATTAGTTAATTTTGATAGTTGCAACCATATATTTACAATTTCCAAATAGGCCAGCTTTCAAAAGAGGGAGAACAAACATTTGGTAAACTCAAGATCGCAGCTTTGATTTCTTGATTATCGTTAGATCAATATGAGATCCTTAACATTTGATGATGTAGTGCAGATTTTTTGATGATGTAGTGTAGATTTCTAAATATAGGCCATTTTTTTCAAGCGGGAGAACAAACACTTGGTAAAATTAAGACCATACCCCTTGATTTACAAGAAAAGTTTTTTTAATATGTTAATCTTTTCATGAATGAAAAGGCACGCCCAGGAATCAAGACAATGACATATAGTTACTATATATATTTGATCATAACTGACAGTGATTTACCATAGCTGGCTACCTGTGCTATCATCTTTTCCTTAAAGTTACAGCAGAAACTTGAGCAAATTCTTTTCAAAAGTTATTTTATTTTACATTTAAGATATGTGTTTATGTACAGAATTTGCTTTTGTCCATATAAAAAATACTGTTATTAATGTCTGCAGCCTCATGCTCTTAAAATGTGACAAGAAATGGCAAATTACACTGGTCACGGTAAGCCGCTGCCTAATTTTCCCAGAAGACTTAATGTGGATATGATTTATAATAATTTTATTAACCATTTCAATATATTGCTTATAATAACTCTTCTCATATACACTTTGATGCAAATTTTTTTTTAATAAAACTTCTTTATTTTCCTGACAGTTTCGACTGTCCAGCAGTCTTCATCAGAGCTTTCTCAATTTCCTCTATCTCTTTAAAAAAAAAAAAAAAAACATTAAATTAATGTGTTCTAATGATAGAGATTCTTGCATTTCAAGTTTTAATTTAATTTCTTTTAAATTAAAGACTGTAAATATTCTACATCAGGGGTGACCAACAAGTTGACCGTGATCCACCAGTCGATCGCAAAGCCAATTTTGGTCGATCACAGGCCAATCTGGCAAAAGCTGTCGGGTAATAAGTGAAACAAACTAAGTCAAGATTTTCAAGTTTTTTTTATTATTTTTGTTTTTGTTCTACATTTTTTTTCAATTCTAGATAAGTGAAGACCACTAAGTCGTATCATTATTGAAAATAATAATTTTAATCTTGACTTAATGTAGCTAATTTGAATTAATAATTACGCATGTTGCTTTAATACCCCCCCCCACCGACATGAGTTTTTTGGCTCATTAAATAATTGTTATTTTTTACTAGGTAGATATATAAATATAGTACGTATTTCACATCTCCCTCCACTTAGACTACGCCTATGATGACAAGACGATCGCAACACATTTTAAAAATAAAAAGGAGATCTTATGAACATAAAAGTTGGCCACCACTATTGTATATGATGCCGAAATTTTCTGAAAGATTTAATATTCACATAGACTACGTTAAAACTTGCTAATCAAGACAAAAGTTGTATATTTTCCTAATAACGACATTTTTACATCTAGTATACTTTTTTTCCCTTTCTGTTCTATAATTATTTGAAGTATATACACAATAAACCAAACACAAACAAATTTAATAAATCTTGATTTATTATAATATGAACTATTATAATGTACAATAATATACTCCAATGTTTCAACCATATTATTTTATAGTTTTCATCAAGGAACAACTATAAACTAATACACTATAAAATAAATTAATAAACTATAAAATAAACTAATAAACTATAAAATAATATAGTGGAAATGTTGGAGCATATTATTGTACATTATAATAGTTCATATTATAATGAATCACGATTTATAAAAAAGAAGTTTGTGTGTGGTTTGTTGTATATATATATATTGAAAATAATGGACTATTTTTAAAATAGAAGACTGTGTTTGTTTGTTATTTTTAAAATTATTTGAAGTATAATATGATATTGATTGCCGAAATCTAGTAGATTTAATGTAGTTTATGTTAAACTGTTAATGAAAATAAACTATTATTAGCCTTGCTGTAGAAGTATTTTTTTTTATAAAACTGACAATTTAAATGGATGTTTTAAAAAAAATTATCAGAAAAATAACAAGGAAGAATGAAACAACTGCTGTAATAGATTACACACACAGTGTATTTCAGTACCGGTGCACACACTTATCTAATTAATGCATGTGTTCCATAGTAACATAATTTAACTATTCGCCAGACATATTGTAAAGCACTAATGTCTCTGGATCATGAATTATGTTGTGAAATGGTTTATTTAGTATATTCACAGATCATTTCCAATTCTCTCGCTACCATCATGAAATGTTGCAAACCACTTGAAAAGATTTGTAAGACTGATGTCTTCACTATCATCATAATTTGAATCATTTCACTAGCAATTTTTCTTAATTTAAAACAAAATTTAATGTCAGCACATTGCCTCATTGTGAATTACAATACGGAATACATTATCACACTTCATGACTTAACTTGTGATTTATGATGAACAGCCAAATTGTATCATTATATCACATATGTATTAATTCAGAGACAGTGCTCCAAGCAGCATGGAGAGAAACAGCCATAGCTATCTTTTCACTGGAAGACATTGTAGATATTCAATCAATATGAAATGAAAGTAAGAGAAGTAAAACACTGGTGAAAACAGACTTCGTGTTATGAAAATTTATATAAGGAAACTATTCAAAGGATGATTTATTGAAAGCTGAGAGAATCAATCAATAGATAAATGTTACTTTCATTAATTTCAAATTGGAATTAGCATATAATTTATTAGATCCTTCTTCAAAATTGCTGCTTATGGGGAAAAAACGAAGGCTTTTAATGAAAAAAATAAACTTTACAATATTTCAAATTTAATATGCGAAAAGAACAAAGGAGGCTTTTTGCTTGAAAATCCAATTTCCTTATCAATCAATTCTGATAAACGTATCAGTATTATAATCAAGTCTATGAAGCATTAAGTGTTTTACATGTCACTGGTTGTTTTTAGGCTATAATATACAAGTAATTAAAATTGGAAAAGAATAAAAATCCTTATCCTGCTCTTCCACAAAATAATAATCAAAAAATAATAATAATCCTTTACAACAGCTATATAATCAAATAATAATTTTATACATAAAAAGCTTTTTTTCAGTATCTGCTTTGGTTTGTTTTAATTCCATTATTGGACACTGGACGGCTTTATGTCAGGTGAATCGTTAACGTTAAATAGATTAGTAACATTTGAAAAGGGCATCAAAGCAGGTGCTGAAAAAAGCTTTTTATGTATAAAATTATTATTTGATTATATAGCTGTTGTAAAGAATTATTATTATTTTTTGATTATTACAAGTAATTAATTACCAAACAATCACTTTAAAACCATTTTCACTATTACAATAAAATGTATTTGCTAGCGAGTATTAAAATTTGAAATAAATGTGTAGAATGAATCCATATTATCAAAAAATAATAATACCATTTACAATACGAAAGTTCATGTAAAGTTTAATCATCAGAAACGATATAGCTGGGCTGCAACCCATGTACTATGAACTTGAAAACCTGCATTTTACACCACTATACTTAACGATATAGAACTATCCATGCCACTAGATAATTATTCACATTACCTAGAAATATTATCACAAGTTTTAAGATCTTCTGTCTATGAATAAATATGAAATCAAACTAAGTTTCACAACTTTTAGCAATGAAACTGCTAGTAAACAATGATCCAAATTAAAAAAGCAATATGGAATGAACAGAATTTGTGCATTCTCTCGTTCTACAAAGAGATTTCTCATTAATATTTTTACTTGACTTCAACTATGAATCTTATACTGAATATTAAATTTATATCATACTTGACAGTGTTAAATAAACAAAGCTGTGATTAAGTTTTAAAAAATTTCATTGCTTTTTATATATCTTTTATAAAATAAAATTATTAAAAGAAGTGCCTAAAAACAGCCAATGATAAATTGAAATGGTAGTAAAAAACTTCTGAAGACTATAAACGGAAAAGCAACTATGAATAATAGAAGACTAATAAATTATAAATTGAAAATAAGATAAAACAGGCAAAACTCACTATATATATATTGCCACACACAGAAAGCTAGAGTGACCAATGGATGCCAGAAGGCTTGTGCACAAAATCCCATTGATTACTCTAGCTTGCTGTGTGTGGCAATATATATAGTGAGTTTTGCCTGTTTTAACAAGTTATACACAAGCATAAGAGGGGGTGGTCAGGTGATGTTTATTGGCTTAAAACCAATCCTGCCTAATAGGATAGTGGTGGCTGTGGTTATTAAAGAACCAATGATACCAAAATGTATGGGTACTGAACTGGGTTCAAACCCATATGACTATATAAGCTAATGGGCTTGGATTGAAAACTTTAAGGTGTTTTCAGTTTAAGATTCATAGTTTTGTAGTTAAATGGAGATAAAAGGTGGTTGCTGGAGAGTTGCATTAGATTCTAAGATCTAGATGCAGTGCTCTCAGATCCAAGGCTCCTCACTGATGAAGGCCATAAGCCAGAAAATAGTTTGGGGATATTGGATGAGTAGGCACTAGATGGGGATTTTATGCACAAGCCTTCTGGCATCCATTGATTACTCTAGCTTGCTGTGTGTGGCAATATATAGTAAGTTTTGCCTGTTTTAACAACAGTTATACACAAGTATAAGAGGAGGTGGTCATGTGATGTTTATTGGCTTAAAATAAGATAATTTGTCATGAAATGCGTAAAAGCGTGAAGTCTTGGAAAGTGCAAATAATGAAGATAAAATTAAGTTTATTATAAAAAGCTTAATAATAAATAGAAAAAAAAATTATAAAACTAGATAAATATGAATAAAAGAAGTTTGTAAGAGAAAGAGAGAGAATGTCATTGAAAAATTTATTATCATTATGCAACACCACATCAATGTCAACTTCCGGTCATTGTACAACCGTTTCTCGGAGATGATTTAACATCACTTTGGTTCTTTATCAAATTAATTAAGAATATATTCTTTTTATTGATAAACAGAATATTTCCAACAAATATATTTATATCACAATGATAGAATCTATACATTGTCACAGGTAGAGAGTCAATAGACCTTGAATTAAAGCTTGATGTTATCCTATTTCTAAGTCTTAAATATCATATGACCTCCTGAATAATTAATTATTTCTTTTTTTTTTTACCCTTCCATTTGTTTTTTATATACTTTTCTAATGAATCAGACTGCCTCACAATATGACTAACGTAAGACAATTTCGATGTGATTATTTATGATTTTGGCAAAAAGTTGAACCCAATCTGATTAAGGAACAAACTCATTTGTTTTCTTTACTAATTAGAATATTCTTAAAAGACTTTGCCAACAGCACAATTCAAAAGCAGACCCCTATTTCTTTATCCTTCCTCAATTTTTTTCAATCGAAATTAGTCACAGAAAAAATATACAGTATGTTCCAGTGAAAAAGTGACATTCTCCATATAAATTGTCTGTAGCATCATCTCTGAATCGATATGTTATATGTATTGACAAAGCTACTCCCACAAAAAATTTTAAGACAATAGCATGTCTGGGTCACTAGTTACAACATGAAATGTCTTTTATTTCTTAACCCAATGTTGAAATAATTATTTAAAACAAAACTTCTACACTCAATAACAATGTTGATCATTACAGAAAGAACTTTCGATAGCTGAACCTTGTTTACAATCAAACAAACGGATTACATTTCTAGTAATATGAAAAAAGGTATTCATTTATCTTATTATTTTAATAAAACAATAATAATTTAATTAACCTGTTCATTCAGTATACTGAACGTTTAATAAATAGAAGGATTTTCAGTCCAAATTTATCCTCTACTCTAACTCAAACAACCAATTCACACATATGGGAAAAAGATAAATGATCCTCCAATATACATATTTCTGGCAGGATCAGCATTCATCAGTTGGGCCAGATCGTAACTTCCCATCCATATATACAATCGGTGCTCTGCTTATATTAAGATAGAAATTCCTTAAACTTTAACGGACAAGCTTAAATCTTCTCAGCCTTCAAACAATTCAATTATCCATTTCATTGAAAAATCTGATTTATCTTTTTCACATATGTGGTCAGGTGTATCGGTTGTTTGAGACGGAATGGAGGATGAATATATCCTGAAAATCCTAAGTTCAAATCCCTCTATTTAGAAATAATTTATTTTTTCCCCAATTTATTTTTACGGTTAACGGAGAACCAAACCATAAATTCACAGTGACATTTTAATTTTAATAAACTTAATAAAGATGAGATATTTAATCTCTTAACTGTAATATGTTGTATGCTAAATATATTCCATAGTACAAGATTATTTTCGTTTTTTAAATAATAATGCTGTTTTTTAAAAAATAAATACATTCATTATATTCATTCATTTAAATACAGTTCAAAATATATTTACACAAATGTCATTCTTTATGTAGAAGAAAATGTTTATAACATTTTAAATATTTGCTTGCAATTTTAACATGATATAAAATATGCTAATAATAATAACAATAAATTACATTTCCACAATATATTAATTATATACTAAAAATATTGATTGTATAACATTAGATACTCCTATATATTTTCCTAAAAACTAATTTTTCTCCATTTCCCCCTCTTTAATATATTGTCTCACCCCCACCCCCATAATGTTGCAAGCTTCTTTAATTCAATTGGTAAATTATTAAATAATTTAGGAACATGAATGATTTTTTTTTTGTCAAATGTCAAATGCGATAATCGGGAAGCAAACCTGACCAGCTGCTTGGAAGGCAGCTATGCTAACCGCTAGGCCACCAACGCTTGACAACATAATGATTTCTTACTCTAATTCCATATTTATTACAATATTTTGAAACTATGTATGTATCTACTTTCCTTAGACATATTTCAAATTGTTTTATATAAGGTTTTTGAAAGTACTAACGAAAAAGTTGTTCTCTATAATTATGCAATATTGTAAGAATCATTATATTATTTTATTAAGTAATAAATCATAGATTTCTAATATACGCTTATCAAATTATAATAATAAAATTGTGCCAACACACTTATGACGTAAAGCTAGATAAATAATAAACAAATTAATAATTATAACCTATTATGACTCACCCATAGGAATCATTATGTATGTACAACATGCAAATTTTATGCAAATGAGTCAATTAGCCCATCTTTTGGATATAGCAAAACATGATTCTTTACTTACATTTAACATTGTGCCTTTCAGTATAAAGCAATTTTGCAATGGTGGGTTCGAACTCATGTCCAGCTACTTTGTGATGTATGAATATTGAACTCCATTTTGAGTTGATAAGTGACTTATTATACATATACTTATGCTGAGACAACCTGGTAGCTATGGTGGCTTTGATTTCTGATAGAATACCAATATTATTTTTATGTCTATCATTCTGATTGTATTCTATACCTGGGTCTATGTGAATTCCTCATTCTTTTATTATTTCATATAAATCATTTAAATTCGACATTATATTATTATCATGATTAATATGTTTTAATTTAATTTTTTCTACATATATATTATTAAAAGTATTTTCTAGAATAAATCTATCATTTATATGAAAATATTTTTTGAAATCTTCATCATTTATAGAACCTGATTTCCTTAATAATACTTCATTTATTTTTCTCCCAAGTTGTTTTTATGTCATCTCTATTTTCTTTAAAAGCTATTATAAAACAATCGTTTCTCTGGCTCTTATCATAGAATTAACCTTATATCTTAATGCCTTATATTTAAGAAATAAATCACGACTTTTGTTTAGTTTTTTTACATTCCATAGGTTTTTTTTTTTCTTGTATTAATTTCAATATTTTTTTTATTTATCCAATTAATGTGGAACTTTTTATTATTTTTTTAATCGCAATGATTTCTTGTGACTTATTGTATACATCTTTGAACATTTCTACAAACTTCTCATATGTAGTATTAATGCCATTAATTTTTTGACTTCATTCCAATCAGTTTCTTGTAAAAAAATTTCTAACTAGTTTATTATTATATAATATCAATTTATTTCCCACAATTCCTGAAATTCTATTGTGTTGAATTTTGTTTTGAATAGATATAAATGTTAAATACTGTTCAGCAATCTTTTCTTTAAAAAGAGCAGTTAAATTAATGTCATCAATATATGAAGAAACTATATTATCCAATATAATTTCTTCTCTTGTGCATGTTTTAACATGGCAAAGTATCCCATAAGTAGCTAACGCATCTATATAATCTTCAATAGTTTTAGAATTCAAGATGGCCGCTTGGGACTCAAAAAGTTAAGTATTATTTCATAGTTAGTCTAAAACATTTTAACCATGATTTTAATACATCTATAAACATTTTATTATCATTATCTTGTGGTCTGTGTATTGCTAGTAACTAAACTTTACTGCTATTTAATTCAAATAGTATATGAATTGCTTTAAAGCTGTTAAAATTTCAGTTTTTCGACAAAAATATTTTCTCTAATAAAAATCAATAAACCTCCACTGTTTCAATAACTTCTACAATATGCAATTTTTTTTTATAATTTATAATATTTTTAAGACTACCTTCTTTAATATTAGAAAATCAATCAAATTAATGTAAGAGTATACAGTTGCGATTAAGTCCTCCCCAATTTTTTCTTATATTTCTACGGTTACTCAAAGAATATGATAAATATTATTTTCAATACTAAATTCTTTAATTGCTACTTCATAATCTTCAAATATATTAAAGTTCTTTACATATTTATATTCAATTAGCTTTCAATATTATAAGCTTATCCATTTGTATTAAAATATATTTAAAGACATATAAAATAGAACTCACAAAATAATATCATCAAACTTATTTTTATCATGATTTAAACATAATGCCCAAAAACGTATTCGATCAATGTCCCAAATTCAGCGTAAAATTGAAGCCTATATATATGCTTCACATGATATGGTACTCCCTAAAAAAAAGTTATTAAAGAGATATTTATATTACCAATTATTTTGATTGCATTACCCATAACAGATGAATTATGACATTCATATGGGATAATTATTATTTAATAAAAATGAAAATTCCTTTCCCTCAACAATTATAACAACCAAAAGTAGATATAAATGATACTATAAGATGAAAAATAACTAACCTGTCACAGATTCTTGTTGTAACCGCCGCCGCCTTTGTCCATTTGTGAAAGTGAAATACGGAGAGCCTGGCTTGCCATGTGGTGAAAGAGAATGAGGAGACATTGGCATATCATTACTTATCAGTCCCTGTGAAAATATAAAAATCTTCTGAATGGTCAGCCAATAATATAAAGACATGTTTAAAAGGGAGACAAATAAATAAGTGGATAAGAAAAGAAGACTTATATTCTCATCTGAATTGATTAAATTTTAATTTTTTTAAAAAAAATCACCAGCTAGCTCTAATATCTAATTTTGAATTAATGAAAAATATTGCTTTTTTTTTTCAACATCTCATTAACATAGTATTTTTTTTTTGTCTTTTCTACTTATTAAGATTTCAATATGTGAAGAAAACTTTTTAATAATACAAACAATTCTCATTCTAATTATGGAGTTTTTGAAATACTTCAAAATAAAATAATATTTCCAAACAAATTTAGTTTAATTTTAATGAGACACTCCTCATTTCAAAAACAGTTCTTATAGCAAAATCAGCTTAAAACTTGTCAATCATGTATGTCAAAAACAATTTTCAGGAAATTGAAATCGCCCTATTTGAAGCGCTAATCCAACAAAGTTAAAGTATAATCTGTACTAACAAAATGGAGAGTAATTTATAATTCTAATCATAAAAAAAATAGAAAAATATAAATGTGTAAGTTTTATTATTACAAAGAGAATACAAAATTAAAGAGGAAAAAAAGCTACTAATTAAATATCCTTATTTTAAATGAATTTTTTTTTTGCATTTTGTTTACGTAAATGATCAGTTAATAAAAATTCATTTCTTTATTTGGACACCAGAAGGCAGTCATTTTTTTAAAACTTGCTAAAAACAGCACAAATAAATTATTTGTAATTGAGAAATATTTATTTAAAATTAATAGCAAAATTATTTCACTGTTATTCGAAATTAATGTTTTATTGCATTCTGTTTCGACTCTAAGATGAAAAAATGAAAGCAGAGGATAGGTTAAATAAGCACAAATATTTTATTAAAAAATTCACAATTCTACAAATACAAAAGCAAATATTTTTTTTTTAGCGTTAACATCAAAGTTAAAAAATGGCCATTAGCGATTTTATCATAAAATTTAAAAGCACACCCACAAAATGAATAATTTTCTTCACAAAAATGAATAATGTTTTTATTATTATTATTACACTTTCAAATAGTAAATATTTGGAAATAATTTTCAAGACTTTTGCTTTTATTATTAAAAAGTAGTTTCTTTTTTTAAAATCACTACATAAATGTTGTCGTTTCCCCCAATTTTATAATTTTAAATATAGTCAATGCCTTCAACTAATCTTTGATTTTTCTAATTGTAGATTCACTGACAGATTCAGATACGTTGTATTTTTAAATAGCTGATAATATCTATACTTCATTCACTTTTGATGATTTCTAATTTCACATCTAAGCTGTAAATATAACAATTTAAAAGGTGCTGATTACTTGTTTTACAAAAATGGATATCCACAATTGTGCGCCACTATTTACATGATAATACAATATACTAAAAATGGTATTTGAAATCACTATTTTTTATCTTAACTTGTGCATGATAAAAGATTTTTACATTGTGAGAAATAGCTTCTCCTTTATCGAAGTCAAGAATATCTCAGCCATTATGCCCAGAAAAACCTGTTAGCCACCTTATCTTCCCTTTGCCCTGTTTTTCCCCCATATTCTTCTCTATCCTGCTCCATCCCATTCACCCCACATCATCTTTGTCCATTCTATGGCCTCTATATCTAGATCCCCCTTCTTTTTTTTCCAAGCTCAGCATAAAAACCAAGAACCCACTTTTTCTGTACAATCACTTGGTTTATATTTATTCTCCATATTCATTATTTATACTCTTTCTGCTTGTAAGCATTTACATTCAATCAATTAGCAAGGGAAAACATTTCCACTTCTCTCCCTCTAGTGGTAAATTGAATAAACCCACAACATTTAATTTTACAAATGAAATCTTTATTTTATATTAGAATTCAATAAAGTGAACTTGATTTGTTAGAAATGTAAGTTTACAAATGAAAAATATCTTAAAAAATCATATTTGAATTTTATAAATATACATATAAATTATCAAGCAATACATAAAATATGTAATGAGGTCTTTTTTTATTTATTGGCTAGTTATTAATGTTATTATTAAAAGTAAATCAACTAAATCTTTATTTGAACTTGATTTATAAAACTTTAACTAACTTTCATTAATTCATCGTAAAGCTGTAAAAGTCTGTTCTAAAATTTAAAATTGTATATATTATTTTTTAAATATCACAAACATTATGTATTACTGTGTTTAATTGACCGTCACAGATCATATTTCCGTTGGACTGTTATTTACAAATTTCTTAGGTTGAATTTTTAAAAATAAAGCATATTCGGAAAAAAATTAAATAGAATTGTGAAAATATTTGTTCTTTAATATTATTATAAACATATTTTGTAAAAATAATCATAAATATGTAAATTAAGTACACACAGAAATTCAATTTATTTATGTTGACCATAATGTATTTGAAGGCTCTCTATCAATCAGTACAGGTGTAGACAGGGTTCTGCTCCTTTATACACTATTTTGGTTGTAGACTTTTTCCTTCTTCAGATTTTTTTTAGCACTCATTATAATACTTATTTGACAGCCAATCAGATGTCCTAGATAGCTGTCCAAATGACATCCAAACCTAAACACACAACAAAGATTTTACGAGAAAAGGGTGGCCAGGACATCTGATTGGCTGTCAGATAAGTATTATAACGGGTGCTAGAGATTTGGCAGAATTTCAATTTATTCAGCTATATTATTAAAGAATATCTTTATGTTAGATTTATTTTCTTCTTTACGTATTAGAAATAGAATCCATTCACTCAAATCAAATTATTGGTATGATATAAATTAAATACTATTAGAAATAAAAACAAGTGTGTGGGAAAGTTTTCATATAGTTATTAAGTAAACAATATTTAATTCAAGATAATATCACCAGAAACATGGCGTGATTCTGATAGGCTTCAAAAAAGGCAGCAATTTTATCCTATTCTATAACCATCTATTGATATTGGGATTTTATGGCATTATTCTAACCATTGATTCCTTAAAACTACCAGAACAATGGTTCTAGAGTAGGGCTAAGATAAGCAGAAGAGTTTCTAATAGAACATGGCAGTAAAAAAAATGTAGAATCGACTTATCCCCTTCCCAGATAATAACAATTTGTAAATGGAGAAGAAATTTAAAAAATTTTAACAAAGCAACTCACATGAGAATGGAATCCATTAATCAAAGAATAACGAATGTTAAAAAATAAAGAAAACATACAAAATTAAAGTAATAAAAATACAAACTGTGTAAAAGAAATAATATATATATTTAAAAAATATGAAAAATAACTATACGCAAAAATTATATACGATATGCTTAGAATCTGAATAAAGTTTGCAATTTTTGCCTAGTGCAAACTTTATTCAGATTTTAAGCGTATCTCGTAAACGTTTTTGCATATAGTTATTTTCCATATTATATTTCCTCGAGATATTGCATATCAAAATTTTCAATATTATATTTTTAAAATGTTTTTATTTGATGTCAGAACTAATGTGCTAAAAAGCAAAAAATATATATACTTTTTTTTTTGGACCACAATTTTGGTTGTTATATGTAATTTTAAATAAAGTATACAGCATGACTTCACACCATAAAAAAAAAGCGAATGTGACTTTATTGCTCAGGAATACGTAAGAAGTTCATGTCCAGACCTGTGGGTACGAGAAGCAATCATGGGTCCTCCTGATTCCAATTTGGACACTCTACCAATTGCACAGAACTGCACACGGCATTTAAGCAATAATAGAGTACTCAGTCTGATCAGAAACGGTACTGCTTGATTTAATTTATAGATGTCCGTGTTTGGGAAATTAAGAGTTCATGCTTCCTTTTCTATTTTAATTAACTGCAAATGCCTCTAATATTTCTACCTCAATTTAAATAAAAACAATTCTTTAAAAATATAATGCCATTTATTGGACAAAATCAAAAACATAAGGAACTGATGTGAATGGAATTTAAAATGTGGTTCACGCACTTATGTTGAAATACTGCATTGCCCTCAAACCTGATCATGTGACAATTTTTTTTTAAAAAAACCCATCCATTCTAATCCCAAACATTTGCACTGTTATCTATAGCAAATGTGTGCAATGGCAAAAAAAGGTTGAAAATCGTTTGAAAGATTTTTGTCTATATTGTCAGCGGCAAGCAAGTTTTATGTAACCAGTCCAAAGAGAAATTAAGAGTGGCAACACTGTTAGAGAAGACAACCGGGAAATATTTCTATATCATCAGAACCGACACCTGTACAACATTTAGGAAAAAATCACTATGTTTATATATATGCAACACATGCTTTAAAATGCAATTGAATTCATTTTCATATTTAATTAGGCTGGTAAAAGTATTCACAGTAAGTTTTCTGACATGACTTGTAACAGTACAACAATGAAGCCTATTGTTTGAAATTATGCTATTCATAATAGTTCTGTGCATTAACAACAACCGCAAAATTAAAATTCCATGATATACTTTATTTCAGCATTTCACATTCAGATATAAAATAACGAGTTGATTTTTTACAAAATTAATGCTTGTGTGAGTGCACAACTATAAATATTCATGTTAGATGTGAATGTAACAGTAGCAAGGACGTAAAAATTTTTGAATTACTTTACATGAAATACACATTATTTTATTAAAGATAACTAGATCTATATAAACCCCAAATACAAAAAAAAAAAGGAGAATAACTGTTTGATAATAAGGTTTATGAAGCTCGATAATTTTAGGATGGAGGAGGACATCTGCTTATAATATGACAACTGTAAAAAGCATTACTAATACTAGTTTAAATTTGAAAAAAACACCACAAAATTATTTACTATTACCTTACCGCATTTTCAGTGCGAAATATTCTAAGAACACCCATTATATACAATCGTCTTTGGCAAGCATCAAAATGTATTAAACTGGATTTACAATTAATAAAGGTGACTCAGTACCCAAAATGTATTAAGAGTATATTTAACATTTTCTCCGGATGTTGCCTTTGACTCAACACCGAAAATGTATTAAAGTCATATGCTTAGTTTCAGCATTTTGTCAGAGTTTGAATATTATTAGTATGACTCTTTTTTTTTCTTCTCAGTGATGAAAGTTTATTCATCAAAAAAAAAAAAAAACAGATACAAATACAGTTAGAAAAAGGTTTACAAGGGAGTGATTATATGATAAATTGAAATTTCAGAAGCAACATGGTAAGAGGGGAAGAACACACGTGAAAAGGGAATGGGAAGTGGAAACGGTGTGTAGTCCAGGTCAGTCCGAGATGCATGTCCTCGTTGAGCAAGCACCGCATGGGTCACAAACATTTGAATGTTTGAGTCCTATGACAGAGGCTGAGAGGATGGGAGTTGGAGGATTGTCCAAGTGTCTGTGAGGAGTGGAGGTGGGGCTAGTTTGGTATCTCTGGTTTTGAGAGAGCGAATTAGGTCCAATAGCTTTTGATTCACTGAGTGTACTCCTCTGGTCAAAAATAAAGGCACATCGGAGCAACCAGAGTGCATAGATGAGGAAAACTGATAATCTAATAGTTGTAAAGACCCCCCTATTTCTATGGATTCTTGGAGGTTGAAGATGGTATTCCTGTATAAGGAAAGGCAGGAATTGATGACATGTCTCACTCCAAGCAGAAAGGGACATTTAAGTAGGAAGTGCTGGAGGGTTTCATTGTCAGTTTATTAATATGACTTTTAATGACAAAGATACTCAGCACTAAACGTGTATTAAGGTCATTTTCATTATTTTCTTTAAGTATGAACATTACCAGTACACCTTCAATTTATTACATTTCGGTGATTGTGTTATCATGGTTTTCTTAATAAGATAAATGTGGATATATTCAATGTTTTATCTGAATGGTTGCCTTTAATAAAGATACTAAACACCAACAATATATTAACAATCGTGTAATTTATTATCAGCATTTCCTGAAGCATAAATGGTATAAGTACTGCTCTTAATTCATTACATTTTAGTGGTGGAGTTATCTTAGCTTTTTCATATTTATGATGACTATAATATAAGATTATACTTACAATCGACAAATAAAGATTAGAAAAAGTTTTAAAACAATCTATACAGTTTAACATTTTTATCTTGTCCACAAGAATTCTAAAAAAAAAAAATTTAAATAACACGGGGGGGGGGGGAGGCTGTTTATACAAAAATTGGTATTAAAAATTCTTCTTAATTCATAATAATCGTATTTTCGAGCCATAATCATTAGCATTAGATCTCATTAGTTTGAAAAATAGTCTGCTATGAAAAATGTTTTTCACTTCGAATAGAAGCCGAGATCTTTGTTGAGGCAAAAAAAAAAAAAAACGTGCATGTACTCACACATATATACAATTAAGATCAACAAGTGACAGAATGTATATGCAATTAAAAAGTTAATCAAGTCTTTGGAGAATTGAATCAATGTGTGAAAGTAACATTAAAGAAGAAAAATGAAGGCAAATTAGTTAGTATAGTTTAGCAGATGTAGATGATATGCAAATATCCCAAGATATCTTTATACGGCTATTTTCTTTTAATCAGACAGATTGAATGCAGAATTTTATATCTATTTATCTACTTGTTGTTGGGCAATCAAATCAATGCTAAACATTTATCAATTATATAATATAAACAATATTTATGCTAACAGCCAAGGATATAGAAGCTAGAACTTTATATTTAACAATAATAAATATATTTTATAAAAAAACAAACAAACTTTTATTTATTTTAAGCCAAACGATAATTTTATTCTTGGACCATAATTTGGGATGGCATATTTTAACTCAAAACAAAAGTGTGTGAGGGGAGGTGGGCATAAATTAATTTACTGACATTCCCTGCTTTTATTCCAATTACGGGCATAAATTAGTTAATTGCTGTTCGCCACTTTTATTTCAATTAGGGCATAAATTAGTTTAGGATGTTCCCAGCTTTTATTGAAGTTAATTATACCAACCCAATTTTTTTTTTAAATGGGAGGGAGGTGGTGAATTATTCCTCAAATTAAATAAAAAGATTTTCAAATACTAAAAAATGTAAACGATGTCATCGTATGTCATGTTTTGGAAATAAAATTCATGCATGTTAAGAATTGTTTACAAGATTTACTTTTGTTTATGAAGCAATGTTTAAAAAAAATGCAAGTTTTAATTAAACAATTAAGATATTAAAATGTCATCCCTCATTTGTTTTTCTTTCCATTCTAACCAAGATTGTAATGGCTTTTCAGTAAATATTCAGTGGTAGCATTTGTATTTTTACATTGGACTATTTCCATCATCTAATATGTGTATTGAATGTCTTTAGAAAAATTTAACTTTATTTAAATATCCCAAATACATTCAACTGTTAGTAATAGCACGTCAAACAGGTTAGTAAATGCACAACGTTTTGAAAGGTATTATTCTCCCCTCTTCTTCAAGGGTTGTTGGTCTGATCAGTGACGGTACTAGCATGGTATTCGAACCTGGACCCTTAGATTATTGATTGCTTAAAATTCAATAATCAAGAATCTAAGGGTCCAGGTTCGAATCCCATGCACTGTTACTGGTCAGGCCAGCAACACCTGAAGAAGAGGGAGAATAATACTTCTCGAAACGTTGTGCATATACTATCCTGTTTGATGTGCGATTACTAACAGTTGAATGTATTTGGAATATTTAAATAAAGTTAAATTTTTCTAAAGACATTCGATACACATATTAGATGATGGAAATTATATAAAAATACAACTAGAACACCATCAGCACAAACCTTAAGGAAAACATCAATGATAACATTTTAAAAATATATACCACCATCTAGTGTACATCACAACCAACTTACAGAACCAATATCATGCATTTTGAAATTCAGTTCACCAATACTATTAGTCTGGACAATCCTGAAATATTTCAGCACCATATTGCATTATCAATGACACCCAAGACATATAGAACATTTCAAGGAAATCCATTCAATAGAAATTATGTTAAAATTTGGTTACAAGAGTTGGCCCAAACAAACAATTTCTAAATTAAATGAAAGCAATAAAAATAGGTATAAAACCATCAAAACATCACAATGATCACCATTTCGTATGCTCACACATGCTGTTAATAAGAGTATCAAACTCTACACAGAGTAGTGCCACCAAATGCAAGCCTTCGTAATAAATTGATACAGGAAGGTTTGTGCATAAAATCCCTATCTACTGCCTACTCATCCAGTATCCACAGACTAGATTCTACTTTGTGGTTTCATCAGTGAGAGTTGGATTTGAGAGCATTGCACTTAGATTTTAGAGTCGAATGCCTGAAAGCAGAAAGGGTATGTTATATCTGCCAGTCTGACTGTGCCAATGTTATATCCGCAAATATGACTGTGCGGTCAGCAAATAACTATGTTCAATTCCCATGATATTCTCTTGCAATGAATGCTCTGCTGCGGATGCTTTCCAACAAATGGTCTGCACCGAATGCTCTGCAATAGATGCTCTACAACGAATGGTCTGCAATGAATGCTCTCCAATGAATGGTCTGCAAACAGATGCTCTCCAACGAATGGTCTGCAACGAGTCTATTTCTACAGTTCGCTAAAGTTCAATTCCCACGATGTTCTTTCAGGCTGGCTGCTACAAAAACAGTTCACAATGGGCATACCTTAGCCCCAGTCCAGTTTAGCTGTACACAAACTCTTCGTAGTAAGCACTGCGACTGACCTTAAGCTCCTTACAGCTATACCCATGAACTACACTTCCACTGGGCGCTGGACATTAACCGCAAGCGCTGACGCTAGATATCTCCTACTGGAATTGAACAGTAACTCTACTGTAGATGCACTCAATACTGTCTCTAATACTCTCTATACTGCGTAGTTCTTACCCAGACTTATCGCGTTCTGATAATAGCAACAATCAATTCATTGTCCAATAAGGTACGGTCTCTCATCCAGAAATATTTGCAGCAATCAGCAAATATTTTTTGTAATTGTCGATCGCTATTACGTCAATGCCTTAATTAAATTCCTCAGTTATCAGAGCACGATCTAAAAACAACCTCTCGAATAAATTCTAGTTTTTCCGGAGTGCACAAACATGTCTGCCATTTTTACAAAACACTACAGGGTACAAATAATGAAGTTGTGGAAGAACAAATATAAACAAAGTGATTACACAGACAGTGGCTTATTGGTTTTTATGCTGGTTTGGGAAAAGACAAGGGAGATTTAGATATAAAGGCCATTGAGTTAACATAGATTATGTTATGGACATGGGATGGAGCAGGATAGAAAAGAATATGGGAAAACTTAGGGTAGGGAATAGAAAGGGAAGTCAAAGTGGCTAACAGGTTTCCCTGGGCATAGTTGCTGAGAAATTCCTGACTCCGTATAAGAAGTCACAATGCACCACATCACAGTTTATGCTTAAGCCAACTCCCATTCAGTTTATATATAATATGGTATTTTAATAACTATTTAGATTTTCGGCAACTTTTTCTAACATTTTTCAATCAATTATGATAATATTTTACAGGTAGTTGTATCTTGAACTACTTCTACCATCTAGTTTAATTGTTAAATGCCTTTAGAAAAATTCGAAAGTTGGAATGTTTTCCGAACATAGTTAACAGTTATTAGTAATTAAACACGTTAGTTTAAAATGCTATTCTATGTGTTATTACTAAGAGGTAATGCATTTGGAAAAGTAAAACTAAAATTTTAAAACATTCCACAATTGAATTAGGTATGGAAATAGACATAAGGATAATTATTTTTGGACACACAAATTTCAAAATTGTCTATAATATTGTTTTCATTAATTTTAAATATTAATCAGCCTTAAACAAAACTGATAACTTAAAAATAATAAAACTTAGTTAAAACATCAAACTGGATTTTCATTCTTTCTAGGAATTTCATCAAGATGACTTCTTTTAATAAGGACACGTAATCCGTGTGTTATAAATGATAGTTGAATGCATTTTGAAACATAAAAAAGTGCTAAAATATTTTAGCATATTGGACTAGGCTATGGAAATAGTTCAAAATGATTACAATTAATTTTCAGACGGTCAAATTTCAAACTTATATTTCATTATAAAATTTAAAATACCAAACCGATGTTTCATTCCTTATAGGAACTTCATCAAGATATCTCTTTTTATAATCACATGTCAAATTCTATAGCAACTCCATCTATGGACATCATTCAAAATGTAATACATTAAAAGTAATATATTACAATACAATTTTTCAGTTTAATATTATAATTATACTTTTGTGTGTGTGTGTGTGAATTTGATTTGTAAACTGAAAAATTAGATAGCAAAATATATTTATTTATTAATTTCATGTATAATATTTTACATTAAATGTTTTTACTCTATTACAATTTCAATGATGTCCACTGGATGGAGTTGTAATAGAATAGAATATCATGTGATTATAAAAAGGAGACATCTTGATAAGGAATGAAAAGCTGGTTTGATGTTTGAAATAAATTTTATTCATGTTGTTTATTATTAATTTTGTTCTTCAAGATTAATATTTTACATTTTTTAACTACAGCTAAAAAACATTTTTGCTGTTTTTTTTTTTTTTAATCAATAACTTTATCTTTAACTAAAAAACTGATCAAAACATTTTTTAGCAAACTGTATTCTATTGCCAATTATCTATCATTCACTTTAAACTTTGAAATAAAATGTTTCTTTTTTAACTACACACAAAGTTCAATATTTTCTCAGCGTAAAGCCCAACAATAGAAATTAAAAAAAACACATTATAAAGCCTTTCATAGCAAAGAATTAAACGGATATAAAATATTTAATATGTATGAACATGGTTGGCTTTTTAATACTTTATAAATAGCTACCACAGGGAATCTTAAATCATTTTACCAAAAGTCAGTATCACAACTACTAGTATAATATATTACAGTGTACCCATATGAAATAAATGTGTTGCGATAAAACTCCTACGAAAATAAACGCAATTAAAAATGTTCGTGCCCTGAAAAACAGTTTGTGATCCTCTTTAAGAATTAGAACTCCATGCTGAGATCTATGTAGATATGTTCAGATACAAATATGAAGTGCATCATTCTCCAATCTTATATTTTTCAATGTTATACAAATATTCAAATAAATGTTCTATGAGCACATGGCAGAGCGAATGTATTACTAAAAAACAATGCATGATTTATGACATCCTGAAATCTGATGAAGTTTGACAAACCATATATGCAAATTATATTTACCAAGAAACATCATAGAGGGCGATGAAGTGAAAAAGTTCAGGACAGATTAGCTTAATCCCCATGCACAATATTACATGCTTGTTATGCAATAATACAGTGAAATGCATATTTTGCAATTTTTATGGCGGTTAAATATATACACTTAGAAGTTAGAAAACTTAAATACTAATACAATTTATATTTTATTTCAATTGCTTGTGGTTGGATAGCAGAAAACATTCTATGATTTACAACTTTTCTTTCTTCTCTTTAATAGCAAAAGCATGAATGAGATATTTATTCACAAAACAAATAAACAAGAAGCAGAAACTAATAAAACATGCCAGCACTTAAAAATGAAGGGGGAGGAGTTAATGAGACAAATAGAATACTAAAATGAAAACTAAGTGGTGTAATAAATTCTCTTTGGTATCCAGCAGTTCTATGGGCCACTACAGAGGGGTAAAGTAAATTTTGACACTGTGAAAAATAAATCATGAAATTAAAAATAATAAAACCATTAAAGACACAGTTGTGTAAATTAATCCTTCTAGGCAAAAACATAATTAAGTATACATTAAATCAAATTAAAATACTTTATACTCAAATCTCAATTAAAAAAGTTTCTTTTTTTAGTTGTGACAATAGAAAAGGAACAAAAGAATAATACACATGCACACACACTTATCAGTCTAAAATTTTAAAGATATGGGGTAATAATTTAAAAATAATAGCTGCCTTGTTTATTTTTTTACTAACAATTTTTAAACAAACATCAATTTTTATTATGGATTGTAAGTAATATATATATTAAGGCTATAACCTTAAGATTATGTGCCTAAATGCGACAGTAGCGACCTCTACAAATCTTACATAATGAGTATGCGCTTAACAAATTATTAATTACAACTTTAAATTGTGGATTGTAATAAAATTGTAAAAAAATAGAAATTTATAATCAGATTTATTTAGAAAATCCAATACTATTTTGAGAAGCTTAGAAATGTAATATTTTGCACATCGCAAAAATTTTGATTCTGCAAAATGGCGTCAATTGCATGAATTAGTCATGATCAATTCACAGCAGTGAATTTATTTTTAAAAAAGGCTATAAATGATTTTGCAGTTCGAATAAATATAATAAATTAATATTTCAATTGTAACTCAATTACTAGCTGCCATCAGTAAAGATGTTTCAAGAAGAAGACAAATTAGAGATAACGTCATCTCAGAATAACAGAAAGCATAATATTGCACTTGAACAATATTGGCTTTTGTCGAATGCATAAAAACAGAAAAATAACTTTATATTAATTTTTTTAGTTTATTGCTATTCTTTTGAAACTATTAAACACTGTTTTTAAATAATAATTTGATGTTTAAATGTAGTTTTTATTTGATCGTATTTGTTTTTAGCAAAAAAAAAATTAGTTAATTTAAAATTTATCGTCATCTTTGGTAAGTTTTGGTACAATATAAAAACAATATACTGTATATATTCAAATTTGCATTATGTTTATTCATTTCCATAACAAAGTGATTTCTTTCTTCTTTATAGCCTAAAGTAGCACCAATAATTAATTTAAGAGCTATGTTTATGGTGAACTTCAACAAAAGTAAACTCAGTTGTAGATTATAAAAAAGAAAGAAACCACTTTGTTATGCAAATGAACAAATTATGATTATAGTGAAATTCGTCGAAAGTGCACTCAGAGGAAACCAAATTGTTATGCAGATAAACAAAGGTATGCAAATTTGAATTACAAATACAAATAAGTGGGGGGGGGGGATCAATATTATATATATAGCAAATTAAGCCATTTTTTCCTAAATTTATAAAAGAAAAAATTTTAGCACATTTTTATTTAAAAACTATTTTTTTCCACCGTTGCCGTTTAATAGCAGCAAAAAAATAAATAAAATATAGATTATATAAAATTATTTTATACAAAATTTTTTCGAAAAGAAGTCTGGTGCAATGAAGTAGATCTTAAAATAATAGGTAGCAGCAATTAAGATGAACAATTCTTAAAACTAATGTTTTTCAAAAGTGCAATAATAACAACTGCCGTCATCACTGGATTAGGGTAGATGAGATTGTTAATAATGCTTCACGACTTGAAGAGATGGGAAACATGAAATATTTCATATTGATAAAGTAATTAACACTTTTTTATAACAAATAAAAATAATTTTTTTCAAGTACAAAAAATATAAACTTAATGCCGAGAAATAGCCAATTATGGGAAATTGAAAATGAGCATTATAATATGGTTAATGTAACATCTTATATATAAAATCCTTATTTTCTCTGTTTATTTGATTGGTGAATGTATAAATGTTCCTCCATAAGGCTGTCATGTGTCAAATTCACAACCTGTCACATCAAATTCACAACTATTGTCCCATTAATAAACCATAATAGTTGTCCGTAACTGTTACATATCAAATATAACAGGCATATATACTTCAAATTTTAGTTTATCTTTATTAATACCTTGTTGAGTACATTTCTGATCTGTACTAAACAGGCCGGATTGTTCCAAATATTTTTTTCCCCCAATTGTGAACTTCTCAAACTCATTTACCTAATATTAATTTTTTTTTTTTACATTAAATCTTTAAAAAAATTTCATAAAGTAACCAATTCAAAAAAACTTTTTTCAACAGTGATGGCCTTATTAAAAAAAAATTATTACGTTTGTTCGCAACATCATTCTGCCATTAATAACTGTAATTTTTTTTACAAAGCAGTTGTCCATAATTATTAAAATCCTTTGTTTAATTCACATTAAATCATTAAAAAAATTTGTTAAAGCAACCAATTAAAAAAAAAAAAGACCTTTCCGAGGCTGGGTGCACTAATATATACACCCGGGTCTCGTTTTATGCGGATTTATTTAATGCATTTTGAAGTTATGCGGTCCATCTTTCTTCTAAATATCTTTATATGTGGTTTTCTTTTATGCGATAAAAATTATTAGATCAGAAGTCAAGCTCCGATAATATGCTATTACTTTAAATATTATAAATTTCACGTGCTCACACATCACATTTAAAGTACTAGCGCATTATTGAAGTTCAACTTCTCTCTAATAATTTCAATATTTTCAGCGCTTTATAATAGTACTGTAATAGATTTTATACAATAAAGAAGTTCATAATTCACTTTAAATCAGGATTTCCCCATTTTATATACACACACTAAATTTTACAAGATTATTATGTACATCTGTTCAAACGTTATACATGCCTTTATTATGCATGTTGTTTTTGCATTTTAAAACATTCTATTTTTGCTTTTTTAAAAGTGTATGTAATCAATTAATCATTTAATGACTGCAAGTTTATTTATAAAAGGTGAATTATAGTGATGGGCACAATTAAATTTGACAATTAAAATCTGATTTTTAATTATAATTAACAATTTAAAAATTACGTAACCTGATCTTAATGTGACGTGAAGCAATGAAATTTGATTTTTAAACGGAATTGAAAATTAAAAAATTAAGACAAAAATAATAATTTAATTTTTAATTGTTAGTTTTAATTAAATTTTGTCCAACAGTGGTGAGTCAGTGTCTTTTTATTATCATAAATCTAAGTTCTTACTTTTATTTTAAACTTTTAGTTTGCTCTAACGGAGAAGAAAAAAACACCCAAGAAAATGAATTTCTTTGGAAACAAAAATTTCAATTTTAGATCGCTTAGCGAAATCAGAAGGATCAACAGCAATTGGAAAACATTTAGTTTGGGCGAGTCCACAATAAGAGCAATTAAAAAAATGAAGTTGGCGCTAGTTATATTTCCTCTTGTGAAGTAGCTAACAGGTTTCTCTGGACATAATTGCTGAGAGATTCTTGACTTCGTTTAATGAGAAGATATAGTACATCACAACACGATGAAACTGATGTCTTACTAGTTTCCAAAGAACTTACTTATCATCAATACTGTACACGTAAGAAAAAAATGAAAAATACTGTAAATTACGAATAAAAATATATAGTTTTGAATAAAATTAAATACTGTAGTTAATAAAAAAGTAAAAAAAGTTTGTCTTGTATCAATTTTTTTCAAATTTGAAAATTTTTATTAGTCATATTTTATTTCCTTATTTTTTTTTTTTTGTACGAATTTTAAAGTAATTTTACGTTGTTGCTTTACTTTTACGCGATTTTTGAAAATTACAGTAACATATCCCCCATTTTTCAAGGTAAGTTAAGTCTATTTTTGTGCGCGTTTTCTGAGGAACCTATGTACCGCATAAAACGAGACCCAGGTGTATATATATATAAAGCTAAAATTGGTTCTATAATAACAAGATTTTTGAGAACACAAAAAGACATCCAGTCATGTTTAAAAACGAAAGAAATACAGATAATTTGCAGTGAACTTAGCAAATATAAAACTAAAAACTATCAATACGTTAATAAAGTAAACTTTGTAATGAACAGAAAATCTAATAACATTCAGTTGAGTATGTTTTGGAACATTCTCACTTAAATGAAAATCCTTCAAATTCTATTTAATATTTTAAAAATTTTCTCCCTGCATGAAGCAGTATTGGCATTATCTTTAATAAACAAAAAGCCATTATAAAATAGAATTAAGGACCCCAAATAACAAACAAGTAAGAGAAATTTAACTGGTTAATAATATGATCTAAACCTAAATGTTTTTTTTTATTTTAAAAAAGGCAAATTTGTATATATGCATGCATCTGTATATGTAAATATTTACACACATATACATTTTTAAAATATGTAGAAAAAACATGTCCCAAATAAAGCATCCCTACAATTGCCAAATTATTACATTATGAACATGGTAATTTTGGAATGTTTTAATAAGCGGAGATCATCACATCTCAAACTTTGGCTATCTTTGACAGAAACTTATAATAATTTTAAGACAATTTAACAACAAAATGTAAGTATAAAGTTTTTTTTAAATTTTGATTAAAAATATTGTGTATAAGTAATACAATAAAGAACATATATAATTTGACCAATTATTGCATTATTGGACAAATATTTTCCATATATGTAGCAGATCACCAGGGTCCTAAATTATCTAGCACTATCCTAATGTAACCAAAAAATATCTAAATTTCCCTGTCAGAAATCACATCTAATAAATCCCAAAATCCTTAGCAAAAGATCACTTTATCAGAAGACATGAATAATTTTCTAATTAAAGTTGCAAGCAACAGTTAATTTTTTAAACATCATTACACAAAATATTAAATGTGTAATAATTTTAATTAAGAATAAAAAAAAAACATCCATTGCAAAGCAAATATGCATTTTTAAAAATATATATTATTATTTCAATTACAAAAAAATCAAGTCAGATGTCACATGACCTAAAATAATAAGCTTGTGTTTACAAATGTTATATATTTCAATTAAAAATTTAACAAAAAAAAAAAAATTCAAAATGTAAAAAGTTGACCACATTTCAGGATCATCAATTTTTAATAAAACCTAATTATTCTAATTTTCTTACTCTAATTAGGGTGTGAAGAAAATCCCATTTGACTGACCTTGGTAATGGCTGACGGGGGATAAAATATTTCCTCTGTGAATACTTTTATTGATTTTGTATTCATAAAAAAGTTCACTAGCAATAAATATGCAAACATTTAGAAATGGTAAATTATCCATGATGAATTTCAAATAATAATAAAAATTAATGGTACAATTTCTTAATTATATTATACAACTTAACCCTTCACATGTAAGAAGACCTAACCCCTACATGGCTGCTCATTTCAAATTCATGATAAAAGAAATATTTTAATTATTTTTAAAATATGAGGGAGAGCATCTCTCATTTGAAAAAAAAAAACATATTTAAATAAATACATCTTCATGCCATAACTAATCAATTCAGTCATATAAAATACTAAAAGTCATCTTTCAGTCAGTAGTCATATGACAAAATGGTGCCCTCAAGTAGCAAAGTTTAGATTAGAATTCATTTCACAATGATATGAGATTGAAAAATTAAAAAAAAAAAATTCAATTACCAATAAAATGTTTTGTTAAATTAATTTCTGCTGTGTAACATTTAAATTGACAAAATTTAGAATTAAAGATTCAGGAAATTGTTCACAGCCGAGTAACACAGACTGCACCATTAGGGTGCTTTAATATCACAAAATCTTGCAAACTATCCAAAGATTTATTATTATACAAGTTTTTTCATTTAAAACTTTAAGTCCATATTTGTCAAAAATTAGTGTTCTGAAATAAATAACAGCTAAGTATACACAACAAAATAAACAAACTTTACATTTAAAAATTAACATGTTTATATTTTTATAATAATAACACATTGGTTAACCTCTTATATGAAATTCACATATTAAGCTATTGTTGTGGATTTCCCATTTATGTTCATTTGAAGATAAAAATTTAAATTCAAATAAGTTTTGAATAAATTTAACTCTTAAAAACTGTTTAAAAGATATTTCTAAGCAAATTATCAATCAGTTAGTAGCTAAGACAGAATAATTTAAGGCAATATATAAAGAATGTTTGTTGAAAAATATGCTAATGTGCAAGGCAATCTTTTGCAGATACAATTCAAAATACATTTAGACAATTTCTTTACTTATTTAAAATTGTTTTTGTTTGTAAAATTATTGAATACTTGTTTCTTAATAAGTATGATTTGAATATATTAATATTAGGTTTTATTTAAATATACTAACAATTTAGCTAAAAATTAATCACCTACAAATTTATTGATGTCAAATAGAAACTTCCTACTGGTGTTAACTTTATTAGAACCCAGTTATAGCCAGTAACATTCTCATTATTTATTGTGTGTGTGACTGTGGTTGATTTTAAAAAAAAATTTAATTATTTTAATTTACCTAAATAAAATTGGCTTTTTCTCTCTTTGTATTTGTAATTCAAATTTGCATGATTATGGTGAACTTCACTGAAAGTTTACACAGTATTAAGTTATAAATAGGCAAACCATTTCAATATACAGATAAATAAATATATGCAAATTTTAATTTGCCTAAATATACAAATTTAGTGAAGAGGATATTTTTGCCTCATTGAAATATATTTTTTACTTCAAAAATTAAAATAAAGTTTTTTGTTTTGATCATTTATTTCTCTTTATTACTATTTTTTAATTGCAAAATTGATATTTTATTCTCTAGAGTGAGAATTCCCGAAGTGGTCACTATCAATTTCCTAGGGTCGATTTGTACTTTCTAGGGGTCAATAGTTTCACTAAAAAATTTGGGTCAACAACAGTAAAAATAGACCCCCTTACTACTGCTATTTGTTTGTTATTTCAGAATATCTATGATTCCAATAGGTAACTAATTAAAAAGTAAAACAATTTTAAAAAACATTTTTTTGATAAAAACACATTACATACCAAACTTGCAAACAAAAAGGTAAAATATGTCATTAAAAGTTACATGCAAGAATGCATGAAAATACGTGTAGCACAAACATGTCTGTGCATTGTCTTATTGAATGTAACAAAGCAAGTGCAGACATGAAAAACCATTGCATGCCCACACTTATACGCTGAGGGATGAGTCGAGATTCGATATTAGCAGAATGTATGTCTTACACACGGTCATGCTTTCATAAAACACTATAAATTGGTTCGTTAGATGTGACATGTACTTATTTAAATTCTGAATGATTATTTATTGAGGAGCAGTACTACAAAAAAAAATTAGAATAGACAGTTTATTTGTTTGAGTTTGAACAAAAATCTTCTGTTTCAAGTAAGTATATACTTTATTGTTTTTTTTATCACAGGGGCTGTTGTAATTATTTGTTAATAAAAGTTATTTCTTATGATAATAATATGACTGAACCAAAAAAAAGAAATGCTGACTGTACAGCCTCGACTATTTGAAGCTAGAATTTGTCAAGTGATTATCAAACAAACCCTTACCAATGTGCCTCATATGCAAAAAAATCTTTAGCAATGATGCTATAAAACCATCAAAACTAGATCACTTGAACAGAATTCACCCTGATAAAAAAGAAAAAGATTTGTCATCCTTTCAATCACTTAAAGATAAAATTCTGAAGAAAATAACAATAGATGCCTGTTTCATCATCAAAGTAAAATAATGATGGATTAAGCTTGTCATTGTACAACATATTCCTTCTCATTGCGAAGTCTGGTGAGCCGCACTCCAAAGGGGGAGAAACTGATTTTATAAACCGTTGCGGAGGTATTAAACACTGTACTCCACAAACCTGAACAAGATGTTATAAAAAGGATTCCCTTGAGCAATAACATAGTTCAAAGATGTATCGATGAAATGTCATGATGTGGAAAATTGTTTGTGTAACAATTAACAAAAAGTTTTTTCATCCATTTAAATGAGTCAACATTACCTGATAATGAAGCTTTGTTGCTGGCATACATTCGCTTTATTCAAGATCAGGAAGTGCACGAAGAGCTGCTTTTTGCTAGAACTTTAGAAATTTATACCAGAGGTGAATTAATTTTTAATTTAATGGAGCTATTTTTCAGGATAAAAGCAATTCCATTGACAAATATAATATCTATTGTGACAGATGGAGCACCAGCTATGGTTGGTCATTATCGTGGTTTCATAAGTTATTTGAAACAACATGTACCTGAAGTGCTTGTAGTTCATCACGTAATCCAACATTTACCAGCCAAGAACCTTAGTGACAAATTGCGTCAATCATTTCAGTTTGTTATATCAGCTGTGAACAAAATTCAAAGTAATGCTTTGAACCCTAGACTGTTCGCTGAATTACGTGAGGAAAGCAACAAAGATTTTTATCGATGGGTTTTCTATACGAAAGTTTGCTGTCTTTCAAAAGCTTTATGTTTAGTGAGACTTTTTGCACTTCTTCAATCTGTTTTAAAGTTTTTGGAAGACAAGAATTCCAGTTTGAAAAAAAATATTGCTTATTTAAACTTATTTGGCAAATTCAATGATGTTAATTTACAACTACAAGAAGACAATTTGAATCTCATCAAAGCAAAAGTAGTCACATCAGTTTTTGTTGCCAGAATAATATGTTTTTTAAGCAAAATATTTTTAAGATCTGAGTTTTCCCACTATGCCAACTTATTTAAGATAGGCACGATCGAAGAAGAAAACATCTTGCTGTATGATAACCACTTGAAGGCTCTCCACTTAGATTTGACGATATTCTATCATTAGAAATACCAGATTGGATAATAAACCCATACATTACTAGTGCGGAATCAAATATAATTTCGCAAGATGAGCTGATAACCATCAGCACGAATGAGGATCTCAAGATACAATTCAAACAGGGTTATCAAAAGTTTTGGCTGCAACAAGATATTCCACTTTTGTACCCGACTCTATAGACTGTTATACAGAAGTATTTTCTGGCATTCCCATCGTTGTATCTGGTAGAGAGGCTTTAGTGTAGTTTTAAACCTGCTTCAGAACAAACATTGATTGTATATCACTAAACATGAAGATTTGAGAATGCAATTCATTAATTTAAAACCGGACAGATAAATTGTTGACAGATCAGCAGATGCACCTATCTCATTAAATTCAGTTTTCCAAGATAATTTGTTTAGTATTCTTCATTTTATAATTCTGATTTAAATCTTTCATTGATGTAATTTTGTTGAGTGTTTAATTCTGGCTGAATATGTTGATTTTTTCACATCATTTTTATGTTCAATAAAGTGATTTCAATATTTGTACTTATTTTGAATTTACATATTTATTTCATAAATGTCAAAAATTAAAAAAAAACTCTGCTCCTATTTTTTTGCTTCAATTTTCGTTAGTGCAGGTTTCGATATTAAATGTTGTACAAGATAATGCCATATTCCATAGTCCTTTTATCTTTTTCAATCATTAATTACAAGTAATTAAAATGAAGAGTTTGATATCTAGTGAAATTGCAAAGGAAATGAAGTCATACATCATGTGACTTAATTTAATAAACTTATACTACAAATGTTATATAATGAGTGTTACTAGCTCTTAACTAGCTTTTCTGAATATCCCTAACCCCAGACTGGTTTCTTAGCTGTGGCTGTCATCAGGATATTCAGACCATTACATCTAAAAAATACCAGCTCAAGGCCAACATTTATTTAATAGTTAATTATTAAGTAGAAAATCTGAAGTTTTCAGACATCTATATGTTTTCAATCCAGCTATTTCAGTTCAATCCCATATGGCTATTTAAGTTAGATAGCTGTATTTAAAGACATGCTATTTAAGTTAGATAGCTGTGTATTTAAAGACATATAGATGTTTAAAAATTTCAGATTTTCTACAAATGCTGGACTAATGATTTCATTATCCTAGTGCCTCGCTGATGACAGCCACAGCTAGAAACCAGTCTGGGGATATGGATATTCGGAAAAGCTTGTTAAGCGCTATTAAGACACATTATATAATATCTAGTGAAATATTTATTATTAAGTACTGTGCAAATGTATTAATTTGAGTAAATAAAGTAAATGACTAGGGGGTCGATGATTTTAAAAGTTTTTGGTACCAGGGTCTGCAGCCTAAAAAAGTTTCGAAACTCTTGCTCTAGAAACTTTTCGTTTTTTTTAATACACGCTTTTAACAAAAAAATTTCATGTATATATATTGGAGTATACCCCCCAACCCAGTTAAAAAAATAAAGAAACAATGGCTTATGTGGCTAAAAATGAAACGTTGAAAAATGAATAATAATTTTTGCCGCTTTACACCAACTTTTTGTTCATATGAGAGGATACTGGCAGAGCTTTATATTATTTGACATTTTTAGACTTTGTTTTAATTTTGTAACTAGTTTAAAAGTGAATAAGAGGTTGCAGTGTCCTGTTATCAATCAATGATAAACATTTACGATAATATTAACACCAGAATTTTCAATTAAAATTATAATGAAAAATTTGATAAACATCAAAACCTTGTTAAGAGCTATTTGCAAGCTCATTATATAACATTTGTAATACAAGCTTTTTAAATTAGGTCATGTGACATATGACTTGACTTCTTTGTAATCGAATATTAGTATATTCTTACATGAAGGTTAAACATTTTCTAAGTACTGTCAGATAAACAATATGAATATTCAATAACTCATATCTGCAGCAAGTTTGCAGATATCTAATCTACATAACATCCATTATTTAACAATATAATAATAGCATAGACTTTTTTAAACATGTATCAATAATACACGTATAGATGTATAATACAATTTAATTTAACGTTATTATTCAGCAGTTACAAAATCACTTATTTTGTCATGTTTTTGAGTGTTGCAATGGGGCTGTGATCACTTTTCCACCCATTATTTTGAACCTATCTGTTATAACCTTAAATTATCATGTACAATTTTATTTTACTTTGGAAATCATTTCAAAACCATTAGTTGGAAAAAAATCTGAATATGTCAGCATCACAGACCTTCATTTCAATGTGCAATTTACATATCGAATAAGTCAGATCTGCCTCATTTTGATGTCAATAGACATGATAATTTCTGATTGAAGAATTGTTTTGCCTCAAGGTAAATAGCCAAATATTTCATTAGAAAAAAAAACCTACAATTTGCACTAATTTATTTACGTATTAAAGAAGTACTTCTGCAATATTTTTGTAAAATACTGGTTACCTAAGTGACTACAGTTATACCTTATTTAAAAACATTTATTTTTCAGAAGACAAGTCATAACCGGTTTGCTATAGCAAGTGGAAACAAGTTTTACAGGGTAACAGAATACCTTAATACTGATAAAGATTTGTTTTCTCATTTTGAATAAGAATAAATTTAATGTTTAATTTTACATATATTTTCTTTCTTTAATGAAAAGTAACCCTAATTTTTTTTCTACATCCAATACATAAAGCACTGTTATCATAGTTCAGATCTCCATTTACTATTTAATTTTACTATTTTACAAAATTCAAATGTTAACTTTTAGAATACAGGGAAGTTATTAACTATGTGGTACCAATATATTCACAACTTCAATTATATGTTATTTTAAAAATTAAAAACACATTAAAATTTGTAAATTTAAAATATTTTATGATATGCAAGCAACTATTTTTCAATCTCTGAGTGCTGTCACCCAATCATATTTGAGCATTCGATAAAATTTGTTAGCAAATTTTACAATAACTAGCAGCTAATCAAATATTAGTGAAAAATAATACTATATCTATATAATTAATTTTAATTCCTTTCTCCATGACTCCTGCCAGTTTGAAGAAACCATTTCTAACTTGTTGCATATGCCCAACTATTTCTATATACAATTCATTTTCATCCTAACTGAATCTCAGTCTTTCATTAATTGTTTTTCAAAGACTTACATCAGTCAAGAGATAGAACCCCTAACAAAAACGGGTGTGGCCAATTTATTATTTTATTTCTGCATTCAATTTATTTTTATCATGAGTCAACAGAAATCTCACACGTTCACTAATTGTACTTACTTTAGTTAAAAGATGGACTCTAATTTAAAAAAAAAAATTACATAGGCGCTTGATTTATTTTCTTAGCAGATGGCGGTTAAGTATAGAAAAGTTGTGTTGCAATTCAGTTTCTGGCATATATTTTTTGCTTGCTTATAATTTGATTTGAATAAATAATGTATATTTAAAAACTTCAAGGTGTTTAGTATTTATTACTGTAACAACAATTCGAAATAAAAGGCAAACAAATAAGCATAAATTTGAAAATACTTTTGGTAAAAAATATCATTTTGGAAGACATATAAATATAGGGGGATAAAAGAATAATAATTACAGTAATTAAATTCAGATTAAATGCTCACATATAACCATATTTTAAAAATGTCTTAGTCTGAGGAGAGCACTGCTGAGTGTAATGACTTTTGTTAAAGAATAATCAATGATAACACCATTATACCTTTCTATGGTAATCTAATGAAATACAGAATAGAAATGATTTGTAATTAAACACTAGTTCGCAAATTGAAAAATCGTGATTACAGAAGGAAATGAATCTATGCAATCACAAGTATGAATTGAATCAGTAATGTATTCATCTTCAAATGGGCTATTAACTTTCCATAAATGCAGTTGAGATACCTTGTAATATTGCAGTTGAATATTGTTATTAATGGTTTGCATCTCTGTAAAAACAACGAACAATTTTTCTTCTTAATATTTAGCCTGAATCTTAATTTGTAGAGATGTATTCATTAATATGTGTATAGTATTTGGTTGTTTCTTAATTTTCTTTAGATGCCAGCTGCAATCAGAAAGAAATCTTGATTTTAGCACTTTTTCTTATTAAAATGTGCGAAAGTCAAAAAAAAATCTCCATTTCTTTTTTCCAGCTTTAGAAGAGACAAGTTACTAGACCTATCTTTCAGAAGTTTTTATAATAGGTGAATGGTAAATATTTTTATTGTTCTACTTGATATTATAAATATCTTGCATATTAAAAGATTAAATGGTTTTATCATTTTTGTCAAATATTTTACCAATTTCTTTTTTTTTCTCTCCTTCATATTTTGAAATATTATAATACCCCACAGTTCAGATATATTTTTAATTCTATATGTATCAATTATTTATTTCATAAGTACAAATATTTCAAATTAGAATTTCAATTCCATAATTAATATTTCACCCTTTTATTTTTTTTAAGTGTCATAGCATTGGCCGGGACGCGAACCCGCAACCCGAGCAACTGCCTGCAATTGCAAGACAGTCACGCTGACCTCTCGACCACTAATGCAAGACTATTTTACCCTCCCCCCCCCCATATTTTGAAGTATTACAATATTTTTTTTATTCTATATATGAAAAATATTTACTTCATACATACAAATACTTAAAAATGTTAATATTTTAACTATATTACTATTTAATATGTACATGTTTAAAAAATAGATTCAAAAATGCTAAAAAAACAAAACAAAACATAGAGTTAAAGGGGTGACTGAAATGCTACTCGCTAAAGAAAAAGAAAATAGCCGATTTCTATCAATAAAATAAATATATAATTCTAATATATATTCATAGTATAGAAATTTTTAAAAGGCCTAAGAGCATAAATGAAAAGTGTGAATTAAAGAAAATTAACAATATCTGAAAAAAGCTATTGGAGGACAAAATACAAAAAAAATAACGATAACTTGAGAACAAAGAAGCTCTGAGGAAAGTACTTATTATTGTACTGAAATGTCAGCTACTTAGCTATTATATTTTTATTACACGGAAGCTCCCAGAAATAATACTATGAATTCATTTATCCATGAGAATATTAAAATTAATTCTAACATATATAAATAGAATAATGAAAATAAATGAAAAAATAAATTAAGAGCATCTGGTGAGACAAAATCTAAGGTTAGAAACAATGATTGTGGTTTAATATTTCATAAATTAGTAATTATAAATATTTTCAAAAATTGTCATAAATTTTCAATATAATAATCTCTTGAATTAAATTTTTTCCAAGGGTGCTACCAATTGTAATATTTTAAAATTGTTAAATAATTACATCAAATAATGCAATTTAATGATACATTAAATCTTACTTTTCATGTTATTAATCTATTATGATACACAAGGCAGCCATAATTAGAAAAAAATAGACCTGAAGATAAAAATGGATAAATGAAAAAACAAAATGAATTGAGATAAAATTCATTTTTGTCAGATAATTTTTGTGGCTCAAATAAAACAAATGAATTCTTGAGAAAAAAGAAGTCCTCTTTTCTTATACATATATTTACTTATTTCCATCACATTATATCTTACCTGTGCTGAAGGGGTTCCATTGTCTCTCGGTAAGGAAGAATAGGTCATAGAATAAGGCAAATCTTTGTTTTTACCTAAAATGGATTAAAAAAAATACATTAATCTTACAAACAAATTAAATACAAAACTACTCTAAATTCCTTTTATAAATCTATACATTTTGTTTCGGCAACATATTAAACTTTTGCAAATATCTTAGATTTATGCTGTTCTCCTTTTTATGGTAATAACTCATTTCAAGCTATTTTATCTTCTGAAAATTGTATTCTCAAGCAAAGAGTGCTAATGAAATGAAAATAATTCCGGATAGCAATTTATCCACGTGATAATTTTTTAAATTTATATATATAATTATATGGGGGGATTATTATAAACAAATAACCATGAAATGTGCAACCTTCTCCTCTTGTAACCGATCTCTTCCACAACTAGTCACATAAATTATAATTTTATGTGCATTAACCATAGGATAGAGTACGAATATGATCACGTATGACCCAGGAGATGGAAAAATGGCTATTACTGAGTTGTATGATTGATTAAACTTATGAATTTTAATTGGAGGGGTGTAGATTATTTACAGTCGTTTAGGATAGCACTTAATTAGAAGTGTATATTAATGCAATAGATATCATGGCTTCAATTATAAGTTATGCATAAATTAATCCTTTTACACTCCGCTAACATTCTGATAGATTTCTTTGTTCTCACTAGATTTAAGCTTTCCACTTTAATTTTAATATTAAATCACTATTATTTATCAGAATACAATAAATTTGACCTCATTTGATGGATATTTTTGTTTAGAAATTAATTAAAAAACTACATATAGAGATTTTTGGAATTATTTTAAAAATTAGATTTTCATCACAACAAAGTGCTTCACTTGATCAAATTTCATGTGAAGCAGATTCAATTTGAAAAATGAACAAAATCTATGTTTGATGTTTGTTTTAAAAAATCTGAATGAATTATTTTTAACATCTAGTAAATCTACCAATTCATGTTTAAAAAGTTTATAATTTTTGGTAACTTTTATGATTTCGCTAAATGTTATAACAGTATGTTGAGTGACATCCTCATTTCTAGACAATTGTATTTCTCACGATCTTAATCACTATGGTAACATTACAAACAAAAATATATTCTTTTATATTTAAAAATAAAACATTTCTGTAAAATATAAATATATATTTTTGATTTTTAATAATTATTACACAATTATGATACAAAAGTAATCATAAATTTTCCCAAATAAATCAATTTCTTAGACTATTGCAATGTTTTCTCGAAGTAATCGCTCAAAGTTTGAGATTGCCAAATATATACAAGGCACCAATTATCGTGGAGTTTAAAAAATGTTGAAGACCCGCTTATTCAATTATCCTACCAATTTCTGAATTTTTTTGAAATTAAAATATATATATGAATTTTAAAATTGTAATAAAAAAAAAGTTACGCAAAATTCCTCAGCAGAGGGTGACAAATACAATTTCTTGATTTCTGGCCCGAGAAAGTTTCATAATTAAAACAAAACTGGTTAAACAATTATAAATCAAAGTTCTCAATTAGGTTATTTAATTGCTTTTATTTTATTTTATTTAATCCATACAATTTTGTCAATGAAAAATTTTGATATTAAGAAGTATACCTGCTGGGAGCCTGCCATCCATTCTTATTTTAAATATCCCATTTTCAGGGGCTTCCAACACATGGTGAACAATATGGCTGACTCCTAACATATATTTAATATGTACTTTTTGTTTTATTAATTAAAATGATAAAGAAACAATAATAACCCAAAGGGTTGTAATTAAAAGGCTTTTTAATAGGTAAATGCAGTAAAGAAAATAAATATAAAATGTGATTAAGCAAACTATAGCAAATTTGGTTATTCATTTCAGTGGGCAGACATCTCTTTTTAGGCAGGAACTATCCTGTAATTTCAAAAATATTCTACTGCATCTTGTTCTGTCAAAGAAGATTCCAAATTTTAATCATAGTTCTAAAAATGATAAAGCAAAAAAGAAATTTTAAAAAAATGATAATTTTAGTTAACAAATGTAAAAATTATGATAATTTTAGCCACATATTAACTGTTCGCCACGTGTTAACGGTTTACCATGTGTTAACGTTTGAACATTATGTTGTGAATGGAATTTCTTTAAAAATAGATTCAATTTTTTTAAAATTAACATTCAATTTAAAATACATAGGCATTTTCATTTCAAATAATCCATTTTCAGTCTGGAAGTATTTATTATCATCTCCCCCCCCCCCAAAAAAAAATTTTTCTTCAAATATGGTCAAGTATTTGCTTACAATTTCTTTTTCTCAAACATGTGTAGCTTATAAACTTTAAAAAATTTGAAATACATTTTTTAATAAATTCCATTCACAACATATCGTTCCAACGTTATCACGTGGCTAACAGTTAATAGGTGGCTAAAATTTGTGATTTTTTAAATATTCGTTAACTGAAATTATCATTATTTTTTTAACATTCCTTTTTTATCATCAGAATATGAGGCACTGGAATATATTCAATATTAAGGGATAGTGTTCACCCAAAAAGTGATGTCTGTTCACAGACATGAATAACCACGTTTGTTATAGTTTGCTTAATCATGTTTTATTTTCCTTACTGCATTTACATTTTTAAAAAAATTTAATTACAAACTCTGGACTTTTGTTTCTCTTTATCATTTTAATAAATAAAAAACCAAGTAAATATTGAATACAATAACTTAAGAGTCAGCCCCATTGTTTATAATCAGTTACTGAAAGCCCTGAAAAAGGATTATTTAAAATAAAAATGGATGGCAAGCTTCCAGCAGGTATACTACGTAAGTACCAAATTTTCTAATCATTTCCAACACCAAAATATTTTAAAGACAAACAATACACTAACCAAAAGTAATATAATTAGAAATTTTAATTTTGACAATTAACAGATATTATTTGAGTATTTAAATTTATCTATTGATATTAATAAAATATATAATGACACACAACATATGAATAAATTTATATTTCATTAATTACACATTAGAAAATGTACATATTATTAGCATACATCAGTGATATAAAACTGCAAATAATTAGTAAAGTATGTGGGTACATTTTGCACGAATAAAATCTTAAGTTTTATTTATGTTAAGATTTCTTTATTCCAAATGTATTGATGCAGCCTGGCTGGTATTGTTAATAATACCCCAGAGGAAAACAGAATATTGTTTTTTACCTATATTTTTTATCTTTTAGCATTTGGGTATTAAAATTGGACTTTTTCTATTCAAATTTCAAAACCGATATATCAATATCACTATATTTCCAGTATTTGAAATGAAATTTATGCGCAATAAAAATCATTTACATTTTGTGTTTATGAAGATAGTGTTTTTAAAAAAGTATGTTTTAGTTCAAGAATCTAAGAGACAAGATCTCATCATTTATTTTTCTTTCTATTTTAATTAAATGTAAATGCTTTTTAATGAATTAGTCATGAAATTCAATGAAAGCTTATTTTTTAAAAATATATTCTTGTTAACTGCACATCACTAAAAACTTACTAAATATCAGTGCCGTTTGTTGAAATTCAGTGTGCCAACACTGTTTGACAAAACAATCAGCTGAACCAACCCTCAAATGTTGCATTGAGATTGATCATTAACAAGTGGGCACAATTTGAAGAAAATCCATTGGATAAAAGTATGTATGTCACATGATTTGACCCAAGCAAATTAACAAATAAACAATTTGTACATTAAAGCAAAATGAACGTAAAATATTTTATAAAGATGCTACTGTCAAACTTTATAAATTTAATTCCAGTAGATCAGTATTATCATATTAGTAAATTGCTCAAGGATCAGAGTAGCAGGTGAGTGCACCATAGTTCCATTAAATTAGCAATACATTTTCAAAGTTAATTACATGTATGCACTATCTATTAATAGAGCCTCTATTGTTCTGGTTACTTTCAGGAGCACGTTTTTCCTTATTGTTGTTCCCATTCTTTGTTGTCTGGTCATCAGATTATTCCACATACCAGTAGACAATAAGCTAAGTGGTATGTTTCACTAACAAAAAAAAAGCTGTGAGAAAATTTTATTACGACAATGGGAAACAGCTTAAACAAAGGCAAAGCAATGAACCAAGACATAAATAATCTAACATGTTTGAAAATATGAAATGATATCGTCTATTGAGAAAACGAGATTTTAGTGAAAAAATATTGAGAAGTATTATCAGTGGGCACATTCCAGAAATAATTTACATTAGTATTTCCCATCGCCCAAATTTAATTTCTCATGCAATGTTTCCGTTCATCATACTTATTGACAATATTTACTTTCTAAAAAAATTATATTATTTTTGTGTTTTTGTAAATGAAAAACACTTAATGATTAATTTATTATGTTTTCTGTTTAGTGGATGATGATTCCATCAAAAACTAGTATGTAATTGAATACACTATGCAGGCTTACATACACCTGCACGCACATATATATTGTAATATATAAGGGATTCGAACTCAGACTTTCACACGACCCTCAACTCTCCATGCCATCTTATATTGCTGACCCACCTGATCTTACACATCTTTTGATCAGGTGGGTCAGCAAGATAAGATAGCATGGATAGTTGAGGGTCGTGTGAAAGTCTGAGTTCGAATCCCTTATATATTACAAAAACTAGTATGTACATGCAATTGTCACCAAAAAAATTTCTCATTTTTACCGACAAATTTATTTCCAATTTATTACAATTTTTATCCGCTTTTTAATCAACAGTATAAAATGAAGATGTATACTTATAGTAAACACACCCAACGGATTAGCATACTCCATCAATACAAACGAAAGAATTCATTTTTATCTATTTTAATAAAAAAAACATTAAGCTTTATAATTAATCTTCAAATCATTTGCAACACTATAATAATATTTTGTCAACATGCAAACGCAAAGGATGAAACAATAACGGGCATTAATCGAAGTTCTACACAATTTACTGCAATAATAGAATGATGGATTCCGGAACTCCTGGTTTGTAATTTCTACTGCCACTTCAAATTTCTTATAAATGACAAGTAATAAACTATTTTATTATTATTACTTAATAAAGTTGTTGTTTTTTTTTTACTTAGAAAGAAGCAAAATGTAATCAAAAAATAATTTATTAGTGAAGGCAAAATAAAATATGTAGAGGTGGCAAATTGGTAAGATAACTTTATTGATATAAAATTGATATATATATAAAACTTTATTGATCGCCATTTTGTCCACCCATCAATTATTTGACTAATATTGCTCGTAGGACTAATTTTTCTTATGACAAACATTTATTTAAATGTAAACTACAATAAGTCATGCCAGCCTATTTTTTGATGTTGTCAATCAATTAAACAGTAGCGCACTTAGTCCTAATTACCACTCATGAGATTCTCCTAGATCTTACTCGTTCAAAAGGTGTGTGTTCGTACGCGTTAACATAGGCAACTACTTTTTAATATTTCATAAAACTTTTAAAAAATAAAAATAGATAAATAATTAAGAGTGAGATGACCTTTAATTGTGGTTTTATTTAAGAACCAGCGTTTTAAAATTCCATATATAATATGCTAATTGATCTAAGAACAAGCTGTCAATAGACCATTAGAAAGTAAACAAGTCAACCTTATAACCATTCCATTAGTCAAATGCCTAAGCCAAGGAGGTGTGTGAAACAGTGAAGGTCAAGAGTTGAATTTAAAATTTTTAAAATATATATTTGCATATATAAGCAATATCGCTGCTCCAATTACAAAACCCTTTATACTTTTAATGATGGGGTGGTAAAGGGGATAGAAAATGTTTTGTGCAAAATCTCAAGTTTTATTATATGTTTCGTTAGACTTTTTTTTTTTTTAAATAAGTACAAAAATTTACATATTTATCTTTTTAGCCAAGAGGACAAAAAAGAAATTTAAAAAAATATATATTGCAAATAATGATGAGCATTTCGAATCTGGGGTCAATACTTTTTTTGATGTAAATATAGACCAATAATAGAAATAGATTATAGTTTCTGTTTAGTAATTATTCTAATCAATGACAGCTGGTGGAGAGATTTAAAAATAAAATAGAAAAGCTTATTCAAGTTTTTATGGGAAATAATTTGAATACAAATGTACCTGAAAGAGAGAGAGAGAAAAGGCATCGAACAACTATTTATAAATACATGACAGTTTGCACATTTTATGCGTATATATATTGAAAATAACTTCATACAAATTTTATCTAAAAGCCAAATTAATAAATTATGCGATTACGGATCAAATTAATAGCAGTAATTAATAATGATAACACATGCTAATCTCCTAAATAGTTTAAACATAAAATATCTATACAATGAAACAATTATTTCATGACAAAAAAAAATTCAGTTGAAAAGCAAATTATAAGTCGGTAAATTCAAATCTTTTTCGAAATTGAAATGGAAGGATTAAAAATACAAACTAATAATTTCAAACTGATAAACAACTTAATAGAAAAGTAATCTGAAAGCTACAAGCACATTATTTATTATGAAAATGTATTTATTTATACATCTATGTCCAATGTTTGCACACACTATAAAATTAACCGTGGTAAATAGAAATTAATCAAGACATTAATTAATCAGTATAAAAATTTTAACAAAAGGCCTTCACATGTCATTAATATTCACAAAAGTAAAAAATAATAAATACTAAAATAATAAACTGGATGATAGTAAATCCATTAATTACTGTAAGAATGTTTATTTACAAAATCTGACTTTTAAATACAAGAATATTATATATACTTTTAAGCTAGATGTAATTAGAGGGGATTTGAACGCAGACGTTGAAGCTCCCCATACATGCGAAAAAGATAAATGATCTCCAATATACACATTTCATGGTGAACCAATCCTCATCAGTTGGTCCAGATCAACATCTTCCATACACATCAGTGCTCAGTATATATTAAGATAGCAAATCTTCAAACTTTCAATGATATGGACGCCTGAAGAGTTAGATAAATGATCTCCAATATACATATTTCATGGTGAACCAATCCTCATCAGTTGGTCCAGATCAACATCTTCCACACATATATACAACCAGGGCTCAGTATATGTTAAGATAGCAAATCTTCAAACTTTCAATGATATGGACGGCTGAAGAGTTGGAGAGTGGTCCATTAAAGTATGAAGAGTTGCTTTCTTAATATAAACCAAGTGCTGATTGTATATATGTGTGGGAGATAATGACAGACCAATTGATGAGTGCTGGTTCAGCATGAAATACTTATATTGGATATCAATTATCTTTTTCACATATATGTGCTCATATGTGTCAGTTGTAAAAGATGGAATGGATGACTAAAGGCAGCTGGAAAGTCTGGGTTCAAATCAGATCTAATTAAAACGTGATTTTGACTCTCTACCACAATTAGCAAGAATAGAGAATGCCCACAGTTTTGTGAATTTGTTAAAAGTTCAAAACACGTGGTTTATCATGTACGGATTGTGCTCTCTTGAGCCTCTGAACTTTTATGTATACTTTGCTATTTGAATTCATTCTTTTTTTTCTCAGATACATGAAGCCTTTTTCTTTTTTTTAATTTACACATTAATATTATCACAATTAGACTAATGGAACAATGTATATAGAATCACTATTAATTACGCTGACATGAGTGTATCTCATTAGCACATTCTGTGCATATAGATTATATATAATTTTTAATAAATTTAACTTTATATGAACTAACATATATAAAGATAGCAATTCTACAGTTGAATGTATTTGGAATATTCAAATAGTGCTACATTTTTCTAAAAACATTCAATACTCATATTAGATGATGGAAATAGTTCAATATATAAATACAGCTAAAACACTATCATTACAAATCTTTAGGAAAACATTTATACATGTATATTCCTGTGCTTTTTATAGACTTGAAAAATTATTTAGGATGTCAAAAAAACTCAATAATAAATATTATAGCATTTTCAGCATGTGCGCTTTTCTTTTATAAAAACATTATATAATCCATATTGCATTCTTGGCTTTTGTTAATGTTTATTCCCATTTGTTTACAACTGACAATTCTTTATTTTTAAACAATGTGCAACCTCAATGATTTTTACAGTCTTTGATATGATTCTATGACATATCATCACCCATACATAAGGTGCACTTTTCGTCAGTTCATGATTATTACAAAATATTTTAATATAAAAACCACATTTATACATAACATAATAATAAATAATAATAATAATTGCTGACATTTTACGTAACTCAATATGAGGTACAAGTTACTTCCGTTTCAATTATATATATATTATAAGAGATTTGAACCCACTTTCTAACTCCCTTATGCAATCTAATACAACCAATATATGAAAAGAATAAATGATCTCCAATATATGTATTTCATGCTAAACCAGCACTCATCAGTTATTCCAAATCACCATCTCCCTCACATATATATAAATCAGTGCTTGGTTCATATTAAAATAGCAAATCTTCGAACTTTAATGGGACAGGTTTCAATTTACTCCACCAACCAACTCTTCAGCCTTCCATACCATTGAAAATCTAATGAAACACCCAAATCCCATGGTGATGCCAATATTATTGTCATGAATGTGTTGACCTTGTCATTCTGACCCCTCGTGTATAGGGCCTCATCCATTTAAATACACAGAGGAAGGATGGGCAAAATACAGAATGAATCTGTAATATTTAAATACAGGTAGACTTTATATCCCTCCTAGAAGTAATTATAGAGATTTTGAAACCAGTCTTTCAAGCTGTCTTCAGTTATCCAATGTATCTCATACAACTGATACTCATGACCACACACATTTGAAAAAGATAAATGATTATATATGTGTGTGGAAGATAATGATATCGACTAACTGACAAGTGCTGATTCGGCATGAAATATGTATATTGGAGATCATTTATCATTTTTCACATGTGTATGGTAATGTGTATTGGTTGTATGAGATAGATTGGATAGCTGAAGGGATCTTGAAAGTGTGGGTTCAAATACCCTATAATTATTTCTAAACTCCAGGCACAGAAAGGATATATATATTTAAATTTGTTACAGATTCAGGCTGTATCTTGCCCATCCCTCTTCTGTATATTTAGATGGACTAAGGTCCTATACATGAGGAGCCAGAATAACTTACGGTAAACAAGACTTTGAGAATAATATTGGCATCATCAAGGGATTTGAGCATTCCATCATATAGATTTTCAATGTACGAAAGGCTGAAGAATTGGATGGTGGAGTAAATAGAAGTCTGTTTATTAAAGTTTAAAGATTTGAAATCTTAATATACACCGAGCACTGATTATATATATATATGAGAGATGATCTCATCAACAGGTGAATGCTGGTCCAGCATGAAATATGTATATTGAAGATCATTTGATTTTTTTTTTCACATATGGGTGGTCATATGTATCAGTTGTATGAAATAGATTGGATAGCTAAAGAGTTGGAAAATCTGAGTTCAAATTCTTTATAATTATAAACTCCAAGGATATAAAGTATATCTATATTTAAATATTATATATATGTGTAGACCAAGGATGGGCAATTGTTTTGGCTAGGGGGCCGCAGAGGTTGGCAGAGGGCCACACCCTTTTTTTCATGACACAATAAACACACTGCTTTATTCCCTGTATTACCAAAGAAATATTTGTTTGCCCATCCTTCATTAAACACACAACATTCATCACCGATTTTACATTTTTTGGAGGGTTCATAATTTCACTAAAGTTGAAAATGTATATATTTGCTAATGCAAAGACAAAATTGAAATTAACCAGATCAACTGGAAAAGCACTGCACATGTATATTGATGTGGCCGTCCTAGTGGAAAATAAGAGACAAATAATCTCAGTTCAAGGCGGATTTTTCTAATTGTCTTGGCGGGCTGCATAAAAACTATTAGCAGGCCGCATGTAGCCCTCGGGGCCCTATTTGTCCACCCCTGATGTAGGCAAATAATATAAACCGAAGCTTTGAATGTAACTCATGATTTTTTTCCTACTATAAATAAAATAATAATCCGGAAATACAAACTTTTTAGCAAATAAATATAATTACTAACAAATTATTAAAATATTTCATTTCTAATTCCTTAGTCTGTTATTAATTATTTTTGTTTGCAAATGAAACTTCATAATACCTTTTCACAGTTTCAATTTATCTGCAGTTGGAGGGAGAGGGCGCCACTTATTAAGAAAAATAGATTATTGTTTAAATGTTATTCATCAAATACAGCATCTTGCGTCTTCGACGCTCAAATAGATTCCAGAGCTAGGGTTCGAACTTCTTACAAACTTTTGAGTTATAAAACCATTTAATTTTTTTTAAAATTTATCCTGCATGGCAATGGTAGGGTGACATACTCTGAAGTGCAATACCTTCAGATAATACCAGATTATAAGGTTTTCAGATTTATACCCATTCTGGCAAGTGCGGTACTCAAACTTCTTATGAACACCAGAACAATAAAGAACATTTCAATTATTTCAGTGTTCTGTGGTTTAGTGCAATGGTAGAATATCATAATCTAAAGTGTGAATCTTCGAAACAGACTCCCGAGTATAAGATCCTCTAATTAATTGCAGTTCAGGGACTTCCGACCTCAAACTTCTTACAAAGACTCTAGCAATAAAGTCATTAATTTAATTTTGCACTGCGAGGTTTAGTATAATGGTAGAGGGACCGATTCTGGGATGTAAGATCCTCGGATCAATTTCGGTCATGGCATTTTCTGCAATCAAACTTGTTCCAAACTTTCGAACAATAAAACCATGCAATAATTTTATTGTATCAAATACGAAAAAAAAAAAAATTGCAATAAAAAAATTAAATAAATATTTTTTATATTAACACATTATGTAATAATTTGAAATGTGACGAAAAGTATATGTGATCATAGTCGTGCATAATATATTGTATTGTGTGATTTATTTGTTGTGCATCAAAATAACAGAACGAGTTTTGATGCCAAAAACCTTTAATATTTTTTTTTTGTTTATTTTGAATTTATTTTTACATCATAAAACATTTAATTTTATAATGGGTCAACAAAATATATTGTGATTCATTTCACTGCTTCTAATTCTAGCTCATGTTTTGATACAGTTTCTATTTTTTCAAATAGTTTTTGCTTGTCATTAAAACATCGAAATTTTGAGTTTTGTTCAGAAAAAAATATATAGTTTACTATTACAGGTCACTCTTACTATAAGCTTTAAGCCGCAAAGAAAATGATAAAAACTACAATTTATTATGCACTTCTTTTGTGAATAAAATATTTTCTTCAATAAATAAATAAACCTTTCGTATTAATTAAACTTAATGCAAAAGAGAATTATGATGTAGTAATAAATACTAAAAATGAGATCGTAATAAATGTCAAATTTTATCTAAAACTTTTAGAAAAAGTTCCTAAACTCCAAAGTAGACATTAAATATTAAATAGTTATCAATACTTAATAAGAGCCAGAAACAAAATCTTCAAGACAAGTAAATATAACATAGTAAAAATATTCTAATTATGAGATCATTTATTCTTTCTTATATTACAAAACTTCAGTCCGAATTTCATACTTTGAATAGTCTAAAGCACTAATAATTAAATGATCATTTGCGTTTATTTACACTGGGGTTTTTTTTTAAATAAAACCAAATACAGGTGGAACACCATTAATCCAACATCTATTATCAAAAGCGTCTATCATCCAAACAAAATTTCTAAGGCAACTTTTTATCTATTAAAATAAATAATTTACTTATACATGCATTTGTGAATACATATAAATTACAAAAAATATTCAGTAAATACTAATAAATCCAATTGTAATAAATTGTCCTTTTTTTTCTATCTTAGCAGTTTGAGTTGCAATGGTAGTTTATTGTAAGACTCTTGACATATGAAGAAATGACAAATTTGACAAAAGTCTAAAACCATAGTAGCAAAAATATTTTGGAAATATATTAAAAACTTATACACAAATTATTAATATTGTGAATAATAAAAAAATCAAGTCATATATCACATCACTTAATTTAATTAGCTTGTATTACAAATCTAATATAAGGAGCATGTTAATAATTCTAAACAAGCTTGTATGAAAAATGCTACAAGAGAAAGCATTTAAAATCTCTTTGAATTATTCCTATCCCTAAACGATTTTGAGCTGTTGGCTCTCATCAGTCAGGCACTAGGATATCCAGACCCTAGATCTGAAATACCAACTAAAGCTCAGCATTTATCTAATACTTAACTATTAGTAGAAAATCTGAAATTTTCAGACATGTATGTCTTCAAATCCAATTATCTAATTTAAATGGCTATATGAGTCTGAATAATTTTCTGCTACACCATATATTAATAGCCTTAGCAATATATCACCAAAGCCTCAAAAGCAAAACTATAATAGTAAGAAAATCAAATCATATATCATGTGACTTAATAAGCTTGTATTACAAATCTAATATAGTAAGTATGTTAATAGCTCTAAATAAGTTTTTACGATAAATGCCACAAGGGAAACCATTGAAAATCTCTATCTTGAATTATCCCTATTCTCAAACCGGTTTTGAGCTAATGGCTCTCATCAGTGAGGCACTAGGATATTCAGACACTAGATCTAAAATACCAATTCAAGCATAGCATTTATCTAATACTTAACTATTAAATAGAAAATCTGAAATTTTCAGACAATGTATATGTCGTCAAATCCAGCTATCTAACTTAAATAGATATATGGGTCTGAATAATTTTCAGCTACACCATATATTAATAGCCACAGCAATATAACATTGCCAAAGCTCTTAGCGAGCTCATTATAATATTATGAATACATACAGTGAAGCATATTACTTATAAGCAGTTTACACACACATACATATAAAATAAACTTTTAATGTAAAAAAGATTCATTTCACAGAAATATAGATAATTTATCAATAAAACTATGTGAATACAGAAATGTGATTATTATAACTGAAACTAGTATGAAAACAATGCATTATTAAAAAGATATTATAAATACAGTTACTACAACATACAACATAACATAGTAACAAACATATTTTCTGTGTTGGCTGCTATAACTAAAGACTGTCTTCAAACCACAAAATAAATGAGCATGTACTTCTTTTTTCCTTTTATATCACATTGTGTGGGTTACTTCTATTAACTTTTTTTGTCCACAATACCCCTAAGAGCCCCTGTTCAGAAATTTAGAGTTTCAATTGAGTTTGTGAGGAATCAGTAAATTGTACACATAGGGGTCTTAGACCATTCATTCCGCCATTTTGTTATGATTAAAAAGATGTATTTTTCTTCTATGATGAAATTTGAATTTTTTACAATTTTTTTTTCCTAAAATACAATTTTTGAATTATTTTTTTTTCTCATTTTTTTTAGATTTACTAACCGTAAAGTATTTTTATTGCTGAATTGCATTCTCTTACTGCTTGATATGAATATGAAATTGCCAATGGACGTTTGTAAGCCTTCTTTTTCTAGAAGCTCATTTTCAGGGCAGTTCAGATTTGGAAACTGCAATGTCGAAAAAAAGGATTGGAGTCATTTTTTATCTACAAGGACAACCATGGTAACCACGTCTAATGCCTTCACGACTGGATTCAAATTTGAAACAGAAAGTTTAACCAGGAATCAGTGAGTATTCAATTAGTTTTATTACTTATTTTTTATATAATTAAATATATGTAGAAAACAATAAATATGCTATAGAATTTTAAACAATTTATACTTTCAATGATATAAAAACGGACACATCCAGATTCATTCATATAGCTAAAAATTGTGCAATAGGCATGATAATATTATAATTTTATTTGAGTATTCAATTAGTTTTATTACCTATTTTTATTACTTATTTTTTTTATATAATTAAATATGTGTAGAAAATAAATATGCTATAGAATTTTAAGCAATTTACATTGCAATGATATAAAAACATATACATCCAGACTCAATCATATGCCTATATTTAGTGCAATAGGCAAGATATATTATGATTTTACTTATATGATTGTTTATATGCTCGTTTGATTATTGCATGATTACAGTAGTGTTGTATTCATTTGTTATAATCTTTTGAACACAGACTTTCATGCACCCTCAGTCATCCACTCTCATACAGCATAATCAGTTGCTCATAATAAAAAATTTCATTTTGTTGCTTATTATATTTTTCATAAATTACAATTTACTAAAATTCTCTTTGCATAATATCTCATGCACCGTTCTATTATTTTTTTATTTTTTTTTGCCCTCACTAAAACCAAACATTTCTAACAGATCTCCTGCATGGAAGGACAAGATCTGATATCTGCTAGTAAAAATGAAAGTTACCAATCACATAGTTTTTAGAATTTTACTATAAAAAATTATTTCAGGTAAGACAAATTATATATCAATATTTGAAGCATTTTATGACAAATGTGATGAAGCTATCTATGAAATTGTCATTTTAACATTTAACTTTCAAAATTTAGAATTTGTGAACCAATGTAAAAATCAATATGTTTAAAAGTATTAAAAATCTCTTTTTTCTTAATTTTTTTTTTTGAGGTAATGACTATTTTATCAGCTGTATTACATTCTTTCATATTTGCTGGTTCTAACAATATATATATATACTTTTATATTTACTGCATTCAAACAGAAAATATGTTATAAATTATATTTGTTGTAATTTGTTTTTAAAATTAAAGATGGCGACTTGGACTGTAAGAGTTCTATTAAAGAACTTCACTCTATCAATTATGTAAATGAAATACCACACCACAGGGGCAAAGAAAAATCCAATAATGCCCCAAATGACCAGTGAAAAGAGTATTACATCAGGATAGCCAATTGCCCAATGATGAGATTTTAAGGACTTTTTAAACTATCTAGCCACGGGCCAGCTAGATAGATACTTATATGCAATAGGTTGACTATCCAAAAAAAAAATCCCAAATATTCTCTATTCACGATAGCCATATCATAATTTAAGCTTAAATAAATCTATTTATGGACACGTATATATATATGACTGAAACTTGCAAAGTAGTTAAAAGATTTGTGCACGTCAATTTCTACAGTAATGCATTGTTGAAATAACTTTCTACGCATCCTGAAAACAACAGCAATTTATATATATAAAAAAAAAACTATTGAAATGTTATTGATTGGGGGGGGGGGTAAAAGGTTTGACAGATATATTTGCTCATTTTTCATGCAGCCCAAAGATTTATCATCAAAGAGCAGATGGTTGATTTTGTTAGAAAACTTTTTAGTTTTGTGTATGTTTTGTTTTTTACTTTTAAAAAATACATTTATCTTAAAAATAAAAAAAAAACCAGAAAAAAAAAACCCCACTTATTAGTTATTTTAAAATAGACTATTTTTATAAATATATTAATTAAAAATTTGATTAATGTGTGTATATATATAATCAGTTGAATCCTTATGAATGCAATTTGTTTAAAATTAATATAGATGAAGAGAGATAAGTTTCTTGTGCATATGGATTTTTTGAGTTTATCTATTAAAATATCATAAAGCAACTTAGAGAGTTTCCCACCAGGGTTAGAATCATTAATGACTTTAGGAAGCCATTGTATGCATAGATTTTCTGGTCATTAATTATGTGATTCATAGTTTATGTTTTTCCAGATTTGCATATATCAGAGGCTTATAAATTTTGTTTATGATGTGAATCACGGGAACACCTATTGGGTTTTGAATCTATTGATGAGATGTCAGGTGTGTCTAAAAAGATTAAACCCTTACTTGCTGGATTTGGAAAAACAAAGTGTTTGGAACCCCATGAAACTCCTTTTTTTTTACACTCTTCGACTGTAAATTCTTGGTTGAGCATTCAGAAAGAGAATCTTGATCTGAGATCAGTCTTAAGCTTTGGTAGAAAATTATATCTTGAGCTATTGGCCAATCCAGTATGCTCAATGGCTTTTATTCATTTTTTGTAAAGCAGCTTTTGATGTCTGATGGAGGAATATGTGAAATTAGAAAAAGATAGTATAAAAGAGTAAACTTGAGTACTGCAGTAATATTTCTTATGGTAGTATTTAACTGAGTATACAGAAGATAACATAGAAACATTTCCTCCAAAACGGGCACAGTATTTGTCAGTGGAACATACTAGTGCTAAGTTTGTAAAGTATGTGTGTTAAAAAAACCCAAGTGATACCAGGTCACTTTCCAAGGAGATTATTCCTAGAAATAAATCATGACCTAATCTTGACTAAATGAGAAAAATAAGCTAGATAATAATTCAAGGTTACTCCTAAATAGGACAGAGTAGGATTGTCTTTGGTCTATTAACAAAAGGTTAAGATTACAACTTCTTTCCCTATTGTTTGGATGAAGACTTGAACATACATACTGTCTTCGATAAATTAAAAATAAGACACTATTTGAAAAAGAGTTGCAATCTTATCATATTCTTATTAAGAAACTATTATTTGAGGAATTGATTTCTTTTGAGAATTAAAGCAATAATATCAATAGCAATATTAATTTATCACTTACAATCATTATGGATTGACTGCAATTTCTCCAATTTATTCTCTTTGCTTCTCCAAAATGCTATATCAACTTACTTTTATTATATCTATTCATCTAACACAATGTCTATATCTTTTACAATAAATTGGTATCTAGTTTAAGAGTTCATTTGTCAATTATCATCTCTTCTAGCAATGTATTGAGATCAACTCTATTTCAGCCTCTTCATTTTCAATAATATCAATGTTACTGATTTGAACTTTCAACCATGAATTTCACTTTGAATCCTGATCACTTCCAACACATGACTGTTGCTGATCTGAAATCTGTTTTTGCTTTTTTTATCATGTCTTTGATTCAGTCAGATCTCCATATAAGAATTGGTAAAATACACTGATTGAAAACCTATTCAAACACATAAATATACTTCCTTTTAACATTGCCATTTCTGTGAAAAACATCCAATCTGTAGTAATAATCTGGGTATATGTAGTTGCTAACTTCTCTCAAACTATCAATACTTGCTCCCCCATTTTTTTGTAGAGCATTGCTTTACGTAATTTTGTTAACTCTTGTAGCATTTCCTGAAGCTCTGATGTGTTATTTGAAAAACAAACATATCAACTTGGAAATCAACGATTTACAAAACCTCCAGTGATTTTTATTTTCTTAGCTTTCAATTTTAATTTGCAACTGACTACTTCTTATAAAAGTGATATATAAAAAGTTGTGGGGGGGAATCCCCCTCAACCTTTTTGTTATTTTTATTTTTTTTAACTTTCTGTGTTTAAAAAAAAAACCCTTTTTTTTTTTTAAAAAAAATTTTAAATATAAAAATGTCGTGGCATTACATTATGCTTATTCAAAAGGTTCCATCATCAAAAAAATACTAATGGACTTAAAGGCAGTTTTTGTAATCGACAAATCCTGTGCAAAATAACAACTCAAAACTCATTTTTTATAATTTCCTTTAAAACCAAGATGTAAATCATAATCATATTTTCACACTAGCATATTCTTTTTATTGATTTAAGGCTGAAGTTTGTAATGATAAACACCTCTAAAACAATTGACAGAAAACTAATGTGGGTGAAACTTATTTATTTTTACTTTTCTATATTGCATTCTTTCATCATTTGAACATTTGTCAATATTTTATTCATGGAACTGTTTTATCTTTAAGATATCAATAATAATGGGAGTCATTTCACTCTTCATAGATTAATCAATTCATCTTTTTATTTACAATATTTGACATCTCAAATGAGGTTGTTGCAATTATAAGAACTACTTTATTTCTTCTTACATCTAGGTAGTTCTTTATAACCTTTTACAAGCTCAAATGCAGATGAAATAATGCACAAGTACTGAAAATCCTGAGCAAGCTCCATGTACGCTATCAGAAAATGTTGAGAAGTGTAGATAGGCTTATTCTACATTTTACATTTACTAACAGTTAGTTTATATGGGGATTTTCAGTTCTTCAGTATTACTCCATCTATACAATTATTTGTAGATCTTGTTGAAACACTTTATGATTTTGTCATGCTTTTTGATAAGATTACAGTAATCTTACTTGATATGACTTTTCATTCAATACTAAGTTGTTCTATATTTAAACAGGCAAAACTCACTATATGTATTGCCACACACAGCAAGCTAGAGTAATCAATGGATGCCAGAAGACTTGTGCATAAAATCCCCATCTAGTGCCTACTCATCCAATATCCCCAGACTAGTTTCTGGCTTGAGGCCTTTGTCAGTGAGGAGCCTTGGATCTGAGAGCACTGAACCTCCAAGGTTCTTCACTGACGAAGGCCACAAACCAGAAACTAGTCTGGGGATATTGGATGAGTAGGCACTAGATGGGGATTTTATGCACACGCCTTCTGGCATCCATTGATTACTCTAGCTTGCTGTGTGTGGCACTATGTATAGTGAGTTTTGCCTGTTTTAATAATAGTTATAAGCAAGCATATGAAATGGTGATCATATGATGTTTATTGTTCTATATTTTGGAGACCTTTGCTCCTGATTTTCATAAAAGATCTAGGAAATATTAATATTGAATGATCAATATGCAAATGATATTGTTATTATGAGTGTAAATAGCAATATTGCTATGGCAATTAAAGAATGTCAAGAAAGTCTGAACAAAAATTTCTTCTAGTGCTTTGAGAGAGGAATTTATATAAATAGAGAAAAAACAAAATTTATGTTAATTTGCTGTCCTCACATAAAATATAAAAATATTGATATATGTCTACATTCACGTGAGAGTTCATGTCAGTAATGTAACATGTAATAATAACAAGTGTATAAACGTAAAATATATTAGATATCTTAAAACAGTGGTCTTCAACCCTTGGTCCATGGACCAGTGCCGGGCTGTAGAAGTTTTCTACCGGTCCGCAGTAGACTGGCAGGAAAGTTTGTAATAACAAAATAATAAGAGTTTAAACTTTTAATTAATATAAACAATTTTTATTTATTTTTTCATCTCATTTTTACCCAATTTAAAAAAAAGAAACAGAATGAAAACAAAATCTAATCAATCATACATAAATTAATTTGTTTTTATAGTTATCACAGATGTTTATGGGGGGGGGGGGAGTACAATTAAATTTTTTATTACTTTTCTAAAAAAAAATCAAAATTAAAAAAAAAAAAGTTTTTTATTATACAAACTCCATATATATATAAAACTTCATCTTGTATATTTAACATCGTTGTTTTGATCAGTTATAACAATTATGCTCATCTAAGGCTAAGCAGTTTACATCTTTAAAAAAATTTATCTAGACTTCTGCCAGTCTGCGAAACCTTATCTTTATTTTTGCCGGTCCGCGAACCCATATCCTTTTTTTTACCTTGTCCGCAGGTATGAAAAGGTTGAAGACCACTGTCTTAGAATAATGATAGATAAAAATGTCTTGAAAACATCATGTAAACATACTAATTAATAAATGTAGATATTTTATAACAATGTTCTACAAAATCAAAGATATTTTTTTTCTTTTAAGTATTCTTATTATTATATATAAATATTTATACTTTAAAAAATGAAATTTCAATATTAAAATTTGTCTAGATGTTTATGCGAATCTTTATTGAGATATAGAATACTTTAAGGGTTTTGCAAGCTTTTCTAATATTAATAGATTAACATTACTGCAAAAAAGAATTAATTGATTTAATAAATTTCCACAAATGGGATTGGCATCAAAATAAAGTATTTACATGTAGAGATTGATATAAATAATGATAAAATTATATTAAAACATTTTATTAGGGGATAAATTTAAAAAAATTTCTATAGATTCATAATAAGCATGGATATAAAGATGACACTTATTCAAAATTTTAAACATACAAATGATAAATATAATAGAGATAAAAATATAGCTACTTAAAAAATAATAGCTTATTGAATTATATAAAAATTATAGATATAACTCTAAGATTATTAAAAATATATTTTTTAATTATTAACCATCTAATATAAATAATATTTCTATTCTATGATATGCATTTATTGGCTTCCAAAGAAAAGATTAATTTACTTAATGACAATTCATCAACATTTTTGAAACACTCTAAGAAGACAAGCCAAATATTTGAACCCTCTAATCCCAAAATAGTTTGCAATGAGAAAAACGGCATCAAACAAAAAATTAGGGAGGCGTATTTCATTGCTGGTAATAATAACTATCAATAGACGCAATGCCTGCTTAGACATCTCCAAATGCTGGACTATCTAAATAATTTGCATGTATTGTGCATATCGCCATTATCTCCCTGTTCTGCACTGCTCAGTATTGATATGAATATGAGGCAACCTATTCTCGAAAGCGCTAAGCGTTTAATATTTGTGTATTCATTATAGCTTCTCTTTCAAGTGCGACACGGCTTTTAATTTTATTTATTAAATTTTAAATAATAAATAATGGAGTAATGCTTTCAAACCAGAAGGTCATATTCATAGTGCTTAAACTCAGCAGCTGATACTATTCTTGAAAAATAATGACTTAATAAAGGGTAGTTAAAATAATATTTCTATTATAAATAATAATAATAGCTCTAATAAAAAATTAAAATTATATAGATAAAAACAGTAAAAATATAACATTAATAGGCAATTATAAAATAAAAGATGTTATGAAATATAAAAAAAAAAGAAACTGTATATAAAATTAATTGTGAAAATTGCTATATGATTTACTATGGGCACACTGGTAAACAGCTGAAAGGGCAAAAGAACATAAACCAATTAATAGAAGGGATGATAAATCTGCCATATATATTCATCATTTAAAATATGAATATAAAGGATTGTGCAAAAAATATAAAACCTTTAAATTATATTAAACAAACTAATAGAAGGAAAATATATGAACAAAATTATATTAACTATAATGAACAAAACTGTATGAATATATATAAATCATCAAGCATAAATGCTACATCTAAGACTAATAATAGCTGAAAGTCGGCTAAGCACTACTGTTTAAAATAGAAAATAAAAAATGGGTTTTATGAAAGCTTTTCTCTATACGATCTTCGCATATTTATGATTACATTAGGCTGAGTTAAAGCTTATACTTTTATACTATCAATTAATTTAATACAGAATGCCGTTCACTACAAAGAAAAGATTAATAATCCTACAAATTAACTATGTTCTGTATTGAATTACAAAATAAAAAGGAAAGAATTAGAATTTATAAACTTATCAATTAATTTAACTCAAAATAATGAAAAATGAATGGATAATTATATAGTGCACATTTATACAAATACCTACTGTATTATTGATATAATCAGTTCTAGATAATTTTATATATAAAAAAGACAGATGTCCTTATGTATGTGATGTAAACTGAAGCTTTAAAATAGTTACATCACATTGATGGGGTGGTGGGGAAATATTTGCTGAAAAAAGCTTTTGTGTATTGTTTTTATTATTACAATTACTACTGATATATATATTATTTTATATCATATTGTGTGATTTATTTAATTATATAATGAAGCAGCATAATAGATTAAATTTCTTTTAGTTATTGCTGATTATATATATTGTAATATTATACAAAATAGAGGTTAATAAGTGAGAATCAGGTTACAAAGTACTACAATTGGGTAGCCATTGTAACAGTACATCACATTAGCGCTGCATTATGACATGGGAAACCATCACCATCCCCAAATAAACAAGATATAAAATTAAATATAAATATCAAAGGAATGAGCATTAGATACCAGCACAGAACTAACTATAAGTTCACCAACCTTACACAAAAGTAATAATCATTCATCATCATGAATGATCAACAATAAAAATAAATCAACTCAATTTTGGGATTGTATTTGAAAATGGTCCACTATAGACCAGGTTAATAATTTATCCACGGTCAAACCTAAAGCAGGAACACAAACAATAATTATCTGGATGCACATACTTAGATGTTACTTTATTAAAATACAAGTCAAATAATGCTGAAATATTAAAAATATCTTGACCATCATCAATATTCTGACCATTAATAGTAGCGTTAATGTACTGGCCAACTATAAAATAAATTTCTAAAGAAATAACAAATAAAATTAAATGTAGTGCATGGATTTTAAAGGATATCCCTTTTGTGTCAACCAGTATCATCATCATCTGAATATCCATAAGATTAAACATAAATCCCTACTCCATATAACTAACTGTTATGCACAAATCTAGCTCAGGAAGCAAGAAGTCTATAAACTATCACCGTAAAATATAAATAAATAAATAAATAAAGCAGCTTATAAATCCCTTCAAATAATTCCTAGGTTTATCCTATTATAAGTAAATAGTTTTATTGAAATCATTAAAAAAAATCCTAGAACATTAAGCTGTCGTGAAATAAAGTCCCAGACACACACTGCAATTTATGAAACAGGAATTGAATAGAATAAAGAAATTAAGACTAAAAAATATTTTTAAAAACAATTATTTAATAACTATGATTAAGAACAAAAAAAAATGATGATAGTATGAAATTTTAAACACTCATTTCATCCAAAAAATACATTTTCATAAAAATTATAATCAATCAGTTGATTTCTATTCATAAATTAACTTTCAAAAGTATATTCTCATTTTTCTTCTTTTACTTTTTTTGCATTTCTTCATATGTAATGCAAATTTTTTTTTTAATGATTTCTTTATTTTCTTGACAGTTATTCTAAAAGGTAGAGAAGATTAAGATTGCTCTGATGAAGACTGCAGGACAGTCGAAACTGTCAGGAAAATAAAAAAATAGTTTAAAAAAATTTTGCATTAAAGTGTATATGAGGGGAGTTATTATAAGCAATATATATACAAAATTAACTTTTAATTAATTATTTCTTTAAAATAATTAAAAGTTGGAAAAACATTTTTAAATTAAAGATAATCTTTGATTTAGCTTAATTAACCTTTTAAGTTTTAAGAGAAAAATAATGTTTCACAACAAAACAAATAATTTAAAAAATATGTATTTCACAATTTGAAAACATTAACTTAATGAAAACATTTAAAAATAACAATTCTTACTATAAAAAAAAATTACTTTTATATAAAAAAAATCTTTTTTTTATTTTTTTTATTAATAAAAAAGTGTGCACACAAAAAATTCATTCAATCATGGTTTTATTTTTTTTTTTCTGTGGAGTCCTTCCCAATTATAATTTCCAGTTTTTCCAGTTGAGTTGTCTTCTTGAAGGTTTCTACACATGAATATGATTAATTTTTCCCTTTTCTGGTGTGCAGTATTTCATTTCCAGGTTAACAACAGCAAAATTTTATCCGTTTTCTTTTAGTAAATTTTCCAGGTGAGACTAATACAGTAGAGACTCATGCTCTTGGTTGAAGACTAGGTTGCAGATTACTTTAGGGGATAACTTCTCTATATTTAATTCCAGTGAAAGCAGGTTACATGGAGGAAGATGATGGCTATCTTTTAGCTGAAATTAGCATATGGTTTTCATTGTATAAAACACTTTTATAACTAAACTTATAGTATGCTAAAATCGTGATCAAAACTTCCGCTATTCTATGCAATAGCTTCGGTAAGATGCCAGCTGGCAACAATTGGGTGAACACTTCTGCTTTCTTCTTTATCAGCTGGATTAAGTCTTGATTGCACTCTTTTCAAGAGCTATGTTAGGAATATCCACTTCTTTCCAGACACTTGGGTCTTTTGACTTATTCACAGCCCCATTATTTTTTTATAGAACAATCTGTCTCTAACCTGATAATTTTTATAGTAACCAATTAGGTAAATTTTGACACAAAAATTGATCACCTATTTCTCTCCTTAATCATAGACATTGAAAAACAAGTTAAACACTTAAATTAGCATAAAATTCTTGACAGTTCTTTCTAATTAAAAAAAAATTCTTGAACAAAAGAAAAACAAAGACAATCAGTTAATTATACTGATTTGATTTTTTGTAATGAAGAGATAAAAAGAAAATAAAAACAACTTTAATTAAAAATAAAATTTACCAAAAGTATTAAAATTAAATATTAAACAATTTACTTAAAAAAGAATGTTTCATTTTTTTTGTCTTGATACATTTTTTTTTAAAAAAAAAAATTAAAAGCAACTGGTAATTAAATAAAATTACTGAAGAGAGAGAACAAAAGAAATTATTTATATTACTGTATTCATTTTCTTCTGCCAACATTTACAATAAGTATTAAAATGTGCATTTTATAATTTAAAAAAAAGATTTGACAATTATTTTACAAAAAAAATTGTCTAGAATATTCCTATTATCATATGTGAAGGAAAATAAAATATTTAACTAATTTTAGACCTCTTATTATTATAAAAAAATATGCATGGAGAAATTGATTACTATTTTCCCTATTAAATAAATAACACTAAACCAAACATGAGGAACATGCTGCCAACTTATTTAATTATTTTAATGCAGCTATATAGCCAACTGGTTACAATATATATGATTTAAATCTGAGACTTAGATAAAAAAGATACACAATTGTTATAGTAAAAATAACAGCAGAAAAATGGATTTGTGTTATTAAGTGTTTGTAAAAGACCCAGAAAGAGACCACCTGTAGGATGGATGGATGAAATAAGGAAGTGTGCAGGGTGATGTGGAGAAGAGAAACTAGAGATTGGAGAAGATCGATTGAACTTGGAGAAACCTTCATCCTGCAGTGGATTGATAATGGTTGATGATGATGAAGTGTTTATCATTCAAGCCGTAATAATTTTTAAATTTATCCATTGCCATCTATTAATTTACAATGTAGGGTTTCATTATATATTATAATTAACTTGAATTTTTGAAAATCCCCTTCCATATAAATAATGGTCATGATTACCTAAATAGTGTAATATTATAATCGGTGGTTAAATACATTAGTTAGATCAAGACTTGTTTAATGTAGGTTTCTTTCAATCTCTGTATTAATAAATTTGCTTATCATAATCTTAACGTTTTTATTTAGCCTTGGTGTTCACATTATACATGAAGGATAATAAATTTTATTGACTATATTAGTAGCAGCATTTAACACTTCCAAGTTAATAGATGGCCCCTTTTTTATGAGTTATGCCAGTATTTTTCTACCATTTTCTAATAGTGACAATCCCCAACATGATTTTTTATACATCATCCCAATGTCTTTACGTAATTTGCACAGTCAAATATTGTAGAAAGTTGCTAATTGTCTCGCACATTGGGCATACTAAACACCCAAATGTTTTAAGCTCAAATGATAAGTTTAAAATTATAACAAACTAAATTTATTAATACAAGGGGTGGGAAAAAATAATACACTAATTAATTACTGATCTGACTAGACAAATACATTTGACCATGGTCTAAAATATTACACTGTTTCAGCCATTATAGTTGTCATAACCAATAAACATTGGAGGCAAAAAAATGACAAAAATATAAATCAAATACACAATACATGTATATTTCAAATCTAATACATCTTTCTAATTATTTATAAATATTCCATAGATAATAGATATAGATGAAAAACTTATTAAAGGCCTTTAATGACCAACATAGAGAAATTTTTACCTCATATAACCTTATCATGGGGTATATATGTAATCTTATCATATTTTTAAAAAAAGGCTGAATACTTAAAAATTAACAAATGCGTATAACAAAAATAACTTTTAGATATGGTAAGTCTTTAAAAAAATGCCACTATTTAATAACACATGTAAAAAGCATTATAGCGCTATTGATGACTGCAGTATGCCACTTCTAAAGTGATATTATGTTTGTCATGGCTAAAAACCATGCAGTTATCCAAATAAAAGATGGTGGTTGGTGTGCCAAATGCATAATCAGAATCAACATCTACTTTTTTCCTGGATTACAATATACCTCATTAGTTTATTCATTTATATACATCTACAAAGATCCCATATGATGAATCCCACTAAACATCACATGATCACCATTTCCTATGCTTACAAATGCTGTTAAAACAGTGATACTTTCCATACAGTAGTGACACCCACTGTAAGCCTTAGTAATCAATAAATGAAAGATGGTGCGGTGCTCTCAGATCCATGCCTCCATACTGATGAAAGCCACAAGCTAGAAACTAATCTGGGAATATTGAATAAGTAGGCAGTAGATAAAAATTTTATGCACAAACCTTCTTGCATCCATTAATTACTATGACTTTCACTAGGTGGCACTACTGTATGGAGAAGTCACAGTGCATCATATCACGTCAATGATGAATACTACTGTTTAAAGAGTAAATAATTGAAAAGATTACTTATATATCAGACACAAGGAAATTACCGATTTGTCAAAAAATAGTAACTATCAACTTTCTGTATATTGGTTAAATGCAACATTAAAAACAAAAAAAATTTGCAATTGTCCAGTGTTAGTTCTGCTTTTTCTTCTTTTATTAAATTTTATCTTTTACAAGTTTCCTCATAATAAATCTTTTACAATTTCTCTAGTCTATAAAAAATATGAATATTTCACTTCCGCTTTAATATTAATTTCCTCAATAAACATTCTTTTATCATAGCTGTTTTAATACCTTTATATTCATAATCTTATCTAGAAATTTATTTCTTTTAATTTTCTTCTTTATTTATACATATTTTCTTAAAACACACACACCCAATATCAAAATAGTCACCAACCAATTTACTTTGTCAGATGCCTTTCCTAAAATCAACAAATATTTTTTTAACTTTTAAAATAGCTTCAAAAAATCGTTGCCATAATTTTGATTGTAAATTTCTATTTAACCAAATCTTTCATCACATTCCATTAAACTAGCAATTGCAAAATCTTTACGTTTCATAACTACCTTTCCTCCAATCTATACTCTATTTTACAACAGTTTCTTCATCAACTCTAGATACAAGCTCTGAAATAGATATCAGGTTAAGGGTTAAGTCATGAAAATAATTTCAATAACTTATTTCTTGAATATTATAAAATGGGAAAATCTTAATAGTGATCAAAATAATCATGGTTATCATTTTAAAGTCATTACTCAATTTAAGTTTACAATAATATTTTTATTTCAGATGATATGGTTTGGTGGAAGCGGAAAAACATTTTATATTGTGTATTAATTCTAAAAGTCGATGTGAAAAGTGGTAATTGTTGAAATGACCAAACCTTTACCTAGCAGAAGCCTGCTTTTCAAGACAGCAGTTTAACATGAGATGGACATATCAGAATTATTCAATTTTTTAAAACTTTAACTTAAAAAACCAACTATAAAAGGCAAACTTAATATGGAAAAACTGTTGCAGATAACATCGTATTCTATGAAATTTTCATACTGATAAACATTTATAATTTTAAATTAATTTTTTCAAAGCGGAATAAAAAAACTTACCTATTTGTAAGCTTATAACAGTTAAATATTGCACTATACCCTTCAGTAGAATCATCATTTTGAAAGACTAATTTTCGTCTCTAACCAATTCTATCTTATTCTGGCTATTGTCGCCTCTGATTGGCTGAGAACATTTCATATGGTATACCAGTTAAGTTTCACATTTACATTCCAGCATAAATTCATTTGATTAAATCTGCTTCAGGGTAAAAGGTCATTAAAAGAAAAAAAATGAAAATGAAAATCATTAACCTGTAACAAAAGCGCTGTAAAATTTCTAATAGTCAAGCAATATTATTTTGTTCAATAGAGGGACTTCACAAACCACAACACAAGATAGCGACTTTTATAAAGATAAGAGTGGCCGTCTTATCTTTAACCTAAATTTCTGAACCGTCCTGATTTGGAAGCATGAAGTTGTTGTTCTCGTACATATATTTCCTGTGTGCTCTATAAAATATAATTACAACTCAACTCTACAGTGAAAATCATTATAACTGTTAATCACACGTAATATTTAGAACACCCATGGTAGTTTAATGCCATGATGATTCAAAAGCTTTAATATTCCAGGACAAAATCTCAACCCATGCTCAAAGATTAACTTTAAGTCTTAACAGTTAAATTAATTAATATTTATTAGAATCTAAATTGGTATCCCTAAATTATTGACCAACCTGTAAGACGTATGTAGCCCTTTCTTACCAGACTAATTTTACAATACATAAACATAGGAAGAAATTAAATAATTAGTAAATATATGTAATAAAATTTGTAAATATTCTCAATATTTATTCCCTAAATTTACAAATATTATTTCAAATTTTTAATAGAAATAAAATACGTTATCGATAATAAATAATCTTATCACCTGTTGTTTGTATGATTGACACGTATTATTAGCATTTTACCACTTTTCTTTGATAAAACAACCCCACCCACCCCCCCCCAAAAAAAAAAAACTAAACTGTTGTCAATTAATTCCAATTCAACAGTTTTGGAAAAATAATTTATTTTAATCTATATTCCAATAGTCATGAACTTTACTTTGGTTTGCATTAAGTCAAACGTTAGTCAAAAAAAAATAGTATTATGTCATATCGAGCAAATAATGATATTAATTTTCTTGATTGCGCTTTTTTTCAACTTGAAAAAATCAAGGTACACGGTATTTTAACAAAAAATTTGCAGTTTTTGTAAATAGGCTTTAAAATAAATTTTAATAATTGAGTAGCATTTTAAAGCAAAGTTTTATTTTGCAATTTAGTATTAAAATAATTTAAATTTCAGCAATTTCACACCATATATACTGTAACTTGCTAAAAACAGCAGCAGTACATTGGAATTTATATTATACCCCAATATCAAAGTCCAGCATTTTACTTATAAAATTATCAAGATATTTAAACCATAGTTGCAGAGGATTTTTCTTTTGTCGGCTTATTTTCAATATTAATTAAATAATCCAAAAGTCTGCATTCAAAACATTAAGTACATTCAGTAATCGTCTTTTGAACTGGCGATTATTAATAAACATATAACGGAAAGAAAATTTGATTTTTATAAAATTTAAATTTAAGTCAAAAGTTCTGGAAATCATCACTTTCAAAGATTTCCTACATCCAAATTTGCAATCGGTGAAGTATTTCACTCTTTGCATTTTATTCCAGAATCTACTACACTCCTAAGTAATCATTGGGTGATTTATTCATTGTACAAATGTGCACATCACCAAATCGTTTTGTTTTCATAATAAAAACTTCTCAATACCTAACAAATTCAGTTAAGTTTATATGAAAATTTTGTCGTAACAAAAATAACAGACATCTCTTGCCACCCATTTATTAAAAACCTAGCAAATGTATAATAAATAACACCGAATTACAGATTGCAACATTAATTCACATTTCAGCTAAAACTAAACAAAGAGAATAGATGAAAATACAGAATCCTAAAAATAATACTTCATGGTCTTGGGATGGGTCTGCATTCAGAAAAATATAAAACAATGTTTCTAATACACATTTAAAAATATGTACAAAACTAATCAAATTACATAAATATAGACACTTTAGTATTGGCAAAACAAAGTATTACGACTATATATGCATTTTAAGTGATCTTTCGAATAACAGGTTTTATGATTCTAAACAATCTCTTGACAATGGTAATGTAAGGCAAACATTAAAGACATTTGTCTATATCCGGAATAACATATTATTAACCATTAACATTATGATGCAATAAAAAAATACTTGAAATTTAAACACATAATTGATATTTATCTTTATCACTTTGCTTGGTTCTGTATTTAAGGATGTATTGCCAAGTTCGTTACCCAAACACAGACAGACTAAAGCATCCGGGCAAACCAATCAAATGATGACGCTTAGTAATAATAATTTAACCATTTTAAATTAAATTACTTTGTCATAACAATTTTATATGTGAAAGTAATGAAAGATTTTCCATTTAATATATTTAATTTTTAAAAATTATGAGAAACATTTATTTTTTAAAAAAAAGTGTGTGATTCAATGAATTCACTACAAAATGATAATATTGACATATATATTTAAACTTACCTAAAGACGTAGGTATTCCATTAGAATTTATAAAAGGATTTATATTGTCGTTTATTTGATCGTTATAATGAGGTGCCTCAAATGTCTGCAAAAGAAAAGAAAAGAATTATTGTAGATATGGCTATAAACAAATCTATCGTAATATGAAAAAAACATGAAAACGTTAAGAGATAAAAGTGACATTTCCTAGTGTAATGGCATGTTCAAATACCCTAACGGTTGCGCAACTTTGACACCGGTAAGGAGCAAAAATCAGCGCTCAGCACAATAATTATTTGGATGTGTTGATTCTCAGCCATTATTTATCAAACTTAATATATAATTATTTACCACTTACACACATATTTTTAATAATACAAATTTTGAATAGAGACTTGTTTTATTTAAGACAGCAAATGTTAATGTAAAAGTTTAGATATCTGTAAAAATTATATTTAACACACACAAAAAAATGGTACATTAAACCAAAAAACTAAAAAAGATTCATTTGCTTGTGCAATAACTTTTATTTCAGAAAAAAAAAAAACAATCAATACAGAAGGTATGATTTCGGCAATTTCAACTCACACAACTTATTAAAAAAAATAGATATTCACTGCATAAAATCTACTTTTATAAAAGAAATAAAATTATTATAAATTTAAAATTGTTTTGTTTTTGACTAATTTTCTGCTTTCTTTAATTAACCCTCAGATGTTCCTTTCGCTTTTATCGTTTTTCTTTGTTCACCATAAAATTTGAAGATTAAACCAGTATTACTTATCAGAAAATAATAAATCTGACTCCATTTGATATTTTTGTTTACTACTGAGATAAATTTTAAATGCTCAATTTTTTTCTATAAGAATTAGAAAAATGAGATCGTAATCAAAACAAAAAAATTATATGTTATCATTTGTAGAAAGATTATTTTCATTTTACAAAATCAACAAAATCATCATTATTTGTGATTTTTTTTAAAAAATCTGAATGAATATTTATTTATTTCTCTTATAACGAAATATGCTTTAAAAGTTTAAAATTTTTCAATATTTATGGCTAAATTATATTTTCATACCCATTATAATTAGATTGCTTATATGGAAAGTTTCTAAATAGCTTTAGGCCATATTTGCATTGTCCACTAATATAATGCTCTATTTTTGAAAATAAAGTATTAACCATTCAAAATAAGTTATTAATAACTTATATTTTTGATATCTAATAAATATTGTGTAAATTATTGTATAAAAAATATCCAGAATTATAATATAATAAATTCACAAATAAACACATTTTTTGGTTATTCAAACTATTTTTTTTAAACAATGTTATAAAAAATTGTGACATCAAAAACCTGTCATAATACAAAAGGTATACTTGTTACGGGTTGCTAAATTCTATTGATTTGAGAAATTTTTTGATTTTCTTGTCATCTATTGAATTTTTTCAAACCAAAATTTATATTATAACGTATATAGGAAAATATGCATATTACTATATAATGCTTGCAGCAATTCTCACTAGGAGCAAAATAGTAAAAAAATGAAGCAATTCATTCAGAAATGCCATTTGATTAAAGATTACATGCCAGATTAAAGTCTTGTCATCCTCTTATTTTTAAATGCTTTTACTTAAGTCAGAACCTCTATTCATTTGTTTGTTTCAAGGTATATATTTGGATAAAAATGTTCAATTATGATTTAATATATATAATTATATTCAATACAATTTATTAAAATTTTATACATTTATTGTAAATCACTGGTAATGCAATATACCATTAAACAATTTTAGGTGTATTCTCTAATTTTTTTTTCAGCAGTTGGAAGATGAAATTTTGTATATTTTTATACCAAATTCCCAAGAAATTGACATCAGTAAGTTTTCAGTAAGATACATGAGAGGAATGTATATATATTTTTAAAAAAAACATTAAAAAGTATCTTAATCTTATCTTTTAAAATTGAATTTAAACAATTTTTTGATCATAAACCTATATTATAAATGAACTTTATTTAATATGTAAGATTTTATACTTTCAACCTTAATGCTAAAAACTGAAAACTAATACATACTTTTTTTTTTAATAATAAACAATTGTTTATTTATTTTGGACTAAAACACACAAAATAATTGTTTCTTCAATCACAATTGGACTTTCTATATTTAACTTGAAATAAAAATTGGGGGAGGAAGGAGGGGATTAATTAAGTGAATCCATATTTTTTACAACTAGGAATTGACTTAATTAATTTCTTGACCAGTCCAAGTTAAATATAAAAAGCTCAAATAAAGTTGAAGAAACAATTATTTTGTGTGTTATTAGTCCAAAGTAAATGAATAAAAGTTTATTATAAAATATTTATATATCTATTTTAACTTCTTAAAGCTATTCTAAGAACTAATTTCAAATAAATTATTATTACATGAATGTAATATGTTATTATAATTGGTAAACATTTAACATGACATAGAGATTTCATGGAGATGTTTTCATAGTAATGATATTTTATTAACATCAAATTTAAGAATCTCATAGTGGTATAAAACATATTTAATACAGTTTACCAAATTTATATATATAATATATTGTCAATCAAAATTTTTTTTTTCAAATGCTGATAGCCGGTAAAATCCAACGCTAACATTCAATTAACTTAAGTGACATTCACCTCTCACTTCACCTTCTCATTAGGAATACATCCAGAGTGCATTCTAGCTCTCTAACCAGTCACATTTTAAGAAAACTGTTAAGAATTTTCGGTATACCTTTTAAACATGTGTTAAATGATTTGTATCCAAAAATCCTATACAACACTTTTTTAAATATTAAAAAGACATATAGTCACCCTAAACTAGACCCAAACCATCTACCATAAGCTTAAAGGATCAATGGACACCAGATGGGGGAGTGATATAAAGTCTCCATCTTCAGACTAATTTCTGAATTTTGTTTACATCGGTGAAGATTAGAACTCAAACTTGGAATTAATGTACTTATACATCCAGCAGTTATCTTTTTCCCTTTATACTAGTCGAAGTAAAAACTGAAATGGTAAAAAAAAATCTTACGGTTCGAACCCAGGCTAATTCACTTGTATAGTTATATAGATTTGACATGAGATCAATTTATACATTTTAGAGATCTGTTTTACGATAATTGTAGGCCTCATCCTAAGCTTTGGCTAGAATGATTAAAACCAACAATGGCACGACTCTACTATGCTTCCAAAAATGATATTCTTCCCCTTATTTTAAAACCATCCACTGTAAGCTCGAGTAATCAATGAAAACTAGGTGATATATTATCATACCACCATCCTCAGACTGGCTTCTAGTTTTTGCTTTCATTAGTGAAGATTAGCATTATGGAACATAATGCATTTAAACATACATATCAATACCACATAGATGAAGTAACTAAATCAAGGATTCCCAACCTGGTGAATCCATAATTCCCAGATGATAAGAGAAGCTTGTCCAGAAGATATGGTGAATAGTAAAGTATATTACACTCTTAATATATTTCAAAAATACTTATGTTATCAACATTTCTGGGTTTTTCAAGTCTCTTTTCGGACATTGACAGGCAGTGGAGGAAATAGAGAAAAAAAAGACCGGCAAGAATTAGTTTACCGTTGGATAAATCAATTGATGTCTCCGTGAACAGCTTCTTGTTTTTACTAGATATAAACATCAGAATAAAATAAAGGGGGGGTTTCTTTTTTTTTTTGTAAACCTTTGAAAGAAATAACAAAGGCAGTAGACATTTTGAAAATTGGCTATTGCTTTTTTGATTCAAATGGCCTTTCATGGAAATTAGTATAACTATTTATATTGACAGTTTACCTACTATGTTGGGGAGAAAAGCAGTACTGTTTATTTCTTATTATTATGAATACTGGATAATTTACTAAAAACCAATGGGATATGGTGACCAAGACTAAATCTTTAAAAAAAATCTTTGTATTTAAATTCAGAAGAAATAAATTTGTTGTTCAATTGGATGAATCGATATTTATTAGAATGATTATTTTAATAATCTACGTCCATTGTTACAGTTCCAGAAATGAAGCAACAAGGAAAAACTTTCTTTGGGCAAAGCATCTGGCAATTTATACAACGACAAAAATTATATTTAATTGATTTTACACAATTTTTTTTTTTTTTTTTACAAAAAACCTAAATTTTCATTTCTAATTATAACTTCTGCTTTTTCTGGCAATGTAATCACAATTGCAGGAAAATTTTTGGGGGATTTTGAACTTTCTGTAAGCAATAAGTTCCTAACGTACACTATATTCCACATGGTTGCATAACACATCCACAAAAAACCATCATGTTAATCTACAATTGAATATTAAAGCAATAAATATCCTCAAAGCAGAAGCTATGAATACTTCTATCTTCATGCAATTGCATAGCCTAAATGATAAAATTTACAGTAATTTGCTTCTACACACGGAAGTGCATTGGCTGCCAAAACATAACTGTAATCTTACATTTCACCAAGATTTTTCATTCTGCAATTTAATTTCTTCTTAAACTTAATGGGGGGGGGGGGCATACTTTACTCAGCTGATATTATTCTTTATTTAATAACATTCAAACTAAATTGCAAGAAAAAGATATCAATCACATTCAGTCTCAAACAATTATTCTTGGATTCACCCACAATCGACTCCGGTAGAACTACATCATATTAAACCGAGTTTCATTATTCTGACTAACTTAATGCAACTATATTGCAGAAAAAGACTATACTTCTGCTGATTTTATGCCATTATACACAGACTACAACTGTGCACAACCTACCCGTGATACAATTTTTCACCGGAAGAAATATCCGAATTAAAAGAAGAACTGGAATATAAAGGCCAAACAAAACGATTTACCACATTTTGGAATTATAAAAATGATATTCTCCGAAAATATGCTAAATATTGAACCAAGATTATTAAAATTTTCCAATCGGTACTTAATCAAAGCTGGTTTTCGTCGCGTAAAGAATTTATTAAGTTGAGACTGGAAAGAATATGTGAGAATGTGCTAATTTAAGAATAACAAAATACAGCTACGACACATCAGACATAAATGCATTAAAGTTGTCTACACAATTTTATTAATAGTTATTAATAAATATTTTTCGTAATATTTTTCTATTTTGCCAAATAAATGGATAAAGACAACCCTATTTTAACCAAAGAAACACCAAAAGATTTTCAGTAAGTGATAAGCATAGCTAAAAAAAAAAAAATTATTTAAAATTTTTTCGTATACTATAGCTTTTCATTTTACTACGTACACTATAATCGTATGAATAAAAATATTTGAAAAAGGAACAAGATCTCCAATTTCATGTTATACCAACATTCAATCGGTTAAATACAAAGTGCATCATGGGAGTCATTTTCGGCCTTTTTATCAAGTGATTAATTAATCCTTTAAGTAGTGAAAATATTTCTATTGTTCTCTCTGGTAGCAATTTTTGTACTTACCACTTGACTTTAGCATTAAACATTTATTCTGCATTAGAATTGAATCGAGTTGGCTTGATTTGTTACAAATAAAAGATTGAGAATAAAAAACGCATTAAAAAAATCATATTTCATCTTTGCAAATATACAAAAAATAATAAGGATAATGCATGAGAAGAATGAAGTTTTTTCCGAGTGGATGGTATAAAGAAAGCCGGTGACAAAAATAAAAATTAGTAAAATCTTTGTAGATTGAACATTCTTTTTAAAACATTAATGAATCAATGTGAAGGCCTCACAAATCTAACAAATTCTGTTCTGAAATTTAAAACTGCATTTATAATTATTAAAATATTACAAACAATAAAGAATATAGGGTAAAAAAGAGATGTTGACAATGCCATCATAGTTTTCTATCTTAGGATTGAATTTGTTAACTTATATTTTTAAAACTAAAACATTTTTGAATCAAATCAAATTGTAATAATGTATTGTATACTTTTGTTTTTAAAGAATTATTATACAAATATCATATAAAAAATAATCATAATATTGAAATAACTATAAAAGCAATTGCTATGAAAAAAAAATTGAATATACAATTACCATAGCAATCATTCTCTACTTATTAGCATCTTAGTACATTATGGTGTAGACTCTTTGACATTTATTTCCATTGCAGACTTCCGCCCTCTTTATATATATATTTAAATCGTTAAATCAATCGTTTCTGTAATCAAAATGAATGCAAAACCGGAAATAAAGCACTATAGACATCAGCAGAAGAGCAAAGAAAAATTGAAAGCTCACTAGAGCTCTCTTCAAAGATCTCCGAAACAAAATACTTTGTACTTATTTATAGCAGTGCTAAAGTGTACATTGTAAAAATGAAAGTAATTAGCTTATTTTATTTATTACACATAGAAAAAACAGAGTACAATTTAATTAATTGTTCCAAGTAGTTGTTTGAAAATATCTATATTGTAAAACTGGCTAAAAATGATAAGACATTGTAGTCTTTAAAAAATGCTTAGTAACAAGATGGAATTACAGTTTTGTGCAGGAAGTTTGGTACCTTTGCAATCAATTGTAATAATTTTATATTGATAAATACTGAACAAAGTTAATAGTGGCGTGAGGGTTTGTGGTCTGGCCCAACCGGTGAGTGCTGGTTCAGTACAAAATGTACCTTGGGATTATTTCATTTTTTTCGCATGTCTTCATTTATAAAATATAATAACACAGCAAAGGTACATCCACTTTTTCTTTTAAAATATATATGTTCTACAATAATATCAACAAATAAAAAATCCTTCTCCTTTTTTCTTTTCAAAAACTTTATTTTTTATCTCAATACTGAACATATATATACATTAATATACAAAACTCCAACGTTTCAACTGTTTTATCTCATACAGTCATTTTCAAGGATCTGCAACAATATTAAATACATATCAACAAATAAACTTCAATTACATAAAAACTTTCTCTTACATTAACATAATAACAAACATATTAAACATATAGAAATATATTTTACTTACAGCTTTCTCCCACTGCTATATTTTATTACTCTTTTTTTTTTTATTTACATTGTTTAATTACAATATATCTTAAAATCATCCAAAAACTCTCTCTAAATACCAACTCTAATTTCAAAAAACCTCCCCTTTCTTTAAATTTTATCTAAAACCCATCTTAAAACTACATTCCTAAACTATATATTTAAATGAATATAAAACAAATTTAAACATCCCCCCCCTCTCTCTCTCTTTATACAAAAAAACTTCTAACAATTTACCTAAACCCATTAAGCATTTATTTTAATTATACAGTAATTTATATTCCTTATCTACTCCATTAATTCTATTTAGAGTAGGATTATATTTTTTTATATAAAAAAATTCTTTAACCATCCTTTCCTTGTAATTTTTAACCCTTTCTAACATTTTAATACTAAATTTTTTATGACCTAAACCTTTACAATGAATGTAAATATTTGAATTTTTGTCATACAAATGTTGTCTAAGTCTAGTTTTTAATTTATTCTTAGTTGTACCAATATATGAAACCTTACCCCCCTCCCTCTTACAATTTAAACATTCAACTAAATATATTCCATTCATTTTGTCAGTTTCTATATTTTTTGTATCATTGATTAAATTTCCTAAATTCAATTTCTTTTTATATACTGGTTTAATAATTAACCTACTTTTCCCTTTGTATTTATTATTTATACTTTTTATAATCTTTTTAATCTTCATAAAAGTATGTGACTAAACGTATATGCGTTAAAATGTAAATTATAAGCACATTGTTACAACGTAAAGGAAAAGTAGAATAGTTTAATTAATTATTTCTTTTCTCTATTTATTTAGTAATAATAACAATAGCTCTATTCATTTTTAATTAAACTTTAAAGAGTATATCTGGGCAAAAAGTGATATAATTTCTAGCCTAAAAAATAATCGTAGTAAGTATTAAGATAATTAATCCGGAATGGCCGGTGTTAATAGGTATGTGATTCTTTACAGTAGCAATTTGATCCAGTATAAATTATTTCGGGTAGCTCCAGGCTTCTTGTCTGCAGATTATGTATCGGGGGGGGGGGGTCTTGATATTTAAATTTTTTTTTAAAAAAACTGAGTTAAGCTAGAATTTTGTCCCAATAAAACGGTTCCAAGTCAAGTTTGTAACAATTATTATTCAATAAACTGTTGTTTTGAAATCTTGAACTTTATTTTTTTTTTATAACTTTTTTTAACTTATTAATTTTCTTATATGTTAGGCTTATTACGGTTACGCCTGGTTGTAATACTATATAAAAGTACAATTGATTATAACGTCTAGCAATCATTCCGTACAAACATGACGGGTTTGAAATAAGTTATACAGGAGTATTAAGAAAAAATAATAATGGTGTTTAATAAAAAAAGGTTTTTTTAAACACACACACACACACACTGAGCAAAGATGATTTATGAAAACGTACATAATTGGGATTGGATAAATTTACTTATGTTAGATTATAATAATTAAAAGCGAAATAATATTTCTCGATATTTCTATACCTTTGATGGGTGCGTGTACGTATGATACTATTTCCATTTTAATTTCAATTAGATATTCAAATCAATAGTACAAAATCATTTCTAGTTTTGTTGATTAACAGTTCTACCTAAATTATATATATATTCGTTACAAATTTAAATTAATACTATTGTTATTTTAATTATCATTTCATAAAACGACTAATTTTGCCCAGCAGACTAAAAATATTCACTGCTCATATTATTTCAAATTCAAAAGTGCTAATATTGCTATCGGAGTAAACCTTTACTTTCACTTTGACTATCCACGCTAGATGGAGCCCTGCGCCAGAGTTTGATGAGCAAATAATTGAATTCTGAGCTTCCCTTTGCAGAGAAAATGATGAGTCTCTGGGGGCACGAACAAAGCTTCTACGTTGGAATTTTTATAGCTTTAAAAAGGAATGTGGGTCTTTTAAAATACAGCTTTTATGGCAGAGTGCAGATATTTATTAAATGTGCCCGCTGCCATATTGACCAAATCTTGCTGATTGGATCAATGGCTAAAGCGGTGATGCAATCCAGCCTGGAAGCTCTCAAGAAAGTAATCTATCTTTAATACTGAAGAACAAGAAAATGTAACTTGCACGGCTTACTGCGAGGGAAAGTAATGTGTGTGTGTGTGTCGGGGAGTGGGGGTAACTAATCCTATTTGAAAAGTATTATTCTCAATTTGAAGGCAAAAATAAGTGGACAAAAAAAAAAAAAAAATGGAAAAATAATTGCATATCGTTAATCTTAAATTGAATGAAAGTCATCGTAAATGATTACATATTAATTTTTGTATTATAAAAAAAAAACACAAACGTGCGAATACAAATTCAACTTTTGAGACCTCTTTTAAGTAATAGAACACTTTCACCTCTTCGCTCTCTTTTATGAAGCGGTTCTGGAGTTTTTATAGATCAGGTTGAGACTTATTTGAAATAAGTTACCTACGGGAAGGTAGGAGACCGAAGATGGCGAATTAATTACATTGCTGATGTCTAATTGTTTAATCTAGTCTTAAAGATTTCTGATGACTGACCTTCTCCCTCTCATTTTTTTATAATCCTAATTATAAACTTAATATAGATAAGTGGATGCGCGCGCGCGTTTAGAGCGTAGTGATAAAGCGCCCCTCCCTGTCTGAAAGCTAAACTTTTGGGGGCCCAGACTCCAACTGCCCATTTCTAGTACTCCAGTATCACATTTATCCCTCTAGTTGCAAACCATTCGTTACTACAATACTATCATTTCTATAATAAAAAAAATGTAAAAAAAAATTAATTTCGCCTGATTATTTAAAGCTAATTCATACTAAGCTGGCTAATTCATACTAAACTATTACATTTAAACATAGCCAGCTATCCCATATCAAACAGTAATTAAACAAATCGCTTACGTCATTCACAAAAAAATGTATATCTGATCATATGATCTGTGTATTTAATTCAATTGGTGTGCTTCACATAGTGAACTGTGATTTCACTTCCTATATAAGTCAAACATACTCCTGTTAATGTATACTAATTGTTAAAGAGCAATGCACTTAACAACAGTATGTTTCAGGTTTTTTTTTTACATCTTTAAATAAAATCTGCTTCATGCAAGTAAGATCAAAGCTTATTCTGATGGAATGTAAGTGGTGTTTAAAAGCTAGGCAGTTGACAAAGAAATCTCTTCAAACCAACCTTGTGAGTCTTGTATTGCTATAGTTTACTAATCAGAAATTAATTATTTATAAACATCTAATTTCTCATTTCACAATATCCTCCATAGATAAGTCAATGATTTTATTCGTTGAATATCAGTTTCAGTTTTCAATATAATAAATAATGTAATTCAAATTTAACTACAAATGTTATGAGTCATATACCATAGTCAGGTGACTGCAAATTTTAACGCTAATTCCCAAGGTTGCAAATGAAAGTAATATTTTGTCAATGTATCCTTCCCCAACCCAATTTGTCTTTGTTAACATATTTGGATGAGGACCTTGAAATATTGTAACCAAATACTCTTCTAACTATAAATATACGAGATGTGGAAAGCAGAAGATAATATGCGTAGTTTTATTTTTTAAAAAAAATAAAACAAATATTGAAATCAAGATATCCTCGTAACCAACTTTAAACATAATTCAGGGAATATTCTCCCTATACAATCGTAAAGATATGCTCCGTATCAGAGCTCTATACAATACAAGAACTTGGTACAGTACGAAACAAAAAAACGAGTTAATTTTAATAGTTTTAACTAAGTTCCTAAAAGAACGACTTCCTACCCTACTGCCATCTAATGTAAGCTTGAACAATCAGTAATTATCAGACACATTATCACATTTAAATTCTCCTCTTGAGTCCAGTTTCCACTTTATTACTCAAGCTAATGAAATTCAAATCAGCATAGAATTTTGAAGTGTGAAATAACTGACACATCTGGAAATTCTTTTACACTATTGCACCATCTTGTGCACTTTAGTAAAGTTGTCCCATCTAAATATCCCCAGATTAATGTCTGGCTAATGGCTTTCATCAAGGAGCTATTTGAGGATTGGTGGGGGGGGGTTGAATTGTGCACTTAAATCTCCTGTATCTAATGCACATTTCCTCTAGCAGCTATCTTTTATTTTTTTGTTTTATTATCAAGTTACTATTCCTAATTGAAAATTTATTTAAACACACACTGATTACGTAAGTAATATTTACTAAGGCTGTAACCTCAAGAATGGGTGCGTAAAAATGCGATAGTAGGGACCTCTACAGGTCTTAACCACAAGCTTACGTTTTGGAAGAAAAGAGGGGTTCTTCCAAAACGTAAGCTTGTGGTTAAGACCTGTAGAGGTCCCTACTATCGCATTTTTAAGCACATAAAACCCCTCTTTTCTTCCAAAACATAAGCTTGTGGTTAAGACACATAGAGATCCCTACTATCACATTTTTATGCACATATTCTTGAGGTTACAGCCTCAGTAAATATTAGTCCTAATTGGAAAACTTTTTAAATTTTTTCAATCCAAGTTAACTTGCCTGCATTGTTGCATAAATCTGAACCTGCTTCAGTTTTTATACATCATAGTAACCTTAGGTTTTAGAATAATCTGTGTCACCTCTATGTTTGGGTCAAATTCGTAAAAAAAAGCAAAAAACAATACCAGAAGAGCATTCAATAAAGATTTGGATAAGCACTGCCACCAGTACGTATTAATTACTAAAACATACGCAAGGTGGCAGAAGAGTAAGAAGGATAAAAGAATTGGCTAATGACTAGCAATATGTAGAAGCTAAGATCAGATGACATTTGTTGGTTTTGTGATATTTGGAAATAACACATAAAACTGCAATACTCAGCAAAACGTTCAATTGATTTGATATAAATCAATCAATTCTAGAATAATAACAGCTAAGTGCAAACATTACGGTAATCCAAACACAGGCACTTACGTTAAATAATAGAGACGCTGAGATGAAAAAAAAATTATATGTAGTATCTGAAACTAATTCTTGATGAAGTCCCAAGCAAAAAATTATATATAATCATTAGATAAGACTGGAATAATGACACATGGGAACAAGTTATAGCTTTAGAGAAGGTAATCAATATGGTAAAATGCTTAGAATTTATTTTAGAATATAGTGTGCGTATATAATTCCAGCAAAGAACTGCAGATAATATGAAGGCAGATCAAATGTTGGGAAAAGAATACAAGTGAAAGACATAATTATAAACAAATATTAGTGGTTGACTTCAATAAAGCAGAGTTAAATCATAGATAGTGATTGCAGATGTCAATATGATGCTTTAAAAGTCAACTAAAACTCAAAAAAGCAACAAGAAGAATAATAAAAAATCACATTTGATACTTAATATTTTATTATTATTCCACAACTATATAGTTTTTAGCTTAACTCAGACTTTACAAGAAAGAATTAAGAGACTGAAATGTAGCAGGGCATATTGCTAAAAGAGATGATAATAGATGGATAGTTGAAATCTTAAACCAGATTCCGTAAGATTATAAAAGACTCAGAAAGAGACATGTCAGATAGATGGGTGAAATAAAAAAAATTACTGGGTGATGTGGAGATGAGAGGTTAGAGTTCAGAGAAAATGGCTTAAACTTGAAAAAACCATCCTCCAATGGATTGATAATGGTTGAAAATGATAATAAAGACAATTTAAGAACCATTTAAATCACATTTAATGCTAGAACACAATCAAACCATTGTTTTGGCAATGGATGATGTAAATTCCATAAAAGAGCCGTAAACAGATTTCAAACAATTATTTATTTTAAAAACTAGCAATGTAAATATTTTTAGAATTTTCTTTACGTTTTTATATAATCTTATTTATTTTACCACAAAGAGATATTCATATTAATAATTTATTAATATTAAGTATATGTGTTTATTATGTAAAGCAAAAATTTTTAAAGGAGTAAACGGAGATTGAATTTGCAAATGAAGTGACGGACTAAACACAAAAAAGGACTAAAGTAATATTCGATAGATGTTCTCAGAATAAAAATTGGCAATGACAAATTAAAAGAAGTTAATAACTATAAATATGGTGTTCAGATTATTAATCTTGATGGAAACATAATGGATAAAATTAATCATAGAACTAAATTTGGATGGAGCGTTTTTGATAAAAATAATCTGATAATAGAGGAAAAATTTCCTATGTATTAAAAAAAGGTTTTAAATATTAAACATGTTTTACCAATCATTAGTTATGGATCTAAAACTGACCACATAACAGAAGAACAATAAAAAGACTTCAGATCTGACCACGTAACAGAAGAACAATAAAAAGACTTCAGACCTCCTCGAAGTACGGAAAGTTGATACTATGTGAGAAGTAGCAAGAACGGATTGAAAATGAAATACATGGGTGAGAGAACAAACAAGAATTGCTGGCAACAATGAAAATATTAGACTGAAATGAGCTGGACTGCATATATTGCAAGTGTGATAACAGATGGACAGTTGATGTCTCAAACTGAATCTCCAAGAAATTGTATAAAGGACCTAGAAAAAAAACATGCGAGATGGATAAATGAAATAAGGAAGAGGGCTAAGGTTGGATAATCTGGATTAAACTTGGTAGAGATCATCAGCAGTTGATGATGACAAATGATATTTAAACATTAACAATCCAGAATTTATAAATACATTATAATAGTCAAGCATTGGTGGTCGAGAGGTCAGCTACAGCTGCTTTACAAGCAGTTGTCCTGGATTAGTGGGTTTGCTTCCCAGCTGATGCTATGACACATGAGAAGAAAAAAAAATGTTATAATAAAATAATAGAATAATTTACTGCTCAGAAATTTATAAGAAGTTTGATTTTAAACCCTAAAGTGATGGAACAGAACCACAACCCACAGGCATTGAGAGTCCATACCAATGCATTAAACCATACGGGGCATAAATTGTAATCTTTCCATTCTGTCCAACATTGTATTGATTTGGTTACACATACAGGATTTAATCTATTCAGATATATCCATGATTTCAAACGATTACAATAACATTAAAGTTAATCAATCGTTTATTATACTTTATTTAACAGATTCGCATTTTCTTGGAAAATATTTAAACAACTATATTACATTAACAGCAAAAATCATAACTGATAAACTACAAAATATTACATTTCATTCATGCTATAATATTTATGAGAGTAATTTACGATAATGAATTTTAATTCGCTTTGTATAATGAATGCAGATTTCATAATTTGATTTATTGGAGAAAACCTCATAAAAATAATATAGTTATTTTGTTTATATAATATTTCCAGTTTATTGATTTATTGTTAATAAATTTACTTGTTATTTTTAAAATATCTGTGGTGTTCTTATTTAACACCAGATGAGGTCATTTGATATACATGTGCTTTTCATTATAATATTTTTTTATACAAATGATATGGAAAAATATTATTTATATTACTGTAGTATGCTGAAGCCTACTTAAATATCTTTAAAACCTTTTGAACTCATTATTTCATACAAAACGATTCACTGCCATCAGGATCTTGCTACATCTGGAATACAGTTCAGACCTGAAAACCAGATCTATGCATGTCTGGTGTTAGTTGTTTTCGTCATTTCCACTGGGAAGATATGGCAGATAATAGAATACATACACTGGAGAGCTACAATTAGACATGATGATGAAATATTTCAAGAAGAAAAGTTTTCTGCTGAATTTTTAAAATATCAAGTAAACAAAATAAAAAATGGACAAGTGTGTTACTCTACATGTAGACATATTTGTGGTTTGCAGATTGGTTTTTGTATAGTCATCGCATAACTCAACAGTTCTAGGGCAATCCCCCACCCGTTTTTTTGGGGGTGGGGGGATTAGAATGATCACAAATCATTTACTGTGACTTGATTCTTTATTTAGTTAATTAATAATTTCATGGTGTTCTAGTACATATCAATTTATCCATTGAACAGTATTTATACATGCACTGACATACCATGCAATGACCATTATAATATATATTTATGAATCTTAGACAATAGCTGAAATTACAGATTCTTGTATTTCATTTTCATATTAACTTTTATTTACAGTAAAAAAGAATTATATTCATGACAGAATCATCCAGATATATTGGACAAAAAAATTTGATTAAAAAAATATGAGTATGTGGACATCAACTATACTTTTACTGAAAAGAATCCTAACAAAATAGGAAGATGCAATCTGACAGTTTTTATAAGCTATAGGAAAAAAAAATATTGGAACTTTAAGAATTTTAAAAGGATTGATAAAATACCCAATTAACTCCAATGTAAGATTCTTGAGGTTTTTTTAAAAAAATCAACAGCGATAGCTAGATTTATTGGAAATAGAAAAACCAAGAATCATGGAAAATGCAATACTGACAGATTGAAACCGATTAATTATTTTAAAGATGATAGTTGGGGGGGGGGGTGACAACCTAGCAGAACAGATCACTGCACTGGTAAGTCCACATTTGACAGTTCCAGTGATTCCCAAAAAATCAGTCCATTGTGAAGTTCAGAAATGGACCATTGATGACTAAGATGATACTTAGTATTGCCAAGAACATAAAAAACTTAAGACGGCGAGTGACTGAAAAAATGTTATATGAGCTGCTATTAGACTTTTTCAAAGCAATGGAAGGTCTTACATAACCATAATACCTTTGGCCAAATACAAAATGTAAAGTCAAGTTTAAGTAATCTTATAACCACTCTGGATGCCATAATTATTTTTGACTGAACACATCCTAGGACTATTTGGGCATTCAGGAAAGCCAAGTTTATCTTATTGTGCCAACACTGTTTCCATCCACCACTATCTTGCAAGGCATTTCCTCATACAATCTAAGCAAATTCAGCTTTTAATGGTATTAACACATTCACATTTCCATTTTTAACAAAGCAAAGAACTAATAAATGAAAACAAAAATAACCAATCATAATTTAAAAATATTAACATCTAAAAAAATTATTACATTACTGAAAGATCTCAAAAGTATATTATACACATATATAAAAAATAAACACATTGCAAACATTTCTTTTTCCACTATCTTAAACTTCATCTGCATGAAATGCCCATCAACGAGGAAATTCTAAAATAGATACACTCCTTTAAATGCCCGCAAACTGTGTCAAAAATGTCTTCAACAGCGAACCAGCTGCTGAGGAAGTAGGCAAACACTTATAATTACTCATTTTTCATAGATCTTACATATGTAAACTCATACCTACATGGTGAATCGCTGATTTAACAAAAACCTGTACAATAACTACATATAAAAACAAATTGTAGAACAATGCAATCGTAAAAAAAAAAAAAAAAATAGTAGGCAAATCATTTTTGCCAATTTTTGTTTAACTTTTTTAAAGTCCATGAATAATTTAATGCAAAATGACCAATCTGAGAACGAAAGAATTGTGGACTGCAACTCAACACGTAATTTTTGGCATTCAAACATCGTATGACCTCCCAAGCAACAAATTGCTTGATTATTTTTAATTCCTCTAATAAATGCAGGCTACAGGTTAAAATGTTTTAATCTTTATTTAACACCTGCTTAAATGTCTATTCTGAATCATTAGCTATGGTGCTAAATATAACACTAGGTTGGGCTATGAAACCACTCCCGTATTCTGAATTCCATACCTTTTATGTGGAATAATCCACTACTAGTCTCTTTGATGATGATTGAAAACCTAGAGATTGTTTAAAAGAAAACTCAATTTCATTTAATAGCGAACCTTGTAGGCAATTAAGGAGTTTTTACTATTCTAAGCTTCGTTGTTATGTAAACATTACTTTTTGAGAAACCCTCCTCCCCTCCCTCTAAAAATTCCCGGTAATCTTTGGTTTCTTTAATTTTTTTAAATAATGTCCACTTACCAATTGACGCAAGATATTGTAAAGTACAGTTTTTAATTACTTACATACACGCGCACAACCTTTTCGAAGTAAACTAATTTACAAAATATTATAACTTGTAATTTCTAATGTTCATTTAAAATTTTAAACTACTAATTAGTAAAAATTATTAATTTTAAATTCAGAAGGCTAATTAAAGCACACAATCGCCGTATTGATTATATTATAATAAAAACAAAGGTTCAAATCGCTGGATAAAAAAAAACTAATTTGTAAAATGAAATGATAAACTTTAAATAATAATAGAAATTAATCTACAGACAGCACTCGGAATGGAAGCATATTAACATACATTCACTTAAAGACACGTTCGTTTTTTTTTTGTTTAATTATAGCTATCAAGATTAATTACAGAATTAGGCCTAATGAGACAATTGATTTCAATCAAAATTTTTAAGTAATTTTATTAAAAACAAGAGGTTTGGAATAAGAAATGTACTGAAATTACCAAGTCAAATATACTATTCTTTTTTTATTATTATTACTATTTTATTTTGTTTTATCATTCAGCTATAAATTACTAGCAGGGAATATATATATATCTTAGAACTCAATATTTTATTATAAAAAACATACAATTGTACCAGACACAATTTTAGGTAGGAGTATTTGTGAAACTTAGCGGTCGCCTTCACAATCTCTCCTCGCTCCTGGTGACCCAACAAAGAATTTCATCTCACTCTAGATAAAAAAATAGCTATGTTCATTCTTTTTTTTTAACTCTTTATTGTTATACATATTTTTGCACTCCTTTCTCTGATTCCAGTTCTATTTTCAAATTCTTTGCTATAAAACAATATCCAAAATATATATCTTATACATAAAATCCCTACTTTCTCTGTTATATGATTGGTTAATAAATGTTTGTTCAAAATTGACAAATTCACAATCAATTAAAAACAAATTGCGAAGGAAGTAATTCTGCCATTAATAAAAAATGCTCAGAAAAAAATCAGTACATGTGTTTTTAACTAGAGGTGCAGCATGCTTGAAAAGTGATATTTAGTGTGTGGGGAGGGGGGATAGCTGCTATAATACTATATTTATATTTACTTTTAGTACTGAAGTCGAAACGATAGCTTTTCAGACCAGCTATATTTCTTACATTTAATGTATAATACTAAAATCTTTTGTTTAAATTAAATCTTTAAAAAAAAAATGTTAATGAAACCGATTTTAAAAAAAACTGGTAAATATATAATGATCAATGTTTACTTCAAACATTGGAATGATGGTATTTTATTTGTAATTATATGTCTGAGTGTTTCCATCCACTACATGAAACGTTCCTAAAAAAATTCAAACTTTATTTACATTTTTCAAATATATTTGACTAATTATATGATGTAATGTCAGGAATGATGGTCTTCTGATTTCTTTTCCAGATGCTGCTAATCTGACTAGCGATAAAAACAGCATGAGAATTAAACCGACGACTTGAAAATTTGTCGGAATGCTCGACTTTAAAGGTAGTGCTCAAATCAACAAACCTATTCCGACAAAGACAATAATTAGTAAGAAATTTTATATACTTATCTATCAATCTTCCTGGTTATTCCACATTTTTTTAAAAGCAAAGATGAAACTGGATTACCACAGTGAATTGACTTATAAGACTATATGCCATTGCCTTGTAAGCAACTTCATTAATTTTTCTACTTCCTTGCTATCCACTATTTTTATATTTTTCCAGTCAAACACATGTCCATTGGTATATACAAGGTCTGCTATTTTTAGATATTTTTACTCTCTCTAATCATTCATCATTTTGCACTCTTAATAGTTTTGAAAGTGATTGACTGGTTTTGCCAATATAAGATATTCCACATTAACATGTTATTTTATAATAATCAAATGTTTTGTTTTTAAATATAAAAATATATTTGCATGAGCCATAACACTGACACTATTAAACACATTCCAAATCTTTCTTTTTTAGCTAAATATTTGTAATTGAGACATGCCAAACAAAACTAATTTCAGTGACTAATTTTTCCCTACCTATGCTTACCGTTATTGTTAAGTGAATGCTTCAAATAAAACAAACAATATAAAAAAATAGTTCAATTAACAGCAAAGTCTATTTCCTAACTTTTGTTTATGTTATCCACACTGTCTTACTTTCTTTGAATTCATTCAAGTTGAGGATAATACCCCTAAGCTTTTAGAATAATAATCGTATAACTTTGGTCTTTATAAACCATATACATTTTAATTTAAAATTTCCTAATTTGTCAAACCCTCTTCAAAAATTTACCCAGTTTGTCACAGGAAACTTTACATATATAGGTATGATGTATGTCTAACTTCAAACGTCTTCTGTCAATGAACTGTCTACAAATATGCAAACCCACTAAGGTATAACATTTAAGATTAATAAAAAATAAGTTACTTTTTAATCTTTTCACAAACACAGTACAGTGTGTCATCGCAACAATCCTATTCCAGCAAAAAGCATCACATGATACTACACTTAGGCATTACGCTGACCAAAAGGCAAAGAATTTTAGCACAAGTTTGCATTAAATCATTCTATTTTACGTTATGGCATAACATTGGTTGAAAGCCCCAATTTGCATTAAATCATTCTATTCTACACTATGGCATTACACTGACTGAAAGACAAAGAATATTAATGCATTTGCTTTAATTCATTCTATTTTACACTATGGCATTACATTGACCGAAAGCCAATGACTTTTCGTGCAAGTTAGCATTAAATCATTCTATTATAAAGGTACATATTTTAGTTTTCATTTTGATCACAGAAAATAAATTAAAACAGAACATTTAAGCTTACATTTTAACGCCAGAAGTTTCTCTAACATTGACTACGTCATGCGAAGATACTTTTATGTATTTCTTTAGCTTTCTTTAAATTTTGAATCTTTTTTCATTAATTTGATATGTAGTTATAAAAGAGAAATATGTTTATAATACTAAAAACATTTTTTAATATATCTAAAATTAGGCACTAAAAAATTAAGATTTTTTACATTTTTCTAATAAAATCAGATTGTAATGCTTTTCTAAAAAAAAAAAAAAAAAATTAATGCGATAAATTAATTTTTTAAAAAATACTTTCACTAAATTAGTTATTTGGAATGTCATGTTGATAAAAGTAATTTGATTTTGGCACAAACTATATTCAAAGACTGTCAAAAATTAACATTCAATGAAAATTTTGATTTAGTTATATTTAAGCACGTTTCAGCGATAAATAATATTTTTTCCATGTATTTTTATACACAATTTGTGCATTATTTATTTGGAAATAGTTCAATCAGAAAGTGAATATAGAAATTCTATAAATTCAAAACGATTTTACAAAATCACATATTAATACGAACATATGATTATTGTTTTACAAAGTATGTCTAAGTAAAACAAGGACTAGTGAGTAGCTCCCTCTATGAAATGCTTGCAGCATTATCTCTGAGTCAATGTGATATAGCAACAGTTTGGCCATCCGTCACAAAAGTTTTAAGGTGTTCACATGTTAGGATTACAAGTTATACGAAATGTAAATCGTTAGCATTAGATTTTGTTTTAAGAAGAACAGTGTTAGCGATTGAGTAGAAAAACCCTGTAAAAGATGACACAAAAAATGTTTTATCTCATGAAAGGGGCGATTACAAATATCTGGAAAAAAAAGTTCAGACATCTGAAAGCATTAAAAAAAAATCAGACTTCTGTAAGATGATGACTAATGACATTAAATTATATAAATAAATAAATAATGTGTTAACAGTAGAATCAAGCGAGCATTTCAAATATTTAAAAACTTGTTGCAGGAATTAAAATATACAAATTCTAAATACAAATAAATGTGCACATATTAAAAATAAAAAAAATTACGATAACTTTAAAAACATTTTTAATTTTGTAATGATTTTTTTTCTTTTGAAGAACTTCATTATCAATTAAATGTGATCACAAAACTTTTTCATCTAGGTATATGCTCTGAAGATGATTAAAACCAATGAAAATCAAGAAGTACCCCTATTGAACTTTTATGAATCGTGCCACTTGCTAATCTGCAAGATATGAAGCATGAAGATGATGTCAAATGGAAAAAAAACATTTTTATATCTTGCATTAATTGAAAAGATTGATATAATTAATATAAAAAAAATAAATAAATATAGCACGGACTGTAATAACAGCTATTTTATAGTGGAAACCATTACCTAAAAGAATGAGTGGTTTTAGCACCAGAGTAACAGTTACATTATAGCAGAGACCATTACCTAAAAGAATCCTATTTTTTACATGAGCAGTTTGAGGAACGGAATAACAGTTATTTTATAGTGGAGAACACTACATAGAAGAACCCTGTTTTTTAGATGAGCAAATGTGTAGAGGATGTTAGCTATTTATAAGGCTACAAGAATTCAAAAATGTCCTATATTCCTAGTATTGGTTATATTTTAATAATGCACAATTTATTCTCCATTTAAAGCTAACTATCCAATATTTAAAACATTATTAAATAACCATATCTAATTTTCAAATTATTTTACTGAAATTCAAATTATACTATTCACTTATTTGTTAAATGTTAATTCTACTCGGATATTGTTCCAAATTGTAATACTGAATGTTAAAACAGCAGCATAGTAATGTGATGTACTGTAGCTTCTCATTTAAACGAAGTCAAGAATCTCTCGGCAATTATGCCCAGAGAAACCTGTTAGCTACTTTATTTTACATTCCCCAGTCTAAGTTTTCCCATATTCTGCTCCATCCTATTTCCGCAACATAATCTTTGTCAACTCTATGGCCTTTATATCTAAATCCCCCTTATCTTTTCTCAAACCTAACATAAAAACCAATAATCCACTTTCTGTATAATCACTTTTTTCATATTTATTCTTTCATAACTTCATAATGCCACCTAATGAAAGCCATAGTAATCACCTAATGAAAGCCATAGTAATCAATTGATGCAAGAAGGTTTGTGCTTAAAGTCCCTATCTAATTCATACTCATCCAATATCCACAGACTACTTTCTAGCTTGTGGCTTTCATCAGTGATGAGCCTTGGATCTGAGAGCACTGCATCTAGACCTTAGGATTTAATGCAACCCTCCAGCAGTCATATGTTACCTTTTTAGTTAACTATGAAGCTATGAGTTCAAACTGAAAACCCAATCATGTTTTCAATCCAAGCTCATTCACTTGTAAAGTCATACAGATTTGCACTCAGTTCAGTATCAATATATTTTGGTGCCTTTGGTTCTTTAATAATCATAGACACCATACTACAATGGATAGGATTGATATTAAACCACTAAACATCACATGATCACCATTTCCTATGTTTATATAAGCTGTTAAAACAATAGCATACTCTCAGCAAGGTAATGCTACCAGTACTGTTTTAGCAGTTTGTGTAAACATAGGAAACGGTGATATCATGTGATATTAAATATTTAATGTTTCTACACAATTTCAAATACAATCTATATATTTAATGACTAATATATTTACATACAAACAAATGTCACACATTTATTTTAAGAAATAAGTATATTGGTGATTATTTATCTTGCGGTATGAGATAGCATGGATGTTCGAGGATCGTATGAAAGTCTGAGTTCAAACCCCCTATATATTACATATATAAGTGCAGGTATGAACAAGCCTGTACTGTAGAGAGAGAAAAAATCATATTTAAAAAATTTATAATAATTTTAAACTTTTGTTGTTGTTTTGCAATGTTTTTTTTTTTTTATTTTTCATAAACTGCAGATTTAAAACGAAATTAATTATCAATTAGATTTGAAGACAAAATTTTCCGAACAATAACAACAGTAGAATAACAATATGCCCTGAATGGCTTTTCTTTTTGAGCACCTCAAATTTTATCCTAATTAAATAAGCATTAGCAGAATATTAAATAGTTCACAGAGATCTCCAATTGCAAAGGTGAAATATATAAAAGGAATTGATTGCTTTGTAAAGATTAAATGAATATAAAAGGCAAATTATCAATTCTACATAATGAATGAGTGATCTATAAAGTCTTTCATTAGAGCAACTCGAGAGGGAACAAATTAATATTAGCACCTGGTGACCCTTATCAAAAGTATACAAACTTCTAAGAAGTGACAAAGGTGTAGGGTAAGTAATCCCTCTCTTTAAAAAAAGATAATCTTGCACATTTGTTAAATGTTAGAATAACCAAGCATCAGATTAGTAGCTTCAAATTTTCAAATCTAGCTCTATTCCATGTCAAATACTTGATGAAATCGAACTCCTTTTCCTTAACAATTACTAATAAAACACTTTCACGGTAATAATTGAATGTCATTTTTTTTTTTAAAAAAAGAGCAATATTTGTTCACACAATTAGCACTAAATGGAGATGTCACGAACGATTTAAACTCAGTAATTATTATGCTACCAACCACCACTCATTGATGATAACGTTATGGCTGCCTTAACAAAAGCTCAAACCAAAGCGAAATCTAAATACAACTTATATAATAGTTGCCCTAACTGTATATAGTTTGACAATATAAGAAACAAAGTACAGAATAATTTTATGCCTAATGTGAAAATTCTTTTAAAAATAAATATATTGTAATATTCTGACTTCAATAACATGGAAATTTACCATGTAACTCGGATACTGAGATGCTAAAATAAAGCTAGTTAAAGATGTGGCTATGGATTAGCCAATGGTGATCATTTATTACTGCTTAGTCATAATTTGCCTATCAATTTACTATTTACTAATTTAAAGACAATACTGTATTTTTCTTTTACTTTAAAATGGTTGCATACATATGATATAGTGGTACTGTCACTGATTTTTAATGAGTGTATATTTAAGATTTTTATGAATGGCTGTGCCCCAGAGGTACTCTTTAAATACCAGCTGGGTAGCATCAACAATTTGATTAAAAGAAAAAAAACTAAGACAAATTTCAACTTAACATCACAAGTTTATTTACTTGCCAATAAAAATACGTAAATAATTAAAAATGACCTCATTCTCAGTGGTTGTATGAATTAATTTATTCATACACACAGTCATTTAACATCGTTCATAGCTTACACACAGATATTGCATACCTTGTATTTACGATGATTTCATAATCATGTGTTATTCAACCATCATTCTGCTGAGAACTATATTTGTTCAATATATCACCATATCTCCGAGTAGAACATTGCAGGTTTTTATATCAGTCCTTCCTACATAATCTAAGTTCATTAATCTTTTATTATCATTCAAAAATATTCAGGTTTATGTAAATTTTTCTATGGTGAATATGCTAATGAAGGCTGACAATTATACATGCACTGTCTGTATGTAATTACAAAATTTTAATAAACTTTATTTACATTTTTAAAATATACATGCACAGATAATCCATTCCTCCCCTCATTCTAGAAATAACCTGCACCATTCGAAAATAGTCTTGCAATTTTTAGGGTTTTCGACAATCTCAAACAGATCTTGAATTTCACCCCGATCGGTTGTTTTTTCTTGATTCGGTTGTTTTGTTGATAACAGATCCTTCATTAGTTCTACTGCTTGATCGTCTAATTGGGTACTGCTTTCAGCAAAATGTGATTCCTCTATCTAGCTATCAGTGGATGTTTCCTTATTTGGTATGACTGGGAGATATTATTGCACTCCTCTTCATTATAAAAGCTCTCTTTTTTACTGGTTAATTGACTTTTGCATTAAGGCATAATAGCATTTGCTTCAAAATATCTTCATGGTCTATAACTTGAATACTCCATTTTCTATATGTTGCAAATTAAGAAATAATAATGACTCATAAAAGTCAAACCATGCTATTTCTTGAAATTCTTTACTTTTAAACACCTTCACATTTATTTCATGGTGCATGCTTAGAGTTGATGTTTCAAAGAGCTAGAGTAATTTTAATGAAGCATACATGATGTCTTTGCAACAAAAAAAAATCAGATTAATATTACGCTATCAATATTAGTCAGCACAATAATTACATTTAACTTTTTTCAACTATTTTTAACCCAAATAATTTTGATTTCGTTAATACAAATTATCCTCAAACTTATTCAGTATGCCATATTCTCAGCAGTGGAGATCCCATTTTAACTAAATACTTAAGGAAATTGCTATGAAAAATCCTTAAATAAAAAACCTTTTCTAATAAAGGTAGAAAACAGGCTGATGCTGCAAAACGCCCATTAAATAAACAAACATTAGAAATGTATAAATATCTCATTCTTTGAATATTCAAAAAAAAAAGTACAAGAATCAACTGCAATTCTTACAACATTTCTGCTGGAATAATTTAACTTTAAGATTTTGATACCATTTGGAAAATAGGTGAAAAATTGGGCGGGGGGGGGTTAATATTTGCAGATCAGAAAGATAACTGTAGACATTAAAAGATTTTTAATTTGTTAAAGACAACAAAAGTTTGTTACAATCTATATTCTATGAATGGAAAATTAATAAATATTATCAGTGTTTTTAACATATTTGCCCATTTATATATATATGATTTATTATAAATGTGTATGTACATACATATTATGATAAAACACTTTCAGGACAAGATGTTATTTCAACAGTATACAGCACCACTAGTTGGAGTGCCAATTTATATGCCTGAATAAAGATATATCTGGCAACAAATGATGGTAAGAAACTCAGATCTCCACACCTTCATGAGACCAAATTCAAGTAAACAATGTTTGCCAAATACTAGCTCTATATGTATACAGAAAAAATTATACATGAATTTCCACTTTTATTTAAATTTTAAACACAGTTTTAGTTATAGCAAAAAAAAACTAACAATTCTAAGCTGGGTCTTCATTATTCCTTACTACCCTTCCAATGCCAGCTCCTATTCCTTAGCTATCCAGTGGTTCTTAGAGCACAAATCTTTGATTATGATATAAGAGACAAATATGTGTATATAAAGAATATATCACCCAGTATAAAATATATTTTACAGAATATATAGTTTATCTGATGTAGAACTTAAATTTAGCAAAAGTTTAATATTATATAACGGAAAGAAATGAGCAATATAAATAATACACTTTACTATGAAACAAATTATATATATTATTAGTAACTGAAATCCTGAATATGTACCTTGTTCTACCCCTGAAATTATTATAGAAAAACAGGAGTAGCTAAATATGCTATTAAATTAACTTTATGAACTAGTCATATCAAGATATATATATGCTATACCATATAATAAAGTAAAACTTACAAATAAGCACAAGAACATTAAATAATTCCCACACACATGCATGTCATATAGTCCAATTAATTATTTAACAGATCTTTGATTATGATGTAAGAGATAAATATGTGTATACAAAGAATATATCACCCAGTATAAAATATATTTTACAGAATATACTTTATCTGATGTAGAACTTAAATTTAGCAAAAGTTTAATATTATATAACAAAGAAATGAGCAATATAAATAATACACTTTACTACGAAACAAATTATATACATATTATTAGTAACTGAAATCCTGAATATGTATCTCATTCTACCCCTGAAATTATTATAGAAAAACAGGAGTACTATATGCTACTAAATTAACTTTATGAACTAGTCATATCAAGATATATATATATGCTATACCATATAATAAAGCAAAACTTACAAATAAGCACATGGACATTAAATAATGCCCACACACATGCCTGTCATATCGGTCAATTAATTATTTAACAAAAACTAAAAGCTAATAATATACTATTGATTTTAATCTAAAATAAAACAGCAGCAAGGTGTGTAGCTATAATTTAACGATTAAATCAAGGCAAATTTCATAAGTTTAAAAATATAATAAATATTAGATTTAAAACAGAAAATAATTATGAGCATTAAAAATTATAGAAAAGAAAGATTATGGTCTTTTAAATATATATATATATATTTCATTCATATAAAATTTCAATTCTCACCTACAGCTTATAGTTGTAATTTGTACATATTATAGGACTTTGGCAGAACTCTCAAATATATATATGCAAACTTTTCGGGTTGACTTTCCAACTGATTTTGTATATTAGTTTTCTATTACTGCTGGCTACTTATTCTATTTTTCTGATTTCTTTAGTAATCAGTATCTTGGAGCAGCTATATATTAGACACCTTCCAAATTCACAATTGAATAGGTATGGTTTTCTTTCTTAAGAGTTATGAGGTTTACCTGGATATCTTTATATTTCTTGCAGATCTATATGACTGGGAGAAAGATCACAATTATAATGGAAAAACCCTAGCCAAACTTGTTGATATTTATCCACTTTGCTAATGAATATCTAATATTGAAATATTAGTATACAGAGGAGTTACAGTCAAATTATAGTAAAACTTAAAATTTTATCTGCTGTAGCAATTAGCTATTATTTCGGGAACTTTAACTTTGATTTGCAAATATTGGTGAATTATTCTTCCAATTTCCACCTGAAGTTTCCAATGGTTAACTTTAATATGACAAATTAATTAAATTATTTTAACAGATAATGGTTTGAAGTGAACAAAAAATAAAAATGATTGAATATTGATTGCAGCCAATATTTCTATTTATATTAACCTCTCACATTATCAATCAAGTTTTTCAATCCTGTGCTTGTTTTTTCAAAAGGTAATTTCAAATAAACATGTTAATTATCTTGGTTTTAAATTGTCTTATGCATTTACTTCCAAATCACTATTTTAATCTAGAAATAATTTTAATTTATATTCAGTCCTATATAGGGGGTTTGAACTCAGACTTTCACATGACCCTCAACTATCCACGTTATCTCATACTGCTAACACACTTGATAACACACATGTCAAAAAGATAAATAATCGTTAATATATGTATTTTGTGCTAAACCAGCATTCGTCAGTTGGTCCACATTATCCTCTCCACGTATATATATATAGAATCAATGCTCAGCTTATATTAAGATAGCCAATCTTCATACTTTAATGGACAGGCTTCAATCCACTCCACCCCACAACTCTTCAGTGGTCCACTTCATTGAAAATCCAACCCCCCCCACCCTATATATTACATATTGGAGTGCAGTTATCAAAAAGCCTGTACTGTAGAAAAAAAATCATATATTAAAAAAATAGTGCTATAAGGTCTGCCCATCCCTCATATATATATAAATGGATTATCCCGAACATGAGGGGTCAAAGTAACTTATAGTCAAAATGGGCAGTATGAGAAGATGTAGGCTCCGAGTATTCCATCATCAGATTTTCAATGAAATAGGTGGCTGAAGAGTTGTGGTGTGGGGTGGATTGAAGCATGAAGATTGGCTATCGTAATATAAGCTGAGCATTGATTGTATATATGTGTGGAGATGCTAATCTGGACTAACTGACGAGTGTTGGTTTAGCACGAAATGCGATTATTGATGAGTGTTTATCTTTTCGACATGTGTGTGATCAAGTGTATCAGCAATAAGAAATAGCGTGGATAGTTGAGGGTCATATCAAACCCCCTATATATTGCATATTGGGGTGCAGTTATGGAAAAGCGTGTACTGTAGAAAAAAATCATATATTCAGTACAATTAAATTTTATTCCGATTATAAATATGGTTGTGAAGTTGCATCTATTTACTGTCCACATGTTTGACATATAGAAAACGATATCAGAAAATAACTTTAGGTTTAAATTTGAGATTTATTGCAGGCAATAAATAAACTTTATTTTATTTTGTTTTTAAGTGGTTAAAACTTGAAAGAATTTTAATCCTTTTTACTTTACTTATAATATTTTAAATAATTTTTATTTCTAAATGCAGAAATAGTATTTTCTATTGATATATATAAATAATGCTATAAAACATTTTTATTTTTTCACAAAAATGGCGGGGGAAAGTCACATGACAAAAAAGTTATTGGCAACTCTATATGATGAACTGAAAATAACTGAAATCATAAGTTGAGCACATTCACACTCATACTCACTCAGCTAGATTCAAGTAATTACGCATGTGAAGATGTGCTCCTTTTTAAATTAATAATAACTATGTTATTTTTGTATTATTATTTTTTTGTCTTAATTTTACCTAATTTTAAATTAAATTGAATCACAAATGTGTGCATATATATAAAACTATATAACGTAATTTCCCATATTATCTATGAATTTAAAACAGCTGCATGATGATTCAGAAACCAAAGGTCCATAGATATGAAAAGACAACTTGAACATCACTTTTTTTGTTTTACATAATAACTCAGAACCTTATTGTTTTTGATCAAACTGACCACAACAACAAACTTGAAGTTAGACATTTTTAAAAATGTGTGGCTACAAAAGTTGTACAAAATATTGGCACCATCTCTTCTTTACAGAGGACCTTAAAATTTTTTTTATAGAATATCTTAGCAACTTTATGCCTATTTCATAAGCTTGTGAGAATAAACTTCAGATTCGTCAGATCAAACTAGAGAAATCCATTTAGATGTGACATCCGTGTTCAAAAACAAACAAATTTTAATGATTCAGAAATAACCATCTCAACATCAATGATTATATTTGCTAAAGACTGGTGAAAAAAATCATTGCTTAATAAATAGCATTATAAAACACGAAGCTAAAAAAACAATTAATAATCAACATTAATTTAAACAACCCAATGTCTGCTAAAACAATCATAGAAAACTTCTCAAAGGAATATTTACAGACATTATTTTAAGCAACCGATTTCTGATCTAACAAAAATGTAATGTTGGAAACAAATAGCTGAATAAACGATACAAAAAATACCATATGGCAAGATGAGTCACCATTTTACTGGATGAGAGGGGTTACACCTGTCATATGCTGAAGAAAGCTTACCAATCCAATTTTCTTTTCCGTGTGAAATATCATAGTGGAATTATCAAATATACAGACAATCCAGACATTGCTCTACTTGGATATACCACAACTGGGAGCAACTAAACACATGACTCTAACCCTGTTTCCATACCAAACACATCTTCAAAGATAATAAATACTGCTCAAAGTTGTGTAACTTATACAATAAAACTTTGGTTTGAAGCCTTCACCATTAAAAAGTGATTAATATTTCTGTGAATATTTTTGAAACGATATATTGTTTTATTCTCTCTCTCTCTCTATATATATATATATAGAGTACAAACAGATACGGGTGTAAAAAAAATGTTCCCGTTATTTTGGCCAACCGCTACCTATTAGAAAAATATAAGAATTTCATAGAACGCAATGGCTTTCTGATATTAAAAAATATATGTAAAGATAATGAAAGTTGCAAAATTGCTTAAAATATTTTCTCTGAAGTTTTTGTTGTGGAGACTAAATACTCATACATTCCGATATACTGTCACGTCATTTTTCCAGACTGTCAAAAAATAAGAGACCGATCTGTACTGGATCAAAGTCATCAAAATACAACTATTAATATTGATGAGATAAGAGGGAAAATAAAGTCTGATAGTTTTTCCCAACGATTTTATAAATTGAATTTATGACTTCACCAAGTGAATTAAAGAAACATCACTTGCCAAATAAGACAAATCTTTAAATATATATATACGTCATTATCAGGTTTTCAGGTCAACATTTGGCTATTTAGAAAACAAATACAAAACAAGATGGAATCCTCCCCCCCCCCTCAATTTTTTTAAATAAAGAAATATTATATAATCTATCATTCATCCCACACATAATATACTTCTGAATTGATTGTGTTTTAATAACATTTACTGTGATATATATGCTTGTTTGTATAAGCATATATATGTAGAATAGTTTTATCAATTCTACTCTCAAAACTAAAAATTTTGCTATATGTATGGAGGAATTGAAAACTGTAGTTTAGTGCAGTGGTAAGATTTGGAATTTGGATTACTTATAGATCCCCTATTTATTGAAACAAATCGGTATTATTATTAAAGTTAGAAATATCAATATTATAGTAAAACTCTCAACTTATGAGTTCATTTAGTACAAATAATGATGAGCTGTGAGTAAAGACGGTAGTAAACTCCCTGCTTAATGGGTAAGGCCCGGTGTTCCAGTACTGCTTGAGTAATATTTCCTAATTCGTGATTGCCCTTTTACCACTTGTACATTATATTCAAGTTATTACCATATATCAGTGATGCATAATGCCAGTTAAATGTGTTTGAATGAGATCATTATGGAGATGTATCATTCCTGTAGCAGAAAGTAAACGTCTTTGGGGAAAACTAGTTTTTATGTAATAATCATGAAACAAAAAGTAGTTTATAGTAATTATTTACTGTTAAAATAAAAATCCAACGGCTTTAATGCTCATAAATTTGTAATGAGTTTCAGTGGCAAAAGTGCCATATCTGGATTCAATCTGAGGATCTTACTCCAGAATCTGACACTGTAGCCACACGGTGATAGAATGTCAGGCTAGAGGATAAGATCCTCAGATCAGTTTCCAGTTCTGGCACTTCTGGTACTCAAACTTCCTACGAATTCCCAAGCATTAAAGCCATTCAATTATTTGTATTTTATTTATTCATCTCTTATTATTGGTTGTTATAGTAACTAATAGTTTTTTACGTTCGAGTTTAGTGAATCCAAATCGTTAAAGGAGTATTAGTTTACATGCGAATGAGTTTACTGTAGCTTATACTATTGCAATCAGGTTAAAACATATCTTAAGAGTCTGAAAGCTGCATACCAAGGCTCCAATAAATATGGACTAATAATGTGTACATGATAATATTCAAATAATCATATCGACAAACATATGCTGCAACCAAAAAAAAAAAAAAAACCCCTGATATTCCATTTTGATAAATTTTATTATCAAAATTAATATTTATTAGCAACGAAATTTATCTAAATCAATTTTCATTTTTTCCAACTTTCTCTTAAAAAATTCCAAAAGAACAATGATCAAAATAGTCCAATTGTCAATCTGGAAATTGGAATGCTGTTTATTCGCTAAATATTCAACGCAATCATTCATAATCTAGTATGGGTAGCTTTTTTTAAAAAAAAAAATGCAAGACTTAAATAAAAAAAAAACCCAATAAGTTAAAAACTGTTTTTTATAAAAACAAGAAAACCCAATCCGTGAACAATCAATATGATTAGATATTAAATTTTGTTCTAAACTAGACAATTCTGCTTCTGGAATGTCTAAAAAGATTAGACTTCTTTCTTATTTTTATATTCCATAAGATTCCACTGATATTCCATAAGATTCCACTGATATTCCATAAGATTCCACTGATATTCCATAAGATTCCACTGATATTCCATAAGATTCCACTGATATTCCATAAGATTCCACTGATTTGAGCATGGACAATTCCCAATTTCCATATAGCAATTTTTCCCATCTAAATAAAAGTATTTGCGATAGTTTGGTTCATTTGTTTAACAAAAACTGAATAACAACAAATCATAAAACTAATATTTTCAATTAGGTTATCAAAACTCCTTTTATCAGTATGTGAATCAAGTCGTTCTTTTTTTTATTATGAACTGACACGATAATACTATTCAACAAGAAAACAAAGTGATTTTTTCCATTGAACATTTCTGAACGAATGTCGAAGATAAAAACATGTTACTGTGAAAAATAATTTTTAATACCCCTTGTGTGATTTAGTGCAGTGTAATGAATTTCGGATTCTGATAAGGTAAGGCCCTCAGATTGATTTTAGTATTGGCACTCCCAGTGTCCAAACTTCTTATGAACTACTGAGCAATAAAAACCATTACATCACTTTGATCTGCGTTAGTTTAGTACAGTGGTATAATGTCAGCTTCTGAAGCATAAGATTCTCGGATCGATTAATTCTGGCATTCAAATTTCTTATGAATTCCTAAACGATAAAACCAATTGATTATTTATTTATTTTAATACCAATCGACTAGTTCGGGCATTAAGCCTTTTATGAATTCCTAAGCAACAAAGCCAACTGATTAATCATTTATTTTAATACCATTAGCTTTTTAATGACTCATCAAAATTACCGAAGAATAGAAGAAAACTACTTAGACTACCCAACTAATTACATATCATATATGCCTTTGTTCATTCTATCCTATACTCTTTCAAACAACTTAGTCAATGAAACTTCCCTTCTCTATAATATAAGTTTCACTAAAAGCCCCTATAACAATATTAAATTAAACCACGCTACCTTCTTAACTACGGGTGATTTTCTACACTCATGTTTTGACATGCAGTCAAGTTTTACATTCCGTGTAATTATATTTAGAATGATAAATATCTATTATTTATTATTAACAATACTTCCTATTTTACCACAATAACTAATGTTTACAACTATTCCTACCGTCTGATTGAACATTCAGTTCAGTGATATTTCAAGAGACAGCCATTTTTTTACATCACATTTTTAATTTTCCTCAGATCCATATGATGTAAAGATATAAATATGCAATCTGTTATCAAGTGTAACTTCAAGTTCATTTCCAAGTGGTACATAATTGACAGAAATGATTTATTTGAGACTATCCACAGTCTACTAAACCTATCCCCCACAGCTTCCTCAATGCCAAAGGCATACTTGTTAATAATAAAAAAAAAAAGATCCAAGACAAAAACAATGAGTAAAATAAAGAACAAAAATACGATCACATAACACACAATCCAATCATCAGAAAAGACATGGTTGATGGTATGAGAACCTAATGATGACCAAGTCCTGTATTATTATGTAACGGAATAAAACCTATTCATAAAACAAATAAGTCTGAATGCATTACTAAGATAATTCACAATCTAATATCCCCCGCCTCATCACTTAAATGAACTTTTATCCACATTTTGTTATACCATTGCCAATTTACAAATTTATTTAAATGATTCTTTGGAAATCTAGTTTGTGAATCATCTTAGTAACATATTATGATTTGTTATTGTGTGAAGAGGTTCATATTCGTAGTGTTACATTATTTGATAAGCCATAAAATTATATATGTGCGCATTAGTATAAATGAGAAAAAAGCAAAAGAAGAGAGAATAAGAAAAATAGTTGGGAATGAAGATAAAATAAAACTATTTATATCATATATTATTTTTAACTCACAGAAAAAAGGAGATACACTTAGTTAGGCAGAGTTTTAATGATCATTCATAATTAATCCTCATATCTGATGCATTAACTACCAGCTGACTAGAATTAAATAATCCAGACCAAAAACAATGATTAAATTTACTACAGAAACAAAATGCAAGCAAATTAATTCGTAGATAATTTTATAAACACTGGTGAATAACGTAATGTAAAAATGGAAGCAATGTGTTCACAATATTTCATTTGATTTATATTTATGAAAACTTTAAATCTACTAATCAATTATCGTAAAATCAGACATTTTTTTCTACTAAATGACATATGTTCATTATCATTTATCCAAACATCAAATGACCCAGATCTAAAAGGTAATTTAAATATTTGTGTCTTTATCTCTTTCAAAAGTAACCTTTATTAGTAAAAGGATTACAAAAATTTTGGGTACACTTACCCATTGAGAATTACAAAGTGTTCAATGTGACAAACAAGGTAAAACAATTATTGATTATATAAAGTAAATATGCTTGATAACAATTATGTCCATTAAAGAGTTGCTATAATGTTGATATTAATGCGTATCTGAACATGAGTATCTTACATGGATCCACATGGCCCAGCTACTGAGAAGCCATCCATCACCCAATGATCCCACCCCTGGGACCCCGAAGCGAAGACCCAAATGCTTCAGCTGAATAGGTGGACAAGTCCAGCATTGCGGCAACCACCACAACAGGCAGCGAGGTCCAAGGCTCAAGTCCATTGAATAATAAATTCTCGACCTGCAGCCGAGCCATGTCAAGACCATTCCAGATGCCTCTGTCTCATAATCAACAGTCCAAATGTGCAGGGACCACATTCAGTCTACCTGCACAGAATTGGAAAGCCAACTAAGAAAAACTAACACATAGCGAGCACAGATCTGCATTGCCTAAAACCAACCTATCAAGGGGGCACAGCAGCCAACCAGAGCAGAAATGGTGCTGAGACTTTGACCAGGTACCCTCCCAGCAGGTTTTCCAGGTAGTGGCAATAATTGTCAACAGCCTGCACCAAAGAACTCCTAACGACCACCACCACCCCCGAGGAAGAAAAGAGGAGTGCAGACCCATGCCTGGAAAATTATTGCAGCAAAGCTTCCATCAAAGTTACAAAATTTGGAGGTGGCCCAAATCAGACCAACCACCTTACAAACTCTCTAATTATAAAGTTAACCAAAGAAAAAAAATGATTAGCTCAAATCAACTCTGCCATAATAAACAAGCCATCAGGGGGTTGAAACAGCCTCCAAAGTCTGCTTCATTGTTGTTAACTCTTGATACGTGTCATATATTCTAAATACTAGTTCAACTCATCCGACTGCAAGGTTCTCCAGGGATTATGATCTAGCTTATATATTTCCATTTGGTTATTCCAATTATGAACAGAGTGATTAGCATTGTAGGATTCTTGCTTATTGTTTGGTTGTACAGTAGAGCTGAATGGCAACCAACCTGTTATAGTAACTAGTTTCTGTAACCATGTTGTGGACTTGATTGTAGTAGGATTCCAACTGGGACTCTTGTATTGATCCTATTTGAATTCTGCTTATCTTAATTGAAATCTAGGTCTTGATTAGTAATCAAGGTTTCAATTGTGTAGTGTAAAAGTTTGTAATCTTTGGATTATTCCTAATCATTGTTGAATTAAAGGAGTTGAGTGAACTGCAGCTTCAATATCTTTGTTTGGGTCTATACCATCATTTGAACTTGTTTTTATCTTTAAATCAGTGTTTTTTGGCTCAGGAAACACTTCGTTCTAATTCTGTGTCAATTTGAAAGTTTTCTATTCTTTTTGTGGTGCCCCAATTGCACTGGAAGTGGCCCAGTAACTTTGATCTAATCATCAGAAAAAATTAATTCTTGTGCAGTGAGGTGGCTTAAAACATAATCTATAATGTTTGATTCTAAAATTGAGATCGAATTCATATTTAAAATAATTTTCCCCTCCTGCACTGTTTTACCGCATTCAGCCACGATGTTTATCGTAACTTTTTTCTTATGAACGAATTAACGCTGGGATTTCTTTTTTTTTTTTAATTTCCATAGGTTTATGATTACTTTTGTGTCTAGTTTGTTTCTTGGTCTATTTCCTGTTTTTCCTGATTTGTTTGCAGCCGTAGAATCTTGCTATATCTGATGCTATTGTGAAATTCTTGAGACTATCTTTATTAAGCTTTTTCTTTTTCCCAACGTTTTCGATAAAATTTGACCCGCCAACTATCTCTCAATTAATGCTATCATTAAGCTTAGGATTTCTAGTAACTTTTTTTTTTTTATTTATTTGGTTTCATTTTAAAATCTTTTTCCTTAGTTTTATTCTTGCTCAAATGATTCTAAGATTTCCTTGTACTGGCTTTTGCCTTTTTTAATGGCAGCCATTTGCATAGAACGATACGATTGATAATTTCAAATACTTTAGAGTGAAAACTGATTTAAAATTTCTTGTAAAGGTCATGAAATGATAAAACAAGTACTCACCTACATCTTGGAAAACTTTCCCCCCCATAAACTCAAACTTGAAAGCATAATGAGTCTCATTCTTCTGGTGCCAGTGAACAGTCAACTGCTCCAGCTGGCAACAGGAAGTGGACTATTTGTGTCTTTATTAGAAACAAAGTATGAAGATTTCCAATGATGCAAATGTCCATATTCCATTCCTAGTAGATATCATAATAATCAAAAAGGAAAAAAAAATCAATCTGTGTAAATTGATAGGATAAAAAAAATTTTGGTGCCTTATTATCCAAAACTAACTAAATAGCATATCTGTTCTCTGGTGATGTAATAGCTAACACTGAAATGCTGAATACAGGTTTTTAATTCTATTTAAGTTTGTCCTTTTTGATTTTGGTTTATCTGTTTTTATTATTCTTTCTTTATCAATAAAACATAAAGGTCCAAATAATCTTGTCAATAAAGAATCAACTATACAACATTTATTGCTAAAGTTATTCATCTGGAAACTATATGGGAATTTAATACATATATAATTATAAAAATATTTATAAGATAAAGCAAAAATCAGATTGAACTGTTATTCTTACTTTACTAAAATCATTTTAGTATAAATATTTTTAATAATATTTAAATAAAAGCAATTTTATTGTACACTATTGAGTAAATTATTCAGAGCATGAGAAAAACACTGTAGAGGTTAATATAAATATCTTATAACTAATATCCACACCATTGCTGTTATAAGTTAAACTGTATTACGCTTTAATTTATATAATTCCTTCCATGAGACCTAGAAAACCACATAAATTAAATCAATATCTTTGAATTATCATGACATAGTGATAAATAATGGCATAGTTTGTTAACACTGCATAAATTTAATTTAAAAGTTGCTTCCAGCCATGTTTATAGAAGATCAAGATATGACAATGTGGAAAATTACCAAGAACAAAGAATTCTGGAACAACCAAACTACATTAGATGCATATTTCTGTAATGTAGTTTTCACTACATCACTCATGCAAGGTAGGGATTGGCTTTAGCGACTTTTAACATATTGAGAAGGGATGTAATCATAAACTTATGATCAAAGACTCGTGAAGAAGACATATGATCCTCAAATGCACATTCGTGCTGTACCAGCACTCATCAGTTTGGCCCAGATCACAATCTCTTATCTTTATCATTGTTCAGTATATACAAATCTGCACCAATTGATGACAACTGGTTCAGCACAAAATGTGCACCTTGGGGGTCATACACCTTTTTCACATATCTTTGGTCATATGTTTACGATTACATCCCTCCACAAGGTGTTAAAACCGGATAGAAACAGTCCCTACCTTGCGGGTGAGTGGTGTGGTGAAAATTACAGTACAGAAATATTATTCACTATTGAATAATCTCTAGTCTAATAAATGGTTAATAAAAATTATTAATACATTCAATGCATATTTGATTTTTTAAATTAAAAAAAAAAACTGAGCAAACTTATAAAATATTATGCACATGAAAATGTTATATATAAAAAAAGTGTAACTATAAAAAGAAAGTGCTTCCTTACATGGGTCACACGCCATTGGACTAAAATTTATGATTACGTAAACTAAAAATTTTATAGTTATAAAATAATAAAAAGTTGAATATGTGATGTGATGCACTGTGACTTCTCCTTATATGGAGTCAGGAATCTCTCAGCCACTATGCCCAGAGAAACCTGGTAGCCACTTTACCTTCCCTTTCCATTCCCCATCCTAAGTTTTCCTATAATCTGCTCCATCCTCCATTTCCACAACATAATCTTTGTCAACTCCATGGCCTTCATATCTAAATCCCCCCTATTTTTTCCCAAACCCAGCATAAAAACTAATAACCCACTTTCTGTATAATCACTTTGTTCATATTTATTCTTCCGTAACTTCATTATTTGTACCCTTTCTGTTTTCAATCATTTACATTGAATTAATAGATGCCTAATATTTTTTATGCCTTCCTTATACAACTTGCAAACTAAATCACCCATATTTTTCCCATTTACGTGTATATTCCCTTGTTGCTAAAGATCCCGTTCGAGCCTTGCTTTTATCATAAATTAACTCGCACCCAATGTTCCGTTTACTTCTATACATATTTAAACTCTTTTTACTCTCCATACTAATTCTCCATCTCTCCAACTCTCTATTCTTTATTAATGCATCTATTCTTTTATCTCATTCCTTACCACTATAACATGTTACATTCAACTATTGACTGCGCCATCTAGTAGAGAGCTAAAAATTGATTAATGAAATGGTTTTTAATCAAAATATATTATCTCCTAATCTTTTTTTAAATTATTATTTTAAAATAATTTTTAAAAAAAAGAAGTAATCTTTTTGAAGCAATAAAAAACGAATAGATTCTTTTATTCCTTTTTAGAAACCCTGCTCCATCGTAATAATCCCCCGTCTCAAGAGTTTAAAATATCACTCAATAAATTTTTGCTTTGCATATCTAAAATGCAGTTAAAAGATTTACAATAACCATTGAACAGAATAAAGAGATATAAAAAATAATAATAGGAATGCTATAGAATAATTCATAGATTCAAGAAGGAAAGAGAAATTGAAAAATCTTTTCGAAATATCAGAACTTTAAAAATGCCATAATTTAACCCCCACCCCAAGACGTGAATAAAAAAGCCATTTGGCCAATATTTAAAAGCATATTTGTTAAAATTTCTTCTGACTATTTTAAATTTTTTGAAAATAAGTCGCTCCATTATCGAAACTTGATGATTTAAAATCAAGAAAAAAAAACTATCAAAGGCAAAAAGATATGGTAGTAAACAATAAATAATTATTAAAACTATTTTTTTAAAAAAAAAAAAGCTATAATTATACAAAATTTCCCTGCCTATACATTTTCAAGTTTTGTTCTTATCTTAGTGTATCTTTCATCGCAGCTCAATCGTATCCAAACATCCGCCAGCACAGAAATCAGATCAACTTCTCATTCTGGGTGCATTTTTGAAATCACAATTACACTTTTTTCAAGTGAGAAAGACATACATAATTCGTATTGTAATTTTAACTTCGTCGAGATTCTTTTAAAATTTATCTTAATCTCGTATAAATATCAAACTTCTATCACAGATTGCTGATACTTATGATCAAAGACGTGAAAATGACAAATATCCCCCACATGCACATTTCATACTAAACCAGCACTCATCAGTAGGCCCAGATCACAATCTCATTTACACATATTTTCATCATTTGTTTAATATTATATAGATAACAATTTACTAATTTGCATTCACTTTCTGCATTCACGACTTTGTTGGAAACCATTTTATAGAAATATATTAATGATTTGTACTGAGCATTTATTAAACTAGAGATTATCCCTAATCTAAATACACTCTTTAATTCTCAACTATTAATATGTGCGTAGTGGTATATGTATAATTTCATTCTTAAAACCCATTAATATATACCATTTTAATCCTTTAAATTCTGATACATTGTATTGTTCACCTGTTGAGAGTTTTCAGAAAAATGGTCAATCTTTCGGTTCTTATAAAACCTATATTTTATACTAAAACTCAATAAACTGGACTTGGATTTCCTTTTAATTTAATTTTATAAGCAAATAATATTCTTTAAAAAATCACATTGGATTATATTAAATATTTTTTAAATGTCCTGTAAATATAATAATGTACCATAAACGTCATCACAGACACTGTCATCACAAATAAACGTAAAAACTGAAAGTAAAAATTAACCAATTTGTTTTTATTTTAAGTTTGTTTCTTTTTTATGAAAAAATGAAGGTACATTTATGATAACTCTTTCAAATTCTACTTTAAATTCTGATATTTTCTTACAAAAAAATTGCAATATTTTAAAAGATTTAAACATTTCAATTTTAACAAATAATGATATAATAGAGTCATTTTTTCTTCATGTTAGTCAAGTTTATTAATTTCCATTTCTAAAAATAAAACATAAATGAATAAATTGAAAGTTTACCTATCTAGTTTGTATAATAATCAATCAATCGTGTGTAAAAATAAGCAAAAGTACTTTATTAATAGGCAAAAAGTATTTTAAATTATACTTGAAAATGTTTGTGTGTAAACCAGACCTGAAAATGTGATCACCCCCTGGGTATTTCTTAGCTGCAGCCCACAAAATACTGATCTCTTCAGATTTTTTCATCAACTTTAACTTCAATAAAACCATTATGTTAAAGGTTATTTTATAAAAAAAACCCATGGGTCATTATCACTTAGGATAATATTCGTACTGTGATCTAAAATTAGAGGACCACAGTGCACTTTCTGAGAAAAATTTCATCAATTCTAGATGAAGGTGAGAGGTAATTGGTTAGCATTTATTATACTATAACAAAATTTCCATCTTTTATTTGTAGGTACATAAATTTCCCTTTCTGAAGAAAAAGTTGAGTCTTCAGATAAAATCGAACCCGTGATTAACAGATAAACAATACTAGATCATTGTCTATACTTTTGCTATCCATTCTCTAAATGTAATTTTTTGGGTGTTTCTTTTGCTCTATAATTAATCTCTAGAATAAGTTACACATAATTAAATAAGGATTATAAAAATAAAAAAATTAAAGAACTGCTTTTAGTCACACCAAAACCCACTAAAAAGTTTAAAAAATACGTTAAATAATCAATTTTCATCAGTCTTCAGACTATTTTTGAATACTAAGCAATCTAAATAAAACACTCATGTTCAGAAATATTCTTAGACTTTCTGAGCAGTAAAGCTGCAGGTTTTTATTTTGAACACATCATATCAAGAATATTACAAAAGCTAAAGAAAATTTATTTTTTACATATAATGAAGTTATGGAAAAATAAATATGAAAAAAGTGATTATACAGAAAGTAAATTATTGGTTTTTATGCTGGGTTTGGAAAAAGATAAGGGGGATTTAGATATAAAGGCCATAGAGTTGACAAAGATTATGTTGTGGAAATGGGATGGAGTAGAATATGGGAAAACTTAGACTGGGGAATGTAAAATTAAATAGCTAACAGGTTTCTCTGGGCATAATTCCTGAGAGATTATTGACTTCGTTTAAGGAGAAGCTACAGTACATCACTTCACATCTGTATAAAATTAAAAAATTACTTTTAATTTTTTGCTAAAATTGTTTGCAAATGCTAAGAAAAAATGTATTAGCATCGAGAGTATAAGTATGTAAAATTTCAATGAGACTGAAAATTGGGAAGACAGAAACGATCAAAAAAACCAGAGTAAGTTATATAGAAGCAGATTAATAAGAAATCTGCTCCTATTTAAAAAGATAATCATCTTGGTGTTTAAAGAAATATATATATAGTTTTGCAAACATTGCAAAGATCACATGCTAGCTATTTGCAAATTGATGAATTACTTAATAATGGAATTTTTAAAAAAATACAAAAAACAAGTCAGTGATAAGAAACCAACCACTGGGCATATTCATCTTTAACATGATCATAATGGTATATTCACTGAATAATATATGTATTTACACTGTGGCAATACACTTAGACGAATTCTGAGTTATAAATGATCCAATCATATTATTATTAATTAATCCACAGGATATATAAAGAAGTACTAAAATTAATTCACAATTGATATCTAAAATTAGACATAGACTATAGAATAATATAATGTCCTTTAATTGCTATATTCAACGTTATGAGGCAACAATTATTTATCTCCATGTAGATTAGTATTCTCTTCCATAAAATTGCATTTGGAAAGATATAAATAAAAACAGTAAGCAAAATAGTATCTAAAAATATTAGAATATGTCTAACCAAAAATGACAGCACTTGTATGCTAAATGAATTCAAAATTGGTCATAGGGCAAATATCATCTTTCACTAAACTACTCTTTCTTATACTGAAAAACTTTTCATTGGTTAGTATAATACTCGAGATATACTAGGACTTTCAAATATAAGATATTTAAATCTCAAAGTACTCTTCATGCAATATACGATAATGAAAGATTTCTATTTACTACATCTCAACTTACGTTCCTAAGGAAATATTCATTCAATAATATATGATACAAAAGTGAATTGCCTGCTGTAAATTTTTTGGCATTCTGATCTACCCCTCGCAACAATATAATAACTGGATAAAGAAGTGAATTGCCTGTTACACCCGTACAAATTTAATAATGTCTCCTACATCAAGAAAGATATTAATTTGACATAAAACCTTACCATCATTCTATTGCATTTATGCCTTTAAATACAATAATTATATTATCATCATCTTTTAATAGCTTTTATTTTTCTTTTTATAATCAATTTCTTGGCATTTTTTAGATTATTTTAGACTGCGTAATATTTATCCCTTATGCGCCATATGATAGCGATTACCTTCTTTTAAGTGTTGTAATCGATTTGGAAGGTGTTAATTTTCAATTTGAAACTTTTATAAATATTTGAGACCATGAGATAAAATAAACATAATAATAATTTTGAATTACCATAACACAGCATAACACATTTGTAAGAAAAATCATTTGTATTGCATATGTAAAATTATGTCATGTAGAGTTCAAGGTTTGAAATACTGGATTCTTACTGAATTTTTGTTTATACAATTTCAAATGTGTCAGAATAAAAATGTATTACACGATCCCCATTTTCTATGCTTACACGAGCTATTAATAACAATAGCAAACTCTCCATATAGCAATGCCACCCAGTGAAGGCCTTAGTAATCCATAGTTGCAAAAGGTTTGTGCACAAAATCCCTATTTAATGCCTAATCATCCGATAGCCTGACTAGTTTCCAGCTTGTGGCTTCAATCAGTGAGGAGCCTTGAATTTGAGAGTACTGCACCTAAATCTTAGGATCAAAGGGCTGTTGGAGTGGTTAATTATTACACCAAGATGTAAGCTGTTAATTAACGGACAAATTCTGAATTGTGAAGTATGATAAGACAAGACGCATAGAAACTGATTTCAATTAAATCATCTCTATCAGCTTGCAGCAGATTTCAATAAGATCACTAATTATAAATCAAAATAGGCATATATGTTATTTATATTATACAGAATTTACTTTGCATTATTTCATACTGTGAAAGATAATACATACAATTATTAAATAAATTATGGATATATATAAGAATACACAAATGCAGTGAACAACGATATGCAAATGAAAAGATGTCAAAGCATGTTATCACTAAGTAATATTTGAAATTTTACAAAAAGAAGACATTAGTAACTAGTGGACACACATATGAATCATCATGGTGGTAAGCACAAATGTATTGGGATACCATTTGACACATGTTTATAAAGAGAAAAATATTGTCATAGCACATATTTCACTTTGCAATTCTCAACAATAAACCATTCAATTATCATTATTTCTTTCAGGATTCATAGTTTGTTTGTTTTTTATCATCTCTTTGTCATAAAACCACGATGCTTACTATAATCAGGATTGTTGAAGAGACTTCCAATTATTTAATTATATTCATGGTTATGAGATGGGTGTACAACAGGATGATTCCATACCACCAGTTTTTATAAGAAGTATTTTGTGCATTAAAATAAAAAGTTAAGAGAATGGGATTCTTTAAAACTTCTACATTTTGCAGATGTTGTAGTTGTTTTTGCAAATAATGCTTTAAAGCTTCAGGAAATGTTGCACGAATTATCAGATGGAAGATAAATACTAAAAAGACTATGGTAATGTTCAATGAATTTTCTCAGAAAAAAAAATAAAGATTGAAAATCATGAATAAGAAGATGTCAACAACCATAAATGTGTAGTCAGATTATCAGATGGAAACATAATGGATGAACTTAATCCCAGAATTAAACTCTGTTATTTATGGATCTGAGTCTTAGTGCTTAGCTGAAGGCAATACAGAGGGGCTTTGGGCCACTCAATGAAATATAATGAGGTGTAAAACAAATCACTATCGCTGATATTTAAAGAATTAAGAGTATGATATGTAGCTAGAGCCAGACATATTGTTAGAACAGATGATAATACATGGACAGTTGAATTTTTTAAATTGGATCCCACGAAAATTGTAAAAGACCTGATGGGTGGATGAAATAAGAAAATTTACTAGTGTGGTGGACTGAGAAAACATTAAACTGGAAGAGACTGTAATCCTGAGAGGGATTGATAAAGGTTGAAAATAGTAAAGTAACCATCCTATTGTAATCTAAACTCTTAATAATTTCTGCTACTAACTTATATTGTAATATGCTAGCGTTTGCAGCTATATTTATTATTATATTGTTTACAATTACTTGTCTTTATTATGTATAAAATATGTGGCACTTGCGGTTCACCTCAGCGTAGTTTAATTAGTTCTTTTAATGTAGATGGTTCTATAATTATAGAAAATTATTGAATGATCCTTTTATAAAGATATCCCACCTTTGTCTTATGAAAAATTATCATGGTGTATTTAAATTTTTTTCCGTATGCTTTCTGAGAAAGATCCCATCATTTTTCTTAGCATTGCACATTTCCGCAAAATATTAATTATCCAAATTGTATTAATATTCATTGTCTTGTTCAATAAAATTCTTATTAGACGAAATGAGTGGGGAATTTGGAAAATTATACTTTGACTGAAACTTGAAGAATCAAGCATTTGTCAAAAGATGTCATTGTGGTGCCTTGGTTCCATAGCCGTAGAATAATATCACAAGAATGATTGAAGAAAGCCATGGAAGATGTGATTTGTGTGGAAGTAAGACATTGAAGATAATAATTTAGCAACAAGTCTTAAAGAACAGTGAGAGTCTGGGCTGGGCATGGAGGTCAACATAAAAGCAGACCTAGGAAAACTGAGAAATATATCTGGAAAATTAGAGGCTGATCCTAAGCAGGTGACCGGAGATTGGGCTATTTGGGAAAATTTGTTGCCGACTCTCCTCAGAAATAATTAAGATTCCTAGGGATTTTATTCTAACAAGTTTCTGTCTTTATTGACTTTTTATTTTAAAATGTTTACATAGATTAGAATTCTTACTACTAATAAAAAGTGTTTACTGTTTTATTTTCATCTCTATGATTTTGCTCTGAATGAGAAGTGGTTTTTTCTCTTCTCTTTTTTTAAAAAACAAAACAAAACAACAACCAAACAACAAATAATCTTTTAGATGTATTTTTTTTCTCTAGTAAATATCACTTAATGTCAATATTTTTTACTGAAGAATGTTATAAGTAAACTCCAACATTAAAGAGAATAATGAAAAGATTACATTAAGAGAATTACCTCCCACTTTACCTCTTAGGGAAGTTAAATTTATAATAGTTGAACATCTATTTTATTATTTATTTATTTATTTATTTTATATATACACTATTTCTCCATTTACAGTACAATTTATTCAAGTTATTTCTAGTAAAAATATATATATACTTTGTTTAAAAATTGTGATGATGGTATATTAGTAGTAATTATAAAAATTATTCCCCATCAATTCTCTTTAGAAAAATTCAATTTGTATTCAAATCTTTCAAATACATTCAACTGTCAGTTATGTGTTCATAGGAGAATATATAACATGCTTGAAATGGTATTATCCTTCCTATTGGTGAGGCCAGCAACACCTGAAGAAAGCGAGGAGAATAATATCACTTGGAAAAAACTTTACGTTGTATATTAACCTGTGTGCTATTGCTCGCAATTGAATGTACAGTATTCGAAAAGTTCAAATACGGTTTGAATTAACGAATATAGTCCAACATATATATTAATTACTACACACATATGTTCATAATACTGGCAATTTATGTAAAAAAAATATTTAAAAAGATTTTAATTACTGGCAATTAAAGAATATTAGTAATCTGCTTTCATATATATATATCATCATCATCAACCATTATCAATCCACTGCAGGATGAAGGTCTCTCCAAATTCAATCCATCTCCGATCTTTAGCTTCTCTTCTCCATATATATATATTGCGTTTGAAAGGTTAAAAATGATCTATGTTTACCCAAATAGCTAAATGAGATTCGGGTTTTTTATGTATTTCTCTTTTTTTAAGTGCCTTCTTTCAACACAAAACTTTATTGTTGTCAATGGTATTTATTTGTTGTATCACCACAAGTATTTCATTTTCCAGTCCTAGTCAATCCTAACATACATCTCTCCATACTTCAAGGAGTAGTCTGATGTCTCTATAATGCTTTTCTGTTAAGTTTTCAAACCTCAAATCCATAAGTAATAAAACACATTCATTAAAACCCTTCTTTTCTAAAGACATAGGCATGTTTCCCTTTAATATTGTTATTTTTTAATGCATTTATGTGAATAATTTTGTATTCTTTTAAAAAAAAATTTTTACAGTTCTATATCACCATCATCATCTCATCATCATCAACCATTATCAATACACTGCAAGACGAAGGTCTCTCCAGGTTCAATCCATTTTCTCTGATCTTTAGCTTCTCTTCTCCACATCACCCCTGCACACTTTCTTATTTCATCCATCCATCTCACATGTGGTCTCTTTCTGGGTCTTACAATATTTTGAAATCCAGTTTAAGATTTCAATTGTCCATCTATTATCATCTCTTCTAGTAATATGTCGAGCCCAACTCCACTTCAGTCTTTTAATTTTTTTCAATGATGTCAGTAGCATCTGTTGTTCTCTTACTCATATATTGCATTTTCGAACTCTTCTTGTTACTCCCAACATGCATCTCTCCATACTTCTTTGAGGGGTCTGAAGTCTCTGTATTGCTCTCCTATTAAGTGTCCAAGTCTCAGATCCATAAGTAAGAGCTGGTAAAACACATTTATTAAAAACCTTTCTTTTCAAACACATTAGGCATGTTTCATTTTAGTATCAAATTATTCTACCAAAAGCACTCCAACCAAGTTTAATTTCATCCATTATGTTTCCATCTGTAGTAATAATCTGACCAAGATATTTGTAACTTTTAACTTCATCTAACTCATCATAATCAATCTTTATTTTCATATTTTGAGAAAATCCATTAAACATTACTTTAGCATTTTTAACATTTATCTTTAGTCCTACTTTCATCTAATAACTCCTGCAACTTTCCTGCAGCTCTAAGGCATTATTTGCAAAAACAACTACACCAACTGCAAAATCTAAATGATTTAAATAATCTCCATTTACTTTCACTCCTTTAGCATCCCATTTTAATCCCCAAAATACTTCTTGCAGCAATACTGTAAAAAGTTTTGGAGATATAGAGTCACCCTGTCTTACACCCTTTTCAATGGTGACTTTCCTAGTATCATTATGTAATGTAATTGTTGCTGTTGCATTTCTATAAATATTCTTTAAAATATAACAATATCCTGGATCTATACCTTGATGGTCCAATGCTTTAATTACTGAAGAAATGTTTGTAGGATCAAATCTCTATATATGTAACGGTAAATACAATCAGTTTCCAACAAATCATTCATTTCGGAAAATTATAAAGAGTGCCACCAGACATCACTAGCCTCGATTCTAAACACCTATACCTCGCTTAGTGCTTGGTTTTTATGCAAGGATTCACAACAGCGAACATCATCAATTTATACCCACTATTTTGATTTACAATTGATTATTCAGTTTAACAATTTTTTTAAAAAAAAAAACATTTTTTTTTGGTGATCATTTTGTAGACTGATGATGTCATACAATAGTTATTAGAACTATGTCAACCAAAAGCAAAATAGCTATTTTCATGCTGAAGTTTTACTGTATGGATTTTATTCATAAAATCCTTGTTTTTTACTTCACCTTTGAATTGTAAGTTTTAAATTGCGCTTTACACAAAAAAGTGAAACTTATTATTATTAGAAAAGAATTATACGGCTGAGCGCTTTCATAGAACTTAAGTCTCCATATTCGTATTCCGAGTATTACAGTGCTGTATACAATATTTTGATTACAAACTTAAAATATGTTTAATGAAGGCATTAACAGTATTTTATTTGATTTTCATCCAGTGTCCTTGCAAGACAATCAGTACTTTATTAATGACACATCCAAAAGTCAAGACTTTCATCGTTAATGATTACAAAACGAAAAAAAAAAAAGTGTTTCATTCAGTATAATGAATAATCAAAATCATATTTTAATGATGTACAACAACCAAATAAATTAATACAGTATTAGTTTTAAAAATATGTATATTAGGTTAAAAACTTTTGTGGCATACGCTTTGTTAATTTTGTGCATATTAGGTTAAAAACTTTACTTTGTATTTACTCACTTTTATCAATGAAAATTCTTATATGAATGTTATTTGGCTTGTAGCAAAAATTATGATCATATTGTAGTTATCATAATGGTTATTTTGGAAAAAAAAATTAATCGAATATTGAGCTTTATATGATCAAAAATTACCAAATCTAATTTAAAAATAACACTTAATCTATTTGCTCAGTTTTAAAACATCTCGTAAATTGTTAGAAATAGCGGACATTATATAAAATTATATTCAAAAAAAAAATTCCAAAAATTTTATTCAGCATAAAACTTAAAAATTTTTTTATATATTATTAGCTCAGTTAATCAATTTTGGATTAAAATCTTTATGAATGTTAATATCAGTATCATGAAAATGCAATACAAACAAACTGAAAAGGATTCTTACCTTTAATGTTTATTTAAATAGTTTGTATCTCTACCTTCACAAGTAATGCCCTATTCAAAAAATTTTTCAGTCATCTAAATAAAAATGGTTACCGCATATAATAAAATGTGACATCATAAGGCCAAAAAAAAAAGCCAGCATAGTGTACTTGTATATAAACTGCCGTTTATTTAAAACTACATAGTACATATTCTTTAAAAAAAAGCTCAAATATTAATTACAATATGCAAACACAGAATGCATTAGATACTTTTTATTTTCTTTTTTCAAATTAACTGCACAATTACGATTCTATAATGTACATTTCTATAATGTGACTTACAATGGTCACAACAGTATAGTTAGGTGAGATATTATTATATATTGTTTTTTTAATTCTAAATAATATAAGAATATGAATTTTGTGGAAGAAACTACAATCTTGCTTTCTGTTTTTTGGCCTACTAGTGAAATAATGTTTTTTTGAATCATACAGGAATTTTTTTTTTAAGTTCACAGCTACATATGTTTCCAATTGGAATAACCATACAATCTAAAAATGCCTTAAATCAACAAATAAGACCTTATAATAGATTGTATGAAGAGAAAAATGAAAGAAGCAAGTCAACCATTCATTTTAAATTTTTCTGTGGAGATTAACAGCCATCAACACTTAGTGCATTCCTCCCAAAAAAGCCATGATCATTAAAAAATTTAAAAGGCAATGATAGACCTTTAGAATGAGCAATTGACGACTCAGAAAACTGAGTGACGATGATGAATGCTGAATGGATTATAAGAAAGTGCAACTTTAAGCTAAGTGGATTTTTTTCTTTTTACATAATTTAAGTTGCATTATCTTGCCTAGATACATTTTTTTAAGTGCATGTCTGCCTAATACACATATCGCATAGTTCGCACATGCATGCCGTACTTTAGGCAGCTTTTTAAACTACTACATATACTAGGTTATGTTCCCAAGAACGAGCAGAATTTTGACCAATATAAAACTTTTATAATCCTTTTTTTAATACAATTTTCTTCCTTTATGATGAGTTTTGGAGAACCAACTGTCCTCAGTAATGGGGAGTAAAGGTATATCCAATGTCAAAAAATTAGTACATTTTGTTTTTTTGCTAAAATTAATTCAAACTCTAAAGAAATGTATAGCTATCTCAATTAGATCGGAAATTGGAAGGGAAGTGGGTAGAAATTAAGTTACAAGAGATACACACAATAAATTGAAGAGTATAAAAAAATAAAATGACCCACTTTGCAAAGTAAAATTTCATGGAAAATTGGATAGCTGAAAATAAAAAGTATATGAAAAGATGTTTTGTTGTTTTTTTCCAGAAGATAATAGTAGAAAAAAGTATAAAAGATGTGGAAAGATGAGTGAAACCCAAGTACTCGATGATGACTCTAAAATGATTTACTACGGAAATGGTTAAGAAAACATTAATGTTATAAATAGGATCACATATATGCAAAGATATATATATACACATTCACACAAGTGGGGATGTTATTGAAGGAGGGGTGAGATTAACTATGAAAGGGAAGGGAGGTGTATCGATTTTTAAAAAAACTTTAGTTCTAATTGTTTAGAATAAATCCTAGAAATACAAATAAATTTAAACTAGACTAAACTACATAAATGATTTTTTTTTTTAACCTTCAAATATTATTCAAAGTTTAGAATCTTCTTTCTAGACCAACAGCTGGCAGACTATGGCTCATTTCACAAGGTGTCAGATCCACAAAATAATGATGCACTAGGGGTAACTCCACTACTCTCCGCGAACACTTAATCATCTAGGAATGTCAGTTTCTCTCTGCTATTTTAAGTGCCCCTTTTACCAGTTAAGATTTTAGTCGCAACTCAAGCATTAACCCCAGTCCACTTTGTACTTTGAAAACTCCGTACTAATTTCTTTACAATTATTTTTTTAATGAAATGGAAGAGAAAACATCTACTTACATTAAATCAATCTGATAGTGTGTTTTAGTTAGAACAGAATGTGGGTTTTTTTTTATTTAAAAAAAATAAATCTGAATCCACAAATTAAGGAGAATAATGAGATCAATAAAAATCGCCAGGCAACCACTAGATTGCAACGTTTTCATAGTAACTTAATCCATCCATATGTACATTGTTTAATTACTTTCGACTAACTAATACTATTGACTTTACAGTTTAGAACAAATAGCGATGATTATTAAATTTATACTTAACGTGACTGTAAAAGAAATTAAAGCGGAGTAGAAAAGTTCTAATTAAAAACAAATGGCTATAAACAAGCACACACCAATATTTAACAATAATAATTCGGTAATACACGTATGTATTCTTACCAGAACAAATGCGCCGCGAAGTTGGATTCAATCAATCAATAAAAATGATACCACAATAACTTGATAGTTGCTAATCAAAATGAATTATTTGCCATATCAATCAGCCATTGAATATACAAACTGAAGTCCGTAAACAATTTAATGATACACAACCGCAAAGAAAACATTTATTTAATTGCGACCTTAAGCGTACAATTAGCGTGGAATATATTTTATTATCTTTATGACTACGATATAAATTCTTCATAAGTCGTAATTTAAAAACAAATAATATAAATATTACCAACACAAAGAACCAATTATCCACGTGTATAATGTTCAATAGGCTGAGATAGAAGTTTGTTGTTAACTGAAAGGAAACCTTTGATTCCTCTTGGAGGCCTAAAGGAACCGAGCAGGTTAAATTCCTAAGGTCCACTCCATACGTTCTTGTCATTGCAGTTGTTATTACTATGTAATCGAGCATAGCAAATTCCAAATGTCCACGCCATACGTTTTTGTCATTGCAGCTGTTATTACCATGTAATTATTCATATAGTATATGAACATCGACGACGGACTGCTCAACACGCATTTGCCAGTGTGGTGAGTTTTACCTTCGATTTTATGATCAGGTTATGGTCTTTCTTCTCAGTTGCCTGAGCTCTTAACTGAAATATCTGTTGAGTTTTCTTGAAGACAGAATGAATGTGTATGTAAATGGGAAAAAAAAATACTCTAATAAATATTTATAATCATGACAGATAAAAATAAATCATGGCCTTTATTACCAGGAGGCTGTAATCACCAGCCAAGGCAGCAGTTGGTGATCAAAGGTAGACGATGCTAAGAATCTCCTGATTGTGGGACCTGGCTGCAATTTGATGACAACTTTTTATTTAGATACTTACAACTGCAGATCACATTCAAGTGAAGAAAGATTGCAAGAATTGAAAAAAGAATTGTCTCATATTAAATGAGACATTATTAGACTTTGTGAATTAGAAGAAAAGATGAAGAGACGATTTAAAAAGTGGACATGTACTCTACTACAAAGGTCAAAATATTGGAAGTACAAGTGAAGTAGGGTTCATTATAAACAAAAAGTGGAACAACAACATTATGGAGATTGATGGTGTATTGGACAAAGTAGCAAGATTAGTTACTCTACTTAATAACAGATACTAAATGCAGATAATTCAGTTTATGTCCCAACAAATTCTCATAGTTTGAAGTAGAAGAAAATTTTTGTATGGATGTACAAAAGGCTTTTTGATCAGAGTAAACATTTTAAAATTGTTTTGGGAGACTTTAATGTTGAAATTGGTAAACAAATGAAATATGAAAGTGCAGTAGGTAAATTTGGTTATGGTAGTAGAAATGAGAGAGGGGACATAGACTTGTGGAGTTTGAGAAGAAAAAAAACTTTATATTATGAATTCTTTTTTTTTTTTTTTTGAGGAAAAATGTTAAAAGGAAATTAACATGGAAGCATCCAAATGAAGGTACAACAGAATTGGATATTTTGACTAATAGAAAATATGTATTTCAAGATCATAATATCCTTAATAAATTCAATGCAGGAAATGATCATTGATTAATAAGGTGTAAGATACATGTTAATGCAAAACTAGAGAGACAAAAAATTATTTCAAAAAACAATATTTACATTTGATATTCCTAATCAGAAGCATATTCTCTTAATCTTCTCTTTCACTTTCTTTGCATATCTTCATTTAATCATATATATATATTGCTTATAACACTTCTTTCCTATACACTTCAATACAAACAAATTTTCTTAAAAACTTCTTTATTTTCCTTAGTTTCGACTGTCCAGCAATCTTCATCAGAGCTACAATATTTCAATAATATAAATACATAATCATCATTTCATATATATGTAAAATACATAACCATCATTTCACATTTATAAAATACACATATATATTAAAATATACACATATATTCCCTTCATACATACACATATAGATCTGCATCACCCCAAGACATATATAAAATTCATACATACATCTATATATCCAAATATATACACATACCTCTTTTAAACATACATAGATCTGCATCACCCCAAGACATATATAAAATTCATACATACATCTATATATCCAAATATATACACATACCTCTTTTAAACATACATATATATAGAGATATACATACACCCATAGACATATATATAATTCCACATACACATTTATAAATACACATCTATATGTATACTCAACTTACACATAAATTACATATATATATAAATATATTGGATATGTTTTGTATTTTTTATATATATGTAATTTATGTGTAAGTTGAGTATACATATAGATGTGTATATATAAATGTATATATGGATTTATATATATGTCTATGGGTATATGTATATCTGTGTATGTTTAAAAGAGGTGTGTGTATATATTTGGATATGCATATGTATATATAGATGTAGGTATGAATTTTATTTATGTCTAGGGGTGATGTAGATCTATATGTGTATGTATGAAGGGATATATGTGTATATTTTAATATATGTGTGTATTTGATATATGTGAAATGATGGTTATGTATTTTATATATATATATGAAATGATGGTTATATATTTATATTATTCAAATATTGTAGCTCTGATGAAGACTGCTGGACAGTTGAAACTGTAAGGAACAAGTTTTTAAGAAAATTTGTTTGCATTGAAGTGTATAGGAAAGAAGTGTTACAAGCAATATATACATATATGATATTCCTAATCTTCAGAAACATTCTAATGAATTTAATTTAAATTAGAACTTGCAAATCGGTTTCAAGTATTAGTAGATTTTGAATATGATTCAGATTTGAATGAAATTAATAAGAAAATAACTGATACACTTGTAAAAACTGCAACAAATACAGCTGGTAGAAAAAGGCAGCAATTGACCAATAAAATTTCTAATGAGACCAGAAAATTTATGAAAAAAAGGAAGGAATATGAAAATGCATAAAAAGAATGCATTAAGAAGGATTGAATAGCTCAAAATTTGTAAAATGATGTGAAAAGAATTGATAATGATATAAAAAGAAAAAGCATAGAAGAGAATAAAAGTCTCAAGAGTGTAAAACAACATTTTAGTATTGATAGGAAACTTAGTCTGCAATAAGAAAAAAATATGGAACTATTGTTAAAAAGAGATGACATTATAAAATGGATAGAAGAGTTCTATCAAGAATTATATAGTAATAAAGAATAAATACCTCCTACATCTATTATATCTTCTGAATTGCCCAGGATTTTAAATGAAGAAGTGAGACATGATTTTAAATGAAGAAGTGAGACATGCAATTAAATTTATGAAGAAAAGAAAAGCTCCAGTTAATGATGAAATTTTAATCGATATATTAAAAGAAGCAGGTGAAGAACAAAGTTATATAACAAATGTTTAAATAATAAAGATGTTACCACGTACTTGGAAAAATGCAGTATTAATATTAATATTTTAAAAAGGTGATAAATAAGATATTAGAAATTACAAACTTATCAGTCTTTTATCAGTTTTATACAAAATTTTTACCAAGACAATTACAACTGGTCTACAGAGAACTTTGGATTTCAACCAATCAAAACAACAAGCTGGATTTAAAAGTAGTTTTAGTACAGTAGATCAAATCCAGGTATTGAGAGAAGTTATAGAAAGGACAAATGAATATAAGTTGCCATTATACTTCGTATTTGTAGATTATGAAAAGGTATTTGATTCTATAAGCATTTCTTCAATGATTAAAACATTGGATTATCAAGGTATAGATCCATGATATTGTCATATTCTGAAGAATATTTATAAAAATCCAACAGCAACAATTCGATTACGTAATGATACTAGGGATGTTAACATAGACTAACAACAAGAGATTCAAAACACAATACATGGATTAGAGAGCAAACAGGTGTTACTGACATCATTGGAAGAATTAAGAAACTGAAGTGGAGTTGGGCTGGATTTATTGCTAAAAGAGATAATAATAGATAGACAATTAAAATCTTAAACTGGATTCCAAAAGATTTTAAAAGACCCAGAAAGAGACCACATGTGAGATGGATGGATGAAATAAGAAAGTGTGCAGAGACTATGTGGAGAAGAGAGGCAAGAGATTAAAGAAGATGGTTTGAACTATCCTGCAGTGAACTGATAATGATTGACAAAGATGTTTATAATGTTCAATAAATATTACCAGATTGTATCAATGGTTTTCTCAAAAACACAAAACCTCTATCAAACCAAACTGATTAAGGAAATCTCAATATAGGGAAACAAGATAAAATAACCAATGCAAGACAAAGGCAGCACAGCACACACACTCCAATAAAAGACAAAACAGTTAATGAACCAACATCACTAGACTTGCCAAGTACCATATGCTAAGAGTTCTAGCACCTCAAAAATGTTAATTATCCATTATTAACCAATATCTGGGTGGTGAACCATCAAGGGGTTAACTAAATGCAAAATTAATTATGAAATCTGAAAATATTCAGGTTTTAAGTAGCCCGAGTTTAAATTCTAGGTAGCTCATTTAATTAGGTGGTTGTAATGCTGACTGTGCCAGGTTCTTTATGTATAAGAAACTAACGTCTTTAACAAAATTCATTTGCCAAGTACCTACATATCATAGATATATTCTCAGATTTGTTGGGATCTTAAAAATAATTTTTGATTATTTGTGAAGCTTTGAAAACCTTATCATACAAAGCTGTGTTTTTAGAGGTTATAATACATATAAGATGAAGGATTCATTCATGCTGCATTTTTGATCTGCAGGATATATATTACAATGGTATATTATTAAAACTCAATTGACATTGAACAGTATAAATATTTTTTAAAAAAATACTATTTATTACCAATACTGAATAAGACAAATAACAATGTGACTGTATCTAAATCAAAACTATCAATCAATCGTATTCTATCCTATGGACAGGTCCAGAGAGCAGTCACATCACACATTTAATTCATTTTTTTCCATTCTCTTCATCACCCAGTTCTTCTATTATAGGTATTCTATTTCTTACATCACCCAGAAAGATCAATCTTTTCCGTCCATTCTTCTTGTTTCCACCCATCATTTATTTCTCTATACATCTTTCATTAAACAATTCTTTCTTGTTAATATATGCCCAATCCAGTTTCTCTTGCTAGATCTAATTTCCTCAATCAATCTTTGAGACGATGAGTAAAAAAATTAGGAACAGATTGGAAACCTTTGAGAATGTAATCGTGGAAATGGCTGAAACAAAATAATTGGAAGAATAAAATGAGAAATAAATTAAGAATAAATGATCTCATTTTTCAAGCACTTCTAACTTGTTTCTAAATTTTTTTGTTCATCTCCACGTTTTATAACCATTCAATAGTCAATTCCATATATAACATTAAATTAATCTTTTCCTTAATTCTCACTTCAAAAATCCACAAAATATGCTTTTTTCTCTTAGCAAATGTCTCCTTTGCTAATGATATTCTTCTTCAACTTCATCTTCCCTTCTTCCATCCTCATTCATTCAACTACCCAAATCTAAATCCATTTAACTGTTGAATTATATTATAGTGAATTTCAACTTGTAGTCTTATTTGTATTCCGTCCTATCCATAAACATTTGGTCTTCTCAACATTAATCTTCATTCCATATTTCTTACATTCCTCCCCCAATTTATTCAACATATTCTGAAGACTGTTTTCACCTTCAGCTGTTTGATTTTGACATACATATCATTATTTTTAGCCATTATTAATCCACTGCAGGATAAAAATTTCTCCTAGTTCAGTCCAGCTTCTCCGATCTCTAGCCTCTCTTCTCCATATTATCCCAGCACACTTCCTTATTTCATCCATCCATCTCACATATGGTCTCTGTCAAGATCTTTTACAATCTCTTGAAATCCAGTTTAAGACTTCAACTGTCCAACCCTTATCATCTCTTCTAGCAATATGTCCATCCCAACTCCAATCTTTTAATGATGTCAATAAGACCTGTTTGTTCTCTCACCCACATATTTTGCTTTCAATCTCTTTTTGTTCCTCCTAACATTTATTTAATGTTCCTATCTAAACAAATTCTGTATTCACCAATTGCACAATATAAGCTCCATACTACAATATAAGGCTTCATAATAAGAGATGGAGCACACCTACCTGCTACACCCTATGGCCTGGACTTAAATTCCAAAGGATTAAAAAATTTCAGGTTTAAATCAAGCTTAGGATTTTTGTTTCAAGCGGCCAAACTATAGTCAAAACTCATGTAATCATCTAGCATTGATTGGTAAATGGATCTATCTACCTACTCTTAATTAGAATATAAAGCAAGAAACAGAAAACTAATCAAACCATCATCAGCAGGCAATCAAGAAACCTATTCAGTAATGCCTCGTCTTTTACTACCCCCCCCCCATCCCCTGTAACATCCTCTAAAGAAATGGCTTTTTCATTGGTTAATAGACCCATTCGCTTCAGTGATTTCACATAAAATAGTGTTTGTTTATCTTAGATTAAAATTGGCAGAAAAGTGATATGAATACCCCCTCCCCCTTATTAAGAGGAAAATGGAATGAACTACACCAATTCATAACACATCTTTTATTAAAAAAAATAATTTTCTGATGGTAGTATTTTTTTCTTATAATTCATTTAAAAATTTCTCTTTCATTACATATTTTTTAAATATACAGTATATATATTCTAAACTTGGAATAATAATAATAAGTATGTGATCATTCTCAAGTCATTGAGGATTACAGGTTGTAGCAAATATTTACTAATATCCGAAAAAAATTAAAGTGTTAGTTAACAATTTACACAATTAATCACTCATACACATGTATGTGTGAAGACATGAAATGTATACATTTGCAGTTAATCTTTCAAACGATTTTCCCACAGGACATTCAAATGCTTGAATGCATTAGTGATTGCTACTGCTATAAATCACTCTCCTCCAGGTCTACTTTTTCATTCTCTTATTGTAAACCCAAACTTGCGAAAAAAGTAAATAAACAATTTTACTAACTCATCATCAACCATTATCAATCCACTTCAGGATGAAGGTCTCTCCAAGTTCAATCCATCTTCTCCGATATTTAGCTTCTCTTCTCCACATCACCCCTGCACACTATCTTATTTCATCCATCCATCTCACATGTGGTCTTTTTCTGGGTCTTTTACAATCTTTTGGCATCCAGTTTAAGATTTCAATTATCCATCGATTATCATCTCTTCTAGCAGTATGTCCAGCTCAACTCCACTTCAGTCTTTTAATTTTTTTCAATGAGGTCAGTAACATCTGTTTGCTCTCTTACCCATATATTGCATTTTACTCCTAACATGCATCTCTCCATACTTCTTTGAATGGTCTGAAGTCTCTGTATTGCTCTTCTATTAAGTGTCCAATTCTCAGATCCATAAGTAAGAACTGGTAAAACACATTTATTAAAAACCCTTTTCACCACAAAGGCATATTTCGTTTTAGTATCAAGTTATTTCTACCAAAAGCACTCCAACCAAGTTTAATTCTATGATTAATTTCATCCATTATGTTTCCATCTGTATTAATAATCTGACCAATGTATTTGTAATTGTTAACTTCTAACTCATTATAATCTTTATTTTCATCTTTTAAGGAAAATCCATTGAACATTACTTTAGCATTTTTAACATTTATCTTTAGTCCTACTTTCCTACATTCATTTGTTAACTCCTGCAACATTCCCTGCAACTCTAAAGCATTATTTGTAAAAACAACTACAGTACATCATCTAACTAGTTTTGTTTATATGTACATTTTCTCTCGATATTGTTTTTTTTTTTTTTGTCTTTGTTCGGAAATGCATTTATAATCCAATTTATTTACTGTAAAAAAATTAATCATTATCTTTACAATTTTGTTTCGATAATAGAAGTTTATGAATAATAATAGATATATGGATTAATGATAATAATAATAATAAATTGTATTTATAAATATTAAAAAGATATTAATTTGATCAAAAAAAGTACATATTGATTATGGTATAATAACAATTTGATGAATAATTATAAAATAGAATTAATGGAATAAAACTACTAGTTTATATGTACATTTTCTCTCGATATTGTTTTTTTTTTTTTTTGTCTTTGTTCGGAAATGCATTTATAATCCAATTTATTTACTGTAAAAAAATTAATCATTATCTTTACAATTTTGTTTCGATAATAGAAGTTTATGAATAATAATAGATATATGGATTAATGATAATAATAATAATAAATTGTATTTATAAATATTAAAAAGATATTAATTTGATCAAAAAAAGTACATATTGATTATGGTATAATAACAATTTGATGAATAATTATAAAATAGAATTAATGGAATAAAAATATCTATTTACTGTATATAAGAACATATATATAAATCATATAATTCGCGGGTAAATCTTTGTGCATTATTTTGATTTTGTGTGATCAAACCAGAACATCAGTATATTCATTATCAAAATTATACATGGATGAACCCACAAAATATATCATTTATATCTGTAACCTATGAAAATCTTTGTATGAACATATACATACACAAGGATAGTAAAGATAAAAATATATAAGTATTTGTTATAAATATAGAAACGAAAGTCAGAGCATTATTATACTTTTCAATTTTTGCTTAAATCAAATTTTTCTACGATAAAAAATTTGTTAAAATAATTGACTTTGATGATAAGTTTAAAAGTTTTTTGGATTTGAATTATTAGATTTGTTTTTTTTTTTTTTTAATATATATATTACATGAGCTCAACTTACATAATATTGTTCAGTAGCATGTGATGTGATGTACTGTAGTTTCTTCTTAAACGAAGTCAAGAATCTCTCAGCAATTATACCAAGAAAAACTTGTTAACTACTTAATTTTACATTCCCCAATCTAATTTTTCCCATATTCTTTTAATGCAGTTACGTCACCTAGTGTTAGCTTGAGTAATCAACAAATCCAAGATAGTAGTTTTAAAAAGGTTTGTTTGCTGGTTACCTGGAATATCATTCCATTTACTCCTAAGTTGATAACTTGGGTTGTTAACCAACTAGTGGAATATCATTTTACTTTTCAATTGATTATACTATAACTGGTATAAGACTATCACATATTTCAAGACCATCACTATAACCATGAGTAATACTAACAACCAAGAACAAATCTTTAAAAAAAAAAAAACACCATTATTAAAGAATAATACAATAGCAATATGCCGTCTATAGATATTATCAAAATTCAAGAAAGAAATTCTAATTCCTTGCTTATTAATATTTCTAAATTAAATGAAATGGAAAAAAATAACCCCTTTCCTAATTACACATGTTTTTATTTAGTGTTTTTAATTACAATGTACATTTTCAAAATCAATATCATAACTTGTAAATATTAATGACTTGTGAAAAACTTGCTCATTTTTATACATCAATTTAATTAATTAAATAAAGCAGAATTGAAATTTAAATATTAAAATGTTTATGAACATAAATATTCAAAATAAGAAAAGTTAACAAATTAAAAAAGTGCTTTAGTAAGTGAAAATTGAAATTGTTCTCAATAATCAAGTTCAGATGGAGAAAAATTAAAAGTTGCTGCAAACTGAAATCGGGGTTAAATTTATAATCACAAGACATTCATTCTCAAATGGTATATTATCACATAGTAGAAATTTTGTAAGAACTGAAATTAACGCCACGTAGGTAAAATCATTATTATAAATAATTTACAGAATAAAATCCTTTCTTTCATCACTAATTAATATACACAATTTCTTAGGACTACAAAAAAAAAAAAAAAAACGGTTGATATAATCTTTCTTGACAGATAAATTTAAGTTGGGCATGTACTAGATAAATAAAATAACCACGTTACTACATAACTTAATACACTTATTTCTTTACACCCCCCACAACCCCGTTTCTAATTTTAAAGCAGTGAAAAGCTTTTGTTCGATAGTGCCGATTCATTAGACAATAATAATAACAAATAGCCAGTCGTAAATAGGTATGGCCATTCTAACTCCAAAAAGAAAATAGAAGAGAAAAAAATGTTCTAGAAATGAGTTTTGCATCAACAAAAACCAATTCACGAATCTTAAACTGGATTCCAATATATTGTAAAAGACCCAGAAAGAGACCACATGTGAGATGGATGGATGAAATAAGATAGTGTGCAGGGGTGATGTGGAGAAGAGAAGCTAAAGATCGGAGAAGATGGATTGAACTTGGAGAGACCTTCATCCTACAGTGGATTGATAATGGTTGATGATGATGATAATAATAATAGAACAGGACAACCCATTTTTCTGTTTTCATGATATTTTATAATGTTGTCTTCTAATTTATTCTGAAGAAAATTTTTCTTTCTGAAATACTTCAACTCCATGTCAAATTGTAACTCTCCAATGTATTCTATTCTCTACCATATCTTCCCAACTGATTCAATTCACATGGCACTTCTTTAGAACATCTTTGGGATAATCCGTAAAATACAATAGGATATACCTCTCCCATAAAAACCATACTCAAGTTCGCCATAAAACATTCTTTTAAAATGTAGTTCACATGTCCAATACAAAAATGTGATTTTATATAATAGTGGACTCTAAAGTATGACTCCATTTAGTTGAAGAACATGAGCATTAAACAAAAAATAATAAACAAATGGTTTACTGCCTGATAAGTCATAAAGTTTGAATGCCAGCTTGGGCTGCAATCCATGAACCATGATCTCCAGAAAACCATAATTGATTTACTGCCCTATATAATGGCAGATTCTAAGAATCCGACATCTACGGAATGTATGTTTCCAGTGATTAAAACTTCATGTGAACTCTCAAACCATAAACCATTTGATGATTATTTTGATTTATGGAAAACAAAAAGCATTAAATAATATTTCTACATCCTACTCTATCCAAAAAAAAACTAAGATTTTCAGACAAATTTTTTTTAATGATTTGGTATTATTTTGGCTCCTGGAATACAAAATGGGTATCAAATACAGTTGACATTGATAATTTTGAGTGCATTTATACCCATTTGCGCAAACTATGAGTCAAAAAAAAAGGTTTTAAAAGCTCATTCTATAAGCTAATTAATAAAAATATTACGCAACACTATTCAAACAGCTTTAAATTAATTATGCTAAACTTCGAAATCAAACTTGGAAGCTTCTACTTTGCTAGTTAATGGAAAACATGCTGAAAATGATTTATAATCATCTTCTTATGGGCAGACAGTAAAAAATTTCTCCCAAAAAGAATATGAAAACTGAAACTTATAAAAAACGCAAAAATTTTATAAAATGCTGAAAATGATAAATACATCCAAGATTTGCTAAAATAAATATCTATAAATCATGGAGCTAGAAAAAATCTTTCAGCGAAACGACTGACAATGCATACAATAAGCTATTTTATAATTTAATTCGTTCAGTAAGAGTTAATGACGTCATTTCAAAAAGACTTATTTACTTTTAAAATAAATATTTGAAACGAGTCACAAAAATGTATTATCAGAAGGACGGGTCAAGTTATGGCAACTTCTATAAGTCTCTACGGAAGACTAAAAATATGGAAGCATTTAAACACTGATGACTTTTGAGAATATCAATGGTAAAGAAATAAGTGAAAACCTTTTCAGATTAGATTTATGCTTTCACTTGGACTACAAATGACCTGACTTAACTTGAACTATCTTATTTTGGTCGTATAACAAAATGATCTACTTTCATGCACACGTACACACTTTGGATTCCCAGCATTCAATGATGAATGTGCAATTGAGCAGTCTGAAAGTTCAAACAAATGATTAAACTTTGTGGACGGAGTTATTCATACAATTTGTCAAAGTCTTCAACTTTATGACATTCAAAACAACAATATAATATCACCAGAATACTTATCAAACGGCTATCTCAGTTGAAGTTTAGGTTTACAGTAAAAAATCTTATTCTGATCTCTTATTCTAAAAATAAAACTGATTATGTTCGACTTTTTCATAAACAAATTCTTATTATAAAACTAACTTTTGATTGCTAGATAGAGCAGATTTCTTCACACAATAGTGTCACTTAATGCAAGCGATACTAACCAAAAAATGTTAGACAGGTGTGCATTTTAATCATTATCTAAAGTCTTCTTTTTCCACTAGGTGCCAATAATGTGTGGAGAAATTTGCTACTGTTTTAACAGTTTGCGTAAAATAGGAAAAGGGGATCGTGTGATGCTTTAATGGTTGTTAAATGTACAAATTCCTTCCTGAACTGCTTATTACCTAATCCCACCTCTTTAGGGTTAATCTAACCATTTTAGAACTCTATAAACATAAACTTTCACTTTAGTGGTTAAATTGATATTTTCTGTCTCCACAATCTCTTATTCTTATTTCATACAAGTCAATGCTCTTTTTCCTCTTGTTATTAACTCCTAATATGGTATTATATGAGGATCAAACTCTCCATACAGTAGTCCTACCAAGTGCAAGCCTTCATAATAAATGATCACACTACTTTATGGAGAATTTGCTACTCTTATTAACAAAATGTATAAGCATATGATCACCATCTTTGGTAAATACGCATCGGTTAAATATTTTTTATTCTTAAACCACTATAAAAACACATCATTTCTTATACACATATAACCTGTTAACACAGTAGCAACTTTCTCCATACAATATTGCCACCTAATGCAAGCCATAGTATTCAATAGATACTAAAATGTAGTGCCCACTGATCCAAAATTCCCAGACTAAACTCTAGCTCACGGCTTTCCGTCTTATCAAGAAATGGTGATAATGTGATGTTATGGTGCTAGACAAACGATATTGGTGACTATGGTTATTAAAAACCAAAGGCACCAAAATATATAGATGCTGAACTGGGTTCAATTCTGTATGGCTATAGAACTGAATTGACTTAAAGTGAAAATATTGTTTTCAGTTTGAGCTCATAGCTTTTATAGATAATTAAAAAAAATTAACAGGTAGGGATGCATTAGATCTTAAAATCAAAGTGCAGTGCTCTCAAATCTGAGGCTCCTCATTGATAAAAAAAACCATGAGCTAAAGGCTAGTCTGGGGGTGTTGTATGAATAGGCATTAAGCAAGGATTTGATGCTCTAACCTTCTACCATCCAGTGATAAATATGGCTTGCAGTAGGTGGCAGTACCGTATGGAGACAGCTGCTACTGTGTATTGTTAATTCTTTTGACATACAGACAAAAGTTAATATTTGTAAACGATTATGTTTTAAAGGTATTTATATATAATTGTGGATGACACAAAACAAGTATCCATGAAATTCATTGAGGGGGAGGCAACACAAAATTGATCACAATGAGTTTATAGTCAAATTAGAAGCTGCTTCTGCTAACGGCTCTTTTAAAAATAATTTTCTTTTATTAAAACTATTTTAAAAATAAACTTTACTATTTAAACATAAAACTAAAATCTTAATAAAAACAGACCAAAAAAAATTGTGCACGTAACCAACCAATCAACTCCCTGGTAACTTCCTTATACCGGTTTTGAAATTATGCTAGAATAATTAACCAACCAGCTTTTGCAATACAGTTATTTAACAGAATATTGTTCTTCAGCTGCATTGTGAGTCTATAATTATTTCTTACATTAGACTGGAATGGCAAAGCTATAGATGCACAAGGCAATTGATGAGAACTATTTCTTTAGTCTGAAAAACAATAATAATGTTGAGTGCTAATTGTAAAAAATTTGGTAAGAAAATGTTACCAGTCAATTGGTTAATTTTGTTGGACTTTTTTGAGTTTTTGCATATCAGGAAAAAAAATCACCACATAATATTTATGCCATGGTATTATGTCAACTAAAAGCTGAACAAATTTTAAGAACATAATATTATGCCATGGCATTATGTCAACCAAAAGCTGACAAACTTTAAGGACAATTTTCTATTGAACGGGTTCAATTTTGTGACTAGAAAGATATTTTACTAAACCACTAAACATCACAAGATCACCATTTCTTATGCTTGCTCATAACTGTTATTATAACAGGCAAAACTCTCCATACAGTAGTGCCACTCAATGCAAGCCAGAATAATCAATGGATGCCAGAAGGCTTGTGCATAAAATCCATATCTAGTGCTTACTCATCCAATACCTCTAGACTGGTTTTTAGCTTGTTGCTTTCATCAGTGAATAGCCTTGGATCTGAGAGCACTGCATCTAGATCTTAGGATCGAATGCAACCTTCCAGCAGCCACCTTTTATCTATAATTAACTACAAAACTATGAGTCTAAAATTGAAAACGCTATAATATTTTCAATTAAAGCTCATATAGTCATTTAGATCTGAACTCGGTTGAGTACCCATACATTTTGGTGTCTTTGGTTCATTAATAACCATAGCCACCACTATCCTATTAGGCAGGATTGGTGTTAAACCCCTACACATCACATGATCACCTATTCTTATGCTTGCTCATAACTGTTATTAAAACAAGCAAAACTTTCCTTACAGTAGTGCCATATAAGCTAATGAGCTTTGATTGAAAATATTATTGTGTTTTCCAATTTTAGACTCATAGTTTTGTAGTTAAGTCGAGATAAAAGGTGGCTTCTGGAGGGTTACATTAGATATTAAGATCTAGGTGAAGTGCCCTCAGATCCAAGACTCCTCACTGATGACATCCCCAAACTAGAAACTAGTCTGGGAATATTGGATGAATAGGCATTAGATAGGAATTTTATGCACAAGCCTTCTGGCATCCATTGATTACTCTGGCTTGCATTGAGTGGCACTTCTGTATGGAGAGTTTTGCCTGTTTTAATAACCTTTATGATCAAGCATAAGAAATGGTGATCATGTGATGTTCAGTGCTTTAACACCAATCCTGCCTAATAGGATAGTGATGGCTATGGTTATTAAAGAACCAAAGACATCAAAATGAGTTCAGAACTTATATGACTATATAAGCTAAGGAGCTTTGATTGAAAATATTGTTTTCAATTTTAAACTCATAGTTTTGTAGTTAATTATAGATAATAAAAAAAAGCTGCTGGAAGGTTGCATTAGATCCTAAGATCTAGGTGCAGTGCTCTCAGATCCAAGGCTACTCACTGATGAAAGCAACAGGCTAAAAACTAGTCTGGGGATATTGGATGAGTAGGTACTAAATAGGGATTTTATGCACAAGCCTTCTAGCATCCATTGATTACTCTGGCTTGCATTGAATGGCACTACTGTATGGAGAGTTTTGCCTGTTTCAGATATTCTAATTTTTGTTTTTTTTTCCCGTATGGAGAGTTTTGCCTGTTTCAGATATTCTAATTTTTGTTTTTTTCCCCCCGTAGATGACAGAAATAATCAAAAATTAAAAAGGTATAAAAGCCGATGTTCCAGCACTAGAAATTTGGCCGACATTGTTGCGTTATAATACAAGGAAGAGAATAAGCGTTGTTATGAAGTACGGCTAGTTATAATTACAAAAAACTTATTTTCATCAATTTGATGCATAATTATAAAAATGAAATACTGTATATGTACAATATTAAAATACATAGTAAAAAAACAAAAACAATATTTTTAAAATATATTTTTCTAGAAATCTGATTGCAAGTTTCTTTTTAATTTCACATGATAAATGTGTTTCTTTTTTTTTAAAAAAAAAACAACAACAAAAAAACAATTTCATTAAATTAGTTATTTGGAAAATAATGTTTATTTAAATACGAAAAGAAAAAAAACTCTATTCACACTGGAGGCTAGATATACATGTTAAAATTAACATTACAATTCCAGACCTTGACATAATAACTTAAATATTAACCAAAAGGTTACAAAGTCGTTAATATTATTAGAGTTTAGCTTTATGCCCAATTGTTTTTTTTTTTTTTAATGCCAAACACTACGTCAGTTGAGGAATAACGAGTTTGAATCTCCAACTTTTATTACGTGTTAACATTTTTCCTGACCTTTCGATTATATTAACTTCCTTTACTTTTCGCATATCTGCAAATGTTTTAAAATATTACTTTAAAATATTTTATGAAAAACAATATTAAAATTCAAAAAAAAAAAGGCAGTCGTTATTTGAGGAATTTTTCCTGGAAAAATGATTTAAACATGAACTCCAAACGGGTCCATTTATTAAACTTATTTGTTTCAGAACAGGCCAGCTTTTATTTCAATAACATAATCAAATTACACAGCACCAAAACAAAGTCTCTACCCAGTATTTGTAAAAATGGAAATTATAATCCAAAGAGACATAATTCACAATTTATTATTTAAAAAGGAGGTAGAGAGCCATAATAAATAAATAACAAAAATATGTCATTTTCTTTAAATAACATGAAAAGAAAAAAAGAATTAAAATACAAACTCATTTATCAAAGAAACAAACATGCTAAAGTTAATGCCCGTTTGCAGATCAAAAATACTACTTAAAAGAATGCATGAAAAAAAAAAACTCAATGAAAAAATGTACCCATTATAATTTTATATGAAATTGGATATTCTAGTTAGTTTACGTACAGCATGCTAGGGGGTTTCATTACTTCCGCCTTATTTCAAAATAACATTGTAAATAACTCAAATTATATTTAACTGAACAGGAAGTAACTGAAGCTTCCAATGAGTTATATTTTGCTTGCAACCCAACCACAACCTTCCATCAGCCCAGAAGTCAAATCAACTCTCAAACCATAGATACATTAGAAACATACTCTTTGTCAAGCAATTCATATGGCATATGTGACATTTTAACTTCATATACACAATATTTCTAGAGAAACCTTAACATTAATTATTTTAATTATTATTATTTTTTATTTAGTCACAATTCTATCGCAGATTGCCGAACATATAATCAAAGACATTTGAAAAGGACAACTGATCCCCAAAATGCATATTTTGTGCTGAACTAGCACTCATAGTTGGCCAAGATCACAACAATCTCTTACACATATCTTCATCATTTGTTCAGTATATATCTAGATAGCAAATTACTATAGATTAATTGACAGGTTTCAAATTTTCTGCAGAACAGCATTAATATAAACCACTCTAATGGAAATATATTAATAATTGTACTAATCATTTATCAACTTAAACATTATTACTAGATCAAGTTTGTTCTTAAGTCTTATTTAATGGATAATGTACCTGCCGTGGCATAGAGGTATCAACACCTAATTTTTTGGTCCTTTTCATACACACACAAAAAAAAAAGAAATTAAGGTTAGGGTTTCTCTAGAAATGATGGGTATATGCAAGTTTAATTTTAACACATGCTATATGAATTACTCTATGAACAGATGTTTCTAATATATCTATGATCTGAGAGGTTCGTCTGACTTCTGGGCTGTTGAATGATAGTGATTGGGTTGCAAGCATGATATAACTCACTGAAAGTGTCAGTTAGTTCCTGTCCAGTTAAAAATAATATTGGTAAACTGATTACTGCTACTTTATTTTTTTTATTAAAAATAAACTTTAAGTAAGAATAAGAAGTGAAAATTAAAATATTTAAATGAGAAAGCCTTCTGGGAAAAGTGGGTGAAATACTATTTGCACTCCATCACCCAGATATGGTGGCTATATTAATTAACAAAAATTATAAATAAATCATTAAAAATCTATTTATTATAGAAGTATGGCCCAGCATAATTATTGGAATATTTGCATCTGGATATAAATATGGAATTACCAAATCTTAAATTTGTTTTTGATTTCGGATAGAGATAACAACATAAAATGTTATGTCTCAGTTAGTAGTGAATGCAGAGACACATTGTAAGGGCACCTGAGAAATTTTCTGGAATGGATTGAATATCTGTGCTCAAATAATTATTTTGATGGCAAATGGCATTTGACTCCTGAGCAATTTGTGTGTGTTATTTTATCATAGTCCAATCCACAAGCAGTCTTGCTTCTTCTGTGCATCTTCAGAACACGTGTAAACTCCAATTTATATTTTAGTCATATTACTGCATTTATTTAATAAAAGTTTCTTTACTTATCATCATTCTTTTCAACCATTAGCGATTCACTACAAATCCTATTTCTCTGATATCTGGCTTCTATTTGCCATATCATATCAGCAAATTTCCTTATTTGATTCACCAATCTCACATATAGTTTCATTGTAAGTCTCAAGTTTGGTCAACTTGCCAATAATTTTAAGCACAGTTCGTCAAGAAATATCTCTAGGAGAAAATCTAGTTTTCCACACAGGTAAGTCAAAATATTCACCTGATTCATAAGGAGACAGACTTCCTATCACCCTAAAAACCGTTTTGAGGAATCTTTCATCAACTGCTGTTAAATTAATAGTAAACTTTAATACATTAGTTTTCCCATAAAACTGCACTTAACATTTTAAACTAATCAGCTTACAAAAGAATTAATTGATTTGTACCTTATTTGTATATATGTTTAATTTTAGTTAATTACTTTGGCATTAATATTAAATAATAATCTGCATTTAGAAATAATTATAATAAATAATTTTAATGCATATTGATCTCTATGATTTGCATATTACCTAAATGCTTTAACGGCATCTGCAATTACAATTTTGTGAAGTATATCGGATTATAGTGCCACGAGAGCTGGTAATTTAAGTGTTTATTTCTGAGAATAGTTACCTCTATTCTACTATAGAGCCATCTATTATAAGCTTGAATAAGCATATGGACACAGGATAATGTACAGTTGTCCGCACTGATTGGTTTCTGCATATCCGACAGCCAATTTTTACTCCGTTATACTATTCAAGACAAATACCTAAAATTTACAAAAACCCTAAGAGTTCAAACTAGGGTAGGTCTTTATATAGCTACAGAAATGAGTGGACCTGGGATTGAAGTCCTAAAATTGGTTTTCTCTCATTTCAGATTTATTAGCTTAAATAATATCAAAGAATAAAAAATGCCTATTAGAAATGCCAACTTTGAATCTAATCTTCACAGATGGAGTCAAAAGTCAGAAAATAGTCAGTCTGGGGATAGATTTTATAGCAGAGTGCCACCTGGTGTCTGTTAATTATATGCTGGTTCTAGAATAAGATGAAGATAACTGCTATTGGAAACATGATAGGCCATATGATAATGTCATGGGTAGAATGCAAATTTATTATTCTGCTATAGAGCTGCGTATAATTTACTACATGTTATAAATATTAAAGTACTTAATATTTCAATAGTTATTTGTAATGCTTAGCCATGCATTTTTCTCCTACTGCAGATAACTGGAAATCTTTCATAGTATCCTTAGTTCCCAATTTCTCTTTAATCAATTGGAAGTTCTGGTTTATCTTGTCATCCATTCTGCACTGATAATCAAATACCCGAGCAGAAGTAGAGTAAGCACGAGTATGTGTGCTTGGTTATTATTAGTGTTTACCTCTCTGAAATGTAATCAACATTCACAACAAGGAGAATCTCATATTCACACAGCAATAAATACCAATATTGAAACAGTAGGGTCTGCTTTGCAGATCTTCGTTTCACCTTTTCTCACCTACTTCCTACCCTCATACCTTAGTTTGAACCCCAATCTATCGTAGAGTGTCTGCAATACGCTTATATACCGAAAATCCCGCCTAATTTTAAACCACGAGTACAATGCTTGTATTATATATATAACTCATTCCCAAATAAAATAAAATATTATGGATTATGTATATGTTCACAGAATTTTGATTTATTAAAAAGTAGGTTATATAAGTCGTAATTGCGCACACACTATGATATGCATTTTAAAACATATCAAAATTATAAATTGTTAAAGTTATTTTGTTTGAATCTATTTACAAATATATATTACCGTCGTAATATATTTTTGATTTAAAATAAAATTCATTTAGTAAATATTCGTTTAGTAAATAGATTCAAATATTGCAATTTAAAAGTAAAATAATTTTCGTTTAATTTAATAAAAGTCATTCCAAATATTTCTGTTAAAATAAATGAGGGACAATAGTTTAATTAGTTAATGTTATATAAGTTTATCTAAAAACAGCAGCTGTCCACTTAAGGTTTCCTTTAATTAGTCAAAGTAAATTTTAATTAAATCTAGTTTGTAATTTGAATGTCGACAGGGAAATTAACAAAAGAAATTAATTAATGTTGAATTCCTTTAGACATTCGGATAGATTTAATTACAGCTGATAAGTCCGATATATTTTTGTAATGCTCCAGGGCAGTTCTATTGTTAAATTCTACTATAAAAAGGAGGGTTTTCTTTTGTTCTCCATTCTAATGTTTCTAAGAGAAATCATTCTGAGGTCTAATGTTTCTAACCAAAATTATTGTAGTAATTTGTAAATCTTGACATGATGGAGTAGAGCGCAAGAAGGCTATTTCTCTCCAGAATGGTCATATGCTGCCGTAGACCATCGGAAGTTATCACACAAGGAACCCCGGAACTGCTGCTGCTGCCAAAAATATGAACATTTCCAGATTTTGCTGTTAAATTATATAAAAACCTGCCGACCATCAATCTACCTAAAAATGCTTCTCCAGAGGTAACCCTAAATTAACCCAAGAGCTCTTGTGATAACTAACATGCTATAGCTATTTTAAATTGTTTTCTTATATTTCACATAACGTCATTATGTACTTCTTTAAATATAATCAACATTTTTGCTCTCTATCCTTGGGTTAATATTTTCTATTGATTAAGCTTTCTGTTATTTTATTATGATAATGTGTCAGAATCGTCTTTGACCGAGTGAATTATTCCTTTTGTTGAAAATAAGACGCCGCTATGAAGGCATATTTTAAATTTCTAAATAATTTTCCAATTTTATTATCTTGCAAATCACTCGTTCGAAGGCGATTCTTTTCTTTAATATATAATATAATCACATAGTTTAAAATCTACATGTTATTGATTTTAATCTAATATGAGAGTATGTGCGAGGTCAATGATTAAATGTGTCCCCTAATGCATGATTGCGTATATAAATCTATACTTACTTTTCAAACCCGCAAGCATGCATTTTCCTATTTTAATTACCGTGTTCTACTTTAATTACAAAGTTCATCATTGACGTCGAGAATGTGCGGACCCTTTTAAATGAATTTCTGGGAATTTGATTGGGCATTTCTCTTAATCCAAGTAAAACCCATTCAGTATGTTTTATATACACTAGTCTCGTATTGCTGGTAAATGAATTGGTTGTTGAGACCGCTTTGTTTTAATTTTCCAAGGATTCTTTACACGGCCAAGGCCGTTCTCTTCGCTTCTTGCGGTTTCCAGGCAGAGTGTGTCCACAAATGACACACCTGGGAATTAAACGCAATCGTCACCCAGTCGCTAAGTTTCAGCTGTTCATAACAATACTTTCCTACGGGTTAGCGGCGAGATGCCCTCCGTAATCATTCCGGATATTCAATATTGTTTTATTTTATATTTATTTTACAAAGCATCCGTGACTTAAACGTGTCACACCCTCCAACTTTAATAAATTCATTATCAGCAATACTGACCTCCCAATGTAACTTTATTATTATTATTATCAAATAAATGCCTTGATCACATTCCCACTTTGTTGCTTAGTAAGCTTTTGTCCGTGCTATTCTCGAAATCAATAAATATTTTATAACACTTAATTTTCAAATATTTTCTTAAACTTGTATAATTGCTCAAAGCACCTCGCACATGTTCCTATCTCATCAAGCACATTATCGTAATGCTATTAGCCCGAGGAATAGAATATATCATTTTGCTTTAAAACCCTTTTTGTCATTTATTGGAATATAATGCCAACAATTATTTAATATGCGTCCCTGTCTCATATAAGCAGACAGTGGTGTTAGATATATATTTTATATAAATAAATTTTGTGAAATCATTTAAACTAAATTTGATCTCTTATTTTATTGATTCCTATCACTGTCTCGGTCTATATATATATTTTCTGCATTTCTTTTGTAAATCCATAGACGTTAATTAGCCACCCAAACTTCTTTTAGTATAGAGTCTTTTGTTTCTCCCTGACCACTAGGCACCGGTCAAAGGTTATACTAGTAGTGGCATCAGATGCGTTATCACGTAGATGGCGCTGTGAAATTTGGACTTTAGATTCGAACTTAGTATATCTAGAAGGCAACCCCTCCTAGAATGTTCAGTTTTGTGTCTGGGGTTTGAATTCTGCAGTGTGTTAGCGAGATAGACGATTCTGACTGTTACAATATAGTATCATGACATCACCGACACATGCGCAAAAATAACTTTAGATAATTTATTATAAAGAAAATAAAAACAAAATAATAACAGTACTAGGTATTGTCATTACCTGTCATTAGCATTGGCACTTTTCACAGTAACTTGTTTTAAACCACTAAACATCACATGATCACCATTTCTTATGCTTGCTCATAACTGTTATTAAAACAGGCAAAACTCTCCATACAATAATGCCTCTCAGTGCAAGTCAGAGTAATCAATGGATGACAGAAGCTTTAAGCTAGAAACTAGTTTGGGGATATTGGATGATTAGGGATTAGATAGGGATTTTATGCACAAGCCTTCTGGCATCCATTGATTATTCAGGCTTGCACTGAATGGCACTACTGTATAGAGAGTTTTGTCTGTTTTAATAACAGGTTTTGAGGCTCCACAGTGGCATATTAGCATAATCATTATTACACGTGATGGGATCTGTCCATCTCATTACCAATTCATTCACCACCTCTTATTTCATTTCAATCTTTTCAAGTGTTATATAATTTTCTTAAAAAAATTAATCCATTTCAAAATACAGCCAAAACAAGACAATTTCAAGTGGGTCAATTGCCTTTGAGATGTGAAAGTTCTCATCAAATCAGATCAAGCACTCCCTCCATTTTCTTATTATTTATGTTGTATTTGGATCTTTATCCCTACCATAACCAATATACAAATTTAACATCCAATCATTGACAAAACTATAGGTGGAACAAATCTGATCTTGAATTTTTAAATATAGATATCTACCTAGATATTTGGTTTACGGACTATTCATTGTGATTTCGCCAGTAGAATTCTACAACAAATCTTAAAAAAAAAATTACTGCATAATACATTCTAAAATAATATTTAAAAGCGTTTCACTACAGTGGGAGAAAAATGAGATGGACATGTTGCATTTTATTAGGAATACGAGAGATTATTTTCCACAGCCAAGAAAGAATCATTCAATATGCAATTATAGTTTTTAGTTGCAATTATAGTTTTTAGTTATATATGTGTGTGCAATATGCAATTATAGTTCTTAGTTATATATGTGTGTGTAACTCAATATGATATCAAGTCACAATGTCCATACAAATCAAATTATTAGTTAATATTATTAATGTGTTCTGTCCTAAAGACTGATCGAGTTATCACACAACCAATTTTATTGTTTCTCCACTCTGCTCTGTTTAATGCTTAAGTTTTCTCAATCCACAATCATTTTATCCTTTGTATCATTTGATAAGATCATCATCATCATCTTTTTCTTTTATAACCATCAACAATTTCCTCCAAAACTTTTAAACAATTCTACCCACTTTTCTTATGTCACTTTCCCCAATCAATCATCTCTCTTCACTCATTCTTATCAAAACATTTGTCACTCTTATCATCCATTTAAATCTCCATTTTTTTCCATATTCACAACTTAAAAGCCTTTCATCTATTCTTCATTTTTTTATTCGATCATTTATAATCGTACAACAATGCACTAGACACTTAATGCACAACTAATCTTTCAACTCTCTTCGTAGCTCTACAGAATATATTGTTCTTCTTGGTATTAGTTATATCTAAAGTTAATACAGTTTCAGTAACAAACAAAATATAACTACTGCAAATTTATGTTAAACCAAATATTATAAAATAGACAAAGATATTACGCTTACTGATTCATATATCAATCCGATAAGCTTAAATGTGAATATAATATTTTTTTTTACTAAGCTATTTTAACCAATAGAACAATAAACCAAAAGGATTCTTATTTTTAATTGCAAGAAGCTTAAAAAGTTTAACCAAGTTAAAAATAAGTCTGTTGTAAATACAAATAATTATAATTTTTTTTATTTATTAAATTACAGAAAATCTTTAATATATACAATGCAACTTATTGTTAACATTCTCTGAAACTGATGGCTGGGGGGGGGGTCTCTTACTGATTGTTATATAGATTGTATACTTTAAATAAGAATGCCCATCGCCTTATATACTTTTGTGCAAGCCTAGTATATGTGTACTTACTACTTCAAAAAAAAAAAAATGTAAACACTAAAATGGCCCAGAATGTTCTATATATGGATGTATTTATGGTTAACAGATTGATTTCTATAGTCATCGCAACACACATTTCAAGAACAGTTTTTTTCTCTCCGCCTCCCCTTTTTTTTCTGTTCGTTTTTTTTTTTTAGTTTAAGCCATATTTATTTACAAGTGGTTGTTTCTTACTATTTCAATAATCAAATACATCTACTCATTCAACTAGACCAGGGATTCCCACCCTTTTGGTCTCCAAAATAAGTTTTTAGTAAATTACTGATAACTCCTATTCATTATAAGAAATATGCAGTTGGAGAATGTACCATGCGGTACGTCTTGTGCCGGAGGTGCAGATACTGCGGAGGTGTTTCAATTTGACAATTTCATTAAACATCTTGAACCTTAATTGAGCATTTTAAGTTATCGAATCCTGCAGTAAGAAAATAGTCTATGCAACCTCACTGTACCTACGTCCGAAAAGAGACTTGAAATGTTGTGGTGTGGCTGATAGACTGTACCAACATGGAATAGTCTGGAAATGTTGATAACATAATTATTTTGGGGGACATATTACTAGCATAATATACTTATTTCCTGTTATTCACCAGATTCACTCAACAAGCTTCCATATACTCAGGGATTATGGGTACCAGATTGGGAACCCCTGAACTAGACAGTTTGTAATTACCAAAAAAAAATGCACACTCCACCTTTTCAGAAGCTAAAATACGAAAATTAATGCCAAATTTCAAAAAACTATCATCACATACTAAATTAGAAAATGTACATCAGGTAAAGTACAATTTCTTATCTAATTTTCATTTAATACTTTCTTAATTTCAATGAAGTAGCCATCACCCAAGGCCATTTATTTTCCTCATCAGCTAAGAATCACACAAAAATAGTAAGCCTTCAACCTATCCAACTCAAATACCCAGAAGGCACACACTTACCTCCCCATCAACATAAACAAACTGCGCAAACTAGTCCGTAGATTGAAACTAGCACCTAAACACACAGACTTCCTTCTCAAAATTAACCTTGGTAGCCTCTCCACTGCTATATTTCTTAATAGAAGAGGCTTCTGCATAGATCCCATATGTTGTCTCTGTCTTTCCAGCCCAGAAGATATGGACCATATCCTTCGCCTTTGTCCGGTCTGGCAAGGACTAAGACAAAACTTCCAGAAACACATTGATAATAATGGTCCAGATCTAACATCTCTTGAAGGGGTTTTAAATAGAGGCATTTTCGCTGAAATCAGGCTCGCCACCTACATAAACTTTGCCATCTGGTTGACCAGATGCAAGGTGATTTTTCAAAAATTACCGCTTAACGAAATCAATAACTACTTCCTCAGCATAATTAAAAATATCCAAGAAACAGACAAGAGAGAGGCCGATCCATACCTGGCCATACTAACCTGGAAATTCACAACTGGTCTAAACAGCACCTCTCCAACCAACCCCTAAATAATTTATATGAAAATATTTATTATGATCTAATATCTTATTATGATTTAATAAAACCCTCCAACCATAACTTGCCAAAACAGGGTTTACTAACAAAGGTATTTCGTTAGAGACTAGATCAGCGTTTCCCAACCTGTGGTACGCGAGTTGCTGGTTGGTGATACACGAAAAATAATCAATAATGGCGGACATAAAAAATAAAAAAAATTAAATCATAAAAATATCATAGAAACGTTTTTTCCTATAATTCATAAAAATTATTTTAATGAATAATATTATACAGTAAAGTTGTTAATATGTACAGTCGATGATCGAAAATCCAGCAACTGATATCGGTTTTTTTTTTTTTGGAGTGCACTTTTAAATTTAGCCATTAGCCACCAGTAACTTGAGATGTCACCGCCACTGTTGTCATAATGCTGCACTCTCATTCACTTCACCGCATGGCTTACAAGTGACAGGTTATTGTTTGTGATTGTATCGTCTTTGTTTATTAAAATTCATTGATCCCTATATAACCTGCTTATTCGAACTTAGACAAGAAGCACAGGTTTTTTTTTTAAGACAATCCTTTTGATCTCTCTTCGAAATTATATGATTTTGATTGGCTTCAGGTGCTTGCATATTTATCTGATATTTTTTGCAAATAAATGAAAAAATTTGACACTTCAGAATAACTCGATAACGATCTTTAATGTTAATGATAAAATTGAAAATATGATTAAGAAATTAGATTTTTGGAAACAGTGTATTGAAAACAATCAACCGGAAAAATTAGAAACTCTACATATTTTTTTGTTTGAAAATAAGGTTAGTCTGTCTCAAGATATACAGAAAATATAATAGCACATTTAACAGGATTAAAATTGTCTTTCATGGAATATTTTCCAAAACCCGAAAACACAAATGATAAGTGGATTTCAAACCCCTCTATGAAAAAAATTTAGAAAAAGCTACATCATTATCAATAAAAGAGAAAGAAAATTTAATAGAATTATCGACACAATCTAATTAATTTTGGTTAAACATTAAAGAATATGAACAGTTTTCTGAGAAAGCTCTTAAATTATTATTACCATTTACTAGTATGGAATTAGTAGAAAGAGCTTTTTCTTCATATATATTTTTTTAAAAAAAGTATTGAAACAGATTGAATGCAGCTGTAGACTTAAGGGTATATCTTGCATCTTCTGAACCAAATTTCAAAAAATTATGTTCTTCGAAACAAGCACAAGGATCTCATTAAATTTATTTTATAAAAACATTTGATTATGATAAAAAAATATATTAATTGGGTTTTTATAATTTTGTGTTTTTATTAAAACCATTTATTAGTAAATGAAATATGACAAAATAGTAGATAAATATGATACTTTGAACAAACACACACATATATCTTACAGTGAGTTCATAATTACAGTGAGTTTATAATCCAGCAAGACGTTTAGGCATGTTACAATGTAATTTGTCTCATTATGTAATGTGAATACATGGTCACCCTATAATATGTATAATGCAAATAAAATAACACACTCGCAATAACAAATTTCACAAAATACAATCATTTTTACGAAGTGGTACAATTTAGCATGATATACTACCAAGTGGTACGTGAGCCAAAAAAGGTTGGGAAACGCTGGACTAGATGATTAATATTCACCTTGCATCTACAGGTTATATTCTACTGACTTTTGAATCATTTCTTCTTTGTATATACCACCCTATAACCTCGTCTAGTTATTTCTTGTTATTTTTTTTTTTTTATTTTTTTTTTTTTTGTAATCACTTATAGGTCAAATAAAATTATCTTGAAAGAGAAAATAGTAAGTTTTATTCATTCTGGTTATTATTCTTGATGTATAAACTGTGATAAACAGAGCAGAAAAACTCTTAACTACTAATACTATATTGTTAAATGCTTTCAGTACCGTATATCAGAATCATGGTGACATATTGTAATTGACCGGTTAATATTCCAGTGCATGCTCAGTGGAACACTAGTTGATAACACTATTAGACTTCAGGTTATATATATAAAACCACATATATTAGCCATCTAAAATATATTTTTTGTGTTTTTCAATCAAAGTGGGAAAAAGTTTTATTGCGTCTGTTATGTGAATAAATTTGATCACGTAACATGATATATAATGGTAGCCCCCATTTTTTTTACTAATTTTATTTTTATTTAACATGTTCCATGACTAAAATGAAATTGTACAATGAATATGTCCATATATCATTATCACATTATAATGTAACATCAATGTATTATTTTTTTAATAATAAATAGATTACTTACAAAATTTACACCAAGGTTAAATCTTTACAACTACAAATATTCTTATTTAAATGTCCGTTCATTAATTATTGCTGGTTCTAGATTTTTGTTCGTAAAGCAACACACTCAAAAGTGTAGGGTATATTTTGAATCCATGATAAAAAAATTACATTTTTCAACCTAAGAAACAATTGGGGGTTTGTCTTCTTGCATGTAAGCTCGTTATATGAAATTCTTACTTTACGGTGAATTTTGATGATCCTAAGAAACTATTGGGTGTTTGTTTTCTTGCACATAAGTTTGTTATATGAAATTCTTGTTTTATGATGAATTTTGATGAACCAATTGCTTTTATCATCTGATATAGCCGTGTAATTGCTTATTCTTTATATGAAACTTTGATTTACAAGTTTCCGAAAACACATTATAATTCATTACTAGAGGTATAAAGTGAGTAACACTTTTTAAAAATGCCCAAAATAAATGTAATCTAAATGTGGGAATTTATATTTGAGTAAGTAATCATTAAACGGATTACCAACTGATTTTTTTTTTTTTTTTTTAGAAACCTCTTAATATAATTAAGTGCTTAAAAGATTGATTCCCATTTTTTTTCTCTCTGTTAAAATTAGACAGTACATTTTCCAAGAAAACTACGTTTTTTTGCTTCGGCATTCATAAAAAGTTCACATACCAGAAATAACTGAGCGGATTCATGATCCGTGGATCTCGAATTCTAGAGGCAGCCCTTCTACCACTGCTCTGAATTATGCCGGGTGACTTTTTGATTAATCCAATAAAATTGAAATATCCTATGAAGATTTTTATTCCTCAAAAATAGTTTTATAATATTTTTTTTTTTTTAAAAAAATTACAAATTTACTTTGGAAAAGTATGCATTTTATGATTTAATATTGAAGAGAATTTTATTTCATTTTTTTCCTACTAAAGCAAAAGTTTAATTGTCAAATATGAACTCATTAACCATAGCTACAACTTAAGTTCATTAAAGCTGGCTAGCTAAGAATTATGGGAATTATCTGTAAGCTTATATTTTATTAGTAAAATACTGTTCTATCCAGAAATATTAACTGCATAAAATTCTAATGTATGACCGATAACAGTTATGCAAAGTGTCTTACAACGAAAAGGTGACTGGGTTTCTTTTCATTGCCGATAGTAACCGTTTCTGTATCAATACATGTATTATATAGTGACGTTGTTTGACACAAAAATTTTAAAACGTTAATGTATCGGGATCACGAGTTACAATCTGAAATGTGATGATGATATTCATATCTTTGTCAATTCTCTCACTACCATCCCCAAATCTTGTAATATGACAACAGTCTTACGATTCACAACTTAATTGCACCCATTCATAATTTGTAACATTTCAAAAGTTTCAATAGCAGTTTCATCCGATTAATAAAAAAATTTAACATTATTATGTTGTTCCATTATAAGTTAAGGTATGAAGCACACCGTCATATTTCACGGGGGTAAGCTAGTGCCAAAAAAATTTTGTAGTGAACAGCTAAACTGTGTCGTTACACAACAAATGTATTGATTCTTAGATGACCTTGAAGTCAGCTTCCAGAATATTTCACTAGTCATCTTTGACTGGGATCCATTGTATATGTATATCCAAAACCAAATTAAATCACGTATCTTATTATGACAAACTGGCTCTTTGGGTAAGCCAACAGGACCATAATACACATTGTAACTGATGATAAAACTTACTTTATGTATATATTTGATTAAAAATAAATGTATTCTGAGTTTATTTATTATATTATATATAACATAATACTTTTTTCATCATGCCATTATAATTATCTATTGAATAAATTACTTGCACTATTCAATTGAAACCTCTACCAATCAATTAACACGGGTTAATTGAAGAAGGCAAGCTTTCTTTTTATGCTTGCTAGTTTTTAAAATGCAAAACAACGGATTCCTGACTAACTTCCTGTCATAAAAACTGCTACCTGCTGAAACTTTAAATTTCAATTAAATTGTCACAAAAAAAAAAAAAAATAGTAACAGCTTGCTTGACAATTCTCGCATATGCTACTCTCAAAACACTATTAACACTGATGCACACACACACATCACATACACACCTACAATTAATTTTTAAAAAGTTTACAAAAATAAAAATAACAAGCAGAAAGTTTTAATTGTATATAAAAATTATTGGCTAATATGAAAATATTGTTCTATTCAGAATGTATTACCTTCCTGTCAATGAGGTTGTAAATTTGGCGTAAATTATTTTATATAATAGTAAATGCCAAGACAAAATTTGGAATATGTTTTTATTTTTAAGACATACTGTTTCAAACACAAACACATTTAAATATGTATGCAGTTGGACATTTCTATCTTGCAGTGAATTTATCAGAATCGACATAAAAAATATTTGATAGGTTGAAATTAGTTTTATGGGACTGTCTTAACAATTAATTTTATTTCATTAACTTTCGTTTTGTCAAGCCTTTAAATTCCCCTTGGTGTGCTAATTTCATCAATTCTGTTATATTCTGATGAAACTAAAATGTAAAAATCTTTACTATGACTAATTATTGAATTTTTGAAATGAAAAAAACAAATAGAAAATAAACATAATAAAACATTGTTATTCTTAATGTCTAATTGAAATTATAAAGTTTTAGAACTCTGACGAATATCAAAATAAAAAATAAAAAAGGATGCAATATGTTGAAAACCTATAAATTTGCTTTTGAAGGACTTTTGTTAAAAAAATAATATTCATGGGTCATGTTATGAAAAGAATAAATAAAATACCTCACTCTGTTCTAGCGCCATCTATTGCAAACTTTCGTAATCACTGGACATCAGATGGTGTAGTGCTACAAAATTCCCATCTCCAGACCAACTTATTTTTGGCTTTCACATTCATCTGAGAAGACTAGAATTTAAAGCTGGATCTAGCAATCATCTATGCCTGTAGGTTTGAAATCTGTAAATCTTTTTAGATGCATAAGCGCATTAGTTCCCATTATGAATCCTATTTCTTCATTGACAAAGGCAAATGCCTGAAATCCAATGGAGATGGGGGAGAGGGGTTATAACATTGCCATCTGGTGACTATTGACTAAAGTAGATGGTTCCGATTAGGATGAAGATAACTCCCTTTGAAAGCATATAACCATTGGTTTATTCAAGCTTATATTGGATGTCTTCAGAATAGATTAAAAATAACTGCTCTTCCGGTAGTGTTGTTAGTCATAAACAAAAATAAAGCCATCAGCATATTAAGTTCAAATGAAACAAATTTTATTCTATTAATCAAGTCTTTAAATGATTTTATCACATCACAACGTGGGGCAAATGACTATTTTTCAGCTACAACAACAAAAAGGAAAAATCTTGCATACATATTTTTTTCTTTTTTAAAAATGAATAACCAAAATTTAACTTCAGAAGTAAAATCTTTTAAAAATCCAATTGAAATATCATGTTTCAAAAAATAATATTTTATAAACATAAAACTAAACAGTAACTAACACACACATAATAAAGATATATTATTTTGAATATGCAACAAAAAAATCCGAAAAATAGTCAACATTGAGTGCATGCAATAAATGAAATTAGAAGAAGGCAGCCCCAATGGTATGGACATGTACAGAGGATGTCTCAGGATAGATTAACAAAACAAATATTAAACTGGACACCACAGTGAAAAGAAAGATTTCAAAAAAGATATTTATGGCTAATAATGGCAGTAATAAGAAATTGGAAAATGTAGTGCCAATAATAAAAAGTTGATTATTTTTAAAAAAAAAATAGTTTAAAATGTGTGCAAATAACTCATATATCTCAAAAATAAAAGTCATATATCACATGACTCAATTTTTTGCTAAGACTACTAATATATGGTTTGGCTGAAGATCTCTCAGTCCCATACAGCTATTTGAGTTAGATAGCTGGGTTTGAAGACATGTAGGTGTCTAAAAATTTCAAATTTTTTCTCCTCAATAGTTAACTCTTAGATAAATGCTGGCTTTGGGTTAGTATTTTAAGAATGTCTGAAGCTACCTAGCGCCTCACTGAGGAGTGCCACAGTATGAAACCATAGGTCTGGGGTTTGGGTATGGTTTCCGATAGATATTATAAATGCTTTCTCTGGCTAGCACTTTATCAACAAAACTTGTTAGAGCAATTAAAAAAACTCATATATCTCATATTTCCATTTTATAATACATATACACAAGATGTCCTCAAAGTCAATATTTTGATGACATTAGTTTTTTTTTTAAAATGCAATTCTGTATATTTATAAAGCATCAAATATCACATGATCACCATCTTTATGCACTGAGTGGTGCTACTGTATGGAATTAAGCCTGTGTGTATATTTATAAAGCATTTAATTGGTTATCACTAATAATCAATGTCGAAGAATGAGCATTTATCACAACATGCAAGTTAAAGAGGCTAGAAAATGAATAAATTTTAAGAGGGAAGTTTTGTAAGAAAAGTCCAAAGACAAGGCCAATCATGTGCATGACTAAGTCGAAGGTGTATGCACTTTTCTTCGCAGAGATTAGTTATAAGAATTCTGTATCCTGAAAATCTTGAACAATTCCTCAAACCACAGTTTCTTATAGATGATATTCTGAATACAATAACAGTAAATACCATCAAAACATCATATGATCATATATGCTCACACATGCTGTTAATAAGAGTACTAAACTCTCCATACAGTAGTGTCACCAAGTGCAAGGCTTCATAACCAATGGATGCAGAAAGTTTGTGCATAAAATCCTATCTAGTGCCTACCAATCCAATATCCCCAGATTAGTTTCTGGCTTGTGGCTTTTGTCAGTGAGGAGTCCTGAATTTGAGAGCACTGCATCTAAATCATAGGATCTAATGCAACTCTCCAGCAGCCACTTTTTATTTATTTGGTTAATTATAAAGCTAGGAGCCAAAGATGAAAACACCATAATGTTTCCAACCCAAGCTCGTTCACTTGTATAGCCATATAGATCTGAACTCAGTTCAATATCTATACACTCTAGTGTCTTTGGTTTTTCAAAAACCACAGTTTTCAACAGCGCAGAGCTTTGGATTTGAGAGCATTACACCTAGACCTCAATGATGAAAGCCACAAGCTAGAAACTAATCTGGGGTGTTGCTTGAGTAGGCACTAGATAGGGATTTTATGCACAAACCTTCCTGCATCCATTGATTATGAAGGCTTGCGCTTGGTGGCATTAGTGTGTGGAGAGATTAGTACAGTAGCAGTAATGTTCCAGCAGGATGGAGCACCATGACATTAAACAGTAACTGTATATGAATATCTGGGAAGATACTTCTCTGATCACTGATTTGGTCGTGGAGAAATACAACCACAAACAGAACATTTGTCTGATTTAACACTATTATACTTTTTTTTTTAACCTGGCATTTCACTAACTCTAACATGTATACTGGTAGAAGAATTAGTGATGTAGCCGACTTTCAACATCGTATTCCCATTACAGTTCAGAAAATAATATCCCAAACGGGGGGAAGTATGTTCTAGGAAGAACTTAACTGTTTTTGAACTCTGTAGAGACCCTGAGCAATCCTTTGCTGCATATACTTTACGATAAATATATTTTTCATGTTAAAGTCAGTTTTTCATAATTCCAATTATTTTTCAAAATAGACCATGACTTTTGGGACATCTTGTATTGTCACTAATCTCATTTCCAATATATACCATCAAATATAAATGTCCTACAGTCATTTGTTGTTAACAACAATATTTCGTGGCCAATCAGCAAAATTAAGACACATTAAATTCACTTATTTAGTAGTACTTGAATAATGCTGTAGACATTCAAAAATTGCCATAATTCTTGTTAATATGATCCTTTTAAACACTTTATAGGGAGCTGTAATAATGACACTGAGCGATAATTTTTTTGGGATTGCTGTCAGGTTTATTTTGTTCTAAGATAGCTATCTACCATTTTTGTTTTCATACCGAATTTATGGAATAGTTCTGCCAATCTCGCTTTAGCTCTAAGTCCCAATTTTTTTGAAACACTGGAAGTAAAAAATATCAGCTAATAGCAGAACTGATGTGTCTTTTAAAAAAGATTTAATGCCATATGGTATTATTCGTGCGCAAAACAGTTCTCATCCAATATGTTTATCCCTAATAAAATTCTAATTTATAATCACCATTCAATATACACCATAAGAAAAAAATGTTTAAAATTAAAAACCAATAACAATTAAGGAATAAGCAAACTAAGCACAACTAGTAATCAAAATTATTTATCTGTGTGTAAAAATAATTAATGATAAATTTACTTTTAATTAGCAAATGGCTAGCTTTTAATTGTTTGTCTGTTAATTTGAATAAAAGAAAAGAGATCCATTCTTATTTTTTTGACATCTGCTAATCGTAAAAAATATTTTTTTTTTTTTGCTTTATAATTATTATATCTCAACTTACCTTCAAATAATGGATTAATCCAGATTCCATCTTAAACCTGATTGGACTGAGCATTCATCACCATGGACCAATAGGTATATGAACAGATAACATATATTCAATAGGAAAAACGGGCCAATGGGTGATGATATTCAGTGAATCTGATGGTTTTCATTATGGAAGAGGATCTGGTTATAACTAGTCAGTCCAGCTGGGGGTGGGGAGACAACAATTTACTACTGGATCTGAGCGGCAGCATGCGCATTGTCCACAATATGGTTAAAACAGTGAGACAAGTTCACACTAGAAATGGAAGCTTCTAGAACTTAAATCAAACATGAAGCAAGTTATCACAATACAGAAGGAAGTGTCACCATATTAACATGAGACAAGCTGTCACAGAACAGCCGTGTTACCATATCTACTCACGAAACAAGCTATCATGGTACAGCTGGAAGTGGTAGTAACACTTAGAAGAGTACAAGAAGTCCCTTGCATTAACAATAGCACGGCAACTAAACACTATACCAAGCCAATGGTCTCAGGTGAAGGTTTAACAATTATATATATATTGTAAATAAGCATTTGTGTATTTGTTTTAATGAAAAAAATATTTAATCATATTTATATAAGTTTGTGATTATCATAATCTCATATAAACACATCAGATGGTGCAGTACTAGTCCATTAGTTAAAGATAAGTTGAGATATAACAATAATAGTACTTGTGCTAATATATCTCTTATTAATAATTATTGCTACTTGGATGCATTTATTGATTCTAGATAATACTGGCCAGATTATATTAACTTTTTTTATACTAATTAAACTTATATACTCTTTTACTTATCTTGATCAGTTTTAATTACTATTTATACTTCTCATCATCAAAACCCTAGTGTCTTACAATATCTCCATTTGGGAGAACTGTTCTACTTTTGTAATATCTATCCGTTTTACAAAATTACACAACAACAATTTAATTTAGTAGATTTCAAGCACCATCTGTTAGAGATATTTATGGTGCTTGAAGCATATTAGTTATTGTCAAAGAATAATTATTGATAATATCTCATTTACTTTCTTGATTTTCTAATACCAATACATATTTATCCACTGAATTTCAACTAACAATATTGAATTTTTTAAAGACTGCCAGTAGGTAACAACTCAAAATTCTTTAAATTTAACGAATATCAGCTATTTGGCTTTTTAAAATGCTTATATCATTGATCAGATTATATTAAATAAGCTTTTATGTCTTTTTAACTTTTCTTATTTTTATATTCAGATTATTCTCCTAATTTTTATACTATTTGTGATTAGTTTGCATAAATATTTCAAGCATTAGCGAAGTAAAGGTTTGTTTAGTATATTAATTTCGTTAACTGCAGCTAAATGTTATGAATCTGGCATCACCAACGGCAGGAGCACTCAACCGTTAGCAAAATTAACATAGAGAATAAATCTTTATTTAACTAACATTTAAGTAAACTAATTATTTTTATATTATGTTTTAATTTATTTTAATTATTATATTTTAATCTCTAAGTATATAGAGAGAAGTTATAAAATGAACAAACGAATATGAGTTGCCATTATGATTTGGATTTGTAGATTTTAAAAAAAACATTTGATACTATAAGCATTTCTAACATAGGATCACCAAAAAATAGACTGAAGATATAAATATATTCTGCAGAATATATAGCAAACTATAACAGCTATGATTAATCACGTAGTGATAGTAAGAAGATTAACATTGAGAAGGCATGCAACAGGATGGCTCCATATCTCCAAAACCATCTACAGCAGTTTTAAAAGAAATATTTTGTGGATTAAAATGGGAAGCTAAGGGATTAAAAGTAAATGCAGATTATTTAAATCATCTAGATTTTGCAGATGATGTTGTAATTCCTTTTATAAATAATGCTTCAGAGTTTCAGGAAATGTTGCAAGAGTTATCAGGACTAAAGATAAACTAAGAAGACTAAAATAATGCTCAATGGATTTTAAATAGGCAAAACTCTCCCTACAGTAGTGCCACTCAGTGCAAGCCAGAGTAATTAATGGATGCCAAAAGGTGTGTGCATAAAATTCCTATCTACTGCCTACTCATCCAATATCCACAGACTAGTTTCTAGCTTGTGACTTTTGTCAGTGATTACTCCATTGATTACTCTGGCTTGCACTGAGTGGCACTACTGTATGGAGAGTTCTGCTTGTTTTAATAAGAGTTATGAGCAAGCATAAGAAATGGTGATCATATGATGTTCAATGGATTTTCTCAAAAAGAAGAAAATAAAAAAATTGACAGTGATGAATAACAATCACAAATATCCTTATATCCTTGTCAAATTATTACTACAGATGAAAACATAATGGATGAAATTAATCATAGAATTAAATTTGGTTGGGGCATTTTTGATAGAAATAATTTCATGTTAAAAGGAAATACACCTATGGTTTTGAAAAATGTTTTAATAAATGTGTTTTACTAGTTCTTATTTATGGATCTGAGACTTGGACAGTCCCCTCAATGAAATATGGATAGTGTATGTTAGGAGTAACAAGAGATCAAAAATGAAATACATGGGTGAGAACACAATCAGGTATTACTGATATCATTGGAACAATTAAGAGAATGAAATGGAGTATGATGGACATACTTCTACAATGGGTGATAATAAATGGACAGTTGAAGTATTAAACTAGATCCCCCAAAATTCCATATCTCCAAAAAAACTTCTTACACTAATTTTACAAAGAATATTTTGTGGATTAAAATAGAAAGCTAAGGAAGTAAAAATAAATAGAGATTATTAAGTCATCTAGATTTTGCAAATAATACTTCAGAATCTTGGGAAATGTTACAAAATTATCTGATGGAAATAAGAAAGAAGAACTAAAGATAAAAGAAGCTAAAACGTCTGAATGGGTTTTCTCAAAAGAGTATAAAAATTGATAATCATGAATTTAAAAAAAGTTAAGGTAATTACTAATATTTTGGTAAGATTATTAATACAGAAGGAAATGTAATGGATGAAATTAATCATAGCATTATTAAACTTGGATTTAATATTTTTGGTAGCAATAGTATTGACAGAAAATGTGTTTTCAAACTTTTGGAACTCAGACCTTAAAAGCAATTCACAAATTTCAGAACATTCAACAAAGTACAGAGAGATATATATTAGGAATAACAAAGAAAGATCAAAAATGAAATGCATGAAGGAGAAAACAGACGGGTATCACTGATATGGGCAGAACACACGTCAGACGAGATAACAGAAGTCTTAAACTGGATTCCAAAATATAAAAAAGACCTAAAACGAGACCTCGTGTGAGATGGATGAAATGTGGTAGTTTGCCAGGTTAAGGATCAGAGAAAGTGGATTAAACTTGGAGAGATCTTCATTCTGCAATAGATAATGGTTGAAGATTATTTTAAACTCCTCGCAAGATTTTCCTAGTAAGGAGTTTATATTATTTACTTGCCGCTGTCTGATATATAAAAAACGCTTAAGAACACATTGTAATTGCTCTTCCGTCCCCGCACTGCCGGTAAAATAAATGGCAGTTATATAGGTTGAAATTGCATTATGATAATAGATATATCTTCGGTAAAGCTATACAAGAAATGCAGACAAAATTGAAGAGGCGGGCGGTTCTACTAAACTATTTATAACAACTTAAGTAACCTAATTATTTAAGATGTTTATCTCTATTTTGCAAAGAATACTATTTTTGCACGCAGCCTATGAAAGTTGGAATCAATAAGACAGCAAAACTTCTTCAAAGGTGAAATGCAGAATGAATAAACGCAGAATATTGAAAAACTGGGCGATTTTTTTTTTTGTAGGAAAAAATGAATTTGAGAAAGGTGAGTCGTAGCTTATTTAGATCAGAGATCTAAAAATAAAATTAGCTTGGAGCACTTTTAAAAGAATTAGATTTTTTTTTTATACTAAAGTTTTAAAAAGTATTAATTATTTATTAAGTAGTTTTAGCTTACGACGAGAAAACGTAAACTTTTAATACATAAGTGACAGATTTACAAAGAAGCCCCTCAAAATAACATCTGGCTAAATTGAGGGGGGGGGGGTTAAAGATAGACTAATCACGTATTATTGTTCAAATAAATTAGACTCTGCTCCGTTCCAAAAACTAGAGATCTCAAGGCAGAGGTGGAGTTGGATTGTATCAGAAGCCTATAATGGTCCTGCATAGTTCCACGGATCGTGACCAACCTTCACTTCCGGTGCTTCTTCTTATAAACCGCTACTACGTCATAAACTGTTCGAATAGTATAATTATTTAGAAACCTACGTGTAGGAGAAGAATCGGCCTAACATTAGATGATGACGAAATTTAAATCACCACCCCCTCCCAAAGGCAGTTATTAATAGAATATATAGTAAGCAATATTTTGTTACTATTTATATATTTTTTCAACTCACAGCCCGTCCATAAAATAATTCACTTAAACTTAAAAAAAAAGAAAAGACATGAAGGAAATAAATTCTCAACTTGTCTAGCATTCTGAGGGAATATTAGTTCACTGAAGAATGATTTTTAACACATCCTTTAGGCATTTATCATCTCCTTAGTTTTTGCTTCCATCTTACAAAGTTTAGGTCAAACACTAATAAAGAAGATTCACACATCCTTATTCACAATCTAATAAATGATCAGCTTTCCCTTCTTTCTTTCTGTCAATAATTTCTCACCTGTTTTTTTTTTTTTTTTAAATTCTAAAATACCTAAAGAAATTTCAAAAATCATATATTTATGGCACTTACGTTTTTTTTTTAATATGAAACCATTATATTAATACGTGAAAAAAAAATTTTTTCCCCCTTTCATATTTTAATAAAAAATCATTTTCTTGAAATAAGATGATATATATATTAATAATATACTGACTTCTATTAGTATGGTTGTGCACCTATTTGCTGAAGTGAAAGATATAGGCCCTGAAATTTAAAGCCTAAGGATAGCGGTCTAGTTCTGTAACTTCCGGTACCCAAACTTTTTATAAACCCTCAAAGCAATAAACCATGGGATTATATTATATAGTAAAAGCTTTGCTTCCTATTATTCAATAGTGAAGATTTTACTTATTTGGCATATAGTATCAACACGTCAAAATTCAACACCAATAATTCTTAACCAATCAAGAGTCGCCGCCTCCAGATTATGTAGAGCAAAAGAGCCAACGGGGGCTCGTAAATTGGACATACTTTGTAAATATGAACCACAGATATGGCTTTCCACACTCATAGTTTGGAGAGTCAGTAAATTCCTGCTTGTGTAACACATAATCACATTTACACTGGCCCAGAGGGTAGGGTTAGCTATTAGGGTGTGATTATTAAGCGGAAATTAAAAACACTTTGTCCATTCTCATTCTTTGCAGCACCGGGTCTTTCTTTGGGTGCTAGAATTATCAGTCCATTAATAATAGCATGAACACTTAAACCCATGACTTATTTAAGAGCTGCTCTTCTCTGGTCTAATGAATTATCCTTGCACAACATTCATTTTGGAAGACTCTACCAGTGATTGTTGTAGTACATTAGATACCATCTTAAATTCCTAATAAGAATTCCTCTCTCCTTCTGGAAACTAAATCAGAAAGTTTTGATCTTCACGCAGACTCTACAATATATATATATATGAATGGGAGAAAAAATGCATATATCTTTCAAGTCCATAATGTGATGAGGAGGAAAATTTTAGTTTGAAGCGATGTTTCAGAACATTTTAAAAAACCCCATGGGGAAGGGGATGAAGGTGGGGTAAAATAGTTGTATAATTAATAACTCAGGAGATCATGTGACATTCAAGCATAAAAGGTGACACATTAAATTTCAATTCAGAAAAAAGTTATAACACTCAGCATTCTACTTCCATGATAAATTGCATAAAATAAAAGATAATTAGTTGCTTTGAAAATCATGTGATGTTTAAGCCCTAAAAGTGACAGGTTAAGCTACAAACCAAGAATAATCTTTAATTGTAAGCATTCATCATTCTACCACTATGCCAAATTGCATAAAATAAAGAATATTTGTATGGTTAGTTGCTCTGAGGGTTGTGTGACATTTGAGCCCCAAAAGTAGTAGTTTAAGTTTCAATGTAGGAAATTTTACCATTGATCACTCTGCTATTGCATTCAATTGTACAAAATGGAAAATGATTGAGTGGTTAGTTTCTCCGGAGATCATGTGATATTTGAGTGCCAGAAGAGTCATGTTGAACGTCAGCAAACTTTAACTATTGAATCTGTCATAGGGGAAACAAAAACTCGGTAGAAAGTTTATGTATTTCCTATTAAAGTAATTTTCTATTCTAATAGACACATTAAAGAATTTTGAATTTCATAGTTAAAAAACAAGCTTCTTATAACACACTTACTGTTTGCAGCAGCAACGTAGCACGGTGGCAGCGCTTTGTTGAAATTTTGTGTTCTTTTTAAAACTGTGTGAAAACTACAAGCATGACATCAACAGAAACCCCAGCATTCATTGCTGCTTTAAAATCTCTTTTTAATGGCGTATCTCATGTTGGAATCCGATAAAATTTGAATTTTTTTATGGATTTTTTTTGTTAATAGATTCATTTAATTTTTTTATTTTCTGCTCAGTTTATTAGTGCCGATAATTCACATTTTAAGGCCTTCGAAACATAATCAGAATACTGAGTTGTACGTATTAAAATTTTTTATTTATTTAATAGATGGCATGTTAACATTTGTATTGGTGTCTGTGTAGTATATAAATATTAAATTATTTATGCTCTTCATTATACATATATAAATTTGTATTCAAATATAAATCAAAAGTAGTTTATGTAATTTTGGGGCTCTGATCTAAGTTTAAGCAATCTTATTTTATAGACATAATGATTCTCAAAAAGTTTAATAATTTATTACTATGTTTATATTTGTATTATTATTAACCTAATATTTGCAATTGCAGGTCTGTGTTTATATAACAAGTAATGTCTATATATATATAAAATTAAGGTATTACAGAGCAATGCAATAATTATTTCAAAAACAGTACAATGTAAATTAGGACTGATTATCAAATATACAGAAATTTTGCAGTTGACAAAGCAATCACAAAATTTATTAGGCATAGTACCATGTGATTTTAAATATAAACACTTAAAACCAATAAAGAGAGATTTTAAATGGTGTGTGTGTGTGTGTGTGTGTGTGTAGGTAACCACAATAGTGATGTATATACCACATGGAATTGTATGTATGCAAAGAATCAAATTCTGATTCTTGTCTATGCCTTGCTACTCATGCTGTGGAGTCAGTAGTTTTGCCACATCTTGCATCATGTTATTTTCAAGACTATAGCTAGCAAATGAGCTATATGCAAATAAATTATATCTAAATGGGACAATAAATATAACAAGATAGCATCACTGGTGTGCATAAAGAACATAAACATCACTGATGTACACAAAAAATATAAAATGAAGAGATGAAACTCATTTTATCAGTGATGCAGACAGTAGCCTACAATTTCTAGTTTTAGATAGACAAGAAGCTAATTGCTATGATGACAAATGCATATCTATCTTCTGGAAATGATTTGTTTTGTATCTTTTATTAGGATGAATCTTTTTATTACAGACACCTTTGACATTTGGTAACTTTTGGGGTAGAAGATAAAAATGAAGAACTCATATGCGACTTATTTTGGAGATTCTGAAGCTATGGATTGTCTGAGGTAAGAAGTATTATATATATATATATGGTTTGAAAGATAATTTTGTGAGGAATACGAAGAAATTATCAATGAAGATATAATTTAAAGTTAATTAATGATAAATTAGAAATTATGAACAAACAATAAAGTAATAACTATGTCGGATGTTGAAATTTCTTTTTTTCCTTATTTTTTAAATGGTTATCACTATTTGTCTTAGACTTATTGTTTTCCTTAGTTTTTCTAGTTTCTATCAATGTAAAGTTTTTGCTCTAACATTATTACAACTGAAGTTATTGTGAAAATTGTGTCTCAGGTTAGTTTTTTAAAAATTCAATATGGCACTAAGGGTAGTGAACTAGTTAGTTGCTTGCTTGCAAGGAAGATGCTTTTCAAAATGTTTGGGTAGAACCTTTTGTTTTTAAATCTTCTTTCATTAAGCAACCTATGCAAGATCACTTTTTAAATTTCAATGATCATAAGATGATATACTAACAACAAAGAAAGACAAATTGAAAAATTGTCAAATATGAATACAGAAATAGAATTACCAAACCCAAAGATATAAAAATCATTATTAATTATATATATATAAAAAGAGAAACAAGTCTAATCTTTGTTTTAAAAAAGAGAGAAACACTTTTTTTTTTTCCTGAATTTACTCTTAATGCCAATTATATTAAAGATCTTACAATGATAAATTTATAGAAATATTACTTACCCGTGTATCAAAATTAGGGCTTGATGAATGGCTATTTGGACCCCATGGTCCATCTTCCATACCTAAAAATAAAAGTAAAAAACTTATAACAACTAGATTGCAAATTTCCAAACTAGTAATAATTTAGATATGTTGCGGAAATTAGCACAAAGTGATGAAGAAATGTTACACACATATATACATTATACATATATGTACAGCATATACGTATGTATATGTATGAATACACACACCTGTGCGTGCACATACACACACGTTAGATTGAATATTGACTAGTAATGAGTTATCAGACCTAAAAATCAAATAAATATGTTGAATAACAATAAACAAAAAGTGATTACAAGATAACATAACAAAGAGTGTAAAAAAAAAAAAAAAAGCATCCAAAAACATAACAAAGGGCTTGAAAAAAGCACCCTAAAATAACTAATCTCATAATCAACAGATTTCTGTTTGATTAGGCTTAGCTATCTAAAAATTTTACAAATATTGTAGACAATGTGATAGTCTGGAATGAGTTCAAATTCCAAATGGAGACAAGAAATTATTTTTGGAAAATAAAGATTCCAGGAGAATCTTAATTGCCTAGTTGAGAATGCTCTGTTCACAAAAATCGATGACATCACCCAGATTGCAGCATTTTACCACTGAAGAAAAGTTTATCATATCTCCATGAGTGATGAAACCATGACTTATATTTTTTTTAAAAAATCAGTTACATATACATATATCAAAGGAAGGCAAAGAAGAATTAAATCGACACCATAATAATTTCAACTAAGCTATTATTATCTCAATTTTTATAACTTAAAACTTAGTGATGTGGTCTAGATCAGTGTTTCTCAATCTCTTGGACTTTTTGTGGGTTGTGAAATGATAGGAAAATTATACAAGCACTAGCAGACAGTAGAATGAATACTCTAATACAAGAAGGTTATTAATTATCATTAATTTTATTTTGCTTTTTATTTTTGGATAAAATTATGATTTTGCCGATTAATTTGTTATTTTTAGCTAAGAGATTGAAATAAATTTATAATTCAAAAATTTTTTTGGCAATTCTTGTTTTTGTTTTTTTTTTAAATGGTCAGTTTTGCCTGGGTAATGTAATTATTTGACAGAAACAAATAGCACGGACACAAATGGCACCCTTTTATTGCAATTAGTTCTATTTTGTTGTACTGTGAAATATAACAACTTTGTAATATTTGGGTTGTGGTACCAATACAATACAAATTTGTTGGGTCACAGTGCAAAAAGGTCGAGAAACGCTGGTCTAGATACTTCCAAAGAAGGTATGGTTTTTATTTTAATGTCAAGCAATATTGAATATAACAGCTTTACATGAGACAATAATAAACTCTAATGTAAATTGTCCATTAAATTCAGCAGGCAATAATTCATGGAATTAAATAAACACTCTGTGATATGAATATAAAACATTAGTCCTAAATGAAAAAAAAACTCCTATTTAAATTAATTAATACTTCATTAATAAGTATTCCTCACATTTTCTTTCCAAAATGATCTATTAATTTCAATACATAAATACTCCACATGCTTTGTGTTTTCACATCCTTATGGACTTTATAATATAATCTTGCTCCTTTGCTTCAACAACCTTTTACAGTCATTTTCAAGATCACTCCCAAAAAATATTCATATTTATAATGTGCAATGCAATGTGTCTCTAATAATTTATAATAACAGCATCAACATAAAAATTATTTTATATAATTCCCATTTTTACCGATTTTTTACATTTATCTTCACATCATTAGATAAACAAAGCAAAACTCTCCATACAGTATTGCCACCCTGTGCCAACCAGAGTAATCAATGAATGCCAGAAGGCTTGTGCATAAAATCCCTATCTAATGCCTACTTATCCAATATCCCCAGACTAGTTTCTGGCTTGTGGTCATCGTCAGTGAGGAGCTTTGGATCTGAGAGCACTGCATCTAGATCTTAGGATCTAATGCAACCCTCTAGCACCCATCTTTTATCTCTACTTAACTACAAAACTATGAGAATGAAATTGGAAACACAAAAAATATTTTCAATCTAAGCTCAATAGCTTATATAGTCATATGGGTCTGAACTCAGTTCAGCACCCATACATTTTGGTGTCTTTGGCTCTTTAACAACCATAGCCACCACTATCCTATTAGGTAGGTTTGGTGTTAAGCCATTAAGCATCACATGATCACTATTTTTTATACTAGCACATATTTGTTTATAAACAAAGCAAAACTCTCCATATAGTATTGCCACCCTGTGCCAACCAGAGTAATCAATGAATGCAGTGCTCTCAGATCCAAAGCTCCTCACTGACGATGGCCACAAGCCAGAAACTAGTCTGGGGATCTTGGATGAGTAGGCATTAGATAGGGATTTTATGCACAAGCCTTCTGGCATTCATTGATTACTCTGGTTGGCACAGGGTGGCAATACTGTATGGAGAGTTTTGCTTTGTTTATAAACAAATATGTGCTAGTATAAGAAATAGTGATCATGTGATGCTTAATGTTTAACACCAATCCTGCCTAATAGGATAGTGGTGGCTATGGTTGTTAAAAAGCCAAAGACACCAAAATGTATGGGTGCTGAACTGAGTTCAGACCCATATGACTATATAAGCTATTGAGCTTAGATTGAAAATATTTTTTGTATTTCATTCTCATAGTTTTGTAGTTAAGTAGAGATAAAAGTTGGATGCTAGAGGGTTGCATTAGATCCTAAGATCTAGATACAAACAAATATGTGCTAGTATAAGAAATAGTGATCATGTGATGCTTAATGGTTTCACATCATTAGATACAACCAGTTGCATTACATCATACTATACCAGTCCTTTTGTCATCTTGTTGTGCGATATTCTGCTTCTGTGACAATTTTTTTATTCTGAAACACACCAGTGTTACCCCTAATTACAGCTCTCCTTCGCATTTATATTTATATGTTGGGCTATTTCCATTATTTAGAATTGAATAAATGTCATTAGAAAAATCCAAATTTTTAAACTTTTCAAATACATTAGCGCACATAATAGTCTATATATTTTGAATGGTATTATTTCCTTTTCTTTAGGCATTGCTGACATGAACTATCAGTTCTGGCTTGGGAATTGAACCTGGATCTTTAAATTCATGATTACTAAATTTTAAGGTGACAGTTTAACCAACTAGATTATTTTATCAAAGACATCATTCAATACTAATTTGATATGCTTGTCAATGAGAACCTTACCGATTTTTGCATTTTTTTTCTTAAGTATTTCGGATAGTTATCTGTGGTCTCTATGCTCTAAGCTTTACTTTTTAGGCATTACAAGGGTACTGCTATCATTGCTTTGTTTTAAAGTGCATTATAATTTATATTATGGTGTGCAATGGTTTGTAGCATTTTTTTCTGATGCTGCAATTTTATTGTATTAATTTTTTAAAAAAACCTAAAGATGTCAGCATTATACGGATCTATAAAAACCTTTATGTGTGATTAACAACACTTTCTATTGATATAAGAAAGCTATAAAGGAGGTGCCTTAGAAAGAAGATTTGTGATTGGCCGATGCTTTAGATTGTTTTATCCCGAGACTAAATAAAACCAAAAATGTGATTTTCAGTAATTGTTAATGATTATGATGCAATATTTTTATAAAAAGACTTATTATCAACCCAAAAAATTCATCACTAGTAGAGGGTCTGCCTTTGAAAATATTTTATTTTTAAAAAGACTGCTCTTTGAAAGTTTCTTTATGAAAACCAGAAGCGGCCTCTATTGGCTAAAAAAAATTGCTTTTGTGAAAACCGTAAAATATTCTTTTAAATTTTAATAACAATTAATAATTTATTAAATTTTTGAATAAATAATTACATCCAATGATAGCATGCTCCATTGTTGCAAAAACTTCATTTACATATTTATTTTCATATGTTTTAAATGTTAAAATTTTTTTTTTTTTTTAGGTATAAACATTTGAAAACTTAAATATACTTTATAAATTTAAAATTAATATATATATATAAAAAAAGATTTAATTGTAAAAATAAAAACATGCAATTTGGTGTTTTGTTTAATGGAATATTCACTAGGTTCTATTCAAAGTGTAATAGGCGGGTATACTCAAACTAGTTATGGGCAAGTTGTTCTAAACATTATGAATAGTCACACTAGATGGACATAGATTAATTGCTATCTTTTTAAATTTTCTTCTTTACCTTTTCCTCTCTGTCCTTTATTCTTGTCTTTTCCCAATTATTTTAGATGCATATGTTCTTTCTTTTTGAATCATAACTTTTTGCATTTTTTAATCATTTTTCAATGAATTGTAAACAGTTTCCAGAATATTCTCTTTTCATACATAGAATCCCAATAAAACTATAAATATTAAATCTTTATAGAGAGTTTTTACAATCAGTTGTATAATGTAAATCAGTTATACTTTTCTTACTAAAACCACCCACAAGTTCTTCGTAAAGCAGTTTTTTTTTTAGAATGAACATTCTACTCTTCATTCATTTTATTGCACTGTAAATTCAATACTAAAGCTGAAGAACATATCGATGAGATTTTTGATTTCACTAGAATGGTGTCTCACGAGCTCAAGATTCATGAATTATGCGCAAGCCCCATTATTTCCGATGCTCAATCTTATGAACTTCCGAACAATTCTATTATTATTTATTAAAATAGCCATTGTAAAAATATTCCCAGCCTCAAATCCTTAATAAACAAAGGCTTAAACTAAATTACAGTCTTGTTCAAGATAGCTGTCTCACTTAAGAGCAATCTCGAATATAATTCAAAAACCAACTTTCCCTTTAACTTGGTATGGTAACAATTAATAATGGCAGCTACAAAGTAAAGTGAACATTTATATCCACTCTCCATAATAAACAGCTGAGAGTTTTCATCCTGCAATGTGAGTGATCTAGAAACCACTATTGAATTTATTATGTCAATTGTCAACTTCTTCAATTACTGCAGTGATGTATCAAGGATCTCAAAACTAGTTTTAATATTTCAATGTTGCAAATTTTGTTTTGGAAGGAAGGGGTGCTACAACAAATGACAAAACTATTTTATTGAAGGAAATGAGAAAATAAAGAGATATTATGGAAGAAGAAGGATAAATAAACCATGGTTAAATGTACAGAAAAAGTGGGAGATATAGTAGTAACATGTATGATATAAATATTAAGATCTAATAAGAAAATGACATACACTCTTCAATAGTTTTTCTTCCTCTTTCCTTCTCTATTTTTGCTTTTCTAATATATAACATAATAACCACATTCCACTCTTTTTACACTTTAAAGCAAAATATTTATTAATAGTAATAAATATTTTGCTTTAAAGTGTAAAAAGAGTGGAATGTGGGTTATTATATGTTAAAATGAGATACAAGAAGATGAAATAGGCTATGTGATAAAAATGCAAATGCTAGCTTCCAAATACAAACATGACAGGGAAATAATACTCCAAAGGAGTTCAAATAGTCTATCATCAACTTCCTGGCCCTTATAAGAGATGAAGGGAGAGTTGAAAAGAATGGTATCAATTATTTTTAAAGAATATATTGAAATGTGAGGATTCTAGGGCACTTTCAACAAAATTCTAAATATCAGAAAAGACTATCTTCTGAGAAGATAGTCTTTATTAAATATGAAAGGAGAACAAATTAAAAACATAGTAATAGTTTCATTAATCTTGAACAGCCAGATTGATATTTAAATTTAAAACAAACTTGAGGAAATCAGCATGTAATATTAATGATAAAAGTGAGATCAAATACTTTATTTTACATTGACGATAGACACAGGTGAAAACTTATTTAAATATTGAGTGAGCAAATCCGCCATTCTTTGAAATTCTTATTAAATGAATGAGATCACAGTATAACAATAGATAACAAATTGGAGAATAACTGATAAGTAAATTATATAATAAGAAACACACAGAAGTTAAAGTTGAAAGAAAAGACAGTAGTAAATTTATTAGTCAGAAAATTACAAAATAAACCTATCTAGCCTTGAGAATTATTAACTTTATTATCTAAACTTTATGTAATTAGAAGACATTTGAACTCAGACTTTCACACTACCTACAGCTATCCATTCCATTCTATAAAACTGATACACATGACCATATACATATGAAAAAGGTAAATGATCTTCAATATACCTATTTCATGCTGAACCAGTAGTACACAGTTTCAGGACAGTTTGAAAGTTATAATTAACAATTTATTAGTCTGCTTTCAGAACATGTTATATTTGCCTGTTTAATGAGGCTTATTTAAACTTCTTTAAATTAATAATCTCACTCTCTTTAATCAAGTTGCAATCTTTAGTGTTTATACAAACATATTAGACCAAGGACAGATGGACACCCACCTTTATTGTATAAAGGAGGTTGCCTTGACCACAGATTGAAAGTGTTGATTGTTATGGATATTGGTATTGTTTAAGTGTTGACTTCTTTCATGAGTTTACATTTAGAAGCATTATTAGATTTAATATCTAAGTAATAAGTTATAATTAACTATTTATTAATCTGCTTTCAGAACAGGTTATATTTGCCTGATTAATGAGGTTTACTTAAACTTCTTTGAATTAATAATCTTACTCTCTTTAGTCAAGTTGCAATCTTTAACATTAAATCATAGATAAAAGTGAGTATCCATCTTTATTGTAAAAAGGTTGCCTTGACAACAGATTGTTGGTTGTTATTGATATTGTTTAAGAGTAGACTACTCTATTATATTACATTTAATTAAAATAAAGCTGGTAAATATATTAGTTAAATGATACTAATAGTCGGGGATGGGAGGATAATGACCAGAATACTCTGCACAATTTGGTGATAATGTGGGGCAGCATGGTTCTGGTACTTCTAATACCTAAATTTCTTATGAATTTCTGAGCAGAAAATCATTCGGTTATTTTTAATAAAAATAACAAGAGTTACTGCAATCATTCTATGGATCATAGGACATTACAAAAGACTTTTGTAATGTTTTATCAGAAATCTAAATTTGTAAATAAAAAGAAAAAAAAATCTTCTGTCTTCATGAATAGTCCCAATTTTTCTTTCACGAATCTCTTTTGTCTATTCACAGTTACTTTAGATACATACTTCCTATTTAACAACGTAGAGAATATTAACGATTGCAGAAAAAATTCACTTTCATATACATATCAATATATGGATAGATTAAAAAAATTGTGGGTTGGAAATACACGGGGTCTTGTTCATTTCTGTACGTATATATTTCAGGGTAATCCATTCCAGACTCTTGGTATAACATTATTGTATAAACAAAAATAAATAATAAATGAAAAAATATAAATGCAAAAACATTCCGCAAATATTAAACATTTAATTTTCCCTCTTTTTCGGTTTCATAATGGAAAGTTTTGAATACATGAACAAACTTATCCCAATAAAAAATAATGAAAAATCAAATAGACTGTTGATTTAGCCATTCCTTATTCATAACTTCCACTTCCTCACTTGGAAAATCATTTTTTTCTTGACTTCAATGTTGATTAAATTTGTAATTCTGATTTTGTGAATGGCAGCTAAAATTATTATACCTACATAATAAAAATTAAAATAAAGAAATATTTATATATTAGACTTGCTGCCCATGTTTGTGACAGCAGAATGTTGTTATGACTACCTGTTTTTTTTATCTAATATCGTAATTATTATTTGTGTGTACAAATTTATACTTTTCATGTTAAAATTTTGACTTTTTAATATGGCATTCTGCAGTCGCAAACACCCATCCCCCCTGGAGAAAGGTATGGCATTTGCTGTTGCAAACACAAGCACTAGATCTAATACCCAAGTGCCAAAAATATATATTGTCATTGCTAAAAAATATATAAGCAAACAGTTATTGGCAATTAAGCCTTATTAAAACATGATAAGGATGCTGATATTATTTTCAAAGCGAAAAGGTTGCATATGAATATGTTAGCCCCCCCCCCCGGCTAATAGCGACCACTTCTGCAATTTAGTTCACTCTCTAATCTTAATTTAAATATTCAATGTACAATTTATTTATTCTAGAAGAGTACACTTTAGCAAGCCTCTATTGAATTGTGGCATACACTAATAACAATTGCATATGTACAATGTACATGTATATAAATTAAATATTATTTATAAACAACATATATAAAGGATTAAGATTTCTCTTGAAGTTATTTACATCATTTCATAAATCGTATAAAATATATAAAAATGCAATTAATAATGTTATATAAATTAAAAAAGAAAAATAATGGGGGGGGGGGGTATACATTATTTGTTAAAAATTTAATTAATAATTTTTTTTTTCCTGGCACGCATGCACACAGACCAAGATCAAACAGTTTCTATGGTGCTTTGCTATTTACAGCTATTTTCCATCTTTTAAAAGATTTTTTAAAAAAAAAAAATATTGCAATTCAACTTTATTTTAATTAGAACAAAAAAAAAATAGTTTTACAATTAAAATTTGATTAAAGGTTAGATAGAGTGGGTAAAATTCCTAGAAAACAGTTAAAACCAACAGAAGTATTTGGCAAAATTTAAAGATAAAAAAGCTGTTAATTAATGGTTATTAATTAGAAGAAATTTTTGAACAATTTTAATAATGTTCAACAAAAATTTCTAAAAACATAATGAAACGTGTCAATCAACGGAGCATGGAATGTCTTTTAAACGTAGTATACTCCCCCATCCCCGTCTTTTTTTTTTTTAAGATAATAATAATAGTAAAAGAAAAAAAAAGAAACAATTAATTAACACCACTTAATTAAATAACAAATACCTAACACTGTAAAAACGTTTTACGGTATCTTAATTACTACCGCAATCAAATTAACAAACAGGAATATATAAGTTACAATTTATTTCTTACAATTTATGTATCAGTAGAATTACCGGTATACATAAAATTAAGTACATATTTATGTTGTGTGTTTTGATGTATGAGTTGCCATTATGCTTTGGATTTGTAGATTATGAAAAGGGATTTGATTCTATAATCATTTCTTCGGTGATTAAAGCAAAAACAACTTAGAATAATAAAAGCAATGATTTAATTAAAAAACATAATGATACTAGGACGGTTAACATTGAGAAGAGTCTATATCTTCAATACTTTTTACAGCAGTGTTGCAAGAAGTATTTTGTTATTAAAATGGGAAGCTAAAGGAGTAAAAGTAAATGGAGATTGTTTATCTTATCTAGATTTTGCAGATGATGAGGTTGTTTTTGCAAATAATGCTTCAGAGCTTTAGAAAATGTTGAAAGAGTTATCATATGTAAGTAAGAAAGTACAACTTTATCAGTGTTATGAGATAGTGTGGTGGGTGGTGTGAAAGTCTGTGTTCATATACCCTATATATTAACAAGACTAAAGTAATGTTCAATGGATTTTCCTTAAAAGATGAAAATAAAGATTATAATGAGTTAGAAGTTAACAATTACAAATACATTGGTCAGATTATTATTACAGGTGGAAACATAATGGATGAAATTAATCGTAGAATTAAACTTGTTTGGAGTGCTTTTGTTAGAAATAACTTAATGTTAAAAGGAAATATGCCTATGTGTTTGAAAAGGAGAGTTTTTAACAAATGTGTTTTACCAATTCTTACTTATGGATCTGAGACTTGGACACCTAATAGAAGAGCAATACAGAGATTTCAGATCACTCAAAGAAGTATGGAGAGGTGCATGTTAGGAGTAACGAGAAGAGATTGAAAATGCAATATATGGGTAAGAGAGCAAACAGGTGTTACTGACATCGTTAAAAGAATTAAAAGACTAGAATTGGACTGGACATGTTGTTAGAAGAGATAATAATAATAATAATGGACAATTTAAATTAGATTCCAAGAGATTTCTAAAAGACCCAGAAAGAGACCACTTGTGAGATGGATTGATGAAATAAGAAAGTGTGCAGGGGTGATATGGAGAAGTCTAGAGATCGGAGATGAATTGAATTTGGAGAGACCTTCATCCTGCAATAGACTGATAATGATTGATGATGATGATATACGCTATTAGTGTTTGTCTTTAATGATATGAAATATGATTCTTCTACTATCAGCATCTCAAATAATTTTTTATACATATAAACGAAAGCAAATTGTAATATTTATAATATCTCAAGCTAGTCTAGCACTCAAATAAGACAATAGTACTATGACAAAATGATTTGTATTTTTTATTCTCAAAGGATGTAAGATACAGTATTAATTTATGCTTGCATGACATCCTCTAAAAATTTCGTTAAGAAATCACTACATTCTTGGAAGAGTCTTAAACGACCTCACCTTTTACTTAGCAAAAACTTGGTAGTTCAATTCTCGACCAAAGATGAAACAAAAAAAAACGAAAATTCTCAGAAAAAATGACATATTAATATATTGTAAGACTATTCTGACCAACAGTTAATTTATTTGAAAATTTCAAAATTATCCGTAACGTTCATTTTAAGCCTTTTCCTTTTGGTGAGATAGTTAATTGTTGATATACTGTAATTTTATAATATAAAAAGACCTAGAAAAAGATCGCAAGTGAGATGGATAGGTGATATAAAAAAAAGTTTACCTAAAATGATATAGATGACTTGGGAGTGCTAGAGAAATTCGATGATTTTTTGAAAATGACGATACACATTATTAAAATGAAACTAAATCCACTGGACCGATGATTACAGAAATGATTTTCGGTCTTCTTTTTTATAATCCCCGAATAAATTTAAAAATCTAGACCGCATTGTACATGTAGTTACTTGTATATATTATTATATTTTGAAGCAGTACCCTGTGTTATATGCTATTAAATTTTTAAATAATAAGAATAATTAATAATACTGGGGGAGGGGGAAGAAGGGGGCTACAAAAAAACGAAGCAATCATTTCCAGTAATCCCCCTTTAAAGGAGAAAGAAATTAAAATCGTTCGCATACCAATTACTTATTTATATTTTCTTTTCGATCTGCTCATCTCTTAAATAGTGAATGGAGTAAAGAAATAAAATCACGCATAGGTGTGAAGTGAAAATTTGCATAAAAGATTATTTTAAGCAACTGTGCAAAAACCTAATATTAAAAGCTGAACTAATAAAATTCACCTGATTTTGAAGCCACGTGTTTTTGTGTATATTTGGATGCTTATTTATTTATTTATTGTGCATGGGTGTGTAAATGCGCATTAATTTATTTTTAAAACATTAGTCAGTCGTTATTTTTCTTAACAAAAAGAGATGAGAGGGAAAATACAACACTTTTAAATCACTAATACGATAATTTTTCAATCAATTTAAATTTCCCATTCTAAAGATCAAATGGCTGCATTTCCCTTCTATTGATCGCACTTACACTGTTTGCCAAGGTGCTACGTCATTTTTCTTAAGAAATCAAGCAGGTGACTGAATGAAAAACCCCTGAGACCCTCTGAACAGGTGGTTTCCAAGGCATCTAAACACATGGTTAGCCAGCTGGCAAGCCATGTGCGTTAGATTTTTTTTAAAAAAAAAAAAGAATTAAGAATGGAGGAATGAAGAGCGAGCAAATGCAAATTTAATACATGCACGTGTGTGTGCGTGTCTTTATTGCTCCCAATATATGTACAAGTATGCACCCTTCTTTCAAAGTGAAATATTGCGGCTGCCTTTTTTTTTTTAACGCAGGGGTGATATTTTATATTACAATACTATTTTATTTCTTCTCAAACATCTCATCGATGGATGAAAATGTTGTTTCATTTTAATATTTAAATTGTTAATTGTGTATATATAGGTTTCCCAAAGGTAAGAAGAAATAGCTGAGAATTAGGATATCATAACCAAAAATAATATTCGGCAACTGTCTATGGCTTGCCTTTACTTCCCATCACTAAGCATAATTTGTGATCTCTTCCCCCTTTAATCCCATAGATAGGCGGCATAGTTCTTCCACTCTTTCTCTACCATTAAATCACCTTTTATATCTAGATATTTCATTCTGTTCAAGTAGGTCCTTCCCTCCGGTTACAATGAGTATCATTCTGAATGAATCAAATAAGCAACCGTTTTGTTTTTCCTTTGATCAAGATCCTCCAGAGTATATTTCTATCTTGTGCAATGTAACTTAAAGTCCTTTCAGTTTTCATCTTAATTTACAATACCTTCATTCTGAAATGCAATATTGCATTTTTCTTTTTTCTTCAGATCCAAGCAAAATCCATGTCTCTGATCCATATAAGATCACACTCTAGTTGTAACTCTTGATAAAATATTTTCAACATATATTAATATTTTTGGATGGTGAAAAATCCTCATTCCCTAATTTTCAACATATATTAATATTTTTGGGTAGTGAAAAATCCTCATTCCATATTTAAAGCTCCTTTGGCTTGTGCAACTACAGTACTTGTGTCACTCTAATGCCTCAAATTCAAATTTTCAGCAATATCAGAAAATGATATAAATGGACACCAGCTCTTCCAATATGGTTACAAACTACAGATAAATTTCCTTTAACTTGAAAGAGATACATTTCAAAATATTATATATTATCAAAAAATGTCATTCTACAATATATTTATTTGCATAAATATAACTATATATATATAACAATGCAAGGTCATACATCTTTACAGACTATTTTCTTCAAGTTTACTTCATGTTCTGTTCTTACTTAGGTCATCTAACACATTTCCCCTTCCATATATCCTCTGATCATCCACACCTTTTTCTGACTCATGTTTCTCAACTTCTTTACCTGAAAGCATTTTCTTAGAGTTCTTCCAACTTTTCCATTATATGGGTATCGCTCTGGAATTTCCAATTTTCTCTTTCTAGGTTCTAATTTCAAAGTACCACAAAAATAACTTCACCTTATTAAAACCATTTAACCAATACTATTCTCACTATGTATTATATTCTTAATTCCATCACTTTAAGCAAATAAAAAAACCATAGATTGGAACTTTTAAATTGGGAAGTAATTGTAACTTTTTGCCCCACAACCTCAAGATAATGGTGAATCATAAACTCAGATACTATAGATTAAAGTGCCTTTCTCTCTAAAGGTTATGACCATAACATAAATATCAGATATTGTAGATGAAAGGCACATTCCTCTATAATGGTTTTAACATCATACATTAGTATTCGTTTTTATATTGAACACACTGTCGATTGACTAACCTCAAATAAATTTAGGATTTTGATTCACTGGCAAATAAGATCATTTGTTACACTAATAAGAGATATCTAGTTAGGACGATTATGGCTAACTATTTTTATCAAAACATTCCTGGACCTGTTTGTGATCTTAAAAAAATTTGACTTTACTGAAACCGGATTCAAATCAGAGATTGTGAAAATGGCAAATAGATAGTTGTGTCAGTAGATTGTTCACATTTAAATTTCATCAATCCTATTAAATATTCATACTGACATAATTTCTGCAAACCTGGTACAGTGAAGATTCCCTCTAATGATAGTGTTTGACCTTATTTAAATAAGAACCATCACCTCATGTCAATACATTTTAATCCTTCCTTGCACTGTCCAATCAAAGCTCTGATGAAGACTAAATTAGTCAAAACTGCTGCCAAAATAAAATCACAAACATTATAAAGAGCATTATATCCAAGTATATAGGAATGGTCAATGGAAATCTTAAATGTTGTTTACATATTAAATTCAACTCCTCCAGATCTGCCTCCTATTATAAATTTTAGTAGTCAATAAATGCAAAATTATATCTAATGAATCTTTGTCCAATGATATCTTAACCGGATTCCCAGACTAATTTTGGACTTTCAGCCATCATTAGTAAGGAGTTACAGATCTAGGTCAGGTGCACCTGCAATCTTTTAAATCTAATGATCTCATTATCTGGAAACCATCTTATATTCCTTTTTTTTTTTTGTACTATCAATTTGGGTGAAAGGTATATTAGATCCAAAAAATCCAAATGCATTACATCCACATTCAAAACTACCCATTGATGAGTGCTGTATAGAGTAGTACTAGATAGGGAATTAATAAATCCTATCCCCTTAGTAATTGTTGATTATTCAAGCTTATAATAGGTGGCAGGTCTGTAATAATATAATTATAGTTTGCTCCTGAAAAGCATTGCATGAAATGTTATTGTCATGCTTTTTTTTAGTTTTATACCAATTCTGGTGGAAAGATACAAGGCCCTGAAGTTATTAAAAAAAGCAGGATACCAAAATAAATAGATAATGAATTAGTGTTAAACGTATATAATTATGCAAACAAATTTGTTTGCTTTCAAAACTTTAAAATATTTATGTAGTTCAACCTATGGCTGCTCAATGACATGTAGATTAGATTAACAAAAAAACAGCAAATATGTAAAATTAAGATCAAAAACTCAATGAAAGCCAAAAATCCAGAATGTAGTCTGAGAATATGATTGGAGAACATTGAATAAAAAATTTAATCAATCCTACCATCATCTACTGGTCACACAAATTTACAACATATTGACTGATATATACAATATGCTATTGAAAAGTATTGTGTGAGCTGGGATTAGGGAATATTTCATTTTTTGGTTTTAACAAGTATTAAATGAAACAGCAGAAGAAAAATAAATATCTTATGCCTCTTCCTGAAATTACTTACTTAGACAATATATAATTTCCAAATTAATAACTGTGATCTTACTATTCAATTCCAGTCATTTTCTCTTTTCTCTTTGAAATATCCAACAAAATAACCCGTTTCAATAGTCACGGAATTTCCATGATCAGCAGAACAGGTATTAGTATCTTTGCTTCTCTCTATACTTTTCAATAATGGTCTTCACTATCTCAAATGTAACTTCCTGATTTCTACTTTTTTTAAAAAATTCAAACTTTTCTTGAGGTTCAAACATGACTAATAGATTAGAGGAATATCTATTCTTCTGATAAGATTTAAGTAATTGTCTGAAAGTCCTCATATGACATTTCCATCAGTTCTATTTGTATAAAAAACATTGGGAAAAAAAGCTATAACTTCCTACAACCATAAATCAAATTACAACATAAACTATTTTCAATTTTTCTACCTATAAGTTCATGCTGCCTCAATGGAAATATAAAGTCCCTGGGCTTTGTCAAATTTCATCTGTTTATATTTTTCAGCCTGTTCATTAATTATTATATAATCTATTTCATATTTTGCTACCAAACGATCTTTTTCAATTGACAATATTTTCAACATAAAACATATTTTCCAAACTTTTCCAATTCTTTTATTACTAATTTACCATTCTTTTCTTCAAAAGATGCTTCACTGCTACAATCCTCTTTTCCTCATTGATATTAAATCATAATACATGCAGTATTCTGTTTTTCCCTTCCAACAGCATTTGATTGCCTTTGTTGATTTCACAATTTCATTCATTGCTTCTGTGAAATACTTTATTCATATTACTATTATTTTTTTATTATTATTTATTTATTCATCTTGTCATTGCTAACCCAATCTTTCTTTGATCTTTACAAAAAGCCTCATCTTCGTTTAAAATCTATTAAACTTTTCTCAGGGGGGGGGGAGCCCCATTGTCCCGTAAATTTAGATTGCGGTTAATTAATGTAGTCCTACGTGATAATGACCATCAGCTTTTTTTTTTAAGTAGATCCTAATGTAATGTTTTTATTGCTGATAAAGTTCTAGAAAAAAATATGAAGAGGTCAGATTCTTATGGACTGCATCTAAGATCAAAAGATGTTTTCTTTGTTCTTTTGATAGAAGAAAATGCCTAGAGGGTTTTCTTCAGATCTAGCTTAGATGTGAATATTTTGAAGTATGATTTTTTTTTCCCTCATGTGTCATAGTATCAGCCGGGAAGCGAACCCGCTAACCCGGGACAACTGCTTGTAAAGCAGCTGTCGCTGACCTCTCGACCACCGATGCTTGACAAGTATAATTTTTTGTTTATTTATATAAATATTTTTTGCATTACTTTTACACACTAATTGCTTGATTATTATAAAGAAATACACAGGCAAACTTTCAATTTATTTACTTATGTTTTATTTTTAGAAGTAGGAGTTAATAAACTTGACCGTAATATAAAGGAGAAAAATGGTATCTATAGTATATCTCTTAAAATTGTCCTGGTGTTAAAATTTTATAAGTATTATAATTTTTGTAAGAAAATATTAGATTTTAAAGCAGAATTTGGTAGTTATTATAAATATACTTTTCAACCAAAAATAAATAACCTTAAAATAAAAATGAATTTGTTAATTTTTGCTTTTAGTGTTTACATAAATGGTGCGTTCTTATATTTACAGGCCAATTTTTAAATATTTAAAATGGACAAATGTGATTTTTTTAGAATATAATATTGGCTTATAAAAATAAATTAAAAGGAAATCAAATCCAATTTACTATATAAAATAAAAAATTTATAAAACACACAGGTTGAGCATTTCCAAAATCTCTCACCAGATGGAACAAAAGGAAATGTCAAAATGTTAACTGGTTAAAATACATTTAGCTGAAACTTCACATTTTATTTCTTTTATTTAATAAAGTTAAGAATTTTTTTTCTTAATACTTTTTTTTTTTACAATGAAAAAATTTGAGCAATTTGAATATTTTATAAATAAATAAAAAATCAAAAGCAACAGACCAACCTCCAATGGATGTATTTTATTTTGAGAAAATTTTATGTGTTTAAAAAATTTGCAAGATTAAAAACAAAATCGTAAATAAAATAAAACATTTTAGTTATATCCAATGCCAAGCCACTTTTTAGGGAGAAAAAATATATATACAATTAATTAAATATTTAAAACATAAAAACAGCAAGTTGAGATAATAAAATCAGCAGAAGCAGAATGGGTTTCATTTTCTGGATTTGCTCAAATTTTTAATTTTACCAAACAATGAAAAATTTGTAAGTAAGTAATCCAAACAAATTTTCTCTAAATTATTTACTGTCATTACAAAAAAAAAAGGAAATCAATAAATAATATGCAAAAAAAATGATCATTTTTGGAGCATTCATTAAAAGAATAGGGAAGGGGTCGGGTCTCATTCTCTGCCTCATTCTGTTACTTTCATAAATTCACTATCAACAACAGAGTGACAAAATTTTTCTCATCTTCAAAAATAAATCAGTTTAAAAAAAATACAAACTTAGACACAAAATGAGAAAATGATGTTAAAATATTGCAGACAAAACTTGTGATAAAAAGAAGACAAACAAAATATACGCATAAACGTATTACAGATAAGCTTTATTTTGAAAAATTAACAAAACATGCCTAGTTCACTTTCGACTACTTAATCATGTCAGTCATAATCATGGCATTAACAGTGAAAATAAAACTGTGGCAGTCATTACGGAAACGAAACTCAATAGAGAATTTGCATATGTGCATGGCAAATGAGTTATTTATGTTGGCCATTTTCAGAAAGGGAGATGCAGAATTTTTTTTTGTTAATTGCATATTTATTCCCAGCCATGTGCCAGGTCTCTTTCGCCTTCCACTTTGCATCATTTCATTCAAAGCGGCTGACACTGGCAGATGTAGGTTCAAAGGTATGGCCAAAGTTGGATTCATGCTCGTAGAAAATTGATTTGGCATCGGTTTGAGTTTTAAATGGTTATATACATATCGGTGTTGTATAATTCAAGTGGATAGGTTGGCATGCAATTCTCCAGTATTGCTTCATACAATTGTGTATACTATTTGTCACTTCTGGTTTAAGGACAGACTGCGGGAGGTATGCGAAGACCAACTTGATGACTTAAAGCACACACTTTAATAATGTAATGGGTAGTACAGGGGATAAAAGGTAGTGAGATCCAGGGTTTGTCATTATTTGCTATGGGTGGGTGTTTAATTTTGGAATAAAAAATTTTAACAGTTTGAGTAAGTTTGTTTTTATATCCAAAGTTGCATAGGTTTGTAACATAAGAATCAATGTTATTTTTTTTATTGGACTCAAAATGCACTAAGCATATTTTGCTAAGTTTACAAAATAAAGCTTATCTCTAATACGTTGATGAAGATATTTTGTTTGTTACATTTTCCGAGATATAGTGCACTAAATTTTGAAATTAATTTTAAAAAGAAAACGGCAAATAAAAATACAATGGAAGTATACGTTTAAAAAAAACATGCTATATTTGATAAATAAATTTTAAGAATGGATTTAAATTTGAAGGCTATTTGCTTTTACTGTTATTGTAGTGTTGTTGTTTTTATCTTTTTCTTGATAAACAATGTTTAATTTTCTTAATGCAGGCAAACAATTTTAAATTTCAATCGCAAGACAAAACTTCTTGCCCAGTTTTAAAATATTATAAGATAAAATATTGATTCATGACACAACAATAAAAAATAGAAATCTTTCTATTAAAAGTTATAAACATAAAAATTCAGAATAATGCTTCCTTGCTAAATATTCATTACCGGTTATTTGGGAATAAATTTTTTAATGGCACATTCCTAATGTTGAGTATAGTTAAGAAGAGTTTAAAATAAATGGGGGAGCAAAAAAGCAAGACTATTTTTAATTCTTTTTAAAGTTAGTGAAGGCGCAGTTGGAGAGGGAAATATTAAGTTCATAGTTGATAATTCATAATTGGCTTTTCATTTTTTACATAAAACTTTGACTTTTATTCTTATTTACTACTTATCTTCATGCTTTTTAGATAGATGTGTGTACAGCATAGTAAATATTAATAGTCATTAAGAAATAAAATAATTTATTGCTTAGCTGTCCACATAATGTTGAAGACCAGACATGATAAGTTATGAATCATGAAACTTAAGCTCACTCTATTGCCAATCTAAACAATATAGGACAGTCATACCCCCATACTTTTCTCTGTTTTAGCATAGAATTCTAATTTTTTTTTGGGACTGTTGAAAAATAATATGTATTAGATATTTACATTGAGTAAGGATAAATACATTTTGATCTAATATTGTAAAAGTTCAACTTTTTCATTGATGTAGTGACTGCAATAATTGTAGTCTGCAAATATTTTTAATGGTGCTCTTAATTGATATAAAAGTTCTGGTAGCAGAGAGATAGGTTCAAATTCGTGCAGCTCGGAGTAATGCTAGACTATATGGACTATACCCAAGTGAAATGAATAGCATAATTAATTACTTTCAACTAAGATTTTCATTACAAAAATCATAGCAATTGAAAACTTTAATCAAGTCTTTTTAAAAAACTTCTACTACAATTGGGTTTTATAAAACAAATAGCAATAATTGATCAATTTTGTAGAACATTTCCAGAAATAAACAAAGCCCTAAAAAAACAGATGAACACTAAACATTAATTAGTAAATACTTTGTTTTGAAACTAATAACTTTTGCTGTATTAATATAAGAATTTAATATAGGGAGCATTTTATAAATATATATTCAATAGATATTAAAATTAATACAGTAATGTTGTTTAATATTTACAGTATCTTCAATTACTATTCCAATATATAATGAGATATTATTTTATATAGCGCTATGTTTTTATGTAATAGTAATATTAGCAATTAAGCCAATGCACATGCGCTGTTAAAGATAAATTATAAATGAATACTCTCAATTTTTCCAGACACGAGATATAGTATTTTAGAAAGAATGGAATGAATCCATCCATTCTTTCGGCCCAAACGTTTATGTATGGGCAAATCTTAACTGTGTGAAAATGAAAGCGTGAAGGTGTTAAACGATCACTTTAAATTACATTTGTTATGTTTATATATATTGTGACAGTAATGTCTCTAGTTTACAAATGAGGCAGGATAACCTAAAGTACTCAGACCTAAATTTGAAAAAAACAAAAAACAAACGGTCTATGCACAAGTTTAACAATGTTATGTTATGTTATGTTATTAATAATAAAATGTAAACTAACTGGAAGTATTATATGGAAAAGTTATTTAAACTGAAAAATGTGTGTTAATAAATATATTAGTTCGGTTATAATTCTGACAAATTCAGAAACTTTGTTTGCTTTATTATATTTTATTAATCTTTCCCTTTCATTTGTAGTTGTAATTCAAATGTGCAAATATTTGTTTGTCTGCATAACAAAGTGGTTTCTTTTTTCTCTATAATTATTTTACGAGAGTTATGATTATGGTGAACTCTATTGAAAGAGTATTTATATTATAAAGAAGAAAGAAACCACTTTGTTATTCAAACGAACAAACTTTTGCAAATTTTATAACATTATATAGACTACCAAAATTGAAAAATATTATTTTACAGAAACCAATAAATATTCGCCTGCAAAAAGCTTAATTTCAAAAGGAATTAACTGTTGGATTTAAAAAAATAATTTAAAAAATTATTTTCTGTCCAAATTAAAATTTAATGCGCAATTGTTTTGTTTAAAATATGTGTCAAAAAAACCCCCATTGTATTATTATAAAATTATAACACATTGGAGAGGCAGGGTGTTTTTATTTTTTGTTTCTATACATGACATGTTCGAGTAACAGTATTTATAATAAGTTTGCTGCAGACAAAAGCTGTCAATTTTTTAAACTGAGCAACCAATTCAGAGTTCATTGATAATAACCCTATAAGATCAACAATCATTTGTAGGCCTCCTGAAATTAGATTGCATAAACACAAAAGTATAAAACATCTATATAATATGTACCTAATAAAAAATCATTTACCACATAATTATCTGTTAATAAAATAGTTACATATATATATAGAGAGAAAAAAAGTCGGTGACAATAAACAGAATACAAATGTATTAACCCATCTTTCATCACTTGCAAAGTACTTCAAGGTGTTACTGCTATATCTCAGGCTGTGTTGCCCGACCACCCTGTCGTTCACTACAAGTGAGTTGAAGCACAAATTTTTTTTGTATAAAATCTCCAAAATATTAATGAGTTTTGGTTAATAGATTGAATATCTTGTATTTTTTAAAGGAAAAAGCTACAAATCACAATACAAAAACAAATACAAGTAGTTTCTTTAATGTTCACCAGTAATAAACCTCAGCTAAAAAGCAAACTAAAAATAGAAATACTTTTTTTTTATTTAAAATGTTATATATACATATGAGATTGTATAAATCTATGCAAACAATACTTTAGTGAAATGACAAATCTCATTTTAAAATCTTTATTGATAAAATTTAAAAGTCCATAACGGAGAAGGCAAATCTAAGCTTTAGTGAAACATCATATAAAATCATAGAAGTGGATAGACTGTATTTGACTACAGAAAATATTTCTTTCACTTTGATTTGAAATAAAAATAATCAGTTGTTTAATTTTAAGAAGAAAGCTAATATGTCTTTCATCATAATTTTTGAAGATGAAAGGGTCGCTTAAATACCTTGGTAGTTTTAAATTTAGAAAAACAGACTTAGATGTTGAAGTGGAACACAGACTTCAATATGCTACTGCTGCTTTTAACAAATGAAAAAACACACAATTTCATCATGCAGAAATTATATATAGAGCTCACAAATAAGCTCTTAATAAGCTTTTCAGAATATCCCCAACCCCAGGCCAGTTTCTGCTATTGACTTCCTCAGTGAGGTGCTAGGATATTCAAGGATTAGATTTAAAATACCAGAACCAAGCCCAGCACTTTATCTAATGTATAACTAACTATTAAGTAGAAAATCTGAAATTTTCAGACATCCATGTCTTCCAATCCAGCTATCTAACTTAAATAGGTCACGTGACAACTGACTGATTTTTTTTTTTTTTAATCATGCAGAAATAACTACTGCACGTAAGTTATTTGTTAACATAGCCATTATTTTATCTAATCTACTGTATGAAAGTGAAACTTGAACATTCAGAATATTGATGCAATATAAAGACATTTAAAATTTTTCACAATAATGTTCAGTCAAATTTTAAAGATACAATGGCAAGATCCATGAGATTAATCAATATATTTCTTTAACTTGCTCTTAGAATTATATGGTTAGATTGGCCAAGTAAAATGAACGAACAATGCAAGACTTCCTGAAAGGATGTTTTATAGTGAACTTGAGTGTGGTTTTCATGGAAGTTAAAACACTTAGCTCAAATATGTCTTCCAAAGGGAAAACATGGCAGAGAATAGAATGCATTAGAGTTACAATCAGACACATTATTGTTGAAGTTTTTCAGAAATAGAAGTTTTCTGCTGAAGACAGTAGATGATAGTATCATAAAATATCAAACATAAAAATGGACCAGCATCTTTTTATATGTGGATATATTTGTGTTTCACAGAAGTTTGCCTAATCGTTGTAAAACCCATTTCTAGAGGAAATTACTCTTTCTTTCCTCTCGTTGGAGTTGGAAGGGCCATACTTGTTTACAAATGGCTGCTATATGTATACTTACAACAGTTTTTAAATTCAAACGTATTTACCTTAGAAAGAAGAATGAATTGCCTGAATTATTTAAATATTGTTTGACATTTATACTTAACGTGATTGACATGAACTAAGTACTTAATTTACATTAATGGTAGAATTATATATATACTATCCAAAAAAATTCCAACCAATGATTAGAAATTTCATTAAAATAAAATAATTATTCAAAATGACGTGTTCATAAAGGAAATAATGGATACCCATATGCCAGATGTACGGAGATGTATATTTTATTTATAAATGCTGCACATTAGTATAGCCCTTTACATACCAGTAAGAAAAAAAATGTTTTTTGTAATGCAGAGATCCTGAACTTGGTTCTCATTTAATGATTAGAATGAAGATTAAACCCCATATTCCCATTTGTAAAAATCATATTAAAGTTATTTATAATTCATGAATATTAAATCAATTTACAACCATTTATATGAAGAGTCATATCATCTAGTACTTTCAATTATTATCAAGATATACCAGATGGGTTCCTTAAACACCAATTCCATTACTGAAAACTACCAATAAGAAATTAATATCCTCATATTATAATATAATTTTCTTCTTCCTTTTCTTGTAATATAATTATCTTCTTCTTCCTTTTCTTATGTATTGATTTTTCTATATTTACATATACCATTTCCAACTTTCTCAAACACTTCAACAATATTATTTTATATATCAAAACTATATTCTTACAGTTTTGACTGTCATGCAGTTATTATCAGAACTACAATATCCAAATATATAATTATACAATTAATACATTTTATACACACATATATATATAATTAAATATACACTTAAAACATACATCTTAACCTGACCATTATAAATAATCATTTTCCATTTATTATTCTACTCTCCACATTTATTTTATATTATTTTATTTTAAAAATTTATTATAATTTTAAATCATTTTTCATTTATTATTCTACTATCCACATTTATTTTATATTATTTTATTTTTAAATTATTTTAAAAATTTATTATAAATTTAAATTTTTTAATTTGAAAAAACTTAAAATTTTTATTCTACTATTTAATATATATTTTATTATTATCTTTTTTACTTATATTTTTAATCAACTTCTAACCTTTTCTTATTTTTATTATATATTTTATAATTAACTATTAACTTTTTTTACATTACAAATTACACACTTCTTTACATCTTATTTCTAAAAGCAAACTGACAAAAGTTTCAAAATTTTATACTTCCTTAATACCCCTCTCCCCCATCATCATTTTCTTCAATTTTATTTTTTTAACCTTTATATATTCAAACTTTTATTAATAATAATTGTTTATAAAATTATTGTCTCTATCCCAAAATCCCTATTAAGTATTTGGTTTTATGTTTTTAATCAATATTGCCTCTTTAATTTTCCTATGCCTATTATTTGTATAATTAATCATTTTTACACTATCTTTCTCAAACCGATGATCTGTTTCTAATGAATGCAAATAAACAGGTGATCTCTTATCATATTTATGTTGAATTAATTTTGCACAAATTGAATACTTTGTTTTTCCTACATAATTAGTTTTTATAATATTTAACACAGCATTACGCTGTTGCACATGCGCTTTGAAGATTTTAACTATAAATGAATGAATACTAACACTCAACCACATGATAAAGTCTTTGGAAAAGACAGAATGATCATCTATCTTTTCGAACCCAAATGCTTTTGTATGGGCGAATCTTAAGCGTTTGAAAGTGAAAGCATTAATATATTAAATAATCACTTTAAATTACTATTACATGCTTGAATGAAAGACGCTAATGAAATTTACTAGAATTTACGATACGTCATTCTTGTTATTTGATATTAAATGTATGTAAATAAATCTTTTTTTTTTTTATAGCGCAATGTTTGTAAATTGTAATATTTAACACAGCATTACGCTGTTGCACATGCGCTTTGAAGATTTTAACTATAAATGAATGAATACTAACACTCAACCACATGATAAAGTCTTTGGAAAGTTAAAATCTTCAAAGCGCATGTGCAACAGCGTAATGCTGTGTTAAATATTACAGTTTACAAACATTGCGCTATAAAAAAATGATTTATTTACATAATTAGTTTTTATATTTTTACTTTTACATGGCTTGCATTCAATTTTATATACTCCATTTATTCATTTTTCTATTTTTCTCACATATTTATTATCGAATATATTAAGTATATTTTTCCTTCTATTATTTACTATCTTAAATTTTATTACGTTATTAAACTTTTTATTAATTTTAATAATTTATTCATAGTTTTTATAATACTATTATTATGAGTTTTAATACCTATATATTTATTTTATTTTTTCTACATAGTATCTTTTTATTAAATTTTTCTTCTGATTTTTTTATACTTTCTTCTGAAACTTTTTCTGAATATTCATCATGTTTAAACTCTTTAATTTATCAATTTTATCTGTTTACTATATTCCATGTTCTATATATTCTTAAATTTATATTACTTATTTTATATTTAATATCTATATTCAAATTCAATTACTTATATTACTATGTATAGTTATATATATATATAGATGGCTCTATTCTGCACTTATTTTTACATGACTTCTAAATATGATTATTTACTATCATTTTCTTTTTCTATTGTAAATATTATATTTTTATCTAACTTATTAATCTCTTTGAGATACGTATCTATTTCTTTGACTCTTATTAAAAATCAATAAGTAATCATCAATATACCTTTTCATAAAAATAGGACCATTACCATTATTAATCATTAAATCTTCCATATTGTCCATATATATATATATTACTAAGTACCCCACTTAATGCCTCTTCTATTAGTAATCCTTTCTTCTTTTTTTTTTGATTGTTTATAATATTCTCCATTAAGTTCAATTGTAATCTCCTTACAACTAATAATTCTCATTATTTCTCTCAATTTGACTATGGTATTTTAATTTCTTTATATTTATCTATTTCTATATCTTTTTATTGCCAACTCTGTTGTTTTTTCTACATTTATATTCTCATACATTGACACATCTATTTTTACCAAAGTCAACTTATAATTATTATATACATTTATGATAATTTTTTTATTATTTTTAATATAAATACTTTTATCATTAATATATTTCTTAAAAATATTATTTGATATTCTATCAAAGTTTTGACATAAAAATAGTATTGTTGAAGTGTTTAAGAAAGTTGAAAATGGTATATTATAATATCTTAATTATTTCCCTATTAATATTCCAGCATACTCCCAAGCTAAAGCATGAGTACGATTAGGAACACAAACTTTTTAAATACAGAAAGGAATCAAGATGACTTAAATAAAAATGCTATGAAGTAACAAAAACAATTAAAACAATTTGATTAATTAAAAATTACTCTTATATGCATACACGGGCATAATATATACCAAAACTGATGTATCAGGAAGATATCAGTATTCTTTTAACTTAAAGAGAGAAAAAATTAAGATGCGTAGCCTTCATTAACCAATTCAATCTGACTTATCTTGCAGATAAATAATTCTTTTTTACATTAACATTACTATCATATATAAATACATTTCACGATACTTCACAAAGAAGTAAAATTCATGCACATTGCCCTAAAAGATATCAGTATTCTCCTTTCAATTTAAAGAGAGAAAAAAACTACAATGTCTAGTCTTTGGTAACCAATAAAATCTGGCTTATCTTGCACATAAACATAATTCTTTTTACAATAACATTACTACCATATATATATATACATTTCAGGTAGATGTAGAATTCACCCATACTGCCCTAAATGAATGCTCTCACAGCTTTTAAATCACAACGGAAAAAATAAATAAATAAAAGTTCATTTAAATATATAAGCATAAAATGAAAAAAAAATTTTTTTTTTACAAAGATAATAAAAAAATTTAATTTAGGCCCAGTACAGTCTATATTTACACGCATCAAGTCGTATCATGTACTTAATAGTTAGTAAGCATACTGTACAAGTACTTCTCTAAAAGTATAGATTTCTCTTCGGCATAATACTTTTTTTAATATTTAACTATATAGAAGGTAAACAAACCTCCATACAGCACCATTTTAAACAAGATGATAAAACTGAAAGGATACTTTCACCCCAGCCACAAGATTAAGTCTTTAAGGAAATAAGAGCAACCGACTTCTTTTTTAAATTTGTTTTTGTCACTAATTGAATGCTTTATCAATCCCAGTTGAGATTAATCTACAATTTCCGGTCTTTGGAATTGTTTTGAGTGGAATACCGCAGTTCTGTACAACCTATGTGAGGGTTGGGTCAAATTGTTGTCTTGGCAAAAATTTTAAAAAATTTTCTTAAGTTTGGAATGATAAGGTTTTTTTAAAAAATAATTTAATTTAAAAAAAAAAAAATTATCACATTAAAATAAATTGTATTTGTATTTATCATAATTTTTTTTAAGTATAAAATGTTTCAAAAATTTCATTTCAAATCGTATGTGCTTAATATTAAAATATTAGAAAATATAAATTTGTATATTAATTAAAACTATTATCATTTATGAATATCCTTACATACTTGTACTTATAATTTCGGCATGGTAAACACATATAATGAGACGCATCAAATTTTTGTCTGAAGAAGGGGGGAGGTTGCAAATTCAAAAAGATTACACACCAATGCTTCACATCAATAAGCTAGGGTAATTTTTGAGGAACAGGAAAAAGTTATTTGTTCAAAATATCTCTAATATCTTCGTGATCCATTATTTTATATGTATTTACGGATTCCTACAACTAACCACACCTTTATTAACCATTACCATATTATATTCTTTTATCTATGAACATTAAAAACATAAGGCAAAACTAGTCAATAAATAATCAAAATGACCCCAAATCCAAAACTCAACCAGACTAGCCAGGAAAATAAATCTAAAACACTACCAATAGTTTCACTGCTACAAGCAGTCTTCTCAAGTGTAAAGAACAAAACAACATATTTATATTAAATATTATCCACAATTCCATTTACTTCCCATCCACCCTTAATATTAAAAGAAGGATGTATATTTGCATTTATTTATACATATGGATTTTTTTTTTTTGCATGACTGTTGTTGGAAGGGTATATGTTGGTGTTTGTTTAGTTATATATGTGTTTGTTTTGTAATATTTGTTGATTAGAAGATTGTGTTATACAATAATTTAAATAAAAGTAAAAATAAATAAATAGATATTTTTTAAAAACAAATAAGGAAGGCAATTAACTTATTTAAAAGTTCTTTTAATATTAAGAGTGGATGGGAAGTAATTGGAATTGTGGGTAACGTTTTATTGTTTTGTAGTTCTTTACACTTGAGAAGTGTGCTTGTAGCGGTGAAATCATTGTTAGTGTTTTAGATTTTATTTTCCTGGCTAGTCTGGTTGAGTTTTGGATTTGGGGTAATTTTGATTATCATTTATATTTATTAAATCTAATATTTGTTTATCTATTCCCTTGATTATTTATCTATCAAAATCTTTAAATTTATGTGAACTAAGCAAACATCAAACATATTTGTGTTCTCTATAATTTTCTCTGGAATTACATAGTACCTAACATTACAGTTTGTATACCATGATGATAACTCTGAGCAATGCAATAACTTAACTTTCACACACTTCATTATTATCGATAGAAAGTAAGTTATATATCATCTGATTTACAAATTTTGGGGGTCAAAGAGAAAACACCAGTTCGCCAAAAACATTATATCACAATGTTATATATAGTACTCAGAACAATAAACGACTTAGCACTATACCCCCCGCCACCACCCCCAAGTACCAAAATTAATCAAATTATTAATAAATAAAGTTCGTATGAATCATAGATAATAATAATAAATGTAAGAATGAATATCAAACCAGCAGAGACATTTTGCAGCTTCATTCCAACCAGCTTTTATTTAAATTCACAAGCTAATTAATTTATATTCATTTTAGTGATCTTACAGACCAATCAACAATCTCACTCCAAGTATTACATTATTATCAACATCATAAATTCTATCCATTGCATATTTAATACTGTACGGTTTATTTGCAAGATTATTAAGGAGGAGCAGAAATTAACTGTAATATCATCAAATTAAAAATCCTTTTTCTTTTCAAAAATATCAATACTGAACATATATATATATAATACAAAACTCCAACATTTCAACTGTTTTTACGTTCATACAGTCATTTTCAAGGATCTGCTGCTATTATTGTAGAACATATATAAAAAGAAAAAGTGACTGTACATTTGCTGTGATAAATTAACTGTACTATTAGGAATTTAAGTATAAGCGGATTTAATAACTTCTGGATTAATATAATATCCATCTCTTAAATTTATCATTTCCAGTAATCTATAAACTACATAAAAGCTAGGGTCAAACAAAAATAGTGTTATTTTATACTTGTGATTAAGATTAATTTTGATTCCAGGGAGGCACATGAAGTTTATTGCTTTCAGTGTTACTTATTTATTAGTGCTATAAAATTCTATGGTATATATGCATATATATAATAAAATACTCCAACAAAAGAGCTATTATAGGTAAATGAGAAAACTTGTTTAACTTCAGGGATTGTCAATTAGTAGTAATTGATCCATTTTTTGGCAATATCAAAAGTTAAAGTTTATCTCTGTTTACATGGATATGATCTCATATCTATTCTTTATTATAACAATCCATGGAAATATTTAATTCAACATATATATAAATGCAAATACTTTGTTCAGATTACTACTAAAGATGGAAAAATAATGAATGAAATTAATCATATTATTTTTAACTTGTTTGGAGTGCTTTTGGTAGATATAATTTAATATTGAAATGAAATATGCCTATGTTTGAAATAAATGTATTTTACAAATGCTCACCTATAGATCTGAGACTTAAACATTTAACAAAAGATCAATACAGACTTCAGACTCTCAATAAAGTATGGAGATATGTATATTAGGAGTAACAAGAGATCAAAAATAAAATATATGGGTGAGAGAACAAACATGTGTTATTGACATCACTGAAAGAATTAGACTGAGTGAGTTGGGCTGGGCATATTGCTAGAAGAGATGATACTAAATGGACAGTTGAAATCTTAAACTGTATTCCAAGAGATTATAAAAGACATAGAAACAGACCACATGTGAGATGAATTGATAAAATAAGAAAGTGTGCTGGAGTGAAGTGAAAAATTAAGGCTAGAAATCAGAGATGGGTTGAACTTGAAGAGACTATCCTACAGTGGATCGATAATGGTTAAAAATGATAACATATATCTTGATATATAAAATGTTAGTATTGTACAATTTGGGATAATATGGCTATACCTGTTTATAAACTTTAATTTTGTTTATAAACGTTAATATCCATGTGTATTTTAATAATACATATACACACATATATGTGTGGGTACTTTATCTTTATACCTGAAAACATTACATTAATGTTTAATTAATTATTCATATTTAAAATTAATAGTTAATTTTCAATTATATTGCATAAATAGTTTTTTTTTTCTTTGTTAATCTTTCTTTATGATGAATGAATGGGTCAGCGAATAGATTAATGAGGTTTTTAAAGCGCAAATAAGCCATTTATTTAAACAAATTATTACATTTATGCTATAATTTTTTTTTAAAAAAATAAATTCAAGTAAAAATATTTATATTATAATAATACTGAATTGAAATTATAGAGAACTAAACTAACTTTATCGCATATAATCAGATAAAAGAGTTGGCCAAATGTTATTTTGAGGGGAGAACCGCCAATGCCCATTTCTGTCGTGCATCAATCAAACTTCTTGTTTATGAACTCCCAGGCAATAAACCATTTGATTATTACTTTCGCCTACTTCTGTAATTTAATTACTAACTGGAATCGAATCTTAGACAATTATCCTATGGAAATAAATTTGAAACTCAGAGCAACAACAGTCAACTATTTTCAGGCTGGGTATTGAAAATGTCTCCTGCCTTTATAGAAATTATTACAGCAATAATTTTACAATATAATTTAGCAACAATAGTAATATATTAAACCTATTCTTGATCAGAATTGAACTTAAAGCTATTCCAACTTTTTAAAACATACTAATTACGTTTTTTTAAAAAAACTTCACTTTGTTAAAAACACGTTTTACAATGCTTTATTTATTTTTTTGCGACAAGATCACTTAGCAGTTTTCTTCAGACATTGTAAAATACAAGGAATTAAATAAAAACGTAAAAAGGATCTTAATAAAAAAGTGTAACCTGCGATAGCAACATGCAATTTTGTAGCATAAGCTACAATATCATAGCTTCAGACCTTCTTAATGCTCCTAAAATATATTTTAATCCCTTTTTAAGTATGGATTTGTAAGTAATTTTGCTAATGCTTTTAAAAAATCTAAGCATGCATTGTTTTAGAAAAATTACAACCAGGTATTATATACTACAATACATTTGATTTTTATTATTCTAAGAATGACTTATAGAAAGCATTGTTTATATAAAAAAATAGAAAGAAAAAAAGACCCATACATTATTAAAAAAACAGGAGCAAATTACTTACATTTAGTCTACAAGCAGTAGGACATCAGTAACCTCCAAAAAAAGTGACATAAAACTTCATGAGATTAATTCAAACTAGTTTGCTTTTTTGTAGAATAGATTTATTTAAGATGGTAGTGAGATGAATACTTAGTTTAATTTAAAAATTATGAAATTAGGGTTTTTGAAAATTTATAGTGGTATAATTGACCACACGACCCATTGAGGGTTAAAAGATACAATGCATTAAAAGTGGAAAAGCTTTTCAATGTCATCCAAACCTGCTCCAATATACCACAACCAATATATGAAAACAGTTTCTCATTTAGAGTTGAGCTATACAAGAATATAGAACCAAGACATTCCCTCTCAAATAACTGATCAGGAGGCAAGGTTGTGTTTGACTATAAAAAGAGTAAAGCCTCCGTTATCATTGCAAAGAGCATGGACATCTAATCAACGTTTGTCCTAAAATATATTGTATCCAATGTAAAATAAAAATGACCCCATTGCATAAATGTCTGAATATAAATAATGACTTGCCTGAAAATACATTAAATAATATCTGTCAAATAGAGCAAATAGCAGAAGCTGAAAGAGCCATCAGGTCAACACCACCATTGAACAATGAACCGGAAATACAAATAAAGGAAATTTCCCACAAGGTTAGCATTCTCATCCCTATCAATAATGTAATTAGTTCTGTTACTGAACAATTGGAATCTCAATGTAATATTTTAAACAAAACAACTCCAGAGATTATGAAATCGCTTTCACAATATATGCCGATAAAAGGAAATTCAAAGGTATCCAACTAACTGATGCCCGGTTGGCCGTTATGCAAGAGAGAATAAAGGAGAGACAAAAGTTAATGCGGGCACTGATACAGAAGTTAATAATATAATAGACATTGCAAAAAAAATTAAAACTAATATCAGTAACGAACATGCTGACTCTACAATTGCTGTTGATGAAAATAATTTTGTGGAGGAAGTAAGTGGTTCATGCTCCAATAGACTAACAAAAATCATAGATTCTCCCTTTATAACAACTAATAACTTAATTGAAAATATAAATCAATCAGAAATAGTTGATAATTAGAAGATAACTGTAATTGTGCTTGTTGCTGAGTAATTAGTTTTTCTTTTTCATTCCAGTATTGTTTAATCTCTAGGCAGTTGTAATTTTTTGTGTTTTTGGTTTACGAAGTGGTGGGTTTGATAATGGACGTTAATGAAGTTAAAAATGGCATCCTTAAATATTAGGGGCCTTAACTCCACTAATAAAATTTATCAACTGAAACAATGGTATGATGTTGTCCATCCGCATCTAACAAGTCTACTTGAAACCAGAATATTGAATGTATCACATATTGACCCTTTCGTTTACTTTGTGAATAAAGGTTTTGCAGCTTTCTCTAAATCTTCCAAGTTCCCCTCTGCAGGTACAGGGATTATTATAGATAAACTTAGCCCTTTTAGCTATTTTAAAATTCAATATATTGATGAACACTTTACTAATATTTCATTGTGACATAAAGCAATGGTGCTAGATGTAATTTTTGTATATATTCCTCCTGGACCTACAATAATGAAAGGCTGATTCTATTAAATTCCGTGCTTGGTTCCTCCCCTACCCATACATACTTATAGGTGATTTTAATTTGTCATATGAAAAATTTGTTAAAAAGTGGTTACATCTTTTTTCCTTCCCACTTACCCACTAATGAGTGGAGAAGGTTTTTTGCCAAATGGTACCATTTCCTTCAATAATGGAAGGCATTATTCACTAATTGATCTCATGTTTATTCCTCATCACCTTATTAATCTTGAAATAAAAAATGCACCTTTTCAGACCATGCTGCACTTGTTACTAAAATTGATCTGGATTTCAATAATAGAAATGTAATATCTACTGGACATACTATTAGAATATTACTACCATCTAGAACACCTGAATTTCTGTTTTCAGAAATTTATATATATTTAAATAAATTGAATAAGATTGATATGGATCCAGCATAAGCATGGATAGCATATGTAAGCATATTAAACATGATTCACCATCACCACCAGGCCTATTGGCATTAATGGAAAAAATCTACAAAAAATATTATTCAGACTCCATCCTCAGAAAATGAACAACAAAAATTAAAAAACCTTAAAATGTATATAATGGAACAGAATCAACACTCAAAGAATATGTATCAATAAAGAAGAGGAGAATATTTATTGAACAAACTCATACATGATCTAAAAACTATATTAGGTGGGCTTTGGGCCACCTTCCTTCAATCAGAGTGCCAACAGCCATCCAAATGCAAACAGGAACAGTTAGTGGGATTTATAGGCTGGAACCAGCCTACTTGTTTTATGGGGATAGGTTGCAATCTGGAAATTCATAACATTGCAAAAAAAAAAACTTTCAGCGAGTCAAAAATGAAAATAAATTTGTCCCAAATGAATTTACAAGAAAACTGGAGTCCATAGCTGAATCTTGCCATTCCGGCCTTCTGTGATACCTTGCTTTGTATATCGACATTTACAATTTTTTTACTTCCAAATACCTAGTAAGTCTAGCAAATTTCCTATCAAAAGAAATATACACAATACAAAATTTATATCCTATATCACTAATACCTTTTTTTTAAAAAAAAAAAAAGAAAAAATATCAACTATGGAAAAACTAAGACCAATTTCAATGAGTCCATTGGGGATCAAGGTATTGGAGGCCATATATTTTGCCTATGCTCCCTAAATACCAATTTGCAAAAAAGGGCTTATCCACTAATCAAGCAGCCTTTATATTTAGAACCATTATTGACACAGAATAAAGAAAAAATATGGTCCTGTTGTAATTTACTTGGATATTAAATCTGCATTTGATACAGTTCCTATTAACATTTTGATTAACATTCTAGCTGAAATGAATATATCTAAAGCTTAACTTTGTGTCTTGACAAATTTGCTTCAGAATAGGGAGATACGTGTAATTATACATGGACTAACATCACCACCTATTATTCCAATTGTTCTATACCTCAAGGTTCAACACTGAGTGCACTTTTCTTCTCAATATACATAAACCCTTTATTAGCAGCCATCAAAAAAGAAATGACTGGCATATATATCCCAGATTTAAACCCCAGTATTAAGTATCTTGCTTATATGGATGATATTGCAATTTTCTTATCATCCAGAAAACAAATTCTGCTTGTAATAAAATTGCTAAAACAATACACTGACAAATTCAAGATCATGTTTAATATGGAAAAATCAAAAGCATGGCAAATTTACCCAGGGTGCAATATTATAAAACATTTTAAAGATAAACCCAGCCTTTTTTTAGGTTTTCGTTTTTACTCAAATCCTATACAAATGAGAACAAGTATCCAAAACCAACTAACAAATAAAATAGAACATATAATTAACTCCCTAACAAAAGCTTACCCCTCTCTATATGCCATAGTTTCATTATACAACATGCTGATTGTGACTAGAATGATATATTATACACCAATAATAAAATTTACAAAAAAATTTATTAATCATATTCATACACTACTGAGAAAACTTTGGGATAGGAGGACTTCATCAATCTCTTGGCAAGCAATGTTCTGGGTCTACATTCAATAAAAGTATTTGAAATATAAAAATCAATATTATCTCAAGATGTACCAAGATATTTTCTTACCTGGAAATAGCATTTAAAATCATACCTCCACTTTCAAGATATTTAAAGGCCATTAGAGACTTGGTCCTAGAAATACAAAATCCTGTCTATATTCCCCCAAAGGGTAAATATCAATATTGGGAAGTGTATTTATTATTTTTCCCAGCCACAAAAATTCACGAAAAGTCTACCCTTGAACTTACAAATAAACACCTATGTCACAAATTTAGATATTGGTCACTTGAGCCTAAATTATTTGATTTCCTCGTTTAGATCAACTTAGAAGCATTATCTACCAATTTTTTTTAGAAATATAAAAGACAGATTCAATTAATAGATGATTGCTATGGTCTTTGTAAAGGGGAGTCTAAAACCCAATCTCACATTTATTTCTCATGTCCCAGCTTTGACCAGATCAGGGTGGAAATACCAGTCTTATTTAAGAATAAAAATATAAATATTGGATATGTTTAAGAATTTGGCAAAGATCTTTTTTCGAATGTAGATGCTAATATCTTTCTTTTCTATGCTATATGGTGCACAGGATGCATATGTATCTATGAAAACAGTTCAAGAAGACTATTAATTGCGTTTAAAAATAAGCTAGAAACAATAAGCGAAAGGGTAGAAAAGTTTCTGAATACAAGGTATATATAGAAACCTGGTCGAAACTCTCTCAGTCTTCAAAGTTATACCATGACGTACTTGCCTCAATAATAATATCTGTTTGTTTTTTTTTTATTGATTTGTTGTATCTAGTGTCTAGGATTTAATTAATGTTGTATAAAAAAATAAATAAATAAGTGTAACCAATGTTTTCTTTATAAAGAATAAATAAGATATCTTTGAAACATAAATTCTGCAAATAAATGATCAACTCATCAAATATGAAACAATAACGGCTAGAAGAGAGCTCTATTGTTTAGAAATGCATTTGCCGGCAGTTTAATTATCAATAAACATCACATGATCACCATTTCTTATCCAAGGCTCTTCACGACCACAAGCCAGAAACTAGTTTGGGGATATTGGACGAGTGATGGTGATTTTATGCACAAGCCTTCTGGCATTCATTGATTACTCTGGCTTGCATTGAGTGGCAATACTGTATGAAGTTTTGCCTATTTTAATAACCGTTTAATTATCAGTCATTAAATAGATAAATATATCTGGAAAGCAAACCACTACTTCTTTTTCCAATTTTTTAAACCACAATAATAAACCATCCAATTCCTGAATTTGTGATTTATTTTTCAGATTGTCCTACAAAATGGGAATGAATTGAGCTAAATGTGAAATAAGCTTAATCACTGAATTTATTGACCTAGTGTTAACATTATTAGTGCAATCAACCTAAAATATTAAATCAAATCATTATAATTTAATTTAGGAATGCCAAATTTCTTACACTATCCCTGTAGACAAAAGAATGATTATTAGAACCATGTAAGGGGTTAGAGATCATTATATTATTTTTAAGTCCAAAAATACATCTCAAACTTAAAGATTAATATCTTATTTTCACTAAAGTCAACTACACAACTACATGGCTTCAGTAAATCTAACTGTCTCTCTTTTCCCCCCATTTCTTATATTTTAAATATATTTAAAGGCTTTTATTCCATTACACATACTTTAAACACAAGAACAAAAACATATGAAAAATATTCAATGCTTCCCAAGATGCACTTTGACTGAACTGGCACTCTTCAGGTTAGCCAAATCACAATCTCTTTGTGATTCTTCATCATCTTTATTTAGTATTTATTCATATAAAATTATCACAATTTGATCTACAGATTTCAAATTTCCTCCTGCACAGACATCTTAGATACCATCCTTTTTAGATAAATATATTGATCATTATTACTAAATATTTATTAAACTAAAGGTTGTCACATCCTTTTTTTAGGATAATATACCTACTCCTATTCGGCACAATCACATTCGCTCTTTTCAGCTATACTCGTGTGTTTGCAGCTTATGTGGAGAAAGAGAAGTCTTAAATATATCTTACAAATTAAATGTTAACTATTTATTTTATTTATTTTACTTGTTTAAGATTGTAATATATTGAAAACAAAAATTTTAATACAATGATACACTCATCACAAATTTACAATCCAATACATACAAAACATTTTAAGTAACGTTTATTTTAATTGACAATAAAGTGATATGAGACGGAATCTAACTGCATGAATATAATTTGACAATAGACTGTTTAAAATAATTACAATGGTTATTTTATGTATATATGAATTTGATTGAACCGCTGCCACTGTAAATAATATTAAAACACTGCAACAGAGAATAAAAATTAAAATGTAATTAAATAAACCGAGCACACTTTCAACACGTTAGCATCATAATCACAGTGACCAAACAAAAAATGAAACTAGTATTTTCCATTAAAATTTTAAAAACCATTTTTACTTATTTGAACACATAATGAATCAGCGAGCCAATAGGGTTCAAATAAATAAAAAATATATCTTAAATTTTTTTAATGGTAAAATATTAAGGATTTTTTTTAAATTTGATAACCACCATGATTATGACGCTTATGTGTTGAAAATATATTCGATTTATTTAAATACTTTTTATTATCTATTGCAGTGTCTTAATATATATATATTAGTACAGTATTATAATTTTATAATAAAGACATACTAAACAATTTCAAATTTATGCTGAAAATCGGTTCAGTTGGTTGTTTATCAAAGACTGCATTAAATTTGTTCCTCTCAGTTATGTTGATATTATTAGTTAGCATCATGATATGTTTTGAACTTTACATGCCAATGAATACTGTATTTCATATTTGAAGTGAGATATAAAAAAAAAAACATTTCAAATCTGATTACTGGTGATAATTTTGAATTGTTACTATTAATAAAATATTTTCGTGCCGGCCATTTTTTCGTAAAAGTTGTAAATCAATCTGTATTATGCGGATTACAGTAATTTTTAATTATTAAGATAAGTGGCAAGCTTCTTTTGGTCATACATCTTGATAAATGCTAACACTTGATGGAATGTGATCACAAAATATCTTTATTTAACTTTCACTAATATCCTGCTAGTGAGAATTATTAAAATTATGTTCAACAAGAAATCACATCTTAAGGCATTTGTTTTATGAACACTCTCATTTGAATTCTAATTTCTATATTCATTTTTTTAAAAAAACTTTTGGAATCTTAAGTTACACTTGTCATCAAGAGATGGGGTCACTAATCATGTCCCTGATTTTGAATTTTATTTTTAGCACCTCTTTTTTCCTAACAGATATCTTTCAGTCATATTATTGTTTTTCTTTTCATTTATAGTAATTTGATAAAGAATACATAAATTTAAAAAATTTAAATTTTTTAGTTTAATAATTTATTATTTTGGAAATCCAAACAGTTATTTGTTTTTAAGTCATTCATTATATTACTAATAACAATAGAAAATAATTAAAACTTTCAATTTTCTATGAAAATGTTTTAAAATAGTGTTTAGTATTTTCTCTTCTAATTTTGAAAAATATAATTATAGAATAGAATATATAAATGCCTTTTCTTTGAATAATGCACTTAAAAAATTAGATCTGAATGCATATTATCAAATCATTACAAAAAAAAATGTTTCGTTTTTTTTTTAAAAAAAGATTGTTTTTTAAACTAATCATTTGATTAACGGATGTTAATAGGTTTTATCTTCCATCCAAAAATTTGATGTCTTACCAAAAAATTGTCTTTAACTTTTAACATCCTTTTTATCTTTTCTTTTTAACATATAGTCTCTTTTGAAAATGAATGATATGTTTTCGATATGATTTTATCGCTTATTTACAAAAGTACAAATTTTCTTAAATACACTAGAAAATATTTTGTCAAATGAAATATTGTATATTAAGCTTTTGGAATTAGAAAACTAGAAAAAAATGCCAATGATTTCGCAGAGAAAGCTTAGATTATAAATAAAATGCATTAGAATTATGAAACGCATCAAGCCAAAGTAGTGCCGTTTATGATAACTACTTGTGAAATTTATAAATCTTAATGAATTCTTTTTTATTTACATTTTTTTTGACAGCATATAAGTGAAGTAGTGTATTCTGTTGCCATATTTATTGTATTTCACTTTATTGTGTTGCTATTTTTTTTCTAAGATTTAGCTATTTATAAATGGTTAATATAAAAATAAATATATACACACACTACTAAAAATCGTAACAATGTAGATCCAAGAGTTTTCAGTGACAGCATTCATTATGTAAAGTATATTGTGTTTTAAATCTTAATTTGAGTTTACCAAATACACAATTTAGAATGTTATTTATATAAATATCATTATATGCTTTTTGGCATCTGTTTGTTTATAAACATTTAAAAATCACATAAATTTCCAGCCTTCAAAGAATTCCTCAGAAATAAATTCCAGTAGCAAATAAATTCACTCTTCAAATGAATGCACTCATTTATATTTCACTCTGCAGTGATAATTTACATATTAAATAAATTAACATTTGAAGTATCGTTTACTTTTTTTTTTTAACAACAACAACAAACAAAATTAAAATAAATGAATTTATTTTAGAATCAAATATCTTTATTTGTAAGTAGTTTTATTTGTATTTTGGACTATTCTCATAAAATATTCAGATTTGCTTCGCTTTAAACTAGTGAAACAAATTCAAATTCTGTTACCAAATGCTTTGAATACCAGTTTGCTTATTTTTGAATTTCTTTTAACAGTTTAAATTCGAAAGTAATTGAAGAAACCAAAAGATAATCTATTATTCTTTATAAATTTTGAATAAAAATCCTAAAATTTTTATATTTTTTTAAAGAAATGGAGATAATCATATGTATTTACATAAATTCAATTTATTGTAAACATTTTGTGGCATTAATAAAAAGGAAATACCCTTGAACAATTTGATGTACAAATTAACATACCTTCTAATCATTATTATCTTACATTCTGTAAACATTTCTTCTGATGTAATGTTTATTTTTAATAAACAAATTCTTTCTTTTGCCAAATGGTTTTTTAAAATGTTCAAACATGTGTACTTTATTAAAAATTAAAACTATGTAAACAACAAATTAATTATAATAATTCTTTTTGAACTTGCGAATAAAAATTTACTAACGAAAACTATTTTAGATATATGGAACAAACTCAACACATTAATCACAATGGATATCATTTGCTATAATGTGATAAACAAAGTCAATTTAATATGTTTCATCATTTTCTAAACATAGCAAAAAAAATAATTGCAGTTAGAACACACGCAATACATATTCAAAATCCGTTGATAATTTTTTTTTTTTAATTTATAATTCTGGACAATTTGTATGAAGTGTAGGATATAGAAGGGAATTGATTGGTAGGTAGTTCAGAATAAGTGCAAATAATTTACTTTTTTAATTTTTAAATTTATACTGTAATGAAATTTCTCAATAAATTATTTCTTCAGAAATTAAATTATTACACATAATAATAAAAATAAAAAGTTTGTCAGTACTTTATGAAACCAATTGCATATAAATTCATTTGTGTCCAATATTCTAATTTATGGCACGACATGCAATAATGTATATTGCACTTTTAATTTATAATTAATCAATGTTATTTATAAATAAAAACTTATTACATAATCTAGAATTTATTTTGTTAAAAAAGACACACACACACACCCTTTCCACTTAAACTTGAGAGTAGTTTTCCAAGTGTGATTAGAATTAAAAATAAAATTATAGAAATAAACTATTTTCACGATAGGAAAAAAAATATGATAGTTAGCCGAGTACTGTATTACATCATTTTAATTGAAATTTTATAAATAGTTCATATAAACTATTGCTTAAAAAAAATTATATGTATCAAAATTAATTTATGAACAAAGCTGATATTAATACCTTGAAAAATGTTTAAACGATTTATTTTATGATTATTATATTTTCTCAGTCTTATTGTTTTATCCAACATGGACAACTTTAATTTTAACATTCTATTTTAAACTGAATTTACTGCAAAAATTACATCTTCAATCAAATGAAAAAATTTTCATTATGGTAGCTAACATGTTAAAATAATTGTTTTGTGATATTCGCTTTGAACACCTTCGAACACCTTATTTCATCGAAAGATGCCAGTTGAAAGATGTCAAGAACATTTTTAAACGTAAACTAGACTATGTTTTTATAAGATTTTACTACTGCACAAAAGATATTGGATGAGGAATGAAATCATTAAATCAATAACACTATCCTAATATAAGCTCCAACAAAAATGATGATTGGCTACATAATCTAACATAAGCCAATGAGATAATTAAAAAATGTATGGTTTATAATGAAAGAAAAATAAATTCCAGTACAGACTTCATTAGTAATGTCCAGTTAAAAAATTTTTTTATTAATAACTTTCATTAGTCATTCATTAGAATAAAGATTATCCATTTAATGAATAATGTTTCTGTAGTGTAATTTTCTCTACACCTATCTATATACAGTGAACAATGATAAAGATATGAGTAAAAGAATATGCTCTGGGTATCAACTGATGAGAGCTGGCTCAGCACAAAATGGTTATCTATCAAACATCTTTTTAACTTGTCTTTGGTCATGTCCACAACGTGTTAAAAGTGGATAGAAACCAGTCGCTACACCTTACGTGAGAGTGGTGTAATGAAAATTACACTACAGAAATATTCATTACATGGATAATCTCTAGTCGAATGAATGACTATTAAAAATTATTAATACACTTCCATCAAGTGATTTGCGTCAAAGTTGTGAGGGCAATAAGTTTGACACTTATCAATTAAACTGTAATGATTGGCTATCTATATATACTTAACAATGATAAAGATATGGGTAGAGAATGGGATCTAGGCCAACTAATGAGTGCTGGTTCAGCACAAAATGTGTACATTGGTGATCATACATGTTTTTCACATCTTTGGCCATATGCTTACAATTACACCCATTCACAATGTGTTAAAAATGGACAGAAACCAGGATATATCTTGCGTGAGTGTGATGTAAGGAAAATTATACTGCAGAAATAATATCCATTTAAATTTCTGTTACTCTAGACAAATGAACAATGCACTGGAAAAAAATTATCAGTTTGGAATATTTACTCTTGGGATTAAAAGCACAAACTGAAAAAGAATTACGTTCACTTCAATAATAACTATCCTGCCACAGTTTAGGCCAATGGGACAGTATCAGCAGAGCAAAAGATGCTCAAATATATTCCAACTCTTGCTCTTCCGATTCTTGAACTTCATATGAACAACTGAGCAGTAACTATTCAATTATTTTTTATTTATTTATGAATATCACTTTTCTTTTTACTATTGCTTAAAAATCACTATAATTAGTTATATACTAATATAGAGTTCTTACTTCAATCCAATATCTTCTTGAAGCCTTTTTGTTTCTTTTTTACTTTTCACGATATTAGAAATTATTCCCTCCTAATTTCTTTTCTTTCTCCCATCTTTAATACTCCTTTCCTAATGTTTCTACTTCTATACGCCCAATTCAATGTTTTTTCTATTTCAAAATTTCTTTAACGATTAATCTTTCCAATTAATCTCTTTTAAAATCTATTCTTCAAACTTGCCTTTTCTATTTACCTCCAAATCCATATCTCAAACTTAACATACATTCTTTCTTCCCTTAAACGTTCTACTTGGAATATAGCTTTATATGGAGACGGGACTTGGGACAGATACTAAGCAGATTCTTTTGGATGGAGGGAATCATAATATTTTGATGGTGTAAATGTAGCTTTTAATTGGTGACAAAATAATCTCATATCCTTATTGAAAGCTTCCTTAATTGCAATCTTCATTCAAGTTCCTATGGTTATATCTACATAGTAATTATTTAGCATACATATGTATTCATGTGTAATGAAGCAGTTTTTTATCTTTGTATCATAAAGTTGAGTGCCCTTTCGTTGATGAGCACCATAGTCATAACTCTTGTGCCAGTTGTATAATAGGCAAACAGTTATTTAAATATCTTTGTAATAATTACTACCTATAATCATGGCTTTAGACTGTGCTCTATTTACGGTACTTTCAATATTTTATACACACTATTTCATGGGTACTCTCAGTATTTGTAATTATTAGTCTTATACTATCAGCTAAATAGTTCTTCAGTGGTTTAGTGCACGGATAGCGTCAGACTGGAGCCCCACGTTCATGGATTGGGGTCCAGCCGAGTCATTTCTGGCATTCAAATTTCTGATGACTTCTCAAGCAGTCATTCACTCAATTACTAATAATCAGTAAAATTGGTGCGACAAAATCACTATAATTAATACAGATTCCATTTCCAGAAAGTATAAATATTAAATACAATAGGATTTTTAGCTTTAAATCTATCTTTTTCTGCAAGAAAAACTAACAGAATATCAAAAATCAACAGAACATCGGATGATCAATACTTTACTGTATCACAAACATGGTGAAAAATATGGGGGGAGGGGGGCATTGGCTTATATTGTTTGTGTCATGTGTTTACATCCATTAACTGTACAAACATATTAAATATTAGCCACTTATCTATAGTTTATCCTTTCTTAGCACAATTTACTAAATTACTTTTTAAAAAAGGATTAAATATCATGCATAAGGAGTGACTTATTTTATAAACATATATAAACAATACTTATACAATCATAAAATAAATTATGATATTCATATATACGCTATATTTAAAATAAATATAAGCATTATGAATAAAACGAAAGCAAAAAAAATAAATTAATAATTTAAATTAAAATAAAAAAAAAGGCATTTATTAAAAAATAAAAAACATCCATAAACACTATCTTCATTTTTACTAATGAGAAACAATTTAAAAAAAAAAAAAAAATCTGGGAAAGAAAATCAAATAACTACAGAACTGAGCTGAAATTAATTAAATTAGCCATGATGAAGTCAGCAACTCCCCCTGGACTGGAAAGTAGGAAATAAAATAGACTCCATTATAATTAAATAATGAATCCTAGAATGCACAAAACAGTAATTTTGTTGAACTGTTTACACACATGTGAAATTAAACTGATTTAAAAAAGATCACAACTCAGCGTGGCTGGCTTTGTTCGTCAGGAAGCCGGTTTTGCTAATGTCGATTTCTCTCATCCTCCGCTGAAGTCAAAGTAATTCAGATATGGTTTGAGCAAAGACCCTTATGCTTTTTAATCATAGACGTTAAAAATGTTATCTAAAGAAATTATTTTGTGTATGGATGTGCGTGCATATATATATACTGCTCATGCGTATATATAAATATAGGCAGATATATAATCGCCTTATGGTCAATACTAGGATTTTTATAACAAATGTGTATTGAAAAATCCTGTTAAAAACATATTCCAGATGTTAAATTGCTTTAAACATTTTATTATAACTATAATTTTGTTTATAACAAATAGACATTATTCACCCATTCTTATAATAAAAAGTGTGAACACCGGATATGTCAGATCTAAACTCAACCTGGGGATCTTAGGTTCCAGAATAGGCTCTTCTATATCATAATAAGTTTATTTATAAATACATAAATTGCTAATGTATTCTTATCATTTAATGCTTAGATCCAAAAAAAAAAAATCTTCAATGATATCAATAACCAATACTATTAACTTCAAGTGAAATAAAATAACTAAATCCTGTTTCAGTTTTCATTATACTCAAAACTTTTTTGTTACTATCTTATGTTGTCTTATGCACAAATATATATTATAAGGGACTTGAACTCAGACTTTCAAACTCCCTACATACAACCATTACACATAACCATATACATGTGAAAAAGATAAATGATCTCCAACATATGTATTTCATGCTGAACCAGCACTCATCAATTGGTCCAGATCACTATCTCTTACACATATATACAATCAGTGCTCAGTTTACATTAAGATAGCAAATCTTCAAACTTTAATGGACAAGCTTCAATCTTCTCCACTCTCTAATTCTTCAGCCATCCATATCATTGAAAATCTGAAGATGGAACCCTCAACACTCTTGCTGAAGCCAATATTATTATCATACTCATGTTCACGTTAAATCAGTCCGATTCGTCACACATAGGACCTTAATATGTCCATTTAATATCAATAATCGCTAACAACATCATACAAAAAATAAAATGGAATAAAAATGAAACTATTCTTTAAAAAAAAAACGATACACAAGCAACTTTAAAGAATCATAATTTTAAAATAGATTAACTCCTAGAAATTTTTTTTTTTTTTTGTAAAATACATAAATCAAATAAATAATTTGGTGTTTCTATAATCTGAGATCTACCCAATAGATGGAAGTAGACTCTATAATAAGAAATAAATTGTACCAATTTCAGATGCATGAAAATAATATATTTATCAAAGTTCGACAATTATATAGATTTTGAACATTTTACAAAATATTTATGGATTAACATGGAGGAAGAAAAGAAATCAGCAGGTGATGTCATAAAGGGATAAAGATTTTATATACAAAATGATAATTAAACATATAAATATTAGAGGTTTTATTCATCTCACGTATGCACCTATGCCTCATAAGATGGCTGGATTTAAGGCATTTTACATCACAATCAGCATTTGTGTTCTCGTGAATCTGATCAGAAAAATAATATTAAAAGAGACACTTAGGATTTGATAAATATTGCAGATGGGAATAATATAGTTTGTAGAATTGTATTAGAACATTATTAAAAAAAAGATCTAGTTACATTAAGGTAAAAAAGGATAATAAAAAATGGTTTCTGTGGCATATATATATGTAGTATACAAAATACATTAATAAAAATTATGAGAAAGGATTTTAAAAGATCTTGTCGAATTTCATTAAGTCTTAATAGAATATTGAATAATATTAAAGATAAGACTGCTGAGGCTAATAAATGTTGTATATTATTCTATTACTTGCCAAAGTCCATGGTGTAGTGCTATGTATATTGGAAAAATGAAAATAATATGAAATACCATTTACAACAGCATAATTATGTGTATAAAAAAGCAATGGAGAATCAACCGGTTTATTCAACATTTTATTTGCATTAAAGTGCAATTGGGCATATTTGCATTCCCCAAAAGGTTTAATACTTTAATATATGAGTCGCATGATAAGAAACATAAAATTAAGGAATCGTATTTAATTTAAAAATCATAGCAATTAATGCTAAACAGGACAGTATCAAAAACATTTGTATATATTTGAATTTATGTAGTATTATTTTTGAAATTATCTCTGTTAAAAAATAACAGACATGTTGATTTTAATATTTTTACAATTTTTAACTGACGGAAATTAAGTTTCATAGATAAAAATATGGAAATAATATATTCAGCAATGAAATACTTTGCATAATAATAAAAAATATTACATTTCCCGGGAAATAAAAATAATATATATATTTTAATAAGCTAAATTTGTAATACATAAAAATTTGGCAATATATTTAATAACCAAACCAATACAAAATGAATTTAAATATTCTAACAAGTGCAATAATGTCAGAAAATGACATCTTTCGATAAGTAAAGCGTTTTTGTGTTTCACAAAATAAAAAACAAGATCAAGTCATTTTAAAATTCCTTTGGTTTCTAATATTGTTTATATGTCTTTACTTAATACTCTTTACAGTTATGAATTTTATTTATTTTCTAAATAAATTATTTTCACTCATTATGAATATATAAATTACATTCAAAAAAGCAATCCCATATTGCATTTTCCTGCATCAAACATGTTTTTACTTATTATGCATCAAGACTTATTCATCTGGTTGCTAAATATATTATTTCAAAGTTTTAGTTGATTAATTTATCCTGTGGGTTTTATTTCTTTTCTAAATAAATTATTTTCAAGTATTAGATATATGTACATTTTTATTTCTAATTGATTAATTTTACTTTTGGTCATTTACCACTTACATCTATCAATAATTTACTCTTTAATTAAAACAGGCAAAACTCACTATACGTATTGCCACACACAGCAAGCTAGAGCAGTGGTCTTCAACCTTTTCACACTTGCGGACGGGTAAAAATAAGGATAAGGTTCCGCGGACTAGCAAAAATAAGGATAAGATTTCGCAGACCAGCAACAAGTCTATAGATAAATTTTCTTAAAGATAAGCATAATTGTTATAACTGATCAAAACAACAATGTTAAATATATAAGATAAAGTTTTATATATATATATGGAGTTTATATAATAAAAAACTTTTTTTTAAAATTTTTTTAGAAAAGTAATAAAAAATTTAATTCTATCCCCCCCCCCCCATAAACATCTATGATAACTAGAAAAACAAATTAATTTATGAATGATTGATTAGATTTTGTTTTCGTTCTGTTTTCTTTTTAATTGGGTAAAAATGAGATGAAAAAAATAAATAAAAATTGTCTATATTAATTAAAAGTGTAAACTCTTATTATTTATTATTACAAACTTTTTACTACCCGTCTAGCACGCGGACCTGCAGAAAAGTTCCGCGGCCCGCGCGGACCAAGGGTTGACGAACACTGAGCAAGAGTAATCAATGGATGCCAGAAAGCTTGTGCATAAAATCCCCATCTGTTTTAACAAGAGTTATACACAAGCATAAGAGGTAGTGGTCATGTGATGTTTATTAGCTTAAAATAATTTACTCTAATATGCACAATTTTATAATTTGTCTGATATGTATATATACTATGGTGAAAAAAATGATCAAAAAACGTAAGGTAATGCTAGTTTCCTATATATATGGTGTTGAAAGGCAAATAGTTTTTTTTTTTTTAATTCAACAAATTATTTAAATTCTAATGATTTTAATACCTGAAAAACAGAGTTAATACGTTAAAACATACGTTTAAAGTAATTTTAAAAGTTAAATGAAAGAGATTAAATAAACCAAATAAAATAATTTATTAAAATAAATAAATGATTTTAAAAAAAGAATAAACAAATAAAAAATATTTATTCACTACATATATTACAAGAGTTAAATGTTTAATATCAAAATCTCAGGAATAAATTAAGATAACACAAGTGAAACTATAATAAATAAATAATCCACTTTCAGAAATGCGGATAAAAAAAATGTCCAAACATGTCCCAACTTTAAAATCTTATTACGGTCAAATAGTTTATTTATAAAGATGCAATTTTTATAAATGGATTAGAGAGTTACAAACTAAGACATGTTATATTTATTTTGATAGATGTGAACTTGGAATCTCATGACGGTCACCCATTAAAAAGAACAACTTTCTATAACATTAACATACTAATAGATTACAATATTGGAAAGTTTGGAATTGATATAACGACCAAAAATACTTTTGCATATTGCACAAATAATGTTAACATCTTTTTCGGTCAAATCGATGAGCTTTGGAGAGTAATAAAAACTTTGATTAGTATGGGCTGATATAACCGGTTGATCAAAAATAATCATTAACCAAGTTTAAGTGCAACATTTTTTTAAAAAAAATCATTACTGATATTAAAAAAACATTTTTATTCCTAACTATTTTATCTTTTATGATATTTAGTAACATTTTGCTTGTTCTTTTGAATTACATTTTACATTGTGTTCAAAATAGGTAATCTACTTTCTATTGCAGAACTGATTATATATATATATATTGACAAAAAAAAATATTAACTGGTAACCTACCCTCACCCCACATCACCCCCAGTGAACCGAACCCATAGATTCCAAATTTACAGACTTTTTTAAAAAACTTGTAAGTCTGTCTCCAAACAATGATTTTTTTTTTTTATTATTCCTATTTAACAAACTTTGCTAAAAATGTGTTTAAAACTAGCAATAAAAAAAAAAAAATACACATTATGGAACAAACTATGGCAAAGGCAAATTATATCCCTCATTGGCAATCGACAAATTAATATTGCTATGTAAACAAAATTCATTTTTTACTACAACCATAAATATAAACAATTATTATAACAAATATTACTGAGAGATATAAACAATCATTATAAAAAATATTACTGAGAGATTAAAGAATGTTATCAGAGACTAATATACCCTGGATTTTGCCGTAGACTAATAAATATAGATACATTGCTGTTGTTACCTGGTTTAGAATAATTCAACGTTCAAACCAAGGTCTTTTCTGGCAATTTCAGTATATCCTTATCATTCACTAACCTTGATCGTGTGATCCCCGCAAAAACACACCATCTCAGCACACTATCTTCTTCTTTTGATCTTTTCCTTATTCTTTCCATCGAGATAATTATTTCATGGTGAGTATAGTCCATCTCATTATGTGTAGCCACTCCATTTTACATTCCTCAGACATCCTTTTCTTCTATTTTTCTTTTAATATCTCTGTTACTGATCATATATCCTGCCTTATATTCAGAAAACTTCTCCACACAGCCCTTACCCTGCTCGATCATATCAATGTCATTTATAAGTGATTGGATCTAAGAAGAAAATACATTAAACATGAAAGAATGCAAAGCATCAAAAATTTATCTTTCAGTTTGCTCTCTATAAGATAAATCCAATAGATTCACAACCTATTTGCACTTTCAGTTTTGATTGTAAAAGATGTTATTTCATTGGTCCAATTTATTAGTTTGAGTTCATTTTATTTAAAAATATATGGTACACTCTGTATACAATTACCACTATAAACTACTAATTGGGTCCACTGAATTCATTTTAAGTTGGTATCACTTGGATAGATGTTTGACACATAAAGCATTTAATTTAAAACAAATAATATTTATTTTGGTATTATCCATGATAGTCTCCAATATTGATAATCACAGTTTGCCTCAGTTCAGAGAAACCAAATATTAAATAATTATCAAATAAATATTTATTTTTTATACAACATAGTATTTATTGTAATATATATGGAACAAATCTTCACACATGCGCTGTTTTAATATTAATTGGCATGCACTCACCCATAAGCATCAGTATACAAGCCTTTTTTTGCTTACCATGCAGTATTCAGGGCTTGAATCTATTATATGCCTGATTTTTAAACGATGTTCAAATTCTACAAATGTAATTCAAATATTACAGGGGAGAGAATATATCTCATATAGATAGGCCTGAAGGACAGGTGAATTCTGTAAAATATTTGCTTACAAGTGAGTATGTCTCAATTCAGCACATGTGTAAAGATTGATTTATACTTCTGAATATTCTTCAAAAAGTATAATAACTAATCTTTCTTATAGCATTGCCAAATGTATATCATATAATACTAAATCATTGCACTTTACTACTGTTACACAATGTTTTATTTACCACCCCCTTTTACAAGTTTACAGTTTCGATTGTCCCAGCAATCTTCTTCAGAACTTTTGAAGTTAGGGAATATAAAAAAAGCTCTGAAGAAGATTATTGGGACAATCAAAACTGTAAACTGCAAAAGAGGGTAGTAAATAAAGCATTGTGTAACAGTAGTGAAGTGCATTGATAATTTAGTATTATATGTTATATTTCTGAATATATTACAAATAAAGACCTGTAAAAAATTTACATTTTTGAATATTTTATGTATGAAGTAAAAATCACCATTTTGATCATTTTAGTTTCTCCACAATATATAAAAATTTTAACTTTCTTTTTCATAGTGAAAAACAGTCCTCTAAAACCTAGCTATCTTGGAAAAAATGAGTGGTGATACTGAATGTAATGAGAGTTATTGCTTTTCTGCACAAGATGAGAATTAGACAATGTGAAAATTATGGTAGCAGGTTTTGATACTAACAGTTGTGAATCTGAAGTAGCATAGACTAACATCACCTAAAAATATGAGTCAAGAAACACAGAACCAAAAAATGTATTCTATCTGAAAATAAGATTGAAACATGAATTGAGCAATCCATTGTGCAACTCAAGTGAACAACTTTTGCATAACAATCTATGAAAAAAATAAGTCCTATATGCTTTGCAAATCATTTGCTTCTTCATTTTTGCTATTTTTCTGCAACCTGCGCATGGAAATCGATATAAACTAGTCTGAAGAAAAATGGATATCATTGAACTAAAAAAGTTTATTGGAATTCTAATCTTGATTGGTGTCTATATATCAAAAAATTAAATTTTGTGACTTGGAAGCAAATGAGATGGGTGTAAAATTTTCAGTAATCTAATAGGCAGACACAGATTTCAAAATATAGTGTGAGCGCTTAGTTTTGACAATGTTAGATAAAGATACCGAAAGCAGACCACAGATAAACTGAGCTGTGGAATAAGTACTCCTAAGATGCATATATGTTCCAAAATGGAAAATGATTTCAGATGAATAATTAGTGATTTTTATGGAACTGATGTCTATTGAAAGAATACATTCCATTGAAGGTTAGGCAATACGAAATAACATTTCAGTCAATCTGTGAGAGCATTACGTTATATACATAACAGTTTAACATCAGAAAAAATAATGATTAACATGCCCAGTGAAATCAAGTGAAAATATTATCAAAAGATCAATAAAAGATATAGATAACACTGGTCACACAATATAATCTCCAATAATTATTTTATCCCATATTTTCTTCATTAATATCTCCTTTCAAAAAAGTTAACATTCCTGTGCACTGTATCAGAAATACCAACTTGCTTGGTCAATTTAAAAAATATTAGGCAACATTATTTGGATTTCAAAAGGATCTAATATATATAATTCCATACTATAAAAAAGGGGGAAACATTGTTATCCACAATGTATCATCACAGAAAAATAAATACTACTCCCAAGAAACCTTCTAAAATTAAAATAAACCACACGGAGACGTAGATATACAGCATCAAAAATGGGCAAAAAGATGGCCATTCATATTTTGCAATATGGTGAAATATAGGAATGCCTTTAACAACAATGCCCAAATGGCAAAAAACCCGTTATAATCAAATGAGAAAAACAGCAAAATACAAAGAGAAATAGAAGAACCATATAAAAGTAGTATAGACAATGAATCTCCATGAAAAAAATTTGCTGTAATATGTGTCCCTCAAAAAGGGGGCAAAAAAAACTCAAATTTTGAGTGATATAATAAAAATATATGCCGTAAACATTGATACTTTAAATAGGTTAATTTGGGTTTATTTTTGATAAATTCACTTTAAATAATTCTCAAATTACATACAAATATATACTATGAATTTATATGAAATGGTGCCAGGTCTAACAGAGCCAGATAATAAGTATACAAATATATTTGGCAGTAGATCAAAAGTGAAGGCAAACTGTCTTCAAATAACAATCAAGATTCCAATATTCTCTTTCAATTGTCTCTCCAGTTGAAAAATGGTAATGTCAACCAAAAAAATCTACTAGGATATGTAAATACACATGTTCAAATATGATCCCAAAGTTCTATATAATGGTTTTCTGGAGATCACTTATCATACCCCCCCCTCCTACAATGCCGACCAATTGTGACACGTGTCTGGCTCAGCTCTTCTAAATTTCCTAAGATCATCCTACATTCTTTACCATTAGTATTTCTATCATCTGCCAATCTTTAATGACCCTAAAACATAAATTCCTCTTTAATTCCAATTTATCTCTTTAAACATATGTTCCAAAATTGCATTAAAGCATGTAGGCAAGACTACATCTTCCTGCTTAATGACTCTTTTTTACTTTAAATCCTCTTACAGATTTTTATTTTGTGGAATTTTATAAATCGTCTAATAACTCAATATGCTGAAGATAATCCCTGTTATGGTAATGGCTCCAATAGAATAAGCCAAAAAAAAAAAAAAAAACAGAATTAAAAGCATTTATATAAGCAATAATATCAAAACACATTACCTACTTGTATTCATATTTGTGTGCTATTTGCTCAAAGTTGAAGATAGTCTACAGAAACTAATCCACAGATTGATGTAATCCTATTTAAATAATAAGAAATTACACAATGGGTCTAGAAGTATTTTTGATAGCCTTACTGCCATTTTAATAAAGTCGTATTACATGACCATAATCCCCGAGATGGTAGTGATTATGTTGCTCGATAATTCATTATGTATTTTAATAACATGATGAGTATTGTGAAAACTACTTTATTTTTTTCAATAATTCTATCTGGGTATGAATTTTTACTACATTTTTTAATCTCTCCAAATTCTATTCAATCTCATTTTATGAAACATCGTGAATGAGACACACCCTTAACCCTATTGAAATCTTTATTGAGCCCATCTTCAACATCTCTTAAAATGCTAAAGAACCGACTCTTATCTTGGTTTGCTAGCAACATATGATTAAAATTCTCTTAATAGACATTTCCCTCAAAAACTTCATTTTCTTAACATTTTTCTTATACACAAAGTTAACCAAGTGTTCTTTATCGATTTTCTCAGTTTTGAAATAGTCTAGTTTTGTGTTCAATATTTATATCTTCTATTTTTAAAATTTTATCCCAACCGTGCCATTAAGTTCCTTTAATAGATGACTACTTTACCATAGTCACATACAATTCATTAAATACAAGTTATACTTCAAACTATTCCACAGAATACCATTCAGTTTTCTTCCCCTAAAGTTTATATATGAAGTAATTCTCATTTATCAAAAAATCCTCTAGTTTTCCTATTTAACCAGAAGGCGCACAAACCAGTCAATGATCTGTGCTGAACTAAAACTGATTCTTTGTAGTCCCCGACTTACAAATATTTCTACTCTTGGTTACGAAAGAGTTTTAAAAACTTCTGATTCTGTCACATAATGAAAACGATATAATCTTATGTTCAATCTTTTCACCTCTCTCTTTCTTAATTCTAGTCATATGGGTTAATATTCTTTTCTTTAGAAATCACCCACAACTTAATTTAATATTAAAATCAGCCCAAATTATTGATTGTTCAGACATTATTTAAATTGTTACTTACTAAGTTATAAATACCCTCCCCTCCATCTTTTTTTCATCGTGATCAGTGGTACTTGCATAAACTAGAATAATTATAAGAATCATCTGATCAAACAAGGTAATGATTGTCAGAAATAGCCATTATTTATTGAATTTAGCCTTCCAGCATCTGCTTCCTTTCTGCCATTTTTCTTTCAACCTCGGTTGTTCCCAGTATATGCTAGTTCACCTTCTCCAACACATTTTCCAATTCAATAATAATTATTTCCTCGGATGTTTAATGATGCTGCATTTAAAGTGCAAACACCCATCACATCTGTAAATGATCAAGCAATATTAGAATCAGCAATCGTGACAGAACCATATTCTTTCATTTGGTTAAATTATAATCTATCATTAATCTGACCTCTAAATGCCAAACAGCTTTACATGTCAGCTTTGGCTTTGATACTTAAAACCATTTTTATATTTTCATTTTGTTTTGCATGAAGATTCCAGTTATACCAATAATTAATTGGTGATATATTTTATATCCAATTTTGAAGTTCATTCTCTCTCACCAGAAAAGAATAGAAAAAAAGTAAGTCATAGCCCTTGAATCCTCTAATAGCATTGAAATTAGAAAAATTTAGTCTAGAATGGTTTCTAGAAAAGAAAAGAGCCCAACTCAGGTTTCTATTCATATACTTACACATGGAAAAAAAACCAAATCAATCAAGTTCTTGGATAATTAAGAGTTATGTTTTAGCACTAAAAGACATCTGACGTCACTTTTAGTCAATGATTGATTATAAATTCATTTCTAAAATTGAATTAGCGAAGATTTAATAATTAGTTCAGATGGAACTCATAAAGTTAGATTTGAACTTTTGACCATTACAGCCAGTATCCCATTGACAAATTAAAATTACGTTTCACAAGAAGTCACGCTCAGATAGCATTCATTACTTTTGATATACAATTTTATATACTTATTTTTACGATAGAATGACAGCCTGTTAAGCTAATTGCGCAGACGCTGTGAGAATGTTATTAATAAATGAATACCTTCGAACAACCACATGATATAGTATTCCTTTTTACTCTTATATAAATACTATATCATGTGGTTGTTCGAAGGTATTCATTTATTAATAACATTCTCACAGCGTCTGCGCAATTAGCTTAACAGGCTGTCATTCTATCGTAATTATAATCGCACGCAAGACGTTATAAAATAAATGCTTATACTTATTTTTAAAAACTTTTAAACTTTAGTTTCATTTGTCATCAGTAGATGGAGACACTGAGAAACAAAAAAATTTCCACCCATCCCCATTTTTTTTTTATTTTAACGGAAACTACTTTTTTCCTGTCAGACATCTTTGATCCACTTTTTTTTAATACAATTTCATTAAAAATATCCAAATAAAAATGTTTAAAATTATAATTTAGTTAATATTTATTATAATTAATAATTAAAGAATTTTATTTTCATTAATTTAAAGTTTATAATATAAACATCCATTAAACTATTACCAAAAAAAAAATGTAAATAAATAAAAAAAAAAATGTACTTTCCATTTTTAATATTGAAAGATATAATCACAGAAATATATAATAAGTACCCCAAAAAATTAGATCTGAATGTTTATTTTAAAATGCACTCATTTTTTTCCAAGAGATAATTGTTTGACGATCACTTGGTTAACATGTTAAAGATTTAAAGTGTATTTTCGCTACTTTTTACATAAAGTTCAAAAATTGTCTATCCAAATATTCTATGAAATCTTATTTCCCATTATGAATAATTTAACCATTAAACTTTTAAGTAGCAAGTAGTTACAGAATTTATTCTTCCCAGCTACAAAAAAAGCTGTAAAATATTTTCATTATATGGAGTAGACGGTTAATTATATTTTATTATAAACAAAGTTTACAAAATGTCTCATTTAGTTTTACAAACAGGTGCTAAACAAAAACATCATTAAATAAATATATTCAAATCTGTCAGCTGTTTAGTCTGCAAATAACCACCAGAAGAATATTTTGTGATATAAAATATAAACAAATCTAATATTTCATGAGATATTAATAAGATAATAAAAACAATAATTTACAAGATATTCTTTATAAATGCAAAAAAACTCTCGCTTCAAAAGTTAAAACAAATAAGATATAATGCCATCAATAGGTTAATTTTGATAATAAAAAAATGTGCAAATACTTTATATGTTTAATAAGAGTTACAAAAACTATCTACAGATTAATAAAATGAACATAATTATTATTACATTAGACTACTACCCCCATTCACTAATAAAATAGCGAGATAAAAGAAAAATGAGATTAATAAATGAAAAATAATTAAAACCTATCTTTGTCTTTAAAATGCTATAATGGCCATTCTAAATGCAAGGACCAAAAAAAGAATAAACCTTTCTGATGATGCTTACGAGACCTTTCGTCAACGATTGACGTCACTCTAATTCCGTTATTTTTAATGCTAGGATAACCGTTCTATAGTCAATAGTTAGATTTTTAAAAGCTCTGTAAGATGCTGCCATCTCTTGAATTATTTTACAAGTAAAAAAAATCAATAAAACCATGTGTGAAGCTAAACAAAAAAGGAAGCTTGTCGCTGATTGGGTCTCAGCTGTCAAAGACATTCTGATTGGCTGGAAAGAACAAAGAAACCACCTAATCAAAGAAGATCGCTAAGATTTTCAATTCGAAAATGATAAATCAGTGTTTTAGACCATTATAAAGTATACTTTGAGAAATTATGAATTATTTAAGTAAAATAATGCTAAAAACTAAATTATTTTAAAAAAATATTTATGATTTTAGTAAAAATATTTAAGATTTTAGCAAAAAAAATATTTCCTTTTTCGTAACGTAAAACTGAAAAAAAAAAACATTTACGTCAGCAAACTCTTTTTATTTGTTACTAAGTTTAGCTTTTAATTTTGCCACTATGAAAGATTTCTACAACAAACAAATAGAAATTTATTTTTGAAAGAACTTTCGTTCACTTTCATAACCTGACAAATTATTAATATACTTTTTACAAACGAATCTAAAGTGAATATGATATTAAAAGGTTGAATATATTTTGACAATTGACTTTGTCTTGGCCAATTAAAAGTCTTGATTTTTAACTCACTCGGGCCAATAATATAATTAGCGGTTAAAAGGTTAATGGTGAAAATTATATGATAATTATACACATCAATTCACAAACAAAATAAGTTCCATCGATATCGCATGTCGCATAGTCCAGTAATATCTTAATTCCATTTATAATAAATCCTTATTTCTGAAAATATTCAGTATCTTGCCTAATTGTAACCATCCAATGTATTCTCTATTTTCTTGTATAATTATTTCAAGCAAAGCAGTTCCATATAATGTTTTTTGAGAAATCTTTATAATATAAACAAGGTCTGATTGTAAATAAAAATTATGCTCAAGATCATAATATATTCTAGTAAGAAATTGTTACGATTCTTCCCAAGATATTTATTTACAATAAATAGGTAGATTCTATAGTATCATGTCATCAAGATAAAAGACATACCAATTGGTATAATGATCATACCATTTAATGAGTGCCATACTACAGATCACCTATGAATTTGATTTTTCCAAGCCTTTATGTTAATAGGAGTTCCCTGAATCACTTCCAAACATTAAAATGGCATTGCCTATACATGATTAAGTTAGTTATGTTGAATATTTTGACTTTTAAATGCAAGAGGACATCAAAAGTCCATATTGCATTTCGAATATCCGAGTCTACATCTCCACATAAAAACTCAAAATATTTGAACTTATCCACATTCTTAACCAATAACTGTATAGTCGAGTCAGAGAAAATTATCTTTTTTTTATTACCACGTAAGGAATCCAAGTTTTTTTTCTTTTTAACATTAACTGGTAAACCAAGGGATAACACCATCTCAAACATATTGTAAATCTCAAAGCCAAAGAAGAAAGTTCTTTTCTTTTTTTTTCATTAGGAATTAGTTCAAATTGTAAACCTGTAGCATCAAATCTTTACACTCTGCGTGTAGAGCAAAAATTCAATAATACATTGCTGGAGATCATAGATCCAAACATTTTTCAAAATATTTTGATCCACAGTTTACAGTTCTTACAAAAAAAAAAAAATCTTCCTAAAAATAATTCAGCTTTTTATTGTATTAATGTATTATTCCACCTAACAATGCATTGTGATGTTTTTCATCTCTCAACTTCCTGAATCTAACATTGACACATGTTGACCATATCTGTTTCAAACCTTAGTTGTTCAATGATGCATCTAGAAATTCCAAGAATACAAAGTAATAAATTAACCCTTCACCAAATAGACCTTTCCCTTGATATATCTAATGGTAATTTGAGCAAATGTTCATCATTTGATTTTAATACATCTTTATTCTATAAAAAAAAATTAAATAAATTGGAGTTGATTTGTTAGAAATATAAGTTTACAAATGAAAAATATCTTTAAAATATTGTATTTGACCTTTACAACTAAAGTAAAATACATAACGAGAACAGTTACTTTTTTTAAATAAACAATCACCATAACGCTGGTGAAAAAAATAAATTAACATAATCATTGTTGATTGAACTTCATTTGTAAAACCTGAACAAATTATTCTTAAATTGTCATGAAACTATAAAATTCTGTTCTAAAATTTAAAATTATATTTATAATTATCAAAATATCACAAACATTCTTTATTGTGATGTTCAGTAGTCCATTACTAATCGTAGTTTCTGTTTCACTACTGCCGCAAATGACATGTATTTTTAAGAATAGATTTCAAAACAAAACTAAATAGAATCATGATATGATTTCTTTTTTAATAATTACTATTTTATAAAAATAATCATAAATATTTAAATAAACAATGGAAAATATACATTTCTTAAATTCATTTCTTAGAACAATGGAAAGGCAGTCTAACAAATGTATTCAAAGTCCGAGAACAAAGATATTTATTAGTCAATACATTGTGGCAGACACTGCTGATTTGATGAACCTTACTGACATCTTCAGATTTTTTTAAAAACTAATAAATTAATATTATTTTAATTCCAGCATGTACTATCAAATGAACACAAAACCAGTGAAATAGTGATACAGGTAGCCACGAGATTGAAGGCACACAAATACCTATGTACATATGAGTGATTGAATTAAAATCTGATAGCAAACACAACTGATTAAATATTCTATTCCAAACACCTATATGAAACCTCAAAATCTAGAATTTTGATCAATCACAGACTTTAAATCAAGATAGCACACAATCAGTAATGACTACATGTAAATGTAATATAATGTCATTCTTTTCATTATTATATTAAATTTCCAACAGTGTACTTATTTTTTCTGCATGAAAATTTTTGTGTTTTTAAGAACATTTTAGTAAAAAGTTATTTTTTTTGCTTCTTAGCTTTTTTATACTTCACAGAAAAGGATAAGGGTAATAATTTTCATTTACAAACAGTGACAATATCGGTAAATCCGATGCATGTATATATGTATCTCGAAGGGCTTGAACCAAATGTAATTTTATATGTAGCTTGAGAGGTAATATTTTCTACCTGCTGTAAGTATGTAATATATATATATTTTATACAAATAATTTATAATCCTACAGAATAACTGCCTGATTTCTATGTTTTGTATAATGCATCATAAGCAATTTTATCTTTACATTGTTTTTCAATCTAGTTATTTTCTACTTTTTTTATATATTATAAATTTATTTCACATTGTAATAACTAATGTTTGAAGCAGTATCTCGTACATCTCTGTATTTTGTATGCATCTGCATCATAATTATATATCATATCATCTAAACATAAACACTATTTTATTTTTTGTAAACTTCTACTTGTATATATACGCCTATTTTTTAAAATAATGATTATAATGAATAATCAAGATTTATTTCATTGTCATAACTGCTTCTAAAGTTGTGTCTCATATCTTATCTTATATATATGACTCATCTACACATACACAATTGTTTCATTTTTTTTTTTTTTAAACTATGGGTATTTTTGTATATAAATTTTATAATTTTTTGTAAGTTATGCCTAATTTTCCTAAAATAAACTCATCTATCTAGTAAGCTATAGGCATTTCCACAAGGGCAAGTGAAAGGTAAGACAAATAATAAGAAGCATCTGTATTATGATCGTTTTTCATTAATATTTTATACTGCACTAAATGGAAAAAAAAATTTCTGATCACCATGTGCAGAAATGATATATAGACACACCCTGAAATTTTTTTTTAGTCTTTTATCCTGTCACTTTTTCTCTTTGCTCTTTTATATTATATATTATTATTTTTTGCAATTACTCTAAAATTAATTTAATTTTTTGATAAATTATAATTTACTAAAGTTCTCTGCATAATATGTATGATGTGCAATACTTATTGTTTTTTATTTTTATTAGAAAGAATAATACTTCCAGCAGATACCTGCATGAAACGGATGTGTTATAATAAAAAATTATCTCAAGTAAGTTGAGTTATATATCATTTTTTGCAGAATTTTGTGAGAAATGTAATTATTTAATTCTCAAAATTTAGAATTTGTGATCATTTTTAAAATTGTTAAAAACAAATTTCTACATTTTTGTAAGATAATGACTGTTTTTTCAACTTTTATTGCATTCTTTCATAAATTTGTCTGTTCTAACAATCTATATCATTTTATATTTAATGTATTTAAACTGAAGATATTATACAAAATATATGTTGTATTTTTTTAATTGAAAATAAGTTAAGCTCAATAATCTGTAGCGATTTATCTATTCAACTAAACTTCCATACTCTATATTAAAAAAAATAATTAAGAGTATACTATATCAATCTCTAATTCATTAATGTCAATGTGCAGGGACTGATAGGTCCATAAAAAGAGTTTGCATACTAAAATGTGAAATAACTTGATAAGATTATCACTTAAATGGGCAATCCCCAAGTAATGGTAAACTAGCAAATTTTGTGAAAGAAGACATTTTCAGACTTCTATGACCAAAACCCCTTTTATATCCCTTTTCGGAAGTTTAGATTTTAAACTGAGTTTGCACAGAATTGGTACGTCTTACACTTATGGTTCTCGGATCATTCGATCCACCATCTTGTTATGTTTAAAATGATGTACATATTTTTTTTCTATACATTTCTTATAATTTTTTTTCTGAAATAAAAATTTTTTTTCTCTTTTTTTTTAAGGTTTAGCATTCGTAAAATGTTTTTCCCCATTCAAATGAACTCTCTTGCAGCTTGGTCTGATTATTCAATTGATGGTGTATGTATTTGTGCACCTTCTTTTTGTTCAAAAAAATGTATTTTTTTTTTCTAAAATGAAATTTACATTTTTTATGATTTTTTTTTTTTTTTAATGCAATTTTTTTTCTCTCTTTTTTTTTTTAGATTTAGCATTCATAAAATGTATGGATTCTCTCACAGCTTGCTCAGATTGCTTACTCCAATTATTGATGTATTTATTTCTAAGCCTTATCTTTATAGAAGCTAATTTTAGTGATAATTCAGATCTAGAAACTGCATTGACCAAAAAAAAAAGTTGGTGAAGTCATTTTACTTGAAAGGACAAGCATGGGAATTGCATCTAGAGCTTCTTCACTTTCGGAATTTGAACTTGGACTCAACGTTTGTGTCGCGCCAGCAGGAATCAATTTTCCCATCAGTGAATATTGTTTTTTATTACTTATATTTTTATATAATGAAATATGTGTAGAAAAGCAATAAATATGTTGTAGAATTTTAGGCAATTTACATTTCAATGACAATAAAAACATACGCATCCACACTCAGAGAATAATATACCTACATGGTTAGTGCAATAGGCAAGATATATCATGATTTTATTTATATGATCTTTCATTTATTGCATGATTACAGTAGCATTGTACTGGTTTGTTACAATTTTGTAACAAACAAACAGACTTTCAAGCACGCCCAGCTATCCACTATCTCTTGTATCACCTCCCACATATATATATAATCAGTACTCATAATAAATGTGATTATTTTGATGTTAAAACAGGCAAAACTCACTATACATATTGCCACACACAGCAAGCTAGAATAATCAATGGATACCAGAAGTTTTGTGCATAATAAAATCCCCATCTAGTGCCTACTCATCCAATATCCCCAGACTAGTTTCCAGCTTGTGGACATCCTAAGATCTAGGTGCAGTGCTCTCAGATCTAAGGCTCCTCACTGATGAAGGCCACAAGCCAGAAACTAGTCTGGGGATATTGAAGGATTGATACTAGATGGGATCTATTGATTATTATAGCTTGCTGTGTGTGGCAATACATATAGTGAGTTTTACCTGTTTTAATAACAGTTATGAGCAAGCATAAGAAATGGTGATCATGTGATATTTTGATGTTTATTGATTTAACTTAGTTTTTATTTATTTTAACTTAAGAGAAATTTTTGTTTGATTTTTTTTAGTACATTTTTTACTTGAAACGAATACATATGTTAGGTCACACCCCATTTTTCAATAATATAATAATTAATATATAATAATACATTACAATTTAGTAAAGTTCTCTTTGATTAATATCTCATAAACTGTTCTTAGTGATATCCCCCCCCCACTAAAAAACCAAACATATTTCTAACAGATATCCTGCATGGAAGGACAACCAAACTTTTCTAGCAGATACCCTGATATGGAGAGACAGAATCTGGGTCAGCTAGTAAAAATGGAAGTCACCAATTGTATAGTTTTTGTAATTTTTACAATGAAAAATTACCCCAGGTAAGTCATGTTACATATCATTTTTTTAGCATTTTATGACAAATGTGATGAACCTATCTATGAAATTGTTATTTTAACACTTAACTTTCAAGATTTAGAATTTGTGAACCAATGTAAAAATAAACATGTTTAAAAATGTTAAAAATCCTTTTTCTTAATTTTTTTTTTTTTTTTAGATAATGACTATTTTATCGGCTTTATTACATTCTTTTATATTTACTTTTTCTAACAATGTACATATTTTTATACTTATTGCATTCAAACAGAAGATATGTTATAAATTGTATTTATCTTTTTTTTTTAAAATTCAAGATGGCGACTTGGAAAAAAAATGATAGAGAATAGGTTCAACTTAGGGTTTCCAAACATTGAGTCATTTTCATAAATTCTTATCCAAAGTTCAATCTCTCATTATTTATAGTGCTTCTTCAAAATTCTCTACTTATGCTGTCTAAATGTCAAAATATTTGCATATTTTACATACTCATATTACTTCCATGCAAAAGAAAACCAAGAATGAAGCCAGAATTGTTATTTGTGTGATTAAAAAATAGATATATGATTGCAGAAAAACAACCCCACTGTCACAGTTAATACAGATGATAAATCATATAAAATTCAGTATGAATAAGCCTTATACTAATCTAAGTGATTGAAGGCAATAAGATTAAAAAAAGGGAGAGAAGCAAAAAAGGAACAACTGAATGATAATAATATCTAGTTTTTGATGAGTCAATAGAATATTCTAAAATAGAGGAGATTATGCTGAGGTACAGCTTACCAATTCTTTGCAGTTAACCCTCACATCTGATGATCATTATGTCATTATCTAAAATCTTGTTAAAAATTATAATTCCGTTATTAAAATGTTATAAATTAAAGATAGTGTCAATACCACATAATCGGGGGGGGGGGTCAAATAATTAAATACACCTTTAAAGCATTTTCAGTGTCAAAAATTTTGTCAAAAGTAATAGCTATATTCAAACAATAAACACACCACATACTCTGAGGAAAACATTTAAAAAATTAAATATAATTTTAATGCACTTTTGTGCTGTTTTTTTGAATACAAGTTTTTTACTGTTGATATGAATATAATTGATTTTGATAAGGGTCTTTCAGCAACGAAAATGTATTTAGCTTGGGATTAATATTTGCAATGTTTTCTCTGAGCATGTGCTTTAGTAGTATCTTTTATTTACCTACTACTTATGGTAATCCTTCAATAGCCCAATTCCATCACTATTAAATAAATATATTTATTTAAAAAACATTTTGCAGTGTCTTTTAGAAAATAAATGTATATTAGCTTACTTAAATTAAAAATGTGCTGTACCATGCAAAATAAGTTACCACTTTAGATAGACATACAATAATATTGCAAAAAAGATGATGCTTTTTTAAGTTTCACTATCATGAATATTTAAAATATATTTATCTAGATCTAAGTTCCCAGACTGGGACACGAACCCATGGACTGTTAAGATGATACATCTTGGTATTGGTAGGAAACTTATTTCTGCAATAAGAAAAAAAAATGGAACTATTACTAAAAAGAAAGATGATATCATGAAATGTGTAGAAGAGCTTCTATCAAGAATTATATAACAATTAAGAACAAAGAAAAATACTTCCTACAACTTCTTGATCTTCTGAATTGCCCAGGATTTTAAATAAAAAAGTGAGATATGCAATTAAATTTATGATGAAGAGAAAAATTCTAGGTAATGATGGAATTATATTCAATATATTAAAAGAAGCAGGTGAAGAAGTAGAGAAAATTTTGGCAAAGTTATAATAATAAAGATCTACCAGATGATTGGAAGAATACATTATTAATATTTTAAAAAGGTGACAAAGAAGACATTAGAAATTACAGACATATCACAATCTTTTACCAGATCTATACAAAATTTTACCAAAATAATTATAACTCGTGTACAGCAAGCTGGATTTAAAAGTGGTATTAGAACAGTGGATCACATCCGAGTATTGAGAGAAGTTATAGACAGAACCAATGAATGTGAGTTGTCATTATGCCTTGGATTTGTAGATTATGAAAAGGAATTTGATTCTTAAAGCATTTCTATAATAATTAAAGCTTTGGATCAACAATGTATAGATCCAGGATATTGTTATATTATGAAGAATATTTATAAAAATGCAACAATTAGATTACATAATGATAGTAGGAAGATTAATATTGAGAAGGGTATAAGACATGGTGATGCCAGATCTCCAAAACTTTTTACAACAGTTTTGCAAGAAGTATTTTGTGGATTAAAATGGGACGCTAAGGAAGTAAAAGTAAATGGAGATTATTTAAGACATTTAGATTTTGCAGATGATGTAGTTGTTTTTGCAAATAATGCTTTAGAGCTACAAAAAAATGTTGCAAGAGTTATCAGATGAAAGTAAAAAAGTAATATGTTAAAGAGACTAAAGTAATGTTCAATGCATTTTCTCAAAAGTTGGAAGACTGATAATGATGAGTTAAAAGAAATTAACAACTACAAATATCTTGGTCGAATTACTCTTACAGATGGAAATATAATGGTCAAAATTAAATCATAGAATTAAACTTGGCTGTAATGCTTTTGGTAGAAATAACTTCATATTAAAAGAAAATATGGTTATGCGCATGAAAAGCAAAGTTTTAAATAGATGTGTTTTACCAGTTCTTACTTATGGATCTGAAACTTGGGCACTTAACAGAAGAGCAATACAGAAACGTCAGACTACTTAATGAAATATATGGGTGAGAGAACAGATGTTACTGTTACTGACGTCATTGAAAAAATTAAGCGACTAAAGTGAAGTTGGTTTGGACATATTGCTAAAAGAGATAATAAAAGGACTGTTGAAATCTTAAACTGGATTCCAAGAGATTGTAAATAAAAGGCCTAGAAAAAACCCACAAGTGAGATGGATGGATAAAATAACGACGTGTGCTGGGGTGATGTGGCGAAGAGGCTAGAGACAGGAGATGTACTGAATTTGGAGACCATCTGGCAGTGGATTGATAATAGCTGAAGTGATGATGATGATGAATTTAACTAACAAGTTGCTTGTATTTTCCTATCTGTATTAATTAAGAGAAAAAGAATGACAGATATAAAATAGTGAAGATAAAGAAAATCAAGAAGTTATATTTAACGTAAAATTAGAGACAGTAGTTTTTTTATTTATTTCCTATTATAATATCATAATTAATTATTGAGTGTGAAGAAGAATTCTACGAGTAATCTTTTATTTACGGTTATCTAAGCAAATGTTTCAAAAATTTCAACAACCCCCACCCCCATCCTTTCTTTAAAAAAATTAACGTAAGCGATTTGTCTCGGCTTTATGAAAATATTTTCAAAATGAATTATGCTGACTATTTAGTTAAAAGAGTTCAAATCAGGGGGAAAAAAAACGATGCTCGAATCTTTTTTCCTCTGTAATTCAATTTTGTTTTAACAGATGGTATTAGATTGAGTTACTAATTCATCAAATTCTCCCAACTTTTTCTTTAAACCATCTCTTTAATTTTCTCTACTTTTTTAAAATTAGCTAAAGCGAGACACCATGATAAGAAATAACCTGCAATATAAAATGAGAAAGAATTATTTCTCTATTTAACTAATTAACCTTTACTATTACTGTTCACATTTTATTTATTTTACACAAATCAATTTTTGAATGGCTTTTTAGGGCAAGAGAACAAAAATGGATTTACTGGATTTGTTCTGACCAGTTCATCAACCCAGAGAAGAGTACCCAATCTCTCGCGAGATTCGTGGTCGATTCGTAAGTTAAGAAAAATATTTAAATGAATGGTGCTGCTGGATTCAAATACTGACCTTCTGAGCATCATTTACAGTCATTATCGATTCACTGCAGGCAGAAGGGCTGCCCAAATTTAATCCAATTTCTTCCATCCATAAACTCTCACCACCTTACCAACAAACTTCCTATGTGATCTCATTTAAGGTTGTTTACAATCCCTTACCAACAAACTTCCTATGTGATCTTGTTTAAGGTCGTTTACAATCTCTTAGAATCCAGTTAAACATTTTTGCTGACCATCCATTTGTATGTAATATTATAAGGAATGCTGACCATCCATTTGTATGTAATATTATAAGGAAGGAACAAACTTCCGGTCATGCACTTTTACAAATTTACATGCACTAGCACATATGCATCAGTTTGAAAAGCATGTGTATGCTTGCGCTCAGAGATTATATATAAGCCAACCTTTACTCACCGTGCTAAAATCAGGGCTTTAATATATTGTAAGCCTGAATTACAAATTGTTAAGTAAATAAGCGTACATTTATGCTTTTCAAACTGATGCTCTTTGGAAAGTGCACAGAAATTTGTAAAAGTGCATGACCGGAGGTTTGTTCCTCCCTTATAATAATACATACATGTGTAAAAATAAACGCGTAAGCACTGGATGTGTGCATGAGAATATAAATTTACACACATTTACATGTATGTAATATTAATACTGTATTATAAAAAAATTCTTTTTTTACAAGTTAATATATGTATATTGTATAAAAACATTATAAACAAAGAGAATGCTAAGAATCTCCTGGTTGTTTTGGCCAGTTACAAGTGTAGTAATTTTCAAAGATGTTTGTATGAATTACTAAAAAAAAAACCCTCATAATTCTTTTATTTCTTATTATAGGTAAACAACATAAAGATAACAAATTATCTCATATCAAAGTAGTAAGATGAATGAAATTGTCAAATATTTATGCCAGATGTTTGGAAATCAATATTGCTAATAATAAATTAAGAAAAGAATTCAAGTATCCCAAATTAACAGAAATGTGATGATTCTCATATATAAATGCATAAAATACCCAAAACACACAACTTATTGAAAAAAGAATTACACAAACATTACAAACACTGTGCTACCTGAAATAGTATTATTTGAAATATTACTAATGTCTAACTTCACGTTTAGCAGAATATCTTCTCCTGACTACTTAAAAATTGATGAATTTCCTCTTTTAAATTAATAATTCTTTCTCCGAATCTATAATATGACATTATAGAAAGGCATTTGTCAATTCCAACAAATAATTAGAATTCATTCTAATATACGTTACTGCACAGACAAATTTTTCTACTGATTACAATCACATCTGTTAATTTAACTACCAATAAGTTTTCCATTTAATCTTCATGGTTCAATTTTAGAATCTGTTTTACCTTTTTTTGTAAAATTTATTGATTATCAGCTACATGGTATTGCACAGTATTGTAATAGTGTTGCTGTGTTTGGCTTCAAAACACTCTCTTGCAGCTATCGTTAATGCTATTTTGGTGATTTTACATTCATTTGATGGTAAAATTAAAGTAAATATTGATTTATTAGTTTGAAAAAAATCTGAAGATGTCAGTAGTCCAAAAAAAAAAAACCTATAAACAAGCTGAAAAAAACAGATCGTGAATTGATAGATTTTTTGGCCTTGGATGTAAAAACAAATTTAAATTCATCTTCAATTGTTGTTAATGAGCAAAATAAATGTTTATTTTTGTGATTTATATTTATGGTTTGTTTTTTTTTACAAAATATTTGTATAGTAACTATTAAAAAAGAAATATATTCATGTTTTCATATAGATTTTTTTGAAATCCAATTCATTTTTTAAAAATACAAATTAAAAAATTTGAATGACAATAAAAAGGAATCTATAATTGTTTATGCTTTGTCAAACACTATAATGCCAAACTTTTGTGACATTTTAAAACTTGGACAATTTTAAATTTTAGGACATAATTTCAGTTTTATAATGGCTTTATAATAATTCATTCCACAAAGATTTTGATAATTTATTTTTTTTCAACAGCCAATACAAACAAATGAGGGTTCTTGTCAAGTATTTCATCTTTTCCCACTATATTTGTACAGTTCAAATATGATTTTTCAATGTTTTTCTCATTTATAAACTTATATTTCTAATAAATTAAATGCAATAGACTTTAATAGTAAACTAAAATATTAACTCAAATTGCTACTAAGAGAAGGATGGAAAAACGATATATATCATAATATTAGTTTATTCTGCTTTTATGTTTTAAAGTTTCTGTTTTTATCATTTAATAGCAATTTCAAAAGTTAATACAGATTTTGCTTATTATTAGTGCTTGATTAAATCATTTTCGCATGATTAAAGATTAAAGTAAAATTATCATGTGTGCACGTGTTTTTACATTTCTCAAAATACCATTTGTAATCTTTCACTAAGTACTACAGTATTTTCCAATATCAAAAATATACTCAATTTTGATTGGATAAATATTGGAAAATAAGATTTTAAAAAAATATTAAATAGCACAGCATTTTCCATTATAAATCTTTATAACTACATTTAACATTACACCAACAACAATCTAAGCAACATATACCATTAATATTACATTAACACCAACAAAAATTTCACTGACAAAGGCAAAAGTCAAAAACCAGTCTGGAAAAGGAAATATTAAACATCTAATATCTGTTGATTACTTAATCTTCCAGCAGATGACTCTAGAATAGGATGAAGACAATTGCTCCCGGCATTAACTTATTATATTCTCATAACTTATTGTCTTTAAAAAATGATTCTAATGCCTATTTAGAAAGATACAATAATATAAAAAGACGAAAAAAATTTAGGCAGTTGAAAAGAAGAACCAAACAAAAAATTTCATGATAACATAAGCAAATCTCAAATACATTTTCATAATATAGTAATGCCTTGAAGTGAATAAAATCTCATTCATTATGACCTAAAATGATCATTCATCATCATCATCATCATCATCAACAACCATTATCAATCCACTGCAGGTTGAAAGTCCAAGTTCAATCCATCTTTTCCGATCTTTAGCTTCTCTTCTCCACATCACCCCTGCACTTTCTTATTTCATCCATCCATCTCACATGTGGTCTCTTTCTGGGTCTTTTACAATCTCTTTGAATCCAGTTTAACATTTCAATTGTCCATCTATTATCATCTCTTCTAGCAATATGTCCAGCCCAACTCTACTTCAGTCTTTTAATTTTTTCAAGGAGATCAGTAACACCTATTTGTTCTCTTACCCATACATTGCGTTTTCGATCTCTTCTTGTTACTCCCAACATGCATCTCTCCATACTTCTTTGAGTAGTTTGAAGTCTCTGTATTGCTCTTCTATTAAGTGTCCAAGTCTCATATCCATAAGTAAGAACTGGCAAAACACATTTATTAAAAACCTTCCTTTTCAAACACATAGGAATATTTCCTTTTAGTATCAAGTTATTTTTACCAAAAGCACTCCAACCAAGTTTAATTCTATGACTAATTTCATCCATTATGTTTCCATCTGTATTAATAATCTGTCCAAGGTATTTGTAACTGTTAATTTCTTCTAATTCATCATAATCAATCTTTATTTTCATATTATGAGAAAATCTATTAAACATTACTTTAGTCTTTTTAACATTTATCTTTAGTCCTATTTTCCTACTTTCATCTGATAACTCCTGCAACATTTCCTGTAACTCTAAAGCATTATTTGCAAAAACAACTACATCATCTGCAAAATCTAAATGACTTAAATAATCTCCATTTACTTTCACTCCTTTAGCTTCCCATTTTAATCCACAAAATACTTCTTGCAGCACTGCTGTAAAAAGTTTTGGAGATATGGAGTCACCCTGTCTTACATCCTTCTCAATGTTGACTTTCCTACTATCATTATGCAATCTAATTGTTGCTGTTGCATTTTTATAAATATTCTTTAAAATATGACAATATCCTGGATCTATACCTTGATGATCCAATGCTTTAATCACTCAAGAAATGTTTATAGAATCAAATGCCTTTTCATAATCTACAAATCCTAAGCATAATGGCAACTCATATTCATTTGTCCTTTCTATAACTTCTCTCAATACCTGCATATGATCTACTGTACTAAAACCACTTTTAAATCCAGCTTGTTCTCTTGGTAGGTGGAAGTCCAGTGTTCTCTGTAGACGAGTTGTAATTATCTTAGTAAAAATTATGTATAAAACTGATAAAAGACTGATAGGTCTGTAATTTCTAATATCTTCTTTATCATCTTTTTTAAATATTAATATTAATACTGCATTCTTCCAATCATCTGGTACATCTTTATCATTTAGACATTTGGAATATAACTTTGCTAAAAAAAAATTCTATTTCTTCACCTGCTTCTTTTAATATATCAATTATAATTCCATCATTACCTGGAGCCTTCCCTTTCTTCATAAATTCAATTGCATGTCTCACTCCTCATTCAAAATTCTAGGCAATTTAGAAGATATAATAGGTATAGGAGGTACTTGTTCTTTATTATTATATAATTCTTGATAGAAGTCTTCTACACATTTAATGATGTCATCTCTCTTTTTAGTAGTAATGCCATCTTTTTTTCTTATTGCAGATATAAATTTCCTACCAATACCAAAATGTTGTTTTACACTCTTTAGACTTTTATTCTCTTCTACAGCTTTCCTTGCTAGTTCACAATTATACTTTCTTATATCATTTTCAATTCTTTTCCGCACCATTTTACAAAATTTGAGATATCCAATCTTTTTTAATGCATCATTTTTGTATATCTTCATATTCCTTCTTTTCTTCATAAATTCTCCAGTCTCAGTAGAAATTTTATTGGTCAATTGCTGCTTTTTTCTACCAGCTATCTCTGTGGCAGTTTTTAAAAGTGTATCAGTTATTTTCCTATTAATTTCATTCAAATCTGAATCTTGTTCAAAATCTACTAATACTTGAAACCGATTTGTAAGTTCTAATTTAAATTCATTAGAATGTTTCTGAAGATTAGGAATATCAACTGTAAATATTGTTTTTCTTAATAATTTTTGTCTCTCTAATTTTGCATTAACATGTATCTTACATCTTACTAATCGATGATCACTTCCTGTGTTAAATTTATTAAGAACATTACAATCTTGAAATATATATTTTCTGTTAGTCAAAATATAATCAAATTCTGCTGTACCTTCATTTGGATGCTTCCATGTCCATTTCCTTTTAACCTTTTTCTCAAAAAAAGAATTCATAATATAAAGTTTTTCTTTTTCTGCAAACTCCACAAGTCTATGTCCTCTTATTTCTATTACCATAACCAAAATTACCTACAGCATTTTTGTCTTTCATTTGTTTACCAATTCTAGTATTAACGTCTCCCATAACAATCTTAAAATGTTGCTTACTCTGATCAAAAGCCTTTTGTACATCCATATAAAAATCTTCTACTACTTCATCACTATGAGAACTTGTTGGGGCATAAACCTGACCACCCTGTCCGATAAACCTGACCACCCTGTCCGATACACCATCAATCTCCACAATGTTATTCTTCCATTTTTTATTTATAATGAATTCTATTCCACTTGTATTTCCAATATTTGTGCCTTTATAGTAGAGTACATGTCCACTTTTTAAATCAATTGTTTCTTCACCTTTTCTTCTAACTTCACAAAAGTCCAATAATATCCCATTTAATATAAGATAGTTCTTTTTCTAACTCTTGCAATCTTCCTTCACTTGAAAGTGATCTGAAGTTGTAAGTATCTAAATAAAAAGTCATCATCAAATGGCAGCCTGAGTCCGCAATCAGGGGATTCTTAGCACCTCCGCCTTCGGCCACCAACCGCTGCCTTGGTTGATGACTTTACAGCCTCCTGGGAATAAGGGCCATGATTTATTTTTGTCGGTCATGATTGTATATATTGAAAAAATATTCTTAAACTCGGAGGTAAAAAGCCAATAAACTCACCACGCTGGCTAATGCATGTTGGTGACCAGCCCATCCATGTTCGTATACTATATGAATAATCACATAGTAATAACAGCTGCAGCGACAAGAACGTATGGAGTGGACATTAGGAATTTGCCCTGCTCGGTTCCTTTAAGGCCTCCAAGAGGAATCAAAGGGTCTCCTCCTTTCAGTTAATAGCAAACTCCTTTCTGCAGTAACTTATTTATCGGTTTGCCATGTGTGGCTTAAGCAATAATGAATTTTTATATTGAACATATTTATACTTATTTTGGCCCTACAAAATAATTTAAGATATATAAACTTTGAAAATACTATAGTATATAGAAATGTTCGTAAATTTAAACCTACAGATAACATAATCTTTAGCTTCCAGATACAGAATAAATGGTAATCATTTAGTAAGTACTGAAGGGTTTTTGTGGACCCTTGGAGGAACCACTGAGTCACAACTGAAAAAAGTGATAAATGGAATGAATAGTGGATGTTTTTTTTTTCAAATGAAAATAACGTAATTTATTAAGTAAACAAACTTAAATAAAAATAAAATGTTAGGTGTACCTTTTTCAATTGACAGATAGCTAAAAAATATAGAAATTTCATTAAACAAATAAACAAGAGAGTACAAAAATATAACTTAGTTGTGCAAATAAGCACTTAAACAAATAAATAAGATGTAAAAAATATTATATGAGTTCCACAATGTAGTTCTTTTTTTAAAAAAATCATAACAAGAATGTTGAAATCCTACGGCATTGAGGAGTAGCATTTTATTTTTTAGAATTATTACTTTCACATCAAGCTGGATTTTGTTAGTTTATTTATATGTGTTTTCTTTGTGAGGGTTTAGCACCACTTTCAATTGGAGAATCCTCTAGAATTTACATGATTACACAAATAATGTGTATCGAAAGTTGATATAAGGAGAGTTTTTTTGTGAGATTACAGTGGAAGGGAGGAAATACCATCAAAGGAAATGAACAATTTCTTTCTTCTTCAAAATACAGTGAAAATAATAATTTTCAGTGCATATTTCAACTGAAATATTACTGATGTGGCATTTAAAACCACATACGCGGTTTTCTTGTCTATAAAAGAACCTATAGAAAAAGATCATGGGTTAGATGTAGTTATTTTTGCCAACTAAGTTAAAATAATCATTTTTTGTTTTTCCCAAAATAATACAAGTCAGTTTTAAAAAAGTTTAGACAATTTTAATGAGCCAAACCTCTAAACGGGCCAAACCAACAAACTAACCAAAATCCAGTTTGACTTCAAACTGATGATAAATCCAAAAAATAAAATGCTACCTCTATGCGCCATATGATTTCAACATTTCACTATAACTTTATATAACTAAATTCAATTTTTTTCCTTCTTATTTATTTGTAATTTATATTTTTTAAAAAAATTCTTATTTATTTGTTTAATTAAATTTCTAAATTTTTTGGCAGTCTATCAATTGTAGTATCATTTCTGAAAAAAATATATATTATATTTTTACTTTGTTCCATTTATGTAACTCAATCTCTTTAATTTTGTTTGTAAACAAAAATAAAAAATACACTCCCACTAATTGTTCGGTTTACTGATTGATATTTTCAATACCGATTCGGTGACTTCCCCAATGTCAACAAATATCTCTCAGTGCCTACTAAATGGTAATGAAGTGAACAATATCTTGGATGAACAAAAAAACTGCACTTTACACTATTTCTGTTGAAATGTTTGTACTTTGTAGTCATCATCATATCATCTAATAATATATAGGTTATAGGTTTCATGGTATTATATATACATTTACCAGGCTGCAAAACAAGGCCATCCTAACTTTGAACAAGTAGGCAAACCAATTAATTTAAAAATGTAACAGACATTTCTGACAACAGCTTAACAATAACAGAAACTTTTATTTTGAAAATGAATTTATTACTTATTCAAATATAAGCTTTGTAATACATTTTTTAACAGCAGTAGTCAATGCCTTCTGAACATAAAAGATATTATTTACAGCTTCAACTTGAAGAGAGTTGCTATACATCTAAATAACCTTATCAGTTACATATATCATGTATCACTTTAATCGTTATATTTCAAGAAAAAGTGCTACAAAGAGATCATTCTTAATGTATGGCAGCTGTGCAAGTGGTAATTAAGTCCGTACATTACAATTATATTCATTTTTAAAACAAGTATAGTGGAACTTATCTGACAAATCCTGGTTAATCTTTTTTTTCTCTCCTTCTAATAAAAATATCTAATTACTAACCAATAGCCCAATAGATTTGTTGATTGACAGACAACTTGACACAAAAAACCCCAATCCGGATAGTAAGATGAAAGTTATGGCTGGTATTGAAAACTTTACGCTGTCCAAAGAGTAATTTCACGATTTCCAAAACTTATTAAAAATCTAATCCAAATAGAATTCAAACATCTGACTTCTAAGATCTGTCAGACTCTGAAACATTTTTTTTCATGATGAGACTACATTCAGGAATCATACCATCCTTCACTTAGTTTTCAAATAGAATATAACAAACATTCCTGTTTAGTTACAAACTGATTTTGTCACTTTAATGTACACACACACACAAAAACTATTACACGTTGAAAAATAGTTCCAAATCATTACTACTAAGTACTTGGATTATGAATGATGTCAAAATAATGGCCTTTTAGATAGTATTGAACTGTGTTCAACTTCCTTGTGGTTGAATTGAATACTTTGGTTTCTCCATTTAAAAAATCTGTACTGGAAATAAAATATATTCAGAAACCTTTCACTCATTTGAAAATGTGCTGAATGCAGAAATGGTAATTCTTGCAACAAATGGCAAACAAGATAGTCAAGCGTTGATGACCGAGTGGTTAGCACAGCTGCCTTACAAACAGTTGTCCCGGGGTTTGCTTCCCGGCCAACGCTTTGACACATAAAAAAAAAATACAAACAAGATTTATAATGGATTTCAAATGACCTTTGATTCATCACAATTTTTAAGAGGGCAAAAGAGGATTTTATGTATTATAGATTTTCTTAAACTATAGCCAATAATTTAATAAAATTACATTATCTGTTGTCGGATCATTCATGAAACTTTTTTAAATATCTATCAAATTTTCAAAATTAAATAATAATTCAACTTAGTATATTTCATTCATCAATTACAAACTATTAAACAATTAATTTCAAAATCGTAAAGAACATTCTTCATTCCTTAAAAATCTCACTAAACATAACAAAATGTTTCAAAATAAGCTCTAAAAATATTTTCAAACATTCAAGATAAGATCAATCAGAGAAGATATAAGACATAGGCAAAACTCTCCATAAAAATAACAAATGGTGATCATGTGATGTTTAGTGGTTTAAAAGATATTAATATCAATAAACATTTATAGGTACTGGTTTAGTAAGCATTCCATGCTATTTTGGACACCAGAGGAACCTCATAATCATTGCTGACATAACCAAGCAATGTTGATTGAACAAAATATCGATAACACTTTGTTTGTTTGTCATTTGGTTGTGTCAGCAATGGTTTGGGGGTCCCCCCTGGTTTCTAAAATGGAGTGCAGTACTAAATGTTAATTGGTCAAAATATCGGTAATACTTTGTTAGTTTATCATTTGGTTATATCAGCAATGGTTTGAGGGTTCTCCCTGGCGTCCAAAATGGGGTGCAGCACTTTCTAAACCACTTATATGCAGCTCAAAATATTAAGGATTCCATTAACAACCAGCATATGAAATGTCAGCGTTTTCTTAATTAAATAATAAAATTTAAAATAAATGAAAACACATCAAATATGGAATGTAATTTTAAAAATTGAAAATTATTTGAGGTTAAAAATGTACTTTTTAATTTTCTATAATTAGAAAAATTGTGAATCCATATCCGATAATAAAACAGATACTAATCCGCCACTCACACGTTTCACTAAAATCACTAACAGAATATTTATATATACCAAGCCATGGCTGTGTGATTTCACGGGAGAGAAGGGTTAAAACGATAACCCAAATGATTAAATTATTTGCAGTTTGTTAAATAACCAATTTAATGTAATGCTTAAAAAAAATGTCACAGAATAATAAATGATCATTGGTTCACTGCCGTTCATAAACCTCAAGATGACGCTTTTGTAGTAATTTTAATTTTTAGATGACAGCTAATATTTTTTTGCATACACTATACATATATATACACGATGACATAAATCTTTGCTGATAAATTTATTTTTATTTTTAATAGTCAAGTATGAAAAACTGTAATCTTGTCAACGGTGCCATTACTCTACAACCTATATATGTTCATGCTTATATAAATATATGTGTGTGTGTGTTTAACAGAACAATTTGTGCGTTAATGTCTTTTTTAAAGCCATAAATATTACTAGACAATTTACTATTCAAAAAAAAAAAACCCATACAACAAAAATGCTAATAAATAAGGCATTAATTTTAAATTTTTCAATCCTGGTGTTATCTAATGTGTTAAGAGCATCTTTTAATGGATCTCCTGGGGAACTCCGGCCTAAAATTCAAATGGAAAACACCAGATTCCCCCCTCTGCCAACTTACAAAGATTAATGGGCCAACTTTTACAATAGTTAGAACAGATATTTACTCAAAAGAAAAATGAAAATCTTAAATTGCTTTCAATAAAATATCTTGCAAAACGCGCATAACGGTGATGTTGTAACATAATAATAAGTTTAAAAAAAAAAATGTTTTAATATTAACTTCAAGCCACATTCCCCTGAAGAAAAATAAAAATAGATATACTTCATTTGGAAGTATGATTAAGTAATCACTTAAACATTTTTCAAAATTTACAGCATTGATTGAACAAATGGTAGACAAGTTGCATATATATATCATACAACACACTAAATAATTTCTACATAATGATTTATTCTTCTAATAATTAGATCTATTGAGCAACCTCCCAGCCCATCTCCGGTTTCGACTTATTATTTGTAACTTATTCTTTTAAATGTAATCCTTTCAATATTTATCTTATCTCCTGTCATATCCAAAATTCCGGAGGTTTCATAACGAGTTATAAAACAGTATCTAATATTAATATGTCATATATGTTCAAAAAACTTTACATCTCACAAACATCGAGTCATTCAAATATATATATATATATTTCCAGTTTGGAACTAATTAAATAAGATAGATTTAGCAATTCTGAATTATAAATCACAAGTGTAAATCAGCAAAATTTTGGGCATTATAACATGCAAGATATGTACCCTAAAATAGGATACATCACACTCTACAATATAAACACCCTTTAGAAAAATAATTTGTGTTTGCCCTGGTGATATTTTTTAAGTTCAACATTTCATTTAATATTAAACCTTTATCTATATCAGAATTAAATAAATTAGTTATGATTTGTCGTAATTTAAGTTTACAAATGAAATACATTTTAAAAAATGATATTTGATGTCTGAAAATATTTTTAAAAAATAATATGATGACTATTCAGAAACACAATAAAGTAGCAATCTAAGAAAATTTTCCAAAACCTTTGATGAATAAAATTTACGCTTAAAACAGAAACAAGTAAATAAGTGAAACTATCAAAAATCTATTCAAGTATCTTTTAAATGTTAAATTTCTATTTATAGTTTTTAAAATACTTCAAAAATTCTTGGTATTGTCTTCATTAATTTCATTTATTGATTTCTTTCAAAATGAGGGACAGTATTGGTGGCCTAGTGGTTAGCATAGCTACCTTCCAAGCAGTCGGCCAGGGTTCGCTTCCTGGTCAACGCATTTGGAATATATATATAATATTATGACTATGATTTTCTTTGTTTGAATTAGGATTGAATTCATTAGCTTCTATTTTTAAAACTAATTTTTACTAAACTAAGCAAAAATGAACTTTTTTGCGATTCTAAAAGTTTCTCGTAGTCTCATGAAACAGAACAACCAATGCTCAAAATCCATTAAACAAATGGAGATAGAGCTAACTCCCTTTTATCTTTCGCTGCTGCTATCTCTTCAGATTATTTTTAAACCAATAAATCAATAGATTATTTTCATTTTTTAGTGTCTTTTAATATTTTATTAAGACTGTGAACCTCAAGAGTATGCGCTTGAAAAATGCGAAGATAGGGCAGGGACCTCTACAGGTCTTAAACACAAGCTTACGACTTTGGAAGAAAAGAGCAGAACCTCTCTTTACTTCAACCTACTTTCTATATGAATAGACGAAACTAAAGCATTTAGATCTGAGAGCATGAAGCTATTCAATACTTCACCGATTAAGTCCACAATTCCTATTACACATTAGTACTCACTAAATCTTTCATTTACAACGAGTTAATGGAAAGATCTTATAGTTAGAAATCTAGTACAATAATTTAAAGTTGTAATTATAATTAAGTCTGAAATCTGGAAGAATAATCTTAAAGACACAGAAAAGTAATTTAAAGTAAGTCAATTACTAGCACCATCTCCATCATCACAGTTGAAAATATGACTATGCAATGAGGAGTTAGTAAACTTGCAGGAAATGAGGGGTATATGTAATGTTATGCAGCTATGTAAGCAAACTAAAGGGTCCACGTGTGTAACAAATACTTGCATTTGGGTTTCACAAATTAGTTTCCATATGCACATGGCACAGAAATCTTCAACTTCCTGCTCCTCTTTTCTTTGGAGTTAGAATGGCCATGTTCACTTCTGAGAAGTTGTTAAAAAATAGATAATTTTTCAATTGAGAACTTTATTTTGATAATATTTTATTAACTTTGTATTACTGACATTAAAAAAAAAAGCTATAATGCAAGCGATTCTACACATACATATACTCTAAATCAAGTCTGTCAAAATTTTTGTTAAATGTAGATCATTTTAAAGAATTGTAATAATCTGTAATGGACCCCAACTAAAATGTGTAATTCTCTCTAAATACAATTTTTTGTTCGCAATATAGATATTTTATATTATTTATGACATTGTAGCATTACTTATAAATGACCACAGCCATTAAATAATCATTTAATTAATGCAGAAGTTAAAATCTAAGTAATGAATGAGTCTCTAATACTCATCATTTTCAATCATCATCAATTTTTCTCCAAGTTTAATTCCATTTCTCCAATTTATGGCTTCTTTATATAACTCCAGAAAATTTCTCCATCTCACCCATTATTATCTCGTAGGTGGTTTATTTCTAGGTCTTTTACAATCTCTTAAACTCCAATGTTAAGACCAACTAGTTGTTATGTCATCTAGCAATATGTATGTCCAGACCACTACTATACAATTGAAATGTTTCAAACCTTATTTCCACTTCAATTCTTAAAACCATAATAAAGTCTACTCATATTCACATAATCTTCTTTTCTGGATCTTTGCATATTACCGGTTTCCATTTTCGTATTCACAATCCCTACTTGCAGTGGAAAATAAATGGGATATGGAATTTTAAAAGCATTATCATAAAACATATTACATTTATTCTCCTGTTTACTCTCTTCCATATCTTATATTATGGTTTCTTTCCAGTTAGTTGTCTTAGAGCAAACATAATTTTATCTAACATTCGTAGCGGGTTTAAATAATCTCCAGTAACTTTTAGACAGTTTTTCAAAACTTTTCAAAAATAGCACAGAACAATATTGGGGAAAAAAAATCTACAATATGATACTTTATCAATGAAGTATATATATCAATGAAATATAATAAATATTGTCTTTCATAATATTGCTGTCCATTTACAAAACAATGATTATATGGATAATTACAAATTTATATATCTACTTAAGGGATATATCTGTAAATGAAAAAAAATTAAATTAAATATAGTATTTTCAAATTCTTAGTTACACAAAATCTACATTAAAAAAATCACACGAAATAAAAACTAAAAGAAAATTTAGATCGTTCTGACTCTGAGAAGGTCATTTTTCTTATTCCCCTATCCTTGATAATTTCCAGATGTTCTCGATAACAACTAGCCAATCAAAACGCACGTTTCACTTTATCTAAGCTGCAAATTCTAGCTCGAAAGGTAAAGATAATGTTTTAATAATAAGACATCTTTAAAATAAAACGGCTGCAAATTAAAAATTGATTTCAAATTACTTTGCCAATTGTAATCAGAATAATTAAACAAGATTTTTCTTATATTACAGAGAAGCCAATTCCTCCAACCTATGAAGTTGAGGAATTTGGTTACGGGGGGGGGGGTACATTTTAATACTACTACTATATGAAATACATATGCATGTAATTATTAATAAGTGATATCATAAATATTCATAATATAAATTTAGTGCAATAAATAAATAGTAACTTGAAAAAATAATAATTAGGATTTTCAAAAGCAGCAGGGCTGTGATTAGAAATCCACAAGAAAAATTTTCAAACTTATAAGAAAGTGATAATAAATATATTTTTGAATTCATATTTGAAATAAAATCTTAATTGGACTAATAAGAAAAGATATTATATTGTAGCTGGGGAAATTTACAATACGATAGAAGAGAACATCAAAAAATAGTACAGATAAAGCGATAAAAGAAATAGAACCTAAACAGTACATAAATATACATAAACACTAACGGGTGCTGGTGTTTAACATATTTAGAAAGTAGGACGGTGAAAAATAAAATATACAACGTTCACTTAATAAAAGGCGAAAAAAAATTAATAATAGAATGTTTAATAATAAAAGCAATATCTAACATAGTGATTAAAAATAAATAAATTAGAAAGTAAAATAAGTCCCTCCTTCCACCCACCCAAAAAAAGAGAGAGAGAGAGAACTACAGTTGAGAAATTTAAAAAGGATATTTGACGATTGTAAAGAAAAAGTTTTTACTTACAATCATAAAACTAACGGTTGGAACAATTGAGAAATTTAAAAGGGGTTTGAGAATGGTAAAATCAAAAAAAAAAAAAAAAATGTTTTATTTATTTACAAACATAAAACTAAAGATTGGGATGTGAAAAAATTAAGCTTTAAAAAAATATACAAAATTTGCCTCATGATAACATTTGCAATTAGCCAGTACTTGTAGAAAAGTTTATTCCCTCCAAACCTCGTTTTACGATGCAGATAACCTATTGTGAATTATGTTGAAGTTAAATACATTTGATGTTAAACACCAATTTGAACCTAGCAGATAGATGTAAAATAATAATAAAATTAATTTGGCATCAGAAATAAGCAATTAAGAGAAGAACAGAATATTTCACTTTTTATGTATTCCTTGAAGGAAATTGTTTCCAATTTGTGTTAAAATTGTCTTGCCAAAATAATCTCATTTTTTTATGTATTTCTTGCAAGATTTCTTTTTCTATCGTTTACCAAAACTGTCCTGCCAAAAATAATCTCATGTTATTTAAATCAACGTACACTATTCCAAAATTTGGGAAATTTCATTAGCAGCCAAGTATAAATGTGTATGGCTATTCTAATTCCAGAATAATAAAGAATAAATGTATCCACATATATGCTGGCCTTTACTCTTTATTTGATATCACTTGTTTCAAGCGTTCGGTCTGTAAAGCGCATGTGCAGTGGAGTAATCTACTATTATTATTAGACTTTAATATATTAAAACTTGCATGCAATATTTGCTTCAACAATAATCAGTTTCAATAGATATGCTATTCTAAAAATAAAATATTACACAAAGATTGTTATATGAGAAATTTCACCATATTAGAATGAAGAGTGAATGTTTAGAACTCTAGCATACTTGGTGAAGAAAGATTATAGTTCAAACATATAACATATATCTAATACAGAATATTTGAATATAGTCTTTTAAGTGGCCTTCATTTATCCAATCTATCTCATATAACTGATACACATGACCACATACGTGAAAGATAATGCTGAACTAGCACTCACCAGTTGGTCCAAATCATCTCCTACATATATATATATAATCAGGGTTAGGTTTATATTAAGATAGCAAATCTTCAGACTTTAATGAACAGTATTTATCTGAATGTTTGTAATGATGGTATATTATAAGATGTGATATGTTGGACTATTTCCATCATTTATGAGTGAATGTTGAATGTATAGAAAATTTTAAACTTTATTTAAACTTTTCAAATACAAACAACTTGTTAGTAATAACACACAAATAGACAATACAGGTTAGTAATTACACAATGTTTCGAGTAGTATTATTCTCCACTCTTCTTCAGGTGTTGCTGGCCTATATGCACAGTGACAATATTCGCTTAGAAGTTGAACTCGCACCTTTAGATTCTTGAATAATGAAATTAAGGCAAACGCTCTACCAATTGAGCTATTCTGTCAAAGGCAACATATAGTAGAAATTTGATATATTTATATATGAGGGTTGGTTCAAAAAATATATAAAAAAAATTGGAGAACTCAGGAGAATTTGAACCAACCCTCATATATAAATATATCAAATTTCTACTATATGTTGCCTTTGACAGAGTAGCTCAGTTGGTAGAGTGTTTGCCTTAAATTCATTATTCAAGAATCTAAAGGTGCGAGTTCAACTTCTAAGCGAATATTGTCACTGTGCATATAGGCCAGCAACACCTGAAGAAGAGTGGAGAATAATACTACTCGAAACGGTGTGTAATTACTAACCTGTATTGTCTATTTGTGTGTTATTACTAACAAGTTGTTTGTATTTGAAAAGTTTAAATAAAGTTTAAAATTTTCTATACATTCAACATTCACTCATAAATGATGGAAATGTCCAACATATCACATCTTTTAATGCACAGGCTTCAATCTACTCCACCCTCCAACTTTTCAGCCATCCATACACTTGAAAATCTGATGATAGAATGCTCAAATCCTTTGTTAATGCCAATATTATTGCCATGCCCATGTTGACTTTAAATCAATCTGACCATATTGACATCAACAAGAGATTTGGTCATTCCAATGATATGGATAGCTGAAAAATTGGAGGGTGGAAAAGATTGAAGCCTGTTCATTAAAGTTTGAAGATTTGCTATCTTAATATAAACTAAACACTGGTTATGTATGTGTGTGGGAGATGATGATCTGGACCAACTGATGAGTACTGGTTCAGCACAAAATACGAATAGGAGATCATTTATCTTTTTCATAAATGTGTGGCCATGTGTATCGGTTGTATAAGAGTTCATATATAAATGATGCTTGAAAGTCTGTATTCAAATCCTCTAAGATTACATTAAGCGCCAAGTATATTAATTATATTTGCATATAAATATAACATATGCCTGCTTATATTATGTAAATATAATCATAGCTCTAGATTAACTTTTTCAGCAGTAATTCTGTAGTGGCTGTTTGGATTATTCTTTCAACATTCTCTTTTAACAATTAAAACTTTTATTCTATACTGCACTTCCAATTTTAAATTTATTTATTACAAATATAATTGCAAACAAAAAAAACTTTCCTGAAATTAATATTTTAACATTGCAAATATAGAATAAATGTGATAAACTGAAATACATAATCAAAACATAGTATTTTGTCATTTTGCTATTGCCGTGTACTAAAAGTACAGCCAAATATATCACAAAGCAATTAAATGTTTTTCTAAAATATAAAATTCCACTTATAATTATCAAAATATCACAAAAATATTACTGCTACGATCATAATAGAAGAGTTCCTGTTTTAGTCTGTCATAACTCGTTTAACGTTAGTAAACTTCTCTTATCTTGTTTTAAACTAAACATTTCCAAATAAAATAGAATTTAATCATATATCATTATATTAAATATTTGCAAAATATTTTCCAAAAATAATCATAAATATACAAATAAACTACCAAAATATGTCTTTCCAAAGCAATACAAAAGATAAGAACTTGTAAGTTCTTTAAATAGCACTCTTGAAGCCCGAGAACAAAGAATCGACAAATCGGCACTTTGTCAACTTGTATTAGGTTTTCTGTATAAAACTGATATCTTCAAATTTTTGATTAACAAAAAAAATCAATATTCTAGTTCTGCCTTAATCACAAAACTGACAAATACTATAGGTAGTCATAAGAGAGTGAAGGTAAACCCAGGATGACCACAAACCCACCAAAATATATTGCTAAAATGCTGCTGGTAGTGACCTGATTAATGTTTAAATTTTGCACTAGAAAAAAGTAGATATACTTATAATTATTCATTCATATACAATATCTGTGTATTTATAAATAAATTATTTATTTATTTCCTTGAGAATAAACGAGAGTTAATGAATTATCTCATAGCACAGTTTCCATGAAGAATTTTCAGGCTGCTGAACTAGGAAATAATTCGTAATTTTTTTGTTCATATTCAAACTCATTTATAAATAATGTGTATTATTTACTTATTCATTTGTAAATAAATCCAAAGATTAGTTAGATAAATAGGAAATAATTTGTGGATGTTGTTCATTCAATAGGTAGATAAATGGATTTAATACATTTGAATGAATGTGAATCGTAGAGTCTTTATAAAAAATGAAATGTTTAACTCCTACTGTTCTTAGAAAAGAATTTATCTGAATAGTCTTTAGCAGAAAGCAGACATGTTTTTCTCCCATTTTTCTATGGGTATAATTTTATGCAACGATTTACATATTAAGACTCGGCTATTTCAAAATTTAATTCAAATCAAATATTAATTCTTTCTAATATTTGAATAAGCTAAAAAGATTGCTAGGTGTACTTTATTTTCTGCAAAAATATAACCGCATTAGCCCTTTCTTAGCAGGCTTCATAAGATATGACTGGCATCGGTGAATGAATTTGCCAGTCATGATGTAATTTGTATAGCATTTGAAAAGTCTGCATGCTGATAGTTGTTTTGCAATTTTAGAAGAAATACTCCTAAATAAATAATAAAGATTACATATTTTACTTCTCATTTTTATTACTAAATGGAAGAAATTATCAGCACAAAAATAAAGCTTTACAGTTCAAAGATCAAATTGCAGAACTCAACTTGCACAAAATGGTGGACACATGTTCATATTTTATTTGCCAAGCCAAAATGACTGTGAAAATATTTTTTGACTGTTTCAATGTTCTTTTTGATCATTTGAAAGATGTTTTTCATTAATAAATATATATTTACTTCCATAATTGTGTTTTAGAAAAATTTAAATTTATGTCAGTGCATTACCTCAATAACATAAAAAAAATTTTAATTTTCAATAAATTGATTAGTTTTCACAATTTTTTCAAGCTTTTAATTAAGCCAAAAGTTAATTTTAATAATAAACTGGCTTTAAAAAATACTTATATTTGGATTAAAAACATTATCCAATTGAAGGCCACAAATGTAAAAATTAAATTATATAAATTTAGCCTCAATCTGATTACAGTATTCAGTAAAGATAGGGTTAAGATATAGTAATAGGTAACCTAGAATTTAATTTTATAATTAATAAACTAAATACTTTTTTTTAAAAAAAGAAAAAAAAAGATGAAACTTATCAATTAATAAATGAAATAAATCACTTTCCATTTTAAAAAGAATTAAAATTGCTTTATTTTTAAAATCTAAGGGACTTTATTTTCTTTCATCTTTTTGAAAGTAGAAGCCATAACAAATAATAAATATTTCCTCCCCTTACTTTCCAATAATATTCAAATATAAGTTTTAACATAAAATATTTAGGATGTTTTTATGCATCTTTTATTTACTGTAAATTAAGAAAAATTAATATTATACAAAATAATTAAATTTAAAACACAAAAATAAATAAATATAAAGTAAGAAGGCATTTCCTACTTTTTAAATATAAAAAACAAAAGTTATATATATTTTTACAATAATTATTTGCATATAAATTTTAAATTAGATCTTCATAAATTATTTCTTCTTTAATTAAATAATCCTTTTTTGATTTTTACAAAAAAAAAAATCAAGTCAGATGTCACATGACCTAATTTAATAAGCTTGTCTTTACAAATGTTATATATAGAGCTCGCAAAATAAGCTCTTAACAAGCTTTGCAGAATATCCGCAACCCCAAACTGGTTTCTGCTACTGGTGTCGTCAGTTATACATTAGATAAAGTGCTGAGCTTGTCCTGGTATTTTTAATCTAATGCTTGAATATCCTAGCATCTCACTGACAATGCTAGTAGCAGAAACTGGTCTGGGGTTGGGGATATTCTACAAAGCTTGTTAAGAGCTTTTTTTTATTTTTATATTATTTCCACAATTCACATGGAGGCAGACCAGTGCTTGATCTTTTTTTATTTTTTTCTGGGGAAGTATCTGATACAGTTATTAAAGTACTAATTCCTATAATTATCCAGTTTTTTTTTAATCAATCATATTTTTAATTATCAAAAATCATTTCACACCTTATTGTCCATATAGTTTTTAGATCATGTAGCAAATTCATTGCATTATGTGGATTAAATATGTTAACATTGTTTGTTATTTCCCTTTTTAAATTTATGTATGGAGCCTGAAATACTTTTGATCTTAAGAGTTTAAATGCTACATATTCTTCAAACAGGTGAAAGGGTTTCCTTTCTTGTTACAAAAAATACATGAAGACTCCAAATTCATTTATAGTCCACCATTTAAATAAACCTTCATTGATATGAAACCGTTTAAAAATTTGAAACAGAATCTAATATATGATTGTGGAGCATATATTTTGTGAAGACTCTTGATAACCTTAATCAATGATACATCTTTCTTTATATGTTATAAATAAGTCACCATAAAATAATCTTTTTCAATTTTATTCATTAAATTAGCATCTAGTGATAGTGGAGAAAACTTTTATCTGGCATTATATTAACATACATTTGTGCTTTTATATATAATACATATAATTTTGGATCAATAAGATTGAATCCTCCTTGATCAATTGGTAATTGTAATATTGAAATTGATAACAGGTGAGAAGACTTCCCCCAAATATAATACTTTGCTATCAGATTCAGTTTATTTACTATTATAGTGAAAATCCCCATCCATGGTGCATAATAACCTAGGACTCCCACAGCAATGGTCTTAAAAATTCTTGTTTTAGTAATTTCATAAAGCTTAACTAATTGGAAAGATTTAATTTTATTTATTTATTTTATCAATTAACATTTTGTCTAAGTACTCATTCATACCTGTTTTTGATATACAATGTGGAATTCCTAAAAATAATAATGGGTTACCTTGTATTCAGATGGAATCTTTCTACCTGTAGCTAGTTGCCAAGTAGCAGATTTTGATGACTGTATAGAGGATTCTCTCTCTTTGAAAAGTATTTAAGATATTCATAACCATTTGAATATATTATACATTCTGAAAAATTATTATTACATTGTCAATAAATGCTATTCCCACCTAAATGGGGGGGATAAATACCTGGTTTTCAATAACTTCGACCATCTGATCTATGCATACTGCGGAGCAGCTAACAATGATCCTTGTGCTACTCCTTTATCTGGAGTAAAATTCTGAGTACCTCCATAGCTCTTAATTGAAATTCTACTGTGTTTAATATAGTATAATCAATTTACCAAATCAAAAGCTGCTTTAAAATCGATTTTCTGACATAATTGCTTCTTGAATTTTCAAAACTGCATTCCTCGCTCTTCTTCCTTTATAGTGTGATGTGCGGTTAATAGTTTTTTTATTTATCAACTGATGTAATCTTTTCAATAATATTCTACCTCATATTTTGATGACTTAGGTCTTCTATGGTAGGTGTCTGTTTAATTCTTTCTTTTACAATACTAAACATTACTCTTTTATTAATGTGTGGCCAATCAATTTTCTTGTAACACATCTGATTATAAAACCTCCACATTGCTAGTATCAAGGCATAATCTAAATGTTTATAAATAGATAAAGGGAATGCATCAATTGTAAGAGTTATTTTCATCTTTAATTTATTAATCTCCTCCTATATTTCTTCTTTAGTTATACATTCTTTATGCTCACCTGTAATAATGCTTTCATATATTTCATTTTCAGTCTCACCAAACTTGAATTTAAACATCTTAAAATACATTCATCAACATGTAAACCAGATACAAGATTGTTTTAAGATTCTAGCCTTGTAGAAATACCTTCTGTATGAGGCATATAAATTTTAGCATAGTTAATCAATGGCTTTGATGTTAATTGTTAAGTTGGGGATTATCCTTTTTATTTTTTTATTTTTGGTCAGATTTTCCTGCTGAATTTGTTGATATCATATTCCTCTTATATATTATTAATTAGTTCATAATTTGGCTTAAAAGATGATAATAATTGGAGCATATTCTGTATATCTAAAGTCCTCAGTTTAATTTGATTTTGTGACTTAATGTCTTTGACTCTTTCTATCATAATCACTACATAGCATTTAGTTAAAACACCTAAAAAAAATTAATATTTAAGCCAATATTTAATAACTTTATACATATTATAAAACTTCTGGATATACTATGAATGTTTCAAACAGATTAACACACAAAAGTGCTAAGCACAGTTCTCTTAACTGACAGCCATTCTTATGAAATGTTACTGCTTAAATGTTTCTTTAAAAAAAGAAATATATATATAGCTTGTTTTTATCTTTTAACTTATAATGTAATCATATAAACCTCATTTGAAAAAGACAACATACGATTTAAAATTGGTACGCTAAGCAAAAATTTATGAATATTAAACAATAATGTAATATATTCTTTGCCACATTAATTATCAACTTTATTAATTAACAATTGTTTTATTTGCAATTCATATATATATAAATTAACTGCTAGTGATTTTTAATGAGCACATGATTAAATTTAAAGCTTGTCGAATATATAACCCTAAGAATATAAACCCATTCAGAAACAAAAGGTCTGATCAGTATAACAGTAAGAGATTTCACAATCTAGGAGAATAGTTTAAATGAACTTGTAAATAATGCCCACACTTTTTTTTTTACATAAAGGAGAATTTACTTTGTCAGATAAAAGATGATCATTTAAATGGCCGTTAATAAATTTTGCTTGTGAATTATTTTAGTAATGATTCAGACTTGTTTATTCCATAAATAGGTTTATATTTTCAATGCCATATGTGATGAGAGCGGGAGAGGGTTTGTTACAAATATTTGGAAATCCACAAGCTAGAAACTAGTCTGGCGATATTGGATGAGTAGGCACTAGATAGGGATTTTATGCACAAGCCTTCTGGCATCCATTGATTACTCTGGCTTGCACTGAGTGGCACTATTGTATGGTGAGTTTTGCCAGTTTTAATAACAGTTATGAGCAAGTATAAGAAATGGTGATCATGTGACATGTCTCTTAGTCGCCAGTCATTAATTTTGGGTGCACAGTGTCTCCCATGAAAAAGAGACTGTAACTAGTTCTCTCTCCAAACTAACTGCAGCATCACTTCTGAATCAATGCATGTATTTTAAGGTCCTAACATGTTTGGATCACAAATTATGACAAGAAATACAACAATGTAACCCATGACAAAACGTGCTAACATTCAATTTTATTTTAAATTAGACATAACTTCCTGCTAAAATATTTGAAATGATTTAAAATGTGCATGGCAGTGAAGGCACAAATCATAAAAAGGTTTTCAAATTAATTGCAAGATTTAATGATAGCAGGGAAAGCATCAAAGACAATGAAGGTAAGGAACCCACTGTCATAATTTCATATTATAACCCACGAATGGATGCGCTAGTCTTAACATTTTTGCAGTGAATATCTATACTATGCTGTTATGTAACACATTCAGAGATGGTGCTGAAATAGTTACATGGAGAGAAAAACCGTCACCTTTTCACTATGGCACATTGCACAACATAAGATTATTGCCAACATCTTAAGTTGAAAATCAGCTATATGTGCTTACACTGATATCATCATTATATAATATTTATTAACATTTCCAAGCATTGAAGAGCATATTTAATTTTGTTGAAGCAATAGATTTACCAACAACTTAAAATAAATGTATAGTTTTTTTTTTAACAAATAGATTTACCAACAACTTAAAATAAATGTATAGTTTGGCAGAAAACAAGTTGATTTTTCAAATTCCTTTGACTATGCCTCATGTAATAAATTTCTTAGTATCCCTCCTTATATTTCAGCAAGCAAGGCATAGTGACTTATTAATGAATGAATACCCATTGCTGCAGTAGAAAGTAATGTTATGTAATGCTATATTATATATGAGAACAAAGATTCAGATAATGTTAGCAAGAATTTCAAAACTTTAGCTTTTATGATGTAACATGTATTCTTACCATTTATTAAAACCAGTGAGTTAAAAATATTTGACTACAGAATACTTGTAGCACTCAAAAACATCCATCATCCAATTATTTAGTCTTTGAATATTCCAATCTAATAATGGATTGAAACATTTAAGTTTGTTAAATTCAGGTACTTTTCAATTTGAAAGTGGTGTTAGAGTTGTAATTCATTCATATCTATTACTGGTTATTTGAAACAAATTATTTATTACAAAATGACGTTGCTGCAAGCAGTGATCTTAGAAATATGAAATTGTGAACTCTGGATATGATTCTGCAGAATATTTATTCAAACACAACAGCAGTGTTTATGTTATGTAATGCTGTTATGATCAACAATAACAAGAGGGTACATACAACAGGGGGATTTCATCTCTAAAACTTTTAACAACATAGGGGTGAATATCTTGTGAATTAAAATATAAGCTAAGAGAATAAAAATGAACAGAGATTCTTAAGACATCTCAATTTTACAAATGATGTGGTCATTTTTTTAACAAAAAATACTTCAGAATTTTAAAAAATAATGCAAGCGTTAACAAAGGAAAGCAAGCAAGAAAGACTTTAAACATAAATGCTAAAAAAAAGTGTAAATTAATATTCAATATTTTTTTTATATATGAATAAATTAAAGACTGGTAATAGAGAAAGAAAAAGATACATTTGATTGTTTAGTACACAATGGAGAAAACATGATGAATGAAATTAATCTTAGGATTAAACTTTGGATGAAGTGTATTAACAATTTTTATTAGTCATTAATTAGACTAGAGATTATCCATTTAATAATGTTTCTGTGGTATCACGCAAAGTACAGACTGGTTTCTTCTATCCACTTTAACACCCTATGTGGGGGGGGGGGGTCATAAACATACGACCAAAGTCACGTGAAAAAGATGTATGATCCCCAGGTGAAGTGCTTTTGGAAGAAATAATATTGAAATATGCTTACACATTTTAAAAGGAACATTTTTAATATCCGTATTTTACTAATTTTACTTATGGATCTGAAACCTGGTCTCTTAACAGAATAGCAAGACTGAGATCTCAGACAACGCATTAAATCTAAGTAGAAATGTATGTAGGAAGTTAACAATAAGGGCCCGAACGTGCAATCTAAGAATGAGAGAACAAATAGGTATCAATTGGCAGATTGTAGTACATCGGTGAAACTGGATTAAACGTAATTTTTTATTCTAAGGTGGATTGAAAATGATTTGAAAGTAAAGATGATGAAAGTGTATGTATATAAGTACTAGATGGATGAGAAATAGGTCATCTCGCGTGGCTTTGTGCAAGGGAAGAGTGACAGACCCTGGAGCTCAAGGTTCGCGCATCGCGCTCGGTTCACCGCTTCCGGCGATCGAACTTTTTATGAACTCCCGAATAATAAAGCAATCATATCATTTTAAGACAGACCATATATATATATATGCACATCTTTTTTTAAAACTTTAACAATAAATTATAACTATCTTTAGATATCAAAGCAGTGTGTTTAAACGTAGGCAATACTTTTATTTTATAACTGAAAAAAAAAATAGAAAAATCTTTTTATTTCTAACTTGCAAAGAAAGGGAGTTCAGTAATTAAGAACAAAAGTGCAGGCGGATCAAAACTTGGGCTAATGAAGCTTGCGACTTCATTGACTCCGTGCGCCACCTACATCAGGGAAAAACATGCAATCAGCAATTAATTAAGAAACCTATGCTATAATGGAGCTGGATGCAATCTATCTCTGCCCAAGCAGAAAAATCATGCAAATACAGGCAGTGACCTTTAACCTGCTACACAATAGAAGACAAGAAACATTGTGAATGTGCATCCAGTAAGAAAAAAACTCGGAAAGTTAATCCAAGAGGAACCAAAAAATATAAAATAATGGGGGAAAGGCAGCTTATACACAAGCATTACGGCTGAGCTCTAATGGGAAAAGAAAACCCATCTCAAGTTCACTGTCTTTTAAAAACAAACCGAATTTTAAAATCAAAACTATAGAGACTTAACTCTTAAATTAATCCAATAATTTAAAATATTAACAATATAGAAAAATAGCGAGAATAATGTTAATGCAAAATACCCCCCCCCCAGCTCTCCATCCCTTTTAAACAAAGGGTAAAATAATAATAATGCCAATAATTACATTTAAATCAAGCATTTAAATAATCAACTTTTCTAATTATCATTTCAAAAATTATGGTGCATTATACTGCTAAGAAAATTAAAGATTAAATGAATGAATATCAGAAAGCGGGACTTAGGAAAGAGAAGGGATGTACTTGATCATGTATAAGGCCAGATGGTTTAAATACTACGATATTAGAATTTACTTGTAGAAAAAAAAAAAAAAGGGGGGAGGGATAATAAATGAAATTCTTTTTCAAAAAAAAAAAGTAAGTAGCAGGTACTTATAAACCTGAAGTAATTTTTTTTTATCTTATACAACCATGTAAATTAGCTAAATAAAAACATGTTGTTTTTTACAGCTATAAGATCCAAAAGACAGCCATAAGCCAGATCTGGCAAATAGCTAAAACTCTTAAATTTTGATGACTAGGACAAATATGGGTGAAAGTGGGGGGGGGGGGGAACTACAGTTAGGTATTAATTTTACTAGTCATACATACATCTTTTTTCACGTCTTTGGTCATACGTTTATGATTACACCCCTCTACAAGGTTTAAAAAAAGATGGAAACTAATCCCTATCATATGTAAGTGGTGTAGTGAAAATTACATTATAGAAATATTATTGATTACGACTAGGCATGTTTGGTTTCTTTCTGCAACTTAATGAAATGCTAAGCATAGTTTATATATAGTGGTCAGACTGAAACTCAAAAGCCTATGAATTGTGTGTGGTGCGGCAGCATCACTTCCCGTATTTAAACTTAATGTACATTCCCGAGCGATAAACCTTTCGATTATTATTATTCGTAAGTAAAATGCAGTAATTCACATATCAATCTCTCCACATTATTAAATTCTATTTTTGACATACAGTATAATAAATTTACTTGTATCAAATGAATATTTTGAAAATCAATCCCAAATATATATTTAAGCAAAGTTGAATTTAAAATGTTGTACTTTGAGCATTTATTTAGTATTATTTGCTTTGTTGTTGTTTTTGTTTTTTCAGTTACAAAACACATATATTGCACTAGAAATATGTTACACGTCAATGAACAATATTTCTGTAATGAAATTTTCACTACACCCAAAGTAGTGTGGTGAAAATTACATTATAGAAATATTATTCATTAAATGGATAATCTTTAGTCTAATGAAAGACTAATAAAAATATTATTATAAGATTAAAATGTGTTTTCTTGTACAGTTAAATACCATTCCATTTCAAATGAATATTACAGGAATGAAGATATGTTTAAGGAAAATGACAAAATATATACCACCAAAAACCCACATGACTCTGGCAAACACATTATTTTTAAGTAGACAATCGTGATGTGATATAGGCTATATGGTCAGAAATCCGGTTAGCAGAGTTAAATATTCATTCCCTCCAACTCGTTCTATCCTCTTTAGGATATACTCAATTATTTCAATAAGCTGGTTCATTTCTTATTCTCCTCCTATCCCTTTTAATAAAAGCAGTTTTGATAGTTACATTAGCATATCTCCATATTCCTCAATTTCATTATAAAAAAAGCCATAAAGCTTCTACTCCTTTACTCTTTACTTTTAAATTTCTCTCATTCACGGTACAATTCATCCTAATCCTCTTTTAACATCCTATACTCAAAAATTTGTGTTAAATGCTCTCTGCCTACCATCTCCACATAAATTGCATCTACAATCCAAATCTTATTCCATTTTTATCTCTTTTCTCTAGTACCCTAAAGCTCCTGCTATTGAAACTAATTGTGTTATCATATATTCTTTGATATTATATATAATCTTGTATGGTTATAACTCCTAACTATTTTTATTATTATTCATATCCATTTTGCACAATTATTCTCCTCCATTAACCAACTTATCTATTCTTTTTTCCTATCCCTCATAATTAGGTTTCTGTAATACATCCTCTTCATATTTATTCCAGTTTGTATATAATAAATATATGAAGATAAATTGTCGATCTATTAATTTTGAATACAACAAAATCTTTCTCGACCAACATATCTGTTGTCCTTTCCACATAATTCAATTTAAACACTATTTTACAAATTTATTTTCATTCATATACTGAAACATTTCAAATTTATTTTTGATTTCCTGTGTTAGAAATGAAATTCATCTCAGTTCCCTTTGAATAGTCTCATTTGCTATTCATGATCATCATCATCATCATCATCAATGCATATCTATTCTTTTTTTGTATTCTATCTACAATACGCTGACTTTCTGGGTCAATGCCGTCTCAATGTTATCCATCATCATAGCTACTTTCCATATAATTTTACATATTTAATACTTATTATATGAGAAACATTTTGTCAAGCATTGTTAGCAGAGAGGTCTGCACAGCCGCCTTGCAAACAAGTAGTTGTTTGCAGCCGGTTGTTGCGGATTCGCCTCCCTGCTGATGCTATGACATATGGGGGAAAAAAAATCCATTCTATTTTTTGCTCTTTTTTTCTCAACTATTATTATTTCAACTATCTGTATTTTATTTATTTTTTTCATTTTAAAAAATAACTAAATACTTACAGTTTTATATTTTTTTAAGTTTAACTCTTCCCATCAAATGCTAAAATACTAAAAAAAATCCATTACTGAATTTGATTTTCATATTTCTATCTCTCCATACCTTCAAATTCTCAATATTATTTACATAAAATGGCCATATCATGTGGAAAAGGGGGCTGTCCTGTTCCAATAATAGGAGTTCCCATCCCACCTCTAACCTTTCTATCTCAACTTTCCAGTTTCCTAGAAAATAAAATAAGCAATAAAGGTGATAATAGATTTCTTGCTTCAATTCAATTTTATAATTAACTCCCACTATTTCTATAACCCTCAAAAAATATCCTTATTCTTAACAAGCCTAAATCTATTCCCATATTTTCAATGCTTCTACACAATCTATATCCATGCAATCATAAGTTTTTTCTATATCTAAACCATGAGTTATATAATGGTTTATTTTTCTTATGAAGACTATTTCAATCAACTAGCAGACACTCTATAAAATCCATTCCGAGTCTCCCAAAATTTTTTTCTTCCATCCCAAGTCTTAATCCTATCCATTAATATACATATAACTAGCTAATGCCACTGGTATATGTAACTAGTTAATAAATTGGCAGTGAACAGATCCATTTTAACACTAGTAATATTTTAGCTCTAATTTTTGTTCCTAGATGGCAGGAGTGATTAAAATATAAGACGTTTCTAATCCAGAGGTGCCAATTTGAGAAATTCAGTGGGCATTGCTTGCATTAATTATGCTTAGAAGAAAAAAAAAAGAATTTTAAATACATTTATTTCTACAGCCATTTTTTTAACTATCCTTTTCATAAAAGAACTGATAGACTTGCTACAATCCCTTGCTTTAAAGTGGAGCAATTATGGCTATCTATAGCATTTGTTTATCCACACTGAGTTATTTGACAATAATATCTAGAACTAAAATTGTATTGATTTATTAATTCATTAAAATATCCAGATGTCAATATTATATCAAGATAAATTTAATAAAAGGCAGTGGACATGCTTTCAAGGGAAGTGCCATTTGTTTCAAAATAGTCACTGTGTTTGAAATTGAAAATCAGACATTTATTATAGTTTATGTATATATTTTAACTTTTGTAAAATTAAAGTTAAAAAAAATTTTTTGCTAACAATATAATGTTTAGATAAAGACTTTATTTGATTACATTTGTTTTATTTGTTTAGAAATATTCAAGTAAACATCAAACAGGAAGTTATTATTAGCAAAAAAAAAAAATCACCTCATTGTCATTTTTTTTTTTTTTTATAAATTAGAATTAAAATTTTAAATTTTACAATTTTATTTGCTATAAAAATTTGTTTCAGTGTTAGAAATAGAATGTAAATAAATTTTATTTCATTCCAAATACATTTCCTTGCTCAGGATAAAATAACAAAGCCTATTCGGATTACATATTTCTTTTTTTTTTCCTATATTTGCAAAGTTGAAACATTATTTTCAAGACTATTTTTTATTTTTAAACTTACAATTGTAATACATATAAAAAGCGTAGAAATATGATGGAGAAAAATATTTATTCATTACAAAGCACAAAATACTAATGAATTAACCTGTTAAAAGGCTGTTATAATTTTAAAAACATTTTTGTTTTTCTTTAAAAATAATAATCTAATAATAAAAATGCTTAAATTAAAAATATTTTTTGAACTATTTAAACTGATGTAGGAAATGAATATTTTATGTTTATCTAATAAAGTCAGAAATAAGAACCTTTTTTTATTTCACATAATAATTTTATTTTGGAAAATTAATTTTTAATAATAAATATGTAAAAAATATATGTATTGTTACAAGCTGTATTCAAATTGAAGACTACATATATAAAAAAAATTAATCATATGATTTAAGCTTTGATTTTGTTATGTTTAATGGACAGAGGAAAAGTTTAAGAGGCAAAAAAAAATATTAAAAAAACGGAATAAATTAATCAGAAAAACACTATTCTCCCTTCATCCACCCATTCCCTGCATAAATATCCCCAATTTCACTTACCAAATATGGGAGAAAAAATGAATTTTCTATATTTTAAATACAACATACACACCCCTATATGCGTTATACACATTTTCAACATGTAAATATACATATATGCACACATTTGTATGTCTGTGTTAAAGCGCCATGTTGTATTATGATTTACAATTATCCATGAATTTCTGTATGTATACCATGACTTGGAATAAAATGTCATAGACATGGTGAAATCTGCTATGTATATTGAAATAAGTTAAAATTGAAATTTAACTAGGGGGAGAATTGATTTGTATTAGAAATACATTACATTAATTAGAATAACAAACCTCCAGTTAAAGCAGCAAAGATATATAATGAATGCACTTCATGAAATCAACACTAAAGCACAATATCAGGCATCCATACTTCTAATGGACATCCATTATAAGTCTTAATTAGAATGAGCTATTAACAAAGGAGCCAATTCGTCTTTTCAAGGATGGAATTAGTATCACATTTGCTGCAACGTCTCCCACAATCCTTTATCTCTCCGGAGTTTTACAAAAGTATAACATAAGATGGCAGAACTTATAACAACCAACTAAAAAAAAAACAACTTACTATGATAAGAAAGCCAATCCATGGTCAAATTTTAGACACCTACTACTGGTTAATCAATAATTATCTCCAAATCAAATGGTGAATATGCTAAGACTATAAAGTCGCCAATAATATAAAAAAATAACAATAATAATTTCCAAAGGTTCATATATAAAGCCAACCAAGTCCTGCAATTCAAAAAAAAAAAAAAGATAAATTAGCAAATCGAACTCCTTATCAAATCCTACTTAATAAAATACCAATAATAAATGAATTAAAAGTTCAAGAAGAACTATTAATGCAATAAAATAAATCATAGTTAATTATACAAGTGGAAAAAATATCAAATGGTTATGTTTTGAGATACATCGTCATAACTTGTCTTGAAAATATTTCGAGATATTGTAGACAAACATAACTAAAAGCCCCACTAATGAGACATAAATAATAAAAATAAATATTCATTATGCTGATTAATGAAACTCTAAATCAAAAAAAAAAAAAAAAATCTATCCCAGGGATAGAAACTATCTAATCAAGTGCCTGATAGTGACTCCATAAATAATCAAATAAAAAAAGACCTATTCACAGTAGTATTAACATTTCACACAAATTGTTGGACACAATTTTCACATTATTCATTACTATCACCTTCAAACATTACCGATATAGCCCCAGAATAGTTTATCTGAATGCAAATAATTCAATCTCCAATCCACAGCTCTCTTCCAAAAACCTATCTGACAATTTCCATATCTCATCTATATATCTCTTACATGGTTTCTTTCAGTCTTTTACAAACTCTTGGAATTGTTTTAAAATTTATTATTATTCATTATGTCAATATTTTTTTTTTTTTACACTCTGTTATTCCAAATATATATCTTGACACATTTGGTTATGCGGCCTAAAGTTTTCTTCAAGACTGTGACCCATGTATAATAGACATATTTCTTTTTAAACATGTAAGTATATTTCAAAATAAATGTATTTCTATTAAAAGCATTCTAATTTAATTCCATTATTAATTTCAGTCATTATTGCTTCTGTCTATATTAATAATCTGATCTAGATATCTGTAATTGTTGACTTCTTCATAAGTTATTATCAATCGCTATTTTCTTTTTTTATGAAAATCTTTGAATATTACTTCAGTCTTATCTTTAAATCTACTTACTTATTTTCATCTGAAACTACTGGAACATTAGTCGAGATAAACTCCATTTATTTTTATCCCCTTAACTTCAGCTAAATTTGTTAAAACAGTTTTAACATATAGATCATCATTTTAAACAATAATCTTAGAATCACAATATAATTTAATCACATGCATTTTGATAAATATTCTTCAGAATATGGCAATACATTCTGTCTATGGTATATCTTGATATTGCAGAATTTTGATCATCAGGGAAATGCCTATAAAGTCAAATCTTGAAATCCAAAGCAAATGGGAACTCATATTAGCTCATACTTTCTATATTATAATACTTAAGTGTAACTTACTGTGCCAAAACCACATTTAAATCCTCTCTTCTTTTTTTTTAGTTTGTAAGCCTCTGTAGATGAATTGTAATGATCTTAGTATAGACCTTATATAGATTTGAAGACTGATAGGTTTGTAATTTTTAATATCGTCAAGTTTCTTGGAATATTAATCACTACTGCATTCGTCCAATTACTGGTACATCTTTATTACTGTAGCTTTACTAAGAAGTTCTCTATGTCTTTACATCTTTTTTTAAAAAAAATTATTATTCCAATATTTCCTGAAATTTTCCCCTTCATCATAGAATTAATTATTTATCTCACTTTTTCATTTAATATGCAAAAAATTTATTTAAAAAACATTGTTTCAAACATAGAGATTATTATATTTTTTTATTGTTCTTTATTCATCTTCGTTACAATAAAGTTCTTCAATTTTTGTCATGGTTTCCCGTTTAGTAATAATGCCATCTTTTTTCAAAGATGAAACAACTTCTATAACTTTTCATACCACTTCTCAGATTATTTCTTTCCTTCATACATCATCTTCCTTCAATTGAAATGGTGATGGTGAACTGATATCTTTTTATACTAGCTACATGTGGAGCAGACTTTAAGAGTATCAATTATCATCTTACATAAAATAAAGCATTCAAGTCAGAGTCATCATCGAAGATGCAAACAAGTTTTAATGTGAATTCATTGGACTGTTTCTGAATGTTAGAAATACAATGCCTATTATTAATATAGTATTTCATAATCGCTTTTATCTTTAGATTTGCATTAACATGCATCTTATTTTGCTAATTGGTGATCATTTCTTGTATTCAATCTATTACCACATTAGTTTTACAATCCAAATTTACATTTTGTCAAAATATAATCCAATCCTGCTATACTCACATTTGGCTGCTTCCATGTCCATTTTGAATTTTTCTCAAAAAAAAAATCATAATCATAGTTTTTGTGTAAATTTCACACCTATTATTTCCCTAATTTCTTTCTCATAACCATATTTACCCACATTTTTCATAGTTTTTTACTTACAGCATTAAAAGGTCCCATGATAAGATTTTTTTAAAATTAAGATTTAATCACAACAATCAGTACATGTATGCAAAAATCCTCTTCTTCAATGCAATGAAAACTTTTTGAAGCTCAAACCTGAATTTTCTGCACTTGGCTTTCCATAAATTTGCATAATGTTTGCTCCTTCGTTTTATATAACGAATCCTATTCCATTTGCGATTCCCAATATTTATACTTTTATAGTAAAGTAGATGTTTATTATTTAAATCAATTGTACCTTTATGTTTTCTTCTAACTTCACAAAATCAGCCAACTAGCGGAAGTTTAGCTTTAATATTAATGGAGCATTATGAAGATGATTGTTTTGTTTTTTTGTGGCAAAATTAATATAAATTGAAACAGTTTTAAAAGAAACTAAAAATTATTTATTTATTATTCATTTAATATATGGTATCAGCACATAAAATTCAGGACCAACAATTCTTAACCAATCAAGAGCAGTCTCTTCCAAGCTATGTAAAGCAAAGAAACCAACAAGGGCCTAGTAAAGTGGACATTCCCTGTAAATATCTATTATAGTTGTGGTCTTCGACACTCAGAATTTGGAGAGTCTGTAAATCTACAATTGTACAACATATAATCACATCTACCCTAGCCCATTCTGATTTCTATTAATCTTTGACCAGTTTTCTAGGAATGAAGAAACCAGTTACTCAAAGGACAGTATTAGCTATTAGAGTGAGATTATTTACATTGAAATTATTCCAGTCATGGACCCCCACCCCTGCTGTTGATATGCAATGTGGAGGGCTGATCAGAATGAGATTGGTTGGATGATTTAGTAGCTTAACAAGCTTGTTGAATTCATAAACTGAAAATAATCGTGAACAAATAAATATGCAACATGTTCATTTCAATCAAAATATAATTTTTATTACAGATATAAATACAAATGAACTTGTGAACCACAAATACATCTACATATAGAACATGCTAGTCCATTTTTCTTTTTTTTATATTTTGTGATGCTGTCTTTCAAATTCTTCAGCAGAAAGCTTTTCTTTCTGAAATGTTTAGTCCCCATATCTAACTGTAGTTCTTCGATCCATTCAAGTTTCTGCCATATCTTCTTGATGGAAGCTAATCAACATCATGCCTCTTTAAATTGTCTTCCAGATAATCCTTATACTGTAGAAGGGGGTATACCTCTCCCACAAAACCATTCTCAACTTCACTATAAAACACCTTCTTAGGAACTCCTTGCATTATTTATTCATTTTACATATCTAATCTAACAACGATGTGATTATACCACAGTGGTTTCTACAATATCACATCCAGTAAATTGAAGAATATATTGATTATATTTAGGATCTTGCTACTGTATTTTTAAAATTTCTAAAATATCCTTAAATGAAATTTGTCTAATCAATTTATAGTGCATGAATACAGTGTTTAAATGTCATTTCCAGACCATAAATTAGTTAAAACAACAGTTTTATGTACAGTCTAGTAACATAAGTTAGTTTCTATTGAAGCAATCCCTTATCTTATAACTGGTTATAAAAAAAGGTAGGATACTGAAATCTATTCAGACATTTAAATAAATTTCCCCATTCTCAAGTTGATAATCATTCAAGCTAAAATTTGCTGAGAATTTTTCTTTTATCGCTAACCTATAAAAAAAAAACTTGAGTTTTCTTAACATTAATTATTAACCACTCTCGTTAAATGTTACATTTGAAACATTAAAAAAAATTCTAAAAATCCCTTTTGAACTAGCAAAAATAGAACAATCATCACCACATGATAAAACCAGTTCTGATTTTTGCTTTTAATCAATTCAAATTAAAAATTCCACCATTCAAACTGCATTGTATATTAATACCTGTTTCATTAACTGTACCTTTGTTTAATATCAGTTTTCATTTCAGTTGCCACAGGTTATCCACATATAATAATAACACTTCACCTCACACCATTAAGTAAAAAGTTATACATAAATAAATTTTGGTGGACAACCAACTAATTTCAAATAATGCCATAAAGCCGTTTAATTAACCGAATCATTCTTGACTGCAGTTTCCCAGCAACAAACATCACGTTTAAAATGCTTCTTGATTCTCTAAAACCATAACCTCTATAACCAACCTGGAAGCAACCCATTCGATGAAATTCTTGAATGTACTTTTACTATAGCAGATTTAACAATAATCCTAAATAATAACTGTAATCTTGGCTATTTCCTTTATTTTTATGAAATGGACTAATAGAAGTATTCTTAAAATCAGGTGGCATAATTTAATGGATCCAATCCAATATTTCAATACTTATTCAGATGTCTCATCAAGACCTGTAGTCTTTTCATTTTTAATATTACAAAAAGCTGTCCGCCATCACAAAGGTAGATATATATCTTTGCCCAAATCTAAATGAATAGATAAAATGGATATATCCTTAAAAGTCATCATCTCAATTTTGCATCATTACTCAAAAGATGATCAAAATACTCCACTTATTTTATCTATTTAGAGATGGCAGGCTCATTCATTACAATCCAGCTAAGACAAGATAATATGTTAAATAAATTAATAATTTGTATTTGCATTTAGAAAATTAATGTTCAAAATGTAAATAATTATCTCCATGTACCCACATGCAGGTGCTTGAATTCACTGATAATACAAAATTCAGTATGCTTTTAACATCTGCACATAGATATGATACAATTTAATTTAAAAATTATTCATGTTAAAGATATCAACAAAAGCCATGGGAAAAACAAAAAAGGTATTATTTTAATTTAAATGAATGTGTACAAATGTGGTATTCACTTAGCATATGACAATCTTTTCTTTGACTGCTATACAATTTAATTTAATGTATTGATGTGATTTTAAGCAAAATGTTCACAGCAGCGATATGGCAAAGTGTAAAATAGTGTTTTCACTGTGATATTTGTGGTGACTACGAGACATAAGGAAGCGATTTGACAAATGATATAATCAAATGCTTATGAAAAATGTATAGATTCATTAAATTCACAAATGTTTGAGATCATATATCATATATAAGGACTGGAAAATGGTATGAAATTACTGTTAAATTAAGTATTAGTAATATTCATATGTTTTTTTTATAAAGTTCTTAAATAAAAAATATATTTAAAAGGTCATAGATACTAAATCAATACCTGAAAGATATCAATAAGTGGGGGGGGGGGTGTAAAAAAAACTTTAAAAATCATTAGCAATATGCAATGGAATGTATAAGCAAGTAAGGAAGAGAAGAGGATAAAGAGCTGACTACTAGGTATGAAAATGAAATAAGACATCAATGATTGACAAACTTTTCCATTGGAGATATTAACGTATTCACTAACTATTGGGTGTCTTCGGGGCATTCTGATGATGTTGCTCTCTAGTTTGGCTTATCTCCACTCTTTTTACAATTAATATTGATGATAGAAATAGCCCAATATTTAATTACAACCTAGGATGGGTCACTAAAAAAAAAATGTATCCAAGATCGATAAAATATTTGAGACATTATTAGACCCAGAAAAGAAATTCATTTAGATTATAAAATGTATGTAAAACCAAATGAAAAGTAGAGAGACATTACCATAGTGAGAATAGAAGAATTTGATAATAAATATCAGAAATGTGTAAGCTAAGGTCATGTGATCAATCGTTCAGTTTTTTTTGGCGGGAGGGAAAAGTGGCGACAAAAAAAAAAGAAAGAAAGAGCATTAAAATAATTAGAAAACAAATCTGAAAATAATACATCTAGTGAATCATGATTTAAAAACAAACATTTCCCATACATATCATCCATAGTGTTTGCCATTATCACTAATTTGATTTCTTATGTAATATTTCCATTCAACACTTATTGAAAATACCTGTTTTTCTATCACTATTTGGTCACTAAATACATTATTTTCAGATTTGTTTTCAACTAGCATCTAACTAAACTATGTTGTATTTATAGCATAAAGTTGAATTTGAAAAAATTAATAGATTTTTTTAGTACATGTTACCATCTACTGCTAATAAATACTTTTAAAACTTTTGAGCATAATGTACCAGTTAGTTCAAAGGACATTATCTGGAATGTTTGGTACTTGATGCATTTAATTTCAGAAGAAGAATTTTATTAACTGCGCATAAAACATTTTTAATGCTATTATTTAAAATATCTATCAACTAGTATTCACATTTATAGTAAGGATAAATAAAATTAAAACCAATGCTTGTGTATATGATTAAGAGAAAATTCCTTCTTTATTTTTTATTTGCATGTCTCTTGTAATAATATGCTTTTCAATTTTTTCCAATATTCAAATTTTCATTTAAACACAACTACTTATATTTTCACTTATTATAAACTTTTATTTAACTTATTCTATTTTTAAGACAGGTGGGATAAAATCTTATAATTCAATTTTTAATCATTTCACAATTTCTGAGTCAGTTGAAATATGGCTTAAACAGTATAGCACGAAATATGCTATATGTAACTACATGATTTCCATTGTATACAATCCAAATAAAAATGTAAACAAACAAAAATGTAAATAAAATAAGCAAAAAAACTCATTAAAATTAGCAAATTTTATGATATCCAAACAGCCATTTTTCTTCTCTATGAACCGTATGCGATCATATTTAAAAATAAAGTAAAATTTATAAATAAATTTTACAATACACCAATAGTCATTTTCCATCTCACAGTGCTGTACAAAATTTGTTTATTAATAAAATTTAATTTCTTCATTTTATATGGAAAAGCACATAAATTTTATTCTTCCTTTATTATTCTTTCCAAATTTGATGTGCAGTATTTTGCATAATAAAATATTTTCTAAGCATAATGCTAAAACTTCTACAAAATTGTAGAACATACTAAAAGTTGATACCAATCTCAAAATATCAAAACAATTAAAGAGATCCTAAGTCAGACATTTCACTATTTATTTTATTTTAAAAATAAAAATTAAGTTTTTTTTCTTATTCTTATTCCTTCAATGAATACAGGAATGAATACACACCCAGTAAAACCTATGTAAATGTGTCCCTTCAATTTTAACTATATTGTAATCTTCATTTATATATGCATACTATATATATATATAAGCATCTGTTACAAATATATGTGCATATTGAAAAATACTGCACACTTGCAGTTCAGTAAACAATATGTACTCTATTCTAATCATTGTTTAAACAAATTTAACACAAATTATAAAAAAGCATCTGTGTTACGTAGATAGGTGCATATTATAAAGTACTGTCTAGTTGCAGTTCAATAAACAATATATATTCTATTCTAATCACAGTTTAAACAACAAAACATGAATTATAATTCATTATATTGTACACGAGACAGGGGCTTGGGGCAAAATATAGCATAATTTGTGGCTCTATTGCTTACATATTCCCAATAACAACACTTTTTTAGAATTTGCAAATAATTTTATCAAAAATTAATCTAAATTTTTAATTTTCTAGGTGTCGTTGGTGTTGGCAGAGTCTAGAAACACTCCTTGTAATTTAAAATTGAATGATTTGATGAAAATTGTTTTCGATAATTTATTAATACTTAATACTAAAAACTAGAAAATATATTTCTATAAAATATATGTAAATGCATTAAAAACTAAAAATAAGATTTTTTTCAGGTTTCACAAATAAAAGTGTAGCAATGAATTTCAAAAAGAGCATTCTAAAACTTTTACTACTTTACTTAGACGATTTGAACATAAAAATTTATCGCCAATCATAGATATTATTAATGTAAATATTACCACTACAGTAGGGTTTCTATATTTATTCTACAGTTGTTGAACTAATATTATATTCACTCAAAAGCTATGTCTTCTCCTATTTCTCATTTCTAATGAATCATTATAAAGTTTTGTTCAGAAAAAAGTTTGGCCTCAAAAACTAAAGAGTCTAGGATTGAAACCCAAACTGCCATTTTTGATGTTTAGGCAAATTAACTATGTAATTATTTTTTTTTATATTAAGCTTCAATATTGTTTTAATTTCATTGTGAAAGGTTTATTAAATAACTCTCTGAAACATTGTAAGATTTTTTTTTTTTTCCAGTTCAGAATGAATTTTTAAAACAATAAAATAATTCTTAATATTACAAAATTCACTTTTAAAATTGTTAACATAAAAAAAAAAAATTCAACATAATTAACATATGTGTTAGTTTGAATAGTAATTTGGAATACTCTTAATTTAACAATATATTATAAAGACTCCAACATTTTAGCCATTTCTTTGTTTAAATAAATTGAAAAATAATCAAATAGTTTATTGTTCAGATATCAACAAAAGTGGACTGTTATTCATGGACCATGAGTTCCGGAATACACTATTTTACGACTGCACCAAACGACACAGGACGTTGCTCAAAAGTTCTTAAAAAGTTTGAGTACCGGAAGTGACAAAAGTGGACCAGAAATCCACAGGTTTTCAGCTTCAGAACCTGTCATTTTAGAAAAGTGGAATGGGCGGTGACACCCAGACCTGGGATTGTGCATGATATGCTAAACAACAGAAGTATAATTTTGAAGTCCGCCTGCAAAATTTGCATGGAACTTCTCAAAAGCAATGAAAGAAAAAAAAAGATTTTTAAAAAAGCTTAAAAATCATTAGTTTGGATTAGATGTGTTGATCAAATATAATATTGTGACCAGCTGTTTTTGTAATATTTATAGGTGGTGGAGGGGTTACAAGTATTTCTTTACGGTATTCATTCTATCAAATGTGTTTATAAACCATCACAGGCAGTGTAATATAATTTTTTAATAGTCTATTCACATACATACAAATGACTGAGAAAAAGGTGCAAACTTTATATGCAAATATTAAATAGTATTTTACAGAAGTTAACCCATTATTGAGAAGACTGATAATATTTACTCGGTACGAATAATAACGTATAACCCAAAATATTAAGAAATACTTGCTGCTTACCAGAAGTATTTCTTTAAAGCTACGACTCAAACTAAATCACAAAAATAAAAATACATAGGTATGCTATTTATGTTGGGCACAACCAAATGTGATTGAATATTGTACTTAAATCCCAAAATATATCCAAGTTGTTAGGATTATCTCATAAATTTTACGTCAACCGAGGTAACAGAAATTGATTATTCGCAATCACTACATGTAGTACATTTTCTTTTCATTATACAGGATTTCCATTTTATCTCACCCACTTTGGACATCTTGGTTATTTGAAGAAATATAAAGATGCATAAATGAGCTAAATTCTCAAATTCAATTTTCAGAATTGAATTATTTTTTCAAATTTCTGAAATTTTTTTTTTTTTTTAAATAAAAATTCACCAAAATTTCAATCTTTCATTTTAATCGTAAAACAAAATGTGAAAAATATTTTATATGTGAAGTTAAAAAGATTCTTTCATCAGGTAAAAATTTTCATAGCATATTAAATTTTTGGGATATAATACAAAATTGCATTTTTAAAAAAATAGAATCAATAATTTATAATAGCATCAGTAAATTCTTTTTTTTTTTCTAAATTCAATAATAATAATCAATAAACCATGTCATATATAGCGTGACATTGCTTTTAAAAAAGCTTGTATTTACAAAAATGTAATACAGAGAGCGTACCAATAGCTCAAACAAGCTCTTAATTAATAAGTGCGGTAAGAGAAAATATTTAAAATCTTTATCTGAGGTGAGCTATAAGTTCGAAACCAATTGGTCTGGGGATAAGAATGTTCCAGATAGAGATTTTAAATATTTTCTCTTACCGCAATTATCAATTAAGAGCTTGTTTGAGCTATTGGTACGCTCTCTGTATTAAATTATAATAATATTATATTTGTATTGAATTTTGAGATTCAATCATGTACACTGAGTGGCATATCAAAATCAATTTTAAAACAATTATACATCTCAACATTGACATACCCTTGGTTGATTTAGGATGTTTTTGTTGACTTTGCAGAATATAAAAACATAATATTTCTTTAGTGCAATATTTAGAATCACATTTAAACATATAGATAATTGTTTCAACATGTTTTTTTTTATTATTTATTTTTATTACAAATATGTTATATCACTAAATTCAGAAAAAATAGAATATTTAATACAATCAAATTGTGATTTTGTATATCACCAAAATTAAGTATGTTGCAAATATTTTGTAGTCATCAAAAGATTTTTTATAACTGCAAAATTTTTTGTTCTACAATTAAAAATAAGTGACATTTTTAAGATTAAAACTTGTGGCAATTTCTGGTTTTTCAAAAAAATAATTCAATTTTGAAAACACTGTTTAATTATGCTTGCAATTTGAAACATTTTTCGGTAATTTAACTATTATTCTATTTAAAACAGGAAAAAACCACTATACATATTGCCACTCTGTGCAAGCTAGAATAATCAATGGATGTCAGAAGGCTTGTGCATAAAATCCCCAATATAGTGCATACTAATCCAATATCCCCAGACTAGTTTCTGCCTTTTGGCCTTCGTCAGTGAAGAGCCTTAGATCTGACAGCACTGCACCTAGATCTTAGAGATGCCTTCGTCAGTGAGGAGCCTTGGATCTAAGAGCATTGCACCTAGATCTCAGAATCTCTTAAGATTTAGGTGCAGTGCTCTCAGATTCAAGGCTCCTCACTGACGAAGGCAACAAGCCAGAAACTAGTCGGGGATATTGGATGAGTAGGCACTAGATGGGGATTTTATGCACAAGCATTCTGGCATCCATTGATTACTCTAGAGTGCAGTGAGTGGCAATACGTATAGTGAGTTTTGCCTGTTTTAATAACAATTATAAGCAAGCATAAGAAATAGTGATCATGTGACACTATTCTATTTCTTGAAATAATGAAAGAGGTCAATACTAGGAGGAGATTAAATTAATAATTTGTATGATGAGTTGGTTTTTTTTTTTCAATGTTAGTCACAAAATATTCAATAATTTTACAATTTATATATTAATTTAAATACATATAATGCTAATGCCGTGATAATGTCTCAGACTATGGGGGGGGGGGCTAGAGAAATCTACAATGAAAAATAATACAAAGTCACAGAAACATCCCCAGTTGCAAAATAATCCCATATTGAAAATATTAGTAATTCAAACACAAAAAGAGCATTAAAAATGATTAACTAATAATCAAAATGCAAATACTATGGAGAAAAATATAAATGAATCAAACAAGAGTGAGAGACAGATTAATCATATTGCCAAACAAAAATTTAAAATTATGGAAAAAATACAAATGAAATTATATAATATTTTTTTAAAGAATTTAATTGGATCAGTAATGTACCAAAAACCAAAAAATATTTTTTTCCTTCAACCACAATTTTGGCTGATAAATGAAACTTGAAATAAAAATGAGGGTCATTCATAAATTATTTAATTCAATCATTAATTTTAATTAATATACAATTAGTACATGCTTTTATTTTAAGTTATATATAACAACAAAAATTGTAGCTGAAGATTAAAAATTATTTTTTGGTTTTTAGTGCTTTACCGACTAAATTAAATAAAAGCGTTTTTTATAAAATATTTTTTAAATAAGTTATTTTTTATTTTTTAATATTTGATATTTTACAACGGATTGTTGATATTCAACAATGTCACTATATTTCCGGTATTTAGAATGACATTTGCGCACTTTAAAAATCATTTACAATATTTTTGTGTTTGTGAAGGCAGTCTTTTTTAAAAACAAGTTTTAGTTCAACAGTCAAGAAAAATTAATATTTCATCCTTCATTTCTTTTTCCTTCTATTTTAATTGTGAAATTCAATGAAAGCATTTTTTTAAAAAAAAAAAATTCACATTACTGAAAAATTATGCAGTTCGAAATTCAACCTGTCAGCACTGAAATATTGCACTATCACCAATAAAATACATGTACAAAATTTGATTAAAATTCAATTAATGGAAGTATGGTAAAAAAATCTATTAGAAGATTGTAGCCAAATAGTCAAACAAACGAATGGAATTACTAAATTAAATAAAAACATTTTTAAAAAAAAAAAAAATGCTGAATTTTGTAAAGTAAATCATGAAGAAATAATGATGACCCTTGCTGAAATATAATTCGATGAAATAATACACCAAGATGTCACTGAAAGTAATCGACTAAATATGTAATTCAGGTTTATGGTCAAATATAACTGAAAAATTTAGACTATTGTGTGTTAAAATTGGGAATAATTAGAAAGCTCAATACATTTACCCTAAAAATGATGGTAGATCTTTCTTTTCAAGCTTTTATTTAACAATTATATGATCTGGTGAAAAATAGGATCATAGTCAATTAATGTACTCAGAAACTTGAAGATGAATAATTTCTCTCGTATACTATTTTCTAAAGGTAAATCATTTCATATACAAGTTTTAGAGATGGTTTTAATAAGTGGACTGATTGTTGATTATTCAAAATAATAAATCTTTGTTTGCCACATCAACTCATGTTGTTTGACAACCATTATTTAAATGAATTAATTTAAATTGCACTCTTGCTAATACAATTCAAACTAACATAGCAAAACAAAAAATAAGGCATCTCAGATCACCCATTATATATACAGAATTATTGATAAATTATTATATTTTTAAATAATCTCCCGTCAAGATGGACTCGTGAAATAATATAAAGTGTAAATAATATAAAGTGTAATTAGTTTAAATCATCAAACAATTTATGTGCTTTGTTTTGTAATTCTATTTCTAGACATGATATAATGTAAAAAAAAATTGTAATAATGCAATATTTACATTCTTTATTGCCTGTTTCGATAAAAAAAATCAGAAATTTTGAAAAAGCATGTAGACATAAGTTAAACCATTTTGTGACATCCATTGGAAAGGCTAAATTGATTCAGTTAAGGTCATCTTTAAGCAATTGAAACAAGCTTGTAATGCTTTAGAAAAATATATTGATATAATGATAAAATTCATTGCAAATAATGATATTCACAATAAGTTTAAATATGATTTACTGTAATGTCCCAAAACAAATAATATCAATGAATTATTGTGAACAAACACAATTGTATGCAAAGAGAATAAACAAAAATGTTATATTCTGAACTGGCCAAAGATAAAGAAGGGTAGACCCAGTACGAGAATATTTGTTCCCTTTTTTTTTAGAGATGTCGGCCTATCCCTTGTTTATGTATTTAATGGATGATGTCCTATACATGAGGGGTCAGATTGACCTTTAGGTCAACATGGGTGTGACAACAATCTCGGCCTAAGGGTGGCCTTTGAGCGTTCCATCATCAGATTTTCAATTGGATGGACAGTTGAAGAGTTGGAGTGTGGAGTACATTGAAGCCTATCCATTAAAGTAGGAGGATTTGCTATCTTAATATATATCTGAGCACTTGTAGCATATATGTGTAGAGATGGTAATCTGGACCAACTGATGATTGCTGGTTTAGCATGAAATATGTATATTGGTGATTATTTATCTTTTCGACATATGTGTGTTCAGGTGTATCAGTATTATGAGATAGTGTGGAGAGTGGTGGGTCATGTGAAAGTCTATGCCATATAATACTAAATCATTCATGCACTTTACTATTGTTACATAATGTTTTATTTACCACTCTCTTGTACAGTTTATAGTTTTGATTGCCCCAGCAATCTTCTTCAGAACTCTTATATTTCCTAACTTCAGCTTCTCAGATACAAGAATTCTGAAGAAGATTGCTGGGGCAATCGAAACTGTAACTGTAAAAGAGGGTAGTAAATAAAGCATTGTGTTAACGGTAGTAAAGTGCATGGATGATTTAGTATTACATGGTATACATTTGGCAATGCAATAAGAAAGAGTAATTATTATATATTATTATGCATATTTGCTAACAATATTAAGGAACTTTTCAGAATGGATTAATTATGAGTAAAAAAAATTTTCCACGCAGTTCATGACATACTCAAGTGCTAAACATTGTTTTAAAAATATAAATAATAATCCCACAGCTTAATTACTTGAGAAAATGTTTAAAGTGCCAGAAGATCCAGAACTAGGATCAAATACAAGGACCACACATACCAAAGTCAGATATTGCACTAAACCATTAAGACAATCTTTTAATAAATTAAAACTTATTAAAAATTATCTTCTTTCTACAATGTGTAAAGAATGATTATAAATGCACTAAACTATATTAAAAATATAGAACATTACAAATTTAAAAAAAAACATTAGAAGTACTGTATAGCAGTAAAAAGTAAATATTTTTAAAATATGTAAATTATTTCACCATCATTATTTCTAATCATTATATATCCATCTCTCCAAGTTTAATCCAGTTTCTCTCATCTCTAGCCTCTCTTCTACATATCACCTCAGTATGCTTTCTTATTTTACCCATCTCACATGTGATCTCCTTCTAGGTCTTTTACAATCTCTTAGAATACAGTTAAGATTTCAATTGTTCATCTATTACAATCTCTTCTAGCAATATATCCAGTCCAATTCCTCGTCAGTCTCTTAATTCTTTCAATGATGTCATAATACTTGTTTGTTCTCTCACCATCTATTTTGTTTTCTATCTCTTCTTGTTATTCTTAACATACATCTCTCCATACTTCGTTCAGTGATCTGAAGTTTGCATTGCTCTTCTGTTAAAAAGTGTCCAAGTCTCAGAACCATAAGTAAGAACTGGTAAAATAAATTTATTAAATCTTAAACACATAGGCATATTTCCTTTAATGCAGTTATTTCTACCAAAAGAATTATTTAGGTATTACATTTAAATATATATAATGAATAAATGTTTAATAGTTCAAATCTGCTTAATGTTGTGTTCAAAAATCATATATTAATTTGGTAGTAATGTTCCTATTTAATTAAACCATGCCGGGCTATAAATTGAGTACAAAAAAAAAAAAACAATTCTATCTACGTCCATCTTCATTCTAAATTGTTGTTGGTTTTTTTAAGCAAAAAGAAGTATTTGGATGTAGATTTTAGAGTAAGGGTGATTAAAAAAAAACGCAATTCAACTATTTAAAATTACATGTTCCGCTACATTTTATTAACAAAATTAACTTTTAAAACGTTCTATCAACGTCAAAAATATTAGCATATAATTGAAAATATAGTAAAACAATTCAAAATAGCTACTAAATATAAACAAATACGATTTAAATCTATTTTAAAATAAGACAGTCACCCTCCTAGGCATTTTTTTTTTTTAATCAGCATGAAAACAAAGTTGCTTAGCAACTTGAGAACACCTGCCTCAACAGGCTCCGTGGCTCCTACTCCAGGTCACACCTGTTTGACAAAATTACCCAACCGCAGTTCAGTTCTTCAAACTGATATTTACTTTTAACAAATTCAAATGATTTTATATCAATGAAGTTGAAAAAAAAAAAAAAATTAATAAGCTAAACCTTGTAAATAAATAAGAAAAACATTTTTTTATAAATAAATATTGAAAAAAGAAATCTTGCTTTTATTTAAAGTTTAACTTCAGCGTAGAAGTGTGTGTTGATATATATCTACACATCATATATAGAAACGGGTATAATCTAATCGGGCATTCTGGGAAAATCAAGTTGGCTGCTAGACGAAAGCAAATGAACATCTGAAGCAGGTGTAGCAAAAACTTTTGTTTGTTTAATTATCATTGCATAATCAAATAGCGCATTAAAAAAAAAAAAAAAGTAATTCCAAACTGATAATAAAATTATATTTTTACTCCTAAAGTAAAAAAATATTGATATACATTTTAATTATATAATTCAATATTTTTGAAATGTAATCATGAAAAACAATTAAATTATAACTTTTGGCTTGTAGATAAATATGTATATATGTTCGTCAAAACAAAAGGCGCACATACATATATTATTCTCACCCATAATCAATTAACTGCAGAATAATAGACTTTTCCTATATGGAGCTATTCATTTGTCCAATATACAATCATGCATCTAATATCTGCTATGTTTTTAAGTCTTTTACAATCGCTATGCATTCAATTAATGGGTTTATCGGTCCATTTATTATTATGCCCACCCCAGCTCTACTATAAGATCTCACTTTCTGTCAATAATATCTCTAATAATGGTTTAATATAATATATATGTAGTTAGTCTTTAGATTCTCTATTATTTCCTGAAGATATATCACTAACTTCGCTGTTATTGTTTTTCGATTGTGTTCTAGTCTCAGATCCAAAGGTAAGCACTGATAAAATACGTTTATTTATTTATTTCACTATTATATATTCTACTGTGCGCGCTCATGTGTCAACTTATTCAATATTTCTATCTGTATTAATAATCTGACTAGGATATATGTACTTCTAATGTTATCAATATTCTTTATTACTGTTTACAATGTTGTTGTTTTTGTTTTTTTTTACAATCCACTCTACTGACAGTTTCGATAGCCTCAGCAATCTTCTTCAAAACTTCTACTTATATTTGATATAAGATTTGAAAATATAAGTAGAAGTTCTGAAGAAGATTACTGGAGCAATTTAAACTGTCAATAATGGATAGTAAAAAAGTATTGCAAACAGTAATAAAGAATATAGATATTAATATTATGTGGATTTGGCAATGCAATAAGAAGGCTAAAATTATATATATACTTATTAAATTCTTCTAGATTCATTTCAATACTATCAACTTGTATATCTTATTTACTTTAGACTTTTAGTATTTATCGCATTCTACTTTTCTTATTGTTTTTTATATAATACTAGAAGAGTTAGCTTGCTGTCACCTTCAGCACCAATCCCCAGGAGGTTCACTCCACATGCCCATAACTTTTCTGTGAAGCTTATGAAAAAATATTTACTTCTAACATATTTTCCATACAACATATATAGGGTGTTTTTGAAATTTCCAACACCATTAATAAAATTGAAAAGAATGACACCAAATGCATGAATGTAAGGTTAAAAATTCACATGATTTAACAAATACCTTAATTAAAAGCAAAACTTATGATTTTTTGCAAAACTCCTTAGGGTCAACATGTATTTCTAAGTTCTATTTCTGAAAGCAAATTATTTATTGCCAAAAAAAAAAAAGATTAAAAGAAATCAATAACACAGTCTATATATTAATACTTTCAAGTTACTTTTTCCAAAGACAAAAAAAAAATAGTCTGAAAGATTCAAAATGGAGGATAGAGAAAGTTAAAAGAAGAGAATAAGATCTGATGAAGACTGCATGGTACAGTCGAAACTGTAATTAATAATAAAAGTTTTGTTGTTTTTTTTGCTGAAAAGTGAAAATTGTAAGATTTTTGAAATTCAAGATTCAAATATCTCAACTTTTCTCAACTATAAACCAAAATCTAATGCAGTACATAAAAAACATCATTTTTGTTACCTGCATACAGACTCTAGAACATGTGTGATTTTTTAAAAAAAACTATAAATTACATTTACATATTTTAACAAAACTCTAAAATTATTTCCCAAATTAAGTTTGTTTTTTCCTGCGTTAAAAAAAATTGCCTTAACTATTTCACTTTATTATCTTTCAACATATATCTAAATGGGCCAGAGCAAGTTTATTGTTAAACATAAATAATTATTAATACATTACTACAGATGCTTGTTTCTGTGAGATTTTTAACAACAGTTTGTCCTTTTAGATAAATTTATATCCACAATTTTTAGCAAACTGTGTCATTTGGTTCTATTTGTTTCACTTATTATTTTATACATATATGATAGATAACTAATAAAACACACCTAAAAAAACTGAATAGTTTGAGCAATCCCCATCTGTTATTACTCCATTTGTTTCCATTTAATCCACAAAATCCTTGGGAAAAAAATATGCCACTACAAAGATTAATCATCTTTAAAACAGGCAAAAACTCACTATGCCACACAGTAAGCTAGAGTAATCAATTGATACCAGAAGGCTTACGCATAAAATCCCCATCTAGTGCCTACTCATTCAATATCCCCAGACTAGTTTCCAGCTTGTGGCCTTTGTCAGTGAGGAGCCTTGGATCTGAGAGTACTGCACCTAAATATTAGGATCTAATGCAACCCTCCAGCAGCCACCCTTTATCTCTACTTAACTATAAAATTATGAGTCTTAAATTGAAAACACCTTAATATTTTCAATCCAAGTCCATCAGCTTATATAATCATATAGGTCTGAACATAGTTCAGTACCCATATTCTGGTGTCTTTGGTTCTTTAATAACCATAACCACCAAACACCCATATTCTGGTGTCTTTGGTTCTTTAATAACCATAACCACCAAGCACTCATATTCTGGTGTCTTTGGTTCTTTAATAACCATAACCACCAATATCCTATTAGGAAGAATTGGTTTTAAGCCAATTATCATCACATGACCACCATTTCTTAAGCTTGCTTATAGCTAATATGTATAGTGAGTTATAAGAAATATGTATAGTGAGTTTTTGCCTGTTTTAATAATAGTTATAAGCAAGCACAAGAAATGGTATTCATGTTATGTTTATTGGCTTAAAACCAATCCTGCCTAATAGGATATTGGTGGCTATGGTTATTAAAGAACCAAAGACACCAAAATGTGTGTGTACTAACTGAGTTCAGACCTATATGACTATAAGCTCATGGTCTTGAATTGAAAATATTAAAAGGTGTTTTCAATTTAAGACTCGGAGTTTTGTAGTTAAATAGAGATAAAAGGTGGCTGCTGGAGGGTTGCATTAGATCCTAAGATCTAGGTGCAGTGCTCTCAGATCCAAGGCTCCTCAGTGACAAAAACCACAAGCCAGAAACTAGTCTGGGGATATTGGATGAATAGGCACTTGGTGGTGATTTTATGCACAAGCCTTCTGGCATCCATAGATTACTCTAGCTTGCTATGTGGCAATATGTATAGTGAGTTTTTGCCTATTTTAATAAGTTATAAGCAAACATAAGAAATAATGGTCATGTGATGTTTATTGGGTTAATCATCTTTGTGTAGTCTAAACTAATTACCTATCTTGCATTTTATTAAATATTGTTCCGAATTTGGTAATACATCACGACATTCCAAAGTTCTAAGACCATAATCCAAAGCAAAATGGCAACTCATTAAAAGATCCCTATTTATGAATTAATATCTAAAAATAGACTGTTGTACTATAATCATTTCTGAATTGATGCTAAGCATGATTTGGTGCAGTAGAAGGATTGCAGTCTGAATGGATTCATGGCCCAGTTCAGACACATCTGGTGTTTGAAATTCATATAAACTGCTAAGCAATAAAACATAATGATTATTACTACAGTACTTTCAATCCAGCATTCTTTTAATTGACTTGGGTTCAACTATTTTCATAGACGACTTATGATAATCTTACCAAAAAAAAACATTTTATAGAACAAATAGAAGATAATTGATAGATATGTACTTTCAAACATCTTTTTCATGTTTTTTTAAAATATCAGTATCGCTCTAGCACTGTTTCAGGCAACATATATATCCTTGCTGCTTAGACATTTCGTATATAACATTCTCATAGATTTCTCTAATTATTCATTCACCTGCTTGTTTTAAAATCCATATATCATTATTTCCTGAAATTTCCTTATCCTTTATAGAAGAAATTAGTTGTTTTCATTTAAAATGTATCATATTTCAAATGGTATTCCTCTATTAAGAGCTTTTTCATTTTTCTGTTTCTGTATTATTGTATAGCTTTTTTTTTTTTTTGTTTAATTCTTCCAAGCACTTCATGTCATCCTATTTTTAAATAACATATTTATGGACAGACCTTTTTCTTCAAAATACTAAAATGATGTTTTATTCTTACATAGATTTTTTTTTGACATTTCATAATTACATTGCTAGTGAATCGGTGAATCATTTAAACATTTTTATGGACCATTTTTTTAGAATTTCACCAACAAGTTCCAAATTTTGGTTTTAATGATTTTCATATTACCTTCTTTCTTGCACACATAATCTTTTTAACAGAAAAATTTATTGTAGAATTATTAATCTCATTCAAGTCTGTTTTAATTTCATAGTTTAACATTATAAAACAATTTCTAAATCCTAGCGTAAATAGTTTCTATTCCTCTGTGAATATTCCAAGTCTATATCTTGTTTCATTTTTGCCTACCTATCTAAATTTATCTCCATGTGCATTGGTTTTACAAATATTACTGTGTTAAAACGTCAAATGACAATTTTATAATATTGGTTAGACTATTTAAAAACATTCTTCACATCTAATACAAAAGTTCTCTCCACTGATGGGACATAAACTGAGATTCTCTCTTCAATTAAATTACTACTCTATCAATCTCCACGATGAATCAAATTTCTTGCATATATATAATAACATAAATTACCTACTGATGCATATATTAAACTAAAAAGATGTCAATTATTATCTTCTATTTAAAGTAACCTTTATTATTTCTTCTTTGTCAAATTCTTTTGCATTTATTCTACTATTAATATGGATAAAACACATTTTCTTCACATATTCGTTAAAATGCAAATCTTGTCTTTATTACTATTAGTAATTAATAATTTTAACTGTCCAGCATTCTTCATCAATTACAAATATATAAAAATCAATAATTTTAAATTAATACATATAATTTATTTTATTTTTTATATATATCTTTAAATTTTGTTAATTTTTATATTTCTTTTTATTTGTATTTTTGTTAATATTAATTAAGACATATACATTTATTGTATTTTTTTTACATTCAATCTGTATGTTCTTATTTTTTATATTTTAATTTATACATTTAACTCTGTTATTTCTCTGTTATATTTCATTATATAATAAAATATAAAAATAATCAAAATAAGAAAATAATAATCAAATGCAAAAAAATGAAAGAGAAAAAAAATGTTTTAATTAAATTATTTAATATAAATAAAATCAAATATAAATATTAACAAAACTTTAAAGATATAATAAAAAAAAGAAAGACGTACTAATTAAAAAATTATGTATAAACAAAATTATCGTTTATCTCTGTAATCATAGAGATATACATACATATTAAAGAACTGAAGAAGACTGCTGGATAATCAAAACCATTAGCCACAAAATAATAAAAATGGCAAGGCTTGCATTTACAAGTGTAATTACAAAAACATATTGGGATCAATTCAAGATTAGTAATTCTGCCCCAGCCCTCTGATATTAGTAAATCATTAAAATTTATAAATACAAACATTTCTCCCTACTTTTTGTTATATAAAAAATTATTGAATTTTCTTTAAAAATAATTTTGCTTTCTTATAATTTGTACTAAATATATTTATACAAATTTTCTTGCAGCCCCAATAAAGAATGTCTCATGCAACCTGCTACTTAGTAAAGATTGACCATGTCCAATCTAGATGAAGTAATTTTAAAAAATAAGAGTATTTTATTCTATCATTTCATTATATCAGCCAGGACTAACTAATCGGAAGATCACTGGTTAACCTTGCATTAATAGTGATATAATGAAATGTTCAAGTTTATCACTTAGTATGACGATTTTTATACAGCCTTGAAAAGAACTCAAGCGAGTTGAAAGCACTTGGCAATAGTGTTTTATATTATTTTAATGTTTATGTTTTATACAATAGTCATATCGTTAGAATGTACGTGTCAAACAATATAACTAGATAGACAAAGCAAAACAATTTATCTAATCTTATTATTCACTTATAAGTTACTTAAATTCTCACAGATTCGAATGCTAAATAAGAAAAAGGTTAATTTTTTTTTTAGAACAGTGTAAAAAATGAGATTAGAACTAAAATAAATGATTTTAAAATAACTGCTTTTTGAGAGAGAGCACACAGCAAAGTATGTGAAATTTATTTTATGTAAAGTTCCCTTCCGAACACAGATTGAGATTTCTAAGCAATAAAAGACTAAGTGAGCAATAATACAATCATGGATCTTATCAATTTGGAACATCTTGTCACTACTTTAACACAATTATAGCACTTCAAATTTGAAGCTAAATGACAACATAATGAAATTTATATAATTTATTTTTTAATGCAAATGAACAAAGGTAGATTTATGATAGATCTATTGCGTTCTGCTTTAAAACCTGGTCTCTTTTTTTATAATAATTACAATACTGGAAAGGTATTAAGACTGTGTTGATTTTGACAGATGGCATAATAGATGCTACATTACGGTTAATTATTAATTTTTGTTTCTATGAATAAATTGAAAGTTTACATGTGTATGTCTTTTTGTTTATAATAATAATCAATCAATTAATGTGTAAAATTATTCAAAAATATTTTATAAACAAGCAAAAAATCATATTTTGTTTATACCAAAATCTTTGCACGAAAATTTGACTAGAAGTAAATAAATGCCCAGATGCTTTCTTCTATCAAATAATGCAGTATCCCTTATATCTACCGAATGTCCTTTAGATGTAAGTAAACTATGCTTAACATACTGCTCTCTTCAGATGGTTTTTCAAATAAAATATCAATAAAATATTTTATGGGAAAAATTCTATTATAAAAAAAACCTATCACACAATAATGATAATACAGTTTTAAATTAGCAGAACATTCTTTAAAAATAAATAAGGAATGTTTCATAATGATGAGGAAAATATGTAGATTAAAACCGATGTAAAATTACTTTTAGTACATTCGCCAAATAATTAAAGATATTCATAAAATTATTATAGGCAATTATATACAAATGTACAGGAAGTAAATCAATCAATCTACTTCAATTAAGTTTTTCCATTTTTATAATGATCACTATTACGAAATAAAAAAAAAAGCATATCTTTAGTGCGTCGCCGTCGAGATGGTTTAATGGCACTCTAATGCTTTCAGTTTTACTTCACTATTTTACAATTATCTATAATGTATAACTGCCATTCACATTTACGTGACTGCAGAAATTGTAATTAAAATTAATAGTTTAAGAAAAATTTGAAGATTTCAGTATCATATACATATCACACAAATTCCCAAATTCATAAGGAGCTGAAAATGTCACCGATTGGTTGCATCACAATGCAAAGAAACATATAATGCCACAGATTGGGATGTTCTGTATTTTCAAGCTTTGAGTGAGCTTTTCATTTTGTTATATCAGAAAGAAAAATTGCAATTTCATAACTTATTTATATTTTTTATTCATGCAACATATGTCAAATATTTATTTTAAACCAATATATATATATATTACAATTAGATATTGCAAAATGTTTGTTTTAAAAAAAGATGTCATTAAAATTGGATCTACAGTAATACGAAATTGATGTTGATGTGTTGAAAAAGAAATGCTTTAAAATAAAAACCGGTGCAAAAACTTTGACTTTAATAATAATGAATGCAATTTCAAATTTTAGAAAAGAATTACATTGCTTTTTGATATTAAAAGCAAAATTCATTTTGACTTTAAAAATGGAATTCAAATAAATATTTTCTTCAATAATTTTGATATAATCCAATACAAAAAGACATTATTATCAATCTATTTTTAAAGTTCAAAAATGATTTTTTAGAATGTATTTCATTTATAAACTTATATTTGCAATAAATAATGTAAATATTATCAAAATATAATGAAGAATAAAATAAAGATTTAATTGGGAAAAAAAATGTTGCAAATATGACCAAAATCACCATAGTCTTTCAAATTTAAAATGGGTGGAATTTGATATTAAGGAGTTAAAATAAATTCTTGAAAACAAAATATCAATAAATATTTATTTTGTTAGGAAAGAAAAACCCCTAACAAAAAGGCTTGGCCAGAGACTGTGTTGCGTGAGTGAAGGGTTCATATTTTCAGGAAAAAACTTATTAAGAATGACCGGTACAGTATATTTGTATATCATCTTTTTCATTATTGTTGAATATGTTTACAATATTTAAACTGTTTTAATTTTAAAGCTGACCAATATAATTTATGAATACATTTAAAATGACTAACTTTAAAAATGTTTAAGTTCTTTCTTTTTTTTTTTTCATTGAATGCTAATTAGTATACTTTTTTCACTTTATAGTTTTTATAATATATTACTTTTATAGACTATTTAATATTTTAATTAACTAGCCTGACAATTGCATCTTCGATAGATGCATAAAAAAATCAAAATGATATTTTCATGATGGAATATCAATTAAATGTCTTCAATAATTTTATTGCATTTCTTTGTCTTATGTTCTTATTTAAGAAGTCAACATTTGTATGTATTTTCAGCCATGATAACCTGCTTCTAAAAAGTGTAACAATAAAATAAATGAAAATAATACAACATGGAAATTTCATTATCTTCTGATCCAAAAACTTAATCAAGTTTTCAACTTTATTTAAGGCTAATTTTTGTTATCATTTTATGTAATACATCTGAATATACCAATACACTACCATTAATACAACATCTTTGATTTCAGATTAAAAATAATCTAACAATACTTAGTGTAATATCACAAAAGTTCTATAGTATGATGTTTGGCAGCAAGTAATGATTGTAGTTTCCTTTTTATGGTCACTTCGAATATCTTAACTTGTATTTTTTAAAAAGAAATCTACGTTTAAACATGAATATGTTTTTTTTTAATAATTATTTTACAAAATTTTGTATACTAAATATTTAAATAAATTATAAAAATGTAAAGTTTTTTTGCTCATTGTTACCAATAACTGAAGAGAAATTTTACAAGTAATCTTACAACTGTTCCATCATACAATACTATTAATGAGTGGACGCTTCGGGATACATCTTCGATGTCTTAGAAAATATTGTTCTGTACAATAAGTGATGTTTTCAGATATGTTGTAAAACTAATAAATCAATACTATTTTAATTGCATTTTCTACCATCAAATGAATGTGAATATGCAGCTGAAAGAACCATCAATGCCCTCTCCACACAAAAGACTTTCTATGTTTTAATGAATAAACTAACAAAGAATAGAGATCAAAACAGTGCAGAAACTACTTTTACATATGTATATTAAATATGCATAGCTTAATGTATATGTAAATTAAATTAACTTTATTTCAGAAAAGTACGAAAAGTCAGCATTCCACGTCAATAAATGTAAAAAATAGATGGACCAACTACCTTTTAAGCTTAGACAGTAATTAAATAATCATTCATTAACACTGATGAAAACAGAGATATTTGTATATTAGCCTAATTTTAAATATTGTCTCCGAAATAAAATATTACAAGACAAAAACAGAATTCCATTTTTCAAGAAGACCACTACTGCTAATACAAGGTGAGTTTTTAGATATAAATATTAAATACATACAGCTTATTAAAAAATTAAATGCTGCCTACTACTACACTAATAATTATAAATAAAATCAAAAAATGGGTACTGCTTGTGAGTTTTCAGAACTACCAAGATGGCAGCCCGTATTTTTGATAAATTTCATTAACAATCAATCTCCCGACATTTACAAAATAAATGTTAATTTTTTAAAAAAAAATAGGAATAAATTCCATTAACAATCTTTATTTCAATTTTTTTGCTGTTGTTAAATCAAAACATAAAGTAATAAATTCCGATAAATGTAATTGACAATTTTTATTTCAATTTTTTTCATTTAACAAAAAATGAATGAAGGGCCTAGGGCCTACAATCTCTCTAAGATGTGTTAGTTACATCTACAAAAAATGAATCCAAATATATATACATAAATACAATATTTATAATTTATGTCAGCGGCATACTCCACTGTATCCTATTCTATGACAGGAAGATTCCAAATTTTGATCATTATCACAATTTATGGAAAAAAAAAAAACTATGGCCAAAAAGAAACATGCTGAACTGAAAATTACAACGTTAAGAGTGTCTCATCAGTTCCACATTGTAATATAAATAAATAAAAAATTGAAATAAATACTCTTTATGAAATTTACCAGAATTTTATATAAAATTTATGGAAATTTTTTAGTTTTAAAATTTTACATTTTTTTTTTTTTTTAACAACTAAGATCTTCAGGAAACTATAGGCCCTCTGAACATCTGTAGTGATTTTGAAAGCCATTACAGATTGCACTCCAATAATATGAATAAACTGTAAATATTGCATTTATATTATTTTTTGTTTAATTTTTTGTAAACATAACTCATCTTCAGGAAGTAAATAAAAAAAAAATTGAAATAGAGATTGTCAATTAAATTTATTGGAATTTATTACTTTATTTTTTTAATTTAACAAAAACACAGCTTTGAGAGATTCTAGCCCCTCCACTCATTTTGTAAACATTTTGGGGGGAAGTAAAAAACAAAATGGAAATAAATTTACTAGAATTTATTCTTTTTTTTTTTAAATTTAACATTAATTTTGTAAATGTTTTTGGGGGTAAGTAAAAAAAAAATTTGCAATAAAGATTGTTAATGAAATTTATCGGAATTTAATCCTTTTTTTTTAATATTTAACATTAATTTTGTAAATGTCGGAAGATTGTTAATGAAATTTAATAAAAACACAAACTGTCATCTTGGTAAGCCCTCGAAACTGTATATTTATCAAAAATATAGGCTGACGACATCTTGGTAGTCCTAAAAACTCACAAGTAAAAAAAAAAAATCACATAACATTACAATATTAGCCAACAAAACAAACTTTTATTAAAATTCTTCCATAACCATGGTTTCATCTATTAAGAAATAGACCTTTTCAAGTGAAATTCAACAAGATACATTTTGTTGACTTTTACTTAAAAAGGAATATTTGTTAATAAATGAAACCATAGTTGTGGAAGAATTTTAGTAAAAAAATTTGTTGTCTGGTATTGTAATGTTATATAATTTTCTTTTTTAATTTATATAGCTTAATATACATTTAAGTTAAAAGAGTAAATACTTATCATACCTTTCCACATTAATAATCATTTATGTTCAATTATATGTATATTATTATATAAAAAATTAAATATTGCTTAATGCTATACTAGCAATTAAAAATAAAACAGAATATAACACTTCATTACTAGCCAAAAGAACAAAATTTTACTAAAATTCTTACACATCCATGGTTTCATCTATTAATAAATAGATCTTCTCAAGTGAAATTCAACTAAATATATATATGAAATAAAATAGTCTTCTCATCATTACTTCAAAAACTAATTTCCTTTAACATCAAAAGAATCTTCATGAGATTGATGACCTCAGATTCAAAAAATTTTATTATCAATCTTTCTTTTATTAAGTTGGTTTTTGAAGTAAATGATGGGATGGCTATTTTGTTTTGTATTTATATGTTGTATGTTTAGTTGAATTTCACTTAAGGTCTATTTGTTAAATAATAGATGAAACTATGTGTAAGAATTTTAATGAAATTTTGTTGTTTAGGCTAATATTGTAGTGTTATGTGTATTTCTATTTTATGTTATCTCAATTCCTTCATCATGGTAATTCAATAGAATTAAATACGGTTATATCCTGGACTATTTTTATAGCTAATCAAAACAGCTTCCAACTGCAATTTAGCACAATGGTGGAATAATAGATGCGAAAGACAGATTCCCAGGATCAAATACTAGTTAGTTATATATATACCTGTTAAGTCAACTAAATGTAACTGTTGGTCCTCTCTTATCTCTTGCATATTCAAATATATGTGACTTTTCAATAATTAATCATACATGATTTTCACATAATGAAATAACTTTCTCCTCTTCACAACTACAATCTCTAGAATTAATGTCAATCATTTTTGGGTTTTTAGTATTCTGTCTCCCAGTGTCTCATTTCGCAAATATATTATATTATCAGCATTAAAAACACATTTTGTCAAAGTAGGAAAAGCTCTAAATAAAACAATATTTTTGCTAAAGGTTTGCTTTCTCTAGCAGAAACATGAAATGAGGGGAATTAAATGGTTTATTGTTCTGGAAATTATGTGACATTCTAGCACTAGAAAAGACAGGTTCAGCGTTGATCCAAGAACTTTAGCTTACTAGCCTGCCACTCTAACCAGGTCACTAAATACTACATAGCAAACTCCTGATCTGCTATGATTTAAAACAAAATATTTAATTTTGTTATTTGGGAAAATATACATTTAAATCTTAAAAATTTGTAATACAACTGTAAAATTTGATTACAATATATACACACCTTGTAAATTTACACAATATATATAAACACACACACAATATATTCGACACATCCTGGAAATTGATGTAGGACAAATATATATATAAACACACATTTACAGACAATTTTCTCAAGATTGATTTTTAATTACATAAGTGCATTAATACTTTCAATAGATGATAACCGTCAGAATAATTTTAAGAAAAATTAGAAGAGCAATAATATTTCGAACAAATTTATATTAGTAAATTCTTGTAAAATCCACACATTCAAGATGGTAGCTGTCTTCTCTCAGACGTTTTTAAAGCCTGGAAACCAGCTGCTTCTTAACAACCAATCATCACGGGTCTTGTTTTTTTGCTATTCAAAACGTTTACCAATCAAAAACATTCGTACATGAAACACTTCCTGCTAAAGAAGGAAGGGGGGGGTCGGAATAAACATCTGGCTGCTATTGATTATTCTCTTCCCCTAGGCATGTGCAGACATCCTGGGAACAGGGTGGTGGTGGTTGGGGTAGAAAACCTGCGCATCTCCCTAGAGCAAAAAGAAACCTGACCTTTCCAGGCCAGTATCAGCTGCTGGAAGTGGGTCAGTCCTAACATCACTACGGTTAAGAGCACATATGGGAGCAGAAATGCGAATATTTTAGAAGAACATATGGGTGTGAGAGTAGTGCAGGTGGGTAGCAGCTAGCATTGATTGCGCAACAGACCGACTGTTCAATCCATTTAAATGACAACAAGACCATTTGGTGTCCAACTGTTGACATTACATCACATTGTTCAAGAATGTTCATTAAGAAACGGCCATAAATACAAAAGCCCTAATTATATTAATGAGGGACGTAGATTAAAAAATAAAAGAATGAATATTAATTAAAAGACGGAGTCGACCAAAAAAAAAAAAACATCACCTGCTATTACGAATTGTTCACATAGAAGAGAGAAAAAAGCAAATAGTTATTTGAAAGGATCACATGATGATCTGTGGCTGTACGTAGTCAGTACTTTGTCAGAGGAAGTAACTTACAAATATAGGGTCTGTCAAATGCAAAGCAAGTAAGTGAAGGCAATTTCCCCTCACATCAGTACAAATATATTTTTTCAATCATTTTTTTTTTTAATCATTACTTGTTTTTTTTCTTTCTAATGCTAATGAAATATTTTTCTACAGGCTCTAAGTTTTAAGAAGGCTAAAAACACTGCCAGCTCGCAGGAAACTGCTCGCCGATCAACATATTAAATCAAAAGGGAAACTAAATATGTCAAAATAACCAACTTTATCATCCGCATTTATCAGAAAGGAGGAGAAATTAGAATACTAACATACTTATAAACCCACTAATAGAGAAAAGTATGTGTTATTAAAATATATATATATCGTCAGATGATCAATAATATTTTAATAATAAAATATATTACTATCATTATCACCTGACAATTAAAAAAAAAAATCCTCACACCTATAAAGAAAAAAAATTGAGAAACGACAAAACGTTTTAAAAATTCACTTGAACGTAAGCCTCAAAGTCAACTAACTGTATTGCTTTTAAAATAATCTAGGGATAAATGGCTGGATACGATTTCTGAATGAAATCTATCCAAAAAAAAAGTCAGCTAATTGTACTAAAGATGAAAAAATTAAACATGCTGGAATCTGACTATTCACAAATAAACAAATAAAAGTGTATGTATATATATACCGGTTCTTTTCTAAAAGTAATCCTAAAAGATCAATAGAAATAAAAATAATAATAATTTAGTCGTGGAAGTTATTAAAAAGAACGTTAAAACCAATGAAGTATATATTTATAAGCTATATTCAAGGACATCAACTATTATCTGGGATTCGAATCCGTATTTGACTAACTTTTTCAGTTCCACTTAGCCTTAGGATCTTTCAGATAGTTAGCCATGCTACAAATAACCCAGTTAACCATCCAATATTAGTTAATAACTGGTTATTTCCCTATTCTTAGTTAGAAACTGAAACGAAAGCAACTAACTTCTAATAATGTAATAGTCAAACGTCAACAAATTATCAGAAAGAATGCAATAGCCACTAGCTTTGATAATATATGCATTAATTTATTGATGTTTGGCTATACTTTATAACAAGGCTCAGTTTGTATCATTAAAACTAGGATTACTTAGGCTTATTCTTGGCTAGAGCAAAATAAAGGTGGAAGATCTTCCAGTCCCATATTATCTAGCAACTGACGTGCTCAGCGACTAATATCTTTCCCATCACTGTGTCTCCAAAGAAAGAAGATAAATCTCACCCACAATGAGCTGTTTAAAGATCATTTTAATCTGGGATTCTAATAAAGGCCAAATGAAATTCTTTTCTAAGAAGTTTAGATAGCTGGTCCATAGCTAACCAGCCAGAAGTGGTCAATCAAAGGGTGTCTAGGTATGCTAGTTAGATAGTAAAACAAAGCCACCAAATTGCCAAGTATGCACAGTACAACCTTCTCTTCACAGTAAGAGGCTTTCAACTTTTTTAAATATGATTTTAAAATACTTATAAGTAGGTGAATAGTTACAAAAACATTGACTTAAAAAGATAATGGAAACATGTTAACTATATATATATGCAGGGTTGAATTAATTATTAAACTATTTATAAAACGCAATAGTATTGATATCTATATTATTCTTATCGATATAATTTATATATTTTATTTCAAACAGGCTTGCAAAAAATGAAAAAAATATGTAATTTAGACTACAATGGGTCTCTCAGGATGTCACTTCAATCTTTCTCAATGGGTCAGAATCTGATGTCATAATTTATATGTGTAATAAGTACATTTCTGGTTATTTTAATACATTGTACGAATGGTAACTACCACAGTTAGTAACTCAGTGCACAGCAATTACTTTTACTCTTAACACAAAGGTTTAGCACTTCATTCATGTCATTATAAAAGTTTCATTTCCATAAATTCAGTTCTTGAGGAAGTCAACTGTTTCAACCAATACAAAATAAAAATTGTATTTATATCACTTTTTTAAAAAAAATCATGTGCCCTTTGTCCTGTATGAAGCTTTTCAGAAGCAAATTATTTACACTTCAAAATGTGCCTAAAAGCTGGAATGGTTAATAGTTGATAGCTGGACAGCACTAAAACTGAAAACTTCAAAAACAGCACCACCTAACATCTGCTAATTCAAGTTTACAATTGGTGAACAATTTGACTAGTATAAACAGTTTGCTACTAAATAATATATTTCTGAACAGTGTAGACATGGGCCTATTACTCTAATTACTATAGAGAATCTGGTGGAAAAAAGATTTCTCCAAAGGCTTGTTGATGAAAACAAATTCTGGATTCTAATTATCCCATTATTGTTAAAAGGAGGTTGCCTTGACAACAGGTTGAGATTGTCGATTGTTAATGACCTTGGGATTGTCTAAGTGTTAACTGATTTTAATTATTTAATATATAAGGTAACCATAATGAGATAAAAAAAAAAATAAAGGGTTCAGGCACCAATATATTTTCTTTAAACTTCCATTGGAAAAGTGGGCTAGGTTTTAAGACTTTGTTAATCACACATTTCCCATGCCCACATTCTAGAACTTAGAGATTTGACTAGGAGAGACATGAAAATTCTTCCATGTCATGAGGAGCTTCTTTTTTTCTGAGAAAATAATGGATAACTAATCCAGATAGCTATCCAGTTTATTAGTAATATTTAAATACAGGTATACTTTATATCCCTGGAGTTTAAATGTAATTATAGGGGATTTGAACTGAGACCAAGTAATGAGTGCTGTTTCAGCATGAAATATGTATGTTGGAGATATTATCTTTTTCACATGTGTATGGTCATGTGTATTGGCTGCATGAGATAGATTGGATAACTCCCCTATAATTAATTATTAGTAAATGGAAATCTAGCTATTACTAGAAATTAAAAGTCATGTATTAATCTGATTGGTTCAGGTCAATGTCTATGTGCTTACAATAAACTTAAACAAATCACGTAATTTCGTGAAGTCTTCATTGCTGGTGACAGCTGCTACGTTCATGTTGATCGTTATATCTTTTAGTCGTAACTTTAATTTAGTTATGAATATTAATGATAGTTTTGAACAGACAGATGTTTAATAATTTAAAGTGGCATCTGTATGACATTAAAGAAATTCCAATGTTTTTTTCCAGTCTGCCAATCTCTCCCCAAATAAAAATGTCAATCACCAAATTATGTTTACATTATTTCTTCTAGTAATTATCAAAAAATTTGTGATGTTGGATTATTAATTGTTAGATACCTTCTCGAAAAAGTAAACATTATTTAAACTTTTCACAATCATCTTACTGTTAGTTAATAGTACCCAAATCAATTTATAACATATTTCAAATGATATTGTTCTCCTTCCTTCTTTAAATATTGCTGACCTGACCGGTAACAATACTAATATGGAAATCAAACCAATTCATGAATACTAAATCACAGCATCTAAAGAATATTACTTGATACTATTCTGTTAAATACCAATCTGTGCACTACTACAACAGTCGAATGTATTTGAAAATTTAAATGAAGTATGAACTTTTCTAAAGATCTTCAACAATGAATACTAGATGATGGAAATAGCTCAATGTATGATCACAACTTCTAATTGAGATGACGATTTTTTTTTAAAAGATACTTTTTTATTGTTTCCAAATCAAGCAACAATTTAACTATTTTATAACAAAATTAAATATGTAAAGCAAAAATAAAATACAACAATCAAATTGTTGTGTTTATGAGTAATAAAAAGGGTTAGTGAGAAAATTTAAGATAAGTTTCTTAAGTATCAAACCTAAGATATTAGTAGCAGTAACAGACAATATTTAACACAGTGTGTCTTAAGTGAGAGCTTTGTGAATCGAAGCACAATACAACACTTCTGGTGCGTGAACACTACAATCTTCTGAGCAAAAAAATATTTGATTATTAAATATATGCACTTATATCCTCTTATCTATACGCTGTAATCAATGCAACATCTTATTACAATTTTATCAGAACTACAAAATATGCACATATATGAATACAACAAAAATAACAATATTATATTTATATAATTCTTAATTCATTGACCAAAAACTTAACATTTTGTGTATATTTTTATATTTATGTTTTTTATTCTTATTTTAATTAATATTATTTATAAATTATATTACTGTTATCAATTCTTTATATATATATATATACATCACCTATATTTGAAATACAAGCACTCTTCACATACCTGGAACCTAATTGTAAATATAGGGGATTTGAACTCAGACTTTCTAACACCCTTCAACTATCCATACCATCTCATACCACTGATACACATGACCACATACATGTAGAAAAAAAAATGTCCAGATTATCATCTCCCACACATATATGTAATCAGTGCTCAGTTTATAGTAAGATAGCAAATCTTCATACTTTAATGGACAGGCTTCAATCCATTCCAACCTCAACTCACTTCAGCCATCTAAATCAGATTTTCAATGGTATGGATGGCTGAAGAGTTGAGAGTGGGTTGAAGTCTGTTCTTTAAAGTATGAAGATTTGTTATCTTAATATAAACTGAGCATTGATTATATATGTGTGGGAAATGATAATCTGGACCAACTGATGAGTGCAGGTTTAGCATGAAATATGGATATCAATGATTATTTATCTTTTCTATATGTATGTGGTCATGTGCATCAGTGGTATGAGATAGAATGGATAGTTGATGGATGCTTGAAAGTCTGAGTTCAAATCCCTATATTTACAATTAGACTCCAGGTATGTGTAGAATGCCTGTATTTCAAATATTTACACATTAATCATGCATCCTGCTGTATTTAAATGGATAATGTCCTATGCATGAGGGGTCAGAATAACTTGAGATCACCATGGGCATCTTGGCATCAGCAGGGATTTGGGCTTTCCATTTTTCAGATTTCCAATGGTATGGATGGCTGAAGAGTTGGAGTGGATTGAAGCCTGTCAATTAAAGTATGAAGATTTGTGCTGGTTTAGCATGAAATATGTATATTGGTGATTATTTATCTTTTCTACATGTGTGTGATCATGTGTATCAGTGGTATGAGATAGTATGGATAATTGGAGGGTGCATGAAAGTCTGAGTTCAAATCCCCTATATTTATATATCACCTATGTTTTTTTTTATATTTCTTACAGTTGGAAGCCATAAGCAAATAAAACAATAATAAGAACAAGCTGCTCCATTAAATAAAGTGTATAAGAAAGGGATATAATTGTTTTTTATATTTAATAATATAATCAATATATATAAATTTATTAAAGAAGAGATTACAAATATTTTGACTATATATATAAGGAATATAGTATAAATCAACTTTTGCGAATGTTCCTTTTGTTAAAAAAGGTATAAAATGAAGTTTTATTAAAATAACAGGGTATTGTTTTTTGTTTGTTTTTTTTGTAGCCAAGAATGCAGTTTTTTAAAAAATCAAAATAAGAGATTTTTTCTTGTGAAAATTTATCCATAAAAGTACTACCAATTTTTAAAAAAATAAAATAAAAAAAAAAATTATCTTAGCTTGAATGAGAATCTGTCAAGTTAGTTATAACATATGATTGAACCTTGAACCTTTGGATTTCAAAAAATAAGATACTTCAATAAATATCTATAATAAAATAAACAATTAAAAAACTTACATTAAATATAGATACAGATGATCATGTGAAGTGGTACCATTCTTGCAGAATAGTCAATGAGCCAGTTTAGCTAGTGATTAAGCATTTCAAATTGGATCATTAATGAATGAGAACTTTCAAACTGGCAAAAAAAAATTAATATGGAAAACCAAGACTACACAATTACCTACGATTGACATATACTTATCAAAAAAGTAAAAAGATATCAGGAATGGGCAAGGTCCAAACTTTCTCCGTTGTTTTGTGGACTTGCATCCTGCTATAGTCCAAAGAACTATATCTGGATAAAGTTTGGGATATATTTCTTATGTGATCCATGACTTAGGCAAATTGTACCAACAGTTTTTATGCAGATGAAAATCATTCCATAGGAAAGTGGCATAAACTTAATAACATGAAAAGATTTTGAATGAATTAATATACTAGATGTTATTTTGGTTTTCTGAAGAACACAACTGAAACAAAAAAAAGTATTTTAAAAAACATTCGGCAGACTGATTCTGATGGCAAAATTAAATGATTCACTTTTTTAAAGTAGAGACATAATTAGAATAACTAGTTGTTTCTGTAACGACAACCATACAGAAAAGTGTAGCTCAGAATTCACAGATAATATGTAAATAATAATAATAAACAAATAGTTTACAATTCATGAGCTTGAACAAGTCCAAATACCGAAAACTGGACATAATCCATGGAACTTGAGCTCCAAATGCAAAAAAAAAGTAATCAATTGTTTTATTGTTTGGTAATTTATAAAAAAGTTTGAGCACTGGAAATGATGAGATGAGGTCATGATCCATAGACCCTGAACTCTAGAATCTTTCACTCTACCATGATTCTAAAACCATGCAGGATGGATAGTGAAAGAATATAACAAAATTACGACTGATGGAGTGCTAAATATTTCCCTCTAATATCATATTACAATCACTTTTTTTTTGTTTTGGATTATCGGCGCAATAATACCAATGTGATTGATCCAGATTAACTCAAGATCTTCTTTATCTTCTAATAATAGCTAAATACTCATTTACCAACATCCTGGATAGTTAATTGTATAGGCTATAGACCAACCATCTAAAACAAAAATTCTAAGCCTGTTTCACCCAGCTTGTATTCAAAAGTCATTGATGCAGGGCGGAGATGTGCCATCCACTACACTGCAAAGTCCTTCTAAAATTCATATATTTTATATCTGCAGGACAAATAAATGTAAAAACAACTAAATCTACAGTGGTTCATTACAAAGATTAAATGTAAATGATTACTGGAAAGAATAATTATGTTGAATTTGGAGCTAGTTAGAAAGATTGAGAATTGCGATAGTTTAAACACATGTCTAAAAGTAGAAATAAGTGAGAATTAAGAGCTTTGTGTATGTGTGTGTATGGTAGTTGGAGAAGTGAAATATAAAAAAAAAAAGAAAAATGATTTAAGGATTTCAAGATGTGGATTTGGAACTAATGGCATTGGGTTAATTAAATAAGAGTGGACATTAACAGAAAAGGGTTGAAAAATGGTATGTATTGAATTTTTAAAAAAAAATAAAATAAAAAAACCAAAGAGAAATTATGGACATAAAGAAATTAAGAGAAGACTAAGGCAGTGCAGAGCTGAAAGCAAAAGAGGAAATGACACATTAGCAGGTTATCTTGTAAAAATGACTAGCCAAATAGTAAAGAGCAGTACCAATCTGGGAAATATAAAAAAGATGACCAGAGACTGGAGTCATATACAGTTAATAATAAAAGTAAACGGAGAAACATGAAGATGATCTTTTATGATATAGTTGTAAACGATTGATAATAAAAAAAAAAATTGTGAATAATTTTAATCTCTAACTATAAAAAAAATTTAAAATCTCTCTTAAAGTTAAGAATACTTTAGATTTTAAATTTCAAGCATTAACGAAGATCTTTATTGACAAAAATAAAATAAATTCTATTTTTTTTCTTTAAAGTTAGCTCAGAATTGATAGATATATTACAAACTGATATGTTTTCATAACTGATTTATTTTTATAAATATATTGTGGGTTTAAAAAAAATACATTACATGCATTTAAATATGCTGGGTATTAATGGATTTGCAGCAATGAAAATGAATAGGGGAGGGGATATTAATACTTCGAAGTCTGATTCTCTACTATTGCACTAAAGCAAGCAGAGTTATGTTAATTCTTACAGTTCTTTTACAAGAATGTACTGTCCAAACCAGTCACTTATATATAGGATCATATTGGCAATAATTAAAAATTTCATTATTTTTGTCCTGAATGAGACAGAGATCATCATTTCTTATGCTTAACACAAGCTGCTTACACAGAGACTAAACTCTCCATACAGTAGCACCACCAATACAAGCCAGAGTAATCAATGGATGCAAGAAGGTTTATGCACAAAATCCTTATGTAGTGCCTACTCATCCAATATCCCCTGACAAGTTTCTAGCTAGTGGCTTTCATCAATTAAAGTTCATTAGCTTGTATAGTTGTATAGATCTGAACTCAGTTTAGTATCCATACTTTTTAGGAATATTGGATGAATAGGCATTAGGATAAAAATTTTATACACAAGCATTGCATCCATTGATTAGTCCGGCTTGCACTGGCGGCGCTACTGCATGGAGAGTTTAAGTTCTGTGTAAACAGTTTATGTAAGCATAAGAAATAGTGATCATGTGATGTTTAGTGATTCAAAACCAATCCTGCCCAATAGGATTTTGGTGACTGTGGTTATTAAATAATGAGACACCAAAAAGTATGGATGCTGAACTGAGTTCAGATCTATACAACTATACAAGCTAATGAGTTTGAATTGAAAACATTACTGTGTTTTCATTTTGCACTCAAAGCTTTATAGTTAGCTAATAAGGTAAAAGGTAGCTGCTGGAGGGTTGCATTATATCCTAATATCAGGTGTAGTGCTCTCAAATTCAAGGTTCCTCACTGATGAAAGCCACAAGTTAAAAACTAATCAGGAGATATTGAATGAGTAGGGATTAGAGAAAGATTTTATGCACAAACCTTCTTGCATCCATTGATTACTCTGGCTTGCACTGCTGGTTACTGTATGGAGAGTTTAGCCTCTGTATAAGACAGAGATTAAGAGAAAGGAAGTAAAAAAAAAGAACATATAGATATATAAAAGAATAGTCAGTTGATCATGATTTTAGACTGCATTTATAAAATGTGTTGGTTCTTTAGTATGTGTATACATCATCCTCATTGTTTTCAATCATTATCGTTACAGAATGAAGGTCTTTCCAACTTCCAATCCGTCTTCTCCGATCTCTAGCCTCTTTTCTCCACATCATTTCAAAACACTTCTTTATTTCATCCATCGATCTCACATGTAATCTCTTTTGGAATTACAGTTTAAGATTTCAACTATTCATCTATTATCATTTCTTCTAGCAATATATGTCCAGTTAGTCCAAGTCCAGTCTCTTTGCGATCTCTTATTATTCTTAACATGTATCACTAGTGCTTTTCTGTTAAATGTTTCTTTTCAAACACATGCATATTTCCTTTTAATATTAAATTATTTCTTCCAAAAGCACTCCAATCAAATTTAATTCTATAATTAATTTCATATATTATGTTTCCATCTTTATTTTCTTCTTTTGAGAAAATCCATTGAACATTATGTAAGACTTTTTAACATTTACTCTTAGTCTTACTTTCTTACTTTCATTTGATAACAATTGCAACACTTTCCAAAGCTCTAAACTATTACTTGCAAAAACAATGACATCATCTGCAAAATGTAAATAATCTCATTTACTTTTACTCTATTTCCCATTTTAATTCATAAAATACTTCTAGCAAAACCTCTGCAAAAAGTTTTAAAGATAGAATATATATATAGTCACTCTATCATACACCCTTTCTCAATGTTATTTTTTCTATCATCATTATGTAATCTAATCATTGTTATACTTTTATATATATTCTTCAGACTATGACAATATCTTGGGTCTATATCTTAATGATCTAATGCTTTCATCATTAAAGAAATGCTTATAAAATCAAATGCCTTTTCATAATCTACAAATCCAAAGCATAATGGCAACTCATATTCATTGGTCCTTTCTGTAACTTCTCTCAATACATGGATATGATCCACTGTACTAAAACCACTTTTAAATCCAGTTTGTTCTTTTAGTTGGTTGAAATCCAAATTTTGCTATAGATGAGTTGTAATTATTAACTTGTTAAGAATTTTGTATAGAACTGATATAAGATTGATAGGTCTGTAATTTCTAATATCTTCTTTATCACCTTTTTTAAATATTATATTCTTCCAATCATCTGGTACATCTTTGTCATTTAGAGATTTGGTATATAACTGCCAAAAAGATTACTATTTCTTCACCTGTTTCTTTTAAGATACTTGAAGCTTTCCCCCTTCTAATCATCTGGTACATCTTTGTCATTTAGAGATTTGGTATATAACTGCCAAAAAGATTACTATTTCTTCACCTGTTTCTTTTAAGATACTTGAAGCTTTCCCCCTTCTTCATAGATTTAATTGTATTTCTTACTTTATTTAAAATCCTGGGTAATTTAGAAGATGTAGTTTTGCTTGTTCTTCATTGCTATATAATTCTTGAGAGAACTTTTCTACATATTTCATGATAACATTTATCTGTTTGGTAATAGTTCCATCTTTCTTTGTTTATTGCAGAAATAAGTTTCCTGCCAATATCAAGGTTTTGCACTCTTAAGACTTTTATTATCTTCTATAGCTTTGCTTACTAATTCACAATTATATTATCTCATATCATTATCAACTCTTTTGCAACAATTTACAAAATGCTAGATATATTCAATCCTTCTTAATGCATCATATATATATATTCCTTCTTTTCTTCATAAATTGTCATCACAATATAAATTTTTCTTGTCAATTGCTCCTTTTTGTACCAGCTATCTTTGTTGCAATTTTTTAAAGATGTATCAGTTATCTTCCTATTGACTCCATTCATATATGTATATATTGTATTACATATAGATTATCATTAATCCAAAATCCCTGGCTCTAAATCTTTTTTTTTTTTTAATTGGTGAATCTGTCAGATTGCAATAATAAACATTTCCTCCTCTCATTACAAAACGAATACGCTAACAATTTATTTTAATATCTATAGTTTGGACATACCGAAATATATGTTTTACACTTTATAAATATATTCCATTAATAACAAGATACTGTATATACTTCAACTAGATTCCAAGAGATTGTAAAAGACTTAGAAAGAGACTACACATCAGATGGAGAGATGAAATTAGGAAGTATGCTAGATTAATGTGGGAAGAGACTAGACATCGGAGAAGATGGACTGAATTTGGAGAGACTCATCCTGCAGTGGATCGATAAAGGTTGAAAATGATGATGATGATATATTTTAAAGCACAGACCTAATATATTTGTCAACTCAAAATTCTTATATAGGATTAATTAAACAATCAATTCAATATTTTGCCAATATATTCATGTAATATTGAGATTTTAAATAATAGGCATCGGATTACTAATAATCTACCAATATTTTGCTAGTTTTTTTTTTTTCGTTTTCAACACTGCCTTTTTTTTTTTTCATATGTTAAATGCGATGACTAAGAAACGAACCCGGGCCAACTGTTTGAAAGGCAGCTGTGCTAACCGCTAAGTCACCAAAAGCTTGACTTTCAATTCTGCCTTTCGACATTTACGCATTAATTTATATATTTTACATGATATTTAACAATTTTAAAAGATTTTTACTTGTTGGCTGTGTTTAAATAAGCACACTTTTGTTGCTGCTACTGTGGAAATATTTGCATTCATTATTCAGCTTGTATTTATAAAAAACTAAAGTTTTGTTTATCTGATTTGCATGCATGCATATAATTTTCACTTAATCATTTATCATTAACAAGTAATAAGTTCACCTCGTTAGATTAATTTGCATTAGAATATTGTTAATAAAATTTGTATTTATCAATAGATTCCAAGAATATGTAAATATTGATTAGAAAGAGAGAAATGGAATTAAAAAAAGGAAAAAAACCGCTACCCATTCAACCAAGCGTAGTTAACAGATTGCTAAAACAATAAGTGTTTATTTAAATTAATTTCATTATAAGAACTTTTCTTCTTAATTAAATTATTTTTTTGTTGTTTTTACAGTAAATTGTGATCATATAATATGAAAATTGCATTAATAACGTGGATAAAAACTGTCACTTTGGTGTATTACAAAATAAACATCCCAAATGATTTAATATATATTGATTTATTAACCAACCTTAAAATACTTTTGTTTAGATAGCCTTTATAAACTCGGATTTTTGTCTTTTAAAAAAATACGGTAAACAATCAATATTTGTTTAATCATTTTCAACTTTTTAGATAATAAAATAGTCAATTTGCATGAAAACTATTTGTTGCCAATAAAATATCAGGTTTTTTTTTTTCAAAAAAAAAAAAAAAATAGTTCTAAGGCTTAGACATAACTTATAATTTAAATCCTCCTAATGCTTGAATTATGCTTGCAAAATAAAGAAGGAAGGAAAGACCAATTAGAAGTCAACTACTATATATACTTTGATCAGATTATTACTACAGATGGAACCTTAATAGATGAAATCAATCATAGAATTGAACGTTGTGGGAGTGCTTTTAATAAATATAACTTCATATTAAAAAAGATTATGTATATGTATTTGAAAAAGGATTTTAATAAAGGTGTTTTACCAACTCCTACTTATGGATCTAGGACTTGGACACTTAATAGAAGAGCTAAACAGAGATTTCAGAACCATCACCGAAGTATCAAGAAGGTTGAAAAACTAAATACCTAGATAGCAATATCATTGAAATAAAGAATTTTAATAAAGGTGTTTTACCAACTCCTACTTATAGATCTAAGACTTGGATACTTAATAGAAGAGCAAGATTTCAGAACCACCACGAAGTATGAAGAGATGTATGTTAGAAGTAACAAGAAGGTTGAAAAACTAAATACCTAAATAGCAAATATCATTAAAAGAATTAAGAGTGAAGTGGAATTGAGCTGGACATATTGCTAGAAGGGATGATAATAAATAGTTGAAATCTTAAACAGGATTCTTCTCAAGAGATTGTAAATGAACTAGAAAGAGACCACACAAAAGGTGGATGGATGATATAAAGAAATTTGCTGGTTTAATGTGGAGAAGAGACAAAAGAGATTGGAGAAACTGATTATATTTGGAGAGACTTTCATCTTGCAGTGGATTGACAATGGTTGAAATGATGACACTGACGGTGATTTCCACTTTACAGCAATCTTCTGCAAGCATCTTAATCCCAAATTATATGTGATAATATTATCCCAAGACTGGAAACAGGATTATAAAATACTTGCAATCAAAGATTTCCAGATTCTTAATACTTGGGTTTAGACATTAGTTACCACTTATATAAATTGTGAATTCACAATCTAGTCAGAAAAAGTACTGGTTGTTATTTCAGTTTAAGAGGACAGACAAATATAATACAAAGACTTCAGACTGCCATGACAAAGCACAAAGAAATACTTATTGAGATTGATAAGATTAAAAATGAAATAGATAAAATCACAAACAAGTATTACTGACATCACTGAAAGAATTAATAAACTCGACTAAAAAGTCAAAAGATGGATAATTGAAGTTTTAATCTGGATCTCAAGAGATTATAAAAAGATTTAGACAAATGTGGATAAATAAAAAAAATTTGCCAGAATGATATAAAGAAGAGAAGCTATGGATCAGCAAACCTAGATTAAACTGGGAGCGAATTGCTTGTGGTTGAAAATAATAATGATGACAGTTTTACTAATTCATAAAAATCATGCAAATTATGGGACAGAATATTTGTTGTCTGCCTGCAGATGGCATCACATATTAAAGAAGTAGAATAATAAATCTGTATCATCTATATGGATGTTTGTGGCTCATAGATTAGATTGTATATTCATCACAAAACTTTTTTCTAATATATTAACTAATTCAATATGATTTAACACTTTTGCTTGGAAAAAAGCGCTGTTTGACGTTCTCATAATGTCATGATCTAAGGCTCTCTGAAGTGATATCTCACTAATTTTTGTTTTTTGGCAAAATTGAAAATTAATGAATACTGATTAATTAATTTTAAAAATATCTGAAGAAGTCAGTATTTTCCAACAGGGTGTAAAAATCCAAATAAGTCTGTCCAGTCTCTACATATTTGATCTATTTAAATCTTTGTAATCTAACTTCGAGATGATTTTGGAATAACAAAAAAGTTTATTTTTGCATAGTTTATTAAAGATTTCTGATTATTTTTACACAATAACTGTATAATAATTATTAAAAAAACATAAGTATACATGATTACACTTTATTCGTTAATAACTGAACAAATTGTAGCATAATGCAAATAAAAAAATCATGGCCATAATACCGATCTTGCCTTGTGACACTGACGGCAAAAACTTTCACAGACATCAAGATAAAATCTTTTCAGATATTCTAAAAATTATAAATATAATTGAAAATTCTAAAGCATAATTTTATAATTTATCAGGACTTCACATTTATAGATTTGCTTAAAAATAAATTTCAAAGCAAGTTTCATTGATTTTCTGGAGCGACTTACTTTCCTGTCCACTAATGAATGATAAAAAAAATTCCTTCATTCTCATTACATATTCTATTTGCTATTATTTTTTCAACTGTATAGAAGGTAAGCATCCCTACTCACTAGCACCATTAACCAGTAGCATTAAAACTGCAAAAATATTCTGGCCCCAGCCACAAAATAGACTTTAAGGAATTAAGTGGCTAGGGCAAGAGTATCTTTGCAGTTTTAAAATCACTGTTTCACGTGCTAGTGAGGAGGGATGATTACCTTCCATATAGTTACAATCTAAACAATGCTCTTGTAAAAAAATTATAAAGTATTGTATTAGTATATACAAGCACTTTAAAACGCTGGGTGAAGAAGCTGTTAATAGCAAACAATCAAAATAAATCCATGTAGGCTAAGAGCTCTTGCGGTGTTATCCTCATAATCATTTTCAATAGTTGCAAAGTTCAATAAATATGATATTTTACAATATTTTTCATTTACAAATTTAATTTCTAAGAAATCAAATCCAATTTATAGTATTTTAATTACACAATAACAAACAATTTAATACTAGAATCAGGTGTTGATGGATTACAAAGTACCACCAGAGTGGAAATATCACTTGTTTACATTATTTTTCGTCTTTTTACCTTTTTCCACTCTCAGATGGTTAAAATTTCTTTGCAAATGACTGCTGATGATGATTTTTCTTCTCATGAAGTAAAATTAATTGGAGAGAGGGGTAAATTTTAAAAGCATATAAGTAGTGAATAGATCATGTCCAAAAATAAATACTTGTCCCAAACAACAGGCTCAATTTATGAGACACTTTCAAATATGGGAAGAAGACTACTCCTCAGTTGAAATTGTCTTTAAATAAAAACACTGCAAAAAGTGCATTATGTAAAGAAAAAAGTTTATGGATTAAGCTTGGTTGCAAATTCATCAAAGATTTCCTGGAAATTCTTTCAAAGAACCTGCTTTTCAAAAACTGTCAACAGCCAATATTTAGGCTGCATTGTGGGAGTAAAATAAAAATACCAGAAAAAATTACCAAATTTGCATGGTGCAGTGGATGATTATCAGACTGGGGTTGAACATGTGTGGATTATTGCCTAACTATCAACTTCCAGCGCTTGATCTTCATACAAATTTCAATGCAATAAATTATATAATTATTTAGCCCTGTTCATTTTGATGGAATGGTTTGATGGTACAATTTGCCACCTAGCTCTTATATGAGATGCTCAAACACTCTAAGCTCCAGAATAATTAACCATTAGATTTGCCCTGTGTGGGTTGGCACAGTGGCTGACGCTGGTTGAAAGTCCATGGGATCACTGCCAAATTCTGGCTCAAACATTGAACTTTGCTAATATAAAACATTCCATTACTTTAGTTTTAATACTATAATGATACAATTGTTGGTCATCATTGATTAATTTTACCACTCCCTTTTAGCACAATTTATTCTCCACTTCAATTTTTGAGTAGTCATAAATTTTAATAATGTACTTTTTCACCTTCTCTATACTATTTACAGTAAGCTTGAATGAATAATGACATACGCCAAATGATAGTGTTTAATAAATCCCTATTCTGTGCTGTCCCCTCCAAAATTCTTGGACTGATTTCAAGTTTATGGGTTTCATCAGTGAAAAGTTTTTAGAAAAGTTTGTCTAGATCTTTAAAATGCACTTTCCTTCCAGCTACTATCATTTATCTTTACATTATACTTTCAAGCTATCAGCGCACACAGGAAAACATAAATGTTTTCAGTCTAAGCCAACTTGCTCATGTAACATAAAGGTACATGATAGTTTCTGGAAGAAAAAAGCATTAAATCCTAATGGTCCAGGTATAATGTTCCAAGATCCACAGCTACTCAATGATGAAAGCCATAAACTTGAAACTAGTCTGGGGTTTTGAATAGAACAGCACAGAATAAGTATTTACTAAGCGCTGCATCTACTGTTTATACCCTGCATCATTTGGGGCAATTGGTAGAGTGCCCAGCTTGGGATCAGGAGATTCCAGTATCGATTCTGGTGCTCAAATTTCTTATGATTTCTTATGAACTCCTGAGCAATAAAACCATATATCTTCTTTTTTATCTGCCATCTATCATTATTCATTCATACTTATAGTAAGTGGCATAGAAAAAGTATGAATGCATGCTGCTATCAATAATATTTAAACTGATCATGTGATAGGTCATGCAATATTTCACCTTCATTGTTCAAGTTGTATATATAGTATATATTGGATTAATAAGGACATTCTGTTAGTGTAACAAAATATAGGCATATATATATAATGCTTACTTATAAACCCCTTTAACCTTGAACATTACTACACTTATTATTTAAGTAATATTTTGGGTGCTATTTGAAAATGTATAATTGCAATTTGTAATGTTATAATTGACTATTTATTAGTCTGCATTCAGAATAGGTTATATATTTACTTGTTTAAGGAGGTTTATTTAAACTTCTTTATATCAATAATTTCAATCTCTGTGATCAAGTTGCAGTCTTTAGTGTCTATATAAGTATAGTAGACCATAAATAAAGGTGGGTTCCATCTTTATTGTTAAAGGAGATTACCTTGACAAAAATTTGAGATTGTTGACTGTTATCTATATTGGGATTGTCTAAGTGTTCACTGGTTTCTAATAATTACTTATAAATCTATTTAGCCTTGAACATTATTGAACTTATTATTTAATATAATTATAAGAATTGAACTCAGACTTTCAAACTCTCCATAACCATCTAATCCATATTATATAACTAATACATACGACTACATACATGTTAAAAAAATCCATCAGTTGGTCCAGATCACCATCTTCCACACATATATACAATCACTGCTCAGCATATATTAACATAGCAAATCTTCCTTCTTTAATGGATAGGTTTCAATCTACTTCACCATCTAACTCTTCAGCCATCCATATCATTGAAAATCTGAGGAGGCAATGATGAAAGCCCTTGTTGATACCAATATTATTGTCATACCCATGTTGACTTTAAGACAATCTGAACCCTAATACACAGTACCATAAAATGTCCATTCAATTATATGGTGATTGAATATATGTGTGGGAGATTGTGATCTGGACCAGCTGATGAGTGCTGGTTTAGCATGAAATAATGCATTGGAAATCATTGATCTTTTTCACATGTATATGGTCATGTGTATCAGTTGCATAAGATGGATTGGATAGCTGTGGGAACTTTGAAAGTCTGAGTTCAAGTCCTTATAATTACATTATGTTTAATACAGATAATATACATATAATTAAATATTACTTATTATTTAAGTAATATTTTGGATGCAATTTGAAAATTATAATTGCAATTTGTAATGTCATTATTGAGTATTTATCAACCTGCATTGAGAACAGGTTATATTTACCTGTTTAAGGAGGTTTCACTTAACAATTTCAATCTCTGTGGTCAAGTTGCAATCTTTAGTGTCTATTTAAATTATATTGGACATAAATAGGGGTGGGATTCTATCTTTATTGTTAAAAGAAGGTTGCCTTGACAAAAGTATGAGATTGTTAATTGTTATCTATATTGGGATTATCTAAGGGTTGACTGGTCTCTGATAGTTATATATATATATATGCTTTAATGAAATGAACCATAAATCTAAAATAAAGTATAACTACAACTTAACATAATGCATGTATATATTTTTGTAAAAAAAAAAAAAAGCAAACCTTAAAAATATTTTACATTTCATAAGCCATGAAAAATGTGAACATTTTTCTACATTTCAAAAAAAAATCAATTATGTTTGTCAAATTCCATAAATATGTACACAGATCTTGATATATGATAACTTTAAAATGGCTTCAAAACAAATTATGAATATGTTATTTAAAAAAAAAAAAGTAACCTTTTGATATTGCCCCAATATCAAAAAGACTACTTTAAAAGAGGCCTTAAGCTCTAAATTTTTCTTCTAAATGGTGCTTTTATAAGTCAGGTTTTATAGCCAAAAGTGACAGAGTAATTAATCTCAAAGATAAGATAGATAATAGAATATAAAATGTGTGCATGCATGGTAAACATTATATATTACATGTATATTTTCAATCCCAATAAAATACAATATATAGTTAATCATGTAGTTATAACATCGAGATAATATAGCAAATTGTGATAAGAAAAGTCGGAAAAAATAGGTTAATTACCTAGAACCCAACACATGCCTTAACATCCCCCAGGCAGAGTGTAATATATGCATCTAGTTACTAGCCAAAAGTATATTATTGCAGTCAGTATAAACTTTTCACACTGTAACAGAATACTTGTAATTACTAAAACTATTACTATAGATATCTTTAGTTCAACAGTAATACATTTTAGCTATCCATAGCCCTGTATGGTTTGGTGCAGTTGTAATGGCAAATTCTCAATTAAAGGGTCATGGATTGTAGCCCATCTTCATCACTTCTAGTGCTTGAATTTATGACTCCCGAACAATAAGTCATTAAATTATTATTTTTATTATCCATATAAATAATTTACGGATTATTTTGCTTCAGAAATAATTAAAACTTTGAGCAAAAACTCAACTACTTATAACATTAGTGTTTATCTGAAAGTTTGTGTATATTATATGTTTGGTCTTTCCATCATCCAATATAAATTGTCAAATTATTTAAACTTTTCCACATTCAAATGTTAATAATTGCACACAAATTAGTAAATAACATTTTGAGTGGTATTATTCTCCTCTCTTCTTCCAGAGTTGCTGACTTTAATGAGAGTTCTAGCAAGAGGATCAATTTTAGCACCTTCAAAATCATGAATATTAAATTTAAGGTAATACTAATCAACTAGGATATATATAACATAACTTTCATATTATTTCCTGATAGCAATAGACAAAAAGATAAAGTTAAATATAAAGCAAACAATTCCAAAACAAATGAGCAGTAAAATCATGAATTACTCAAACACATTTCACATAAAATTTTATCATTCAACCTCATATTAAAAATTCATTTTTAACTCTCATTGGCTACAACCAGTGTATGATACCCTACAAATAAATGACTCCATTTCACAGAATTTTTTAAACTGAAGAAATACTTATCTCAGTACTTTCCTAGATATATGGGAATTTTACAAAATCCAAACTAGTTTGAATTTACCTTGCACAGTGTAAGCTTTGTCAATTTTTTAAAGTTTAGCAGTACCACATACTGCTTGTAGTTTAAATGTACATAATTTTATTCCTCTTTTTCTGAGAATTTTTTTTATCATCCAATTCTAAGTTCTAGCCATATGAATACATTCAAAGAAAATTATTTCTAATAATATTATTACTCTAAATAAATAGTATTATTTTATGAAATAAGCATAAAAGTATACAGAAAGTATCAAAAAGATGATTTCATTTTAAAAATTGAAACAAAGAAAACTTTGAAAATCAATGGAAAGTACTCCCATGTAGAGATAACAAGAAACTACGAATCATTATGTGACAGGCTGAAATTTGCTTCCTTTGAAATATATTCAGTTAAAAATCCTACCATCTATTCATTTTTACTGCTGTTTGAATGAAATTTAAACTTGCAAATAGCAGTTGAAGTGAGTTAAAGCTCGTGATATACAGATATTAGATGCAAAAAATCATGCTGACAAATATAATTACACATCTCACTAAACATACATATATATGCACATTAATTCATGAGAATTGCATTAATCTATGTCATTATAATTATATTTGTACTTCCAAAGTATAATTTATTGTTATTATTAAATAAATATTTGAAAGCAATTTAAAAACATAATTTTTTTATTTTGAAAGAAAAATAAAACCAGACCCTATCTTCCTAATACTATATTTTTATAGATCAGTTCTGGATTATGGGAGATTTTGAATGGGTTTTCAAATAAATAAGAACTTTTTAACAAATTATTGACATACCAATTAAAGTTGATCTAAATATTAGTAAAGAAGTCTAAGAGTGACATCAGCTTTTACAACTATTGTCTTTCAGAAAGAATAGCTTATGTTTGACTGAACTTTTGATTTGAAATTCTGTGCAAGTAATATTGGCGGGAAGCATCTGGTCATGTGATGGCTTTGTCTCCATATCGTTTTCTAAAATTATCATAGGGCAACTTGATTTTTTTTTCTCATGTGTCATAGCACCAGCCGGGAAGCGAACCCGCTTACCCGGGACGACTACTTGTAAAGTAGCTGTCGCTGACCTCTCAGCCACAAATGATTTTAATTGAAATTTTTAATTAAAAATGTAAGACAAAATTATTAATTAATTATCAACTCAATGAAAATTGGAAAAGGTATATCAGGATATGATTTTTATCGTGTCAGGTTTAGGTTCTGAGTAATTTTGGAGCATAGAAAACTAGAGCTCTTTAACTTGGTAGTGAATAATTGGACAAAATAAAATATCAAAACATTTTATTTTCACAGACAGTGGCATGAAATATGATGGATAAATATTAAAAATTATTTGAATGTAATTTTATGTACAATAATTTAAATTCAATGCATAATTTTTTATTTTAAAACATATGTATCAAAATTCACAGCTGATAAATAAATTTAACATTCATAACTTTAAAAACACTTGAATTCATTGATTCTTTATATTTTATAATGATTATATATATATTGCTTTATTGTTTTTAACGTTATGTTAGCTTTGTAGAATAAATTTCAGCTTTATATCATGTAAATTGAAATTATTGTGAAAATTATATCTTCAACATGTATAAAAATAATAATATGGTGCTTATAGAAATTTAAAAATTTACTTTAGTCTAGTTAACCTTCCTGCACTGGTTCGTTGTTCTCCTGCATGACTCTTTTTGTAACCTTTCACTTTTAATTTTAGTATTAAACTGTTATTAAATGCTTTTATATTAACTTGCCATCTATATATGTTTTTGTCTGTATGTACACATTTTTAAAATTTTAACAATGAAAAAATCCGTTTCCATTTAGAACTTGAACTCATATCCATACGCTTCCCATGAAAACTTCTTTAACACATTCATAAAATAAAATTTTGTTAATATTGATTTAACTCATACTTCATTAATTAAATTAATCAAAACATATTTTTATATAGTAGATGATCACCTGATATTTAAATTTAGAATTCGTTTGTTAGAGAGCATATTTTTTAGTTTCATGTCTTATTATTATATTATATATATATTTTCCCCCATATGTCATAGCATCAGCCGGGAAGCGAACTCGCTAACCCGGGACAACTGCTTGTAAAGCAGCTGTCGCTTATTTGTCCGAATTTTTTGTAGTTTTAACCATTTTTTTAAAATAATATTTAACTAAAAAGTAAAAAAAAAATTTTTAAATAATGCTTTTATATAAATAGCCGATTAAAAATTAGAAAAATAACAGCAATTAATTCGCTTCTCAGTTAATTTGCCATGCTTATAAAATATCAGAGATTTTCAGAATTTAAACTTATTACAAAACAATTGGAAAGTGCAGGAATACTGTTGTTTCATAAAAGCATTTGAAGCTCAAATAAATAATAAAAATCAAAAAGGCCTCAAATGCTTTTATAAAATGCTATAATCTTGCACTTTCCAATTGTTTTATAAGTCTAGTTTATTAAAATGTCCGATATTTCCCAGATTACTTTGTTACTTGTCTAGTTTTTGATTGGCTAATTACATAAAAAGCATTATTTCTTTTAAAAAAGTTTTTTTACATATTACTCTGCATGAGAATTAAATAAATTGGACTTATATGGTAGAAAGACATGTTTATAGACAAAAAAAGCAGCAGAAAAAAAAATTTGCAGTTAACTGAAAAGAGATTCTTTGATTTCTTTTGGAGGCCTTAAAAAAACCAAACAGAGCAAATTTCTTAAATGTCCACGCGATCTGTTATTGTCATTGCAACTGTTTATTATACTATGATTATTCATATAGTATATGAACATGGATGGGCTGTTCACCAACATGTATGAGCCGATGTGATGAATCAAATGGCTTTTATCCTAGTTTAAAATCAAGAAACACCATGGCCTCTCTTCTCAGTTAGTTGCCTAAGGCAGAGGGTGCTAAACTCCCCTGACTGCAGTCCCAGGCTGCCATTTGATGGCCTTTTATTCATGTACTTATCACTGCAGATCACTTTCAAGTAAAGAAAGATTGCAAGAATTGGAAAAAGAAGATCATATTAACTGAAACCTTAACAGACTTTGTGGAATTAAAAAAAGAGGAAAAGACAATTGATTTAAAAAATGGATATGCCCTATTTCTACAAAGGTACAAACCTTGGAAGTACAAGCGGAGTAGGATTCATTATAAATCAAATTTGGAAGATCAATAAAGTGGTGATTTATGGTGTATCAGACAGAGTGATAAGATTAGTTATTCAATTAAATAGAAAAAACCAAATAACAGATAATTCAGGCTTATGCCCCAACAAGTTCTCATAGTGATGAAGAAAGTGGAGGATTTTTATACTGATATACAAACGGCTTTTGATAAGACCAAACAACATTTTAAAATTGTTGTGGGAGACTTTAATGTTAGAATTGGTAAACAATTGAATGGTTAAAGTGCTGTAGGTAAAATTTGGTTATGATAATAGAAATGAGAGAGAACATATCCTTGTGGAGTTTGCAGAAAAAAAGAAACTAAATTTTGAATTCTTTTGAGAAAAATGTCAAACGGAAATGGACATGAAAGCATACTAATGAAAGTACAGCAGAATTGGATTATATTTTGACTAATAGAAAATACATATTTCAAGACTGTAATGTCCTTAATAAATTCAACATAGGCAGTGATCATCGATTAGTGAAATGTAAGATACAGGTTAGTGCAAAACTAGAGAGACAAAAATTATTAAGAAAAACAATATTTACAGTTGATATTTCTAATCTTCAGAAACATTCTAATGAATTTAAATTAGAACTTGCAAATCGTTTTCACATACTGATAGATTATGAACTTGATTCAGATTTGAATGAAATCAATAGGAAAATAACTGATCCATTTTTAAAAACTGCAACCATGATAGCTGGTAGAAAAAAGCACCAATTGACCAGTAAACTTTCTACCGAGACAAAATTTATGAAGAAAAGAAGGAATATGAAACTATATAAAAGTGATGTATTAAGAAGGATAGAATATCTCGAATTTTGTAAAAATGCCGCAAAAAGAATTTATAAGAAAGTATAATTTAAACCAGCAAGGGGAAAGCTATAGAAAAGAATAAAAGTCTCAAGAGTGTAAAACAACACTTTGGTATTGGTAGGAAACTTATCTGCAATAAGAAAAAAAGATGGAACTATTACTAAGAGAGATGGCATCATGAAATGTCTATCAAGAATTATGTAGCAATAAAGAACAAGAAAAAGTACCTTTTACAACTACTATAGCCTCTGAATTCCCCAGGATTTTAAATGAAGAAGTGAGACATGCAATTAAATTTATGAGTAAGAGAAAAGGCTTCAGGCAATGATGGAATTATAATTGATATCATAAAAGAAGCAGGTGAAAAAATAGAAAACATTTTGGCAAAGTTATACACAAAATGTCTAAATGAAGAATGATATTAGAAATTATAGATGTATCAGCCTTTTATCAGTTTTATACAAAAGTTTTACCAATTACAACTCATCTATAGGAAACTTTGGATTTCAACCAACCAAAAGAACAAGTTTATTTAAAAGTGGTTTTAGTACAATGGATTATATCTAAGCATTGAGAGAAGTTATAGAAAAAAACAATAAATATGAGTTGTCATTATGCTTTGGATTTGTAGATTATGAAAAGAAATTTGATTCTATAAGCATTTCTTCAGTGATCATCATCAAGATATAAACTCAGGATGTCATTCTCTGTAGAATATTATAAAAATACAACAGCAAAAATTAGGTTACATAATAATACTAGGAATATTAACACTGATATGGATGTAAGACAAAACTTTTTACAGCAGTCCTATAAGAAGTATCTTCTGGATTAAAATTGAAAGCTAAAGGAGTAGAAGTTAATGGAGATTATTTAAGTCATTTAGATTTTTCAGATGATGTAGTTATTTTGCAAATAATGCTTCAGAGCATCAAAAAATGTTGCAAGAAAGCAGGACAAAAAGTAAATGTTAAAAAGACTAAAGTAATATTCAATGGATTTTCTCAAAAGATGAAAATAAAGATTGGTAATGATGAGTTAGAAGAAGTTAACAGCTACAAATATCTTGATTCGATTATTAGTACAGACGGAAACTTAATGGATGAAATTAATCATAGAATTAACTTCATTGGAGTGCTTTTGGTAGAAATAACTTAATATTAAAAGGAAATATGCCTATGTGTTTGAAAAGGAAAGTTTTTAATAAATATGTTTTGTCAGTTCTTGAGACTAGGACACTTAATAGAAGAGCAATAGACTTCAGACCATTCAAAGAAGTATGTAGAAAGGCATGTTAGAAGTAATGAGAAGAGATTGAAAGCACAATATATGGGTAAGAGATCAGGTTTTAATGGCATTAAAAGAATTGAGACTGAAGTGGAGTTGGGCTGGACATATTGCTAGAAGAATATGATAATAGATGGACTGCTGAAATCTTAAACAGGATTTCAAGAGATTGTAAAAGACATAGAAAGAGACCACATGAAATAAGGAAGTAGTGCAGGCATGATGTGGAAAAGAGAGGCTAGACATTGAAGAAAGATTGAACTAGGAGAAGCCTTCACCCTGCAGTCGATTGATAATGGTTTAAAATAATGATGATGAAAACAAAAAATTCCCCAAAAAATTTAAACTTTGCAAATATTGAAAAATTCAGTTCATAGTGAGAACAAAAAATGCTTTCATCATCGAATAGTTAACAAAAAATAAATGATTTCCAAAAGCGCATAAAAATCTTTTTGATTAAAATTTGTTTTTAAATACAAATGAATAAATGTTAATCTTTGATAAATCTATTAAATTCGGACTTTAAAATATTAAAATTGTTTATAAAGCAATTATAAATTTTTAAAATATCTCAAAAGATTCTAACAATGTCAGTAATAATGTATTAGTAATCAACACTGTTGCTTTTATTGTTGATGTCATGTAAAGTTATTATTTTATATTTTTAAAAATAAAACATATAGAAGTATAATAAAATTGTAATCACATATAGTTTTTATTTTTAATAATTATTACACAATTACTGTGTAAAAATAAACATGAATCTTAATAAACTTCACCTAAAAAATCAGTTATTCCCAAAAAAAATTTCAAAATAATTTCCAAATGGTCTCAAAATGGATTAGAAAGGATTAAATCTGTCAACAATAGATAAAATAGTTTGATCTTGCTGCTTAATTTCAAAATAACTTTATTAGTGTAAAATAATTGATTATTTAAGAATATGGGAATACATTGTCTTTCTTGACAAAAAGTTCTAGAAGATAAATAAATGAGCTTAACATCCTGATGTGATGGATCTAATGTTTAATCCCCTAAGAAATTTTAATGGAAATGCTAGTATCAAATTCTCAAGTGTGATTGTGGACGTTTTAGATGATTTTTGGTATTTGAAAGAGTCTCCATGTCTCATTATAGAGAAATTTTGAAGACAGGATAGTCTTTACTTTTTAACTTATTAAGATGATCGATAAATTTGAGGTCCTGATTTGGAGGTGGGAAGGTGAAAATTAGTTTGCAACAGATGCTCCAGATTGTATGAACTAAAACAATGAAAGTCTAATGAAAGGAAATTGTCTACTTTATAAGATGTTTTTCAATGACAGAATTTTGTAAAGGTCAATTCTCGAGTTATGAAATATTAGCAATCTAATGCCTATCAGCTGAGGGCATGATTTAATAATATGGTCAAAAATATCCTCTTGGGTCTTGCAGAGAGGGCATATTGGATCAATATTATTTAGATATCTCTTGAAGTGTAAAAAGTGATTAGTAAACATGCTTATACTGATCTTTATAGATGTTTTTTTAATTAAAAGAAAATTAATATTTGAAAATATGGCTGTACAAATATAATTAATTTAAAGGAACATAATTACAGTGATTTTTCTGGACATCTTTGACTGAAGGCTATTATGTTGCTTTATTAATTAGTTAATGTATAAAGGAAAGTTTTTTTGTTGTTAAATAAATTTGTTGCTTTTATATTTTTTTAAAATAATAATAGTAGCAAATAAATAGGTTTTATTGGGCAACCAATTCTATTCAAACTGAAGGTCAAATATATAAAAAATTTAAATGCATAAATGAGACCAACTCCCGAGTTCATTAAGTTCCCAAAAAATGGTTTTAAAATATTATGGACATAGAACTACTCTTTTTTTCTTATTCCTATTATTTTCCTTACTTTTAATTCTTTTTATACACACAGATAGGGCATTTTTTAAGTAACTTGTATTGTAACTAAAAAAGTACGATCCGATTCTCATATTTGCAATATTTCGTTGCAAGCCCTTTGTAGACCCAAAAATCTGTGGATAATAAAGTAATCAATATACACCCTTCTACGAATATACTTTTAGCAAATCTTTATAAAAATTATTTATAAATCAAAAAAAAACAGTTATTGGTTGTTCTTTTTTAATTAAAATAAAAGCAAAACCCAACTCGTTCACTATCTATACAATTACATTGTTGCACCCTTTATGGCGGCCATTACAAAAAATTAATGCAAACCGAAGTGTGTGTTTATATGTTAGACAATGTAAATCCATATGCAGAGATGTACATATATATAAATAACGATTCATAAACTATTAAAAACAAAAAAAACTTGTTATAACATTAATGAAAAGATTGGATTAGAAAGAAATTAATCCAACACGTTTAAACAAAATTTATTTTTTAAAAATAAAAAAAAATTTACAAACCAAATAAGTTATAAATGAATATTCATATATAATAGCGAAAGAGAGGGGAGACAGAGAGGAAATATTCTTTTCTCTTGACAATTAATTAAAATTTTCTTATTTCCTCACAGTTTGACATCAAATGCCTATTATTTCATTTTACTAGAGTATCAAGTTACTCAATTAAAAAACAAACATTAAATAATGGAAAACAAATACATAACTTCCAGAGAAGTAAATTTGCATGCATTAAACTTGTCTTTTAAAAATTGGCAATCAAATAAACATTTAACTTAAATTAATTCTATTGAAACATGTGCAAGCGAGATAGATTTTCTTAGTCCGTTATAACCCTCTTCCCTCTTCGTTAATATGCAGTGGAGGATAATTCAGCTTCAAAGTCAATAGGTCAATTTTCTTAAAACATATTAATCAGGGTGACAATTTTGCATACTACCAATGCTAAAAATGAATAATTTAAATTCCATCGCCAGCATGCAATGGTGAATATGACACTATGTGAGGATTAATTCTTGATTCACTGCATTAAAGAGCTCTGTCAGGGAGGGGCAGGAAATGATACAAAGCTAGCCAAGACCGACCAAGTGTTTCACGATTGGTCAACTCTGAAACAGGCAAGAAGCCAAGATTGACTGCAAAGTGGACTGATCCGCAGCAGAGAAAAGCAGTACCCCCCCCCCCAACGCATGGAAATCTTCCTCCTTCATTTCCATAAAGAACACAATAATAGAAAGGCTAATTCCAACTAGACTCACTCTACAACCTGTAATGCTTAATAAGAGATTTAGATAATTGAATTGATAAAAAGAATGAAGGGGGGGGGGAGTTTTCCATCATAAAAGCAGCATTTGGCAAAAACAATACAACTTCCACATTGTTTTCCCCCTCCTTGCTTGAAACGCGGAGGTTGGCGGGGACGAGAGTGGAATCAAAATTCATCTCCAAGATGACAGGAACAATGATAGTGAAACCGAATTTTATAAAACATTTCCTGTCTTTAATTTACATTAAAAAAGCAAGACCATTCTCTTATATATATTCGAACCGTTTAATTAATAATAATAATAAAAAGTTGACTCCATCAGAAATAGTCTTTTATTAGCATTAACAAAAGTACAGCTAGAGGCTTTCTTTTTGATAAATTTGCCACTGCTAGAGATCACGTTTCCAAACAGTCCTTGTTCCTTGCGATTAACTACTGGTTCAAGAAAAAGACCACAAAAATCAATGGGTCCCAAAATTCCCCAAGAAATAATGTTTGAAAACTTTTAATTAGGAGTAAGTCCGACATGTGTAATACTTACGATATCTATTTCTACCTATGTCATTTTTATCAATGACATGAAAATAAGAACATTGAACATGGAGGGCGAATATGGGGTGCACCATACTTATTTCTAAGATACTTAAGCAATAAAATGAATATAATTAATTTACTATACTACCTACAAAGAATTTGTTTGGTTAGAAAAAAAATATATACAAATTAAATGAACTCAAAAGTTATGTGTGTGTGAATTTTAAAAAAAATTGTTATTTATGAAAGTGTGATATCAACTTTCAGATGATTTAAGGTTAATTTTATCATTTAATCTTTTAGATCAATATTTCTCAACCGTTTTCTCTCTGTAGACCGCTTAGATTCTTAACATTATTAAAATGTTTTTTTTGTTTATAACCTTATATATATATTACTGGTTCAGTTCCTGAAATACACTTGTCATTTGACATAATGTCCTAGTTAATATAAAAATAACTATTCACATTGGACCAGTGGTTGAAAAAACCTCCTTTAATTAAAGTACTACAAAGTGATGATAATTTTTTTTTCTGGATACAGGTATACATAGTCAATAAAAATTTTATGTCATGTTAATTTCATTTCTGCAAGTCCAAAAGTTATCTTTCCAATTATTCAGTTAATGATTTTCATATTTTGTTTGCCATTTCATTATACAGTAATTTCTAACCTCCCATTTTAAATGTATGACCAATCATCCTAGAGTACTGATGCTGTACTGTAATACAAAACATACCAAATGTACAATAGGTATATGAATATAAAAAGGGGATGGTATTAAACATACGTTAAAATTAGAACTTTTCTAACTGCTAAAATTAGAACTTTTCTTTTGTATTTCTCAAGTTGATAAAAAACAGTTACTGCAATTTTTAAGTCACTCATGCCCTGCAAAACCTTTTGATTTTGCAAACTTCATTTTATTCTCCAGCACAATCACAAATTTAATTGTTCTCCCTGGTGAGACTTTTTGCAAGTTCTCAGCTTCCGATTAAATACTAAAACTGTTATTCTATATCAGAATTCAATAAATTAAACTTCATTTGATAGTAATATATGCTTGAATTTTGCAAATAATAAAAAAAAATCAGTTTGTAATGACAACAATAGACGTTTTTGTCATTAAACGATTGTAGGCAGAGCAATGACATAAAACAAACAAAATCTTATTTAACTGAAAATGTCAATCTCCGATAAATTTATCAAAATCTGTTTTAAATTATTAAATTTGTTTTCTAAATTTTAGAATATATCAAATTATCATAATACAATGGATGTAATAAGGGTTAACTGTAATTTTCATGGCGGAGGGGACCTCTATTTTTAAAAATAAAACATTTACATATAAAATAACAGTATAACAATGTGTACTTTTGAGTTTTAAAAATTATTACACAATTATTGTATAAAAATAATTAATCACAAATCTTAGTAAATTTCTCAAAAAAAAAAAAAGTATTTAGTTATTCTAAAATTTATTTGAAATAATCTCAAGCAAATTGATCTCAAAACAAATTACAAAGAAATAAGTCAAAGAGAAGAAGATAGTGCAAAAACTCTTTGACATAATTCAATTATATGCTTTTTTTGATTTTTTTTTTCTTTTACATTTAAATTTTTAAAAAGAAATCAATATTTTATACTATGCAAATTTATAATTAAAAAAAAATTGCCAAAATATCTTAATAAATGACTGTGCAAATGTCATTTTTTTTAAAAAATACATCGTTTTTTTAGATTTCTCTGACAGAAAACTGTGATGTCTGTATAGTTAAATCAACCTTCTGTTTCATGATGCTGTGGAAATTTACCAATGCTCTACAATCATAACCATACAAAACTGTGATGAAAAGGATCTTTGAACATGTTTAATCTTTTAACTTTATAAATTAATTTGAATAACTGATTCTCATCAATACACTTACAGAGTTAGATTGTCCTTGCAAACAGATATATTAATACTTTCTATTTATACAAGGTAGAACCAAAAATAGATATACAGAGCAGATATACAATGTTGAAAAGCATTCCTAGAAATTGTCATTGGTCAATAATGTGTAGTTTTGGAACATCCTATATCGTATACAAAAGCAAGATCAGCAGAAACCTAGTATTGAGGAGAACAAAAAATTTGGTTTAATCTTAAAACAAATGCAAAACAATGGAATTACAAGTTAAATATCATCAGCTATGTTTAATATTTACTAATATGACCTCCAAAGTAAAACAAATTTCACACAATCTTTGCCAATCCAGATCGGAAAAACTTTTAGACATTATAGTTGAATTATAATGAAATGAAACTTTTAGTTAGCAATGCTATAGATGCTCAGGCCAAATATTTTAATGGATATTCTGTTAGAATAAGAGTGAGGAACAATGGGGCCTCTACATTACATATCATCAGCACAACATCTTATTAAGGATAAGAAATCAAATCATTAAAATCCTTTATAAAGATTAAGGTCAACTGATGCTCTAAGGACAGCTCAAAAACAGTATCCTTCAGCTTTCATTGCTTAGCTACAATGAAATAAAACAATAGCTAATATTTTCTCAGAATTTCTCCATGCCATAAAGCACAGCTAGATTAAATATAAACAGTACATTATTTATTAAACACTAAATGGTGTAAGCAATATGAGCCAATTATTTTGTAAATCAGTGGGTTTTTTCCCCTGATGCCCTAGACTTATAATCCATGCCTGACTAGAATCAAATTAGCATATTTGTACTTAATAACTTGATATATACATGCGTATTAAAATAGAGTAACTAGGCAACACAGCTTAAAAACAATAGCCCTTGTTTTTCAAAACTTAGCTAACAAGTCATTAATAACTCAGGTTTTTTCTTAGGCTTTTTCCATTCCATAGGGCATAGCTATATTAAATATGTAATGTAAGCAATCCCAGCCTGTTACTTATTCAGAACACTGTCATTTCTTTTTCTTAAGCCCTAAGCACATTGGTTAGCTCACGCCTGACTGGAATCAAATTAACATATTTGTACTCAGTAATTTGTTCCATACATGTACATGAAGATAAATGATAGTAACTAAAAAACATGATATTTATGTTTAAGTAACAATAACTGATCATCGACGGTGATAGATGGACATGACTTCCCCAACTCTTTAAAAACTTCTCGCACACTAATATACCATTAAAATCAGAACTGATTTATTTTACAAAATAAATAGCAATTTACTCATAATATAAATAACATATATGCAAATGGTTGGTTTTTCATTATGATTTTTTTAAACTCGTAATTTATTAAGTACAATTAAGGACCTCCAAATCATGGCAAAAAAGGAAAGGGGCAGCTTTGCCGCTCCTGAATTAGAAAAAAGATATACAATGGAGCCACTGTCCCGAAATCCATTGATTCATTTAACTACTGTCCAAATAAATAAATAAAAAGTAGTAAACGAGATTAAAAATTAGCAATTTGTAAAATGAAATTATTTTCTAATCCACATAGCTCCTACTATATGCTGCTATAATCAATTAATTACAGAACATCACCTTTACTGCACTAAGACCTTATCCGGATACCCCCATATGGGATCAAAATTACTAGTAATACTCTAATATCAGATATTAGGTATCTTTTTCCCATATTGTCAAGATCAATTTTTGTTGCAATTGTAAAAAAAAGAGTAAAAAGGTTATTTGAATTAAAAATGGCCCCTAGATGAATCCAGCGCCTCAATGATAAAGGTGACAGTATGATCTGTTAATCACTGATTATTCAAGTTCGTTAATGATGGCAAAAATAGTTGGGGGGTTGACTTTTTTTATCAACTGTTCAAATAATGTGCTATTATTAACGTTCTTGCTTGGGGTGCCTACAGTTAGAAAAAAACTCAAGATTAATGAAAATACAATTACTGATTTTGGATCTGATCAAAACTGTTAAAGGTACTTAGACCTGGGTTCAAACCCAAATTTCAGACTAAAGCTAAAAGTGATTGCTAGATGTGTAATGGCATTAATTTCAGTTTTGGATCAGGTTCAAACTCAAATTTCAGGCTGAAGTTAAAAGTGACTGCTAGATCTGTAATGGCATTAAATCCAGCTTTGAATTCTCAGGCTCAATAATAAAGGCAAAATCTAGTAACTGGTCAGGAGATTTAGATGCATTACCATCTAGTAATCACTGATGATTCAAGAACAGTAATGGAGAGCTGCTCATTTTATCATATATTTGTGGTCCAAAAATCAAGTGATTCGTTATTTTTAGTTCTTTTTATTATTTTTTTTTAGTGTTCGAAAACTACCAACTTTCCGATCTTTTTGTATCCACTTGACAAATGTAAAGACAATTTTAAAATGACATAAGTTAAGAATATCAAGTTAGGAAGTAAACCATTTTCAATCATCCATGTTCTAAAAATGATAATAATAAGCCCAAAAGTTTATTTCTGGTAGAGTCTGCTCATAGTAATAATTCATTGATATTTAATTTTAATTCTAGGTAATCTGCTCTGCAAATGAATAAGAACTCACACCAAGGATGAATAAGTACATAAAGCTCACATGCAAAGCTTGAAGTCATATAGATTTTGCTCATTCTTTCAGAAGCTAGCAATTACAAAAATTTATCTCTCAATGCAATACCTAAAATTTAAGCTTTTGGCATAACAATATCATGTTTATGATAAGTGCATATAAGATGAAACCTCCAGCTAATCTCTTTACTAATTTCTTGCAACACTATTGCCGCATAGATTTGGAAATGTCTACATAACATCTTAGATAATGAAAGAATAATTATTTATGACAAGTTACAAACTTTTGCGATTACAAAATATAACTAATCGGACTTGTAATGATGTGCTTACCATAAGCACATAACATTAATTATAAAAGCGTTGGCAATCTAACTTTATGTAGTCACCACATTAAGCATTATTTCCCAAATTCCATGTATCCAGAAAACGTGGAATTTGATTTCAAATACAATTTTAATACAAATAACATTCTTAGATATTAAAAAAAAAAAAAAGCAGATCAACAAACTTGATCATATATTGACTCTCTTAATACTAAGTTACTGTAAATAACTGTGATATAAATTAATTACATGCAAAAAGAATCCAAAAGAGCAAAATGTAACAGTTTATATAAGTATTCCAAATGTATATAGTCTCAACACAATTTTTGTTTATAAATATGGTTTTATTTTAGGAATTATTTCTTGCACATATCGATGCACAGTATATTATTCTACTCTCCTTTACATTTCGACCACCTTCTACAGTTTAAAATAAAAATCCTTGAATCTTTACAAGTCCTGTTCTTTTAATAGTGCACATGAAGATGTTTGAAGCCCTAAGCCATCCTCAATGAAAAGAGTAAAAGAATGGAATGGAACTTAGTTTTATATATTCATTTTTTTCCTCTTCTAAGATAAACTAACTACAAATGTTTATTTACTGTTATAATTTATTTGTAAAAAAAAAAACATACACCCAGAAAGTAAGGGTGTTATTTATTTATTATTACTTTATATATACAAATATGAATTTAATTTTTCTATTTCCATATGTATAACATATAGATTTATACTTTTACATTTAATCAAAATACATTTGATCTCTTGATATTATTTAATTTGTTATATTTTTATTATTTAAAATATTTAATCTCGATTTTTTTTTTCAAATTGTATTATCAAATAGATGTGTGTACACATATCTGGAGACATTTTTTTTTTTTTTTTGTATAATCAATGAAACAATGGGAGATTTCACTTATATTATATGTATACAATATTGTTTTTTTTCTTATATGTCAAAGTGTTGACCGAGAAGTGAAACCGGGCCAGCTGATTGGAAGGCAGCTATGCTAACCGCTAGGCCACCAATGCTTGACTACAATATTGTTCTAATGTATTAATTTGATTGTTCTACTTTAAGTTTTGGGGATGGGATCTAGCTTTATTAATAAAGTTCATCAGAGATTAATAAATTAAGTTATACCTTATTTTAGTAAGCGCTTAGCTATATCCATATCTCACTCCACAGAAATTTGAATTATCAATTCTAGTTTACTGTCCGTTCTGCTTACAATGAGAATTTAAAAAGTAGTGAGCGAGTGTATGTCTATTACCAGGATTACAAGGTTAGAAATTTTAGATCAATATTTCTATAAGATCTGAAGCAGTGTGTGCTTTCTTAAAAAATGGTGGAAAAAGGCAAGTTTGAATTTGGCCTTTCAAAAATACTCTGCTTACGATAAATTTTGCAGACCATTATAGACAAAGAAAGAGATCAAGAAATATAGTCAATAACTATTAGTTTGATCTTTCATAATAATGCAGGGAATTGATGCCAGAATATCTTTGATTATTTATCTAATACTATATGTAGTGTATATACTTGGTGTTATTTTGAATGTGTGCACCATGTGTAAAGCTGATAATAATCCAAGATCATTTGAAGGGAAATTAAAATATAGATTTTATTGTAGAAGTTGTATTATATAAAATAGGCTGCCCTAGGTTACTAATGTCGATCCATATTTGATCATGTTAATGGCTTCTTAAAAGGGTTACTGATACAATATATGTATATATGTAGATAATAGATATTCAAAGCTTTCTTTTTTATTGCATTGCTTTGATTAAACCTTTAAAAATGCATATTCCTTCATTATGGGAAATGCATTTCCCATAATGCATTAATTATTTAATTTCCTGTGAAAGTTTTCTTTAAATCTTATAACAAATATGTATAATGAAACCCTTCTATTATGAACTTTACACAATGCAACATTTTATATTTCATATTTTCAAAATAATTGAAAGTTTCAACTGTTTAACAGACTTCCTCCAAGTTGTAGTATATATAATATATTCCTAAATATAAATTTCCTAGCAGAAAGGTTCCCATCTTGGGGTACCCATATACCCTGGGAGATTGGGAAGCTTGTCCAGACAGTACAGTGAATAATAAGTAGGTAAGTATATTATGCTATTAATATATTCAAAAATAGTTACGTTAACAACATTTCCGGATTTTTCCATGTTGGTACTTGTCTGTCAGCGACACCAGCAACATTTCAGGTCTCTTTTCAGACATGGTCACAACGAGAAATTGCATAGATTTTTTTCTCACTGCAGGCTCTGATAACTCGAATAAAGCTCTTATGAATATTTAAATACTGTTTATTTCTTATTATAATGAATTGGAGATACTGGATAATTTACTAAAAGCTAAGGCGGTATGGGGAACAAAAAGATTGGGAATCCCTGCACTAGTATATATATTAAAACTACTTAAATTTTTTTAATTTAATTCATTCTGATTTTTTTTTAATATTTATATCAAACTTAATGTGATTAGATAATCATTTTTAATCGTAACTAATTATAGAATAATCAACATTAAATGTTTTATGTGTAATATATATATTATTTTTAAATATTTACATATATCATTAAAAAAAATTTTTTTTGAAATATTAATAATTTGTTATTTTACAAATTTGAAAGATTTATTATGAAATCTGAAGAAGACTGCTAAGTGGTCAAAACTTTCATAGAAAATTAAAGCAATGTGGAAAATTTGCATTGGAAGTATGATGAAATGGTTTATAAAAATGTGTATATGTTGTATCATGCATTAGCCATTCTACCTTTCATTTTGCCAATTAATTTTTTGTTATTAATTCATATTTTATATAAATTGATTTTGTACATATTTGATAACTAAAACTCAGATTATTCGTGTTGGTTATCATTAATATCAGAATATCACAAAGAAGGAAACATCATTAACCCTAAGAAAGTATAAAAGTTAGTTAGAAGAGGGAGAAGATACAACATTATATATAATACCATATAAAAAATAAGTTTATAATAAAGGAATACCATAGTATTGTTTAATTCTTATAGCATGTTCATTCAATATAGAAAAGTTAAAACAAAAAAAAGAATATCAGATTTCTAACATTATGCCACATAATATAAAGATGTAAAACAAAATAATGGTAACATTTGTATATTTTATTAAAATTATAGATCATCTTTTGAATCAAAAATTGATTGTATTTTATATAAGGTTGAATTATATATCATTAAAAAGGTATTCCGAAGTTATATCAAAATATTCTGTTGGAGAAAAATCATGTGGTCTCTAGGACATACTGTTGTGTTAATATTCAAAAGATTCTTGTGTTTTACTTCCACAATTACCATTTTTTAATATCTTTTTAATTACATATTTAAATATACGTAAAATTGTGAAACTATTCTTCATACATGCACTAAAAAATTGACAGCATTTTACTTTCTTAAAAAATATAAAAATTACCTCCTTAATTTTTATTCAATGATGTTCGTTTTATCAACAATCTTTTTATTTTAACCATTTAAAATTTTTTGAAAAATGTCAGTATAGACCAGTGGTTCTCAACAGTGTAATAGCATAATTACATATCACGAAATACCTTCTAATAAGTAATGAAAAAATATGTATTTCTAATTTCCATTTTGAAATTTAATTGGGGGGGGGGGGTGCTATTAGAAGCTATTTTCTTCATTTTACTCCAAAGCCATTTATTAGAAGCTTAAGTGCCTATTATAGATTGTAGTACTAAAATATCCATATTACTACCCCTAGATCAATTTGTATGGCCTTTGGTAATGAAAAATATGGACTTAAATACACCAAGATTTCCTAAACCTAATGTTCCTCCAATCAACTAATCACTTTTTAGTATTATCAAATGTGAAATTCAAAATTACCATAATGTTTTGAATCCAAGCTTATTTACTTTTAATTGTTATATAAATATGATCCTAGGCCATTAATTATATTTTGGTGACCTCAGGTTTATAAAAACTATAAAAACCTTTCAGTCTTTTGGCTGGATAGATGTACTAACAAATATAACATTAATATCTCTATTTACACACCTACTAGATAGTCAATGAACAATTTTACTCACTTCTTATCAAAGCTATATACTATAAATCTGAATAAGCAATGGATATTAGATTACATAACCTCCTATACATCCAATGTCATTATATTTACAACCAATAAATTGTTAAAGAACATAGGCTAGAAACTAATCTGGGAAGCAGATATGATATCAATCGATGTAGATAACCGCTCTCAATTATATTTTCCAAATGTTGATAGATAGTCTGGTAATATTTGTTGACTATTTTTTTGTGGCTAATATACATATCTAAATTTAAGACCCTTCTGACACGGAAGCCGTCACAATAAGCACTGATGAGGCATTGAGATGCTTGTAGAAAAAAAAATAGATGCTTGTGATTAAATGACATCTGGGAAGTTCCTTCATGGATAACACTAAAATGACCTGTTTGAACTTATCCACTTTCACGTCAATGGTCTCTTCACTTTTACTTTTAACTTCATAAAGGCCGACCTGATTTAATATTAGATAGGTTTTTTTCAATTCATGCAATTCTTTTGCTTAAAAATGACCGACAGTTATGAAGGTTATTGAAAAAAGAATTATCTAATGGCAGATAACATATAATGTAGATATTGTTAATGCATTCGGGTTTCAGTTGCCTACAACTGCGTTGGCTGACGACCTTCCAGCCTCAAGTGTCTGTCATGATTGTAGATACAAAAAAAAGATCATTCATACATACATTTATGGATTTATCCTGTCTGAAAAATTGCTAAATTAATTAATCTTTATATCTGTATTTAAAATAATACAATAATCTCTAAGCAAATAAACAGTTAGTAATAGTCGTCAATATACTTTTCTAAAGTCATCAAGTGAACACATGAAAAAAGTGCAGTACTTGTAAACTGAATTATCACAAGGGAATATCTCATAAATGGTGACAAATGTAAGAGGGGATGATCTGGGCTAACCGAAAAATGTTGGTTCAGCAAGAAATTAATTATGGGAAGTCATTAAGTCTCATTTCAAATAGCTACTCATGTATTTGAAGTGTGTGTAGTAAAATAAAAATTCTAAAATATAAAATAAATTTTAAACATATACAAACATTTTCACTTTTTTTTTTATCGTTTTCTGACATCCATGAAATAATGCTTATCCCAATTTGATAATCCTACACTTCCACAGGAAATCTTATCAAAAGTACTTGGCAACCAGCAACAGTTGTTTTTTCCCCTTTTTTAATTTTTTTATGGAATAAAATTAATAAACCAATTATATACTGCAATTATTTAATTCATTTTTTTTTTTTTCAACAGTTTATTTACCAGCCATAAGCACATTATAAATATCATGTAAACAGTAATTGTTGTTTTTTTTTAATTAAAATTATACATTGATAACTGATAGTGTAGCTAGGTAATAAATTATTGATGAAATTATAATTGACCATCATCATCCCAGGGAACTTTTTTAGATACAGTTGGGAATCTTGCTTAACAAAAATGTATTCTCATATCTCAATTTTAAATCTACATTATGAAATTTTTAAAAGAGCTCTATATTTATGTGTTTGTAAAGTAAAAGAGAAGGAGTTTAATAATTAGTTTTTAATTTGATTTTTTATTTAACAATCTGACAATTTCACACTTTTTCTAAAGCTTTTTAAATTTTATAAATGAATGTCTAATTTCTAATTGAATTTTTAAAATTTCCTGTTCCATTGTTATTTTTAAAAATGTAATATGTACAATGCTATATACCTTACTTTAAAAACTTTCATTGCAAAACTTTTTATACATTCTAACGTTTTGGCTGTCCCATTGCCTTCTTCAGAGCCACTACTGACTATTTCACTTTTTAAAAAACATTAGTGAAATAATCAATAGTGACTCTGAAGAAGGCTGCTGGATAGTCAAAATGTCAGATTGTATAAAAAAAAGTTTTGAAATAGTCTTTAAAAGTGTATAGATTGTATTTACATAAAATATGACAAAATAAAGAAAATTGATAAAATTTCATGACATTTTCTTAAAATTAATAATATAATATTCAGCAAATCAATTACAATAATTCTCCAAAAAATTTTGCAATAAAAAAAATGTGGCAGATCCCCCCTGCCAATATGAGCAGAATTAGCACCCTCTAGGTTCACCAGAAATAAAAAAATTTGGCCAAGATAGCCAGAATAATTATGGATCAGGGTATTATGACTAAGCAATTATATTTGATTTTCATAGGCAATAGTTTGCCATCCCCTTAACAAATATTATTCTAGCAATTCAAAATTCAGAGGTACATCATAAACATCAATATGCCTTTAAAAAAATTTAATACGTACTATTTAGAAGAACTGCTTTGTAAATAAGCTAATAGTCTTCAGATTAAATACAGTAATAAAAACTAACATTTGCTTGCAGATTTCCCAGTTTTCTATACATTTTAAAAGTTGTTTTAATATTAGATAAATCTACATCTTCCTTAATACTTATAGTCCTACTACAACTTAATATGTGACAATGACTTCAATACCATAATTTTAAATATATACCCAGTTAAAATACTATTAATTTGAAATCCCTAGTTCCAAAGTTTTTTTGGATTTGTGAAATTTTTGGATTACAATAGACCTTTGACTCCTCCCCTCACAGTAAACCTAATTTTTTACAAACAAAATGCTGACAACTTATTGCAATTAGGATTATTAATTTTGGATATTTATTAAATGTCTTTTTTTTTTAATTGCAAATATGGATACAAACTAATTTATTTATTGTAAAAGATTAAAAATAACCTTTGAAATTTTATTTGGTTAACAAATTTTTGAATACGAAATGCTTGGATTAACGGTATTCTATCTATAGTGACATAATTAATATCTTGATGAGGGATTAAAAAATTTTGATTGAATAATGGAAGTTTTTTAGTAATTATCTGTACTGAAATAATTAATATCTTGACAAGAGATTTATTGTTTCCTAGGAAAACACATTTAGACCATTTAAGATCAAAATGTTTACACCGAAAACGTTTCATGAACTGGAATCTTAAGAACACTTCACAATACACACGAGTTAAATATGTGGATCTTTTCAGTATTATCATATCAGGCATCTGCAATGTAGCCATAAATGCATTGTTTGTAGTTATCTTTTTTTAGTCTGTTCCTATGTAGAGTACTACTATAAAAATTATTTGTGCTTAAACGTGAAAGAATATTTAAGGATGAGGGGCTTAATTTTACTTTAGTCTGAAAAAGGTAACTAACAGAGGCTCGTGCAAATTTCTATGCTTTTGAAACACTTTGAAAAATATAAATAATGGATAAAATGCAGATATGTATATAAGATCGCTATCCTAATATATAATTTTTGTTTGTCGCATATAATATTTTATCAGCTACCATAAAATACACTTGAAAGCATTAGATCAGGGTGATATTCATAGCAGAATTCATTTTAAGTGATAAGAAGAATAAACACTTTTATCCGACCTTTTATGTTTTTATTAACATAAACTGATGCCATAATACTTCTCATTATTATGAATTTTAAACAAAACGAATAAGGTACTTTAATTATGGCAGAGTCACGTTTTTCAATTCTATTCTATATATATATTAATACAGCAAACAGAATTAAACTATTAAAATGCAAACAATATTTTGTATCAAACAGTTATTTTAACCAATACTGAAATACAGAAAAATATTATTATTCTAGTTCCCTATAATTTGTTATCTTTTGTCATTCAAGATTAATATCACATGGCCATTAGTACATTACTTGATCATAGCTTACACATTGGTAATTCAAGACAATTCTTTTTGTTCTTATTTTTATGCCATTTCCTAATCCTTAATAAATTCTTATTGAGTAGTGCTGTCCTATTCAAATATCCCCAGATTCATTCCCTAGATTATGGCTTTCATCAATGAGAAGCTTTTTGAATTTTTTTTTTAACCACGCACTTTTAATTTTTGGAACCAATGCACTTTCCTCTAGCAGCCACTTGTAATTTTTGTTATAGTATCACATAACTAGCCCAAATTAAAAAAACTCTTTAAATTTTTCAAACCAAGCTTATTTGTTTCATTGGTTACATGTGGTGACTGTAGTTTTTTAATAATCTTAGGCATCTTTATTCTTTGATCAGAATGGCGTGAAACCAGTAAATCACATGACCAACAATACATCACATTATCATAAATTATATATTATTAAGCACTACAATCTAGCATCTATTGATTAGTAAAGGTTACATTGAATGGCATAAAAAAAGGAAGAACAGAATTTGATAATAGATTAGTAATGTATAAGCTAAGATCAAGCGATGTATTTTTGATCATGCGATATATTATTAATTTTGTGCTAATACTAGTCAAAGAACAAAGGTGCCTCAGGTTATAAAAAAAAACTGAAGTCATCATAATACATAGAAACTGAATGTTTCAGATCTACATAACTATGTTCTATATTTTGAATCTTTAACAGTCCATGATCTTCAGGCATTATGTTAGTAAGACTTATGAATTATTTAAGTAACTTTTTTTAAATTTAATCTTGAATACTTGCAATAATAATGCACAGCCAATCAAAAATGAGTATGGCCATTTCAACCCCCCCCCCCAATGGAGATTGAAAAAGAAAGAAAAAATACTGCAGAAATGAATGAGTTTGCTGACGACTATACAAGTCAATTTGTAAATCACAAACATGTCCCATATAGAACATGCTGGCCCATTTTTCTGTTTACCGATATTATATGATATTGTCTTTCAATTTCCTCAGAAGAAAGCTTCTCTATGACGTACTTCAATGCCATATGTAATTGTAGATTGATTTCAAAGGTATTCTATTCTCTACAATATCCTTCCAATTGGGAACAATTGGCATTGCACTTCATTAGAATGTCTTGGAAATAATCATTATAATGTAAACAGAATCTACCTCTCCAAGAAATACATGGCTGTTTAAATAAGTTGTAAATATAGTGCAGTAAATAATTTAACCAATTCACATATTCTGGACAGAAGGATCACCAAAATAATCAATGGTTTATAGCTCAGAAGTTTACATTAATCTAGCATTGGAAAATACAGAATTGAACTGTAATCCATGGACTTCTGAATTCAAGAGTCTATCATTCTACCCCTATACAAAATTGGGCAATACTTGTAAATCCTAAATCCTAATTGCCATAAGTGCGAAACATGTTGTATTTTGTTTTAGATAAGTCCAATGACCTTAACTAAATTGTGACTCTAAATCTTTGAAAAACATTAAATCGAATTATTAAGTAAAGAGGTGGGTTCAAATCATTGAGAAAGTTGCCCTACATTATAAAGAAAAAAAGTGAAGAGTGGGTGATCTGATAAACATTTATAGTTTCGATCATTATTATTATTGTATTGAAATCATTCAGATTTTAAAATAGTTATTTATTATAGGCAGAAGAGCAATTGATATGGGAATCGTCCATTCTCCATGCAATATTGCCTTCTTAGAGCAAGCCATAGTAATCAACGGATGGCTAGAAGATAAGTGCATTAAAATTCCTATCCCATTCATCCAATATTCCCAGCCTAGTTTCTAGCTTATGGCTTCCACCAGTGAGGAGTCTTGAATCTGACAGCAATCTCCTAGATCTTTGGATTTAATGCACTCCTCCATCAACCATCTTTTACATTTTTAGTTAACTATAAAGCTATGATCCCAAACTGAAACACGTTTTCAATTCAAGATAATTCATCTATAAAGTTATCGCAGATCTGAACTCAGTTAAGTATCTATATGTTTTTGGTGTCTTTCGTTTTTTTAATAACCAATCATCAACATCCTTTCGCTAGTATTGGTATTAAACCATTAAAATATCGCATGATCATCATTTCTTAGGCTTACTCAATCTGTTAAAACAATAGCAATTCTTTCCATACAATAGTAAGTAGTGTCACCCAGTCAATGGATACTAGGTTAGTGGATCAAATTCCCTATCTACAGTCTATTCATCCAATATCCTCAGATTGGATAGGGACTTTGATGCACTAACCTTCTAGTACGATCCATCGATTAGTATGGCTTGCATTAGGTGGCAATATTGTATGGAGAAAGTTGCTACTGGATTAACTGATTGTGTGAACATAAGAAAGAGTGATCATATGATGTTATGTTTTAATCATTATTATATAAAGATTCTGTATCAATAAAATAGTTTTCAATTATTTTATTATTAAAAATAAATGTCACACATTAGTAATAATAATTTAAGTTTTTAGCAACATATGGGTATTTTAAGACCATGGGAGATTTAGAATGAGAGTAAAAAATGAATTGTTAAATATAGTTAATCTAGAAAAAATACTAGACCAGATAAATCTAGAAACAAAAGTGATGTATTAAAAGTATTCAACGAATATATATACACACAAACATAAAAATCAATGAATTGTGGGAAGGTTAGATTTTGAAAGTGTGTTTGAACGTGTTAGTTGACAAAGACTATGAAGCTGGTCGAAAGTGCTCCTAGGTGGATAAAATTTTAAATTGTACTTTTGAAATACAAGCATTTTTCATATACCTGGAGCTTAATTGTAAATATAGAGGATTTAAACACAAGACTTTCCACCCTTCAACTATCCACACTATCTCATACCACTGATGATACACATGACCACATACATATATACGTATATTGGTGATTATTTATCTTTTTTACACGTGTGTGGTCATGTGTATCAGTGGTTTGAGATAGTGTGGATAGTTGAAGAGTGCTTGAAGGTCTGTTGTTCAAATCCTCTATATTTATAATTAAGTTGTACTTTATATACATTTATGTTATTGTATTTATTAATATTTAATTACAAGATTACACACACATATAAAAATTAGTATTGATAACGAACCAATGCTTCATTAAAAATTAATATTTCATATAATACTTCATTCATATAGTTTTAATCTTTAAAATTGTAAAAAAAAAAAGGTCATTATTTTATTTTCCTTAATTATAAAAATATTATTTTAATAATAAAGTTAAATAAATAACAAAATTTTGGCCGCAATAAATCAAAAACATTACTAGAAGTGGTTTTAAAATCTATTATATGTGATATTTTTTTTATCATATGTCATAGCATCGGCTGGGACGCGAACCCACAACCGTCTGCAACCAACTACAGTACTTGCTTGCAAGGCGGCTGCGATGACCTCTCAGCTAACAACACTTGACTATTATATGTGATATTTTTAACTGTGTTAAAACAGAAACTTCAATTTTTCAAAGCTAATTAATAATATAATTATTTTCCTTAAGTATTAAAAGTGTGTTTAATTAACGTTACCTACCACCCCCCGCCCCACAGTTCGCGTAGTAAGTCTGTTTACAAAAGTTCATTTTTCAAAATTAATTAATAATAAATCAATACTAGTATACTGTAAATACTGGACTTTAAGGTGTAATTAAAGGGGGTTTGAACACAGACTTTTAGGCTTCCTTCAGCTATCCTCTCCATCTTACATAACCAATACACATGTCTATACTGTGAATAAGATAAATTAATTAATAATATAATTTTATTAATTATTAAAATAAATGTATCCTATTTATTACTGTATGGTTGTGAGACATGGACATTGAGTAATAGAATTGAGAAACGTTTGGAAGCTTTTGAGATGTGGACATGGAGAAAAATGGAAAACATCAGTTGGATGAGTAGGGTAACAAATGAAGAAGTTTTGAAAAGAGTTAATGAGGAAAGAAGATTGATTGAAAATATCAGAGAGAGAAAGAGAAACTGGATTGGACATATATTAAGAAGAGATTATAGTTTAGTGAAAGATGTTTTGGAGAGAATGGTGAGTGGAATTAAAAAGAGGGGATGGAAGAGATTGATATTATTGGATGATATAGGAGATGGAAAGGCTTATGTGGAATTGAGGAGATGGGCAAGGAAGAGAATGGAATGGATGAATGGATGAACTGATGTAGTGACTACTCTTTGGACCTGTCTATTGGACAGACTACTATTGATTTAATATATATTTACTGACAGTTTTTTTCCTCTTTCCAAAGTCCGTATATTTACTAAATTGTCGCGGATAATGAGAATACAGTACTTAGAAATCAATGACAGTTATAATTAGGCTTGGCCGAACATAGTTTCTTTACTATTACTGTATTATCTTATCACTGATAGTAATTGAAGTTATATTAACAACAAAAGTAAAACAGTTCTTTACATAGGTCAATCTTTTTGAAATGTTAATATAAAACATTACCCAAAAAAGTCAATTCTTGCATCGTTTTAAAACATTTGTTTCTTAAGAAAAAACATTGGAATGTTTTATTTACTATTATTTCGTCGCATATCAGCAAACTGAAAATAAATAGTACCGTAAATAAAAATGAAAGTAAAGAAATTTAAATGACACATAGGATTTTTAATTTAATTTTTGATACCGTATAAAACCAAATAGTTATCCTTGGCCTACTGTTCCCAAATAATTCCAAATGAATATAACATACGCACACAGGTACACATTATCCCTTACACATATACAAAAGCATATAGTAATCCTACTCCATCGTTTATTTATTTTTAACCTTTACTAAGGATAAGTTAGAAGAAAAAAAACACAATCATAATAAAGTACTTTATTAAAATTTAAAAAATAATGAAAATAGCGTTAAGTATATTTTAAAAATGATATTTGTCGGGCATTTGAAAGATAAAACGTCATTTTCAACCATTACAGGAAGATTTCTCCACGCATTCAAAAAACATAACTGATAATTAATTATTCATGCCTCATTTGATAAATTTTACAAATTCCAAATAATTTTTTTAAAAAAAATTTTTTTTCTATTAAAATTAGTTCAGATAATAATTATCAGACTTTCTGATAATAAAAATTTAGATATAATGCGCTTTTAATATATAATAGTTAATCAATATATAAAGTGGGGAAACTTAAGGGCTTCAAAACCATAGACCATAGCTTAAAATGTGTCACTTCCGGAAACCAAACTTCCTCTAATTTTCATATGAACTTCAGAACAACAAATCATTCGATTACTTATGATATACATGTTTCATATTAACTATAATTTTTCTTTGATTAAAATCCTAAACAATCTTTTTTCTTTCAAAAACTTAAAATAAATGAAACTATATTAGCAATTTTTATTAACCATTCGTAAGACTTGAAATTATCCATTTAATAAATAAAGATATGGATTGGTTTCTATTCACTTTTAAGACCTTGTGGAAGGGTGTAGAGTAATGTAGTGAAAATTGCACTACAGAAATATTATTCACTAAATAAACGGACATGTTTGTTTGTTTTTTAACAAGCAGACACCATAGCTGACACACAATATTTTGGATATCAAAAGGTAAGTGTAGAGAATAAGTTTTTGGCTTTTAGTAATAATCAACAAATATACTTCTTAGCAAATAACAAATTGAGAGCTTGTTAAACAAGAAGTATTTATCTCTTTTTTTTTAAAGCACATTTTTAATTTTATTATATATTCTGTTATCTCAGTTTGATTTAAATATCTTACAAATCATTATTCAGTATAATCTATTGGAAATTTGTATTACTCCTGTTAACAATTTCCTCTAAGTTCAATTTCTCTGTCTGCAATTTCTGTAACATCAAATTTAATGCAGCAAACTTCACTTTCTAATATTATTATTTTCTAACTCTGATATTTTATCGTCTTTCCTTATTGCGCTGAGTAGATTGGGAATCTCTCCTTAGTTGTGATCATGTGAGATGCTGCAATCATTAATGAGTCAAGGCACATATGTTTTTATAGCTACTCTATTTGGGGATCGTACTGCCTATAACTGAGAGCTGGTTTCACAGTCTGGCTAAATCATTACTCCTGGTGGAGCACTCTTTAAAAGGGTAGATTGTAAAGTCAGTAATATTAATAGCAGTAAAGCACCAATAGTAGTGTTGGTAAAGTTAAGTATTTCAATTTCAGGATTTTCTAATTATAGGTACAAGGAATCTGCGAACTTTATTAGGTGCAAACTCCTTCAAGATCTGAAAAAAAGAGTATGGGTGTTTAAGGAGCTGTCGAGATCCACAATAAAGCTGTTATTGGTGAAGTCTAGTTTTTCCAACAAAGAAAGATTAAATGAATAGGTAAATGGCGACAAGTTTAAAGGACATACGTTTGGATGAAAGATGCCTGCATTATTTTGAATGTGATGTGCACATTTAGACAAATTTTATCAGTGCTTATACTCCAATGTTAGATCCAAGAGTAAGAAAAATGTTTGTCCTTTGCATCAATACTTAAAAAAAAACTCATTTTTTCTTCTACAGATTTTATTGATGGGGATTATAAATTTTGGAACAAAATTATTGGAAATAATGACTGCTGTAAACTCAAATTAATTTACTATTATGGAATATTTGTGCAAGTCATGGATTGGCTTTCGTGAATATTTTGTTTAGACGTAAAAGTAGTTACAAAAAACTCAGATGCTTCTGTACTCAAAATAATGACATCTAATGGACTACATTATAATCAAGAGTCAAAATACAGGAGAAATTTATATTATATGAGCTCTTACAAGTGCAAATAAATAGGCCTTATTCGAATAAGAAAATTAATGTTCGTTCTGCAGCTATCAGACACTAAGAACAATTCTTTAATGACTTGATTTAAAAACTGCGGTATTTTCTGCTGCATAGAAAAATAAATTGAATGTGACTTAAATAATCAACGTTGAGATTTAAAGATGAAGTTCCAATGACAGAAAAGGTAATTTAAAAGTAACTGGTGAATTAAAACTGCAACAGGGTAGCCAGCCATATGCAGATGGTCATTTCAAAAAAAATTTGATGCATGGAAAGCAGCATATAGATTTGAAAAACAGTATTCCAAGCCCATTAAACCCAGAAATGGCACTTATCTATATAATAACAATGATATTTTGAACAGGTGGAATATTTTGGTCATCTTTTAAATAATGATATAAGAAGTGAGACGGAAACTTTGATATAATTGCTATACCTACTCATTTATCTTCGATAGCCCTGCAAGGATTGGTACAGTGGTAAAGTATCACACACTGAATTTAAGATATTTAGATCAAATCCAGTCCTGGTTCTTCTGGTTCTCAAATTTCTGATGAACTCCTCAGCCTTAAATCCATTTCATTATTCATTTTTGTTTACTTTAGAATAAAAATATAGTTTAATGAAGTTAAAATAACTCTTTGTGGTCTTAAAATTGGAATTGTAGAAGGTTTTGATGAAATATTTTCAAAAAAAAAAAGCTTCAAACCTATTGGAAATTTTTGGAAATATATGAAACTTAAGGATACTGTTATTGTTTTAATATATAAAAATAAATGAGATAAAAAGTTCTGCACAATTTATCATGGAATATCATTGTCACCTACTACAGCAAAGGTGTTTGCAAAACTTTTACTGAATACATGACTTCCACTCATTGAGACTCAATATGGTTTAAGAAATCAAAATATTTTGTAGACATGGTTTTATTGGCAAGCAAATGAAAGAAAAATGTTAGGCACAAAAAAAGAATTTATATATTACTTTTATTAATTTAGTTAAGACATATGACTCAATCAAACCGATCTACCGTTTAAAATTAGTTGAGTGTTCACCATAGTTTATGTGTTTTATATAGCTTCTCCATAATGGAATGAGAGGAAGTATTATTACAGATGAAAAATCTTCAGCATTTGAAAATTGGTGTTATTTACGAATATGTATTACATCCAACTTTATTTTCCATTTTTATGGCAGTAATTTTTGAAACTTCTAAGTAGCCTCAAAAAGTAAACAATAGAATGTGATAAAGGTTTGAGGGTATTTGAATCGATTAAAAGCAACAACAAAAATTTCATTTTATTAACTTATGGGTATGATAATATCGGCTAATCTTTCTAATTCAAAAAATGATTCACAGAATGGTCTATATACTTTGGTTGCAGCTTTGGTCCAAATATCTAATGTTTAAAAAAAACTCAAACTATTTATAATCCAGTGTTGAAAAAAAAGAACTTCAACTTTTAGCATGAATGGTTATCAAGATTTCAAAGAGATACTGCTATGTAGAAGATATTACATCATAATAATATAACTAATGCAAATAAAGTAGTTACATCCCTAATAACCTAACATAAAGGCAAACTTTATTTAAGAATACTCCGCAAGATTCTATCAACAATATGGCAAGAGTTAATCGATATGTTATTTTCGCAACCTGTATATGAAATCACATCCTTGTGGTTTGGAAATGTCAAGTCAGACAATAGTGAACTTCACATCAATGCAGTTCAATTTAAAATTGATTGTAGTGTTCAATGTACATTATTGGTGTTTATTTCACATTCTTTTTTTTTTATTATTTTAAAATATTCGATCTTTTAAAAATAACGTTATAAATGTTTGTTCTTGTATCTTCTATACAAGATATTTTTTCTCTATTTCATCTCTTCTGATTCCTTAAATAATAAGTTTGTCATTTTGGAGAAAGCTTCCAATAAATAAATCTACTCCTTTCCTTTTTAAAAAGGACAAAAAAGGAATCAATGTAGTTTATCAATGGCTTTAAAAGATTAATAAAACACAACACCGATTGGTATTTAAAGAAAACGAGCAGTTCTCTACTCTGGTGCCATCAATAATAAGCTTAAATAATCAATAATTACTGGATAATCATGCATTTAAATTCCGAACCCCAGATTTGTCCCTGGCTTTTGCCTTTATAAGACACATAGTCCAGGGATAGGGATTTATGCACTATCACCTGATAATCAATCATTACTTAAGCTTACTATAGACGGCACTAGAGCTGAGAGCTGCTCTAGTTTTACCATACATTGTGCAAGCTATGAAATTAAGTGATTTGCTAATGTTTAAAAAAAAAAAAACGAAAATAGGCTTCAATTTCAATTTACACAAAAAATGAAATGTTTTTGCAACCATTATGCATGAAAATATATCTTGTATTGGAAAGGAAAGTATTCATTTATTATTAACACTCGCAAAGCGTGTGCACAATTAGCTTGAAAGGCTGATATTTGAATGTAATACAATTGTAAACACAGTGCTATATAAAAATAAATGCTTATTTACATATGTATAAGAAATGAAAATGAGGTATATTTTCAATCACTGTAGAATAATTAGGAATAAAATTACCATTTTAACAAAGCTTTATGGTTTCTTGAAATTTTTAATCATGGTTCAAGTTTTATTGATTTCTCAATGTAGGATATGATTACTATATTTTTACCAAAGCTTTATTAGTTTCTCATTTCAGATCACAGTTAATTCATTTTTATCAAAGATTTATTGATTCAACATGATTAACAGATTTTTACCATGCCAAAATTTTATTAGTTCCTCATTTTTAAACATGAACAATCCATTATTCTGACCAAGGTATTTGTAGTTGGTCACTACTAAAGATGGAAACATAATGGACGGAATTAATCATGGAATTAAATTGTATTCAAGTGCTTTGGGTAGAAATAACTTAATATTAAAAGAAAATATACCTGTGTTTGAAAAAGATTTTTAATAAATGGTTTTACTAGTTCTTACTTATGGATGTGAGACTTGGACACTTAACAGTAAACCAATACAGAGACATCAAACCACTGAATACATGGAGAGATGTGTGTTAGAAATAAGAAGAAAAGGTCAAAAATGAAATACATGAGTAAAAGAACAAATAAGTGTTACCCACATCATTGAAAGAATTAAGAGATTGAAGTTGAGTAGGACTGGACATACTGCTAGAAGAGATGATAATAGATGGATAATTAAAATCTTAAACCGGATTCCAAAAGATTGTAAAAAATCTAAAGAGAGACCATAGTCAAGATGGATGGATGAAAGAAGAAAGGGTGCTAGGGAGATGTGGAGAAGAGAGACTAGAGATCAGAGAAGATAGATTGAACTTGGAAATCAACTTGCAGTGAAATGACGATGAATGGTTTGAACATAGTTAATGCATTTTTATCAAAGATTTATTGATGACTGAATAGTAGATTTAATAGATTTTTACTAAAGCTTTATCATAAGATTCACCAAATTTTTATTGTTTTTTTATTTTTAAACATGAATAATACATTTGTATCAAAGTTTTATAGATTCCCTGCTTTTAAGCATTGTTAATATACTTTTACCAAAGCTTTACTGATTCCGTTTTTGAACATATAACCATGTTTTAGTGGTTCCTCATTCATGGTTAATATACTTTTATCAAAATATCCCTCCACAAGATATTAAAAGCAGATAGAAACCAGTCTATATCTTGCTTCAGAATGGTGTAATGAAAATTACACTACGGAAATAATAATCATTATTGGATCTCTAGTTATATAAATAACTAATATAGGGTATATGAGCACAGACTTTCACACCACCCACCTCTCTCCACTCTATCTAATAACACTGATACACCTAAACACATATATGCTGAAAAGACAAATAATCACCAATATACGTATTTCATGCTAAACCAGCAATCACCAGTTGGTCCAGACTATCATCTTTACACACATATATAGTATAAGTGCTCAGATATATATTAAGATAGACTATCCTCATAGTTTAATGGACAGGCCTCAATCCACTCCACACTCCAACTCTTCAACCGTCCATCCAATTGAAAATCTGATGATGGAATGCTCAAAGGCCACCCTGAAGCCGAGATTATCATCACACCCATAGGTCAATCTGAACCCCACATGTACAGGACATAATCCATTTAATACATATACAAGGATGGGCAGACATCTCTATAATGTAATAAAGGTTAATCTGAACCCCACATGTACAGGACATAATCCATTTAATACATGTACAAGGATGGGCAGACATCTCTAAAATGTTCAGTTATTACATTATAGAGATGTCTGCCCATCCTTGTATATGTATTAAATGGATTATGTCCTGTACATGTGGGGTTCAGATTGACCTATGGGTGTGATGATAATCTCGGCTTCAGGGTGGCCTTTGAGCATTCCATCATCAGATTTTCAATTGGATGGACGGTTGAAGAGTTGGAGTGTGGAGTGGATTGAGGCCTGTCCATTAAACTATGAGGATAGTCTATCTTAATATATATCTGAGCACTTATACTATATATGTGTGTAAAGATGATAGTCTGGACCAACTGATGATTGCTGGTTTAGCATGAAATACGTATATTGGTGATTATTTGTCTTTTCAGCATATATGTGTTTAGGTGTATCAGTGTTATTAGATAGAGTGGAGAGAGGTGGGTGGTGTGAAAGTCTGTGCTCATATACCCTATATTACATATATATAGCCACATGTATATAACAAGCCTGTGTTTCAGTTATTACATTATAGAGATGTCTGCCCATCCTTGTATATGTATTAAATGGATTATGTCCTGTACATGTGGGGTTCAGATTGACCTTAGGTCAACATGGGTGTGACGATAATCTCGGCTTCAGGGTGGCCTTTGAGCATTCCATCATCAGATTTTCAATTGGATGGACGGTTGAAGAGTTGGAGTGTGGAGTGGATTGAGGCCTGTCCATTAAACTATGAGGATAGTCTATCTTAATATATATCTGAGCACTTATACTATATATGTGTGTAAAGATGATAGTCTGGACCAACTGATGATTGCTGGTTTAGCATGAAATACGTATATTGGTGATTATTTGTCTTTTCAGCATATATGTGTTTAGGTGTATCAGTGTTATTAGATAGAGTGGAGAGAGGTGGGTGGTGTGAAAGTCTGTGCTCATATACCCTATATTACATATATATAGCCACAGGTATATAACAAGCCTGTGCTTCAGTTATAAATAACTAATAAAAATTATTAATATATTTACATAATATTAATAAGCCAATAAGCTAATACACATGCGCTTTGCAGATGTCACTATATAAATGAATACTCCCACTTTTTCAAACACAAGATAAAGTCTTTAAGAAAATATAGAATGAATCCACCTATATTTTCGATCCAATCGTATATGTATGGGCAAATCTGAAATGTTTGAAATGAAGAGCGTGAAGTTATTAATTGATCACTTTAAATGTCTTGATTATATTTACATAAGTAATTTGTGTTGAAGTTGTGAGGACAGCTCATTTGACATATCAATTAAAATGTAGTAATTTGCTATTTATATAAACACTGACCAATGCTAAAGATAGGTGTAAGAGAATGTGATCTGGGCCAATTGATGAGTGCTGATTCAGTGTGATATGGGCATTTTGGGGATCACAGATCTTTTTCACATGTCTTTGGTCCTATATTTATGATTACATCACTCCATAAGATATTAAAAGAGAATAAAAACCAGTCCCTATATTGTGTTAGAAGGATATAATGAAAATTACACTACAGAAATATTATTCATTATTGGATAATCTTTGATGGAATAAATGACTAATAAAAATTACTATTATTATTTCATATCAATAATTATGCGCTTATAACGCTCGCTCACTAAAGAAGTTATATATATTATTAAATTTATTTAAAGCTTAGCGCTTTCAACGCTATATGGCTTCATAATCATAGCTGTGTTGGGTTGATAGTGATGAGGGGGCGTATTCAAATTTATGTAGCTTTGTAAAACATGTTAATGCCTTTTTACCAAGCTTTATTGGTTCCTTATCAATAGGGTTTTTTTTTTTTTTACTTTCAAAAATTAAAACTTTATTTACACATTAGAGTGGATACAAAAGAAATCAATGATAGGATGAAAATATGTCAATAAGAAAGTTTCAATGTATATATATAAATGTGGTATGCAAGCCATGTATATAGAAAATTCAAAAGTTGTATTGGATCAATAACAGTCTCAAGAGAAGCATAAGAAAATCATGATAGTTAATTAATGCAAGTCTGAAAGGAACATAGATAAATATAAATGAAATCAAAGATTACACTAATGTCTTAAGGCAGTACGTCATATGCATGCATAATTAGCTAGGAATATAAAGTAAGTTAAACCCATGTATAGGGTTTGGAAATTCCATTGATTAATGATTATCCTGGCCCAAAGAGTAACCAGAACTATAACAATATTTACAAGTTGATATAGGTAAATTAATTGTACAGTATGTAACTAATGCAAAGTTTCAGTATTAAATATATAGGATGTTTTGTTGTTTTTTTTTAATTATAAACCAGAGGAATAAAGTTTATTTTGAAATATATTCCCTTCTATTTTGTTTGTGCTGTTTTTTTTTATTTCATTTTTTTTAATAAAAAAAAGCTAAAACATGAACAAGTTTCTATATACAAGATTTAGATAAGAAATCATAGTCTAATGAATTAATTTAAAATATAAATGACAACATAATGTTGACAAATAGGAAAGAATTTTTGAATTGTTATCTAACACTTTTTTTTTTCACATTAAGTGTTCACCTGCAGTCAGTTTATCTTATGAGATATTTTTAAAATATCAGATAAGATAAAATAACTGTTTTTAAAAACATTTTCTATAATAAAATGGGAACAAATAAACTTTTACTAATCTCAGTGAAAGAAACTCTTAGTACATGAAGAATGCCAGTATTTCAAATCTTAGTCGTTTTAAAAATTGTACACAAAACAAAATATAATTCCTAATATAAACACTGAATTTATTAGCATATTTAAATTAATCACACATTAATGTAATTTCAATCTCAAAGCATTATCAATAGTATTATCTAATAAGTGTGGCTAATTTTAACAAAGAAACATTTTTTTTGCTGATAAAAAAATATTATCAAGTCTATCTGTATTGGATTATTGTTGCCTTATATATACATAAACAACAATATAAATAAGGCAGAAGAAATAATCATTTCTTATATTTTCTCAAACTTTACAAGGTAAGAAAATATCTAGAGTTTAAAAAATTGATTTGACTTTTTGTGATGAAATATATAATTTGTATAATATGCATATGCGTAACAAAAGTTTTTTGCCAAAGACATTATTTACACAATAAATGAGTCAAAATTAACAAAAGTTAGTCTCAATTGTCAATTCTCTATATTTATTTTTAAAGATGCCTAAACATTACTAATCAGTAGTGTAGAAAGTCTTAGAAAAGTGATTATTTTAATGAAACACTGTGAATTCTTGTGTGGATGTGTGGTCTATTATATATACATATAAAAAAAACCAAACTAAAAATATTTAAATAATAAGTATAATAATGCTTAAGGTTAAATGGTTTTGTAAATAATCATTAAAAACCAGTCAGCACTTAGACACTCCCAATATTAATAACAATCAACAATTTCAACTGTTGTCAAGGCAACTCCCTTTTAACAATAAAGGTGGAATCCCACCTTTATTAGTGGTCTAATATACTTATATTTTTTTTATGCGACTTGACACAGAGATTGAAATTACTGATACACAGGAAGTTTAAATAAACATCTTCAAACAGGTAATTGGATGTAATTTGAAATTTATAATTGCAGTTTGTAATGTTATATTTGACTATTTATTAGTCCACATTCAGAATGTTATATTTACCTGTTTGAAGTTTATTTAAACTTCTGTATATCAGTAATTTCAATCTCTGTCGTGAATATGCTATCTTCAATGTCTATATAAGTACATTAGGCCATTAATAAAGGTGGGATTCCATCTTTATTGTTAGAAGGAGGTTGCCTTGGCAACAGTTTGAAATTGTTGATTATTATTGATATTAGGATTGTCAAAGTGTTGATTGGTTTTTAATGATTATTTAAACATATTAAATGGACTTCAAAATTATAATTTTTAAATTTCCATTTCTTAATCAGATAAATTTCAAAACATGTTTAAAAACTATACCACCCACCGGAACTCTATATTGTGTGTAACTCCTTAGATTATATAACCCACTTGATCCTGAAATATTTCACTGACACATTGCATTGTCAACAATTTCTGATACATACAAAACTTGAGGAAAATCCATTTGATAGAAATATGTTAAAACTCTATAACAAAATATATGCTAAACAAACTAACAAACAAACAAACAGAGTTTCTACGTTAAATAAAAGTATTTAAAAAGAAACATATTTGTATCACTGATAGGTTTAAATAAAGAGTGAAGTCCAAACTGTACATATATGTTCAAATAAAAAATAATATACTGTAACGGGCACATACACCGTTACATTATTTTTTTTTTATTAAACATTAAATCAAAATATAAAGTTTGCAAATAAAACTTCTTTTTTTAAGAATTAAAAATTGAAAATAAAAAAAAATCATCTTAAACTCGTATATATATAAAATCGCACAGGAAAAAATTATTAAAATAAAACTTTATTAAAAATAGAAAAACTAAATCTTTCAGCAAAAAGAGTTAAGACATAAAAATATATCTTTAAGTTTGGAAAACACATTAATTAATCAGAAAATGGAAATGACTGTTTTAATTAGTTAAATGTAAATTAGCCTTAGGCATTTAAAATGTATAAGCAAAGGTCAGATAGGAGAGAAAAACAACGGAATCGGACCTCAGCGAAAAGGCCATCACATCGTCGTGACGTAATGTCTACTGAATCTGAAAATGTACTATAAAAAGTGAAGGAAAAAAGAGCAGGAGAGATGTATGACAGTAGTGGTAATATGTGTTAGTGCGGAGTTGAAGGAGAAGGGATTGAAAAGACGCACTCTTCAATCCCTTCAGTTCTGCTAAGAAAGAAAGAGAAATGACCTATCGTTTTCTACATTGAGGACCAGCTAAAGTAAAAGACCTCCGGATGAATAAATAAAATGGCCAACAGAATACCAATCTCTTTAGGATGGCATGGGAATTCACATTCAAACGGCGAGCAACGGATAAAAAAGGAATGTTTAAAATCGTAAGAACTTTTTGAACTCTAAGCTTTAAATATATTTCTAAAACTCCAGTATACTAAACAATAAGAACTTTAATTCTAAAACTCGTTCCGTATTTAAAATAACTGCAATAGAATCCTATCTGACCAACTTTATTTATTAAAAAGTAATTTTAATTTGATGTATTTCTTTTGTAAAATCATTTCCATTTATTTTATTTTTTTTGTTCTTTTAAGTTCTTATTGTGATTTTTGCTTTCGTTAAATTAAATTATATAAATGTTAAACTTAAGTCGGGCGTGAATGGCTATATAGATTTGTAAAGTTATATTAGGGGAGGGTAATCTTAGGTTATTTGTTTCGTAGTTGAATTAGGTCAATGGATTGGATATATTGGTGTAATTAGTAGATGTAGTACGAGATTCGCTACAGGCAGAATCGCTTTTCACGCCGCACACTTTCTTTTTGCCTATGGAATGCGATCGTAAGTCGGCAAAATGACCACAATCCTTTCCTATGGAGTTTTTTTTTTATTGCTCTTATCGTCAGATAGATGTAGTATTCCTATCTGACGAAAGGCAATTTCTTCTCTTAACCTATTTGTGCTGTCGTAGTCGTATTACATCGAATACATCGATGTATCAGATGGATTGAAGTTGGTTTGACTGCGAAATTTTAGCCTAGGGTTAAACAAGGATAGAATATTTTCTTTTCAAATGCAAATCTGTGTAGTCTATTCATACTCGACACCCTAAATAAAAATGCATTAAATTTAAGTTGGGTATAGACGCTTGCATGGATTCGTTATCGGTCAATTATGTTTTTGGTTTTCATATTTGATCAAAATATATAGACATTCGGTAAATAATGATACCTTACGGTGAGTATCTAAAATGTATTTATTCGGATGTCCTTTAAGTTATTGGTGTCTATGCGGCATCTTATGGTGAATGCTATTGGATTTCTTATAAATTTCCCTCTGCAATTCCACCAATGATTTTATATTTTGATCGTTTATGTTTATTTTGAAATGTTTTTGACCGTGTAATCTATGTAACCGATCTATACTCAACATTATAAAACAAACTTTTATAAATCCATCTGTGCGAACTTATAATAGTATAAAAATTAAAATGTAAATTAAAATCTAAAATAAAAGTTAAAAATAATGTTAAATGTTAAAGTAAACATACTAAAATAATAATGTTAAATTTTATATACATATATGTGCGTAAATAAATGTTTGTGTGTATAATTACTGGCAGTGGCTTATTTTATTCCTTTTTTATATATCTTAGATAGGAATTTAATATAAAATATAAATCTCTGCTATTCCACTGAGGTAGTGACAATGGACTAATGACCGGAATCAAAATATATAAAATAATTTTTTTTTTTTTTTAAGCTTACATATCTGCCTACTATATAAATTTTCTTGGTTCAAATGCCTAGTGGCACCCTGTAGTGCAGATTACGTTAAGTCCCAAAACATCCGGATCGTTATAATACAAATAAATAATTGATATTATAAAATGGAACAGTAGAGTAGCAAATTTTGGAGGTCCGTAGATTGTAGCCCAACCCTGTCATTTCTAATGCTCGGACTTTTTTTAAAAGTCTCAGCAATAAACTGATCCATCATTATTAATTTGAAATTGCAGTGTTAGTGAATGAATTAAGAAAACTAATGAGATGGTTAAAAATATAGTTACAAGTACATTCTGGATAATAGAAGATGAATGGGGAATGTGGACAATTAAAAAACGCCTTTCTCAGAGTAACAAATTAAACCTTTTTATGTAATCATTTATAAACTAAAAATAATATGAAAATATTTAATACATGCACTTTAAATTTTCACTCTGAAGGCAATTTGAGACATGTTACAACTAAATGAACATCAGTAATGATTGGCTATTGTATCCCCCCACCCTACCCCACCCTTAACACAATTTGTTGTACCACAATATTTACAACTATATCATAAATATTATGACATAACACTATTAAAATTCATCAAATATTTAACTGAAAAAATGTGATTTGAAAATTAAAGGATTCTATTAGTTATTAAACACATCAAAAATAATTAGATTATAAATTATAAACATTAATATACTATTGCAGATTGTTCACCTTTCAACAAACTTGCAAACAGAAACAGATAAAGTTCAATGAGCATGAAAGACAATTATATATAGATTTGTGGGAGTTTTATCTGTTTTCCTTCCTTATTTTACTTTCTTGTTAAAATAATTTGACGATTACTGACCAACAATTAGTTTGGCTATATGTAGATATCTGAAAAAAGGTTCTGCTTCAAATCTTCTGTTTGGGAAAATGTCCCAATTCTATCAGGGTTGAAACTCTAGATTGTAGCATGATAGAGATTGTTCTAACCATTACTTCATGACACCCTTACTATAAACATTATATGCATTTACTATTTTAAAAAATATGTAACTTGTTAAGGTTTGAATAATTTTTGTGTGGTCCAATTACTTTTACAAAGTAGAATAAAAGCACTCGCACGCACGGCAAGAGAACCATATCAACTTTCATCTCACCAGTCACGTTAAAATTTAAAACAGAAGTTTCTTAACTAAAGCCTTTTTTTTTTTTGCTTGCAATATTTACTATGAAACGGTTATGGGTGCAACCCACTTATACTATTTAATTTAGTTACTTCACTGTATAACATTTGGTAACAATATTAAATACATTTACATCTTAAAATAATTTTCAAATTTAAACAATAAGCATAGTGAAAAAAAAGCTGCAGTGTTTTATTAATTAAAATTAATTAATTAATGATATCCAGTATTTATTTTAAAATATCATTAAGCATAAACACGGACATAATATAAAGATTTTTCTTTAAAAAAAAAAACCAATCGTTTATAAATAAATAGAACATTACTGACATTATAAATAACCAATATTTTTTAATAGTATTGAAAGATTTGAAATACCAGGCACTACCTGGAGCCTAATTGTAAACATAGGGTATTTGAACTCAAGACTTTCTAGCACCCTTCAACTATCCACACTATCTCATACACATGACCACGCACATGCAGAAAAGATAAATAATCACCAATATATGTATTTTGTGCTAAACCAGTACTCATCAGTTGGTCCAGACTACCATCTCCCATACATATATGTAATCAGTGCTCAGTTTATATTAAGATAGCAAATCCTTACACTTTAATAGACAGGCTTCAAACCACTCCAACCTCCAACTCTTCAGCCAGCCGTACCATTGAAAATCTGATGATAGAATTTCCAAATCCCATGCTGATGCCAATATTGTTGTCATGCCCATATTGAAGTCACTCTGACCCCTCACGTATAGGACCATATCCATTTAAATATATAGAAGAGGGATGGACAGAATGCAGGCTTAATATGTAAGATTTGAAATACCAGGCACTCTTATATCTGGAGCCTAATTGTAAATATAGGGGATTTGAAGAGTTAGAGGTTGGAGTGGGTTGAAGCCTGTCCATTAAAGTGTAAGAATTTGCTATCTTAATATAAACTGAGCACTGATTATATATATGTATGGGAGATGATAGTTTGGACCAACTGATGAGTGCTAGTTTAGCATGAAATACGTATATTGGTGATTATTTATCTTTTCTGCATGTGTGTGGTCATGTGTATCAGTAGTATGAGATAGTGTGGATAGTGAAGGGGCTTGAAATTGAGTTTATTCTTTTTAGTTCTCACTAAAATTGAATTGGATAATATGTACACCAATCAACTTTACATGTACTTTTACATTTACACTTTTTATTTTATATTGGATTGTTCTTGTTAAAATAGTTGTTTTGAATGGTAGCTTTGCTCTAGGTTATGAGCCTAAAACAGATGACTCCTCCAGTATATTTATTTCATTGTAAGCTACAATGAATGGATGTTAGGATAAATAATCTGGAACCAATTACATTCATTGCAATAGATTCTAGTGGAATTTATTCATTAATAAATTGGGATATTCCTATATCTATCAGAATTATTTTGTAAAATGGAACAAGTTACATTTTAAACCCTGAGATAAGCCTTCAGATTTTCTTGCAAATACAATTATTAATCACTAACCAAAAAAATTTCTCAGAAACAATCTTAATATACATTAAAATATAATTTAATCAAACTAAATGTATTAAGAGCTTTGCATTGCTTCCATAGTATTCTTATAAAACAAAACCATACACTTTATGTAAGACACTTTCAACTATAATAGCAGTCTTCTTCAGATATAAAAAAATTGTATTATAATTACATATACTAATAACTAAATAATAATGATTATATTAAAAAACCATAAACACATAAACCCAGACCTGTTTTCATCTTAATCTGTTTCATCAATTGCTATCACTTGTGATCTATTTAACATCTTAGGTATAAATAAATAGATTTTCATTTATTATCTGAGTATTGATTGCCTTGACACTAGATTTTTGTTTTCAGCATTTGCTGTCCCAAGTGATAACTGTATTCGCATATATTAGACAATTACTATATGTTTATGTAATAGATAATTGAAATATAATTTTTTGGATCTGAAGAAGACTGGTGGTTAGCCGAAACCGTTATAAATAAAGCACTGTGAAAAGTGCATATAAAAAATGAGGTTCTTTTTTATAAAGATATTCTAAAAAACACACTATAATTTATTCCTGAATCTATTTGGGATAATGAATAATTGAAACTACATAATAAAAATATAAAACATAAAAGGTGAGGTTTTTTTATAGTTAATCATTTACATAAAGCAATTTTTTTTTAATATAACTAGCTGGAAGCATAACTTTCTAATAAGAAAATGAGTGTACAGATTATGTATTCAATTTTTTTATACTACAGAACATGACTAATTCACCTAAAAGTCATAAAAAATCTACTCATATACAACTAATAATATTTCTACTCATGTTCATATCTTAAATTTAAAATTTGAAATCACTTTGAATATATAAGAAATATATAAGATAGTGGAAAAATAATCCTCGGTAAAATTACAAAAATGAATATGAATTAAATTTTTTTAAAAATAATATTAAATACAAATAATGTTTTGTAACAAAATATAAATTTGTTCATTATATTTATTTTATATAAAAGTTCATATAATATAGCTGTTATTAAAAGTACGCAACAAAATCATTATAGGTAATACCATATAGAGCGAACATAAAAAAAAAAAACTATAAATAACAAACTCTAAATTTTATATATATTATACAAATAAATATTGTTGTTTAAGTATATAGTAAATGTATGTGAGGTTATTTTTACAATACTTTAATGACTAAATATCATTTTCAAATATGTATGAGATAAAGAAACCTTCCTAGAAAAAAGACCATATTTTGGAACATAGTGAAACGATAAGAAGATGTACAAGAATACCAAAATCATTTTACAACATCTGGATAAAATAAGGACTATTAAATCTAAATACAAAAAAAAAAATTTTTCACACTGTGTAAAGAATTAAGACTGTATTATTTCAACCATTACTAAATAATTTTATGAATAAAAAATCTTGAAATATTTTATTTAAAAAAAAACATTTCTAATTTTAAAAATGATGACATCACTTTAATATACTGACTGCTAATTACTAGACAACCAGTCTAGACGTCATGTTAGATTTTTTTGTAGAATGACAATAATGAACATGTTAATAAACACTTCACCTAATTCAGTTTGGGATTTTAGAAAGAATTTTCTCACATCTCTTTTTTGACCAGTAACATACGGCCTTTCACTAACAAATATAAAATAAAATTGTGACAGTTAATTGTGAAATATTAAAATGCTTGAAACTTTACTGTTTCATGACAAAAATAAAATTTAAATGTTCTAATTACAGAAAGTCTGCTTTACGCAGTTAATGTATTCTGCTGTGTGACACAAAATATTAATCAAATCCAACAAATAGCCAATGAAAAGCATTGTAATTAATTTTTTACACATACTACCTTTCTGGTAAAATAACTTCTGTACAAAAAATAATAAAAATGTTCAGAACTATTTAACTGATCATAGTTAGTTTTATTTTTGTTGTCGAAAAAATTGATGATTTAAACAAAATATTAAGCAAATACGACAAATAGCCAATGAAAATCGCTGCAAATAATTTTTTTTACAAATACTATTTTTGCTGATAAAACTATCTTCTGTATAAAAAGCAATAAAAATGTTCTGAAATAAGCGAACAATTTATTTTTATTATAGAGACTGACTGTAAAGAAATTGACTGTTACAGCAAAAAAAAATATTTCAAGTTGATTTTAATCTATATCGAATCAATAATACTAACAATTTATCCTTATTCATTAAAAATATATAAAATAATCTAATAGTTTTATTATGTGGGAGCTCATAAGAAGTTCGAGCGCAGAAATGTTAGAATCGATCCAAAAACTTTACATCTCAGATTTCGACACCCCACCATCACTAAACTATGTAGGGCACAATCATTCATTCAAAGCATGCTATAAACATTTTCAAATTACTGTCATTATATTATTACTATTTTAAAGATTGGAATGAATAAGTTTTAATTTCAAGTTAAACTGTGATAGCATTTTACAAATCACAGTAATTTAATAACATCATCTTAATCTAAATACACTGCGTGGTTTATTGCAGTAATGGAGTGAGAGTCTCTGGCACTCCAAGTCCATTAACTGCATCTTTGTTCTATCACTTGCAGTGCTCAAACTTATGAACTTTAACATAAAAACCATTTTATCGTTATGGTTTGTTGTTTTTTTTTTCAAAATTATAATATGTTAAATGAGATATATACAGTTATACTTATTCTTTTCGATATTACATTCCATGATAACAAATTTACTATATAAATATATTCATGTTTTAATAAATAAATAAAAATATTTTTTCCTTTGGAATTACATAAATTTATTTTAAATTAGTCCTACATACTATATAATTTTAAATCATATGTAAATCGTGGAATTTTATCACTGAAAACAGTCTTATGACAACTTTGCAAATTTACTGTTTTATAAATATTCCAGTTACTACTCTAAATAAATCATTATACCGTTAAAGTTATTGAATATTAGTATTGCTTCAGAATAACCTCACTTTTTACAAACCTACATGGTAACTAATATCAAAATATAATCAATTAGAAAATTTACCTGCTTTGTACATTGTATTTCCACTATATATAGAATTTTCAGGGGCAGCGGGGCCGTTTTTCATATTAGAGCCTGTTGGAGGAGAGAACATCTGAAAAAAAAAACCACACACATCTCTATCAAATTTGACAAATATAAAAAACAATATTTATATATTTTAATAATATGAAAGTTCAGTATTTAATTAATGCATATATTAAATAACATCTCTAAACAATTTGCTTTTTTACATTTTCTATAAAGCTTTTTATTCAATAATTGACAGTTTCAACCATCTAGCAATATTCTTCAGAACTAAAATACAAAGGCATTACCTTATTTATGGCTTATTTACACAAATCACACATTTACCTTATTTTAAAATATACATATACATTTTTTTTATTTAAACTTTTTTAGATATAATTAAGAATAATAATGTATCATTAATTAATAAAATGGTTGTATATAAAAATATGCAATTGTATTTTACAGCTCTGCAAAAAGGTTGCTATTCAATCGAAACTACCAGATAATTGAATAAAAAATCATTGTGAAAAATTGCAAAGACTAATTTTTTTAGAGATTTATTTATTTGATAAAGTTTATAAATCCATCTAAATATTCTACAATTAATTCACAATGTTTTTATTATGGACTGTTAGAACTAAAATAAATAAATTAAAAAAAATATGAGCATACATTTAAAAAATTATAATAATTAAAAAAATAATTTCTCCAATATTAATTTTTTTGCCTTTTTTTTTTTGAAAGTTGAAAACTAATTTAGGAATTGATTGTTCCCACATCATAAATAAAAATTCTTTGACAAATCTTATTGATCTGAGGGATTCTTTATTATATAATAAATTGTGTTAAAAAAACTAAGTGATAATATCAATGGGCTACTTCTTACTACAATACTAGTATACTAAATACCTGATATTCATACAGATTGTAATTTTGAACACTGCAAAAGAATAGTGATTTTTTAAATGGACAGTGATGTTTTTTTATAATCTATTTATAACATTTTTTTGATGACTTTTTGAAAAAAGTATTCTTAAATTTTATTTTTTGTATGAAGAAAACTACAATGAATTCACAGTAAATAAAATGTATTTACTATTTTAAAATAATATATAATGAATAATGAATTGTATTATTTTTCATGTTGATGATTGAAAATAATGTAGTTAATCCGGCAGTGGTTAAGTAATAAGTTTTCCAAACATTCATTTGCTTTAGAGAATCAAGTTCTCAACTTATCTTGTAAACAAACTGTAAATAATTTTTATTATAGATAGATAGAGAGCAATTAAAGTTATCAATGATACGAACAAAGGTTTTACTGCCAAGAGATTACAACATAATATCTATTTCTCAATATCTTAAGCCCTTTATGAAAATATTTTATAAGAGAATCTTATAAAAACTAAGTCCAAATATTTTATCTCTACCTTCCGACTTACAATCAATCCTCGGAATATAAACTAAGCCAATAATTATTGGCACCGATTTTGAAATCTTCCGTTAACTTTTTCTAATAAAGCAATAACCGAATATATTTAACATTAAACAATGATTCCCAATTCTGATGTAAAAGGTTGTATGTGTTAGGCATTCCCAGACTAACTATTATGAATTTGTAGATATTATCATATTTGACATTTTTCATAAAGTGTATATTATTTAAAACATTGTATGCTATTTCAACCAACATTTATGTAATTCAATTCAATTCAATATCTATTCATTATGTACATTTCAACATTTACACTTTAACAGAAATACACAATAAACAAAAAACAATAAGCAAATACAAATTACATACATAAACTTATGTATATATAAGTTTAGTTGTTTTCTAACATTCATACTAAACTGATCACAAAAAATATCAATATTATTAAGTTAGATTATATACTATTTGCAATCTATTAATAACTGACCTACTGAAGAAAGTATTTTTATATTTATGAAGCTTGAGAGTATGCATTTCTCTTAATAGACCACTAGGTACTTTCAATTCTATTTTCGATATAGTTACTGACATCAATTTTTCCCTCAATTAACTTTTTCAATAGTATCATATCTTTCAATATTCTCTTTCTTTCAATACTGTTTTAATATTTTGACATTCCCCCAATTATTAATTTATTAAATGTTTTTTCAACATTATATATATTCTAGACTGAATATTAATCAAATTGAAATTCGATATACAACAACCATATTCTAAAAGCGTAACAAGAGAAAAAAATAATCTATATTTTATGGAAGTAGATAAATCTCTCCCATATCTCAAAATACAGCCCATCTTTCTGTATGCTTTATTAATAATATAATTATTATATGCATTAAAAGTAAAATTACTACAAAATATTATTCCTAAATCAGATACAATCTCTTTATACATAATAACACCATTCCCAACTTTATATTGATAAACAGATTTTTCAGTTTTATTAGTATAGGAAACAGTGTTTTATTAATATTAATCTCCATATTGTTATACGTACACCAAATTATAAAACAATCTATGTCCTCTTGAACCTCAATATGATCACTATAAATAATAATTATTTTAAATAACGTACAATCATCAGCATAAGTATCATACTATTTAATGTTTAATTATATAATTAAAGATATTTATTTTTGCCTGTTAATTCCGTACCAATGAATCAAATTATTATTCAGCTTTAAGTACATCATTTTTGAATCACTTGATTTATAATTTATAAATTACTATCAATAATTGTTTTTTTTTTAAACCTATAAATTTTTCATACATAAAAAATCATTTCATTTCAGATGGTCAAATTTCAAACTTAATAAATGTCCATAATATTATCTTCATTATAAAATTTAAAATATTAAATAATCTTAAACAAACATGATAACAAACAACTTAAAATTAACAAAATTTATTTAAAACATCAGACCAATTTTGTTTAAAATAGATTATTTTAAATTAAATAATAAAAAAAAAAACACAATTTAATAATTCCACAAAATTGTGTCACTGAGAATGGAATAACATTTTCTTACAACCTTGTTTAGGATCCAATTTTAATAGATAGAACTCAACAAACCCGAGTCATATGCATCAATCATGACTTAACTAGATTCCCCATGAGATGCTATTTTCCTTCAACTATAACTGTCTTAAAGCACAGCCACTAAAGGCAATGTATTCAGATGTAATGACCACAGGCAATGCTAAATAAGGTAATATTCTGTATAATTGATATCTACTCTTTCTTAGTGCCTTGCCAAATGTATACCATATAATACTAAATCATCTACGCACTTTTTTACAATGCTTTATTTACCACCCATGTTTACAGTTTCAATTGCTCCAGCAATCTTCTTCAGAACTTTTATACATCTCCTAACTTTAACTTAAAAGTAGAAAACAATTTTGTGATTTTATGGACTCATGGATATAAAAATTATAGGATGAAAATATTTAATAACATTAACAAAAATACTCACTGCAAAGAAATTGATCTTAGGTTTATACTGAACTACCACTGTATATTTACATTTAAATGCTGACAGTGTTGGAGTTCATAAACTAGCTCTCGTTTACAGCATTTTTGGTAACAATAAGTAATCAGAAGCAGTTGAAGTTAGGAGATATATAAAAGTTCTGAAGAAGATTGCTGGGGCAATTGAAACTGTAAACTGTAAAAGAGGATGGTAAATAAAGAATTGTGCAACAGGAAAAAAGTGCATGGATGATTTAGTATTATATAATTGATATCCTTAACTTCAACACTAAAATAAATGATCGTAGTGATATGGTCCAACTAAATTCATAGCTGAATAAACAATATAAACAATCCCATAATTTATAATCTCAAAGATTCTATAAACCAATAGAGATTTGTGAATAACATAATCATTCATGAGAATTAAAAGTGTTTAGGCCTATCAATGATTAACATTAAAAGTAAAAAACAATATCATGATTTTACGGATTCATGGATATAAAATTAGTGGATGAAAATATATAATAATGTTAACAAAAATACTCACTGGAGAGAAATTGATCTTAAGATTGTATTCAACTACCACTGTATATTTACATTTAAATGCTGACAGTGTTGGAGTTCATAAACTAGCTCTCTCAATCCTAAACAATCGTTTACAGCATTTTTGCTAACAATAAGTAATCAGAAACAAAATTTTTGATGGGTGTACAAAATTTTATGCACAAAGATACTGAAAGTTATTCTACTTCCAAATTGGAATGGTATAAAGATAATAAAGTAATAGACTTTTTAACCTTTTAATGCAAACTACGAATGAATGATATACACAGATTCTTTTTGAATCATTTTCTTTAATGACTCAAAACGTTTAAGATTGAAAAATTATAGTAGTAATTAATGCAGATTTGCAAACAATTGTTATTTTGATTAAAGACAAATAAGTAGTATGTTAGTTAATAAAAATAGACTTGAAATAAAATATTAATAATTAACCAAAGAACTGCTTAAAAAATATATAAATACTAACATTAGATAACCAAGACAATCATCCGTGTGCACTAAAATATTTCTATTATTTTTTATATCAGTATTTTTTTTCCTAACATGATCACCATTTCTTATGCTTGCTCATAACTGTTATTACAACAGGCAAAACTTTCCATATAGTAGTGCTACTCATGTAAGCCAGAGTAATCAATGGCTTCTGGCATCCATTGATTACTCTGGTTTGCTCTGAGTGGCACTACTATATGGAGAGTTTTGCCTGTTTTAATAAGTTATGAGCAAGCATAAGAAATGGTGATCATGTGATGTTTAGTGGATTAATACCAAGCCTGCCTAATAAGACAGTGGTGGCTATGATTATTTAAGAACCAAAGACACCAAAATGTATGGGTACTGAACTGAGTTCAGACCTATATGACTATATAAGCTAATGAGCTTGGATTGAAAATATTGTGTTTTCAATTTTATCCTCATAGTTTTGTAGCTAAGTAGAGATAAAAGGTGACAGTTGGAGGGTTGCATTAGATCGTAAGATCTAGGTGCAGTGCTCTCAGATCCAAGGCTCCTCACTGATGAAAGCCACAAGCTAGAAACTAGTCTGGGGATATTGGATGAATAGGGACTAGATAGGGATTTTATGCACAAGCCTTCTGGCATCCATTGATCACTCTGGATTGCACTGAGTGGCATTACTGTATGGAGAGTTTTGCCTGTTTTAATTTTTTTTTCCTTATTACAAAATTTACAGATAGGTAGACTATCATTAATCCAAAATCTCCAAACAACCCGTTTTTGAATATTTATTGATTTCAATGATAAACTTTTTTCATATTATTACAAACCCAAACTTCAGCAAAAAATTAAAACATTTTACTATCTATAGTTTGTACATGTCATAACGCTTTTATAAACTGGATAAATTGCTTTTATCTTAATCAGTATAATTGTTTAAAACACAGAATATGCTTAGCACATTTTTTTTTTTTTTTTTGGATAGAAAAAATAAAACAATAAATCAAAATAATACTTTATAATTTTGTCGGTATAATACAAGTTTTTGAATTAGTGATTTTCGAATTGGAAATCCACCTGTATTTCAAAATTATATTAAAAAAAAACAAGTCTCTCATAAAGCATCCACAACTATATAAACATAAAGAATATATTTGGCCTGGTGCTCATTAACATTTGACAACAAAAAACACACGCTTAGAGGAAAAAAAACAATAAAGTAGTTGAATTTTTACGTAAACATTACATAAAAATGAGAAAGAAAATACTAATCACTACAGAATAACAAAACGCCTTGAAAAAATGTAATTAAGTGCAAATTCTTTTCAATGACTGTGTTGTCTTCTACGCAGCAAAAATAAATGGAAAAGGTATTTATAATAATTTTTTAAAAATATAAAAATTTTGTCAAGCATTGGTGGTTGAGAGGTCAGGAGAACTGCCTTACAAGCAGTTGTCCCAGGTTAGTGGGTTCGCTTCCCGGCCGATGCTATGACACATGAAAATATATATATATATTCAATTTGTTTGTCACTGTCAGCCTCATTAATTTAAAAAATTGCAATCTTCAAATCTCCAATTGTTACTTATAAAAGTCTATTACTTTTGATAATATATATCAAAGTTAGGTATAACCTTTTTCATTTTTAAATACATTGAAACTAGTAAATATTTCCCCTTCAATCACCTAATAATTTTTCAAAAGAATAATCTTTTTTTTTTTTCCATTATATTAATGCTTCGTTCTTCTATCTCTTTTCTTCTATTTTTGCATTCATTTATTCATGGTTTTTATATTTTTCTATTAATATTTTTATTAAGCAGCAGTGGTATGGGATAATGTTAACAATAGAGAATCAGTGTGTCAACAATTATGTGGAAGAAAGTAATAAGCTTTACTGAAAAATTTTTTAAATAAACAAAATTAACTACGCCTAATATTAATCTTCTAATTTATAAGTGTCATTCTTTCATGCGACAAATATTGCATAATTTGGATTGTAACATAACTGAAAAAGTAAATGTTGACAGTCACATTATAAAAGAAAATATTAAATTTTGTAAATCCAGGCCACAAGTAACTATAAGTGGTCCAATTAAAACATGTCATATTGACAGGTTTTTGTTTTCCATTATGTTTGAAAAAGGTTCTTAGATGAAAAAACAATCACTTGTAGATATGGTATTAGCATAAATATTAACCATATCCTCGATTGCCATACACATTTTCACTCTTATGTTATCCAGTGAAACCATTTTGATATTTATTACTCTATTAAGAAAAATATGATCTTTCATTTCTTTGATGCCTTGCGTGACTTAATGCAATGGCGGAATGGTGAACTCCGAAGTTCAAATTTCATGGGCACAGCTCTACTCCATTACTTCTGTTTCTTGAACTTATTAATTCTCAAAGAATAGCCCGTGCGGTTATTTACTTTTTTATTTCTTTGATGCACAGATGTATGTGATATAACATATAATTATCTGTACATTTAAATTTAATCTTGTACCAAAATCAGTTACTCTGATAATCTTCAGTCAAATTTAAAATAATACTCCACAGTTAATCAAATTGTTTGTGCTGAAAAAATCTGGGTGATCCAATATGGGCATGAACTTAGTAAAAAATGCTGAAAATGATCTAATATTGAATAAACAAATAATTTATTACTAGAAAAACGTTTTAAAGTATTCATCCCAAAAAGATTGCAGGGTATTACAAGTGAAAACTTTATCAATCTAAATGCCAGGTGTTGTTTAAATCTATCTAAACAAAATAAATCATTTCCAGACAAAGCAGAGATAATCAATATCTTGGTATTATTTTTTTTTTTTAAATCTTTTTTACAGGTGAACAAAAAGAGATTGCAATTATAAAATGTGATTATTATTATACTTTATCAAATTTTAATTTTAAAAAAAGTATTACATATTATATAGATAAAAAATAAATAAATCCCCAGGGGTGAAAAGACACTACAACAGACCACCATCATACAAATTTCTATGTATGTGTATTAATATAAATATAAAATACATTTCAAATCTACTTTAACATACACTTTAAAAAGAATCTTGGAAATAAATATCTATTTGATATTTCTTTGTGTCATGCTCGTCTATTACAATTTTTAATATCTATAACTAGTCCTCTATTTACAATTCCTGGCATATATAAAATATAACAAATTTGGAAAACATTAGTCATGCTGCCTAAACATATTTTATGATACATGGTAATGCTTAGGACAATCATGCACTTGTAGCCAAAGACGGGTAGAGATAAAATAAAAAGAATGAATAAAATCATGAAATGAATCGTACAAATAAAGGACTGCTGAAACTATAGATACGTGTTAAATTTAAAGTCTCTTCCAATGACTTATAGTGTTAAAGGAATACATGATTGTCCTTAAAAAAGAGATGATGAGTCCGTGAAGTTTAAAGATGACCGTAGTGTATCAATTAAACTATTCTGTCAATAGAAGAACGAAGATGGCTCATTTTAAATCTTTAAACTTTATCTTATGTTCACCTTGTGTGAAAATCTTACAAACTACACATGCACAATGTTCGATTTATTCTCTTAATACACTTTGAAATAGTGATCTTTTTTTTTTCTACCTTGAAAATTTCTAATTGGTTTTATTAATTCCATACTTAATAATAAAGTTTATACCAATAGGAAAATATTGGATTACTTTACTGATTGTATTTGAAAAGAATTTTCCTCAACTCTACTGATTTACTTTATAATTGCCCTCCAAAAAATTGACAAATTTCGTTTTCATTATCATTACTAAAAAAAATATCAGACATTAGTCTTTGTGGCTATAGCTAAGCCAGTCCATCTCTTGGCTAAATAAGCAAATATTAAGCTGTGTATCCAACAGATGCTCGTTTACCTTTAGACATCATACATAAAGTTTTCAATTAAACATGAGGATTCAATTTTAGACTTATTTAATTTGTTTTTTGATAGCCAAAAAAAAAAAAAAAATGTTACAAATTTATTTCTGAACCAGTGTATATGCTAAAGACAAAAAAAAATATCCGACCAGGAAGACTATAAAATCAAGAATTCTAAACTGTTACCAAATGTTTGGAGCCATGATAATAATCCACTGCCATATGACCTAAATTTTCCAATACTATTACATCACAAAAATTAAACCAAGGGCTTTGTATATGATAACTCTCCATCAATGCTGCAAATTGAATCATATGTAATTATAGTTTGTTTTCATTCTCAATCCACTGAGAATCATGTGACCTATGAAGAGTAATTAAGATCTTTGTATTATCCGTGTAATACTAGTTAAATATCCATTTACTTGGCTATGAAAGAAAACCCCTAAACCCACATTTTAACAACAATGAAAATATGCTAAATATTAACAATGATGATTATGTAACCTCAATTACAAATTTATATAATGCCAATTCCCTAACTTGATATCTAAAGTATAGATGGATAAAACTTTACATAAAATTCTAATCATAACACTAGCAATATTGTGAACATTCAAAACTGATATAAGAAATGTTTCTGCTCCATAATCACAATAGATACATATCTTAAAACAATCCATTCACAGGCAATAATACAAAATGAGAAACTAGCCAGTCTACATATTCTGCTGTACTGCTGTTAATTTTACCTCATTTTCAAACAGTAACATTATTTCTGTGATAACATTTTGGCAAATGAATCATAAGTAAAAGATATAAAGCAAATACCCTGTCCTTAAGATACAATAAATTCACAAAAAGCAATTCTCAAATTTTATTACAGAATTGTATAAAAAATTATCACCAACAATAAAAAATGATATGGCCTTCATTTATTAATTCAGGTGAATAAGAATCAATTCTACGATTAATTATGACTATTCAACTTCAAAAGGCAATGCTCTTAAACAAAATCAAAACAGGATATAAAATTCATTTTCATACCCATGCCTTTGGGAAAAGGTACAACTACTATAGGATGATAATGGATGCCAATCAAGATTCACTATTGTTAGATCATGAGGTCTACCCTTCTAGATATGCTAAAAATGAATAGAAGCCAAATGCATAAGTAGTGTAATGGAAGATTAATATTGGGCTGCCAATTGGCAAGAAGATTTAAATATAATGGATTAATAAACCTTATTCACAAAACGCATACAAAAAAAGATGATCTGAGTTTGCAGCAGCATGGTAGAATGGAAGAAAGATGCACTCATAAAAACTTTTTAAAAATTTGAAAATAAACTATGCCATGTACATTTTATTCTGACACCGGTCTGAAAGTCATTAAAATGCCCAAATTTTGTATTGTAGCTAAATAACATTGAATACCTATAATATTTACATTTTTTAGCCTCATGCATTCTTGTTCACTCTCTTTTCTTGATAATAGACACACAGTATGGAAATGAAATTAGACCATTTGAATCTAAATTCAAAACAGCAACTTTGAAAAAAAAAAAACTTTCAGATCTGAATCATAAGCTGAATATAAACATGCCAATCAACTTGCTCAAGCTAACTGGTTTTTACTAAGCATTAGGATTTTGATAATACTTATATATATATATCCAGATAATTATAAGTGAAATAATAATTTAAAGGTTTAAAAACTATTAAATTTATTATAATTACAATTTTGTTTTTAATTAACGGACATTTTATTTATATCCAGATAAATACATATTTAAAACAATACAAATTAACAGAAATTACAGTGCGATACTTATTAGTTTATACATATATTTGTATAATGATATATATATATGTCTTCATATCATTAAGTATAAGCAGACAAAGCTAAATAATAGATTTAAATCCACAAAAAGATGGGATAAACACAGAAACCATATCAGCAAATGAAAGACACGCTACAATTATTTTCTTTGGCTTACATACAGTCAAAATACAATGTTTGTAAGATCAATCCAGATTAATCCAAGACTTTTATTGTCTAAATACTATTATTAAGTAAATACTCCATTTCTAAAATGATGGTATCTGACTTGGGTATGATTATGATGCAAAAAAAAAAAAAATTTTTTTTTTTTCATAGTTTATGACTGTGGGAAGATACGCTAACCCCAATAGCACAGAATTCTTCTTCTAATAGCAGATAGTCTGTATTTGCACTTTGCAATTATATATATGATATTAATTTCATTTATAATATTAAATAATTTTTATAAAGTTATATGAAAAGTAAATATGAATAAACAGAAGCAATAGGTGTGTGCGTGTAAATTCTGTTACTACTACAATTATAGTTATTTCACCTTTTAAAAAAGTATTTAATAATAACAAATAAAGTAATGCTAATAAAACATTCTATCACTTCAACTTTAATGAATCTGCAATGTTTTCATTTACTTACAACAAATTTATTCATTATTTTTCTAAAGGCAGAAAAAAAAATTACATCGTCTGCCGATAATTATCTAAAAGGATATTCTGAAATAAATTTTAATTGTATTCCCCATTTCATGCTAGATTAAAAATATCAAATACTGTTGCTTTTTTTCCTCTTCAAATAAACTTAAAAAAAAAAAAAAGTTGTACATTTATCAAAAAGAAATTGAGAGAAATTATGTGGAAAAAACTGCTTCGTCAATATATATATAACTTGCTCTATATTTTATAGTTTGACAAATATATTGATATGCATACATTTTGAATTCATTAATATATATATATTGTCAAAATAAATGGAGATGGATATAATTTCAAATCCAGATTACATTAATTATAATTTTTTAAAATGCAATGAGGATCTACCTGAAATTGCCAAGAGAGAGCAATAAAGTAAAGAATGACATTAAAGGAAAATGAATATTAAAAAGAAGAATTCTGAAAGTACAAACGTAAAACAGTTTCCTTCATAAAAGAATATGTATAGATTTGAAAAACCTATATTAACGAAATTAATATATTGTCTATTCATGATTTTGTTGATTAAGAATAATTATTTATCCACCTTCATATTATTATTAAATCCTAATGCATTGTAATGCAAAAAAAAAAAAAAAAACTAATTTTTTATTTTAATACGTGTTTAAAATTTTACTGAAAATATAACAAAAGATTTCATACATTTTATGATTAAAACAGGTATGGGTAATTTATAATTATATTCTTCATTCATTTTTTTTTTAAAAAAAAAAAAATTGTTGTTTATAAATAAGGAGTAAAATAAGTTATCAGAACATTCAATCGTGTTCAAAATAATGGCTTTTTGTTTAGAATCTACAGATTAAAGATCAGAACAGATTTACAATATATATATATTTTTTCATTGGCACTAGTCCCGTTATATTTCAATTATTTTTCCCTCTCAAAATTCCACACACTCAATCCATTGTTCAGAAGTTCATAAGACGTTCTTAATGCCAGAATCAATCCTGGAATATCCCATCCCAAATCAGGCACTCTATGAACTGAGTCAAATCAAGCAGGGCAAAAGGACATTTTGCTTTATTGCTCGGGAGTTCGTAAGCAGTTCGAATGCCAGAATCGATCCTGAGATGTCCTGATTCCAAATCGAACACACTACCAATTGTGCCAAACTACACCATTTTCATCAAATAAATGATCAGTTTCTTACTGGGGAATTCATTAGAAGTTAGAGTACATGACAGAAATGGGCCATAACCCACAGACCTTGAGTTTCATAATCTGCTATTATCTCTACACTAAACTACACAGGGCAAAAAATGTAATGCACTTATTGAAACATCTTTATCTTTATATCACATTAAAAAGTTATGTTAAACTACTGGTTCAATGCTTGAATACAACTTTGTCCTCATCAATGGAAGCTTTTCAGACAGCATCCTGCATCATATTACAAATATACCTTTACAACTGACATGTAAACACTCATCTAACCAACACAGATTAATCCAGTATTTCATCTTTCTACTTAATATATCCATCTACTGATCAATACTGGTTGTGGGCCAGTTCTATTGAAAAAAAAAAAAAAACTATGTCTGTCATCAAATAAATTCCAAGATTCATAAATTCACTTCAAATCCCAATATATAGTTAGATAGGCGAATGCACTAAATAGTATGCCACAAAAGAATATAAAAAAAATAATTTATTCTGATTTCTATCATAAATAGAAAGAGAAGATATAAGAATGAAAATAATTGCTCTGTATAGTTTGGCGCAATGATAGAGTGACTGTTCATGGATCACAGCTCAGCTCTGATACTTGCAATAGTCAAAGTTGTTATGAATTCTCGAGCAGTAGTAAACCATTCAATTTTTTTTTTTTTTATGAAAATTAGTATGATGGTCAGAGTAATCAATTGTACAACTAAAAATTTACAGATGAATTCCCAAGAAAAATACAGTTTAGTCACTTGAATGAAACAATTGTATTCACAATGTCAATTGGATTGTCAAACATCACATGCCATATTGAGCAACTAACCATAGAATTGTTAATACGCAGTTTAGTCACTTGACTGAAACAATTGTATTCAGTTGGCCAATTGGATTGCCATACATCACATGCCACATTGAACAACTAACCAGAGAACTGTTAATACACAGTTTAATCATTTGACTGAAACAATTGTACTCAGGTTGCCAAACATCACATGCCACATTGAGCAACTAACCAGAGAACTGTTAATACACAGTTTAATCACTTGACTGAAACAATTGTACTCAGGTTGCCAATTGGATTGCCAAACATCACATGCCACATTGAGCAACTAACCATAGAATTGTTAATACACAGTTTAGTCACTTGACTGAAACAATTGTATTCAGGTTTCCAATTGGATTGCCAAACATCACATGCCACATTGAACAACTAACTAGAGAACTGTTAATACACAGTTTAATCACTTGACTGAAACAATTGTATTCAGGTTGCCAATTGGATTGCCAAACATCACATGCCACATTGAGCAACTAACCATAGAATTGTTAATACACAGTTTAGTCACTTGACTGAAACAATTGTATTCAGGTTGCCAATTGGATTGCCAAACATCACATGCCACATTGAACAACTAACCAGAGAACTGTTAATACACAGTTTAATCACTTGACTGAAACAATTGTACTCAGGTTGCCAAACATCACATGCCACATTGAGCAACTAATCATATAATTGTTCTTTAATGAAAATAATGAATGTTTTAATAATATTAAATATTTCCGCTATCCATTATTTAAATTTTATTTTAAATGCAGTAAAGGAATATCCAGAAGCTCATCAGATTTCAGGCAAAGGGACCAGAGATCTGAAAGTTACTACTTCCTTTTGATTCTGCCAATGTGGTAGTTGGCCATCCCAGGGAAGTGCTACCGGTTGAAACTTTCTTGCTTACAGAATATTTGGCACATTTAACAAACCCTAGCTGATAAAATATTCAAGATTAAGTTGAGTTTATCAATTTAACAAATGGAAATAATCATATACTATTAAGTAGCAATTAAAGTAATTTGTTTCTAAAGCAAAAAAATGATAAGATTTGCCAAGTGTCATTTTAAAAACATGAAAAGGAATGAATCCTAGGTACCACTTGAAAGAAATCAAGTTTAGTCTATTAAGTAATTGACTACATGGAATAATTATTTCCTGAGACAAGGAGATTAAATCTGATTTTTTTTGTTTAGAAAAAAAGGCGGGGGGGGGGGATAAAACATCTAAAAGCTTTTAAAAATCTATATATTTAAAGAAGTTAAAATTGACCGGTTAGAATTCATTTCAGGTCACAAATCTACTCTAAAAGCAATCAAATAAATTAATAAGAAACAAATTGAATGATTTAAAATGAAACTCCCAAGAGAGAAAGTTAGAGATGGTTACAAAAGATAAAAACACTAAATAAAGTAAAAAAAAAGAAAAAACCGCTACAAAAAATGTTTAAATTATACCTAAAAAGTTTATCAAAGCCAATAGTTGATGTTTAAATCTATCTGCAGGAAATAAAGCCCTCTCCAGACAAATCAAAAATATATTGATATTATTTTTTGAAACTATTTTATAACTGAAATATAGTCTTATTATATACCTGTATCAATATATGTAATATATAGAGTATATGAGCACAGACTTTCACCCGACTCACCGCTCTCCACTCTATCTCATAACACTAATACACTTGAACACATATATGTCGAAAAGATAAATAGTGACCAATAAACGTATAGCATGCTAAACCTATTTTATAAAAGGAAACAGAAAAGGCCAATTGCAAAACGACCGATTGCAAAATGTGATAATTATTATAATTTATTACCCTTTACCACAGTACCAAACAAAATTACTTGTATGTGAAACGGTTATCTTTTATATTTCAAATCAGAGGACTAGTTTTCATAAGATAGAAATATAATAAAATAGTGATGTTCAAAAATTAAGTTATATGCAACATACTAGACAAAAAAACCTTATTGGTTAAAAGATTTTATATGTGAAATTGAACTAACCAATGGCAAATTTATTTTAGTGGACGTTAAAAAAAAAAACTGCATTATTTTCTAATCAAACTATACAAAGGCCTTTAAACATAATTTTAAATTGTGTACAATATATATATATGATTCCATAAATAAGCAAATATATATATAAATTATTCTGTACTTATATTAAAAACCAAAATTTGAATAAAAACTAAATGAAATATTTATACATGTTAATTAAATATTACAGATAGTACAAACTAAAAATTATATATATCAATAATGATTTAAGGTTAATTTTAAAGAGACATGTGTGTGCATCCATAATCATTTATACATATATAAATATACAAAGATAATAAACTAATACAATAGAAAACTAGGTCATTTAAAGATGAGATAGTGCTTACGTTTAAGTTTATTCTACTTGGATATAAGGTCTTGAATTTAAAAATAAATACAAAACTTTCCTTTTGTTTTTTCTCTATTGTGGAAAAGAAATCATTCTGTATTCGCGACTACTCTAAAATCATCAATTGAATGATCTGGTAAATTAAAATATTTTGATATCAGTCTGCCTTCATTCTTATGCAAAATGTCAAATCTATGGTTAGTTATTCTCTTATGTAGACTGTTGATTCACTTGCATAATAGTTCAAACATCTATAACACTCTATTAAACATATTACATTTACACCTTCTACAATTGATATAGTTAGGGATATACCATTTAAAACTATTATTAGTGCTTTGGACCATTTTTGTCACAATATGTTTGCATGTGAAACATCTTTCATCACAACATGGAAAATAATCTTTCCTGACACAGAATTGCTAACGAAATTAATTTTAACACGTGCACCTTTAAGTGATCTGTGCTCCAATGAACACATACATCTCTATGTATAAAATAGAAATTTGAATAACATTACAATACTAGCAAAAAAAAAAAGGAACTTCATTTTTGAAGTGAATGATGGAAAGGCTATTTTGTTACATATATATATATGTTGAAAGTATCTTGCTATTAATAGATGAAGCTATAGATGTGGAAGAATTTTAGTAAAATTTTTTTTGGTTAGCATTGTAATGTTATAGGAATTTCTATTTTATCTACAATGCTAGTATAGAGCTAGGCAATATTTTATAATCTTTATATATATATCATTATACCATATATATCAATGTACACATTGTGCCTTTCTTTATATATATGACCTACATGTACAAACAGTTCTTAACTTACATTAAACCAACTTATTCAAATTTGCACTTGTGAATATAATTCCCTTGAATGTGGAAGTTGAATATGTTATAAAACATTACAACTTGCTGTGCTTAGTTTTATTTGTTACATATATATATATTATGAACTGAACTAAGGCTAATAACTGACAAACATACATCTAAATAATAATTTGACTTCCATAAAAATTTGATCTAAACAAATCGTGGAACATTTTACCTAATGAAGTTGTCGGACTGTCAGTGCATATATATCACTCAATACAATCATGTTTAAATAGATATGACCCCAGAGGTAAAAGTCCATATTGTATTCAATCAATACATCAAACCCCATCTGAACAGTCCAGACGCAGTTGGATCTTTCACCTTCTAAATATTAAGGATATTTAGTTATTATTGACGAGATATCCATTTATCAACCAATAATGGATGACTCACTAGGTTATCTATGAGCAATCGTAAGCTTGCCTGTGACCAAAAAAAAAAAAATTCCAATATTTGCTCAGTCCTGGTGTGAACTCCCAGTAATGGGAAAATTTGCCAATTCAATGATAAGAATGATGAAATTTTTGTTAAATTGTGGGTAAATTCGCTAATCATTGTCTACAAGGCACATATGTAAGACAATTAATAATAATTGTATTTTGAAATCATATAATTATTCATTGCAATTGTAAAAGTAAAAAATCACGTGGACATGCACACTGCACACTGTGAAATTCGTAGTATTGATTTACTATTGAATATTTCCAAAGTGTAATTTTCACTACACCATTTTCAAGATAAAGATTGCTTTCTATCTGCTTTTAACACCTTTTTGGGGGCATGCAATCATAAACATATGACCAAAGACATGCATGATCAACAAGATGCTCACTTCATGCTGAACCAGCGCTCATCAGTTGGCTCAGATCACAATCTCTTACACATATCTATCATTCTTCAGTATATAGAGATAGCCAATTACTAACAATCTGATTGATAAGTGTACATATTAATAATTTTTTTTAGTCGTTCATTAGACAAGAGATTATCCACTTAATGAAAATTATACTACAGAAATATTCATTAAGCAGATAATCTTTAGTCTAATGAATGACTAAGAAAAATTGTTAATATTGATTCATTATTATTTCTATCTCAAAAAATGTATCTAACAATAATATTAAATTCGTGCATTAATATAAATGTTTTTTAACAGAATAAATATCCCAATATTTAAATTCTTAAATGCATTCAGGGTGCACAGCATTCTTTTCAAAAAGATGAATATTAATACTGGATTGTTAGCAATCGCCTTGTAAAAAGAGTTATGCTTACGGTTTTGTTAACAACCTGCCTTTTAAAAAGAGTTACACTTAAGGCTTTAGGTAATAGGTATTACAGGACTTTTTGTTTGAATAGGAAACATTTATATTAATGTAGAAATTTATTACAGTTTAATTTGTATCAAACTTGATACTAATAAACAATTCACTTTCCCTTAACTGTTATTAAAATAAGTGTTCTACATATTTATTAGTTCAATTTGCATTGATTTATTATCAGTATTAATAATAATAATTACAATTTTATTTAAAGTGCAAAACTCTAATACTATAGAATTCGCATTAAAATAAACAATATATCAATTATATTTAATATACTAATGATAAAGAGATATAAAGAAAAAAATAGCATAAGACAGTAAAATACATAAGAAAAAATTTTGAAATTAATAAATATAAGGATAATGAAACTATAAATACAGCTTATATCTTTGCTGAATTGAATAAATAATAGTAATAAAAATAAGCTACATTCATTTAACATTTTAATGTTTTAATCTAATTAAAATGAATTTATTTTAAATAATTTGTAATATCTAGGGTATATGAGCACAGATTTCACATGATCCACCACTCTATCTCATATCATGATACACTTGAAAAGATAAATAATCACCAATATACATATTTCATGCTAAACCAGCAATCATCAGTTGGTCCAGATTATCATCTCTACCCATATATGCAATAAATGCTCAGATATACAGTCTAATCATTTATTAGAGAAGATTAGAAATGTAAGCCTTATTAGATAGTCCACTGAAACAGAATATTAGCAGTAAGACATATTCAATATTTTTAATTCTAGCATAAAATAAATATTTTATTTGAGCAAGGTTTGTTGTTTTTAAATAAAATGTACTAGAGTCATTATCATCATTGGCAACCATTATCAATCCACAACAGGATGAAGGTCTCTCCAAGTTCAATCCATCTTCTCAGATCTCTAGTCTCTCTTCTCCACATCACCCCTGCATACTTTCTTATTTCATCCATCCATCTCACATGTGATCTCTTTCTGGATCTTTTACAATCTCTCAGAATCCCGTTTAAGATGTCAATTGTCCATCTATTACCATCTTTTCTAGCAATATGTCCAGCCCAACTCCACTTCAGTCTTAATTCTTGCAATGTTGTCCAAGTCTTAGATCCATAAGTAAGAACTGATAAAATATATTTATTAACAACCCTACTTTTTAAACATATAGGCATATTTCCTTTTAGTATTTCTACCAAAAGCACTCCAACCAAGTTCAATTTCTACGATTTGTACTAAAGTATCTATTTATAAAAAGTTGTCTACTTAAAGAAATCAGGAGAAACATCTTTATCAAAAAATTTATTCTACAAAAATTCTAGCTTTAATATTCTCTTTCAATCCACTGAACAACACTAAGTATACAAAAAAAATTAGAAAAATTACATTTAATATAATTTCAATATCTAATAGAATAAAAATTACTTGCTGGAAAGCATAAAACAAGTCTTAACAGAAAATCTCAGAGTTTAGATAGCATATTTATCTTTTTAAATACAGGAATAAAATTTTTATTATTAGCAAATAATGAATATTTCTGTAGTGCAATTTTCATTACACCATTCTCACGCAAGGTAGGAATGTTTTCTATCCTATTTTAACATCTTGTGGAAGGATGTAATCATAAACATATGATCATATGTTCAAAGACATGTGAAAAAGGTCTATGATCCCCAATATGCATATTTCATGATGAACCAGCACTCATAGTTGGCCCAGACCACAATCTCTTACACATATCTTTATCAATGTTCAATATATATATATACTTATATATATCTATATATACAGGCTGCACATTACTGCCGTTTAATTGATGTGTCAAATGTTGTGGTCTCATAACTTTTAACACAAATCACATATTGAAGATATGAGTAAGAGATTGTGGCCTGGGCCAACTGATGAGTGCTGATTTAGCATGAAATATGCAAGTTGGGAATCACAGATCTTTTTTACATATCTTTGATCGTATGTTTATGATTACATCCCTCCACAAGGTGTTAAAAGTGAATGGAAAACAGTCCCCACCTTACATGAGGTGGTGTAGCAAAAATTATACTATAGAAATATTATTCATTATTGGATAATCGCTAGTCTAATGAGTGACTAATAAAAACTAAGATATATATATTATCAGTTCGTGATTCTGCTTATTTAAATTAATTATTTGTCCAGTTTCATTTTATTATTAAATCTAAATATAGAGCAAGTTTCTTATGAAGAAGTACATTTAGATTATCTACACTTCAATATTTGTCCTTATGTCGAAAGATTTGGTGATCTTTCAAAGCTATCAAAGCAACAGTCAAATTTTAAAAAAATAAAAAAATAAACCATTTACTTTTAATATTTTATTTGTGTTTGGATACCTGAATGTTCAGTTGTTTAATTTTATTAGGTTTATATGAAGGATTTCATACCTCTATGATGTACTTCATAATTTTACTTTCTATTTATTTTTCTCAAGAAAAATCATTATGATAGATGTTAAACAGATTTAAAAGCGTTCACTGGAGTTTAGAATAACAGTTCATTTAAATAGTATCTAAAAATTAATAAAACAAAATTCTATGAAATATCGATATTTCAAAAAATGATTACTTTGTACCCAATGTTTAATTTCTTTGAAACAACTGTATCCATAACCATATTAAAGGTAATGACAAACCACAGGATTCACATCTTTAGGGGACACATCATATTACAATCATGTTTTTGTTTTTTACATATAATCTATCAAAACCCATCTAACCAATCAAATTAACAATGACACTACCCATTAAATGATCAATAATGGGTGGTTAACTAAGGCAGTTATAAGTTGGTTACACAAAGTTTGGAAAAAATTGGAAGATTCATATAGCCAATATTGAATCTGAGATCTTACTGGTGTAAGTGGATGTGCTAATCATTACCCTGGATAGGAATAAATCTAGAGAAAATAATTGGCAATATCATAAATAGATGGTCAAAATTTTAAGTGCAGAAAGTTTCACATGTGTAAGTCAAATTATTGCGTGCTTAAAAAAATTATATTCTATACTCACAGGCAAAAATGCTTACTAGAGGTCGGAAAATTGCTTTACTTTGACTTTGTTAAGTAATCCTTATGACATCTCATGCAAATGTTATGCCCTGTCCAGGTAGCAAGTGTATTGTTTTTTTTACGAGTTCCATTGTTGGTAGAATATGTTTAGACATTTAGCTTATTCTAGCAGATAAAATTGTGACGACTAGCTACGTTAATCTTATTAAATGAAAGGAATTATATTACTCAGGGTCCCAAGTGAAAAAGATGTCTGGTTCTCTTCCTGAGTTGCCTGCGGCATTCTTTCTGACAACATAGTCTAGCTATTAGCCACAAAAATATTAAAGTGCTAGTGTCTAGATCCCAACTACCGACATGAAACACAGCACTATTTTTCATGCCTTCATGGATCATTTCCAAGGTTCTTTCTGAAATCATGAAAACCTGCTAATCACTTTAAAATATTTGTGTGACTCATGAGTTCATTGTCATATATAGCCTGAACCATCTCACGTTTCAATAGCAGTTTTGCCCAATTTAATATTAGCATAGCATTCCATCTTGGTTGAAGATATGAAACACTATTGCAACCTTTGATCCACTCTTAGTAGAGCCTTAATATTTCTATGAATAGCTACATTATGTCGCTACGTAACCTATGCACTGATTCTGCTGCAGGCAGTTTGGAAGAAAACCCATCATCTTTTCACTATAAAACACTGTAAATAAGCATTTATTTTTATGGTGCTATGTTTTATAAATTGTAATACATTAAAGATCGCCTTTTCAAGCTATTGTGCATGCCCATATATAAGCATTTGGGTTGGAAAGAATAAGTGATTCATTTTATTCTTTCATAAATACTATATCTTGTGTTGGGAATGAAAGTATTCATTTATTATTAACACTCGTAAAAAGCGCATGCACAATAGCTTGAAAAGACTGATCTTTAATGTATTATAACACACTGTGTATGTTCACAACATGAGTAGACACTAGATAGGGATTTTATGCACAAGCCTTCTGGCATCCATTGATTACTCTGGCTTGCACTGAGTGGCACTACTGTATGGAGAGTTTTGCCTGTTTTAACTGTGTTCGTTAAATACCCATTACTCTAATTTCTATTTATATTACAGAGGAGTTAAAGAAATGATAAGTACTAAACTGTATTTAAAAAAAGTGATAATGTTAGTTGGAAAAAATATATATATTACAAAAAAAAAAAAAGGTTCACCACAATTATTTTCAGATAATGAAATTAACTTTGAGATAGTAAAATGTCTAAAAGTTGATAAAATTTAAATATTTATAGAAAAAGGCTAGGTTATAAATCTTATCATGGTTAAACAGTCAAATTAATTAATAAAAAACAAGGAGGATAATTTAAAATGTAATTGAGATTCCCAAGAGAGTGAAAAGGCCAAAAAGTAAAGAATCAATACTTAATAGAGTAACAAACGGACTAATGCAAAAAGTTAAAAAATATTAGGAAATTCATATTAATATGAAAGTATAGTATTATATAACTTTATAATTTCCATTGGCAGGTGTTGTTTAAATCTATCTCAGAAAAATAAATCAACTTCAGACGAATCAAAGATAACTAATATCTTATTATTCCTTTAAAAAAAATTTAATTTATAAAGGTTAACAAAAAGATTATTATAATTGTAAAATATGATAATCACTATAATTTATCGATTTAAATATGTATATAAATAAACAAAAACAAATACTGGGTGAAAAGGCTCAAAATAGCCCATAATCATGCTAAATAGCATGTATGTATTTTAATATAATGTAAACATAAAACAGTAAGAAAAACAGACAAGTTCAAATAAATGCATATTTAAGTCAGTACATTTAAATGCATGCACATTTTTAAAAAATACAACTGAAATTGTTATTTTTGATGTAATAAATTAACATATGCATCCACAACAACTTTATATAAGACATTAATAAACAAATAAACAGATCAAGAAAACAAAAATATAAATCAGACTAGATGTCTGGAAATGATGGTCCGTTTATAGGATAACTATAAAATATTTCACTATGTGATTACAAAGAATGTTTAATGCGCCTTGTGAAGTTCTGTCACAAACTCAACTAGAATAAAAATGATATAACCTACATCATCATCATCATCATCAACCATTATCAATCCACTGCAGGATGAAGGTCTCTCTAAGTTCAATCCATCTTCTCCGATCTTTAGCTTCTCTTCTTCACATCATCCCTGCACACTTTCTTAATTCATCCATCCATCTCACATGTGGTCTCTTTCTGGGTCTTTTACAATCCCTTGGAAACCAGTTTAAGATTTCAGTCCATCTATTACCATCTCTTCTAGCAATATGTTCAGCCCAATTCCACTTTAGTCTTTTAATTTTTTCAATGAGGTGAGTAACACCTGTTTGTTCTCTTACCCATATATTGCATTTTCGATTTCTTCTTGTTACTCACAACATGCATCTCTCCATACTTCTTTGAGTGGACTGAGGTCTCTATATTGCTCTTCTATTAATTGTCCAAGTCTCAGATCCATAAGTAAGAATTGGTAAAACACATTTATTAAAAACCTTCCTTTTCAAACACATAGGTATATTTCCTTTTAGTGTCAAGCTATTTCTACCAAAAACACTCCAATCAAGTTTAATTCCATGATTAATTTCATCCATTATATTTCCATCTGTATTAATAATCTGACAAAGGTATTTGTAACTGTTAACTTCTTCATCTTTATTTTCATATTTTGAGAAAATCCATTTAAACATTACTTTAGTCTTTTTAACATTTATCTTTAGTCCTACTTTCATCTGGTAACTCCTGCAACATTTCCTGCAGCTCTAAAGCATTATTTGCAAAAACAACTACATCATCTGCAAAATCTAAATGGCTTAAATAATCTCCACTTGCTTTCACTCCTTTCGTTTACCATTTTAATCCACAAAATACTTCTTGCAGCACTGCTGTAAAAAGTTTTGGAGATATGGAGTCACCTTGTCTTACACCCTTCTCAATGTTGACTTTCCCAATATCATTATGTAATCTAATTGTTGCTGTTGCATTTTTATAAATATTCTTTAAAATATGACAATATCCCGGATCTATACCTTTATGATCCAATGCTTTAATCATTGAAGAAATATTTATAGAATCAAATGCCTTTTCATAATCTACAAATCCAAAGCATAATGGCAACTCATATTCATTTGTCCTTTCTATAATTTCTCTCAATACCTGGATATGATCTACTGTACTAAAACAACTTTTAAATCAAGCTTGTTCTATTGGGTGGTGGAAATCCAATGTTCTCTGTAGCCAAGTTGTAATTATCTTGGTAAAATTTTTGTATAAAACTGATAAAAGGCTGATAGGTCTGTAATTTCTAATATCAATATTAATACTGCATTCTTCCAATCATTTGGTAAATACCCTACATACCCACATTTTTATAATATGCTTTCAAATAAAACTAATATTTTTCTGTCTTAAAATCAAACAATAATTGGATTTTCACTTAGATTACTTTTCTCAATTTCACAATTAAGAATGAAGAAAAGGTTTGTAAGCGAGAAATTACGATACCAATTCAAATCCTGAATTTGATTTTCTCGTAGCAAAACTAGATGATACATTCTTCGATAGAGGAAGGAATTGCATTTCTGACAACTTCATTGAAAAAAACAACCGACTATGCTTGTAAATGTTACTGTTATAGCTAAATAAGAGCCATCGTAAGTCTTTCGAAACAATTAAATACTCAACTAATAAAAATTTAAATGCATAAAGATTCCGATCAACTGCAAATACTCAAGTTTAGATTGAATTTATTTATTTTTTAATAGAATAAAATATATAAGAAAATTATTTCTGTGACAAAGAAGTGTAGTAAAGAAACAAAGACAAATTGGATCTAAGAGTAAAAAGAAGAAAATTGTTGCATTGATTAATTAAAACATCAAAGCATCAACTCCCAGTTTAAACAATACAAGTGAATCTCTCCATTCTAGCACCATCTATCTAATGATTTGAGAATCAGAACTTAAAAACGGATAGAAATTTTATGCTCTTTGTAATCACTGATTACTCAAAAGTACACTAATCTCGATGATACTTATTCAAGACCTGCCTTGTTTCATTTACTGTCAGATTAAACAAAGGAAGATGTGGACAATTGTGGGATTGTACGAAGAGAATAGTAGTTAATTGACTTAAGAACCTAAACACAGTACAAGAGCAGAAGTAAAAGTATTTATGGTTGGCTCATGGCTTGAAAATAATAGATATCAGACAAGATACTCTGATTTTTTTCAACAATGTTCATACCTGAAAAAAGTAATGATCAATATCAGATTCTAATGCAAAAATATATCATAGTGCACAACAAAATTTTAATTTAAAATATAGTTAAAACAGATAGTGCAAATGTTGAAGAAAGCAGAGAAGTGTTATGAAAAAAACCAATGAAAACTAGACTTGTGAATGGTTTGCAAGTGGAAATGCAGAAAAGCAATCTAACTTGTATAGATAGCAAAAAGAATGAGATTTAATATAGTAAATCAGTATGTGTATAAGCAAAATTAAATATCTAGAGATGTAAATTCAGCTCTATACTTTATGGTTGTAAAACAGGGACACTTACAAAAAAAATCCTAAATGAAGAATATTAGAAAAAATACTGCAAAAAATATTCAGTGCTGGAAAGATAAGTGAAACAAAAGACTATACATAGAAGACTAACAGATGACAAGCCATAAGCATAAAAACAAAGGTGGCCCAATATCATAGATATAAAAAATCAATTGGTCATAAAGCTCTGGTCGTTGATAATTTCAAAATATTTACTAAAAAACACAGCTTACAACATTTATGAATATTTAAGCCATAATATTTAATCAAGATGACACCAAAGATAATCAAAAGATAAGAGTAATATCAACAAAGAAGATAATAAATTGCACAAATAGAATATTTTAGAATAAAGGAATAAAATATAGAGGAGAAAAAATGGCAAAATCGTAAATAAAGCATTGATCAAAAGTACAAAATAATATATGAATTCGAAACTAGAGAATAAGAATAATAAAAATGGATATGATTAGATGATGTATGAGAATATCACAGAGATAAATACAAATGAAAACATTAAACAAGTAAATATACAGAAAACAGTAGACAAAGTATATGGCAAATATACTACTAGCTGATGGATAGCAGCAGAATAACAAAAAAGATTTTTAAAAAAGGGATATAAAAAAAAAAAACAATCGAAAGTTCAATGAAAGGATGGTAAAAAAAAAGCACCGAATAATATTAATGTTCTATTTAAAATAATGATGAAATAAACAGAACATACATTAAGATAAAATCATAACCAAAAGATTTAACAGAAAAATATAATGCAATGTAATGTCAAACCATCATTTTTATTCCGTCAGAGAAATATAAAAAAAAATAACACTATCAAGAAATCTTTAAAATTTATAACACATGATTAATTTAATGATTGATTATTCAATGAAATTTAAAAGTATAACTCAAAATTTTATAACTGAAAACATCCCCCCATTTGTAATTTGAAAAATACTAAATTTTTTTATAATGATTGTACAATTTTAATATCACAGTAATTACATAAATATTTTTTTTTTCGTAAGGATAAAATAGTACCTTGATTAGATATTTGCAAGCTGCAAATGTTTATAACGATCTTGATTTTAATATATTTAATTTTGTAAATACCTGAATTAGTGAAAATATTTAACATTATGATTTAAATCACAATTTAAAATGCTAATCAGGAAAAGAGTAAGTCCCATTAGATGATGGTTTATAAAATATTAAACAGTATTTACAAATCCTAGACAAACAAGTGTTTGAAGACAAGATTTATGAAGATAAGATAATGTTATATTAAATTGTGTTTAAAAACATGGCAAACTAGTGCTGCTAATGATTCTTATATCTTCATCATAAAATCCTACTGTTTAGAAACACACACAATTATAATATACGTGCACACATTATGTACACAAAGATTACAGTGACTAAACAATTTTGTTATATAAAGATCTATGAGTAAAAATAATAATAATATTAGATGCTATAATAAATTGAGTTTGAAAACAGTGAAAATAGAATATAACTATTACATTGTGGACTCTTCGTATTAATGTGAAATGTATTTATTTACATTTTAAGACTGTTAAGAGATATGCATAAAGACCATGTTAAATTAGAATAGAAAAACCATTATTATATCAGAAAACTAAATATTTATTCACAGATATGAAAAAAAGGCAGCATACACCATGAATTATAGATGATGATTTGTTTATAAATGCCAATTATGAGTTATAAATAATATTTTTTAAAAAACAGCTCTACTGTACATTAGATAATTGTATTCAAATATAATGCAAATTGCAATATAATATAATAATAATACAATCAGCTTGACTTCCGACAAGATAAATATATATTGATCCAAATAAAAAACAAGCATTACATCAAAGAATCAAATATTTCCAAATTTTTGTAGTTTTTGAACCAATTTTACCAGTTGCTAGGATAAGTATAAATAATGTTTCTAAATATTTACTTTTATATTTAAATTAAAATATAATTCTAAAAATTACAAAAGCGAATAAACCATTAATAAGATCTAGTGTCTGAAACTACCCTGGCACCTCTCTGAGGAGTGCCAGAGCATGAAACCATTGGTCAGGGGATTATAGAGGTATTTTAAATGCTTTCTCTTGGTTAGCATTTATCACAAAGCTTGTTGAGCAATTAGCATAGATCTTTGTTTAACAATTAATAAGATTTAAGAAAAACCATTGAAATTACAGTGCACTTAAATGGCTTATTTATATTCAATGCTATACAGAGAATGTAGATTGATGGTATATGTATCACATGGTACTCTACTACTTAATTAACCCAATCTGTCTTTGACTGATAAATAAATGTTATTTACCAACACACTGGTACCTGGAAACAAACCTAAGATTGTTTGGAAAATATTCAGCTACCTAATCAAATTTCTAAACTCCATTTGGATTTGAAGCTCATACCCTAATCCTGGCAGGCAAGTGTAGTAACCTCTTCATATATCCATATGGTATATATTATAGTTTCTTTATCATAGAATGCCATCCCTTTTAATGTAAGCAATCAACTCCCATTGAAATTGCCAAAATGTATACTTTAACTGTAATTAAAAATAATTCATTAAAAATTTTCTTGCACATTTACTTAAAGAAAAAAAATCTTAATTATACATCTGTCTGAACTATTAAATATGAATTTAAGACTGATTTCAGTCCTCCACTTAAAAGAAAACGTGGGGGGGGGGGGGGGAATACAAATTTTTTAAAAAGAAATTAAATTTAAAAACAATTAGCTTTTTAAATATTAAGAAATGACTTTTGGTTTTAATAAAAGGAAATAAAAAAATTAAATGACAGTAATTATGAACGAAGATGGGAGGATTATTTATTACAATATGATTAGAATTCCATTTGTTAGAAGATTTTTTTTTTCTTTTAATATTAGAATTATTTCCGTTTCTTCTAAAGTTGATTTTAAAAAGCAAACGTTTATATTCTTAAATAATACCAGCGAGATTATTTATTCTGCATGCAAACGTATACACATACAAAAACAGGAATAAATATTAACTATGCTGCTATTAAAAACACTTCAGTAAACAATATAGATGGGACAAAATGCTACAATGCAGGATAGGGAAAACCACAAAGCAGACCAAAACATCTCTAAAAATACATTCACTAGAAATAACATCCGAAAACAAAGCTATTTTAAATTGAAATCCTGCTAGAGAATATGTAATCACAATCTTCATCTGTAATATTTCAGTTTAACAAATAACCAGAGATTCACTAATTTAATTAAATTTCAAGCTAGAAGAAATAATATTTTCCCAATCTACATACGATTTCTTCAGTATGTAGCTTTACCCTCCATTCTGAAGTCAGTTAGTTCTTCAAAAGGCCTCTAAATCAAAAATCTCACAATGTCAGTATACTATGATAACAAGAGTCTTATAAAATGGCTCCTAAAACGTCTTTTTAAAAAAAATTTATTTATTTTTTATTACTGAAGTAGTTGGTACAGATTCATAACTATCACTATGGTAAATAGGCTCCAAATTATATCAGAAAAAGGATCACCTACCCATTAACTTGCAAAAGAAGTCATTATACTCTTACAACAAAATTCAATCAACAAGAAATATATGAGCGCTAGAATGTATGAGGATGATTTCTTAGTTTCGAAAATAATAAAATTTACAAAATTAAAATATAAACTGCTGAATAAACTGGCATCGCATGCAAATTTTAGGCTGATTGTTATAAAATAATAGAGGTGAGCATTATAACCCCCACTGATATTTATTGTTTATATCTGCTAAAAATGTTTTAATATATTTCAAAACTTATAAAATGCTTACAATGTGCTTAATTAAATTTATCATACAAAATTATTTGTAATATTGTAAAATATATGTTAAATGGAAAACGTTTTAAAAACGAAAATTTAAATCTGAATTCAAAGGTTTAAAACATGAGAGGGGCTGAAATAGAACTGGATATTTAATTAATCGTAGGAATTGGATATAGAGCTGATCCCAATGGTGTATTTTTGTTTTGAGGCCAGAAAACGGGGCCTGTGAGTGGGTTGTGTCAGCACTAACGTACATCACTTTGCAATTTACATGAAAAAGTGTGCTACGATAGATCATTATATCTTTATTGCATTTTATTAATATTTTTGAATTAAATATTTAGTACTTATTTAAATATATAATATTTTAGTATTTATTTTTATATTTTAAAATATAACTCCAAAATAAATACATCAAGTAAAAGAAAATAAACATATAAATTTTAACTCGAATTGGAAAGAATGCCGTTTCATTAGCGATAAAGATAAATGTATTTGTCACCGAGTGGCAGCAGTAAAGCATAATGTGAAACATCATCTCAAGATTAATCAGGCTTCGTTAAATAACCAATATAAACCTGAATTATATGTCATCTGGGATTAAATCTATTTTTCCCTAAAGAGGATGTCGAGTATAAAATATCACAATTATTTTTTTCATAATTCGTTGTTGAAAGAAGCATTTTCAATTCAAACCGATAGCTTATTTGAAGAACTTCCTAATAATGAAACTGTGGGCTATGTAAGAAAGACCTAGCTATCTAATACCATTATTAGAATACATATAAATTTAGCTAAAAAATGACTTAAAAATATATGACTAATATTCATTATAATTTGATGAATCAACATAAATTTCAGATAAAACATGGCTATTACGATGAAAATTTTAATTATTTCGGGGTGGTTGAAAGAAGCAGTTTTGAAAGTATTACCCACGAAAGGAGGAATAAGTGTACATTGAAATCATATGACAAGTTGTGATGCTTTGTATAAGCTATAAGTGATTACTATTGATGAGGGGGACCAGTACCCAAAAATCATTTGCAAATTTTACATCTTATCACTGTTTTATCCACCAGGAAATTTTGAAGTAAAATATTTTTATTCAAACACATCATGAAAAATAGCCATAAAAATGACCAACCATATCAAAAGCATCAGATCTTATCTTGCATGTGAAAATATAGTGACTCGATAAAGTTCTGGCAAGAGTCATAAATATAATTGAATTGAAAAACCAAAATTATGAGCAACTAAGTGGCTTTTGTTTATTAGTTTAGATTTCTGGCCGGATATCATAGATAAATTGAATACGTTAAACTTTCGAGCTGCAGGAAAAAGATAAACATGTTTCTGCAATAATAAGTTCTTAAAGTGAAAGGCTGAAAACCTCTCGCATGCGCCTCTACACTTTACAAACTACTTGTGCTTAATAAATAATATTTAAATAATAAGCTCTGTAAATTCATGTAAAAGTTAAATAGAATTTATTGATATCTCATCAACAAAAAAAATCTCAAGTCTATTTTTCAAATATGGAAAAAAAAAAACCATAAGTAATTTTTATTTGTCATCATATTACCCATTTTCAAATATTTCAATGACAATTTAAAAAGAGGTTTAAGTGGATTAGTAACATTGAGAAAATGATAAAAATTCATTTACTTAAAAAAGCAGATTAATGTAGAACCTGCAATGATATGGAAAAACTTAAGAAATTTTGGATTTACAAAATGACATGCTGTTAAAACTCATGAAAACAATAAGAATTGTTTGAATTTGGTTGTCAGAAAGACATTACCTCATTTAAAAACCATATGCAAGTTTGACTTATTTATGCGAGTTACTGTTTTTCATCTGTGAATATTGTAAAAATAAAGCATAGGTCACTGTTAACTGATGAACAACCCTGATTGTTTACCAATAGCCATACTGTTATACATTCCTAGCTATAAAGCATTGGCCAATGACATGCAGTCTCAAAAATCGTATTTCATTACTTAAGAATGTTTTGCATAAATAAACCTAATTATTGTTACGGATGCTAATTTTTAATAATGTTTAATATTTTATATAAAAAAATTCAAATTATTTTAAAATATATATATATGTGCATTATTATAATTATCTTCACTGAAAATTTTCCATGAAAATTAAATATAATTAAATTATCTTCCTGAAAATTTTCCATGAAAAACTAAATATAATTATCTTCATTGAAAATTTTCTGCAAAAAAACTAAAATGTAATTATCATCACTGAAAATTTTCGATGAAAAATTAAATATTATTATTTTCACTGAAAATTTTCCACGAAAAACTAAATGTATTTTTGATTATATTCCATAACATAAAAGATTGGGGAATACATGAGACAAGGTTTAATTATCAAAATGATGACTTTCTGGCAGAGAAGTTAGTGTACGTTACCACATCAACATGCATAGAATTAAAAATATAGATCACATTTGCTTTAGTTTAATAAATAAATACCTAAATTGCAAGTAAACCTATTCATGGAACAAACAAGTCCAAATATGTTATTAAGATAATTCACAAGCTAGATTCGCAAAGAATCACTTAAATGAACTAGCAGCTTGTGAGTTATCTTAGTAAGGTATTTGGACTTATTTATTCCATGAACAGATTTATATTCTTAATCTTATGTATTTGATAAGCCACAAAAATATTTGTACACTCATTAAAATTTCACCTAAATTGCAATTAAATCAATCTAGCAATATTTATAATTCTATATAATTTATTAAGAGTTTATACTTAGAATAAAATTAAAATAGACATTATAAAATCTAACACTGGCTATTTATGTGCGTAGATATAAACGTGTATGGATATAAATATGTGTATTGCATAAATGCCATTATAATTGTCAAATTTTCAATTTAAAGTTTATCATACGGTAATGAAAAAATTATCATATTGTGTTTTAATGGAATCGGTGAAAGAAAATATCAAAACTAAAAACTAGAACAAATTACAATGCCAGCACTATTTAGCAAAAATATAAATGGACTAAAATAAGTATCCGTGAAAATAAATGTAATAAAAACAAATCTCCCGGCAATTCTAGTGGGAAAGAAATGTCGAATGAAACTATAGTTATCGACTTAAGCATCAGTTATTGATGTAAGCATCAGTTATCGCTGGTAAATTGTCATAAATCACCCATGAGGATACTAAATTATGTCATTAAAGGTAATACTTAAAATAAAAATATTAACATTTCTAGCGAAAATAATAAAAATTTATAACAGAGCCAAAACTCTCCATACAGTAAAAACAACTTGTGCAAGCATAGGGAATGGTGATCATGTGATATTTAGTGGTTTAAAATAAAAACTTATTTATTGAATAAAACATTAATAAACTGATAATTCTAATTTTAAAAAATGGTAAATAAAATTAATCAAAAATATATTACAATTTATTATCAACGTAACCTTCAATATCGATTGCTAAAATTATAAACATTTAACAAATTCATCTTTCTTATTACTGTTACATTTATTTTATTAAAATTAATCAAACTCAAGTTTTGACTGAGCAGCAATCTTCTTCAGAGCTAACTGCAATCAACACATACCTCCACCTTAATATTTTTCCCAAATGTTCTCCCTCCTTTATCTTTATTATTTCAATCTTCGGTATATTCTTTCTTCTTTATGAAGTACTATCAACTTATCCTTTTTTATATATTAATAAAATAAACAATTCCACCTTTCTTATTACTATTACAATGACTATTTTATTAAAATTAATCAATCTCAATTTTACAGTTTTGATTGACCAACAATCTTCTTCAGAGCTGCAAGATTATATATACATAAATGCATGAATAAACTACAAATATTTATTTTATCATATAATGTTAAATCTTTTGTTTATATGATAAACTATTTGTGTATTCATATATTTATATATCTCTTATAGTCCTGAAAAAGAATATTAGTCAATCAAAACTGTAAGGTTGAGGTTGATTAATTTTAATAAAATAAGCATTTATAATGAGATATTATTTTATATAGCACTTAAATATAAATTATAAATGAATACTCTCACTTTTCCATACATAAACATTTGGGTCGAAAGGATGGGTGAATTCATTCCATCTTTTCTAAAAAACTATATCTTGTGTCTGGAAAAGTGAAAGTATTCATTTATAATTTATCTTTAAAGCGCATGTGCATAAATTTAATCACTAATATCACTATTAAAATACACATTGTAACAGTGATGAGAAAGGTGAATTTGTTTAATTTTTTATTCACAATTATTCAATTTCTGCTTCTGATCTTTATACAGTTATTGTGAAACATACAATCGCTTTTCAAATCAATCTCTTCTCTTTCTTTCATTCATTTCTTAATGTTCAACATGTGCTACTTAATATTAGAAATTTCTTCTAATTCATTCAATATTCCTTCTCTTGCAAGTGACCTAAAGTTGTATATAGAGGCACAGAAATAAAATCATCAAACGGGAGCCACCATTATTCCAGTATTCAACATTCTTTGCCTATAATCACTAACATCTATCAACTTTATGATACCACGGAATTAAAGATCATAGAAGATAAAAACTTTAGTTACCTATTAAACATTTATCTTTATGATGCATTAAAGCCAGATTATTTATCAAATTCTCATATTATTTGAGCAGTTATAAAGACCCAAACAATGCTCAGTCTAAAATCAAGCGGCATTCATGCAAGATTCATATAGCCTAACAATATCGTAATCTTTCATATGGATATTTGTATGCTGCCAAAAACTGTTACCTTGATCTAATTCTACAGTCAGATAATGTAAGCTTGATTAATCAATAACATGTAACACTAAACCATCTGGATGTTAATGATTACATAAGCTTATAGTAGATGAATCTAGAGTAGGAAGAAAATAACTGTTCGTGAAATCATACAGCCTATTACTATAGATTACTAAGGTAACGTATTTCTAACAACACAATGAAGTCTAGCTGTTGGAAGACTACATTAAAGTGATATTTATATATATTTCAAATATATTCACAAACAGTAAAATGGACCATTTTAATTATTTTAACAATTGAGGAACTAAAAATGCCAAGTATATTGATCAATTATGAATAACAAGTCTTGTTTATGTTTCTTTTACAATAGTCAAAACATGCAAAAATTATTTCAACAAACCAATAAAACTATCCAGCAACAAATTTTTTTTTTGTTCATTTGTTTTGACAATAAAGACCCTTGATAACAATAATCTCTTCAACAATTTGAAGCAATGCAATGTTTTGCTCAACATGGCAGTTAGAACCTAACATACGATCACCATATTTTTGTATTAGTTTGATAATATATTTGCTACTACTTCTTATAATTTTATATATTTCATGTGATTTTTGGATATCTTTATTTTTTTTAACTGAAATAAATTTCTAGTGTGTAGCATCTGTCAATATCAAAAGGTCACTCGCATATTGAAAAAGATTAACACCTCTCTCTTTTGAGATGTTTAAAATTTGAAGCTGTTATATTAAATAACATAACAAGTCCAAGATGGCTTCAAGCTGCATGCTAAAAAAAAATCAATAAATCATAACTGGATCCGGAGATCTAAATGGCATTGGCATTTAATATTTATCATAATAATGGGTTTAGACTGTCAAACATTAATAACAAGAGTTGTGTGGTATTTAGTATGGTATAAACATTTATATAAAGTATAATGTTATGTAATATATGGAGCATATCAATAGCTAAAACAAGCTTTTATTGATAAGTGCCACAAGAGAACGCATTTAAAATCACTATCCTGAATTATCGCTATCTTCAGACTGGTTTTGAGCTTTTGGCTCACCTCAGTAAGACGCTAGGACATTCAGACACTAGATCTAAAATACCGACTCAAAAGCCAACACTTATCTCAAATTTTCAGACATGTAAATGTTTTTAAATCCAGTTATCTAACTTAAATAGCTATATGTGTCTGAAATCACTTTAGCCTTATCATATATTAATAGCCTCAGCAATATAACAAAAGCCTCAAAGGGTAAAATTATAATAATCAATAAAGCAAGTCCTAGCACCTCAATGAGGTGAGCCAAAAGCTCAAAACAGGTCTGAAGGATAGGGATAATCTAGATAAAGATTTTAAATGCTTTCTCTTGTGGCATTTATCAATGAAAGTTTGTTAGAGTTATTGGTATGCTTCCTGTATTACATATCTGTAACATAAGCGTAAAACAAATCAATCAATATATGACTTGCTTTACTGATTATTATAATTTTGCCCTTTGAGGCTTTGACGATGTTATATTGCTGAGGCTGAAGTATTTCCAAACCCATATAGCTATGTAAGTTAGATAGGTGCATTTAAAGTCATTTACATGTCTGAAAATTTCAGATTTTCTACTTAATAGTTACATATTAGATAAGTGCTGGTTTTTGAATTGGTATTTTAGATCTGTTATCTGGTGGCCTAGCGCATCACTGAGGTGAGCCGAAAGTCCGAAACCGGTCTGAGGATAGGGATAATTCTAGATAGAGATTTTAAATGCTTTCTCTTGCGGCCCTTGTGAATAAAGGCTTGTTAGAGTTATATTACATATCTATAATACAAGCTTAAAACAAGTCACATGATATATGACTTGCTTTATTGGTTATTATAATGTTACATTATATACTTAGATAGTTAGATATTTCCGTGCAAAAAAACAGCCCAGTGAGTATATATATTATCAATAAGATTCTATAATTAGTATTGTTGTATTAGTGGCCAATCATTAGTATTTCACCCAGTCCTAGAAACAAGTTTCAGTTATCTTAAAGCAATGAATTATCTCCAGTAACACCATTCGAAATCAGTTCAGTATTTTTTTAAATATTTCTGACAAATGTTTTGAATAGTTATAATGAAAATCTTAAGATTAATTTTTCACAATAATAGTTCAGAATAAACACTATATACATAAATATATATCATATAGTGGGCTGTAATAAATCCATTGTAAAACAGTAATAAAGAGCATAGGTGATGCAGTATTAAGTTTATATCCTTTTTACTTTACCTATATATACCGAAATCACCAAAAGTTATCTGGCCATGTTTAGAAATTTCAAAATTGATTCCTATAATTCCCATCCCCGCCAATAATCAAAATAATTGCTGACGACTAATTTGATGTAGATTTATGAACCCACATGGCTCAAGAAATGTTATTATTTATAAAGAACCATTAAAAAAATCCTTATACAACGCTACAGTAGTGGACTACAATTCTTGCAATTAAAATAAGAACAGTAAGAAATAATACAGTTTCTAAGAAAATTCCAGTGCACTATGCTATATATATATTTTTTTAAAACTAATTTAAATCAAAAATTGAAGTATTCATTGTAATTATAAATAATATCACTCATAAAAAACATATTTAAAATTATGTTGTTTTTTTCTTTCATAATTTTTAGAATGAAAAAAAAATTAAAAAAATGAAAGAATTTTTTTATTAAAAAATAAACAAACAAACAAATGCAAAATTAATTTATCATTTATTTAGAAAATTTTTAAAAATATATATTTGCAAAGCTGATGCCATAAATACATTTGCATTAATTAGAAAATATGCATTCTGATTTTCCTTCTATTAAACTACCAACAAAGATCATTTTAACAGAAAGAGGACAAATTCTCCAACTTGTATGAAACGCCATTTCTGAAGTATTACATGTTACGTAGTGATAAAGTTATTCTCTGAAAAAATTTTAAGTTGCTAGTGTCCAAATCATGAATGTATGACATGAAATATGGAAGTGTTTTGTATCTTAACCTACAATGAATCAACACACTAACATTAAATTTTGTTTCAAATTGGGGAAAAACAGGTACTGAAATGTTTTAAACGATTCACAATGTGTATCGCAGTGAAACCAGGTTGCAAGATTTCATGTGGAAGTGTTTTGTATCTTAACCTACAATGAATCAACACACTAACATTAAATTTTGTTTCAAATTGGGGAAAAACAGGTACTGAAATGTTTTAAACGATTCACACTGTGTATCGCAGTGAAACCAGGTTGCAAGATTTTCCAAGTGGTTTTCAAGAAAAATCCTGATGGCAGGGAAAATGTTGAAGATGATCTATGAAGATATGAAATATACTATCACATGTCAGATATTAACTTGGGATCCAGAGTACACTAATCATAAAATTATTGTGGTGAATAAACTTATGTCGCTAAGTAAAGCATGCATTGATTCATAGATGGCATTGCAGACAGCTTGGAGAGAGAACTATTCATCTTTTCATTGGGAGACATTGTATATCGAACTGATCATAATTAAGAAAAGTTTAAAATTAATAATAGAATGGTTCATCACATGTGAGATCATATGATGTCAGTGCTCAGGATGCGAGAGTTGCGGTGCAATCTACGCTCCTTCACTGCCACTTTATTACTTGCACTAAATCATACAAAGTACTAGGAGCAATTAATAGTCCAGTGAAGGGTAAAGGTTCCTCCTAATCACAAGTTTCCCTCTTCTAGAGATTCAAATAAACATCTGGATTTTATCATCACATTTTATATGAGCATCTTCTTAACACCCATCAGATTAATACCCAACATATGTTAGCAGCATATTCTTTAATCTTTATAATAAAATCAGTAAGCTAATTTGTTCTTAAACTGATTTCTTTTTTTTTTTTCTAATCAATAATTTTGAAGAAAACTTGCAATTTGCAACTCATATTCATTTCTTTGGTCCTACAAAAATAAGATTAAAATTTTGCAGTGATTATCAGAATTTTAATGGTTTAACTAATTCACAAACTCCATATTTATCGTGAAGTCAGAAAAAAAATTATTTCCCGTAACTTATTTTATTATTGCTATTATACTTCTAATTCATAAATAAGAAAGTTACTATGGTTTAGCAACTAATTACAGAATTTATAAATCAAGTCAAAAAAGGCATATGAGTTTATGGCTTGGGAGTTCATAAGAAATTCGAGTACTAGATCTGCGAGCATCTGAATTGATCCTGGGACTTCCCGATTCCAAGTCGAAAACTCTATTAAACTATGCCAAACTTCGTAGGATAGAAATAGAAAATTTTTACGATTAAATAATAAACGATTCGATACCTTTAATATACTCTATACTTTTCAAAAAGTTAAGGATAATACTGAACCGTTTTAAAATAGAATACTATAATGGACAATTAATAATAATAAAACTTGGTCTTTTTGTACATTTATAGATATCTTGGAAATATTGAAATATCAATAGTACTGAAGTTGCGATTACAAAGCCTAAATAGGCATGAAACATTCACAAGCATTAATGATCATTTATATATGAGGATTCTTAAATTAATAATAGTAATACAATTTCCGTTACAAGCCTATTTTATATAGATAGAATTCTTATTAATCCAAATACTTATTATTCAAAAACTTCTAAGATTGTAACAACAAAATTTCAAATTTCAAAGAGACTCGTTAATCTTTGCAACAAGTAAATTAGTTTGCACACACATTTACAAACAACGCTAAAGAACATTAAGTAAATAGCTATAAACTAATAAGCCAAATTTATAACGAGTTTTTTTTTTCCATATGTCATAGCATCGGCCGGGACGCGAACCCACAACCTGTCTGCAACCAACTACTTGCTTGCAAGACGACTGCGATGACCTCTCGGCTAACAACGCTTGACATATTTATAATGAGTTGCCTGTATTTTTTCTACTTCTTGAAATAAAAAAAATTTACCAATCTCAAAAAGCCCTGGAACCAGGAGTTTCAGAAATCTGAATGTTGTCAAAAAAAATCACCGTATCGCAGATTTTTTTTGCTTTGGAACAGATAACTTTGCAAATAACAAAGAAATTACAAGATACCATGAGACTATTCAAACCAATTGGATCCCAGCAATGCTAATATTGTCTTGAAGTTAAAAGTTCAATAATAATAAAAATATAATTAAACAAACAGTAACTATAAAAATAATCAACCCGCTTCTATGTACTTAATATAATGCGAATACAATATTTAATGATATCCAAACTTTCAAAAATAGCTGATAGTTTCGACAGTCCAACAGCCTTCTTCAGAGCTGTAAATGTGTATAATCAACTGACTCTTAAATTTCAAATATATTGCACTTTGGAAGTCATTAGTATGGCTTACAATACTTGCAGCAATATACTTTAAACATAAGAATCATTATTTATACATAAGAAAACGAAGCATGATACAGAAAAAGGAAAAGGATTCAAAGATGGAGATTATCATACCTGTATAGACAGAATATTATATTTCAACCTAAAATTAAGTATGTATACACTTTCATATAAACCCTAGAAATTCATGCAATCCTACATTAGATAACCATTTTCATTCTCACTCTTTGCAATATATGATCTTGCAGAGTTTAGTGTAGGATGAAGAAAAGTGATATATTTCAACTTAAAAGGGTTGGAATTATTTTTCTGTTGATAAAAATAAAAAATCCTCACCAAATAGAATTGAACTGTAATACAGAGAGCGTACCAATAACTCAAACAAGCTCTTAACTGATAAGTACGGTAAGAGAAAATATTTAAAATCTCTATCCGAAAAACTCTTATCCCCAGATCGATTGTTTTCGACCTTATGGCTCACCTCAGAGAGGAGCTAAAATTTTCAGACACTAGATCTAAAATATCAACTCAAAACCCAACACTTTTTTCGCAATATTTAAGTAGAAACTCTGTTCGGACATGAAAATATCTTTTACTCCAGCTATCTAACTTAAATAGCTATATGGGACTGAACCAAATTCCAGATCTACCATATATTAAAAGCAATGTCATGTTGTATATGACTTGCTTTACTGATAATTAGAAATGAACTGTTACAATCGGCCCGTAATCTTAGTGTCCCAAGATTATTTGACCTCTCACGCAACTGACCTTATGATTGTTTGTTTAAATAAATAAATCTGAATAATATATATAACAAAAATCATAGTATTTAATGGGGAAAAATTTCCAGCAACATTTTACTGCCTTTGTCAGTCCACATTATAATAAATACTGTGAATGTTTATAAAGCATTATTATAGCGACATTTAGACTTTGTTCTAAAATACTTTGTTCTTTCCTCCTTTTTTCGTGTAACTATTATTTAAATTCAACCACAATGAAAAACATATAACAATATTATGCATTTACAATCATAATACTATGATAAAAAATGTTGATTTAGAATTATTTTCTATTAACATTTAAAAATGTACTGTATATAATTTTTACACTCATATACTTACATTAAAACAGGCAAAACTCTCCATACAGTAGTGTCACTCAGTGCAAGCCAGAGTAATCAATGGATGCATAAAGGCTTGTGCATAAAATCCCTATCTAGTGCCTACTCATCCAATATCCCCAGACTAGTTTCTGGCTTGCACTGAGTGGCACTACTGTATGGAGAGTTTTGCCTGTTTTAATAACAGTTATGAGCAAGCATAAGAAATGGTGATCATGTGATGTTTGATGGTCATACACTTACATATTAAAAATTAGTCAACACTTAGACAATTCCAATAATCAATATGAATATCCATGTAGAAATGAAACACCAGGTAATAATTCTAATGTACAGATATGTATTCATAACTCTCCACTTACAGAACAATACACAAATCAAATATACGCACATGCAACATAAAATCTTCTATTCGTGTTTAAAAGACTAATCATTAGATGAGTGACTCCATGTGTGTGAATATTTAAAATTAAAAAAAAACACAGATTAATGTTTAACTGAGGTTTAAAGTTTACATCAGTGCTAGAGATAATCTCTAGTTTAGTAAATGATTAGTAATAATCATTATTGTATTTATGTGAGGTGGATGGTGTCAAAGTTGTGAGTGGAGTGAGTTTGACAATTCTAAATAAAAATGTAACAATTTACTAGAGATAAATACTATTCAAATAATAGAGATATATATGAGAGATAGTGACCTGGGCGAACTGACGAGTGCTGATTCAGCATAAAATGCATCTTGGTGGTCATTTGTGTTATTATATCTTTATTTATCTGAATTTAAAAAAAATGGAGAAGTATGGAGGTTGTTTAATATATCTATTAAGATATTACATATGGGAAAGAGAAAGGTGAATAACTCCATGTGTGTGTATGTTTAAAATTTAAAAAAAAAAAAAAACAGATACATTAATCTAACTGAGGTTTAAAGTTTATATCTGTGCTAGAGATAACCTCTAGTTTAGTAAATGATAAGTAATAATCATTATTTTATTTATCTGAGATGGATGGTGTCAAAGTTGTGAGTGGAGTGAGTTTGACAGTTGTAAATAAAAATATAATTAACTGCAAAGATGTTTTGTATATATCTGTAGTTTTTTTCTTTATTACATTTAATGTAATTGAGCCTCATATCTAATATTCTTTCAGTTCATGGATATTTGGCAACTTTCCATAGCAGAATTCAGATAAAATTAGAACATTTTACAAGAACATGCAAAAGTATGTCAACTTTTCAAATAACCTTACAAATAGCATCATTAATAAAGTACAAATATATTTTCAAGAAAGTGAACTGAATTATAAAGTTAGGTAAATCATCGTGTTTAAAATTTCAGAGACTGTTAAAGTTGGACATTGATCTCTAGGTTTTGTAGCTGAGACCTCATTTGAGATTTTCAATTAGATTAATATAAACAATTCCAAATAAGAAAACTGTATGAAATCTTTGGCATGATATAATGAAGGAAAGTTCGAAAACAAATTTAATGATCCTCCCATACATTTATTAACTGCTTGATGATTCTCCAGAATTCATATAACCCTTTAAACTATACATATAAAAGAATCCCCTTTTATCAATTTTTCTGAATTGAAAACAAAATATTCCCTAATGCATATTGCCTCCATACAGAGCATTTCAAAATGAATGATGTACTTCAATGTGCATATTAAAAAGAAAAAAATACATATGCAATCGTGTAATATGTACTTTTCATATTACAATTTGTTAAAACAAACTCAGATTTATTAATATTTCCAAGTTTCAGATCTTTGTGTACACAAATGTTGGACAATTACACAAGATTTGTTTTTGTTTGATTTATTAAATAAAAGATTTGGTATTCATATCCATAAAAGTAAAAATTCTACTGCAGAATTTGCTGATATTTTAGTTAAAAAACCATAATAATTGATAAAAATTCCATGCATATTATAATAAATGAAAACAAATTATTACAAGTTATAAAATTCAAGTTTTCAGTAGTGGTTCCAAATATGGACATCGATAATTGTAGTTTTCATATCGTATAATCGTGACTTTTGTAAAATTTGACTTTTCAATACATTCATTTTCCTGACTTTTAGGGATTAGCAAAACTTTTCCGCCCTTCATTGAAATAGCATATCATCAAAATGTATTAATTCTCAACTATATGGGACGATATTTAACTCAAGATGCTGAAATTAAATGATTCTCTTTGTGGATTTCAATTTACGTCAAAAATTCTACATCCTTCCTGTATTGTTCAAACTATTACTTTCACACAGCGGGATTTTTAATTTGCAATTACTTATGCCTAACAGACTTTTTTTATGACATTATTATCAAGGGCAATTAGTTAACTGTTCGCAACTGGAAAGTAAAAACAGAAAAATCCAAAAAACTGACCATCAAATATGTTTTTATTGAAATAAGCAATATTCCACAGTTGTGATAATTAAATTACTTGCATTATCTATACAATCACATGCGGACAAACAACGAAAGTAAAAATATTTTTAAAATGAAATAACAGAAATAAAATTTTCAAAACCAATCATTTGCAAAGTACTATCTAAAAACAAGTGTTACCATTATTTAAAATACAATTTTGTCGAGATTCAGCACGGGAAAATATCAAATGGCATTCAAACTTTCTTCGAAAAATAGATTTTGAGATAAATATTCACGGTCCTTAATACTTTTTCCTCATTACATCACATAAATGTTTAATTAAAGCTATTGGCTATGGATCTAATTTATAGAATCCACCATAATGAAATGTTTATTTATGAGATTAAGACTATTTTATTGAAATGGTTCCTCCAGTAAATGACTTAACAGACCATAATAAATAGATAAAGCAATTACAATATCAATTTTGATCGTTGATAAATTTTCGATTAAGGTCATAGTTTGACAGCGACGTTGATGAATAAACTGGTTATCAAAATTCCATACTGAAATATAATCACACTTTAGTTTATGAATACTACACTTAATTAGCAAATGGTTAGTTTTCAATGTTTTATCATCAATTTCAAATAAACCACTCCATGAACCAATACACATAACCATACATGTGTGAAAAAGAAAAATGATCTCTGATATATGTATTTCATGCTGAACCAGCACTTATCAGTTGGTCTGGATCGTCGAGTGCTTGGTTTACATTATGATAGCAAATCTTCAAACTTTAATGATCAGGCTTCAATATTATCCACTCTCCCAATGTTTTTGTATGTGTTTCATATTCTCTTGACATCATTATTAATCATAAATATTTTTAATATTTTAATAAAATTATATATACTTCTGCTAGAATTTCATTTGTTAATAATTATTATCATCTTGGTATATTTATTGATTCTAGATTATCATGAACAGTTCATATTGACTTTTTCCACTCGTTTAAACAAACTGAAGTATTTTCTTTTATTTATCAAAATTTTTATTTCGATCAACTTCACTTACCATTTATATATCCTCTTATCAAACCTTATTATATTACAATACTTACATTTGGATGAAATATTCTATTTTTGCAATGCTTATATATTTTATAGAATGGTAATCTCATGCTACATCTGCTAAAGATATCTATGGGGCTTAATAGCATATTAGATATTCATTTCTACCAGTACAAAGCAATTCTTGATGTTTAGTATAGGAGAGCTTGTATAATCTTAGATGTTCTGTTATAAATATACAATTGTCTATGAAATTTTGACTATAAAGCATACTGTATGGAAAGTTTTGCTCTGTTTATCAAAAATTTTGACTATAATGAATTTTGTTTGTGCAAGAATGTTCTTTGAATTTAAACTAATACCAGTCATTTGAATTTTAATAAGATATTATTCTAAATTTTTGTGTTTTTAATTTAGAATTTTTGTAGTGTTTCCTATTTTATTTATATTATACTTTAAACTCCTCATTCCTCATATAGTATATATTTAGAGAATTATTTGTTTTCTGAATAAGTGAATACAATAAAAATTATATTGAAAATGGCCATCATATGTTTTAAATCACATTTGCATTGATATTTATTAATTAATTTTTTGAGATTGCACACTGTGAAAGTTTTATTTGTGAGTTTTCAGCTAGTCATGCTAACATTCTACGAATCAATAAACTTACAATATTCTACAATTACTCAATTATAATTGGATAAAATTGTGTTCAACGCGGATATAAATTATAATTCCTTTAACATACAGACAAATCACAAAATATATGAATTTATAAATAATTTATTAACATACATTATATCATTAATTTTTAATTAATATTTCACAAATAAGTTGTCTTGAAGATGACTTCTCTTTATATAATACAGTAGCCATGAGACAGAAATATGTCAATATATATATACATATGTAAAAATACATTAAAATAATTTATATATTTATGAATTTATAATTCTCAATATGAATACAATAAATTTAAGGACAGTGTTTTAAATATATATCTATTATGGTATACTTCAGTTTCATCATTGCTATGTTAAGACAGATTATATAAATCAATATTTAATTAAGACACTATAATAAATGAAAATTATTGATAAAACTTGTCTGTATATTATATATACACAACAGATTGTGATTCATATTGTTTAAGTGATTGATATTGTTTGATTGTTAATTGCTTCCATGTACCTACATTTGTAAACCTATCTAGCCTTGAGCACTATGAGTTTTATTATCTAAATAATATATAGTATAAATGGAATTTCAATGTTATAATTGACTATTTGTTAGTCTGCTTTCAGAACAGGTTATATTTACCTGTTTAATGAGGTTTATTTAAACTTATTTGAATTAATGACTTCACTCCTTTAGACAAGTTGCAATTTTTAATATCTATATAAACAAAATGGACAATAGATGGGGGTGGGAATCCACCTTCATTGTAAAAGGAGGTTGCCTGGACAACAGATTGAGATTGTTGATTGTCATTGATATAGCTTGTTGATTGCTTTTACTTATAAAAGATAAAGAAATGAAAGTTATTATATGTAAAAGTCAATTAAATCTCAAATATTGTATGAAAAAAATGTAAACAATTTATTTCTAAAGTTGTGTAAAGTTAAAATACCAGATAAATATTACAGTCCGCTAATCTATAACTAGATTAAAATGATAATTATGTCATACTAGATTAAAAGGATACTTATGTCATTTATAAAACAATGTGCCCAAAAGAAGAGACATAAAAATATAACAGAAAAACAAGTCATCAAATGCAATTGGTTTCTAATAGTAATTCTTGGTAGAAGTTCCTCAGCGCCTGGAAGTCAAAATCAAGCAAATTTATCATGTAATAAAAATAAATGCCATGCATTATACATATATGTACAATACAAAACAATGTAGATCATTTATTTTTCTTTTAAATCAAATTTTCAAAATAGCATATAACTCAATAGTTTGTGCCAGTGCCTGTGTGTAAATGAATTTTTTCATAAAAGTTATATTTAAAAAAAAAGAAACATTTATAGGGATGAAGGGAGTCAGTGGAGATTTCACATGCGAAGATTTTTTTAAACAAATTGATAGATACTTCGTATTATGTACAATATTAATAATGACATTTTTATCAAAATGAATTGTTTTAATGTATTATTTAAAACTTACTTCTTCAGAAAATAAAACTACTTTTAATTATAAAAATAAAATAAAGTTTACCAGAACAAAATAATCAATACTTTTAAATATTAGTTTGTAAAAGAAATTGGTCGTATAAAATATAGAGCCTGTACGTCTTTGCATACGTATGTATATGTAGTAGAAATTGGCCATATGTTGTACAAATCGACCAAATTTAAATAATAGCTACGTTGGCTCTCTATCTTATCAATATTACAATTAGATAGACTTGAAATTAAAATATCACATATTTAATTTTAGAAATGAAAACCTTCCAAAATGGATGTCTTCTAGTTAAGAACCTGGATTTAAATGCAGCAAACAAAGATTGTGCAGTTTTTTTATATATGAATGTTGTTAATAACGATCACTAAATAATCTTAAATATAATTTGACTCAACATATTAATTAAAAGTCCTATTTTAAAATGTAGATATCTAATTTCACAATTTATGAATAAACTTAAAATTAATGACTTTAGTAATATTATAATTATCATTAACAAAAACCTTAGTTTTTTTAAACATATATTTCATCTTTATTATATAATTTAATTTTGTTTCAAACTTCATTTGATTATATGTAATAAATTTTGCATATGTATGTTGATATGCTTTATGAAGTGTATAATTATTCTTTCTTCAATGTTATTGGTTTTCTGTTCAGTTAGTGATTACGTGCAAACCTTCGAGCTGAACGGAAAACCAAAAATATTGAAGAAAGAATAATTGTACACTTCAAAAACCATATCAACATACATAAGCAAAATTTAATTTTATTGTAAAAAAATATATCGTTAACCATATGCAATAAAAAGTCAATATGGTAGATTAGTAGTCAAAGAATTAAATCATTAATTTTGATGCAACCGATACAAAGAGATATAGTTTACATCATATCTTTTACAGTATGTTGTTTGTTTTTTTTTTGAGAAATCGTTTATTGAGAAACAAAGTTAATTGTAGTTTGAGCTAAAATGACAGTTATTGTTATGATACTTAAAGTTATGACTATTATATCATTATAATCTAACTATAAACTTCAAAAAAATGAAAATCTTTATTATTGCTGTTACTTCAAATCATGAGTAAGTAGGTAATGCCCCCTTTTGAGTTGTTTGTCTCTTCATTTTGACCGCAGAGAACTGATTAATATGTGCCATTTCATGCAATTTCAAAATGCCTCCAAAATTTTGCCGATCTAGAAAACGAAAAGGAATTTCAAAAAATGAAACTTCCTCAACATGAAATTGTCCGTGAATCTAAATGGACTAGTGATTATTAAAATGTCAATATTGGATAAAGTGATTTTATAACTAACATCACATGGCCATATACCTAACCAATACATCAAAACCTAAATAAACGTAGAAAAACATATTAATAGACTTATTGATATCAAATCAATTATCTTGAATAACTTATAACCATGTTTTTCATGTTATTTAATACTTACTTGAGTTTTATTAATTTGTATAACATGTCTGCTGTTTACTCTGGGCTAAATGAGTCTATTATTTAATAATAATAAATTTTAAAAATAAATAAAATATATTATCTTAAGACATATATCTTGTGTCTTCAATATTTTATATCTATTTGTCCATTAAATTAACTTTACTATTAAGTCATTCGGTAACAGTCAAATTCCTCTTCTACTCATGCAATATATATTTGTGACCATTCTGAATTCAAAGATTGATATAGTATATTGAACAAAAAAAACAGTTAATCTGAAAATCCAAATTGTGTTATCCTCCTTGGGTGACTACTATTGTTTTAAATGATTTGATACTGTATTTCCAAACCAATCATATTTGTTTCACAGAATTTAAATTCCAAATAAGATGGTCATAAGGTCTACCCATCATCATCAATAAACACTGTCACCTACTTTCTATGAAATGATATTGATATACAGTGTAGCAATGGATATATTTGTACGTACAAAGGCTGATAATCATTTTCCTAATCCTTCATCTCGTGATGTTCATTAGAATGAATTATGCATATTTAGGTATGTACGTGTAATTCAGGTAAAACAAAATTTTATCACTTTGAAGCAAACATAGAATGATTTTTCCCTTAAGAAAACCAACAAGTCTATACTTTACTCATACAGCGATCAAATAAACATAAATTACAGTAAGAAAATATAAACCATCAATTATCCAATAATAATCAGTCTAGTATTGCTTCCTTTTCTTTCACCGTTTCTCTGCTGAGGGATGCAAAAGAAGCCTTTCACACTTCGTAACTTGTTTGAATTCAACATTTTTTATACCTTTATATTATATAACGCAAATGAACAATGGAAGACTTCCTAAAAGGGTGTTTTATGGTATAACTTGAACATGGGTTTCGTAGAAGACATTCTAAAGAAGTGCAATGTTAAATGTTTCCATTGGAAAGATATGACAGCGAATAGAATACATTGAAGAGCTACGATTAGATATGGTGTTGAACTATTTTAGAAAGAAAAGTTTTCTTCTGAAGAAATTAAGACAACATAAAATATCAATTAACAGGAAAGTAGACCAGTGGGTTTTATTTGAGGATATATTTATGGTTTACAGATTGTTTTGTATAGTTATCACAACCCCCTCCTCTCTCTCTCTCTCTCTCTTTCCTTCCTCTTGCTTTCTTTCTTTATCTTTTTTTTTTTCTATAGTTACCAATGGCCAGATTCATTTATGAATGGCTGTTTATTTTTAAATATATAATGTAATGATAAGCATTAATCAAACTGTAAATAATTATTTATATCTTTTTTTTTTTGACTGAAATATAAGCATTAAACTTTTTACATTTTTTAAAAAGATGTTAGAAATCTTTAATGGCTAATTAGTGGAAATGTTATCAAGTGGAGATGATGAAAATATGAATATATGTTAAGTAAAAATATGCATAAATGTAATTCAGAAATTTTTAATATTTAAAGATTATTAAACAATTAAGAACATCTGCCATTTAAAAGTATTAATTTTTGAATGAACAATTTTTAAAACATGTAATCTCAGCTTTTGCAAGTGAAGAAGCCCCCTGTCCTGGATAGTGTAACCCAGAGGGTGAAGAAGTAAATGTTCTGAACAATTCCTAGCTTGGGGGGGGGGGGGGATCACTGATTGGAGGATTGAATATTGAGCATCATTTGGTCTGTTGAGCAACTACCTACCTTATAAAATAAATGCATAATGGGATAATAATAATTAAATGAACAATTTGCTCAGGGGTTTAGTTCAAACACTAGAAACAACAAAGTTATGTCCCAATCCATGGATTTAGAGCTTTCGAATCCGCCACTCCATTAGAGCATTAAACCACACATAGCAAAATAATAAAATGATTTGTTGCTGCAAAGTTCCCATAAAATTTAAGCACCAGGTGTAGCAATAAATCCGTGGATCTCAAGTTCTAGAATTCACCTTCATGCAGGGAAAAAATGGAACAACTATCAACAGTATTAATTATTAATAAGAAATCAAACAGAAAACCAAAAAACTGAAGTTTAATTATCCTTAATGTACTGTAAGACTCAATGCCTCTCTACAGACAGATGTAGTTTATAATTCAATTTCAGTATTCCATTCTTGTACTTCAGCACATTCAAGAGTTTAGTTTCTAACTGTTTTAGCATTCCATTCCCTATTTCAATCCAATCAAGAGTTGCAGCCGGCCCAACAAATTATCCTCTTTTTTTTTTACACTGCAACCAGTTTATATTCTTTTCAGCTCGTAAATTACATGATGAAATCCATTTGTTTCTCTCTTTTCCTTTTGTCTTTGTTATTACGTCAAAAACTAGAAAAATATGTGCAACATTTTTACAAATATGGCATAGGATCATTAATCGCCTATATTTTTCCTTTTGTACAGTGGAATTATATAACATTTGAACACTGCCTAGAAAAATATTAAACTGTTCCTTATATAGAAAAGTAACAAATTCTGCTACATATTCACATGATCGCAATCTCTCTTCACTCACAACATTATATCAGGTGATTCTTGATAATATTTAAAACAGGTGATTGGAAGACTATAAAAAATGTGTAACATTGTTTTCATATTATTCGATCAATATCCGATTGTGTATTAATTGGAGCAATAACATTCGGAAAAATTAAAAACAATGCCTCCATTATGAAATAACTCTGGTTTCTCAAAAGTCTGTACCTATACTGAATCTGTGCAGAATAACGACAACTAAAAAAATACCTCTGTACCTATGTTAGAAGAAAACACGTCACCTATTCTATTATTCCATTAGAAGAAAATACATTATCCATTCCATCCCATAATAAGTGAATCCTGATCGGTAAGCGTAGAAATTGAAAGCAGATTGACCATCATATATTGAACACAATTATAATGATAAGATGCCTTAAGATAAATTATCATTCAATAGAAATGAATAATTACTCGCTCAGAAAGTCATGTGATGTTCCGGCCACAACTAACAAATTGAGCTTCAAACAAGAATTTTTTATCCTATAACCTATCATTCTATCAGTGATATGTCACAAGAGCCAATTATCATTCTAACTGTAACATACAAGCTAAACTTCACTAAGCATAATTTTTTTTAATGGATTTTAGGTGTATTCAGAAGGGTCATATGAAATAAAAGTCTCTACCAAAAAACAAACAATAATTTGTAATTGCACGAAATGTTTTAGTGGAGCTGCATACACTGGATTAAGCCAAATATTTAAAAGATTCATAAATGAAATCATTTTTTAAAAAATAAATCATTATTTTTAGAAAACATAGATAAAACTGAAAAAAAAAACAGGGTTATCAATAATGCATCTGAAAGTTTCTGTTTAAGATTCTCTTTAATGTATTCATTTTTATTAGTTTTTTTTTTCTTTTAAATTTTCATACATGAATGAATGTTAATTTTAATCATGAGACAAAAAAATGATCAAAATATTGATGTAAAAAAAAAAAATTTCTAAAATAGAAAACAGTAAAATGGCTTCCAATTTAAATTAGGAAGAGATTACAGCTAATTTAATAAACCAGACCATTTCAAAAAATAAAAGCAGATTGAGAAGTGCACGGTTACCAAAAGGGACCTCGGATTGAGCAGATTACATTTTGGCATCACATAACAAATGGAAACTTTTACTAATGTGGATCAATCAAAAGCAATTGGTAGGTAACGGTGTCAATGAGGTCATCAAAAGATCAAGCAACCGTTTTGACAAATTTTTTGGTGAAACTTCTACTGTTTGCCATTCCTGTGAAGAAGTTTATTACTAACCAATTTATGGTTCACCCGATTAAGAAAAAGAACTTGACTACGTAGCATTATAAGGTGTGGTAAGGCTGTTAGTACAATTAAGAGTGTTGAACTTTTGACTTTTCTTGCTTAAATAATTGAGCATTCTTATCAACAGCAGAGATTAAGATTGTTGCCAATATTAAGGTGGGTTGTCCCATATTCCTGAATATTAAATATAGTGTATTTATTTATATGCACAAACATACACAAACAACCTTGAAGAGATGTCAGTTTCAATGCTCAATACACTTTTTACTAAGCCATATTACATGAAAGAGGATGGAGCCGACATCCCTTCAAATTTATTTACAGCTAATTCAAAATGTGTTAATCTGTTTATACACCATACGTAAATGTATAAACATATTTAAAATATTAAAGATATTTAAAGTGCATAACTGAAATGATTTCTGGCAGTAGTATTTACAAATATTTAATAAAAGATAAACACTAATGTTTGTTGGTTTTAAAAGATAAATACAATTAGAAGATTTATTTTAAAAGATTCACAAATGCAGATATTTAAAAAAACATAAAATTATTTTAATATAAAAATAATACTCAATTAGTACATAAAATATTAAAAAATTTACACTTATCTTGTGTGTGTATGTATTTACATATTTAGCCTACTTATTTCTTTATTAAATATATTAAAATTTCTTCATGTCTTTTTATTTCTCTGGTTTACTGAATTTAATAGCTCCTAGTTTTATATTTTCTTTACTGATTTGCTTATTTCTCTACGGTATTTGAAAGATTCAATCTATCCGATCCATTTTAGTTTTTCTTTTTTCTTCCAAGACTAACCATAGTTTTATACAATGTTCTTTTCGCTGTTTTATTTCAATACTTAAATTGCCCTTTGCCCTAAAATGATAATTATTCATGTTTTTTTGTTTTGCTTTAAATATCAAAACATCATATGATCTAGCATGCTTACGAATATGGTTCCAAAGCAGTTAGCTCCATCCTACCCTAATGCCATCTAGTGTAAGCTTGAAATTTTCTATATTTCAATTAATTAGCTTGAATAGTATAAAGAATAAAATGCAGAAGGACATTAGTTCCAGCTTAGAATAATCATATCTTCACCAATAAAAGCAAAACCAGAAATATCAGTTTAATAGAGATTTTATAGCGCAATATCATCTGATGTCCGTTGATTAGAACAGAATAATAAGTAACAGCTTCCATTATCTACCTGATTTTATTTTTATTTATTATTTCGTTTAATTTTCTCATACAAAATTTCCTTTCATCATGTATATCTATCTGCTGGTATGTAAACCAACATAACTCTATCAGTTTATACTCTTCAAATAATTTGAAATTATATGCTGCTACAGTATCATGTACTATTTCTCTCTTTTTTCGGAAGTGAAGATTATATCTATACAATAAATTGTAATTCTATTCTTGCTTGTCCCTTCTGCTGGGTCAAATCAAGAAATGTTATACAATTATATGAAATAATCCTATATCTAATCTGTTCATGCTTATTTCTATTTGTGGATCTGAAAGTTTTCTGGTTCCTTCAAGTCCTTAAGTTTTCTTTAAACTTACAATAATTGGACTCACAATAATATTTTGATGCCTTAAATTCTGAAAAGAATAAAATTCCGATTGCTTTTTCTTTTGCTTACCCAAACATTTTAATTATACTTTCAGTTAACGAATTAGTATTGCAAAAGGTTATTGTTACTCCTCTTAAAGCCAGATATCATTACCAATATAGAATAAAAATTATATATCTAATGAAAGTCTAGAGAACAAATTTTTCCCACCATTACATTTTTAGTAATAGACAGCCTGAGTTAGGTCAAGCAAACCAAAAAATTATGATCCATATGAAGATCAGGCTAACTTATAGCTCAAACCAAAGCCGGATAATCTATAGCATTCTTATATACAAAATCCCTAAATGTCCTTAACACTGTCATGTGATATTCAAGTTATCATTTCTTTGTTGAGGGTGTATTTTTCAAAGAAAAAAATTATTATTGGTTCCACCATCAATGAACCATAATCATTTTTTACAAAGCATTTGATGAAAAGGAAGTAACTTCATAAAGCAACCGATTAAAAAAAAATATAACTCAATATGCCGAATACATTTCTGGATTCTAAAAAAAAATATGGTATTAGAATAACACTTTTTGAAGGGAAAACGCTCGAAAAAAATGTTTTAACTATAGTATAAAATTGAATGTATAGTATTTAAATCATGAAGAAAATGTGACTACGGTACACAAATTCATGTTTAAAATGTGATTTAGTTGGGGGAGGGGGTAGATGCTATAGTACCATATTTACATTTAGTTTTGTGTAGTTTGATATCATGTAGTTTGTGGCTCCACGGTAATACCATGCATGACTGAAATTTGTTAAAACCAATTAAAAAATAACAGTCTTTCCATAAGCTGGATACATATGCTGATAATAAAATAATTTTACCGAGTTTGGAAAATGGATAAATAATAATTGAAGTAGACAGAGATTAAAAAATGGTTTGAATCTGTGACTTAATTCCTGGGCTGATGAAAATGAGAAAATGTGATATCCAGTTAAATTATTTCTACTTTTAGTTTCCCATAATTCACAAAAGAAATACTCCAATAAATTTAAATTACAGCATGCAAATTGTTTTAAAATATTAACATATTACAAAGGGGATTCAGACTTGATTGAAATCAAAAAATATTAACAACTGCATTAAAGATAGCCGAAAAAATAAATTTTCTACTGAGAAAGACAATATATGAAGAAAAGAAGGAATATAAAAATAATCTTTTAAGAAGAGGTGAATATCCAAAGTTTAATCAAATAGGACAATAAAAAATTAATGATATAAGAAAATATAATTATGAATTATTAAGAAAACCTGTAGAAGGGAATAAGTCTCAAAAGTATAAAACAACATCCTGGTACCAGTAGAAAAATTATTTCTTAAATAAAAAATGATGGAACTACTAGTGTTTCAAATGAAAAAATAAGTCATGCAATTAAATCCATGAATATGGAATAAGTTCCAAGAAATGATAGAATTACAATTGATATCTTAAAAGAAGCAGGTGACAAAACAAAACATTTTTTACAAAGTTATATACCAAATGTCTAAATGATAAAGATGCACCAGATGATTGGAAAAATGCAGAAATAATATTGATATTTAAGGAAGATAATACAAAAGATATTAAAAATTACAGACCTACCCATCTTTTATCAAATCTATTCAAAATTTTTACCAAGATAATTACAACTTCTATACAGCAACCTTCGGATTTTTACCAACCAAAAATACAAGCCAGATTTTAAAATAATTTTAGCACAGTGGATGACATCCAAGTATTGAGAAAAGTTATGGAAATGACTAATGAATATGTTTGTAGATTATGAAAAGGCATTTCACTCTATAAGCATTTCCATAAGGATTAAAGCATGAAATCACTAAAAAAAAAAAAACCTAATATACTACCATATTCCAAATTTAATTTTGCAGATATTTGTTCATTTGCATATCGAAGTGGTTTCTTTCTTCTTTATAACCTAATGCTAAATGCATTTTCGGTGAAGTTCACAGTTTGCTTGAAAGTGCACTTAGATTGTAAAAAAAGAAACCACTTCAATACATAGACAAATAAACATTATATATAGAGCTCGCAAAACAAGCTCTTAACGAGTTTGTAGAATATCCTCAACCTCAGACCGATTTCTGCTAAAGTACTGGGCTTGTTCTGGTATTTTTAATCTAATGATTGAATATCCTAGCACCTCACTGAGGAAGCCAGTAGCAGAAACCGGTCTGAGGTTGGGGATATTCTACAAAGATTGTTAAAAGCTTGTTTTATGAGCTCTATATATAACATTTGTAAATACAAGCTTATTAAATTAGGTCGTGACATCTGACTTTATTTTTTTGTACAAATAAACATTTACAATTACAAATACGAACAAAGGCAAAAAATCAATATATCATATTCTAAAGAATATTTATCAAAATGTAACAGTGCTGATAAGAAACGTACTAATATTAAGAACATTAATATACAAATGTTTTACAGCAACTTTGCAATATTTTGCAGATTAAAATGGGAACCTTAGGAAATAAGAGTAAATGACGATTTATGTAAATCATCTGGATCTTTCAACAATAGATCTTTTTGCAAATAATGCTTCGCAGCTTCATGAAATGTTACACGAGTTAAGAGTTATCAGACAAACTGTAAAAAAGTAGAACTAAAGATAGATGTCAAAAGACTAAAGTTCAATGGATTTTCTTAGAAGAAAAAAAAATAAAGATTGATCATCATGAATTAGAAGAAGTTAGCAACCCGAAATATCTTGGTCAAATTATTAATTTAGATGGAAATATAATGGATAAAATTAATATTAGAATTAAACATGGATGGAATGTCTTTTAGTAGAAACTTAACATTAAAAAGAAAAATGCTTATGTGTTTTACTATTTTTTAGTTACGATCTGATACTTGGACAATTAAAAACAATCAGAGATTTCAGATCGCTCAATAATGTATGGAGATGTATGGTATGAATAACAAAAAAAACTGAAACAGTATATAATATACAAGAGTGAGAGATCAAATTGGTATCATTGACATTACTAAATTAAGACGGAAATGGAGCTGGGCTAGACATATTACTAGAAGAGATGATAGTAGATTACAAGTGGATCCTAAGAAAATGCAAAAGGCCTAGAAAACGATCATGAAATGAATAGATGAATTAAGGCAGTTTGTAGAGTGTGTTGTGAAAAAAAGAGAATATGGATTGGGGAAACTAGATTAAACTTGAATACTTTTATCCTGCAGTAGATTGATAATGGTTGGAAATGATGACGATGATGATGATGACTAATACAACGCAAAAAAAATATTAAAAATATTAAATATAATGCATTTTCGGTGCTGAACATTATTATCGAAAATCAATTGCTACATTCAAAACAAACTGGATATACGAAATTATACATTTAAGTATGCATGTTCCAAAATGCATTCAGTAAAATATTATTAGATTTTCTATTCATTACAGTGTATTAGTTTAAACAAAATTATTATTCATTAAATGGATTACTCTAATCTAATAAAAGGACTTATAAAAAATTATTAATATACTTCCATCAAATGGTTTATGTCAAAATTGTGATGGCAGTAAGTTTGACATTCGTCAATTAAACTGTAGTAATTCTCTATCTATATAAACTAATAAATTTTTTACATAGTTTTATAAACACAGTAGAATTTAGTTGAAAAAATTTAACATATCATCCTAAATATATAATTCCTCATATAATTTTCTTCTAAATAGTTTATTTGATGCATCAAATTTCATTTCCATATCCATGTACAGTGTATTATTCTACATTTTCAAATACATTTCTGCTATCTCCTGCAGCCATTTTCAATGTTAATTCCTTTAACCATATCCAGATCTAAATTTATAATTTAAGTCTACAAAATCAATGACATAAAAATTCACTCAAGTAAATGTATATAGCATGTTCTCAAACTAAAATAATTCTTTTTTTTTGGTATATATATATAATTCAATTATCTTTGCCAAATCTTCATATTATTTAATTCCTTCCGGTTATTTTTCTATTTCATTTGCATGCATTCTTATTTTTTTTATAAATAAAACAGGCCAACTACCAAGAAGATATTAAATAGTATGAAGATAATTATGCAAAGATAAATTAAATTATGTACATATATACAGGTAAAACATCATTAATTCAAAATTATTTATTTCAATGCATTTTTGGATATGTGAATTTTTCAGATTTCAAAAAAAGAGATCTTTTACATTTTAATTGTAATCTCAAATTCTTAATTGTAATCCCAAATTCCATTAATAATGTAAACAAACATTAATTTTATTATCTATTGCATATAAACTTATTTTAGAAATAATGTATAACTTTAAAATATATTAATTTGTAAATATTTATAAAACATTTTTTTCTAGATATAATTTTGTCGAAAACGTGCACAAGTTAATTTATTTAGAATAAAAGATCATTTCTGACATTTGGTTTGGATAATATAATTTTTTGAATAGATGTTAAGATTAATTGTATTCTATCTATATATAGTTAAGATTTTACTTCATTAACGCTTAAATAAATTAATATATATATGTGCTCTGCGCACAGTTAATGAAGCTATTAATAAATTGTCAAAATTTTTACTGCCAAGCGCTTTCGGGACAGTCTACAGTCCCATATTCATGGCAAGTTATTCTGTTAATAACTGTAAAACTATGCAAATTTATATGCAGATGTTACATGGACCATTTACGAGATAGGGAATAGCAGGCCTCTCTTCTGTTGATTGCCGATGAATATGCGACTGTAGACTGTCCCGAAAGCGCTTGGCAGTAAAAATTTTGACAATTTATTAATAGCTTCATTAACTGTGCGCAGAGCACATATATATATTAATCTATCTATATATATAAATTATTGTTTTAGAAAATATAAACTTATTCAACTGAATTTTTATATTATTGCTTTCTGGAAATGCAAATTCTAAACATAAATCTGTATATACACTATATATCTCGAAAATGATCATAGAAGTAAATTATAAATATAGATTTACATGTATTTATAGGAATAAACTTTGAAAATGAACGTAGGAGCAGCCGAAATATGTGATATAAAATACTATATTGAATATATGGAGATGGAAAAGAAATTTGGTTCATAAAACAAAAAAAGATTTATAAAAAAAAATTATTTACTTATTAAAATTAAAAGTTATTTTTGAAATAAAAAAGATATTTGATATATTGATTTATTAGTCATCCTAAATATATATATAGATCCTTTTCATCTAATTTATTTTAATATAAATAATTTTTATTCTTATAAATATACATTTATATAGATAAATTATAAGAAATGTACAGTAAATATTGTAATATGAATTATGAATTTTAGATATAATTTGTATATTTAGTATTTATATCAATGATCGTAAGGATATTATGTTATATTGACCATTGTAAAATTTTTAGGCAAATAAAATTTACCTCGGAGTGCCTTCAATATATTAATAATTTCGCCCCACGGTGTGTTACTACAGAATTATTGTAATGTTTCGCTAAATTTTGTTTTACATTAATCCTGCATATTTAGATTCTATGTTAATAATTCAGACAAAATCAATCTTATTTCCTTTCAAAAAGATCTTATTTTCTAGCAATGAAATTTTTCATCTTCTACTGAAATATCATGGGAATTATTCTTTTTAACGTTTCAATTAAATCATAATTATTTTCCTCATTGATTCTCCACATTTTAGAATAAAAATCTCTTTAATTGGAATTCCAATTGCAAACAGAATTGAATTTTTAATATATTTTCTAAATATGCAATATTACATCTTTTTTCTAGACTTATTTTAAGACCTCGTTTAAAATGATTTCTCATAAAATTTTATTTAAACAATATCCAACATTCCCACATATCTTTTATGGCTCGTGTTCTTGACACTAGAGCCTCTATTTTGTTTTATATAATATCTTGTATTCAAATATCATTTTCCTGCTCTTACGATATTTGTGCTAATAACTTTTTTGATTTATATTTCAATAAGTTTATTAATCTCTCATTAATAAATCCAATAATTAAACTCTCTGCATTCTATTTAGTGTATAGTTGCATGTGTATTTTTCTGCTTATGTTCATTTGTTCCACCCTTTTTTTAAATTATATAAACTACAATTGTTATACATAGAGTTCGCAAATAATATATTTAATCTAATGCTTGAATAGCCTAGTACCTCATTGAGGACACCAGTAGAAGAAACTGGTCTGGAGTTGGGGATATTCTGCAAAGCTTGTTAAGAGCTTGTTTGTGAGCTCCATATATAACATTTGTAATACAAGCTTGTTAGATTAGGTCATGTGACATATGACTTGATTTTTTTGAAAACTGCAATTGTCTATACACCGTTGGCATGTACTTCCAATAAAATAAATTATTATATTTAAATTAAAAAATACATAATTGTCAAAACTATAAGCTGTATTTTTTTGATGCTTTTAAATGAACTGGGTTTAAAGCAAAGAGTGTATATGCCCAAGCAAATAAAACTAAATGTTTGAACATATATATAGGCAGGGATAAATTTATCCTACTCTGACACAATTAAGATTTTAAGATTTATTAATAGAAGTATTATGTTTCTTATTAGTATAAAATATTTGCAAGATTAAAAGAAATAAATTATATAATAATTTTAATAATAATCTATAGTTTTATAAAAACCAATCTGTCTATCCATAAACTGATTAACCTAGCATAAGTATATAGCTTTGAAAATGTATTTAAATAATGTTTATGTTTATTTTCTATTATTAATATTTCATAATATTCTTTAATGAAAGCAAATTATAAAAGCAAAATTTAAAGTTGGCCTATGAAAGAGGGGATTGTTCTGTAAAGAGTCCACAAAAGGTTGAGCAGAATTTATAAGTATGAAGAATATTATAAACGTATTGAGAAAAAATAAAAATGAGAAATGTATTAACTATTAAGGACAGATAAGATTAAAAAGCAAATCTTCAAGATCAACAATAATTGTGAGGGAAGAGTGGTAAAGATTAATCATCGATCAATCCCTGCGTGGTTTAGAGCAGTTACACAATGTCAGACTGAAGTGAAAGTTCCTCGGATCAATTCCAGTTTTCCATGTCCAGCTCTCAAACTTCTTACGAACTCCTGACCAAAAGCCGTTAAACTATTTATTTATTTTATTTAACCGAATTGTTTTATTGTGAATGACTTTAAATATATAAGAAAAAGAGACTGAAAGCATTCCGCCCCAAATACGAAAACAACATTGAATGAAGTGTCAAATTCAATTCAAGCTTTATATAAACCAAAAAGACTTTGGGAAAAAGTTAATTTTGGGCTTTAAATAAAAGACTCAAGTTTCAGAGGCATCAACTCTGGTAAGAGAAATCAAATGAATACAGTATAGAAGTCTAGATAATTATTGAAATATTAAAGTCCAGTCAATACAAATTGTCTTTCAAGACAGTTGAGCGATTACTTCTTAAGTAGCTTTTCAATAGAAGTAGCATTATAATTAAAAGATAAAGAATGTTTAAAATATTCACAAGCTTTCTTTTAGCAAAATCGTATGGTGGAATGCAATTCCTTATGAAATGCATATATTTAATAATCAACATTTTGTACGAAAGATTATTAATTTCAAAAATGTTAAATTGCGCATAATCTTAGGCATAATCTTTTAAGGCACCCAACAAAGATCACTTTTTTCCAATTGTAAAAACTTCAAACTGAATTCACTATTGGTAAGTAGATGTAAATAATGATGCTAACGGAGCACAGACTCCAATGTATTGCCGCTGCTTTTAACTAGTTAAAAGATATATTTTATCATAAGAACATAACCTACTGCAAATTAATTAGCTGCATATAGAGCTATACTTTGCGTAATTTATTGTATGGATGTGAAACTTGGACACACTATCAGCACAATATAATGGCATTAAAAAAGTTTCATTTAAGAATGCTCCATAATATTTTAAAATTCAATGGCAAAATCATAAAACCAATCAATGTTCTTCAATTTACTAGACGTGATACTGTAGAATCTACTATTGTAAAATCATATCTTCATTGGATTGGACATCTAAAATGAATAAATAATGCAAGACTTCCTAAAAGGGTGTTTTATGGTGAACTTGAGCAAGTTTTCACAGTAGAGGTAGCCCTCATCCATATTATAATAATTATCTCAAAGATATTCTAAAGAAGTGCAATATCGATTGTTTCCATTGTGAAGATGTGACAGAAAGCAGAATATATTGAAGAGCTTATCCAATGGGAAGATATGTCAGAGAGTAGATAAGAACTATTCCAGAAAGAAAAAAAACCTTGCTGAAGAAACTAAAAGACATCATAAAACATCAAATAAACAGAAAAATGGATCATGTTCTGTATATGAACATATTTGTGCTTCAACAGATCGATTTATATAATCATTCAGAACTCATTTCTAAAACAATTTTTTTACTTTTCTTTCCTTGGAATAGCCATATTTGTTTATGAGGAGCTGCTATATATATAATGGTGTTAATGATTTGGGAGAGTAGTTATGCATTTTAATAATTAGCTTAAGTGAAAACTATATTACATAATCTTATAATCATCGAAATAATTTTACACAGCATATGTTGAGTCCTGTTCACAAACCAAAATATATTATCAACATTTGGTTCCAATTGTATTTAACGCAAGTTTTATTAATAACAATTTGACCATGTCACTTTCGATACTCTGATCTCATATGGTCTCCATTTGTTATTTTTTTGTGAAACTCAAATAGCAGAGAATAAATTAGCTGAGAGACTTTTAAAATCTTCATAAAAAGGTTTTGTTTTTTTTAACTAAATGATCAAAAAATATTCAAATGAAAGTTATCAAAGGATTTGTTTGCTAGAGGGTGTGAATGAAGATTTACATAAAGTTCAAGCATTGGAGAGGATAGAATTGAACTACAATATGGACCTACCAATTGCTCTAAACAAATGGTCTTCAAACTTCAACATATACAACCCTTAACTCTACTTTAATTGCTGTGTGGAAGAAAATTATGCTAATTCAAGATGGATACTCCACAAGTTTGGAAAATCGGCCATTTTGTATGCCAAATTTTATTATTTTCATGTAATTCAGCAATCACAATGTGTACTCATAAATAGTTTTATTACATAATATGATAAATACAGTTTTACTATGTAATTGGTAATAATACATATTTATAGAAATAAAAAAAAATCTATTAGAAATGGACTATTTTGAATTTTTAGCCTTTACGATATTTTCTTCAAAAATTCTTTTTGAATTTTGACTTTGATTTGCAGGATCTCTAAGGTACCATGGAAACCTTAAGGTTGTGCCAAACAATATTTGAAAACCAATTCTCCAAACTGTGCAAAGCCTCAAAATATATTCAAAACATATCATAATTTTGAAAGAAAAAAAATGTACACATGACCAAAAACTTTCTATGTATGGTCGGAATTTTTTTCAAATAATTATCACAGTGAACACAGTGAACTATCCAAAATTGAAAAGTTAAATGAGTATCTTATCATTATCAACTTAAGATGGGTCTTAGAAGAAACCCATTGTGAAAATTCCTTCTATACATAACCATCAGAGGTATATCCGTAATTACTACATAATCCCAGTATATTATATAATCTTAAATATAAAAAAATTTGAAAAATAATACTACATCTTGTGATTGTTATATTGCAAATTTTAATATAATAAAGCTTATCATAATCAAATCTCTTGTTCACTACATATATATATGAACACACACAAGAATGCTGGTCACAGATACAAGAATGATAGACAAAATATGCAGTAATTTTTGGGAAATAATAAGTTACTAGTAGTATCAGAATATGGTAAATACAAATTAATAGAATGAAAGCTGATAATGGAATATAATAAATGTTTTAATTCTTCTGTTAGTAAAATAAAAAGCCATGGATGTTAATTCTTAGTTGAGGAAACTTAGAAGCTGCTAGCAAGTTTATGGTGTATAGCTGGACTAGTTTTTTGTTTTAAATTTCAATAGGTATATTGAAAGTAAAATATTCCCAAAACATTACCATTTATATTCACACACAAATATATAGATGATAAATGGGTAAAAAAAAAAAATACTTTATCATGATTAATTAGAATATTCATAAATCAATAATAAACAAATACAATGCTCATTTTAAAATTTATATACCCCTAGGAACATTTCTTTCATCATTCCTACCATCCTACCAATATGGAAATAAATTTGCCTACTTTATACTAAATACTTGAATTTATGAAAAAAAAATTAGATGACAAAAAGATAATTAAGGTTTTAAGATGTGTGTGTGTGGGGGGGGGGGGGGGGGGGCACAATAGTAAAGGATTTAACACATATTTAGACATACTATTATATACTCTCTGGCTAAAGACTATCCTCTACAGCTTTCTATATTAATTCTCTATTTTACTCAGTTTTCTTCTGGAGATAAACATTACTTCAATTTCTCATTATTCACACTTCATGGGTTTTTACTTGATATAGTTCTTTTCCATCTCTCTCTCTCTCTCTCACTGGCATAAGATTTTTAATATTATTCTCCTGGACATAGGGGGGGGGGGGCTTATATAAACATCCCAAAAGCAACTAAATACAATTTTTTTTTTATATTCAAAAGTATATAAACTATGCAAATAATTAAGAGATTATATTACTCAAAAAAAATAAAAACAGCATTAAAAATTAACACATATTTACGATGTATATTTAAAGTGCAATTAATAAAATATATAGTTTCATAGATTTAGATTACAATATTTATAAGATGAAACAATACGCAGTCAACACTGATGGAAATGCATTTTACTGTAAAGGTATCAATTAGTAATTTAAAATCAAATTATATCAACTTCATATTTTTTAATTCTAATTAGACAATCTATTTTAATACATGTTTTACGTTTATTTTATTATCAACATACTATTTTTCTACCTTTCATTTGTACTTAAATTTGTTTTGCTTTTTTAGTATTACTATCTCTGTATCGACTACGTGTATCTCTAAACGGATTATCCATAAATATAGCTGTCATCGTATATGCTACTTGGACTACTATAAATGCAGAGAGATTTTGATTTTTTTTACTAATGATATGGAATTAAAACCTCCATTAATTTTTTTAATGTAATCAAAGTTCCTTCAATTTGGTTCAAATATTTATTTTATTATAAATGTATCAAATTCCCTTTATTTCAATGGAACCGTCAATATTTGATTACAAATGACCAGTCAAATATTATTTACTTATTAATAATTCATTATCTAACAATAGTAATAGACTGCGATAATAAAAAAATATAGGATATAATTATTTTTATATTCTCCATTAACAATATGCATAAAGCAGCGATGTTTATGTAAAACACAACTCATTACAGTATTTTACTCTCGTTAGCTTTGTTGTCATGCCGAAGATTTAAGACCAACAAAATGGTTGTCTATTTCAAACGAGGCTTAGAAAAACTGCTAAATTTTAATTTAACACTGTTGTTTGCTAAGAACAATTCCTATGAAATTTGAACATGTGGGAGGAAAAAATGACCAATACATAAAACAAAAATACAAAATAAAGATGAGATCATTAGTTTCACGATAAAACAAATTCGCTAAGTCTTGTAAACAGAAATCATAAGAGATCAAACATCAAAGGTGCAATACCTATTCTAAAAATGATTATAATATTAATTTACTGATAAATGTTAGAAATACGTAAAGCACTACCAACTGAGCCTTTTAAAAGTCAATTATAATACACAAAAATAGTTCAAAATTAAGATTAGAAGGCAAAATACTTACCGCGCTGAAATCGAGTAAATCGCTTAATTCCTTATCGGTTCCAACATTCATTTTTCCAGCAGAATTCAATAGAAATTCCCTGTAAAATCAAAAATGCAATTACAATTCTTAAAGATTTAAAAGGGCAGTAAAAATGTTAGAGCAGTAATACGGTTTTATGAAAGTATGACAATGAATATTAACGTTATTAAGATATGAGCAACAAGCGGTTGTGAACTTAGCAAACAAGCAAACAGATTTTATAAATAAATGACTTCTAAATTAGCACTTTACACACACTTTCTCAAACTACAAATTCATTCTTACGATCGTCAAATACTGACCTCCATCAAAATACAAACAAGCTGAATACAACTGGCAAAGATAGACCAAGGAGGACCATTATGGCGGCGGAGCCCGCTTTAGTCTTGGTAAATCAAGCTTCGCCTAAGCTATTAACGTTGGGTGACTATTTATCATAAAAAAAAAAAGAAAGAAAGAAACCACAACATATTTAATTAAAGTGACGTAATGATAGGAAAGTAGGTAAAAAGCAACAAAAAAAAAAAAATTGCAGCTAAAATTTAAACAACATCTTAACGCGAAATGAAAAAGATTAATCATTTCTGAGTTTTACCTCTGTTAAACAATATAATTGAAGCTTTCAGGTGATCCCAATCGATTAATTTTACAAAAGAGTGTTTTACTTCGGACAAGAAGTCATAATATTAAGAATATTTAGCAAAACGAGAAATCTAATATGGGAAAGGGGTATCAAACTTTGAAAGAAGTATTATAAGCGTAATCTAAAAGTAATACATAGCTTACACCTCCTATAATAAGTCCAACAACTTTTGAAGTTGACGTAACTGACGTTTTTATATTCAGTGCCCAAGTCATTGGGCTTCTATATAAACATTATAAATGCATCAACTGCAGCTTAAGATCTTTATTCAAATTTTAACAATTACTCCTAGAATGGTCCTGATTATTGAAAATCTACTATCTACACTATAACTAGGTAGTTCAAAATATGATTTCAGCGGTTCAAAGAATGATGCCACGGTCATGCACAAAATGGCGACATAAACACGCTGGTGCGAGCACGCCTTGTTACCTACCCGTTTTGCGGCCGATCTGCAAAAGCTTCCACCCCGACAGGCTGTACAGTATGTAACATAGCTTGTCCAAGGACAGCCTGTTTATTTTCTTTTTCTTTAACTGCTCTCCTATTTCCAGTAATGTGGTACGGCCAAACTGATTAAAACTTCAACACGAAGCACTCAGCAGGCAGACATATTCTATTCTTTAAGACCTTAGCCAACTTTGTATATCCCTACGCATCATCCGGGCACTAGTATAGCTGAGCAACTGTTTCATCCTACTTCTTTTTATTATTATTATTTTTCGGGAACCATTTACTTGTTTGTAGATATAATTTTAGTTTATTTCAGTTCTAATAATTGCATAAGTACAATAACAATATGTAACGACGTTTTAAATCTAAACAATGAAACTCAGAATTGAGAAAGAAAACTTTAATTTCTTTAAAAAAAAAAAAAGCGCTTCTTTTTAGTAACCGTCCGCCATCGGAGTCGCTTGTCTATCCTGAGCATTAAAAGAAGCTGACTGACAGCACACTCACAAACAACCAATCCAAGTAGACCATTATTTGGATGTGTGAAATTCTCGTGTCTAGAGTAACCGTTTATGCTAATTACTGTACTTGATGCCATTCACTAGTTAGATATCTAAAAGTACATATTTTCCTACTGTTTGATCGAATTGTTAGGAGCGGATCAATTTTTTTGTGTGTGAACTTTTTTTTTTTAGCTAATCTAATTATGTTACCATGTTTTCAGATTGTGAAATATTTGTATTTCAATTTCTTAAAATTATACTCGAAGATCACTCCAGAATTACTCGTCAAGAAGTCTTTGATACCACAACTAAACAAAAGAAACAAAGTACCCCCACCCTCATCTTGAAAATAAATTCAGTTTATCCTAATTATGATGTCACCCAAAATAATCAAAATTATATTTCTCAGAAGTCACTGACAGATTTGCATTCAAGCATTTTCTTATAGACATAATTTACGCTGATATAACAAAGAACGTAACTATATCAGATACATTTTTATTTGACGAAGGGAAAAAGTTATTTCATGGGACAAAAAATAAAGTCGGCATAAATCAAAAGTTTTAATAAAGATTCGTTTATACTTTTACTAACTAGCTACAAACCATAGATTAATCATAGGCATGTTTTATTCTTTTATCGCGTAGGAGAAAAAATTAAAAAGCAACTCTAACAAAGAAGCTGTGATATGCCATAAAACAGGGAGGTCTTCTACTTAAATAACTGCCTTACAAAACAACCATATTAAGTGATTGCAGAAAGCTAGGTAGAACCGATTACCATCAGTTCGGCAGGCAAGGTAAAGAAAAGCCAATTTATAACTCCGATAAAGTGTGAAAGTGAAACAAAGCAAAATACGCGTTCCTCATTAAAAACTGGCTATATAACTTAACTTTGCAAAGAAAGAATTGATAGCAAAAAACACATTAAGGAAAACTGTTTTATTCTGAATTCTCTACATGACGGTCGGTATAAATCTAAAGGCTGGCGTTTATAAAATAATAACTTGTTTACGAATATCTGTGTGTGCTCCCTTGTTTTCAAATAGAAGTTTATTTTTATATACATTATCATCTTATAATTAATAAAAAATAAATTATAAAAATAATTAAAATACACAGATAATTATAAATGTTTTAACTATTAAATCGGTTATCTTCAAGTTATAACATTTAAAATAGTGATCATTCATTTAATATGTGAATTACATATACGGATATTATCATTGTATTTTTAATTATTATCTGATTATACCAATATGAAGGTCTATTTACGTTTAATACAGCTTGTTTTTGTTTATAGTTTTTCTTTTCTATATTATAGCAAAATTATTTTTCTTATTTTATCCATCTCACATGCAGTCTTTTTCTAGGACTTTTATAATTTGGAATCTATTTTAAAATTTATTGGATTTATTAAAATATTATTTATATCGCAATATATAATTATATTTTAGGCATTAATCAATGTCAAACTGAATATTTTTAATTTTTTTAAAAAATAACCACAATCAGACATTTGAATCCGGATGAACATCAAAAATCTTTTCAATAGTTGAGGATTTCTATGCAAACCTATAACTTTTTATATATAAATAACCAAGCTAGGCAAATGCTCAGTGAATAGTTATAAAACTATTGCTATCTAAAGAGTTGAAAAAAATTAAAATAATAAAACTCTTCATCAATCCACAGTTGGCTAGCTCGTTCGTTTTTTTCTCTTACATTATTACTCTTTAGACAAATCCTAGAAAAGTCTTTATCTTATATATCTAGTATCTATTATGTATTTAATTTTGCACTAGGTGGCAGAACTGGAGCAGGAGGATATAAAATGTGCTGCTTAAAATTCATATGTATACTGAAATCATGTGATGTTTTGTTAGCATTACATATATTTACTAAAAGAATCTCTGTGAACAAAAAGTGGCTGTGGAAGTTAATAATTTTTTAAATGTTATAAAGTATTTTGTAAAAATTTCAAATCAGGTGATATTTCTTGTTTTAAATTTTTTAAGAGTATTTTTAACCAGTATATAATGCTCTGCTAGATTGAACGTATTAATTAACAATGTAATTCAAAGTTTATAATTACCTTTATCTCATGATATATATCTAACTTGAATGCAAAAGTCTTTGTTTTATACCTAGGGAAGAGATTAAAAATTCAACAGTCATTTATTATTTAGACATGTATTTTTAAAGTGTAAAATAAGTGTCATTAAAAATTTCACTAGAAGCTAATTATAATATTTACAAGTTAATGGTTATAAAAATATATCATAAATAGTAAAAAGAATGAGGTCTTATCAAAAGAATAATTGCAATAAAAAACAATATACATATGTCAATAATGCTAATAAAGCAGATGCCTATAAAAGTGGAATGGAAGCACATTGCAACAGAAAATCATAATAGCCCTTTGCCTATATAAAAGCAACAGTCGTGTATTTCTCATATTTGGTTAATATCAGGAAAATAATGTGAATCATTGAATGACACTATCAATAAACCATTCTATAAAAGAGCAGTACAAAATAAGCTAAACTTTCATACTATATACTGTCCAAAAGATAAGTAGCTATTTTAACTTATTTTTATGCAAACTTTTCATTGGTGCTACAAGTGGGAGTGACTGACTTTAACAGCAGAAATTCCTTTAATAATTTGACATTTTTAATTTTAAAAAAATGCCCATGATTTTAATAATAACATTTTACTTCTAACTAAAATAAATAAAGCCAGAAGCTAATTGTAAAGAGAGTGGACTCATTCTATATGAAGGTGGATATGTGCTTCTGTTTTTGCACAGCATTGACTTTACTTACATTGTAAAAACAAGAATATTTTCATAAAGTTATTTTTTTCCCAGATGTCTTTACTGAGCTATTTCAAGAATATTTGATACAGAAGTACTGTATATCTAAATAAGATATTACATGGAAAAAGAAAGATTAAGTTTTTTCATGTGATTACATTTAATTAATATATATTTATCCTTGACTGACTTTAGACTTGAGATCGTAGATAGAAAGCTTAACATTTGTGAATCAGAATATAATAATTTGACATTGATAAGTAATAAATAAATAACGAAGATATGTATGACAGATTGTGACATTGGCTTCCTGATGAATGTGTAAAATGCATTGTAAGCTTCATTTAACTTTTTCAGTTGTCTTTATCCATTTATCATGGTAGAGTAAATTTTTAAATATATTTTAAAAAAATATTGCATGTGGAAAAGGAAAGATAACGTTGAATTAATTATTTGTGCTTAATTTAAAAACAAGCATATTAATTCTTAACCGAAATTAAAAATTTATATCCGAGCTAGAAATAGTATAATTTTTAGCCGAATAAATAATTAGTAATAATCATAAATATATTTATTCAATGTGGATGATGTCAAAGTTGTGAATGCCGAAAGTTTGACATCTGTAAATCAAATTATAATAACTTGATATTGATAAATTTTGAATAACCAATGAAGTTGTATGTAAGAAATTATGATCGTAGACCAACTGAAGAATGCTTATTCAGCATAAAGTGCATTTTGGGAGTCATATGTCTTTATTCAAATATTTTTAAAATGTATGACCAAGTAAAAGTTTTAAATATATTAAAAAAATATTTTAAGTATATTTAAAAAATAAAAAGATACTTTACAGTAGAAAAAGAAAATAAATTTGAAATAAGTATTCAATCTTTTCATATTTAATTAAAAAGCCGATATATTAATCTTTAATTGGAGTTTAAAGTGTACATATGTGCTAGAAATAATATGAAGCAATATGATAATCTCTCGTTCAATAAATTATTACTAATAATCATTAATCTATTTATTTGAAGTGGATGGTACCAAAGTTGTGAGTTTAGAAAATTTGCTACTTGTAAATCAAATTGTAGCAATTATATTTATTAAGTGAAAGACAAAAAAAAATAAGTAACAGAAATATGTATATGAATTTCAATAAAAAGCTATGCTTACAAATATATATAAGCTGATATATTAATCTTTGAGGTTTAAACTTAATGTCTGTGCTAGAATTAGCTGATAATCTCTAGTCTAATAAATTATTAGTAATAATCATTAACATATTTATTTGAAGTGGATAGTATAAAAGTTGTGAGTGCAGATAATTTAATACTTGTAATCCAATTTAACCTCTTCACTTTTATGCCCAAATAATGCAGACATGAATTTTCAAATTATAAGCATCTGGTTCCAGCTTATTATTAACAGAAATCTACTCAGTTTATCAATGTGCTTTTTACACCTTCGTTTCCATCTTTCTCGTTTCAGAAAAGGTAAATTTTATTTTTCTACAATAAAAATTAAAAATTTTATGATAATTTTTGGGATAAAGTAAACTGAATTTTTTTGTCTTTCTTTCAGTTTTATCATTGTTAATGGAATAATATTCACCCTGAAAATTACATCGGACAAAATACAACTTTTTACTAATATATTTAGAAGAATGAACGTTATTGAAAGCTGATGGTAAGTACTTATTTTTATATATTTTTTAATTATTATTTTATTTTTATATATTTTTTAATTGTTATTTGAATTTATATTTGATAAAAAATATACGAAAAAATTATTATTGAAATTAACATATACGCTGACCAAAAAAATAGCTTGTGGTTGTGTAAATTTATATCGTGAATTATCTGCATTTTTTCGATATGATGTGGGCTTGGGTCCAGTATTTGAATTAGATGATATGGGACAAAGATAAACATATTTCACAAATATTATGACCCGATTTAGATTTTTCTATAATGTTTTGCCTGCATTTTAATAATAATAAAAATACACAAATGCTAAAAGTAAAGATTTTGGCAGTATATAAAAATTATACCGATTATACACTATTGCAATGTAAATTTCAAAGCTACATATCAAATGCAAAGAGAGGTGGCAGTTGTTGAAGCTATTACTAAATTTATGGTCATAGTAACATGAAGCAATATGAGCCCTCAAAACCATACCTCAAACTTAACTCTGTAATGAATTTAGTATTTCATTCACTTATTTTATTATTTTATTTTGTGTATAGTGACTATTTTAGTAATAATTTTTAATAAATTACAAACATTATTGAAGTTCTTTATTATAATATTCAAATTATACTAATTATTGATCAACATTAACTACTTGTTATAAGGGATGTTATTAGGGATGACATTTCCATTGCAAACCCCTGTATGGAAATACATTTTGAAGTGCTACTACGAAAAATGAAAGGTACTAATGTCTTTATTCTATGAAGTTTTCAATTGATGGATTACCTTGGGTAATTGTTATTATATACCAATTTCTTAGAAATTTTATAATGAATCCAACTAACCTACTAAAAAAAGTATAATTTTAAGTTGTATGCATGATAATTTTGAATTTATGAAATAATATGAAAATAATTATTAGAAATATTAACTTTTATTGTTTTTTTTATTAATTTGAATATCAATGACTATATTTTTTTCAGTTTAATTACATTCTTTGGTGTTTTATGTTTCAAGCGATATATATTATGGCATTTTTGAATAATACAAACTTAAGTTATGATAAAATTTGTGGCTTACATTAATTTTTAAATATTCAATATGGCTGCTTCACCAGTGAAAGGGTTTTAAGTGAAAGACATGGGAAAAAAACAGAAATATGTACATATATGAATTTGAAGAAAAAAATAGAAATCTCTTATGAAACTATTTATATATAAAAATATACTTCTTGATTATTAAATAAAAAAAAAAAATTGCTGCATGGAAGTTAGAATCTTAAATAAAGTATATATATATATATCATTTGACCTTCTCAGTTGACTAAGTACATTCAAGAGCAGTTTTCTTAAAACAAATTATTTATATATATAATTCCAAGAAAATTTTAACTTTTCTCAAAAGACGATGTAATTCAATAAATGTACAAAGCATATAACAAGGCAAACTCTCCATACAGTAGTGTCACCTTGTGCCAACCAGAGTAATCAATGGATGTCAGAAGGCTTGTGCATAAAATCCCTATCTAGTGCCTAGATAGGGATTTTATGCACAAGATAGAGATTTTATGCACAAGTTGGCACAAGGTGACACTACTGTATGGAGAGTTTTGCCTTATTTAATAACAATTATGTGCTAGTATAAGAGATGGTGATCATGTGATGTTTAGTGGTTTTACAAAGCATATACTAAAAAATACTTGTTTAATGCTTTGAAAACATATGCTACATGCATCTAAATATTATGCCATGCATGCTTTCAACTAAGTGGCAGTCATAATCACAGCAATAACTGTCCAAGAGGATTATGGGCTTTATAGAAGTAGTGTTTTACAGAAGTGATGATTTACATAAATTTGAGAAACAAAATTTATTTAGATAAGCCATTTTTTAGACAGGGTGACCCAGGATTCTCTCTTGTCAATGGGTTGGCATTATAACAGGCCTCATTAATTTTATGTTTAGCATTATTTCTCTCAGAGCAGGCAACACTGGAAGATATAGGTTCAAACCTTGCTTGGTTTCATGTTAAAATTGGGATTTAATATCTGTATTAGTTTTGTCTCAATTATATTGGTATCTGTGTTGTGCAACTCTTGTAAAACAAAGCAAAACTCCCCATACAGTAGTGCCATCTTGTCCCAACAAGAGCAATCAATGGATGCCACTACTGTATGGAGAGTTTTGCTTTGTTTAATAACAATTATGTGCTAGTGATCATGTGATGTTTAGTGGTTTAACTCTTGTAAAGAAATTGGCCAAAATTCCTCGAAGCAAACTGCAATATAGTTAGTGTTGTTGCATATAATTTTATACACAACCTGGGACACCAGGTCTGGAGGTCACTTGTTTTTTCAGGAACATACCTATACTAGTTAACCAAAAACTTTAGGTAACTTTACCCTACATAGCAGGACAATTCACAGTACATAAAAAAATCTGTGTGGAAAAGTGTAATGTTAGTCTTTACACACCACCGGCCTGAACCACCAGGTTGTGTATAAAATTATATGCAGAACACAAATTGTAATGCAGTTGACCTTAACGAATCTTAAGTCAATCTCTTTCCAAAAGTTGCACAACATATATACCAATAGAATAGAGTCAACATTAATACAGATATTAAATCCATTTCTTTTTTAACAAAATCAAGTAAGGTCACATATTTGAACCTACATCTTCCAGTATTGTCCTCTCCAAGAGAAATGAAACTAAACACAAAGTTAAAGAAGCCTGTCATAATGTCAACAATATCCTGTGTTTCCCCTGGCTAAAAAAATGGCTTATCTTAATAATCTGATTTGTTATTTAAACCCTTATGTAAATCAGCATGTCTGTAAAATGTCACTTCTATAAAGCTCATAATCCTCTTGGACAGTCATTGTTATGATTACGATTACCAGTTAGTTGAAAGCATGCTCGGATATATATATATCACGTGACCATGTCAAATAATTAAATGTTTTCACGACCAGTTTATTGAAAACTTAAATAATCAGTGGTATAGAATTCTATCTCTTCAGTTTGGTGTAGAAAATTTCACATTATTGTCTTGAATAATATGAAAGAGTTAAAGCTGGCTGCTAAATGCATAAAAATATTAATCCCAGCTTTGAATCCTAAATCCCTGCTGACAAAGGCAAATCCAGTAACCAGTCTAGATGTGAATATTACACAGGATTGCTTTCTACTGTATTTGAATTACTCAGGCTTACAGTAGTTATAGATGTCTCTGGAGTAGGATGAAAAAACTGTTTTTGGAAAATGAGTGTGATTAGATAGGAATACAGAAAGAGCAGGTACTCTAATACTTCATGAAGTAAAATGTATGGGCAGTGAGATGAAAATTAAGTAGGAAAGGAGAAATTATTCTAGTCTTAAAAGCAGTTGTGTAAATATGCTCTCAAACCAAGAGAAGGGATTGTCTTAAATATAGAAATTTATATGTTATTGTATTGTTTGTTGTGAAGCTGTAAGTCAGTCCAGAACTGTAGTGATTATACAGGGTGTTCATGCCAATTAGAAAATATGGTGATGAAAGCATTGAGATCATTTATGAAGAAATAAAAAAATATAATTGAAAATGGCTACATAAATAGTTGTATAAATGATAATGGAGGGGTGGTGATGCTAAGATATTGTAGGAGACTATGAATTATGATTAAATAATGAGAAAGATGAAAAGTTATGAAAAGTAATATGTTAATAATAAATACATGATTTAAGAATCCTCACAACAGAATTCAATTAGATGACAGTAATAGTTCAGAATAAGTTCAGACATGGTATTAAGAGAATGATATTTCTATCCATGAGTTAACATCATATCACAAATTAAGTATATAAAAATTCTAAACCAAAAATTGCAACAATTAATAAATTAAAAGAGTAGCAAACTACTCTCTCCGTACAGTATTGTAATCCATAGTAATCAATGGATGCAAGAAAGTTTGTGCATAAAATCCCTATCTAGTGCACATTCATTTAATATTCCTGAATAATTTTTTGGTTGTGGCTTTCATCAGTGAGGAGCCTTGAATCTAAGCCCACTGCACCTAGATATTAGGATATAATGCAACTCTCCAGGAGCCACCTAAGTCCAAAATGAAACACAATAATGTTTTCAATTCAAGCGCATTTGTTTGTATAGCCATATAGATCTGAACCCAGTTCACTATTTATACATTTTGGTTCTTTAATAACCATAGTCACCAAAATTCCATGGACAGCTTTGGTATTAAACCACTAGAGTTTGTTACTGTTTTGACAGATTGTGTAAACATAGGAAATATGTGATATTTAATGGTTTAGATTAAACATTTCATGCGGAAAAGGTGCTAATTGACATATAAATTAATAGGTGGAAAATAATTAAGAAAAATGAAAAAGAACCAAAATGCTTTTAATCAGTTGATAAAATGCAAAAATTTAAGAAAATGAAATAGTATAATTGTTTTATATATAGGTTTGAATCAGCTTTCCATGTTATATGTTTAAATTAAATCAATTATTTTTACACTCTTATAACAATATTTTGTCTTATTATTTTACAATTTTTGCTGTCTAGCAACCTTCTTCAGAGACATAAATTAATATATTTGAATAATCATTTTATACATATAGTTTAAAGATATATTTTTCTTAATCTATTTTTATTAAATTAATTACAAAATAATACAGTATAACAAACCACAAATAATAATAAAATATTATTTCAAAAGTGCAGAAAAATAAGAATTGATAAAATTTTGTATAAAAGAAAAGAATGTACAAAAATCTTAACAATATAACAGATAGAAGTAGATAATTGCAATTAATATAATGATATATAAAAATTATGTATTAGAAGTAAGTTTGACTTAATTCATATTAGTCTAAAACACTTTAAGTACAAAAAGCAGAACTAAAGGATATAATAACAATTGACACGAAGAAAGGTAAGAGAAAACCATTAAAACAATATGATCTCTATTCCCTATGCTTACATAAGCTCTTAAAACAGTAATGTGATGTATTGTGGCTTCTCCTTAAACAAAGTCGAGAATATCTCGGTAATTATGCCCAGATAAACCTGTTAGCCACTTTAATTTCCATTCCCCACTCTAAATTTTCCCATATTCTGCTCCATCCCATTTCCACAACATAATCTTTGTCAACTCTATAACCTGTATATCTAAATCCCCTTTATCTTTTCCCAAACCCAGCATAAAAACCAATAATAATAATTCATAGTAATCAATGGATGCAAGAAGGTTTTACCATAAAATCCCTATCTAATGCCTATTCATTCAATAACCCCAAATTGGATGATAGTACTATATGAAGTTGCTAATATTATGACAGCTTGTGTATGCATAGGAAATTTGTGATATTGTGATGTTTTCATCGTTTATACCAATCCTGCCCATAGAATGGTGACTGTGGTTTTTAAAAAACCAAAGACATCAAAATGTATAAATACTGAACTGGGTTCAGAACTATATGACTACAAGAAAATGAGCTTGGAGTGAAAACATTATTGTTTTTATCTTAGGTTCATAGCTTTATAGTTAACTAAATGAGTAAAAGGTGGCTGCTGGAGGGTTGCATTAGATCATAAGATCTAGGTGCCGTGTTCTCAGACCCAAACCTTCTCACTGATGAAAGCTGTAGGCTAGAAACTAGTCTGGGGATATTAGATGAGTAAGGTGCTAGATCAGGATTTTATGCACGTCTTCTTGCATCCATTAATTACTGAGACTTGCATTAGGTGGCATTACTGTATGGAGACTTTGCTATAGAAAGATAAGATATAACTAGAAATAATAATTATAATAAGCAAATGGGGGAAATGTAAGTGATTTGTATGATATAAATAATAAGCTCTCACATATGTTAATAAAAGAAAATAATCTTGTGGAAATTGTCAATTTGAGAGAGACAAACAAACCTTTCTAAAATATTGTTATGTATATTTGGTATGTAAGTTTAAAATCATGACTTTATGAATTTGTATATGATTAGTGTTGCCCATACTGTTTGTTTAGAACATATGCTTATAAGGGTGTATATTTTTCGATAGTAAATTGTGTCTGAGAGATACGGCTATCTCTGAGGTCAGTACTAGTGAAATTGTGAAAATCATTTTTAGATTGTAATTGAAAATAAATAATTAAAATCATGTATTTTATTTTATTTTAAAAATATATTTATTGACATAATAAAATTGTACAGATGAATAAAAAAAAATGCACTTTGTTAATGTTGACTCATCCATTGCTGATATTGGTCTGGTAGATGTATGCCAGAGCCATTCTCTGCACTAGCAGGTTGATAAGTGATTACATATATTCCATTTTGTTGGTATAGACCACCCCTTTTAAGGTTGGCCCAATAATGCTAACTTATCAGTTGGGATACATGTAGTGTGAAATCAATGCCTCTCTAGTAGAATACGGCATGTTGCGTCAAAGACTACTTCATTTACGATACACTACAATGTGGATATATCACTATTTCATGTACGATACACTACAATGTGGATGTATTTTATTTTATAACTATAATAAAGATTAATTTGCACTGTTTCAAATATGTTCATATTTTAGGACTTAGTCGTAACGAATGTATTTCTGAGAGACACAAGAATTTAACATCATTCTGCTGCTGCACCAACTCTTGCATGACTGAATTAGTTACGATTTTTACAATAATTTACATCTCCAAAGAATGCCCAGAAGTTTTTTTTTTCAACAATGTTATTATTCAAAAGGTATTCGTGTTTTCTATTAATAATACATTTAAATTATTCACTATTAAATAAAATGTTGCTTTTCACACTTAATTTTTGCAATGTAACAAATTTTATTAGCTAGTATTTGACATTTCGATTATATAATAATCTTCTTCAAAGATATTCTGTCTTCCTCCCATTCTTTTTGCTTTTATTAAAAAATGACAATAATATTTTTTTTAAAAACAAAACCTATTGCACTAAAATATAAGAATTTTATGTTTAATCTTAGTTTTAGTTAAAGTATTGCTGAGAGTATTAAAGTATTTATAATAGATTAGACATGGTAATATCAGCTTAGTAATAAGGATACTATAGAAATGCTGAGATCTATTGCCAGAAGATATTTGGAAAGAGAAAGGAAAGTTTACTTAAGAACAATATTTCTGTTGTGTAATTTTCACTACACTGCTCTCACACAAGATTTATATCTATGTTTAACAACTTATAAAGGGATGTAATCATAAACATATGACCAAAGACATGTAAAAAGATTGTCATATGTCTTTGGTCGTATGTTTATTATTACACCCCTCTATTGTTAAAAACACGGATAGAAACCAGGCCTTATCTTGCATGGGAATGGTATAGTAAAAGTTACACTACAGAAATATAGTTCTTAAATGGATACTCTCTAGTCTAATGAATGATTAATTAAAATTATTAATAAAATTAATATTTTGTTGATTTTGAGAATACTTGTTATTTTTCATACATAAATTAAAAAGAAACATATTGATAGGATTGAGAGATTGAAACTGAGATAAAGGAAAAAAGACAGATGTATCACAAATAAATAAATAAATGGGGATTGTTTATAGTACAAAAATCCAAGTAAAAATATGGGAGGAAAAAATAATTAAAAAAAAATATGGGAAAGAGGTATTAATGGGTTGATTCATATTTGGGTGAAAACAGAATCAATGGATGCTGGAGAATGATTAACATTTTAAGATAGGAGAAGAGATATAATATTGTGCATTACAATGAAAACATGAAGACAGTATTTTGAAAGCTTGTTAACCCTTCATATTGACTATTTACTATGGAAAATAGAATATATGCTAAATTATAGTAGTAATACTCTGATTTCTATCATTACAACAATGATATTTTATTGTCATTATTATAATAAAACAATAAATAAATATGACTTATTTAATTAATAATATGCTTCATATTATTTAGAAAATAACTATAATTATAGTAATGCTTATTAATTACAAAATTTAAATTGAAATTAGCACGCATCCAAAACTTAGCATATAAAATTATATTGAAAAAGATTAGGCACTTTTCAGATATCAGTAAAGCATTTCTCTTTACCTTTCAGGTATATTTTAATATTCCAACACAAAATTTAAATAAAGAAAAATATAATTACTGAAATAACTTTTAATCATTACTTTATAAAACTAATTACTTTTAAAACATTTTAAAAAAAATCCTATAACTTTACTCTTCTGTGAGTTCACTCTTCTTATAGAAAATTCAAATTATATTAAAGAATTACATTGCTTGCCATTCTTTATTTATTCATTTTATAATCTAATACCATAATAGCATTCAGGTATTACGTTTTCATCATTCTTTCTCACAATCAAACAAAATATGCATAATATTTGAGTTTAATGATCTCTAACATTCAAACATTTCTAAGAATATCAAATCATTCCTTTTCCACTTTCACTATAAACAGTAAATAATTAAACACTATTTGTGATAACATTTTTCTCTCTTCATGTATTCACAAAAATTTACAACTTTCAACAATTTAGTTATTATTCTAGCCAATTTTTAAACTACCATTTAAGATGCAGTATCTAATGGTGATTAGTGGTGTTTATAGTGAGAGATATAAACACAATAATAACTTAAACAAGTATGAAACAGCATGGTAACAGTGCTTAAGGTCACATATTTCTAAATTCTGGTCATGGCTTCTACATGAGCTCTTACTGAACTATGGAAAGAATGCAACTGTCCATGTATTAACTATACAGACCTTTGTTACCTGTATTTTAATTCTTAACTTACAACATTTATGATCACATATAATATTAACCCTTAATATACCTAGTATCTAGGATTTTGTTTTGCAACTAATTTCCCAGACCACTATCCTTCATCTTCCACATTATGAATACTTCTCTTAACATCACAAAGAAATACTAACTTCATTACATAAAATAATCTCCAAACCACATTTCCAAATATATATCTAATATTAAAATGCAAGGTAGTTCAAAACATTGTATACACAAATGATTTCAATAAAATATTCATTGTTATCATACATTCATTCACTTATAGTATCAGTTAATTTAGAGATCAACATTTTCATGTTATTGTATCTAAAGACATACCATCCATAATGATATATTAGCAACTCATAATCATGTAAAAATATATGAATACTCAGGTATTCATAAAAATTACTTAAATATCTTTAGATAACTCACAAGCCATTTCTTACATTTACATTGCATTCATAAAGTAATAGATTCATAATCATATAAATATGATTTATCTGGCTTTAATATTCAAGCAATATGATAAATGAAATAAAATATCATAAAATACATAATTTATCTTTAATTCCAACAATTATTGGAATTAAATACAGTGATCCCCTTCTCTTCTTCATTGTCTGAATATAACATAAGCTATAGGTATTTATTTTTACCTTTCAGAAAATTAAATTTTCTGATAACTTATCTTTTTTTTATTTTAAAAAAATTACTTCAATATTTAGACTAAACACATTTCTAATAAACATGTTAATTAAAAATCATTAATGCTAATAATAATAATAATAAATTAATACTAAAAAATTCAAAGTTACTAAAATCCTTCTTTGCTTTCATTTTTCCAGAGCTATAATTCCACTGTTGCTATGGACAACAGAAAAAAGTTTGAACAAAAACTTCTCTTTCCACTGATGCTACTCAAAACTCTATAAATCACAAAGTTTAATCTTGGAAAATCTCAATGAAATATTGTCCATCTGTAATGAATAAATATTTCACTAAGTCCATTTTCTTAGCATTTATCAGGAGAATGAATATTTCTGAAAGAAAACATTCACTAATATAATTTTCATATTAAATCATATTTTTCCATGTATATATATTTTTATTAGGCTGGTCCAGACCATGGGAAAATAAAATGCAATCAAAATTCCTTTATCAAAAGCATTTATAAAGCATTTTATAGAATAAAATTATTTATCGGTTAATTTTTCAGCAAACAATTTTCATTCTTATTTTCTTACAAACATATATATTTGTAGTTAAATGACAATAATTTAAGACAGGATACTTCTAAAAATTCAAGATTTTATCTTTCAAATATGCACATATTAATAAATAATGCCCTGTAGAATTGTACAGTTTCTCCGCCCAGGTTAAAATAAACTAGTAATAAAATATTTTTATCTGCATTTCCAAATGATGTAAAATATATTCGCACTTTATAAGATTCCTTCATATGTATTCCAATTCAATTGCATAACATCATTTGTTCTTTATTTTCTTCCTTTTAAGATACATAAAGCTGGTTAATTAACTGTCAACAAATATCTTTCTCATACTTATAAGATATAAATTTCTCAACAGTTTATATTTATAAGAGTTTATCAAAATTGTTAAAGATAAATAATGTTCTTTCATCCCACACATACTAAACATATTAAACACAATGTTTTTACAAAACCTTAAGCTTCCTTTGGTCATGTGCCTTAAATCTCGTGGCATCCGAAAGACATTAGTCTGATACTTCGATGACCGTTATTGGCTTCCATAAAATTATCGTAGTATTTGTCAAGTTTTGATGTGAAATTTTTCTGATAGGAAATAATTAATTACCTAGACATTGAGTATATTAAAATTAACTATTTACAATTATACTTTTAAATAAAATAAAAAATTTTTATAAAACTTTAAAATAAGACCCACTTAGACAAAACAAAACAAGATTAGACAAGAAATATTACTATTGTCTAGACTGATTGAACCCCAATATTTATACCTATTCTATCCAGTGATTTCATTGGTTAATTCAAGTTCTTATCCGATACTAATTTACATATAAACCAAATTATTTTATCTACAAAATTAATTTTCTAAATGATGACTCATCCTTTTAATATTATATTAAAATATATATACTATATATATATATTTTTTATATTGATACAGGTATATAATAAGCCTGCATTTCAGTTATTAAATTTATTTAATATTTCTATAATACAAAATACCTTTATTTAAACAATTAAAATATTTTTAATAACTTAAAATATTAATTTTAAAATAAGAATATCATTAAAACAACATGATAAAAATTAATTATTACTTTTAAAATATTATTTGCAACATTTTAATATGTCTAATTTTTATTAACAAGAAACTACAAATCAATATTTCTGCTTAAAAACATGAATGCCCACAGACTAATACACATACCTTTAAGACATGTGACACCTTTTAGAACATTCTAGAATAATTTTAATTACTAATTATTTAAAATAATACCTGAAATAAATAATATTATCTAAAATATATTAGGTGTATATTATATAATATTTACTACCTGTAATTAGATTATTGTTTTAATATTATATCAGTTGAATATAATAAACATAAATTAATTTTATCTTTCAAATAACATATACTATATTATTTTTATTACTTAAATCATTTTTAAATAATTTTACAATACTTTAAATATCTTTATAAACTTCCTATCTAACAAGTTTAAATATATTTAACTCATAAAATTAATATAATAGTTTTTAAAACTAGCTATTTTTAAGCTCTACTTAAAAATAACTTTAACAATTACATGGATGCAATATATATATCATTAAAAGCTAGTCAACATGGAGACAATCCCAATATCATTAACAATCAATAATTTCAAACTGTTATCAAAGCGACCTCTTTTTAACAATATTGATGATTCAATATACTTATATAGACATTAAAGATTTGCAATTTGACCACAGATTGAAATTAATGATACAAAGAAATTTAAAACCTCTTTAAACGTGTAAATATAACCTATTCTGAATGCAAACTAATAAATAGTCAATTACAACATTACAAACTGCAATTATAATTTTCAAATTATACCCGAAATATTACTTAAATAATAAGTGTAATAATACCTATGGTTCAATGGGTTTGTAAATAATTATTAAAAGCCAATCAACATTTAGACAATCCCAATATCATTAACGATCAACAATTTCAAACTGTTGTCATGGCAACCTTCTTTTAACAATAACAGTGAAATAAATCATCCAATATATTTATGTAGACACTTAAGATTGCAAATTGACCACAGAGATAGAAATTATTGATACAAGTTGCAATCATTAGTGTCTGTATAAGTACATTGGACCATTAATAAAGGTGGGATTTTACTTTTATTGTTAAAAGGAGGTTGCCTTGACAACACTTTGAAATTATTGATTGTTAATGATATTGTGATTGTCTAAGTGTTGGCTAGTTTTTAATGATTAATTACAAACCCATTTAGCCTTGAGCATTATTACACTTATATATATACATTATTGAGTTTAATATTAATATTAGTGTATTAAGAGATAGATGGTGTAATATTAGATAAAGAATGAGATATTAAGCTTCTGAAGAATTATTGTTTTAGTAAAGTAAAACTACAGGAATTTAAAAGGGTAATAATTTATAGTAAGTTAGAACTTTTTAGCTATTTAGAGTGCTTCATCAAAATAGATGTTGTTTAAAATCAACAAAAAAGGCATTCACTATTTTATTATGCACATCTTTTCATGGGATTTGTAGAAAGCCACATTGATGGAAAAACAATACTTTCAAATATATTTAAGTCTACTTCTCTTCCTCTTTATAGAAACATTCATCTGAATATTAAAAAACATTCAACTGCTTCATCAATAACTCTCTCATAACCTTTTTTAATACATCTGATTCTAAATAATTTAAAAGACTATGGAAAATTTCTGCAAATTTTTTTCTATCTTTTTTGTCATTTTAGAAGTTGTTTTTACATCAAAATATATTACAGCAATCTAAGTTTGCATAATTAAAAAACATGTTCAGTAAGTCGTGTATTAACCCAAACAAAATCTTTCAGTTGGAGATGACCTTGATGTGCCTTTGGATTTTCTTTACTTTTCTATGGCTATCTGCAACACTATTTCTCTGGTTTTGCATCCATTGAGGGTAGAAACTGCAATTAAAATGAATATTGATTTAATAATTACATAAAATATGAAGATGTCAGTGTTTGTACAGAAACAGTACTTCAAATAAGCCATCAAAGTTGCAAAATGGCTGATTCTTTGTTCTTGGGCTTTGTAAATTTTTGTGAAGCTAATAATCACCTTCTTATTGTTATTAACAATAGGCAGAAGAAATGTATACTTTACATAGTTTATTTAGTTATAATCATTTTAAAAAAATACTACTTTAGAAATCCATAGTACGATTGAATATTTTACCAAATACTATAATACGGAATTTTGGTGGTATTTCATTAATGATAAATATAATTTTATAAAAGAAAGGCTTAATAATAATTTGCTTAGGTTGTAAAAATGAAGTTTAATTAACAAAGATTTTGTTAATTTATTTATTTTACCGTTTATACTGTAATTGTAAAATTTAAAAAAGATTTTCATTTTTTTTTTTTTTCTATATTTGCAAAGTTCGTATATGATTTTTATTTGTAGATTTAGATTTCTAATAAATCAAGTCCAATTTATTGAATTTTAATATAGAATGAAGATTTAAAATCAAATGATAACAATTACTGAAATTAATGCTAGGAAAAAGAAAGAAAACATTCACTAGCAAAAGAGTTAAGAGTCATACAAATGGTAGTTATGAGTGCTACGGATTAATGATAAGAGGATTAATGGATATATGCTAAGAATAGTAGGATTAGCATTAGATGCGATATTAATGAATTTTAAGAGCAATGTGAATAAATGTAAAGAGTAATATATATGGGTGTGAAGAGTAATATGGATGAAGCTAAGAGTGATACCAACAGATAGTAAAAGTAATATAAATGGATATTAAGAATAAAATGAATGTAAGTTAAGTTTTACATCAATAGTAGCAGGATATCTATCAGTAACATCAGTATCTGTGAAAATAGTTTGCTTCCATCCTCTTGACGTTACCTACATAGCCTTTTAAATTTTAGACCAACATAAACTTCTAAAAGAAATGTAAAAATGTTATTTCTGGTAAAAAATAAATAAAACCAATGTAAATATATATATATTAGTTTGGACTGGCAGGCTTGAGAGGTACATTAATTGTATCTACTCAGACTCAGTAAGAACAAAAAATAATTCCCTGAATTTGTTTTTTATACAAATCTAGCAGTAAAGTTATTTTTTTTAGAAATGTCTGCATCTCTAGTTATATCTGATCTCATGTAGGGGAATGTTTTGAGGAGATTAACAATAATAAAATAGTGGTAAATAAAAGCAATGAAATAATTTCTCATTTGGGAAGTTATGTGATATTCAAAGTCCAGAAGTAACAGATAGAACTTTGATAAAGAACCTTTCACTCTTGAGTTCAGCACTCTACTCTTTTATTAGAAAGGTGTGACACTGAATTACAAAAAGCCAAGCATTATATAGAAAGTCTACCATTTATTATAATATTTATTAATATATATACAAATACAAAATCTATATTAAGGGTGAAGCTTTATTAACAATAAAAATACTGCAATGCTCAGCATGCTTCTGACAATATAATTGTTATAAACATGGCAATGCATGTAACAGAGGTGGGGAAAGAAGACTCTGTTTAAAAGCTAAAAAAATAACATATTATTTGCATAGTGCACTAATTAGTTAAAGCAATCACTATTTAGAAAAGGGGAATGCAGGATTCTTTTGTCTTTGTGGCATAATTATCCGCATAAATGTGCCAAGCCTTTTGACCTTTCACTTGGCATCATTCCTTTCTGGGAAAACAGATATAGTGTCCAAACGTGTTTTTACCTGGTTTCATTTATGCTGAGCCAATCAGGTAGACAGGTTGGTGCAAGATTTTCCGTAGTAAACAGATGGGCAGGAATAATCCTGGTATTTAATTTTATATACAATTTTGAGAATAAAGATCTGATTGTAGTCTATCTTTTGAATTATTGATTAACTGGTACAAAAGGGGAGGAGTGCAGAGTCCAACTCGATGGGTGGGAGCAGTAATTTTATGAATCCAATGAGTGGACTCAGCACTTTTTCACCTTTGTACTGGTTAATCAATAATTCAAATAATAGACTACCATTGGATCTTTATTCTCAAGTTGTATATAAAATTAAATGCCAGGATTCTTCCTGCCTGTCTGTTTACTATGGGAAATCTTGGGCCAATTGGTCTACCTGATTGGCTCAGCATAAATACATGTATAACTGGGCAGAAGCACATTCAGCCCCTAAATCTGTTTTTTTAGTATTTCACTAATTCTGGCTATCAATTCAATCCCACATATTTCAATGTTGTTTGCTGAGAATGCAATGATCTCAAGTGAAAGGTCAAAGAGGCTTGGCACATTTCTAAGGTCAATTATGCAATCAATGGGAAAGAATCCTGCATTACCCTTTCCAAAAAGTGGCTTGCTCCAACTAATTAATGCACTATGCAAATACCATGCTATTTTTTAGCTCATAAACAGGGTCTTATTCTCCCTCCTCTGCTACAAGCATTGCTACTTTTATGATAATTATCTTTCAAAGGCATGCTAAGCACTGCAGCATCTTTATTGTTAATAAAGCTTTGCTCTTAATAGTTTTAGTATTTGTATATATATTACATTCACTGAGATAAAGCATTCATTCAATTTTACTCATTATAATATTTATTAAACATTTTGTATACATCAATGCATACCAGTAAATGTAGAATCCAGTTCATTTGAGATAATTATATATATATATATGTACTTCAAAAAACTTCAACAAAAGAGCTATTATAGATTAATGAGAAAACTTGTTTGGCCTCAGAGTTTGTCAATTAGTAATAGTTTCTTAGAAACATCAAAAGCTAAAAGTTATCTCTGTTTACATGGATATAATCTCCTTTTTACTCTTTATTATAATAACAATCCATGAATATATTTAATTCAACATATATATATATATATAATAGTTTTTGGGTTAAACCATTTATTATTTTTGATTACTTCCCAACATTTCAATGAAATAGGAGACACCATTGTCATAGTTAACTTTTCAATGAAAAAACATTAGATCTGAAATAGTAATGAGATTGAGTGTGAGGTAAAGAATGAGATTGAGCATGAAGTAGTTGAGCATTCAGAATATGTAGATTAACAAAATGTTTATTTTTTTTCAGTTTCACCATTAATTGATTTCAAGTTTATATTAGAAAAAAAAAGATAAAATAAGTGGTCTCCATAAGACTGGAATATCTTGTGCTTCATCGGATCTATTTAAACCAATTGATCTTTTTAATATTTCCATTAGCTCTCTAATGGTTCTCAAATCATACTGTTCCAAATTAGAAAGTATTTCAGCATTATTAAAATCATGTTTGTGACCAATTTCTAAAAAATATGATGTAAAAGCTGATGTATTTAACTTACTTCACATTTTTTAGAAATTGATCACAGACCTGATTTTGATAATGTTAAAATACCTTCTAATTTGGAAAAGAATGAATTGAGAAGCATGAGGAAGTCAATTGAAATATTTAAAAAGACCAACTGGTTTAAATAAAGTTGATGAAGCACAATGTATATCAGCCTTATGGAGACCATTATGTTATCTCTTTTTTCTAATATAAACTTGAAATCAATTAACGGTGAAACTGAAAAAAATAAATATTTTGTTAATCCACATATTCTGAATGTTTAACTACTTCACACTCAATATCATTCTTTATCTCACACTCAATCTCATTACTATTTGAGATCTAATGGTTTTTCTTTGAAAAGTTAACCGTGACAATGTCAGATGCTATTTCAGTGAAACATTGGGAATTAACACATAGTGTAATCCAAAAAGTATTTTATATATATCATATAATTATAAAAACATTAAATACAATATATATATATATATAAATAATGAGAGTATTATTTCCAGGAGTACTTTCCTCAGAGCTTCTTTCTCAAATCATACGAATGTCTGTGGTGAGATTTAACATTGTTATTTTTTTCTTTTGTTATTTTCTTCTCATTCTTAAATTCAATGATCGAAAAGATTTTAAAAATATATTATCCTCTAATAATTTTTTCCAAATATTGTTAATCTTCTTTCATTCACATTTTTCATTTGTGCTTTTAGGTCTTTTAGAAATCTCTATAGCTTCCCTTGGCAGTCTCTGGTCATATTGTTCAATTTTTGCCCAAAATATGGCAGTTAGAGAAAAATCTAATTCATCAGCCATTTATTCACTCCTTAAATTAAGAAACCATGATGTCAAATTTAATAAAATACATATAAATAGTGACTGCAAAGAGAAGCTATAAAGACTGTTAACCTAAAAGCATTAATGAAAATGGTGAATTAAAGAAAATTAATAATATTTGGAAAAAGCTATTGGAGGATAAAATATTTTTTACAACTTCTCAACAAATAGAATTTGAAAATGAGGATAAAATAACAAAAAAAAATAATGATTTTAAATCTCACCACACAATTCTTATGATTTGAGAAAAAGAAGTTCTGAGGAAAATACTTGTTAATGTGCTGAAAGATAGCTATTTAGCTATTATATTATTATTACACAGAAGCTCCCAAAAATAATGCTATAAATTCATTTATCCATGAGACTATTAGAATTAATATATTTTATCACATTACAAAATACACACTCTCTACTATATGTTATTCGTGGAAAATATTCAAATCTGATTGACCATGCAGTTCTCGATGTAGCATAATTGTAATTTATAGAAATTATTTTAATTAATATTTATTATATCTAGGTTTCAACATTTTTTCAGAGATTATTATATGTGATGACAATAATGATGATAAATATATCAATAGAGAGAGGCCAATCATTGAATTATGTTTCTTATTGGTAACACAAATTTTTATATATATATATATTATATATTATATATATATATATATATATATATATATATATATATATATATATATATATATATATTGTATTGTATTGGTAACAAAAATTATATATATATTGTTAAAAACAAGTATAATAATGTTTATGGCTAAATGGGTTTATAAGTAATCATTAAAAACCAACTAACACTTAGGCAATTTCAATATTAATAACAATCAACAATTTCAAACTGTTGTCAAGGCAACCTTTTTTAAAAAATTATATATATTGTAACAGAATGGAGTGGATAAAAGGATTAAAACTGGGATTGTCATTATAAGTAAAATAATATTAAAGAGATGTTTAAAGTAATTATAAAGAAATGTTTAATATCCCATAAATTTATATAAGCAGTTTTATATTCATGAGAGCATGAGATCACAAAAATCTCTGAGAGATCATCCAGTTATTCATTAAACCCACTATGATTAAACATACATCAAACAGCATTATCAATAAATATAAGTAACACTCAAAAGATATAACCATTCATCGTCATGAAATGATCCCTCAAAAGAAATCAACAGTCAGTCTGCTGACTGGATTGGAAATGGGTCTTCTGTAGACCAGGCTTTCTCCTGCCCATTGCCAGCTTGGTGCAATTATTTAACTATTAATTTGGATGCACAAACTAAGTGCTCATCCATCAGAATACATAATAAAAAATCAAAAAAAAAATAATGCTGGGACATTAAAACATGCTGATTATCATCAATGTCTGGCCACTTAGTACCATTAATGCACTGGCCAACTATAAACTTCATTTCTAGTAAGACTAAACTAAAATAAAATGTAGTGCATGGGCTTTAAAGAGTATTCATCTTTGCACCAATAAGGATGATGATTGATCCTCTCTGGATGCCCAAAAGCACTAATATACATCCACATCCATATATCAGACCATTATGCATGAATCCAGCTCAGGAGAATACAAGCTTTATTACTGTATGTGACCAAGAGATGATAGAAACAGATATTCTAAAAATATTTAAAACAACTGGAATAATTTTTATAATTGAACACAAGTTTATTTACAATAAAACTGATATTAAGGTCACTAGAATATGGTTTTACAATTAAAAGGCTTTAAATTGTGATTATTATATAAATTTCAAATTATCATATTGTGATTTACACGAATAATATACACAATTCAGGTTATTACATTGGTTTACATATATGTTTCACTAGGTTCATCTAAAACCCATTTAGCACACAGGCATATGGCATGATACAAAATGAACATGTTTGAATTGATATTTAATAATAAAATAAATGATTAAAATTTACATATAAGTGTCTATTTGACATGCATTGGTATTTGCAATACAATTGACATATGTATGCACACAAATTTCTGAACATGTGCATGCATATTGAATTGCAGGCACACACTAACATTTATCTATTTTAATTTGTTGCAATAATAATATTTTTCTAATCAATTCAATATTGAAAGTACATAAAATTCACACATATATGTATGTACACAAAAATATGGATGATATGAATCAAGTTCTATCATAATAGTTTACAGTTTATTTTTCTTTCTAAAAAATATCAATTTATAAATTCCTTTCTTTTCTTTTAAATATATAACAGTTAATCTTGACTGGATTGTTGTTGATTGAATAATTAGAGATGTCTATAAATTTAAAATATAGATTTTAATTATTTCCACTTATTCAGTTGAAAAAACAAATATAATAGAACCTATCAATTAAATCTTCATTTTTAGACATTTAACTTAAGCAAAATTGTTCTTTAAAATGTTATTTTTAACATATAACATTACTCAGCAGCTACATATACATTTATCTGTGCTTCTCTGCATACATAAATAAACAGCAATATACATATACCAATTATTCAAGCTTTCTTTCGGTAAAATTGGTTTTTTGTCCATCATAAAAGTATAATCCAGATTTGTCATCATCAGAAAAAGTATAATTCAAGTATAGTTGGCATTCTCCCTTCTGTATAGGGCTTAATGAGCTTCAGGCCAGCAAATTGTCTTTTTAAAACACGTTTAAGGCTACGAATTTCAACACAAAAAGTGGGTCATTTTTTCCATTTTCAAACTCCACCATTGAACTGTAGGCTATGTGTGGACCTCCTCCATTGACTTCAACTACATCTAATGAAAGTTCTGTATAAATCTGCCAGCCATCTCGGTCCACCTAAGTCCAACATTGCAGCTGGCCTATTAGCTAACTGCCTCAAAAATTACTATTCAGACTGAAAAAACAGACTGTTCTTTTTAAAAACTACTATACAGACTTTGCAGCAGACCAATTTGGCCAGCTAGTTCTCAAAATATTAAAGCCAGACTTTTCTGGACAGCTCTTACAAAAACTGCAAGCCAAAAGTGAACTGATATTTTTATCAGTCCTTTTATAGAATCATTTGGAGATGATAAAAACACATTAATTGAAAAGAGAGTTTTTTATCTCTCTAATCCCTTATCTTGATTAAAATCAATTTTAATCTTTTCAAACCTCTACTTTGAAATTTTACCAAAAGTGTGATCTACATGTTTTTACTCTCTTCAAATCACTTTTAATTAAAAGCTCCTTTTTAATTTAATCTACAAAGATTTTTTAAATAGATAAAGAAATGTATGCAAGCATTAATAAAAAAATAAACAATGCTTGTTTTTTTAAATTCAGACCTTTTTTTTAAATGTTTTAATTTATAATGAAATTCTGTTTTTAAATCCAGAGTGATTTAACCCTTTATTTATTAGTTTTATTCCAAGTGAAATGCAGAAAATATCTACAAAAATGTTTGACCATGTTTATTTCTACTTTTCCTTTACTTTATATATATATGCGCACACAACTATGTTGTTGTGTGCCATGTAACTCAGGTGGTGGCAATATATATAATGCTTTTTAAAGAAATATTTTTATTTATTTGGATCAGAAATGCATTAAGACACACATTTTTTCTTGCACAATTTTTATTGTTATATATAATTTGGTGAGTCCAAATATGTATTGAAAAAAAAACATTCATGAATATGAGCTTTTGTTTAATAAATTATATATTTTGTCATTAGATTTAAATCTTTATTTGCAGAACATTCAGTTATTTGTAGTGGAAGGTTTTGCTTTAACAATGTTTTTATTTTGCATGTGAAAGACAATTTGAAGAAAAGAAAAATTTAAAGAATCATATGCTATAATGATGATGAATAATTTATTAAATAAATAATATAATTATGTTAATATAGATATATTACAGGAAATTAGCCATTCATATGGGGATGATAAAGCAGTGTGAGTTTAATGAGATATTTTAAAAAGGTTTAATTGTAAAATGCTATAGAAAGTGGCAGTAATGTTATAAACATCTGGTTGTAGTTATTATTTATTTTTAAATGTTTGTATTTTGTATATTGTGGAACTTATTCCAGACAAAAGAGACATTATATAAATTAATAGAGAAAACTTGTTTTGCCTCAGGCCTATCAATTATTAATTATTGGTTCTTTGGCAACATCAAAGGGTAAGGTTATCTCTGTTTGTATAAATATAATCTCTCAATTTCTAATTTTTGTATCAAATTTATAATCCATGAAAACATTATTAATTTTAGGTTTTCAAGAAAGATATTAGTCTTCTGCAATCTCACATCTATAATAATAGATTTTTGCAATTAATGTCTTATTCAAACTTGAATTTGAACTTCTTTTTACTCTACTAAACCCAAGACAAAAAAGTTATTATATAGATTAATGTAGAAAACGTATCTAGCTCCAGGATTACCAATTAGTAATTGATGATTTTCTGGCAATCTCAAAAGCTAAAGTTATCTCTATTTACATGGATATATTCTCTTAATTTTTTCTTTATCAAATTAATAATCCATGATAATATTTAATTCAATATACAAATATTAGGATAAACTTTAAAATTATCAATTTAAAACCAAATTGAAACAGTCAAATCACTATAAATAAAAAAATTATTTAATACATCAACCTGACTTTTATTTCTTGGCTCCTTATCAAGATGGAGGATTTTTTTTTACAAAATTACATGTCGCCAATGAATATTATTTACATTACATTACAGTAAATATAATTATTAAAATACATACATATACTTAAAAATGATTAACTTGTTACAATTTTTTATACTATATATTTAGAAGGGATTCAAGCTCCATACAGCTATCCACTCTATCTTATACAACTGATACACCTAACCAAATTTATATGAAAAATATGTTTCCAATGTGTTTTTTATGTTGAACCAGCAGTTGTTAGTCCAGATCATCAATCACAAACAAACATATATAATAAGTGGTCAGTTTATATTAAGATAGCAAATTTACAAACTTTAATGGGCAGGCTTCAATCTTCTTCATCTTCCAATTCTTCAGCAATCCACATCATTGAAAATCTGATGATGAATTGCTCAAACCATTGTCGATGCAAATTATATTGTCATACCCATATTGATTTTAAATCACTATGCCTATTTATGTATAAGACCTTAATATGTCCATTTAAATATACAGAAGAGGGATGGGAAGAAAACAGACCGACTATGTAATATTTAAATACAAGTATATTGTTTATAACAATTCAAAACAAAGCAAAACTCTCCATATATGTATGAGATAGTGATCATGTGATGTTTAGTGGTATATTGTTTATACTGAACTTAATGTAATTAGAAGGGTCAGAGTGACTCAAAGTCAATCATGGATATGACAATAATAGTAGCATCAATAAGAACTTTGAGTATTCCATCATCAGATTTTCGATGATATGAATGGCTGCAATGTTGGAGGGTGGAGATGATTGAAGCCTGTCCATTAAAGTTTGAATATTTGCTATCTTAATATAAACTGAGCACTGATTATATGTGTGTGTGGGAGATGATGACAAGGACCAAGTGATGAATGCTTGTTCAGTACAAAATACATATATTAGAGATCATTTATCTTTTTCAAATGTATGTGGCCATGAATATTAGTTGTATAAGATGGAGTGAATAACTGTAAGGAGTTTGAAAATCTGTGTTCAAATCCCTTCTACTTGCGTTAACTTCAGTATAGACAATATACTTGTAGTTAAATAATATTTATATTTACAAAACAATCTAAAAAAATATTCTAAATTATAACTCTAAAGTTTTTAATAATCTAACAATGCCCACTCCTACCCTCTAATTGTGCTGAATCTTTAACCATGTTTACAAATTTGTTTAAATTTTCTTGAATATACAAAGTTTCATAACATTTTCTTTCCTTGTAATTTTTAACATACTTTATTATCTGAATATTTTTATACAATTCATTTTATGTCCAGTATCCAAAAAATGTATATATGGCCCTAGTCTTATATCCATTCTATTAACTGCCTATTTGTTTTGTATTTATATATATTATTTTTTAAGAAAGGATTATAAGTTTAATCATCTTATTTACAAGTATGTACTTTGCTAATTATATTTATTGTAATGTAATACAAATAATGTCCATTGGGTGGAGCTGCAGTAGAATAGTTGGTCATGTGATTTTGTAAAAAGGAACATCTTGATAAGGTGCCAATACGAAAGAAAAGTCTGGGTGATATATTAATTTTTTTATAGTAAATTATCTGTTTCAGTTTTGTTTTAAGTTGATTATTTTAAAGTTTATATATAAAATGTAACATTATGGACAAATTTAAACATTTCTATTTGATCATTTAAAGAATCCATGAACATATTTTCTTCATGATTATAGCTAAATATTTGAAAAAAAGTGAGAACTAACTGGTACTTTTAGAAATATGTGTATAGTTATAATAATTATCAATTCTTAAAAAGATACAAAATATTCATTGACTAGACAAATGTATGAGATGCTTCAACCATAACTATATCTCATTTAATTGCTCATCATCATCTCATATTCGAATATAGATTGTGGTTATAAGTTTAAATGTAGAAATGACTTCATCATTTATAATCTAAATCTGATATGGTATGCAACTTTTGCAATACCATAATTCTTGAATATTTGTATTCTTATCATAATAGATTATTTTCCATTAATCTCTCTGTTTTTCTAATAAAAGTGTAGATAATTTAAGTTTCTCATTAAAAAGATTGTTTATAAATATATGTTGGAATACTTCCATCATTTAATGTAAATATTAAATTCTATTTAGAAGCTGATAATTGTTTTTCACTTGCACTGTACTGTAAATCAGCAATATTAAATACCAGGAATACTAGGACACTCTCATTTCAGCCACAAGATAAAGACTTGATCGTTTTATTCTCCAGCCAATCTTAATTGTTTTGGAATGAGAGTGGGAATATATATTAAATCGTTCACTTTACATCTATTTCTTTTAATAATTAATTTAAATTGCGCTTTGCAAAAAAGTGAAGCTTGTCTAAAATATTATTAAAGAGTTATATGGCTAAGCGCTTTCAGAGAACTTAAGTCTCCATATTCATAGCCTACTTTAATTGAAGTTTAGCAGTGATTTATGCAAAATTTATGCAAAGTTTTATAAAGACCATTTTCTGGAGATTGCAAAGCACGATTCTCTTCGGTTTATTGCACAGTTGTCATTTGCAATAAATTATGCTTCCTTAATCTTTCGTTTCATATCATTACGTTCAGTGCATAGTACCCTTGCCATAGTGGGTTTGAACACATGGCCTGTTGTTTTTTGGTGCTTGAAGAATATGGATCTGTTTTCAGTATTATTTATAGCTCTCCTATATAAATAATGATGTTGAGATGTTCTTGTTGTAATGTTGGCATGGGTCTCTCCATAATATGCCCCACTACATCCATTGGTTGGGCATGAAATCTTATAAACTGCTTGAGCTATTTGATCAGACAGTATTTTGCATAAATTTTGCATAAATCACCACAAAACTTCAATTAAAGTAAGATATGATTATGGAGACTTAAGTTCTCTGAAAGCGCTTAGCCATATAACTCTTTAATAATATTTTAGACAAGCTTCACTTTTTTGCATAAAGCGCAATTTAAATTACTTACTACTCAAAGGTGAAGTAGAAAACTAGTATTTCATTTCTTTTAATAATGTAATTATCACTTACTAAATATTCCAATTTACTTTGTGCTAATTTTAAAAGATGTTAAACTGTATAATGATCAATAAATTTTACAAATGTAGTATCAGATTGTGATTCTATTTAGAAAGTAATAATACTTCTCACTCACTTGTGCTGGACTATAAGTCAATGATATTAAATAGTAGGATACTCTCATTCCAGCCACAGGATAGAGACTTTGAGAAAATAAAAATGACCATCTTATTTTTTAACCTAGGCCAATCTTATGTCTCTGAAAATAAGAGCATGAATATATATTAAATCGTTCTCTTTACATTTCATTTCTTTTAATAATCTAATTAATACTAATGAAATATTAAAATTTACTACATGTAAATTTTAGATATTGCAAGTTTTAGATGTTAAACTATGTAATAATCAATAAATTTTACTAATGTAGGGTCAGATTGTAATTCTATTTAGAAGATAATTACTGTCACAAGTGAGGAAGAATTATTACCTTCTAAATAGAGACTGCTCTAATAAAATTCATTGATTATTAAATGTTTTTTTAGAAAAATTCAAATGTTAATTATATTTTTCTAAATACATTCATCCATCAGTAATAACAACCCACAGATTAGTGCATAACAGTGTTTTCAGGAGTAGGTGTTTATTTATTAAATTATTAACTCTTGTTCCTCTTCCTCTTTTTCTTCCTCTTCTTTTTCTCTTTCCTCTTCTTCCTCTTCTTAAATATTAACTGTTGTAGAATTATCTTTCACCTCTTTTTTATTTTCTTCTTCCTCTTCCTTTTCTTTTTATATATTAACTCTTGTAGAATTATCCTCTTTCTCCTCTTCTTCCTCTTTTTAAATATTAACTCTTGTAGAATTGCCCTCCTTTTCTTCTTTTTTCCTCTCTCTTCTTTCTTCTTTTTCTTCTTATTATAAATTATTATTTTATTTTACTTTGTACATTTAACAGTTTTTACATCCAAAGAGAAAATGCACATCAAACATTATTTACAATAGGAACTTTCTCCATACAATATTTCCACCTAATGCAAGCCATAATAATCAATAGATGTTTTGGGGTTAATCATCAAAATTCCTATATTGTGCTTATTTATCTGTCATCAGTGAGAGACCTTGGATCTGAGATCAAAACCCTTAGGCTCTTTGATCTAATGCATTATTCCAGCAACTATCTTTTACCTATTTAGTCAATTCTGGAGCAATGAGTAAAACTGAAAACACAATAATGATTTTAATCCAAGCTAGGTGACATTATTGTCTTGAGTATTAATAAACTGGGTAAGCATAAGAAATTGTGGTTAAGTGAGGTCATAGTGATTTTATCTAACATTATTTGCTAAATATTTATAGATTTTTTTGTATAGTAATCCTAAATTTTCTATTATTTGATTGAAAAATATTAACAGTACTAAAATATTTATTATACAGTCTTATTAATGCTGAATTTTTTAGGTTTCTTTTGTTATACAAGTATGTTAATCTTGTATCCATTACTTTTATTTTATAAGATATCGTTGTTTGGCAATGTCGCATAACTATCTCAACTTATGTAATTTTCTTTAAGAATTATCATATCATTTTAATTAAAGCAAAGAAGAAGGTAGAGCTCTGATGAAGACTGCTGGACAGTCGAAACTGTAAGAAGAATAAAGAAGTTTTTAAGAAAATTTGTTGCATTAAAGTGTATAAGAAACAAGTGTTATAAGCAGTATATATAACTATCATATCATTAAAGATTCATCTTCTGTAGAGTAATTGGCATTAGATATTATTTCATAGTTAACACATCTCAAACATTTTTTAAAAACTCCTCCAAATGTTAATCTATGACTTAATCAAAATTGATAAAACCAGTGTATGAAACGAGTACATTCATATATATATATATTATAATAAAAATAATAAATTTAATGGTAACAAACTATTATAAACAATCCTTAAATCCGCAGAAGTACTTTCAGTTAATTTTTTTAACCTGCCTCAACTGCCATTAATTTGCGGATTTAAGAATTGTTTATAATAGTTTGTTACCGTTAAATTTATTATTTTTATTATAATTACAATTTTGTTTTAATGAACGGACATTTTATTTATACTATATATATATTAAAAACATTGCAGTTCTGAGAACCAAATCTTTATTTTGTAGCTTTTTGCAGCAATATATACTGGACATTTCATTTCACTTATTATTATTGAAAATACTACCTAAATCCTTAAGATATTCTTTTCTTGAAATACTTTTTGAAGATAAAATGCTGTTGTTACAATTACTACTACTACTACTACTATTATTATTATTATTATTATTATTATTGTTGTTGTTGTTGTTGTTATTATTATTATTATTATTATTATTATTATTATTATTATTATTATTATTATTATTATTATTATTATTATTATTATTATTATTATTATTATTATTATTATTATTATTATTATTATTATTGTTGTTGTTGTTGTTGTTGTTGTTGTTGTTATTGTTATTGTTATTGTTGTTGTTAAAACATCACACTATCACCTTTCTTTATCCGTATTGAGATTGAGGTGAGGGAGAAAAATTGCTATCATTTTAACAGCTTGAATAAACATAAAGAAAATATGATCATGTGATGTTTCAATGATTTAATACCAATCTTAGCTAAAGAATAAAAGTAACTATGGCTATTTTAAAAAACCATTGCTACCGGAATATATAGATACTGAATTGTTGTCAGATCTGTACGAAAATACATGCATATTAGCTTGGATTGAAAATCTTAGTGTGATTTTCAATTTAGACTGATAGTTTTACAGGCAAAAATGTAAATAGTGAGTTCTCAAGAAGGGATGTATTAGATTCAAAGAGCCAGGTGCATTCAAGAGTTATCACTGATAAAAGCTGTAAGCTAGAAAATAATCTGGTGCTATCAGATAGAAAGGAACTGGATAGAATTTATGATGCATGGAACTGGATAGAATTTATGATGCACGAGCATCTAGTAAACATTGAATAGTAAAGCTTGCACTAAGTGGTAATATTGAAGGAGAAAATTGTTATTATTTTATTATTGAAAACTATCTACAATAGCATTAATAAATACAATTGTGGTTCCAATGATAGTATTCTGATTTGTTTCCAAAATCATTGTAGTAACAATTGTTAAAAAACAAATACTTCTAGGACTACAGAGTTATTTTTAAACATATATAAGAGACCCTCTGCAGTTTGGTGTGGTTGGTATTTTGACACTTGCAGGTCTGACATTCAAATAACTTACGACCTCCCTAGCAATAAAACCATATGCCTTTTTTTTTTTTTTTTTAGGTATAAAAGACATTTATTAAAAAAATAATATAATGGATTAGACATCCTCTTAATGATATAAAAAGTAATGAAGATATTATTAGAAAAAAAAAGCAAGAATAAATAAATGTCCCCATGGTTTGGTGCAGAGGAACTCAAATTCCAGGAATCATATGCCATCTCCATTATTTCTCATTTATTTTATGAACTCCTGGTCAATAAACCATTTGATTTTTTTTTAATAGATAAATTTATTTAACAAGGTAATAATTATAAGTTCAGCCATTTCCATTATTTAATATTAAATATTGAATATCTTTAAAAAATTTAAAACTTTATTTTAAATTTTCTCAATATAATCAATTGTTAGTAATAGCATTCAAATTAATATATTATTTAAGTGTTGCCAGCCTGGTCAGTAGCCATACTCATACAGGAAATGAACTTGGACCTTTTAATTTGTTAATACTGAATTTAAGGCAATGCCCATTTGGTAAGAATGTTGCTTTAAATTCAATATCGACATTGTCTTAAATTAAATATTCATGAATCCAAATATCTATATTTGATTTCCAAGCTAACATTATTACTAGCCAAGTTAGCAGCATATGAAAATAGGGGAGAATAATTCCATCTATAACATTGTGTTATACCCTAACCTGTATGTTATTACTAAAAACTGAATATACTTTACTTGAAAAGTTTAAATAAAGTTTGAATTTTTCTAATGGCATATATTAGATGATGGAAATAGTTCAACATATAATTAATACTAAAATGCAATCATTCTGATTCATCAGACAAATACTGTTTCGAGTAGCTTTAAAGGTGGCTAAATTTTAAATACTGAAGCCCCATAAAGTACAAACCCAAGATTGTAAATAAACTAAAATACTCCCGACTGCAGTTGGCCAAGCAACTAATTTTATTTTCTTTAGAAACACATAAAGATATATTCTGAGACACAACTAAAATTTAGAATCTGCCAAAATTTTATAAGTTTTCTTTCATATACTTAAATATACATATACATGAGAAACAAAAACAATATTATGGTGTGGTCAGTCTTGGATTCAAATCACATTCGATCATATTGAATTCTTTTTCTCTGAGCTAAGTGGTGTAATAAATAAGAAAAATATTAAAGATTCCAACAAGTGGTGGTTAACTAGTTTGATAAGTAATATTTTTACTTTCTCTATTTCTCTTGGGGAGGGCTGTTTTTATTTTCACGATAAATAGGAACCTATCAGCCGTTAAAGACCCTCCTGTGTCATACTATGATCTCGGCATTTCTTAATTTGGCTGGGGTAATATCTTTTAGTTATATATGCACAAAAAAACTAAATATATAATTGCAGTCCTACAGACACAAGATGTCTTTTTTCAAAAAAATTTGACATTTTTTAATATCTTTTAAGATGAGTTACTTCCTGTTTTAATATTTTGCGTAGAGGATGATAAAGGAATTAATAGCCTATAGATAAAGGAAACATTTGTTAGTTTTATTTATTTCCTGCATTTCCTATCGCCTTTTTATATTATTATTAATAAAATTTATTTTTCCGTCTCACTACGTTTTTTTTATAATTAACAAAATATTTTTGGCAACACACTCTTAGTTATTAAAACTAAGAGTGCTTTTGTATTCGCATCTCTATAAATGAATCTTTCTCAGTTTGGTTTTAAGACTTTCATCTGTTCATCGTCATTATTTTTGATCATTATAAAAATTCACTGCAGGACGAAAATCTGCCCAAGTTTAGTCCAGATTCTCTAATCCATGTTCTTTCTGCTCCACGTCACACCAGCAATCTTTTGTATTTCATCCATCTATCTCATATGTGATTTGTTTTTAGATCTTTTACAATCTCTTGGGATCCGATTTAAAATTCCAACTGAATCATTTATCATCATCTCTTCTAACAATATGTCCAATTCACCTCCATTCCAGTCTCTTAATAATATTAGTAGAACCTATTTGTTCTGTTACCCATTTATTTCGTTTTCAGTCGGTACTATATATTAATTTTATTTATTAACAATATTGAAAGTAACAAAATGTAATAATTCATAAATTCATTTAATAATCATTTTGAAACACCAAATGCACCATCGTAGTGACAAATTATCAAAGATATAAGACCTAAAAGATCAAAAATAGGTGTTGATATCTGATATCACTTTGCCAGTATGATGTATTTCTTATGAACAGGCACGCTAAATAATTTATATATAATTACAAAAAAGTCCAGCGGTAAGATTTTAGGGACTTGTATAACATTCATATAGTAGAAGATTGAATTTAATTCAGAAACGTTTAAATCACATTGCTAGTAGAGTGATAATTGAACAATTAATTACTGGGAATGTCATGAGATGTTCACACAACAGAAGTGACAGGTTGAACTTACCCCAAAAAGCTTCAGAACATACTGCTATAGCTCTAAGTTATCATTAAATGTTTCATTGCTGGTGAGGTCTTGTGACATTTATGCCTCAGAAGTGACAAGTTATGTCAATCTGTAATCTAAAGACACAGTAATTCTCTAAAATCATGCACAGTGATAATTGAATTATTCGTTGCTGGAGAAGTCATGTGCAATTTAAGCAGCAAACATGCTAAGTTGAGTTTGATCCAGGAATCCCTAAATCATCCTACTATTGCATTAAATCATACAAAGTATAATTTAACTATTAGTTATTGAAGAAATCATGTATTGTTGAAGTACCAGAAGTAATAGGTTTAGTTTAATCCAGAAACTTTCAGATGACACAACTATTGAGTAAGCCATGCATAGTAATAATCGAATGATCAGTTGCTGAGTAGGTCATATGATGTTGAAGCACCAGAATTAAAAAAATTGAATTTAGTTTGGAATCTTTACATCATTGAATGGTTAGTTACTAAATAATCCTGATGCTTGAGCACCAAATATGACAAATCGAACTTTCATTACAGAGCTTCTTAGCTCTCTGATCAGTCACTTTACCACTGAGCTAAGTGGCAAGTTGTATAGCAAAAAATTAATTTTTGATCAAGCTATGAGAATTCATGCATCTTAATAGAACACTAATAATATAGCTGGACAATATAAACCCATCAAATCAGTGGCAATATAAACCCTAATTCCAACACTCTCAACTCACATAAATACACCAGTCTAACAACTTTTTCATACAGAAACTTACATCTATACAAACTAGAATCGGAAAGGTCAACATTGATGAATACATTAATGACTTTGTCTCATTGGATTCAAAACCGGTCGCTTACTAACATTATTAGCAAATTCTACAATAAAATCAGAACAAAAATTTAACTATTGGATTCCATGCCATGGATATTGATTCTTTATATTCCTAAAGTCTCCAGATTCATAAACAAAATATGTTAATTGTCCCAACATTAATATCTCTAAAAAAGGTCCAAAAGCAATCCAGAACATAAATATTTCTGGAACATCAGAACAGACTCACCATATTTTTGATCCAACATCAGCCAGTGGCATGTGCATTGAACGAAATGATTTCAACCACAAAATAAGTGAGGCATGGTACCTCAACAGTAAAAAGGAATTCTGCTTTCTCCTTTTTAAAATGTTTGGCTCATTTAAAAGAGTTTTGGAAAATAGATTGCCATTGGAAAATAGATTGCCATTAGCAATCTTTGGACCTACTTGTTTCTAACAGAACTAATGTGATAACTTTTCTGGTGTCTATAGTTCTTTAAAAACTAAGAGCACCATAGTATATGGATACTGAACTGGTTTCAGATCTATGTGACTATACAAGTAAGTTGGTTTAGATTGAAAACTTTTATATATTTTTCAAATTTTGATTGATAGCTTGATAATAAAATAGAGAGGTAATTTGATGGTCCCTAGAAAGAAGTTGCCTTAAATGCTATATGTTCAGCTGCATTTGTTCCAAGATCCAAAACTCCTCACTGATGAAGATCATAAGCAAAAAACTAATCTGGGAATATTGGATAGGACTGTGCAGAATAGGGATTTAATAAAGACTATCATCTGGCATCTATTACTTACTAAATCTTAGGATTAAGTGGCATAGTAGTGATTAAAGAAAAAGAGCACGTTGCTGAACAGCAATATCATGTGATAGAATGATATATGTTGACTAATATAAGAATTTGTAACAATCATCTTATTTATTTACTATCATTTTGAAGGAATTTTTACCAACATGATCTGAAATGGATTTATATAAGATTTAAGTTTAAAGTAGTATTATTATTAACTGTTGTGCCCTGAATAGTTCGCTGAAGATCCATTGATCACGGCGACAGAACTAACGTTTTCGGTGCCCTAACGTCGTATTAACTTCCGCAATAAACTATTCATTTCCGTTTTCTTTTTTTTATTAACAGTTGTATTAAAAAGAAAAAAGTCAAGATTGAAATATAAAAACAAAAGTACAGTACTGTCAAAAAAAAATTAAAGAAAAAAAATATAGATATAAAAATATAAATCTAGTTAAAAACAGATAAGTCAAAAATTCAAGAGACATAAAACAAACATCAGTAATCATTTATAATCGACTATGTCCATTTTATGTAATTACAAAGAAGATTAACATTCAGATGGGTGTACAACAGAGCGACTCCATATCTCCGAAACTTTTTACAGCAGGGCTGCAAGAAATATTTTGAGGATTAAAATGGAAAGCTAAAGGAATAAAAGTAAATTGAGATTATTAAAGTCATTTAGATTTTGCAAATGATGGAGTTGTTTTTGTAAATAATGCTTCAGAACTTCAGGAAATGTTGCAATAGTTATTAGATGGAAGTAAGAAAGTAGGGCAAGGTAAACGCTAAAAAGATTAAAGTAATATTCAATGGATTTTGTCAAAAGATAAAAATAAAGATTGATCATGATGAGTTAGAAGAAACTAACAACTACAAATGTCTTGGTCAGATTATTATTACAGAAACATAATGTATGAAATTAATCATAGAATTAAACTTGGTTGAAGTGCTTTTAGTAGAAATAACAATATTGAAATATGCTTGTGTTTTAAAAAGAAAGTTTTAAATAAATGTGTTTTAGCAATTATTACTTATGCATCTGAGACTTGGACACTTAACAGAAGGGCAATATAGAGGCTTGAGATCTCTCAAAAAAGTATGGAGATATATATGTTAGATGTAACAAGAAGTGAATGAAAACAAAATTCATGGGTAAGATAATAAACAGGTGTCACTGACATTATTGAAAAAATCAAGAGACTAAAGTGAAATTGGACTGGACATATTGCTAGGAGAGAGGATAGTAGATGGAAAATTGAAATCTTAAACAGGATTTTAAGAAATTGTAAAAGATCTAGAAAGAGATCGCATGTGAAATGGATGGATGAAATAAGGGAGTATGTGGGGGTGATGTGGAGGAGAGTAGAGATTGGAAATGTATTGTTTTGGAGAGACCATCATCCAGCAGTAGATTGATAATGGCTGAAAACAATGATGATGATATACATTTTAATTTTAGAAGAAATAAAAAAACAAGAATAGAGAAATGAAAAGAATAATAAAAAACAAAGAAAGCGAGACAAAAAAAAAAAGAAATAGAAACTGCAGTAATTTAAATGGTGCTTGTATTATAGCTAAAGACACCGTTGGATGGCGTCATTTTCACGCTAAAACTATAAAATATGAACATTCACAGGGCTGGTGATTTTAATAATTTTTCTGTTTGTAATGTGAAAATAAAAACAAAACAAAATCATCTTTTTTAAATATTATTTTTTATTAACATATACAATTTAAATGATAATAATAAATGTAAAATAAAATCAACAAATTACAATTTGATTTGTGTTTTTTATATTGTATACTTTTTAAATTGTGTTACAGCTTTTTTTTTAATCAATTTTCTATCGGATATTTTTTTACTTGTGTTATGGCTTTTTTTTTATCAATTTTCTATCGGATATTTTTTTACTTGTGTTACGACTTTTTTTGTTGTTGTTTAACTAAAAATAATAATCGTAATAAAAGTAAAAGTTGTTACGGTTAGATTTAGGGTTAGTTTAGGGTTAGGTTTAGGGTTAGTTTTAGGGTTAGGTTTAGGGTTAGTTTTAGGGTTAGTGTTCTGTTTGTTTGTAATGCTAAAATAAAAAAATTCAAAATCGTAACCGTACTCGGACAAAATAAAGAAACTCAAACTTTTTTAAACAACAACAAACACATACAAATATCTTCTTTACTTATTAAACATGTTTATAATATTTGCTTTTTATTAAATTTACAAAAAAACCTGTATGTTTGTACTTTTCTTACTTCAAAAATATACACATGGTAGAAGTCTTCTTTGTCTCATGGAATGTTATGAACAGTACGTTACTTGACGTGTTACGTAATTGCAACTCACTAAAAACATAGATCTTTAACATTTTCCCAATTAAAACTTCAATACAGTACATTGTAAAAAGTCTTAGAATTATTATTTTACAAAATATAAACATTTTAATCCTTAAAATAAAATAAAATTCAATGAAAACAACATTTTCATCCGATTCAAATACAAACTCTCTCATCAAGTCGTAACTGTTTTATAAATTGTGCGAATTCGCAAAATATATTTGCTACCATGCAACATACATGCTGTACTGTGATGTGACATAGTGGCCTGCATTCTGTAGCACAACAAAAAAGTTGTACTATTGAAAAAGCGGATTCGAACGTGTCGGCCACGGAAACAGCATTTTAATGTGTTTTGGCGCAAAAACCATGCCATAGAACGGCATCTTTAGCTAAAAGATAAGTACCATTTAAACAATTAAAATGTGACTAAACAAACACAGGGTTCCTTATTGCAGAGCAGGAAATGATCAATGATATAAAAGTCACGTGATTACTGGGCACTGGGCTAATCCTAATAACTGAAGATTGTAAGATATAAAAAAAATAAAGAGAGTCCAAAAAATAATATTGATTAATTAGTCATTAATGTTAATGATAGTTATTAGTAAATCTCATTCTTCATTCTTATAATATAAAATATCCTTCCATGTAAAGATTACATACAGATTCAAATCGAATATCAGATGCGACATTAACCTGTTTGATATGCTATTACTAACAGTTGAATGTATTTGGAATATTTAAATAAAGTTAAATTTTTCTAGGCATTCAATACACATATTAGATGATGGAAATAGTGCAATATAAAAATACATCTATGTATCTGTTTCTATAAATATGTATTTCTCTATCTATATATCTATTTGTCTCTCTTCCTATCTGTCTGTCTATTTATCTATGTATCTAACTGCTTTCCTACCTATGTGCTGTGCACTTACCTAATTACCTATTTATAATTTTATCTACTTATTTGTATTTCTATTTATCTACCTATCTATTTGTATCTTTACCTATCATTTTCTCTATCTATGTATCTATTATTTGTTTACCTATCTATAAATCTATTTCATCTATTTTTTTTATCTTTATCTATTTAACTGCCTACTTATTTATATCTTCTATCTACTTACCTCCTTTCTATTTTGACATCTAGTTATCTATCTGCTGACATACATACTTGTTCATCTACTTACCATGTTATCTATTTATTTTCTATTTATCTACTTAATTATCTCCCTATCTACCTGCTTATATACTTACCTAATTACTTACCTGTCAACCTGTTTATCTACATATGTAGTTATGTATATGTCTGATAGATATGCTTATCTAACTATTAACTTATCTATCTACCTATCTATCTATCAATCTATCCATTTATCTGTCTATCTACTAATTAGCTTAGTTATCTATCTATCTACTTACTTATCTATCTATACACATCATTATTGAAATAAAATTCCTACAGGATGATAAAAACTAATTAAAACATTTTTTACACAGATTAATAACATGGAAAAGATTAAATATGTATAAAATTAAGGTTGTTAAATATAATTTACATATACTAAAAAATCTAAATGGGTATAACAATATCAATAGGAGACAGGGCATAATCCCTGGTTTTAATTTTTAACAACTTATTGATATAAAAGGATTTAAGTTTTGGAGGTGTCAGGTTAAAAATAAAATATCCATCTCAAAAACCAAAGAGTAAATAGGATGAATATTGACCATCTTATATTAAGCAACAATCCTCTTTGAATATTTTCAATGGGAATTGCTAATAAGAAAGCTTGGTTTTGTGTGTAATAGCTGCTATAAGCTGGTGATATGTACATAAGGCATTGTATTCATAGACAAAATGTTTGTGTTTCTTATTGCCTCATATTTAAAGGACATATTGTATCAATATTTGAAGATTCCATTCTTTTAGTTAGGAAGGCTTTGGTTGGTATAATGTAGCGTGTTTAATTATTCATTTTGTTTGTTTATTGAATGACTGTTTTTTTATGTTTAACAAAGTTTATTTAAAAATACCTACATTATTATATAAATATGAAAGTTTGTTAGTTTGTTTGTGACTTTATAACGCAATAAATATTGTACCAATCTTGAAGAATCTTGCAGGATTTTCTTTCTTTTTTTGCATAGAATTTTAGTAGCATATAATTTTTTACTTTCTTTTTTAAAATGTGCATCTTGCAATACAGAAATTTATTGAAAATCTATTTCATAAATATTTTTGAATGGTGTCTTAAAAACTGAAAAGAGGGCAGCACTGATTAAAAGATTACAGAGTTGGAAATTTTTTTTAACAAAAAATATAATTTTGGTAAAGTCAGGTAAAATTTGATTTTGAAAATATATTTTAAATTAATTTAATTGTGTTAGATACCATATATTTAATTTCTCATTTGAATAATGACAAATTAGATCAGTTATAATAATGACTTTGATAAACTTTTAGGACTTTAATTTAAATACATATTTAATTTAGCACATGTTAAAATAAAATTTGAAATGGTGTTGGTATAGCAAGAAAAATACTATTGGATTTGATAAAATTTTACTATGAAATTGGAGAATTTTTAGGATATCAGTTTAGATATATTTAACATGTGAAAAAGTAAATTTTAAATGCCATGGATACAGCAAGAGAAGCTTTTACTATTTCCATTTATTATTAACTATCTAAATGTTCAGACATTTAACACAGAAAAGATAGACATATTTTTATAAATTTTAGCTTTTATTTATGCTTAACATGATTTCAACGAACAATTTTATCATATTCATAGCTGGTCTTTGTGTATACTTGATAGCTATTTTTGTATTTAATTATATTGTGTATTATTAAAATATGTTTAAAATTCTTCAAAGAGCCACTTTTTTGAAAAGGGGATGATGTTATCTTTTTTGTTTATAGCAAATTCATTCTTAGCTATTGCCCAAGCTTTCCAGATCTTTCATTTTTTAGCCCCCCTTTCTGTGTAAATGATGTCTACTGTGGACAGATCGAATTTATGGTTTGAGAGTTAGTCATGTTCTATGAACACAGAAGAGCGTTCATTACCTCTCCTTGTCCTATTATATAAATAATTGTACTGGGTCAGAATATTCTTATATAATAAAGGGTATTGGTACTTTATTTTTAGACAATACAAGCCACCTAATGGCATTGTTGCTAGAAAACGCCATCAAGCAACTTGTATCATCTAAAAATTCAGTACCTAATAAAATAAGTTGTAATCTGCAGGTTAAAATACATACTAGAGAAATGAAAAGATATTTGTTTTTGGTCATCCAGGTAAAATTTTAAAGAATAAATATATTTTAAATTATTTAAACTACGTTTGGATCAGACATTTAATTTCTCATTTACATATATTTCGATAACATTAAAATTTTATAGTCATTAACAAAATTATCACATAAATATAAAATACTTTATTTTAATACTGTTGTTTATTGTACTTAATAAACGTTATATTTTTGCACTATATTGTTGATAATTATTTAATGTTTAAAATCTTACGAAATATATTTTAATTATCAAACTTCTTATTAATACAAGAAAACAGAGAAATAAAGAGAATTAGCGATTAAAAAAAATATTTGGTATTCAATACATTAAAATCGAAAACGGAATACATAAATATACTTTAATTCTTAACATTATTACTAACACAAAGTACAGCTAGAGTTCGAAAGTGGAATCCTTAAATATATTTTAATCATCAAACTTTCTAATAATGCCGATGGGGCAGCTAGAGAAATGAAGAGAAATAGCAAGAGAAATTTTTATTTAGCATTCAATACATCAAAAATAAAACGTGCAATGTAGATAATAAAACATTAAAAAATTTCTACTGCTCAATATATATATATATCCTCCTTATATGTCTAAATTAGAAATATGTTTTAATAATCAACTGCAATGCAATCTTTTATTTTTATTTTTATTAAATGAAAAACTGCAGGTCGACTTTGCTCGCATTAGTAAAATAAAACTATGCAATGCATTTTAAAATTAAAATATATTGTAAAGAATATTTACATGAAATAATAATCTTCTGATCTACAACAGTGTTTATAAACACAGGTATATAATAAGCTTGTGTTTCAATTATTACATAGTAGATGTCTACCCATCCCTTGTATATGTATTAAATGGATTATGTCCTGTACATGAGGGGTCAGATTGACCTTGGGTCAACATGGGTGTGATGAGAATCTCGGTACCAGGGTGGCCTTTGAACATTCCATCATCAGATTTTAATTGGATGGACGGTTGAAGAGTTGGAGTGTGGAGTAGATTGAAGCCTGCCCATTAAAATATGAAGATTAGCTATATATTAATATATATATATATGAGCACTTATAGCATATATGTGTAGAGATTATAATCTGGACCAACTGATGATTTTTGGTTTAGCATGAAATACATATATTGGTGATTATTTATCTTTTCAACATATATGTGTTCAAGTGTATCAGTGTTATGAGATAGAGTGTAGAGTGGTGGGTAGTGTGAAAGTCTGTGCCCATATACCCTATATATTAGAATAGTTGTTGTTAACTGTTGTTGATACCCATGTATTATTTCATGTAAATATTATTTAAATATATTTTAATTATCAACTACATTATATTCTATTAATATAATAATGCAGAAACCAACGGTACAATTAGGGTATATATATATGATCAATAGTTGGAGCTTTACCAAGACCTCCAAACAAGCGTATTCTGTTTACATAAACGTCAGAGTCAATATTCACTGTCTCTTTCATTTTGCTCCACCCTCAGATCAGCTGATTTCAAGCTGATTTGCTCTCATCAGTGAAGGGATAGGAGTTATAAAACTAGACCTAAAAACTGACTCCAAGCGTTTATGCAAAATGTTTCTATCAGTTTGCAAGCATGAATTTTTAGGTCTAGTTTTATAACTCCTATTCCTTCACTGATGAGAGCAAATCAGCTTGAAATCAGCTGATCTGAGGGTGGAGCAAAATGAAAGAGACAGTGAATATTGACTCTGACGTTTATGTAAACAGAATATGCTTGTTTGGAGGTCTTGGTAAAGTTTTCTTGCAATGATATAGATTGCAGAAACTTTTACTATGTGGAGAAACTGAACTCAAATCAGACCCATATAGCTATCCTGTTTGATAGGCTGAGTTTGAAGACATTAACGTGTCTAAAAAATTCATGCTTGCAAACTGATAGAAACATTTTGCATAAACGCTTGGAGTCAGTTTTTAGGTCTAGTTTTATAACTCTTATCCCTTCACTGATGAGAGCAAATCAGCTTGAAATCAGCTGATCTGAGGGTGTAGCAAAATGAAAGAGACAGTGAATATTGACTCTGACATTTATGTAAACAGAATACGCTTGTTTGGAGGTCTTGGTAAAGCTCCATCTATTGATCATTAATACAAGTGATAGCAGGTTTTTATGTATATAAAACTTGTTTTTCTTTTTCATAAATTTACCTTTAAAGTTTTCTTGCAATGATATAGATTGCAGAAACTTTTATTATGTGGAGAAACTGAACTGAAATCAGATCCATATAGCTAGCTGTCTTGTTTGATAGGCTGAATTTGAAGACTTAACGTGTCTAAAAAATCCATGCTTGCCAACTGATAGAAACGTTTGCATAAATGCTTGGAGTCAGTTTTTAGGTCTAGGTTTATAACTCCTATCCCTTCACTGATGAGAACAAATCAGCTTGTAATCAGCTGATCTGAGGGTGGAGCAAAATGAAAGAGACAGTGAATATTGACTCTGATGTTTATGTAAACAGAATACGCTTGTTTGGAGGTCTTGGTAAAGCTCCATCTATTGATCATTAATGCAAGCGATAGCAGGTTTTTTACGTATATAAAACTTGTTTTTCTTATATATATATATATATTAAAATTTCCCCAAATTCAAAACTAAAACAGACCAGCCAAAAAAAAAAAAAATAACACAGCAACACAAACATTGATTTCACTGCTAAAACAGACTTCTCAAGTGTAAAAGACTAAAACATATAACAAATACATACTAACTATTACCCTCAACTACCTTACATCCCACATATCCTTAATATTAAAAGAACCAGTTTAGTTAAGTAATTCAGAATCATACATTTTTAATAATAAGGATTTTTTATTATTTTTTTTATTCCTGAAGCAACTAACTTGTTTAAGAGTTCTTTTAATGTTTAGGGTGTATGAATGTAATTGGGAATTGTGGGTAATAGTCTATATTTGTTGATATGTTTTAATACTTTGCACTTGAAGCAGTGAAAACAATGGTTGTGTTACAGAGTTTATTTTCTTTGGCTAATCTGGTCTAGTTTTGAATTTGGTGTAATTTTAATTATTTTATTGACTAGTTTGGCTTTTAATGTTCATATATATATATATGTATATATACACACATGATAGTACTCCACACCTAAACAATACCAATAACAATCAACAATTTCAATCTGTTGTCAAGGCAATCTCTGATTCATAATGAAGATGGATACCTATTTTATCCATAGTCTAATATGTTTATATAGACATTAAAGATTTCAACTTGACTCATCTTGCATTGGTAGTCGAGAGGTCAGCATGACTGCCTTGCACTTGCAGGCAATTGCCTGGGTTACGGGTTCGCGTCCCGGCCGATGCTATGACACTTAAAAAAAAAAAACTTGACTAAAGGGAGTGAGATTATTAATTTAAACAAGTTTAAATAACCTAATTAATTAAACAGGCAAATATAACCTGCTTTGAAAGCTGACTAACAAATAGTCAATTATAACTTTCAAACTGCAATAAAACTGTATTATTTAGATAATAAAACTAATAACGCTCAAGACTAGATAGATTTATAAATAAATGTAAAGGTATGAAAGCAGTCTACACTTAACAATACCAATATCAAAACAACCAACCATCTCAATTTGTTTTATCTATCTTTATTTTAAAAAAAGAGTTGTCATGACAACCAGATTGAGATTGTTGATTATCATTGGTATTGATATTGTTTAAGTGTTGGCTGCTTTTATATATTTATATTTTTAAACCTATATAGCCTTGAGTATTATTAGTTTTATTATCTTTGTACTTCATAGTTTTAGTGGGGTTTTAAAGTTATAATTGACTATTTTTTAGTCTGCTTTCCGAACAGGTTATATTTGCCTGTTTAATGAAGTTTAGTTAAACGCTCAGATGCAATCTCAACTGTTTATATAAACACATAAGACCATAGATAAAAACAGGTATCCATCTTTATTGTAAAAAGCTTGCCTTGAGAAGAGATGGAGATTATTTATTGCTATTGATATTAGTATTGTTTAGGTATGAATTTCTTTTATGTATTTACATTTATGAATCTATCTAGTCTTGAGTATTATAATATTTATGTATGTATCTATCTATATGTCTATCTCTATATCTACTTACCTACCTATCTACTTATTAATGACCTATAAACTCACCTATTCTTATTTATCTATCCATCAATCTATCCATCTATCTATCTATCTAGGTACCCATCTATTTATTTATCTAGCTCTCTTTTTATCTATCTATCTATCTATCTATCTATCTATCTATCTATCTATCTATCTATCTATCTATCTATCTATCTATCTATTGTTTGCCTATCTGTCTATTTATTTATCTATTCATTTATCCATCTATCCAATCTACCTATATATTTATAGTTTTTTATAATCATTTTTCAATAACTTATATGACCAGTTATGTATTATTTCGAGTTATGTATAATTCGATTAAGTATATATATGTAAGGAGAAGGGAAAAAAGGAAAAGCATTTATTTTAACATATATGTATATTAATAAAAACAAATTGGTAATTATCCAAAAATAATAAAAAGCAGCAGACAGATAAAAATGATAGAAAAAATAGATGCAATAAATGCAAATTCTGCTCTGTAATTTATTTAGTTCAATAAAACAACTGAGACAGAGCAAATGTAATGCAATCTATGAATAGTTTTCAATTAAAAGGATTCTATCAAAAGTGGAAGAAAAGTCAATTTTCAAGAATTAAAGACTGTTATTATCATCTGGCTTATGACTATATTTTCAATTAAAAATCAAATATGCTAATATTTAATTAAAGTTTACTTTATATCTGAGCTAAAGATAATCTTTATATTAATAAATGATTGGTGATAAGCATTACTGTATTTATCTAGAATAGATTGTATGAAAGTTGTGGATGGAGTACATTCGACACTTGTAAATAATTTACTATTGTTAAATTCTGTTAAATATAATAAAGATATATATGAGAGATGGTAGCCTGTCCATTAAAGTGTATAGATTTGCTATCTTAATATAAACCAAACACTGATTATATTATATAAGTGGGGGGTCCTGATGAGTGCTGGTTCAGCATGAAATATATATATTAAAGTTCATTTATCTTTTTCACATGTATGTGGTCCTATGTATCAGTTATACTGGATAGAGTGGGTGACTATAGGGAGCTTGAAAGTCTAGGTTTAAATCCCTTTAATTTTATATTATGTCAGAGTGGGTGACTATAGGAAGCTTGAAAGTCTAGGTTTAAATCCCCTTTAATTTCATATTATGTCAGATATCATCATTTGGATTTCAAGTCCTGATGATCCTATGAACAATGCATTAATTATTGGAAAAATGAACTAACTGCTTATTCATGGTTATTCTTCTCTTTTTTAGGAATGTCCTCATCAACACAGACACTAGTATAACCATTTTAGCTTAGAATAAGAGGGAAGGATAGAGAAAAAGATTTTTTTTTAAAGTTAGAGTTTGCTATAATTATTCAAATGGATTGTTGAATCCCAAGTATATCCACATATACCATATCCTGGGCCACAATCCACTTGTTTGATATTTTGTGATGTTTTTTAAAAATATTTTTCGCAACACCATATTCCATGAGTAACACTCCGGTATATCCTATACTCATCTACATCATTCTGGTGAATATACATAGTGTCATACATCTTCAGCATCTTTAAAATAATCCTTACAATCTAAACAGGGTATGCCTTTCACACAAATAGGATGCTCCAGATCAGCATTAAATACATTAATCTGTTATTATTTGGTTTTTTTTCTATATGTCAAGGCATCACTGGGCAGCGAACTCGTGACAACGGTCTGCAAGCAACTGCTTGCAAGGCGGCTCCGCTGACCTCTTGGCTACCAATTCTTGACTATTATTATTTGTTTGCTAGCACATTTCCAATCTAGTGTAGATTTGTTCTTACAGTAGAGTATTTATATATACTGTGTGTTTTATAGTGCTTAAAAAGACCATTGGGAAGTTAAAAATGTCAGTTATTTTTTGGAAGTTCGTAAAATTTTGTATTGGCATTGTGAAATGTGCATAGAAGAGGGTGTTAGTATTATTTGGTTATGCTCTACTCATTATTGCAACAACCACAAAAATGAAGACCATCTTGATTAATCTTTTGATATGGGTATTATATTTTCAAAATCCTTAGGTGAATTTCTTCAGTGATTTATGTTATACTGTTATGGGATCTAAAGCTCATTAGCATTCAACAACATAGCTATATAGAGAAACTAACTTAGCTGACCAAATTAAATCATTACATTATAAAATAATCAACTTCATGCTAACCAGTTGTAATTCAAATATGAGTTCAGGTCACATCTGTTTATGAACTCATTTGTTCATTTTGTTTGATATCTGAGGTATTTTCAGTAGAAACATCATTCCAAAGGAACTCTTCATCTACAAAGTTTTTTTTAATTTTTATCAGTGCATCCCTTATCTTCACTATATCACAATAACATATCAACACAGAAATCAATTCTGATCACCTTCTTTTACTATGCATGCATTTCACAAATGATCTTTGAGCATCAGGTAATATCAAATACCTGAATCTCCACGCCTGTGTTGGCAGTTTGATATTCTTCCATTACACTACTCTCATGCAATGTGAGATTACTTTCTATTTATTTTTTAGCACTTGATGAAAGGTTGACCAATTTTTGCAGTATAAATATTTTTTAGTTTTGGGTATTTTTTATATCAGTACACCCCTTCTTTAACTTCACTCCATTATACTGCAATAATCCATTAGTATAGAATGTCAGGCTAATATTTTTACTGTACAGTCAAGCGTTGGTGGTCGGCATGGTTGCCTTATAAGCAGTTTTCCCAGGTTTGCGGGTTCACTTCCCAGCCAATGCTTTGACACATGAAAAAAAAATATATACACCTGGGTCTCTTTTTACGCGGATTTATTTAATGCGATTTTGAAGTTACGCAATTCACGTTTCTCTGGAAGTCGAACTCCGATAATGTGCTATTACTTCAAATAATAAATTTCGCGAACTTACATCATATTGAAAGTAATAGCACATTATTGGAATTTGACTTTCATCATAGTAATTTCACTATTTTCAGTGCTTTATAATAGTAAGATTTTATGCAATAATGAAATTAAAATCATGATTTCCACATTTTATGTATACACACATTAAATTTTACAAGATTATAATGTAAATTTGTTCAAACATTGTGTGTGTTAATTTTGCATTTTAAATCACATTCTGTTTTTGCTTTTTAAAAAAGAACCTTTAATCAATTATTAATCATTTAGTGTCCACAAGTTTATTTTTAAAAGATGAGTAATAGCAGTGGGCACAATTAAAATTGAAAATTAAATAATTAAAGACAAAAATAAAAATTTAATTTTTAGTTGTTAGATTAATTAGTAATTACGTTGTCACCAGAAAACCATTAACACAACATGAGAGTGACGTTGGCGCTAGTTGTATTTTTTCTTGTGAAGAATCTGATTTTTTACCAGTTTGCAAACAAACCTGTTTATCAGCAAATCGATAATAATTAAAACGTGTATAAAAAATGTAAATTATTGTAAATTATGCATAAAAATATATTGTTTTGAATAAAATTAAATATTATAGTTAAAAAAAGTTTGTCTTGTATCAATTTTTTTCAAATTTGAAATTTTTTATCAGTCATATTTTATTTCCTTATTTTTTTTTTGCGCAAATTTTAAAGTAATTTTACGTTGGTGCTTTGCTTTTATGCGATTTTTGAAAAATCACAGTCCATATCCCCCCCTTTTTCAAGGTAATTATAGTCTATTTTTGCGCGATTTCGTTTGCGCGTGTTTTCTGAGGAACCTATCTATCGCGTAAAACAAGACCCAGGTGTATATATATTTTACTGTGCATGCATTTCAAGAGAAGCTTTTGCTCTTTCAGTAAGATAGCAGTACCAATACTTGAATCTTCAAACTTATGTTATACTTCAACATCTTTCACTACACTGCTGTCATAGAACACAAGTAATGGTTTCTATCCATTACTAGCACTTTGTAGAAGGGTTAAATTACCATTGTGCTGCAGATATATATTTCAAATTATATTAAAAGAACTGCATTTTATTTATGCTAGTATAAAGTAATGTAGATAAAATATAAAAAAAGTATAATATTTAAATACAAGTATATTGTCTATACTTATATATATTACTTTTTTTATAAACCTCATATGCACTCTAATGCAATTTTTATCTAATTCCTCCTTTATTTTTCTAACAGTTTTGACTGTCCTGCAGCCTTCATCAGAGCTATAACATTTAAACATATAATCATAGTAACCATTATTTTATATACATATAAAAATACATGTTTTACATTATTATTCATAATCATATTTTATTTTTAACTCTATAGTTTTACTTCTCTTATTTCCTTATTATTATTTTCTTATTATTTCTTTATTATTTCTACTTCCTTTTTATTTTTTATTTCTTCTTCTATCCTATCTATCATTCTATGTTATTCTTTAATATATCTCGATCACCTTTTTATTTAATTTTTTTAATTTCATAGGTATTAATCTAATTTCTTTTCTTCCTTTCTATTATTTATCTCTACTTATACTTTGTTTAATATTTTCTATTTATTCCTATTCCTATCTTTATTATTTTCATTTTTAATTTACTTATTCATTTTATTCACCTTTTTATAACCTTTTTTCTTTTTATATTTATAACTGACTTTTTTTAAAATACTTTAGCATCTTTTTCATATACTATTTAAATGTAACTCCCTCTATTATCAATTTTTTAGAAAAATAAAGGAAGAATTAGATTTAAAAATGCATCAGAGTGTATATGAGGAGATTTATAAAAAAGTAATATATAAAAATATATGAAGAAATGCAAAAAAAGTAATGGAGAAGATATAAGAATTATACTTCTAAGTATATTGCCTATACTGAACTTAATCTAATTAGAAGAGATTTGAACTCAGACTTTTCATCTCCCTATAGTTATCCATTCAATTTTATACAAGAATACACATGACCACATACATGTGAAAAGGTAAATGATTTCCAATATACACATTTTGTGCTGAATCAGCATTCATCAGTTCTTCCAGATCACGACTAATATGTGTATTGAATGACTTTAGAAAAATTTTAACTTTATTTAAATCTTCCAAATACATTCAGCTGTTAGTAATAGCACATAAAACAGGTTAGTATATGCACAATGTTTCAAGAGGTATTCTCCCCTCTTCTTCAGGTGTTTCTGGCCTGTTCAGTGATAGTACTAATCAACTGAGCCATGGAGCCATGGCTCAGTTGGTTAGAGTGTTACCTTAAAAAATTCAATACTCAAAAATCTAAGGGTCCAGATTCGAATCCCATGCTAGTACTTCCACTAGTCAGCCAGCAACACCTGCAAAAGAAGAGAGAACCTCTCAAAACATTGTGCATATACTAACCCATTTAATGTGCTATTACTAACAGTTGAATATTTAAATAAAGTTAAATTTTTTTAAAGACATCTAATATACATATTAGATGATGGAAATATTCCAATATAAAAATACATATATATATTTTTTTCCTATATATATATTTTAAAAAATACCATCAAATGAAATATATATATAATCAGTGCTCAGTTTATATTAAGGTAGCAAATCTTCAAACATTAATGGTTCAAGCTTCAAGCTTCTCCACCATCCAACTTTTCAGCTATCTATATCAAAAAGGATAACAAATTATAGTCTTGTTAATAAGTCCAGAGAAATGCTAAATTGGCATTTTCTAATTCAGTCATATAAAATTCAACTCCCTCCCTCATAATATATTGATAAATACTACTCATACATCAAAAATGCATAAAGGATAGAGTAAACCATCTAATCTTTAAGCTTTTAATATTTATAAGCTTCTATTAGCTAAAATTTCTAGAAATTAAGAAATCAAAATTATATATTATCCAATTTAAGTACAGCATTAATCATCATACAAATTAAAATTGGAAATACAACCATAATGCAACAGTAGCAGGATGAATTCAAGAATGAAAGCTTCATTTTTGAAGCTTCACTTATCATTACAGTTGGTCAAAGATCACATGATCTCTTGAATGATTTTCTATTGGATTGCTTTCAACTTCCTTTAGTGTCTTTTTTCAGGGATCAGTCTTTATCTATACAAATCTGTTCATTTTATTACCGAATTCACCATTTTCTTTATTTTGCTGTAATATCTTATATAAATGAACTAAGATTGAACTGATAATTAGAATGAAGATAAAATGTATTTTATTAAGGTGGAGTTAATAAAACTAAAGTTTAAATTTATAAGGAATAGAAGTAATTAGGAAATTATTAAATAATAATAATAACAGCAACAACAATCATGATAATGATGATGATGATGATGGTGATAATAATGTTTAAATTAATAGTTGTTTATGATGAATACACATATATAATGTATATTTATTTTATTTTATTCTACCTGTAGTATTTCATTTGGATTTGATTATATTTATTTCAGTTTTATTATGTTTTGTTATATTTTATGTTTTTATGCTTTTTGTGTCATTTTATTAATTTTATTGTTTACATAATTTTTATGGTAATATTTATATAGTTATGTATTTTATTTAATTCATTATATCATAGCTCTGAAGAAGACTGCAGAACAGTCGAAATGTATGATTGTGTGTGCATATATGTACAATAAAATGTTTTTTGCTAAAAAGTATTCAAAGTAGAGTGGATAAATTGCATTCTCTACTTTATAAAGTTTATACATAATGTATCACAGAAGTCAGTGAGAGAATGAGTTTTACATATTTTAAGAGATTACCAGTAAGGGTATGTTGATAAATAGAAAAGTATGGGGAAGGGTGGAGGGAGAAAAAATCAAATATTGTTCCAGGGTCTGAAAAGCAGAGCCATTTATATAGCCTTATCCTGTCCCAAGACTGATTATATAATTTAATGGAGACTAATTTTTGCTCACAATTTCTTATTGATTTAAGCTTATTAATGATTTTGTTTGACACCTTGATGAATTTTGTTTATATATGTCTACTGCACCAGAAGGCTAAAAAAATGAAAGTGGTAAGATAAGTAAATAGGAAAAAATCCTGAGCAAAGTTTGTCAGAATGGTGAGATTGAACCAGAATCTAGAATACTATGCATTTGTCTTTAGTTATCTGTAAAATAGAACAGTCTTCCAATATGATCAGACACTTCATTTTCTCTATAATAAATCAAGCATATCAGATCTATTTATATGAAGTCCTCTATATCTTAAAAAAGATAAGTTTGGCAGAGTATTAAGGTTTATTTACAAATATGTATTTTATAATATATACAACTTTTATACCTTTGCTTGATACCAGTGGTGAAGTATGGTGTCTAGTTATCATGAAAGTATTAATATAAGGAACTTCAGATACTGTTCTAAGTTTACCTATAAGTTCCAGATGTACCATGGCAGTTTTCCCTATGTATAGGTATGGTGACCCTTTCACCTGGTGCATGGTAGCTTTCCTCATGTCTGAGTTAGGTTCTAGCAGCTTCCAGTTCTTATATGAACATGACTCACTGCTACAATTATATAGTGGACATGTATACTGATATTCAAGTCTGACAAATTATTATTTTCTTCCCCTTACCTCCAACTGAACACTATTTAGAGCCAGATCTCTTTCCATAAAGGAATTATAAATATGTGATTTTTTTCGCATGCATTAGTGAAGCTGTAATTATACTATAAGGTTTAATATGCCTGCTTAGCGCTTTCGAAATAGCAAGCATATTATCTCGAAAGCGCTAAGCAGGCATATTAAACATTATAGTATAATTACAGCTTCACTAACGCATGCGAAAAAAATTGCATATTTATAATTACAATTTTTATTGGTGAAGAGAAAAACAATTTATTCCATAAAGGAAACAATCCAGATTCTCTGAATATCATCAACCATTGACTTATTTCTTTTATTGGATACCTGTTATCTATTCATATATTCATTGATATGTGGTGATGAAATTTTCAATCTGATCAAGATAAGATGGAAACTGGACTAATCCATTAGTTGAAGACAAATTAAGATTAATATTTTCTCCCCCTGATTAAAATTAGCCCCGGAGAATATAGTCATTCAGATGCTTTGGTTTATGTTTTGCTGCTTTCAAAATTCCCTAGATTTGCTATCTTCATCAGCAGGCCTGGAGTCTTCATTTGTGGATCTGGTGATCATAATTTGAAGTGATGCTATAGGTATCTATTACTGATTCTCAAATGCATCTCAAGAGATATGGAAAGAGGTGGTTATAGATGTTTAAAGACTTCCTGGTATTGATATTTTTCTACTTTGGTACTAGTGCAGTCAGAAGATAAAGAGTAGGAGGGATTTATCTGTTTATGGTACTAGAATCGGTGGTCCAAGACCAGACCAAGATTTCAACTATGGAAAAAATTAAATTTAGTGCATTTTGAGAGAAAAACACTGATAAAAACTGAAGTTCTAGATCATTATATAGTGGATGTTTATCACAATTTTTTCTCCTCCAGAAATCTTCATTTTTTAAATCCCATTTAGTTTTAATAAAAAAATATTTAGAGAAGAAATTCATTGTTTATATCATATCTGAGATGCCCATAGGCTACTCTTCTGCAGGCGGTGAAATTAATTCTAAATCAATTAATATTATTCCTGGCCAGCTTTCAATCTAATACAGGAATTCTAATTTTCTACCTTGCATGGAGTGATAGAGCAATATGGTATATTCCGGAACTCAACATCTATGGATCTTGGATCAGTAGTGCCGCTCACGGGTGCTTGACCTTATTCATTCGGGAACAATAAACCATTCGATTATATATTATTATATATTCCAATCCATTTCTCATTTGAGACTATTCTTAAAACTATGTTTTCCTTAAGCAACAAAATAACATTATCATCGAAAATATTATTAGATCTCAGACCAATTATCTCTCAGTTTATTAAATACCGAAATAGCGAAAAAAATACTATTGTCGGAAAAAAAATCGGTTAAATATTCAATATTAACATTTGCATATTTTTTTAAAATCGCCTATGGTATTTATTTACAAAGTACCTCAAACTATATAAAGAATCTTTTCAGTAAGCAGTTCAAAGGAAAAAATATCTTTCTTTTATTTTTAATAAATAAGTAAACTGATCTTTATTAATATCAAATAGCCTTATCGTATATAGTTAATTCTTAACCCTCACTTGGCTAACGAGTTAACGACATTAAACCGGTATTATAGAAATACGAAAGCACTTTCTAAATAACTTTAACTTATTATTATCTTAATAATTTTTATTTAAAACTAAAAGGATTCACATATTATTTTTGTCTAAACTATTGTGTCAATCGATGTATTTAAATTGAATATGTAGATGATTTTCAGATAAATGTCTTCAGAATGTTGAATACTTTGGAGGAAAAATATATGAAATATGGAATGAAGACTAATGTTGAGACGAGTAAGTGTTTATAAATAGGGAAAAAGGCAAAAAGACTGCAAACTGAAATCCCTGATAACATAGTTCAAGGTAAAGAGATTTAAATATTTGGATAGGTGGTGGAATGAGAATGGAAGAAGTAAAGATGAAGTTAAAAGTAGTCTAGCATTGGCAAAGGAGGCATTTATTAAGAGAAAGAAAGTATTTTGTGGACCTTTGAAAAGAGTTAAGAAAAAGATTAACTAAATGCTAAGTACTATTGTATGGTTCTGAAATATGGACAATGAGTAATACAGTTAGGAACAGATTGGAAGCCTATGAAATGGAAACGTGGAGAAGAATGAAAAAATCAGTTGGGTGAATAAAATAACAAATAAAGAAGTTTTAAAAGTAAATGAATAAAGAAGATTGAGAAAATCAGAAAGAGAAAAAAAAACTGAATTGGATATATATTAAAAAGAAATTATAGTTTAATGAAAGATGTTTTTGAGGGAAATAATGAGTGAAGTAAGAAGAAAGGATGGAAGAGATTGAGATTATTGGATAATATAAGAGATAGAAAGATTTATGTGGAATTGAAGAGCTGGACAATGAAAAAATAGAATTGAAGAAATGGATGAGAATTGCTTGATGCAAATAAAATAAATAATCATGTGGTTGATTGTTCATGAATTCATAAAATGTTTAAGTACTGGAAGTGATGAAGTGCCACTAGCCATGATCCAGGGATTTGAGATTCAGAATTTGGCACATTTCTACTGTAATAAGTCACATAATAGAATAATAATAGTAATAATAATAATGATGATCAAATGGTTTTATTGCTTGGGAGTTCATAAGAAGTTTGCACACAGCAAGTTATATAGTTGGAACCATGAATCATGGACCTGAGCTCCAGAATTCATCACTGCACTATTGCATTTAACTATGAAACAACAATAATAATCAAATAGTGTTATTGCTAAGAAAGTCATAAGCAATTTGAATGCTGAAAATACCAGAATTGAAATCCATTTGTGGACTTTGCCAGAATCTGACACTCTAACTTAAACCCTGCAGTGTTAATATGAGGCATTAAATATATGTACAATAGTTTGATTTGTAGGTAATGATCAATAAATATCTGCTTTCTACAACAGTATATTTGAGCTTTAAAGGTTTCTAGCTTCAAGTTCAATTTGTCATTTTGCTGTTCAAACATCACATGCCCTACTTAGCAACTAAACCATTTAACTATTTTTTATGCCTGTTATTCTTTGTTGCTAACACCAAGTCACATTTAAAGCTAAATGTGCCAAAAATTATTTTTTGCCAAAGAATTACTATTAAGAACCTTTTACTTTTTACATTTAAGAATGGATTCTTTATTGGGTGAAACTAAATATGCAAATAGAAGCAGCAGTAGAATCTAAAAGCTGATTTAAATACGCCATAGCTTTGCTATTAAGTTTATCATTAGGCATTGATATATAAGAATTATTTTTCGGATTGTCCGAATAATCAAATTCCTTTGTTCCCTGTATTTTCTAGGGTAATCATAAGATTTTTGTTCCACTGACAGACTTTCACCCTTCTATGATAAGGTAAAATTTAGGTTTTTGTACATCCATATACTCCAGAACTTGACATCAAAAAAAAAAATCATACTTTGTAAAACTTTTGTGTAGTAACATAACTATATTCTTATTTTCTGGAATTCATGCAGATGGTTTCATCATGAATAATATCTTACAGCAATTGTGCAAATCATGCAACATTTAATTTCAAAAAACCCTGCTTTTCCATAGAGGAGTAAAGAACCATGTTCTGTAGCAAGTCCAGACACATGTTAAAAAAGCAGTACTTTCTTTCACTGTTAGGACTAAAGAATCTTGTTACTTGTGACAGGCCCAGGCACATGTATACTTAATAACAAAGAAGCAGTATTTGTTTTACTTTAAAAGTAAAGAACTTTGTTGTCTGTGACATGTCCAGGCACATGTATGTGTTAATAACAAAGAAGCAGTGTTTTCTTTTTCTGGTAACAAACCCTGTTGCCTCTGGAAGGTCAGGCACATTTATATTTGATAGCAAAAAATCACTATTTTCCCAATAATGCACCAATTCTGATCCTATAATGAATTTCTGAGGTTGGTGATAGTATATATATATATCTTTATAGTATTATTTTCAGGAACTTTCCATGTAATTAAAAATATAATAGCTAAATAGATGACATTTTACTTCAGTAACAAGTATTTTCCTCACAGCTTCTTTCTCAAATCATAAGAATGTGTGTGATAAGATTTGAAATCATTTTTTTTTCTTTTGTTATTTTCTTCTCATTCTTAAAGTCTATTGGTTGAGAAGATTTAAAAAATATTTTATCCTCCAATGGTTTTTTCCAAATATTGTTAATTTTTTTTAATTCACACTTTTCACTTCTCTTAGCAGTCTCTGGTCATATTGTTCAATTTTTGCTAGAATGTCTTTATTAAAAGGGATGTCATAGTAAGTCAAAAATTAAGATTGTTCTGCCATATATAAAGAGAGTAACTAATAAAATTGGTAATGTTTTAAAGAAAAATAATAGAAAGTGTTTCCACACCTTAAAAGTAAAATTTTTTTGGAATCTCATAGTGTATATAAAATTACATGTTGAGTTTGTTTGCATTCATACCTTGGACAGACTAATTGTAGTATAAACATAAGAAAGGAAGAATACATTTTGGCAGTTAAAGAAAAATCTAATTCATAAGCTATTTATTCACATATTAAATTAACTACCCATGACATCAATTTTAATAAAACACATATTCTGGCAAAAATTGAACAATATGATTAGAAACTGCTAAGGGAAGCTATAGAGATTTTTAAAAGACCTAAGAGCATAAATGAAAAGTGTGAATTAAAGAAAATTAACAATATTTGGAAAAAGCTATTGGAGGATAAAATATTTTTTAAAACTTCTCAGCCAATAGAATTTGAAAATGAGCAAATAAAAAAATAATGATTTCAACACTCACCACACACATTCTTATGATATGAGAAAGAAGAAGCTCTGAGGAAAGTACATGTTAATGTACTGGCTATTTAACTATTATATTTTTCTTTACATGAAAGTTCCCGGAAATAATACTATGAATTTATCATTTATTCATGAGAATATTAGAATTAATATATATAAATACATGTATAGTATTTTCATATTTTAAGCTTGATGTAATTAGAGGGGATTTGAATCCAAACTTTCAAGCCCCCTTTAGTCATCCACTTCATCTACTGCAACCAATATACATAATCACAAACATGCAAAAAAGATAAATAATCCCCAATATACATATTTCATGCAGTCAGTACTCATCAGTTGGTCCAGATCATCATCTCTCACATATGTTTATAATCAGTGCTCAGTTTATATTAAGATTGCAAATATTCAAACTTTAATGAACATGCTTCAATCTTTTCCATTCTCTTCAGCCATCCATATAATTGAAAATCTGATGATGGCATGTTCAAAGCCCTTATTTGCCCAAGTTTTTTGTGTCACCCCCATGTTGGCCATAAGTCAATCTGAGCCCTCATATGACTAAAGGGAGCTTGAAAGTATGTGAGTTCAACCTTCTCTAATTATATCTAGCTTAAAATATAAATACTATACATGTATTTAATTATTACATATTCAGTCTGTATTCTGCCATCCCTCTTCTGTGCATTTAAATGGACTTAAGATCCTATTTAAGAGGGATAAGATTGACTTACGGGGTCAACGTGGGTATGACACAACAAAAATTGGTAAACAAGGCCTTTTCTTTGAGCACACCATCAGATTTTGAATGATATGGATGACTGAAGAGTTGGAAAATGGAGATTAAAGCTGTCCATTAAAGTTTGAAGATTTTCTATATTAATATAAACTAAGCATTGATTATGTAAGTGTATGAGAGATGATGATTCAGAACAACTAATGAGTGCTTGTTAAGCATGAAATACATTTAGATCATCTTTTTTCATGCGTGTAGTCATGTGTATAGGTTGTATAAGATGGAGTGGATGACTAAATTATTCTCTCTCTCTCTCTCTCTATATATATATATATATATATATATATATATATATATATATATATATGTGTGTGTGTATATTGTGTGTGTGTGTGTATTTCACAGCAAATGCTTAAAATTAACCAAGAGAATATCAGAAATATGTTGTTAAGAGAATACACAGATAATGTAAAAATTCTTTTAATCCGACAGTCAGATTTATTATTCAAATGTAGCCTGGTCAATTGATTGCTGATATTCTATTGGTTAATTTTAAACAATGATTAGGATGATGTGACTTATATATGATAACCAATTACCTATGTGCATTTGTGATATAATATATATAAAATCAAATATTTTATTACTTCAGAATTTATGTTTGTAAGTGAGAAACTGAAACCTTGATTCATGGATCTTGATATCCAGAGGTCACACTTCTAGAAGCACTGCATTAAAACACTTATTGTAATGGGTAGCAGCACAAGATCACTTTTCAACATTGGCTTACTGCTAAGACAATGGGACATCTTACATCTGTAAGTATAAATTTCAAATAGCCTCATGGTGAGCATAGTACTATAACTGTCAAAGTGTGGTCTGTTTATCTTTATTGGTTATAATTGGCACACACTAGAAAGTCTTTAATAATCATTAGTCAAAATTAATTATTTATGGAAATAAATGCATAATAGCTCTGACTGTACAGAAATTAGTTGACTATGTCTGCAATTATTAGAAAATAATAAGCTCTTGAAAGGAAAGAAAGGAGGATACAGGATTAAATAGTTTTACTAATTAATGTAATAACAAATACAATGTTCTTATCATTTGTGTAATATCATGTAGCAAAGAATACCTACATTCAATTTATGATCTCATCATAACCAATTACAAACTCTCTACAAAGCGTTATTTGTATTGCCATTTTCCTTATTTTAATTGATGTTATTAAGGTGAAAGATTTTGGCTTCAGAAATAATTTACAGGCTACATTTGTGTGACTTAAAAGTCATACTTTATTTAAGATTTGAGTATTAGATCAGAGACCAGCATGGTTCTTCAAATAAAAGTCGTATGTTATGCAAAGGTAGAGTAGCAAGGTACTCAGGTTCCAGATCTGACATCTCTAGTGTTTGAACTTTATATGAACTATTGAGCAATAAACCAATTTGAATATTTTTATATTAGAAAATGTTGAATCTCATGTGCCATGAGTCATTTTTTTTATATCTAAGTCTACACTTTAAAAAATGTGTGAAAAAAGGAACAACATTACCTTCTCAGATTTTCTTTACCAGTTCATCTCTAAAATAATTGTTTCAAACCAGTCATTTTAGAAAATCTTTTCTTCTTCTTCTTCTTCTTCTTCTTCTTCTTCTTCTTCTTCTTCTTCTTCTTTCTTCTTCTTCTTCTTCTTCTTCTTCTTCTTCTTCTTCTTCTTCTTCTTCTTCTTCTTCTTCTTCTTCTTCTTCTTCTTCTTCTTCTTCTTCTTCTTCTTCTTCTTCTTCTTCTTCTTCTTCTTCTTCTTCTTCTTCTTCTTCTTCTTCTTCTTCTTCTTCTTCTTCTTCTTCTTCTTCTTCTTCTTCTTCTTCTTCTTCTTCTTCTTCTTCTTCTTCTTCTTCTTCTTCTTCTTCTTCTTCTTCTTCTTCTTCTTCTTCTTCTTCTTCTTCTTCTTCTTCTTCTTCTTCTTCTTCTTCTTCTTCTTCTTCTTCTTCTTCTTCTTCTTCTTCTTCTTCTTCTTCTTCTTCTTCTTCTTCTTCTTCTTCTTCTTCTTCTTCTTCTTCTTCTTCTTCTTCTTCTTCTTCTTCTTCTTCTAAGTTCTTCTTCTTCTTCTTCTTCTTCTTCTTTTTCTTCTTCTTCTTCTTCTTCTTCTTTTTCTTCTTCTTCTTCTTCTTCTTCTTCTTCTTCTTCTTCTTATTATTATTATTATTATTATTATTATTATTATTATTATTATTACTATTACTATTATTATTACTACTACTACTACTACTACTACTACTACTACTACTGCTGCTGCTGCTGATACTGTTACTGCTCCTGCTGCTACTACTACTACTATTGATTTAAATCTTAAAAATTTATTAATCTTACTGAAAAATATAGTTTATAGAGATATATAGTGTGTCCTAGAAAAATGTTATGACTAGTAATTAGTCCTTTCTCTACACTACCTGAAACACTATATATGAATCAACATGTGTTGCATAGTAATATAATTTAGCTATGGATCACAAAAAATTTAAAGAGCTATTGTATCTGGGTCTTTGACAATATATTTTATACCTTAACCCACAATGGAAAAATATTCTGGCATTGAATTTTGTTTTAATTGGAAAAATTATTATTGAAACATTTGCAATAAATCAAATTGTGTATGGCAATAAAACAATACCAAGAACATTTTCAAATAGTTTTTAAGATTTTGTGATGGCAAGAAGATCAGTAAATACAATTGACAAAAGTACAAAACATATCACAGTTTACAGTCTTGATCCAAACACCAATTAAATTAAATTGAATTATTGGAGCATACTGTAGTATGGTTGGGAAATGTGGACACAGAGTAATAAAATTAGGAGCAAATTGGAAGCCTTTGAGATGTGATGATGGAGAAGGATTGAAAAAATAAGTTGTATGAAGAAAATAACAAATGAAGAACTTTTGAAAAGATTAGGAGCAAATTGGAAGCCTTTGAGATGTGATGATGGAGAAGGATTGAAAAAATAAGTTGTATGAAGAAAATAACAAATGAAGAACTTTTGAAAAGATTAAATAAATAAAAAGCTTGATTGAAGATATTAGAGATTGAAAGAGAAACTGGATTGAACATATATTAAGAAGAAAGAAGTCTAATGAAATTTTTTTAGAGGGAATGATGAGTGAAACAAGAAGAAAAGACAGAAAAGATTGACATTGCTGGATGATGTGAAAGATGTTTTGGATGAAATGATGAGTGAAAACAAGAAGAAAGAATGGAAAAGATTGATATTGCTGGATGATATAAGAGATGGGAAGAAATACATGGAATTGAAGAGCTGGGAAATGAAAAGAATGGAGTGGAGAAATAAATGAATTCGTGATATAAATGCTCCCTGGGCTTGTCCATGGAACAGGAGACGATTGATTGATTATTAAAAACATCTTAACATGTTGTTTGCTAGCAGTAAGTTTTTTCACCTTCACATTACAGACCTTCTTTTTAGACGTGGAAATCAATTTAATGGCTTTACGAAACATAAATTATTTCTTTCTTTCATTCTTCTGTCTTAGAATATTGATCCGTTGTTTAGAACCCAAGTTCTAGAAGAGGCATTCATAGAATTCAATCAGTCTATGGTAGATTTGGTTGATGTGGTAATTGGAATAATAATTATGATCTACAATTTCCATTAAGGTGAAAAATTAAAAAGTATAAATTTTTATATAAACCTGTTACAAGAAAATTATATTATTAAATACGATTTCAGAACTGTATATAAAAAACTTCATGTTCTTAATCTATTTTATGCTAAGGTCTATTATTCTGCCATCCATAAATCATCTCCTTTATTTTCATTTATCTGCAATTTATAATTTGGATTTTACTGATGAAGTTTGTTTTTGGTTTAGACTTTAAAACAGTTATTAATACTCTTATAGAAAAGTGTTGCTTATGGACATACATATATCATCATTAATGTATATACTTTTCTTCCTTTAAATTTCTTTTTTATTTCTTTTTTTATTTATATTATTATACCAAATATAAAATGCAATCTGTAAATGGCTTAATGCTGTAGATTTGTTTTTGTTGTGGGGGGGGGGGGATTCTGGAATGAATATGCTCATACTTATTTATGAATTGTTAGCAATAATAGGCAGAAAGAAAGATGGATAAAACATTCTTGGAATCCTCCTTGAAAGATAATGATCTTACCCAAGGAACTATGGCAGAGAAGGTATTAGTCAAAGTCTAATCATCTGTGTTCCATCCTCTAACCAGAAAAAGCTAGCACTCACTGCTATCTAATAATTGGGTAATTAGTTTTTTTTTTGCACCTGACTATTGCCTAAAAAATATAAATTCACCTCGAAATTTTCAGTAGCTTGAAGAATTTTCTATATTCTGCCTCAATTCAAACTTTAGGTCATGAACATGGAAGTGTACTCACTAATCCTTACATCATGGAGGTGTTCCTTCTCTTTTTTACCTTTATATGTAAATTGTTGTTGTTTAAAAGCAGACTTTACAAATATCCTTAAGATATGGTTAGTAGTATATTTCTCTGCACATCTAAAGTAGAGCTTATAAATTTTTTTATTTAGTTAGCATTAGTTAACTCAGATCGCCATCTAATATTGGTCAGTAGTGAGGTATTTTGTTATTTTAGCAGCTTTTTTTCTAGATCACATCTAAGCCACTTTCTGTAAGCTTTAATAATTAACAGATGAAGATGATAATGCATAATAGATCCCATGCTGTTCCATTCAATATCTCCAGACTAGTTTCGAGGTTAAGGCTTTCATTAGTAAGGAGCATTGGATTTTGGACCAATGTCTGGACTTTTTGGATCTAATGTGCTTTTCCAAAGCTTCTCACTGATAAAAACCATAAGCTTAAAACTGGTTTGGGGATATTAGACAGGGCAGCACTAATTAGGAATTTATTAAGTACTATGAACTGCATTTATTATTTACTAAAGCTTACAATGTCATGTATATGGTGATGGAAAAAGTATGCACCTAAAACAACATTGAGTAAGTAGAAGTCATGTGATATAGTCATGTGATATTTTATTGATATATAGTTATGCCTATTTAACAAATAAAGAAAATTGCAAACATTCTGTGTAGAATTCTGACGTAGGATCAAAAAGAAAGAAGTGATTGTATTTATATACGGATATTGGTTGTATTGGCCACTACAAAATTAGGCAATAGAGTGATAGAATTGGTTATTAATGTTTTTTATCATTTACATATATTCTATTAAGAAAGTTTTTTTTTTTTTTAATTTTTAAAATTGGCAACATTTACTTTGGCATTTGTTCAAAGAGTTCGTGAACTCGTTATCTAAATCGCACTATTTTCCGAATTCCCCGTGAACTCTCGTTACATAAAACGGTCTTCATCATTTCTCGCATCTTTATTGATAATTAAAATTTAAAAAAAGAAAAGGGTAAGAAAAATTGCCATTTAATGTATATTCTCAAAAATGTAATGAATTCTTTAATTTTTAAAAAAATATTTCAGCTCATTTCATCCCTGTCCCCATTTCCTCTATTTTTTATTTTTGCGTCTGTCTTATCTATTTTTGTTGTTCTTTCTGTCTTATTTAATTACTCTTCCATAATCGACCTTCATGATTGTCAGCTGAACAATTTGATAAAATTGGAAAATCAGCATACTTAGTGAAATGGTGATGGATCTATTTAGATATAAGAGATCTGGTGAGCATATCTACTAGAACTCGTCTAGATACAAAAAATCTGGTGAAACATATCTACTGAAGCTCATCTAGATACAAGAGATCTGGTGAACATATCTACAGGAAATCATCTAGATACAAGAGATCTGGTGAGCATATCTACTAGAACTCATCTAGGGACAAGAAATCTGGCGAACATATCTACTGAAACTCATCTAGATACAAGAGATCTAGTGAGCATAACTAGTAGAACTCATCTAGATACAAGAGATCTGGTGAACATATCTACTGAACCTCAGCTAGAAATAAGAGATTTGATGAGCATATCTATTAGAATTCATCTAAATATAAAAGATCTGGTGAGTATATCTACTAGAACTCATTTAGATACAACAGATCTTGTGAGCATATCTACTAGAACTCAAATGACATATAACAATCTATCAGTAATGATATACCCCAAAAAATTAATAGTGATTACCATTGGAAATCCATTTATCTATAAAAGTGCTAGAAAAAATATTATTGAATAAATCATTGACGCATAAAGGTATCAAATTTCTATATGGTGTTTTTTCAATCTTAGCAGGACTCGTAGTGGATCTTTTGATACAATTTTAAATGATATGGATCAGACAAAGAACCTTTTGTACATATTATTGATTACTATTTTTTTTAAAAAAACATAAGATCAAATTTAATCCTATTTTAACCCACTAAAAAAGATTTTGACATTTGAGATATTTTATTGGTAGCTAAAAAAATATAAGAGCAACAATATCACTGTTAATACGGTTATGGCTGTTGAGATGCAATGTAATTTTCAAATAACACAGTTATATTGTTTAACAATTCCATGAATACTGATGGAAGCAATATTATGAGACTTTATACATCTGCAAAAAAGATTTGTAATACAATCTCAGAGCTTATTCTACTTATGGATCAAGTGTAATGTGGATTCTCTACTGTGCATTCTCTCTCTACCTGACAATTATAAGTTAAGACCCAATTTTTGCACAATAGAATTCATGTACTTATGTTGAAAGATGTGAGATAATAATAATAATTAACTGACAAAATACATCAATGACTTTAGTTTACTAAATGTTACATGTTAAATTACTTTGAAGCATATTTCTTTTACTTGTTATTACAAATAAATGTATTGTATACATTAAATTCATTTTTAAAATAATATTTTATTCTTATTTCATTTATTTCTCTTCATATTTAATACTTAAGGTACTAAAACCATTAATAAATTTATTTAGCTGTGAATATATTATTAAAAACCAGTCAACACCTAGACAATCCCAATGTCAATAATAATCAACAATTTCAAACTGTTGTCAAGGCAACCTCCTTTTAACAATAAATACAAGTATTGTTAACATTTAACTACAAGTATATTGTCTATAATGAACTTAATGTAATTACAAAGGATTTGAACTCAAACTTTTAAGCACCTTACATCTATCCACTCCATCTTTTAAAGGGATGATGCACATGACTACATACATGTGAAAAAGGTAAATCTTTTTCACATGTATGTGGGGTGGTTATGTGTATCGGTTGTATAAGATGGAGTAGATAGATTTAGGGAGCTTGAAAGACTGAGTTCAAATTCATTCTATATATATAACTAAATATTCGCAGATCCTTATAAAAATGTTTGGAACGATTCTAACCAAAAATAGATTATATTTTTGTTTTGTTATATTTTGTTGCTCACCCTGTGAAGATTGGTGCAGTGGCAGGGTGTCTGACATGGGACCAGGAGATTCCAGGATGGATTCTGGCACTCACAGTTCTGGTGATCAGACTTCTTAAGAACTCCTGAACAATAAAGCCATTGGCCTTTTAGCTGTGAATTGTTTGGGACAGTTGGTAGAGTGTCTGACTTAAAGTTGGAAGGTCTCAGAATTGATTCTGGTGCTTGCCGTTTTGGTGCTAAAACATCTTATGAGCTTCTGAACAATAAAACATCCTTTTAGCTCTGCATAGTTTGGTGCAATTGGTAGAGCATACAATCTAGAATCAGGAGATCATAGAATCAATACTGGAGCTCATAGGTCAGGTGTTCAAACTTCTTATGAACTCCCGATCAATAAACCCATATGCCCTTTTTTGTTATTCAATTAATTAGAAGTTGATTATAAGATGAAACCTGGGTTTCCAAGTGGAGATGTTTTATTATGATCTTTTTTTTTGACAGCTTAAACAAATTATGTAAACAAACCGGTAAAAATTCCAACCAAGAAGTAGATTCATCTTTTGGTTTTATTAAACTTTTCAATTCTGCCAGTATAGCCATAGATTCATCAGTCCTTAATTATGCATTTCATGGTTTGTATTCACCCACATACCCTTGTTTGAAAAAATCATAAGAATTCCATTTTTATATCATAATTCATTAATTGTACATTTTTGGTTGAATATCCAGAAAGGACATTTCGATTTGAGATGATTCTTTGATGATGAAGTTATATCTTGAATTATTGGCAAGCCCTTTAAACATAGTAGCATACTAGAAGGAGCTAAACATCAAGAATTTATCCATCCCATTAATAAAATAGTGTTGACAAGCCAAATTTAGACACATCGATAATGGTTTGCAAGTTTCAGTGATGCATATGAGATGGTGAAGTATTTTTTTTAAAAAAGTTTTAACTATAAAGCATTTATGGCCCATAAAACAAATTTAATTTTTTTATTATTATAAAAGTTTCTTTTTAAAAATACTTACTTCCTAAACAAAACAATGTTGGAATCAATTTTTAATTATGCAAATTTTCTTTCAAATATTACTTAGAATGCATAATATTGTTTTTATTCTCCATTTTAAAACTGGAATAAGAATAATTACAAAAATTATGCAAATAGTAAAAAGTTAAAACTAATATATATATATATAATATCATCATCATCATCAACCATTATCAAGACACTGCAGGATGAGGATCTTTCCAAGTTCAATCCATCTTTTCCCATCTTTAACCTCTCTCTCCACATCACCCTAGCACATGTCCTTATTTCATCCATCTATCTCATATGTGATCTTTTTCTAAGTAAAATCTCACCAGTTTAAGATTTCAACTGTCCATCTATTATCATCTCTTCTATCAATATGTCCTTCCCAACCCACTTCAGTCTCTTAATTATTTCAATGATATCAATAACACCTATTTGTTCTCTCGTTCAATGTTTTATAAACAAGGCATTTATTTAATGTGTACTAAAAAGCCAATTTTTAATTTGAATATGTATAATTACAAAAAAATATCCATAAACTAAAAAGTAAAAAATAATATATATATAAAATATTTTATAATAAATGCTTTTTTATTTACTATGCACTAAAAAGCCATATAAATATAGGAAAGCAGTCAACATTTAAACAATACCAATATCAATAACAACCAACAATCTCAATCTGTTGTCAAGGCAACCTCCTTTAAATAATAAAAGTGGAAATCCATATATATATATATATCATTAAAAAACAGTCAACACTTAGACAATCCCAATATCAATAACAATCAATAATTTCAAACTGTTGTCAAGGCAACCTCCTTTTAACAATAAAGGTGGTTGTTAAAAGGAGGTTGCCTTGACAACAGTTTGAAATTGTTGATTGTTATTGATATTGGGATTGTCTAAGTGCTGATTGCTTTTTAATGATTACTTACAAACTCATTTAGTTTTGAGCATTATTATACTTAATATATATGTATTGTAAACATAACTAGGATTTCTATATTTAATTTGAAATAAAACCATGGGGCATGCAAAAATTAATTTATTCAGTCACTAATTTTTACAACTAGTGATTGAATTAATTAATTTCTGGATGCCTCACAATTTCATTTTAGGTTAAATACAAAACCTCAATTATGGTTGAAGAAACAATTATTTTGGGGTTTTTAATACACCATAAATAAAAGTATTTATTATTATATATATATATTATAATTTATTTATTTTTAAAATCATAATTATGCTTGATTTTAAAAGTATACTGATTTGTTTATTTATTTTAAAAATAGTTAGAATTTGTGATTGAATGTAAAACTTAAAAAATATTAAAAAAAGTATGGAAATATTTACATTTTATAGTTTTTTAAAGAAACATAAATATCAGTATCAGAGAAGTTAATGAATTATATAATTATTTTTTATAAAAGGAATCAAATTAATGTTTTGATGTTTATTCCAAAAACATTATGTGCCAATCAGAATTTTGATAATGGTAACCAAAAACAATGACCAATGAAGTTTCAATTGATGTTTATAAATAAAGATATATTTATATGTGTATGTATGGGTGTACTATAACATGCATTCATTTTTATTGGTGTTACTGCTACACTGGCAATAATATTCTATACATACACACCTATGAAACATTTTTTTAAAAGGCTAGAAATGTGGATAAAATTGGCAATCAATCCATGCCTATATTATTGGTAACAATTTTAAAATATTTGTGATTTGTTTTATCTTTTTACAACTTGTTTTGTTTTGTAATCTTTAAATATTTTGCCAAAAATTTGAAATCACTGCCCAAAACAGTTCATTGTATTACTAGTCATAGTAAGAACAAGGAGAGGAAGACTGGAAAATGGGAGAAGAGAAAGGAAAAAAGAGATTGGAAGTGAAAAGAACAAGAGAAACAGAGAACAAAAGACAAAAAAGAAGAAAGAGAATGAAAGTTAATGAGAAAATAATAGAATAAGAAAGAGAATGAAAGACAAATAGAAAAAAAGAGAGAGAGAGCAAGTCACAAAGATAATGAGAAAAAAGTAAAAACAAGAATTCAAGAAAAAAAAAGCAAATGACAGAGAGTGAGAAAATAAGAGAAACAGAAAAAGAGACTGATACCAACTAACAAAGTTAGTGAGAAAAAGTAAAAAGTAAAAATTGATAGAAAGAAAAAAGAAGATAGAAAGAGGAAGCAAAAAGACAACTTGATTACAAATACTTTACAGTTTTTACTAGTATAAAACAAGCAAGAAATGATCAAACATCCATATTTTTCTCATAAAAACATTTTAGATAGTTCTATTTATAAACATAGCATCATACTCCATTTATCTACGTTCGTATGATAATGGTGGTAAAAGTTCAAAAACTTCTATATTTATCTGTATACCAAAAGTAGACGTCACTTGAATTCAAGATGCAGATTAACATGAACTAACAAAGCAATTTATAGTAAAACTGATTTAAACATTTAACTCCATATGTAAGAAATTGAACAGTATATTAAAAAGTATAACTGGAAGGGTGTCGTGAATCTTGCCAAAAACTAACTTAATCCAACATCATTCGTGAACAACTGCACTGCTATTTAGTGTATATTAACTTATTCCATGCCTGCAAGGTTGGTTTTGAAAAGAAAGTAGAGGAAAATATGATGTCATAACAAGAATATTATTAGAGATAAAGAAAAAAATATTTGACCATATCTTGAAAGCTCCTGAATGTTGTTTTTTTATTGTTATCTCTTTTAATATAGCTGTAAAATTGTAATTATTTTAAACATAAGATGTAACATCTGATTTTTAAATGTTTCACTTGAATCTTTTTTAAACTCTAGAAGATTTTTTAGTTAAGGGTGTTTTTGCCCTTTGGTTTCATCTAATTTCCCCATGTGATTTAATATTGATTTTTTAGTTAAGGGTGTTTTTGCCCTTTGGTTTCATCTAATTTCCCCATGTGATTTAATTTTTATCGCTAGGTAGAGATTAATCAAAATAGTGTTTTATGTGAAAGAATTAAATCTCTAATAAAACAGATATTATAGTTTGTTCTTTGACAGAGGCAAAACTCTCCACACAGTAGTGTGACTCACTGCAAACCAGAGTAATGATATTCTTCTTTGTTATATACAAAATTCAGATTTGTAGTCTTTCATGTAACAAGGCTTGCCTATAAGTTCAGAATCATATAAAAATAAAAGTTAAAAATAATAAAATGAAAACTTTTATTTATAGAAGTTTCTCAATTTAACTGTTATTATACTCAAATTCATAGATTTAAGTATCGTACCCAGGAGACCAAACACTTAACAGTAATTACAAATCCCCTACTTCGTTTATGCAATATTATCTGATAATTAATGATTATTTGATCTTACTATAGATGGCATTAAAATAGATATCTACATTTGTTATTTTAATAAATAATTTATATGGGAAGAATTTACTGATGTAAATATTTGACATTCTACATTTCAAATGGTAATTCAAATTTGCATACTTTTGTTCATTTGCATAACAAAGTGGTTTTTTTTTTTTTTTGCTTAGAACCTAAAAGTGAGTGAAATTCCAACAAAGTTCACCATGATCAGATCTTTTTATAACCTAAAACTGAGGGCACTTTCAGTCAAGGTCACCATAATCAGCTCAAATCATAGTTAGCTTTACCAAAAATTTATTCAGTTTTAGGTTATAAAAAAAACACTTCATTATGCAAACAAATAAAGGTATGCAAATTTGAATTACAAATACAAAGGCAAAAAACAATATTTCAAATGATAATGGTGATAAAAATATAGAGGTGTCATATTTAGACTTCCTGTTGACCATGCCACTGATTTGGCACTCTATCCAATGATTTTGTAGGACATGGGCTAACCCAGTCATCTGTACTTATCTCTTGCCATAAATGTGGCCTTTTAAATTGGCAGTGACTTCTTTTCATCTTTAATTTGTTTTTTAGTTACGCCATGGCCTATAAAATATTAAAATGCATATTAGTTATATAATGATAACATTAAAAACATACTGTCAAATACACATCTCCAATAAAGAAATATATAAAAGCTTTAGAATCCATGGAGTTTAAACAGGCAGGTTGCAAACAGATGTGATATAATAAATAGGTTAACTTAGATAATAAAGCTAATAATGGTCAAGGCTAGATAGGTTAAAAATGTAGTCAACACTTACACAAAACTAATACCAATAACAATCAACAACATCAATTGATTGTTTATATAGTGTTTTATAAACATATTGGGCCATAGATAAAAGTAGGTATCCACCTTTATTGTAAAAAAAGGTTTCCTTGATAATAGATTGAGATTGTTCGTTGTTAATGAGATTGGTATTGTTTAGGTGTTGACCACTTTCTTGTATTTACTTTTGTAAACCTATTTATCTATCAGCTTTATTAGTTTTATTATCTTCTTAATGCATAGTTTCAGTACAATTTTATAATTATAATTAGCTATTTGTTAATATACTTTCAGAACAGGTTATATTTGCCTGTTTAATGAGGTTTATTTAAACTTTTTTGAATTAATAATTTCACTCTTTGTTATCAAGTTGCAATCTTTAGTATCTGCATAAACACATTGGACCATAGATAAAAGTAGGTATCCACCTTTATTGTAAAAAGAGGTTACCTAGACAACAAATTGAGATTATTGATTGTTATTGATATTTGTATTGTTTAAGTGTGAATTGCTTTCATGTATTTACATTAATAAACTTATCTAGCCTTGGGCATTGTTAGCTTTATTATTTAAATCTATTATTATGCAGTTTGAAATTTTTAATTGACTATTTGTTAACCTGATTTCATGAGATTTGTTTAAACTTTTATGAATTAATAATCTCATTCTCTTTAGTCAAGTATCTATCTTTAGTCTCTATATAAACATTAGATAATAGATAAAGTAGATATCCACCTTTATTGTAAAAAGTAGATTGCCTTGATTACAAATTAACATTGGTATTGATATTGACATTGTTTAGGTACAGTGTTGTCTGCTTACCTTATATATATATATAATGTTCGTTAATTAAAAAACTATTGTAATAACAACAACAAAAATACAATGGTAATTAACTATTATATATAGTCTTTCAATCTGTAGCAGTACTATTGGTTAATTCCTTAACCTGCATCAACTGACATTAAATTCAAAAACAAAATGGAAGCAAACTCATCAAAAGAAATTCAGGATTTATGGGATTTGAATTGATGTTTGTTTCCATTTTGTTTTTGAATTTAATGGCAGTTGAGGCAGGTTAATGAATTCACTGAAAGTACTTGTGCAGATTGAATGTCTGTATGTAATAGTTAATTACTATTATATATATATATATTTGCTATGTATATACATGCAATTATTTTGATTGTAGAAAGTAGTTGATAAATTTATTTGAGTGAATTTTTGTTAATTAATTTTTGTAAATGTAAATTATAAATTTATATTTATTCATAGGAATAAACCTTGGAAACGATCTTAGGAGCTGATCATTTTCAAAATATTGTAGAAAAAATTCTATTAAAGAAAAATGTGTATTAGTTTATGATAAATTTTAATAAATATAAATTAGAAATAAACTAGGGGTCTCTATGCATTATTTGTAATTGTTGTAGTTTTTCAATTAGCCAAATTTCTTTAGTAAGCCTTACAAAATAAATTATTTATATATAAAAAAATATTTTAAACGTAATTTAAAATTATAAAATCTTAACAATGGGAATTGATCAAAATGTCTACTAAGTAGCATTAGCATCAATCTACTAAAACAGTTTTTTCTCTATTCTTGTTTTATAGGGGGCACCTGTGTAGTATTTACTATTGTAATTGTTTCATCTGCTCTGAATATGTTGACATGGCTGATTTTTACTCCGCAAGATAAGTTAAAGTTTTATTTATTTTAATAACATTTTGATAAAAAATTCTGTTGCCAGGGAATATTTGTTTAGAGAGTGGTTGAGAAAAGAGAATTGGAGTGAAGAGAGATAGATTTAATTGAATTTGGATTGAGAAAAATATTGCTGATGTTTGAAGAGCGATCAGAGATGCTGACATTTTAAATATAAAATATATACATATTTTTGTTTATTGTAATGAGGCCTTAAAACTAAAGCATACATAAGATTAGTTGAATTTTAGGAAGTTTTCTAATAAAAAATTCTTTAATTTAAGTGAGAGAATGATTAATTTTGAGAAAGAGGGGTAATATTGAGGTATGAGTTTTAGGGGAACATGTGTTTTTTGTTTTCTATTATATAAAAAAAGAACATAATAGAGGAATGGGAAAAATAAAGAAATATGGATTGCATGTGTATATCACAATGTATGTATGATCCTTAGAAGAAAACTAGGCATGCTTGGTAGCAATATGTGATAAGGTTTTCCATATGAAGTGTTAAATAAGACTAGGAAAAATATAAAAGTTGTATGATTGTGTAGATCATGCATAAATGTGATAAAAGATGTGAAAAAATGTTTTTCAAGCATGGATAGTTTAAAAAGAAAGTCCGGAAAAATTGAGGGAAATATAGTTAAGGACAATAGAATAAAGTATATGCTTTAGTAGACAAGAGATATAGATAACAAAATAAGTAGTGCAATGGGCATAGTTAGCCAAAGAATAAAGAAAATAGAGAAAGTGGAAAAGGATGTAGAAGTAAAATTAAAAGTGTTAAATAGAAAGTTTGAGAAAATCAAGGAATTAATGTAATAGAAACAATAAGAAGGAAATAGATAAGGAAGTTCAAAAGGTTAAACAAAATGTTACAGATGAAAGAGGGAAAGTAAACTATGAGACAATCTTGATAGAGGACTCACTAATTAGAGGATGTGGAGATGTAATTGCATGGGAAAATAGAAAAAGATATGTAAGAGTATGTTTGCCTGAAGCTAGAATTCGAGATATTACAGATAAGGTAAATAAACAGAGGAATAGAGATGTTTGTGTTATGGTGAGATCAAGTAATTTTCCAGAGCTATCAAGAGTAATGGATGAGTACAAAGAATTGATTAGTAGTTTGAAGAAGGTAGGTGGATTACTACCAAGATTTGACAATCAGTATATGTTAAATAGACCATGTTCTATAAGTGAGAGATTAAAAAAACTATGTGATAGAAATAATGTTATGTTTGTGGATGTGTGGGATTTTTTTTATTAGTGAGAAAAAGTTATAGTCTAATATGGATTGCATTTAGTAAAACAAGGAAGTGAAGCAGTAGAGGCTTTATTTATAAAAAATATATTTTGGGAAATTTACAAAGGGGATAGGAGTTTAAATTATAGTATTAACAAAAAAAATTAAGAATGGATGGAATGTAAGAAAAAAAAACAAAAGGATAGCTTAGCTAAATGTAAATGTAGATGTAGAGAAATGGGTCAGTTAAACCAATGATAAACAAACTAACTACCCATATAATAGAGGGGGAACATTTAAAGAATTTATAAAAGGTCAGAAAAAAGGAAGAAATTGTAAAAATTGGCTATTTGAATATGCAAGGTGGTAGGAAACCAAAAAAGCAGTTGGAATTAAACAAACTAGTTAAAAATGAAGGGCTTGAGATATATAGTAGTGGAAACAGATCTAAGAGAAGAAGAATCTACACTAAAAAATTGGGTATGAGAGGGTGTAAATAGAAAAGAAAAAGAAGAAAGAGATGGTGGTATAGGAGCAATGTCCCAAAAATATTTAAATATTGTAAAGTATCAAGAATATTTGTGATTTGAGATAAAGTTATAAAAACAAGAATGGATGGTGGCTATAGTAAATGGCCACTGGAGATAGTCAAACTATAATGGAGTAGAACATTGAACATCTATGAATGCCTATTTAAGGATATATAGAGGTTCAAAAAAGAAGGAAGAAAATTGGTTATAGTGGATATAAATGGGCATATTGAAAAAATTGATGACACAGATAACAAGAATGAGCAGTTTCTGCAATTTTTTTGCTAGAGAGCAAATTTGAACATTGGAAATTTATCAAATATTTATCAGGGGCAATACACATGGTCTAGAAATAATATATTTCACACAATAAATTATGTATTAGTAGATAAAGATGGAAGGAACAAAGTATGGAAAATTAAAGATTTTGATAATAAAGAGAGAGTATGTAATAGTAATCATAATTTCTTTGCAATAGAAATGATTAGTAATGTGATGGAAAATAAAAGTAGAAAAGATAGGGAAATATATGGATGGAAAGTGAATGATAAGAATATGTTAGAAGAATATAAAATAAAAGTTGAAAAAAATGTAGATTTGTTGGGAATGAATATAAGGATTGGTGTGGTGAAGTAGAAAAAGGAGCAAATAGAGTTTTAGGTGAGAGTATTCAGAAGAATAAAAGTAATAGAAAAGTGAAAATTAGTAAAAGTGTAAAAGAGAGGGGGAAAGCATATGAGAATATAAATGTGCTATTAAGAACAAAGAAAGTGAAAAAGATGTTAATATTAAATGGGAAAACTATTTAAATCAAAAGAAATTGACTGAAATAGATAATTATATAGAGAGAATGAAATTAAATAGTAAATTATTAGAAGATATTAATAAGTGGAAGAAATGAAAATAAAAAAATTTGGAAATATATTTAAAAAAAAAATGTAGGGGAGAGAGAAATAGTATTCCTAAATGATGAGGAGAAAGAGTGTAGTTCTAGAGAAGAAGTAAAATCAATCTTAAATGAGTATGTAATAGATATAGAAAAGATGTTAGATATGAATGACAGAATGATAACAATCACAAAAGCACATTGTAATGGAAATATTAGTTTTACAGAAAATGAATTTAATGAGGGGGAAGAAGTTGAAAAATGGGAAGGCAAGAGGTTTAGATTGATGGGCAGCAGACATGGTATTAATTTGGGACATAGGATGAAATTAAATGTATTATCATGCTTTAATAAGATGGTGCAGAAGACAGAATTCCCAGATAGCTGGAATAATACAAGAGTGAATATATTATTTAAAAGAAAGAGTAAAGACCATAGAAAAATAATCAATTATAGACTGGTAGCAGTAACATCACTATTGTATAAAGTTTTTGCATATATGGTGGCTGAAAGAATGGCAAAATGGATGGAAGAAAATAATATAGTGGGAGGAATGTGAGGAGGTTTTAGAACAGATAGGCATATAGGAAATAATTTATTTGTTGTCACATATCTCGTAGAAATGAGTAGGAATACAGTCTTTATAGATATAGAGAAGGCATATGATAGAGTGAGTAGAAAATAAATTATGTGTAAGTTTAGTAAAATTGGGAATGAGTTGGCTTTAACGAATCTTATTAAGAGATGGAAAGGACAATAGAAATATTAGGAAGAGGGATAGAGATATCATTAGTAGATGGCAAGGAAGTGTATACATTATCAAGTCTTTTATTTGCTGATATTTTTTTGTGCACAGAAAATATGGAAGACATGGAAGTTGTGCTGAAGACTTGTACAGGTGTAGGTAAAAAGATGGTGATCAAATTTAGTGAAGAAAAATGAAAAGAAATGATGATAAATGCTGGGGAAAGAGAAAAGATAGAATTTTTCTTGGGGGATATAAAGTTAAGTGTGGTGAATGGATACAACTATTCGGGAATTGTCTTTAGTAGTCAGAGGAATTGATTGGCTAGAATAGGAAAAAAAAGATAAATGAAGCAAAGACAAGAAATGGACTGATAAAGGAATTAACAGTATTTTCATATGGTGTAGCAAGAATTGTACAGAAAAGAGTGGCAGTAGTGGGGTTAACCTATGGTCATGATATGTTATGTGTTAGCAAAGTGGCATTAGATTATTTAGAAAAAGTACAAAGAGAAGTAGGAAGGCATGCCTTAGATGCAGTTATGTGGATGGCAAAGGGGGAAATTTGAGGAGAAATGGAATGTCAAGTTTTTATATGAGAGATGCAAAAAGTAAAATGAAAATGTTTGGTAGATTGCAATTTATGGATAATAAGAAAATAGCCAAAATAATATTTAATTGGGTTATGAGTAAAGGATAAGCAACAAGATGAATGAGAAAGGTAGTATGGTATGCAGAAGATATGGATAAAGATTTTATATCAGTATACTTGTACAAAGGGTGGTATGATTGTGTTAGGAGGATTGTTGAGTCTTATAGTGGCAAAGACTGGGATAGAAGAATAGATGTATTAATAAAAAATAGGGAGGTGGAGAGATGGACAACTAGTATGAAAAGTGAAGAAAGCAAATATATATAGAAGTAGACAGAATATTGAATGTTAATTTATGATGATAGCAAGGAAAGTAATTTATTATTTAAGACACAAGCAGGATTCATAGCAAAAAGGGGATATACACCTGTATAGAGAAATGTGGGTGATTTAGTTTATAGGTTATATAAGGAAAGTATGGAAATTTTAATGAATTTGCTAATAGAATTTAAATGCTTACGGGCAGGAAGAGTACAATTAACGAAGTTGTGGAAGAATAAATATAACCCAATGATTATATAGAAAGTTGGTTATTGGTCTTTATGCTGGAGTTGGAAAAAGATAAAGGGGAACTAAATACAAATGCCATGGAGTGGACAATGATGATGTTATGAAACTGGGATAGAACAGGAGAAGAATATGGGAAAAACAGGGTGGGAAATGGAAAGGAAGGTAACGTAGCTAACAGATTTTTCTTGGTCATATTGTCTGAGAGATTCCTATCTTTAATCAAGGAGTAGTCATATCATATCACATATAGTTTGTTTTATTCAACTTTAATAAAATTAATTATATAATATTTATTAGATGAAAAAAATTGAATTAATAGTTCAGATCATTTATATACAAGTGTTTTCATGAACTTAGATTGAATACTGACCAAACATCTACTGTAGTTAAATAATCTTAGCATTTACTTCTAATCTGATAAAAATTTCATTTTTTTTTTTTTACTAATTAAATTAAGTTTTGAATTAACGAAGAGTACAGTCCACTTTATATACTCTTTATTGTCTATATCTTTCATAATCTGCTTCTATATCTTGCAATTTAGGAAACAGTAACAATTAATACAAGTCAGCTAATGCTACTCTTGAATTTCTCCGATTTTAAACATCTTTAAATTTATTTCAGAGTACTTGCCTAAAGACTGAGATTGAAGAAGCATTACTAAAATAGAATTTAGATATAATAAGTTAAATTTTACAGTGTAAAGAAAATGAAACACAGAATACAAATTTACTTAAATAAAATAATAATAATATAACTATGTTAATAATAGTTAATTTATTGTACAAATTAATAAAACATTATTATTGAGCTTTATTTGATTACAAGAATAATGTATATACTCAACTTAAGATGTAATTAGAGAAGATTTGAACACAGGCTTTCAAGCTACCTTCAGTTATCCACTTCATCGTATATAACAATACACATGACCCACATACACGTGAATAAGATAAACTATCTCCGATATACATATTTCATGCTGAACTAGTACTCATCAGTTGTTCTAGATCATTATCTCCCACGCTTTATGTATAATCAATGCTCAGTTATATTAAGATAGAAAATCTTCAAACTTTAATGGTCATCTTTTCAGTCATCCATATTATTGAAAATCTGAATGATGTAATGCTCTAAGCCCTTGTTGATGCTAATATTGTTATCACACCCATGTTGACTTTAATCCATTCTGACCCCTCATTTAAATATATCCAATTAAATATACAGTAGAGGAATGACAGAATTCAGGTTGAACCTGTAAATTTGACCACGTTTGTGTTGTACATCCTAAAGTTCAGAATTACAAAATGTTACATGTATGGAGAGTATTGCCTCTATGCATCTAAAGTTCAGTATATACATTATACATTTAGCCAGATATTACAGATCCAATTTGAATTCTGCCCATCCCTTTACTGTATATACTGAAACAATGCATATAATCTTTAATGCATTTTGAGACTTAGCACCCTTTTCAAATGCAGCTGTTATATTCAAATATATTTTTTCTTCATGTGTCATAGCATCAGCCAGGAAGCAAATCCGCTAACCCGGGACAACTGCTTGTAAGGCAGCTGTGCTGACCTCTCGACCACCAATGCTTGAATGTTCAAATATATTTGAAAATAATAATTACACTTTGACAAGGATACTTAGCACTAAAAAAACGCTAATAGCTTTATTGCTTGGCAGTTTATAAAAAGTTCGAGCACCAAAACTATGAGCATCAGAATCGATCCTCGCATCTCCTGATCGCAAATCAGGCACTCTACCAAGTATGACAAACCATGCTGCACTGATATATAGATTTAATTTATTATATTTCAGTAATGAAATTGTTGCCATTTTTTAAAATATTTGCTGTTGTATAATTTTTTTACGTTATTCATTTTTTTGATTTACAATAAATTCAAAATGATAATAATACTAAATTATCATTATAGTAGATAAAAATAACTTGTTTATTTTATCCACCTTTGCATCACTCTATAATGGTGCATGGGTCAAATGCTACATTCTAGATATGACTCTAATTTCTAGTCGGCACAGTGCTCAAGTAGATTGCAATGCAATTTCACTTAACTTGTTATGGTAGAGTTATAATTATTTACTAAGCGCACAGGAAGTATATGTAAATATGTTGGTTGTTTTACAATAGCATGTTGAAACTGCTGGAGGGCATTATTTCTATGCTAGCACACAGAAATATGCCGTTTAGATGGCCTCCACCACTATCGAACGTTCTATTTCTGACGCGTAAGCCTAGATATAGTCGGTTGATATGGGGGAGGGTATCGGCTGCTGTGTTTATTTGTATGCTAATGCATAGAAACGTGACATTTAGCCAATATGCCACAGAAGCTATCGTGTCAGCTTACAGCTCAGATTCAGGCTAAGCATTTCAGATGTGCGATCACATTTCACTTTTGTTTACAGTATTGTCTGAGGGTGTCTGGAATTACGATTGTCGAAACTATTTTAATATTCATTAAGACCACCTCCCCCTCTATCTCGCATGTTTTAGGAAGGTCTACTAACAATTATCAGCAGAGTCTCATGCTTCCCTAGCCCCATTTTCTGCTGAAAAAATGGGCCAAGAGTAGTTAAAAGCGCGATTCCAATCAAATCACACTCTAAGTCACGTTTCGTGCGACAACTGCGAGCTGATTAATCGAATAGCTGAAATAGGACAACTTGTTTCCAAATGTCAAAGAAAGAAGGATTCTTCTCTGACTACTGGAACTGGCTTATCAAACAAAAGAACTTCAAGCTGCATGCCTGCTGTTTTTTGTTTTTTTTTTTCCTGAAGAGCCCAAAAAGTTGCTTTTAATTGCCGTATATATTGATGTTTTTTGGGGGGAATTACGGTCAAAACTTGGTCAATCTTCGAGTTGTTGGCATTCCGTTCTGTTAGCAACTGGAAACACCCTTCCCCTACCCTTTCCCCCCTCTCCCAAAGTTGGACTTTGGCTTGTAAATGTTACCGTTAAACAGACAATAGATTTATTTATAATTTATCAAAATAAAACAAAACAAACCAAAAAAAAAAAGTAGTTGAATTGGCTGATTTTTTGTTTGTCGTACAATACTGAACCGAAAATAGAAAGGGTTTAATGAGAAGAATAAAAACAAACAAAAAATCGGTTAACTACTTTTTAAAAATCATTTTTAATCGATGTTTTTTTTTTTTGGTTTTTTTGTTTGGGGTAGCCAAAATCGATTTGATAGCCGCCGTACTTTTTAAATGTGATAAACAACAACAAGAACCCCCCCCCCCCCAAAAAAAAAAAAAATACATAGATAGAAAAAAAAAAACCGTCCCCTTTGAAAATATAAATAATGAAAAGAATCAAAACCAAAAAAAATTAAGTCCTTTTTTTGTAAATTCATTTATTTGTAATTTTTTTTATGCATTTGTTTATTTATTTTTTTTGGTCGTGTTTAAAAAATTTGATTTGATATTACTTTTATGAATGTGATAAACAAAAAAAAAAAAAACCAAAGCCAACAAAAAAAGAAAAGAAAAGAAACCCGGCCCCGGCAACATTATATTTATCTTTGTTACAAACCGAGCCCGCCCTCCAGTGGTTTCAACACGCTATTTTAAAACAACCATATGTTTAAGACAGGCTGTAATCTGTATCAAGTGCACTTTGAAATTTATAATAGTCAAGCAATGTCTTTATTTTACCAATAGAGGGACCTCTCAAAGCACAAAACAAGATAGTGACTTTTCTAAAGATAGGATGGCTGTTCTTATTTTTATAAAAGTCGCTATCTTATGTCATGCTTTAAAAAATCCCTCTATTGGCAAAATAGAGATATTGCTTGACTATTATAAATTTCAAGGCGCATTTGATACAGGTTTTAACTCATTATGCTTTGAGATAGTATGTTAAAAAAATTCATCTATTACATTTGTTTTTCTGAAATATTGTTTACGAGAACTCGAAGTGAAAAGACAAGTGGTAACAGGTTTTCTTTTCAATCTTCCTGCAGTGTCATCTTTGAATGAATATTATCTATTATATAGTGACATAGTTCACCATTCATTATGAAAAATCTGTTTTCATATCTGGGCCACAAGTTTCAACATGAAATGAGAAAATGCATTTCATATCTTAACCCATAATTTAATACATTAAATTTTATTTTAAATGGAAAAGAAACATTGCTATAAAAGCATTTGAAAAGATTCAAACTGGGTATGGCAATGAAGCTATGTGTTGCAAGAAGGTTTTTGAGTCATTTTCAAGATTTAGTGATGGCAAGGAGGAACATTACAATGGTCAAAATATAAGGAACTGTAAAATTTTGTCATAATTCATGCTCCACACATACTAGCACCTTTAAAATTTCAGTGATGAATAGCTACCCTATAAAAAAGGCATAGAACTGGTCCTGTGAGTACCAGAATTGGTACTGGGATCTCTTGATCCCATGTTGGAAGCTCTATAACTGCAACAAATCATGCATGGCAGCTAAACTATGTCACTACATAACATGTATTAATTCAAAGATGGAGCTGCAGGCAACTTGGAAAAAGAACCAGTTACTTTTTTATTGAACAGATTGTGTACTATGAAGATATATTTTTGAGATCTTTCAATGTATATATTGGGAACAAATACTATATAATACTGAAATTCAAAAGTTATTACAATTTAACTAACTTTCAGCATTAGGACTGAATTTGATGAATGATGATTTCATATTAATATGGTTATGCAGATGCAAAATTTACCACAGGAAGGGAAAATGTGGCTTCAAAAAAAATTGCTCTTGATTGATTCCTGATAAAATGTCTGTTCTATCAGTCAATTTATTGTATTATATCTTTTTTACTTTTTGCATTTCTTCATATATTCATATATATATATTACTTCTTTGTTAATCTCTTCATATACACTCTAATACAAATTTGTATATAATTCCCCCTTTATTTTTCTCATAGTTTCAACTGTCCTGCAGTCTTCATCAGAGCTATAACATTTAAACATATAATCATATAAACATTATTTTATATACATATAAAATATGTATTTACATATATGTATTTACATATTTTATATGTATATAAAATAATGGTTATGTATATAAAATAATGGTTATATGATTATATGTTTAAAGGTTGTAGCTCTGATGAAGATTACAGGACAGTTGAAACTGTTAAAAATTAAAAGAGGAATTACATAAAAAACTGTATTAAAGGGTATGCAAAAAAAAGAGCTTATAAAAAGCTCTGATGAAGACTGCAGGGCAGTTGAAACTAATAGAAAAATAAAGGAGGAATTATATAAAAATTTGCATTAGAGTGTATATGACGAGATTTATAAAAAAGTAATCAATTTATTGTCCTAAATTGTTTAATGCATTCTTAGAATGATGGACTCTGGAGTTCAAAGCCTGTAGATTACAGCTGAGTTCTGTCTCATCTGGTGCTCAAGCATCTTATGAATTTGCAAACAATGAACAATTTGATTACGTTTAATAGAACTTGTATTCAGCTTTGTGTTGATATTCCATGAAACTGACCATATACTTATGATCTTCAGCATTAGATTTGAATATTGTAATCATATTGAAATGATTATATTAACAATTATTTCAGTTTCTGTTAATACTTGAATAACATCAGAGTGTTAAATAAAGCAAACAACCAAATTGCTTTATCGATCAAGAGTTCATACAACATTTGGGCACTAGAAATGATGGATGGATATAATCCAATCTGCCACTCTACCACTGCTCGAATCACATCAGAGTGATGATTTTATATATTTACTTTTAATATTTATATCTCACACAACTTTTATATATACAATTGTGTTCTAATATAATGAATAATATTTCTGTAATGGAATTTTCACTACACCATTCTCATGCATGGTAGAAACTAGTGACACTACAGAAAGTGGATAATCTCTTATCTAACGAATGACTAAAAAAAAATATTAATATATTTCCATCAAGTAGTTTGTTGCAAAGTTGTGAGAATGGTAAAATTGACACATCAATTAAACTGTAGCAATTGGCTATATATTCTTATATATATATACTGAACAATGATAAAGATATGTGTAGGAGATTGTGACCTGGGCCAACTGATGAGTGCTGGTTCAGAACGAAATGGGCATGTTGGGGATCATGCGTCTTTTTTACGTGCCTGGGTATATATATTTATACTTACACCATTCCACAAGGTGTTAAAAGAGATAGAAATTAGTCCCTAGCTTGGGTGAGAGTGGTATAGTGAAAAATACGCTACAGAAATATTATGCATTAAATGGATAATCTCTAATGCTTGACTAATAAAAATATTAGCCTTCTGCGTATGTGACTTTTTTTGTTTACACAATATATGCATTACAAATTGTGTGTGTGCGCGTGTGCAATAATATAGGAGATATTGCAATAACATCTCAAGTTTCGGTGATAAAACCGCAGAATGAATTTTTAATGTCGGCAATTTTAAAATATTTTATTTAATGTAATTAAAACGACTAATTTACATTAATACATAACACCTTGAGAGTGAAATGTTATTAATGACGTAATAAACAATCGTTTCTAAACACGCTGCTTTATACACTGCACACACTCTGAATTTGCTTCAAGCCTACCAAAACCAGCTTCACAGGATGTGGGTGAGGATCACCTTTTAATACATTATCTATTCATTAGACTGTATATTTTAAACCCTTGATTAGGTGTGTTTGAAGAGAAGTCAGATTCTGTTTATCTCCATGAAAATCTACAAGATGATTTGTTTAATATTAATGAAGCGTATCTAATGTTTAATTAAAAAAAAAAATCAAATCAAAGCATTAAGAAATTTAGTCAATAAAATGTATGAAAAATTATGCTCAAAATTGTATAATTAAAATTTGGTTAAATTAAATATTAAAATTATAAATATTAAACTTAGTGTAGTGTTAACTCGCATTTCTAGTTTTCAATATTCAGGTTACGTATTTGAAATTAGCCTAGAAGTGTTGGCTAATGGCGGGCGGGGGGGGGGGGGGTACGACACTGGTAAAGTCGGTAATCTATTAAAATTCAAGTAGCATTTATTAAAATGATGTCAAAAAATTTCTTGCATAATTACCTTTAAAAAATATAAAAATGTAAATGCTTTATTAGTTTTAAGTCAAAATGAATCTCAAATTAATAAAATTATATTTTTTAACATCCTATTACCCAAAGTTCAATTACTGATATACATATATAAATTGGCTTCCATATTATATTCATTTTTAAAGTATCATTAGATCACTTTTATATTCAAGTCAAAGACGGGTCAAAGAATATTTCAGAGGGCGAGGTGTAATTTGTCTCATTATCATACTTGATTTGAAAGCCGATAAATTAGTAATAGTGTTGTTTTCTTTATAATTATGTATATAAAAAATTATGCATATATATGTATGTATTATAGGGTATATGAGCACAGACTTTCACATGACCCACCACTCTCCACACTATCTAATAACACTGATACACTCAAGCACATATATGCTGAAAAGATAAATAATCACCAATATACGTATTTCATGCTAAACCAGCAATCATCAGTTGGTCCAGATTATCATCTCCCACACATATATACTATAAGTGCTCAGATATATATTAAGATAGACAATCTTCATATTTTAATGGACAGGCTCCAATCTACTACACACTCCAACTCTTCAACCGTCCATTCAATTGAAAATCTGATGATGGAATGCTCGAAGGCCACCCTGAGGCCGAGATTCTTGTCACACCCCATGTTGACCTAAAGTCAATCTGAACCCCACATGTACAGGACATAATCCATTAAATACATATGCAAGGATGCATTCCTCATCAGATTTTCAATTGGATGGACGGTTGAAGAGTTGGAGTGTGTAGTAGATTGGAGCCTGTCCATTAAAGTATGAAGATTGTCTATCTTAATATATATCTGAGCACTTATAGTATATATGTGTGGGAGATGATAATCTGGACCAATTGATGATTGCTGGTTTATCATGAAATACGTATATTGGTGATTATTTATCTTTTCAGCATATATGTGCTTGAGTGTATCAGTGTTATTAGATAGTGTGGAGAGTGGTGGGTCATGTGAAAGTCTGTGCTCATATACCCTATATTACATATATAGACACAGGTATATAATAAGCCTGTGTTTCAGTTATTACATTATAAAGATGTCTGCCCATCCTTGCATATGTATTTAATGGATTATGTCCTGTACATGTGTGGTTCAGATTGACTTTAGGTCAACATGGGTGTGACAAGAATCTCGGCCTCAGGGTGGCCTTCGAGCATTCCATCATCAGATTTTCAATTGGATGGACGGTTGAAGAGTTGGAGTGTGTAGTAGATTGGAGCCTGTCCATTAAAGTATGAAGATTGTCTATCTTAATATATATCTGAGCACTTATAGTATATATGGGTGGGAGATGATAATCTGGACCAATTGATGATTGCTGGTTTAGCGTGAAATACGTATATTGGTGATTATTTATCTTTTCAGCATATATGTGCTTGAGTGTATCAGTGTTATTAGATAGTGTGGAGAGTGGTGGGTCATGTGAAAGTCTGTGCTCATATACCCTATATTACATATATAGACACAGGTATATAATAAGCCTGTGTTTCAGTTATGTATGTATTAAATTTTTTGCAACTTATGAGCACACTTAGAAACATACAGGGGAAAAACTGAAATTGATTGATGGTAAGAATTAAATGACTAAATTTATTAGATTATGCTTTAAAAAGTATCTTGTAACCCTGCGTAGTTTAAGGCAATGGTATAACAGGACCACAGCTACAAAATTCAGAATAAGATTCTCAGCCGAATAATTTTTAAACTCTTCTCAACAGAATAATTTTTAAACTGCTGACTTGCCATTTCAGGCGCTTGAATGTCACATGACCTCCAGAGAAACTAGCCTTAAATGATTATTTTGTTGTTGTTTTTACTGTTTTGCAGTGAATACATGAAAAAAGCATTCTGTTTATTGCCTAAAATTGACCTCACTAATACTTCAAAATTGCAAATTTTTAAACATTATTTTCAAAAAGTAATCTTTACACTTCCGGTATAAAAATTTAAACTGACAAAATAGTTTGTTTTACTAATAATTTTTATTAATCATTTATTAGATTAGAGATTATCCACTTAATAAATACTATTTCTGTAGTATAATTTTTACTAACATCACTCTCACGCAAAGTAAGGACTGGTTTCTTTCTACTTTTAACAGACTCCTTATAATCATAAACATATGACCAAAGACGTGAAAAAGAGATATGTTTCCCTAAGATGCATATTGTGTGCTGAATCAGCACTCATCAATTGTTTCAGATAACAATCTCTTACAAATATCTTTATAATTATTCAGTATATATAGATAGGAAAAATATACAGTTTAATTGATGTGTCAAACTTAATGACCTCACAATTTTTATACACACACATTTATGATATATTAATAATTTTTGTTAGTCGTTAATTAGACTAGAGATTATTCACTTAATGAATAATATTTCTGTACTCTAATTTTCATTAAACCACTCTCATGCAAGATAAGGACTGGTTATCAAAATGATTAATATACTTTTCATCAAGTGGTTTATGTCAAAGTTGTGAGAGTGGGGAGATTGACACTTATCAATTAAACTGTAGTAATTGACTATCTATATATACTGAACAATGATAAAAATATGTGTAAGGGATTGTGATCTGGGCCACCTGATGGGTGATGGTTCGGAACAGAATGTGCATCTTGGTGATTATATATCTTTTTCATGTGTTTGGCCATATGTCTATGATTACAGTCCACCACACAGTGTTAAAAACAGATAGACACCAGTCCTTTCTTGTATGAGAGTGGGGTAGTGATATATACATTACAGAAATATTATTCACTGAGTTTGTATTACTTTATTGATTGTCAAAATAGTGAAACAATTCCCATTCATTGTATTTATTAAGTCCTTGTATGCAGGGCTAGATCTGTGCTTAGGTCACATAAGACAACCGATCACAATGTCCAGGTTCAGCAGCCAATATGACAAAATATAAAAAAACATAAAAGTTTTAAAATTTAAGGATATAAAAAACAACAACACAGTATTTGAATGTTATTCAGGAATGTATCATGTCTTGCATTTTCCAAGCAGAACGTTCCACATCTGCAATGAATTTGTGATCTACTGATCACCATCCTTAATAAATTATTAAAACTGACTGGACATGTGAATTAAATTCATTCTTTTTTGAGAATATCAATAGTATTTTAGCAATGGTTTTCTTATAAAGAGACACACTTGGGTAAGAGTTCAGGCAAAGGGTTATTACCATTTACTGAATCATTTTTTTAAGTAAAAGATCACTATAGACAAAAATGTTCAAGATGCCGATCATCTTGAAGCCAGCCCTGTTTGTATGGGTCTTTTTCTGGAATCAATATTTTTCCTCTTTAGTGATAATTTTAGTGCTATAGGCTAAAAAAATTAAAAATTTCATACATGAAACTAACAAAAGTCACATGACTAGCTCAGTATGTATGTAACAATTACTGCTAAGAACTATTCTATCTCTTTCACTTCAGAGCTGTCTATTGTAATATTGAGTTATTAATAAATATTTAAATGGTATGGATACTGTATTTATATTCTGTGCTACCCTACAACATTCTTAGAATAATTTCTGGCTTCAGTTGGAAGTTTGAATCGATTGCTCTTGGATGTAATCCATCTCTTATAAAATAGTGGCTTTTTTCTTTTATTAATGAAATTTTATTTAATTTATTCTGTTTTTTTTTTGTTAGACTGCCAGGAAATTCTTATAACTGAATTTTTACTTCCCAATTTCTGATTTAATTCTTTCAGTATCAACCCAACTACCAAATTTTGAATAGACTCTAGCAATAAAAATTTTTGCTATGATGCCGTGTTTGATTTTTTTGTGTAATTAAATCTTTTTTACATATATTAAAAATGTATATTTTTTTCCCATATGTTAAAGTATCGGCCGGGAAGTGAACCCGCGAAAACTGTCTGCAGGCAAATGCTTGCTTGGAAGGCAGCTGCACTGATCTCTTGGCTACTAACACTTGACATTAAAAATGTATTTATAGGCTAAGGATATATTAAAATATTTAAGCCTTCTAATAATTAAAATTTTAAAACATGAAAAATTAATATTTTAACACTTGAAATTAAATATCTAACTGAAGGTCTTACCGATAATAAAGAAAAACATCATTATTAACTTCACGATATCTTTTCAAAAAAGTTAAAAGAACAAAATATTAGACATTAGAACTTTATGTTATTAAAAATGATATATTTAGAATTAATTAACATCAAATAAACAAAAAAAAAACTTCTAAAAGCTAATAAATTAGTAATTGTTATTAAATTATTTCACTTACAGTTTTTGCAAAAACGATTTTCTTTTTGGTCTTTAATGGCTTTTCTGTAGTAATTTCCTGTTTTCATAACATACTGCATATACTTTCTAAGAGCTGTCTTTTTAAAAATAAAATGTTTTCAAAGATACCCCCCCCCCTAATAACATAGTTTTTGGTTCAATAATAATCTTTTACAAATGTTGCATCATAGTCGTTAACAATTTCTGAAAATCACATTATGTGTGGCATTTAGCCTCAGGGGAGATGAATGTAAAGCAGCAGCCAGTCACAAATCATCTCTTACTTCATTGCTTTGTCAGAATAGAATGTGCTGTCAGTTACAAAGAAAGGTCTGTATACTGCTGACATCTCTTGGAAGATTTTTGAAATACATTTAAAATGGAAGCTTCATAGAAAAAAATCACCATAGCCTGTCAGATACCATAATTTAAAATATACAACTCTTTAAAACAACATAGAAAAGTAGTGATGCAGCACCATTACACCACCTTAAATGTCAAATAGGATAGGGCTATCACAGCATACTTTTGTGAAACAGTTAATTGAACCTTTCATATGTATTCCCATTGGCAACATTTTTTTAGAATTTGCAAACAATTTTAGTAAAAGAAATAGCAAAAAATATTTGTTTAATTTTACTCGGGATTTATGCTCTTTGTGATACTGCCATCTAAACTTTCTCTATTCCTAATTTCTGGAACTATATGAAACTAAAAAGTAGAAATTATACATCATTCCTTAAGCTATTAACAATCTCAACCTGTAGTCAAGTAACCTCTTTTACCAATAAGGGTGGTATCATCTTTATCTATGGTCTTTTAAGTTCATACAGTCACTAAACATTGGAACTTGGCCAAGGAGTGTGAGATTAATAATACAAGAAAGTTGAAACAAACCTCATTAATCAGGCAAATATAATCTGTTCTGAAAGCAGACTAATAAATAGACATTCATAACTTCCAAATTCCATATAAAGTATATATTTACTAAGACAATAGAGCCAATTACTCAAGGCTTTAATAGGATTATAAATATAGATGATAACAATCAACCCTTAAGCTATCAACAATCTCAATCTGTAGTCAAGGCAACCTCCTTAAACAAAAAAGTAGTACCAAATTGTCTACGGTCTGATATGTTTTTATAGACAAATTAGAAATTAAATACTATTATTAATTTTAATTAGTCATTCATAAAACTAGAGATTATCCATTTAATGAATAATATATATTTTTAAATAGACCTACAGAGGTCCCTAGTGACGATTTTTTCAGACGCTCATTGCTAAGGTTTACAGCCTTGTTAAAACTATTACATAAATGTATTAAAAAGTAAAAAATAAATCTGATGTATAGATTGGCATTGATATAAGAAAATGAATATTAGATGTAAAATTATTTATATGATTCTTTGAGGATATGACAGATTCAATCAGACTATTATTTATGAAAAGTAGAAAAATGTGGTTTTTTTTTTTACCTCTTTTTCGTGTATTTTTGTTGTTAAAAGCATTTCTTTTAAAAATATATATTTTTATCTATTTATTAGCATGATAATAGCTTCACATCAAAACTGCCATAATGCGTTTAATTCAAACCAATTTGCTTATATAGCTTATAGTTAAAAGTGAGATTAAATGATAATGGGTAGAAAATGCATTAAGTTTAAGTTCCTAGCTGACAAATATTGTGAGCCAGAAAGATATCGGGGAATGTAAATACAATATAATCACCATCTATGTTCATTATTTATTCAAGCTTGCAATAGATGTCTCTAGTGTAGAATATAGAGAATTGCTCCCATCTTCATACCTTCTTAAAGTTGCTTGTAGGTTGTAATTACATGTTGGACTATTTCCAGATCTAACTTAAATATTGAATGTCTTTAGAAAAAATTTGTAAATGTCATTTAAATTTCCCAATAGTAATAAAGGGCGCTTTAGACCTTGGATAGCACAGATTAGGTAAAAACCTTCCACATTCGAACCATTAAAAAGATAATAAAAACCATCAGAAACAAAATAAAATATATATATAACATCAAAAATTCTAATATTAAATTAATTAATATCAAAAGATAAGCAGAATTTAATTAATAATTTTTAAATTGAAAACCAAGTTCAACAAATTAACAAACCAGTCATGGAGGATCAAAGATCACATAACCTAATTAATGGTGGGGGAGGGAGTCTAATGAAAGTCGTAAAAAATAAAAAAACAAACCAACATTTGCAGACATGGTGAAAGGAAAATAAAAAATAAATTAATTTATTCTAACAAAAAAACTGGAAGTCAATTTAGCTCAGATATGCAATCACCTCTCAAAAGATCAATCCTAGATATAAGAAAGCAACTATTAGTGACATAAATAATTTAGAAATTGAAAAACAGGAAAGTCAAAATCTACCTGAAATTGTCTGGAATAAAGAAAAATTGAACATCCCAAGTGAATTATTCAATAAATCAATACTAAAGCATCTCTTTGCAACATTCAAGACATCCCCCCCACCCAAGTCCATGGTATTGTCAGCAACCTTTCATTATATGAATTCCCAAAAGAGTTGATGTATGAGGCAATAACATCAAATGGATTTTGGGACACAATACAACAGATTGCCAAACATCTCAATGACTGGTACCTAATACTATGCAATCACACAAAAAGAAAGATTTCAAAGACAAGTCAAATAATTGGGTAACTTCGCACTGATCACTATAGACCAAAACTATCACAATACCATGTCAGGAATAATTAAGAACACATACCTGGTATACAAAGAGCAAGACTTCCAAAGGATGTTGGAACCATTTGGCAAAATCATTATGTTCAAAACAGTATACCGGAAAGACACACCAATACCAATCATGAGTAACACGAGATCAGAATAAAACTACATCCAGATACTGATCCAGATGATATACCAACACAAATTCTGGATCAGAAAGCATTGCTCACTCTATATATTAGAAGTCTGAAACCACAGATTTACTCATGTAAACAAAGGGGACATGTTACTGCACAATGTCCAAACTGACAGTACTTAACCAGAAATCAAAATGTGCACTCACAAAAACAACAAAATATCAACACTAATATGAAAACAGAAGAAAAGATAGTCATAGCCAAGAATAGCAGTGAACAAACTACCAACAGACTACCTTAGAACATATTAAAGATATGCTATTAATTCTTGGCAGTTAAAAGGAATTTCTAATTTGTTATTTCTCATATTTAAGTAATATGTTTCCAAATGCAGGAGAGCAATGGAAAGCTGAAGATACTTGAACTCCGTCTCCAACAAAATAATTTTGTTTGTATTAGTATGATGGATTAATTAAAAAAATAGAATCAAAGTACATACAATTCCTTGGACAATAAATATTATTCATAGTTTATGATCCTTTTTCAATAAATTATTCATATTTTAATTAACTAATTCTATTATGGAGAATTTGTGATTAGACATATTGGAATATAGATAAAGATCATTGGCTTTTAACATATCATTAAAATAATTTTTTTCAAAAAGAAGTGGCAGCAAATTCCTTGGACTGGCCTTGCCATTGTATTTCCTTGGATAATTTTTGCCACTGGAAGCTTGTTGCTAGGGATGTTTCCATCATAATATGGATATCCTGTAGTGTGATTGGTCAATTTTTTATATAGTAGAGTGACCTAACAAATAATGTTTCCAGTACCAAGATTGAAACTTTGGAACTTGCATCAACTAATTTACTGACTTACACATACGCACATATATATAATATTTAAATACTTATATATTGTCTATACTAAACTTAATGTAATTATAAGGGACTTGAACTCAGACTTTCAAACTCCCCATAGCTATCTAATTGATCTTAAACAACTGATACACATGACCACATACATGTGATTGAAGATTTGGAGAGTGGAGAGAATTGAAGCTTGTCCACTAAAGTTTGAAGATTTGCTATCTTAATATAAACTGAGCAGTGATTGTATATAGGTGTTGAAGATGGTGATTTGGACCAACTGATGAGTGCTGGTTCAGCACAACCTACATTTTCTGGAGATCATTTATCTTTTTCACATGTATGTGGCCATGTGTATCAGTTGTATAAGATGGATTGGATAGCTAAGGGAAATTTAAAGGTCTGAGTTCAAATCCCTTATAATATATATATATATTAAAACAAGTTATAAATTTCATAATTTGCTTTTAAGCTTGCATTTTATGATCACTAGATGGAGCTTACCAATAGCTCTACTCAAGCTTTTATTTTATAAGTGCTGAAAGAGAAAAAAATCAAAATCTCTATCAGGACTCCCTATCTCCAGACCAATTGGTTTTGAGATTGTGGCTCACCTAGAGTTCCAGCACTCCACTGAGGTGAGCCACAAGCTCGAAACCAATTGGTCTGGAGATAGAACTCCTGATAGAAATTTTGAATTTTTTCTCTTTCGGCACTTATAAAATAAAATCTTGATTAGAGCTATTGGTAAGCTCCATCTAGTGATCATATATATATATATATTAGATTTAAAGCTGATTTATTGAGCATGTGAAATACACTCCATCCAAGCTCAAGATAGAGTCTTTGAAAAGATAAGAATAGACACATCTTATTCTTTTAACCATCTTCATTTATATAGACCAACCTTAAGCACTTTGGTATGAAAGCACAGTGATCTTAAAATGATCACATTACTTTTTTTAAAGTATATTCTAACTATTGACATTCATAAAATTTTTTAATTTACAGCATGTCGATATTATATGAAATAAAAAAAAATGTAAATATAAACTTTTTCTAGCAGTTAATATTATATACTAATTAGATTAACAACTCAATGCTTGCTTGTTCTTCAAGTGCATAAAATAATCTCAACCCAAAGCACAAAATAAAATCATTGGACTGAGACTATTTCACATGCTCAATAAACCAGCATTAAGTTGTTAATTTAATTAGCATATAATATTAACCATTGGGTAAAATTTATATATGTATACACTCACATACATTTAGAATTTTTAACTTTGTCATTAGTTATAAAAAAATAAATGTAAACCCAATGACTTCTTTAAAAAAAAGTATGGAAATGAATTAGAAAAAATTAGCACAGATGGGTAAATAATGGCTGGAATTAATCGTAGAATTAAACTTAATTTTATTGCAGTGTGAGCTCCTCCAAACTTTGATACCCTTCACTTCAGGTAAACATACTAATAATTATTACAGATCATTTATTGCACTATAAATTATCCCTAACCCAAGTATAAACTTTAAATATCAGTTAAAAATTAAAATATGTTATTTAAATTAAACATAAACACATGAAATAACTCAACTTCATTTCTTTTGTTCCAGATTTGATATTTCTTTTAAGATATGCTTAAATTTTTCTCTCCACATACATTCTTGAAATATATAAACAAAGAAATCTGAAAAAGAAAAAAAAAGGATCCCCCAAATGCATTTTACACTGAAGCAGTACTCTTCAGTAGGTCAAATCACAATCTAGATTTTATCATTTATTCAACATTTATTAATACCAAATTATTATAATTTGAGAAGTAACCTTTCTGCACCCACAATTTTGGCATTGGTCATTTCAAATAAATACATTAATTCTTATTACCAATCATTTATTAAATTAAATATTATACCTAGTCCAATTATAAACTTTAAGCCGCAGTTAAAGCTTAATAGATCTTTTTATTTGAGACATAAACATATGGAACGTATATTATCTTATTTAGATATATTATATCATCACCATAATTATCAACCATTATCAATCCACTGCAGGATAAAGGTATCTTCAAGTTCAATCCATCTTTTTCAATCTTTAGTTTCTTTTCTCCACATCATTCCTGCACACATTCCTATTTTATCCATCCATCTCACATGTGGTCTCTTTCTGGGTCTTTTACAATCTCTTGTAATCCAGTTTAAGATTTCAATTGTCCATCTATATATATATGTAAATGACATAACATTATAAGAAAGTATGCTTATAAATTTGAAAAGATTTTTAATAAATCATTTTACAAGTAGTTCATACAGAAAAGCATGAAAGATATATTTAAGGAGTATCATAGACCGACCAAAAACCAAATACATGGAATGACTAACAAACAGTGAATCAATTTGGATTTGAGCTCACCATATCATTAGATGAAGTAGTGAGATATAGACAACTGATCTTAAATTAGTTCCTAAGAGGTTGTAAAAAATCTAGAAAAATGGGTGTGATTAAAAAAATTCGGGAATGATGTTGATAAGACTATGGATCACAGAAATTAGACTAACCTTGAAGAGTCTGTCATCCTGCAATGTATTGATAATGATTAAAAGTAACGATGATGATCATATATGCACATGTAAAATATTAAAACGTAACGTAAAGGTAATTAACATTTAAAAAAAGATTAGTCCAAATACTCAACAAGGCTTAATGATCTCTAAATAAAAATTAATTAGATACAATATTGTAATACTCTCTATTTTTTCTTAACATATTTTTTATTTCTTGTTGCTAAGATGAGATTGGATTAAAAATGATTTTTTTTTCTTCTTCATACGTGGAATTAATCTATTTTTAAATTATGCATTTTGTGTTGTTTTCTGTTGGTGAAGATTTATTTTCTTCATCTATTATTAATCTTGTGTCTAATAGCCAAGAAACATTTTTCAAGCAGAAAGAACAACATTTAATAAATAGAAATCTATTGAATTCTAATTTTTAATTAATGTTTATCAGGATTGTTATTTACAGCTATTGATTTTAAGTGTTTCATACATAAGAAAACATAAATTGTCTTTGAAAAGAAAATCACTCAGTAATGCTTAAGTTATTAAAAGAACATTATTCTTTGTGCAACTACACAGCCACAACTATACATATGGGGACGGAAACGTGAATGTATATGTACTAACAGCATCACGACTGTCATATATTTACCCTATTTTCTTCATCCTATTGTAAAGCTATTTGTTATAAGCTCGAGTAATGGGTGAGTTAGCTTTGGATTCAAAACATTATTTTTTAAAAAAAAAATTAAGCTATTATTAGCTTCCATAATGTAATGAAGTAAAAGGTAGTTACTAATATATATAGAAACAATTGTCATAGTCAGTAGCTAAACTGTGCCCCCAAACAACATTCATTGATTTAAAGCTGGTGCTGTAGGACGCCTGAAGAGAGAACTTGTCACCAATGATTTTTTATTCAACTACACTATACATGTGTATTAGCTCCAGTTTTAAATCCTAGATCTTACTGAGAAGGCAAAGCCAAAAACTAGTTTGGGAAGAGAGATATTTAGCACTATATATTTTGATGTCTATGAACACTCACACTTACAATAGATAGCTCTATGTAAAGGGAAAAGACATACATACATATGCATATTTTTTATGAAAAGAATTTGATACAGTGGTTAACCCCATCATTTGACAATACTAAGTACCAGATGATTAAAAGAAAGCAGTATTAATAGTTTTATTTAAAAAAGATGATAAAGAAGATATTAGAAATTACAGATCTATAAGTTTTTTATCAGTTTCATACAAATTTTTTACCAAGATAATAACAAATCATTTACAGATAACTTTGGATTTCAACCAATCAAAAGAACAAGCTGGATTTTAAAGTAGTTTTAGTACAGTGGATCATACCAACTATTGATAGAAGTTATAGAAAGAACAAATGAATATGAGTTGCCATTATGCTTTGAATTTGTAGATTATGAAAGGGCATTTGATTGTATAAACATTTCTTCAGTGATTAAAGCATTGGATCATCAAGGTATAGACCCAGGACATTGTCATATTCTGAAGAATAGTTTTCAACAACAATTAGCTAATGATATTGAGAAGGTTATCACTAAGAAGAGTATAAGACAGGGTGAGTGTGAATCCATATCTTAAAAACCTTTTACAGAAAGGCTGCAAGAAGTATTTGGGGGATTAAACTGGGAAGCTAAGGGAGTAAAAATAAATGGAGATTATTTAAGTCATTTAGATTTCACAGAAGATATAGTTGTTTTTGCAAATAATACTTCAGAGCTTCAGGAAGTGTTGCAAGAATTATCAGATAAAAGTAAGAAAGTAAGACTAAAAATAAAGGTTAAGAAGGCTAAAGTAATGTTCAATGGATTTTTCTCAAAAGATGAAAATAAAGATTGATTATGATGAATTAGAAGAAGTTAACAATATCTTGGTCAGATTACTACTACAGATAGAAACATAATGGATGAAATTAATCATAGAATTAAATTTGGTTGGAATGCTTTTGGTAAAATAACATAATATTAAAAGAAAATATACTTATGTGTTTGAAAAGAAAGGTGTTTAATGAACGTGTTTTACAAGTTCTTACTTATGGATCTGAGACTTGGGCACTTAACAGAAGAGCATCACAGAGATATCAGGCCACTCAAAGACGTATGGAGAGATGCATGTTAGGAATAACAAGATAAAATTAAAAACACAATACATGTGTAAGAGAACAAACAGGTCTTAATGACATCATTAAAAAATTAAGAGACTGAGATGGGTTGGACACATTGTTAGAAGAGATGATGATAGATGGACAGTTGAAATCGTTCATTAGATTCTAATAGATTAAAAGACCCAGAAGAGAACCACGTGTGAGTTGGATGGATGAAATAAGGAAGTGTATGGGGGTGATGTAAGGAAGAGAGACTATAGATCAGAGAAGATGGATTGAACTTGGAGAGACCTTCATTCTGCAGTGGATTAATAATGATTGACAATGATGAGATGATGATCATACATTAATGCAAAACTTGATTTAATTAGTAAACAATTATTAATAGTTGAATGGAGCAGAATATAAATGCTAACATTATTTATTGAGTGTATCAAGTCACCACTTAATTTAAATTCACAAAAATACTTTTATATAGATAATATGTGAAAGTAGGGGAGGGGGTTGTGCCTTGTATTAATTTAAAAAGTTGATTTCATTAATAATATACCATTAGTTGAAGACTAGAATAGTAGCTACTTTATAGCCCAAGTTTTTATTTAGCAAAAACCTGCTTTCACATGACAGATTACACAAGATATTTCAGAGCTATTAAATCAAATTTTTTAACAATTGAAATAAAAAATGCCTCCTTAGAGAGAAAATTAATAAAGAAACTACCAATGTTAAATTTTTATATTTTTGAATTTATATTTAAAACATTTTTTTCCTCTTATAAGTATTAAATAATTATATTTTTTTAAAGTTGATAAAGAAACTTAACTATTTGTAAGCTTATAACAATTAAAATTACTATACAGTGCCCCCTGGTTTTTAATATATAAGTCTGATAAATAAATTATAATAGGTTATCTATAATCAGTAAAGTTATTGTAAAAGATTAAATTTTGTGTCTTAATTAGTAATAAATCGTGTAAGGCATTGGTGGTCGAGAAGTCAGCGACAGCTGCTTTACAAGCAGTTGTCCCAGGTTAGCGGGTTCACTTCCCGGTTTTAAAAGAGATCAAAAAACCAGGTGGAAACTTGTTAGCACAGTATAAGTATGTGCACTTTAATTAAACTTTTGAATATGCTAATATACAGTTTAATGGATTAAACTGCATATTATTTTGTTTAAATTCTTGACATTTCAACGAAATATCATTCAGCATTATCAAGATTAAGCCTGCCATAAAGAACACTCATTGTTATATAAGTTTGATGGTTGATTATCCAGAATAGGTGATGAACAAAAATTTTATTTCTTTCAGTTTTACAATTAATTGATTTCAAGTTGATTTTAGTAGAAAGAGATAAAATAAGTGATTCTCCATAAAGCTGAAATATTGCTTCATCAGATTTATTTAAACCACTTGGTCTTTTTAATATTTCAATAGATACTCTCATGGTTCTCAAATCATACTTGTAGTATTCATACCCTGAATAAATATTTAATTTTAAATATCAACAAGAATACTCCAAAAGTATAAGTAACAAAAAGATAAAGAAAAGGTTAAATATGTAAATTAAAGAAAACAGAAAGAAGTACTTAGGAATTTGATCAGCGCAGAGATAATGTAAAGCTTGTGGAATTAGTAATCTTAAAAAAGTAGAATACTTGCATAATTAGAAAGTTTCTTTACAGATGGATTAAAAAGTACTGAAGAGTAAGTTTGAGAACTGATTAGAAAAAAGATTAAACAGCTTAAAATAGAAGATCTGGAAAGTGGTATTACTTGAATTCTTGATAAAGGAATTTAAGTAATGAGAGGAATCAGATAAAGGGAAAAACTGTGAACTGTATAAACTCAGTATTTTGGCAGTGAAGTGCTTTTTTCCTTTGTTTGCAAAATTTGTGTGTTCTTGTAACTGGTATTGTCTGTATCAAGTCATCATGTTTCAGCATGGGAGTAAACTCAGAGACTCAGATCTGAAGGTACAGAAACCTGACTAGTTTTTAAACAAATTGTCCTGATCTTATTTTGTGTTATGTAAGCCTAAAGAGTTACCAGAGTTTAGTAATGGTGAACTTCTAACATACTTATCTGAGTTGTTTAAAGAGAAATTCAATAAGTCTGTAATTTTCAGGCAGTAAATTTAAGATTGCAGTGAGTGTATTTGAAAACTGAGTATCTGTATATAAGGGACATGTATGTATATATTATATGCAAGTGTATATAATCAAATTTTGCTATATTTAAAATGTGAGTGTGAAATGTGTAATAAATATTGTTTGATAATATCATTATTATATTATTTGGGGGTGTTTCTTAGTCAAATTGTCAGGGGAATAGGCCAGAATACTTTTCCAAATTAGCAAGTATTTTAGCAATTTCAAAATCAAGTGTTCGACCAATTTCTAAAAAAATGAAGGTAAAAAAATTAACTTTTGATTAAAGGCATTTTTATACTCTCCAATTCTGACATTAATTCATCTACAGAATTGACTTACATAGCTTATTAAGCACTGTGAACATAGAATTTCATAGACACCTTGGTATTCCAAAGTAAAACAGGCAAAACTCTCCATACAGTAGTGCCATTCAGTGCAAGCCAGAGTAAACAATGGATGCCAGAAGGCTTGCACTGAGTGGCACTACTGTATGGAGAGTTTTGCCTGTTTTAACAACAGTTATGAGCAAGCATAAGAAATGGTGATCATGTGATGTTTAGTGGTTTATTCCAAAGTACTCGATCTTTAGGTTTAGGGAAAAAATCGATTGTTTTTTAGTAGAAAAGGTCATCTTAATATTGAAATTTAATTCTCTTCTACTGACCTTATCAGTAACTCCTTTAATATAAGATTTAATTCAAAAATGGACTTTTTTTAAAAAAATGATTTAATATCTCTAGATCTCAGTATTTTTCTTTCCACTATTTTGTATAATAATCACTAAACATCACATGATCATTATTTCTTATGCTAGCACATTACTGTTATTAAAACAGGCAAGTCTCTCCATACAGTAGTGCCACCCAGTGCCAAACAGAGTAATCAATAGATGTCAGCAGGCTTGTGCATAAAATCCCTATCTAGTGCCTGCTCATCCAATATCTCCAGACTAGTTTCTGGCTTGTGACCTCCATCGGTGAGGAGCTTTGCATTAATAATAGTAATGTGCTAGCATAAGAAATAGTGATCATGTGATGTTTAGTGGTTTAACACCAACCCTGCCTAATAGGATAGTGAAGGCTATGGTTGTTAAAGAGCCAAAGACACCAAAATGTATGGATACTGAACTGGATTCAGACCCATATGACTATATAAGCTATTGAACTTAGATTGTAAATATTAGTGTGTTTTCAATTTTATTCTCATAGTTTTGTAGTTAAGTAGAGATAAAAGGTAGCTGCTGGAGGGTTGCATTAGATCCTAAGAGCTAGGTGCAGTGCTCTCAGATCCAAAGCTGTTCTCTGATGAAGGCCACAAGCCAAAAACTAGTCTGGGGATATTGGATGAGTAGGCACTAGATAGGGATTTTATGCACAAGTTTTCTGGCATCCATTGATTACTCTGGTTGGCACTGAGTGGCATTACTGTATGGAGAGTTTTGCCTGTTTTAATTTTGTATAATAATCATAATGAATTATGCATAATAAATTTAGTTGACTTTAAAATTGGTAATAATAGTAGTAGTAATAATAATAGTGTTGGCAATAATAATAGCAGTGGTAGTAATAATACTAATAGATGTAATAGTAGTGATGTTGTAATATTAATAGTCATAACAATAATAATAGTAGTGTTAGTAATATTATTAGTAATAGAAGTAATAACATTAGTAGTAATAGAAGGAATAGAATAATAGTGGTAGTAGTAACAGTAATTATATAATTATTAGATAGTGTTACTAATAGTTGAAATATTTCTAGTTTTTAAACAAGGCAAAACTCTCCATACAGTAGTGCCACCCTGTGCCAACCAGAGTAATCAATGGATGCCAGAAGGCTTGTGCATAAAATCCCTATCTAAAGCCTACTCATCCAATATCCCCAGACTAGTTTCTGGCTTATGGCCTTCGTCAATGAGGAGCTTTGGATGTGAGAGCACTGCACCTAGATCTTAGGACCTAATGCAACCTTCCAGCCACCACCTTTTATCTCTACTTGACTATAAAACCATGAGAATGAAATTGAAAACACAAAAATATTTTCAATGTAATCTCAATAGCTTATATAGTCATATGGGTCTGAACTCAGTTTAGCACCCATACATTTGGGTGTCTTTGGCTCTTTAACAACTATAGCCACCACTCTCCTATTAGGCAGGATTGGTGTTAAACCATTAAGCATCACATGTACACCATCTCTTATACTAGCACATAATTGTTTATAAACAATGCAAAACTCTCCATACAGTAGTGCCACCCTGTGCCAACCAGAGTAATCAATGGATGCCAGAAAGCTTGTGCACAAAATCCCTATCTAATCCAATATCCCTAGACTAGTTTCTAGTTTTGTTTACTATGTCATATGCCTACCAGTAATTTTCTTTTCATAAATTAAAGGATTTTCACATGACTTAGCAACTATGCAATTAAAATTCATTAATAATTACATAGTTATAAATATTTCAATTTTGGAATCTTGAATCAAAATATTTAGATATTTTTGATTGAAATCAATCTAGAGTTATTATAGACAAATAAATTTTTATCAAGTAAAATAAATAACATTAGAATAAATAGCTATTCTTTCTACATCACATGCAAAAGGAAACCTTAGATCACTTCCTATAAACATGAAATGCATTTCAAATTTATTGTAACATATTTAACACTACCATAAAGTCATTAATTATCCCTCTTTTCTTACTAATTAATAGTATAACTCAGGAATTCCAAACCTTCTTGGTTTCCATATCTCCCCTGGGCTTATAATAAATTATTCATACCCCTATTCATTGTAATAAAAATAAGCACTTGGAGAGTGTACCATGCAAGGCATCCTGCACATGGGCAGGAAGTGCAGATGTCATGGAGGTAAGCCACAAGAGGATGCTGATCTCGCAATTTCACTGGCTATTTTGAATCTTAACTGAGCATTTAAATTATTAGACCCTACAGTAAGAAAAAAAGTCTATGCTACCTCACTATATATGTATCCAAAAAGAGACCTGAAATTTTGCTGGTGTGGCTGGCAGACAAGAGCAACATGGAATAGCCTGTACATGTTGATAACGTACATATTTTTGAAATATATTTAATATTGTAATATACTTATTTACCTGCTATTCGCTATACTTTCTGGCTGTACTTCCTGTACACTTTGTAAGTATGGTTACCCCAAGTTAGGAAGCCCTTGGAAAACTTTTTCCAACATCACAGTAGTCAGTTCTTTTCACTTTATAGTAGCTAAGATGTCATTTATCTTTTAATCCAATGTAATAATAACTACCATCATTATCTTTTATCAATATTGGGGGGGGGGATTAAAATTAAAGATCAAATCTCACACCTTCTGATATCTTTGCTACTGCAAGAAGTTTAATTCCGCTAAGATCAATTCTGTGATTACCTGAATTAATCAGTTTTGCCAAATCTATTGCAAATATAAAATACATCATAATATAACTAAATCCTTATTGTGTGAAACTGTTTTATATATGTAATTTGTTTATATTTGTTTTCAATCTTTTCTCTAAATGTAACTACAATTATAAGTCAATCAATAAATATGTTTTAAAGGTGGTAGCAGTTGTAGAAGCAGGAAAAGGACTGATAGGAATAATAGAAATGGTAGTAACAATATACTAATGTAGTAGTAATAATGGTAGCATTATAATAATAATAGTAGCAGTTTGGTAGTAATAGAAATAATAGTGTTGGCAGTAGTTAAGTAATTACTATAGTTGTAACAATGATAATATTGATGCTAGTATGTAATGACTATATTGAGAAAAGCTTTCTTACAATTTGTTTTATTTTATATGCTTATCTCACTTTCAACTCCTATGAGTTATCATGATGATGATGATGATCATCAACCATTATCAATCCACTGCAGGAATGAACGTCTCTCCAAGTTTAATCTATCTTCTCCGATCTTTAGCTTCTCTTCTCCACATCACCCCTGCACACTTTCTTATTTCATCCATCCATCTCACATATGGTCTCTTTCTGGGTCTTTTACAATCTCTTGGAATCCAGTTTAAGATTTCAATTGTCCATCTGTTATCATCCCTTCTAGCAATATGTCCAGCCTAACTCCACTTCAGTCTTTTAATTATCTCAATGAGGTCAGTAACACATGTTTGTTCTTTTACCCATATATTGTGTTTTCAATCTCTTCTTGTTACTCCTAACATGCATCTCTCCATACTTCTTTGAGTGCTCTCAAGTCTCTGTATTGCTCTTCTATTAAGTGTCCAAGTCTCAGATCCATAGATGAAAACTAAAACTGGTAAAACACATTTATTTATTTATGAGTCTTAGACTTAAGCATAAATTATAAATTAGGAATGTGCTCATTTACATAAAATTTTTAAAGGGGCCTTAATTAGGTGAACAGGCCATCTTTTTGAAAGGAGCATAGAGGATTCTTTTCCATTGATGGAATTTTTGTCACTTGATATGTGCCACACCTCTTTAATTTTTCGTTTAACATCATTGCATAATGGCATGAAAGAATGACGAGCTGAGTGTCTATCTGTATTAGTTCTAGCCTTATTATAAAGGTAAACATGCAGGTAGGTTAGTCTGAGATTCCCTGTAGTGAAGTGATGGGCAGGTGGGTTCTTAGCATTTAATTCTATAAATGACTTGAGAGCGGAGATCAGTTGATAAGATACCCTTTGCATTGTTGAGTAGCTTATGCTTTTCTCAATACATTTATTGTATATTTATAATTACAATAATTTAAGATAAAGCATATAATTTTATAATTAAATGATGGTAGTAGTAATAATAGTAATAAGAGTATTAGTATTAGTAATAATAGTAGGAGTAATAACTAGAAATGAGTTTTGCAATGGCTACGCCAGTCCACGTACATTCTGCTAGTTTGTTTATTTAATACTTTGCAAAACTGTCTTTTAATTAATTAAAAATTCTTTAAAAGTTAAAGCTTCTCTCTGAAAGTCTTTAATACTAGATCTTCATTGCTTTTTCTAGCTCAGTCATACTGTCCAAATAAAAGCAATCTACATTTATTCGTTTTTATAATATAATCTTAGTAATATAAATGTGGTCTGTCTTGTGCAATAAAAATCATGCTAAATTATACTTTTTTCAGAAGATTGTTTATCATTTATTCACTCTATATGTTCAATCTTATAGTTTTTATTTTCAACAGTAAATTCTATAATATCATACTCAACAAACTGGAAAACGCATTGATCATATTTAGAACATTACCTTCATATTGTTATATTTTTAGGGGTGTCTTTATTTAAATGAAATTATTATCATACATTTATGTTCTATGTAATGGTAGGTCTTGATATAATTTCTTTATAATAAATTTAGCTCATATTCACTCAGCTATGCAAATTATTATTAACTTTTGCTTAGTCTCACCCATTTAGGTAAAGGAACTTTAAACATTCATATCACAATGATGGGAAATTAATGAGTCAGGTTGTTGCTGAAGGCTATTGGCTGATTTGTTTTGTTTATGGGTGTAAAACATCCATGTTAGGTTAAATCTCATTATGTCTTGTATTTTTTTGGTTCTGCATTGCAACCTCATATGTTAGTTGCATTTGATGAAGAGCTCTGGCTACTGCCAGTTTTTGTCACAGTTGGACAGGCTGTAGATGTTGTGGGTCAAGTTGGTAACCCAAAACTCATAACCGGAATTCAGAATCTTACTATACCTGCTTTTTAACTGATGGAGAGTGTACTGAGCTTGCTACTGAAGAATATCTTCCTTTAACACCAATTGCTGAGGGTTTTGTTATTTTAAGAAAAAAAATCTTAACTAATCTCCATTGTTATATGTCTGATTATTAATTTAGTAATAATGCCATGTTTTATCTGGCTATTATATTAAGTTTACTCCTAAATACCAACAACATATTATAAGGATAAGCTTAGAAACGTCAAAAGCTAAAAAAAATAGATCGATTCAGTTGTTTTTGACACTTAGTTAACCGTGTTATTTATTCAAAGCCTAAAAGGAAGTGTGGTTTATTCCATTTATTACGTATACATTAGCTATGCTAATTCATGTTTACAATACAGAACATATATTGTATTAACATATAAACACTGATTCAGTTTTTTTTAATTATTTTTATTATTTATTTATTGCATGGTCAGTTGCTTAAGTGGTCAGGTGACATTTGAGCATCAATATCGCAGCAGAGTAAAACTAGTTTTAAATTAGTTTGGCTGGTATGTTTTTTCATTTTTTTTCCATTTGAAAATTGATATAGGAAAGTTTAATGGTATTAATTTAACTGATCAGCCAGCTACAATGACGGTCAAGGTAACTGTTCAGCGCTAACATTTCTGCTGATTGACTTTTACCTCCTTCCCTCCTTAATTTTTTTTTCTAAATTTGTACAAAATTCTATTTTGCTTTGTGCAATTTCTTTCTTACGTCTATCCATTGTTTCTCAGGCTAAATTAATTAACATTTTCTTTCCTTTAATTCACTCATGGAAAAAATAATACCACTTAAAAGTTAAAAATCATTTCTTTTAAAGTTATTTACTTTTTGACTTTTAAAAACTTGTTAGAATTTAATCAAAAACAAATAGCATCGCTTTAAAATAAAGTGAGAGACTGATTATTTGGCGAGTTAGTCGCGATAGAGGCTTTGTTTCCAGCGACGCTCCTTGTACACACAAACTATCAGAGGAGAAAAAGTTAAGATGAGGAAAAATAGAAAAAGATAAGAGAAGCGATTAGCATTACTGAAGAATTAGGGAGAGTCTTTCATGAGGAAATTAAAAAAAATAGAAAAGAATTTGACGAGGGAGTTTTTTTTTTTTTGTTCATTTTAAAAATGCAAAAGATAAAACTAAAAAAAATGCTTAAAAAATATTTAAGATAATGAATGTTTTTGGGCAATTAATTCCATATGGCATAGATGGACCAGTGCTAAAATAAATTTAGCTGATAAAAGAAAGTAACGGCACCTATTTACCTAGATGATTTCTCTGAGCTTTTTTTCGGAAAATCTGCGCAATTGTTCGGTTCTATAACTTCGAAAAGACTGCTGGATACAACCGATCATCATCATCATAATCATTAGCAATTCAGTATATGATAATGATTGCCTGAATTAAATCCACAATTTTTGACTGATAGCTTTTCTTTGTTATATCTTTTTATTATCTCACTCATCAATTTTACATATGATGTTTTTCCCAGTCTTACAATATCTTGAGAATCAGTTTAGAATCTTAGTTAACATTTGCTACTATTCCTTTTGGAACATGCCCATTATAGACCATATCTGTCTTTTAATTCATTCAACGATTACTTTGACAGTTATAGTTTTTATTTTCTTGCCCACACATCCCATTCTTCATCATTCTCTAGTGGATTCAATTCTCTGTTGTACATACTTTATAATGTGTCTGAAAACTCTTTATTGATCTCCTATCAATTACCTAAGCCTCAAACCTAGGAGTAAACACTAGTAAACACATTTATTAAAAAGTTTCATGTTTCAAATATATGAGCATATTTCTTTTAATATTAAATTATTTTTATAGAAAGCATCCCCGAATTTTACATGTTATCTATATGTCATTTTGTCAATAAATTTAGTGTTATTAATTGTTAAACAAATATGGGAAGATATCCATTCCAACATCATTCATAAAACATTTGTCACTCATTTCTATACCACAGAAAAAAATTACAAATCAATCTGCAGTACATATTCATGCAAGAAATCAAATATCAGCTGCTTTAGCATGAAGCCAAAACTCATGCAATTATAACAACTATTCATAATTTTTATTATTCATTCATTAGGTTAGAGATTATCCACTTAATGAATAATATTTCTGCAGTGTAATTTTTACTACACCACTCTCACACAAGATAGGAACTAATTTTTATCCCCTTTAATGCCTTGTGGAGGAGTGTAATCATAAACATGTGACCAAAGACATGTGCAAAAGATTACGTTCCCCAAGATGTATTTTGTGCTAAACCAGCACTTATTAGCTAGGCCAAATCACAATCTTGCATGCATATATATATATAATTGTTCAGGATATATGATAGCCAATTATTACAGTTTAATTAATAAATGTCAAACTTGCTCACAACCTTGACACAAACCACTCAATAGAAGAATGTTAATAATTTTTATTAGTTATTCATTAGACTAGAGATTGTCCACTTAATGAATAATATTTCTATAGTGAATTTCGCACAAGATAGGTATGGCTTTCTATCTCCTTTTAACATCATGTGGATGTAATCATAAACATATGACCAGACATATGAAAAAGATATATGAGCACCAAGATGTACATTTTGTGCTGAACCAGCACTAATCAATTGCCCCATTCTCTTTATATATTCTAATTAATTTGCATCAAATTTTGTTTTCTTTATTGAAAAGCCATTAAATATTATTATTTTTTCTTTAATATTGTATTTATATTTTAGCTTTACTTTATTGCCTTTATCTGATAGATCTTGTAACACTTTTTATAAGGCAGAAGCATTATTTATAAAAATAGCTCCATCATCTGCAAAGCCTAAATAAGTTAAAAAGTACCTATCCTTTTTTTCTTTTTCTTAAACCTGTTAATGAGACATTTATTTTATATAGTGCAATGATTATGAATTGGAATAAACTAAAGATCAGCTTTTCAAGCTAATTCACATGTACTTTATGAATCTTAATAATAAATAAATACTTTCACTTCCAACACAAGATAAAGTATTTGTTAAAGAATAGAATGAATCACCTATTCTTTCAATCCAAACCCTTAAGTATGGGCAAATCTTAAGTACTGGAAATGAAAGCATGAAGATAAACCAATCACTTTAAATTACTTTTTACTATGTCTGAATGAATGATGCCTGTGAAATTTTCTAGAATTTACAATATGTCATAAAGCACATGTGAATTAACTTGAAAAGCTGACCTTTAGTTTATTAAACCTGTTAAGCAATGCTTTGTTAAATAAATTCAGGATCATTTTTTTATTTATTTTTTTAACAAAAAAAAAATTATTTTTTATTTCATGTTCACATTCATTACAAATTTCATAACAAAATGTAAATTCAATGAAAAAAAATTACTCTAAAAATAAAATATCAACTCTGAAAATAATAAAAAAAGGATAATAAATAAAAATAAATAATTAAAACAAAATACTTTGAAATACTTTGCTTTAGCCTTCAGATTTTTAAATGTATTTTAATGGAGGGGGATATTCTCTGAAAAATCTATATATTTTACACATATTTTGTTTAAATGTGAATTCAAATAATAAAAAGTCATTAAAATATTAAAATTCAGTTTCTAATTTCTTATAATTACAAAAAATAATAATAGAAATGTACAGTCGGTGATTAATTTTGTACTAAAAATGCATACATAGTGAAATAAAATATAAATGTAAATGTGATGTACTTATTTAGATACAAATATTTAATAATTTTACAAAAAATGAATAATAGATCACAGATTATAAATAACTTTATTTTTTTTTATATTTACAATTCAAACAAATGCAAGAATTAGTAGACTACTTATAGTTTTAGCTAATATGAGATTTCTTCTTATTGTCTGTAAACTTATCTATTGTTTATTTCTGATATCTCTTGACACCTAGGTGCTTTAGTTTTAACTAATATATCACATAAACCCTCTTTTTAATTAAAATTTTTCTATCAAACATTCAAAATGAATTCCTTCTGTTAAAGACACATTGTTAATTGCTGCACCAATGGGTGACTTATATGAATGTCAATTAAAAGGCTAATTTATAACATGCTCCCTGAAAAACTGCTGCAGATAATTCTGAAGTAATGGAATCACTAGTTCTTACAAATGAGAATGGTTTTGTCAAACTCACCATCCAATAGTGCCACCTAGTGCGAACCTTAATAATCAATGGATACAAAAAGGTTTTGCATATAATTTCTATCTAGTGTTAGTGCAAGCCTTGGTAATAAATGGATGCAAATCTTTTTGCATCTATTGATTACTAAGGCTTGCACTGGGTGGCATTGTTATGTTGAGAGTTTGCTACTATATTAACAGCTTGTGTAAATATAGGAAATGATGATCATACAATGTTTTATGTCACTATATAGTGTAATCATTGCTATTGTATTTTAAAATTTAACAGAGTGTTTTAAAGCTCTAAACATTGCAGAAATATATTTAGAAGTCAATTTTTTTAATAATTTACAAATCTATTACAAAATGGCATCTCTCACATATTGACTTTTTTTTATTAATCTCTTAATGTTTAGATGAGGCCTAACAGTTATAAGTATATGTATGTGTCTTGTTGTTTGATTGTCATAGATTTTTGTAAATAATTGCATAGTAATATATCCAGAATGCCAATATCTATTTTTCATCTTTCTTACACATCAACATCATTATTGCATTCATTCAGTTATCATGTATATCCATAGCATTTAAACACTGGGTATATAATTTTGTCAAAGATTCATTTATTTCTTCACCTGATTTTTCTTAAAAAGCTAATGGTTCTATTATTTCTAGAACTTTTCTTTTATTCATAGATTAAATCACTGGAGTCAATTCTTTGTTTAATTTATAGTGTTTTAAACAGTGTATTGGCTACTGTGTTTTTCTATTCTTTATTTTCATAAAGTTCCTTTGTAATATTCTTCTATACACTTTGTCAAAATCACTTCTGTTTTTAGTCATGTCACTGTTTCCTTTTACTGCTGGGATAATTTTTCTTCTTATTCCAATACATTATTTTATATATCTTCAAGATGCAAATGGTTTTTCTAACTGTGCTCTTGTTGAATTTTTTATTTTGATATTTGGTTTAGATTCCTTTTTCACTTTCACTTTCCTTCACATATTGCATTGTCTCAGTAGAAACAATATTACAAGAATTGTTGTTTTGGATTTTATTTAAATATAAGCTATCCTCAAAAACCAATTTATAAGTTCTTGCTTGAAATTTACTACAGTATTTCTGGAGATCAGAAATGTCAACTATTATATATTCAAAGGAGGCTTTTGTTAAATTGACACAAAATTTCCATTCAAGAAATTGGGGGGTTGCTTGTTGGAGATTTAACTGATTTTCTGGACTGCTGATGACATCAATGTTGATGATAGAAATATGCACCTACCAAAAAATTAGTTGTTGTTTTTATTGCTGATTGAAATAGCAAAAATTTCTTATAGAGAGCATCAGTAAATCTGATTAGCACTATTTACATAGTATTCAATTAGTTATACCCATATATAATCAAATTTGGCAATGCCCAGGAGTTCATAAAAAATTCAAACACCAAATTGTTGAAGCTAGACTGCAATCCATGGATCTTGAATTCTAGAGGCTGCTATTTAACTGTGTAACATGCTACAACTATTTATACCATTTTTCTTTACACCTTTCTGTGAATAAACCTTTGCATTCACTCCTAACTTACATCTCTCTAACTAATGATGGATTCTTCTCACACTGAATGTATTAGGCGTATTTCAAGTTTAAAATGCCTTTTTTATATGTAAGTTATATATTATGTAATCTAATTTTATTATGCCTTCATTTGTAAATTTTTCTATCTAATTTATCATAAATCAAAAAAACTCACAATGCATAATTTTTACCAACAACATTATCACATGATCTTTTACAAGTTTACTCATTTGTTCCAAAAGCAGTTATCTTCTCTTTACTCGAGTCTAGAGCCATCTATTGTAAGCTTAAGTAATCAATGAATAATGAATCGTATATAATCCTCATGTCCAGACCATTGTTTTTGGATTTTAAATACATCAGTGAAGATTATGGAAGCAAGTCAGTCTTGGTTTAAACCCTAATGTTTATTAAATTTTCAGTGTTTATGGCTACTAGATGTGCAGGGGTATTAGTTTTAGTGTAGAATCTTACTTTCGCATATAATGATAAAAGACAAAAACCTGTCAATCTAAGAATGAAATTTATACTGCTACACCATATGGTGTCTATTGATTACCCAAACTTGCTGTAGATGGCTCAAGGGTAGGGTAAAGTTAAGTGCTCTTATAAAGATTTTCTTTCTTTACAAATTCTGTAAAGTACATCATTTTCATGACTCTCTCTGTATATCTAATTTTAAGGACATTTTAAAAGCAAATTCTTCTATTTTCACTACTTTTATGCTCTTTAGTATAAACTTTAGTAATCAACAGTTATTAGATGTAATATTTAATAATTTTTTCTCCAGTTCAAATATTTCCAGACCAGTTTCTAGCTTATGGCTCTCATCAATTAAAAGATTTTTGCATTATTTGAATTTACTTAAATCCTTTGAATTTAATCCACCTTTTCTCTTAAAAAGGAGCTGTTGATTCTCTAAAAGACTGCATTATATCCAAAATCCAAATGCACTGTTCAAAATCTTCATTACTGATGAAAGCCCTAAGATAAAAACCAGTCAGGGAATATTTGAATTGGATAGTGTTGGATAAGGTTTTATTATATACTACCATCTGGAAACAATTGATTACTAAAACTTACTCTAGGTGGCATTAAAGTAGTGAAAATAAAAGAATTTGCTAATATGTAGCAATGTATAAGTTAAGGTCATGTGGTGTCTTGTTGAGAGTATTTTTATTGTCCAAATGTTTTCCACTTGAAATATTAAATTTTTTCATGCTTTCCAGGTTTTTTTTTAAATTTTTTATTTGATTTTATCAAGAAAATTCTTTATTCTGTATGTTTACATGATAAGTTGATCACTCTTTCAGTGCTATAAGGTTGTAGAAACTCTTTCCATACAGTATTGCCACCTAGTGTAAGTCATAGTAACCAAAGGATACTAGAAGTTCATCAAAATCCCTATTTAGTGCCTACTCATCCAATATCCCCAGACTAGTTGCTAGTTTATGATCTTCATTAATGAGCAACCTTGGATCTGAGAGCAGAGCATCCAGATCTTTGGATCCAATGCATTTCTCTAGAAGTTACCTTTTAGCATTTTAGTTAATTATAAAATTTATGAACCCAGACTCAAAATGCAACAACGTTTCAATCCAAGCTAAGTAGCCAGTATATTCATCCAGATAAGAACCCTGTTCAGTATCTATATATTTTGGTGTCTCACACTATGGACAGAATTTGTATAAAATTACTAAAAATTACATGTTTATCATTTCTATGCTTGAACTCTCCTAAAAGTAGTGCTATCCAGTGTAAGTCTTAGTAATCAATGGATGCAAGAAGGTTTGTGAATCAAAATGCCTATCTAGTGCCTACACATCCAATATCACCAGACTAGTTTGTAGCTTGTGGACTTAATCAGTGAGAAGCCTTGGATCTAAGAGTGCTGTTTTGAGAGTTCATGTAAGCATAAGAAATCATGTGATCTTTAAGTGGTTTAACACAATGAAATTCAGAGGAGAACTATTTCTGATAACTTTCATTAAATTGATTAATGTAATAAACAGATTACTTCTACTTCACTTGTATTCAGTAATGTATATATTGCGCTAAACCACAACTATGTGAAGCTACAATAAAAGAAAAAAAAAACAAAATATAAATGCTAAGTACTTTTGGGAATGTCTTCTATCTATTGCCACTAGAGTCTTGCCACATGGTTATTTATATAACAGAGCATGCATCAAGTCTGAGAGTAGCTCAATATTTTTGAAGCATCAGAGGTCCACTGGACATGTGGTTGAACCCACTTCAGAAAAAATATTGTGCACTGAATGCCATGACACTAAACATAAGTTAAAAGAGGCATGCTTTACAGAGGATGATCCCAGTGCCATCAACAGGAAGGAATCTTGCTTTTCCATCTAATTTTATTTTGGGATGATGATGGCTTCCCATCTTCTCATAATTCAGCCATAATGTGGTGTCCTGTTACAAATGGCTACCCAGATGTGGGACATTTTCACAACAGATTCTCTCTTATTAATTCTTATTTCCCATCTGTTACAATACATATACAATGAGCCAACCTATATTTTAGCTTTGAGCATATAAATGCATACCATTTATTGATCTACTAACATGTAGCATGGGATTTATATACTAATGTAATTCCAGAACAACTATAAGATTTTGAAATTACTATAACTAATCAGAGGAAAAGTTGAGCCTCATATTTAACAACCTCTAAATATCAACACAGAGGTAAAACTCTCCATATAGTAGCACCACCAGTGCAAGCCAGGGTAATCAATGGATGCAAGAAAGTTTTTGCATAATATCCCTATCTAATGCCTACTCATCCAACATCCCAGACTAATTTTTATCTTGTGGCTTTCATCAGTGAGGAGCCTTGGATCTGAGAGCATTGCACCAAATTTTAAGATCTAATGCAACCCTCCATAAGCCATCTTTTACTTTATTAGATAAGTATAAAGATTTGAGTCCAAAATGAAAACACAATAATGTTTTCAATTCAAGCTCATTAGCTTGTATAGTCGTATAGATCTGAACTCAGTTCGGCATACATACTTTTTGGTATCTTTGGTTCTTCAATAAACAGCTTGTGTAAGCATAAAGAATGGTGATTTTTGATGCTCTAAATATCAAATTAATCTTCACTTAATAGATGTCTCTGGTTAATTGCAGTGATTTCAGAACTCTGCATGGCAAGTCATCAGTAAATGATATGAGCAAGACAAAACTCTCCATACAGTAGTGCCACCCTGTGCCAACCAGAGTAATCAATGAATACCAGAAGGCTTGTGCATAAAATCCCTATCTAATGCCTACTCATCCAATATCCCCAGACTAGTTTCTGGCTTGTGGCTTTCATCAGTGAGGAGCTTTGGATCTGAGAGCACTGCACCTAGTCTGGGGATATTGGATGAGTAGGCATTAGATAGGGATTTTATGCACAAGCCTTCTGGCATTCATTGATTGGGGCACTACTGTATGGAGAAATTTGCCTTGTTTATAAACAATTATGTGCTAGTATAAGAGATGGTGATGCTTAATAGTAAATGATATGCTTATATATGATCAAAGCTAATGTATAGGTGGGCTTATTCTATACTTACATTTATTGATGGCTAGTTTATATATAGCTCTGCTGGGGGGGGGGGGTTGAGTACTTCTGCATTAATTTCCTATACATTCAAGTTATCAAAAAGTTATATTTATATTGCAATTATATGTTGAACTATTTTCAACATCTAGAATTAATAAATAACTTTAAAAAAATTCAAACTTTATTTAGTCTTTCCAAATACATACTGTGTAATAGCACACAAGTTAGAACATACTACCCCATTTTGAGTGATATTATTCTCCTTTCTTCTTCAGGTACTGCTAGCCTGATCAGTAACAGGGTTAGCATGGGAATTAAACTTGTGACTTTTCATCAATACTGAATTTAAGTTGATGCTTTAACCAATTGGACTATGCCAACAGCCCCAGAAAAAAGTTATATCTTTCAAAATGATGTATTGTAGATTAACATGTGCACCATTATTTGAAAGGATTAAATATTAATCTTTAAACAACAATAATGCAAGTCGGTGTTCTGATTTAAAATATTAAAAAAACACATCATTTAATTGAAATTATTAGTTTATTTTTATTAATAAACATATAATCAATAAGTTAATGCATTATGAAGTAGATGTATGTAAATATGAAGAAATATCTGCTCCAATCATTGTGCCTGATATACTTTACAAGTATATGGCAACCATATTACGTGAAAAAAATGGACAAATCATTTTGCACGGTAAATACAGCTCAGAAATAATTTTTTTCATCAGCTGCCTTGGAAAATTGTCAATAATCTATGCAAATATAACAGCAGTTCAAATTATATTCTAACTGTAATGATAACCAACTTGGTAAAAAGTACAAATATTTAGAATAGGTTAATTTATAGTTAAACGATTGTGGCACTAAGTATTCTGTTGCGATGTTAATGTAAGACACATGGCTACTATATTTGCATGGATTTTTGCAGTCTTCCAATGCAATGGATGAAGAGTTGTTTCTGAAATGCATGTTACTGTGGAGTGATTCATTCATTTTAATGTCGTAAGCACCATAGTAAAAAAAAAATGTATCACACACACTGACTGGAATTGATAACCTTTTGAATTTCTTGCTTTTTATTAAATGGCCTAATAAATTTTTTTAAAATCTTATGAGTTAGAAAACATACAGAATCAGTATTGGAAATCTCTTCCCTTTGTTAGCATTATATATAATAAATAATGAAATGTTATACTGCTCAGTAGATCATGAAAAGAGTGGACATTGGAAGAGTCATATTAAGACCCAATATAAAGATTTTGGAGTCCAGAAGCTGCTACTATGTTCATTTATTAGTGTCAAATAAGACACCACATTATATTCTTGCTGTTTAAGTGGTTTTATATTTTGCCATTACATGTATAATATTTCAAAATGGTACCTTATATGGTGTATATATATGACATGTTTGTACATCATTTCCTAATAATGGATTTGAATCATAGCTGCATAATTCTTGTCTAAGTTAAAATTAGGAATAAGTGATTTCCTCTCGAGGATTATCATCATCATCATTTTGAATTATTGTTGATCCACTGCAGGATGAAAGTCTAAGTTTAATCCTAGCCTTTCTTCTCCACATCGCATCAGCTGTTTATCCGGTACTAGTCAGTAAATGGGTATTTAGAAATTCTTAAGTGAAGGGTAAAATACATGAAAAATAGCCCACATTCTCACTACCAGGTAATTGAAAAGATTTTCCTCTATTGTTCTTTTATGAGAGATTGTTTAAAAGTCCTTTGAGCTGAAAAGGGCTATTTACAAATTGTTTTATCTTGTACCTATAGATGATGTCCTGTTTAATATTAAATACTTATAGAAAGTTTGTAATTTATAAACAATATAATCACTACTTACGGACTTTACATCGTTTATTTTGAGGTAAATATAAGGAGCGAATATCATGTATCGAAACTACAGCCATTTGGGGGTAATTTTCATAAATAATATATTTGTTTAAAGCATTTATTTTATTTATTATATTAATATCTTCAATATTTGTTAAAAATTTATTTTAAGTAATAATCTTTTTGGATTAAATTTTCATCATTTTTATTCCTCATTTATTGAATTATTCATTAGTTAAAGACTTTCTTTTCTAATACTCTGATGAAACTAATTTTATAAAATATATACCTTAGTACGAATAAGTAGTTTTTAATGAAATGACAAACTTTATAAACAGAGGATTAAAGAATTAGAATGTAGGTATGTATATTAATATTTATAGGTTTTTACCAACTCAAAACTTTGTTAGACTAAAAAAAAAAGAAATCTCTTAAAATTAAAGCATACGAATCATTACCTACATACATATCCCATATCGAATTTAAAGACACGAGATTGGAATTTACAATCGGTCTGGAAATCTATATTCAAGTATTAGTGACTTATGATTGACTTATAATTGTTTAGAATTAATTCTGAAAATAGCGAATTAACTTCTAACAAAACTATTTAAAATTTAACGAACTATTTAAAGATTAATTTCATAAATATACAAATAATTGCATAAACAGGTACAGTATATCTAAAAAACAAATTAGACAAATATTAGACAAAGATAAAAACGAAAACATTATTATTTTTACACTGCATTAGAAAAATAAAATATTTATTCTATCCGAAGACATGTTTATTAGCTATATTATACATTTCTTGATATATCCTTTAATCATGGACTAGCCTGCCTCGTGAGATCTGGTAAGACTCTTCCAGCTATGTATTTAGCTTGCCTCGAGTCGGCTCTAATACGGATGTAGCAGTTTCCAGTTCGTAGGTGGACTTGCCTCACTGCGTGGACGTCGCGATAATGACTAGATAAATACTTTTGATAATGGCAGAAGGTTTAATGGAGAGCCCGTTCTGTCGTTCAGGTTAACAGAAGTAATTGCTCTCTGCCCTGCCTCCAAAAGGCTGACTATTTAAAGGCAGATCCCCTACCATACTGGAAACACGCGGATTCCGTGCGCGAACCCCAGTGAAGGTTTTAATCCCTTTGGATAGCAACTGGGTGATAGCCAATCGGGCAAGGAATCTGGAATAGTCCACTTCTGAAGGCAGGGTCAGATATGACATAGTTATTTATAATAACAATAATAAAAGGTTCTGACATAATATCATAGCTATCGGTGAAACAAACTAATACCATAGTTCTGGGTCTTATAGGTCTTTTTGTTTTATATATTTAAGCAAGGTATTAAAGTAAATTCAAAATTAAATACTGCCTACGCTATACTAGTAATTATAAATGAAATAGAAATTCACATAACATTACAATATTCAGGGCTTTTTTTTAATGAGAAAAGATGCCGGACCTCAGTTATTTTTTGTATATCAAATGTGCTGACCAGGAAGCGAACCCGGGCCAACTATTTGGAAGGTAGCTATGCTAACCACTAGGCCACCAACGCTTGACTTCAGTTATTGTCAAGCTTTTTGTTAAAGAAAATGCTATTCAAATATTATTTAAATGAAATTTAAAGCAACTTTTTCAATGCTAGGAAGCAAATAAAAAAATTAAACAAAATTTATCATAATTATTTTATTTCAGACATGTCAAATCTAAAGTTAAATAAATAAACACAAATATACAAATGATAACTAAATGTAAAATGAAATTGTAAAATTGTATATAATTCAATAAAAGTTTATGGTGATTTCCAAGGTTTTGCCCACTTCTCATCTGACAAATCATCTCGATTCATTTTTTTAATGTTAGTGTCTATGGTTGAATGATGTTCTCCACTTGAGATGATTCACTAACATCAATTTGCTCCAATATTTCCACATTTTCTGTCATTGTTTTGGACTTTTTATTAGTGGGACCGAAAGTTGAGGAATAACTGGAAATGTTTTCATTTGTAAACTTGGGATAAACTTTTACACTAAAAAATAAATAAAATAAAAATAACATCAAATTTATGTAAAAATAAAGAAATTAAATATTTCACACATTGTCAATCACTACATAGGTACATTCAATCTCTTACATCAGACATTACTCACTGCCCATGCATCACTGAAATCAATCACTGGCCACGAATGATCAATGGGGCATCAATTTCAAATCCATCTATATTTCATCTGATTCATAAAACACCAATTATATAAATATGGATTGTAATTATTATATGTGATACTGTTTCATCTATGTTTGAAACATTAAAAATACACTAAAAAAGGTTCAGAAATGCTGTTCCCCTGCTTTACATGACAAAAAAAAAAAACCCCTGATAATAATAGCCAAAAAACTAAAATTTGACTAAAATTCTTCCACAACCATGGTTTCATCTATTAATAAATAGACCTTTTCAAGGGAAATTCAATAAGATAGTACAATATATATATATATATATATAACAAAATAGTTTTCCCATCATTCAATTCAAAAAACAACTTCCTTTAATATCGAAGAACATATTAAAGAAAGTTGGTATTTGAAGTCAAGTAAATGATAGGAAGGTTATTTTGTTTTGTATATATATATATTACATATCTTGTTGAATTTTGCTTGAAAAGGTCTATTTGTTAATGGGTGAAACCATAATTGTGGAAGAATTTTAGTAAAATTTGGGGGGGGGGGGGTTGGCTAGCATTGTATGATTTTCAATTTTAAAGTAAATTCAAATTATATACTTTCTACATGGTGGAATGAGGGAAAGTGTTATTACTATGGGGAGAAATCTGAGGCATTTAAAATAAAAACTGGTGATAAACAAGGATCCGTATTAGTTACAGCATTATTTTTTATTTTTACAATAGTGCAATTTTTAATTTGAATTGATTATAATCAAAAACAGGAACTTCATCTTTTAGGGTTTCAGTATATTGAAGTTTGCAACTATTTTTGCCACTCAAAAGATGATTTACAGAATTCACTTAATAGTTTGAATGCAATATATAAAGACCTTGGTTTAATATTTAATGTTCCAAGAACTCAACTTCTGTATCAGCCATAATGGGATAAAAAATCCTCAACAATGATTAGTTTGGAAGCTTACCAGTGTAAATATCTTGGCAGTTTTCAGATATTGAGATTTAACGTAGAAACGTCAAATGATGGTCCTGCTTTTAGTAAGTTAAAAGATTGGGTATTTTATCTCGAGGAAGTAATTACTGTAACTAAATTAGCTATATATAGAACTATTATTTTAACCAATTTATTGTATGAAAGTAAGACTTGGTCATCCTACTGATAAAGGCATACAACCTTGGCACTAACAAGGGTGTTGAACATTCCAACATCAGATTTTCAATGAAATGGAAGACTGAAGAGTTGTGAGTTTGAATAGTTTGAAGCCTGTCCATTAAAGTATGAAGATTGGCTATCTTAATATAAAGCTGAACACTGATTATATGTGTGTGTGAGGATAGTAATCTAGACCAACTGATGATTGCTGGTTTAGCATGAAATACGTATATTGGTGATTATTTATCTTTTCAACATGTGTGTGATCAGGTGAGTCAGCAATATGAGATGGCACTGAGATTAGTAGGTCGTGTGAAAGTCTGAGTTCGAATCCCGCATATGTTGCATATATAAATGCAGGTTTAAGCCTGTACAATGTATTAAGAATGTTTTGTAAAAATTTTAAATGTAATAAAAACCAATTGATATGTTTTTCAACTTTCTCGATGTAATATTTCATTGGATAAGTCATGCAAAATAAATGAACAATGTAAGACTTTATGAAAAAATCTGGATTTTTGCAGGAGAAATAAATCCTGTCTATATTATAAGAATTATCTCAAAGACATTTTAAAGATGTGCACTATTGATTGCTCCCATTGGGCAGTTGAAGCAGAGATTATGGTGAAAAAGCAATATTTCTGTAATGTAATTTTCATAACCCACACTCATGTACAGTAGAGACTGATTTCTATATGCTTTTAAATTTTGGGGAAGGAGGTAATCATAAACAAATGACAAAATGGGAAAAATATATATAATTCCCAAGATGCACATTTTATACTGCACAATACTCATCAGTTGTCTCAGATCATAATCTCTTACACATATCTTTTTATAGATAGATAGATAGATAGATAGATAGATAGATAGATAGATAGATAGATAGATAGATAGATAGATAGATAGATAGATAGATAGATAGATAGATAGATAGATAGATAGATAGATAGATAGATAGATAGATAGATAGATAGATAGATAGATAGATAGATAGATAGATAGATAGATAGATAGATAGATAGATAGATAGGTAGATATGTAAATAGATAGATAGATAGATAGATAGATAGATAGATAGATAGATAGATAGATAGATATTATTACAGTTTAGTTGATGTGTCGACCTTAATGTTCTCACAACTTTGATAGATAGATAGATAGATAGATAGATAGATAGATAGATAGATAGATAGATAGATAGATAGATAGATAGATAGATAGATAGATAGGTATTATTACAGTTTAGTTGATGTGTCGACCTTAATGTTCTCACAACTTTGACACAAACCAATTTTTATTAGTCATTTTTTAGACTAGAGATAGATATTGGTTTCTATCAACTTTCGACACCTTGTGAAAGTGTATAATCATAAGTATATGACTCAAGATATGTGAAAAAGCTGTATGATCACCAAGATTAACTTTTGTGCTGAAACAGCACTCATCAGGTGGCACAGATAATAATTCCTTACACATATCTTTATCATCATTCAGTATATATGGATAGTCAATTACCATAGTTTAATAGATGTGTCAAACTTGCTGCTCTCACAACTTTGACCCAAACCACTTAATGGAAGTATATTAATAACTTTTATTAATCATTCATTACCATTTAATGAATAGTATTTCTACACTACAGAAATATGTCATTGAATGGACAATCTCTAGTCTAAGGAATGACTAATAAAAATTATTAATAGCATAGGGGCATTTTACAAAGATACACTTTCTGTTTAAGAAATCAAAAGACAACATTATGAAATATCATATATAAATCGAAAAATAGATGAAGATATACCATATATGAACATTTGCATTTGACATACTGTTTGGTATCATCATTGCAAAACTCATTTCTGGAGGACCTTTTTTTCTTTTTTTGGAATGGAATGAATGGCCATACTCATTTACAAGTGACTGCTATATATTTTTAAATTTTATTCTTCTCTCAATGTGTCTTTCAATTTACCTCAATCATAGCATAATCATCTATCAGTTCAGAAATAAGACCAGCCTCTCTCACTCTGGATGCATTTTTTTTAAACATCCAGTTCTTTTTTTTTTTCAAATAAGAAAGACATACATAACTCATATTGTGTCAAATAATTCACCCACAACTTTGCCAACCATTCACTCTGGATAAATACATTAATGATTATCACTAACTATTTATTCAACTGAAGATTATCTCTAGCCCAGATATAAATTTTAAACCTCAGTTAAAGATTAATATATTTGACTACTTGTACTTTAAAACATAAACACATGGTGTTATTCACATTTCTTTGTCTCATGTGTAATATCTTTATAAACATATTAAACAACCTTCATCAAATGTAACACTTTACTATTGATAAATACTGTACATAAAATAAAGATGTATATGAGAGATAGTGATCTGGGCCAACTGATGAGTGCTGATTCAGTACAAAATGCATCTTGGAAGTCTTATTGTATCTTTATTCATATGATTTGAAAAGAATGTGCGGTCATATAGAAATTATTAAAGCAGGGAAAACTCTCCATACAGTAGTGCCACTCAGTGCAAGTTAGAATAATCAATGGATGCCAGAAGGCTTGCACATAAAATACCTATCTAGTGCCTAATATCACCAGACTCGTTTCTAGTATTCATCAGTGAGGAGCCTTGGATTTGATATCACTGCACCTAGATCTTAGGGTCACCTTTTATCTCTACTTAACTACAAAACCACGAGAATAAAATTGAAAACACAATAATATTTTCAATACAAGCTCATTAGCTTATATAGTCATATAGGTCTGAACTCATTTCAGTACCCATACATTTTGGTATCTTTGGTTCTTTGATAACCATAGCCACCACTATCCTATTAGCCAGGATTGGTATTAAACTGCTAAACATCACATGGTCATGATTTCTTATGCTTGCTCATAACTGTTATTAAAACAGGCAATACTGTATGGTTAGTTTTGCCTGTTTTAATAACAGTTATGAGCAAGCATAAGAAAGGTGATCATGTGACATATGGAAGTTGTTTAATATACACCTGGGTCTCTTTTTACGCAGATTTATTTAATGCAATTTTGAAGTTACGCGATTCACATTTCTCCAGAAGTCGAACTCCGATAATGTGCTATTACTTTAAATAATAAATTTCGCATATATTAAAAGTAATAGCACATTATTGGAATTCGACTTTCATCTTAGTAATTTCAATATTTTCAGTGCTTTACAATAGTAAGATTTTATGCAATAATGAAATTAAAATCATGATTTCCACATTTTATGTATACACACATTAAATTTTACAAGATTATAATGTAAATTTGTTCAAACATGGTGCGTGTTAATTTTGCATTTTAAATCACATTCTGTTTTTGCTTTTTAAAAAAGAACGTAATCAATTATTAATCATTTAGTGTCCGCAAGTTTATTTTTAAAAGATGAGTAATAGCAGTGGGCACAATTAAAATTGAAAATTAAAAAATTAAAGACAAAAATAAGAATTTAATTTTTAGTTGTTAGATTAATTACTAATTACGTTGTCACCAGAAAACCATTAACACAACGTGAGAGTGACGTTGGCGCTAGTTGAATTTCCTCTTGGGAAGAATCTGATTTTTTACCAGTTTGCAAACGAACCTGTTTATTGGCAAATAGTGATAATAATTAAAACGTGTATAAAAAAATGTAAATTACTGTAAATTATGCATAAAAGTATATTGTTTTGAATAAGATTAAATATTATAGTTAAAAAAAGTTTGTCTTGTATCAATTTTTTTCAAATTTGAAATTTTTTATTAGTCATATTTTATTTCCTTATTTTTTTTTTGCGCGAATTTTAAAGTAATTTTACATTGGTGCTTTGCTTTTATGCGATTTTTGAAAAATCACAGTCTGTATCCCCCCTTTTTCAAGGTAAGTTACATCTATTTTTGCACGATTTCGTTTGCGTGTGTTTTCTGAGGAACCTATCTATCGCGTAAAACGAGACCCAGGTGTATTGTAATTTTAACTTCATATACTTGCTCTTTTTTTTGGTTATATTATATATATATGTGTGTGTGTTATAAATGTGTGTTATAAATATGAAAAAAAAAAAATTTGGAAAATTTATGTAGGAGCACAAAAATTATTTTTATAACATTACTACTGAGTAGATTTTTGAGACACTATGGCATATAAAATATCAATTATAATCTTTTTAAAATTATTTTGCATATTTTAATTCTGATTATGTTGAATTTAAACCCATGTCGGTTCCTTTTTTAATGCTCCAAGTATCATTTGGCTTCTATGATTCATGTAATTTTTTTATTGAACATATAATTTGAATAATTTTCGTTTACCAATATGACATTAAATAATAGAAACTAAAAACAATTTCTGTCCAATTTTTTTTTGCAAGATCATTACTTTACGAATATATATTAATAGATGGTTTGAATATTTAATTTTTATTATCAATCACGCACATCATATACAATATATTTTACATAAAAATAATCAAATAGTTTATTATTCAGAAATTCATAAGAAGTTGAAGAACTAGAAATGAGATGTGCCATAGACCATGAATCTTGATCTCAGAATTTGCTTATCTATACTGCACCAAACCACACAGGATATACACACACACTCATGCATGCAGGCACACACACATATGTGTACACATTACAAGCTTGCCACATAAAAAAATTAAAACAAGACAGTAATAATAATAAAAATTATTTATATAAATTCAATCTTTATTTTGTATTTGCTAACAGTTTCAACTGTCGAGAAGCCTTCTTCAGAATTGTAATATATATGTTAATATAAAAATAAAAAACAATATTTTGCATTTAAAAATGTATAAAGAAAGATGACTTTTATTTATATTATTAATATAATATGTAAAAAAGAGAATAGAACTAATAAAGAAGAAATAACAAAAATCTTTCACTCATAGACAGTGGTGGGATTCAAATAAATTGGCAAGTGATTTGGTGAACTACTGATGGAAAAATAGTTTTATCATAGCTTTTCATAAGTCAACATAGAAAAAAAAATTAAAGCTATATGAAAAAAAAAACTAGTGCATCTATAAAAATGTATGAAAATCATAACATTTTATTTATAATACTAAGATGCATATAAGGACACATACTGGTCAAATTTCCAAGTGAACACATAAAAGATGTAATAAAGTGTAACAGCTCAGAACACAATCACAATTTTTTTAAGTTACATTTTTAAGTAGATCTAAATAAATAAGAAATTCAATATACAATAGAAATAGAAAAATCTATTGCTGGAAAAATCTATAGCAAAATAATAATATGGAAGGATGTTAAGTATGCAAATTTAATCCTGAAAACAGGATAAGATTCAATGTAATTGAATTAAACACTGGCAGCTAATGTCTGCTAACATGTGCTGATTATATGTCTACAGATGACAAAGTCATTTTGCATGCACACCTTTTATGTGCATGCCCATTCTCACATCTTAAACTTTTATAGTCAACATTTGCACTTAAATTATTAATGCATAACCAGAATCCAAATTTGTTTTATTTGTTTGATTATAAACATGAATTTCTTGCTATGGTAATGCAATTAAAAATATTTCATACTGAATATAAAGTTTGTTTAAAGAGTAGTCATTGGATGAACAAACTTATAATGATAATTTTATGAAATGATCAAATAAAGTTTAAAATTTTCTGTACATTCAGCATTTATTCATAGATGATGAAAATAGTCCAACTTATCACATCTAGTAATATACCATCACAGACTTTCATGCAAATATCAACTCTAGGTGTATATTTTGAAGAAAATATGCATAATGGTAACTCTCTGCTGAAGTATGGCTAACTATAAATAATTGAAAAATAATATCATTTATATAATGGTAGCAATCATAGAAGCAATAAAATAATAATTAGAATTCAGCATTCATTATTACTCTAAATATTTATGTACTTAGGATTCATAATTCCTGACATAACAACAGGGAAGCATGTTCTCAGAGCTATGAGGGGGTTCTTCTACAGCTTAGGTGTATTATTATTATCACTTGTATATTTGTATACAATATTTTATGTAATGGTAGAGAGAAAAAAATGAAGTTTATAATAAAATAATTTATTTATTAATAAAAAATATAATAAAATATTTGAATTAATCAAATAAAGCATTATAGTCTTTCGCAGAATTTTCCTCACATAAGTGGTGTTCTTTTTCCATAAATAAAGGTTCAGCTTGTTTAAAATTCTTAAGTAATGATATTTCAAATATAAAAAGAATTTGGCTTCTAATATTTTGTAGCTTTTCATAAGTAATTTCAACCAGTTTATTATTTAAATATAACACAGTTTATTATGCAGTTTATTAGGCTAATAATTCAAAAGTCGATAACATATTTCTGTTATTTGTTAAAGAGTAATGAAAATAATATTTCAATAAAGTTTGAAAATAATTTTCTATTCTCTAATAATATTTTAAAACTTTATGAATATATTTTCTTCACTTATTCAAAATCATAAAATAGTAAAATGTTAGTTTTTGACTTTTAAATTGTCATACAACAAACTTGAAAAAGAAATTTTTTCTTATTTTGAAGCAATACTTTTTGAGTGTTTATTAAAAAGCATTTATATCCTTATTCTTTTCTTTTAGCAATCTATTTTCAGGGTTTCATACCCTAATAATATTTTAACAGGAGTTGAGGAGAAATTATAGATTCAACAATTATATTAGCATGGAACTATTGAACATCTTAATTTTAATTTAGCACTTAATTATCTGTTTAAAACTACAATACAACAAATCTTCCATACTTTTATAAATTATACAATAATTTAAACCTTTTTCATGTCAAAAAGAAATAATTTAAAAGCAAAGTTATTTTGCTTTCTGACTTCCTATTTTTCCAAGAAGAGTGATGGAGGAGTGAAGTATAACACTCTAATAGAGATAAAAAATTCTCATTATAATATTTCTGTCAACTTACATATAGATATTTTAAATATTTTTCCACAATTCTTTTGGGAATATATCCATAGTAAATCTAATAAATTTATTTGTAAGAAAATGAAAAGTACACAAATAAATATTTTTCCTTAACTTTTTGAAAATACTGCAATTTAATGTTGGGATAAACAATATTATTGCTACATATCCTCTGTCTGCAAGATGAAAAAATGAGACCTTGAACATTCAATTTTTTTCCTTTTATCACAGTATCATTATATAATAAGAACTTTATTATAAAAGAGATTTTTTTTGGAACTTTTTGTCAAAATACATTTTTAAAATAAAAGATATTTCTTTTATTATACAAAAACAAACATTTCTTTTTCAAAATCATTAATTCTTGAATGAATTTTTGAGTCATCAACATGAATTTTACCTCTCTTTATGTATTTGTTTTATGTTGGAGATATTTTTTATAATGATTTAATCCATACATGATTTTCTTCAAACAGGAATGAAAGTTTTACTTTCATCTGTTGCTTTCAAATTTTAGTTTCCTTTGGTTCACCAACTGCAGAATTTAACTGACTCTAGAAATCCATTGGTTTAAACTCAGACTATTTTTAGAGCATTTTATTTGTTTTAATTACTTTTTACCATTTGGCCTTTTCATTTTGATTACTTTGTAATATTGAACAGTTTCATTTTTAACTTTCTTCAAATATTCTTCCTCACCAATATTCAAAAAAGCAATTTTATTTTTTTGTTTGGAGATAAAAATCTTAAAATGTTTTTCTAACAATGAACTCTGGTATTTTTTTACATCTATAAGTTTTGTAGACTTCTGAATTTAAGACTTTGTCTTCATTAGCATCTTTATAAAAATGATCCATATTCAAAGTTGATTCTTCAGTGGAGTCTTTATTTACACACTTAATTCTATATGTAAGGTTTCTATAATAGATGTTTTTTCTATGAACTCCTATCTTGTCCTGAACTTATTCATCCACTCATTTGATCAGCTCTTCCTTCAAAGTAATTATGCTATTTTTTCTAATAATCTTTCCTTCATTCCTTCTTTAATTTGAAGGTAAACTTCTTTTTTTGGTTATCTCATGTGTTGATTTTCTTCTCTCATTTGTTTGTTATCTTTTTTTATTTGTTTTCTCATTTGTTATCTTCTCACATTTGTTTATTATATTCATTCATTTGTTCATTATTTTGTTTTATCTATTCTAACATTTTCAATGTAATCATGGTTGCTATGGATTTCTGCTTGCCAGGAACTTACACATCTGAGATGTCCTTTTCTGTCTCCATCTCAGCCTCCATTAGTTGTACTTCTGCAATCTCTAGTGACTTCATCACTATTTGTTGTTCATTCATTTTTTTCTTTAACTGAGTTGACATTAATTTTTCTTTCATTGTTTAATCTAAAATAAATATCCAAACTTTCAACATTGTTGACACTAATTTACATAAAGACATCATTCCTTAATAGTAGATGCAACTATTTGATGCTACCATATTGTTGATATTATTTATACACAGGCACTGCCATTCATCTATCATAGAACAGAATTTTCAATGCCCCACATTGGGTGCCAATTCTATAATGGTATCTTTTTGCTAAAGTATGGCTAACTATAGCTAAATGAAAAATAATACCATTTATATAATGGTAGAAACCACAAAAGTAATAAAATAATAATTAGAATTCAGCATTCATTATTACTCTAAATATTTATGTACTTAGGAACCATATATTCCAGTCATAAAAACAGAAAAGCATGTTCTCAGAGCTATGGGGGTTATTCTACAGCTTGGGGTATTATTATTATTATTATTATTATTATTATTATTATTATTATTATTATTATTATTATTATTATTATTATTATTATTATTATTATTATTATTATTATTATTATTATTATTATTATTATTATTATATTTTAAAGTGTGTATTTGTATACAATATTTTATGTAGTGATAGATAGAAAAAAAGAATGGAGTTTATAATAAAATTTATTTATTAATAAAAAATATAATAAAATAATTAAATTAATGTGCAATGAAATAAAGCATTATAATCTTTCTCAAAAATTTCATCACATAAGTACTGATCTTTTGAAAGACCCTGAATAAAAGTTCAGGTATCTTCTTTTCTTTAAAATTCTTAAGTGATTGATATTTGAAATATACAAAAAAAAATAACTTTTAAGATTTCATAGCTTTTCATAAGTAATTTCAACCAGTTTATTAATTAAATACCACACAGTTTACTATGCTAAATGTCAATAACATATTTCTGTCATTTATTAAAGAATAAAGAAAATAATATTTTAAAGAAGTTCAATAATAAATTTCTATTCTTATAATATTTTAAATCTTTATGAATATCTTTTTTTCACTTAATTGTAAATCATAAAGTAAAAAATGTTACAATTTCAGACTTTTAAATTGTCTTACAGAAAGCTATAAAAAGAATTTCTTATTTTGGAGCAATACTTTTTGAGTGTTTAGCAAAGGCATTTATATCCTTATTTTTTCTTTTAGTAGTCCATTTTCAGAGTTTCATACATTAATAATATTTTAACAAGAGTTGAGAAGAAATTATATAGATTCAACTATTGCACTAGAATGGAACTAATGAACATCTTAATTTTAACTTAGCACTTAATTGTCTGTTTAAAACCATAGTACAACAAATTTTCCATCCTTTTATAAATTGTGCAATAATTTAAACCTTTTTCTTGTCAAAAGAAATAATTTGAAAGAGAATAACTTCCTATTTTTCAAAAAAGGAGTGGGGAAAGAAGAATAATACTCTACTAAAGGAAAAAAAATCTCTCATTACAATATCAGTTAATTTACATATAAACATTTTAAATATTTCCCACAATTCTTTTGGGAATATCTCCATAATAAATTTACTTGTAAGAAAGGAAAAATATGCATCAATTTAATGTTGGGATAATCAATGCTATCACTACAATGAAGATGTTTACATTTTTAAAAAGCAATACATTTTGATTTTTATGACATTAAATACTTCCAAGTTTGCATAATAAAGAAATGAATTGTGCAAGATATAAATTATGAAGATAATCTGAACTGGATTATATTGTGTTAATTCACAAGATCTATTTAGTGAACCATATAAATGGAATATAGACTGCTAATGAAAGATGTGAATATGATTTACATTCTGTAGAAGCCATAAGCTAGATATTAGTATGAGAATATTGAATGGGAAAGCACTGGATAGAATTTGTGATCTAGCATCTATTGATTAATCTAGCTTGCACTAGGTGGCATTATTATGCAGGATAGAATTTTGCCACACTTTAAATATATAAAAATGCTTATTATAATTTTAAATTAAACATCTAGTTGTAAGTCTATAATAATTAAAAATTCTACGTAGGTTCGTAGACAACAAAAATATATTTAAATCATCACATGATTACCATTTCATATGTTTGCGCATGCTATTAATAAGAGCACCAAACTTTGTGCCACCTGGTGCAAGTTTTCATAATCAATGAATATAGGCATGTTAGTCTGGAGTTGTTGGATGAGTAGGAATTAGATGGGGATGTTATGCACAAACCTTCCTGCATCCATTGATTATGAAAACTTGCACTTGGTGGCACTAATGTTTAGAGAATATACATGTAAGTGGGAAAATATGGGTGATTTAGTCTGTAAATTATGTAAGGAAGGAATAACAAATATTAGGCATCTGTTAATTGAATGTAAATGCTTGAAAACAGAAAGGGCACATATAATGAAGTTATGGAAGAATAAATATGAAAAAAGTGATTATACAGAAAGTGGATTATTGGTTTTTATGCTGGGTTTGGGAAAAGATAAGGGGGATTTAGATATAAAGGCCATAGACTTGACAAAGATTATGTTGTGGAAATGGGATGGAGCAGAATATGGGAAAACTTAGACTGGGGAATGGAAAATAACATGGCTAACCATTTTCTCTGGGCATAATTGTTGAGAGATTCTTGACTTCGTTTAAGGAGAAGCTACAATACATCACATCATTCTCTTATTAAAAATACATTTTTTTTAAAACTGAATATTTAGGGTTTGATGCTGATATTATTTACCACATTTTGTTAATTATCAATTCAATTATTTTATCAATTTCAGATTGTAAAATTTTCATAATTTTGAACTAAATTGAAAATGTATTTTTTTTTCTTTATAAATATTAAATAACTAAACTTTTAAATGTCAGTAAAGAAATTTAATTACTTGTAAGCCAATAACAATTAAAAATACTATTTACAGCCTCCTAGAGAACAGGAAAAATTAGTAAATTTAAAAAAAAACTTAACTATATATAAGCTTAAAATCACTGAAAATATTGCATAAGGTTCCTTAGAAAGCAAAAATGCAAAAAATAAATAATAATAGTTTTAAATAAATGTAACTATTTGTAAGCATACAAGCATTAAAAATACTCATAGGGGTTTTTAGACAACAAGAATACTGTAATAAAGGGAGTTTTAAAAAAGCTTAACCACCTGTCAGTCTGCAGTCATTAAAAGTACTACATAGAGGCCCTTAAAGAATAAGAATACAGAACAATAATTAGAGAATTTTAAAAAAACTTAACTCTTTGTATGCTTACAACACTATGATTAAATACTATCATTATTTTTATATATATATATTTAATTTTTAATTTATTGTATATTATTAAATTTTTATAATTTTGAATAAAATTGAAACATTTTTTACCTCTCATAAGTATTAAATAATTAAGCAGAATATATATATAAAATAGATATTTGTAAGCCTGCAATAATTAAAATTACTGAAATGTCAATGCAAATGTTATATACTTATTATATTCTTTATCTAGCACATGGATAGATATTTTCAGGGATGATTCAGAATTATTAATTCAATTATTTAAAAAAATTGTAGTAAAAAATACCACCATATAGGATAAACTTAATAAGAAAGAAACTGTTATAGATCTCATCATATTGTGTAAAAACATTTTGTGGAATTTTGTATTAATAAATTTTAATCATTTTAAATTAAATTTAAAGCATTTAGACTTTTCATAAACATTAAATAATGAAATTTTTTTAAGCTGAATAAAGTAACTTGACTATTTGTAAACCAGCAGCAATTAACAAGACTGCAGAGCCCCCCTCCCCACATTCTAGAGTATTAAAAATATAATAATTTTTTTTATTATTAAGTATTGGCAGTTTGATGCTAATGTTATTTATTCAATAAATGTTCATTAATTCAATTTTATTATCATTTCCAAATTGAATTTTTTTTATAATTTTGATCTAAATTTAAAATATTTTTTTCTTTCTTAAATATTAAATAATCATTTTTTTTTAAAAAAAACTGAGTAGGCAGCTGTATCATACAAACCTCATGCAAATTACATGCAAATTTTAATCTCAAAGCAAGCCAACAAAGCTCTGATTGGTTGTATCATAATGCAAAGAAACTAACAGCTTCACTGATTGGTAGATTATTTGACCCCAGACTTTTCAGATATTTCCAACACAAAATTGTAACTTTTAATAATTTATTTACATATTTATGCTTAATTATGCAACTTATTTGTAAAATATTTACTTTAAGCCAAAAAACTGTGATTATAATTAGATTTTATTTGAAAATATTTGTTAAGAAAAAAAGGCATAAAAACAATAAAGTGGAAGTTTGTTTTTACTGGCTTACAAAAATTGCTTTCATAAACACGATGAAAAATTTTTTTGTGAAACTTTAAAAATAATGCTTAATTCTGAATTTTAAGGCATATTTTTATTCTTTTACAATGTATCAATTAAAAATTGTTCTATTGTAAAAATGGAATTCAAATAAGAAACATTTTATTCAATAATTTTTTGAATAGGCAATATTATGACCCAATAAGAAAAGAAAAAAAGGACCAAAATTATCTCTAGTATTATTCAAGTGTGGGAGGATGGATCTTGAATAGGTTAAAGAAAAAAAAAATCTAGAAAAGTCATTACAAAAAATTGCAGTTGTTGCAGAATGCAACAAATTCAAAGGAATCCATGTTAGTCATCATCATCATCACCAACCATTATCAATCCATGGCAGGATGGTCCCTCCAAGTTCAATCCATCTCCGATCTTTAGCTTCTCTTCTTCACATCACCCCTTCACCCTTTCTTATTTCATCCATCCATTTCACATGTGGTCACTTTCTGTATCTTTTACAATCTCTTGTAATCCAGTTTAAGATTTCAATTGTCCATCTATTATCATCTCTTCTAGAAATATATCCAGCCTAACTCCACTTCAGTCTTTTAGTTTTTTCAATGAAGTCAATAGCATTTGTTTGTTCTCTTATCCGTATATTGTGTTTTTGATCCCTTCTTGTTACTCCTAACATGCATTTCTCCATACCTCTTTGAGTGATCTGAAGTCTCTGTATTGCTCTTCTATTAAGTGTCCAACTCTCAGATGCATAAGTAAGAACTGGTAAAACACATTTATTAAAAACCTTTCTTTTCAAACATATAAGCATATTTCCTTTTAGTATCAAGTTATTTCTACCAAAAGCACTCCAACCAAGTTTAATTCTATCATTAATTTTATCGATTATGTTTCCATCTGTATTAATAATCTGACCAAGATATTTGTTCCTGTTAACTTCTTCTAACTCATCATAATCAATCTTTATTTTCATATTTTGAGAAAATCCATTGAACATTACTTTAGACTTTTTAACATTTACCTTTAGTCCTACTTTCATCTGATAACTCCTACAACATTTCCTGCAGCTCTAAAGCATTATTTACAAAAACAACTACATCATCTGCAAAATCTAAATGACTTAAATAATCTCCATTTACTTTCAATACTTTAGCTTCCCATTTTAATCCACAAAATACTTCCTGCAGCACTGCTTAAAATGTTTTGGACATATGTAGTCATCCTGTCTTACACCCTTCTCAATGTTGACTTTCCTAATGTCATTATGTGATCTAATTGTTGCTATTGCATTTTATAAATATTCTTTAAAATATGACAATATCCTGGATCTATACCTTGATGATGCAATGCTTTAATATTATTTTAATCCATGTTAACTAAGTACATTAAACTATAAATCCTAAGAACTTTTGAATTACAGAAACTCAAGACACAAAAAAAATTTGGAGAGATAATATATAAACCCAATGACAAAAATAAAATAATAAATTTGGGATTATGTAATAAAATACTCTTTCTACACTATATTCTAAACCATTCTTTGTCCAAAGACAGATCAAACAATTAGGTGAAAGATTCTGCAACCTATCAACAATGGTCATTCATTGATCAAAATCTGTTAGTTTTTACCATATTAGTGCAGTTTATCCAAACATTTTAATCTTATAGTTTCATTCTAATGGGTTTTTTTTTATAAACTCTTTTCATAGTTTTGTGCCTTGTCAAAAACATTTTTTGACTATTTTCCCTTCATAATAGTAATGCTCCCATGCTCTATATTATTTTAAGCATTTCCTTCTATTTATGTGGTTATTTTCTGAGATTTGTTGAGCTTTAGAAGATTTTACAACTATCTAAGTATTATTGGCTTAGTCGTTGTCAATATCATAGTCTATTGTGTTATTCTACTCCAGAGCCATCTACTATAAAATTAAATACTCACTGGACACTAAATGATAACACAGACTCTCAATCTACAGATGGAGGTTTGGCCTTCATCAGTGATGAACAACGAAGTGAAGCACACACATCGCAGGAAGCTAGTCTTGGAACATTACCATCTAATAATCAATGATTACGCGAGCTTATAGTAGATAGCTCTAAAGTAGATAAAGATGTCAAATGTAGGCTGAAACTACCAAATAATATTTTGTATATCCTTTCGATGTTCCAATATTGCAGTCCTATGCTCTTAATTAATGTCTAATTAAATATATTAATATTCTAAGAAAGTATTTCATCAAGAAATTAATAGTCTACATTAAATATACGCTTAGTATTTCAGACAATTTGTTTTGTCATTATTTTAAATGAGGGTAAAGCATATTTACAGTCAATTACAAAGGAATTCTATTATTTATTGGTATATATGTGAATTCTGTTTGCATATGCGATGCAATAACATACTTTGTCTGTATATTTAAATGTGGAGAATACAAACGCTTTCGGCAAATGTCTTTGTCTGGAATCTATCCTATTTTTATTCCTCTTTTAATCGCTCTTCCAGAACAGTCCATTCATGTTATAGGAGGGAACAAACAGTTGATTAATTCCCCCTTTTAGAAACAAATAAAAATGAAACATTCTGTAATATTTTGTTTCCAGTTTCAAATTATTTCTTTCACTTTTCGGAATATTAAACTTCAAACAACTTTCTTTAAAAAACATAACTATTAATAATACGATTAATTTTTCAACCCCCCTCCCCGATCTGAAATCTACCTTCGAATCATTAGTGTGAAATGAGAAAAGTTTAGAAGCCACGCGAGATGGCTGGAATCAAATTTCGACAATTGAATTTGTTTTTCTCAATTAAAAAGTTTCCAAGATATTCTTCAAGTATTTAACAGTATAATGATTCTTTAGAGTTTAGAAGTTAAAAGGATGATTGTCGACTCTAAGATAAACCCGTAATTAAATGATTCTTGTATTTTCTTAAAAAATAATACTCTAATGTATAAAAGTTTATCTGAAAGGTTTGGACATCCAATAAAACACTTATATGGGTAAACTAAAATTAACGACTTATATTGGTAACTCACGCAATTGATCGCAAGGGAAATGTCTCTCCCAATATTCTTTTTGCGTTAAAGTCCTGCTTTTTTATCTCTTGGTATCCAATCGAGGATTACTTTAGTCCGTCAATTTTTTGCTTTATGTGTACAGTCCATCTCCATTTAAGTTTATGTAAATTTTATAATTATTTTAATAATACTCCGAGCTTATATACATCCATTTCTTTCTCCATACTTCCATTATAACGTCAGTTTTTCTCATACTCCTCTTGGTTTCATTTTAGAATTTGAAGTCCATGTTTTACACCCATAAGTCAAAACAGACAAACTTCATTGATTAAAAGCCCTTCTTTTTAAGCATAAGGGAATATTTGTTAAATATAATATTAAAATTACTAAATTCATTTCAAGTCATTTTAATTATATTTATTTATTCAATTATATTTATTTAGATATCACAATCAACCAAACATAATAGTCTACCTCTTTAATTTTCTAATCACTCCAAACTATAAAATCCCCTGGCAATAAAAATTTGTTAATCATATTTAAATTAAATTATTTTTTTAAATTTTTGCTATAAGTTTAATTCTGTTGTGATAGAATATTTCATCATTATCATCAACCATTATCAATCTATTGCAGGATGAAGGTTTCTCCAAGTTCAATCCATCTTCTCTGATCTTTAGCTTCTCATCTCCACATCACCTCTGCACACTTTCTTATTTCATCCATCCATCTCACATCTAGTCTCATTCTGGGTCTTTTACAATCTCTTGGAATCCAGTTTACGATTATCATCTCTTCTAGCAATATTTCCAGCCAAATCCACCTGTTTTTTAATTTTTTTCAATAAGGCCAGTAATATCTGTTTGTTCTCTTACCTATATATTGCATTTTCAATCTCTTGTTGTTACTCCCAACATGCATCTCTCCATACTTCTTTGAGTGGTCTGAAGTCTCTCTATTGTTCTATTATTATTATTTTTTTAAATTTTTGACATAAGTTTAATTCTGTTGTGATAGAATACTTATATATATATTAAATTGTTTTTTTTTTTTTCACCAATAAAAATTGTAATTATAAATATGCGATTTTTTTCGCATGTGTTAGTGAAGCTGTAATTATAATATAATGTTTAATATGCCGGCTTAGCGCTTACGAGATTTAGTATTCAAATCTCATACTTATAGCTTTAGGAATAAAGACTGTTGTGATTTATTGTACACATATGCGAATGAGCTTGAATTTTTAATTAGTTAATCCACTGTTTGGAGAGAGCAAAGCATGCCTCTCTTCTATTAATGGGACTGAGGTCATTTGCTATGTAAAAAGCTTCTTTGACTTTTCTTTTGGCATCACTCTTCTCTGCGCAAATTATTTGTGCATAACTGGGTTCAAATACATGGCCTGTAGCTGCTTGGTGGGCCCAGAAGATCGATGTTCCTTCATTTTTCTTTTTAACCCTGTTGTATGCATACCTATGTTGGTAAATTCTTGTATTCTGAGTCTCACCATAGTAAGATGCCTGGCAGCCTAATTGAGGGGATGCTATTTTAAAGACCACATGAGGGGGTTAATCTTTTTCAGAACACTCCCCAACACTAACTGACTAATAAATAATTCCCAAGGATAAAATAGAAAAAGATCAAGCCCCTCATGTGGACTATAAAATAGCATGCCCTCAATTAGGCTTCCAAGCATCTTACTATGGTGAGACTCAGGCTAACATCAATACAAGAATTTACCAACACAGGTAGGCATACAATAGGGTTAAAAATAAAAATGAAGGAACATCGACCTTCTGGGACCACCAAGCAGCTACTGGCCATGTATTTGAACCCAGTTCTGCCCAAATAATTTGCACAGAGAAGAATGATACCAAAAGAAAAGTCAAAGAAGCTTTTCACATAGCCAATGATCTCACTGCCATTAATAGAAGAGAGGCATGCTTTGCTCTCTCCAAACAATGGACTAACTAATTAAAAATTGAAGTTCATTTGCATATGTGTACAATAAATTACAATAGTCTTCATTTGTAAAGCTATGAGTATGAGATTTTAATACTAAATCTCGAAAGCGCTAAGTGGGCATATTAAACATTATATTATAATTACAGCTTCACTAACGCAGGCGAAAAAATCGCATATATATATATTGCACATTACAGTTCTGAATAACACTATTGGATAATTGAAATTGTTAGCCATTTTTAGTTTAAACAAAATTCATTTTCCCAGAGGCAAGACTCTCTGTACAGTCGTGCCAATCAGTGCAAGCCAGAGTAATCAATGGATGCAGGAAGGTTTATGCATAAAATCCCTATCTAGTGCCTACCCAATACCCCCAGACTAGTTTCTAGCTTGTGGATTTCATCAGAGAGTATGCACACTTTTCTGCATCTTTTGATTACTCTGGCTTGCACTGAGTGGTGCTACTGTATAGAGAATTTTGCCTCTGTGAAAACAGCTTGTATAAGCATAAAGAATGGTGATCATGTGATGTAAAGTTTATTTATTTTTTCCTCCGAAGTACCTGGACGCAGATCACAAATTCTTTTGTAATGTAAATCAGCAGGTATTACTGTATGCATAACACCATGTGCAAAACAAAAATGAATTATCGGTTCTTTTTGAAAAGTTGATATATTTCATCTAAATCTTTACAAACTTCTAAAAGTTGCTTTAAATAACTTTAGAAATATTAAATCCGTTTGTATGTGCCTTTTTCTGTTTTATCTTTTTAGTTCATGCCTTTATAGTTCTCAATGTTATTTTTTCTTTCTCCATTTGAGTAATGAAGTTTCTTAGATAACAAAACCATTCTCATCTTCAATTTTAAATTACTCTGAAAATTACCATTAAGTCTCTTTATTTACGTCTTTTTTATATTTTATTCTAAGAATAATTTGTTACTTTATACAATTAATCTCTGCATTAAAATATATTCTAGCAGTGAGATTTCATCAACACTCATGTAGAGCTGATTTTCTCTCAAGTTCATATATATATAATTCACAATTTCCCAAATCCATTGTCAAAGCAACTTCTATAAATAAAAGATTTATTCTATTTATAGAACGTTGCTTTGACAACGGATTGTAGATTCTAGTGGTTTATTAAACTTTGGCTATCAAGTGAATTATACTTAAAAACCAGCTAGTTATGGATAATATATATATATTAAATTTTGATTTATAAGTATCAATCTTTCTGCCTTTACAACTTTGTCATCAATCACTTGAGATAAATATATTTATAATTATTTCTAGTCATTTGTTAAGTTAAAGATTATTATATTTCTATACAAAATCTAAAATGTAATCCCAAGTAAAGATTAATATACATATATTTTTTAAATTAAATGCAAACACGTGGTATGTAACTCAACTAATATTATTTTAAATGTATTTAAAACTTTTGGAACATATGAATAAAGCCTTTTTTTTTGTTTTTCAGATATTTGTCTTCATATGTTTCAAAAATGTGTGGTGGAATGAAAGTTTGTATAAAGTGCTCAGAAATATTTCTGGATTCTTTTCCTGGTATATGTAATCATTCTACTAAACCTTAATGAAATTAATTCATTTTTAACTCACCAAACAATTTTATAAAGGGTAGTCCAGATCTTAATACTTTTCAGAATCAACTAAAATCATGTTTATAGCAGCTGCCATTAATAGAATTTCTCAGATAAATAATGCACCATGTGATGAGGTGTTCAATGTCTAAAAGATTTGTCCATGGTTCACTTTGACTTTCATGAAGATGCATGCCACAAGAATTAGAAGAATTTGGTGTAAGCTACACTAACATTAAGCCATTCCTTGTAATCTTTTAACTAATAAAGGTTACTTTTTAGAAAGAAAAAAGTATTAGTCAATAATGGTAGTAACAATTCTACTAAAGTATAGGGCTTTGCATTTAGTGCTTCTATTTGATATCATCTAGAATTGACTTATGACTTATTTTCAGGCTTTCACATCATCTGAAACATTTTTAGATGAAGGATCTGAATTAATGCTCAGTTCTGACTAGGAGTTGTTATCCTAACCCCATTGTCAACATCCACATTATAATTCAAATCATTTATGATGTATTTTTACTAATCTTGTGATATCAATAATTTTTTTATTCATACTGTTGATTATTTTATACAACAGGGTCTTATCTCTGGTTGGCACTCTGTAGTTTGGTGCAGTGTTAGAGTGGAAGACTGGAGCATGAGGGCCGCCAATCATACCCAATTCGGTCACTTTTTCCTACTAGTTAATAGCTTTATTATGGAATATAAGGCTTTAATGCTACTAAAACAGGGCACTGAACATGTATGTTCTGGCAAATTGCCTTGCATAGTTCACGACAAGGATAAGACAAAAGTAATGTTCGAAGAATTTTAATGAAGAAGAAAATAAAGATTGATAATCATGAATTTGAAGAAACTAACAAGTCCAAATACCATGATCAAATTATTAATACAGATGGAAGCATAATGAATAAAAGAATAAACAATTGAACTTGAATAAAATGCCTTTGGTAGAAATATCTTAATATTAAAAAAAAATATGTCTATTTGTTTTTTAAAAAGAAGTCTTTTAATAATTTTGCTTTATCAGTTCTTACTTATGATCTGGAGACATAGATGCTCAACAGAAGAACAACGATAAAGAGAATTAAGATCACTCAATGAAATATGGAAAGATGTACGCTAAAATTAACAAGAAGAGATAGAGAATAAACAGGTACATCATTGAAGAATTAATAGATTAAAATAGAGGTGGACTGGATTTATTGCTAGAAGATATGATAATAGTTGAAGATTTAAAATAAATCTCAAGAGGTTGAAAAAAAAAATCACATGTGAGATGAATGGATGAAATAAGATCGTTTGCTGGGATTATGTGAAAAAGAGGCAATGGATTAGAGAAACTAGATTGAACTTGGAAAAATTATTATCCTGCAGTTGAAAAGTGATGTATGAAAATGATGAGAATGGAAAAATAAAGTTCAAGATTCATGGATCGTATCCCATCTATCTCATTTCCAGTACACTGCACAAACTTCCTGTTAATCCCTGAACAATAAATCTTTTTTTTTACTTATAGTAATAGTAACTGTGATGAGTGCACTTATGTGCAATTATAGAGAAGCTTGTTATTTATACAAATTAATTACAGCTTAGCACTTTTGGGAACTTATGGCATTCTCATATTCATTGCAAGATGAACTATAATTGTAAATGAGAAATGACCGTAAGTGTACGTATTTGAAGAGATTTAAATTTAATCACATGATCACTATCTCATACTAGCACATAATTGTTATTAAACAAAGCAAAACTCTCCACTACTGTATGGAGAGTTTTGCTTTGTTTAGATTTAAATTTATTTAAATTCCAGATTAATATTTAATTTAGAGAGTAAATTTTTTGGAGAGAGAGAAAAATGAGTCTCTCTGGTTGATACCATTTGTATTATTGGCTATATAGCACACCTTTATTTTTTCTCTGAATGATTCCATTATATGTATTGAATGGTTGCATAGGAGAGAACAAATTGGTGTCCTGTTGCCTTTTTGTGCTCTAGGAATATAGAGCTATAAGGGAGGCATGTTATATAACTAATAATATTATTATTTAGTAATATTACAGCAATGGTTTATTATCTATTTCGTCCATGAATATGAGGGGAAAATCTCAAAAGTACTAGGCCTACATTAATTTAATTTAATTGTTTCATTACTACTTACAGCTTCTTCTTCAGCGGGTTAAAAACGCTTATATATATTATAACTAATAATACAAAATGTTATCAACTGGAAAGACTTCTTCTCTCTCTCCAAAAAAAAAAAACTGGATGCTCTAATTAACCTGGAATTTAAATAAAATCTCTTCAAATACTTAATCACACCCAACTCTTCATTATTTTGCAAAGAATATGAGAATACCATATGTTCTCGAAAACGCTGAGCTATAATTAATATATAGAAATAACAAGCTTCTCTATAGCTGTATATAAGCATACTTATCACAATTGTTACATTCTGTATAAAAGAAGTGTAAACAGCTAACATAATTAATTATGGTAGTAGTGTTTAGCTTATCTGAATCATAATTTATTATTTGAAGATGTAACTCTAATTGAAGCCACATTCTCTGCATCTCATTCTACCACCAGAAAGTTTAGCTTTAATACTTGAGTTTATGGACTTAACCTGAAAAGAGAGTATTCCTTACATCACTGTTTTAGACAAAATATGTTACCAAGTTTGAGTGATGATAGGTTTACATTTTTCTCATTTTATATCAATTTATATTACATTTTTACAAAACTTTTAACAACCTCAAGCTATAATTATGCACTCTTAAAATATCAACTCTAGGCATAAGTTCTGAAATAATTTTAAACAGGAGAAAACTCTCCATACAGTAGTGCCACCTAGTGCAAGCCTTAGTAATTAATGGATGCAAAAAATTTGTGCATAAAATCCCCTATCTAGTGCTTATTCATTCAATGCCTCCAAACTAGTTTTTAGCTTGTGGTTTTCATCAGTGAGGAGCATTGGATCTGAGAGCACTGCACCTAGATCTTAGGATCTAATGCAACCTCCGGTGGCCATCTTTCACCTATTTAATTAACTATAAAGCTATGTGTCCAAAATGAAAATACAATAATGTCTTTAATCCAAACTCATACACTTGTATAATCATACAGTTTGGAACCTGGCTCAATATCTATACCCTTTGGTGTCTAATTTCTTAAAAATCACAGACACCATCATCCTATGGGTAGAATTGGTATAAACCATGAAAACATCACATGGTAAACATTTCCTATGATTACATAAGTTGTTAAGATGGCTGTTGAAGTATTGCATTAGATCCTAATGTATATATACAGTGCTCTCAGATCCAAGGTTCATCCCTGATGAAGTCACAAGTTAGAAACTAGTCTGAGAATATTGGATGAGTAGCCACTATATAGGGATATTATGCACAAACTTTCCTGCATCCATTGATTATGAAGGTTTATACTAGTGACACTACTGTATGGAGAGTTTGCTGCTGTTCTAACAGCTCGTGTATGCATAGTGATCATGTGATATTTTATTGCTTTTATATTAAATTATAAAGATGTTTGGAAAGTTTGTTACAGTTTAAACAGCTTGTGTAAGCATGGTGATCATGTGATGTTTTAGTGCTTTTATATTAAATAAATATAAAGATGTTTAATGAAATCCGAGAAGTATCATGCTTTTAATTTTAATAATTTGCTTCAGCTTCCTAATTTTTTAAGATGTGGACCACAAAGATAATTTGAAGTGGAAAACCATTTTTGTATTGCACTTCAATTCAAAACATTATTTAATTAATAAAAAAAGCTGGAATATAGGAACTAATACAGCTGACATTATTTATTTACTCTGGATGCCAGGTAAGTATTGGTTTTACATTCTCACAAATGTTAAAATTAACTATTTATAAGTGAGCCACTATTAAAAATATTATATAGATGCCCCTAAAAAAACAAGAATACTGAGACAAAAATTTTTAGTGGGTTTTGATGGCTTGATACTAATGTTATTTATCAGAAATTTTTTTAAGGTCTGCATTGTTAAATTTTTAGATTTCAAAATTAAATTTAAAATATTTTTTTCCCTTCGTAAATATTAATTAAATTTTTCAAAGCTATATAAAAAAACTTACGATTTGTATGCCTACGATAATTAAAACTAACATACGATGGAACCTAATGCTAATTTGTTAGGTTCTTAATAAACATTCATCAATTTCAAATAATACAATTTTCTACTGTGTTTCTAACACCAAATAATATTATGTGATATTTTTTTAATTGCAAAGTAATTAACTTGAATTAAAAAATGATATTAAAAATAAACACTACTAACTTTACAATAGAATTGCAAGGTTCATGGATCATGGTTTTAGCTTATTATTTCTGACGCTTATATATCTCATGAATCGCTAAACAATAAACTGTTCAATTATTTTTAAATGCTTTTATTTAACTTGAAAAATGTGCTTGTTTGTTTGAGTCAAATCTTGAAACCGATTTTTAATATACTTCTATCAAACGGATTTCCTTCAAATTTTGCACATGTGGCAGTTGTCAATGTCAATGGAATATGATACTGAGTTATTTCAGATGTGTTAAATCAGTCATGCATAATATTTATAAGTTTTCAGTAATGCATTTTAAGTGGTGGCACACTTTTTAAAAATAGCTACAATTGAATATTAACCAAAAGGCATGTACCGTTAATTACAATAGAAAAAAATGAAGGATGAAATCTAATTTCTTTTGATTGTTTAATTAAAATTTGTATTTTTTTAAAAAAAATGTTTTACAAACAAAACAAATATTGGTAAACGATTTTTAACAAGCAGGAATTTCAGATCAAAAACTAGAAATATGGCAACATTGTTTACATTCTTCACTTGTAAACTTGAATATAAATAGTTACAAAACTGTTGCAAAAGATCAGATAACTAAAAAGTAAAAAAATAATATACATACAATTTTTTTTTCTTGGACCACAATATCTAACTTGAAATAAAGTTGGGTGGGAAAGATTCATAAATTAATTAATTCAACTACTGCTTTTTAAAATAGTGATTGAATTAATTAATTTATAGATTCCAAGTATTTTTATTTAAAGTTCAATATAATAACCACTATTGTAGTTGAAGAAAAAGAATTTTTTTTTTGTTTTTAGTATATTACTGCTCAAATTAAATAAAAGCATTTTTCATGAAATATTTTACATTTGATTTTAGATTATATCTTTTTTAAGGTTATAATGATAAAATTATAATATCACTTTTTTAAATATTCTACAATACTTTCTTGCATGCTGATAAAATGGAATATATTTTTAGTATCAATTAAAAAAAAAGTGAATTAAATACATTATTTTTTTAGAATTCAATAATCTTTACTTGTGAGACTGGTGCAGATTTATTTAATCTTATTTTCTGTAAAATTAAGATCAAGCACAATTGTGTTTATAGAAAATTTATTAACAAAGTATATTGCTTCCATATTTTGATATTTCTTGGGATATATATGAAAAAAGAAATAGTTCATGGTGTAACATTTAATGCAGATTTGCTCTCATATCATTGGTGTGGGATTTGAATCTGGATGAAATATAAAATTGTCTTTATATAGCTAATGATTTTCAAGAATGACCTGGAGAAAACTTAAAATTTTTCTTAAATAGTTAATGATCTTCAAGGAAGTCTTAGGATTTTTTTTTTTGATAGTAGTCAACCTAACTAATCATCAAATTACTGGTTGGTTAATGGGTGTTTTCCTACTCTTAGCAAGAGAATAAAATAGGAAAGCAAAAATATAAAAATTCTCAATGTTTCTTCATTCTTCTTCTATAAGGGACTACTGACAGCATCTTTGTCCCATAGTGAGTTATATAAAGATGTTTTATCGTTGTCTATATAAATATAAAAATTGATTCTAGAATAAAATGTGTTAAAAGATTATGACCAGTAATATATGTCACATGACTCAGATCACATCACTTTGATCATCAGAAAATTCTTTTCTTCTCATTACAAACTTTCTATTTAGGGTAAGTTTGAGTTATCAATAATAAAGAGAACATCTATGATGCCTTATTACGGTTATTAAAAATTAAGATTATCATAATATATAGATACTAAACTAGTTTTAGAGTTATATAAGTATACAGGCATAAGTGGCTTGGATTTAAAACATTTGAATATTTTCCCAATCAGGACCAGTATCTTGATAGTCAAACAAAGAACAAAAATATGGCCATTAGAAGAAAGTTGCATTACATTCAAATGATCCAGATACATTTCTCCCAGATTCAAAAGCTCTTCGATAATGAAAGCCATAAGCTAGAAACTAGTCTAGGGTTATTGAATAGGATTTCATTAGGTAGGGATTTAATGAGTATCAACATATGGCATCTATTGATTATTAAAGCTTACACTAGGAGGTACAATGTGGTGTGAAAGAATTTTCTGTTTAAAGTATTAATAGTAATGCATGGTAACTAAGTGATAATCCTTAGCCCATTAATAATCAAGACTTATTATTTGATTGTTATTTACCATTTTGCAGGGATACCACTATTATACAGCCCATTTGCCAATTTCTTCATCTGTGAGATCCCTTGCATGATATAATTTATTTCCCTATTATTCCGTTTTTGATTAAGATACACTATGCTGTAGGTAAAAAATATTTGACATTTCTTCCCTAATAATATAAGATAGAAAACAATCTGATACTTTGTTATTATATTATGAAAAGCCCTGCAAACATTAGCACAATGATAAATATCAGATTATGGAGCATAAATCCTTTGGGTCAGTTTCAGTTTTGACATTTATGGCAATCAAACATTTTATGAAGTCATGAAAACTAAGGTCAGTCAATTACTTATTTATTTATATTATGTTAAAATTTAGGTTCACATATTACTTACTTTAGTAAGACATCTGAATCTGTTTTTCTTTTATTTGACTTTCAATCTTTGAAAAAAAAAAAATTTCCAAATTTGAATCCATCAGACTTGATCTCATTTTGTTTTATCAATTTCATTGATGAACATAATTTTCAAACAAAACTGCTTACAAAAGAAAAAAAATTATAAAATGAAAGTTAAAAACAATTACCATTTGCTCCATATTAGTCCTTAGAATTAATTTACAAAATAAATTAAGAACAATTTTTATTTATAGTTTGACTCAGTTGATTTTTGTTATATTTTTTTGTGAATGTTAGTAAAATTTGTTTTAATTATAAAATTATTTAAACCCACATTGATTACGTAAGTAATATTTACTAAGGCTGTAACCTCAAGAATGTGCGCATAAAAATGTGATAGTAGGGACCTCTACAGGTCTTAACCACAAGCTTACATTTTGGAAGAAAAGAGGGGAATCCTTCTTTACTTCAACCTACTTTCTATATAAATAGGTGAAGCTGAAGCAGTTAGAGCTGAGAGCGTGAACCTATTCAATACTTCACTGATTAAGTCCACATTTCTTATTACACATTAATACTTGCAAAATCTTTTGATTTACAATGAGTCAATGGAAAGATCTTATAGTTAGAAATCTATTACGATAATTTAAAGTTGTAATTATAAATTTATTTAAACGCATATTGATTATGTAAGAAATATCTAATAAAACTGTAACCTCAAGAATGTGCACGTAAAAATGCAATAGTAGGGACCTCTACAAGTCTTAATCACAAGCTTATGTTTTGGAAGAAAAGAGGGAAACCCTTCTTTACTTCAACCTACTTTCTATATAAATAGGTGAAGCTGAAGCAATTAGATCTGAGAGTGTGAAGCTATTCAATAATTCATTGATTAAGTCCACATTTCTTATTACACATTTTAAAATTATAGTCACTATACATGTGGAGAAATGTATATTGGAGTAACAAGAAGGGATTGAAAATGAAATTCATGTATGAGCAAACAAGCAGGTATTACTGCAATTATTGATAAAATTAAGAGACTTCAGTTGGAAATGGGCTGAATATACTGCTAGAAGAGATAATAGATGGACAGTTGAAATCTTTAAACTGGTTCCCAAGAGATTGTACAAAAATTAGAAATAAACCAAATGTGAAATGGATGATGATGATTTTACATAGATGTTCATTCTTTAAAAGTATCTACTATGCACACTAAATTTTAACAACTTCTAAATACAATAATTGCTAATTTGAACCTTCAGAATTATCATTTTACTGAGACATGGAATTCTCTTAGGTTGTGTGTTATGAATGCAAGTAAATCTATTCTTGATTTTATCAAAAAAAAATCATGACTGGTTGCTGTAAGTAAATTAAATTCTTTTATTCTTCCTTCTCTTTTGCTACCTCGTGGAAGCTTTAGTAATCAAAAGGTGCTAGATGGTAATACTTATTAAATCATTATCTAGTATTGTTCTATTCAGATATTTTCAAACTAGTTTCTAACTTATGGCTTTCATCAGGGAAAAAGCCTTTTGGATTTTTTGAAAGATTGATAAGGATATAATACACACAAGATAGCAAAAGAGTAAGAGGGTTATAATAATTTGCTAATGAATAGCAATATGTGTAAGCTAAGGTCATATGATGTCTAGTCATGTGATATACTACAAGTTTAAATAAATTAAATGTAAGTACAAGGGTTCAATGCTTCAGAATTAACCTAACAATGAACCAAGTCAGACACATCCTTCATGGATTAGCTATTTCTGTAGGATTAGAGTTAACTCTAACCTCCAGCATTCCTTTAAGTCTGGTACTTAAAATAAGAACAAGCTATTATTAACAATAATTAATAGGTTTAATCACTTGATAAGACCATTTTTAAAATCCATGCTTGTTTTCGCTAAACCATCTTATATTTTTTTTAATATTAATATAACTACTATATTATCATTTAATTTAATTGAAATATTTATTAATAGCATTAATAAATTTATTATTATTCAGATTATTAATTTGATTTTTATTATTAAATAATTATATTATTATAAACATAAAATAATTCAAATATTTTTATCAAAAGAATTTTGTCTCCCAGTTGAAAAAACAACACATTTTTCTAATTGCAAAATTTGAGACCGTTGCGGGAGTTCAGAAAGATTTATAATACTCTAATTTAATTCAAAATTAGGGTATTTGCTTACACATTCTGTGTTGGAAAATAAGTTGTTAATATAAAATTACTTGATTTATTAGCGTCTCTGACTTAGTATCTATTTTTCGAACTAAGATTTTTACTACATATAAACATTTTTATAAGTCTTTGAATTCGTATCTCTACCTATTGGATTTAAATGAAAGAGTGTTAAATTCATACACAGAGTAGGGAGAATTTTGTATCAAGTACCGAAATCTTTTAGAAATAATCATAATTCATATCTTAGGACTGCTAGTCTGAGTGCAGAAATGTTAGAATTGTTATATATCAATTTATATAATATCAGATATACTACAGAGATTTCAAAGTCCAGAAGTTTATTGGAGTAAATGTATCATACCAAAATAGAAGCTTGATAAGCTATCAATAATTAGCAAGATCAGAAAATTCACTGATATAATGAAAATATCTACTAAAATGTTTAATTCGAACAAACCGAGCAAATAAAAGAGAAAATAATCCCTGTATTAATAAATATAAAATTTTTAAAATATTTCTTTTTATCCCGTGAAACTGCTTCAGTTTATTTTTAATATAATGGTTGCCTTTGATAAAGGTGTCAGAACTCAAAAGGCATTAAATATCTTATTTAATGTTTCGATGTTTTCTCCATATAAAGCAATATTAATATTATTTTAAACTTATTAATATTCTTTATTTTTATGCATTGATTTTATTAACAAATATAATTAATTACTTCTTTCATTTACATTTTATTCAATGAAACATATTTCGTACACCTAGTAGTATATTTTGTTCAATTATAATTAAAATATGAGTAATGTTAGTTTTCAGATATAATTATGCCACCCAGAGCGTCTCCAGGTTGCGGATAGGGGCATGGCCTTCAGATATGAAGGTTAGCTGCAAATAAGCAGAGTACTGTAAATAAGCAGTCGCTGACAATGGGACAACATTCACTATCAGGAAGTGGTGAAGGAGACAGTGGCATGTTTACTTCTATAAAGTGCCACAATTTCTATGACGGTGGATGTATAATGGTGAGTGTTGACCGCCATTAAATAAGTCAACACCCTGCTGGGTGCTGGGTCAGCAACGGCATTTCTTCCAAGTCAGCGGAAGATCACTAGAGGTGACAACGATGAGGAGGAAGCGGTAGTTGGATTTTCATTTTATGGGATTTGGCTAGTGCACTAAGCCTATTATAGAGGTTATTGCTGGGCAAAGAAGGCAACGGGAAACCACTTTGTCTTATAATTCCCTTGTTTTATTATGAGTATGTCTACAGGAATCATTACGTTTGGTGTAGAGACCTTAGTTAAGAATAACTTTGGTGTCTTGCCCGGCAGGAGTGGACATGAGGCTACTCAGGTCATCAACCTGCGAAATCCTCATAAATATAATTTATTGAGAGGAGATACACTGAGAATTGGAACATGGAATGTTAGATCTTTGAGGAAAGGTGGGAAATTGGAGAATTTGAAAAGAGAGTTGAATTTGAATAATATTGATGTAATGGGATTAAGTGAAGTGAAGTGGGAGGGATGTGGAGAAGTAAGTAGTGGAGATGTAAAGTTGTTTTATTCAGGTGGTGATAGGTCAAATAATGGAGTTGGCATTGCTGTGAGGAAGAAAATATGGAATAGTGTGGCAAAGGTTGATGGTATTAATGATAGACTGATGGTGATGAGAATAAATGCAAGTCCTAGGGATTTGGTAATTATACAAGTTTATATGCCAACTAGTACTTATGATGATAGTGAAATTGATGAAATGTATGAGAAGATAGAAGAAAGTATTCAATGTGAAGGAAAAAATGCATGTATATTGCTATTGGGGGATTGGAATGATGTTGTGGGGAAAGGTAGGGAAGAGAAAATTGTTGGAAATTATGGTATTGGAAAAAGAAATGAAAGGGGTAGTCGACTTGTACAATTTTGTAAAGAGAATGGGTTTGTCATTGCAAATACTTGCTTTAAAAATCATATTAGAAGATTGTATACATGGAAAGCTCCAGGTAACAAAGAACGTTATCAAATTGATTATATACTGATTCAGAATAGATATAAGAATGCTGTTAAGGGTTCACATGCTTTGCCAGGTGCTGATATAGATTCGGATCATAATTTGATGATGGCTAAATTAAAGTTAAGTTTAAAAAGAATTAAAAGAGGGAAAAGATACACAAGATGGGACTTGGATAAATTGAGACAAATGGAAAAAGGAAAATTTGGTTTAATATGTGAAAATGAATTTAAAAGAATTGTTCAGGATGGGAACTATATTAATAGCTCTGATGAGTGTTGGAATAGAATTAAAGAGGGATTCTTGAAAATAGCAAAAAACGAAATAGGTATTATTCGTGCGAGAAAAGCTAAAAGACCTTGGATAACTGAAGGTATGTTGGAAAAGATGGAAGTGCGGAGATGGTGGAAGAATGTAAATACTGAGGAAGGGCAAAAGGAATATAGGAAATTTAATAATGAATTAAGAAGAGAAACAGATTTAGCAAAAGAAAAGTGGTTGGAACAAGAATGTAAAGAGATAGAAAGGTTTCAACAGATGAAAAGATATGATTTAGCATTTGATAGAATACAAAGTATTTCTTGGGAGAAAAAGACATGGGTAGCAAGTGAGATTGCGGATAAGAATGGAAGAAGGTTAACCGATAGTAATGATATATTAAAAAGATGGGAAGAATATATTCGGTATCTGTTTAGTAGAGGCAATAATTTAATTAGTTATAAACTTGAAAATGAAGAAGATGTTGCAATGGATGATAGAGGTATGGACATACTGCCAGATAAAGTAAGAAAGGCAATCGCACAAATGAAGAATGGTAAGGCTATTGGATTTGATGCAGTACCTATAGAATTTTTGAGAGAAATGGGAGAATTTACTATGAAGGAAATAGTTGGACTTTGCAATTTGATATATAATAGTGGAGTTTGGCCTGTAGATTTTTTAAGAACTATAGTGATTCCAATTGCTAAAAAGAAGAAAGCTGTTAAATGTGAAAAGTATAGGACAATAAGTGTATTGTCTCATGTTTCTAAGGTGTTATTGAGGATTTTAACTCAAAGGATTTATGGGAAGGTTGACTATTATATTGCTGAAGAACAGTTTGGTTTTCGGAAAGGGAAAAGCACAAGAGATGCTATTGGTATTGTTAGGACAATTGCAGAAAGATATATTGAAAGAGATAAAGGAATTGGTATATGTTTTGTAGATTTAGAAAAGGCATTTGATAGAGTAAGCTGGAATAAACTGATGTCTATCTTAAGAGATAAAGGAGTATTCTGGAAAGAAAGACGATTGATATGGAATATGTATAATGGGCAAAGAATAAGAGTTAGATGTGGATGTAATGAGACTGATGAAGTGAATATAGAAAGTGGAGTTAGGCAAGGATGTAGTATGTCACCTGTTTTGTTTAATATTTATTTAGAAGATATGATAAATAATTATTTGGACTGTGAAGGAGCAAATGTTGGAGGGAGAGTAATAAAGTGTATAAGATTTGCAGATAATATGGCTCTTATTGCTGAGGAAGAAAAGGATCTTCAGAATATGTTGAATAAATTGGAAGAAGGATGTATGGCATATGGAATGAAGATTAATATTGAAAAGACTAAGTGTTTATGGATAGGGAGAGATGCAAAAAGACTGCAAATTGGAATCCATGATGACATGGTGCAGCAGGTGAAGGGATTTAGATATTTGGGTTGTTGGTTAAGTGAGGATGGAAGAAGTGAAGATGAAGTTAAAAGAAGAATAGCATTGGCAAAGGTGACATTTGTAAAAAGAAAGAAGATATTCTGTGGACCTATGGAAAGAGAATTAAGGAAAAGATTAATTAAATGTTATGTGTGGAGTGTATTAATGTATGGTTGTGAGACATGGACATTAAGTAATAGAATTAAGAAACGACTGGAAGCTTTTCAGATGTGGACATGGAGAAAAATGGAAAAAATCAGTTGGGTGAATAAAATAACAAATGAAGAAGTTTTGAAAAGAGTTAATGAGGAAAGAAGATTGATTGAAAGTATCAAAGAGAGAAAGAGAAACTGGATTGGACTTATACTAAGAAAAGATTATAGTTTAATGAAAGATGTTTTGGAAGCAATGGTGAGTGGAAATAAAAAGAAAGGACGGAAGAGATTGACATTATTGGATGATATACGAGATGGAAGGAGTTATGTGGAATTCAGGAAGTGGGAAAGGAAGAGAATGGAATGGAAGAATGGATGAACTGATGTAGTGACTACTCTCTGGACCTGTCTATTGGACAGACTACTATTGATGATATTGTTTCTACATAATCATGTGTATTGAAATATTTTGTAGTCTGATGATTACTGCCGGATAGTCAAAACTACAAGAAAATAAAACAAATTGTAAAAGCAATGTCATATTGTACAAAATGAAAATGAACGGAGATATTGACCATGCCAATAATTGATCATATGAAAATATATATTTAACATTATTTTTAAAAGGATACTCTATATTACTGAAGTTTAGATATAGGATTAAGAAAATAATTTCTATGAATATCTTTTCCATTGTGAAAAATGATGCCTATAGAGAGTGTCTCAAGGAAAAATTGACTAGTGACTGGTTCTCTCTCCAAGTTGCATGGAGTGCTAGCTTTGAACCAAATTATATGTGTTACATATGGACATAATTTAATTATTTACCACAAAAAAGTGTAAGATTGTAGCATATATGAATCACGAGTTATAATGCAAAGTACAACAATATTTTATATTTTAAATCAAATTTTGTTTTAAAGTGGTCAAAACTGCTACTAAGACATTTGAAATGATTCAAACTGTGTATGAAAGTAAAGCCATAAATCATACTTTTTCATGTTGTTTGAATGATTTTGTGGTAGCAAGGAGGACATTGAATATGTTCTATGAATGTATGAAACATTTTGTCACATTTCATGTTAAATTTCATAATCCAGACTTACTAGTGCCTTAAACTTTTTGATGAATAGCTAAGTTATATCATTATATAACATATGCATTGATCCAGAAAAAGGTGCTTAAGATAGCTTGGAGAGAACATCAGTCATACTTTGACTGGACACATAATGTTGTAGAACCCAATAACTGGTTGAGGAAACTATAAAACAAATGGAGCAAGTGTTTCAGCAGATGGCTAAAATATTTCCTGAAAAGCATATTATGGGTAACATAGACATCTTCTAACCCTTCTTTGTGAGAGATATGATGGTAATATTTTTTTATTAAATTGGGAACCATATGAATTCAAATAGTTCTTTTGCAGCTTATGCATTAAACATTCAAAACATATGCATACATATTTGTAAAAAAATGAATTCATGTGTAAATAATGTATTTTTAAAAAGTAAACATGTTTTAAAAAAAAAAAATTAAAATATTCTAATATTTTAAGAATATAATGTCAATGTTGAAAGACTAATTGATATGTTTATCAACATTTATGATGATACATTAATATGGAATGGGCACAATTTTGACAGATTGGACACACAAAATGGATAAATAAAAATAGATTATTATAAACTTCAACATAGTTTTGGGAGTTACAAATACCCTACTTATGTTATAAATATTGCCTCAAACATATTTCAAACAAATATGGTAGTTGTTTTTATCGAAAAGATATAGCTGGGGCTAGAAACCAAAATTTTACTAATGCAGATAAAAAAATATAAGCCTTGTAATATAGTACTCCTAAATTGACTCACTTTTGAAAAAATGTAAGTGGAAAACAAAGATAGGGAAAATCTCAATTTGATCAATTAAATAAAATAATTTCCCTGTATGGAGTGTAAAATTCTTGAATTAATTTCATTTTCGGCAATTACACCTTTTATGAACTGAGTAAGAAAGCCATTTGAGAATTTTATTTTAATAAAATAAAGTAGTTTTTACTTGTTATTTAGAGTCTAATAATATCCAATGCTTGGACCAACTAACCAAATAGAAATGTTTTATGACAACTTCCTACATTGAATTAATGTTGTCAGCGAAAATATGAGTGCCATCTTTATACAAGTGCTAGATTTTAATTGGTGAAAGTAGTCCAATGAATGTTTACACTGCTGACAATCAACTGTTATTAACAAATTACATAAAAATAGTTTAAATAATAGGCTATAAGCAGTATTAACTGTAGTTAATAAAACTGTGGGTTACTTAATCATAGTGCTTCCTTAATTAAATAAATAAGTTTGAATAATAATACCTTTGAAGTTAAAAGCTGAAATAATAGTATAATTAAATTTTTATAAATAGTATTTAGAAGTGATGGCACGTTTTAATGGTTGGAGGCTTACAATTTTTTTAAAAAAAAAAACTTCCTAATTTTTCCATATTCTTGGTTTTTATGGGGTTCTGTACAGTTTTTTTTATTTGTTTTAGGATTTCAAATATCTCAATTTACTTATCCAGTTTTAAAAAATATATATTTAAAATTTATGAAAAGAATGTTTTGAATTTAATTTTAAATGTAAAAAAGCTACCAACATGGAATTCATGAAATTTCATGGTACATAATATTGTCTATGACAGTTACTTCATTGTGCAGTTTTTCCCGTGTTGTGATTTTTTCACTTTGAATTACTAGTTCTGGAACATCATGTGTATAATTCATCTGACAAGAAAGCATTGGCGACTGAAACTGTTAATATTTTTTTAGTCATTGTTTTTTTATTAATGTGTGATATAAAATAATTTTCTTCTTCCATTTGGGCCATCTATATAAAAACATTTTTGTAAGTGTAAACTGAATTCTGATTTTAAAAATTAATCACTATTAAGATTACCTTGTAGAATATCATTACTAATGCTATCAAGAAATAAATTATTCATATTATTTTTATCATTGGCTATTCTTATCTTCACATTTATTCCAGTGTACATGGTGGGAATTGCTGCAAAAACTCTTGTAAAATAAAATATAAAAGATTAGCTTTTAATAAATACTTTAAATTCTAACATTTTTTATTGTTACACCTGGTGAAAATTTTTGAAAATACTCAACTTTCATTTCTGTATAAAATCTTTATTTTACATTAAAACTCAATAAATTGAACTTGATTTCTTTTTAATTTAATTTTACAAATGAAAAATATTGCAAAAAATTATATTTCAACTTTACAAATATTTTAAAAATGCATTTTAAATTATATATCATTCAAGATATGAAATAAAATGTTATTTAGAAAATCAATGAAATCTTTTTTTTTTTTTAAAAAAGTGAACAAATAAATGTGGATTTATGATAAATCTACCAAATTTTGCTTTAGAATCATAAATTTGCTTTATACTTTTTTACAATATCTGAAGAGATAAAACCATATCAGTGATTTTACACAATCAGCTTCATGTAAAATATGAACAAATTTATGCTAGAATTTTCTTTGTTAACATTGCAGTCAAATTTATTAACTTCTATTTTTAAAACAAAAGTATATATGAATAAAATCAAAGTATATATACATATTTTTTGTTTTAAATAATTATCAAGCAATTAGTGTGTAAAAATAAATAAACAAGCAAAAAATCATATTTTTTTAATTCTATAAAATTTTTGCATGAAAATGAGTTTAAACCAAGAAGAAAACTATCAATGCTTCAGAGGAGGTTTTTTTTCTTTTGTTAACAATAAGTAAAAAACTTTGATGATTGCTATTTGTAAAATACTAAGCTTTTCAGATTTTTTTAAAAAAGATAATTATTCCAATAAAAGCAGTACCACAGTTTTAATGATATAACAAACTGCTAAATTAATATAAGTTGAGATAATGGTAAAACAGCAATCTAAAGCTGTAAAATCACCACACTATTTGGAAGCCAACAAGCTATGCTAATTAATGGAACTGACAATTGACAAATTAACCAATGGCAGATGTCTTCTACCTTCCATCTTTACTATTTATATTATAATGTTTACTCTAACATCAACATCACATGGTCTTTCATAAGCTTTCAAGATCAGTTATCTTCATTCTACTCTAGAGTCATCTAGTGTAAACAGAAGTAATCAATAGACTCCAGGTGGTATATTCTTAATATCCTAAGTGGATCTATGTTTCCTTTATTAATATGACTCAGGGCATGGCTTTTTGTATTTTATGTGAGATGGTAACACCTGTACAATATGTAAGCAAGGGTTAATTCATTTCTTAAAAAGAAGAGCTTCAACTCCTTTATTATTAAAGAAGGGCATCAATAACAGATCTGACATATTGTTGACATGTATGTATTGGCATTATGAGATGAACTTTGACACTGAAATATGTAAATAATTTAATGATGCAATGCAACTATGCAGAATGATTGAAACAAAAGAATATCAAAATTTAGTAATATTCTTTCAATCTCACTATGCTTATGCCATCTAGTGTAAGCTATAGTAATCAATAGATGCCAGATGATAGTTATAATAAATCCTTATCTAGTGCTGGCCTACTCAAATATCTTCAGACTAATTTCTACGTTAAGGCTTTCATCATAATGAGCTTTTGGATTTTTAAACTGTGCAGCTTGAACCTTTTGGATCCAGCGCATCTTTTCTATAGCAGCCAGTTTTTTATTTCATTGTTATACTATCAAGCTACGAGTCCAAATTGAAAAATGTGTGTTTTTTTCCAATCCAAACCAATTTGCTTGCATAGTTATATGGATGTCACTCCAGTTTAGTTTTAGATATGATTTGTGACAGTGTATGAAAATTACTAATGGATTATCATTCTATAGCAAAATGTGTAGGCAAAGATCAGGTGATGTTTTGTAGGTCAAGTAACATGTCATTGATTTAGGATATCAAAATATAAGTACTCAAATTTTAATAGTTCTGCCATCAAATGACAGAAGATGATGTGGATAATAATTTTTGAAAGTACATTTCCAGAGGTAAGCATGTTCCACTGAGTAAAGTATAAACAATTAAACATCCAATCATATGCCATTTACCAAATATCCACTAACCAATTCTTACATTCATGTTACCATCACTTCACCTTGGAAGCTTTAGCATAGGAAACCAGAAGCACTAAAGTGCTTGTTCTTTTTATAAAGTACATAATGATTGAAGTTGGTGGATTATTCAGATGGGTATTAACTTCACCTGTGAATTGTTCTGATTTTCCTTACTGGATACCACCCACAAAGTCAACATAATTCAGTAAGCATGACAGTAAGATAGATTATGTAAAAAAGCCACTGAAAATTTTACAATTTAATAAATTTTGATTGTCACTAGAACATCACATGTATCACTTTTAATTTTCAGAGATATTAAGTATATCACTGCTAAGATGAACAATTCATTGTATCCATTAGTTCTACTCATATATCATTTATTTTCAACCATAGTTAGGTGCAAAGTTTTGTTTCCAATATTTAGTACTGTACTTCTGAAGCATTCATTTTGAAACAGTAAACCCTTCAGCAGTTTGGACCCTAAGGGCACATCTATTTAGCCAACTATAGATTGATTTCTTTTAAACTCAAATTTATCTTTTTTTTAAATCAAAGTAGCCAAAATGATGTCATTCAATTGTCAAATGTCTTTTATATTAGAACTGAGTTTTATTTTTATAACATATAATGTCACAAATATAGTTCGCCCCCCCCCTCCTTTATTCATTGATTCAGTACTTGCAGTTTCATATATCTATGGTTTAAAAAAATACTAAATAGAAACAAATTAGGAACTTGTAAACTTCACTGTGTGTTTAGCTATGTGGGCTATCACAATTCATCTCCCTGCCAGTCACTTCTTCATTTCATACTCAAACAGTCATAAAGTTATTCTCACTCCTTCTAGAATCTCATTGTTACTGCTCTGTTTTTCCCATAGATATATTCTTTTCTTTTTTGTTTTTATCAGTACACTCATCATCTCTTATAACCATAACTGCACACTAGTGTAAAACTCAAACCACTCTTTTTCGATTATAGAAGCATTTTATAAACAATATTCACTTATCAGGCAAACTTCCAAACACTTAAATCTCAACACCCATGGTGGTAACAGAATATATTTTCATTAACCTACTTTCAAGTGCTTTGCAGAAAGACTAAAAATCATTACACTGCAGATATATTTTCAATTTGTTTTGTTTTTTATCAAAGCATACCTCACCTCCCCTTCACCAAATCACAACCATCCACTGTCTGAAAACAGTGTATTATTCCTCACTATGCATAAATATTGTGTACAACTTTTATTTATTTCTCAGAAATATCTATTTACATTCTTCTCATGAAAGGTGAAATAGTTTCGGTTCATTTTTTGCATTTTAGGAAAGATGACTGTTTTATCGCAATGCAAAGATATTTTCATTTGCTAATTGTTTTCGTTGATGATCAAACATGATATATTTTAAAAATTAAATCGTGCCAGTGTGCGTATGTACATAATGGGTACGCACAAGTATATTATAGCTGTAGAGATTGGAATAGACAAATGGACCCCATATGACATGGATGAGTGTGAAGAAGAAAGGCTAGAGATATGAGAAGATGGCTTAAAACTGGAGAGACCTTTATTCCGTAGTAGATCGATAATGACTGAAAATGATTACAAATGTTGATTTCTGTTCATTTTTAGCATCTTATGAAAGGGTAACTGTTTATCATAATGCAAATGTATTTTCCAAGTTGTTTTGGATTTTCGTTGATGTTCAAACGTAATATATTAAAAAAATTAAATCGTGTCAGTGCCTCTATGTATGTACCGCGTACGTATACATATACTATAGTTGCAAAGATTGAAAAAGACCCAGAATGAGATCACATGAAAAATAGATGGATGTGGAGAAGAAAGACTAGAAATCTGAGAAATTGGATTAAAACTGGAGAGACCTTTATCTTAAGGTCGATAACGACTGAAAATGATTATAGGTGTGCATATATATATATATGGGATGTATAGACAGAGTTCACCTATATACATGAATACATACATAAAGAGAAAGGTGTTCCCACTATTTCGTACAACGTTTGGATACGAGTACTTTTTTTTAAATAATAATAAAAGCACTTTTTATTACAGGTAAAATAAATATTTGTATATTGATTGCACGAGTTATTTCTTGTTGATTACTATTTTAATATCTCAGATAAATATAAAATCATCTTGCCGAATTAACCCACCAACTTTTGTATTTATGCTATATTATATTTTAATCATTTGTTGGTTTAACATTTGTACTCGCATTAAAAATAATGATTACATTTTGTTTCTTTTCCTATCTAAGTATTATTTATAGCGATTCGACTAAGTCATTTCCAGGAATTCGACGTCTTGCTCTTTAACTCCAACTTCATAAAACTCTAAATAAACATCAAGGGGATTTTTTTTTTTTAATGTTAATAATAATTTCACTTCTTTTTATTTTTAATGAAGACTTTACTGCTTATCTGATGTGTTTTCTTAAAGTTTATTTTAATAAAACAACAAAGGATTAGCATTTACATAAAAACAAACTAAATTATATCTTGATTACACATTAATGGAAAAGCAGCGGGCTGTCGGCAGGGGGCGTGGAGATCCAGGTGTTTAATATCTCTAAATCATCTGACAGATGAAAGCTGATTGCAAAATGCATGCATAATGAGAGAGATAATTAGGTTTCTGCATTGTTGGAAGATGGGATTGCAACGAAAGAAGCTTCTATTAAAAAAAAAACCAGCATTGAAAATGTATATCTGCATTGTAATGATTGTTCTCTCATCCACAGGATGTTAAAAGTGGATAGAAATCAGTCCTTATCTTGAATGAGGGTGGTGTGGTGAAAGGTATGAAGATGTCAACATGGATGTTGAGATTTAGATGTCTGATATTCCTAACTTGCATGTAGAGTGAAGATTCTTTGTGAAACACGTGCAATGAAAGAGAGAGATCTAAGATTCTGCTCTGGGGAAAGGTTGTAATATGGTAGATCTAAGATAAGGAACTGGTAAAAATAAACAAAAAAATTAATAAATTATGTCTTACCTAAAGTTCTTTTAAAAACTACCTTTCTCTATAATTAACTTTAGCCTTTAATCTTTCTTCACTTGGGCTGGAAAAAATCAGCATACTATCTAATCAGCAATGGTTACACTTGTCATTTTGTAACATAAAGACTACAATGGGTATGCGATACTTCTCCTAAGAAAAGTATTATTTTGTGATATAATTTTGTTTCCAAATTTGATTTTTTTTATTGTAAGCATTATCTACAATAAGTATTGTAATATTTTATAAAAAGATAAAGTACAACTCCCATATAACATGGTCAATAAATTCCTAAAATTTTCATGTTATGTGAATTCATATTATATGAAACAAAGAACTAATACAAAAAATAGGGTTAGTTTCCAAAAATTTTAAACAAACTATCCCATTTGCATTTTATAACTAAAAGCAATATGGCAATAATTGATCAAAAGTATTACATATTTATATTACATAATGTTTTCTTCATCATCACTGATAATCACCATTAAATGAGTATTTTCATACATGCCTGAATGACAAATATCAACAGAGATGGTTTTTTCTTTTAAAAATTTTCATCACATCCCTTATTATGTGGGAAATTCCCTGATTGTCAAAACTTGTTATATGAATGCTAATTTGCAGGGAGTTTCCCCAACTCCTAAACCATGTAAGAGCAAAACAATGTTAAAGAAATGCTGTGTTATAGGGTCCCCCTAATTCTTGAAGTGTGTTAGAGTGAAATCATGCAGGAATGCCATGTTATAGAGGTTTACCTGTGTATATATATATATATATTATTAAAAGGAGGATGCTTTAACAACAGTTTGAAATTGTTGATTGTTATTGATATTGGAATTATTAAAGTGTGGACTGCTTTTTAAAGATTATTTACAAACCCATTTAATCCATGATTATTATTACACAAACATATATATATATATAAAGCCATAGATTGCAAAAAAATGGAGAAATAAAATTTCATTTGTTTAGCTTAAACCAACACTGATTCTATCTGAAATCAATTGGTTGCTTTCTTTTGGGAAAAAAAAACAATCAGTTATAATAATTATATTTGATTTTAATATTGTAGGCATTATTTACAATAAATATTATAATATTTGCATAAAAAATAGATTGCAAAAAAACAGAAATGAAATTATTTACATTTAGACTACAATGATAAATGATACCAATAAATCCCCACAAATGACACAAAATTTATGCTTTATGTGAGAAAAATTCAAACTAATTTTATTTTTGAAAAAATATAGACACCCTAGAAAGATATTGAGATAAAAATCTGCTCATTTTATAAAATTCTATAAAATTAAGGCACATGAATATTTTTGGTAGTCTCACATACTGCTTGTAGCCTTTGGGGATCTTTTTATTATTTACAAATTCTCACTTTTCATTTTTCAGTCATTTATTACTTTATTAGTTTTAACAATTCTTTTATTATCATAATATTCCACCCAAAACAGATTCTATGTATATCTTTATATACCATCTCCATTTTATTATAATTTCAGGTTTATATTGAATCAACACAATTCTTTTTGATTAATTCAATTATTTCACCCTTTAATGAGAAGCAAATTCTTGTTGCCTTCATTTCATTAATTTTTTTGTTCTTTTTTAGTTTTTTATATTTTTAATTATTTTACAATATAAGCATTACATAATTTATATAGTGATAGAATGACTAATGCTGGAGCTTAGAATTAATTGATTTTAGTTCTATTTCTGGTGTTTAAACTTTGTATGACTGCCAATCATTCAATTATTTATATATTTTTCACAGGTATATTCCAAATATTTTCAAGTAAAATATATAAAAAGTTTTCAAATTGTTATTTTAAAAACAGCAATCATATTGACAGCTTAATTTTGTTTTAAAAAGTCTGGTGATATCTCTTAATGTAGTCAGAACATCCATCTAAATATATATATAAATTATAACTTTTTGGGATATACCGTGTATTATTTTTCATTGAGCACCGATATTTCGATGGAATAGCAACTGCCATTTTCAAGGTTAACTTTGGAAAGAAAAACCGTTAGATCTTAACAAATAACGTGACTGCATGTGAGATGAGAAATGAGATTCCAGTTCAGCATTCACAATATGAGGCTTATCAAAATGTTTATTTTCCTCAGTATTTTTACCTGTTAATTTTGAGTTAATATTGGATAAAAAGAGAGGTTTCCACATAGCTGGAAATCATTGTGCTTCATCAGTTCTATTTAAACCAGTAGGTCTCTTTAATATTTCAATTGACTCTCTCATGGTTCTTAAATCATATCTTTCCAAATTAGCAAGTATTTTTGTATTGTCAAAATTAGGTTTGTGACCAGTTTCTAAATAATGGGAAATAAAAACTGATGTGCTAATATTTTGTTGAAAAGCATTTTTATGTTCCTTAATTCTGACATTAAATCGTCTATTAGACTGACCTACATAGCCTACTGGTTTAAATAGAACTGATGAAGCACAATGTATTCCAGCTATGTGGAAACCTCTCTTTTTATCCAATATTAACTCAAAATTAACAGGTAAAAATACTGAGGAAAATAAACATTTTGATAAGCCTCATATTGTGAATGCTGAACTGGAATCTCATTTCTCATCTTGCACACAGTCACATTATTTGTTAAGATCTAACGGTTTTTCTTTCAAAAGTTAACCTTGAAAATGGCAGTTGCTATTCCGTCGAAATATCGGTGCTCAATGAAAAATAATACACAGTATATCCCAAAAAGTTATAATTTATCTACATCATATAACCATGAAAACATTAAGTATAATATATATATATATATATATATATATATTATATATATTCGTTTTAACATATATATATATATATAAGCTTATAATTAAAGAAAAGGATAAAATTCTTGTACAATTTTTTCCACATATCTGTATATAATTTATTTATCTAATATTGATTTTTCCCTTCATTTGTATTTGGAATTCAAATTCCCTGTTTGTTCATCTGTGTAATGAAGTGGGTTCTTTCTTCATCATAACTTAAGGGTAAGGCATTTTTGGTGAAATTCATCATAATCATAATTCTCTTTACCAAAAGTGTACTTAGTATTAGGTTATAAAGAAGAAAAAGTGTACTTAGTATTAGGTTATAAAGAAGAAAGACAGCTCTTCTTGACACAGGTGAACAAACATTTACAAATTTGAATTTATTTATCAGTAAGTTTATGATATCTAAACTGTATTTGTTTTATGTTTGTAATATTTTCTGTCATATTTTTTAATATTTAATATTTCTATCTTTTATTATTCCACATTTTTCACCTTATAAAAGCTAAATTTATTTATGTTTTGGTTCATTTCTCTGCTATACAATGAATCATACTTCGAGCCTTAATTTATTTTTATTAACTGATTTACTTCTTTATCTCATCATATGTTATTGTATACTTTTTAAATAACTTTTCCTCTACTTTAAATTATCGTTAGTGTACATGTATAAAATGTGACAACCAGAGCGGAAAATTTCAAAAAATATTTAAAAATAATATTTGGTACTGTGTACCAGAATAATGGCAACATATTGGAACTGAATGGTTAATTTTCGAGAGCATGATCAGTGGAACACTGATTGATAGCATTATTTGAATTAGTGATAAACCAAGCCTCTTTCAACTTCCTCTTTCTATTGTTCGATTCATTACAAACAGTACTGATATATTGAATCGAATGATAGAAAGAAGAATTTGAAAAAAGCTTGGTTTACTACTAAATCAAATGAATTGGAAGATTAACCATTAAGTTCCAATATGTCACCATGAGTTTGGTACATGGTACCAAAAGTGCATGGCAAAATAATATTAATGTTTAATATTTTTGGAATTTTTCTGCTCTGGTTGTTTTTATATGTGTACAATAATTTATATTATTTGACAGAGTTATTGTGTTATTTATTTATTATTTAAATTCTCATGTAGGTTTTTTAATAACTGAATGTAAAATCTCAAATAAATTAACAGTGACTTGAGAAAAGATAATTAACATAAAAAACTTATAAGGACAAGTCTCTATGCAAATTTAAATGTGAAGACTACTTAAAAAGTCAATGTTATAGAATGTGATCTAACTTAAATTCCATTATCTACTACTAGATAGTGCTTTAGCATGAAATTAATTCATAAGAAATAAAATAGTTTTACTCATTTAAAATTGATATATAAAAAAATCAATGACGCAACTGAATGTTAATTTTTTAAAACCATTTTAAATGTAATCACATTTCACATCCTGATTAATTCTTCCCCACTTGGATATAATTTTTTTTGAAACTGGTTTTAATGTCAAACAAATACATGAAGCAGTCAACACTTAAACAATACCAACAACAATCAATAATCTCAATCTGTTGTCAAGGCAACCTCTTTTTAACAATAAAGGTGGAAAGTGATCTAATAGATTTATATACACACTAAAATTTGCAACTGGTCTATCAAGAATAAAATTATTGATTAAAAATAAATAAATAAATATTTAGATATAAATACAAATATGCATTATTAACCCTCTTTATACTACCTAAAGTATAACTTGTATATATCTAATACATTCTGTATAGCTAAATAAATTTAAACTATGTAATGTTATACTTTTTTAAAAAAGATTATGTTAAAAATAAAAGTAAATAACATCACATGATCATCATTTCTTATGCTTGCTCATAGCTGTTATTAAAACCTGCAAAACTCTCCATATAGTAGTGCAAGCTAGAGTAATCAATGGATGCCAGAAGGCTAGTACATAAAATCCCTATCTAGTGCCTACTCATCCAAAATCACCAGACTAGTTTCTAGCTTGCTTCTGTCATCAGTGAGGAGCTTTGGATCTGAGAACACTGCACCTAGATCTTAGGATTTAATGCAACCCTCCAGCAGCCACCTTTTATCTCTACTACTGTAAGGAGAGTTTTGCCTGTTTTACTAACAGTCACAAACAAGCAAAATAAATGGTGCTCATGTGATGTTTAGTGGTTTAACACCAATCCCGTTTAATAGGATAGTGGTGGCTATGGTTATTAAAGAACCAAAGACACCAAAATGTATGGCTACTGAATTGAGTTCAGACCTATATGACTATATAAGCTAATGAGCTTGGATTGAAAATATTGTGTTTTCAATTTTAGACTCATAGTTTTGTAGTTAAGTAGAGGATAAAAGGTGGCTGCTGGAGGGTTGCATTGGATCCTAAGATCTAGGTGCAGTGCTCTCACACCCAAAACTCATCATTGATGGAAACCACAAGCTAGAAACTAGTCTGGGGATATTGGATGAGTAGGTACTAGATAGAGATTTTAAGCACAAGCCTTCTGGCATCCATTGATTACTCTGGCTTGCACTGAGTGGCACTATTGTTTGGAGAATTTTGCCTGTTTTAATAAAAGTAAATAAATTGTATTTATTAATGAATTTGCTAAGCAGCCTTTTAGAAAGCAAAGGAATACAAAAAAAATATCCGTAAGAGATTAGTTGATAGTAATAAATATTCTAAATAAAAGCAAAGAAAAATTGACTCATACAAAAGTCAGACAGGCATGTAATGGCCTTACCCTTTCCCCCAAACAATTATAGAACAATAAAACAAAGTAATTCACAACAGATTAAATGATGGCAATAAATTCTTGCTAATTTTAAATTAGTAACAATTTCAGGGACAGAAAATATTTCTAATATCAGTCAAAAATACACAAAAAATAGGTTTTGATTAGAAATTTTTTTAATATCAATGATTCAGGTGTGACCGGAAAGTACCTGTCTTTTTTTCTCTTTAAAATTTGGGACTGCAGTAAGTTTGTGTTTATAATTTAAAAAGAGTAATTGATGAGAATTAAATACATGCATGTAATGTATTCACAAGAATAAGCAAATTGGAAAACAAAAACAAAAAACATTTATAAGTTATATGTTGGTAACATGTATTAGAAACAATAGCATAGGTTTTTCATTATTATTGTAGGTTATTCGCCTCCCCTCCCCTATCAAATAAGATGCTGAAGATCTTGACCTTTTACTGATATCTGAGAAGTGAGATATCTCTCAGTCAATTATCCAAAAGATAAATTTAAAAAAAAAGTTATTCCGTTAAAAAATAGTTATTCATTTTGAAGTTATTAATAAGAAAATATTTGTTAATCTTATGAATGCTATAGAAGAAATTTTGGGGAGGTGGGGGGGTAAATAAATCCAAATGTTCTATTTCTCAAGATTAATTTCTTTGCGATGTGATCTGATAATATGCACTATGACTTCTTTCTTGGAGTCAGGAATCTCTCAGCCACTATGTCTACAGAAATCTGTTAGCCATCTTATCTTATTTTTTCTTTACATTTTCCACCCTATGTTTTTCCAATAGTCTTTTCTATCCTGTTTTCCACAGCATTATCTTTGTCATCTCTATGGCCTTTATATCTAAATTCCCCTTATCTTTTTCCAAGCCCAGCATAAAAACCAAAAAACTCATTTTCTGTGTAATCACTTTGTTTTTATTTATTCTCCCATGACTTCATTATTTGTATCCTTTCTGCTTGCAGGAATTTACATCCAATTGACAGATACCTAATATCTTCTATGCCATCTCTACATAATTTGCCAGCTAAATCACCCATATTTTTCCATTTATGTGTATATTCACTTATTGGAAAGGATCCTGTTTGAGCCTTAAATAGTAAACTAATTTCCTTCCTATTATCATAAATTAACTCACACTCAATATTCTATTCACTTTTATATATATTTAAACTCTGTTTACTCTCCATACTAGTTCTCCATGTTTTCACCTCTCTAGTTTTTTTATTAATGCATCTAATCTTCTATTTCATTCCTTGCCCTATATCACTCAACAATTCTTCTAACACAATCGTCTGACCTTTTGTACATATTGCTTGTCTCTCTAAAGTGCTATCTAGTGGGTAGATAACATATTATAACAGTACCTAAAAAAAGAGGAAGTAATAAAAATTGAAGAAAAATATAGAACCTAACCTTTGAAGAAGCAAGAACATTTCTGCTAAACATTCATATTTGATTTACATTGGTAACAAGAGTTAGTTTTTGATGAACCAAGACAACATTCTACAAATCATCAAAAAATATTTTTGATTGAGCACTGGATATTAACAATTCTCACTTAATCTCCATATTTGAAGGTCATTCATCTATCCATCACTTGTGAACATTATTGGTAATGTAAGCTCAGAAGTTGATTATTGTAACAATCAATCAATAGTGTTCCGTCCTATGGATAAATCCAGGGAGCAATCACACGTCTAGTCCATCCATTTTTTCATTCTACTCTAATCATCCTTAAGATCCTTAATTCCACATGTCTTCCCATAATCTCCATTCTTTCTTCTTGTTTCCCTTTACCATTCCCTCCAAAACCCATTTCATTAAATAATAACAATTATTGCATGTACATAAAATATCAAATGTTCCAATTACCCTCTCAACATGTTTTTTAATTGAGCGTTGGTGGTCAAGAGGTCAGCGACAGCTGCTTACAAGCAGTTGTCCTGGGATAGTGGGTTTGCTTCCCGGATGATGCTATGACACATGAGAAAAAAAAAACATTATGTTTTTTTAGCAACACTCTCTATGAATAAATATGAAGTTAGAACTTCATAAGCTGATTTTATATTTATTCATAGAAGACATGGCTGAAAAATACAAGTAGAAGTTCTGAAGAAGATTGCTAAGGCAATCGAAACTATCAATAATGAGTGTAAAAAGCATCACAATAAGTAATACAGAAGGCATTGCTGAAACATACAAGTAGAAGTTCTGAAGAAGATTGCTGGGACAATCGAAATGATGAATAGTGAATTGTAAAAAAGCATCGTAAAAGTGATAAAGAATATAGATTATATTAATATTATTTAGGAGAGTGATTTGAACATTTTTAATTTAAATTTTCAGCTAGGATATACACTGGGATTTTTCTTACATAAAGATATGTATGGTTATATATATAATAATAACGATGCTATTAAAAAAATACGTAAATTCCATTCATTTTATGATATCCTGCGCTTCGTTAAGTTTATTCAAATAAATCTTGACGGATAACTTGATTGCCAAAAGTTGTTGGATTAACCCAATTATTTTAAAGCTTTCAAACACTGTAAAATCCTTTGCCAAGTGTTAATTTATTAACCGATTCCATTATTACCCTTTCCATCTGCCTATTAAAAACCGTATTATCTTTCTAAGTGATAGTCGTAAAATATTTATTTTCCGTTTTAAACTGTAAATAGTTTTAAAAATAAATATCTTTTTTTAAAATAACAAATAAAATAATTTATTACTTTATTATTATAGTAGACTGTTTTAAAATTCGGAATATGAAAGAGAATCCAATACTACAACGAATTAATCTAATAGACAGTGCTAATTAAACTAATAAAAAGCCCCAATAATTTTATATTTAGTATAAGAAATTAAATCTAATAATATATAAAATTTTTGATATAAGTCTACTGAAAATATTGTATAAAAATAGTTACTTATTTTTTTATCATGACATCTTTTAATTTCAAAAGTTTCCGATTTATATTTCATGCTTTGAAGAATTACATAAGTATAGACTGAATATAATAAGGAAAGCTATCAACATTTTTATTTCACGCTATTACGAGTTGTGTAAGTCTGAACCTTGGTTGTGATCCATAGCTTTTAACTCCAGGGCTTGCTACTATATCTTTGCACCAGCCTGTACATAGCAAGCTAATGTGAAGGCAACTTAACTGCAGGTAGTTTACCTTACCTATCTCGAATTTTAAAATAATGACAGTGCTTAAGAAATTACTATTTGTAAAACTTGTACTTACTACAAACAGAAATTAATTTCATTTTGTAATTTTTTTTAGATTTAAAAATATATCCATTTCATTAGTAATTCTTCTGCAAAATCATTATACCACTGAATAAGAACAATCGTACTTGTTAATCAAATTGTATTTGACATGAATAAATGCAGAATAAAGACATAAAAGATTTTAGTCTAGGTCAACTGATGAGTGCTGGTTCAGCATGAAATGCATCTTGGAGATTATTTTTCTTTTTCAGATGTCTGTACTCATGTTTCAAAGATATATGGTGAAATGGAAGTTTTAAGTACACTCATGGAAAAATACAGATAAAGTTACTGTTATATCTTGCCTTTAAATAATGGATTGGTTCAGATTTCATCTTATCTAGATCAGAGTGAGTATTCATTGCTATAACCCTATACATGCAAGTAGATAATGTGTTGTCAATGGGATTAATAGGCCAATAGATGATAATGTGCACTGAATCCAAATGTTTCCATTAAGGATGAGAATCTGACAATAAATAGTTAAATTTTTCTGGGTAGAGTCAGAGAACAACTGTCACAAAGCTGGAAAGATAGAATACAAGTTCTCCATACACATTCAGAGAGAACTACTATCATCATCATCAACAACCATTATCAATCCACTGCAGGATGAAGGTCTCTCCAAGTTCAATCCATATTTTCCGATCTTTAGCTTCTCTTTTCCACATCACCCCTGCACACTTTCTTATTTCATCCATCCATCTTACATGTGGTCTCTTTCTGGGTCTTTTACAATGTCTTGGAATCCAGTTTAAAATTTCAATTGTCCATCTGTTATCATCTCTTCTAGCAATATGTCCAGCCCAACTCCACTTCAGTCTTTTAATTTTTTCAATGAGGTCAGTAACACCTGTTTGTTCTCTTACCCATACATTGTATTTTCGATCCCTTCTTGTTACTCCCAACATGCATCTCTCCATACTTCTTTGAGTGGTCTGAAGTCTCTGTATTGCTCTTCTATTAAGTGTCCAAGTCTCAGATCCATAAGTAAGAACTGGCAAAACACATTTATTAAAAACCTTCCTTTTCAAACACATAGGCATATTTCCCTTTAGTATCAAATTATTTCTACCAAAAGCACTCCAACCAAGTTTAATTCTATGACTAATTTCATCCATTATATTTCCATCTGTATTAATAATCTGGCCAAGGTATTTGTAACTGTTAACTTCTTCTTACTCATCATAATCAATCTTTATTTTCATATTTTGAGAAAATCTATTATACTTTCCTACTTTCATCTGATAACTTCTGCAACATTTTCTGTAGCTCTAAAGCATTATTTGCAAACACAACTACATCATCTGCAAAATCTAAATGACTTAAATAATCTCCACTTACTTTCACTCCTTTAGCTTCCCATTTTAATCCACAAAATACTTCTTGCAGCACTGCTGTAAAAAGTTTTGGAGATATGGAGTCACCCTGTCTTACACCATTTTCAATGTTGATTTTCCCACTATCATTATGTAATCTAATTGTTGCTGTTGCATTTTTATAAATATTCTTTAAAATATGACAATATCCTGGATCTACACCTTGATGATCCAATGCTTTAATCACTGAAGAAATGTTTATAGAATCAAATGCCTTTTCATAGTCTACAAATCCGAAGCATAATGGCAACTCATATTCATTTGTCCTTTCTATAATTTCTCTCAATACCTGGATATGATCTACTGTACTAAAACCACTTTTAAATACAGCTTGTTCTCTTGGTTGGTGGAAATCCAGTGTTTTCTGTAGACGAATTGTAATTATCTTAGTAAAACTTTTGTATAAAACTGATAAAAGACTGATAGGTCTGTAATTTCTAATATCTTCTTTATCACCTTTTTTAAATATTAATATTAATACTGCATTCTTCCAATCAGCTGGTACATCTTTATCATTTAGACATTTGGTATATAACTTTGCTAAAATTGTTTCTATTTCTTCACCTGCTTCTTTTAATATATCAATTTCAATTCCATCATTACCTGGAGCCTTTCCTTTCTTCATACTTTTAATTGCATTTCTCACTTCTTCATTTAAAATTCTGGGCAATTCAGAAGATATAATATGTATAGGATGCACTTGTTCTTTATTACTATATAATTCTTGATAGAAGTCTTTTACACATTTTATAATGTCATCTCTCTTTTTAGTAATAATGCCATCTTTTTTTCTTATTGCAGATATAAATTTTCTACCAATACCAAAATGTTGTTTTACACTCTTTAGACTTCTATTCTCTTCTACAGCTTTCCTTGCTAGTTCACAATTATACTTTCTTATATCATTTTCAACTCTTTTCCACACCATTTTACAAAATTCGAGATATGCAATCTTTTTTAATGCATCATTGTTGTATATCCTCATATTCCTTCTTTTCTTCATAAATTCTCTAGTCTCAGTAGAAATTTTACTGGTCAATTGCTGCTTTTTTCTACCAGCTATCTTTGTTGCAGTTTTTAAAAGTGTATCGCTTATTTTCCTATTAAGGTCATTCAAATCTGAATCATGTTCAAAATCTACTAATACTTGAAACCAATTTGTAAGTTCTAATTTAAATTCATTAGAATGTTTCTGAAGATTAGGAATATCAATGGTAAATATTTTTCTTAATAATTTTTGTCTCTCTAGTTTTGCATTAACATGTATCTTACATCTTATTAATCGGTGATCACTTCCTGTGTTAAATTTATTGAGAACATTACAATCTTGAAATATGTATTTTCGGTTAGTCAAAATATAATCCAATTCTGCTGTACCTTCATTTGGATGCTTCCATGTCCATTTCCTTTTAACATTTTTCTCAAAAAAAGAATTCATAATATAAAGTTTTTCTTTCTCTGCAAACTCCACAAGTCTATGTCCTCTCTCATTTCTATTACCATAACCAAAACTACCTACAGCACTTTCATCTTTCATTTGTTTACCAATTCTAGCATTAATGTCTCCCATAATAATTTTAAAATGTTGTTTACTCTGATCAAAAGCCTTTTGTACATACATATAAAAATCTTCTATAACTTCATCACTATGAGAACTTGTTGGGGCATAAACCTGGATTATCTGCATTTGGTATCTGCTATTAAGTTGTAGAACTAATCTTGCCACTCTTTCTGATACACCATCAATCTCCACAATGTTATTCTTCCATTTTTTATTTATAATGAATCCTACTCCACTTGTATTTCCAATATTTGTGCCTTTATAGTAGAGTATATGTCCACTTTTTAAATCAATTGTTTCTTTACCTTTTCTTCTAACTTCACAAGGTCCAATAATGCCCCATTTAATATAAGACAGTTCTTCTAACTCTTGCAATCTTCTTTCACTTGAAAGTGATCTGCAGTTCTTAGTACCTAAATAAAAGTCATCATCAAATGGCAGCCTGAGTCTGCAATCGGGATTCTTAGCACCCTCCACCTTCGGCCACCAACCACTGCCTTGGTTGGTGATTTTACAGCCTCCTGGGAATAAGGGCCATGATTTATTTTTGTCTGTCATGATTGTATATATTGAAAAATATTCTTAAACTCGGAGGTGAAAAGCCAATAAAATCACCATGCTGGCTAATGTGTGTTGGTGAGCAGCCCATCCTTGTTCATATACTATATGAATAATCACATAGTAATAACAGATGCAATGACAAGAATGTATTGTAACGTTTTTCATATTACTTAGTTTTTTATTATATATTGTAACGTTTTTCGTATTACTAGGCCCTTATACGCCTCAAATTTATATTTGAGCATGAGTTGATCAAGCTGTCTCAAAAGAAAAAAGAAAGTTGTATTTCTATTCTAAAAACACAGCTATTTTTCCTGACCAACTTCAGCCTATTAATTGTTAAGAATTGTGCTATTGACAAAATCAACTTTTAATTTTATTTCATATGGGCGCCAGGATTCCTAAGAATCCACTGAAATATGTCGCCAGCACCTCTCGCAAGTTGTAAAACAAAAAAAAATAAAAAGATTTTTATTATATTTTTTTTTTAAGGGGCGGTAATTCTACCGTAATGAGAATTAATGATTTTTACGATTATTAGTCCTGGGCGTATTGAAACATATTGGCAAAGGTAACTTACGTTTAAATCTTATTACACTAAAAATAAATTTAATAATAAAAAATAATAACTATTATTAATAACGCACAATGAAAAGGTTGACAAAAGTAAAATCTCTTTTATTCTATCAAACTAAAATATTTATAAGTTAAATTACATATTAACTACACAGGAAAGTACACACACACTAATCCAGATACTGAATCGATTAACAAAACAGTGAGATTAAGCAATTAAAGCGATTTAATAATGTCCCAAGATCTTGTATAAATTTCTTTATTAGAAAGTCTCTTGAATACGAAAAGAAAAGTCTATATCAGGATGGTAGTCTAAGCTTAGATAAATAATTGTTTGCAAACTTTTAAGTCACTATCAGGAAAATTTACTCTTAACTTACCGGTAAGTTCATGTAGGTTTATGGGATCCCAGATCATGAGAATTTCCATTAGTCTCTCCTGCCGGTGTCTTCCATTATTGTTCCGTTCTATAGCTGGAGAAAAGGCACGGTTGTAGTGACCCTTTTATTGCAAAAAGCGGTCTACACAAGTCCCGTTTCCATGCTTGCGTGACAGCTTGGTACAGCAAGGGGCATACCTGTGTAGAAGTATATTTCTTGCCACAGGTTATGCTCATGGAAGCCTCCAACTTTCAGAGACGTAACTAGAAGTCAAAGAGAAGACCCAGATTGAAGTTGTCATCTCCTTTTTATATCGCGCTCCATTTTTTGAACTTCTGCACACTCTTTTGTCTTTTTATCAGCATATAAGATAATAATCTTATACACTCTCTCTTAAATTTAAGTTACAAAGTTCTCTTTTTTTTAGCATTATTCTTCCATCTTTAATTAGCTAAAATATTTTTCTTTTAGCTTATACTTTTGGAATTCTTTTTATTTATCTGGATTAGTAATCTGTATGTCATTTATTCTTTCCAATTAGATAAAAAAAAATAAGAATGACAATTTTAACTTTCACTGCACATTTTAACAAAAATTATACTAATCAAAAAAAAATCTAAATTTACTTTTTTAGCTTTTACCAAATGCCAATATATTTGTAACGTATATAAATAAACGTTACAATACCACCAGTGCCAGGAGATGAGAATAAAATAGGGGTTTACACTAATTTTATTCTTAAGTTTTTTTAAATTCATATTCGTATTTTTTTTTTCTGTAGTAGCGTGCTGATATATTGTGTAGACTCATTCACAAGCGACGTTCGGCTTTAACGCCCACTTTTAGGTCTAACACGGCGGGAATGGAAAATATTTCAACATTCATCTGTGTCCTATCCACTTTAGTGTAATATTAACGATAAGAAGCCCAAGTTATAAGCACAAATGAGCGTTGCTCATCGTTCTGAGTCTTACAGGCTCGTGGCAACTTGGTTTAACTTGATCCGCCTTCCCCTTTATTGGGATCTCTGCTAGAAATAGTCTGATGAGCATTTAAAGACGGTCTTATGTTCATATACTGCAGATAAGGACTCGGGGCTATGTTATTCCCCTCTTCAGTAACCGCCTACCCGGTCAAATACTTGTGACTTACGTCTACATCAGCCTCGATCGTGTTTTTAGACATATATAAAAAAATATACATATATTTTTTTTCTTTCTGGAAGTCATATTAAAAAAATATCTTCTTTCATATTTTAATAATCAGGATTTAATTAGTTAATTTTTTTTTTATAATTTTTTTCTTTTTTCAAAAAAATCATAATTTATTTTCCGGCTGTGAGTTTCTTTGAGTCATCATTGTAATGTTCTTTATCATTACAACTCATCTCAGGTTGTAGTTGTTAAATCGAAGCCCCACGTTGGGCGCCATTGTAACGTTTTTCGTATTACTAGGCCCTTATACGCCTCAAATTTATATTTGAGCATGAGTTGATCAAGCTGTCTCAAAAAGAAAAAAGAAAGTTGTATATCTATTCTAAAAACACAGCTATTTTTCCTGACCAACTTCAGCCTATTAATTGTTAAGAATTGTGCTATTGACAAAATCAACTTTTAATTTTATTTCATATGGGCGCCAGGATTCCTAAGAATCCGCTAAAATATGTCGCCAGCACCTCTCGCAAGTTGTAAAACAAAAAAAATAAAAAGATTTTTATTATATTTTTTTTTAAGGGGCGGTAATTCTACCGTAATGAGAATTAATGATTTTTACGATTATTAGTCCTGGGCGTATTGAAACATATTGGCAAAGGTAACTTACGTTTAAATCTTATTACACTAAAAATAAATTTAATAATAAAAAATAATAACTATTATTAATAACGCACAATGAAAAGGTTGATAAAAGTAAAATCTCTTTTATTCTATCAAACTAAAATATTTATAAGTTAAATTACATATTAACTACACAGGAAAGTACACACACACTAATCCAGATACTGAATCGATTAACAAAACAGTGAGATTAAGCAATTAAAGCGATTTAATAATGTCCCAAGATCTTGTATAAATTTCTTTATTAGAAAGTCTCTTGAATACGAAAAGAAAAGTCTATATCAGGATGGTAGTCTAAGCTTAGATAAATAATTGTTTGCAAACTTTTAAGTCACTATCAGGAAAATTTACTCTTAACTTACCGGTAAGTTCATGTAGGTTTATGGGATCCCAGATCATGAGAATTTCCATTAGTCTCTCCTGCCGGCGTCTTCCATTATTGTTCCATTCTATAGCTGGAGAAAAGGCACGGTTGTAGTGACCCTTTTATTGCAAAAAGCGGTCTTCACAAGTCCCGTTTCCATGCTTGCGTGACAGCTTGGTACAGCAAGGGGCATACCTGTGTAGAAGTATATTTCTTGCCACAGGTTATGCTCATGGAAGCCTCCAACTTTCAGAGACGTAACTAGAAGTAAAAGAGAAGATCCAGATTGAAGTTGTCATCTCCTTTTTATATCGCGCTCCATTTTTTGAACTTCTGCGCACTCTTTTGTCTTTTTATCAGCATATAAGATAATAATCTTATACACTCTCTCTTAAATTTAAGTTACAAAGTTCTCTTTTTTTTTTAGCATTATTCTTCCATCTTTAATTAGCTAAAATATTTTTCTTTTAGCTTATACTTTTGGAATTCTTTTTATTTATCTGGATTAGTAATCTGTATGTCATTTATTCTTTCCAATTAGATAAAAAAAAATAAGAATGACAATTTTAACTTTCACTGCACGTTTTAACAAAAATTATACTAATCAAAAAAAAAATCTAAATTTACTTTTTTAGCTTTTACCAAATGCCAATATATTTGTAACGTATATAAATATACGTTACAGTATGGAATGAACATTAGGAATTTTCCATGCTCAGTTTCTTTAAGGCCTCCAAGAGGAATCAAAAGGTCTCCTTTCAGTTAATAGCAAACTCCTTTCTGCAGCCCACATCAAGTCAGAATATATATTCTCGTGACATTTGCTGATAAGCAAAACAGTTGATGCAGTGAGGCAAGTCGTTATCCAAGACTGGAAGCTTGTAAAACCAAATGCCAACATGAGACAAACTGTCAAATACAGTTGAAAATGTCACCTTACCTACACATTAAGCAGGCTGTCACAATACATCTGGAAGTGGTAGGAAATCTTTAAGAGTATGTGCAGACACTTTTGTAGTTCAACCGAGAACTGGGAATTATACATCCCCAGTAGCAGCAGGCAAAGTATAGCCATTATAAATATAGTGTAAATATATGTGTATATTTGCTTCCATGTTCCATTAATAAATATAATATTAGAAATGTTATATATAGAACTTGTAAATAAGCTCTTAACAAATTTTGAAGAATTTTCTCAGCCCCAGACTGATTTCTGCTACAGGCTTCCTCAGTGAGATGCTAGGATATTCAAGCATAACATTTGTAATACTAGCTTGTTAAATTAGGTCATGTGACATATGACTTGATTTTTTTGTAATATTAGAAATGTATTTCCATGTGTTTGTGTTTATATATATAATCCAGATTAAACGTAACAGTTAGCCGCCATGTATTTATGTTTAATAAAAAAACTCAGATATATTAATCTTTAAATAGGAGTCAAAGTTTATATGTAGATTAAATATAATCTCTAGATTAATAAATGATTAATAATGCTCATTAATATTTTTTATTTAATATAGATGTTGACAAAGCTATGAGTGCAAAAATATTGACACTTGGAAATCAAACTGTAATAATTTGATATTGATAAATACTGAACAAATGATGAACACATAAAAGATTATAATTTAGATCAACTGAAAAGTGCTGGTTCAGTGTGAAATGCATCTTGGTATTTATTTAACTTTTTCTTTATCTTTATTTATGTTTCAAGAATGAGTCGTTAAAGATTTTAAGTACATTTTATACATAAAAACAGGGTTGTTGTCAGTTATTCTTTGTGTTATATATAATTAAAAAGAGAAATTAATCTTTAACTCAAATTTAAAATTTATATCTGGGCTAGAGATAATTTCTAGTTTAATAAATGTTGAATAATAACCATTAATGTATTTATTTTAAATGAGAGATGTCAAAGTTGTGAATTCAGAAAGTTTGATTTCAAACAGGCAAAACTCTCTATACAGTATTGCCAATCAGTGCAAGCCAGAGTAATCAATGGATGTCAATTTAAGACACATGGTTCTGTAGTTAAGTAGAGATAAAAGGTGGCTGCTGAAGGGTTGCATTAGATTCTAATATCTAGATGCAATGCTCTCAGTTCCAAGGCTCCTCATGGACAAAAGCCACAATCCAGAAGTAGTCTGGGGATATTGGATGAGTTAGCACTAGAGAGAGATTTTATGCACAAGCCTTCTGGCATCCATTGATTACTCTGGCTTGCACTGAGTGACAATACTGTATGGAGAGTTTTGCCTGTTTAATGACAGTTATAAGCAGGTATGGGAAATGGAGATAATGTGAGATTTATTGGCTTAAGTTTGATTCTTCTAAATTAAATTATAATGTTTTAAATATGAGTATATCGACAAGGTACTATAGATGAGGGTTCAAATTGACTTAAAGTCAATATGGACATGTTAATAATATTGGTATTAATAAGGGATTTGGACATTCCATCATCAGATTTTCAGTGGTACGGATGCTGGAAGAGTTGGAGAGTGGAGTAGATTGAAGTCTGTCCATTATATTGTGAAAATTTGCTATCTTAATATAAACTGAGCACTGATTATATATATGGTATGGAGGAGGTGGCAATCTAGACCAACTGATGAATGTTGATTCAGCATAAAATATGTTTATTGGGGATCATTTATCTTTTCCCATGTGCGTGACCATGGGTATCGGTTATATGAGGTAGAGTGGATGGCCGAAAGGAGCTTAAAAGTCTGTGTTAATTACATGATTAAACTTCACTTAAGTTTAGTCCTGAATCATCATCATCATCATCATCATTATTATTATTATTATTATTATTATTATTATTATTATTGTTGTTGTTGTTGTTGTTGTTATTGTTATTGTTATTATTATTATTATTATTATTATTATTATTATTATTATTATTATTATTATTATTATTATTATTATTATTATTATTATTAATAAGAAGAATATAAATACTTCATGGAACATTCACATTCAAATATGCTACTATAACAAACTGCAATCACATTCTAAAGAACCATTTTATTTAATTAAAATGATTCTTTAAAATCTACTTGAAATTTGTCCTAGTAATGTATTTCGACATGATATATGTTTATTTAACATGGTTCTAATACGTTTATTTAAAATGGTTTTTTAGAATCTATTTGAAATTTGTCCAATTTATACATGATTGTTCCATCAAGCATTTAGGTAATCCGTATCTAAGAGAGCATGCTATTAAAGTACTGCTTTTAAATTAAATCAATATACTATTTGCTTGAGAAAACAATGGCAAATGATATTGGAATATGTATGATGATTTGGGTTTACTGATAGGACAACTTTGGTCAAAGTGCATTTTGGACAGCATTTGAATTTTTCTCCCTCTTATAGATCTGGTTTAAATTAAGTAATGTGAATGTTTGCATTGGAGTTTGAGAAGTATAGAAGATGAGTTAAAAGAATGTTGAAAGATGAATTGAGAAGTACTTCATTAATGAATATTTGTTAGATATATTTAAGTCTTTAATATAACATTAAAATACAATCATATATGGGTTACGATATAATTTCTAACCATAAAAGTAATAATTAGCCATGAATAGTAAAAAATTAAATGAGATATTGTTTGGAAGTTTGGAAGAAGTTTGAAAACCAAAAATTGTGGCTAGAACATGATCCTTGAATCTTGAGTTCCAGAATCTCTATATTCTACCATTGCACTAAACACATAATACAGCTACTAATAATGAAATAGTTTTAAAAGTTGTGGTTATTTATGAGTATGTTCTAGTGAAGGATACTTGATAATAGAATCCTTACCACATCAATTAGATGAATAAAGAATAACAGCAAAGGCTATTCAAATATGTATCATATCTTGGGACAAACTATTAAGACTGTTCAGTCATATTACACTTCAGCAGTCATTTATGCATACATGGTTTGGTACAATTGATACAGCATCAAATTTGGGATTGAGAGATCCTAGAAGTGACTGTAATGCTCACAGATATGGTGCTCAAACCTTATCAATTTCCAAAAAATAAAGCCATATACTTTTTTTAGAGAGTCATTTATATTTTTTCTGTATCTGAAAATGTACATTTAAAAAAGTAATGCAAATGATTGAAATATCATGAGCTCTGAGGAAGACTTTTGAATAGTCGAAACAGCTATTATTTTGCAAATATACTATGTATAATACATATTACATAAAGTGCATAAAAATGTTTTCATTATTTATGTTTGAAGTATTGTTTGAAAAATGAAAAGTATATGATATCAAAGAGAACCATAATGGAATACTTTAGAGATCTAGGTATTTCTAATTCATTTGATGGTTAAAATGGAATGCAAGATGATAACATGCAAAGTCAAGTTGATTTCTGGTGAAGAAAGACTAAATCTGAGGAGACTTTAATTCAATGTCATATTGATAAAAATACTATATAGTTTAGATTATTTTCTGGATATGTAATTATTCCATATTGTTCTAAACAGTACTTTCATAAATTTGCAATTTTTGCTTTTATGTATTGCTTGCATTCTGGCAAGCAAGATCAAAACAAGTATCTGTTATTATTATTATAATTAAAATATAATTCCTGGTTTCATATAACAATTTTTTTAAAAAAGTGAACATATATAATTTAATTTCTGTACCTTCACCATCTCTAATTTTACAAGTATATATATATATAACTATTAGAAACCAGTCAACACTTAGACAATTATTAGACTTATTATTTAAGCATATATTTATATGTAGAAAAAAAATTATGGTCTATTTACTTATTGATATATAATTTACAAAGTGCATACAATATACAGTATGCAGAAATTATAAAATGAAAATAATTAATAATTCAGTTATGGCTTAGCATTTTTGAGGTTCTCTGCTTCATAATCATAGCCATATTGGAAACTGTGAAATAGAAAAGCCTTTTTAATTAATCATGTAATTAACTGTAACATACTTTTCAATTTTTAACTTATGCACAATAATTTATGCAATTTATTACTAATAAACTACATTTTAACCCTTTCTTACAAAGTTCTATATCACTTAAGAATGACAGTCCTGATTAAATTTACCAAATTTAAAGTATCTTGTATGGCACTTAAATATGCTTATAATAATATTATAATTTTAAAATAAATACTTACATGTAAATGGAAAATATTATATATTTAATTTTCATTTTTATTACTAGATGGCAGAAGTCATCAATGAAAAATAAAGCTTTTTAGTTTAAAAATCAAATTGCAGAACTTAAATTGCACAAAATGATACTATTTGTTCACATTTTATTTGATCAAGTATAAACAATTCTAAAAAAAGCTTTTTTGTTTTGAGATTATTTTCAATCATTTAAAATGTGTTTTTAATTAAAAAGATGTAACATATATTTATTTGGTAATACATGGTTTATTGACCCACACTGTGCAATGGCACAAGGCTGCTCATAGATCTTACAGCCTGTAAACTGTTCAAACACTAAGATGTTGAAGTGCACCCTTACCCCAACATCTCTAGCATGCTGAATGTTATTAGCGATGAGTATGAAACACTCTCTAGACATTACTCTTGACTATTGTACAGCATACAATATGAAGGTTTCTGAAGTAATGATGAAAAGTATATTAGAACAGATTTTTTTTTTGCTTAAATGTATTGTAATTGATGTGAGTTTGTAAAAATTATAACGAATTCTCAAATGCCCCTACTTTCATTGTCAGGGGTCAGAATTCACTAAATGAGGAGTGTAAATCATGATTCTGCAAAGTTCACGATCAAGTCATGCACTTTCCGATACTTTTTTGAATTCAAAACAGTTCAATGGCAGACCACCATTCAGCATTGTAGTTTTGAGATTTACCTGCTACAGAAGCAGATGCGGTGACCTTCCTTCAATCCCCCCAAAAAATATTTTACCTACCCAGAAAAACTGTCTTTGTGGTGGTTTAATGAAATTAAGGCATTGTCAAACATCTGAAATGGAATGTCAATCATGTCAATGTCGAAAAGGTGTTCCATTCGCTCATGGGATGGGCTTTGAGGGCTGCCAAATCGCTTTTTCGCAAGTGGTACAGCTAATTTAGTATTGAAGCTGGGATCAGCTTACAGTGAAGCGTATTAGAGCTGAGTTGGAAAGGTGTCAAAATGCCGTAAGGAATATGACAACAGGTCTTAGAGAGGTATGTCGAGAAAGCCTTGTTTCTCGATCAAAAATAAAAAAAATTTCTTCAAAAACAATAAAAAAGACTTGGAACAAAAAAAAAGTTTCTTAAAAAAAAAAAAGATGGACAAAAAAAAAAAAGACAGAATATTTTAAAAAGCCCCCCCCCCCCCATTTTTTTTATTTTTAAAGAAATATACATCAAACCGGTTACAAAAAAAAAAAAAAAAACAACAACAAAAAAATAAAAATCAAGCAAATCCAAAAATTAAAAACATAAATCAACAAAATTTAAAAACAGCCCGGTAATGTTATATCTATTTGTTTTTCACACGCAACAGTGCCATAGAGCGGTATGGGTAATTAGATGATGTATTACCATTTATTTTTATAATTATATATTTTTAGATTAATTTAGACTTATATTACGGGAGGAGGGGGTGTTATTCTAGTTAAAACTAAGTTGTATATTTTATTTCAGCATATAAATTTAGATCTTTGATTACATTTTTTATTCCTTTAGTTATGTTCAAAATCAATTTTAATAATAATTTTGTGAAAAAGATTTTATTTTGACAAAAATATTATTCATCATTAAAGGACACATGTATCATAAATTAAATATTGGAAAGTTAGCCTCAATTTGCTTTTGTTATTAGGACAAGCTAGAGTTTAAAAAATCACATGACCATCCTAAGATTGCATTTACTTGGAAAATAGGAACATTTTTTTTTTCTGTTTTAAAAACTGGAATGTACACATTGAATAAAATTAACACACTACAGATATCACATTCCTATAACGAGTAAACACTTGATTAGTACTCCTTAAAGATTAATAGAAGAATACAGATAAAAAGAAAATTAACTTGAATTTTCAATTTAAAGTTATAGGAATAATCTGCATAAAAGCAGATTGAGCTACTTAGGCAACAGGGTTAGACAACCAGCAATGGTTTGCCATTAAAATACATTCTTCAAAATATGTAAATCTATAATTTTAGTAATATACCATAACAACAATAATTTATTTTTTTATGTGCAAGAGAGTTTCAAATGGCTTTTCTTGGTGTTACTATTATCATACCTTTAAAACTAGCCAAATTTAGTCGTTATACTGATAAAACCACACAAAAAAATATATGATTTAAAATGGCTAACCCACTTATATGTACTGTAGTAGAAATTAAAATATTGTTTTAAATTATATGATAATTTAACCTGATCATTTCAAGCGCATTTATTTCTAATAATTAAGTGTTGATTAAAAATCAGAAAGTATCCTTATGCACTAGTTCAAATGACCTCTCTATTTTGAGTAGTATCTTATCTACAATTTCAAATTATTCTTATCCTTGTATATGATCAAAAAGTAAAAAAATGAAAATTAAAAAGCAGTAAAATGAATTTTAAAAATGCAGAAACTTTTAGAGATTGACTTTATATTTCAAAAGGCTGTCATAATTTTAAACGACAGTTTGGTTTTTACTAGAATTAAAGCTTCATTGCCACCGGTTTTAAACATACTTTATTTTAGAATTCGTTTCTTCTAGTTACATGTTAATAATACTGAATATTTCTAAACATAATATCGTTTGTTTTTCTTTTTTTTAAATGAAAGATATTATTTCTCTCTTTAGTTTAGTAATGGAATCTAGAATTTATTTTCATTTTTTTTTTTTTTTTTATTGTTGCTTTTAGCTTGGTACGGTAAAATCAGATGATGGAAAAATTAGTAATGAAATAAGGATATCATTTCCAGAACTGCCATATGGCAGGAATTTGTCCTAAAACAACTCTAATAATAATATACATCTATGAATAAAACGTAAATTAATTGAGAAATTGTTGATGGGAAAATATTACTGCTTAGTTTTTATTCGCAAAAAAAAACCAAACCGACCTTAAGCTAGAATTGTTGTTATTGGTTTGATTGACAATGTTTTTATTCTATCAACTAATACAAACACACAGAGATGCATGCAAGCACGTACGTAACACAATATTAATTTTTTTGAGAGGAAAAAATAACACGCGTTCTTTATAATCAGATATGAAGTTCGTTTATATATGAATACAACAACGAGATAAGTACGTGTTATTTATATATCTACTTAAACATGTGCATATAGGTTATCAGTTTTGGTATGTGTGCATCTAAAATGGATCAAATAATGTTCCAGCCATTCAATAATAATATACAATTCATTACCTAAACGTTAAAATCTTCATGAAAAACATTACAATAGCAAAATATCAATATAGCTCTTTACCAGCTCGAATATAGATGCATTAGAGTAGTAGTACTGAAACCCCCCACAAGCTATATGCAAACTGTGAGTAGATGTAAAGCATAGAATGAACCCATCTACATTTTAACTTTGATTGCATATCATTATTATCATCATCAATAACCATTTTCAATCCACTGCAGGATGAAGGTCTCTCCAAGTTCAATCCGTCTTCTCCGATCTTTAGCTTCTCTATTCCACATCACCCCCTGCACACTTTCTTATTTCATCCATCCATCTAACATGTGGTTTCTTTCTGGGTCTTTCACAATCTTTTGGAATCCAGTTTAAGATTTTAATTGTCCATCTATTATTATCTCTTCTAGCAATATGTCCAGCCCAAATCCAATCTTTTAATTTTTTCAATGAGGTCAGTAACACCTGTTTGTTCTCTTACCCATACATTGTTTTCAATCTCTTCTTGTTACTCCCAACATGCATCTTTCCATACTTCTTTGAGTGGTCTGAAGACTGTATTGCTTTTCTATTAAGTGTCCAAGTCTCAGATCCATAAGTAAGAACTGGTAAAACACATTTGTTAAAAACCTTCCTTTTCAAACACATAGGCATATTTCGTCTTAGTATCAAGTTATTTCTACCAAAAGCACTCCAACCAAGTTTAATTCTATGATTAATTTCATCCATTATGATTGCATATAATCACACTTTATTATCTGAAGATTTATTTAATATTAAGAGGTTATTAAATATATGATTTAGCCTTTCCCTTTGATTAGTTACAGTGATGATCAGCATTCTTTATGCTTTCACAAGCTGTTTACACAGACGCTAAACTCTCCATACAGCAGTCCCACTAAGTGCAAGCTGAGAGTAATCAATGGATACAGGAAGATCTGCATAAAATCCCTATCGAGAGCCTACGCATCCAATTTCCTTAGACTAGTTTCTCGCTTGTGGCTTTCATCAATGAGGAGCTTTGGATCAGAGAGCATTGCACCTACATCTTAGAATCTAATGCAACACTCCTAACTATAAAGTTTTGAGTCCAAAATAAAAACAATGTTTTCAATTCAAGCAATTTAGTTTGTATAGTCATAGAGATCTGAACTCAGGTCCTTTTGAATGAAGTTATTTTATCTTTAAAGTAAAATAATTTCATCAAGAGTAAATTTCTTTAAAAAAATTATGGTAATACATAAAATACATCTGTGCCGAATTTATTTCTAATTTTTAATTTTAATAACGCCTCTGTTAAATGTAAGTAAACTAATAGTTAATTAATTTCCACTGAATGGTGCTACTGTATGTAAAGTTTAGCTTCTGTGATTTCAGATTAGTTTATAATTGTCTTGAAATTAAATTAGTACACATAAATCACACTCTGTATGTAATTATATCACTAAATGGTATGCTTATATTCAATCAAAGCTAAAGTATAGATGGGTTCAGTCTATGTTTTGCATTTACTGATTGTCAGTTTACATATAGCATGCTGGGTTTTTTCAGTATATAGCAAAATATATACAATATTCATAATACAAATATTCACAACCCAATAAAGTTAACAAATTGAGAAGGCATATAACTAAAATTTGGGTAGGAATGCTCAGACTTCTCCTTTTGAACCTAATAGTTCCATTGAATGGAGGATCTGTCTTATGTTCAGATACAATGATGTGAGTAGCTAGCAGTTTCCTGATGTAGGCATAACCATGCTCACTATATATAATGGACAATATGGTTACTCTTACTGACAGTTATTTGAATTATCCTCTCAAATGGACCCCAGCATGTAACAAAATTCCAGTCCTTACTGGAAACAATCAGATTCGCTGATCTAGTTTTCCAGTTAGATTGTCTATGCCATCAGTTACCGACTTTTATTGTAATTTCATTGACCAGCTCTATTATCCATCCAATCTGATCTTGATAAATTTGTACTCTGAATGTGTCTATTATTTGAGGATAAGCTTTTGATGATGAAATGAGTTTGCAAAAACTTCTACAAGCCATGATTCATTAAAGTTTAGCTTTAAATATTCTAGAATGAAATGTACTTAGAAGATAACAATCATTGGTATTGCTTTTATCATTTTTTTGTGCTCTGATGTCACATGACTGCCACTCCACAATGAATCATTTGATCATTTATTTTACTCATTGATTCAGTTAACACAATCTTAAAGTCTTAATTATCATAAATTATCACCATCAACAATGTTACAATTGACTACGATCATTCCATTTCCAAATATATATATATATATATATTGTAATGGAATGGGGGTAATAAGAAGTGAACCTGGGGTGATGAAAAAATCATCATCAACCCCAGTTCAAAAAGATATTTCAATTAATGAAATTTAATATTTAAATAGAGTATAAAAGTAATGATAAAGTCATGTATAAGCATGAAAATCACAAAAACATATAAGCAATGTTTATTATTAAAGAGCATGAGATCATCTCTGAGAGATCAGCCAGCTAACTCCTTAGAGAATCTATCAGTATAATTAACCATACATCAACCAGTATTATAAATAAATAAAAGTATAATAATCATCCATCAACAAGGTTGATGGAAATCATCATCATTACCATCATAACCATTATCAATCCACTGCAAGATGAAGGTCTCTCCAATTTCAATCCATCTTTGCCGATTTTTAGTTTCTCTTCTCCACAGCATCCCTGCACACTTTCTTATTTCTTCCATCCATCTCACATGTGACCTCTTCTAGGTCTTTTACAATCTCTTGAATTCCAGTTTAAAATTTCAATTGTCCATCAATTATCACCTCTTCTAGCAATATGTCTGGCCAATTTCACTTCAGTCTTTTAAATTTTTTCAATGGGAATATCATTATCAAAATAAATAGTCAATCTTGTGACTGTATTTGAAGTGGGTCTACTATAGAATAGGCTAACTATTGAGTCTTTGCCAGCTTGGGATATTTATTAAAACATTAATGATGGATGCATAAACTTAAGTGCTAATCCAGCAGAATACATAACCAGAACAATCTAAACAATAATGCTGGGATTTTAAAATATGCTGGTCATCATCAATGTTTTGACCATTTAGTGTGATTAATGTACTGGCCAACTATAAACTTAATTTCTAGTAGACTAAATTAAATAAAATGTAGTGCATGGGCTTTAAAAATTATAATCTTATGCACCAATGAGAATAATGATTTATTATCACTGGATGCCCAAAAGCACCATTCATATAATCAGACTGTTATGCATGAATCTAGCTCAGAGGAACACAAACTCAATTACTGTTATGGTGACCAAGAGATGATGCAATACAATTTTTAACAATTGAATTCAAGTTTATTAATAAAAATAAAAAAAATAAATTGAAATTAAGGTTTTTAGAATATGGCTATACATATAAATTAAGCCTTCTGATTTTGATTAATATATTATTAAAAAAATATCACATTTGTGATTTACAAAATTACTTTACATTAAGTTCCATATAGGTGCACAAACACACAATTTTACTATTACATGGATATATTTATTTTAATTGGCATAAAATAATTATTAAAAATGATTAAATTTTACATATATGTTTTATTTGACAAGTAATTCTGAACATATTTGACTTGTTACAAAATAACATTTTTAGTTGTCACTTTCAAATTGTCAAAATAATAAATAACATTAATTTTTATAATACATTTAACATACATGTGTGTGTATTGAATTGTAGCCACACACTCATGTCTATATCATATATTTTAGTTTGTTACACTAATGGTATTATTAAAATGTATATTCTTCACAATTAATTAAATATTGAAAATATTTACATTTCATTCATTATTTTATAATAAGTACTACTCTTATCGATTAGTTTTCTTTAAAAAAGGTACTATCAACCTTTTTTGCCTTTTAAAAATGTAAAGTCAATTTTTTGTTTAATCCCAGCAAAATTTTTGCTGGTATTTTTTAAAATGTCATTTTTAGGAAAGAAATGATTTAAAATTTCATTGTCATTATATATAATATTACTCACCATCAGCTGTATATACATTTATCTGTGCTTCTCTGCATATAGATATATCAACATAATATAATGATTTCTTTATCAATCTGATGGACTTTGGAAAAGCAGATAGACTGGCATGTCATCATCAGAATAGGTACAATCAGATAAGGGTTGTTCTGTACTTGGTTCCACTTCAACTTTGGGCAAACTGATTTGTTCTGACTTTTATATGTTAATGACTCATTAGAAGTTGACTTGGACTTCAGGTAAATCAAAACTTTAAAAGGGAACTAGTAGCAGATCCTATCATCCATGGTAGCAATCTGTATAATTCTAAAACTAGCTGCTACTCTGCCAATTGCTTCTACTGCTTCTCAAAAATATTAAAGCCAACTGAACTGATATTTTTATCAGCTGTTTTTATAAATAATCTGAGATGATAAAAACCTTAATTGAAAACAAATTTTTTTCTATCTAATCCTTATCTTGATTTAAGAACAATTTTAATTAAAAACTACTTTTAAATTTCTACTAAAGTGTCATCTACATGTTTTTACTTAGATAGAGAATTGTATACAAGCATTAATAAAAAATAAACTATTCTTGTTTTTAAATTAAAAATCAGAATACAATGTTAATTTATTTAGATCTTTTTAATTGTTTTATAATAGAGTTATTTAATCCTTTACAGTTATTATTATTTCCAGTGAATATAGAAAAATATCTACAAAAAAATATGTCTGTGTTTATTTCTACTTTTCCTTTATGTATATATATATATATATATACTGTGTATTTTTTTCTTTCTGATGAAAACCAGTCCTCTGGTTGAAATATTATATTATTTATTGGATTTATAAGTCTTTATTTTTTTTGTTTATATACATATATATATATGCACACACAACTATGTTGTTGTGTGCCCTGTGACTCAACCAGTTACAATATATATATATAACAAAGTTGATTAAATCAAGTCACATACAAGTGTGTAAACAAATAAATATCTAGTCACCCATACTAATGCATGGACATAATCAGCAACTATTTCATCACTATGCAATATTTCATCCCAAAAGATGGCTCTCCATAAAGTGAACTTGAAAATTAACTTTATTTTTTCCATGAACCCATATGGTAATTTTGATTAGCCACCTTCATGACATATATTTAAGTATTTTTCACTTATATATTAGATATATTATTTCTACATGAAGGCAACTGATTCATTACTTTTTAACATAATCTGTAGCGAACTTTTCTTTATGAAGTGACCACATACATTACCTAATTTGTACTTCTTCATTGTATTATATCCTTGACTAGATTTTCATTATAAAATATTGTAATTACAATAGTATATATAATTTTAATTAAAAGAAAATTACATTCTATACATATGTGTTGTAATAGTGATATTTTGTTGAATATGAAAAATACTTTCGAAACAAAGCACAAGATAGAGACTTTGAAATGAGTGGCCATCTTATCTTTGTACCTAAATATGTATAGGGTGTAATTCTACTCTGATTAAAATTACATATAAATACTACACTGGTAAATTAAATAGAGAGTTAAAAATTAAAATGGCTTGCTGAGGGACAGAGGAATCTCCCACACCCATCCATGTAGAATCATTGAAATGTCTGATTAATAAAGATTTGTAGTATCCTTTCACTGTTTTACTTGATAGATAAGGAGAGCCACATGTAAATTTACTGATTAATAATAAGTAAGTTGTTTGAAGAATTATCTGCCTAAAGCAGTTTGTTTGAGACACCAATAGCAGCAGTCTAATAATTAACTTAAGAATGTGACAATACAGACCAGAGCTTCAATGTTTTAACATCCCTTATTGCAGTACATTTATGAGCAGTGCTAAATGCTTATCAACACACATTAAAAAATATGAACACAATTACTATCAATATCACTTGACTTTACAATATGCTTTTTTACCTTAGAGTCATCTACTGTAAACTTGACTAATTTTAATTTTTACTTATGAAGAAAAAAGTCAGATGAGGATATTGTAGCATTATATTATTTAGTGTCCATTGATTATTCAAACTTCAAATAGATGGCTCTAGAGTGAAGAGAGCTGTGTCTGGGAACATTATCACACTAGCACCACCTGGTGTACCTTCATTATTCAACTTTGTAGTGGATGGCCCTAGAGTGAATATAGTCACATTCTGGGGATATTGCAACATTATACCTGCTGGGTTTCACTGATTACTTAAGCTTATAGTAGATGGATATAGGATAGAATAAAAATCGCATGCTGGCATATAATACATTATACCATCCAGTTACCACTGTTACTCAAACTTATCATAGATGACTCTAAAGTAGAGTGAAGAAACACCATACTAAGGATATTATAGGACTATTCCACCAGATGTTCATTGATAACTTAAGCTTACAGTGGATGGATATAGAATAAAGTGAGAAAGCTGCATTCGGGGGATATTATAGCTTTATATCATCTGGTATCTATTGATTATACAAGCTTACACTAGATGGCTCTAGAACAAAATGAAGACAATTGTATTCTGTGAATATTATTCTATTGAACAGTTCAGTGTCCAATGGTTTCATAAGCTTGCAACAGCTAATTTTATGATAGAATGAAAAGAATTACATCCCAAGGACATTATAGCTTTATACCATCTGGTATTCTTACACTTACACCAAATGGTTCTAGGGTAGAGTGAAAAGAACTGCATCTGGGAATATTAAAGCATTATAACAACTTATTTCTAGTTGGGTATTCATGCTTAGAATGGCTCTAGCATAGTATGAAAATGATTACATCCTGGAAAGTATATGATTTACTCAAATTCACAATAGATGACTCTAGGTTAGAGTGATACAATTGCATTCTGGGATACAATTGCATTCTGGGATAAAATTGCATTCTGAAATATTGTAGCATTATTATTGGTATCCATTGATTTCTTAAGATTATAGACTGAAGATAACATAATTCTGGGAATATTATAGCATTATTTCATGTGGTATCCATTGATTACTCAAGCTTGGTGGTGTAAATGGCTTGAAGTAAAAGTGAAGATATCCTGGGGTATTATAGTATTGTCCAATCTGGTTTTCATTGATTATTAAACTTTTGATAGATTGGATCTATAGTAGAGTGAAGTAGACTGTATCCTGGGAATATTATGCATTATACCATCTGGTGTTCATTGGTTACTCCAACTTTTCTAGATGGTTCTAGTATTTAGAAATACAAGTTAGAGCACTTTTATTATTTTGGAAATTGTGATTTGCTGTATTTTCTATAATACAGAGCTATCTATTGTACAATTTATTAATCAGTGAAATTTAGATACTAGTACTAAGGGTTTTGTACGTGAAGATTGTTGGATTGTTTATATTTATACACAAGTAGCCATCTTTAACTTCTTAATATAAATCAAGATAATAGTCTAAAATTTAAAATAATACTAAAGTTTTGAATCCAGTGCAACTTACTCATAATAATTCTATAGATTTAACCACATATCAATAACTATATGTTTTAATGACCTCACTTTTATATTAACAGTAAATAGATAGTATATACTGATAAAATATTCCATGTGATTTTTTAATTGCATACTAATTTTCAATGATGATTTCTATCTTCAGACTAGTTAGTTATATAACATTGGTTTCCAATTAGTAACAAATAAAGTTTTTCAGTGAACCAATACTGCAGACTTAAGTATTTATGATTGTCCACTACTTATTTTTTATTCATAAGTTATATTTAAAGTTTTTTTAATGTTCTTGCCATAAATTTTTAGTATATATGATTTTACATATGTATCATCATTATCAATAAGAATCAGTCACAATTGAGAATAGCAGTTCCAACTCCAAAAACGTCAGCAATACTAGTATTATTGCTGCTACTGTTTTTACTTCTACTACTATTATTACTATTCCTACTACTATACTAGAGATGAGTTTTGCAGTGATTATACAAACCAATCTGTGATTCATAGATATTTCCAAATATGGATGTCACTGATCCGTGTTTATTTCATATTTTATAATACTGACTTTTAACTTCTTCTGAAAACAACTTTTTCCTCTAAAAGATTATAATACCTTATCTAATTGTAAGATATTGATTGGATTACATCCTCAGTCATGACTTCCTATAAAATAATCGACGTAGAGCTTCTTTTAAATGACCTTGAAATAACCTTCATAATAAAATTTTGGTCTGCTTACCCTCAAAGAATCATGCTCAAGTTCATATAAAACATACTTTTAGGATATCTTGCACTGTCATTCGTTTTACCTGTTCAATCCAAAGAGAGATGTGATTATATAATCATGAACTTTATAATATCATACCAGAAAAATGAAGAACATATAGATTGATCTTACCCTTATGTTTTTAAAATCATACAGAGTATTTTTAAAGGAGTTTTTTTTTTGTTTTGATGACGTTAGGATGTCCACGTTTTACTTCCGTTTAGCAGCTCCAATTACAGTTAATTTAGTTGCAGTAGTTATGAAGTAGCTTTTAATTTTTTAAAAGGAACCACGGGGCCTTGGGTCTGTGCCCCATATTGCCACTCCCATCTGCTTTTCAGCCCCAAAACCGATCAAGATATTTCAATAGGTTCGTATTTTCAAATTGATAGTCATCAAAGCAAAGAGATGTTGAAGAGTTTTTTCTTCCATCACTGACTGATAAAAGATTTGATATATATATTTTTTGAACTTTAATAACTAAACTAGTCTTTTATTAAATAGTATTCTGTAGTTCGGCATTTGAATTACTTATCAAACCCAATCACGATTATATTGTAAATCTAGAAGCCCATATATATATTATGTTATTATTATTTTAAAAAAGACTCACATTAAGATATTATGCATTTATTTTTACTGTGGCTCCCCCCCCCCCTCATAAATTTCTATCACCATCTATCTTTCTTCGTAATATGATCTCATATAACTTTTTTAAATAAAAAAAATCCATTAAGTTCATTCATTTAAAATGATCTAATAAAAGTAGGAAATGTTTGTTAATACTGTTATGTCGTTTCTGTTTTAAGCAATTAGAAAAGGAAATTTAATCAGTTTTTATTTTGATATAATTAAGATAAGTTAGTTTTTTCTTTTTTTGTGTGAGATTTATTGTGAATAAAATGGAAAGCGAATAAAATAGTATCTTTGGAAGCGAATTAGACCCAAAACATTTTTTTAATATGCTTCTATGTAATTTTATAAATTTAATTTCAGCAGGTCAGTATTCTCATGTGAATAATTGCTCAGGGGGTCAAATAAAATTTGAGAATTATATTGGCAGGGTAAGGGTACTTACTATATTGCTATTCAATTGACAAGAGAAATATTTTGGTGTTTATTGCATGTATGTAATACCTATAGGTGGAGCCATCATCTGCACATCAAAGTAACTAAAAGTTAGCTAATTAATATGTTTCAATAATGAAAAATGTTTAGGGAGAAATTTTATTAGCGACTGTGGGCAAAGCAATAAAAAACATGAAAATAATATGGGTTTAAAACTATAAAAATGATATAATTTATATCTGAAAATAACATAAATAGTTTATTCTTGGTTATTTTGATTTTTGAGATGGAGGCTATAACTGGGTAGAGTGCACATAAAACTAGTACCATTTTTTAAAAATTGACTTAGCTGAGAATTGATTCAAGAATGGGGAGAATAAATCTGTTTCGACATTTTGGTAGCTGAAGCAAACTCACAAAAGTGGTGCATTTTTTATTAAATATTGTAGTTTTTTACTTTGGTAAATAAAGAGTAACAGCAATTTTTCATTGCAGAGTAAAGATGCCTCTCATGTGTCTCTACTAGGAAACTTTTTCATTTTGCTTTATCTCTATTCAAGAATAGTATAGATTCAAAAATAATATGGTACTCATTTACTTAATGGTATATTCACTAGAAAAATAAAAAAATATGAAAAAATAAAAAAAATCTTTTTCATGTCAATATACTGAAAAAAATAAATTAAAAGGTAAAATCAATTTTCTTCAGCTTTTACAAATTAAAGCATGGGGGCGCTACATGTTAAAAATTCACAAGTCAGATTTCAAAAAAATCATTAAAATAAATTTTAAACCCAATACCCATTTTGTCAACCATTGTCAATCTATTCATCAGATAACCTTCCACTAATACTTACTGAATAATTTAGCATTAGTACCAGAAATCAAGTATAGTTGCAGATTTATTAAAACGATTCTTTGGAATCTGAGTTGTGATTTTTAAACATGAGTGCCCCCATGCTTTTATTTGTGAAAACTGAAGAAAATTCATTTTTTACTTTTTACTGTATTTATATAAATAGAAGTGTTTCTTTAAAAAAAAAAATGTATATTTTTAATTTTTTAATTTTATATAGTTACAGAAATTAAAAATCAAAGTTTAGATAAAATTTAATACCATTAGATGGCACTGTAATAAAAAGTAATGAATATAAAAAATGGGATGATTGTGTTAGGAGAATTGTTGAGTGTAATAGTTGCAAGGAATAGAACAGAAGAATAGATGCATTATTAAAGAATAGAAAGTTGAAGAAATGGAGAACTAGTATGGAGTGTAAAAAGTTTAAATATATATAGAAGTAAACAGAATATTGGGTGTGAGTTAATTTATGATAATAGCAAGAAAAGTAGTTTACTGTTTAAGGCTCAAACAGGATCTTTAGCAACAAGGAAATATACACGTAAACATAAAATTGTGAGTGATTTAGTCTGCAAGTTATTTAAGGAAGGCATAAAAATATTAGGTATTTGTTAATTGCATGTAAATGTTTGCTACTATAAAGTGCACAAATAATAAAATTGTGGGGAAAATAAACAAAGAGATTGTGTAGAAGGTGAGTTCTTGGTTTTTGTGCTGGGTTTAGAAAAAGATAAGGATAATTTAGATATAAAGGCCATGGAATTGGCAAAGATTAGATTGTGGAAATGGGATGGAGCAGGTTAGAGAAGATTATGATAAAAACTTAGTGCAGGGAATAGAAAGAGCAAGTAAAGTGACTAACAGGTTTCTCTAGGCATAGTAGCTGAGAGATTCCTGACTCCAAAAAAAAAAAAAGAGAAGTCACAATGTATCTCATCTAATCTCATCTCATCCCTTATAAAATTAAAAAATTAAATTAATTTATTACTTTTTTGCTAAAATTGTTTAGAAACATTAAAACAATATATTGTCATTGAGAATACATATGTACACAAAGTTTCAACTAGATTGGAAATTAGAAAGTTAATGAAATTGAGTTCCAGGATTTTTCAGGAAGACAGATAAAAATTAAAACATGTTAAATAAAGCAAGTCTTAAAATCTCTGAAATTAGTTGAAATTTTTAACTACTGAAAATTTTCCATTGTCATTAAAACTTTGTCATATTATTTCAATTTTACTATGAATTAAATGTAAAGATGATAATGACTTAATTCTAAATAGTAAGATGTTATAATAAACATCACATGATCACCATTTTTTATGCTAGCACATAACTGTTAAGTGCCTCTTTAGGTAGACTATTATTTTGAGATAAATGTAAATTAACTGTCTAAAGGTAATACCCATTCCACACTATAACTGCTAGTGACAGAACCAGACCCCAAAAAAACCATGAAAAATATTAAAACTTAAGAGAGTTTATTTTTTTTAATTTTGGACAAAGTGTTGGGACTAAAATAATAAAATGTTTAAAAACAAAACCCTTCACTTGGAGATTATTGGAGATGGTACTGATAATCCTTCAGCTTTCCTTCAGTCTCCTGTGAATACCTGTAATGCTATTCCACCGGTTTTTTCATATGTTTTGATAGTAAAATCTTTACTGAAGAAGGCAGAAGTCTGCATCCAAAATAAAGTACAAAGGAGCTGAACACTGTCTACAAGAGCATTAATTGGTAGAAATAATTGGAAGGTTAATTATACACTTATTCCCTTTGGTGTTACCCATCAAAATTGACCTTGTTTCATATTTTAATTAAATATTTGTGATTATTTTTATAAAATTTGCATATGATAATTATTAAAAAAAAGTATGATTATGACCATTTAAATATAGTAGTGCATAACTTCAGAATATTCAAAAAATAATATCAAAATTGGAAAAGAATAAAAATCCTTATGCTGCTCTTCCACAAAATAAAAAAGCTTTTTATATATTAAATTATTATTGATTATATAGCTAGAGTAAAGAATCTATTATTATTTCCTGATTATTAAAAAATAATGCATGCAATTTTAAATTTTAAAATAGAATTTTATAGCTGTATGATGTGTTAACAAAAAAATCATTCCTGTTTTCCAAATTAAGTTCAAATAACAAAAGTTTTATTATTTGGAACAGTATATATTTCTAATGTATCTGTGATGTGGACAATTGGTCTGATTTCATGGCATTTGGATGATAAAAAAAACTTTGCAAACATTATATATAACTCACTGGAAGTTTCAGCCACTTCCTGTTCATGTTTTAACTGTATTGTAAACAACCTCATTACTTTTTACAATTTCATTTTTCTTCTATATGCAAAAATTCAAATTGATTTTTAAAGATGTTTTTCATTTGTAAACATATATTTCTAATGAATCAATTCCTATTTATTGACTTATAATATAGAATAAAGGTTTACATATTAAAATCAAATGTTAGTATGTTTATTTAAAATTACCAATAGGGGAAATAATGGAAATATCCACGCGAGAAGGGTTCCAAAAATCCTCAGCAGATTGAAAATATAAAAGAGACCACTCTAGTTTTTGACACATAGTCATGGCACAATAAAATGAAAATCCTACAGATGACTGAACAATTAGGATGGCCAGAATAATTAAAGAGAAAAGTAAGCTATGGTCATAAATGAGTCATGTCATTAAATATTCCAATAACATAAAACTATTTTAAAGAATAAATGAAGTAATTGGGAAATTTAATTAACCTATATAACATTAGAAAGAAACCATAGAACTAAACAGGATTTTTGAGGGACATAATTAGAAGGCTGTAAAATCAGCATACAAGATGACAGCCATGAATAATTTCCCAATTATTTTTATAAGTACACATCTTGATCCAACATATCTCAACCATTCATTTGTACAAAAACTCAGACCACCAGTCTTTCTAATTAGATGTACATTTTGGTAAAACCTTCCTTTGTCAAGAGATCTATATGTATCCACTACCTGAATCCCCATGTGTGCATTGATAGCCCAACTTCTCTTCCATTACACCATGCTTATCCAAGGTGATTTCCATCCTCTTGCAAAGAATCAAAAATCATACTAGATTTTTGATTTTTTAAATCACTTTATCCTTCACCTCAATTCCAACAATAACATAATCCTCAACCAGTGCAGAAACTTAGTCCACCCTATCTCATTATGCATACATTTTGTGAACAACTCCCTTCATCAGGTGAGATGAAAGCATCTCATTCCAAACCACTATGCCTGTGATGACAGCTTGCTCAATATTTTATCCACCACATCATTTTCCACACAGGATAAGGAATGGCTTCAGTTCATCCTTAATACATTTATGAAGGGATGAATAAATTGCACCACAGTTCCATTTTCAAGATATCTTGAACCAATGCATTCCACTTATTACAATATGGTAGAATGGACATGAAGGGTACTTTGATAAACACCAAAACATTTGCGAATATTGAGCAATTTATTTAAACAACCTAATTTTTAACCTTCTCTATGCTATTTGCTGCAAGTTTTAGTAGGTAATGATAGATGTCAGATGAAAGTGCTTAGTACCCTATCTTGAGCATTCCTATTCAAAACCCTGTCCAGTTTCCAGCTTATGGCTTTCATCAATGACAGGCTTTGGATTCTGAAGCAGTGTACCTGGACATTTGGGATCTAATGCATCTCTTTTCCAGCTACTATTATTTACCTCTATATTATACTATTAATTTATCAGCCCAAACTGAAAAGCATGTAAATATTTACATATAAATGTTTTCAATCTAAGTCAATTTGTTGTACAGTCATATAGATCTGAAGCCAATTCAGTTTCTGTACTCTATGGTGTCCTTAGAATTTAATAAACATAGGACCTCTATTCTGTGTCCAAGATTTGGTGTATACCAATAAAATATCATGTAACATATGACTCCAACTTACATAATTCAACTTTCTCATGTCATTTTTTATAAGTTTTAATGATAATATTTATTAAATCCCTAACCTGGACTGTTCTATCCAAAAGAACCAAACTAGTTTCCATATAATGGCTTTCATCATAGTATGATAGTATAATATCAGAGATAAATGATAATAGCTGGAAGAACGGTGCATTAGATTCTAAAGATCCAGATGCACTGTTCCAATTTTCAAGGATCCTCACTGATGGTCATAAGCTCAGAGGTAACTGTGAATTTTGGATAGAATAGCATAAGATAGGTACTTATTGGGCACTATTAACTGACATCTATCATTACTTACTAGAGCTATAGCAATTTTCACAGAGAAGATGGAAAATATGCTATTAAAATGATAACAGCAAGCTGGAGTCATGCAGTAGATCATGTGACTATTTGATTAACACAAGTACTACCCTCTATTCCATTACTTTGTGATTTACAACAGATTTCATTTTTGAAGTGTGAACATGAGTGATGCATGTGTCCAGGATAAGAAGTTGTATTAAATTGCAGTAAAGGATTTTAATCAGTTTTTCTTTTTTGCAACTAAACTGGACTGTAGATTAACTACCTGGAAATTTTGAAATAACCTTTACAGTTCAATAAGGCATAATGTCACATTAAGGTCTAACTGCAGCAAAGAAAAAAAACAAGCCCAGAAGCTTGAAGATGAGCTGAAAAATTAGGCTGAAGTTTGGAATCAAAGACATACTTAAAATTATACACACGCTTAAAGAACTCGTTTTTTTAAAGTAAATCTAATAATAAAAGGTTTACAATATGATATGAAAACTGTACCAATTTCTATTTTCGTTCTCCTTTTTTGTAACATTTTTAAAAAAAAATTAACTGAATTCTTTTTTTTTTTTTTTTGTATAATATAATACTAAATCTATTAATTTCTTTTACAAATACATTTATCTGTTTTTTATTAAAAAAATATTTGCATTTCAGTAGCATATCTAATATGCTGTTTGAATGCTAATAACTCGTTTCCTTCTCTCCCCCTACCCCCTTTCTTTTCATACTTTTTTTTAACTATTAAACAATGTAAATACACTTTTTTATATAGAAAAAATAAATTATGAATTCAATAACGTCGAAAACAAAAACAAAGAAACTTTATCTGTTTACATATCTAAAACAAATTTGAACCTTTAAAATGATTATGAGTAAGAACTAGGGTCTTCTTTGCACGTGACTTATTTTTTAAATCATAATATCTACTGGATTTTAATAATTTGGATTATAAAAAATTTACATAAATATAATTGTTAAAAATAATATATATACACGGAATAAAAAATGTAATAGAAAAAGTAAATAAATATAAAGATACACACACACATATTTAAGTTTGGATCTTAGTATTGAATATTAAAATAAAACACAGTACGAAAATCGCAGGGAAAACAAATGAATATAGTTATAGCAAGATGGAATAATTGCTAATAGCATATTTTACTTTAAAAAAAAAAAAAAAATGTTGAATTATTTTACTGTGGGTTAGATTCTAAAAAAAGAGACATCTTAAGAAAAGGATATATAACAGTAGCAAACTTTCCATAGAGAAATGATCAGGTGATGAAATGGATATATGTAAGATAGAGTGAATTTGCAGAATAATTGTTGAAGAAGAATATCTGGGAATATCACTCCTAAAGCAAAGTCCTCAAATTACAGCTGGCAGGCCAGATCTGATACGATCAGATATTTATTTTTTATGATGCCTATAAATCCATATTGAAACAGTTAGGTCTAAAGATTCACCTGTTTCACCTACTATAGTCATAGTAGTATATTTATTCATACTTTATTTCACCCCAAATTGTGTGCATTACTTTAATTCAGAACTTTGAACTTGTGCTCTTAATAATTATAGAGCATGTGCCTGTATAAGTACCTATTTCATTGCAATATATACGCCGATAAAGGTAATATATACTCACATATAGCCCTCCATTTATTAAAACTGTGTAGACCTAACAGTATGTGCAGCTAGAATTTTACATATAGAATTATATTTAAACTTTGGTAAAAATCACTTATTTAAGATTTAGTCTTAATACTACTTAAAATTATTTCAAGTTTATTCTTTGTTAGAAGTACAGACGGTAAAAGTGGTTTACAAGTTAATATTTGCTCAAAATTATATTTTAGTTAAAGATTGACCAGATTAGCATTTCTTAAAATTATTTTAAGTTTACACTTTTATTTAAAACTGCAGACTTGAAGTTGTTTACGGGTTTTAGCATTTGACCAAAATAATATTTTAACTTAATTAGCTTTATATCTAAAAAATCAATTTAAAAATCAGTCAGTCATAAATTTTGTCTTGACCATTTGGAAGGGCCCAAGGGAGAATTTTTACTCGCAGCTTTAGGCATAGTAAAAGATAATTAAGAGCATGAGGTTCGAAGCAGTAAACAAGTGATGTGGTTAGCGCAAGAAAGAAAGAGGAGGTACTGGAAAATAGCTATAAAAAAACTTACAGTTTTCATATTGAAACGGGAGAAGAAAAAAACAAACAAACACCATAACTTTATGTAATTTGGCCTTTAATATTGTGGGGAGACTGAGTTCGAGTACTATATCAAAAACACCTAAAGTTGCTGAGAACCATCAGCTAGTGGGAGATAGAATTGCCATTTATCTTCCACTAGAGCTGTCCTACTAATGGTAATAACATCAACTGTCTTACACCAAAAAACCATCAACAACTGCCCTGAAAGTATAAGCCAGCCACATTGATAATATTGGAGCTGTATCTGGAAGCCACATTAGCAATAATGACAGTGTACCTAGTAAGCCACCACAGCCATAAGCAAGAAGTATCTAAGAAGCCGCATTAAAATAGATAAGCTGTATCTACTAAACTGCATCAGAAAGAAGCCATATTCACATCCATCAATGAAGAATGGGAATCCCGCTCAGAGAAGCCGCCCATTCATAAATGTTTACTAGAATTCCTTTCGAGAATTATGGTAAAGCATGCTAAAAATACCATTTCATTCTTTAAAATAACTATCAAGCTAGCGATCATTATGTCTCCTGCATAACTCTGCTTAGAAATGTAAATCTGCTATTTATCTTTAATTTAAGGTAGTCACTTTATAAAATCTTGCTTGATCATACACACACACATATATTCCTTTTAATCTTTAATGTTTAAACCCTAAAACTTTAGTAATAATTGTATTACAATCTTATTTATTGTTTAGATGTTATTTTATACCCTTTTTTTTATTATAGTTATGTTTGATTTATGCTAAAGTAATCAGAATGGTGAATTGTTAATTCTCTGAGAGACACATTGTGCTAATTTGCTATAATGAAACAGGCAAACTCCCTTCTGGAATTAATATTCTTCTACCAGTGATAATACAACTATCTAAAATGGCCAAGTAAATAATTATAAAAAGTGTTTATTTGCATTAGGCGAGAGCAATTTTCTATAGTATATAGGCAATTAATATTTAGATCCTTAATAACTCCTAAAATATACTGCAAAACCTCATAATAATATATCTTAAGGGGTATAGATAACTCTCAAGCCAGATTCGTAGTATTTCCCCATAGTAGAATTATTATGCACTATTTCTGAACTGAGTAATGGCAGTAGCACTGATAGATGCTCGGTATTTTGCGTATTTAATAAATTAAAGTAATTAGATTAGTGGAGCAAACATGATGCTCATTAGCAAAATAATGCTTAGCTTCTTGCTATATTCTCTACACATTAGATGTGGTGCATTGGGGTTGATTTAATGTCAAACCAGGCCAGTTAGTTTGGACAGCAAAGTCATTTCATATTGGATATTTGAAAGGGACCAAAGAGTTTCATCTTCGAAGCAACTGTTCAATCATCTGGACTAAAGAAGTCTCCTTTTATTAGTATAGCAAGCAGTATGGTCCAAAGAACCAGTTACTTGATAATAAATCTTTATGAGCACACTTTCGAGATGCACTCATTCTACTAGTATATTTGGCACACCATAAAATCTGAAGTGACACTGCTTTCTCAGTTCCACCTGCCTTATTTAATAACCTCAGCTTTGATCTGAGCCAGAATCTGAATTCACGTGATTGATTTGTATCGTAAATTAGATGTAAATTTAATGATAAGTAATATACATCTCCAGCCCATCTGATCACCCTCGTTTTGCTAAGTTTTTGGTGTATATTTTGGCATAAATCTCTACATAAACTTTGTGTAATATTTGTTCACCACTATTTAATTAGAGGGAGAAATGGCCAATGTAAATGTTAATCTGCCACTGTAACTTTGTTTTTATCATATATAAAAAGCTGAAATAAGAATCCCTTGATAAATATAAACATTCACCTGTGTGTGAAGGAATTTTATGCACTCTGTTTCTTTGCTCTTTAATTTGTATGGTAAATTCATCCATATTGCCCATCATAAAGCTAAAATATTATCTTTGTAAAATAACATTCACCTGCACGTGAATAATTTATATACCTTGGTTTTATAGTTTGTTATTTTGTATCGTACCTTTATACGTATTTCCCATTATGTAAGGTTAAACTATTAAACTTTTACTAATATGTACATTCAATTGCATGTGACCGATTTCTATACCTATTTGTTTTATTACTTATGAATTTATATATTAAATTTTCTAAACTATATCACATCTATGTCTCAGTCTTTGCTCATTGTCTTTATGAATCACTAGTTAAGTCATTTAGTATTAGTTAGGAGGGATAAGTCTCATGCTCTACCATTTTGCTATTGCCGGAATGTGGTCAAGAAAATGTCTAGTGTAGCCTCAGGCAGGTCATTCGCTAGGGGGAATTTGAAAGCATGGGTAAAAGAAGGCATGTATGATCAGATACAGAGTGTCACCATCCTGACTAGGTCAGCCTGTTTCTCTTTCACCCGGACTCTTAGTCTTTTGAGCAAATGTACAAGCCTGATCATTACAATATCAACCCAATATATATTGTAAATCTATTCACCCATCAAACAAATCAGAATATATTAATAAGATAATTCCCAAACTAGGTCCATAAAAATCATTTAAATGCTAACAAAATAATTGACATTAATATATTTTAAAAGGTGAATATTATTTACAAGCTACATTTAATACATTGTACAGGCTTAAACCTGCATTTATATATGTAATATAGGCGGGATTCGAACTCAGACTTTCACACGACCCACTACTCTCAGTGCCATCTCACATTGCTGACCCACCTGATCACACACATCTCGAAAAGATAAATAATCACCAATAAACGTATTTCATGCTAAACCAGCAATCATCAGTTGGTCCAGATTACTATCCTCACACATATATATAATCAGTGCTCAGCTTTATATTAAGATAGCCAATCTTCATACTTTAATGGACAGGCTTCAAACTATTCCAACTCATAACTCTTCAGCCTTCCATTTCATTGAAAATCTGAAGATGGAACGTTCAAAGCCCTTATTAGTGCCAAGGTTGTCATCCTACCCATGTTGACATATTAGTCATTCTGACCCCTCATGTACAGGAGAATAATCCATTTATACATACATACGTGAGGGATGGGCAGACCTATTACACACTATTTATATAAATTAATACATTGTACAGGCTTAAACCTGCATTTATATATGTAATATAGGCGGGATTCGAACTCAGACTTTCACACGACCCACTACTCTCAGTGCCATCTCACATTGCTGACCCACCTGATCACACACATGTCGAAAAGATAAATAATCACCAATATACGTATTTCATGCTAAACCAGCAATCATCAGTTGGTCCAGATTACTATCCTCACACATATATATAATCAGGTCTCAGCTTTATATTAAGATAGCCAATCTTCATACTTTAATGGACAGGCTTCAAACTATTTTAACTCACAACTCTTCAGCCTTCCATTTCATTGAAAATCTGAAGATGGAACGTTTAAATGATTCCTTAGGATCTAGATTGTGAATTACCTTAGGAATGTATTCGGACTTGTTTATCCTACAGTTTGGTTTACTTTCTCAGTATTACATATTTGATAAGCTGTAAAATTATTTATGTGCTCATTAAAATTATTATATCTATATATATATACCGAATATCCAAAATTTTTGAGTAAAATTTTGTTTATTATTTAATATTTATTTATAATGGAAGTCACTGTTAACTAATACTAAGCTGTCAACAATGGAGTGGCGCCACCTATTTTTAGTTCTGATGGTATATGAGCATTCACTTTACTGGAATCTTACAATGATGAGTATGAAATTGAAATATTAGCTTGTTTTGTCACAAACGATTCTGAAATCACAGGAAACATTTAGATGGACTAGTGTTTGTTTATACGTAGCTCAGTAGAAGTTTATAGTACTTCCGTTATAATTTCATATACATTAAGCTACTATTATTTATATTGATTAAACTGAAGTTTCATTTGATATATAGGGATTGTTAAAAGCTAGGCAGTGCTTTTATTTTTTGAACATTTAATCGTGATTACAGAATGATTTGTGGCTGAATTGAAATTAGGCTAATATATATAGATTTCACTCGGAATTATAACGCATTCATTAAATGATTGCTTAAATACCCGATGAATGAAGATTATTTGTGAAATACAAGCATAGGGAGATGGATAGCCCCCGATTGCTATAAAATTGAACCAAGATAAGGATGCATTGGTAAAAAAAAATAACTTGATAATATTCTATTAGTATGAATAGGTAGCAGAATTAGTTAATTAAAAATAACTAATAAATAACCTTAAATTATTTTAAATATTATTTAGCAATATTGTTCATAAGTTTCTTCAATAGAAGATGTACATTTGGTGATCATACTGGTAGCCTCTTTCTGATGCTCATTACTGCACATGCTCAATATTCAATGCAGCGGCTCCATCCTTTGCGAAGACTGGGAATAGCTGTGTTGCCACTACGACTGGTATAGTTTTAAGTTATATTAATATTTTCACTTACATTCCATTCATGCCATGTGGGGATTAGCTTTAACTTATAGACCTATCAAAATTGTTTTACAGTGAATGACCGTCATTTTTATGTATGAATTTACTAAGAAAACATATCCATTTACATTTTAGTACTGTTAAATTAGATTGCAATGTATTGGTAAATACTGCCTATTATTTTTACCTATCAAGTTTATCATATGCACTGTGTGGTTTAGTGCAGTAATATGGTATCAGATTCTAGAGTGTGAACTCCTTGAATTAATTCCACTAGTAGTGTTACCAGCATTATGAACGCCTGAGCAATAAAGTATACTTTATATACTTGGAGTGCAGAAATAATTATAAGGAATTTGAATACAGACTTTCAGGTTCCCTACAGCTATCCACTCTACCTCATACAACCAATACACATGACCACACACATGTGAATAGATGAAGAGTTGGAGAGTAAAGAACATTGAAGCCTGTCCATTAAAGTTTAAAGATTTACTATCTTAATATAAACTAAGCTATGTGGAAGATAATGCTTCGGATCAACTGATGAATTCCTTGTTCAAACTGAAATACATATATTGGTGATCATTTATCTTTTTCATGTATGTGGGGTCATGTGTATCGGTTATATGAGATAGATGGGATAGCTGTAGGGAACTTGAAAGTCTGTGTTCAAATCCCCTATAATAATATTCATATATTAAATAAATTAAATTTATATTTCACTGAATCCATAATATTGAAGATAAGAAAAGTGAGTAATGTGTTAGGGCTTTCAAAAATTAATTACTTTTTTATTAACTCTGCGGAGGTCATAGTTAAAGTGTTACAATGTAGATTGCATATGTGAAATACATTTATTACTAATATATGATAAAGTGTGAACATAAATAAATAAATATATAGAAATTTGCACAATGTGAATATATACACAAAAGAATTACATATACAATGAAGAAAAAATGAATATAACAAAATACTTGATTTTTTAAAATTATTATCAGTTATAATCTAGAAATTATTAAACAAGGAGATATAAAAATATAAAGAATAATAAAAAAGAATCCAAACAATGGTTAGAAAAATGCAACCAAAAGATGTCGAAAATATTAATTAACTCATCCATAGTTGACGTCACAAAATGTTTGTAACAGTCATGCAAATAATATTTCTATGTTGAAGCATAATTACTTTTTATGACATTTTCAGAAAAAATATTTTTATAATTGATCTACTTTGAATGACATCTCACATGCTTACCAAATCTGTTATGACCAAGCTGATGACATAAACATTGTGGTTTAACATTATTCATGCATAATTGTGCACTTAATCATGATCTTGAACCTATGCATCCAATATATACATATTCAAAAAAATAATTTGTTTGTACTTCTCAGATCAGTTGTCATTTCCATTAAATTGGTAATTAATAGCATTACACAGATTCATAAGAAATAGTATCCCTCTTTAAGAATAAAATTTGAAGGGATATTACTTTGCAAAACAAGCTTCAGATTGTAATAAATATCAAGATTTGCAAAAGAAGAAATTAGAACGAATTTCCAATCTTAAAAAGAATCACTGATAGATGGCAACAATAAACATTTAAATATTGTTAAAATTAGTTCTAAATAATTGCAGATAAAAGAACCTTTGCTGATGATGATTTTGTTAAAATGTCTGTTTAGGAATTGCAGAAATGTCTAGACAAGGTTAAGAACATTGAAACTATTTGGTCATATTTAACAATCATAATGAAGACTGCAGTGAAACCATCCATATTGATTTACAATATAAATTAAGAACATAGTAATAATAGTTGTACTGCTAAGAATTTATAAAGTGGATATTAGAATTTTGCCCTATTTGAATTTTTAAATACTTGAAAGAGAAATCAAAGGATTTCTTTTCACTTAATAGCATATTTCTTTATAAGGAAATAGTTGGTGTGAAAACAAAATCAAATTGTATCTTGTAATTATTTTTTTTTAAAAAGTATTTTAACGATTAGACAACAAAGTTAGAAATAATTTTAAATATCAGGAAATAAAAAAAAAATGTCTAAATCATCTGACATGAAATAGATTTTGGATTTTTTTTTAATCAATTATTTTGTTTATATATAAGTAGAACATATGCTTATGAATATATATTAAACTATATGTATATATAATTCCATTAATATTTGCTTAAATTTGAATTAGATGGTGAATTGTAATGAAAAAAAGAGTAAAGACCTTATTACTAAATTGTTCTTAACTTGCTATTCAGCAAAAATTTGCCATCAAGGATAATGATTTAGCAATATTATACTTGCATATCAAAAATAAGCTTATGCTAATTAAAATTTTGATAATTATATATATATATATATATATATATATATATATATATATATATATATAAATATATATGCATATATATATATATATATATGTATATATATATATATAGACAATTGCAGAAAAGTGTTTGCTGTTAACTGAAGGAGATTTTTGATTCCTCTCTTAAAGATTAAAAGAATTAAGTAGGACAAATTACTAATATTTATTCCATACAGTCTTGTAATTGCAACTGTGGTTACTATGTGATCATTTACTATCACCAACATCCATTAGACAATGGGGTAAGTTCACCAACATTTTATCTCCGAGTTTACTACTAAAACCACATAGGCTTTTATTCTCAGTTGCCTGATAGTTCTTAAGTGAAACATCAACTGAGTTTGAAGATAAGATGAAGGTTTGTATGAATTGTTCTTTTCAAATAGTGAAATTATGATAGACAAAACTAAATTATGGTCTTTATTCTCATGAGGTCATCCAAGACAATAACCATCAACTAAAGGCAGAGAGAATCTTATGGATTCTTTGACTGTGAACCCATGTGCCATTTAATAATGATCATTTACTTAGATTCCTACAACTGCAAATTACTTCCAAGTGATGGAATATTACAAGAAATGGAAGAATTATCTGATATTAAATGTAACATTGTTGAACTTTGTGGAATTAAAAGAAAAAGTGAAGAGACATTTGATTTGTTAAGTGAATTTGCAATTTTCTATACAGGTATAACTATTGGCAACTCAAGTGGAATGAGATTTATTACAAATGAAAAGTGAACAAACATCATGAGATGTGATGGTATGCTAAACAAAATGGTAAAACTGGTTATTTTACTTAATGGAAGATATTCAGTGCAACTAACTCAGCTTTGTGCTTCAACAAGTTCTGATTGTGAGGAAGAAATAGAGAGCTTTTATATAGATGTATAAAATGCTTTTGATCTGTACAATTTGGTGTCTCTAATCACCATAGTCACTATAATCTTGTAGGCAGGATTGGTATTTATTCACTATTAACATTTCCTATGCTTAAACAAACTATTAATACAATAACAAATTCCCCATACAGTAGCACCACCCAAAACAAGCCATAGTAATCAATGGGTGCAAAAACTTTGGCACAAAATCCATATCTAGTACTGTATTCATGCAATATCCCCAGATTAGTTTTTAGCTTTTGGCTTTCATCAGTGAGAAGCTTTGGATCTGAGAGCACTGCATCTAGATTATAGATAAAAAATTTATGCACAAACCTTGTGTCCATTGATTACTATCATTTGCACTTGGTGGCACTACTGTATCAAGAAATTGTTATTATATTAACAGCTTGTGTAAGCATAGGAAATGTTGATAATAGTGATTAAATACCATTCCTGCTTATAGGATTATGGTGGTTGTGATTATTAAAGAAACAAAGACACCAAAATGTATAGATACTGAACTGGATTCAGATCTGCATGATTATGCAAGTGAATGAGCTTGGACTGACAACATTATGTTTCATTTAAACTCATAGCTTTATAGTTAACTAAAAAGGTAAAAGATGGTTGGTGGAGGTTTGCTTTAGATCCTAAGATCTAGGTGCAGTGCTCTCAGATCCAAAGCTCCTCACTGATGAAATTCACAAGCTAAAAACTAGTTTGGGGATATTAGCTGAATAGGCAATAGGGATTTTATGCAAATACTTTCTTACATCCATTGACTACTATGGATTGCACTGAATAGGACTACTGTATGGAGGGTTTCTCACTGTTTTAACAGCTTCTGTAAGAATAGAACATGATAATCATGTGATGTTTAGTGATTTAATCATATAAAGTAGTTATATGGATTAATAGGAAGTACAATACACAATCCATTAATAAATATCTTTAGAATTTACTGTACCCAGTATTAGGCAGAGAGTGGGAGATTAATGAAAGTCTTATATATTTAGCAACTTTGTGGTTCTGCTAACATATCCAATTTGCAGAGCATGAAGCTATAAACTTGATTCATCAAATTATTTATGATAATATAAATATTTATCTGAGTTGTATAACATTCTGATCATTTCATGTAAGTTAAGTCTCAAAATCAGAATTAGAATTTCTTATTTATATGGAATCAATGAATAGCTCTTGTGATTGGCTACTTCTCTTTTGAATCATTTATGTGATTGGCTGATCATTTCAGTCTAGTTGTTTGTCAGCAAATCACTACACTTAGAATAAACATTATGTTGTGTTAGATTAGACAATATTAATTTATTGGAAAAATATATTTTAAGATTCTATAAAAGAATTTGACAGATTGTATGATCAAAACTCCTTTAAAATTTGTAAAAAAAGCAAATATTTACTTCAGTTCGCATATACAGTGTGTACTAGTGGGAAATATGACTGGGGGCTGGCTCAGTTTAGCCATAAAGTGGTGAACTTTGGGGAAGATTCATGGATCATGGCTTCGGTCTGTCATTTGTGAAGCCTAAACTTCTTTGGAACTCTTGAGTGATTATTTATTTATTTTAAAAGTAGGAAAAATAAAATCAGAAGACAACTGGTTCATTTGCCGATACAACATTTAATTACTTATTGTTAAAACATTAACTTTTACATAAAGTAATGTTATCAGAAGTCTATAATAAGATTAATATTTTTCATTAGAGAGTACTATTGATATTTATCACTTTCAAGTATCAGTTGTTTGGTTTGGTGATGAAGTAGAGAAGCAGAAATTGAAGCTCAAAATCCATGGATGGTGGCCCAACTCTATCACTTTTCCCATGCAAACGATTACAATAGTTTATTGCTCAGGATTTCATAAGAACAATTTACACAGAGGGTAGACTCTTCATACAGTAGCACCACAAGTGCAAGCCAGAGTAATCAATAGGTGCAAGAAGGTTTGTTCATAAAATCCCTATCTAATGCACAAACCTTCTTGCATCCATTAATAACTCTGGCCTGGTGGCGCTACTGTATGGAGAGTTTAGCCTCTGTGTAAATAGTTTGTGTAAGCATAAGAAATGGTGTGATGTTTAGTAATTTCATAAAAGGTTTGCACACTGGAAGTGATAAAATTGTATCATGAACCTTAGACTTTGAGATGCACAACATGCCACTCTTCTGTTATACTAAATCATTCACAGCAGCTTTTTAATTATATATAAATATCATTAAAAACCAGTCAACACTTAGACAATCCCAATATCAATACAATCAACAATTTCAAACTATTGTCAAGGCAACCTCCTTTTAACAATATATCACAAATTGCTAATATATAATTAATTTAAAATGAGTTGTTTTTAAAAGGAGAAAAGTATATATGTGACTAGAGTAAATTAAAATTAGCTGACAATATAAAATAATCAAATTGTTTATTGCTTGAAAGATCATGTGATATTCAAGGATCAGAAATGACAGTTGAGCTATTATCAAGGAACCTTAAGGTTTTGATCCCGTCACTCTATCACTATACTAAACCACACACATTCTTCAATCTGCTGCTCAAATACCATGTGACCTCCCAAGAAACTGACAATTTGATTATTTTTAGTTTGTAATGAAAAAAATAGTGGTGTAAAATTTTTCAAAAGAGTATTGGAAATACTTTCATTTGAAGAAAATGTTTTAATCGAAATAAAACTTTGGTAAAAAAAGACATTTTTTGTTTTTCAAATTTTGATGTATGATCAATTTGTTCCATCACTAAAATTATTAATTAAACGTTTTATACATATAATCGTAAAAAAATAATCAGCTGGTTTTACCACTTAAAAGTTCAAGAGAAGTTTAAGCATAAAATGACAAACTGAGCCTTGATCCAATACCCACCATTCTACCATTGCACAAAATATACAGGATAATCATTATGTTCTTTAGAAGACAGTAATATCACCAAAAGTAAAGATGAAGGTGAAAAAAGTATTAATGGCTTTTTGCTCAGGGGTTCAGAAGAAATTCAAGCACCAGAACTGTGAAGGCCAAATTGATCCTAGGATCTTCGGATTCCATGTCAGACATTGTACCAACTGCATCAAACCATGTAGAGTAAAATTCTAATGGCTTTACTGTTTAAGATTTTATAAGAAGTTTGAGCACCAGGATTGTGAATGCCAGAATCAATCATGGAACATCAGAATCCTAATTTGGATGCATTCCCAACTGCACCTGACCATGCAGGGTAACATGAAAGTAAAGATGGTAATAAGAAAGATTAAGTGTAAGTTATATGCAACAAAAGACAGAAAGAAAATATTCAAATTGCATAATTGTTGGTATGTAATTACAAAATGGGAATGTAGGTCGGGAAATAAACACAGATCCCATTCTGACTATTATTCAGAGAGATATCTAATGGCATGAAAAGTTCATGTAGCAACTCTAAGATATGCATTATAATTATAAATGTTAAATTCCCATGCACTCACACTGTTTGTAAGAATGGTACAATATTTTTTACAGCTTGATCACTGGGCCAGAAGCCCAAAACCTATGTAACATTTATTACATTTCAAACATTTTTATAAATATTAGACCAAACTTTGTATTTAAACTGAAAGCTTATGAATTACTTGGTGAACCTACAGTGTTGATTAATTCAAGATGGTGCTTTTTATTTTCATCTTTATGTTTTAATATTGACTTTCCTTTCAAATATTACTTTATCCTTTTTTGTTTTTCTTAGTCTAATACAATCTTTTCAATAACATTAATTTATTTGCCATCATTTTTATAATATTAATGGTTAAATGTCTTTAGAAAGATTCAAACTTTTCAAAAATATTCAACTATCAGTAATAGCACACAGGTTAGTATATAATACTACATTTTACATGATATTATTCTCATCTCTTCTCTAGTTGGCAAAAAATTGATAAATACAGTACTATCATGGGAAATGAACCGGAACTTTTAGATTAAGGATTGATAAAGAAATTAACAGTGCTTTCGTATAATAAATATGATGTAACTAGAATTGTATGGAAGGGAAATGCTGTAGCAGGGTTGACATATGATAATGATGTGTTATGTGTTAGTAAAGGGGTATTAGATTACTTAGAAAATGTACAAAGGGAAGTAGAAGACATTCATTAGATGCAGATGTGTGGACAGCAAAGGAGGCAATTCAAGGAAAAATAGCATGGTCGTTTTTATATGAGAGATGCAAAAAGCAAAATGAAAATGTTCAGTAGATTGCAGTTTATGGATAATAAAAGAATAGCCAAAATAGTATTTAATTGGGTTATGAGTAAAGGGCAGGCAACAAGATGGGTGAAAAAGGTAATGTGGTGTGCAAAAGATTTGGATAAATAATTTATATCAGGAACTTGTACAAAAGGTGGGATGATTGTGTTAGGAGGATTGTTGAGTGTTATAGTAATAAGGAATAGGATAAAAGAATAGATGCATTAATAAAGAATAGGGAGTTGGAGAGATGGAGAACTAGTATGGAGAAGAAAAAGAGTTTAAATATATATAGAAGTAAACGGAACATTGGGTGTGAGTTAATTTATGATAATAGCAAGGAAAGTATTTTATTGTTTAAGGCTTGAACAGGATCTTTAGCAACAAGGGAATATACATGTAAATGGAAAAATATGGGTGATGTAGTCTGCAAGTTGTGTAAGGAAGGCATAATATTAGGCACTGTTAATTCAATGTAAATGATTGAAAGCAGAAAGAGTACAAATAATGAAGTTATGGAAGAATAAATATGAACAAAGTGATTATACAGAAAGTGGTTTATTGGTTTTTATGCTGGGTTTGGGAAAAGATAAGGGAGATTTAGGTATGAAGGCCATGGAGTTAACAAAGATTATGTTGTGGAAATGGGATGGAGCAGATTATGGGGAAACTTAGTGTGGGGAATGGAAAGGGAAAGTAAAGTGGCCATCAGGTTTCTTTGGGCATAGTGCCTGAGAGAATCCTGACTTCGTATAAGGAGAAGTCACAGCACATCACATCTATCAAGAGCGGCAGTTTATAGAAGTATTATAAACTAATCTATGAATGTCCTAATGAATTTTAAATTTTTTTACGATTTATGGGTGACTTTCAAACATGAATTATGACACTAATCTGTGTGCTGTTACTAATAGTTGAATGTATTTAAACATCTCAAATAAAATTAAAATTTTTCTAAAGGCATTCAACAATTAATATTAGATTATGAAAACAGTCCAACATATAATTACTTATCACCATCACATAACTTTCAGACAAATATTTATTTCTGTAGATAATTTATATATATATATATAAATGAATACACCAAACTTCTTTTTAAGACTTATTTTTTTATACGACTATTATAAAAATAAAACTATACACCAACATTTCGACTATTTTATAATACAGACTTTTTCAAGGAACACTAAAAAATATAAATATAAATGTCACATAAAAACATTTAAAAAATTACTAATCTCTTTTCAAATTTTGCTATTTAAATTTTATGGAATTAATTTAATGTATATACATATTTTAAAAAGCTAATATTTAATAGCTATACATTGCTAATTGTTTTTTTGGAAGTTTCTGTCATTTCATAACGATAGTTTATTTAAGTCAAACCATAATCACATGACCTCCATACAAACAAACCATTCAATCATTATTGTATCTGTGACGTGATTCACAATTCAGTTATTAAAAGTTATCCTATTTGTAGTAAATATAAAATACTATTTTATCTTTCTTGATGATTTAATAATATTTTGTTTTTCAGTTCATTTTAATAAATTCATTCTAATAAATTACTTGTATAAATACACTTATTAATTCCTTGATTTATATAATAAATATAAAACTTGTATTTCTTACTTTTCTCTATTTGTTAGGATTATTTCTAGTATTTCATTCAAATATATTAATTATTAATTATAATATAATTAAAAAATGCAATACAATTATTAATAATTAAGTACTGTACAAGAATATAATCAAAACAAGAAATACGAATTTGAGGAAGTGAATAAGTGCACATACTTTGATCAGATTATCAAAACACATGAGAACATAATACGTAGATGAAATTAAACAAATTTAAATTTGAATGGAGTGCTTTTAGTTAGAAATAATTTAATATTAGATGGAAATATACTTATATATTTAAGAAAGATGATTGTTAATGGATGTGTCTTATTAATTCTTATATATGAGACTAGAAAATTAAAAAAAACAACCAATGTAGATACTTCTGACCACTCAATGGAATATTAAAGAAATTAAGTTGGAAATACAAGAAAAGACCGAAAACAAAATATAAGAAAAAAAACAAAACAAGTATTACTGACAACATTAAAAGAAACAAAGCTGGACTGTATATATTTCCAAAAAATATTATAAAAGATGAAAGGTAAAACTTTAAACTGGATTACAAAAAAAAAAATGATAAAAGACCTAGAAAAAGACCGTGTATGCGATGAATGATAGATATAAAAAAGTTTGCTGTATGATGTGAAAAAGAATGATTATGGATTGGAAAAAGTGTATTAATCTTGAAGATCACTTTATCCAGCAATGAATTTATCATGGATGAAAGTGATATGATTAAAAATTACAATACGATCATTAAATAATAAAGTAATATTTACAATCAATACTATAGAGTTATAATAAATAAACGTATGTAAAAGAGAAAAATAAGTAAGTTACTATTAATCTTAACGTCAAAAATTTAAACCTGTTAATAGATTAGAATGGTTCCATTTTTAATATCACTCGAACAAAAAGAATAAATATTTCTTTACTGAGATAATATTTCTTGTTAGTGGATGGAAATCAGGAAACATATCTTCACCGGTACGTTCATTTTTCTTATAACCCTTACCTATTGCATGTAGAATAATTGACCACTTGATAGGTCATGTAACCATCACATTCTGTAGCAACTACTCATTCTGAATTTTCCACTTGCCTACTGCATTATTTGTACTAATTATTTTTTGCTTTGCAATAGTACTTATATGTGAGGTAATATTTTATTTGTTAATAATTATTGTTATTTAGATGTATTTAATAATTCCTTAATATCCTCCTCAAATCATACCGATTTTCTTCATTCTCATTTGCATAAATTAAATTATGTTTTCCCATTTATCTAAGCTTTTGCTTTGATCAGTTTTAATTGCTATTTATATTTCTTATTACTACTATGTTATAATGTCTCGGTTTGTGTTCTGTGTTATTTTTGCAATGTATACATGTTTTACAGAATTATATATGTATTATTTTTGGCAGGTATGGCGCTATGTCTATTAGAGATATTTATATGCCTCATAATATACTGGATATTGTTTATTTATATTAGTACAGAGCAGGGGTTGGCAAACTTTTTAACACAGACATTTTGTTTAAATCTCCCTTCCCCACCTCATTAAAGAGCTGCAAGGAAAGAAATGAAAAAATATGTCCATGACAAATAACAAATTTTTGAATGACTATGGATATATTTGAACATTTATTTTAGTTATAGAACATAATAGAATCTGTATATATACTAACGAAAATAAAAATCATTTTAAAAACAAATATTACTTTGACAGTTTGATTTATTCACAAATTTCTAGTATTTAAATGTTCACCATATACAATAGTTACTATTCTATAATAAGGCCGAATTCGAGAAACAACATTAAAATACACATTTTTCCTCTCCTAGCTTCATCAAAATACTTATTTACAAATTACAAAAAAAAAAGTGTCATGAAATTGTGATCAGAACCATATTTGTCTCAAAAGCCACAATTTGGGGCCCCTGATATAAAGCAATTCTTGATATATATTGTAAGAGGACTTTTTTAGGTCCTAGATTTTCTGCTGTAAATACAAGATTATCTAAAAACATCAATTAACAAAAACAAATTTTCTTAAGATTTCTAATTGAAAGCAGTATTATTATAATGACCACAGATTATTTAATATGTTTATGCAAGAAAGTTCTTTGAATTTAATTAGCAATATTGTTTATTAAAAATTGTTTACACCATTGGTTATATTATACTAAAATACAACTAACTGCTACAGTTCTACCTGTGTTTAAAAATCCAAGTTGAATTGTGTACGTTTACTTTTAAAATCTAAGACACATGGTTCAGACTTGGATTTTTTAAACACAGATAACATAGTTGAAACTCTAGTCATTGTATTCTATTACTATATAGGTTTCATCTAGTATTATGCATTCTATATATATATATTGTAACGATACATAAATATGTCGTTACATTAATTTAAAATAAAAACTTAAAAGTTCGCAAATAAGAGTAAAAAACTAAACACTAAAATTAAAAATGTTTGTTAAACATATATATATATTCGCACAGATGCTAAACTTTAAAAATATTTTTTTCATAAACAAAAAAAAAAGTATTTGAACGTATTTTTTTTAATAAAAAAATACCAGATTGAAATATAAAAATATTTTAATAAAAAAATAACGTAAGTTAAAATAAAAACAGGTATAATCTGTAAATGGAAATGATTGTTTATTAATTATCTAAAAGCTGTTTAATTAAAAAGTCAGATGAAAGGTTAGATAAGAGAAGAAAGAGATTTTAGCTTGACCAATGGAAGCACTAAGCCTTGGCTCGGACCCTAACGAAAGTGATAGATTAGTGACATTTTGTTCATTGAATCCTTGTGGATAATATAAAAAGGTAAATACAGTTTTTTCTGACAGTTCCAGCGTTTTGTGTTTGAGAGATGTGGTATGACGCACATACCACACTCTCTATAAAAAAAAAAATGAAAAGACTGTGATACGTTGAACCAGCTATTGCCATCTCCAGAACATTACCTTCCAATGGAGGCGTCGCGGGAATTAAAAGCTAAACCTGGACTCTTTTACCATAAGCTATATGAAATGAACAATTAGTAAAATCAATCAAGAACTTTCGTCAAGTTTTACAAATTGGTAAACAAGCCAACTTAAATGTTAAAACGGACTCTTATCTGACTTTTGTAAGTTTTTAAATCAAATTAATAATGTTTAATTTTATATGTTTTCCGATTGATAAAAATCGTTTCCATTTTTTTTTTTTCTTATTGTATAAATTGTTTATTGTTTAAATTTTAAATGATGAAATTTAGGTTGGGTATAGACGTTGCACAGATTCGTTAGTGGTTGATAATGTTGTGGTTTTCACATTCGATTAGAATATATGTCAACGATATCACTGCAAGCATCTTACGATGAATGCTAATGGGATTTGTATATTCCCTATGCAAGTGACGTTTATCGATGATTTTGTATTTTGATCGGTTGTGTTTAATTTGGAATGTTTTGACCGTGGAATCTGTGCAGCTGATCTGTACTCAACATTTTAAAACAAATTTTATAAAATGCATTTGTGCGAACGTATTTAAATGTTAAATTTAAGTCGGGCGTGAATGGCTATATAGTTTGTAAAGTTATATTAAGGGAGGGTAATCTTAGGTTATTCATTTCGTAGTTGAATTGGTTCAATGGATTGGATATATTTGTGTAATTAGTAGATGTAGTATGAGGTCCGCTACGGGCAGGATTATAGATATACGCCACACACCCTCTGTTTGCCTATGGATGGGTTTGTAAGTCGGCAGAAGACCGCAGTCCATTCCTATGGAGTTTTTTGTTTATTGTTCTACTTGCCAACAGATGTCACATTCCTGTTGGTGGAGAGTCAATGTCTTCTCTATTTCTACTTATTGTTCAGATGTACTTTCCTGACAGTATAGTATTTTGTGTTGTCGTATCATGCTACATTGAATACATGAATGTATCAGATGGATTGGCGCCAGTTTGGTTGTGAAATTTGTGGCCTAAGGTTAAATCAGGGAAGAATATTTTCTTTTCAAATGCAGATCTATGTAGTCTATTCATACCTGACTAGCTAAATAAATAGTAAACTCATTATTTGCAATCTACTTAAATTTAGAATTAAAGATCAATATAAAAATATAAACGTTAAATTTATTCCTCAAAATTTAAATATTATTTTATATGTGCGTAAATAAATATTTTTATGTGTTAATTTTTGGCAGTGGCTTTTATTCTTTTATATTTAAGATATAAAATTTATAGATTTTTATCTCTGCGTCTCCGCTGAGCTAGTGACTTGGGCTAACGGTCGAAATATTTAAATAAAGTGGAATCTTAACAGCGCGTATCTGCCTACTTTATAAATTTTTCTAGGCTCAAATGCCTAGATGGCGCCCTGGTAGTTGCAGATATTGTTTTTGCGGCTAGATTCGATCTTCACTTACATTCCGATTGGTACAATATATATATATTCTTTTATATTTTATCTGTTATTTTACTAATTTCAACAGTGCATAAATAACTTTTTACTGCTTGAATGTATAACATGCAGGATTATAATTAATAATCAATAAAGCAAGTCATATATAGCATGGCATTGTTTTTATGAGCTTGCATTTCCAAATATGTACTATAGGGAGCATACCAATAGCTCAAACAAGCTCTTAATTGATGTGTGGTAAGCAAAAATGCTAAGGCTATTATTATATGATAGATCTGAATTTGGTTCAGCCACATAGCTATTTAAGTTGGATAGCTGGAGTTAAAGACACTTTCATGTCTGAAAATTTCAGAGTTTCTACTTAATTGTTATGTATTAAATAAGTTTTGGGTTTTGAGTTGATATTTTAGATCTAGTGTCTGAATATTCCAGCTCCTCACTGAGGTGAGTCAAAAGCTTGAAACCAATTGTCTGGGGATGAAAATGTTCTAGATAGATATTTTAAATATTTTTCTCTTACCGCACTTATCAATTAAGAGCTTGTTTGAGCTATTGGTAGGATCATAATTGTATCATAGTACATTCTCATTCTAATATATTACTGAGAATTATTTTGCAGTCAAACTCGTAATGAATCATTATAATTCTGAGTAACGTATCAAACGAGAATATTCTGTGGTATGATTTATCTGATATAATACTTTATATATACATATTATCCTATAACGAAGCTCCAATTTTTATTCACTTCTAAAGCTTAGAAATCATAAGAGTGAAGCAAACCAATATTAGTAATTTTGCATGCATAGTATTCAAAAGACTGGTGGAAGATTTTGGTGTGGAGTTGAAAGACACTATAAGCAAAAAAAAATAATCTGCAAGTATTAGTAAAATTTGTTGTTTTTTTAAACGTTTTTTATTTTTGTTTTTAAAGTTTATTAATTTGATTTTTTTTATAATTTAATTTTATGAAACAATGGCCAATTAAATCAAATTATTACAATTAGATTTACAAGTGTCAAACTTTCTGTTCTCATAACTATGATGCACCCACTTTAGATAAATACATTAATAAGTATTACTAATAACTTATTAGACTAGAAGTTATCCTATCATTGCTAATCCAGATATAAATTTTAAACCTAGTTAAAGAGTAATATGTTTTTTTAAATTAAAATAAACATGTGGGGCCATTTAACTTCTGTTTCTTTTTTTCCATTCATAATATCTTTTTAGACTTAAAACTTCCACTCAATAAATTCACACATAGATTTAATGTATTAAAGATTTTAAGACTTCTCATTCGATAATTTAATATACAAAATTAACAAAGCGTATGCCACACTTGAATGAGAAGCTATAAAGATACACAGAAATTATTACACGCTAAGCGCTTTCGAGGTCTTTTGCCTCATATTCATAGCGGTACTGTGAGCTGCAGAATGAAAAAATAGGGCAAAGTATTTACAGTTTCTATTTGTTTACTGAATTGACTGGTTACCAACATTGATGGGAAATTTCTGATGAAAATTCTTAACACAAAATGTATCCATTATCAATACTCCAGAAAGAATATAATAGAAACAAATGTCAGACATTTAAAGTCTCAATTGGAACAGGATAGCAGGTCAATTTGTTGAGAAATTAAATGCAAACAGTTTTCTACTCTACTGCCACCTATTGTAAGGTTATGTAATCAGTAACTATCAGTTGATAGTGCTTTTAAATTCCCAATCACACATCAGTTTCTGGCTTTTATCTATTATTAATGAGAATTTGGGATTCAAAACTGAAAGTGAGATAGTTATATATCTTACAATAGATTGCATAAGAATAAAAAGCTATTCCTGGTTTATAACATACTGTATAAATTAAAGAATCAAGTGATGTCTTGGTAGTAAGATTTTGTCCAAGAGAAGAAAAACATCTATAATTAGAAAAAAAATTATAGGGTACTAAAATATTTAGTTGCTGACATAGAGTGAGATTTATATAATTGTTCAAATAGATTGCCAAAATCTCAAAACCTTATTAGGGTTTTTGACTTTCAAGATTTCAAATTGAATAATAAAATGAAGTTACAAAAATGTTTGTGAGATTCACAACTATATTACTTCTGGCTTTGGTTGTCAAATCGCTATTGATAAAGGCAAAAGCTAAAATCTCATCTGGGGATGAGAATTTAAATGCATAACCATGGTAGCAAATTTCTCGATACAATAATGCCACCTAGTGCAATTTTTTTTATATAATAATGTCACCTAGTATAAGCAAGCTATCATGGTTATGTGATGCTTGAACAGTTTAACAAATCAAATAATATGTTAGTTTTGTGAGAAATTTCCGATCCAAATCATCTTATCAATTTTCTGCATAATGTTTGACTTGATCACATGATGTTTTAATGATCAACAAATCAAGTATTATGTTATATATAGAGCTCGCAAATAAGCTCTTAACAAGCTTTGCAGAATATCCCCAACTCCAGGTCTGTTTCTGCTACTGCTTCCTCGGTGAGGTGCTAGGATATTCCAGCATTTGTTAGTATTGTGAGAAATTTTTGATTTATATTTAGAATGTTGTAAGAAAGTAGACCAGATAACTAAATACTTTTGATGTGTACAGGAATGTGGTGCAGAATTTGTACCCAGAAATTACTTGTTTTCTATGCAAGATGGAATGATGGAATGTTTAAACAATGCCTAGAGGATCGTAAACCCATTCTTTGCAAAGAAAAATTTCTAAGGAATAACATTGGAGAATATCAGTTTGTTATTCATTGTTCAAGAGTACCCCACAGGCGCTCCATAATCTATAAATTAGAAGGTTGTGAAATCCAAGGAAAATATGTAGCAATACATATTTTTCAAATCAATATGAAATTGTATTGAATAGTAGTCATGAAAATAATAGTGACAAGAATAAAGACAGTATTTGCACTGAAGAACAAACATATTGTTGAAAAATATTTGACAGGAATGATATGCATCTATGTAAAGTGATATAACAATATATGTTTTCTCAACTTATGATTATTCTATCCTTGTTTCACAAACAGGAGAATGCAGTTTATCAGATTGACATCTTTTTGCTGATTTTCAGAGAAAAATTCATTCAAGTCTTCACTAGATCTCACACTCATTATCCTATTGATTTTATGTTTCTCAGCTAAACCACTAAACATCACATGATCACTATTTCTTATGCTTGTTCATAACTTACTCTGGCTTGAACTTAATGGCACTACTGTATGGAAAGATGTTTCTCAGTTCACACCAGAAATCAATGTAGATAATAAGTCAACTTATCTATGAAAATATCTCTTACATAAGTCACATACAAGAAAAACATCACGATTTTATTAGTGTCAAACTTCATTGCCAAATATAGAAAGGACTTATAACTGATTTAAAATTGAAGTTATTAAAATACATAAAAATGACATGGTGATATATCTATATAATTATGAAAGTGAATTAGCTTAGAAGCAAAAATTTTAGGGTTTTCTGGAATATCAGGATAATTATTTGGCATCGTGCTATATTTACATGTACATGTTAAAATAAATACACATATATAGCTAAAAAAACATTTATAAATAATTGTGTGTTAAAATATATGTGTGTATGTTGAAATACGTACACAAAGTTTAAAAATAAGTAGATTAAATTAAAGAAAAAAGTAAAGTTAAAAATGATCGAAGTGATAGATAAAAGAATTAATATTATTAAAAGATTAATTATAAATTCAGGAAGCAATCTTAATTAAATTCCTAAAGAGCAAAAGAGATAGCAGAATTCCATCAGAAAATAATCTAATTAATTAGTGACAATTAAAAAAAAGAAATTACTAGTAACTGGATGCATCTATAGACAAATAACATTGGACAATGTCAGCAGGATATAAGTGATCCAACCAATTAGAACAGGAGATCTGATTATTGATTAATATCAAAGGAATGGTCTAGAAAAGAACCAAAGAACCCTTGCCCAGAAAGTTACAAGCATACAGATGTACTTGCAACAACAATGATGCTGGACAACATCAGGTCTTGTTCTTGATAACTGAAATTGCAGAGAGGTTTGCTTCCGAACATGGCAATCAAGTCTAGGGACTTAATAGATCACACCTTTATTATTATTTGAAAATGCCTTCAGTTATATATATATATACAGATCTAGTTACTAGTCTTTTTATCCTTTACTGACATGAGCCAACTAGCTCGAAACCATGGTTTAAAGGTTCGAGACAATGAAAGAGATATTGAATTCTATCTTTCTCAGCATTTATATAAACACAGCTTGTTAGTGGACTATTGGTAAAGCTCCATCTAGTGATCGTAAAATGCAAGCTATGAGCAAGTTACAAAATTTATAACTTGTTTTGTTTATCATATATATACATTGCTAATATGTGTACATCTGTAATTAAAATGCTTATAATGGTTGTATTAATAATCTATTAAATCATAATCTTAAGTTGCCGCAGTAGTATTATAGTTACCAGGTGAATTTTATATATGTCTGTTTGGTAGCGTAGGGTTACCTCCCAGTCATAGAAATTAGCATAATCATAAGTCGAACCTGAAACAAGCTAAAAGGGGGTAAACCATCGAAGTGTTAAATATTAAATGATCTGCTAAAATGCAGTCATCAATTGGTGAATTTGACATTAGTAGTACCAGTAATTGATCTCTTTACATTCAACACTGAGAAAAATATCTCTTCGTTAATAAAGTTGAAAACAAAATATTAAAGTAGCATCACTGCTATATTTTGCAGAAAAAGGAATAATAGAGATTGCCAATAGGCTCTGTAAACCTCATCCATCTGAGGATTATCTTTTTGATTAAATAAAAAATCACTTAGCAATATTATTATAGTTCAGGTCATTCTAGGCACAGCACAGACTTCATTTTAGAAATTGCTGTTAGGACAGAAATAAAAAATAAAGATTACAATATAGATCTTTGTTAACATTAATTCATATTAAGTGCATGGTCGGCACATAAATACATATAAGGCTTTACCCTTAATACTATGTGCCTTGGGTGCTCAATTTTACCACTAGAGGGACCTCTACAAATCTTAACACAAGATTATGACTATAAAGATAAGAGCGGCCATCTTATCTTCAACCTACTTTCTAATTATATAGGCAAGTCTAAAGCATTTTGATTTGAGAGTGTGAAGCTAGTAAGTTCTTCACTAATTAAGTCCACCTCATTTAGAAATCAACATTTATGAAATCTTTTGATTCACAGTGAATTAATTAATATTTAGATCTTATAATTAGAAATATTTTGAATCAATTTAAAGTTGTAAACCTTAATTCTTATTAAGCACACTGCAAACCATTGTGTATATGGCTCATTTTATGATGAGCTCCTTGAGCAATTTCTGTGGGGATGAGCTGCAACAGTTTAAGACAACATCTGTTAGCTGATTGTGAAATTAAATATAGTGAAGTTATAAAATGTGGCATCATGAATTGATTGGTTCTTGAACAATCAAGAGAATTTACATAGGTAAAAATCTAAGATAAAATACAGATGGACATTTGTAAGACATTTAAACCAGAGACTAAGATAAAATACAGATGGACATTTGTAAGACATTTAAACCAGAGACAAAGGGATTTAGAAATTTAAAAAATAATGATAACAGTAATAAACCTATATTTAGTTGTTCTTGTTGTGAAAAAGGGGCTATAAGGCCAGTGACTGCTTTCGTAAAAATGAATGTTGCAAAATCTATAACAAAAAAAGGGCACTTGGAAATAATATGTAAAAAAAGAATAGATAAATCTGGTAAAGACAGCAATAGCCATAAAAAGATATTTAGTATAAATGAAAATCAGCAATTATACAAAATATGTTAACAGCCCATTTTGATAAAATTACGAAAATCAGCAATTATACAAAATATGTTAACAGCCCATTTTGATAAAATTATGATTCAGTTAAAGGTATGCAGCAAGTCCATATCTATTAAACCAGGTGGGAGAAAATTGCTACGATTATCTAAATTTAGAAATCTCAATCTTAATTTCGACTGCACTTTCACTATTGCAGCAGATCGGCCCTTCAAGCAGAGGAGTATAATACCACAGGTAGATGAAACACCAACATTACCTATAACCAGACTGAAGCTATACAAAGTATAACCCATGGCCACATTTCCAGGCTATAAAACACCTCGGCTGCTAAATTCAAATTCCTGCCATCCAAAGCATTTTTATTATTTATTTTGAGGTAAGACCTCAGGCACCAGCTAATCATAAAGTTATATAATCAGAATGCTCAGATGACAGGTATACAATCTAGTACTTGATATAACCCAAGCTAGCTTGTTTTCTCAATTGTGGAAAGAAAAAAAACTTTAATACACTTTTAATTAAATGTAACTTAATCTATTCGTAAAACAGTTACAAGAGAGAGAATTGATCATGCAATAATTAAGCAAACAAATAATTTATTCACCCACATTCATAATTAAATATATTATAGCACACACCCATTTAAAATACAATATACTAACTTATAGAAGCGTATTAAAATTTTATATACCCTTGTAATTGAAACACATCACGGCAAAATTTGAGGGAAGCAACATTAAAGATTACTATGGCTGTAATATCAAAGTTCATTCGAGTCTCTTATTCATATAAATGTTCAAATCTTTAAATTGGGATAATAAAGAACATATTTACCTAGGATTTTTGGGATAACACATTGCTCTTTTCATGGACACAATTCATTTCTTTCTCCTGCTTTGTTGATCATCATCCAGTTGACTTTCCTTTTTGCATTGATGGTTTGGCTTCTTGCTAATTTTCCACGTTTCAATGAAGGAGAGATTTTCCATAGTTTTCAGATCACAAGGTGAACATGACTTCTAGATGGAAAGTATTTGATGTTACAAAGGACTGAGATTGAAGACTAGTCACATACTTTGGTTTCTGTATAACCCTGCATTCTGCTAATGCTGCTAATTTTTGACCATCTTCTCTTCTTTAAAAGTTTTTATATAATACGGTAATGCTGAATGATAATGAAAACAGTAATATAATAATGGAATGAATCTCTTGGTCCTTTTATACACTTCTCTCTTATTGTTTTCTAGTTATCATTCTCTGATCTAATTAATTGATATTTCCTTAATTAATTTTCTGTTGTGTTTTAATCTAAATTCTTGCTTAGATTAATCTAGCATATTGTTAAGATACAGTCCTGAACTCTTTCCTTTGTTTCTTTAATTAATGCAGTGGGAGTTGTTATTTCTTTTCTTTTCTTTATCAGCCAAGTAATCTTTAAATGATTTGCAAATTTGACAATTTTTTTTTCACATATTATATTTTAGTTCAATTTCCATTTTTACATTTTTTTTTTTTACTTATTCATAAAAAGAGAGAACTAATTTTTAATTTTTTGCTTAAGAATTAATTCCCCCTCCCCCTTCCTACTTACTCTTTATTACTAAACTTTCTTTTATTTTGTTAAACAACAGATGATGCAACACTACTTTTGCAAGTTTGCATTTAAAACATTTCATATTTCACTTTTATTAAGACTTAATTATTTCTTTTTAAATTTAATTTGATCATTTAATAATAAACGATTTCTCATGTAATGCAGACTATGAGTGTTCTCAAATCACACATTCGCTAGCAGTACACTATGGAAGTTGATAGCAGAAGATGCATGTCTTTGATTTTGGTACATAAATGGAGTTCTGCAATTATGCATAGTAAAAAGCCACCAATAATCAAAAAACTGACTTAAAACCTTTAGGTGTTAATGATAGTGCAATTAAAACCAAAGGAGTAATTGAAGCTTGTGTTAGTTAAATGAATGGTAAAACAAAACTTTTTACCTTTGTGTAGAGTTTATGTTCCAGCAAACCCATTATTCGGTCGTGATTGGTTCAAAAAATTAGGTATTAAATTTACATTGGTTAAAAAGATTGACATTAATAAGAAAATGAGGGGAAATTTTCCTAAATTGTTTATTAATGGGGAACCTGGCAAAATAAAAACCACCGCTGTGTTACTAGAATTATTCTCAGAGGCAGTACCAATCAAGTGCAAACCAATAAAGGTCCAGCTTACTCAGAAAGAAAAAAAAACTATATTGATGTGCCAAGGTCACACATTAATAATAAAACTGTACCTGGTTGGACAAAGAAAGATGATGGCTACCAGTGGATTATAAAACAAATCTGAGAAAATTGGCCTAATAAACATCCAAATTTCACCATAAAGAATTATGGGATGTCCATGATAAATTAATAGTATGCAAAGACTGTATTCTGGTGGGCAATAAGGCACTAATACCAGTCAAGAGTAGGGATTAAATTCTGCAATTATTGCATAAAGGTCACCAGGCATAGTCAGAGCTAAAGCTTTAGCCTATAATTATATATGGCACCAAACATTAACAGTGATATTGAGAAATTACATAAAAATAGCAATAATTGTCAATCATAGGCTAGACTGTCTGTATATATTTTGAGGCACGGCCAGAAGCATTAAGACTATAGCAATGCATCCATGCTGAGGGACCATTTAAGGAACATTTATATTTTGTAGTGATCAATGCATATTCAAGATGAGCAAAATACAAATTAATTAAGAGTCTTAGTTCCGATGAGACAATCAAAAAATTACATGAAATTTTTTTGTATCATGAACATCCTGAAACTTTGGGCAAGTTTGAAAGAGAGGGGGATAAACACAAAAGATCACACTCCCTTATCACCCTCAATCTAATGATTTGGCAGAAAAAACTGTCGAAAATTTGAAAGTATCAATAAATAAATTGGGAAAAATTAAAATACAAGAAGTAGTTTATACTATACTCTAGGATCAGAATCCGATTCCAACTGCTAAGGCAGGAAAATCACCCACGAAATTATATTTAAATTGCATGTTGCATTACAAGTTGTCTAATGTAATACCTAATGAGAACTACATTAAACAGGAATCAACCTTTTGTAAGTTTGTACCAGGTGAATGAGTATGGGCAAAAAATAGTTTAAATAAATTTTGGATGAAAGCAATAGTAAAGTGACATTTGTCAAAACAAGTTGTAAGGATGTGCATAAATTAAGGTGAACTATTACAAAAACACATTAATCAGTTGTGGAAAGATGAGAGTGGAGGTTTAACACTGTCTTTATTTAACAAAACTGATTGTGACTAAAAAGCTCAATGTGAAGAATCTAAACAAGAACTCGAGCTGTCTCAGCCAATGAGAAAAAAGAATATATAGTAGAAGAGTGCAAATCTCTGAAGTTGTGGAAAGTATGTTGTGTTTAAATGTGTATGTTAAAATACATACACATATATAGCTAAAATACAGATATAAATAATAGTGTGTTAAAATATATGCATGTATGTTGAAATACAAACACTCAGTTTAAAAATAAGTAGATTAGATTTAAGTAAAAAGTAAAATTAAAACTGATTGAAGTGATAAAAGAATTACTATTACTAAAGATTAATTATAACCCAAGAAACAATTTTAATTCAATTCCTAAAGAACTAAAGAGCAGAATTCCATCAGAAAACAATCTAATTAATTAGTGACAATTAAAAAGAAGAAATTACTATAACTCTGGACAATGTCATCATCATGATCTAAGTGACCCAACCAATTAGGACTTGATATCTAATTAATAATTAATTGTGAAGGATTGGTCTAAAAAAGAAAAAGGGAACACTTTACTCATAGAAGCTATAAGCATACAGATGTATTTGCAACAACAATGTTTCTGGACATCATTGTGTGTTGGTCTTGATAGTTAACATTGTGGAAAGGCTTGCCTCTAAACATGGCAAAGCAAGTCTAGGGACTAAACAAGTCGGACCTTTATTATGACTTGAGAATGCCTTCAGATATGTAAATATATATGCTTTATATAAATTGTTAATATGTGTACATCTGTAATTGAAATGCTTATAATGGTTGTATTAATAATCTATCAAATCATAAACCTAAGTTGCTGCAATAGTATTATTGTCACCAGGTGAATTTTATATATGTCTGTTTAGTAGTGAAGGGATCACTCACAGACATAGTAAATAGTATAAACCAAATAAAAGATGGCTGCCATATTTGTTAGTTTCAGCTACAAATTCTAAGTCCTCATTGATAAAAATAAAATCCTGAAAACAATCTCAGAATATTTAATTATAGCACTGTACTATCTCATCCAGTATCCATGGATTGCTCAGGGTTACAGTAATTAGCTTCATAGTAGAGTAAAAAGACTAATTCATATGGGTTGTTCTTGGCCGTGGGAATGTGAAATATGAATGTCTCTCTCAGTGACATTTCCATTGAGGATTTTGTGTTTTTGACTACCACTATTCATAATCACTGTCATTCATTCCATTTCAGTAAGCAACAAGTTCTAAATACAGTTCTATCAGATTTGATCCTATAATTTTTAGCATATGAAATCACTTCATTGGAATCTGGAAATCTTAAAAAACAGTTCGTAAGTCTCGGACATTGCTACTTTGACTAAGTAGACATCAGCATTTTTATTTCTTTCAAACTCATATAGATCTCATACTTCTTTTGATACATCCATAAGATATTTCTTATTCTATCTTTGTTTTCCTTTCTGTTGGCCATGCATTTCCATTTTAATATTACATAATATCAGTAATGTAGTGCTAATATGATTGTTTCAAATATTTTGGCCATACCTTATGTCTATAATATTTGGAAAATTTAATTTTGTGAGAATATCACATGGTTTCTGATTATATATTATGTGAAAAGTGGCAAAACTTTCTCTAATCCAGTTCTGTCCTCCTTGCATAAGTTTGAGAAATTAGTAGCCAGGTGGGATAGATAACAGAACTTAAATGAAAGAAATAGATTTTCTACTTAAGATTAATGATTATGGCAGAGGTTATGTGATATTTAATTAAAGATATTTTATTGATATTATAATAATTCTTGCTAAGTAATATTGACACCGTGAAAACACCAAAATATATAGATTTGAAAATGTCAGATCTATATAACTATGTGAACAAGTTGGTTTGAATTCAAAAATTAGGATGTTTTTAAATTTCAAGCTGATAGAATGATAGCAAGAAAGGAGTAAATAATGGCTTGCTAGCTAAAAGGTACATTAGACCCATAAAATCTAGACGCATTAGGTTCATATTCAAAACTCCTTACTTGTGAAAGTCTTACACTAAAAACAAGTCTGGTGATTTGGATAAGACAAGATTGAATAGGGATTTTTATTATGCACTACCATCTGACTTGATAATTACTAAAGCTCACACAAGATGGCAGAACTAGTATGATAGAAATGCCTTTCCAATTTGTGACTAACAATAAAACATTTTTTTGGCAGCCAATCTATAACCTAAAAGCTAATTGGAAAATATGGATAATACAAATCTAGATATGTATCTGTTAAGCACTAGCATCTTATGTCAAACCCACACAAGGTGGCAGAATTGTAGTAAGGTAAATTTGTTTCTTAAAAAAATATTGATGTTGCATCATGAAAAAATTAGCAAAAGCTTGATTATAAAATATTATACCATGATTTCTCTCTTTTAGACATACACGAAGTGCATTTCAAGAAAAGGGAATACATTGGTGGATTATTGAAAATATTGGTATATAGAAGATAGTGGACAAAAAAGATATTACCTTAGAGACAAAAAAAATTGCATAACTTCATTTCTATGATAGTATGTTGTATATGAGAGTCAAATAGTTCTATTGTACTTATATAATTTGACAGTTAATGTTTAGGATACAGCAGCATGATGTGTCTCAGCAATATAATCCCCTTACAAATATAAAGTTGTCTAGTAAACTAAACATATATCCAAACATTGTTTTGGGTTTGACAAAATTGAATATCAAAGGATTCTTCCTGCATATAATTAGCAATTGAATTAAGGAAACTAACTCATTGTGTTACTCTGTTTGGCAGCCAATAAAACATAATTAGTGTCACTAGATGGAAGCAAGAGAGGCAATTCAAGGAGAAATGGGATGATCAAGTTTTCATATGAGAGATGCAAAAAGTAAAATGAAAATGTTTGGTAGATTGCAGTTTATGGATAATAAAAGAATAGCTAAAATAGTATTTAATAGGGTTATGAGTAAAGGGCAGGTAACAAGATGGGTGAGAAAGGTAATGTGGTATGCAAAAGATTTGGACAAATAATTTATATCAGTATATTTGTACAAAAGATGGCATAATTGTGTTAAGAGGATTGTCGAGTGTTGTAGTAGTAAGGAATGGGATAAAAGAATAGATTTATTAATAAAGAATAGGGAGTTAGAGAAATGGAGAAATAGTATGGAGAGTAAAAAGAGTTTAAATATATATAGAAATAAACAGAATATTAGGTGTGAGTTAATATATGATAATAGTAAGGAAAGTAGTTTATTATTTAAGGCTTGAATGGGATCTTTAGCTACAAGAGAATATACATGTAAATGGAAAAAAATGGGTGATTTATTTTGTAAATTATATAAGGAAGGAATAGAAAATATTAGGCATTTGTTAATTGAATGTAAATGCTTGAAAACAGGAAGGGTACATATAATGAAGTTATGGAAGAATAAATATGAAAAAAGTGATTATACAGAAAGTGAATTATTGGTTTTTATGCTGGGTTAGGGAAAAGATGAAGGGGATTTAGATATAAAGGTTATAGAGTTGACAAAGATTATGTTGTGGAAATGAGATGGAGCAGAATATGGGAAAATTTAGAATGGGGAATAAAAAATAAAGTGGCTAACAGGTTTATCTGGGCATAATTGCTGAGATATTATTGACTTCGTTTAAGGAGAAGCCACAATACATCACATCACATCTTCATCAGTGAAGAGGACTGAATTTTTTGCACACACATGTGATATGATATGATGATACACTGTGGCTTCTTCTTTTTCAGAGTCAAGAATATCTCAGCCACTATGCCCAGAGAAATCTGTTAGCCACCGCATTCTAGATATTGAACTTGCACTGCCACCTAGTGTTCTTTGGTTCCTTGAGATTAGATGTTTCTGGATTAAAATAATAGAGTAAATTGTCGCACTTAATGTATAATTTATATAAATGTTTAGTATTTGTCTGAAAGTTCATGATGGTGGTATTATACTAAACTTTTCAAATACATTGGCACACAAGTTATTATATAATACAATAAACATTTAAAAATTAATATTAGATGATGGAAATAGTCATGCGTTTATATGCTTGATTTTAACTTCATTTGGCAATCTTTACTAATTTGTCATTAAAGGATTTATAACATGATTAGCATTTGCCTATAGACCGGACTTCAAATCAAAAAGTCTACACATTTTTTTTGGATAACATGTAGCTCATAGGTAGGGAATTCACGGCCTTAAGGCTGCTTGTGACTTTTTTTATTTTGTGTGTGTGTGCTTATCCATAGTTTAAAAATGAATACACCAAACTTCTTTTTAAAAATGTATTTTTTATTTTATTTAAAATGAGATATAATAATGTGGAGTTGGGCTGGACACATTGCCAGAAGAGATGATAATAGATGGCCAATTGAAATCCTAAACGGGATTCCAAGAGATTGTAAAAGACCCAGAAAGAGATCAGATGAGAGATGGATGGATGAAATAAGAAAGTGAGCAGGGGTGATGTGGGGAAGAAAAGCTAAAGACCGGAGAAGATGAATTGAACTTGGAGAGACCTTCATCCTGCAGTGGATGGATAATGGTTGATGATGATGATAATAAAGGTTGTAGTCGATACGATATATAAGTATCAATATATCAATAAACATTTATCAGAAACAAGATTTCATATACGTTATCCCTGAAGCTCACAAGACATTGAATATTATTGTATTAGTGGCATACATAGCCACTAATAATAACGCAGATCTGTTAATGAGTCAAAAACACAGAGTTCTCTGGCCAACACTCTCAAGATAGATTTTCAATCAATTGGTAGATTCCTGCCTGTGGGTGCAGCATTTTCACTATTGCCTAAATTGAATGTGGCTTTCTATAATATAAAGGTTTCCCACTCCTGAAGTAGCAAGACACGTATCTATTCTTAGTTGGAGGGTAAAAGTAACAGTCGCGAGTAGTTAAATATTAAAAGGTTTATTAGAGTACCCATACCCATTTGCAAATAAAGTGTTATGGAGGTTAAGCTAAAAAAAATTAAAGAAGGTGAAATTAATAGAGTTATTAAAAGGTACAAATTAATAAATGAGCTAAAGAAAGGATGTGTTTATGAAATTTTAAAAGAATAAAGCAAGCGGTACATCACACATTTCTAGATTGATCAATAGAGCCCAATCTTGGATTGCTGATGATTTATGATTTAATTTTTTTTAAAAACTAATATTTATGAAAAGCAAATAATATGGAGATTCATAAATGCAAAATATTTATTTATGAATTAAATATAATATACTATTTACACTACAGCTGTCTGTTTATCAGGCTATATATATAAGCATTCTTTTATCATTACACGTAGAATAAAAATCAGTCGTTTAAATTTACGATGTTGCTTCATACTGACCCATTACAAATAGGGAGATGGCTTCGTAAATAGAACGTAATTGCGGCTACTCCCATTATTTATTTACAAAGAAAGGGCAAAAGTGACCCACACCCTTATTAATCTTGCTAATATGCGCTCAGGAATACTAATAGTCCAATGTATATACGTATACGCACATACCTATTGGCATGCTTGTTCTAAACCTTTTGACGTCGTTACAATCAACTTTAATTTTTAATTCATTCATTTTTAATAAATTTGCTGTAATTCTCTTTGAGTCGTTAATACTTATTATTGCGTTTCCCCCAAAACTCTTTTCTATAGCGCTGACCTACCTTCTACCCGCTTAAAATGAGTCTGATCTTAGATGGGAAATTAAAATCTAGCTGACCTACAAAAACCATTTTTAAAAAGTTTTCTGGCTGATGTTTTAAAAACCTGAAACTATTTATCATACAAGACTGACATCTTGTCCAAAGAAGAGAAGTTCGGGTCAAAGCGAACGACTTTCTAATTATTTTGATTCCTAAATGAACCAGTACGCTTTTTATTTGCGTTGGCCCACTGTATATTCTTAAAAGCAGTAATAAAACCTTTAATTAAAATGATTCTTTTCTAATAGCGTCTTATATACTTGCATAATGAAGAAAAATGAATTCGGTGCGGTATATATTTTAATTTGAACATGCAATTATTTTATAATCAGTTTAAAACAGAATATCATTAGTTAAAAAAAATTACAGTAATGGAACAACTGTTATAAAAATACCGAATATATAAAATACTTTCAAGTATTAAATTTAAAAACCTAACATACATTAATCTTAAACCGAGGTTTAAAATTAATATCTATTTTAGGGATGATCTCTAAATTAATAGATAATTAATAGTCATTAATGTATCCACCTCACGTGATTAGTACATAGGGAGAGGCCAGACTCTGGATCTAAAGTCCTCGGGTTAATCCCAGTACTGGTCCTTGAACTTCTTACGGACCCTAGAGCAATAAGGAACATTCGATTTTCTATCATTATTAATATGTAGGGGGTTTGAACTCAGACTTTCACACGATTCTTAACTATCCTTACTATCTCATACTGCATTTCTTTAGGAGAATTGGTTTCCAAGTTATGAATGCAGATACTTTGGTATTTATAGGTCAAAGAGCAACGATAATACATCTAATATGGTAGCGAAAAAATGCGAGGGCACAGGTAAATGCAACCGTAACAGATCAGAAAAATTAATTTAAACATCACTTATGACACTTGTTTTTATGTATATATATATTTTTTCTCATATGTCGTAGCATCGGCTGGGACGCGAACCCACAACCGTCTGCAACCAACTACTTGCTTGCAAAGCGGATGCGATGACTTCTCTTTGCCTCTATTAGTCTTATTCCAGATGTCTTTTCTCATTCTCTTTACAAATAATTATTCATTTATAGTTTTGATCAATTTCTTGATCTTTTTCATTTATTATTTAAATACCTTTTTGATTAAAGTGGCAGATTCTGGAACTCGGGTTTATGGCTTGTGGAGCAGCTCTGTTATTTAACTGAGTGACTTTATTCTGATCTTCTAGATAATAAACCATTTGATGACTTTTGTTTGGTCAGTAATATAATGGCAGATTATAAAGTCTCTTAAATCTTTGTTCTTGTTACTCCTGGTGCAAAAATATCATATGCACTCCTAGGGAATAAAACATTTGATTAATTTTTCTGATCTGCTCAAACTATGTAAATTATTAAGATACAGATTATGACCAGAAAACTAATTTTATTTGCAAATAGATTTTTATTCTCATTTGACTGCGAAAATGTAAAGCTTCCTATACATGCCCAAGACTTGGAATTCAAACTTGGGTGAAACTTGATTATGTTTTTTATAAGGAGATGAGAATTTTTAATAAAGCTTAGGATTTGTGTGTGTTACTTAATTATCTAGGCATCCAATTATTGGTTGGTAAGTGGGTCTCTAGCTATTATTAGTCAACACATAAACAAAAACTGAAAACATAAAAACTCTCATTAACCAGAAATTGCCTTGTGCAACAAATAATGTTTTTTCTTCATTGTCTCTAAAAGTTTCATTAACCTTTATTTACTTATCCTAATATTTTATGTATTTCAGTCATTTAAGAGTCATGTAAATTTTATCATATATATTATTAAAAGCCAGCCAACACTTAGACAATCCCAATATTAATAACAATCAACAATTTCAAATTGTTGTCAATGCAACCTCCTTTTTAATAATAAAGGTGGATGGAATCCCAATCTTTAGTGTCTAATTTCAATCTCTGTGGTTAAATTGTAATCTTTAGTGTCTAGAAGGATTCCATCTTTATTGTTAAAAATGAGGTTGCTTTGACAACAGTTTGAAATTGTTGATTGTTATTAATATTGGGATTGTCTAAGTGTTGGCTGGCTTTTAATGATTACTCACAAACCCATTTAGCTGTGAACATTATTACCCTTAATATATATATTTCATTATTTTATATTGCAGCTTCTAGTGGGTCAAACTTCACACTTAGGCATCACTTATTATATTGCACTGCTCAACATACTTACAATTAATCCAAATTATTTAGAGCATAAACACTACAAAACACGAGGCAAATATGAACTAAATTATTTCTTAATATTATATGCTGTTGCTTACACACCATTTATATCTGCATTTAAGATGAAAGTTTGTACTATTATCCATCACTTAATCACAATAAAATGTTAACAATAATAGGTTAGATTTATGAATTTTCTATCCCTTTCACCAACTAAGTTAGTGATCTGTGACTTAGTCAATTGCTATATAGTTGGTTTGGCATCAACACCTCTCTCTCACACACATCTGTAATGCTTCTTGATTTTCAAAGACCACATGAAATCTCTGGTAAACTTTTATCTATGAATGAAAACAACCTATTCAACAAAATCCTAGAATGTATTTATTTTTAACAATTGGAATGAAGCATTTTTAAGGTTGAAGACTTTCTAAAGAAATAGAAAGTTGAATGATTTCATTGAGAAAATATGGTTAGAGATAGATTATATTAGAGAGCTACAATTAGGTCAAGATATTGAAAATCTTTCAGGAAAAAGTTTTGCTACAGAAAACGTTGCAAGACAGCATTGTAAAATATCAAATAAACATAATATGGACCAGTTCGATCTTTATGTGGAAGTATTTATAGTTCAAAGAATGATATGTATGATCATTGTACACGCATTTATGGCATATTGCTACAGCTACTACCACCACCCTGCTACTACTACTATTATCACCACCACTACTACTACTACAACCACCACTACTACTACTACCACTACTACCATTACTACTACTACTACCACCACTACTACTACTACTATTACTATTACTACCACTACCACTACTACTACTACTACTACCACCATCACCACTACTACTACTACCACTACTACTACTATTATTATCACTATTACTACTACTACTACCATTACCACCATTACTATTACTATTATTACTATTAACCCTGTTAAGTTTAGTCCAATGGTAGTGTGTCACACTCCAGAGTATAAGTTCCTCACATAGATTCCAGTTTCGGAACTTCCAGCATTTGACTCTTATAAACTCAGAGCAATGAAGTCATTTAATTATTTATTTACTTATTATTATTACTGAAAGTGAAACTGCCATATCCATTTTGTAATTGGTTGCTTCTCATGATGGTAATGTAGTTGGAAATGTAAAAATAACATTCCGCAATCCAATTCAGATTAAAATCATCTTGGCATCAATCATACAATACTGCATTTAAGATATATAGTTTACTAACAATAAAATCAAGTAAATTCTATAAGGAAGTAGTGAATAAACACAATGGTTTATTAATATTTATTATTAGTCATTCATTAGGCTAGAGATTATCCACTTAATAAATAATATTTCTGTAGTGTAATTTTCACTATCTCATGTAAGGCAGGGACTGTTCTTTTTTTTCGATATGTCATAGCATCGGCCAGGAGGTGAACCCACAACAACCATCTGCAACCAACTACTTGCTTGCAAGATGGCTGTGTTGACCTCTTGGCTAACAATGCTTGACTAGGGACTGGTTTTTTATCCATTTATTTTAAAGTTGTGATAACAGTAAATTAACACATCAATTAAAATGTAGTAATTGGCTCTCTCTATATATTTAATAATGGTGAAGATATAGATTGTGATCTGAGACAATTGATGAGTGTTGGTTCCAAAATGTGCATTTTGGATCATACATTTTTTTTATGTCTTTGGTCATATTATGTTTATGATTTAACCCTCCACAAAGTGTTAAAAGCAGCTAGAAAAAAGTTTCTACCTTTCATGAGAGTGGGTAGTGAAAATTACACTGCAGAGATATTATTTATTATAGTGGTTTATTGCTCAGGCATTCATAATTTTTTTTTTCAGCATCATAAGTGCTCAGGCTGGGTCAAGATCCGTGGAGTGCACCAAAACATGTGAGACAAAGAAAAAGTAGTATAACAAGGACACATGAAATGAATATAAACAATAGAGAAAAATGTATATGTAATAGCTGATCATAAAATGTATGTTTTTATATTAAAAATAGCGCCTCATAAAATAGTTGCGGCAAAAAAGAGAAAGAATTACCAGTTGAAAAATATTAACAGCTGTAATCCATCAAAAGTAACGTAAAGAAAATAAACAAAACAGATTCCCAATATTGATTTAAGTAAATGCGCGCACACACAACTATAAAGAACAACAATGTCATCATAAAGTAGCAAAAGATTCAGAGTGGTACTGAAGTTCTTTTCTAGGCAATCGAAGAATTCCTAGGTAAGTTAAGAAAATTTTCAATAACTATTTTTAACTTATCTTAGTGATCGTTATGGATCGATCACACGCATGTTATCTTAACATATTAAAATGCCATCCTCACCTCCGCAGGTGGAACCATTTTAATACCTAGAGTAAAACTTTATTGATGAAACAAAAGAATAGTAGATACAATGGTATCATCTCGTCTCCCACAGGTGCTCAATCTGAATTACTATTTAGAACGTCAGTTTTTTTATAAAAAGCTTGTAAAATAGGTAGGCTGTTATTAGAGATGATAGATTACATTAAAAGAAATTAATAATCAGCTTTGTATTTCGAAAAGTGACTATAAATAAATAGTCGAATGGTTTATTGCTGGAAAGTTTATAAGAATTCGAGGACTGGGAGTGTCACCGCCGAACTGTCATAATCCTTTACCTCGAGAATCTACTTCCGGTCCATTGTAGGCTTGCCAATTCCCAGTAGTCAAGTCATGAGCAATTTTTCACTCATACTTTAGTGTCTAGTTAAAATTAAGTAAAACAGTGTTGCGTAGTTAACTGTATTAGGGAACAGATATTTCAAAAACAAATATTAATTTTTTTTAAAAAATTCGATCTAAATTCGAACTCCATGTCAAAGCACGTTGTGTAGTTATCTATATTAGTTATGAGAAGATATCTGAAATCAAAATTCTAAGCTTTTTAAATTTCTCAGCCTAGATTCAAACTCAAGTCAAAGGGCATGTTTACTTTATATATTTATTTTAAGTCATATATATATATTATACTCCTATTTATAATCGAGCAACAGTATATTTGTAATGGTGAGAAGAAAAAGATAAGATTATACAGTTTCACAATATAGATTTAATTAACCTTAATTAGTAGCCAAGTCACCTCACTACCATTTTAACTCTAAGGAAAAAAGATAAAAAGAAAAAAAAATAGTATTAGAGTAGAAATGAATTTTACATTGTTCACAAGAATATCCACATATAAAATAGGCTAGTTCACTATTTTGATAATTGATATTTTGTGATCCTTCTTTTAACTTCTTTGGTAGCAAACTTTTCTTTCTGAAATACTTCAACTCTATAATGATATCCCTCCAATGTGTTATATTCATCATATCCCCTAATAAAAAACAATCAGTTATATGCTTCCGCAGAATGCCTTTAAAATAAACTTTATGTGTACAGGACCTACTGCTACCATGTAAATTATGCTCAAGTTCAGAATAGAATACCTTTTTTGTATTAATCTTTCATTTCACACTCCTAATAAAATAACCAATGTAATATTGTTAAGGATAGACTGAAATGAAATTAATCGGAGTACCTTATATTCCAGAGATCACTATATTAAATTATCCAGGACAACAAAATGTGATATTACTGTAATAAACTTTATTGTGTCAGATCCAGAAAAATGAAATAACACATTGATTGGTTTTATAATCTTGCCATTGTATTTTTAAATTTTTAATTAAATATGAGGATAATCTAGTTTTATTTACATTAATTTTTTCATTTATTTGTATTTGTAATTCAAACTTGCAAATGCTTATTCATCTATTTAATAAAATGGTTTCTTATTCCTTTATAGCCTAATACTAATTCTTTATACCCTAATGCTAAGTGCAAGTTTGGTGAAGTTCCATAATCATAGATCTCTTAAATAATTATGATGAACTTCACCAAAAGTGCACTTAGCATTAGAAGAAAAAACACTTCATTATGCAGACAAACAAACTTTTCAAATTTGAATTAGTCTTACATTTATTTTGTCTCTGCAGTTTTTAAAAGACAACAAACTTCCATATTCATTATAAAGGAATATGCAGATATTCCATATAGAAGCCAGATTTATTTGTGGCTTCATTAAAAACAAAAACATTCATAAAAATAGGTAGATCAAAAACATTCACTGTTCCATATTAACCCATTTACTGTCTTCATCTATAGTCAAACATGGTTTTAACTTGCTCTAAAACTGGCAATTTTTATGATATCATAGCAAATTTACATTCATTTTAAAACTTAAAAAAATACTGTAAGATGCTGCCTTCTCTAGAATTATTTTACAAGTAAAAAATCACACGATCACTATTTTCTCTGGTTATACAATCTGTTAAAACAGCAAATTTTCCACACAGTAGTGTGACTCAGTGCAAGCCTCAGTAATCAATGGATGCAATGCAAGAAGATTTATGCATAAAATTTTTATCTAGTACCTACTATATAATATCTCCAGACTAGTTTCTAGCTTGTGACTTTTATCAGCGAGGAGGTTTGGATCTAAGCACACTCTACCTACATTCTTGGACCTAATGCAATCTTTCTGCAACTGCTTTTATCTGTTAGCTATAAAGCTATGAACTCAAGATAAAATCACAATAATGGTTTTAATCCAGCTAATAAGCTGCTTTAGTCATACAAATCTGAACCCAGTTCAGAATTTATACATTTTAGTGTTTTTGGTTTTTTTAGTGACCACAGTACCCACTATTCTATAAGCAGGAGTGGCATAAAACCACTAAAACATCATGTGATTACCATTTCCTGTGCATACACAAGCTGTTAAAACAATAGCAAACTTTCCAGACAGTATTGCCACCCATTGAAAGCCATAGTAATCAATGGAAGGTTGCATTAGATCCTAAAATCCAAGTGCAGTGATCTCAGGTTCAAAGCTCCTCACTAATTAAAGTTACAAGCTAAAAAACATGTCTGGAGATATTATATAAATAGGCATTAATAGTCTTAACAAGGCTGTAAACCTTAGCAATGAGCGTCTGAAAAAATCGTCACTAGGGACCTCTGTAGGTCTTTAAAACACATGCTTACGCTATGAAGAAAAGAGAGGTCCCTAGTGATGATTTTTTCAGACGCTCATTGCTAAGGTTTACAGCCTTGTTAAAACTATTACTGAAATAATAGTGAGCGTTTAATAAAATTTATAATTATAAATAGGCATTATAAACCACTGTCTGCTTGTGTTAATATAGAAAATGGTAACCATGTGATGTTATAGTGGTTTTATACCAATATTGCCCATAGGAAAATGGTGACTGGTTATAAAAATAACAAAGACATTAAAATATATAGATACTAAACTGTTTTCAGATCTGTATGACTATACAAGCTAATTAGCTTGGATTGAAAACATTATTGTGTTTTTTTCATCTCGGGCTTATAGCTTTATAATGAACTAAATAAATAAAAGATGGTTATCAGAGGGTTGTATTAGATTTAAAGATCTAGATACAGTGCTCTTTAATCTTCACTGATGAAAGCAAGAAATAGATACCAGATAGGGATTTTATGTACAAACCTTCTAGCATTCATTGACTGTTATGGCTTGCACTAGGTGACATTACTGTAGAGTTGCTACTGTTTTCACAGTTATACAAGGGCAAAGAATGCCATACTTTAAATGCTTTTAATTAATATTCTAAGTGCTAGGAAACAAGATAAGAAAAGCTTCAGTGTAGCCATATCTTAATTTTTAAGTGCTTTTGATATCTTGATTATGATATTATATACATAGCAGGCTTAGAACTTAATTGTAATTCATTTAGGAAAAGTTTATCAGTTTAGCTGAGAGGTCATCACAGCTACCTTGCAAGCAAATAGTTGGTTGCAGACGGTTGTGCGTTCGCCTCCCGGCCGGTGCTATGACATATGAGAAAAAAGTTTATCAGTTTATGTAATTTAATGCTTTTATTAAATACTTTTATTTAATTTAGAAATTCTGTTTCTTGTTTAGATTAAATCTTGTAACCAGTTTTTCACATATCTTTATTATTTGGCTTTTCACCAAATTTTATACATGCATTAGGTATTGCTGATCATACAATTTTTCATAGTTCACCCACCCAAAAGCATTGGGCCAAATTTCAAACTGTACTAATATTATTCCAGCGATGTGCAACAAATGAGTTATATGATTTCATTGAATTTTATGACTAATCCACTAAAAAATGTTTGCAATTAATTAAAATAAAAAGAAAAGAAGTGAAGAGTACAATCTTAATTTCTCTTATTTTGCTTTTTAAAAAAATGCTACCTTTATAAATATAAAAATATTGTAAATGATTTTTAATGAGTGTGTTTCGTTTTAAGTGCTGGAAATATAGCAACATTATTTTAGATTTTTAGTTTTTAACTTAACATGAACAGTTACAAAAAGACCATTGCAAAATGTTCAAATACTAAAAAAGAAATTAATATATATAAATATCATCAAAAAACATATAACACTCAGACAATCCCAATATTTATACAATTGACAATTTCAAACTGTTGTCAAGGCAACCTCCTTTTAACAGTAAAGGTGGAAACCCTTATACAATTGACAATTTCAAACTGTTGTCAAGGCAACCTCCTTTTAGCAATAAAGGTGGAATTTTTTTATAAATCAACAATTTCAAACTGTTGTCAAGGCAACCCCCTTTTAACAATAAAGGTGCAATCCCTATGCAATCAACAAATATATATAAAACATTTTCATATAGTAATAAACTAAAAACCCAAAAAATTGTATATTCTACTACCATTTTGTTTGCTATATTTAATTTGAAATAAAAGTATAAGGTTACCACAAATTAATTAATTTAATCACTATTTTTAAAACTAATGACCTGAATCAATTGATTTATGTATGCCCCACATGTTCATTTTAAGTTAAATATAATTATCCAAATTGTGGTGGAAGATAAAATATTTTTTGGTTTTTAGTGTATTGTTCATCAAACTGAATAAAAGTGTTTTTATAAAATATTATATATAAATTTTTTTGTTTTTGATGGTCAGATGTATAAACAAACATCAGGTTTAATTATGGGTTCATCAATTTCTTCAGCATTGGCTTCTATTTTTATGGAAAACTTGGAAATTTTTTTTTTTTAATATCAGCAGTTAAAAAACTATCTGCATAGCTGAGGTATGTTGATGATGCCTCTGTTATTTGGCCGTATGGTAATCATGCTCTTGAAAAATTTTTAATTTTCTTGAATTATTTTCACAACATCAAATTTTATATGGAAATAGAAAATAATTACCAACTTTCATTCTTAGATATTTTAATTGAAAGAAAGAAGGATGATTCTTCACCCCATGATATATATAGATCACACACATTCACTGGGATATATCTATATTTTTTTTCTCATCACCATCCAGCACAATTATTTTCAGTGGCAAAGACATTGTCAGATAGAACTAAGAGACTTTCTGATGACAGCCACTTTCGCATAAATATCTATGCTACAAGAAAATGCTTCTTCATAATCGTTTTGATCACAGGATTATTAATAGGTTTTTTTTATATAATAAGAAAAAATATTTTGATATTTCAAAAATTTAGACTATTATATCATATATAAAGTGAATAAGTGATAAAATTGATAATATTTAAAAAAAAATAATATCCACACAATTTATACTACATTAAAAAAATAATGAAGTATTTCCATCTCCTAAAGATAAAATTCCTTTGGAGTCTCATGGTGTATATGAAATTCCATGTGGAGTTTGTTTACATTCATGCAATGGGCAGATCAATCACAGAATAATTATAAGAAAGGAAAAGCATAGTTTAGCTGTCAGAGAAAAATCTAATTCATCAGCCATTTATTTACACAATTAATAAACTATGACTTCAATTTTAATAAAAACCATTCTGGCAGAAATTGAACATATGATCCGAGATTGTTAAGGGAAGCTAAAGAGATTTTTAAAAGGCCTAAGAGCATGAATGAAAAGTGTGGATTAAAGTAAGTTAACAATATTTGGAAAAAAAAAAATGGGAGGATAAAATATTTTTTAAAACTTCTCAGCCAATAGAATTTGAGAATGAGGAGAAAATAACAAAGGAAAATAACGATTTTAAATCTCACCACACACATTCTTATAATTCGAGAAAGAAGCTCTGAGAAAAATGCTTGTTATTGTACTGAAACATCAGCTATAGCTATTATATTTTTATTACATGGAAGTTCCTGGAAGTAATACTATGAATTCATCATTTATCTATGAGAATATTAGAATTAAATATATATATTATCATTAAAAACCAGTTAACACTTAGACAATCCCAATATCAATAACAATCAACAATTTCAAACTGTTGTCAAGGCAACCTTCTTTTAACAATAAAGATGGAATCCCTATCTTTATTAATGGTCCAATATATTTATATAGACATGAAAGATTGCAACATTTATTTGTTAAAAGGAGGTTGCCTTGACAACAATTTGAAATTGTTGATTGTGATTGATATTGCAATTGTCTAAGTATTGACTGGTTTTTAATGATTACTTACAAACCCATTTAGCTTTGAACATTATTACACTTATTATTTAAATAATACTTTGGGTACAATTTGAAAATTTCACACACACCCACACACACACATATATATATATATATATATTCACATCACAATCCCTACAGAGTTCTAGTCAGCTTTTTAGTCGGATTGCTTCTAGAAGCATTTTGCATCCAATCATTATTACAATTATAAAAATAACTAAATTAATTATGTTTGTAGTGGTAAAAAACTTGAAACCCCCCCCCCCCACATATATATATATCATTGTGGGATTACAGGTAAAGTCAGGATCTGATAATATCTGCACTGTTTAATTCATTAGAGGACATATATTTTTGGAAAGAATGTGAAGCCAAAGCAATACTATTGGCATTGATGAATATCCTGCATTTTGGGTCAGACTGCATAATTAAAATAATTGTAACCATAGTTACTGAATGCAGGGAACTTTTTTCTCAGAGCTCTGAAGAATAAAAATGAAAAGATCCAAAGAAACTTGAGCAATTATGACTTAATTCACAGCAAGTTCTGTTTTTACTAAAAAAAACAAATAGACAAAGGGAAAACATTGAAACAAATATAATGCAAAAAGTAACCTAATGTTTATTTACTTGGGAGATCTTGTAACATTTGAGAATCAGAATGACAGCCCTGTGTGATTGGTACAGTGATATCATGACAGGCTCTGAAGTTCAAGATCCATGGATAGATCACCAATTAGGGAAATTTTTGATTCAGATCTTTTAGCTCTCCATTTCGTTAGTCAACCACTTTTCTAAACCTACACACATAATACTCAGCACTGTTGACCAGAGAGTATGAAGTACTTATCTTGAAATAACTTTTTCTTAGATTTTAATAGAAAATTGAAACATAAATTAGTATTAAATGGATACATTCCTATTATTATTGTTATTAATTACATATATAATATCAGATCACAAACTATAGATGCCATTAACTAATTGGTTATCATATGTAAATCACAGACAAAAGCCTTAACATTTAAATAGATCAATAGAATGTCACCAATTGCAATTAGGTAATAAAAAAAAAATCCCATTTCTATTTAAAACCTAAGTATAGTATTTACTTAATAAAAAATAAAACAATAGTGAGTTTAGTTTGGTCTAATAGTAAGTGCCCAAGAAGCAAGGAATCCAAAATTAATTCCCAGCTAAGGAAAGTAAAAAAAAAAAAATATGAATTTGGTGAACTATAATCAAACCTCACCTAATCCCCCATTCAACAACTGACCATGTGACAAATGCTAATCCCAGTGTTTATCATTAATCCCTTAATTTTCTTTCCATGAGAAAATATATATGATCTGATACAGTTCTATAACCACAGTCCTCATTCTTAGATAAACTAATATTACATCAATTTGTTGTCAAGACTATATTCCAATAAGGCAGCAAATGGAAACCACATTTTCCCACTTACTACCAAATTTGTAGTGTTTCTATGACAACAGATTGATAATGTGATTATGAAATTGTATCAGATAATGTGTATATTTATATTAACTTTATTCTGGAAGTTAGATTAAATGACTAAGATTTATTTATCAAATCGGTAAAAAAAAAATCTAAGCATTTCCCCCGACTTTATAGATAAGGACAACAACTAAGATATAAAGAAGGATGTTTATTCTTGTATACAGTTGTCATAGCAACATTATAACTCAAGTTATAAAAGACATTCTCAGAGTTTGAAGAGAGGATTCCATGATCACTCTTTTAAGAAGTGAAGTATAATAAAAGTAATTTTTAATCTATATGTAATATAGGCCTGGCTGTTACGTGTGTATATATACTTATTACAATTTTAATTTTTTAATTAAAATGCATTTTTCAATTTATGGATTTCTAATTAATTTCAATGTTAACACTGATTGTATATTTTATGATTATTTTACATTATTATGCATTTTAATTAATGGTTTCTTAGTTAATATTCCATTGTAATTAATTAATAAACATTTTGTGATGGGAATAAGTCGATAATAATTTCAAATTACAGTAATTTTACTGATTTTTAAGTATCATTAAAGAGTGATTATTAATGGTTAAAATTCTTACAAATTTTTTATAATTATTTTTTTCCCCTCATGTATATGCATGCGTAACAATTACAATATATATTTAGAGACAGAAACATCAATATGAGAATATCAAAAACTGCTAATGTCAAGTGATGTCAAATTTTCTTAATCAAAGATAAATTATAATGATTAACAAAAAATGTTTTCAAGACAAAAAAAAAGTGTGTGTGTGTGTTAACAATAAGCATCACGTGATCCATGTTTACATTATATTTACACTAGATGGCAAAAATGTGGTGAGAGAAAAAGAATTTGCTGCTATACGTGCATTGCACACATACATACCCTAAGGAAAATTTAATCTATAGTTCTAACTTATCATATTTATTCTCATTTCAAATCAATATAATTATTTTCTCAAAAATTTGGCTTTTTTTATTGTCTCGCTCTTCTCAAATTTATCATACCCCAACCATCTACTAACATAGAATCTCAGTTGATCCTTTCTCAGTATTCATGCATTTTATAAATAACCTCAGGTGAGCTAAAGTTATCAAATTACCTGGATGTGTATGCCTATGCTTTCAACTTGACATCTTACAGGGCCTCTCCCATGCAAAGTGGAGAAATGTTTTGCTCAATTTTAATACCTTGCAGAAAGATGAACAATTTTTATACTATGGACAGATATTTTCAATTTTTTTGGTTTTTAGTAGGATCTTTCACATCTTAATTACCATATCACAAACATCTACCTATGCAGAAACAAGTATCTACTTTTGTTACACACATATTTCACAAATGATCGTTATTTTGCAGGGGAGTTAGAATTATTAAATGCCCTAAATTTTTACAATCTTGTTGTCACTTTAGTATCTTTCACTTTTATTACACCACTTTGGTATCTTTTACTTTTATTACACCATTTTGGTATCTTTTACTTTTATTACACCACTCATTTCAAGCAAATCAGGGATTGTTTTCTAGATGCTTTTAACACCTTGTGGAAGGATGAAAAACAATTGCACTCAAATCATCTCAACTGCCAAGCAAGCACCCTTTTACACTGGGCATGCATTTTGCAAGTGATCTTCATTGACCAGTTGGACTAAAGGTATTATGTTGAATATTCATACCCACATTAACAGATCTTTCTCCCTATTTTCATGCAAAGTAGGGACCAGTTTTTAACTACTTTTAACAACTTGTGAAAAATGAATATTAACTGTCTTCTTCATCTCCAGAAAATTCAGACCCCCCATCCTGAAGTCTGAGTTTCTACTCTGATGGTTGATTGCAATATGGTGAAGCTGAGATGAGAGGCACTGTTCATCCTTTCACATGGTATTAATAATGGACAAAAACTACTTTCTACTGTGCACAAGAGTGGAGGAATTCACTGTATGCAGCTGTTGACATAGATGTGGACATTACATTTTTAATACCTCCAACTCATATTTGGTCAACTGAATTAATAATTAAACATCATAAATGAATCTGGAGAAATTCTAATCAGCAAATAAAAGCATTAGTAGTTAATAAATTCCTCAATTCTGCCATGTAGTCATAGATTTGACAGTCCATTAACAGAGTGGTTTATGGTTTGGATATCACTGGTGATAAATTTATGAAGCAGATGAGCATAGCTATTATGAGTCATCCCAAAACCATTAATGAGATTTCACTTGCATATAGAAATATCAAATACATCTGACATTATTGTCAGATCTGGAAAAAGATATGTTACTTTTTTCTATACCATAATTCTTCAATTGCAGATTTTTGGTTTAGCATGATAATGGTGGATCTTAATTTGAGATGAATTTTAGATGATGAAACTATATATTGAGTTATTAGTAAATCCTATCTGTTTAAGATATTTTTATACATTATCTGAGAAGCAATTCCTCTTTTGATATCTGGTGGAGGAATGTGTGAATCAATAGAAACCCACTATGAAAGAGTAGATCTGCATGTAAGAGACATATTTTTCATAGTAATATATGAGTATCAAGAAGTTTAGTGTATAAACTTTCCTTAAAAGCAGCATTTATCAAAAAAAATATGCTAGTGCTAAAGAAGCTAATTGCATCTCAATATCAGTATCATCTACCTTTCCAGGAGGGCTATTTCTAGAAATTAATTAATGCATGAATAGGGAGGAAAGCTGGACTGAGTTTCTGCATTGATCCATGGATATGATATGGCAGAGTTGACATGAGAAATGTGCTTATAAAAAAGTCAAGACTTCAACAAATCAGAATTGTATTGTGAAAGGAGGGTAATTAGCACTGAAAAGAGAAACATCATGCTGAAATTCACCTTTAAACACTTATCCTTTAGTATTTATTTGTTCAACATACACATTCTATCAAAAATTTTACAATAATAGATTCAGTATGATCACATTCAGTATTCAAAAATAATGTTTTTAATAACTTAATACCCACATTTCACATCCATATATTAAACTTTACCTGAGTACTAGTTGGCTTCTTGGAAAAATTCTAAATCTGAAAAAAAATCTCTGGATTTGAATTCAGCAGATCTTGTCTTGGAAAGAAAATGCTCTAATCACTATACTTTGAAGAAAAGGAAAATAATAAAAAATAATAAAAAGTTCTGTGAGGTTTGGTGTAGTGGTATTATTGGAAGATCTGGAACTTATGATTTGAAAATCACACCCAATTCTATGACTTCCAGGACTCTTAACTTCTCATGAACTCCCATAAAATAAAGAAATTCAGTTATTTACCCATCTAATAATTAAACATAAATAATTTATTTATAATAAAGTATTATGATTATGATGAACTTACCAAAAGTGCATTTAGTATTAGGTTAGAAAGAAGATACCAAAAGTGCATTTAGTATTAGGTTAGAAAGAAGAAAGTACAAAGCCAAGCAAACATTTTCACATTTGAATTATAATAAAGTATGTAGAATTCTATGGAATGGTTTATCATTTTGGGATACCATAAGGAAGTGATAGTTACAAAAAGAAGTTTGTTATGAACTGAAAAGGGAACAACTCTTTGGGCTCTCAAAAGAAATGAGTAGAGAAAATCCCTTAATTATCATTCCACACATTCTTCTTATTATAGCTATTATTATGTGATTTAATGACATAGTATATCAATCTAAATGGGTTATAAATCTGCCAATGTTTCAGGTTTGCTAGTTTTTATGGCAATGTGAAAATTGAATAACCTATAACCCATGAAAGCCTATCTGGAAAGAAAGCTTAGGTTGATCCCTATATATTAATGATAAAGCAGCCACTAAATGGTAATGTGATTGATTTTAGAATATAGTAATTATAGCCTTAAAATAATGTAATACTATCCATCCAAACCACCATAGTTTACTTTTTTCTAAAAAGATTCTTTAATCCAGATATGTCTATCTTTCTATCTTGAAAATTGGTAAGATGTATTTATTTTGGTGAGTGTGAAATGTAGGAATACTAAGAGATGCAATGATCTTGGTTTTTAAAATGCTAGGTAGTTTTAAATAGGATACTGGTTGTTTCTGGTAAGCAAGATGAATGGGTGTGTGTGTGTAAGCTAATTGTCTTATATCTTTATGGTTGTGACAGGTGAAAAATAATATGAACCTCACTTCTCAGAGATTCAAACAAACCAGAAACAAGTGATTTCAGACAAAGAGCATTATGAATTATGTATTTATAGACATTTAGACATCAGTAATGATGTTTTACCTAAATCACTGACTAAATATCACATGATCTTTGCCTGTATCACACATTGTCCTTTTCAGCAGCAAACCTATCTTTCCTACTTCAGTTTTGTCATAGCGTTGCTTACACAAATTGGCAAAACTCGAGTAGAAGAATTAGATTTGCTACCTAAAAGTAATGTATAGGCAGAGGTCATGTGATGTTTAATTGATATTACCATACTCCTGGCCAAGAAATATAAGTGACTTCAATTATCAAAAACCTAAGACACCAAAAGATATAGTTACTAAATTGTATTAGAGCCTTAAAACTTTGCAAACAAATTGTGCCTAGCTTCAAAACATTAAAGTATTTTTAAATTCCAAACTGGAAGCTTGATAATAAGAAAGAAAGCAATAATGACTGTTAGGAAATGTGCATAGATTCAAAAAAATCCAGGTGTAGAATCAGTTGCAATACTTCTTACTGATAAAAAAATAAAATCTAGAAACTAGTCTGAAGATATAGATTTAAAAGCATTAAATGAGGTTTCATTAAGCATTCAACCTGCTATATATTGATTTCTCAAATTTACACATGATGGTAAATCTATAGGAGAAGAAATACCTTTGATCATTTCTTTAGTTATGTATAAGTTGTACAAAACCAGCAAGCATCACATGATCACATCTCCAATACTAGCACATAAGCTGTATAAGCTATTGAGCTTAGATTGAAAATATTTTTTGTGTTTTCAATTTCATGCTCATAGTTTTGTAGTTAAGTAGAGATAAAAGGTGGTTTCTAGAGGGTTGCATTAGATCCTAAGATCTAGATGCAGTGCTCTCAGATCCAAAGCTCCTCACTGACAATGGCCACAAGCCAGAAACTAGTCTGGGGATATTGGATGAGTAGGCATTAGATGGGGATTTTATGCACAAGCCTTCTGGCATCCATTGATTACTCTGTTTAGTACAGGTGGCACTACTATATGGAGTTTTGCTTTGCTTTGTTTATAAGTTGTACATTACTTTATATTGATGGAAGACTACATGATTTGAAAAAAGAATTGTCTAATATGAAATGAGACTTTTTTTTTTAATTTGTTATATTAAAAGAAAAGGATTAATTCGAAAATTGGACATCTAGCATTACTACTAAGATTCAAAATATTATATATATATAAATGGATTAGTTCATAATAGAAGAAAATATAATATTGTAAAGATTAATGGTGCATTAGATAGGATAGAAAAATTAGGTATTCATCTAAAAAGAAGATGCTAAATGTACATAATTTAGGTTTGCACCTCACTCCATATTTTCTGTGTTGCATGATTGGTTCTAATGGTTGCATAAAGAATCTTGAGTTCAAGGTTCATGGATCCAGTGGTAAAATGTCCTGTCTGGAGCTCAAGGTTTATGGATTGATTGGGAGAATGTCAGACTTTATAACTCAAGATTTATGGATCCAATGGCAGAGTGGTAGATTCAGGGATCAATGTTCATAGATCCAGTGGTCCAATGGTTCAATGGCAGAGTATCTGGAATTCAAGCTTTGTAGATTCAGTGGGAGAATGTTAGACTCTGTAAACTCAAGACTTATGGATCCAGTGGCAGAGTATAGGATTCAGAGATCAAAGTTCATAGATCTAGTGATCCAATGGTAGATTATCAGACTCTGGAATTCTAATTTTGTAGATCCAGTGAGAGAAGGTTAGGCTCTGTAAAAATTCAAGAGTTGTGGATCCAGCGGTAGAGTGGCAGATTCAGGTAACAAGGTTCATAGATCCAGTAGTCCAATGGTAGAGTATCTGGAATTCAAGTTTTATAGATCCAGTGGGAGAATGATAGACCTGTAAACTTGATTTTTGGATCCAGTGGCAGAGTATCAGATTCAGGGATCAAGGTTTATAGATCCAATGGTCCAATGGTAGAATATCAGACTCTAGAATTCAAGTTTTGTAGATCCAGTGGTAGAGGGTCAGACACTGGAGATTAAAGTTCATAGATTAACTGGTAAAGTATCAGATCTGAGGCTGAAGGTTGATGGATCATCGCCTGGCCTTTCACTTTTGATGCTCAACCTTTTTGCAAACTCATGAACAAATCATTTGAATTATTTATTTAACTTTTCATTTGAATAAAGAAAGAGATTTTATCACTATTCAAAAGCTTCTGAGAAAATAGAATCAATTTAAAAAGCTTTAATGTCAGAACATAAAAACAAAGAGCTGTGGATAAATTTAGTTATGGAGATAGAAATGATGTTAGACTAGTGGAATTTTCAAGGAGAATAATGTGTATTATGAATGGAGATGAAAACATTCTATTTGGAAGAGATACATTTCATGACTATAGTGTGCCCAACACAGAAAACAATCATTGATAAGTAAAAAACAATGTAACAATAATGCAGCTAGAAAAACAAAAACTATTAAGAAAGATAGCATTAACAATTGATACTTTAAAGATGGTTTAGACTTGAATAATATCCATAAGAAAAAAGCTGATACTCTATTAAAAACTGCTACATATATTAAGTTCTTTATCACTTTTTACCATGCATTTTTACAACACACTATTGATAGTTTCAATTCTCAGCAGTCTTCTTCAGAACCTCTACTTCTATTTCCAAATTATTTTTTACAATGCTTTTTTACAACCCAAATTGATGGTTTCAATTGCCCCAGAAATCTTCTTCAGAACTTCTACTCATATTTCCAAATCTATTTGGAAATAGTAGTTCTGAAGAAGATTGCTGGGGCAATCGAAACTCTCAATAATGGATTGTAAAAGCATTATAAAAAGTAATAAAGAACATAAGTGATATTAATATTATATGGATTTGGCAATGCAATAAGAAAGACAAACTGCTACATATATAGTTGGTACAAAAAATATAGCAATTCACAAGTAAATTTTTTACTGAGACAATATATAAAGAAAAAATATGAAGCTATTAAATTCTGTAAAAATAATACGGACATTAATTAATAGTTATACAACAAAATGTAACTGTGAATAAGTAATGAAAGCTATAGAAGAAAATAAAAACTTTCAGAAGTATAAAACATTGCAATCACATCACAAATTTATTTATTTCTCCACTTTGTTTTCTTCATTACCCAGTTTTTTATTTCTCCACTTTGTTTTCTTCATTACCCAGTTTTTTTAGTTCCATGCAACTCTTCCCATCTCTTATATCATCCAGCATGTCTCCTTGTTTCCACTCATCATTTCTTCCAGAACATTTTTCATTAAACTATATATTCTTTCTTCATAGTATGACCAATACAGTTTCTATTTCTAATTTCTCAATCGATTTTCTTTTTTTTGTTTATTCTTTTCAAAAAAATTTTGTCATTTTATTCATCCAACAGATTTTTTCTCAAAAGTTTCCCATTTGTACCTCTTTTTTTTTTTTGTAATATTAGATTACTAATTGTAATTGCTGGTATAGATATTCTGTCAAATCAACCGATTCTGCAGAATTATGTATTGTCTATTTGCTTCCCAAAATGCTCAATAATTCTCACTCCCGACGATGATTAAGGCATCCAACATCATTCATATCCTTTTGACTCCACAACTTTTCTAAGAATTATAATTTAATGCTAATGAGTTAGAAAATATTAATAGATCAAAATTCATATTTTACTATGATGTGAAAGTCTTTTTAAAACTTACGAAGCAGTTCTAAACTTGATATGACGGAATCAATTTTGCCAGCAATGGCAAATCACCATTGATAATGAATAAATTTGAGAATTTATACGTCAGCATTAGTTGATTAGTAGTTTGAATAAGCCTTCAAACAGAGAATTTAACGTTCGTTGGTACAGATATATAAAAAATAAAAACCATTTTGACTATCCCTATCCCCGCTCCTATGCTTCTATTTTAAAGAAGTGGAAAGATAGCTCAAAATAGTAATAAATTATGAGACACCCACACACACACAAACAAAAAAAAAATTAGCGGTAAATATGACACTGTATTATTATGAATCAGTTTCTAAAAACGAAAGTTACTATTTTACTCTCCTGTTACAGATGCCATTAATTTTATCTAAACTAAGAAACAAATAATTTATAAAATTATTTGGAATGTTTGTTAAATGAATGAAAATAGTTTTTTGTGACATTCTTTAATAGTAACAATGTGGTAAAAAATAAAACTTTTCGCAGTGAAATATCAATATAAATCAAAATGGCGATTCTTTAGCAACGTTGTTATATTCTGACGAAAAAATTTACACCGTTAATGTATAAAAGTGAATATAGTTTCACGAGTGTGTATGTGTATATAATTAGTTAGAAATAAAAGACATTGCATGTATGCTATGAAAATTAGTTATGCCTAATAACAAGGGTTATGCTAATATAAAAATTATATGAAGTATGCTAATTTTGAGATTCAGTTATGCAAATTAGAAAAGCAAGACAAAACTGGCAAACTGGATGCATGTGTGTGAATAGTGGAGCATGTATGGGAATTGCACAAAGTAACATGAGAGTTAGTGGTACATTAGAATACAGAGTGAAATAAATTCCGAGTATGAGTGAGGTTAAATATTTACAACATGTGTATGGTCATGTGTATCTGTAGTATGAGATAGTGTGGATAGTTGAAGGTTGCTTGAAAGTCTGAGTTCAAATCCCCTATATTTACAATTAAGTTCCAGGTATAAGAATGCCTGTATTTCAAATCTTACACATTAAAACTTGCAATCTGCCGATTCCTCTTCTAGGTATTTAAGTGGATACTGTCCTATACATGAGGGGTCAGAGTGACTTGAGATCAACATGGGCATAACAACAATGTTGGCATCAATATGGGATTTAGGCATTCTATCATCACATTTTCAGTGGTATGGATGGCTGAAGAGTTGAAGGTTGGAGTAGATTGAAGCCTGTCCATTAAAATATAAAGATTCATTAAAATATAAAGATTTGCTATGCTAATATAAAATGAGCACTGATTGGGAGATGATAATCTGGACTAACTGATGAGACTGGTTCAGCACAAAATATGTATATTGGTGATTATTTATCTTTTCTATATGTATGTGGTCATGTGTATTAGTAGTATGGGATAGTGTGGATAGTTGAAGGATGCTTGAAAGTCTGAGTTCAAATACCCTGTATTTAACATTATAGTTCAATACTATGAAACTTGTATGCATAGACTACTGCAGAGAAATGTATAAGTTAGTATCATAATAGGAAAATACAAGATTCCCTACTTTTATCTGTTAAATAATTAAAGTTAGAGCAATACGCTGCTAGTTGATGTTACTAACATTTCCTAATCTTAGACATTCAATTCAGAGTAAATAAACTCTTTCATTAAGTTTAAACTTGATATGTGTATGTCTTTTCTTAATTGTTGTTAATGTGTATATAGCTGGCTTAGGTTACTCTGGCCCCATATACATCAAAAGCAAAAAGAATGTTTTTTTGGCCAATATGAAGGTTTTTTACTGGACTGAAAAGATACTATTTTAAACAATAATTGTGTTGATAGAATAAAAACTTAAACCTTAGTATGTATATATGACTGACATTTATATAATATCTATTATTATTAGTTGATGACCATTATGTGGCACAAACTGCATTGTACAGAGCATATAAACAAAGTGATTATACAGAAAATGGTTTCTTGGTTTTTATACTGGGTCTGGTAAAAGATAAGAGGGATTGAGGCATAAAGGTCATAGAGCTGGCAAATATAAGGCTATGGAAATGGGATGGAGCAGGATAGAGAAGAATATGGGAAAATCTTAGAATGGGAAATTAAAAGGGAAGATAAAGTTGCTAACAGATTTTTCTGGGCATAGTGGCTGAGAGATTCCTGACTCTGAGAAAGGAGAAGCTATTATGCATCACATCACATCACTTCAATATAATCAACTACAAATTGTTTTTTTTTTTTAGTATTTCTTTTCTTTTATAAAAACAAACGTCTTAAGAATAATTCATTAACTAGTAACAATTATTCAAAATCAAACAGTAAATGAATGCTAACCAGAAAATGCCAGCTATGAACAAAATCTGACAAGATATCTATTCCATTGTTGGCGAAAATTTATTTGGATTATAGTAAGCTAGAAATCTTATTTTAGGATTAGAGCATGAATTAGTAATGTCTATAGTTCCTTTTTAAAAGTATTTCATTTTACAAGCAAAACAAAACATATAAAAATAATCAAATTCAATTAAATCAGGTAATAAAATTTCTAATATAGCTGACAACAGTTTAGGATTTCTTATTTTATATAAAAATATAAAAAAAGAACCTTATAAATAAAATTTATTATAGAATGCAGAACAGATGTAAAACCAACAGCATAGAGAACTGCAAATAAAGTTTCACAGTAAAGTAACAAACATAACTGTTTCTGTTTATTTAAAAAACAATTATTTCAATTCAATTAGTGGGTGTCTATTGTCTCATTGCAAAGGGTAAAATGTAAAACATCAGTTGTTCCTGCTTAGAAATTTTAATATCATGTGAGAGCTCAAATTAAAATGTTTTATTATTTTAATTATTAGCAAGCAAATTTACAAATACACATATAAAATATACTTTCTTATAGTACAATAATGTAATTAAAACAGGCAAAACTCTCCATATAGTAGGGACACTCAGTGCAAGCCAGAATATCTGGCATCCATTGATTACTCTGGCTTGCACTGAGTGGCACTACTGTATGGAGAGTTTTGCCTGTTTTAACAACAGTTATGAGCAAGCATAAGAAACGGTGATGATATATTTAATAGTTTAATACAATAATGTACATATGATATTAATTCTTTTATGCACATATGTGCATATGCTTTATGAAGCTGGTTTTATTTTTTTCATAATTGAGATGAGTGCAAATTCTTTTGCATGCATGTGTGTGTAAGCGTTATGAAGCAGGTTTTATTCCTTTTTAAAAAATTTAAATAAGTGCACTTTTGGTGATAAGCACTATCATCATATCTACTATGCTTCATATTATTGGAGCTATGCTTATAATTTCTCTTAATTAGGCATAAAATGCAAATCAGTTCATTTAAATATTCCATCTTCATGATAAATGAATGTTGCTTTCTTTTTTATTTATCATGCTTTTATGGATGGCTATAAACCACGCTTCTTCATTTTTCCAGTCATTGCATTCTAATAAAACAAAACAAAAAAAAAACAGGAGATGGAAAGCTTAAATAAACTGATTTATGTAGAATGCATAATTAAGAGGGATTATAAATAAGGTAGCAATAATATGAAACTTAATAGCTATATTTATAGTACTCATCACAAAAGTGCATTTGACTAACTTATAAAAAGAAATAAAATTACTTTGCAAAGCATATAGACATATGCACACAAAAGAATTACATATTCAAGCAAAGAGAAAATTGATATTATATAGGATATTAAATACATATGGCATGTAAAATGATAATAGTAATTAAATATGACATAAAAAGTTCTTAGATCTACAGATTTATTTTCAAATGAGACAATACCCAGGTTAGATTTCCTCCTCTTCTACAACAGTTGATCTATAGAGTTTAAGTTTCTTAAAAAAATTCCCTAAAAATTTCTGTTATCTTTTTTATATTTAGCCTACTTAATTAGTATGTTTTTTTTTACTTTTGGAGTAACTATTGTATTTTTCAACTTAATTATGCCCCTCTCCATATGAAGATACAATCTATTGATTAACTCTTTATTAAAAATCTATTTTTAGTAGATTAAGACAATAACATTCTTTATTATTAATTTAACTCTAACAAATTAATTAATAATACCAAAGACTGCCTCCCATTCTTGCTGACACCTCAAGTGGTCTATAATATTGCCTGCCCTGAAAAATTTTGTAGATCATCATATTATGGTGAGACTAGGGCCTCTCTCTCCACTAGGCTATCGCAACACACTTATTCTTATAATAAAGCTTTGTTAGACACTGCTCATAGTTCAGTTTTTGCGCAGCACCGTGCTTCAGCTGGGCATGATTGTCAACCAGGAAATCCAGTGGTGGTATGCAGAGAGTGGCATGACCTAAAAAGAAAGATAAAAGAAGCTTTCTTTATATCTAGAGATGGCGATGCCATCAATAGAAAAGACTCTTGCTACAAAATATCCAAGAAATGGAATGCATAATTATTTCATTTGCATAAATTTGCATCACTCCAAGTCAATTTTATTATATTTTGTAATACGGCTATGATTATGAGGGCTTGAACCTTGAAAGCGCTTAGCCATTTAATGAATAGATATTAAAATAATATATATTTGCTTTATTTGTTTTTAGCTTTGTGTGCTTGTGCGTGTTAGCGCATTTTATATATTTTGATTCATAATTAGCCACAAAGTATAAACTATTTGCTTATTAATTTATATATGTTTGAATCTTTAATAAAAATTTTAATTATTTTTCAAAATGAATTTAAACTAAATCTCTTTTTTTTTTTTCATTTTCTTTTCAAACACAGAAGTCTTGTTCTTAGAACCGAAACAAAGTCATCTTTACACTTCTAGATTTTTTTTGCTATTGTCCAAAATAAATATCAAAAATACGTTGTATCCCCATAACTATGGCTATTTAATTCCTAACCTTAATATTTTAATCTGCCACTAAAATCAAACTACTGCATATGTAATATATATTTTTAACATACAGTATTGATTTTTCATTTTGTTTGTATTTGTAATTCAAATTTGCAAACATTTGTTCATCTGTGTAGTTCTTTCTTCTTTATAACCATATGCTAAGTGCACTTTTGGTAAAGTTTATTATAATCATATTTTGTTCAAAAATGGTTTCTTTCTTTTTTACAATCTAATGCTAACTCCACTTTCAGTGAGGTTCACCATAATCATAGGTCTCTTAAATTATTTTAAGAGAGCTATGATTATAGTAAACTTCACCAAAAGTGCACTTAACATTTGGTTATGTAGAAGAAAGAAACCACTTCAATATGCAGATAAACAAATGTTTCTAATTTGAGTTTTTAACATATATAAATCAAAATAATTAAAACTAAAATAAAATAATGTAGTTATGAAATTGATATTAAAATAAGAAATTTAGAAAATGAGAAAAAACACATTCAGATAAATATAAACTCAAATTTAAGATAATAACCACACGTGTGAATGTGTTTATCATATCCCTTGCCTTCATTTGTCAATTATTTTAATTTTATTACATAGAACTTATATTGGCATTAAACTTGCACTGTGTGGTTAAAGAAAAACCTTATTAATAATTCACAGCTGTGAGATCACAAATGAAAACTAATGCTTTTACTGCAACTAATGATCACGTGACTTATAGAGTATGCTTTGAATATGAGAATAGACAAGATGCATGTTGCTAATCAAAGAGGCAGTCACATGATCAAAATTCATAATGTTATATTTGCTATTTTTCAAATTCTTTTATTTAATTTTTTTTATAAATCACAGACTAATCAAATTATGTTTGCTGGATTCATTGTTTAGAGTTTCAAATTTTTGAAAAAGCATTAAAAGATGATCTTATTTGCAAAAAAGAAATATTGCTGTTATATTTTTTGAGAATGTCTATGGGCATGGAAATTTCAACTAATAGCAAATAGAACTGCATAGTACTCAAACATATATAATAAGATCAACCAATGTACATGATTAGAATCATGATAAATAATTGTCTTTAGTTTATCATCATTATCAATAGTGATCATTTGTAAATTAGTATGACAATCACAACACCAAGAAATAAAGATTAAGAGAAAAATACACTGGAAATAAGTTTTGCAATGACTATACATACCCATCCAGATACCTTAAATACATCCACATATCCAACATGTTCATCTATTAATGTGATATTTATGATGTTGTCTTTTGATTTCTATGTTAAATTTTTCTTTCTCAAATACTTCAACAATTTCTTTAATTGTAGCTCCTTAACATGTTCTAACCATAGTTTCTCTTTTATAGAATGTCTTTGAGGCAGTCCTTATAATTTAAACAGGAGGCTTGTCTATTCCTAATAGAAAGTCTTGTTACTTATTTTATATGACTAACCAAATGAAGATACGAACTTTACAATAAAGTTCCCTATAATATCCACATACAGTAAAGTTCCCTATAATATCCACTTCCAGCAAACTAAGGAATAGGTTGATTGGATATTATAATCTTGCCATCACTTCATTTAAAAAAGGTTTTTCTAATGACTTTATGTTACATTGATAGGAAGTCTAAGTTTCACTTCCATACAATAAAATATTTAAAATAATAGCTCTATATACAGCAAATTTAATTGCAGTTCAGAGTATAACCTAAAATAATCATAACTGAATAACAAATAACATATATCATTAACAAAAAATTTAAAGTTCAAATTTAATTTTTTAAAAACTCCAATGATAGTCATGGTTTAGAGATTAAAGAACCAGAGACACCAAATTATACAGATACTGAACTGGGTTCAGACCTGTATGACTGTACAAGCGAATGAGCTTGGATTGTAAACATTAATATGTTTTCATTTTGGACTCATAGCTTCACAGTTAACTAAAAAGTAAAAGGTGGCTGATAGAGTGTTGCATTACATTTTAAGATCTAGGTGCACTTCTCTGAGGTCCAAGACTGTCATCTAGGGATATTAGATGACTAGGTACTAAATAATGATTTTATGCAGAAACCTTCTTGTATCTATTGATTATTATTGCTTGCATTGGGTGGCACTACTGTATAGAGAGTTTTCCACTGTTCTTAATTAGTTGTAAATAAATATTGGGCTAGAGATTGGGAAGAAAAAGCAATCCTAAATATTTTTGAGGAGCTACAAATATTGGTAAAGAATCAGCATTTTAAATAATTGGTTGAGTCATGTATGAAGTGTTATGATGCATTTGGAAATAAATAAAATCTTAATTTAGCAAATCAAGTAACCAAATGACTTATTGCTTGTGAGTTCATAAGAAGTTCAACTGTGAAAAGCATAATAGATCTGAAATGAATCTGAGGATTTAATAATCCAGAGCATGAATTTCCAATCTTTTTGGTCCTACACCCTTAGACCCTATTTATTGTAATAAGTAATAAGCAGTTGGAGAATGTACCATGCAGTATATCATGTGCAGGAAGTGTAGATGCCATAGGGTAAGTCTTGAGGGGTGCTGATTTGGTAATTTCATTAGTTACAACAAATCTTAATGGGGAATTTTGAGTTATCAAAACCCACAGTAAAAAAAATCTGTACCTAAGTCACTGTGTCTATGCTTGAGAAGAGATGTGAAATGTTGTTGGTGTGACTAACAGACAGTAACAACATGGAATATCCTGAAAATGATGATGAGCTTACTCTTTTTGGAATATATCAATAGCAGAATATACCTACTTATCTGCTAGTCACTATACCCTCTGGGGTATGGGTACACTAGGTTGGAAACCACTGGTCTAGAATATGACACTAGTATTGCACTAAAACACATAGAAATTGTCTGTATTTTTTGATTTCTAGATCTCCTTACCCAATATTATTGCGATGGTAGAAATATTTTAATCTGGATCTACACATTAATTAATTAAATCCTATTAGTGCAGGTTTACCAATGTTTTTAAGTCCATGAAGGTTTTCATGCTTATATTCAGGATGCACCATGCAACTTTTGTGCTAGTGTTTTTTTAATAATATAATAATGTACTATAAAAATGTAAAGTTTAAACATTGCTTAGTTTAACAAGACTTCTAAATTGGCTTTAGTTTCACCAGCATTTTACGTTTGGGGTTACATTTGTTAATGAAAGGAACAGAATATTTTTCCAAACTCGGATCGATCGTTTATGATCAAAATGCATGTTCACATATGTAAATTGTTCAGAAATTACAAATATTTTTTGGGGGATGATTTTCTCAGTTTTAAAAACTGGTCACATGATACTAATCATCCAAAACAGTCACCCTAACAAAATCTGTAACTGTGATTAGTTCCAGTTTTGCTTTCAATAATGAATTTGTTTAAATAACTGCCACTTCCACACTATTAGACATCCTTATTATCTTTTTGGTTATTGAATAAAAAGAGGTGAATGCATTGTTATCATTCACCAAGCAAGGGAACAATTTGCTCTTACCGTGCAATTTGAATTTAGATTTCTGGCAATACCTAAAAATGTTAAATTGAACACTCAGTTATTATTATGTCTAAGGACTCTTTCCTCAAATAGCTCATATTCTATAAAATTATAAATAGAACTTATGTTTTCCAAAACGTATTTCAAATCTGCCTTCTTGAAAGTCAGCACACCTCACAAGAATATTCCATTATAAATCAAACACTTCCCTATATCCCCTAAATCATATATGTTCTTCTATTTCACAGAACAAACAAGTCCAAATATATGTTCATGACAATTTATAACCAAAATCCTTAAAGAATCATTTGAATAAATCTATAAATAATGCCTATCTTTTTGTTATATAAATGTTAACATACTTTATCAGATAAAATATGATTTATCCAACAAAATAGATTGGTGTTGATTTAACAAAAATTTGGGCATTACTTATAGGTGTACCTTAAATGATTCTTTAGGAATGTTGATTTATAAATTGTCTTAATAATGTATGCAGACTTGTTTGCTCCAAGAAGTAAGTTTATATTCTTAAGTACTCATAAAAAACAATTAGTATTTATACCTCTTGCACTAATATTTTACAACTGTTAATTTAACTTACTGAATGTTTAAAATTAAACATCACATGATCACCATGATCATCACATGATCAGCATCACATGATCCTAAGATCTAAGTGCATTACTCTCAGATACAAGGCTCCTCACTGATGAAATACACAAGCTAGAAACTAATCTGAGGATATTGAATGAGTAGACACTAGATAGGGATTTTATGCACGAGCCTTCTGGCATCCATTGATATTACTCTGGCTTGCACTGAGTGGCACTACTATACAGAGTGTTTTGCCTGTTTTAATGTTTAAAATTCTTCACTACAATCACTTTTGATATGGAGTGCAATACTATTTTATTAGAGAACATTGTAAAATTTTCAAATAAAGTCGTAGATTTTTCAGGCATGGTTCTGCTTTGTCAAATACATCTGACCCTCTCATTTTCCTAATTATTACTCCAGAATTTGTCTGCATAAGGGTTATTGACTATAGCTAGTCAGTTTCTAGCAATAAATCATTAATTTGAAAGAACAGAATCCAATTTGTTGCTCCTATCTTCTCCTTTCTTCAGTCATCACCTGAATGTATAATTGCTTTATTAACAAATAAAAAAATTTTCAGGAATGTAGATTTTTTTTTATAGTTACTATGATTGAGTGATTAGCACAACTTTCTGCTTTATTCACAACCTGGATTTAAATTTGGGTGACATTGTTTCCCTAAAATCATTATTGCAAAAACAAAGCTTTAAATTGTCTTTCAGTAGACAACTCATATCAACTAAGGTAATTGTACAATTATTAATTGGTAAATGGACATCTATATATATAAATTTTGTTTTATGTGTTCAGTTTGTTCTGAAAATGGTCGTTAAGTATACTGTACAGATTACAGCTCTGAAGACAACTGTTGGATAGTCAAAACTGTTGGCTATTTTTGAAAGTGTGGAATAATAAATTAATGTATTTGTTTTATTTAAAGTGTAGAAAAAGTCTTAATAGGGTTGGTTTATATAGCTAATTAATGATATTTAGATGTTAGTTAGAAGATAAAATAAGGAATGATATTATTACAACTTTCAGCAATTATAAAAGTTTTTGGTTTTATTAGGTCTCTGTGAAGGTGATTACCTGACAAACTTTTGCCTTTTAACCGACTATTTAAGGCTGATATATTTTATTTTAACATATTATTAAATGCTATGAATTTAAATAGTTAACTCACTTGTTCAATAAAACAAATGCAATAATATATAATGCGGACTTATTTCTACTTTGAAGCACATCAACATAAGCATAAGCAACCAATGAAATAATCAAATGGTTTATTGCTAAGGAGTTTATAAAAAATTTGAGCACTGGAAGTAATACACCTGGGTTATACTTTATGGATCTTGACTTCCAGGGTCTGCAACTCTATCATTGCCTAAAACCATATAGGGCAATTATCTGATGGACACCATCTGTTCATATAAATCTGTTTATACATCCCATAAAAATTGGTTTTGGAGTGGAGAAAAGATAGCGACTGTCATGCATAAATGTAATCACTTTAGTGTGCATCATATATTATATAGGTTAAAATAAGACCACCTCTCTATTCTACTGCCACTTACAGCTAGCTTGAGTAAGCATTGATTTCCAGCTGAAGCATCAAAATCCTCATATTCAGAACAGTTTCTAGCTTTTAATTTTTTATTAATGAGGCTTGGGGTTTAAACCCGAAAGTAATGCAATTAGCTGGAATAGTAAAATGGAATTAAAGCTGACTTCTAGATGTGCAATTTTATAACATCCAGCTTTGTATCCCAAATCTCATTGATAAAAATAAAAGCCAGAAATCGGTCTGGGTGTAGATATGTCATTGTACTGCTATCCGTTAATCAATGATTATTAAAGCTTACAATAGATGGCGCTAGGGTAGAGAACTGGTAAGTCACCAATATTTACAGATTTATGAAGATAAACGTATTTATATATGTGTTGTCCAAATATATATATATTCTAATTCGGATAAAATTCTTTAAGAAGGCAAAATTTGATTAACGAAGCTTGATTTCCTCTTACTGGATACCCCAAAGAAAAGAATTAAAAAAATGTCAGAAGCCAGGATTGCTTTTCTGATTAATTGCCAGTAAAAACGACAAGTTTTCTTTTATACACATTCTCTTCTCAGCCCTCCTCCCCCACTCATTTATTCTTAATAAAATAAGTTGTAAGAAAGTCAGAAATCAATTTTTTCGCGCCACTACTAAAGCAGCAGATAATATTAACCAGGAAATTGGGTTGAGTATGAACATCTAACAATTGTTTCAAAATGAACATAAGTCTCATTTCCTAAAACAGAATAACGAATAACTTAAATGGAAGATAAAAAAAGGAGAGAAAAAATATATTTAACTTTTATAGATTAATAAATTTTAATTTAAAAAAAAAATTCAATTAATGTGAAATGATAGATATAAATCTATCCTCTTTTGTTCTCCTAGACTTAAAGACATCTGTTAAACTATCTACCAGACAATTATTTATCTACGAAACTTTGTTTCTCATCAGACAATATCTTCCACATTATTTTCCTAATCATATTTTCAAATTACCGGGTCCAACTCTTATATGAAAATATATATTTATTCACTATCCAATACAATGAACGTTACCCGGAAATTATGGGCATACAGACATTAATTTAGATTTTCCACAACATCCGCAGATTTGTAAACAAATTTTAATTCAATTTTCAGCTTATATATATAAAAGTAGATGTGTAAAATATATTTTCTTCATAAAGGAATACAATTTTTAGTCATCAGTATAAAAGAGTATGTGTGCATATTACATTTTTGTTATTTAAAACTTCTATGCAAACGTAATTTTTGAAACATATAAACAAAGAGATCTAAAAATGGTAAATGATCCCAAGTTACATTTTATGCTAAACGGCACTCTTCAGTTGGTCCAGGTCATAATCTGTTGCTCGTCTTCCTCATTTGAACAATATTTATTAATAGCAAATTGATGCAATATATGGATTAATTGCATTAATAATATCATGTGGTTATGTTTAATAAAAAACAGGTAAATTAATCTTTAAGTGTTTAAAGTTTATATCTGGGTTAGCAGCAATATGTTTATCGTTAGCCTAATAATTAATTAATGATAACCGTTAATGTGCTTTTATGAAGTAGATGGCATCAAAGTTGTGACTGTAAATGTTTGACATTTGTAAATCAAACTGTAAGAATTTGATATTGATTAATGCTCAAATATTGAAGACATATGTAAGAGACTGTTATCCAAACTAATTTCAAAGTTTAATACATCTTGGAGATCATCTGTTTTTATTCATGTTTTAATAATATGTTATGGTAGAATAGATGTTTTAAATATATTAAACAAATAAAAAAAGGAGGAAAGAATTGAATTATTCTATGTGTTTAATTTTAATTAAAAACAGATATACAAGAGGGGACCCTGAAAGAACTGGAATTGTTCTCTGGTAGGTGCACTTGCTGTTGTGCATATTTTTGCTGTCAAATAAGTGATGGTGGCTTAGCGGTTAGCATAGCTGCTTTCCAAGCAGGAGGCCCAGGTTCGCTTCCCGGTCAATGCTTTGACATATAAAAAAAAACACCTCTTTCAGTGATCCTTTTGCATCAATCTATCAAATTATGTTACTGTGTGAAATTGTGGTGCCACATAGCACACTTTTTTGTGAAGTGCATTTTGCATATTTGGCGATTTTTTGTAATGACCAAAAAGTTGTAATGATGTGAAATTGTTTTTTTTTTTTTTTTTTAGGAAAACAGTTGTAAATGCTTGAAACAGATTACAGGAAAGCTATTTTGGGGAAAACACACTTATACAAATGATTTAATGAAATTGTTAAATTTACCATGTTCCAAAAAAGGGTGGCAAGTACTTTTTTTTTATTGACAAAAACAGCATTTTTCTTTCAAAATTAGTTTTTTACTGGTCAAATGTTTTATCCACAAGTTCTGAAATGTTTGTTGTGGCAAAGTAAGGATTGCAGGCTTCACCATAACAATTCCTTTGCGAGTAGCCTTGGATGTGAAACAATTTTTAATTAAATTCACCATGATCCAGCTTATCTATTAGTCATATTCGCTTGATCACCAACTATGTAATTTCTTTTTATTCTCTTGAATGAAAAAGCCTCAGATTTTTTTGTTGATTAAGAAATGTTGGGAAGGAGGAATGGCACAGATATTGAAAGGCTTCACGTTGTAAATGCTTCCAGACTTCAAAAAGTGCAACCCATTTACACTGGTTTATTGTATTAAATGGACACTACTTTGAAGGAGATTAAATTTATAACACTTAAAGATAAATAAACATTTTTTATTATAAAATGCTGGTTATTTTGGGGTTTCCTTGTCTTAATCTTTAAACTAATGTTTGAAGTTTATATCTGGATTAACAATACTATAGTAATCTCTAGCATAATAAATGATTAATAATAATTATTAATATATTGATTTAAAGTGAATGGTGTCAAAGTTGGGGGTGCAGAAAGTTTGACACTTGTAAATCAAATTGTAATAATTAAACAAATTAATTTTTGTTTATATCTATATCTGGCTAAAATGATATGATAATCTCTAGTCTAATAAATGATTAATAATTATCATTAATCTATTTATTTCAAGTGAATGGTGTCAAAGTTGGGGATGCAGAAAGTTTGACACTTGTAGAACAAACTGTAGTAATTAGTAGTTATGCTTTCTCAAAAAAAATCACAATAATCTCAAAATTTATTCGTCAATAATCTAAAGAAATTTGTATGTAATTATATTTAATTGATTATAATATTTTTCTAAAAAAAAAAAGAAAATTCATTTTAATTTTTATATAAAAAAATAGTCCTAAATATAATTTTATATCAAATAAAAGATGGAACAATAATAAAAATAAAGTGAAAACTTTTATGCACAATAGGAAGTATAGCTTTTTTAAAATGATAAAAAATCCAAATCAGATATCACATGACTTAATTTTAATAAAGCTCATATTTAACAAATGTTATATATAGAGCTTGCAAAACAAGCTCTTAACAAGCTTTGATAATATCCTCAACCCAGATTGGTTTCTGCTTCTGGTGTCGTCAGTGAGATGCCAGGATATTCATTAGATTAAAAATACTAGAACAAGCCCAGCACTTTATCTAATGTATAACTGTTGATAAGAAAATCTGAAATTTTCAGACATCCATATGTCTAAAAATCCAACTATCTAACTCAAATAGCCATATGGGACTGAACTAAGTTTAGATACACTATATATTAATAGCTTTAGCAATATAAAATCGCCAAAGTCTTAATAGCAAAAAATAAAATGATAAAAGATCTAAGTCATATGTCACATGACTTAATTTTTTCAAGATATTCAGTGCGTTAATAATATAAAAATAAATAAATAAATAGTTATTGCTTGAGACGTCTTATGATGTTTGAATGGCAAAATGATAGGCGGTGCATTGAACCAGGGATTTTCAAATCTCATGAATATCACTTTATTAATGCATAGGTCTATGAATTGAGAAACATTCATTTCTTCTGGTGCTTAAACTTATGAACAAAAGACTATTCAATTATTTACTGCATAAAGAAGAGAATATTATTAGTAAATTTCATTAAATACAGATTTAATCTTTGGGTTACATTAGATGTTAAATCAAACAGATTCCAATGTGTTGCTGTTTTTAAAATACAGGATATTTTATTCACAAAGAAAAATGACTACTGCAAGCCATACATATATAGAACTGTTAATTTCATCTAATTTATTGCATGGATGTAAAATGTGGACATCTTATCAGTGCTATTAAAATTTTAAAAATACAATGGCAAGACTGTGAAACCAATTCTACAACTTGTTAGATATAATACTATAGAGTCCACTGTGGTAAAATTACACCTTTATTGAACTGAACATGTAAAAGATATGAATATTGCCAATCTTCCTAAAATGGCATTTTATGGTAAACTTTTTACAAGAATTATCTCAAAGATATTCTAAAAAAGTGCAATTGTATACTATTTTCATGAAGATATGGTGTAACAGTCAAAACACGTGTATCTCGTTAACATAGTGCAGAATTCGACCACCACACAGAACAGCAGCACCATCGAATAGCGAAGCCACCCGTGGTACCGAGTTCGAACATAGTTTATCGGTTCCACAATACAATCTACGGAATAACGCCTCTGATGCGACCTAAGTAAACACTTCTTTAGGCACGGTGGTCAGGGAGATGCACGAGATTCATGGTTTTGTTTCCGAGTTGGCCAACAATCAAACGAATATTAATTAACATATATAATCGAGGAAATATATATAATGGGCATCGAACAAATGAAAACTTAACTACAGACGTATAGTTAAAATTATTTATTTACGTATTTAATAAAAAAAACATTATTAATGTTATTAATCATATTTTATATTCAGAGTTTCAATAGCTAATTGACAATTTTATTATATATAAAATACATTTATTTATAAGGAGCATTCATTTATATGAAGGCGTAATCTAGCTACCTAAGGTTCTCGAGGGAGTATTTCTAATACGTGCTGTAGGGAATTTATACTTTGCACTGCAAGAGTCATCAGTAGCGGCGGACATACATTTATTTAATAAAAATATTTATTTTACGACTAAGGGCAAACATTTATTTGAGAGTGGATGATGAAGATAATGCCGAGGCAGAGTGATATAGAGAATGATAAACTAAATAAAGGAACACGTGGTATGCTTTAGAAGGACGATATAAAATGGCAGCACTGAAACTGCAATGCCGTGAATAAGTTTATAAGGGTTTCGGGTTGGTCTCTGCCTCGACCCGAAGAGGTAAGGTGTCACATGAGCATAACCAGGGACAAGCGGTCCGTGTCGCAATTTGCCAGCTGGCTGCGTGACGGTCGTCAAGCCCTACGGGAACATTATCATGTCCACTTGTGTAGGACGACTGGGGTTAATTCAACCCTATAGAATCCGGAGTATTCACGGCGTGGAATAAGTCATCGTGGCTTCAAAACGTAACACATGTATAAGATCTAAAAGATTATGGTAATATTTAACTAGATTTCAAACTCGGCCCCCATTATCAACATTGACTAAAAGAAAATTGGTGACTCTCAAAGAAATGAAATTTCCGTAATTATTCATTAAAATTTAATAATAAAAAAAAATATCTAAAAGGGGAATTATTACAGCGAGTATGCCAGCTATTACGAAGTAGGAGACCCTGCATTACAATAACTGATTCTTTGAATGCGTGTCGTATTTATATGAAATTTAAGTTATTTATAAAATCAAATATTAATGACAATTTGACATGCATTCATGGTTCGAGCAATTATAGATTTAGCTTTAAAACTAAGACAATCATGAGAAAGTAATATTTCAATGATCATTATAAATAAAATGCAGATTTGAGAAACACACACTTAAGAAGGATAGATGGAGGTAAGCTAGATTATGCGAGAAATTTACAGATTACATTAATTTTCAAATTTTAGTTTATAAAATTACACTTTTAACATTTTAGAAGTTAGACAAATAATAGGAGATGAGCTATAGCTTATTATTACTAGAGTACTCTATAATTGGGAATATACACACAGGTACCTGTTTTATAAGAGGTTCTCTTCCATGAGTTTAATAGCAGATTGTTCGTGATTAGAAGTTTTCTTTCTTGTCTTTGGCATTTCATGATTTTAACAGCAGCGGCTTTCTTGTTTGTTTCAGGCAGCAGATCATTATGGTGTTCTTACGATGGGCAAGGTGAAGGTCGGCATACAGTGGGCCATCTCCCGATGGAGAATAATCTCGGTGCTTACTCGGTCATACCTTGCAGTATCAATTTACTTTAAGATATTTTTAGACTCTCCACTCGAGAGCAAAGCTAAAGTTCAAGTGCAAGTCTCCAGCAAGTCCAAGATGGCCTCCTTTTTTATCTTGATCTTTTAATTTTTTCTCTTGAGATATTTTAGGTTTTCTTTATCTTGCCCTCAGGATAATCAATGCTTTTACTGATTTTAATTAGAAAGAAATCTGCTGTTCTATTGTTTGCATTTTACATTCGTTAATTACATTTTTTTTTGGAATTTTTCTTTAATTAATTTATTATCTATCACTGACCGATGCTTTTAAATTTTCAAAGACAAAAGGGAATAAAATTATTTTAACTTTAATTAATTATTGCATCAGATTTTGTTAGAATTATTATTTAACGAAATTCAAACTAAGCAATAAATACGAACTTTATAAATTCAATATAAATGATTAATATTACACAAGATTTATTTAGCTAAAGAAATCTAAATTATATTACTTTATCCGTATTTATTGCCTTTAATTTGAGATCGAAATGTGTGCGTGTTTATGTTGAATTCTACACATATTTGTACATTTTTAATATTGTCACACACACAACCCGATATCAAAAGTTTAAATTTGGGCGGGATAGACCGGTCAGTGAGAGAAGACAAAAAAAAGGTGAAACTTAAGATTCGAATACGAATCTTACTGTTTCAATGGCAAAGATTACATTGGACAGTTGCAATTAGACAGGCTGTTGAAGTATTTCAGAATAAGTTTCCTATCGAGAAAAATAAATGATAATCTTCTGTATGCGAAGATATATGTGTTTCTCAGATTGGTCTGTATAGTTTTTGCAAAATTCATCCTCAAAGTAGTTTCTTTCCCCACCTTGGAGTTGAAATATCTATATATTTTTGTGAATGACTATTGCATATGTATGATAAAATGTTGCGTTTGTTTAAATACAGTTTTCATGACGAATGGCAATCATTTTCAATTAAATCGTAAAAGTATATGAAGTTCTCATTGTGAATGCATGCATTCTTTATATTTTCATATAATAAGAAGTAAACAATAATAGACTATGATAGTTGTGGATGGACTGTACTGCTGCCGGCAGATGGTGATGTGACACCTTCAATGAGTGGCAAGAAAACTAATAAATGATTGATGGATTAAAAGTGCAAAGGAGATATGGACAATTGTGATTATTGTCTCTTTAGAACTAATTTCTTGATACATTGAAAGCAACATACAGACCTGTTAAATGATGTCACAATCCTATTCAATGACACACACATATATGATGACATTAATGTTTTGGACAGGTGGAAAAGGTATTTTGATTATTTTATAAATAATGACACAAAATCTGAAATGATGTCGTTTAATCATATATCTATTTTATTTACTTCTTTATATTTGGACAAAGATATTCATCTTAGTGAAATCAAGCAGTTCTTTGTACTTTTAAAAATGGAAAGGCAGCAGGTCCTGATAAAATATTTGGAGAGGTTTTAAAATATAGTGATCATAAATTAGTTTCAAAAATATTGAAATTTTTTTTTATACATAATGTATAGAAACACTAACCAATTTTGCCCTTAGGAAAAACTGGAGAAATCAGGCAGAACCTCATAGATAAAATATATGAAATTTCTACTGACTGTTGCCTTTGGAAGGATGGCTCAGTTGGTCATAGTGTTACATAAAAGCTCAATATTTCAAGAATCTAAGGGTCCAGGTTTGATTCCCATACTAGTACTATCATTGGTCAGGCCAGCAACATCTGAAGAAGAGAGAATAATACCTCTTGAAACAGTGTGCATATACTAATCTGTGTGCTATTACTAGCAATTGAATGTATTTGGAATATTTAAATAAAATTAAATATTTCTAAAGACATTCAATACTTAATATTAGATGACAGAAATAGTCTAATATATAAATACAACTAAAATACCATCATCATAAACCTTCAGGAAATTCTAAAAGGTGTTTTATGTTAAACTTGAGCATGGGTTTTTATGGGAAAGGTAAAGCCCAGCTATGTTATAAGGATTATCTCAAAAATGTTCTAAAGAACTGCAATGTCACTTGTTTTCACCAAAAAGATATGGAGAGAATAAAATACATTGTTGAGCTATAGTTAGACATGGTCTTAAAATACTTCAGAAAAAAGAGTTATCCACTGAAGAAATCAAAAGACCACATCATAAATCATCAAGTAAATAGAAAAATGGACTGGAATTTTCAATATGGAATACATTTGTGGTTCACTGCACTGATTGTTTTGAAGCTGTCTCAAAACACATTTCCAGATGTTTTCTCTCTTTTTTTGGAGGTAGAATGTCTGTATTTATTTGCAAGAGGATGTTATTAATTATTGTAAAATCACACCATCATTGTATTGGCCCTATAAATCAAAAGAATAATATGACAGAATGATTTTTTGCGAATTTGAGCAAAAGACTATCTACAGAAGTCCAATGTTGTTATCATTGTGAAGATATGATGTCAAAATATTTCAGAAAAAAGTTTTTTCTGCTAAATAAGCCAGAATCATAAAATATAAACAAGAATTAAAATGGACTAGCAAATATATGTGGACTTATTTTGTAGTTCATAGACTGGTTTTTATAATCATCACAAAACTAATCTTTAGAGCAGTTTTTTCATTGGCATAAGAATGACAATATTCATTTATTAGTGGCTAAATTATCAGGCTTGATTTTCAAGCATATAAGATATAGGCAAAAGATTCACCGATAACTATAATCAGATAAAGGAGTAAAACATTTTTTGTAAAAACAATGGTAAATTATAACACTTCTCGTAACAGAAGTCGTGGTATAAGCAATGAATAAAATCCTTGAAAAAATGGTCACATGATGAGAATGAAATTTCTTCATTGAAGTCAGAAGTTTTCATATATAGATTGTATACTAGAAGCCATGTTAATTGAGCTAAACATTTTCCCTCTTACTTCTTATTATCAAATCATTCTTTCAACCTTGATTTATTTCATTTTCTTTTCCTATCATATTTTAATAAAAGGCCATTCATTAATTTCACTATCTTATCCTTATTTCCATTTTAAAAACCAATTATAAAATCTTCACTTCTTTTGTTCATTTTATCTTTTCATTTTTTTTTTTGTTTTTATATATTTTTTTTCCAATATCCATAAATAAATATTGAAAAATCTTTCTTTGACTTTAATCAATCTACAGTTCAAATCATCATTGCACTTATGTCTTCTTTTTTTGATATCTAAAGCTTCAATCCTCATACCCAAATAATAATAAGTGCCCTCTAGCTTCCACATTACTGCCATCTGGTGTCCAATAAATTTAGTTTTTATATGGATCAGAGCTTCTGGAATTAGAAGATAAATTTTTTTTAATATAGAACCTGCAACAAATTGGTTAATAAAATCACAAGCAAGCATTCAACTGTGTGTGAGCAGTTTGATTTGCCAATTTTTCTGCTTCAATTTAAACATGTATTTTCATCTACCTTGGATAGATATCTAAGTGTATTTTGATAATTAATATAGAATTATGTTGACTAAGGTGAAATAACAAACCTTAAGAAAAAAGAAAATTAAATAATCACATAGTTTATTGCTTAGAAGTTCTTAAAATGTTTGAGAAGTAGAAATGACAGAACATAGCTGTGATCCAGAGATTTGAGCTCCAGAGTTTGCCACTCTAGCATTGTGGTAAATCACACATGCATGAAAAAAAATTCATATGCATGTATGCAAACATGCAAAGATATTTAAAAATGCAAAAAAAAAAAGATAAAAAAAATGAAATTGAAACTGATAGAAGGAAAAAAAATTTAAACCAATGAATCAGTGATTCAGTGATTCATAAAGAATGCAAACTGCTATTTAATCAAAGGACTGTCAGTACAATTGTTAGTAAATTCCTATGGCTTGTGTATGACCTGGTTTCATAGCTAAGTGGAACTTAAAAAATATTTATCAATAAGCTGACAATTTTTTTTATACAAGCTAGAATTTGCTTCGAAAACAAACAAATCCATCTTTCTTTTTACTTTTTCAATGTTTATTTTATTAAAATTAGTCCATCTGACAGTTTCAATTGTTCAGCCATATTCCTCAGTACTCGATTTTTAAAATAGTTTTTATCAATGCAAAAAGAAAGATTAGTTGATAATATACTTTATGAAGGAGATAGAATTTCCTTCAACTAGTCAAAGCTTATGTCTACCTAATACTATCCAATGGGTATTCTTAGTAAGAGCGTAATGCTCTTGTCTTTGTTACTAGTGAGTGGTAAGAGTAGAGCTGTTAGGAACCCAGGTCTGTTCAGCCATTTGTCTACTTTCATCAGCCTAATACATCGATCAAGAATAGATATATAAATATATGCAATGATATTGTAGTCTGTTCTAAAAGATATAAATATCTTATAACATTATTTTAAGTGACACTATTCTCTTCTGTTCTTCAGATAGAGTTGGCTTGAGCAGTGACAGTAGTAACACGGAACTGAATTCGAACCTTTAGATTCTTAAATATTGAATTTGAAGGTGACACTGTACTGTGTGAGCTATTCTGCCATGCTATTACTGTCACTGATCAGGCCAGAAACACCTAAAAAAAATAAGAGAATAATAGTACTTGAAACAGAATAGCAGTAGTTGCTTAAAGGATTATCTAAAAATTCAATATCCAAGACAAGTTCAATTCCCATGCTAATAATGTCATTGGTCAAGACAGCAACATCTGAAGAAGCGAGGAGAATAATGTCAAATGAAGTCTTATAATATTGTTTAATAAGAAAATCACAACCCATCTGTAAATTGGAAATGTGATAAAAAAAGAAAAAAATACGAAAAGAAAAGAGATATTTCGAGAGTTAGATTTACATAGATGTTTATCTAAACAGTATTTGTATTGACATCGAAATGAATGAAAAATAAATTAACTACTTAAAATGTCATGTGATCCTTCTACGAAGTAACTACTACATAGCCACAATAGACTAACGAAATACAGAGCCGTTACTTTTTTCACAATACAGTAATAAGATAAAATTGCATTAAATAGACTATTGTGAGACAAAGACCCCCCTCCCTAGCATGGACACAGAAATAATAAAGGAGAAAAAGGCCTCATAAGATTAGTTGATCATCAGAAAAATGAGTTTTTTGTATTTACACTCTAGATAATAATAACCCAAAATCCACTTACAGACCAATAATATTTAACGGGGTTGATTACCTGAAAAAATGGATCTATCTTAAAGTTGTCACTTGACTGGCAAAAAAACCAAGTTTCACTTGAATTTGTTCCCCGTGTTATATAAATAGCAATCATATACATTAACTGTTATGTAATCAGAGACCCTTCAGAAGAACAGAATACGCAGATTACCTTCTAATAGCTTGAGTTTGGGCTAATAATGACGTTTACATTTAATTTTAGTTCACACACACTTCTCTGATTTAAATATTTTTAGTCTTAATGGGTTGTTTATCTGCCCTATTTGAAAATTCAAGTAGCCAAACTCTTCACAATTACGCATTTGATTTTTTTTGCTGGAGGATAAATTATATAACGAACAAATAAGACAATTTGAACACAGACTTTCAATCTTCCTTTGGCCACCCTACTATCTCATGTAACTGATATAAATGATCACACATATGTGAAAAAGATGAATGATCTTCAATATATGAATTTTGTGCTGAACCAGCACTTATTAGTTAGACCAGATCATCTCCCACACAGATATAATCAGTGCTCCGTTTATATTAAGATAGCAAATCTTCACACTTAAATAGATAGGCTTCAATCTACTCCAACTCTTCAGCCATACATACCATTGAAAATCTGATGATGGAATGCTGCAATCTCTTCGTAATGCCAATATTATTGTCATGCCCATGTTGACCTTAAGTCGCTCTGACTCCTCACATTTAGAACTTTGTCCATTTAAATACACAGAAGAGGAAAGGCAGGGTTTAGGCTGAATTTAAAATATGTTAATTGCAAGTATATTACATGGGCATGGAATCTAGAAGTAATATAAAGGATTTGAACACAGACTATCAAGATCCCTTTGGCCATCCATTCTATCACAACTGATACAAAAAATACTATAGATGAGGAGTCAGAGTAACTTAAGGCCAACATGGGTATGACAATAATATTGGCCATTATCAAGGAATTTGGATGTTCAATCATCAGATTTTTAATGGTATGGGTGGCTAAAGAGTTCGAAGGTGGAGTAGATTGAAGCCTGCCCTTTAAAATGTGAAGATTTGCTATCGTAATATAAATCAAGCACTGATTACATATATGTGTGAGAAATGATGATCTGGACCAACTGTCAAGTGCTGGTTCAACACATAATACATATATTGGAGATTATTTATCTTCTTCACATGTGTGTGATAATGTGTATTGGTTGTATGAGATAGAATCAATGGCCAAAGAGAGCTTGAAAGTCTGTGTTCAAATTCCATATATTATATCTAGACTCCAGGTATATAAAATATACTTATATTTAAAATAAGTTTATGAACTGATTTATCAATTTATATGACAGACCAAAAAATAATAGTAAGATCCAATGAACAGCATGGAAGAAAAGGACTGTTATAGGCACATGTTAAGGATCAATGTAGAAGAGAAAAATATCAAAATGAGGACATTATAGTCAGTGAGCAATCATGAAGAAGAAAAATGTCTGATTCTCTTTAATGAAACAAAAATGATTCTGTGAAGATGTTAATAAAACTAATAATTATAAGTTTTATATTTCTTTCATAACCAATATCTCTGATCTATATCACCATTTTTAAACCTTATTAATCCACATAACAGCAGCAAACTTTTTTATTTATTGATCCATCTCACATGTGGTTTCCTTCTAGATCTTTTAAATTTCTTGGGATCTAATTTAAAACTTCAACTGTCCATTCATTATCTCTTTTAGCAATATTCCCAGCTTTTCTCCATTTCAGTCTTTTAATTCTTTCAATACTATCGTAAAGTTTTAATGATTTGATAGTAGTTGTTTTCTTATCATGAATTTCACTTTCAACACCCATTCTCTCCATACTATTGAGTAACCTAAAACCTCTGTATTGCTCTCCTGTTAAGTATCCAAATATCAGATTCATATGTAAGAAATGGTAAAACACATCTATTAAAGATCTTCCTTATCCAACACAGTGTCCAAATCTCAGATCCGTATGTAAGAAATGGTAAAACACATCTATTAAAGATCTTCCTTATCCAACACAGTGTCCAAATCTCAGATCTGTATGTAAGAAATGGTAAAATGCATCTATTAAAGATCTTCCTTATCAAACACATAACACATAGTGTCCAAATCTCAGATCCATATGTAAGAAATGGTAAAACACATCTATTTAAGATCCTTATCCAACACAGTGTCCAAATCTCAGATCCGTATGTAAGAAATGGTAAAATGCATCTGTTAAAGATCTTCCTTATCAAACACATAGTGTCCAAATTTCAGATCCATATGTAAGAAATGGTGAAACACATCTATTAAAGATCTTTCTTATCGAACACATAGTGTCCAAATCTCAGATCCATATGTAAGAAATCGTAAAACACATCTATTAAAGATCTTCCTTATCAAACACATAGTGTCCAAATCTGAGATCCATATGTAAGAAATGGTAAAACACATACATCTATTAAAGAAATTTCTTACCAAACACATAGGCATATTTCCTTTTAATACAAAAGTTATTTCTACCAAAAGCACTCAATCCAAGTTTAATTCCATGATTAATTTCATCTATTAGGTTTTTATTTGTATTAATAATTTAAGATAATTATAGTTCTTAATTTCTTAATTAATTTTTATTTACATCAAAATTAAAATGGATATAGATATTGCTTACATAGTTTGCTATTGAGATAGAGTATTAGATTTCTTTTATAACTTTTATTTCTGATATACATTCAGTACACTACATATTTTATCGAAGTTAAAACTACACAAACACTAGTACATTTTATTAGTCATATATTAGATTAGAGATTGTCCACTAGTGAATAATATTTCTGTAGTGTAATTTTCATTATAACACCCTTGTGTAAGGTAGGGACTGGTCTCTATCCACTTTTAACAACTTGTGTAGAGATGTAATCATAAACATATGACCTAAGATATGTGAAAAAGAGCTATGATCCCCAAGATGCATATTTCATGCTGAATCAGCATCCTCAGTGCTGTGTATTAACAAAATCTTTACTCCGTGTTATTATTTATAATACCATAATGCTTTATTTAAACACAAACTTCTACAGTACACTCTACTTTTAAAACTAATTACTACTGAAATATATACATGAAAAAAGTCTTTTTATTTGCTGTGTGTTGAAAATTTCACACCTTTCCGGATTTATCTGTTCATTGGTTCAATTATCTCATTATTTCAATTCGTCTGTTCTTCTGCATTTCTACCAATCAAATTGTACTCCTAATTTCTCTGTGGTCCGGCTTGTTCTCAATTTCTCTAAACGTAATCCTTTGTCTTCTATAATCCGTTTTATATTTTTATATTCTGCCATTCCAAAAAACAAATATATGTTGTAATTTCACTTCTGAAATATTTCTTTTTCTTTTATCAAACACTTCACTTCCTCCCCTCATTTCAGAAGTCGAAATATTTCCATTACACATAGTCTTTGAATCGTTCGGGTAATCTTCTATTTCTTGTAGGCCTGGGTGACTTATTCTTGTATTGTTCGTGTTTGTCTTCACCATTTGTTGCTATCGCAATTTGTCTCTCTTCTTCCTCTTTCCCTGTACTATTAATTCCACTCTCCTTAGTGTCAAACTTCTTATCCTCACTTGGTATCCAATCCCATTCCTCTGACATTCTTTTTCGCATGTGGTTTATGTGTCTTCTATGTATTCTTTCGTTTGGACCATTTATTTCATATATCTTGTTTGACATCCGTTGTTTAATTGTTCCCTGAATCCATGTCTTCCTTAATATATCTCTGAACCAGACTGGTTCTTCATTCCTAAATTCTTTATCCATTTCGTCATGTTGTATTATATTGCTCTCCTTTGGATATAATGCAGTTAATTTTGTTCTCAATTTCTGTCCGCAGGTTCAACTTTTCACGGCGACTGTGCCAAGTTTTGCCGTGTATTAACAAAATCTTTACTCCATGTTATTTTTTATAATACCATAATGCTTTATTTAAACACAAACTTCTACAGTACACTCTACTTTTAAAACTAATTACTACTGAAATATATACATGAAAAAAGTCTTTTTATTTGCTGTGTGTTGAAAATTTCACACCTTTCCGGATTTATCTGTTCATTGGTTCAATTATCTCATTATTTCAATTCGTCTGTTCTTCTGCATTTCTACCAATCAAATTGTACTCCTAATTTCTCTGTGGTCCGGCTTGTTCTCAATTTCTCTAAACGTAATCCTTTGTCTTCTATAATCCGTTTTATATTTTTATATTCCGCCATTCCAAAAAACAAAATATATGTTGTAATTTCACTTCTGAAATATTTCTTTTTCTTTTATCAAACACTTCACTCAGTTGGCCCAAACTACAATCTTTTACACATATCTTTACTATTATTCAGTATATATATAGCAAATCATTACAGTTCAATTGATGTGTCAAACTTACTGCCCTCACTACTTTGACACAAACCATTTAATGAAAGTATATTAATAATTTTTATTAGTCATTCATTAGACTAGATATTATCCAATAATGAATAATATTTCTGTAGTGTAATTTTCAATATGCCATTCTCACGCAAGATAGGAACTGATTTACCTCCGCTTTTAACAACTTGTGGAGATTTGTAATTCTAAACATATGATTTAAAACAGTGAAAAAGATCCATGATTCCCAAGACGCACATTTCATGCTGAACCAGCACTCATCAGGTAGCTCAGACCATAATCTCTAACACATATCTTTATCATTGTTTAGTATATATATAGCAAATTACTAGTTTAATTGATAAGTGTCAAACATCCTGCCCTCACAAATTTAAAACAATTTACTTAATGAAAGTTAATTAATAATTTTTATTAGTGTCTGATCTCTTTCGAAGCACTCTCGTTGCTCGAACTACGTATGAACTTCTGAGAAATAAACGATTTAATTATTATTTATTTTAAGACAAATACTATTCGTAAAATGTATGTACTACTTTGAATAAGACTCTGGCAAATTTGCAATTTGAAGATAAAACTTAATTAACACAATTCTATATTCTTAAACTGTGCTATATTTCATTTCCTCTTGTTTACATATATATTTTTTTTAACTCAAAAAAAAAAAAAAAACGTCGCTAATCTTAAATAAATACATTGACGTATACGTCTTTTTTCTTTTTGTTGTAATTCTGACAACTCCAATTATCAGCAATAATTCTTTTTTCACCACTATCATTTTAAAGACTTTTTTTTTTTGCCTACTTGTTCTTTCTTTTCTGCCATTAACTAACAATTTTCAAAAAAAAAAAAAATTGTTTTCTTAATTGTCTTAAGAAAACTGTTTTTAGCGCCCTCTTGTGATCAAAAAAGTTCTAAAACAAGAAGCTGGGAAAGCGGTTTAATATTTCACTCTGAATTTAGATTGAAACAAAGAAACTGGTTTTTCATAGCGTCACGTGACTTAAGCGGCACTGCGAGAATGAAATTTTATTTTATTATCAGTAGGAGTTTAAATTTTAAATTAGATAAATAATCTCAAGCCGGATATGAAATTTTTATTCGATAATGGAAAGCCAAAAAAAAAAGCAAATCCAGAAATGTATTAAAATCCAACTTTCGTCAATAAACAAAATTAAATATTTAATGAACAATAAATTTAAACAATGTTTAATTATAATATCTATAAAAGTAGTCACGTGATATATACTACTCTATTTAAATAATTTTTGTCAATAACTTTACCATTACATAAGCACACACGCATACGCATATATGTATTGTTTTATTGGACAGCATAACCAGACAAATACAGATTAGCTCCACTTGGGTAGACATTAAACCATATATAAACAGAAGACGGCAACTAACTTTTATTGTTATGATGACAGAAAGAGGATAGTAGAAGCCTTTGTCAACTATTGAAGTATAAAAACCTCTATTATGGACATTGGAGGGGGGTACCAGTCTTTATGGTTTAATATTTGTTATAACCAATGACATGAGAAAAGTCATGTCTCTATGCCACCTACAGATATTACATAACCAATTGCAAATCACATGCCCTAAAAACGTTAAATGATCTCTGCTTATACATTTTCTATCTATTAGTAATCTATTAGCAATTTTCTTTCAATTGACTACTTTGTTACTAAAGCTTATACGAATGGCCCTAAACGTAGTGACTCTGGAAGAAAATTGCTAATAGATTGTTAATAAGTAGGAAAATGTGCAAACAAAGATCATGCGATGTTTTGTATATCAGGTCTTATTGGCTTAACAGCAATTCTGGGCAAATAAGGATGCTTAAGGATATTAAAAAACTGAAATTACCATAATACTAAGAAACTGAACTGGATTTAGATCTATATAACTATTCAAACAAATTATCTGGGATTGGAAAAAATTACAGGTTTTTCAATTTGGACTGTTAACTTGTTAGTATACAAAAAAGTAAACAAAAAAGCTGTTAGAGGAAAGGCGTATTAGATTCAAAAGATTCAAATGACTGCTTAGAAAATTCAAAAAGCAGATAATAGTCTGGGAATATGTGGATGGGAACAGCGTAAGGATTTATTGAGCATTACTACTTGGCATCTACTAATTACTAAAGCTTACACTAGATGGCATAAACATAGAGAGTTTGGAAGGAAATTGCTAATAGGTATTATATGAACATTCATTAAACATTTTGAAGTTCTTTTTGTTTTTATCAGTGCATTACTGTCTTTAATTCCATCATATCACAAAGCAACTATCCATAATATCACAGAAACTCATACCACCCTATTCTACTAAGCAAGCATTTTGTTAACAATCCACATTCATTAGATAAACTAAAAGAGATCAAACAGTTTAATATTTTTTCATTATACCAATATTATTTTTAATACTAATACTAATAATAATAATAATAATAATAATAATAATAATAATAATAATAATAATAATAATAAGAAGAAGAAGAAGAAGAAGAAGAAAAGAAGAAGAAGAAGAAGAAGAAGAAGAAGAAGAAGAAGAAGAAGAAGAAGAAGAAGAAGAAGAAGAAGAAGAAGAAGAAGAAGAAGAAGAAGAAGAAGAAGAAGAAGAAGAAGAAGAAGAAGAAGAAGAAGAAGAAGAAGAAGTAGTAGTAGTAGTAGTAGTAGTAGTAGTAGTAGTAGTAGTAGTAGAAGAAGAAGAAAGAAGAAGAAGAAGAAGAAGAAATAATAATAATAATAATAATAATAATAATAATAATAATAATAATAATAATAATAATAATAATAATAATAATAATAATAATAATAATAATAATAATAATAATAATAATAATAATAATAATAATAATAAACAGAGCAAAACTCTCCATACAGGAAATGTGATCATGTGAATAATAATAATAATAATAATAATAATAATAATAATAATAATAATAATAATAATAATAATAATAATAATAATAATAATAATAATAATAATAATAATAATAATAATAATAATAATAATAATAATAATGATGATTTTAAAGAAATTATTTTAAACCATATTGTTTAACTATTCTTTAAAAAGGTACAGTTTACTGCCTAAAAAGAAGTTCCTGTGGTGGTTAATACTTTTTCCTGTAATGCTCATAGGCTGGAATTTCAATCTACGTATAACGTATAACTCGGTATTGCAAATCCAGTTTAGAGTTGTTTATCAAGTTTTCATTTAGGTTTTTAATAAAAATTCTCATAATAATGGCAAATTATCCCTTTTTAAATTTATTTTTTTAAAATAGGAAATTTTATAATTTCATGGAGTGCATGGCCAGTATAATGATTATTATTATCAACTACTCATTGGTAATATGTCCCCCTCCACTTCAGTGTAAATGGACACTTCTGTCTCAACTCACCTTAGCTTAAAGGAATGCATCAAGTTGGATTGTGCAGACAAGAAAGTAAAAGTTATTGGCTTATTTATTATTTATTGCAACAACCAATGATAAAAGATACCAATTATATAAACAATAACAAAAGCTATTAATTAGTCTAAAAAAATTATCTTAGACAATTAAATAAAAAGTTAACTTACCCCAAAGCAATTGCTTTTTATTTTAAATCATGCCACAGTAATGATAATGTTTCATCTGTATTGATGACTATATACATGGTAATAATATCGTCTACCATAGTTACTAAATGTTATAGGTATTTGATGAGCACGTAACTTTATGTAATAAATAAGTCCATTATGGCTTCATTTCAGAGTAGTTTAGAATTAAATTCACAATTATTGAATTAAATACAAGCTTTAAAACGTAAAATAGGATTTGTTTGAATATAATTGTCAAAAGGTGCTTGAATGTGTATCTAGATATTTCTTGCTAAAAGATAAAATGTAAAAAGAAAGACCAAGCCCAAGTTTATTACCAGCAATGTCTTCTCCATCATTGATCATTTTTGAGAGAATGTAGATAATGATCTCTAAAATGGTCTGTTTAAACCTGTTTTACTTTTTATTTTTGCAGACTAATGGTAGACTAAAATGTTTTAACATAATTTAAAATACTAAACATCACATTATCACTATTTCTTATGCTAGCACATTAAAACAGGCAAAACTCTCCACACCGTAGTGCCACTCAGTGCCAACCAGAGTAATCAATGGATGCCAGAAGGCTTATGCATAAAATCCCTATCTAGTACCTACTCATCCAATATCCCCAGACTAGTTTCTGGCTTGTGGCCTTCGTCAGTGAGTAGCTTTTGATCTGAGAGCACTGCACCATTGATTACTCTGGTTCGCACTGAGTGGCACTACTGTATGGAGTTTTGCCTGTTTTAATAACAGTAATGTGTTAGCATAAGAAATAGTGATCATGTGATGTTTAGTGGTTTAACACCAATCCTGCCTAATAGGATAGTGGTGGCTATAGTTGTTAAAGAGCCAAAGACAGCAAAATGTATGGGTACTGAACTGGGTTCAAACCCATATGACTATATAAGCTATTGATCTTAGATTGAAAATATTATTGTGTTTTCAATTTTATTCTCATAGATTTGTAGTTAAGTAGAGATAAAAGGTGGCTGCTGGAGGGTTGCATTAGATCCCAAGATCTAGGTGCAATGCTCTCAGATCCAAAGCTCCTCACTGATGAAGGCCACAAGCCAGAAACTAGTCTGGGGATTACGCACAAGCCTTCTGGAATCCATTGATTACTCTGGTTGACACTGAGTGGCACTACTGTATGGAGAGTTTTGCCTGTTTTAATAATTTAAAATAAATGATGTTCTCACTTAGCAACTATTAAAATGTGTTTATATATCTAGCTTTGAGTTCTTAAGCAGGGTTTTATGGACATATTTCAATAGATCTGCAAGTTTAAAAGAAAAAAATCAACTATATTATATGTCTTTGGTTTTAATAATTGTATTTTAATATATATATTGTAACGATATATAAATATGTCGTTACATTAATTTAAAATAAAAACTTAAAAGTTCGCAAATAAAAGGAAAAAACTAAACGCTAAAATTAAAACATTGTTAAACGTGTATACATTCGCACAGATGTTAAACTTTAAAAATATTTTTTTCATAAAAAAAAAAAAAGTATTTGAACGTATTTTTTTTAATAAAAAAATACAAGATTGAAATATAAAAATAAGTTAAAATAAAAACAGGTATTAATTAATTCCTGTAATCTATAAAGGGAAATGGTTGTTTATTAATTATCTAAAAGCTGTTTAATTAAAAAGTCAGATGGAAAGTTAGATAAGAGAAGAAAGAGATTTTAGCTTGACAAATGGAAGCACTAAGCCTTGGCCCGGACCATAACGAAAAAACAGATTAGTGACGTTTTGTTCAGTGAATCCTTGTGGATGATATAAAAAGAAAGAAATATTGAGTTAAAGGAGCTTTTTCCAACTTGATTTTGGTGGGTCTGGCGACAAGACGCACTTGTCGTCCTCACTCACTTATTTAAAAATGCAAAGACTGTGATACCAGGACAGAACCAGCAACTGCCACCTCCAAAACATCAGACCGGTCTTCCAGGAAAGTCTGCATGGGAATTGCCAACGGGAACAGGGACTTCTCTACCGTAAGCAATAGAACTGAACAATTGTAAAAATCATAACCTTAATTAAGAACTTTAAAGATTGCTAAGTAAATTTAAATCTTATAAAAAGGAACTTTTCTCTGACTTATGTGTCAACTAAATTGATAATGGTTAATTTTATATCTTTCCCGATTGTTAAAAGAATCATTTCCCTTTTAATATTTTTTTATGTGTAGTAATATTTTATTGTAGAAATTATTAAAGCGTCGTACATTTAAGTTGTCTATAGATGCTTGCATGGATTCGTTTCCGGTTAATTAGATTTTGGTTTTCATATTTGATCAAAATATATAGACATTCGATAAATAATGATACCTTACGGTGAGTATCTAAAATGTATTTATTCGGATGTCTTTTAAGTTATTGGTGACAACGCAAGTATCTTATGGTGAATACTATTGGGTTACTTATAAGTTTCCCTCTGCGATTGTCGGTATCAATAATTTTGTATTTTGATCGTTTATGTTTATTTTGAAATGTTTTTGACCGTGGAATCTGTGTAATCGATCTATACCCAACATTTTTAAATAAATCTGTGCGACCGTCTATAAATGTTAACGTGTGCTCTTCGCGATCTATGGCTATATAGTTTTGTAAAGTTGTATTAAGGGAGGGTAATCTTAGGTTATTCATTTCGTAGTTGAATTGGTTCAATGGATTGGATATATTTGTGTAATTAGTAGATGTAGTATGAGATCCGCTACGGAGGATTATAGATATACGCCACACACCTCTGTTTGCTATGGATGGGTTTGTAAGTCGGCAGAAGACCAGTCCATTCTATGGAGTTTTTAGTTTATTGATCTACTTGCCCACAGATGTCACATTCCTGTCGGTGGAGAGTAATGTCTTCTCTATTTCTACTTATTGTTCAGATGTACATTCCTGACAATATAGTATTTTGTGTTGTCGTATCATGCTACATTGAATACAGAATGTATCAGATGGATTGGCGCCAGTTGATTGGAAATTTGTTGCCTAAGGTTAAATCAGGGAAGAATATTTTCCTTTCAAATGCAGACCTATGTAGTCCATTCATACTGACCCTCTAAATAAAATATTAAACATTATAGAAGCTATTTTAAATGTAAAATTAAAAATTAAGATAAAAATCTAAATGTTAAACTTATTCCTCGGATTTAAAATTATTTTATATGTGCATAAATAAATATTTTTATGTGTTAATTTCTGGCAGTGGCTTTTATTATTTTATTCTTTTATATTTAAGATATAAAATTTATAGATTTTTATCTCGGCGTCTCCGCTGAGCTAGTGACAATGGGCTAACGATCTAAATATGTAAACAAAGTGGAATCCTAACAGCGCGTATCTGCCTACTTTATAAATTTTTCTAGGCTCAAATGCCTAGATGGCGCCCTTTGGTAGTGCGATGCGGTGCGATGCGATCTCCCACTTCGTTTGGATCGTTATAATATATATAACTGATTTTCTTTGTAATTTTATTTTATGCATTTAAAAATATTATTCTTGTGAGAACATGTTTGTGTGTTGGGTGTGTGAGTGTGTGTGATATTTATTAAATAATACACTGTGCAATGTGGGCTTAGTAGCATTTTTATTTTGATGAAGTATGTTATGAATGCCTAAAAATGATGGGTAAGGATTGTGGAGATAGTTTTACTACATCATGGAAAAACTCACATTTCTAAATGTCTGTCAGAAATGACCATTTGAACAGTTGTTGAAAGTTGTGATGTATTGAAATGATAGATAAGTTGTAAAATATTATTTGAATAATTCTACAATTTTAATTTAAAGACTTGCTAATATGAGTGTCACAGAACTATCTGCCACAGCATTGTGAGAAGGGGCCTGTGATAGTCAGCTGATTGGCAATGAAATCTGTGACAAAAAGTTAAGCACCCCTTCCATAGCAATATTTTTTGTTTATTATTGATAAAATTATTCATAACTTTATCAATTCAGTAAATTGTTTATGATTAATATTTTTAGCAATTTATTGTTGGATAATCCTGACCACAATCAATTATAATCATTTGGTTGTATTATTACCACTAAAACATCACATGATCACTACATCCTACACTTACACAAGCTATTAAAACTGTATGCAATATGATGCAATGTACTGTGGCTTCTCCTTTATCAGAGTCAGGAATCTCTCAGCCCATGACCAGATAAACCTGTTCACCATTTCTTCTCTATCCTGCTCCATCCCATTTCTACAACACTATCTTTGTCCATTTATCTAGACCACCTTTATCTTTTTCCAAACCCAGCATAAAAACCAAGAACCCACTTTTTGCATAATCACTTTGTTTACATTAGTCTCACACAATTTCATTATTTGTATCCTTTCTGCTTGTAAGCATTTACATTACTGTATCAAATTCTTCCTGCAGTAATGCTGGCCAATGCAATTTTTTGTAATTAGTTATTGCAAAAAGATTTGGCATAAAACCCTATAAAAGGTGCAGTGCTCTCAGATTCAAGGCTTCTCATTGATGAAAGCTGCACACTAAAAACTACTCTGGGGTTATTGAATGAGTAAGCACTAGATAGGGATTTTATGCACAAATCTTTTTGCATCCATTGATTACTAAGGCTCGCAGTGGGTGGCGCTACGGTAGGGAAGGTTTGCTACTGTTTTATGGTTGTATTATTCTACTGCGTACTCATTCTACTACCTTTCAGCAATATAATTTGACATGCAGGGTTGTTTTTTACAATTTTGAAAGGAAAAAAAAAACATCATTAGCAGCCATCTGTAAATATCCAATTTCTAAAAAAAAAAAAAATGAATGAAAAGAGGCACAAAACATTAAAAATATACTTTGGGAAGACCATATACCAGCCAATAAAATACCAATATATATATTATGAGATGCTTTAAAGTCTGTTTATTTGATTTTTTTTCTCATGTCATAGCATCGGCCGGGACACGAACTCACAACCGTTTGCAACCAACTACTTGCTTGCAAGATGGCTGCGATGACCTTTCGGCTACCAATACTTGACTATTTGATATTTAAGATGTTGTTTTTTAAAATTCACTAAAATCTTTATAAAATCATGTGTAATTGTAGTATTCTATTCTACTTTTAGATATATTTGTCCAATAAAAAAACCAGATGTCATATCTCACTGACTGCCTCTTTTATGAAAATCAGGCTCAAATTCACTATAAAAGCTATTTTCAACAATTCTGTTAATTTTCAACACAGCTTTAATCTGGTACCATTGTAGACCCCATCACTTTCAACAAGCTGAAAAACATATCAATGTGTGTCAAATGTGTTATATTTTTCAAAATATTACCAAATATCCTCAAATGAATTTTTTTAATGCTTTATGTGACATTAGTGGAAGTCCTTGTTTCATTTCTATGCAATAATTCTGGCAGCTTTGTAACTCTATTTACAACTAAATTAGTTGAACCTGTTATATTACTCTTATAAAAAATAATAAAATAATATAATTATCAGTAATAAAATAATCTAAATATATTATAATAATAATCAAAAGGTTTATTGCTCAAGAGGTTCTAAAAATTTTAATCACTGGAAGTGACAAAGATGAGTCACATTTCGTAGATTTTGAGTTCCAGTGTCTTCCACTCTATTTTGGCACTAATTTACATAGGGCAGAAAAATATCATTATTGCTAACGTCTTTCAATTATATAGTTATGTAGCAAAACAGTGTGTGACTGTGTTTACATTTAGCAAAACATTATCATTAATAACAAAAAAAGATATCTATCAAAATATTAAAGGAAGAGAAACTTCCTACTCTAGTGCCATCTTTAGTAAGCTTGAGTAATTAGTAATTATTAGATATTACTGAGGGGATTTGAACCCAGACTTTCAAGATCTCTTCAGCCAACAGTGAAAGTATGATCAGCAAATTAAAACTACAATAAAAATCTTACCTTTTTTTGGTTTAATGTTCAAAACATTTATTCATATAAGTATCTCTCTGATTATAATTTTTCAGCAATTGTTATTAAAATCTAAGTTTGATCAAACCTGATGATTGCTTTAAAAAATATCAATTTTATCAGTTTAATCTGAGAAATAAAAGATTAAATATCAAAATATAATTTTTTTTCAACCATAATTTGACTTATGTTTAACTTGAAATAAAAATGTGAGATGTCCAGAAATTAATTAATTCAATCACTAGTTTTTAAACAATAATGATAGAATAAGTATGAGCTGAAGATGCATAAACACACAAAGGTGACTCTTTTAAAATTCTTTATATATGCAAGTGTGGCTGAGTGCTTTCAAAGGACACAGCCCTCATAGTCATAGTCATACTGTAACTAATGAAACTAGTAATGCAAATTTATGCAAATGAGTTTATATATTCCATTTCTTGGATTCTTGGATATATTGTAGCACATGTCTTTTTTGTTATTTAAAAATATATTTATTGACATAATAAAATTGTACAGATGAATAATAAATACACTTAGTTAATGTTGGCTCATCCATTGCTGACGTTGGTCTGGTAGATGTATGCCAGAACCATTCTCTGCACTAGCAGGTTGATATATGAGTAAATATGTACTATTTTGTTGGTATTGCCCACCCCTTTTGAGCTTGATCCAATAATGCTAACTTATCAGCTGGGATACATGTAGTGTGAAATCAATGCCTCTCTAGTAGAATCCGACATGTTGCAACACAGACTACTTCTTCTACAATACACTACAATGTGGATATATCAGGTCCAAAATTCATGTAGAGTCTGTGGGCCACACTAGTAGGCTCCATGTATTAATAAATAAAAATCTAGAGGATAATATCTTATCCTTGTTTTGAAGAGCTTTGAGCTTATCGCAAAATATAGCATTGGGGTCCGGTGTTGGTAGTGTGAACTTTGTCGTGCACCTTGTATACCAAAAAGCGTATGTCAGGGAGATAGATAATCTGATAACTGTAAAGTCTCCAGAGAAGAGACAACCCCTGATGTCCAGGATTTTATCCACTGCTATAATGCAGTGTTGAGAGATGACTTTGAATACTGTTATAGCCTGGACATATATTTAACAGATGATTAAAGGTCTCCTCTCCTCTAGAACAGGCATGACAAATTGGGTCTATTTTATTTAGAAACTGCTTATAGTATAAGAATGTATTAGTTTTTGTTGATGGTGTGATTGTGCATAGCAGCAAAGTCCGCTTTGGGTGTTTATGCATCTTCAGTGCAAATCATACTTATATATTAATTAACCGCAAAGTTTAAACGTCTCTGATTGAATTAATTATTTTTTGGGTTTTTCTAAAATAAAAAAAAGCAACTTTTATAAAATATTTTTATATGTATTATATTTCAGTCTTTGAATATTTTACAATGGACATTTTGTAACTATTTGTATTCAAATTTAAAAACTGTCAATCAAAATATTGTCATCATATTTTCAGTATTTGAAATGAAATGCATAATTTAAAATTCAAGAGAAATTACTTTATTTTTCATTTCCTTTCTTTCAACTTTAATTAACCATAAATGCTTTTTAGTAAATTAGACATGAAATTCAATGAAAACATATTAAAATATATACTGCCATCTAGTGGATATCACTGGAAGCTTACTGAATTGGATCGGTATGGTATGAAATTTGGGTTGCCAACACTATTAAACTGGATCAATGGCTGAACATATTGCAATGGCATTTTGAATTATTACTGATACCTATCATATGTTCAGAATTTAAAGGAAATCCATTTGATAGAAATATATTAAAAATCAGTTGCAAGGGATGATCCAAATACACAAACAGAATTTCTAAGCTAAGTAAAAGCATTGAAAAATGTACCAAATATTGTTTATCAGAAATGAGATGCACAAATTTATTTAACTCTATAAGTATGTGCTTCTATCAAACAATGTTCTCATATTTTTATTTGTGCTTGGAAATAGATATTCAATCTAATTTTTTTATTGTAATTGTTAATATCATAACAGCTTTATCTTGTAAACATGTTCATAAGCTTTAATTGATTTTTTTTCAAACCTTTTTAGGTGTACCTTTAAATACATATTCTCAATGATGTATTTAAGTTTTGAACAAATTTCATTAAAAACATAGGTTTAAAAACTGACATTAATCTTAAAAATGAATTATTGTCTTTACAAATTAAAAATGAACAATAAACAGAAGTGATAAAAGAAACTCACTATCGAAATAAAAGACTATATTTCAGTCTTAAAAATAAAAAAAATTGAATTTAACAAAAAATTAGGTATTTGCATGTTATCCTGTCATCCAAACTTGGCAGCTATGTTTTTTGATGTATACATTTTCAGGGGCCTCCAATAAATACTGAAAATAAAATGGTTGACTAGAAGTTGCCATATTTAATATTTACCCTTTTTTATTATTATAAACATTTAAAAAAATACACAAAAGTACAGCAATTTTTAGTAAACAAAATGACAAATATGAATTATTTTTGTTGGTGACTTGATATCACTAATGGCTTGCAAAATGTCCTCAAATGTATCTCCTACTTTGTACATAAATACAGACTTTTCTAGAGGGCAGGATTTTGTATCTTTGGAAATACTCCACTGTATGGTCTTCTGTCAATGGAAGATCCCAAATTTTAATCAGTTGGTGAAAATTTTTCTAATAAAAGCAAAGACACTGAATGTATATGTATTATGATAATCTTACATTGCATGTAAAAAAATCATAACAATGTTCAGAATGTGTTAGCATATGTATGTTATATATATATAATAAAAATAATTAAATTTTGTGAAAGGAATTTATAATAGATTTATTAATATTTTTTAAATTTAACAATTAACACATATTCAGTAAAATAATATTGAAAAAAAAGATGAACAAATAGTTGCATGCCCCTGAAAATGTATAATTAAAAAGATGTAGCTGCCAAGGTTGATGGAATAATATGTAAGTACCAAAAATTATTCTCCAAAAAAATCTATATATAATAGTGTTTTCTCATTGATATCATGTACTTATTAAAAAACAAGTATTTAATAACTTTACAAAAAAAATGTAAACAAATTAAGTGTAAACTATTTTTCTGTTTTTACAATGTAAACAAAAACCTATTTTATGCAAATGCAAAAGTGAACATTTGTTTGCTAATTATTTTTTCTTTACTCTTATTCTAGATCACTGATAACTAACTATGATGTCAGATACTTTAGTTCAAATTAAAATCTCATCATTGACATTGTTAAAATTATTTAAAGCCTTTTTAAAATTAAAATTTGAAATTTCTGCTGATTGAAGTGATTTTTTGTCATTGAAATAATTTATGATCATTTTCAGTGTTAATATTAGAAATTTACCTGAAATAAATTAAGTGATAATCTTGTATTTCTCTCAAGTAAATTCTTTTGGAAAAAAAAGTATTTTTGAGTGTATTAAAAAAAGACATTTGATTAATTTTTAAGAGTATTCGCTTAAGAGAATGCATTTTTACGCTTCTGCAAATTACATTTATGAATTTAAAATAGATAAAAATATTTTAAAGCACTTTAAAGTAATATAATGAATATCTATAATTTAGTGCTTTTAAATTAAAAAAACCAAAACAACAAAATTAATGATAAAATTCTTTAAAATAAATTATTAATTACTAAGTATAATGAGAGTTAAACAGAATTATACTTATTTTCTTTTGTAAAATTATGTAAAAAAACAAAATTATTTTAACATGCTTGCTAGTAAAAAATAGTCCACATTGAAATAAAATTAGCCATTTATATCATCAAATATACTTTTGTAATGGCACCATCTCACTCAGAAAAATATAATTAAAAATTAAATATTTTCTAGAATAAATATATAATGACAAACTCAGTCAGGATGTGATTCTTTAAACATTTAATTGTAATGACTTTTTGGCTCTTTATGGAGCCCCAGCTATGAAGAGTCATCTTTCTATCTAAAAGAATTCAGAAGATAAATGAGAGGAAATTCTGCTCTCAACAAATTTTACATAATGAATAATTTATCTTCTCTGTTTATTGTCTTAAAGCCATTGTTTATTGATGGAAGTTTACAACATCATAAAAATAAAAAGAATTTCACATATGAAAATGACTTTGAGTTGAATCACAATGCTGATATAAATTTAAATCAAAAATAATAAGTTAAGAACATAACTTAGAAATAGAGGTTTTATTATTAAAATATCATGGTTAAAATAATGTGAATTACTGAAAACCTCCAGTGAGCTAAATGTAAACTAATTATCCGTAATCGTAAATGTAAAATGAGCCTATGTACACTTTATCTTTGACACATATAAGCATACTATTTACTCACATACTTACGCACAGAGGACAATTCATATATACTAGCATAATTTTAAGACAATTATAAGCTATTTTGAAATCCCTATAACTAATCAGAGGGAAAGGGTGAATTATATTTAACAATCCCTAAATAACAAATTAGTCTTCAGTTAATAGATGTAAATAACATTTTACCATTTGAATATAGATGAAACAATGCAGGAAGTACTAAAAATCCCTAGTGAGCTAAATGTAAACTAACTATCAGTAAGCATTCATATATTGGACTATTTCCATCATCTAATATGAGTATTGAATGTCTTTATAAAAATTTAACTTTATTTAAATATTCCAAATACATTCAACTGTTAGTAAGAGCATACCAAACAAGTTAGTATGTGCACAATATTTCAAGAGATATTATTCTCCCCTCTTCTTCGGATGTTGCTGGCCTGACCAGTGACAGTACAAGCATGGGAATTGAACCTGAATTTTTATATTCTTGAATATTGAATTTTAAAGTAATGCTCTAATCAACTGAATTCAATACTCAAGAATCTAAGGGTTCAGGTTTGATTCCCATGCTAATACTGTCACTGGTCAGGCCAGCAACACCTGAAGAAGAGAGGAGAATAATACCTCTCAGAATGTTGTGCCATATACTAACTTGTTTGATGTGCTATTACTAACAGTTGAATGTATTTGGAATATTTAAATAAAGTTTAATTTTTCCAAAGACATTCAATTCTCTATATTAGATGATGGAAATAGTCCAATATATAAATACAACTAAAACACCATCATCACAAACCTTCAGTAAAACCCTAATTATCAGTAAATGTAAAATGTAGAATGTGACCAACTACACGTTAACTTTGATTATATATAAGCATACCATTTACTAATATACTTACACACAGAGTATAATTTATACATACTAATATTCAGAAATCTGGCTAATATTAAATTAATCTTCAGTTAATAGATGTTAGTATAACCTTTTACTGTATTTCCATCATCTAATATGAGTATTGAATGTCTAGAAAAATTTAACTTTTTTAAATAAGTAAAGTTAAATTTTTCTAAAGACATTCAATACTCATATTAGATGATGACAATAGTCCAATATAAAAATACAACTAAAACACCATCATTGCAAACCTTCAGGAAAACAATAACCATTTACTATCTTGAATATAGATGAAATACTCAAAAACTCTAGAAAGCTATAGCATGGTTACTAAAGACTAAATAAAATGTAAATAAATAAATAAATAAATACTTCTCTATCTCTATTACATAAAAAAGTATTTACCCCCAAATATATGAGCTAGGAAAACATTTACAATGTTAAATTCACATTGATCAGATATTTAATTATTTAGAGTATTTGAATCTTTAAGAAAAAATAAAATGAGAATTGTGCAAGTGATTTTCAGAATAATTCAATGCTGTACAAACTTTGTAGTGTGTGTGTGCACCAAAACTTCTTAGCCCAAAATCCATCTTTCATTATAGAAACGGCAGTGGATGTAGTCTTACACAGCTTTATTTTGTAATGGAAAGATATATGGTAAAGCAAGTAAACTGACAGTGAAAATCATTGTTTTCCATATCCCTAATTACTCATGGCTTCCATGGACCATAAGTCATTTATCAAATTGCAGCTTTTACTATTTAGAAATAGTAAAAGCTGCAATTTGATAAATGACTTATGGTCCATGGAAGCCATGAGTAATTAGGGATATGGAAAACAATGTGGAAGAAAAGATAGGAGATATTTTTGAGAAATGCTCTGCATGGGGAGGGGGGCAGATTAGCTTCTGAACTTTTGGAAAATATATTCTTGGTTAACAGGTAGGTGGATTATAGAGACATCTCAGGAACATATTTTGACAAATTTTACAGATGGCAAATATTAGACTACAGACTTCAGATAGAATTCCATTATCTAGTATTTCCAGCATGCGTTTTCTTTTACCACCTCTATGATGCCTATTATAAGCTTTCGTAAAAAAATAGATACAGATAATAGTTCTTAATAAATTCCCATACTGTGCTATCCTATTCACTATTATCAGACTAGTTTAAGATTATGGCTCTCATTAATGAGGAGCTTTGATCCTTGGAAGAGTGCATCTGGACCTTTAGCACAAAAAGCAACTTTCCTTTTAGTAACCACTATTTACCTCTCTGCTGAAACACTCAAAGCCCTTGTAAGATTTGATATTATAATTATACCCATGTAGACTTTACATCAATTAAACTTCTTAACATTTGGGACCATTATGAATCCATTTATTTTACTAGAAAGGAGATGGGCTGGATTTATATGGCAATGTAACCTATTTCCAAGTTATTATGTAATTAACCTATTTATTCAGGTATAGATGATTATTAAATGCTTAATTCCAAGGTATTAGGTAATTAACCTATTCATTCAGGTATAGATGGTTATTCAAGGCTTAATTGTACTACCATTTTGGCTTTCAGTTCCATGCCTTACTGATGAAGGCTAAATCTAAAAAAAACACTCTCAGGCTGACTATTCTCAAGATTACTATAAGTGATATTAAAGTAGATATCTGCTCTTATTTTAACAAATTATTTTTCTACTGAATCAGCTTCTTATCATTTTCTATGTGATTCCTTCTATGTGTTGATCATTCATCCATCCCCCATCCCACATTTAGCATCCAGCTTATGGCATCAAACCAGGGTTTTAGATATACTATGCTGCATAGATAAATCATGTAATCTGAATTTAACAAAAAAATTAATTATTTTAAACTAACTTTTACCCAGTTTTAAATTATAATTTTAACTTTTTCTTTACTTTGTCAAAATTTTATGGCAAAATAAATTTATCTAAAAAAAAAAAAATTTTATTAAAAAAAAAAACACAAATCTTAAAAAAAAAAAAAAAAAAAATTCCATTTGCTGTTAATTAAATTTCTATGATAAAAAAGTTTTTATGCAAAGAAAATCAATTAATTTCCATTCTTCTTATAATAATAGATTTAAACAAAACACCATATCGACAACTTCTTTAGATATATACTTATTCTAAAAAATTAATTCAATAGAGTTAGTCATGAAATTAATTTTAAATTTTTGTTTGTTTATTAAAAAAATTAAAACAACAGATATTTAAAAAAAAAAGAAAACCTTATAGCATACTTTATAGTCAAAGAAATAATTTGAAATTAATATTTTAAAAAACAATGTAATTTTGTTATGCCTTCTTCTGTTTCCTTTTAATTAAAGGTTTTAAAACAGCAAGTCGGAACCAACTGAGGTAAAACACATATAAAGAAATATTGCTAATAAAATACAAATACCTCCCTCCGCATTTACTTGACTTTCAACATAAACAGTAACATAGATAGCTCCTGTTAGATATGTAATAGAATGGATATCAATTGAGAAAGAGAAAAAGACATAGGCTACCTAAAAATTTAATATATAGGGTATATGAGCATATACTTTCACACGACCCACCACTCTCCACACTATCTCATAACACTGATACACTTGAACACATATGTTGAAAAGATAAATAATCACCAATATACGTATTTCATGCTAAACCAGCAATCATCAGTTGGTCCAGATTACCATATCCACACATATATGCTATAAGTGCTCAGATATATATATATATATATATATTAAGATAGCCAATCCTCATACTTTAATGGACAGGCTTCAATCTACTCCACACTCCAACTCTTCAACTGTCCATCCAATTGAAAATCTGATGATGAAATGCTCAAAGGCCACCCTAAGGCCGAGGTTCTGGTCCACCCATGTTGACCTAAGATCAATCTGACCCCTCATACACAGGACATAATCCATTTAATACAAGGGAAGGGCAGACATCTCTACTATGTAATAACTGAAACACACAGGCTTATATACCTGTGTTTATATATGTAATATATAGGGTATATGAGCACAGACTTTCACACCACCCACCACTCTCCACACTATCTCATAACATTAATGTAATGGACGGTTACTAGCGGAAAACCGTTGAAGAAAAATAGTTCCAAGAATTAAAATATCTACAAAAATCTGAATGGATTGAAACAGAACAGAAATTAGCTTACTTCGTAATGTTGAAAGTTGATACAGAGAGATTCATTATCCAGACAAAATTATCAAATAATATTTGTGATTTATTGTTTTAATAACTGCTATATAAAAGTGTTGTGTTGATATAAATATATGCTATTTTTAATTGTAGGTTAAAGAAAGTCACAAATGGGTCAGACAGACAAATAAATAATAGAATAATTTATTTCTCAAGAATTCGTAAGATGTTTAAGTGAAGGAAGTGACAGGATTGGACTGAATCCATAGATCTTAAGCTTCAGAGTACGCCGCCACTCTCCACTGCAGTAAAGCATGCTGGGAACTCAGAAAGAATATATGGATTGAATGATCTAATTCGGACTTCTTAAGGAGTTCAAGCATTAGAAGTGACAGGGATGGGCTGAGGTCCATGAACCTTGAGTCTGGAGTCTTCCATTCTACCACTGCAGCAAAGCATGCTGGGAACTTAGAAGGAATATAGTAGTTGAATGGTTTATTATTCAGGCATTCGTAAGATGTTCTAACATCAGAAGTGACAAAGTTGGGCTGCAATCCATGGACCTTCTAGAATCTGCCATTCTACCACTACAGCAAAGCATGCTGGGAATTCAGAAGTAATATAGTAGTTGAAGGGTTTATTATTCAGGAGTTTATAAGGTGTTTGGCATGGGAAGTAACAGGGCTGACCCATTATCCATGGACCTTGAGTTCAAAGTCTGTCAGTTTATCAATGATCCAATCCATACAAACAAAAAACTGAATAGTTTATTGCTCTGAAATTCATGAGAAGTTTGAGTTCTAAAAGTGGAAAAGCTGGACCACAAGGTGTGGATCTTGAACTTCAGAATATATTCTATCACTACCCTAAACTACATTAATTAGATTAAAGTAGATGTAATGTCTACAAAAAGCATAGCCAATACATGACATAATTATTCATATTGATAAAGGAGAGAGTGCTTACACCTATAAATGTTGAGCCAAATGTTTATTTTTCATCTATCAAAGCATAATAATATGATGTGATTTTTTGAAGCATATTACTAAATAATAATGTTTTACATACATGATTTGTAATCAACAAATATGTAAACACCTTTTAATTTGTCTCATCTGAGTTGCAACAGGTAATGTGGCAGTTTTCTTCCATGATAGTATAGTAGGTTCTGCTGCAATAAAATGTTTGTCTACAGCTATCGGTAGTGATACTTCTGTAGTTTTTTATTTTAAAATTCCCAAACTGTGAACTAACAAATAAAAATGTGAAAAAGTCAATGCTTTTTTAGTAAAGGTCAAAGTATATTTAATCCATTTTCCATATGTTTAGTTTTGTCTCTAAGTATTGACAATTTTCATTCTATATAATCTGGTGTCCATAGCATTTATAAGATTACTTTGATAACTTTTTTGGAATAATAAAAAATATATATTTGCATATTTTATTAAATATTTCTGTTTATTTTTATTCAATAATTATGTAAAAATTGTTTAAAACTAAAAGAATGCACACATACATTTTAATTTTATCTGTATATGTTTTATTTTTAAAAATAGAAGTTAATAAATTCAACTGTAATGAAAACAATGAAAACAACAGCTGATTAGATGACTGCTCCTTTTGAGACTAATTGCATAATGATGTTACCAACATTGTGTTGGGATCTTTTGAGATAATCTAAAAATTATCAAGCAGAATTTTATATATTTATCAGAGATTAACATTTATTCATTTGCATTTTAAAAATAAATTTCATTCAAAGGAGATTTCATTGATTTTCAGTTACTCTTTTAGTCTGTTTACCTGTTCACCATTGAATGATGAAAACACCATTAGTTCTTGTTATAAACTCATTTTTTCAATGCTTGTAAAGCTTTTTAGAATGTTTTTTATTTGTAATATTAATTTTCCAAATAATCTAAATTGAATATATCAAGCTTTTAGTAGAGAATAAAGATTTTATACTAAACTCAAAAATTGAACATTGACAAAAACTGCCATTAGGAATAACAATGAAAAATGTCAACCTGTTAGAGCAGCTATAAGGAAGAGGCTGATTGGTGCACTAGTGGACAACTGTAAAATTTTGTACCAACAGCTTGAATTAAGGGAAAATAATGGGAACTGAGTTTGGAATACTGTACTCAAAGATTGAACATTGACAAAAACTGCCACCAGGGGTACAATGAAAAATGTCAGCCTGTTAGAGCAGGGAGTAAGAGGCTGATTATGGTGCACTAGTGGACTACTGTAAAATTTTATACCGATAGCTTGAATTAAGGGAAAATAATGGTAACTGACTTTACATTACAATACTGAACTCAAAGATTGAACATTGACAATAGCTGCCACCAGGAGTAATAATATGTCAACCTGTTAGAGCAGTGATGAGGAACAGGCTGATTATGGTGCATATTGGATATTAGTAGAGAATAAAGATTTTATACTGAACTCAAAGATTGAACATTGACAAAAACTGCCACCAGAGGTAACAATGAAAAATGTCACTTTACATTACAATACATTTGTTACCTATACATAAACAACATATATTTTTTGCATACATATGATCATTATAGATGAGAATTCATGCTTCAGAATCAAGACAGCAACATGTAGTTAAGCAAGCTATCTGATTAATGTAGGTGCCATTATTCATAAAGCATGTTGGTGGCATATAAAGATTACAAATTAAATGTTCACCTAACAAAGTGCAATTAGCAACATTTAATAGTATTCAGTCCATCACGAAGCTATTAACTGTGTTATTTATTGTGTAAGAACAGATTTAAGCAGCTTATCACAAAAAATAGTATTTTTTTCATATTTTAAAAGAGGAATGTAATATCTGAAATAAGTGTGAAGAAAATTTTTTACAAATTTAGTACTGAATAGAAAAAAGTTTTTCTTCTCAGAGGTGAATGCAAAACAGGTGTGTTATTATCTGGAATATGTCAAAAGACATTTTAAAATATGTTTGCAAGTTTTGATTGAGCATTTCAGTTAAAAACAAATTAAACAAAAGTTAAAAGAATTTAAGTTACAATTACTTAACCAGCAATCATATTTTATTAACCAATTTTAAATCTAAAGTTGCTTCAATTGCAACACTCATGTGAGTCATGTGCTAATAAAATGAAATCTTTCACATATGAAGAAACAATAAAATAAGCATTTCTAGAAATCATCAACTCATTATTTGATTCATTCAAGAACAAAATTCTAATTATTTCTCAAACAAAGAAGTACAACTTTTGTATAGATATGTATGGTATTGTATAGAAATGATAAATTCTGATCTGATTGAACATCTACATGTAGATAAGACTAACTATATTTGTTTTCAAGCCATTTGATGAATCTCCATCATACATTATAGTACTCTAAGACATCACATGATAAGTGTTTCATACATTATTTTCCTCAACTTTGTATAGTTGTAGGAATAGTTTATTTAAGCATTTGAATGTGAAAAAAAAATATTAACATTATTTATTACCTTTAATGAGGAAAACATGAAGTGAAGATATTTATTGCATTTTCAAAAAATAGATGTGAAAAAAATCCAATTTATCAAGCTGTATTGATGACAACTGATGAAGGGCCACCATCTATATTTGTAATTATTGTTATTATGTTGTAATCTATAGGTGGTAACAAGTAAACCTTGTCCTACAAAAGCTTGCCTATCCCTGTGTTGGAGGATGAATTATTTTTAATAAAAGGTCTTGATTGTACTTGATAATCAACTTAGTTTACAAAGAATAAAAGTACTTTAGACTTTATATATATATTTCTTAAATAACAGCATACCTCACCATCATCTTTTTAACCTACTAAAAGTAGCTTCTGTTATATGCTTCTGCATCAAATATAATATTGAGTTTTTTCGATTTATTTTATGGTCCATTTTTTGAATAAAAAAACTCACCATTTTTAATTTGGTAAATGAAATTAGTTTAAAAATAAAATATCAACTTCACAAATAAAAAAAAACACCAAGCAAAAATAAATAACCAAAACATAAGTTTATGTTTTATTTTTCAGGTAGTAAAAAAAGTTTTTTAACAAATATTCTGTAAGAAAAATTATATATTTAAAACATTAAAAAAAAAATTAAATCATAAGTTTAAATAATAAAAATTCAACTTATAACATGCCATCAACAGATTTTCAATGATATGGATGGTGGAAGAATTGGAGATTAGAGAGGATTGAAGCCTGTCCATTAAAGTTTGAAATTTTTTTATCTTAATATAGACAGCATTGATTATATATATGTGTAGGATACGAGGATCTGAACAAATTGATGAATACTGGTTCAGCATAAAATATAAATATTGGAGATCATTTATCTTTTTTGCACGTATGTGGTCATGTGTATTGGTTGTATAAGATAATGACTAAAGGGAGCTTGAAAGTTGGATTCAAATTCTCTCTAATTACATTTAGATTAAAAGTATATATAATGCACTTGTATTTAAATATTCTTAAAAAAACAAAACAAAAAAATAAGAATTTTATTGATAACAGGTGTTTTCAATTCATGCCCTGTTTACAGTCACTAATTTTTCAATTGATTAATTTTCTGCTTAAAACTAATTTATTCAAATAAAAATCTAAATGTAAATGTCACATTCTTATTTATAAATAAATACTTAATAATTTTACAAAAAAATAAATAAAAAGATAAATGTATTATATATAAGCTTATACTTTTGGCTTTATGATGTGAACATAAGTGAGTGCTTAACATGGGCAGACCTTTCTTTATTAACTCTAATTGTCTCAAATTCTCTCTATTGTCTTTTTTAAAGTAACATCAAGTATTTTAATTAAAATTAAAAAAATACACAAAGACTTTTTTAATCAAAATTTTAACCATCAAATGTTGAAAGTATTTTTCCATTGCCATTAAAAATATACCATGTTGATATCAGCAACAATAGATGGCAGCCATAAAAATTAGTTAAAATGTTAAGCATACAGCTTCTAATAAAAAAGGATATATGACTTTTTATATCCATTTCAACATCATACCATATCTTATCAGTTGGAAACAGTTATCACACCCACACACATATATATATAAGCATTGTTTTTTATTTATCTAATGTTCTATTTGAAAAACATGTAAGATCTGACCCATGAATAAAAAAATGGAGATAAATATATATATATTTACAAAAATGTAATGTCATTAACATTAAAATACTTATCTGGATTAAAAATATATATTTCTATCTATAAAAATGAATATTAGCAAGTTAAAATTAAAAAAAAGTCAATTTTTTCATATTTGAATTTAAAGTTTTTTTAAATATTTTTATTTGCTTACAACAAGAATGGCCATTCTATGTCAGTAAACTTGGGTTACCTGTATCTCTAGAATGCAAGGGAAGCTTGCCCAGGGGGGTACAGTAAATAATAGGTAAATAAATATAATATGCTATTAATATATTCCCCAAATAGTTATATTATCAACATTTCTAGGCTATTCCATACTATTACTGTCTATCAGCTTCACCAGCAACATTTCAGGTCTCTTTTCAGATATGAACACTGCAGTTGTGTAGGCTTTTTTCTCACTGCAGGATTCAATAACTCAAAATGCCCAGTTAAGATTCATTTACTAAATAAAGCTTTTATGAAAACTTAATAACTGTTTTTTTCCTTATTGCAATGATGGGGGATACTGGATAATTCATTAAAATCTAAGGCTATGGGAACAAAAATAGTTGGTAACCCTTGATTTATGTCATGCACATCAAACATTATAAAACTAAATTTGATATGTTGGATTCCTGCTTATAAAAGTAAAAAATAAAATAGATCTTAATAAAGAAAATTGTAATCAAGAAACAATTTTTATTAATACTCAGAAAAAAAAGATCACATGATCACCATTTCTTATGCTTGCTCATAACTGTTATTAAAACTCTTCATACAATAGTACTCTCAGATCCAAGTCTCCTCACTGATGAAAGCCACAAGCTAGAAACTAGTCTGGGGATATTGGATAAGTAGGCACTAGATAGGAATTTTATGCACAAACCTTTGGCATCCATTGATTACTCTGGCCTGCACTGAGTGGCACTACTGTATGGAGAGTTTTTCTTGGTTAAAAAAAAGATATTAAAAAGTAAAAAAAAAAACCAAACAAAACTTGGTTCATTCTATAAATAGATGCTTCACATTATCGAATCTTGAACAAAGTAACCCAAAATGAATTTATAATTGTTTTAATTACCATTTGGCAATCGTTCTTTCATCCCCTTTACGTTTATTTTTCTTCCTACCCACATCTAGTAAGATTTGGGTTAGTAGTTCAACATTTTAATTTCAATGTTTAAAACCTTTATTTAATATTATAAATCACTAAATTGGACTTGACATATTATAAATTTAAGTTTACAAATAAAAAAATGTCTAAAAAAATTATATTTAAATTTTTCAAATATTAAAAAGGGTCTAATACGCAACTGTGACAAAAGCTTTACTTCTATTGGTTTTTTGTTGTAATGTTAGTGCAAAAAAGTAAATTACATGGAAAAATTACTATACACAAACACATATATGAGATATGATTAAAATCTGAATGAAGTCCATAATTTTTGCCTAATGCAGTTTTGACTAATTAGTTATAGTCAAGGCAACTGACAGAGGGAAGAAGATTGCTGGCTTTATTAAAGAAACATAAAAGGGTGATTTGCATAATTTAATGACTAATTATTTGCTTAAGTAGGCCAATTTTTAGAGAGAGGAAAGCTGGAGTGTTTCTTATTAATAGGGTTCTTATCTCTCACAATGTGCCAAGTCTCTTTCTGTTTATGTTTGGTGGTATTGCACTGCAGGCTCACAATGGTGGAAGATGTAGGCTCGAATGGGTGACCTGAAATGAATTGATGTTCATAAAAAATGATTTGGTATCCATTTGGGTTTGACCATGGTTGTATATGTACAGGCATTGTGCAGGTTGAATAGACAAGTTGACCTTCGATTCTCCATAATATACAGCATGACAGTTGATTTCAGGGCATATAGTAAATTAATAAAGTATTTATGAAATCGATTTCACTTTTTAAGTATGAATGAATTATTATAAAGACCTAACAAATCTAAGAAATACTTGTTTGAAATTGATAATTGTATTTATCTTTATTAAACTATCAAAATAATTCAGAATAATTGTTTGAAATCTGTTTGACAAAATGTCAAAAGTGTATTTTCCCTGGTTTCAGTTTAATTCAATTCAAGTTTTTTAAGTTGTATCTTTATAATTGAAATGTATTTGAAAAAAATCTAAATAGAAACATTAATAATTTTAATGAAAATATTTTGTAAGAAATGATGTCATTTCCCTCCTGATTCTCTCGTACAATATCATAGGTGGATCTTAGTAATTGTATTCAAAAAATCAACCAATCAGCAACCTTTGGATCTTTTTATTTTGTAATCAGTAGACTTCTCTTATTGATATATTGGATAAAAAAATTTAAAAATGTCATTATTCAACAGAGCAATTTAATGTGAGTTTTTAGCACCAAATGTCTGTAAATGACTGTAAATAACAGCTCTAAAGAATGAAAAAAGGTCAATTTAAAACCATAGTATAGCAATAGCATCCTCACAATCTTTCCTAAATAAGCACACACATTTATCATATTATTAAGCATTGCGGTTTTGTTTTTTGTGAAAATTATTTTCATCAAAGCAATTGATAAAACAAAATGGAGTCGAGCTTGACTGATTCAAATTTGAAAAATGTTTAGCTAATTCCAAATTGCTAAATTTTCCTCCACTCACAACTTTCATGCTATCCATTTCAGATAAATACAACAATGATTATTACTAATCATTTTCAAAACTAGAGATTATCTCTAGCACATATATAAACTTTAAACCTCAGTTAAAGATTAATACATCTGATTTTTTTTTAAATTTTACACACACATGGAGTTATAAACCTTTCTCTTTCCCATGTGTAATATCTTATAGGTATAATAAACACTTCATACGTCCCCATTCTTTTTTAAATTCACTTAAATAAAGATATAATAAAAGACAAATGACCCCCAAGATGCATTTTATGCTGAACCAGCACTCATCAGTTGGCCCAAGTCCAAACATGAAAAATATGATGAAACTGAAACAGATTCAGGTATCTCATTAAAGTAAGAAACATTAAAACTGGAAATTTGTCTATAATACATTATTACATTGTGAGAAAAATGTAAAACATTATTTATATATAATATTCACTATTTTATACAAAACATTAATAGTAGCACAAAAGTAATTAACATCATAGGTGAAATAATTAGTGCATAGACTATAAAATATTAGTCACACTTGGCTTATTGTCATATTTCACATTGCCTTTAAATAATTGAATTCACCAGATTCCATCTTATCGAGATTGGATTGAGTATCCATCACCACAAACCAATGTATATAGAGATAGATAATACATATCCAATGGCAAGAATGGGCCAGTAGTCAAGAATGCCAACTGAATCTGAATGTTTCCATTAGAGATGGTGATCTAGCAATAAATAGCCAGTCCATTTGGAGGAAACGGGCTGTGAACTACTTTCACATAGCTGGATGATAGTATGCATGTTCCCCGGCCAACAATGATCACATAGCTGAAATGACAATCTACAAATTCAACTGACAATTACTGTCACAATGCTGAATGAAAAAATATATGTAATCTCAGAGACATCAACTGACAAGCATAGGGATAATGCAGTGAAGGTAATTCACATTCAGGACTGAGAGCTGATTGAATCTAATACAGACCTGAGGTAATCTGTCTGAGAGCAGACAGAAATGTCACCGATCTAGATCAGATGGAAACTAGTCCATTATTTGAAGGCAAGGTGTGATATAATGCAATTTTGATTAATTTTTAGTCTACCAGAGCTGTTTTTTGAATTTTAACTCAAAGTTGAAGAATAAAACTATAAAGTAATATTAAGAAGCACTCAATTCAAGGGTGAAAAGATGAATTTTAACTCAAAGTTGAAGAATAAAACTATAAAGTAATATTAAGAAGCACTCAATTCAAGGGTGAAAAGATAAGAATTTTTGGTTTTAAATTCTTATTGAAAACAATACAAAAATTAGAAGATTTTAAAAAAATATTGGTATTAGTAGTTAATTATGAAGTTGTTCAAATACTTTAATTATCTGCAAATGCATGTTAATAAAGTGGTAATTGTAAATTGAACCAGTGTAATTATCACTAGATAATCAGAAAACAATGACAATAAACATTGCATTGGTTTATGAGATGACTTGAGCCAATGAATGAGACAATGTTTATGTTAAAATGTTGATTGAAAATCACTTATATATTTTTTTATCTGAAGCCATGTGCTTAAAAAATATAATATGAATGTGTGGTATAAAACGGTAGCCAACTCTCCATAGAATAGTGCCATCTAGTGCAAGCTTTAGTAATCAATAAAGGAAAGAAGGTTCTGTATATAAAATCTCTATTTAGTACCTACTTGTTCAACATCTCAGACTAGTTTCTAGCTTGTGGTTTCTTGCGTTCATTGATTACTAAGGCTCACATTGGATGGTACTATTGCGTGGAGGATTTGCTACTGTTTTAACAGCTTGAATACACACAGGAAATGGTGACCATGCAATGTGTGGTGTGTTATTTTAAAAATATGTAAATCTGTCAGCTGAATAATAAAAAAAGTAAACACATTGATTAGAGAGTAGTCATAAATTAGTAAATATTCTTAAATGTATATAATGTTTTATGTGGACTTAAATTATATATCTGACTTGAAGAAGTATAATGATATCTATCTTTAAAAACGAACAAACAAGTAATTGAATGGCTTTATTACTTGAGAGCTTATAATAAGTTTGAGTACTTAAAGTATCAGAACGGGGATCAATCCAAGGATCTTGAGAGGTCATAAGGAATTCTGACACCAAAAGTGCCAGAACTGGATTTGATCTGAAGAACTTATGTTCCAAAGATTGCCACTTTTCTACTACACTGAACAATAATTGAATGGTTTATTAATCAGGAGTTTGTAAGTAGTTGAGCACAGGAAGTGATGGAATAGAACCATGATCCAGGAATCTTGAGTTCTGGAGTCTGCCCCCTTATCACCACACTAAACCACACAGGGCAAAGTAAATGGATGACTTTAGTGCTCAAAAGTTCATAAGTAGTTCAGCATCGGAAGAACTCAAACTGGCATTGATTTGAGCACCTTATGCTCTTATTATCTCACACTCCTTATTAGTGGTCAGTAGTGAAAATGGTAAAGAAGACAGTTATCTACAAAACAATAATCGAATGATTGGTTGTTCGGGAGATGTGTGATGTTCGAGCACTTGATGTGAAAGAGCTGAACTAAGATCCATGGAGTATGGCTCTCACATCCGCAATGCTACCACTGAATTAAATCATGCAAGATGTGCGGTAATTAACGTTAAGCTTGTAAAAATTTCTTTAGGTTTTGCTTTCTTTTTTTCAGATTAAAATCGATTGTTAAAAACTATAAATTATAATAAAACGCAGCATGTAATTAAAAAGTGTTTTGCTATTTGTTAGAAATTAATATATTATTACTTCGGCGTAAAATATTTACGGAAAAAAAGACATTCAGTAGTGGTTAATTTGAGTTTCTGCGCTGGTGGATGTTTTCGAAATGGTGGAGTTGAATAAAATAAGGGATTATTAAATAAATGAATATAAGTATGTGTGTGATGCGTGTGTGTGTGTGCGCGGGGGCTAAATGATATTTTCTCTGTTTCTGTTTAGCATTGCTAAATAACTTTTTTTTTTTTGAGAACCTCGCAATTCAATATGTTATCTTTTTTTAACCCTCCTTAATCCGAATAATGGTAAAAATAACTACAACCGGGATTATTAATGTCATTTAAGTGGCAAATTGTGTTAAACTAAAAATCCTTGTAATATAATTTATTTTCAAAGAGAAAATAGTATAATTTGCAACGATTATACTTTAAACCATTTAGAGAGATTAGATTCACTCTAAATTAAAACAATTACAAGAAGCCTATCCTATTTCTCTAGGGTTGACATACAAACTTAACTTTGTCGCGGTAATATCGAGCTTGTTGGTGACAAGTTAATGTCACAGCCACCGTTAAAAATGTCAAAACTTTTAACTGGAAGGATTTAAGCACCACTTGAATTAGCACTTTTGATAAAAACTGAAAATACGAGAATTAAAAAGCTAATCTATAGGGATTAATTATTTTATTCAGTAATCGGAGTAATAATTTATTGTTGTGAAAAAATTTGAAGCAAGTGAGTTTTTTAAAAAATTATATTTTTTTTCCTCAAAGGAAAAATATTTTACCTGCAAATAAACAAACAATTATAGCCAAGATGCACCCATTTGTTTTACCTAATTTGTTTATTATTTAGATATTTATCATCTCTACACCTACATGGAATTAAAAAGAATGATTAAAAATGTAAGAAGTTCTAAGTCAGGAAAAAAAAATCTATTAATAAATTAAAAGCCAGTCATTAGGAAAAAAATTTTAAATTGATGGGTAAAAAATTGAAAGCAGGTAAGAGAATAAATGGTGCTACTTATAAGCATATACGATTCAATGGTGGTGGTAAACAACCACAAGTAAACAAGAATAACTAATTAGTAAGCTTCAAAAAATACATTAAATGAGCCATTTTATAACTGATAATAGTGAATAGTTTAAATGAAAATATAACAAACAAATAAAACAACTTTTTATTTATAAATAGAATATAATATAGAAATAATACTCATCAATATTTTTAGAACACGAACTGCAGTCAGGCCATGAGTGTAATCTCTCCAAAGTTGACATTGTATGCATTGAAAGAGATACTAGAAAGAAAAATGTTAAAGGGGCATGGACTATAGCCAAGGACAATTGTGCTATAAATAAAAAAGAAGCCAGCATCCCTCTATGTAAACAGTTGTCTCTCAGAAAACATTTACATAAATTTGTATAAAAAACAATAAATTTGACTTTATGTAAATTTTTCATATATGTAATAACAAAATGCAGCAAGATCAAAAAGGTATGATTATGACACTTAGAGTATTGAAAGCAGGCTCAACATGAACAAAAGATATTTTTAAAATTGATGTATGACTTTTCTGGTTTTAATGCCTTAACATTTATTTAAAATTAAAAAAAAAAAATTATATACAAAAGAATGCAAGAGATATACAAAAATAATATATATATATATCACATTTAAATAATTTTTAATGAATATAGAAATACAAAATAAGCAAAATTTAAAATTTTTAGAGTATTTTGAAATTATTATAAATTATACTTATTAATTATAAATTAAATAGTTGAATAAACCTGTTTTTGATATAATTACAAATTAAATATATAAAAATTATTGTTATTGTTATTTATATATGTAATAATAAATATTAAACATCACATGATCACCATTTTTTATGCTAGCACATAACTGTTATTAACACAGGCAAAACTCTCCATACAGTAGTGCCACTCAGTTCCAACCAGAGTAATCAATGGATGCCAGAAGGCTTGTGCATAAAATCCCCATCCAGTGTCTACTCATCCAATATCCCCAGTCTAGTTTCTGGCTTGTGGCCTTTGTCAGATCCAAAGCTCCTCACTGACAAAGGCAACAAGCCAGAAACTAGTCTGGGGATATTGGATGATAAACCACTAAACATCACATGATGAGTAGGCACTAGATGGGGATTTTATGCACAAGCCTTCTGGCATCCATTGATTACTCTGGTTGGCACTGAGTGGCACTACTGTATGGAGAGTTTTGTCTGTGTTAATAATAAATATTCATAATTTTTTTAAATATATAATTAAAAAGTGGAAGTAACCATCACCCACTGATGTTTCCCTGAAGGTTTCTGATGATGGCATTCTAGTTGTATTTTTATATTGGACTACATTTTTCTAAAGACATGCAATACTCATAATAGATGATGGAAATAGTTCAATATAAAAAAACACAGCCTCCCACCGAGTTGATGGAAATAGTTCAATATAAAAAATACAGCCTCCCACTGAGTTGACATTACATAATTCAGTGAGAGGTAGTTACTTCCGGTTTTTGATTACATATATATTACAATTTTGATGAAAACTTCTGGACAGTTGAAACAACAATAAATAATGAAGACAAGATTTTGCACTTAAAAGAGTGTATATTTAGTGAACAAACAATTACTGAAAAATAAATAATTTCAATAAGTATAATAAGTGCTAACATTAAATAAGAAATCAAATTTAAATAAGAAATTAAATTAGTGACAATGATAAATACTAATGCATTGATGTTAAAAATATTGTTTGTTTGCAAAATTTATTATTTTCAGGTTTAGTTTCGCAGAGGGGAGAATAATACATCTCGAAACATTGTGCATATACTAACTTGTTTGATGTGCTATTACTAACAATTGAATGTATTTGGAATATTTAAATAAAGTTAAATTTTTCTAAAGACATTCAATACACATATTAGATGATGGAAATAGTCCAATATAAATAATAAAATTATGTTGTTTTTATATATTTTTGCTTTGCCTTTAATAACCACCATTTGCTACTTCAACTAATAAAAATTTTCACCAAATGTTTGCATTGATTACACATACTGAAATATGTTTTTCATTTTTTCTATCATAAGCATTTTATTCACATGAGGAAAAAAAAATTTTTTTTTTAACTTTTAATATATAGCCGAGCACGCTTTCGGCCTAGTCAATCATATTCATACTGCTCAAATTTAGTGGCTGAACTTTGTAGTGAGTTTAAAATATGAATGCAGCAGTAGTTAAGAAATGTATAAATTTACATGTTCCATTTTTTGGACAAAGCAATACAAGGATATCTTTTGCTAATCGTGTGGGAGTCACTCATGATGAGCCAAGTGCTTTCGATCTTCCTCTTTCAGTCATCATACTAAGCAAACACTATGTTAACATTTTTCAGGTCAAATTATTACCAGAATTTATTTCATACTCAAAGATCACTGACTTAACCCTAGGATTGTTTTTCAAGCACTTGTAGAGGTATTTATGCTCGGTCAATTTCATGGTAATATTAGCGTGTGATTCCCCATAATAAACTACATTTCAAGTGAAATGTTATTTACTATATATATTATTTCTAAGTGATTATTTTTTTGCTTTGTACCCTCAGTAATCACCATTTGCCACTGTGGCTAATGAAATTTCTCACCGAATGTTTGCAATGATTGTACTGACTAAAATTTTTTTTTTTCAATCATTGTTTGTTTGCTAAATATATTATTTTCATGTTTGTACATTATTTTAATGCTTTATTTTTTTGTTTGATTTTTTAAAAAAACTGAATAAAGAAAATGGATAGTCATGTTATCAGTGAATGGTATTTACATACAACTAGCACCCAAGAGAATGGTATTTACATACAACTAGCACCCAAGAGACTGTAAGAAGATAAAAACTGGATCATCAAATTAATTAATAAAATAATAACAAAAAATATATATGGAAAAATGAATATAATGAAGTAAAAAAGTAGACATACAAAACAAAGTTTAACTCTGAAATGAGATGTCATATAATTTGACAATGATATAATATGTCATGTTTTAGTGCAATAATAAGCTAATAGAGGGCGCTGAAATGCACTTATTTATAACTTTGTAAAATGTAGCTTTATAACATAATAATTACATAATTGTTTATATTTTATGCATATTTAAATCATTTTGTGCAGTTTATGTAAAATAGAATTAATTAACTTCTTATCTGATTAGAATATATTTCTCTACAAACTTACTGTGTGTGTAAATTGTAAAGCAATAACTATGAATTATGGGAAGGTTTGTTTTGCATGTATTTGTTGCTTCTTTAGTCTGATTTTTACTTGAGGTCTATTTGTTTAGTCATGGTCGTGTAAGGATTTCAGTAAAGTTTGGATTTTTAGGTCAATTTTGTGTTTTTTCTTGTTTTGAGGCTTTTAATAAAATAAATGGTTTGTTTTAGATGATAATAGTGTTTTTGGTAGTTTAGACATTGAAAAGATGTATCAATCAGTTGATAAATTAAAAAGTATTGGTGTTTTTCTTTCAATTTTAAAAAATTGAATGTTTTTCTGCAGATACGATTAAGATTATTCATGATTTGCTTTTGCTGTTAGAGGATTCAGTATATTTTTGATGCAATGATGTGTTTTATAAAATTAAAGAGGGTTGGGTTATTGGTTATGTTAATTCTTCTTTAATGTGTTTTGTTTATATTTATTTTTTTGGAGTGTAGTGTTATTAATCTGTTTTCATGTTCTATAAAATTATTTGTTAGGTATGTTGATGATTGTTTGTTATTCAGAAAAAAAAATTAGAGGAGTTTTTAGATGGATTGAATGATTTTGATTCTAGTATTAATTATACTATTGAGGGTGATAGTTTTGATTTTGTAAAATTAAAATTTTTGGATTTAAATGTTGAGAAGGTTGATAATGTTTTATTTTGTAGTCATTTTATAAAACCTAACAACTTGTGAAATATGATTAGGCCTGATAGTTATCAGTCTTTTATGCATAAAAATACATTTATTTAATTTTTATTGTAGGAATAGAAGGCTTAATAACTTTAGTAATAGTGCTGATATTCAAAAGATCAATTTAAACTGCTGATTATGTAGAATTAGGTTATAATCATGAATTTATTAGAAATGTTGTATTTAATAATATTTATTAACACTAATAAAAAAAAAATTTGGTTAGTAATGATAAAGAATTTATGTCATTGCCTTTTAAGACATCAATTTATAATTTGGTTTATAAGAATAGTCATTTGTTAGGAGGAATGAAGGTGGCATGGTTGAAAGGTTCTGATTTGAATTCTTTATTGAATGATTCTAAACAGTTGATTGATAGTAAATGTATTCCTGGTATTATTTATAAGATTCCTTGTAATTGTAGTAACATTTATATAGGTCAGAGCAAATTCCACCTTAATGAAAGGATTAAAGTTTATATAAGTAGAGTTAAACATTGGTATCATAACTGAGCTTTATATATTCATGAATTGAATACAGGTCATAAAATATTGTTTGACAATGCAACGGTTATTTTTTATGAAAAGAATGAATTAAAGAGAAGTGTAAAGGAAACTTTAATGATAAAACTTCTTGAATCTTAGGCTATCAATCTTATGAAGACATCTTTTGATATAAAGAAAAGTTGGTTTTTAAAATGAATTATGGGAAGGTTTGTTTGTTTTATATATATTTGTTGCTTCTTTAGTTTGATTTTTACTTGAGGTCTATTTGTTTAATAGATGAAACCATGGTCATGTAAGGATTTTGGTAAATTTTGGATTTTTATCTAGTATTGTATTGTTTTATGATTTGTATTTTATTTATTACTAGTATAGTGTTAGATAGTTTTGAATTTAACATATATATATATAAATTATAATTTTTTGGGATATACCATGTATTGTTTTCCATTAAACACCGATATTTCGACGGAATAGCAACCACCATTATCAAGGTTAACTTTTGAAAGAAAAACCGTTAGATCTTAACAAATAATGTGACTGTGTGCAAGATGAGAAACTATATTCAAGTTCAGCATTCACAATATGAGGTTTATCAAAATGTTAATTTCCCTCAGTATTTTTTCATATTGTGAATGCTGAACTTGAATCTCGTTTCTCATCTCGCACACAGTCACGTTATTTGTTAAGATCTAATGGTTTTTCTTTCAAAAGTTAACCTTGATAATGGCGGTTGCTATTCTGTCGAAATATCAGTGTTTAATGGAAAACAATACATGGTATAGCCCAAAAAGTTACAATTTATCTACATCATATAACTGTGAAAACATTAAGTATAACATATATATATATATATATTGTTATGGATACCTCTAACACCTCTCCTATACGTAATACATAAAATGAGGCCCTACCCTAATTCAAGCTCCATGACATTAGTGTTACTCATTAATGAACAATATTAGGTAATGTTTTCCTGAAGGTTTGTGATGATGGTGTTCTAGTTTTATTTTTATATTGGACTATTTCCATTATCTAATATATGTATTAAATATCTTTAGAATAAATTAACTTTATTTAAATATTCCAAATACAATCAATTGTTAGTAATACCACATCAAACAGGTTAGTATATGCACAGATATTTGAGAGGTATTAGTCTCCCCTCTTCTTCAGGTGTTGCTGGAATGTCCAGTGACAGCACTAGCATGGGATTCGAACCTGGGTTCTTAGATTCTTGAGTTTTAAAATTTTAAGGCACACTCTAAACCACTGAGCCATCCCGCCAAAGGCAACAGTCTGTAATTTCATATACTTATCTATGAGGTTCCACCTGATTTTTCCACTTTTTCCTAAGAGCAATGTTGATTAGTGGTTTCCATACATTATGTATAGCCACACTGGGTTGGCTTATGGGATTTTTTTTGCCATTGTCATGTGAGCAGCTTCTTTAAATTTTCTTTTTTGTGCCTTTTCTTTTTTATCCAATATTTTTGTATTTTCCCAATTGAACATATGTTCATTGGCACATACATGGTCTACTGCTTTAGACATATCTGTTTTCTCTCTTCTAATAATCAGTTTGTGTTCTTGCAAATGTTTTTCAATGAGACAACTGGTCTCACCAATATATGTTCTTCCACATTCACATGGTATTTCATAGATGCAGTTTTTTCTTTTCAGCATTCCAAGTTTAGGCTTTGTAAATGATAAAATTCCTCGTAGTGTAGAATGTGGCCCTGGAAAGCTGTTCTGATGTTATACTGACTGCAGATTTTTCTTAATTTGTCTGCTATATTTGGAATGTATGGGTACACTACAGTGCCAATAATTGTCTTTTCTTTTGATGGTTCTTTTTGTTGTTTATTTAAAGTTTTCTTAATAACAGCTAGGCACATGAAATGACAAATTATCAATCACAACCTATGTCTTAAAGCTCAATCTAAATAAACATTAAACCAAAGTTTAAATCAAGTTGATCAAATAGACACAACTAACCATTGCAACATTAAACATTAACTGTATTATAATTAATAACACAAAATAACAACTTACAACACTATCAAGTAAAAAAATACATATATATAATATTAAAGTAGAGAAAAAATCAAATGTTTCTTTTATTTTTTTTTAAAACAAGTTGTTTATGTTAATACATAGCAAAGATGATGACAACAATAAAATAAAAAGGATGAGCACAAACTGGTGTAACATAATTTATACAATGAGATTTTATGTTCAAGTGAAAAAAAATTCTTTTATCTGTGGAAAAAAATCCACCATTTCCTACACAAAGGGACTGAAAGGAAAATGTAAAGACTAGTATTGACCAATTCGGAGTTGTAATACTTTAAAAAAAAATCTTTTATAAAGATTCTAGAAAGTGAGGAGAAACATTCAACTCATAAAACAGCTAAACAAAGAATTTGGAAATAAATAAGCTGCAAACAAAATAAAATATTCAAATCTCTAAAACCACCATTGATTCACCACTATAGATATCCAGACCTAAATATAAACACATGCAATAGAAGAAATATTGATAGTGTTCCAATCAACTTAAACTATAAAAACAAATATAAGTAATGACAAAAGTAAATATGCAGTGCTAAGTGCAAATAGAATGTTATGGAAGAAAGCTCATTGCTGATCATGGGACCATCATCAACATCGATATGGGATTGTTCTATTTCTTCACACCTGGATTAATAAACATCAAACTGATATGTTATGAATTCTTTTTTTAACTCTTTATTTCAAAACTCCAGTTCAAAGGCTAGTAAAGTCAACCTTTCCAGTGAATGTTCAAATTTCCAGCTATGCATAAAGGAACCATCATGGGTTATGGTGAACAGGGTCCATATGAACTATAAAGCAAAGTTATAACATTAATGTCATCTACATTTATTTGTTTGTATGCTAGATATCATAATTTTATTTTCTTTATTTTAATATGGAGCCAAATAGCTTTAATTTAGGATTTGGGAAATGAAATTTCTTCATTCATAATATTATCTTGGATAAACAAAATCTATGAGGTCTGATCTTGATTATGAAATAGTCTGATCACTAGAAATGGGGCAAGAAAATTCATTACCTAATACATTTATAAATTAAACACTTATGCACAATGCATACACTTACTTTATTTGTTTATTCCAAAGTTTAATTTTTTTTTATATTTTCTTTGCTTATCTTTTTTAATATTTATGTCATGAACTTATAACTTTCTGTCATCACACAAACATTGTACATAACAGGGGTCTTTTAAACCATCGTGACATTAAATAAAAGATAAAAAAAGTAAGCAATGTTGTATAGAATATGAAAATCATTCATGTTAAGTGGCTATTTTTTATGGGATTATGGGTTGGGACATTGATATAAACCAAGCATAAATAAAAACTGACCACAAATGTCTAAATGAATTTTCCCTAATTTTGTTTTAAATTTTTTTGTTCAAATACTAATCAATGTAAATATGATTATTAAATTTATTGAAATGTCAAACCACAATTTTTGGTTTAGTTTTCTGTAATTAAATTTTGCTTAGTTAGATCGGAGAAGATGGATTAAACTTGGAGAGACCTTCATCCTGCAGTGGATTGATAATGGTTGATAATGATGATGATGACACATATTACAATCATTACTTGCATGTACACCTGGGTCTCTTTTTACGCGGACTTATTTAACACGATTTTGAAGTTACGCTATTCGTGTTTCACCGGAAGTCGAACTCCGATATTGCGCTATTACTTTAAATAATAAATTTTGCGTATATTGAAAGTAATAGCACATTATTGGAATTCCACTTTCAACTTAGTAATTTCAATATTTTCAGTGCTTTATAATAGTAAGATTTTATGCAATAATGAAATTAAAATCATGATTTTCACATTTTATGTATACACACACTAAATTTTACAAGATTATAATGTAAATTTGTTCAAACATTGTGTATGTTAATTTTGCATTTTAAATCACATTCTGTTTTTGCTTTTTAAAAAAGAACATAATCAATTATTAATCATTTAGTGTCCACAAGTTTATTTTTAAAAGGTCAGTAATAGCAGTGGGCACAATTAAATTTGACAATTAAAAATTAAAATCTGATTTTTAATTGTAATTAACAATTTAAAAATTACTTATGGTGACTTGAAATAATCTGATGTGAAATTTGATTTTTAAACGGAATTGAAAATTAAAGACAAAAATAAGAATTTAATTTTTAGTTGTTAGTTTCAATTAAATTTTTCCCAGCAGTGATGAATAAATGTCTTTTTATTATCATAAGTCTAAGTTCATAAACAATTAATAAAATCATCGTCTCAAAGATTAATTACTAATTACGTTGTCAACAGAAAAACATTAACACAACATGAGAGTGCAAACAAACATGTGTTTTGTCAAATAGCGATAATAATTAAAACGTGTATAAAAAAATGTAAATTATCGTACTGTAAATTATGCATAAAAATATATTATTTTGAATAAAATTAAATATTATAGTTAAAAAAACTTTGTCTTCTATCAATTTTTTTCAAATTTGAAATTTTTTATTAGTCATATTTTATTTCCTTATTTTTTTTTGTGTGAATTTTAAAGTAATTTTATGTTGGTGCTTTGCTTTTATGCGAATTTTGAAAAATCACAGACCACATCCCCCCTTTTTCAATGTAAGTTACGTCTATTTTGCGTGATTTCGTCTGCGTGTTTTCTGAGGAACCTATCTATCGCATAAAATGAGACCCAGGTGTATATAATATCATGTATAGTTATCAGTGAGGAACAGTTTGGCTTCATGCCAGATAGAGGAACCACAGATGCAATCTTTGCACTATGACAACTTATTGAAAAACCCAGAGAAATCAACCAAGGAATTGTTAGAGTATTCATTGACTTGGAAAAAGTATTTGATAGAGTGCCTAGAGATGAAGTTTGGAGATGGCTCAGGGAAAAGTTGGTTCTAGAAAAGTACATCCACCTGATCCAAGATATGTATTGAGGATGTCAAACCAGTGTGAGATGCAGTTCAGGTGAAACATACTCATTTCATCAGGGATCAGCTCCAAGTCCCCTACTATTTAATATTGTCATCGATGTTCTAACAGAAGATATCTGCACAGAAGCACCCTGAAATATGAGGCATGACAATAATGTTGCAATTGCAGTCAAAGACATCTAACAAGCTCAGAATAGAATAGTAAAAATGGAGGAAAGCACTGAAGGAAGGAGGAATGAGAAGTAGCAGAAATAAAACTGAAGTGCTTTTCTGTGAAAGTAGTAGAAAGAGCATTATGTTAGAAAAAAAAAGTTACTGGAGGCAGAAAATTTTAGATATCTCAGAACCTGGATGAATAAAGATGGATCACTGGATGGAGTGGTTGTGGTGAGAACTCAAGCTGAATGAAATAATTAGAGAAGCGTCTCTGGTATACTCTGCAATAGAATATGAACAAGACTGAAATGGAAAGTTTATAAAACTGTGGTGCATCCAACACTCATGTATGGGGTAGAAACATGACTGACCACTAAATGAGAATGCTTAGGTTTATCTCAGATTTGACTAGAAAGGACAAAGTGAGAAATGAAGTAATACAAGAAAATATGAAGGTGAGGAAAATCAGTGAAAAAATTAAAAGAATCAAGGTTGTGGTATTTTGGACATGTTAAGAGAAGAAAAGAACTTTACATCAGAAAAAAGATTATGGAGATGGAAGCACTGGAAAAAGGCCCAGGGGCAAACCCAAGACCAGATAGATTGACTGAATAAAGAGGGACCTGAAGGAAATGACACTCAAAAAGCAATGGCTTCAGACCAAGCAACGTGAAGATGAATGATCCACACCAGCAACCCCACTTGAAGTAGTATTAATCAAGCTGTGGAAAAAGATTTGCATGTATAAAATCAATCATAGTCGCTTCCATTAACAGATATACTTATTTTACTCATATTCAGACTCCAGTGATACAAATATACCCTGAATCAGAGGATAAAACAATATCTCTTTGGGTTAAAAATCTGGAATAATGGAAGAAACTGCAATATTGATGAGATAGATTAAGGGTACAGTCAGTGGTTATTTAGATCTTACTCTCTTCTCTTTTAGGTACATGTTTAATGTGTGAAGGGTATGCTTGAAGGTAGACAACAAAGATATACTCTTTTATTCACCAGGAGGAATCCACCCACTTTTGTGTATACCATGGAAATTCCATCCCATTACTATATATATATATATATATATATATATATATATATATATATATATATATATATATATATATACTGATGAAGATATTGCACATTTATAACTATAGCATACACTGATGTGTCTCAATCACATATATCTTTATATCTTGTGGTTCACAAAAAGATTACATGGTAAAATTTGTTCATTTGCAATTCATATCTAACTAGTCTTTCTATATGGAAACCACCCTCTATTGTCCCAGATGAGCTAATTTCATGATGTAAGATTAATCTTACATCATTGTCCCTTTTCAGTAAACACATCCTGATGCTAGCAAAGTACTCATTCTTTTACATCATTAATCAGATATTCTCATATATATATATTATTTGTAACAAGTGTGTTACATGGCACACAAAATATAAAGTGTAAGAACAAATGTATATAAAGTTGAAAGAAAAAATAGAAATAAACACAGATCAAAACATTTTGTGGATATTTTTTTCATTTTCCTAGAATAAACATAATAAAAGATTAAATAATTTGAATTTAAAATAAAATTTTATTTTAAATTAAACAGTTAAACAGGTCTAATAAATATTTTTATTGAATTCTGATTTTGAAATTACAAACAAGCATGTTAAACTGATAATTATAAAATTTCTATCTATCAGAAATCTTTTTTAAGTAAAAAAACTTGTACATCATACTTTTGATAAAATTTCAAAGTTGTCTTCAAAAGTAGCTTTTAATTACACCTGATTTGAATAAATTAGAGAGATAAAACAGTTTTAAATTAATGTGTTTTTGTCACCCCAGCTCACTATATATAGAAGTGATAAAAATATTAGAGGAGTTGGTTAATTTTTTGTTGTAGTTAGCAGTAATTATAGCCATCCAGAAGAGTTGTAAAGCAGAGTAGTCCAGATTAGGACAGAGAGATCCTATAAAGATCTGAAGGAAGGAAAAGTGATAAGTTAAACAGGTGCTGTATAATCTACTATAAAAAAGTTTTGATTCACATGAAGTCAGGATCAACTTCCTATGGATCAATTAGCCGGAACAAATGTAAACAGAACAGTTTTCTCTCCTAAACTCTATCTAATCCTAGACAGAAGAGAACTGATTGAATCCCAACCATATCTGAATTATACTTTTCCTAATGTGACTATAAACAAATCTTACCAAGACCAGCTCACTAAGAGAAATCTCTCAGTTTGCTAAAGAAGTTACCTCTATGCAGAGAAGCACAAATAAATGTATGTGGTGAGTAACATTATATTTAATGAGGTTGAAATTTTAAATAATTTCATTATTAAAAATGACATTTGAAAAATCTGTATATAACCCTTTTCCCGCCTCTTATGAAGCTCCTCGTTGATATCTGACGTCACTCTAACTCTGCCAGTTCTTATGCTAAAATATTCGTTTGAGAGGTATTGAATAGGTTTTTAAAAGTTCTGTAAGATGGTGCCCTCTTCCGAATTATTTTACAAGTAAAAAATAAAAAAAAATGCATTTAAACCTAAACAAAGAAAGAACATGAGTTGTGATTGGTTCTTAGCATGCTCTCAGCCAAAAAAGACATTCTGATTGGCTGGAAAGAACAAAGAAACCGCCTGATCAAAGAAAATAAAGAAAAACGCTGAGATTTTCATTTCGAATATGATTTAAAGTATTATAAAATTATATTTATGGAAATTACAAATTATTTTCAGAGAGGATAATAAAAAAACAAAATTATTTTCGAAAAATATTGAAGATTTTAGTAAAAATATTGAAGATTTAGTAAAAAGAAATATTTACTTTTCTATAACGTAAAAGTCGACCTTTTTGTTTATATTATAGCTTTTATGTTGCTGAAATTGAATATTTTAGAATAAATAAATAGCAATTTATTTTTGAAAGAACTTTCGTTCTCTTCATAACCTGAAAAATTAGTAATAGACTTTTTATAAATGTATCTGAGTTGAATTTAATATTATAGGCGAATATGTTTTAACAATAGGCTTTGTCTTCAGTTTGTGAGTTGGCCAATTAAAAGATTTGATTTTTACCTCATACAACCAATAATATAATTAGTGGTTAAAAGGTTAAATTTAAAAACATTACAATTAAGACCAACCTGTGATAGTGATATATATATATAGAGAGAGAACAATATATTTTAAAATAATCATTTTTTTTTAAAAAAGAAACATTTTAGGTTAAAGGCATTGACAAATAATCAATCAACAATTACTTGTCAATAAAATTGACTTTATTTTTAAAAAAAAAAGAAAAAAAAAGAAAACTAAGTTGTAAAGAATAAAATTGATAATTGAATCATATTATTTTTTATATACACATGCATACATGTGAATATTATGTATATTTAACAAGGAATTAATTAGGAAAAGGATACTTTTAATAAACTTTATTATTTTGTCAAATCAAAAATATTATTTGATATAAACAGCAGTGTACATAAATAGCTAAATGCACACACGTGTATTAAATCATACTATTAAAAGGAAAATGAATTTTTGCTATTATTAAATATATATTATAAAAATTAATTTCATTTATTATTTTGATAAATTCAAATATGTTAATAAATTATTAAACTGCATATATGTGTGCATATATATGTTTAAGTAAGCCTAGTAGGTATTTGTATCATTACGATATAACTTAAAAATTTTAATTATATATTTTTATTTTATGACAAGTCAAATATGTTCAGAAATTAATAGGCCACATGTCTCTGATGACTGGGTTTTAAGTAAATCTATTGGAGCATCTATGTAAACCACAATATAATAACTTGAATTTGTATATTAATTACGTAAATCACAATGTGATAGTTTTTATTTTGTATATTAATCAAAATCAGAAAGTTTATATGTGTATAGACTTATTCTAGTGACCTTAATCTCAATTCTTTTAAATTGTTATTAATAAACTTGTATTCAATTGTTAAAAGTATTCCCATTATTTTGATTTTAAGATTTTTAGAATATTATGTTACATCATCTATTGATCACAGTAACAGTTATAGAGCTTATGTTCTCTGAGATATATTTGAGCATAATGGTCATATATGTGGAAGGGAATGTATATTAGTGTGAAAAGAGAATATTCTGTAAAGCCCATGCACTATATTTTATTTTAGTTTAGACTGTATTAGAATTTAAATTTATAGTTGGCCAGTACACTAATAGTACTAAATGGCCAGGGCATTGATAATGATCAGCATATTTTAATATTCTAGCATTATTATGTTTATGTTCTGTATTCTATGGAGAAGGACTTAGTTTGTGCACCCAGATCATGTTTAAATAATTGCCCCAAGCTGGAAAGAGCTCAATAGTTAAACCATTTCAAATACATTTACTTGATTGCTGTTGATTTATTTTATTTGATTGTTGATTATTCATGATGATGAATGATTATTACTTGTTTATAATGCTGATGAATTTATTTAATTATATTTTTAGTTAGTCTAAGGAGTTAGCTGGGCTGTAGTCTCAGAGGATTTATGATTTCTCATGCTCTGATAATATATAACATTACTTATATATTTTTATGTTAAACATTACCTTAATAATTCTTACTTTAATATCTTCTATATCTGAAATATTATATTTTTTGATATTTCATAGTTATGTGTTTTAAATTTATATTGTTTCATTATTTGAAATATTTTGTTGCACTGGGGTTGATGATAATTTTCCTTCACCTCAGGTTCATTCACCCCTACCTTCACCCCTAAATTACTCATCCCTTTATAATAGATAGATAAATAAATAGGGTAGGATATTGCTAGAAGAGATGATAATAGATGGACAATTGAAATTTTAAACTGGATTCCAAGAGATTGTAAAAGACCCAGAAAGAGATCACATGTGAGATGGATGGATGAAATAAGAAAGTGTGCAGGGGTGATGTGGAGAAGAGAAGCTAAAAATTGTAAAAGATGGATTAAACTTGGAGATACCTTCATCCTGAAGTGTATTGATAATGGTTGATGATGATGATGAAAAGAATTATAGAGCATAATAAAGAATCAAGATTCAGTTAAGTTTTATATGGATTACTTTTGGCAGCACCTTTTCCAGGTTTGCTGATGCTCTTGCTCTCACTTTTGGCTTTCCTTCAATTTTTATAGCTTCTGTAGTATTTGTTAATTAGTTTTGCATTTATTTATGCAACTAAAGTTTAATATTAATTGATTAATTTAAAAAATCTGAAGTTGTTATTATGCAGAGAAATTACATCAAATAAGCAAAACATACTACCAATTCGTTGATTCTTTTGTTGTTCTGATGAAGGCTGCTGGGAAGTCGAAACTGTAAAAAAGTTAAAAAAATTAAAAACAACATGTTTGCATTGAATAAAGTATAAATTAAAAGTGTTATTAATTAAATTTGTTAAAATAATCAATGCATAGAAGATGAAGGAAAAAGAAATATTTTAAAAAGATTCTTTGTCTGTAGGCTTGTGAGAGTACTTCCAATAATTTTTGATAGAATAGCAAACTCACTTGGTTAGAGCATTGCCTTGAAATTCAGTACTTGAGAATCTAAAGGTATAAGTTTGGCTTATAGTACTGACATTGATGAGGCAAGCTATTTTTCTTTTATGTTTTTTTTGGAAAAATATGTAGTTGTCCATAGGTTGTTAACATACTTATGATTACTGTTGTAAAATATTTTAGAAGTATTTACAAGATGCCATCCTCTGATGTAAGAACTACACTTGAATTATAACTGAGATTCATTGGTGATCAATAGAACAAGGAAATAATGGAATTGATAGCCAATGTTGAGGCAGGCCTATTAGACAACCCTAATAAAGATAAGCTAATCATACAGATAATCAGAGCTATCCACCACAAACCAAAAAATGTGGTTAATCATGAGTCGAGATCAAAAATTAATAACACCAAGCAATTCCTTCCAGATAACTTCATAATTTGTCTTAAAGAAGACACCATTGTCTGCATTTTAATGCATTTAGACATATTAAATATTTATTTTAAAATTAAAATTTTTAGTATTAATCACAGATATCACTCAAAAATGTTTGATTTACCAAAAAGTTAAAGAATTTTAATAATTCTAAACAGTGAATTACAATTTAAGTGAAGAAAGAACACCTCCACTATTATAGCAACAATGTTTTTGTGATAACATTAACAATTGTAAGTGAAATTTTAAATCTACGAAAAATAAATTTCATTGCATTTTGATGCGTTAAAATAATTTGTGCAGATTTTAATAAGGAAGGTCAGAAAATAAATCATTCATTAAAAATGAATATTTATCAGCATTAGCAAACATCACATGATCACCATTTCTTAAGCTTACTCAAGCTATTAAAACAGGCAAAACTCTTCATATGAGTAGTACCACTCAGTGCAAGACAATGGATGCAAGAAGTTTTGTGCATAAAATTCCTATCTAGTGCCTACTCATCCAATATCCTCAGACAAGTTTCTAGTTGGGCTTTCATCAGTGAGGAGCCTTGGATCTGAGAGCACTGCACCTAGATCTTGCAATCTAATGTAATCCTCCAGCAGCCATCTTTTATCTCAACTACAAAGCTATGAATCTAAAATTTGAAAACAATAATAATTTTCAATCCAAGTTCATTAGCTTATATAGTCATATAGGTCTGAACTCAGTTCAGTACCCATACATTTTGGTATCTTTAACCATAGACACCAATATCCTATTAGGCAGGATTGGTATTAAATGACAAAACATCACATGATCACTATTTCTTATGCTTGCTCAACTATTAAAACAGGCAAAATTCTCCCTACAGTAGTGCCACTCAGTGTAAGCCAGAGTAATCAATGGATGCAAGAATGTTTGTGCACAAAATCCCTAACTAGTGTCTACTCATCCAATATCCCCAGTGTCTACTCATCCAATATCCCCAGACTATGTTTTTAGATACTTAAGAAATTTAAATAGGACTTGTACCATACGTTATTGAAAATAGATGTATATAAATTTATATAAACTTTATTCATTTAATCATATGCATATTTGAAATTTAATAAATACAGATTGTGGCTGTATTCAGTGAGGAGCCTTGGATCTGAGAGCACTGCATCTAGATCTTAAGATCCAATGCAACCCTCCAGCAGACACCTTTTATCTCTACTTAAATACAAAACTGTGAGTCTAAAATTGAAACATAATATGTTCAATCCAAGCTCATTAGCTTATATAGTCATATAGGTGTGTACTCAGTTAATTACCCATACATTTTGGTGTATTTGAGTCTTGCTTTAACAGTTTGTGCAAGCATAAGAAATAATCATGTGATGTTTAATGGTTTAATACCAATCCTGCTTAATAGGATAGTGATGCTATGATTATTAAAGAACTAAAGACACCAAAATATATGGGTATTGAATTAAGCTCAGACCTATATGACTATATAAAATAATGAGCTGAATTGAAAATATTATGTTTTCAATTTTGGATGCATATTTTTTGTAAGTAAGTAGAGATAAAAGGTGGCTGCTAGAGGGTTGCCTTAGATTCTGGAGGGCTCACAGATCCAAGGCTACTCACTGATGAAGGTGACAAGCTAGAAACTGGTCTGGGGATATTGGATAAGTAGGCACTAGATAGGGATTTTATGCACAAACCTTCTTGCATCCATTGATTACTCTGCTTGCACTGAGTGGTACTATTGTATGGAGGATTTTGCCTATTTAGCAGCATTAGCAAAATGACAAAATATTATTATGCTGCTATTGCGTTTCAATTTTTTATATACCTGTTAATATGCAATATTACTTGAAAAACTTTTTTTGATTGCAAATTTATGCTTATAACAAACATATTAAAAGTTTGGGAAATGTATAAAATAATAGGTTTATTTTAAAAATACAATATTGCAAATGTAACACTATTAGGGTTTCTCAAACAAGAGTGGAACCTAATTTGAAAGTGAAATCATTAAATTACTTTAACTAACGATTAATTAATTAATCAAAAAACTATTAAACAATATATCAGAAAGAATAAATATCTTTATGCTGTTCTTCCATAAAATAATAATCAGAAAATAATATATTCTTACAACAGCTATATAAATATCAATTTTTTTATATACATAAAAAGCCTTTTTCAGCACCTGATTTGGTGCCCTTTTCAAAAGTTAATAATCTATTACAATAACAAACTATTACAGACATAAAAACATCTAGTGTTCAATAATGAAATTAAAACAACCAATACCAATATAAATCATTAAAATAAATCAAATATCAAACAAATTTATATACATCTATTCAGAAGTTTGCTTATAAAATAAACGACAAAATAAAATGGTTAGACAAAACAGCTTAGTATATTACACACTTTTTTGAGTGATAATATTATCTGCTATTCATCAGGTGTTGCTGGTCTGACCAATAAAAATACAATGATTGTTGATACATATAATAAAAATATGGATAATCAAACTAAAAAAATTTAATAGAGGAAAAAACATCAATATTAATCTAATATTTAGTATTCCAAAATTTAAAGGTTAAAAAAAAAATTCTAGAATTTTGAAACAAATACAAAATAAACAACGAATCTCTCTTATCGTATTAATACTGTCTGCACCCTTATATATGATTATGTAGTTAATTCTTTTTTGTTAATAGTATATACTTTTCTTTCTCTTGAATATCATGCATTTATATTAACATTCTTGGCATAATTAATTTATTTAATGATTCACATCTTTAGAATTTTACTGGGCATTTTTTTTTACTATGAGTAGCAATTTGAAAGAATGTTTAACTCAGTGGTCCCCAACCTTTTTGCAGTTAAGAGCACATTCTATAATACTGGCCAGGTGGCAGGCACCATTTATTTTTTCAATGTAAATTTATAGTTGGATATTGTTAATAATACACATAATGTACAAAAAAAAAATTTATTTCAAAAATAAAATTGTAACATTTGATTACAATACAATAATTTATAAAAAATTAAAAATTAAATTTATTTGTATCAGATAAATAATTTTTTACCATGTTCGGATAGCGGTGGGCATACGTAAAATGGTGTGCGGGCGGCATGGTGCCCACAGACATAGGGTTGGGGACCCCTGGTTTAACTTATGGTAAATATGTTAGTTTTTAAAACAGTAACAAACTGTTCATGCAGTAGTGCCCCCAAGTGCCAGTTATAGTAAACAATGAATGCAAAAGAGTTTGTAAATAAAATCCACCTCTAGTGCCTTCTTATTTAATATCTGTAGACTAGTTTCTAGCTTGTGGCTTTCATCATCGAGGAGCCTCAGATTTGAAAGCACTGCACCTAGATTTTAGGACATAATGCAGTTCTCTAGCAGCTACCTTTTACCCGTTTAGTTAAAACTATAAAACGATGAGTTTAAAATAAAAATACAATAATGTTTCCAATCCAAGCTCATTCACTTGCATAATTATAAATAAAAATAAACTCTTTCACCTTAGATTCTTTATTAAAAGTGGTCAAAATACTTTTAAAAAATAATTATAACATACACCAAATCTTTTAAAAACTTGTTTTTTATTTTTTTGCCACCAAAATGAAATATCTATTAAAATAAATTTCCAACGTTTTGACTATTTCTTTATTTTTTTCTATAGTCTTTTTCAAGGAACTAAAAATATATAAAAAGGAGAAAAAAAAAATTCATAAAAATTTTTAAAACAAACAAAAATAAAAATCCTGTCACATATACATACTATTTTGGAAAATATATTCTTTACTTACTATGATTTCTTTTCCCAATAGCTTCCAACTTTACATTTTGCCTAAATGAACATTTTATTGTTACAAAATATAGTTTTTTATTATCTTATCATCAATTAACACATTTTTACATTCCTTTCTTGTTAAAAACAAAAACATTCTATTAAATTTCACAAATTTTTTTTTCCCTTTTCCTTTACATTATAATATTCTATTCAGAACAGGATTTAACATCTTTATGTATAAACTTTCCTTTTCAAATCTTTCTTTTTGTTTAATTATACATTCTAAAGGGGTAATCTTAAAATTGACATGACCAAATTTTTCTTTATGTAAATATATTGCTGAATTTCTATCTGACAAATGTTGTTTTAATCTAGTTTTTAAAAAATTCTTTGTATTACCTACATAAGATATATCTTTACCATTATATTTTAAACAATCCATACATTTTATACAATAAACAGCTTGCATTATATTTGAAAAATCAACAAAATCTTCTTTATTAATTAAATTATATAAATTACTTTTTTTCTTGTATACAGGATAAATACTAAAACCATATCTTTTATTAAATCCATGAAACAAATTTTTTATCTTTTTAAAAATAAAATTTTGAACCTTAAAACCTATAAAAAATGTATCATCACCAAAATTTTTCTTTAATTTTTCTCCATTTTTTATTTTATTTAAATTGTTATTTGAAAAATTTTTTAATACAACATCCCAAGGGTAATCATTTAATAAACATTCTTTTTTTATAATATTTAATTCTTTATTTAACAAATTTTTATTAGAACAAATTCTTATTCCTCTTTTTATTCTATTATTAATAATGTTCATTTTACAATGTTTATCTAAGTCAGAATTCCAATTACTTAATAAACCATGAAAAGTTTTCTTTCTAAAAACTGATGTTTCTATATTTAAATTATAATCAACAAAATTTTTTTTTATTTTTATATCCATATATTCAATACATCCCCCTATTTCTTTTTCCATAGTAAATTTAATATTAATATCTTTACTATTTATATATTTTAAAAACCTTTTAACATTTTTATAATCTCCTTTAAAAACAGTAAAATAATCATCAATATATCTACAATAAAAAACAAGACCAAACCCATTACTAAAATATTTTTTCTCAAAATTATACATATATATATATATATATATATATATATATATATATATCTGCCAGAAGACCACTTAAACAATTTCCCATACATAAACCTTTCTTTTGCTTATAAAAACATTCATTATATCTAAAAACCAAATCTTTACAACATAAAACCAAAATTTCATACAATAAATTACAATCAATTTTTATTTTATCACCTTTATCTTTTATGTATAAATCCATAATATAATTTATAGCATCTTCTGGACCAAATATTTAAATACATATTAACAATATCTAATTTTACAAATGTAATTCCAATGAGACCCATTATTTCATGTAAAAATACATATTATGAAAATATCACAAAATGGATATATATTAATGTTTTTAAGAAATATGAAGATTTTAATAAAAATGAAAGTAAAATTAATAATTCAAAAATTTTTGTAGATAAATTAAAAATATTTTTAGAAAATAATAAATTTAAAAATATTACATTTGTAAAATTAGATATTGTTAATATGTATTTAAATACTTGGTCCAGAAGATGCTATAAATTATATTATGGATTTATACATAAAAGATAAAGGTGATAAAATAAAAATTGATTGTAATTTATTGTATGAAATTTTGGTTTTATGTTGTAAAGATTTGGTTTTTAGATATAATGAATGTTTTTATAAGCAAAAGAAAGGTTTATGTATGGGAAATTGTTTAAGTGGTCTTCTGGCGGATATATATATGTATAATTTTGAGAAAAAATATTTTAGTAATGGGTTTGGTCTTGTTTTTTATTGTAGATATATTGATGATTATTTTACTGTTTTTAAAGGAGATTATAAAAATGTTAAAAGGTTTTTAAAATATATAAATAGTAAAGATATTAATATTAAATTTACTATGGAAAAAGAAATAGGGGGATGTATTGAATATATGGATATAAAAATAAAAAAAAATTTTGTTGATTATAATTTAAATATAGAAACATCAGTTTTTAGAAAGAAAACTTTTCATGGTTTATTAAGTAATTGGAATTCTGACTTAGATAAACATTGTAAAATGAACATTATTAATAATAGAATAAAAAGAGGAATAAGAATTTGTTCTAATAAAAATTTGTTAAATAAAGAATTAAATATTATAAAAAAAGAATGTTTATTAAATGATTACCCTTGGGATGATGTATTAAAAATTTTTTCAAATAACAATTTAAATAAAATAAAAAATGGAGAAAAATTAAAGAAAAAGGTACTTATGAATAATTCAACCGATGACGTTTTTGACTTACCGATTTCCCTTTCGGTAGACATCGACGTTTTTTGCATTACAACGTTGTCATGGTAACCAAGTGACTGGCATGATTAATCCATCAGAGAGTCAATTTTTTTTTTTTTTCACCCGCGAGATTTAAAATTCGTAGAGAGGTTTGGGAAATTTTTTGATTTTTCTGTCTATTGCGATTTTGCTATCCACGGCATCACAGTTACTTTTTTGAGCTGTTAATTCGGGTAAAGTGTTTTATTTATCTGTTTATTTTAAATTTACAAAAACTTTTTGTTAATATTTCTACATTACGTTTTTAATGTGTAAATAATTTGAAATAATTTTTTAAATCAATTTTGCATTATGCAGTACATTTTAAAAATTACCAAATGCACGTAAAAGTGCGGTGTTTTCTGGACGCCATTAATACCAGATTTGCATTAGATTGCATCTTTTTTATTTAGGTGTTTATTTAAAATTTACAAAAAGTTTTTGTTAATATTTCTACAATTCTCAAACTTACATTGAATTACGTTTAATGTGTAAATAATTTTCAATAATTTTTTAAAACAAATTTGGAATATACATTACCAAATGCATATGTGATAACAAGGACGCCATTAATGCCAAATTCGCATTATGCATTTAATGTGTAAATAATTTGAAATAATTTTTTAAATCAATTTTGCAATATGCAGTACGTTTTTAAAATTACCAAATGCATGTAAAAGTGCGGCACCATTAATACCAGATTTGCATTAGATCGCGTCTTTTTTATTTAGGTGTTTATTTAAAATTTACAAAAAGTTTTTGTTAATATTTCTACAATTCTCAAACTTATTTACAAAAAATATTTGTTAATATTTCTACAATTCTCAAACTTACATTGAATTACGTTTTAATTTTATTTTTAATTTCTGAATTATATCATACAGCTATGAGAGTAATACAATGTCTGAAATTATTTTTCGTAAATTCATCGTCAATTATAAAAACTTTTTGTTAATATTTCTACAATTCTCAAATTATTTTTCGTAAATTCATCGGCAATTATAAAAATTACAGGGTGCGATGCCATTAATACCAGATTTACATTAAATGACCCATTAATACCAGATTTGCATTAAATCGCGTCTTTTTAATTTAGCTGTTTATTTAAAATTTACAAAAATTTTTTGTTAATATTTCTACAATTGAATTACGTTTTAATTTAATTTTTAATTTCTGAATTGTATCATACAGAAAATTATTTTTCGTAAATTCATCGGCAATTTTTAATTTCTGAATTATATCATACAGAAAATTATTTTTCGTAAATTCATGGGCAGTTATAAAAATTACAGCTATGAGAGTAATACAAGGTCTAACGGCTTGTCAAAAACACAAAGCCCCCCCCGTCAACTCCAGCGCTACGCGTTGTTTTTTATAATTGGGCATAATATAGGGTGGTTTTATAAATTAGAATATAGTTTTTTCTAAATTATTTTGACACATGCATGTACATTTTTTTTTTTTTTTTTACTATTTGCCTGACCTGCGTCAGATTTTTGGCCTTTTTTTTTTTTTTTTTTTATCACGTGACCTGCGTCACATTTTTTTTCTTTTTTTTATGTTTAATTTTTTTTTATATTTTTGCCATGTTTTTTTGTTTTTTACCACGTGATCAACCGATGACATATTACCCTGAAGGCATATCGGTCTAATGTTGCATTTTTTAACGTACCGTGTTCACGTGATCTGCGGACACATTTTAGCGATTACATGTGTCCGCAAATCACTTGGAGACGTTATCTTAAAAATCGCAAGATTAGACTGATATGCCTTCAGGGTAATACATCATCAGTTGAATTATACACAAGTACCAAGAAAAATTTTGGTGATGATACATTTTTTATAGGTTTTAAAGTTCAAAATTTTATTTTTAAAAAGATAAAAAATTTGTTTCATGGATTTAATAAAAGATATGGTTTTAGTATTTATCCTGTATACAAGAAAAAAAGTAATTTATATAATTTAATTAATAAAGGAGATTTTGTTGATTTTTCAAATATAATGCAAGCTGTTTATTGTATAAAATGTATGGATTGTTTAAAATATAATGATAAAGATATATCTTATGTGGGTAATACAAAGAATTTTTTAAAAACTAGATTAAAACAACATTTGTCAGATAGAAATTCAGCAATATATTTACATAAAGAAAAATTTGGTCATGTCAATTTTAAGATTACCCATTTAGAATGTATAATTAAACAAAAAGAAAGATTTGAAAAGGAAAGTTTATACATAAAGATGTTAAATCCTGTTCTGAATAGAATATTATAATGTAAAGGAAAAAGGGAAAAAAAAATTTGTGAAATTTAATAGAATGTTTTTGTTTTTAACAAGAAAGGAATGTAAAAATGTGTTAATTGATGATAAGATAATAAAAAACTATATTTTGTAACAATAAAATGTTCATTTAGGCAAAATGTAAAGTTGGAAGCTGTTGGGAAAAGAAATCATAGTAAGTAAAGAATATATTTTCCAAAATAGTATGTATATGTGACAGGATTTTTATTTTTGTTTGTTTTAAAAAATTTTATGAATTTTTTTTTTTTCACCTTTTTATATATTTTTAGTTCCTTGAAAAAGACTAGAGAAAAAAATAAAGAAATAGTCGAAACGTTGGAAATTTATTTTAATATATATTTCATTTTGGTGGCAAAAAAATAAAAAACAAGTTTTTAAAAGATTTGGTGTATGTTATAATTATTTTTTGCATAATTATATAGATCTGAACCAGTTTAGTATTCATACATTATGGTGTCTTTGGCTTTTTAATAACCATAGCCAGCATAATACCAGGGACAGGAGAGGTATTAAGCCACTAAATATCACATGTTCACTACTTTCTATGCTCAGAAAGCTGTTAAAGCAGTAGTAAATTCTCCATGCAATAGTGCCACTTGGTGCAAGCCTTAGTAATCAATGGTTACTAGAAGATTTGTGCATAAAATCAATATCTAATTCCTACTCACCCAATATTTCAGGCTATTTTCTATCTTGTGGCTTGCATCAGTGAGAATTCTTGTATCTTAGAGTAATACATCTATATCTTTAGATCTAATGCTATCATCCAGCAGCTCTCTTTTACCTTTTTAGTTAACTATAAACATGTGAGTCCAAAATGAAAACACAACAACAATGTTTTCACTCCAAGCTCATTTGCAGATAGTCACACAGATCTACTACTGTATGGATAATCTGCTACTGTTTTAACAGCTTGTGTAAGCATAGGAGATGGTGATCATGTGATATGTTAGTTTTCCACTTTGCAGATTAATACTCATCATTATCTTGCTATCCATTCATATCAATAAAAGTCTTCATGTAAAAATGACATTGCAGTTGTTTCTGGCTTATCTTTTACTCTCTTTCAGCTATCTGTATTATTAAAAAGTTTTGCACTCATTTGGTGACAGAAACTACAACTAAAATCTATATCTACTAGTATCAAAAGTTTCAAAGATGTAACTGTATTCAAATGAATGAATAATGAGGTGATTGGCATATTTCTGATTCTCAGACTTCTAGTGCATTTAATGAAAGGACTTGCACGCAATTATTTTTTGTGCAACTGCAAAAAGAAAAATGGTATATTTTCAATAGTTTGGTGCAAAATAGCTGTAAATTATTTAGTTTAACACAAAACCTAAATGATAATTCAAAGAAAATCATGTTTGCTTTTAAGCAAATAAGCCAAGAGAAACACAATCATGGAAAAACAGTTGTTATTGGCTGACAAAATTACATCTTTGTAACCAGTGTAGCAGTAATTGATATCATAATAAGGACTTGCTCAGGTTCAAAAACTAAAGTTTACTATAATCTACTTGAGTTCTCAGTATGCTTTGCTGCAGTCATGGCTTCTGAAGCTCCATGGATTACAACCTAGCTCTGTCACATCTGATGCTCGAATTTGTTATAAATTTCTTGAATAATAAACTATTCTACTACTATATTCTTCTTGAATTTTCAGTATGCTTTGGTGCACTGGTAGAATAGCATATTCTGGAGCACAAGATCCATGGATCATATCCCAACTCTGCCACTTCTCATACTTAACTTCTTATGAGCTCATCCAAATAGTGTATTTTTTGAGTTCCCAGAATTCTTTGCTGCAGTGGTAGAGTGGAAAGCTCTGGAGCTCAAGGTCCATGGATTGCAGCTCAGCTCTATTACTGCTGATGTTTGAACTTCTTATGAACTCCTAAATAATAAACCAGTGAATTACTATATTCTCTCTGAGTTCCCAGAATGCTTTGCTGCAGTGGCTGACTTTGGAGCTCAAGGTCCATGGATTGCATTCCACCTCTGTCACTTCTGATACTTGAAATTCTTATGAACTTCTGAATAATAAACCATTCAATTACTATATTCCTTCTGAGTTCCCAGCATGCTTTGCTGTGGTGGCAGACTCTGGAGCTCAAGGTCCATGGATCACAGCCCTGCACTGTCACTACTGATCCTTGAACTTTTTATGAACTTCTGAGTAATAAATTATTCAATTACTACAATCTTTATGAGTTCCCAGTATGCTTTGCTGCAGTGGCAGATTCTGCAGCTCAAGGTCCATGGATTGAAGCCCACCTCCATTACTTAAATTGCTTGAACTTTATAAGAACTCCTGAATAATAAATCATTCAATTACTATAGTCATTCTGATTTCTGAGCATGCTTTGCTGCAGTGATAGAGTAATAGACTCTGGAGCACATTTCAGCTCTATCATTTTTGGTGCTTGAAACTCTTATGAACCTTAAACAATGACATTCAATTACTATCATTATTACTTATACTACCTATGTGATAAAATGCAGGGGTAGTGTCTAGGGCTTAAAATCCAAGCTCATAGCTGCAGGTGACATTTCTGATGCAGTTTATAAATGGTAAACAATTTGATTAGTGTTATAAATGCCCTTTATGGCTTAGTGCATTGACAGAATGGTGGAGTTTAGAGTTTAAAATTCAAATATCAACCTGTGCCCATATCTTTTATGAATTCTTGAACAGTAAATTATTTGATTATTATTGTTATTATTATTATTCTGTATGCCATAGTGTAATCATAGAACTTGGGGTCCAAGGCACATGGATCCCAACTTCAACTATCACTAACAGTGCTTGAACACTTTACAAACTCTTAGCAATAAACCATTCTATTGCTATTAAAACAGGCAAAACTCTCCACATAGTAATGCCACTCAGTTCAAGCCAATTATAAGCAAGCACAAAAAATGGTGATCATGTGATGTCATTCGATTGCTATTATTAGTACCGCTTTGCGGTCAAGTACAGTCATAAAGGAATGAAATCTGATATTCAAGATTCATTTTTCTAGCTTCAATTGACACTTCAAAACTTAAATTGTTTGTAAACTTCCTATTAGTAAACCATTCAATTATTATTTTAACATTCTGCATGGGTTAGTAGAGTTGTGAAGTCTGGATTGTGAATTCAATGATCTGAAACTCCATCCACAAGTGCAAATTTCAGGATCATTAGTCCACTTTGGAGTGCAATGTTTGAACATTTTGTAAACACCTGAGTAATAAATCATTTGATGTGGTTAAGTGCAGTCCTGACATTGGAACCTAAGTTTATAGACCACATCCAATGTTTGAACTTCTTCTGAACATTCAAGTAATAAACCATTTGATTGTTATTATTATATAGTCTGTGCATTTTAGTGCAGTGAAAAAGTAGTGTACTGTTTACCTCAAGGTCACAGATTACAGCTAGTATAAAAAAATTGTGAGAGATATTAGGCATAATTTTTATTAGCCACTCATTAGATTATATATTATTCACTTCATAAATAGTATCTGTTGTAAATTTTCACTACTTCACTCAATTTCACTACAGAATGTGAATTCTCAAGTCTAATAAATGAGCAGTAAAAATTATTAATATTTCCATCAAATGATTTCTCTCAGAGGTGTGAGGGCAGTGGGTTTGATACTTATCAATTAAACTGTAGTAATCGGATATCTATATATACTGAACAATGATAAAGATATGTATAAAAGATTGTGATCAGAGTCAACAGATTAGTGCTGGTTCAGTATGAAATGTGCATTTTGGTGATCATGCACCTTCCCCACATCTTTTGTCATATATTTGTGGTTATACCCTTACATAAGATGCTAAACGTGGATAGAAACTAGTCCTTATCTTGCATGAGAGTGATGTAGTGAAAAATTATCCTACAGAAATAGAGATGACATATTATTTTTTGTTGGTGTTATTTTTACCAATGAACACCTTATCTCAACTTCATCTTGTCACAATCATCTCTGCTGGTGGAATGGCTGTGTTATGCTGACATTTAAATGATGATAATACCGATAAAAACAAAAGCACCTAGAAAATATTGTATGGTTTTACTTTTGTTTATTGGATGAACTATTAGAAAAATATTGCCTTAATAAGATTAAGATTAATATTAGCAGTGGACAATTTCATCACATCAGTTTTGCTGCTGGAAATGCACTGAAAAGTGAAATTAGTAAGATTATCAAGATTTGGATAAAGAAAATGCATCTAATTCTGAAGCAGTGATAGAAATATAGAGATGATGAAAGATGAGGAAGAGTAGCTGGAGGAAGGAAAGAATTGATCTCTTCAAGATGTCTGCTGAGGGATTATGGAAGTCAATGACTAAACAAACTTTTTGCATGGAATACATTTAGATTAATTTAATTGATTTGTGGATGGTAGCATGATAAACACATATTTAAGAAGTAAACCTTATGAATACAATTAATGATTTTTAAATATCACTAAAAATCCACCTATTACATTTGACAGAATAACGTAATTGGTTAGAATGTCCATGGATCTAAAAGTCTAAGTTCGATTCCCATGATTCCCATGCCATAACTAATCACACCAGTAACAGCTAGAAAAGAGAGGAGAATAATACTACTTAAAACATTTTCTTATATAAATTTTTATATTTTTGATTTACAAATGTCAAACTTCCTCCATCCACAACTTTGACATATTCCACTCTACATAAATACAATAATGATTGTTCCTAATTATTTATTAAACTAGAGATTATTCCTAATTCAAATATAAGCTTTAAACCTTAGATAAGGATTAATATACCTTTTTTATTAAACATGCACATGGAATAATCTCCATATTATATATTAATCTGTTTGTTATTACTAATAATTGAATGTAATTGGAAAATTTAAATAAATTTGAATTTTTCTATTGACATTTAAAAATTAATAGTAGATGATGGAAATAGCTCATATATAATTATTACTAAAATACTACCATCACAAACTTTTAAATAAACAATATTAGTCAAGCATTGGTGGTTGAGAGGTCAGCGGCAGCTGCTTTACAAGCAGTTGTTCCAGGTTAGCAGGTTCACTTTCCGGCTGATGCTATGACACATGAGAAAAAAAAACAACAATATTACATTTGTTAACTAATTAAATTAGGATAAAAATCTTCAGCAAGTTAACACAGTAAAATTTAAGTACAAAAAGACAGAAATATTTGGGGCAGTTTTTCACATTTTCCAATAACAATCAAAAAAAAAAATTACCTGCAAAAATATTAAACAGAAAAACAAAAAAACAAAATATGTATAAATCTACAAATTTGTTTAGTTCCCAGTTCAAAATATTCGATATATTTTAAAGTTAATAAATGTTGATAATATTTTAAGAAACCACTAAACATCACATTGCTTGTTTTAATACTTTAAGACTTGAAATTAAACAATATTTTAAATAACCCATAATTGCATTAAAAATTTACATTATAAGAGAATTATATGCATGATGTCACATGATAGGTTTTTTGTATCAAAGCTAGTTTTTGAATAATAGGCAGAGATGCAAGAAACAATTTTCCTCTTAATCATTCCTTTAGAAAATCATATTTTTTCTTCGTTAAGATGTTTAAAATACACTTCATCCCATAACAGTAAGTAGATTGTCAGTCGATTTGTGGCAATGTCATTTCATTTGTGATTACATGTTGACTCCCACTATCTACTTGAAATTGTTAAATGTTTTACAAAAATTCAAATTTGAATTTATACTTTCCAAATACATTTAACAGATAACAAAAATACACTGGTAAATATAAAAGATAAGATTTAGAGTAATTTTTTTTCTCTCTTCTTTATTGTTGCTGGCCTGACCAATAACAATACTAACATAAGGATTCTTCCAATTACTATTAGATACATGGATACTGAATTTAAAATGATGCTTTAACTAACAGATTGATTACCCGTGATATTCATGAATCTAAAAATTACCAATTCAATTTTTACGTTTGTACTGTCACTGGGCAGGTGAATAATACCTGAAGATGAGAGAAGAAAAATATCACGCACATCATTGTGTTTTATACTAAGCTGTATTGCTAACAATTAAATGTATTTGGAAAAATATATATAAATATTAATTAAAAAAAAAAAACAATTTTAATTTGATGGTGGAAATAGTTCAAAATATAATATTACATAATTAATTAGTTTAAATGTTTCGGTAAAATGTTTAATGAATATTATAAAATTAGTTGCAATTATTATTAAAACAATATAATTATGCTTAAAAATATTGCATTAGACAAACAGAAAGAGAGAAGAAAGGAAGAAGAAAGAGAAGGTAAAGAAATGAAATAGTAATATATATATATATATTTCAAACATATAATTATTACTTATGTAAATAGTTTAATGTTTCAGTAGTATTATAAAATTAGTTGATATTATTATTAAAAAAGTACAATTACGCTTTAAGATGTTGCATTAGACAATCAAAAAGAGAGAAAAAGGAAGAAGGAGTGAGAGAGAAGATAAAAAAGAAATGTAATAAATACTAATAATTTTTATAAAAATTTTCCTTAAGCAGAACAATTTTTAGATTGATTTTTCACTGAGAATTTAAACTTACCTTTTTATCATTAGTTAGCCTTTAGACAGACAAAAATAACTTCCACGTTGAAAAGCAGTTAATCCTTTTTTTCTTTCTCTTCTAGATTTGATAGTTTGCTGATAGATTTTATATCTTCCTACTGCAAAAGATGTAATGTAAAGATGTTTGATCTAAACAATAACAAATGAGAAATATTTTAAATTAATTACAATATATTGATAGATATCATAGTAATATTTTTTTCATTTTAACAACTGTACTGAATGTTACCTTGGGAAATCAGGCTAAGATACGAATTCTAAACAATTGCGATGGTTATTAGAATCTACAAAATGTTAATATGTTTCCTACCTAGAGGGAGACTGAATAATTATGCAAGAATGTAAGTACTATGACCACTTGATAACATTTGATCTCACTGGTGATAGACGTTATTTATCACCCTCTCAGTGACATTGCCAGTGATCCCTTAGCCAAAATTTCAAAAGAAGATTCTTTTTAATACAATATATATCTTAATACTTTTTTTGAATATATTATAATGGAACAAAGTCTGGTGTAAACTTGGGGTGACAGAACTCATCATCAACCACAAGTCAATAATGAATATGAGAAGACAGCAAAGAACTAATTATAAGTTCATTCAAAATTAAAGAGAAGATTCATTCATCATCATGAATGATCAAAAAAATAAAATCAACAGTTAATCTTGTGACTGGATTTGTGAAAGTGGTGGTATAGATGAGGATAATTATTTAGCCACTACCAAACTTTGAGCATCAATACAACACAATAATTTGGTTGCACACACTTAAGTACTAATCTATAAGAATATGACAATTAAAAAATAAGGCTGGGATACTAAAACATGCTGATCATCATCAAACCCCTCTGGCTACTTAGTACCATTAATGTACTGGACAACTATAAACTTATTTTTTAACTATAAATAAAGTAAAAGGTTGCACCTGGACTTTAAAATATATTCATTGGCACCATTCAGCATCAGAAAAGTAATGAAATCATCATCAACTTGATGTCCACAACACTAAAAACAAACCCCTATCCATGTAAGTCTAGATCAGGGAACAAGAGCTCTACAACTGTTTCTGTGAGCACCAACATATAATATTTTAAATCTAGTCTAGGGTTAAATAAATTTACTGGCGTAACTTAATAAAATATAAATTTATTAATAGCAATAAAATTAAATTAAAGTCTGTTGAATATGCTATAAATTCAACATTGTAATTTTGATTAGAATAATAAAAAACATGCTATTACATTGTAATTTACATATATCTCAATAGGTTTACATAAAACATAACTATATATAAGCACTCAGATGTGTTTTATAATAATTTAAAATTAACATATTAGAATTGTCATTAACTAATAAAATAAAAATCATTCATTTTGATAAGATATAAATAATGACTGATTTAATATGTATGTGAGTTTACCTGACATGCATTCAAATGTGTGCACAAACAGGCATTTATATCCTAGGATATTTGAATTGTTAAAAAATAATAAACATATTAATCCATAGTATATTTTCACAAGATATAATAACTTTAATGTCAAAAAATATATATACATAAAACCAATGCACACATACATGCATATTACAATTATCTTCTTAAAGATCAAAGTTATTAATACATTTTCAGGAAAAGTTTTTTCTTTTAATATACAGTATATTTAAAGTTGTAATTATAAATTTATTAAACGCACATTGATTATGTAGTAATATTTACTGAGGCTATAACCTCGATAATATGCGTATAAAATGCGATAGTAGGGACCTCTACAGGTGTTTTAACCACAAGCTTACAGTATATTGTAACAGAATTAAAATAATGTAATGATGAAAAGGTGATATTTTGTAACGGATTATAAAATATATAGATAAAATGATAGTTGCTATAATTTAAAAACTAAACAGGATATGCTCCAGCGGTTCATCATTTGTAACCGAATAAAATTAAATGTGAAATGAATTTACTATGTTAGCTGATATACAACTTATAATTAAACAAGGATGAGCTAACATATAAATAAGAACATATAAATATCATGCTTTAGTTGGGTGTCTATTTGTAACTAATTAAATATAACATCATAGCCCATTTGCAACTATCACAAACATTACTTCTGTCACACTAATAATTCTCCCATTTCTCAACACACAAAATAACAAAATGAAAATTAATCACTGTCATCACCAAAGATTTAAAATATTTTGATATTGGGAAGTCATTTTAATACACAAAATATATAGACATTGTCATCAGATAAACTAATACTAGCTATAGCAACAGAACAAAATTACTGTGAAATCCATGGAGTGCATTACGCTTATCTCCAATAATAGGTTCTTTTAATAAAGAATCCTTCCCATTCCTCTTTCCATATATATAAGACCATTTATGGTCACATGCACACACTGGTGCTAGTTATAATAACTTAATAAAATTATCAAAGAAAGTTAATAAGTTGAAAAGGGACTTAATCACTTTTATTCAGTTTAGCTAAGTACATGAGTTTTCCATGAGCGCCACTAGATTGTTTTGAATCTAGATAAATATTATCTGTCCACAGTGTACTGAGTTCAAACTCATTCGGTAAATTTTTACTACACATGACTTGGATGACTAATGAACACACAAAAAAAATGACATTCTTATATTTTATCCATGTCAATAAAATTATAAGATCCCAATACCCAAATTTATATATCCAACACTCTTATAGATATTACTAGCTCAGTTTACGTATATTGATGAACAGATGCAAAAATACTCTCATTAATGGCTTCCAAACAAATATAGTGAAGACCATTACTTAAATATATGACCATTACACCTAATTACTTAATTTAATTATTTGTCATAATATAATGATGATGATGATGATAACTCCAGCCATAGCTTTATGATGAACTCACAACAGCAAATTTATCTTTATAAGCATATAGGCACTTCTTAAAATCATCCTATGTTAAACTGGGATTTAAATATAACACTCACTAGCATTTATATACGTTTATGGTTATTTACTCAAAATACTTTTATAGTTAAAACTAGGATTCAATAATACCAGTGATGATTAATGATCATCACTAATCTCTACACATGATATTCAACTTTTCATAAACCCCCATTTTCTAAACATATTAATTATTTTTTAAGATAGGGTTTAATGATTATTATTTATTCAATAATGATGGTGATCATAACTCTTGTACAGTATTATGTTTAGATGGTGATTTAACCAGTAATATGATATCTATCCCTGATGATGGATGATCAAAACTCATGGGCACAACATAATTTTAGCTTTTTATTATTAACCTGTAATTATCAAAAAATTTGGTTATATGTCAAGCGTAATCCTTAAACATCCTTAAATGTAAATCAATATTCTATGCTTGCTTAACATTTGCGAGGGATGATGATCAATTAAAACGATAGAATCAAGAAAAGAAAAATACAACAATATTTTCAATAATAACTCGGAAACCAAATAAGATATAATTATATTTATTAATATTATTCTTTTTTCACTTTTTTTAAAAAATCAAATTTAAAAAATTATACAATTGACTTTATTTAAATATATATAACTAAACAAAACATTTTATTACCATATGCGTAAACAACTAACTTTATATAGCTGTTCTTTCTTTGTTACTACATATTTTGAAATAATCCAGCTTAAAACGACATTAAAAAAATATTTCATTGAATGCTTGCTTAAGACTTTCCCTACTTATTACATGTCATAAAGATAAATTTCATTTATGTAAGGTGTGTGTTTTTTTCACTCTCATACATATGTGAAGCCCTGCTCTCTAATTTACTATATTTAAATTAACTATGCATAACCTATTCTTTACGGGTTTGTATAAGCAGTCACACATGCACAAATTCTGTGATATGTCAACATATACATTTAAAATGTGTACCTCTATATTATGGGTTATTACATAAATCACATATATAAAAAAAATATTATTGCAACCTTGAGTAACAAAATAAATAACAATAAAAAAACATTATCAAGCATATATTGATAGGTTGAACAACAATAATAAAAACATTTTAGTATTACAATATATAATAATAATAAAAAAAATAAAAATAATAAAAATAAACTATGTTAATGAATTTAAATTGAGTGTGTGTATTGCCATGTATTATTGAGAATAACACAATCAATGAACAAACTCTTAATGTTTCTGTATCAAAAGAAAAAAATAAAATGCTTGACTTTAAAAATTAAAGTTAACTTTTAATAAGTAAGAATAAAAGATTTGTTATTAAAGTTCAAAGTTACTCGATCATTTTCACTTCTTATGAATGCCCCAGGTTTGAATTTTCAGACCGCCTGCCTAATTTATAGCTTCAACTGGTTGGTTTGTCTGGTTTCTACCATTTAAAATGAGTTGTTGCAGATACTTTGAGATAAATATGAATTGGTTGACTTACTTGTTTCCACCATTTTAAAAAGAGTTATTACAAATACTTTTAGATAAATATGAACTGGTTGATTTGCTTGTTTCTACCATTTTAAGAAGAGTTATTGTAGATGCTTTAGATAAATGTGAAGAAAACTTTAAAAAAATTGATTTATAGCTTAATCAAACTTGGTTATATGGCTTTTATACATTTTTTCTCCTCTTTTCCCTTCTCCCTCCATTCAAAGATGATGATCCTATAATAGGCCAGGAGATAGAAAAGAAGCCTCTCAGATACCTTATGTGGTTGGCTTTAAACTCGACCATTCTTTTGGTTACTATCAATCGGTATATGAGTCCATAGATAGATCAGTGAGCTAACCCATAGATGACAGGTTTCAAGGAACCAGAATTGTGAATTAGCACAGCATCCTTATGATTTCAGAAACAGCCAAAATATATATAAGTACCATTATATGTTATATTAACATCTTCTTTCAAAGGATTCAATTTAAATCCTATATATGTGCACATCTTCTTCTATGGTGACTTTCAAATAAGAGTCATATTTTTTTTTCCAAAGAAAGAAATAACAAACCAAACAACTCCTTCTGAGTTTAAAAAAAAACTTTAACTCTAACTGCTCATTTCTTTTATTTAAAAGAACTGCATATTCGGCAAAAAAAAAAAAACTTTTAAAAGACTGCCTTCCAAAAATTACATATTGTTAGGTGACTCACTTCATAGCAAAACTAAGCTGACTTTTTTAAAATTATTAACTGAATCTCTCTCAAAAACTTCCCCCTCTATATATTTCAGTTTCTGATCAAAGAAAAAAAATCTATCAAAACTAATTGTGATTTTAGAGATAGTAATTAAATCTCACCTAGACGGTTTTAAGTCATTAACAAAAAAAAAGATTAATAATTATTTATTCTGTCTAAGCATTTTCTCACCTTTCTTAAGATAATCTAAGATACAGATTACATAAAAAACAGTTTGTAATCTATAGTCCATAGAAATATGTGTAAAAAATGTCTATGTTTAAAAGCAGCTGGACTCTTATCACGCTTCTTTTACATGTGTGCCTAGTTTATCCACTAATCATTTTTTACACCTTTCTTATTTCCTTCATTTAGTAAAAAATGCAGCTAAATAATTCAACACATTATTTAATAAAAAAAAATCAATATATTAAATATTACTTCTTATTATATTCTCTCTCTACAACTGCTTATTATTAATTATCTTTAAACTATATAATAATACTCGCACATATAAATCTATATATAAAAGAAATTTTTTTAAAAATAAAGAATATATATATATGTGTGGGAAATGAGAACATATATATGTGTACAATATATATATATATATATATATTAGTTTTTGACAGTCCTTCATAAATTTTTTTTAAGTTACTTACTTTCAATTGTAAACATCTTTTTAAAAAGGTTACTAGAAAATCTTTTTAAAAATTCTTTGGTTTTCTTTTTTGCTTTCTTTACAATATTTAATTAAACAAAATTGGAATAAATTCTTTATAAATGTTAATAAAAAGAAATCAACAGGAGTCCAAATGATTATTCACTATTATTTTTTTAATTTTAAATGGCTAATATGGTCAATAATTATTTACTTTCAAAACAGATAACTTAAATATTAATCTTAAAGCTAAGTGTTTACCATAATCTCATTTTCAATAGATGTTCCTCACCAACTCATACATGTTCATGCTTTATATATATACAACCATGATAACTTCATATTTGTATATATATTAATCAGAATACATATGAAATCATAATATCATACTAATCTTTTAGCAAGCCATTTATCACTGAGATCTTTTGCTATACTGGTCCACACTAAAACATTAAACAGGATTATTGACATTTTTGGGAAAGATATAAATCTGGTAATTGTTGACATTAAACCACTATAATTTGGTAGACTTTGGGCATACTGTCTATTACATATATATAAAGGCTATGAAATACAAAAAAGCTGGTCTTTGCTTCATGTGAATTTAAACTTTAACATTGTACCATTAACAGCAGATCTACTTCTTGTCTTCAGTTATAACTTCATAAGTCATGAATGATTAAAATCTATCTTTTTATAGTATATCTTGGAACTTGAAAGCAACAATTAACCTTTTCCTAGTTTAATTTTTTTTACAAAAAATGACCAAAATTGTACATTTTTACAAAATATATGAAAAAAAAATGCTAATTTTATTTATTGAAATACATTATTATAAATATATATAAATCAAAAGTTTTGTATCATATACATTCTAAAATGTAAATTATATTTTATATGAAAAAACCCATATATTTATATATTTTTGTTCAAAAAAATCCAATGGATATAATGAGGAGTGAAAAACAAATATATATATATGCTATCATGTGACTCAAAATATATGAAAAAGAAATGCTGTTTATTTTCTTTATTGAAATACATATTATAAAAAAATATTTAAATCAAGTTTTGATTCACATACTTTCTAAAACCTAAAATATTTAAAAAAAAAATATAATAGATATTCACACATTTATAGATAAGAAAACATCATGTGATGTTGAAAATTTACAACTGACAAAATGATGCAAAATACCCTTATTATTTATTGCAGAAAATATAATTATAATTTTTTGAAATATACATAATATTTAGTTAGTAATATTTACTTGATTTCAAAATAATACTTGCAAGAATAAATATCAAAAAATGGGTGCAAGAAGATGAAAGATGAAAAATTACCACAGATTCTAGATATCTGAATAGAGAGTCAAAGAGCTTATTTTCATAGAAATATTTTTTTTAAAAAAGAAAAATAAATCATAAATAATTATTATAACTTACCAATTGAAAAAATAATACAAATTATTAAAAAAATTGAAAATTATTTTGCAGAAACCAAAGAACATTTTTTCTCTATATAAGTAGGAAAAATAGTGAATATGGGGTTTCCAATTATCATCCATGGAATAATGAATAAATCATTAAATATAACTGCCATCTATGTGAAACTTTACAAACTAATACCTGAATAGTATATGCATGTGCTAGAATTGAAAAAATGAATTTTTTTGGTTATAACTGCTGACTGTTGTCAAAGGAAAATCAAAACACTATATCATGGGTGTACAAAATGAAATAGGGGGTGCTTCAACAGCTAATTCAAGGATAGACCTAGGTAAAGGTTAACCCTTAAGTTGAATATTTATTGACATTATTACTCTTGGCTCTTATTGATAAATTAAAATGTATCAACAAAGCAATGTTCAAGTACCCCAATCGCACACATGCTATCCGCACTCATCCCAACCTCAAATTGAGTTTGCGACCCTGTATCCAACATTTATAAGTAATGCTAAGTAATATCTAGATTTCATACACCAGTAAGGAATATTAACAATAACATGAGGCAGGCAGTGACCCAAATAAGAAAAAAACCTTTACACTAAGGTTGAGATATGCTAGGATTTTTATCACTAGTCATATAAAGAGACTTGGGTTTACCTATCAACCTCTGGCCATCAACAAAGAAATCATCTTATGGTGTAAAAAACAACTAAGTGAGAAAACTCTTGCACTGTGTTTAAATACTTCATAAATATAGTATAAATATCTTAGGGAGCGAGCTAAACTATGACTCCACTAGCTTGGTGGGGTCTCATCCACCCACATATATACAGGTCTAACATCAATTTGTACAAGTAAAACTTTTATATCTACATTACTCTTGCAAAATAGTACACTAGAACATGAGCCAATAATATTTCCAAGCCTTAATTAGCTTGTATCTAGCTTTAATTTTATGATAATAATAAGAAGAAATGCGCACTAAAATTTTAAAGCTACTTCTCTGCACTTTTATAGTATAATAATGATATTTTAGACCAACAATCATTCAACCTTCATAAAACATAGCATTAGGTCTAAGCACCTGACAAAAATTCCTAATCCGATTCAAAAACCATTTCCCACAACAATATCTCTCACTCTTATCATAAAAAAATGTAAAGCATTTAAAACAAGGCACATACAGAATATCTTAACATTAATTTCATCTACCCCTAAATAATAATTATAATAATGAAAGCATTTAAAAGGCACATACAAAATGACTTGATATTAAGTTCATCTACCCCTAAATAATAATAATAATAATGAAAGCATTTAATAGGCACATACATGGATTAATTTTAAATGGATATATATGATAAATAATAAAAAAAATTCTTTTCCTTTCTTTCTTTTTTTTTAAAATTAAATGTTGTACATGAATAGCAATAATAATAAAAATATACTTATAGTTCTCCAGGAGTGTCCTTTAGATTTTTGGTTTCCATTTTTCCTTTCTTTGGCCTGTTTGCGTGTGCACATGGGTTTATTTGGTATGAGTCCTTATGATAGAGTTTGATTCCTATTCCAAAAGGTATAAAGGTTTTACGCTGCTGAGATTTCCTCATTTTGGTTTCTGTGGACTACAGCTGAATAGAACTTGTTTTAAATTTTAAATCTATAAGTCCACTTCTTGTTGTATTTTTCAATTCACTTAATATTCATATTTAATGCTTTATATGAAATTATAGCAATCAGATTTAATGCTTTACATACAAAATCAAAATTTAGATTTTCTTATTTTCTGTAATTTAAATTTTACCATTTTCCAATTTCTGCTATCATGACGTTGATTAATTTCCAGGGATCGATGTGCACCTAACTTAAACTTTACTCAAGAGTCATTTCTTTTTCTATATTATTAAATTTGGCAAAGTTTTCTTTCAAGAGCCAGACAAAATAATTAACAATAAACAATTTTTTTTCTCTCTTCCTTAAAAAAAAAGTTTCTTTTTAACTTTTTCAGCCAAGCTTCTCTCTAAAACCTATGATGAGAAAACTTGCGAGAGATACAGCCAGCTAAATCTATTGAGATAGAGCTACCCCCTCCACAAAAGCAGAGCTCTTATAGTGTCTAGCTCTCTTCACTCTCTTCTCCCAATGTGACCTTCTATTGACCCTTAAAATGTCTGGTCAGTCTGTTTTCCTGATTAATTGCCCATTGTTTTTTTTCTGGTTATCTTAACCTTTCTGACCTCTTGAAAAACCATCTGCCAAATTCATTTCTACATTCTAATAGATAATCACCAATTAATTTTAAACTTAAATTCCTGTGCCGTAGAGATATCATTAAATCACTCTAATGATTCACTTTAGTAACTCTACTCTGTGAGAATTTTTCCAAAGAACAAAACAAATGAGAGAAAAGCTCTCTCTTCTCTCCCCCTTTTACTTTTTCTTTAATAAAAAAAAAAATGTATAGCAGCCCAACTTCAAACCCAAAATCTTGACCGAAATTTTGGCTGCTAAGAATAAACTATTAAAATGAATTAATTTCTTCATTAGAGAAGTTCCTCATGCATGGAATAATTATTATTTAATTGTGAGCTTTATGATTAAAATCCACAACTAGATTAAATACACACACACTATACTCATATATACAATTTTAATTAAATCGACTGTTTAATATTCTAATCCTTAATAATTATTATTATTATTTTTTACAATTTAATTTCATGAACTACTTAGTTCTAACTTGTTAGTGTAAAACTATGACTATCCATTCTCACTCTCTAAAGTAGTTTTTAAATCACACATCCCCTCTCTTCTTTTCACTCCAACTATTAAATGATGTATAAATATTGCCCATCTAATAAATTATATATTTAATATTAAATTGTCCCATAAATTAACATTAAATAAAACAATCTTTTGCCTAGAAATCTTTTAATGACAACTGTTTAGGTTGCCTACCAAGTAAAATGTACACAATTGCTATGAATATGGGTTCAAACCTAGCTTTGGCTAAAAAGTTTAGCTATTAAAGGAAAAAAAATATATACAAATTATGAGGAAAATTTTTATTAAACATTATTTACATAGTTAATTAAAAAAATGGAGTTTTTGGCAAACCCAAGGGCTACAATATATATATATATTGAAAATACATTCTTATGTGGTTTATATCATACATAAAATACACCTGGGTCTCGTTTTATGCGATAGATAGGTTCCTCAGAAAACACACGCAAATGAAATTGCGCAAAAATAGATGTAATTTACACTGAAAAAGGGGGGATGCGGTCTGTGATTTTTCAAAATTTGCATAAAAGCAAAGCACCAACGTAAAATTACTTTAAAATTCGTGCAAAAAAAAAAAAAAGGAAATAAAATATGACTAATAAAGAATTTCAAATTTGAAAAAAATTGATACAACATAAAATTTTTTTAACTATAATATTTAATTTTATTCAAAATAATATATTTTTATGCATAATTTACAGTACAGTAATTTACATTTTTTAATACACGTTTTAATTATTATGATTTTCTGGTGACAACGTAATTAGTAATTAATCTTTGAGTCGATAATTTTATTAATTGTTTAAGAAGCTCGCGATATCCAGACATACAAACATTTAGCTCTTGTTGGAATTTAAGAGCACGTTGATGATTAGTGTCATTCATAAGAAAATAATAATTGATTACATTCTTTTTTAAAAAGCAAAAACAGAATGTGATTTAAAATGCAAAATTAACACTCACAATGTTTGAACAAATTTACATTATATTCATGTAAAATTTAATATGTGTATACAAAAAATGTGGAAATTATGATTTTAATTTCATTATTGCATAAAATCTTACTATTATAAAGCACTACATTCAAATATCAGCCTTTCAAGCTAATTGTGCATACACTTTGCGAGTGTTAATAAGCATGAAAGGCTGATATTTGAATGTAATACAATTGTTTACATACACTATATAAAATAAATGCTTATTATAAAGCACTGAAAATATTGAAATTACTAAGGTGAAAGTCGAATTTCAATAATGTCCTATTACTTTCAACATAACGTAAGTGTGCGAAATTTATTATTTAAAGTAATAGCGCATTATCGGAAATCGACTTCCGGTGAAACACGAATCGCGTAACTTCAAAATCGTGTTAAATAAGTCCGCGTAAAAAGAGACCCAGGTGTACTCAATAATATACTTTTACTTAAACAAAAAACTTCAGCTATAGAAAAGAAAACTTTCTTAACCTCAGGGATTGTGACTTATTAGTATTTGATAGTTTTTTATCAACATCAAAAGGCTAAAAGTTATCTCTGTTTACATGGATATAAGCTACTCATTTTTATTCTTTATTTTAATAAAAATCCATAGAAATATTTAAGTCTATATACATTTAATATAAGACACACACAAGCATATATATATTTCAGTCTTCCATGATCATTAAAGGTTGATTCTGCATTATGGGAAAAATGTAAGGAAAAATATTTCTACTCTACCTAGTTCTGAGTTTGAACTCAAACATTAGGTTTTGCATATCTGTAAAACTATTAGATTTGATGATAGTACCTAGATTTAATATTTATATATATTTAGTGGTTATTTGGTTATCTTTTGATACATTTTAACATTTATAAATAAAGTGTGATGCTATAATAAATTGTGCTAAAGAGAAAAAGTAACACCAAGATACCATTGATAACACTTTAAATAAATAAAAAGTAAACAACTGCTTTGTTACTACAAAGAATCATATGACATTTAAGTACAGGATGTGGCAGAATGAAGCCACAATGGAGTTTTATTTCTTATAAGTGACATTCTATCATCCCCTAAACTACTCAGGGCAATGGTTAAGGGTCATATGACAATAAAGTTTTATCAGATAATTACTTAAATTGCCTATAAACAAAAAAAACATTAATCTTATGTAGAATAGTAAGTTATATGCTTATATATGCATATACATATTTAAATTTAATACTTTTAACAGTTTAATACAGATGTGAATTAATTAGTAAATGAGATCCCCATTATAAAAGTGATGTTGAAAATAGATAGCCAAGACATATATTGATGTGTAGCAAACAGTAAGACTGGTTTTTCTTGTGAAAGGAAACAATAGTAAATCTTTCCAAGCTATTTCCAATGAAAAATAGGTCTGTTTTTGATCAGCCACTCGCACTGTTATGTATGTCCAGCTGTGGGCTCATACATAACAATGTGAAAATTGCCAAAAGAGGCCTCTTTTTATTAGTAGCAGCTTGGATGGGGTTTTCATTGTTTTCTTTCAGTCAGTACAACCTGTCTTATTGGTTGTTGTACGTAGGTATGCATTGGTGGTGGACTTACCTTTATTTGTATAATGGAGATTCCATTTACCAATTAATGTTGAAAAAAGGATCTAGAACAGAATGAATCCATTTATTTTTGGTGCTCCAATGCTTATAAGCATATTTTTGTCAATATTGTTGGTAATTTATAATGATTTGTTGTTAATTCAGAATAAAATTAATCATTAATTTCACTCTAAATTACCAATAATGTTGACAAAGTATGCTTATAAACATGAGAGCTCCAAGAATGGGTGAATTGATTCTATTCTTGATCTTTTGTTCAACATTTAGAGTGCTTTTAATCCGTAGCTTGAAGCAGGGTAATTTATTATCTTTGTTTGCATATACAACTTGTGTTATGTTAATTTAATGTTTATATATATATGGGTGAATTGATTCTATTCTTGATCTTTTGTTCAACATTTAGAGTGCTTTTAATCCGTAGCTTGAAGCAGGGTAATTTATTATCTTTGTTTGCATATACAACTTGTGTTATGTTAATTTAATGTTTATATATATATATAAACTTGTTAGTTTATTAGCAAAATTTAAGATCGTTTGCTTATTTAAAATTTCATGCTCTGTGTTTGAGTAGGTCTGTATTTCAATATTTAACATCGTTTAGCATACAACTGTAAAGTGGTATCATTTTACGGTTTGCTATTATTGAGATATAGTGCTTTAAACAGAGGGCGTTACTGGATATTTGTAATTGTATAATGGTTTGTATATTATATATATATATATATATATATATATATATATATATATATATATATATATATATGCTTTTTTATTTTCTTATAGTTCAAGCCCTCAAGAATTTACAACAAGTAATAATGGCAACAGGTTTAGTAGGTTCCACATGTAGTGGATGATAGATTGATCTTCAGAATTGAAGGTAAATTTGAAAAACAAATAAACAGTTTTGATCAGGAGTATTCCCGTTGTATGTAGATTATAATGTTGGTTTATCAAAGGCTAGATAATGTTTTCGATTTAAAGCCTTTTGTTTCTAATCTGTTTTTTCCAATCGCTTAAGCTAGTGTAGGATCTGGTCATATGAGCTTCTCATCCTATCAGTCATCACCCTATACTAATTGCGACAATGGAATAAATATCTTTTAACACAGCCTACTCCATTTTCCTCTTTTCGTATATGCTTTATTGCAATTTATATCACAGTGTTAATAATATTAAAAGCAAAAATGATTAACAATAAGAAAATTTTATTTAGATTTTTTTCTTTAGTTTTTACTAATTAAGATAAAAGTTAAATTGTTGCATTTTGATTTATAAGTGTCAAATTTACTTCACCCAGAAGTTTAACATCATCCATTCCAAAGACATGCAGTAACAATTATCACCAATCATTTACTAAACTAGAGTTTGTCTCTAGCCCAGATATAAACTTTAAATCTTGGTTAAATATCTGGGCTAGAGATTATCTCTAATTTAGTAAATGATTAGCGATAGTCATGGCTGCTTTTATCTGGGGTCAAAATTGTGGGTGGAGTAAGTTTGACATTTGTAAATCCAATTTATTATTGATAAATGTTGTATATATGATGACATGCATAAAAGATGGTGAACAAAACCTACTGATGAATGCTGATTCACCAGAAAATGTATCTTGGAGGTTATTTGTCTTTTATTCATATGAATTTCAAAAAAATGTGGGGTGGATAGAGGCTATTTAGTATATTTATAATGACGTTAATTGTTTATACTTCTTTTATAGCGAATGTAATAAATACGTTTATACGCAGCTATAGAGAAGCTTGTTATTTATATAAATTAAATATGGCTTAGTGCTTTCGAGAACTTATGGTCAGCACCAATACTTATACAAAAGAGCCTCAGACAAGCCAGAACATTCTATATTCTTTGAGCACCAAAAGGCGACTGGACATCAATTTGTCTCCTCCTACTCAACCACTCTATACATCGAACGAAATGGTTCAAATAGAAAAATAAGGAAGGCTTGCTATGTAGCCAATAATTCGAATGCTGTCAACCGTAGATATTCATCCTTCCTACTTTCCAAAAAATGGACCCTCTAATTTAAATATTTAACATTGAATTGTAAATAAATTTTAATCTTTTCAAATATATACAATTACACTCATCTCTCCATTATGATTATAGTTCATCTTGTTAGGAATATGAAACCGCCATAAGTTCTCAAAAGCGCTAAGCTATATTTAATTTGTAGAAATAATAAGATTCTTAATAGTTATGTATAAGCGCATTTATTATGTTTATTAATATATAAAAGTTAAATCATATATTCAGCATATGGATGATATCAATGGCTGCACCTTTTTGCAATCATGTTTCTGACCAGGGTCAATGACTTAAATCTCATCTAACAATTCTGATTTTGAAATATAGATTCCCATAAGTCTAGATGGCTCATTATTAAATGACTAACTACTGGATTTGAATCCCGCTCATGATATGACAGACAAATATCCAAAAAAACCCATTCTTTACAAATTGCCATAGACTGTTAATTTTCATCAGTATTATTTTTTTGAAGTATTTTATTTTCAGGTTGATTGGGAGGGGAAAAAAAACTTTACCTAAAAATGTGTTTAATAAGTTAGTGGGGAAAAAAAATATAATTAATTTCAAAAATCCAATAGTTAAAGATTATCCATTTCATAAAGATGAGTGAACTTCTGTTTTGAGTTTGCTTAATTAAAAATCATTATCTGGCATACAGTCGGGGTCATGTGACAAAGCGTCCTAAGAGATACTTAATTACTGGAAATTAATAAAAAATATTTTACACTTTTTTTTTTAAACATATAAAGATATGGCGAAAGTGTTATTTTTGAAATATTTTGCTGCATCAATTTAATAAATGTAATTTATACAAGGATTGAACTAGTAATGGAAATATCTGAGATATCTATTAATATCGTTTAGAATTACGATTTTACATTCTGAATTGCTAGTATTATATGTGAGATGTCTAACTATTCTTTGAGTTACCTTGGGGAAGAATCTCAATTTTTTTCTTGTCATGAATGGTTTATAGACTCAATAATATTTAGATCAAGATTGGCCCCCTATAGTCCTGCACAGTTTAGTGTAGTAGTAGAGTCTAGTGATGACATTTCGGACACTCAAGCTTCTTATAATCTCTCAAGTATCACATGATCACTATCTTATACTAGCACATAATTGTTTTTAAACAATTCAAAACAAAGCAGAACTCTCCATATAGTAGTGCCATCTTGTGATAACAAGAGCAATCAATGTATGCCAGAAGGCTTGTGCACTAGATAGGGATTTTATGCACAAGCCTTCTGGCATCCATTGATTGCTCTTGTTAGCACAAGATGGCACTACTATATGGAGAGTTTTGCTTTGTTTTGAATTGTTTAACCTCTCAAGTAATAAAGCCATTCAATTATTTATTTTTATCCCATGTGGTTTAGTACCTCCACAGTTCAGTGTAGTGGTACTGCATCAGTCTTTGGAATGCAAGATTCTTCAATCTATTCCAGTTTTGGTTCTTCTGGAACTCAGCTTGTTATGAGCTCCCAAGCAATCATTCTATTATTATTATAGTTTCCTACTCTAGCGCCATCTATAGTAAGCTAATGGAATCATGATTACAAGATGTGCAATCTTTAAATACCAATCCTCAGACTTATTTCTGGATTTTGACTTTATCGATGAGATGAGGGACTTGAAGCTGGAAATAATGCAGCTACACACCCAGTAATCACCTTCTTTCTGGTCATGAATGGTCCACACAGACTCAATACTATTCAAATTAAGAACAGCCTCCTACTCTAAGATCATCTATAATAGTCTTTGAGTCATTGATATCACAATATGTTATCACCACTAAATTTCCATTCGGAAATTATTTTCTGGCTTTTGATCTCATCATTGAAGGAATGTAGCCATGTTTTTAGAAAACATCTTTAATTTCATTGTATTATTAAACTTAAAAAACACAAAATTCAAATCAGCCTAAGATGTTGAACCCAAGCCAATCTGTCTGGACAGTTATATAGATCTGTCCAGATGAATAACTATATAATTTAGGGCCCTCAGTTTATTTAAACTGTGAGTACTTTGTTTCGATTGATAGGGAGTGATTGTTTGTTACATGTGGGTAAGCTGTAAGGAGGGGGAGAGTGATTTTTGTTATTGTTTAAATCATCTGATTGAAATATTCTTGGGTATGTGTGACATCATAGTCATGTTTTTCAAACCAATATTTGTCTGCACCTTATGAAGAACATAGAGCAGTGTCGTGTTGGTAGATAGTAATGCATGTTTATATTTTGCAATGAGTGCATGTTTTTATTATGAGATGTGTTTGATTCATGGAATGGACACTATCCCACAATTTGTTTTTAAATAGACTGCAGTCTTGATGCATAAATGTAAAAAAAAAAAGATTGTACCAAATGAATATTGTAACAGAGATGGACATATTTAAATAGGACAAATTCTGGTGTTTCAACAGTAGCCAAAACTATGGACCCCTAGACACTATTTTTTAAAAACCCTCCTTTAAATATTTATAACATATATTTTAATACTTCTTTGAATATCTATAGAAACTTTAAATGCTTCTATGATCTTGGGATTTACGCACATTGCTTTGATTTGCTTCACAGTAGCTATGCTGTTATGATTGGGTAAACCAAAACTAATGATTATCAGATCATTTGACTTTCTTCTAGTCAATCATAGCTCATATTTTATATACATAACCCATCACTACTTCTCTTTTGCACACAGCTTAGCTATATATGTTCTTCTTAGCAAGTTTGTTATATGCTGTTTGCTAAAATTCGAAGTAACTAAAGTGTGTTTCCCATTACAGATATTAGTTTTAAACTTTTATCTTTATATGATCTTCGTAAAGATCCAGTGATCAATTGAAATTCAATGCTCTTCCCAATTTCAATCTAAAACAGAACAAGGATAAGTTAATTAGTGACTTATTATGTAAATACTGCAACAAGGCATTCACTGAAGTCAAATATTACAGAATTTATCCATCTGCTGTCACATCTCTGTGAATGTTCACCAGTGCCAAGTTGCACAAACCAAATTCCCTGTTTAGGTTAATGCTAGATTTTGGAGACATGGATTATTATAGCACTACTAAGATAATTAACCAATCATTAACTGGTCAACTAGGTTGAGGTGTTTACACTATGAAGTCATCCTTTAACTTTATCTATCTTATTAAGAGTTCAGAATTAGGAGTTGAATGTAAAATTCCCTCTCTTGACCTAATATGGCTCTATTAACAAGAAACTCCATTAACATTATTAAAACTGATCTCATAAATATCAATTATTCACCAATGCAAATCAACTTTATCTTTGACTCCTTTACTTGGCATGATAATAACATTATTGCCTTGTTTGATGGACAGTACTACCATATGACAAATCATTTGTCCAATGGGCCTATCCCTTAGTGGAATTGTGTCCAGTATATATATCTTAATCATTTCAATTGCAAGCTTCTCCCTATATATTTCACACATATACCTCCAACCTGTTACACTCAATATACTGATGATGTCTTCATGGCTGGTCTTGAGCCTTTAATTCTAGATATTAAATGATCCCTTGAATTAAACTCCACATTGGTTTAAACCATAGAATAGGAAGATCACCACAGGGAATTGGAAATATCTTGATATCCAGTTACAGAGAGATATGCCTAGAGTGACCAGACCAGTTTAATCAAAAATCAGAACATAATGACCAATCATTTTTACAGCCCAGTATCAGGAATCCTGGTAATGTAGCCTATTCCAGGGCTCTATCTAAGGGTCACAGTGTTCTCTACATGTGTATGGTACAACCAATGACATGTAGAACCGATGACTTTATATCCAAACAGAACAATGTGCTTAAGTAAGGAAACTGAATAATAAATTAAAAAAATATCCATTATTAAAATGCATTTTTTTTATTATATTTCAAGCTGTTGCTTACAGATTGTAATAAGCTTTTGTTGCCCCTAATGGAGTCACTAAATTCAACACAGCTCATTTTCATATTATATAAATAACTTTATTGAAAAACATATGTAAGAATGATACAATTGTAAATAAAATAATAGTTATCCATGTTGCTCGGTGGTGTTGTTTAATTCAGCTTAATCAGGCTCCACATGTTGTCAAATAAAAATCTGGATGAGATGATACTGTCCTTATGGCAAAATTCCTTCAACTTAGAAATGAATATGTTTTCAGGCTTGGGATGAGGGATGGTAAACGTGTTATGACATCTGGCCATCAAGGCGGGATAAGTGATGAAGATTGAAAGTCTTGCAGTGATATAATCCCTAGATAGGAAGAAGCTCTTGATATCTAATATTTTGTTCAAGGAAATGTGGCAGTTGTGGGCAATAAATGTTCTGATTTTGTCATATGCCGGGCAATCATTTATCATATGATCAAAGGTTTCAGAGGTTCTGTGGAAGTTGTGACACATAGGATCAATATTCTTGAAGAATCTTCTGTAGTGCAGAAACCAGTTTGTCTGGAGTAAATCCAGGTTGATTTTCACTAGGAAGTTCAGGAACCTTGGCTCCAGCTTGAGATGTTTGAAAAACCTGGTGACAACCTGATTGTTACCACAGAGGTAAGGAAGAGTAGAGTTTTAAGTGAGAAATAACAGGTCATGAGCCTCCCAAATAGAGATTTTCTATCTGAATACTAGGGTTGAATGGCCATTGTGAGCAAGAAGGTAGCCAAGTATCTGATTTAGCCAGCTTATCTTTGAGGGTGGAGGTCTGTCCAATGGAATGACTGGTTGTTCAGTTATTCATTTTCATATTATAGTTGCATAAAGTTATACAATTTAGAGTTTCTAAATCCATTTTATTTATTTCCTTTGATTACTTATTAAAGAAAAAATTCTTTCCACATCTGCATTGTAATTCAAAGTAATATTAGCATATTGTTTCAATCTCTGATATTTGTTCAGTAAATTTTACAGATGTAAAGAATTTCAACCAATGTTCGCAGCATGAATTTTCAAGCCAAACAGTTTCATTGTTTTCGAGTTTGCTTGAGACAAAATTTTTTAATACTTTAAACTGATCTATTATCATCAATAAGTACACCAATCTTATTTAAACCAATACCAGTGTAGAGTACATCAATCGATGTTGGTATTTCTTTTAAATCTATCCAGCTAAAAGATGCAAATTTGTTAAAATTTGAAATAGTTTTTTCCAAATATGCTAAAAAAGTTTTATGTAGCTCTTGGGCATCTTCTTTGAAGAAATTTTTTTCCACCTCTAACGGATCAATTTTTAAAAATATTTCTTCAACAGAGTGTGGAATAAATTTATTTTCAATTCATGTTTTCATCACCTGAATTGTTTTATATATTATTTTTATTATTTCTATCATGTTTATATTATTCTACTCAATTTTTAAGAATTTGTTTATTAAAAATAGACAGAAAATTATGCATCAATAAAAGATAACACTCATTTATCTGATTTTGAAAAAATCGTAGTAAAATTATCAGTGGCTTCTCTTCAAATAAAAAAGAAGATTTCAGTCCATCGTACAATTCAATGATTTTTTGAATCGATTTATACAAACTTAACCATCTAGTTTTAGAGTGTGAAATTAGAGTTGAATATTCTATATGTACGAAATCACAAAATTCTTTTAACTTTTCTGTTCAGACTGTATATATGCAAAAATAGTTTTTTTTTTTACTGCAATGACTTCAACATCACATGGTAGCCATTCAGTACCAAATTGCAAAATGTGAGCAGTACAACCTACATCAGTTAAAAAACAGTGAGGATTGCCAATTCCTCAACAAGCTTTGTGATAAATTCTTAGAGACCAGCACTTAAAATATCTATGCCAGGAACACCCCTCCCCCAACCCTTGACCATGGTTTCATGCTTTGTCACTCCTTAGATAGGTGCCAGGGTAGGTTCAGACACTAGATCTAAAAATACCAACCCAAAGCCAAGCACCGATCTAAAAGTTATCTATTGAGTGGAAAATATGAATTTTTCAGACATCTACATGTCTTCAAACCCAGATATCCAACTCAAATAGCTACATGGGGATGATAGATCTTCAGCCATACCATATATTAGTAGTCTTAGCAATATAACATTGCATAAGAATTAAGGCAGAGACTATAAATAGTCAAAATAAGTCATAGATCACATGACCCTATCTCTTAAGCTTGTAAGTTATAACTTACAAGCTTAAGAGATAGGGTCACGTGATCTATGACTCTTATTTTGACTATTTACATCAGTTAAATTTTTGTTAATATTTTCACACAGTTTAAAAAATACATTATTTTTTCCTTTTCTATTCCATCTGCAAAATTTGCGTTAGTGTTATCGGCTCCATAAGCAATACATTTGCTAGAATCTATATTAAATTCTTTAAAACTATTTGCTATTAAATTATAAATAGCATTTGATGTTTCATTTGGTAAATTATAAATTTTAAGTAACTTTACTTGAATTATGTTTTCTTTGGAATAATGAAATACAATCAAGGGGAACGTTTTAGTTGCATTATGATAACTTGCATCCGTGGATATACTGAAGAACTTTTGTTTAAATCATTTTTAAGTTGTTCTTTGCAGTATGGTACCAATACTTGCATAATCAAAATGGTAGTTTTAGTTTGTCCACATGAAAATTTTTGCGCAATCTTCGAGTCCGGAAAAAATCTTACTAAATAAATTATTAGCAGTCTGCTGAATGAAATGATTGATGATGATGAACGATATAATATGCTGCTGTTAATTCACTTGCTGCAATGATGTCTCCTTCTGTGCTTTCTGTTTTATATATGAAACAGTCTAATTTTTTCAACATTGATGCCCCTGAGAAATATGTTTTGTGGTTTATTTGACTTTTTATATCAGATTTGCCACTGTGTGAAACACTAATGTAAACATTACACAATTCACATTTTGCTTCATAATCATTGCGTCCTTTTTTTTTTATATAAACCTCCACTCTGTGTATATTCATCATTGTAAATACCACTACTCTTTGGCATGATGTCTTTGTTTAAGGTTATTAATATTCCTATTAATTTTATCACTACAGAAAATTAATATTAACAAAGAACTAGCAAAACTCTACTGCCAATTGGAGCAGGTGCAAGCACAATTCAAAATGGTCCTGAAAAGATATTTTGGGAACACTGGAACATCTAACCCAAAAATAGGGACAAATCCTGAAAATTGGAATGTCTGGTCACCCTAGATATGTCTCATCTAAGCTATAATATGCACTTTAAACCACCAGAAACTTTACACATCCTAAATCTATCTCTCCATGCTCTAATAAATTTGCTGGCCTTTCCTTCTTTTTTCATAGAAACCATTTATTATGTAAATTTGAAGTTTCTTGAAAAGCTAATATTAAACAATATCTGAAATACTTGACTAGCATAGGCTTAAAAATACCATTAACTTACAAGAAGAGTGAAACAATATTATCATAAGATGAACACAAACCAGTCCATAGATGACAGACCCTGGATTCGACTTCCATATATCCTTCATATAACCCAAAATCTTAACAAAACCCTCTTACTAACACATCTTATAAGCTTCCACACTCCTCCTACTAACAGATTGCTAAACATTTCCAAGAACAGACTTGACACTGATCAAACCCTAAACACCATATACAAGATTATATACTCCAAGCTGGATGCAACACCATATATTACAATCAATCTCATGCATCTCTCTCCACTCAGCTTTCACAACACTGATATCTATATAGAAGAGCCTCAGACAAGCCTGTGTATAAGTCAATTTTTTTGGAGTACCAGAACATCACTGGTGATACATTTGACCCTTATCCACTACAATTGCTTGCACTGAGAGAAACGACCCTAGGGGAAAGGTCAAAGAAGCTTGTCACATAGCTAACAACAACAATGCTATAAACTGAAAGGAATCATGCTCCCCCTCTAAAAATGGATTATCTAAATTGCATAAATTTTGAAAACATATTTGCTTATATATATATATATATATATACTACCATTTTTTCGCATGATTATTCTAATGCTAGGACTATGAGAACATTAGAAAGCCATTGAAAGCTCTTAGCTGCCCAGTATTATCATTATTCAATTATAGCTTTTTTTTTTGTTGCATTTCAGTGCATGTAAGGTATATTATACATGTCTAAAAAAAGTCTTGTATCTTTATAATTAAAATGTTGAAAGCGCAAACATTTATTCTTTCTTTATTTTTCTTTCTGAATTTGATGTACAATATTTCATGTGATTCTGATATGAAGCTAATCATCTTTTACACATGCAATGTACTGTATATTCAATTAACAATGTTAAAGACTAGGAAACTCTTGATCCAAGTCAGAAGATAAAGATTTTGAAAACATAAGAATGGTCATCTTCGCTTTTATAATTTCTAGAATATTTACATTAAAAGTATACCATCTTCTAATTTTAACACAGAGAAAAATTTCAATATTTCACAAGTACTAATATATAATAAAATAGATATATAAGTTAAATGAATAATGTAATATATTCATACTCTCAGTCCAAGATGTTTAAGATTGTCCTATATAATTGTATGTAGGTACAAAAGATAAGATGGCCATTCTTACTTTTTCAATGTGTTTATCTTGTGACTTGGATTGAAAGTTTACTACTGTTTAACATCGTTAATTGAAGATTAAAGTACAACACATGTCTAATGAATAATTGCCTTCATATCAGAATTACAGTTTGATGCTACACTAGTAAAAAAAAAGATTAGATTATTTACATTAAAAATATTTCATAGTTAAATTCTTTCTAATCATCTGTTAATAAGTTTTACAAAATTTAAAAGCATTCATAAAGCTAATACAAACATAAGGTTATCAATACAATTTAGAAAAGTCATGATCGGTTGAAAAAAAAAAGTCATTGTAAAAAAAAAAGGAATATCACCCAGAACGTATTTGTTTGCAATGGCCGTTGGTCATTTCGCAATTCATTTTATTTAAAAAGTAAAGTTATCGGACTACGGGTTTTTTTAAATTTTTTGAGTGAACGTGAATGAATGAATACATAGTAGAATATATGAAAATTATCTCTTTAATTTATTATTAATAACTAGTATTATTTTTAATATTTTGTTTATAGTGTAACCTATTATTATAAAGCATTGAAAATCTTGAAATTGTTAGATCGGAAGTCGAACTCCGCTAATGCACTATTACTTTAAATATTATAAATCTCCATGCACACTCACACATCAGTATGAGTTTAAAAAACTTAAGTGAATCACTTAAGTTTAGAGTGCATTTCTATAAATACACCAAGTTTCACAGACCATGCTAAATCAGGGCTCGAGTCTATTGTGTGCCTGATGTTGTAATCAAATTTTGAATTGTACAAATCTATTAAACCTATCGCAGGAGAAAGACAGTGTCTCATTTTTAACCACACATGATCAGACAAACACAACTTATAAATGTAAATCTATTATTATAAAGTCCTGAAAATCTTGAAATTGTTAGATCAGAAGTCGAACTCCGATAATGCACTATCACTTTAAATATTAAAAATCTCCATGCACTTACACGTTAATAAGAGCTTTAAAAACTTATGTGAATCACTTATCAATTTATAGTGTAACCAAAAAGTATCTGTATTATATATATATATGCAGCTTGAAAAATCCTACATAGCTTGCAGTTCAATAAATAATATGTATTTTATTGTGATCAAAGTTTATCAATAATGTATGACCTGTTGTATGTAATGTATGATGTATGTGGGGGAGGGTTTAGAACAAAGTATGATACTATAGATGGATTGAAATTATTTTAATTGAACAGTACTGTATATTAATTTAAGACAAATAAAGCAGTGAAGAAAAATATAGAGGTTTAGAATGAGGGTTACCCCTTGTTTTGATTTTGAGAACAATAACACAGTTATAAAACTTAAGGTCAATGGATTTTATCCAGCTGTGTCACTTATGAACTCTTGAGTAGTCATTCAATTATTGATAATGAATTATTGTTTGATAAAAATACTTTTTTATATATACATAAGCAAGATCCTAGATGTAAAAAAAAAAAAATTGTAAAAGATTTATTAGCAATGACGTCATAAAAAGTATTTGGAAAAATTGTTTGATTGTTTTGGATGCTGATAATTTTTAAATATTAAACATATATTATTATCATGTAGTTCTTGTTGCATCTTGCTATGTGAGTTTATTATAGGAGTGTTGAGAATTTTGCTGTCCCTTCATAGGATTAGTGTTTTTCATCTATGTTATGGTTTTCATGATTCGTGCTTCCCAAATTTCATATATGCCTCTGCTACTCAAATGCGTTGATGTTTTATATTTTTCTTTGCCATAAGAAGAGAAAGAAAAAAACTTTTTTTTTTTTTGCATTTTGACATATGGTTGTAAAATATGGAGTCTTGGTTTCAGCGAACGAATCAGTGACTTCATAGAAAATTATAAAAAGTTTCCTACCTCAAAAAATTACTAGAAAATGAAATAAATAGAAACAGAAACTGTTCTTATTGATAAGACTTAAAATGAAATTAATTGAAGATGTAAAATAGAAACAAGTTAAATCGCAGAGTTAAGGCAAATTGTTGATATCAAAAACGCGTTCTGTAAAAAGCTTTAATTATCGTTTGAAAAGCTATCAATAGTTAATTTTGGGTGGAAATACTGGAGTAAATTTTCCCTGCATGAAGCTATTTCCGCTATGCTAGAAATTTTTAGTACGCAACAAAGAAAGAAGTCTGACTGCTATAGATAAAGATGTTACAATCCCCCCCCCCCCATAGTATTAATTTATACTTACGTAGTTGAAAGAAATGAGACTATAAGGGGACCATTTTTTAATAAATTAAATATTCTATAAAAAAAAATCGGCTTCAGGTAAGATGACTTAGAAGCTACCATTATTTATTTCCTTGTCGACGTCTTAATAATCTATCACTGATTTGATTGTATTCCTGTAGAGGGCGCTAGCTAAAAAACTTGTAAGTATAATCAACATAAATGATAGATTGCTTTTATTATTTCCACTTTAGATACTCCATAAATTTATTTTATATTTTTTTTTAAAAAAAGATTTCAAAGTATCTATTAGGAAAAAAATTGTTTACGTTCTTTTAATTATCGCTTTTTTTTTCTGATGTAAATTTAGGAGCCTAGCTTTAGAACAGTAAACTTTTCCCAATAGAATCATTAATAACCAGGACTTGAAAAGACGCTTCAAAAGGGCAGAAATATAAACAATAGAAAAATTATTCTCTTTCACTACTCTAGCAGAGAATACATCACATCTGAATTATATTACACATAATAATAAATGGTATTTAAAACATAAATTGCGCTGCGATTTATAATTCTAAGCCATATGTAATTTTAAACGGAGGTGGGAGATGTAAATAACAAAGTAATTAATAAATAAGAACAATTTTTAAGTTATTTGTAAACTGTTTACAATAAATCCGTAATGTGAATTTTTTCTGCAGAGAGAGAGAGAGAGAGAGAGAGAGAAAGAAGAATTAATTGTTAATTGCATGTGATAACAAACAACAAAAATAAAAGTTTTAAAAACAAAATAAGTATTTTAAATATGGTAGGAAGCTTAATAGAACGCTTTTAATGTCAGATAGATAATAATATATCTCCTCTTCTTTCTTTGAGGCTGACACCTTTAATAAATCATACCGTAACGATTTTGCCATGGTAAACTGCAAGAATATAATGTAGTAAGGGTCTTTCACTTTTATCTAGCTATTCAACAACCCATTGCTTTGTTAATACTTACACTGCAGTGTTTGGATTATAAAAGTAATACTCTTATTTATTAAGTATTGTTGCAAACTGACCTTTTAAAGCATACTTTCCACAATTGTTTTTTTTTATGTTAAAAATCTTGACACTATTATAATAAAATGATCAAATGGTTTGTTGAAACCACTAGAACATTAAATGATCATCATTTCATATGGTACACAAACTATTAATACAATAGCAAACTCTTCACACAGTATAGCCATATAGTGTAAGCCTTAGTAATCAGTGGATGCAAGAAGTTTTGTGCAAAAAAAATCCATATCTAATACCTATTCACCCAATATCCCCAGACTAGTTTCTAGCTCCTAGCATTCATCAGTAATCTTCGGATCTAATGAACCTCTCTAGCAATCACCTTTTACGTATTTGGTTAACTGTAAAGCTTAGAGCCAAAATAAAAATGCAATAATGTTTTTAATGCAAGCTTATTTACTTGTATAGGCATATAGATCTGAACTCAGTTCAGCATCTTCATTCTTTGGTGGCTTTGCTTTGGGCAGGATAGGTGTAAACCATCAACACATCACAGGATCATCATTTTATATGCTTACACAGACTATTATTAACAGTAGAAATCTCTCCATCCAGTATTGCCATCTAGTGTAAGTCTTAATAATCAATAGATGCAAGAAGGTGTGTGCATAAAATCCTTTGTTGCTTTCATCAGTGAGGAACTTTGGATATGAAAGCACTGCATGCAGAGTATTATGTTTTCATTTTTGATTCATAACTTTATAGTTATGTAATAAGGTAAAAAGATGGCTTCTAGAGAGTTGCATTAGATCCTCATATCTAGGTGCACTGTATTCAGATCCAATGCTTCTTGCTGATGAAAACCACAAGCTAGAAACTAGTCTGGAGATATTGGAGGTGTAAGCACTGGATAGGGTTTGTATGCACAAACCTTGTTGCATCCATTAATTACTAAGCCTTGCACTGTGTGGCGCTACTGTATGGAAAATTTGCTATTGCTTTAATAGCTTATGTAAGCATAAAAAATGATGATCATGTGATGTTTTAGTGACTTTATAAAAATAATCTAATGATTGTTGCTCAAGGGTTGATAAGTAGCAAAGCTAGGCCACTACTCATGGATATTGAACTTTGGAATCTGCCTCTCTACCCTTAAATTAAACTTCACTTTTTATGAGCCTCCTAACTATGGATCTGAGATCTGACAACCTTTAAGATCTTATTAGCAGTTATGGGTCCATAAAAACATGTTTACTGAAAAATTTAATTGGCCTTAGTGATGTCTATCTTACAATTCACAAACTATGATGTTGACAATGAATGAAATTGTAAGAATTCAAAACCATTGGATGCTTCAAAATCACGAGGTCAAAGTGAAAAGCAGCTATGATTGAATATTCAGTGCAATTTCTATGATATGAGGATATAGATCTTTGGTAGCTCTGCCACCCAGTATTCATTGGTTTTAATCTTTGATTACTCTATGACTTCAGGGGTTTGAAGATAATAGCATGGAAGCAGCAATCACTTTATTTATCTACTCCAGAGTACATAATATTATACTTGAGTCATCAACAAACACTAGATAATACACCTATAATCCTTACCGTCAAGCTCATTTCTTTTCTAATAATCTTTGTCATAAAAGATCATTTTCATGAAGCAATTCCAGAATTCACTGACTACTCTAATGTTTAATAGATGGTTGTGGAACAAAGTAAATAAAGAAGAGATTACCACCATTCTAAAAAGTCCATCATGAAAGTAAACAGAGCAAGTCATATGATACAATGCATGTTCATATATAGAATAGGTTATTGAAGTGTTACAATCATAACTTAGCAATTCAATAATTCTATTTCTTTTCTTTTTAATGTAAACCTTTTTTTTTTATGTATCAAAGTGTCGGCAGGGAAGTGAACCCCGGGACAACTGCTTGTAAGGCAGTTGTGCTAACCACTCCTATGTTTAAAAGAAAAGATTATTATTTATAACATCCTGAAAAGCTAAGCATGCTTTCAATTATTTGTGGTCATATTCATAATGTAAGTAAACTTCTGAAGGTGGTTTTATTTATCCTCAAGTGCCAGAGGTAATATTTAAATAAGGTGTATTTGTAAATGAATAATTTAAATGAATGAAATAAAAAGTGAAAGTTTAAATAAGCATAGCATATTTCTAACAATGCCCATGCTAATTATAAAAAAAGGATGTTGCAGTCCCATATCAAATAAATGGTCTATTTAAATCAGCTCATTTATACATATACCTCATTTAAATATCACCTCAGACACTTGAAAATAAATAAGACCGCTTTTAGTAGACAAGTTACACTATGAGTAAGACAAATAGTCAAAAGCATGATTAGAATTGCAGAATATTGTAAATAATAATCTTTTATTTTAAACACCCAAAACGGGTTTTGTATTGAGTTTTTTAACCACTTTTATTTAACTTAGAAATTCTTTTTCTAGTTTATTTGAATCCAATCTTGCAACAAATTTTGAACACATCTTTATTAACTACATTTTTTTCACATTTTGCACATGTATCACTAATAGTGTCATATTTCAAGTTTGTCCTATCAATTGTTCAGACTAACAGGGTTAGTGGGTCAAATTTTAAACAGCATTGATGTTGATTCAGTAAGTTTTTCATGATGTGCAAGAGATGGCAATATATTTTTTTAAAAATATGTATTTATTGAATTTCACGACGAATTTATTAAAAAGCATTTTACGTTTAATTAAAAATAAACAAATAAAAAATTAATGATATAATTTCTCTTGATTGTTTAATTAAAACTTGATTTTTTTAAAGATACTGCTTTCATAAACACAATCTAATGAATGATTTTCAACGCACATGAATTTTATTTCAAATTCTGAAAATGCAGGGATGTTATTTAGACACTCAGTTTTTGAATTTGAATATGAATAATTATAAAAATCTGTTATCAAATATTTGAGTAGTAAAAAATAAAAAATAAAATATAAAAAATGTTTTTATTTAATTTGACAAGTGATGTACTAAAAAGAAAAAAAACAGACTTTTAGTGGTTATATGTAAGTAGAAATAAAAGCATGGGACATCCATAAATTAATTAATTCAGTCATTAGTTTGAAAAATAGTGATTGAATTAATCAATTTATGAACAACCCAAATTCTGGTTGATGAAAAAAAATTTTCTTTGGTTAATAATGCATTATTCATTATTATCTGCATATGAGTGAAGAGGGTAAAAATATTTTTTCTGAACACAGTAGCCATGATCTAATATTACTTTTTAGGCACTGCACCAACAATTTTAATTATTTTCAACTACATGTATGGCATTAACAATTACTGTGTATCAAATGCAATAAAAAGGGAGATTAAACATTAATTTATTGTATTCTCTGTACATAAATTAGTTATTAATATTGCATTAAATGCTCATAATAGTAGTGAGTTTTATTTATTCATATATAAAAAAGATTAAACTACACACCTAAAGGTAAAAGTCAGAAACAGATTGCTTATGCCAGGCCATTGAGAGTAAAGATTCAGTTAAATATATTTAATTTGTTCTTCAGTGGCTAATGCTACCTGGAACACAATCCTTCATTACCATTCCAGGTCTGTGATGCTTTCCATTCTAACACAAAGATAATTTATCATCTGAACTAGACAATGAACTAAGTTGATCTTACAACCATGCATTATCATTGGGTAACATGCAGTTGTCAGCATCCTCTATTCTTCTTTGGCATTGGTCAGCATCCTCTATTCTTCTTTGGCATTGGTTAATTGTAACTGGATCCATATCTGGAAAGTCAATTGTTTTTTTTTAGTTTGTTAACATGAATAAAATATATTATTATCTAGATAGAATTATACAAATGTACATATATTAGTTGAGCAGTCCATTACAAAAAACAGCTTCTGTTTTGCAGTTTATTTCAATTGTCTAGCAGTCTTTGTTATGTTTTTGTCTGTACTCCTTTTAAAAAAACTCTGAAGAAGACTGCAAGCCAGTTGATATATTATAGGATGAAAATAAAATAGGAAAACAGTGCAAAAAGTTATAATCAATGATGAATGATTTAAAAAAATTACATTTATTTTATCATAAACCCTATGTAATTGCATATGATGAATAAAACAGAGACAAAAAAAAATTCAGAATTACATTTAATATTTATTTCTCTTAACTCTCTATGCTACCTTATACCACTGATGTGCTGCCCCCAAATATGTCTAAAAGATGAATAATCACCAACACTCATATTTCATGCTAAACCAGCACTTGTTAGTTGATCCAGATTATCATCTCTATATGTATATACAATCAGTGCTCAGATTTATATTAAGATAGCAAATCATACTTTAATGGACAGGCTCCAATCTATTCCGCCTTCCAACTCTTCAGTGGTCCTTATCATTGAAATCCTGAAGATGCAATGCTCAAAGCTCACACTAATGACAACATTGTTGTTCCACCCATGTTGACCATAGGTCACTCTAACCCCTCAAGTACCACCTTCCAACTCTTCAGGGGTCCATATTATTGAAATCCTGAAGATGCAATGCTCAAAGCTCACACTAATGCCAACATTGTTGTTCCACCCATGCTGACCATAGGTCACTCTAACCCCTCAAGTATAGGACAATTCATCTTCAGATTTTCAATGATATGAACCACTGAAGTGTATGAGGTTGGAGTAGAATGGATCCTGTCCATTAAAGTATGAAGGTTTGCTATCTTAATATAAAGCTGAGCACTGATTGTTATATATATATATATATATATATATATATATATATATATATATATATATATATATATATATATATATATATATATATATATATATGATAATCTGGATCAACTGATGAGAGCTGGTTTAGCACAAATTATGGATATTGGTGATTATTTATTTTTTAGACATATGTGGGATCAGGTTAACAGTGGTATGAGATAGCATGGAGAGTTGAAGGTTCAGAGAAAGTCTGAGTTCAAATGCCCTTATATTTACATTTAAGGTATAAGTATGGAAAAGCCTGTATGTCAGATATTAAGTATTAAGCCTGAAGTCTACCTATCCCTTGTATATGTATGTAAATGGATTGTCCTATACACGAGGTATCACACTGACCGATGGTCAACATGGGTGGAACAACAATGTTGGCATTAGTGTGAGCTTTGAACATTCCATCTTTAGATTTTCAATGATATCACTGAAGAATTGGAGGGTGGAGTAGATTGGAGCTAGTCCATCAAAGTATGAAGGTTTGCTATCTTAATATAAAGCTGACCACTGATTGTATATATCTGTAGAGATGATAATCCAGAGCAACTGATGAGTGCTGGTATAGCACAAAATATGGACATTGATGACTATTTATCTTTTTGACACATGTGGAGTCAGGTGTATCAGTGGTATGAGATAGCATGGAGAGTTGAAGGTTGGGAGAAAATCTGAGTTCAAAACTTCTTATATTTACATTTAAGATCATCATCATCAGCATCATTATCAACCATTATCAATCCATTGCAGGATGAAGGTCTCTCCAAGTTTAATCTATCTTCTCCAATCTTTAGCTTCTCTTCTCCACATCACCTCTGCACACTTTTTTATTTCATCCATTCATCTCACATGTGGTCTCTTTCTGGATCTTTTACAATCCCTTGGAATCCAGTTTAAAATTTCAATTGTCCATCTATTATCATCTCTTCTAGCAATATGTCCAGCCCAATTCCACTTCAATCTTTTAATTTTTTCAATGAGGTCAGTAACACCTGTTTGTTCTCTTACCCATACATTGCATTTTCGATCTCTTCTTGTTATTCCCAACATACATCTCTCTATACTTCTTTGAGTGGTCTGAAGTCTCTGTATTGCTCTTCTATTGAGTGTTCTAGTCTTAGATCCATAAGTAAGAACTGGTAAAACACATTTGTTAAAAACCTTCCTTTTCAAACACATAGGCATATTTCCTTTTAGTATCAAGTTGTTTTCTACCAAAAGCACTCCAAACAAGTTTAATTCTATGATTAATTTCCTCCATTATGTTTCCATCCATATTAATAATCTGACCAAGGTATTTGTAACTGTTAACTTCTTCTAATTCATCTAATCAATCTTTATTTTCATATTTTGAGCAAATCGATTAAATATTACTTTAGTCTTTTTAACATTTATCTTTAGTCCTACTTTTCTACTTTCATCTGATAACTCCTGCAACATTTCCTGTAGATCTGAAGCATTATTTGCAAAAACAACTACATCATCTGAGAAATCTAAATGACTTAAATAATCTCCATTTACTTTCACTCCTTTAGTTTCCCATTTTAATCCACAAAATACTTCTTGCAGCACTGCAGTAAAAAGTTTTGGAGATATGGAGTCACCTTGTCTTACACCCTTCTCAATGTTGACTTTCCCAGTATCATTATGTAATTTAATTGATGCTGTTGCATTTTTATAAATATTCTTTACAATATGACAATATCCTGGATCTATACCTTGATGATCCAATGCTTTAATCACTGAAGAAATGTTTATAGAATCAAATGCCTTTTCATAATCTACAAATCCAAAACATAATGACAACTCATATTCATTTGTTCTTTCTATAACTTATCTCAGTACCTGAATATGATCTACTGTACTAAAACCACTTTTAAATCCAGCTTGTTCTCTTGGTTGGTGGAAATCCAAAGTTCTCTGTAGACGAGTTGTAATTATCTTGGTAAATTTTTTTTATAAAACTGATAAAAGGCTGATAGGTCTGTAATTTCTAATATCTTCTTTATCACCTTTTTTAAATATTAATATTATTATTGCATTCTTCCAATCATCCGGTACAACTTTATTATTTAGACATTTGGTATATAACTTTGCTAAAAAAATTTCTGTTTCTTCACCTGCTTCTTTTAATATGTCAATTATAATTCCATCATTACCTAGAGCCTTTCCTTTCTTCATACATTTAATTACATTTCTCATTTAAAATTCTGGTCAATTCAGAAGATGTAATAGATATAGGAGGTACTTGTTCTTTATTACTATATAATTCTTGATAAAAATTTTCTACCACTTTCATGACGTCATCTCTCTTTTTAGTAATAATTCCATCTTTTTTTTTTATTGCAGATATAAATTTCCTACCAATACCAAAATGTTGTTTTACATTCTTAAGACTTTTATTTTCTTCTACAGCTTTTCTTGCTAGTTCACAGTTATATACTTTCTTATATCATTTTCAACTCTTTTCCACACCATTTTACAAAATTTGAGATATTCAATTCTTTTTAATGCATCATTTTTGTATATCTTCATATTTCTTCTTTTCTTCATAAATTCTCTAGTCTCAGTAGAAATTTTATTGGTCAATTGCTGCTTTTTTCTACCAGCTATCTTTGTTGCAGTTTTTAAAAGTGTATCAGTTATTTTCATATTAATTTCATTCAAATCTGAATCATATTCAAAACCTACTTATATTTAAAACCAATTTGTAAGTTCTAATTTAAATTCATTAGAATGTTTCTGAAGATTAGGGATATCAACTGTAAATATTGTTTTTCCTAACAATTTTTGTGTTTCTAGTTTTACATTAACATGTATCTTGCACCTTACTAATCGATGATCACTTCTTGTGTTAAATCTATTAAGAACATTACAATCTTGAAATATGTATTTCCTGTTAGTCAAACTATAATCCAATTCTGCTGTACCTTCATTTGGATGCTTCCATGTCCATTTTTTTTAACATTTTTCTCAAAAAAAAAAAAAAATTCATAATATAAAGTTTTTCTTTTTCTACAAACTCCACAAGTCTATGTCCTCTCTCATTTCTATTACCATAACCAAAATTACCTACAGCACTTTTATCTTTTATTTGTTTACCAATTCTAGCTTTAAAATCTCCCATAACAATTTCTACTACTTGTTTACTCTGATCAAAAGCCTTTTTCCACATGAAAATCTTCTACTACTTCATCACTATGAGAACTTGTTGGGGCATAAACCTGAATTATCTGCATTTGGTATCTGCTATTAAGTTGTATAACTAATCTTGCAACTCCGTCTGATACACCATCAATCTCCACAATATTGTTCTTTCCTTTTTTATTTATAATGAATCCTACTCCACTTGTATTTCCAATATTTGTGCCTTTATAATAGAATATATGTCTACTTTTTAAATCAATTGTCTTTTCACCCTTTCTTCTAACTTCACAAAGTCCAATAATATCCCATTTAATATAAGAGAGTTCTTCTAATTCTTGCAATCTTCCTTTTCTTGAAAGTGATCTGCAGTTGTAAGTACCTAAATAAAAAGTCATCATCAAATGGCAGCCTGGGTCTGCAATCAGGGGATTCTTAGCACCCTCCACCTTCGGCCACCAACTGCTGCCTTGGTTGGTGACTTTACAGCCTCATGGGAATAAGGGCCATGCTTTATTTTTGTCTGTCATAATTGTATATATGTATTAGAAAAATATTTATCATTTACTCAAACATTCATTTTGCCTTATCAGGCACTGAGAAGAAAAACCATAGTGTTTCTTGATCTTAAACTCATAGGTAAAAAGCCAATAAACTCACCACGCTGGCTAATGCATGTTGTGAGCAGCCTTTCCATGTTTGTATACTTTATGAATAAACACATAGTAATGACAAGAACGTATGGAGTGGATATTAGGATTTTGCCCTGCTCGGTTCCTTTAAGGCTTCCAAAAGGAATCAAAGGGTCTCCTTTCAGTTAATAGCAAACTCCTTTCTGCAGCCACATTTAAGATACAGGTATGGAAAAGCTTGTACATCAAATATCATATTAAGTTTAATGACAAATGAATTGCTTTACTGTTAAATGTCCATATATCAGATCCATAAGTAAGAACTGGTAAAATATATTTATTAAAAACCTTCCATTTCAAACACATAAGCAACTTTTCTCCTAATATTAAGTTATTTCTACAAAAGGCACTCCAACCAAGTTTATTCCTATGATTAATTTCACTTATTATATTTCCATCCATATTAATAATCTCTCCAAGGATTTTATAGCTGTTGAATTCTAGTAGATCCAAGGAGATTGCAACAATTGTAAAAAGTGTTATGTGAAAAATAGTAGATGAAATAATAATGTTTTCTGGTGTGAACTGAAGGAGACACTAAAAATAGAAGAAAATTGATTAATATTGGAAGACCTTTATCCAGCAATGGATTAATGATAGTTGGTGATAATTATGAATATGTGGTATTTTTATTCATTAATTTGTTGTTACAAATATATCATCATCATCAAAATCTATGGGCTGAATGTTGTATGTGATGGTTTCTACAACTTTTTTCAGTTATGTCTATCTCTTGCAAAAATATGAAGCAAATATAAATTAGTTCTACTCCATTGCTTAATATATATATATATATGATCAATAGATGGAGCTTTACTAAGACCTCCAAACAAGCGTATTTTTGTTTACATAAACATCAGAGTCAAAAATCACTGTCTCTTTCATTAGCTCCACCCTCAGATCAGCTAATTTCAAGCTGATTTGTTATCATCAGTGAAGAATAGGAGTTATAAACTAGACCTAAACACTAACTCCAAGCATTTATGCAACAAGTTTCTATCAGCTTGCAAGCATGAATTTTTTAGACACGTAAATGTCTTCAAACTCAGCTTATCAAGCCAGATAGCTATATGGGTCTGATATCAGTTCAGTTTCACCACATAGTCAAAGCTTCTGCAATATATATCATTGCAAGAAACTTCAAAGGTACATTTATAAAAAACAATTTATATATACATAAACTTGCTATTGCTTGTATTTATGATCAATAGATGGAGCTTTACCAAGACCTCCAAACAAGCATATTTTTGTTTACATAAACATCAGAGTCATAAATCACTGTCTTTTTTGTTGGCTCCACCTTCAGATCAGCTGATTTCAAGCTGATTTTCTATCATCAGTGAAGGATAGGAGTTAGGAACTTGTTGCATAAACGTTTGGAGTTAGTATTTAAGTCTAGTTTCTAACTCCTATCCTTCACTGATGATAGCAAATCAGCTTGAAATCAGCTGATCTGAGGGTGGAGCCAATGAGAGAGACAATGATTTCTGACTCTGACATTTATGTAAACAAAAATACGCTTGTTTGCAGGTCTTGGTAAAGCTCCATCTATTGATCATAAATACAAGAGATAGCAAGTTTACATATATATAACTTGTTTTTGTTATATATATATATATATATATATATATATATATTATATATATATATATATATATATATATATATATATATATATATATATAGAAATAGGAGTTTAATAAAAGAGGATCTGAAGTTACAATGTCCCACAATTGGATAGCCATTTTATAACAGTACACCACATTAGGTCTGAATTATGAGATGGGAAACCATTATCATTCCCAAATAAACAAAATATAAATTTAAATATAAAAAGAATGAGCATGAGAGATCAGGACCAGATTGCTAGAATATTGGATGAACATATTTAGGTAATGCTTCTCCATCAATATACAATAATAAGTCAAATAATGATTAGATACTAAAAACATTCTCACCATCATCCATGCTCTGGCCACTTAGTACCACTAATATACTGGCCAACTTATAAATTAAATTTTGAAAAAAGAGTAAACTGAAGTATAGTGCATGGACTTTAAAGGATATCTCATTTGTGCCAACCTGGATCATCATCATCTGAAAGTCCATAACACAAACCCCTACTCCATATAACTTATGCACAAATCATTACTGTGAGAAATAGATAAATATATAAAGCAACTTATTATAAATCACTTAAAATAATTCCTAGGTTTACCCTAGTATAAGTAAATAATTTTATGGTGATCATTTAAAAAAATCTTAGAACATTAAGCTGTCATGAAATAAAATCACACACATTGCAATTTATGAAGCAGAAATTGGATAGTATAAAATAAATTAGACTAAAAATAATTATTTAATAATTGATTAACAATAAACAAAAAAGTAACATGATAGTAAAAAATTTTAAACATTCATTTAATTAAAAATATATATTTTCCTAAAAATTACAACCAATCAATTGATTTCTATTTACAAATTAACCTTTAATTAAGTTATTATTTTAAAATAACTAAGAATTGGAAAATAACATTTTTAAAATCGAAGATACCAATCTTTGATTTACTTTAATTAATCTTTTGTTAAGTTTTTAGGTGGGAAAATCAATGAAAAAAGAAAAATATGTTTAAAAAGAAAATTAAATTTACTCAAAATTAAATAATCTAAAAACCATTATATAATTTTGAAAAGAAAATTGATTGGATTTAAAAAAAAATTGATTGGATTTAAAAAAATGCTTCACAATTTAAAAGTATTAACTTAATGAAAATATTTAAAATCAATTCTTACAATAACAAAAAAAATATTTTTTTTACTATAAATGAAAATTGAGTATGCACATACAAAAATATCTTTAACCATGGTTTTACTTTCTGTGGAGTCCTTTCCAGTTACAATTTCTAATTTTTCCAATTAAGTTTTTTCTTGAAGGGTTCTAGACATGTATATGGTTAATTTGTTCTTTTATTGGTGTTCAGTAATTACAGATTAAAAGTAGCAAATTCCATCAATTTCTTTTTACCAAAATTTCCAGGTGATACTAATATCAACAGAGACTCATGCTCTTGGGTGAAGACAAGGTTGCAGATTACATTAGGGGGTAACTTCTCTATATTTTTATTCCAGTGAAGATAAGTTATGTGGAAGAAGATTATGTCTAGCTTTTAGATGAATTTAGCATATAATTTTTATTGTAGAAACCATTTTTATGATTAAACTCATCATATTCTAAAAGCTTGATTAAAACTTCTGAGATTCTATGCAATAGCTTGGTTAAGATTCCTGCTGTATTATGCAACAGCTTGGTAATGATTTCTACTTCTTTATTCTTTAGCAGATGGATTAAGACTTGATTGCTCTCTCTTCAACAGGTAAATTAGGGATATTTTTCTAACCAAACACTTGATTCTTCTGACTTATTCACACCCCTATTTGTTCTAGAACAATCTTGCCTACAAGACAACCACAATCTGTCTCCAACATGATACTTTTTAACAACCAATTAGATAAATTCTTACAAACACAATTGTTCAGCTATTTCCTCCTTAATCATAGACATTGATAAACAAATCAAGAACTTAAATTAACCTTCATAAAATTATTGGATTTTCCTTCTAATTAAATACATTTTCTAGAAAAAAGCAAAACAAAATAATCAATTAAATGCGCTGATTTGTTTTTGGATTAAAAGAGATTAAGAAAAAAACACTAAAAATAAAATTTACCAAAAGTATTAAAATCTTTTTTTTAAATATAAATCCTTATTTCTCTTTTAAGGTTAAAATTAAAATTTATTAAATAATTTATAATAGTAATAATAACAAGTCAGATGTCACATGACTTATATATAGCTTGCACTTACAAATATGTAAAATTAAGAGCGTGCTAATAATAAAGGGAAAATTATTTTTCTCTTAGTACATTTTCATAATTTAAATTAAAACTACTAATTAATTATAATTACTGAAGAGAAAGAAAGAGAAGAAAAACAACTTGTTTACATTATTTTATAAATATCTCTTTTGGGACGTAAAATATTTGAATTCCTATTATTATTATAAAAAAGTATGCATGAAAAATTTAAATACTATTTTCCTCATTAATTAAATAATTCTACACTTAAACCCAAGGAGCATGCTGTCATCTATCTAATTATTTTTAATGCAGTTATGGAGCCAACTGGTTAATATATATATATAATACTATAAATACTTTAAATGATCAAATGTTATTGTTGAAATGTATCCATAATGTTACCTTCTATATATAAAATTAAAAATAATCAATTTAAACAAAATTCAAATAGACAACTCACTATAAATAAAATAAAAAAATTTAATGCATCAATAACGGCTTCTGTTTCTTAATGGAAACTTTTCAACCTCTTATTTTTTAAATTTTTGGTTTTGCATCAATAACGGCTTCTGTTTCTTAATGGAAACTTTTCAAGATGTTTTTTTTACCCACAATCACTTGATCAATTATCCTACAGAGTCCCCTAATGATGATTATTTAAATTTCATATATATATATGTGTGTGTGTGTATTTATTATTTATATTTAATGTCTGTATTTTAATAACTATATTTATTGTAAAGTAAATAATGTCCATTGGGGGAGTTACTGTAGGGTAATTGGTCATGTGATTGTGTAAAAAGAAACATCTTGAAAAGATTCCATTAAAGAATGAAAGCCAGATTGATGTATTAAATATTTATTTATAGTGAGTTTCCTATTTCAATTTTGTTTTAAATTAATTATTTTTAATACAATACTAAATATAATGGCGATTAACTATATACACAGTCTTACAACTTGCAGAAGTATTTTCGGTTAATTATTTAACCATCTTCAACTATGGTTTAATTTAAAAAAACATAACAGAAGCAAATGTTGATGATGGTTGCTTCCTCTGCTATGTTTTTTTTTAAAAATTAAATGGCAGTTGAAGAGGGTTAAGTAATTAACCAAAAGTACTTATGCAAATTGTAAGACTGTACATAATAGTTAATCATTATGTTTAGAATTTTTTTATTGTTCTTACAATATTTATTAAATGACAGATATTGTATTTGCATTATATATATAACATGATTACAGCTTAAGATGATCTAAATCATGATTCTTTAATCTATCACCAAGAAAACCTCTATAAGTGTGTATATATATATATATAAATGAACAGTTTATTGCTTAAGAGTTCATAAAAAGATTGACTACCAGAAATGATAGTGGAGCTGTGTTCTATGAGCCTTGAGCCCCAGAATCTGCCATTCTATCACTGCATTAAACTCATAAGGTAGTTTTTAATATTAGCAATTTATATTTTAAATGATCTTCCTCTTTTGTTTAACCTTGTATAACACCAAAAATCAAGGTTTTTGATGTCAATCATCATTTATTTTATAAATAACTTTCTTTTTTCATCCAAGAAATCCTCAAAAAGCTTTATGCACTATGCTTTCAAATTCCAAGAGTTTTTTCCACTAAATGTTTGGTCATGACTACATTTCACAACCATACAATATATTGGAAAATATGTATGTGTTCAGCACATATAATTTTGTTAATTCAATGCCTTTGCTTTTCCAAATTTTATCTCTGTCTTGTAAACATTTTCTACTCTTGCTGTTATTAATTTTATTTTATTTATTGACAGACAGACTGACTTGTGACATTATCTCTATGAAATGTTCCATATTGTTTAGAATAGATCTAGCAATTTTGCTTTTTATCTTCATTTTCCTTTTTCCAAGTACTATTGTCTTTATTTGATCATATTTATTATCATGATCAGAAGCACTCACTCACAATCTAAGCCCATTTCTTTTCCAAAAAAACTAAAAGACAAACAGCAACAATAACAGCAACAACATAAACCAATCCAATTCCAAGAGGTAAAAACATATGAAAAGTACACTGCTCTAGAAATGAGTATTGTGACAGCTATGCAAACTAAACTGTAAATCACTACTACATATACATATAGAACATGCTGGTTCATTTTCCTTTAGGCATTTTGTGATTCTACTTTCCATACTTTTCTTTCCAAAGTGTTTCAACATTGCATCTAATTGCAGCTCTCCGACGTATTCTATTCTCATCCATATTCTCCTAATAGAAATAATCAATACTGAACTCCTTTATAATACTTTTGAGATAATTCTTATAATGTAAATAGGATCTATCTTCCCCCAAAACCATGATCAAGTTCACCATAATACATCCTTTTGGAAAATCTCACATTGTTGATAAATTTTCAACATTTAATCCAACAAGTGAATTTTACTACATTGAGCAAGTTGAAGAACATTATTGAGTGGTTTTATGACTCTTGCCATTATATTTTTAAAAATTTAGAGCATATTTAAAGAGAAATTTTCTGATACCTTTATATTGTCTTAATAGGGTGTCGAAGTCTCACATCCATGCACTAAATTAGAGAAAAATAATAGCTTTATATACAGCAAACTTAGTTGCAACAGTTATATATTTGCTATAAAGTATCCTATCTTTAACTTCATAAAAGCAACATCAACACACTGAACTGTGTGTTGTACGACATCATCTAACATCTAAATGCACTTTCTATTAATAAAATTACCAAGCTATTTAAATGGGTTTACATTTTTAAATTAATAAATATATAAGCTATATATTACTGAGTATTTCTATTACTTACTGATAAAGGACTTTTTTGAAGATGATTTATTAAACCGAAATCTTTATATGCTGCAATCAAAACATTAAATACATTCTGTAGAGAATAAAGTTTTAGTTTTCACTTTTGATAGCTTCCAAATTTAAAATTCCACCATCAAACCTGTACTGCTTTTTTGGACCCTGGTTTTTTTAAACAACTTATAACCAGCTCCACAGCACAAACAACAATGTTAAAAAAATGTATCTTGTTTCATACAGTTTTCATTTTAATGCCCCAAATATTCAAACTGCATTAATAATCAGTCCTTTCATTCCATTATATGGAAGCACTATAATATAAATAAAATTTGATATCATCATCATCATCATTATCAACCATTATCAATCCACTGCAGGATGAAGGTCTCTCCAAGTTTAATCCATCTTCTCCGATCTTTAGCTTCTCTTTTCCACATAACCCCTACACATTTTCTTATTTCATCCATCCATCTTACATGTGGTCTTCTTCTGGGTCTTTTACAATCTCTTGGAATCCAGTTTAAAATTTCAATTGTCCATCTATTATCATCTCTTCTAGCAATATGTCCAGCCCAACTCCACTTGAATCTTTTAGTTTTTTCAATGAGGTCAGTAACACCTGTTTGTTCTCTTACCCATACATTGCGTTTTCGATCTCTTCTTGTTACTCCCAACATACATCTCTCCATACTTCTTTGAGTGGTCTGAAGTCTCTGTATTGATCTTCTATTAAGTGTCCAAGTCTCAGATCCATAAGTAAGAACTGGTAAAACGCATTTGTTAAAAACCTTTCTTTTCAAACACATAGGCATATTTCCTTTTAATATCAAGTTATTTCTACCAAAAGCACTCCAACCAAGTTTAATTCTATGATTAATTTCCTCTATTATGTTTCCATCTGTGTTAATAATCTGACCAAGGTATTTGTAACTCTTAACTTCTTCTAATTCATCATAATCAATCTTTATTTTCATATTTTGAGCAAATCGATTAAACATTACTTTAGTCTTTTTAACATTTATCTTTAGTCCTACTTTCCTACTTTCATCTGATAACTCCTGCAACATTTCCTGCAGCTCGGAAGCATTATTTGCAAAAACAACTACATCATCTGTGAAATCTAAATGACTTAAATAATCTCCATTTACTTTCACGCCTTTAGTTTCCCATTTTAATCCACAAAATACTTCTTGCAGCACTGCTGTAAAAAGTTTTGGAGATATGGAGTCACCTTGTCTTACACCTTTCTCAATGTTGACTCTCCCAGTATCATTATGTAATCTAATTGTTGCTGTTGCATTTTTATAAATATTCTTTAAAATATGACAATATCCTGGATCTATACCTTGATGATCCAATGCTTTAATCACTGAAGAAATGTTTATAGAATCAAATGCCTTTTCATAATCTACAAATCCAAAACATAATGACAACTCATATTCATTTGTCCTTTCTATAACTTCTCTCAATACTTGAATATGATCTACTGTACTAAAACCACTTTTAAATCCAGCTTGTTCTCTTGGTTGGTGAAAATCCAAGGTTCTCTGTAGACGAGTTGTAATTATCTTGGTAAAAATTTTATATAAAACTGATAAAAGGCTGATAGGTCTGTAATTTCTAATATCTTCTTTATCACCTTTTTTAAATATTAATATTATTACTGCATTCTTCCAATCATTCGGTACATCTTTATCATTTAGACATTTGGTATATAACTTTGCTAATATTTTTTCTGTTTCTTCACCTGCTTCTTTTAATATATCAATTATAATTCCATCATTACCTGGAGCCTTTCCTTTTTTCATACATTTAATTGCATTTCTCACTTCTTCATTTAAAATTCTGGGCAATTCGGAAGATGTAATAGATATAGGAGGTACTTGTTCTTTATTACTATATAATTCTTGATAATACAAGGATATAAATCTGTATGGTTAGTTGTATCAAATGCCATGGCTAAATCAATAAAAGCAATATATAAAATTATTTTATTGTGCCATTACTTTTTTGCATTTGATCTAGCAATGAAAACTATATATATATAGTGCTTCTAGATTATCCAAAACCATATTGAGTCTCTAGTAATTATTCATCTATGACTGGAAGCAACCTGTTCAGCAAAATCCTTGAAAGTATCTTTAATGCAATGGACAAGAACTTGGAACAATGGAACCATTCTTAAGACCAAGCAGAATAACTTCTTGAAACCATGGATTCCTAAAATATTTCAATATTGTTGAAATTAATATATCACCAACACATTTTAAAACTTCCTATGCATGAGGGATGACTTAATGTCAACATGGGCATGGCAATAATATTAGCATCAACAAGGAATTTGGACATTACATCACCAGATTTTCAATGGTATGGATGGCTGAAGAATTGGGGAGTGGAATAGATTGAAGCCTGTCCATTAAAGTTTGAAGATTTGCTATCTTAATATAAACTAAGCACTGATTTTATATATGTGTGGGAGATGATGATCTAGACCAATCAATGAGTGCTGGTTCAGCACAAAATACATATATTGGAGATTGTTTAACTTTTCCGCATGTGTGTGGTCATGTGTACTGGTTGTATGAGATAGATTGGATGGCTAAAGGGAGTTTGAAAGTCTGGGTTCAAATCCTATATATTATATTAATATCATTAATTACATGTTTGATATTATGTAGAGATTAAGATTTAAAATTTGTTTTGTTTGTATATTAAAATATACTTAATTATAATTGTAATGATTATAAGTAAGTATATAAAGGTGTTAAAAAGTATTGTTATTAAATTTAATATATTATGAAATGGAATATAATAAAATGTAAAATATTTTCAAATATCTTATAAAGGTTGTAAGTTAGCCAAAACAAAAATTAAATATCTGATGAAGGTTGTAAGTTAGTCAAAACAGAAAATCAAATGTCTGATGAAAGTTGTAAGTTAGTCAAAACAGAAAATCAAATGTCTGATGAAAGTTGTAAGTTAGTCAAAACAGAAAATCAAATGTCTGATGAAAGTTGTAAGTTAGCCAAAACAAAAATTAAATATCTGATGAAGGTTGTAAGTTAGTCAAAACAGAAAATCAAATATCTGATGAAGGCTGTAACTTAGCCAAAACAGAAAATTAAAATAAAATGAAATAGATATAAAAAGTGCAAAAGAATGATGTAGTTTATTATATCATGTGGAATTAAATAATTAAGAAAAGTAAAGATATTAATTAAATGTGTGATACTGTTAGGCTGAAGAAAGACAAAGTTTCTGGTGATAAAATATGAATATCAAACAATATTATTTAATCACATTTGGAAGTAGTTAATTATTGCTTTCTATTCTGCTAATATAATTTAATCTAGTATTTCAATTTTAGATTTTTAAAAATATTAATTAGTGTTTAAAAAGATTCATTATTTGTCACATTTTTTGATCATCATCATCAATTTTCACCACTATTCACTCACAGCTGAATGAAGGTTTCTCCAAGGTTAATCCAGTTTATCTGATCTCTAGATTTTCTTCTCTGTAACACAATAGACAACTTTTTTTCATCCCTTCATCTTACATGTGGTATATTTCTAGATGTTTTTGTGATCTCTTGGATCCAATTTAAAATTTCAACTTTTTATCTATTATCATCTCTTTAATAATAAGCAGAGCCCCATTCTATTTCAGTTTCTTAATGTTTTCAATGTGGTCAGTGGTCCTTGTTCATTCTTCATCCATGTATTTTGTTTTCATTATTTCATGTTACTCTAACATACATTTTTGCATATTTTGGTATCTGAAGTATCTCTATTATTCTTCTATCAAGTGTCCAAATCTTAGATCCACGAGTAGGAACTGATAAACCACATCATATACAAACATTCTTTTCAAATGTAGAGGCATATTTCTTTTTATTAATAAGTTATTTCTATTAAAAGCACTTCATTGGAAGTTTAATTCTATTATTAATTTCATTTATTATGTTTCCATGTATAGTAACCTGACTAGGGTAATTGTAATTAAGTTTTTAAATCTTGTGATTAGCAACTTTTATTCTCTTTTTCTAAGGAAATCCATTATTTAGTTTTATCTTTAGTCCTATTTTTGTACTTTTATCTGATAACTCTTGCAATTTTCTGAAGCTCTGAAGTACTATTTCAAAAACAACTGCATCATTTGCAAAATCTATATGATATATACCTTCTCCATTTAATTTTACTCTCTTAGTTTCCCATTTTAATCGTGGATATTTTTGTAAAGCTGTTGAAAAGGTGTGGGAGGTATGGAAACCATCCATCCATGCATTCTTCTCAATGTTAATCTTTTTAATATCATCATATAAACTGCTCACTGTTGTTGTATTTTGATACTCTTTTAAAAAATAAATTATCCTCGGTTTATATTCGGATTGTCCAAAGATTTAATCAATATGGAAATGCTTATTGAATCAAATGCCTTTTTGAAATCTACACACCTAATGTCTAATGTTATTTCATAACTTAAAAAGCCAAAGCATAACTGCAATTCATGATCATGATCTTTTCTTTAACTTCTCTCAATATTAAATATGCTAAAACCATTTATAAATTTACCCATTTCTTTTGGTTGATTTGAATTTAAAATTTTCTCTACATAAATTGTAATTATATTGGTAAATATATTGTATAAAACTAATAAAGATTGATATATATATATATATGTAATTTCTAATATTTCTTTTATCATCTTTTTTAATTGTTCATATTAATATTACAATCAGATGATGCATTTTTAGAATTTAGACATTTGGTATATAACTTTCCAATTTTTTCATCTGCTTATAATATTAATATCATTTATATTCTTTATTACTTTTTACAATGCTTTTTACAACCCATTACTGACGGTTTCGATTGCTCCAGAAATCTTCTTCAGAATTTTTACTTATATTTTCTGAAGAAGATTGCGGGGGCAATCGAAACCATTAATAGTGATTTGTAAAAAGCATTGCAAAAAGTAACAATGAACATAAATGATATTAATATTATATAGATTTGGCAATGCAATAAAAAGACAAAGTTATTATTCTTCAACTACTTCTTTTAAAATACCAACAATAATTCTATCATTTCTGATCTTTGTCTTTCTTCATAGATTTGATTGCATGTTTTACTTCATCATTTAAAATGCTGTGAAAATAGGAAAATATAATAACTGCAGTTGATATTTTATTTTCTTGTTCATTATTGCTATATAATTCTTTATATAACTCTTACATATATTTCATGATGGCAGTTCTTTTTTTTAGAAATAGTTCTCTATCTTTTTATTTCTTATTTCTAAATAATTTCTAATTTCTAAATAACTCTCTTTCCAATATATAAGATGTTCTTTTTACTTCTTATTGCTGAAGTAATTTTTTTTCCAATACAAAACAATGTTTGTCTGTTATGAGATTTTCATTATTTTTTATTTTCCAATTCTCAATTATATTTTACTATATCATTATTATATCTTTTTTGTACAATTATACTAAAGACTATTTGATTCCTTTTATTAGAATATTAAAAAAAAAACATTATATTCCATGTTAACTCAACGGAAAATTTATTATTAAATTACTACTTCTTTGTACTGGATACTTTCCTTATTGATTTCAATCAAGTTTGGACCATCTTCAAAGTCTGCTATTAATTTTAGAACAATTTTCAAGTACTATTTTAAATTCAGTGGGATGTTTCTGAAGATTAGGAATATCAGTCATTAGTACTGGCTTTTAATAGTTTTTTACTTTATAGTTTATAGTTTTGCATTAACATGATACATCTCCCTAATCGGTGATCATTTCTTGTGTTGATACTATTAAGAACAATACAATTTTGAAATACATATTTTCCATTAGTCAAAATATAATCCAATTCTGTTGTACTTTCATTTGGATACTTCTATGCTCACTTCCATCTCAGTGAAAGTATTCATAATATATTTTCTTTTTCTGCAAACTTCACAAGTCTGTGTCTCTTTCATTTCCATCACCATAACCAAATTCACCTACAGCACCTCCACATTCAGTTGTTTACCATTTCTAATATTAAGTCTTCCATGACAATTTTAAAGTGTTGTTTGATCTGATCAAAAGCTTTTGTACATCCACATAAAAAACCAGCTACTTTTTCAATGAGAACTTGTTAAGTCATCATCTGTAATACTTGGTGCTTATCGTAATTTAAATGACAAACATTGCCACTTTGTTTAATATACCATCAGTCTCCATAATGTTGTCTTCCACTTTTTACTTATAGTAAAGTATGTCCACTTTTGTTAATTGTTTCTTCACTTCTTGTAACTTCACAAACTCCATCACTTTCTTATTTAACATTAGATAATTCTTTTTCTAATTTATGTAATATTTGTTTACTTGAATTTGATTTATAGTTATCATTATCTTTCATCTCTGCCAACCACTGCCTTTATTGGTAACTTTACAGCTTCCTGGGAATAAAACTCATAATTTATTTTGTCTGTCATAATTGCCTATATCTGTAAAAAAAGATCACTCACAAACACATTTATTTAGACTCCAAGAAAACTCAACAGATATTTCTTTAAAAAATTATAAGCTAACTGAAAAGAAAGACCATGATATTTCTTGATCTGAAATTCAGAAATAACAAGTCAGTAAACACATGATACAGGCTAATATATGTTGAAGAGCAATCCATTCATCTTTCTATATAAACAAGCAATAACATACAGAATGATTAAACATTAATGGGGTGGACAATGATTCCTTTAAGACTTCCAATCTTTTCAGTTAATAGCAACTCTTTTCTACAAACTTTTTTGATAATAGCAATAAAATATTTATAATTTAACATACTTATTTAAATAAGAAAAATGCTATTTTCTGTAGAAATCTACCAAATAACAGTTACCCACGATATCAGCATCCATATGAGTCGACCTCTCCTCACCAAATTCGAGAGGTCTATGTATATTGCATTCATATTGATGTTTTTATTAAAATTGATGCTCATGTGATCCGACATAGATTAAATCTGAAAGTTTAACTTTTTGCTAATTGTAATTTGGCATCCATTACCCTACCAATTCTGAATGGTTAATTATATGGATTTTAGGCCAGCTACTTGAAAATAAAAAATCCACCTGTAAAAATATTTCCAAATCAATTGTGGGTCAGGCTTGAATTAATATCATGGGTGCAAATATGGATATATTAATCACTAAAGCTATCTATCTATCTATCTATCTATCTATCTATCTATCTATCTATCTATCTATCTATCTATCTATCTATCTATCTATCTATCTATCTATCTATCTATCTATCTATCTATCTATCTATCTATCTATCTATCTATCTATCTATCTATCTATCTATCTATCTATCTATCTATCTATCTATCTATCTATCTATCTATCTATCTATCTATCTATCTATCTATCTCATCTATCTATCTATCTATCTTCATCTATCTATCTATCTATCTATCTATCTATCTATCTATCTATCTATCTATCTATCTATCTATCTATCTATCTATCTATCTATCTATCTATCTATCTATCTACCTATCTACCTACCTACCTACCTACCTACTTACCTACCTACCTACCTACCTACCTACCTACCTACCTACCTACCTGTGTGTGTATGTTATAAATATTTTGAAAGATTTTTAGACAAAAATGCAGACTTACATGTTAAAATACTGCAGTAACTCCAGTATGGGGTACTATATTTAACCTATTAAAATATATATTTTATAACAGTAAAGTAACTTTTTCAATTGACTTACTTTTATAATAGATTATCACTTTGTAAAATGTATTCCATATAAGAAATAGACTTCTATTAATTGTTACACATTCAGATCTTAGTAATAGCACATGGTTAGCATATAACAAAATGCTTTGACTGGCATTATTTTCTTTACTCCACTTGATGTTGGCCCAAGAAATGACATCACTAGTAGTATAAAATTTGATCCTGGGCTTTCATATTCATGAAACTTTAAATTAAAGACAATGAATAGCCTAATTGGTTAGGGCTTCACTTTAAATTCAATATTCGTGTCTAAAGGTTCAGGTTAAATTCCAATGGTAATATTGCAACAGGTTTTGCCATCAATCACTTAATTCATCATGCTATATGTATATCGCCTTCTGATACTAAGAGTTGAATGTATTTGAAAAGTTTAAATAAAGTCTATGCAGAACAGACTCTCATGAAAAATGGTTATTCATCAGCTGATATTAAGGCAACCTTAAATAGACAACAAAAAGACCATAAAAACAAGTCTTGATACTGTAGTGTACTCTCATACATACTAAAATATCGACAAATTAAGGAAAATCTGCAATCAGTGTAACATCAGAACACCTTTCCAGAACTATACCACACTACGAGAAATTCTAACATCTACAAAGCCTAAACTTGAAATGCTGAAAAGAAAAAAACTGCATCTAAGAAATACCACGCGAAAGTGGAAAAGTGTGTATTGATGAGACCAGTAGCCTCATTGTAAAGTGATTGCGAGAACCTAAACTGATGATTAAAAGAATGGAAACAGATGTATCTAGCAGACCATATATTACCAAGGAATATGTTCAATTGGGAAAATACAAAAATAGAGAGAATAAAAGGTACTAAGAAGAAAATTTTAAAAAGCTGCTCACCTGACAATGGCAAAAAATCCCATAAGTCAACCTAGTATGGTTATACATAATGTATGGAAACTACTAATTAACTTTGTTCTTAGAAAAAAATGGAGAAATCAGGATAAACCTCATAGATAAGAATATAAATTTTCTATTGACTATTGCTTTTGGCAGGACGGCTCAGTTAGTTAGAGCATTACCTTAAAATTCAATATTCCAAGAATCTAAGGGTCATGTTCAATTCCCATGCTAGTACTGTCACCCAATACCTGAAAAAAATAGATTAATACCCCTCAAAACATTGTGCATGAAACATGTGGGTTATTACTAACAGTTGAATGTATTTGAAATATTTAAATAAAATTAAATTTTTCTAAAAGATATTCAATACTTATGTTAGATACTAAAAATAGTCCAATATATAAATATAACTGATAAATAGACTCTCTTCATAATAATGTAAAGAAGTAGAAAACTTTTTATAAAAAGATGCCATGTAAGATTATGAAAATATATCAAATAAGATCATAAGATCAATTTCACATATTCTTCCACTTTGTAAGATTATGAAAATATATAAAAATAAAGATTGATTATGATGAGTTAGAAGAAGTTAATAGTTACAAATAGCTTGGTCATATTATTGATACAGATGAAAACATAATGGATGAAATTAATAATAGAATTAAACTTGGTTGTAGTGCTTTTGGTAGAAATAACTTGATACTTAAAGGAAATATGCTTATGTGATTGAAAAGGAAGGTTTTTAATAAAAGTGTTTTGCCAGTTCTTACTTATGGATCTGAGACTTGGACATTTAATAAAAGAGCAATACAGTGACTTCAGACCACTCAAAGAAGTATGGAGAGATGCATTGTTGGGAGTAACAAGAAGAGATCGAAAATGTAATGTATGGATAAGAAAACAAACAGGTGTTACTGACGTCATAGAAGAAATTAAAAGAGTGAAGTGGAGTTGGGCTGGACATATTGCTAGAAGAGATGATAATAGATGGACAATTGAAATTTTAAACTGGATTCCAAGAGATTGTAAAAGACCCAGAAAGAAACCACATATGAGATGGATGGATGAAATAAGAAAGTGTGCAGGGGGATGTGGAGAAGAGAAGCTAAAGATAGGGAAAAATGGATTGAACTTGGAGAGACCTTCATCCTGCAGTAGATTGATAATGGTTGTTGTTGATGATGATCAAATAAGATCATAAAAGCAATTTGACATATTCCTCAGCTCTTTTAAATACAACTGTTGTGAGGGGGCATCTTTATGTGATTGACCACGTGAAACAAATGATTAGTGGCAGGCTTCCGAATAAGGTGTTTTGCAGTGAAGTTGATCATAATTTTCACGCAAGAGGCTAATCTTATTTACACAATAAAGATTATTTCAAAAGCGTTATATAAAAAAAGTAGACATTAATTGCGTTCATTGAAAAAATTCCCAATGATTATAGAATAACAATAGAGAGCTACAATTAAAAAAAAAGTATCAAGACCTTTTAAAAATAAAACTTGGCTGTAAAAAAAGTTAGAAAAGTATATTTAAAAATGTCAAATAAACAGACTAAAGGAATTCAATTACACCATTTTCAACTATCATTAATTCACTGTAAATGGTTTCCCAAATTTCAATCCATCTTCTCTAATCTCTAGTATCTCTTCTCCACCTCACTCCTGCACATTTCCTTATTTCGTTCATCCATCTCACACGGGGTCTCTTTCTAGGTCTTTTACAAACTCTTGGAATGCAATACATTTGGTAATATATACATGGTTTGTGCATTAAATCCCTTCCTAGTGCCTACTCATCTAATATTTCCAGACTAGTTTTTACCTTGTAGCTTTCATCAGTGGGGAACCTTGGATCTGAAAGCACCACATCTAGATCTTAGGATTTAATGCAACCCTTTGGCAGCCATCTTTTACCTGTTTAATTAATTATAAAACAATAACCAAAATGAAAACACAATAATGTGGGCATTCCAAGCTCTTAATCTGAATGCAGTCTTCTCAGATCCAAGGCTTCTTCATTGAGAACAAACAAACTAAAATCTAGTCTAGGGATATTGTATGAATAGGTTCTAGACAGAGATTTTATACACAAATCTTTTTGCATCCATTGACTACTAAGACTGGCATACTAAGACTGGCATTGAGTAGCACTACTGTATGGCGAAGGTGATGATGTGATGTTTAAATAGTTTGAATTTTAAATGAGGAAGTGAATTTGATCTAATGAGTTTATTAATATTATATAACCCCATTGGCCACTTCAGTTACTTCCTGTTTAGTTACATACCATTTGAGTTATTTATTACTTACATATATCAAATCTGAGTGTTTCAGTTTCATATTTAGAGATTGTTAAAACTAAAGCTTGGCTTTGTTCTCTGAACATTTAAATAGGAATTCTTATTATTAAATCTATAAATATAAAGAATCTATAGATCAAATTCACTCCTCTGATTCAAAATTATGTAAATAAACTAAGCATACATAACAACAAATGCTAAAAGACAGGTGCTGCCATCTATCTTTAGGGATTTTAATTACATTATATAACTCACTGGAAGCTTCAGTTACTTTTTACTCAATTATACATGTACATACATTTGGCCATATTTGTGATTCATAAATGAGATTGAATATATTGAATATATTACTAAAATTTTTTTTATTATTTGGCTTTTTTCCTTCTTCAAGTTCAAATAATCTTAATTGTTTATAATGACTACTATTATTACAATGTTGCTATACTGTATTTAAAGTGGAAGCAATATTTCTTGTTGCATTAATGTACTACTAAACATCACATGATCGCCATCTCATACTAACACATAATTGTTGTAAACAAAGGCAAAACTCTCCATACAGTAGTACCACTCTGTGCTAACCAGAGTAATCAATGGTGTAGGTGCAGTGCTCTCAGATCCAAGGCTCCTCACTGATGATGGCCACAAGCCAGAAACTAGTCTGGGGATATTGGATGAGTAGGCACTAGATTGAGATTTTATGCATAAGCCTTCTGGCATCCATTGGTTACTCTGGTTGGCACAGGGTGTCACTACTGTATGGAGAGTTTTGCCTTTGTTTATTAATGTATTAATGATGAAGGATATGAATATGGGAGTTAACATACTTTGAAAGTGCTAAGCCAAATATTCTTATTGTTTATTAGTTTAATAACTTCACCAATTTGCATTAAAGCTCAATATAATCATTATGAACAACTGACAAAGTAAATTGTTTATTACAGAATCAATGTACTAATTAAAACTTAAAAATTACCCAAATCCAAAATTACTCCAAATCCAAAACTCAACAAGACTAACCAAGAAAATAAAATCTCAAACACTGCCAATGGTTTCACTGCTACAAGCAGACTTCTTAAGCAAGAAGTAACAGAGAAACCATTGGTAATGTTTGAGATTTTATTTTTTTGGCTAGTCTGGTTGGGTTTTGGATTGGGGGTAATTTTGATTATTTATTGACTAGTTTAGCTTTTATTTGTGGTTGATGCCCTGACCAATGGCAGCTAGTATGGGAATTCAACCAGTAACCTTTAGTTTCATAAATATTGAATTTTAAACACTGCTCTAAATGAATGTCCTAATTGATGAGAGCATTATTTTAAACTGGGTATTCACAAATCTAAAGGTCACCAGTTCATTTCCTATGCAAGTTGTTTTTAATTGGGTCAGCAACACCTGAACAAGAGAGGAGAAAAATATCACTAGAAACAGTCCTTTCCATACTAACCTATATATTATTATTAATAATTGAACATATGTAGAAGTAGTTTGACAAAAATAGCCCAAGACATAACCACTAACATGGCTAGAAGAGATGATAATAAATGGACAATTGAAATCTTAAATTAAATTCTAGAAGATTGTAAAAGACCCAGAAAGAGACCACATGTGAGTGGATGGATGAAATAAGGTGTGTGTTTGGTTGATGTGGTGAAGAGAGGCTAGAGATCGAAGATGATGGATTGAACTTGGAGAAGTTTTCATCCTACATTATTCTGGACCATCTTTCAGTTTCTCTTTCAACTTGTCACGAGTGACTCTATTCTTAATTAATATCATTTGTGAGTTGCTTTTTTTTCTCTTTTTATTTCAACTATCTTATCATTCCGTTCATTATCCCACTGAATATTTGTTTTTGTTCGTACTTCTAATATGTGCTTAATTTCCACCAAATCTGTTTTCAAAATTCTAAACTTTAAAATGCACACTGTATAAGCTATAGAGTACAAACACACATATATATAACGTTTAGGAAAATATAAATATTTAGAATATCCGAATAATGTAAGATATAATTAAATAAACATTTCCTTACATCCAATTTATGTAATGGAATTTAATATCTCAACATTATATATATAAACCACTTTAATTCTAGCTGCAAATATAAATGAAATTAGAAACTGTTTTTTTTTCTCTCTCTTAAATTTCTTAATCTTTAACATAATTCGCAATAATTTAATTTTACTTTTATTATAGTTTTTTTTTTTTTTTTGTAGAAACGACGTAAGATTAAGACAACAACCATTGATATCCGATTTACAGAACGTGAAACCCCCTCCATTTGTGTTCCATTTTTTTAAAAAAAACTAATACCCCAAAGGGGAAAGAAAAAATATATATTTTCTACCTTTAAAAACCAAAGTAATATGAAACAAACATCTTATCTGGGTGGTATTTATGTAAACAGATGGTTATGTGTCCCTGAGGTTTTGATTGTAAATGGAATTATTGTAATTTAATCAGCTTGTATTGCACTGCTGAGAGTAACGACTAGCAAAGTTTCTATTCAGTCAAAAAATATGACCAATATTTTGCAAACTTTTGAAGAATCAATTTACCCTTGAAGTCGATCATATTTTTTTAAAAGTGGATTAATATATATAGAACAAGGGTGGGGGGGGGGACTTTCATAATAAGAGAAATGTTCAACAGTAACAATAATACTGTGATGTTAAAAATTGTAACAGGAATAATTATAAATAAGTTATTAGCAATTGTTGATAACAAGGTGAGATATTTTACTGGCCACAGTAGAATTATTTGTAACAACATATAAACGTAATTAATTGGTTTGATGTAGTTTGAACACGATAAATGGCAGCTTGCACACAGAAAGTAATAGGGACGAATATAATTCTTCGATCTTGAACTCTCAACTTCTTCAAAGTAACACTGCACAGTTATGTTAACAATGACAATACGTCAACAAAAATAATGATAACAATATCAAAGAATAGATATTATTTAAGTTATAAACTATGAATATGTATTAAAAATAATAACATAAATATGTGATTATGCAGGGAAATTATACTTCCATTAGGAACCATTAGCTCTTGTTTTTATCACCCATCTGCTGATTCAAACCACACAAAGTGAATAATCCAGTCATAGAGCATTCAAGTTGAGTTTTGATCTGGGGACATTTTGCTCTAGAGCTTAACACTCTGTGCATTAAACCATGTGGAGCAATAATTAAACAGTTAAAGTTTACATCACATGATCACCATTCCCTATGCTTACACAAACTGATATTAGCGGTAGCAATCTCTCCATACAGTAGTGCCACCCAGTTCAAACCTTAGTAATCAAGAGATGTAGGAAAGATTTAGCATAAAATCTCCATCTAGTGCCCACTCATTCAATATTTCCAGACTAGTTTCTAGCTTGTGGCTTTCAACAGTGAAGAACTTTGGATCTGAGAGCTCTGCACCTAGAACTAAGGACCTAATGCAACCCTCCAGAAACCATATTTTACCTATTAAGTCAATTATAAAGCTAGGAACTCAAGACAAAAATGCATTAATGTACTCAATTCAAGGTCAGGCTTGTACTAGGTGGCACCACTGTATAAAGAGTTTTTTTTACTGCTAATAACAGTTTTGTAAGCATAGGAACTAGTGATCTTGTGATGTTTTGTGGTTCTACACCATTCCTGTCAGTGGTATTGTGGTGACTGTGGTTTTTGATAAATAAAGGACTCCAAAATGTATAGATGCTGAACTGGGTTCGGATCTATATGATTATACAGGAGAATGAGCTTGGATTGAAAACATTGTTTTTATCTTGAGCTACTAGGTTTATAGTTAACTAAATAGATAAAAGGTGGCTCTTGGAGTCTTGTGTTAGATCATTATATCTAAGTGCACTCTCAGATCTAAAGCTTCTCATTGATGAAAGCCACGAGCTAAGACACTAGTATGAAGATATTTGATGAGTAGGAACTACATGGGGGTTTTATGCACAAATCTTCCAGCATCTATAGATTACTAAATTTTGCTCTGTGTGGCGCTAGTGTATGGAGAGTTTGTTACTGTTAGTTAAGAATTTAAAAAGTCACATGACATGGCTGAGATTTTATCCAGGAATATTTAACTTTTACAAAAATAATAAAATCATTACACACTTTGGGAAGTCATGTGAGATTTGAGCATTGGAAGGCTTAAGATCTTTTAGCCCATAAATCTACCTCTCTACTACTATGCTAAACTATATCTGGAAATTATAGAGATAAAACAATTTTTGTCTCGTTTAGGATTAGGGTTTGTACAGCTCTTATACCAAACCAAAAAGTGGTTATGTTACTTTCAAATAACTGCAAAAGAATCAACATTGTTTGGCATAGTAATAAGTTACCATTATAAGATATTATATAACAGTACTAGAACAAAGTCCATGTATTACACAGAAGCAAAAAAAGGGAAGAGAGCATATTATACCAAAAAAAACATGTATACTCAAGTTAAATTTCTATAATGACTATCAATTATAGAAATCAAAATGGAATTCCATTTCATTATATCAAGTAATGGATAATATCATAGAATTTTATTTCATAGCATAAAGTAGTAGTAGTAGAAGTAGTAGTAGTAGTAGTTGTAGTAGCAGTAGTAGTAGCAGAAGCAGCAGCAGTAGCAGTAGCAATAGTAGTAGCAGTATTATTATTATTATTATTTTAGTAGTAGTAGTAGTAGTAGCAGCAGCAGCAGCAGCAGTAGTAGTAGTAGTGATGGCTGTGGTGGTGGTAGTAGTAGTAGTAGTAGTAGTAGTAGTAGTAGTAGTGGTGGGAGTGGCAGTGGTATTGGTAGTGGTAATGGTAGTAGTAATAGTAAGAGCTAGCAGTAGTAATAGTAGTAATAGCAATATTAGTAGTAGTAATGGACAGTATAAGTAGTAGTAATATTAATAGTAATAATACCCTAACAATGAATTTTGTTATGATTATACAACCAAACTGTCAAATATAAATATATCTATATAGAGATTATTATGGTTCTTTGCTCTGTTTATTGATAACTTGTGATGCTACCTTTTGACTTGTTCTGTGACAAACTTTTATTCTTCTTCTTTAGAATGTCTTCATGACAATCCTTATAACATAAATGTGGTCTATCCCCTTTTAAAGTCTAGAATTATTAAATCTAATCCAACTAAGATGAGGTCTGCAATAGTGGACTTTGATGGGATCATATCCAGAAAGTTAAAAAAAATATATCATTTGGACTTTTGATCTTATTATTATATTTTTAAAAATTAGTGGAACATTTTTCAGGGAAAATTTTCTAAATCTGATAGGGTGTCCAAGTTTGACATCCATGCAATAAGCATGGTAAAATAATAGTTCTATCTACAGCCAATTTAATTGCAGATGTTATTTCACTGTGATGAAATATATTTTGTTAAAAGAAGTAGTGACACATTGGAGATCTGGACTGTGCCGCAACATCTAAATTCATCTTTCTACTTAAAAAAATTGAGATATTTAAATTACCTCTTATGACCAAGTTGATAACCATCTAAGTTAAAAGTTGTTGAAGATTTTTATCCATCACTGGCTAATAAAAAACTTGAGTCAATTTAAAAATATTATAAATTAACCTCCATATGGCTTTCAAATCATTAAATATATTTTGTAAGTGGGCTTTTGAATTATCAAAGGTAGAATAATTATCAGTAACACCGTAGACCCCAAATCCAAAATGATGAACTTCTGGTTCTGAAGCATTTTCTATCTTTGCCTAGATGCTTCTAGCCATAACCATTAAGTTAAAATGACCCTAAACATATTCCATATTTATTTTAAAAGAAATCTAATTCCACACTACTACTTAAAAATATCCATGGAAATATATAGTAATACATTGAAGCCCTATTCTTCATATTATAATAAAGACAGAGAAATACAACATTCTTATTTTATATGGATGACTAACTACTTAAAGTCCTTAATGTATTTTATACTCGACAAAGCCAAATTACAATGACCATGTTGTCCATCCTCTGATTCTTTGGGTAAAGAATTTAATACAAATGTGTATCTAGGTATAATATCATGTGGTATCTCAGAGGCTGAATGGCCTGCATCCCTTTGTGATGATTTACCTTGCTCTGCGTGATTATTGCCCAGACTCTGGGTTTTATGAAAGTAACCTCCAATATGAAGGGTCAATTTGATCATGCAGAGCATGGACAAAGGATTAGATTTATTGTTGAACTGTATAAGACATGCAAGCGTGGTCACCTATCAACAGGATACTATTCCGGACCCCTTCCTTGCTGATATGCTTCATATTAGTCATTTTAGCTGGTGTCAAGCAAGATATCAATATTGAACTTTTATCCCCCTGATTATCATGTAATATATTCTATGTTTAACTGTTATCATATGTTGTAACCAAATTTCTGAATAAAAATTCTATATTTTATAAAAAAAAAATTAAGTGTTAGAAATATTTGAAAAACGGACAACCTTTGTGTGTGGTCCCACATTAAATATATAATATGCTAAATGTTATTATTATTTTTTATCTTGATTTAAACTTAAATTTTATGAAGATAATTTAAACCTCCTCTTGTTATATTTCCTCTAATTACGTTCATTATATTAAGATTGAATTTGGACTTAGTGTCTGATAAGATATCTACCACGTGCCATACGTTTAGAATCTTATTCAGTCTGCAATTTTTATTTTCCTTCTCGAGGCTGTTTAAGAAATAGTTTCACAATGGCGATGATAAAAACATATGGACTTTAAATCAAATGTTGCTCGAGTTTTATTTTTTTGTTTTGCTAAATTTTTCTACTATGGGTGTATTTTTTTGTCAGTTTTTATTAGACTGCAAACACTATCCATAATTAGAAGGAAGGTGTTAATAAAATAACATAATTTAAACAGGTGTGAATTATTTTTTATTTTTTTAAAGATCGTGTTATAACATACTTGATTGGCATGTTTTAAAAAACAAAACAAAACAAAGGTTACTCCATGCAAAAAACACGTTTTTAAAAAGTAATAATACAATTAACTAAAATGTTTTTACATAATTAAACTATATAAAATGTCTGTTATATGTATAATTCTTATCTTTCTTCTGTTCAAATCTGTCTATCCATAACGGAATTAAGTCCCCCCTTATACTTATTCCCACCCCTTTATGTCTCTCTACATATATCCACTTTTGGTTTATCATTTTCAGATTATTTCTCGCTTTTTCGTCTTCTTGCTTCTAGTTGGCTTTTCTTTTTAATCGTTATTATTTCCAGAGATTAAAGCAATAACCAAATAATATTTGCATGGACGATAACATGACAACCAAGGGTAAATAAATAAACAATGATTTTATTGTTTGGGTTTTGATAAAAAATTTGGGTATCTTACCAAAACTGAAATCGATTTGAGACCTTATACTCCAAAGTCTTTTCCAAAAGATCATGGGCAGTAACATGACGAACAAGAAAAAATAAATAAACAATGATTCTATTGTTTGGTTGTTGATAAGAAATTTAGGTATCCTACCAAAACTGAAATTGATCTAGGAGTTTACATTCCAATGTGACATTCTATAATTGGACTAAGTTATGCATGGCAAAACATTAAACAAAAGTCGAGGACAGTGTTAAAACCATGCTCTAACTATTAAGATAACTGGTTATTTATGTCAAAATTAACAGAATGGCTTTATTGTTTGGAAGTGTATAAGCGTGAGGAACAGAAGTAACAGATTTGAATGTGATTGTGGAATCTTCCACATCCGAGAATAAGATTCTGTAGCTGTTTCAGTTAGTTATAAGCTTACCTTTACTTAGCCTTTTTTATGCATTATTTATTGCAACACATATTACAATACTCATACAACTACTACAAAGGTGTACTTTTATCCAGGCCAAATGTGATTAGCTTTCCATAGGGATTTAGGAAATACAACATAATCTGCTCATTTCTACATTTTATCAATTGCAAACAAAATACAGATTTCCCCAATTTATGCACTTCAACTGATTACTAATTATTAAGTGTTACACATAAGCACAGACACACATTGATTGTATATTTTTGATTTTTTTGTTTTATTTACAAAGATAAGGAAAAATAATAAGTTGTCAATACAGACGTGGAGATTCAGGTGTTTGATATATTTAACTCACCTAATAAATGAAGACTGTTTGTGAATGCATGCACAGTAAGGAAAATGGTCTGAATGTCTGTTCTGGAGAATAGCTGTGACACATTAGAGTTAATAAACTGAACTTGAAAATATAATTCTGCCCTGCAAGGATGGTGTAAAGGAAATATAAAACCATCTACACAGGTATACAGATTCAGATGTTTGATATCTCTAAATCATCTAATAAATTAGATGTGTAGTAAAAGAGAGGAGAATGAGTTTTCATGCTGGATGGTGGCAATATGGTTAATTTAAGTTGAGGAACATATCGATAAAAACAGAAAATATTCACAAATATGTATATGATTTTAGCAGTTTGAAAATGTGAATAAATAATAAATTTATATTTTTTGAAAGTTAAACTATTACTGCCATATGCAGTTTAGCCCAGTACTAGGGTGACAGACTTGTGAGCTAAAGGCTACTGAATGGAAGCTTGCCTTGGTATATCTGATTCTTGGAGGTCACTTGAATGCCATACAATTTATTAAGTAACTAACCATTTGATTATTTATATTACTGTTATTACTAAAATGAAAAAGTGAGATAGTTTTATTATTCAGAATTTCTTAAGTTCAAACCCTGGAAATGATAGAGCTTAACCATGACCAAAGTACTCAAGTTTCAGAGCCAGCCATTCTGTAAGTGCATCAAATCAGATAAAGGATTATCAAAATGATACATTTTATTGTGAACTTCAAATGGGTTGCTCCTTATTAATGAGAATATTAGTAATATGCATAAAACAGTTTTTTATTTTTACAAGCAATTTATTATTTAATTTTAGTATGTGGTTAGTTAAAACTTTTTCTTTTGGTTTTCCAAAAATATCCATCTTTATTTATTCATTTATAATAAAAAAAAACACTACACTACAACATTTTTACAGAGAAATTGATCTTTGAAGTAACTAACATCAATATTGCCAAAGCACAGTACAGACATTAGTCATCATCATCATTATCAACCATTATCAATTCACTGCAGGATGAAGATCTCTCCAAGTTCAATCCGTCTTCTCTGATCCTTAACTTCTCTTCTTCATACCATCCCTGCACACTTTCTTATTTCATCCATCCATCTTACATGTGGTCTCTTTCTGGATCTTTTACAATCTCTTGGAATTCAGTTTAAGATTTCAATTGTCCATCTATTATCATATTTTCTAACAACATGTCCAACCCAACTCCACTTCAATCTTTTAATTTTTTTAATGAGGCCAGTAACACCCGTTTGTTCTTTTATCCTTATATGGCATTTTCGATTTCTTCTTGTTACTCCTAACTTATGGATCTGAGACTTGGATACTTAATAGAAGAGCAATACAGAGACAGACATTAGTAATCATCTATAAGTTTTAATAAACATCAACAACAATAATAAATATTAATTTACAAAAAACAAAACCAACAAAAAAAAGATTCAATGAGGTTTGTACTATGTGTACAAAGTACATATTTTCTTGTTAAATTTAAAATTATACAAAAAATTTAAACACGGAGAATAAATTACAGAATGACAGCCATTTTTTATCAAGTAAGGCTTTAAATTATCAAATTAAGTTTACTTACTTGTTTATTTGTAGCTTTAAAAATAAAAAAAATATTACTATATTTAACATTAAACCACTAAACATCACATGATCACCATTCTTTATACTTACATGAGCTGTTTACACAGAGACAGAACTCCTCATACAGTAGCACCACTCAGTGCAATCCAGAGTAATCAATGGATGCAGAAGGTTTGTGTACAAAATTCCTATCTAGTGCCTATGCATCCAATATCCCCAGACTAGTTTCTAGCTTGTGGCCTTCATCAGTGAGGAGGACTACTGTGATGTATGAGTATTTACTACTATTTAAACAGCTTGTATAAGCATAGGAAATTGTGATCATATGATGTTTTAGATAAACATTATTTGTTGCAAAGTTTCAGAAAGATCTTAAGAATTTCTGAACTGACATATTAGTTTAAAATAATAATTTTGGTTTTAATTTGAATTAAACACAGCAGAGAGTAGCTTATTTTTTGAACTTACCTTTTATTTATATAAAATTACTCTAAATGCAAGTAAGAAGGTAGGTTTCATTAAAATTTGTGATGTAGCTCTAAATACTTAAAAAAAAAACCAACTGACTCCAAGATCAACATTTTTTACCATTATTAATCCACTACAGGATAAAAACCCCTCCAACTTTATTCCACTTTCCCTTCTTCATATCATACCAACAAACTTCCTTATTTTATCTATCCATCTCACACATGATATTTTTGTAGGTCTTTTATAATAGCTTGGAATCCAGTTTAAAATATCAACTGCCCATTTAATATTATTCCTTTTAGAAATATGTCCATCCCAGTTCCATTTCAGTCTCTAGAATCTCATATAGGGTATATGATCACAGACTTTCACATGATCCACCACTCACCACACTATCTCATAACACTGATACACTTGAACACATATATTTTGAAAAGATAAATAATCACCAATACACCTGGGTCTCATTTTATGTGGTAGATAGGTTCCTCAGAAAACATGCACAAAAGAAATTGTATAAAAATAGATGTAACATACCTTGAAAAATGGAAAATAGGTTCCTGTAATTTTCAGAAATTGGCATAAAAGCAAAGCAACAAGGAAAAATTCCTTTAAAATTTGCATTAAAATAATAAGGAAATAAAGTATGACTAATAACAAATTTCAAATATATGAAAAAAATTAATCTAAGACAAACTTTTTTTACTTTTTTTTATTAACTGCAGTATTTAATTTTACATTTTTTCATACATATTTTAATCATTACCGCTACTTTACAATATGCGTTCGTTTGTGAACTGGTAAGAAATCAGATTCATGATATGTTGTACAACTAGTGCCATGTCCAGTCTTATGCTGTTTCAATATTAAAAAAATGAGATCTCAATCAAAACAAAAAAATTTGACATTATCATTCAAAAGATTATTTTCAGTTTATAAAATCAATAAAATCTTCGTTATTATTTATTTTAAAAATCTAAAAAAATATTTATTTCTGTTAATATCAAACAAAATACGTTTTAAAAGTTTAAAATTTTTGAATATTTATTATGATATTTTATACAGATGTATAAATCTATTTTTATTATTTACTCATTAGTATAAGTAGGTTATTTACATAGAAGCTAAGATTCTAAATACAGCTTATGGCCATATTAACATAAGCTGCTAATATAACGTTATATTTTTGAAAGAAAAAAAAAGTATTTCAAGTCAAAATAAGTTATTAATAATTTAAATTTCTTGATATCTAATAAATATAGTGAAATATGAAGGATATTAAGAAGAAACATGAATCGCATAACTTCAAAATCGCATTAAAATAATCCGCATAAAATGAGTCCCTGGTGTATACGTATTTCATGCTAAACCAGCAATCATCAGTTGGTCCAGATTATCATTTCCATACATATATGCTATAAATGCTCAGATATATATTAAGATAGCCAAACCTCATACTTTAATGGACAGGCTTCAATCTACTCCACACTCCAACTCTTCAACCATCCATCCAATTGAAAATCTGATGGTGGAATGCTCAAAGGCCACCATGGGGCTGAGATTCTTGTCACTCCCATGTTTACCTAAGGTCACTCTGACACATGGGAGTGACAATAATCTCAGCTTCAGGGTGGCCTTTGAGCATTCCACTATCAGATTTTCAATTGGATGGATGGTTGAAGAGTTGGAGTGTGAAGTATATTGAAGCCTGTCCATTAAAGTATAAGGTTTGGCTATCTTAATATATATCTGAGCACTTATAGCATATATGTGTAGAGATGGTAATCTGGACCAACTGATGACTGCTGGTTTAGCATGAAATATGTGTATTGGTGATTATTTATCTTTTCAACATATATGTGTTCAAGTGTACCAGTGTTATAAGATAGTGTGGAGAGTGGTGGGTCATGTGAAAGTCTGTGCTCATATACCCTATATATTACATATATAGACACAGGTATATAATCAGCCTGTTTGTTTCAATTATCTCTGGATTTTTTCAAAGCTATCAATGAGACCTTTCTTCTCTCACTCAAATATTTTGTTTTAACCCATTATTATGACTCCCAAAATACACATCTGCATACTTTGTTGAGATGTCTAAAGTGTCTGCATTTCTCTTTTATTCAATGTCCTAGTCTCAAGTTCATAAGTAAGCCATGACAAAACATATTTTGTAAAACCTTTTCTTTTCAAATACATAGGCCTGTTTCCTTTTAATATTAAGTTATTTATATACCAAATGTTACATAGATTGAAGTGCATATGATCATATAGGTAATATTTGTGTCATAAAAACAAACAAACAAAAACCTTTTAATATATATTGGAAGGAAATCACAGACAATGATTTCACAAAGTACAGCAGTATGTCAATTGGTATATCTTTAAAATCGATATATATATATATTATAATATATATATATATATATATATATATGAGTTAAATAAACGATATATTTATATATCGTTACAATATATATATATGTTAAGTAACTCATTCTTTTATTTTTTCTTATCAAGTCTTAATCACTTGATTATAAATATATGATGTACTTGATTACCCTTTTCTTTATGTATTGCAATATAAAATAAAATCAGATAATGCATGTCTCTAACTGAACTATCATAAATGGATCAAGTTTAAGCTCTTTTTACATTAAAACAGTATGTGATAATACGATGTACAGTGGGTTCTCCTTTTTCAGAGTCAGGAATCTCTCAGCCACTATGCCCAGAGAAATCTGTTACTCACCTTATCTTTCCTTTCTATTCAGCACCCTATGTTTTTCCCATATTCCTCTCTATTCTGCTCCATTCCATTTCCACAACATAATCTTTGTCAACTCCATGCCCTTTATATCTAAATCCCTCTTATCTTTTCCTAAACCCAGCATAAAAACCAAGAATCCACTTTCTGTATAATCACTATGTTTATATTTATTCTCCCACAAATTCATTATTTGTACCCTTCTTGCAGGCATTTTCATTCAATTAACAGATGCCTAATATTTTCTATGCCTTCTTTACATTACTTGTAGACTAAATCACCCATATTTTTTCATTTATGGATATCGGTATATTCCCTTGTTGCTAAAGATCCTGTTTGAGTCTTAAATAATAAACTATTTTCCTTCATATTATTATAAATTAACTCACACCTTATATTCTGTTTACTTCTATGTATATTTAAACTCATTTTACTTTCAATACTAGTTCTCCATCTCTCCAACTTCCTATTTTTTTTTATTAATACATCTATTCTTCTATTCCACTCCTTTCCACTAGTAGCAAACTCTCTATACAGTAGTGCCACACTGTACAAGCCATAGTAATTAATGGATGCAAGAAGGTTTATGCATAAAATCCTTATCTAATGCCTACCCATAGATTAGTTTCTAACTAGTGACTTTCACCAGTGAGGAGCCTTGGATCTGAAAGCTCTGAACTTTAGGTCTTAGAATTCTATGCAATCTTCTAGCAGCCACTTTTTACCTTTTTAGTTAACTATAAAGCTGTGAATCCAAAATGAAAGCACAACAATGTTTTCAATCCAAGCTCATTCACTTGCATAATCATACAGATCTGAACCCAGTTCAGTATCTATTCATTTTGGTGTCTTTGGTTCTTTAATAATGATAGTCACTTTCATTAGTATTAAACAACAAAACATACCATGATCATCATTTCCTATTCTTACACAAGCTGTTAATCAGTAGCAGATTCTCCTTACAGTAGTGCCACCTATTGAAAGTTATAGCAATTAATGAGCACAAGAAGGTTTATGCATAAAATGTCTATCTAATGCTAGAATGTTGCATCAGATGTTAAGATCTTGGTGCAGGGCTCTCAGAACCAAGACTCCTCACTGATGCAAGCCACAAGCTAGAAACAAGTCCAGGCATATTGATGAGTAGCACTAAATAAGGATTTTATGTACAAACTTTCTTGGATTCATTTATTATTATGGCTTGCACTGGGCGGCACTATTGTAGGTAGAGTTTGCTATTGTTTTAACCGTTTATGTAACCATAGGAAATATTGGTCATGTACTCTTTTTTTTTTGGAAGATTTTTTATTTTCGTTTCAAAATGTGGAATGACTTAAAAAATAGCAACTGATCATTGTCTAAGATTGACCCTGAAGTGAAACATACTTGAATATACTTTTGGAAGAAGATAACAATAAATGATATAGGTTAAATCTTAATTGGATCCCAAGAGATTATAAAAGGTATAGAAATAGATATGTGAAATGGTTGGATGAGATATAAAAAAATTCTAGAATATTGCAAGAAAAGATATTATGGTTAGAAAAAAACTGGATTAATCTTGAAAAGACTTTCATTCAATAGTGGATCAATAATGGTTAAAATGTGTTCCATAGTTCCATATGCGACATAACATATTTTTGCTTATTTTAAGTCACATGATTGAGTCTAATAAATGTTGGTATTATGAAAATAAAATTGATATTTAATTGATTCAGAAATGGTTTTATTGCTTATAATTACAGCAAAATTTTGTGTATTTTCTGAAATTTAAACTACTGTAAAGCAAAACTTGGCTTTTGCTTCAACCAATAACATCCATCACTAAAGTCCAAAGGTACCACATGTCCTATATTGAACCAGTAAATGTATGGCAATTCTAACTTTGTACAAGGTCAGCTATTGGTCAATTTTTTTCTTAGTCAATTATTAAAGTGACCTGAGTCTAATGGTTAAATAACTCAACATGAGTTCGTTAAACAAACAAACAAATCAACAAATAATTTAATCGTGCAAGCATTGAGAAATTATTTCACCTATTCATATATAAATTTGTTATAGTTAATTAATTATTAAAATAAGCATGCAAATTATTTGCTCAAAAACACTTTCAGGTGTGTGGACCACTGGCCAAGTTACAATCCTGAAGAACCACTCATAAAGCATATTTTATTATGCATTTATTAGTACTTTATTCTAGTTTTCTCTTTCTCTGAAGAACTACTGTTTTAATTATTTTTAAAATTTAAATCTGAATTTACAAAATATTAAACCCCCTTAAGATGCAAATAAAATTAAATCCACAAATACTTTATTGTAAAAATATATAGTATGAGATTAATTAAGGTAATTAAATTATTAGATATACACAAAAAAAATAAAAATAAGGTTGGCAATCATAAATGCCTAGGGGGGCGATTAATTGGGAAAGGGTGGAGGGCATAATATTTCTACATTATTTCAATCATTTTGCAATTATTCTAAATTGATTTTATTAGTGAGCACGCAAGGGGCAAACAAGATTTATCCACTCAATGTGTTCAAAAATCAGTTAGTTAATGCTTATTTGGTGATTGAAAAAAGAGAAGTACAAAATATTTGGCTTGACCAGGGTCGCCAAAAAACTTATAAATCTAAATATAATTGATCAGTTATTTAATTCCTACGTGAGTCTAATTCTTAGAATATTTATGGAATTAAAAATGGTCTATTATTTGCGTTTTAAATAATCTGAAAGATAAAAATTGAATGGTCTATTGCTTGCCATTTATAAAACGATCAAACACCGGAAGTAATAGAGCTGGCTGCAATCCATGAACCTTGACCTCGGAATTATAACTCTATCACCGCACGAAACAGGCAGAGTCTAAAAGCTAATTGATATTAGGTCAAAGGCGAACACATTTGTTGATTATTACTTAATAAATAAAGTACTATAATTCAATTAACAAGTACTTAAATTCTTATGAATTCACTCATATGACAACTGCGCATGTAACTTGCGCAATTTTTTTTTTGATAAATACTGATTGTATGGTTTAGCACAAGGGTGGAATATCAGTCTTTGGAGTGTGGGGTTCTAAAATCGATTCTGACACTTGAATTTTTTATGAAATCTCGAGCAGTAAAGTCATTCAAATATTTTTATTATTATTAAATACTAAACAAAGTAAGAAATGCATCTTAGGGTTTTCTTTTTTCAAATGTCCTTATTCATATATAAACATTAAAAGCATAAAGCTAAATTAGTCAACATAGAATCAAAATTACCCCAAATTCACAACACAACCAGACTAGCCAAAAATAAACTCTAAAATACTACCAAGGGTTTTATTGCTACAAGCCGACTTCTCAATTGTAAAGAACTACAAAATAACAATATATTTAAATTAAACATTATCCACAATTCCACTTACCTCCCATACATGTGCAGACTTCATGGAGATAGTTGTTCCAATCGATTGCTGTTTTACTGGCGATTTCCAACTGCTCCTCACAAAATCGTACCGATGTCAATTCTCTACACCAACTGTATATAAACCTGATCACAGGGACCAAACTGATTCTGGATCCTGTAAATCAAGTCCCTTTTCTGATAGTGATTCTTTTATAACAGTCTTTAAAATTACATCGCCATTGCTTCTCGTAGGATGGCCGTTAACACAACATTTCCCACTCGGGATGATTCCATATGTTTGGAAAAATTCAATTGCTTCATCTTCAGAAAATGTTAAGTCCCATAATTTAATGTCTGACATTTTTTTGTTTAGTAATAAATTGTGATTAGTAATGAAATTAGTAATAAAAATAACAAATAAATGGTTATTAGTTAGCAATCAAAATGCAAAATTAGTAATCAAAATCACAAATAAATGGTAATTAGTCAGCAATAATTCCGCAATTAGCAATAATTACGCAATCAAACTGTAAAATTAAAATTTCACAAAATGGCATATGACAGACAATAGAAAAAACACCTCTTTCTTCAAAGACGACAGCAGGTAAAAGACAGATATTTACCACAATTCACTAGCAGAATTACAAAATTCCGAAGGTTACCACGAAAACACCTTGACCACTTCTATCGATTAGTCATGCCAATGTTTCACCTGCCATGACATTGTTTTGGTTCATCGTTGAACTTATCTACCGGCGAGCTTGTGTAGTACGTCATAGCTTAGTTAATACTCAAATACCGAACATTTAAATAAGTGAATTAGTACTAAAAATTCTTTAATTTTTCTTTTTATTTCATTTCTCTCAAAGAACACAACCTTAGCTTCATCAAAATTAATAGTGTGGCTTGTATCTCTTTCATAGATATATAAAGCAGAACTATAGAACTAAGACATAAAAAATAGGGCTAGAAATAAATATCTTAGTTCTGCTTTATATATCCATGAAAAAGATACAGGCCACACTATTAATTTGATGAAGTTAAAATTATCTTCTTTGAAAGAAATGAAATAAAAAGAATTAAAATTTTTTTATTATAAAAATTTATGATTCTGAAGCAATTAACTTATTTAAAAGTTCTTTTAATATTACCTGTCTATAGAAGGTAAATGGAATTATGGGTAGTGTTTAGTTTAAATATGTTATTATTTTGTAATTCTTTATACTTAAGAAGACTGCTTGTAGCAGTGAAACCATTGGTAGTGTTTTAGAGTTTATTTTTTGACTAGTTTGGTTGGGTTGTGAATTTGGGGTAATTTTGATTATTCATATATATATATATATATGAGGAGAGTGTGGAGAAATAGAGGTTTTAAAGTATATTCAAATAACTCATAACAACTCAAAGCAATGAATAGACTTAAGTTTATTTCTGATAATTAAGATTGGAAAGATTTTTAAAATACTTCTTTAAACACAAAAGTTAAGAATTTGATTTAGCTGATTAAAAAACGAAGAGGCAAAAAAAATGGTAGTTTTTATTGTTCTTGAAAGCATTCTAAGCAAGATTACCCAAGCATCTCTAGGTAAATAGATATGATTAAGAAATACTTCATTAATAGGTTATAAACAATTTTTTCATCACTAATCTTCAAATGTGAATCTTCACAATTATATCTTGTATCTTGAAATCAAAGAGATCATTAATAGTTAAAAATAAGACAATAGTAAGACCTTGTAGTGCCCAGTAAGTATTTTGACATTCTTTTGCAGACTGGTTAAAAAGACTTTACTATTTACAATCAATTTTAACACCATTAAAAAAAGCCCAAATGTCAAAATATTTTTTATATTATTAAGTGTTTATTTACAGAGAAGAATGCAAACTGCAAATTAAAATCCATAGAGAATATAGTTCAACGTGTAAAGGGATTTAAACATTTGGATCGTTGATTGAGTGAGGATGGAAGAAGTTAGAATGAAATTAAAAAAAGAATAGCATTGGTGAAGGAGGCATTTATTAAGAAAAAGGAAATATTTAGTGGACCATTGAAGAGAGAAATTAAAGAAAAGTTTAATTAAATGTTATGTGTAGTATGTGCTATTATATGGTTATAAAATGTGGACACTGAGTAATAAAATTAGGAATAAATTGGAAACATTGGAGATGGGTAATTGAGAAGGATGGAAAAAATCAATTGGATGAATAAAATAACAAATGAAAAAGTTTTGAAAAGAGTAAATAAAAAAGAAGATTGAGGAAATTAAAAATAGAAGGAGAAACTGGATTGTATAACTATTAAAAAGAAGGTATAGTTCAATGACAGATGCTTTGGAGGGAATGGTAAATGGAAACAAAAAGAAAGAACAGAAAAGATTGATATTAATGGATGATATAAAAACTGGGAAGAGTTATGTTGGATTGAAGAGCTGGCCATTGAAGAGAACAGAGTGGAGAAATGGATGAATTGGTGATGTGATTGCTCTTTAGATCTGTCCATGGGATAGATTCCTATTGATTGACTGACAGGTAAACTCTCATAGATCTAAACACCATTAATTAACAACTTCTCTATTGTTGTGAATAAGGGCTATATAAAATTCTAAAGTCTTCATACTACCCCATTTCACATAATGCTTGTACAATGCTGTTCAGTGGCAAATTCTTTTTCTCACCACTATTATGTTATCTAGTGTAAGCTTTAGTACCCAATAAGATATAAGATGGAAATGCTTAACAAGTCTCTATCCAGTGCTTTTCTATTCAATATCCCAGACTAATTTCTAACATATAGTTTTTACCAGTGCGAAGCTTTGGATCTGGAACAGCAAACTGGATCTTTTGGGTCTAATATGTATTTCCTCTAGCAGCCTTCTTTCATTTTCTTTTATTTTCAAACTATCAGCCCATATTAACAAACCTATAAATGTTTCAATCTAAGCCAACTTGTTTATATAGTCCTGTAGGTTGGTGATATAATGATGATGAAAAAGAATTTGTCCTTGATTGTGTTACCATCACATGAAAAGGGGTTGTGTGATGTTTTATTCATGTTATTCCCATACTGACCAAAGGGTAGAGGTACTTACAGTTTTTAAAAGCAAGGGCACCATAAAATATAAACATTGAACTGGTTTCTAACCTCTATGACTATACAAGCAAGTTGTCTTAGACTGAAAGTATTAAATTTGGGCTGATAGTTTATTAGTAAAACATAGAAATTAAAGATGGTATCTAGAGGAAAGATACATTAGAAACTAATGGTCAACATGCACTGCTCCCAATTTCGAAACTGCTCTAATGAAATCTGTAAACTAAAAATTAGTCTGGGAATATTGGATAAAACAACATTGGATTCTGTCTTATTAAGCACTACCATGTGGCAATCTATTGGTTACAGGTGGCAGAATATTGGATGATAAAAAAAATTTGCTAATTCTAAAGCCTTGTATTGTTATTACTACAATAAATTTATACATTGCACAAAAAGTATTGTTATATATAAACACAAATAAATCACATCACCCCAACTGATGCTTAAAATAAACCAATAGAATATCAGCAATCAGTTGTCAAGGCAACAGGTAATCAAAGGAGATTGAGAATAAACTATTCGATCTATTTAAAGAATGGCTGTAGTAATATGATTTATACAGGATAAGCCTTTAGAAATGTGCATTAATGGTTTAAACTATAGATAATAAAATTAATTAATATTTATTTAAAATTTCAGGAATGTTTGGGCTTATAATGAAAACTGAAAAAATGTATTGTTAAAATCTGAACATTTCTCAGATCCCAAAAAAACCTGGAACCAGAGATTTTAAATTAATTATAGTCTATATGTTTGTAAACCTATTATTATAAAGTGCTAAAAACTTTAAAATTATTCAAATGGAAATAAATTTCTGATAATGCACTACTTTTTAAATTTTATAAATCTCTGCACCCTCTCTCACCAGTAAGAATTAAAAAAACTTAAGTGAATCACTTAAAGCTTAGAGCATACATTCTATATACATCAACTCTTACAGACCATGCTTAAATCAGGGCCTTTAGTCTATTGGGTGCTAATGTTATAATCAAATATTCGATTGTACAAATCTATTTAACCCATCACAAGAGAAAGACAGTGTCTCATTTTAACCACTTATGATTAGACAAACATGACTTAACCCATTGCAGAAAAAAGACAGTGTCTCAAAGACAGTCTCTCATTTTTAACTACCTATGATTAGACAAACATCACTTATAAGTCATGTTTGTCTAATTGTAGGTGTTTAAAAATGAGACACTGTCTATCTCCTGCAGTGGGTTAAATAGATTTGTATAATTAAATATTTGATTATAACATTAGGCACACAATAGACTCAAGCTTTGATTTAAGCATGGTCTGTAAGAGTTGGTGAATATAGAATGTATGCTCTAAACTTAAGTGATTCACTTAAGTTTTTTAAATTCTTACTGGTGGGAGAGTGCACGGAGATTTATAATATTTAAGAAATAGCACATTATCAGAGATTGACTTCCATTTGAATAATTTCAAAGTATTCAGTGCTTTATAATAATAGGTTTACATTTATAAGTCATGTTTTTCTAATCATAGGTGGTTAAAAATGAAACATTGCCTTTCTCCTACGATGGGTTAAATAGATTCGTACAATTGAATATTTGATTATAACATCAGGCACACAATATACTCAAGCCCTGATTTAAGCAGATCTGTAAGAGTTGGTGTATATAGAATGTACACTCTAAATTTAAGTGATTCACTTAAGTTTTTTAAATTCTTACCAGCAGGAGAGTGCACGGAGATGTATAATATTTAAGAAATAGCGCATTATCAGAGATTGATGTCTATTTGAATAATTTTATAGTCTATATGTAATCTAGATTGAAAATAATGTTTTACAAATACTGATCCTCATACAGAATCATAAAAAATTAAGGTACTTAGGTATTAGACTTGCTACACCTTTTCACATCCATTTCAGTCTGCCAATTACATTCTAATCTTGCAATGTCATCAAATAATATGGACACCAGAACTTCTGACAAACTTAAGTGATAAATTTATCAAAGCAGACTGTATACACATTAGTTCATGACATTTTTGCAAGATTTAGAAATTTATTGACTGACTGATATGTATGTAAAAAGGTATAACAGCTCTAATTGGTAACACTAATCACATTAGCTGAAAAAGGACTAAATCTGAAAAATACATTTTAACAAAATGAAAAATGTAAATTCATACATAAAAATAATAAAAACACATCATTATGATACTAAATTAAAATGGCACTTTGTGCCATCACACATACAGACAGAAATTCCCAAATTTTATTTAAAATTAAAAAATACTATGTATATTAATTGTGGCATGAAATTACAAAACAAGCAGTAAAGCAAAATTATCAAAAAATAATACTACACAAACAAAATAAAAACAAACATCACATCTAATTCTATCGCCTCAATAAGTATGTTAACTACAAAAATAATAAGTATATTAACTACAAAATGAGTAGTAAAGCAAAGAAAAAAGAAAAAAATACTGCATTTATTACCCATAGCAGAAAATAAAAAGTGGGCAGACAAAAAAAAAAACAATCTCAAACTAGATCAGTGTTTTAAAAAATGGAGAGTTAAAGCACGTATTTATATGATATAACGGCTGCACAGAATCTTGTTTGAGAAATTTCTAACTACATTTATTTTGTTAAAAAAACAACAAAAAAAAAGAAATTAGTAAACTTTGTCAAAATGTAAAACAAAAATTATTAAAGTTTTATTAAAATGGAATCAATGAGGTGGATTAATTTTTTTAAATATAGTCCAGAATGCAAACTAAATGCCATCTTTTTTGTGGCTGGCAGAAAGTAGTTCTTCAGTTTTATATGCTTTATGGGGCAAAAAAATGTAAACTTTTATTAAAGCAGAATCATCAAGGTGGACTTACCTATTTTTAATCACAAGCATTGGTGGCTGAGTGATTAGCACAGCTGCCTTACAAGCAGTTGTCCCGGGTTCGCTTCCCGGTTGATGCTTTGACACATGGAAAAAAATTCTCACTCAAGTTTGTCAGAAATTCCAGTGTTCACATTATTTGATGAGATCATAGGGTTTATTTGACAGGATCACAAGTTTAAGAATTTAGGGGTGGAATGACATGAATGTGAAAAGGTGTAGCAGGTCTAATACATAAGTATCAAAATTGAGTATACTTCTTACATAAAAGAAAGAACATCACATTTTATGAATAGAAATGAAATATAATTACAAGAATAAGCAATTTTTTCTTTTTAAATTGATGATACATAGTTGATTTACCCCATCATGGATTCCTAAAAAAAAATTTCTTGTGAAGAGGATTAAACATACACCCACACATGCAACAAAAAACAATATAAAGGCTAACAACAACAATAATACCATATATTCCTTTTGACAAAATTATAATAATAAATGTGCCACACAAAGAATTGGAATCATATAATCTCTTGCTTCAGTTTTATCTCTTTTATGTCCTGTCTAGACTTAAGATAAGTTTAAATGTATAATTCTCTACACATTGATACATTAAAACAGGCAAACTCACTATACATATTGCCACACACAGCAAGATAGAGTAATAAATGGATGCCAGAAGGCTTGTGCATAAAATCCCAATCTAGTGCGTACTCATCTAATATCTCCAGACTAGTTTCTGGCTTGTGGCCTTCATCAGTGAGGAGCCTATGATATGAGAGCTTGCTGTGTGTTGTGGCAATACGTACAGTGAGTTTTGCCTGTTTTAACAAGTTATACACAAGCATGAGGTGGTGGTCATGTGATGTTTATTGGCACATTGATACATCTGGATTGTGGACTGATTTATACACAATAGCTATCATAAAACTCAGCATAATATTTATTCTTTGCCTTTTTATGCTTATTTTTTGTCTTATGAAATAATAATAATTGAATGGCTTTATTCTCTTGGGAATTTATAAGAAGTTTGAGTATCAGAAGTATTAGAAAGGGAAAAGGTCCAAGGACTTTAAATTCAGATTCAGACAATCAACTGCTGAACTAAACTAGAGATGGGCAAACTACAGCCTGCAGGCCAGATGTGACCCACCTAAAGAGTCTATCTAGCCCAGATTTTAAAACAATGGCATAGAAATTTTCAATTTCAAAGTTTTAAAAAAATTTCATTTAAAGACATGTTCCATTTTTGCATATGCAAAAATTTCCATAGAAATTTGAATATTTTTTGCATATGCAAAATATAGTTGTGAGAATTTATATAGAAACTGATTTAAAAATATTTGCATGTGCAAAAAATAGAACTCTCCCTAATAATTATGCATAAAATTATTAAAATATATCTATTTGCTTTTATATTTAAATTAAAAAAACATAGAAACAAGATTCTGAAAGAATTTGAATTTATTGCTTATGAGTTTATATTAATAACAACAGATGTGCTAATACTTGTCCATGTGAGCATATCAAACAGTTCGATAATGTGCTCTGCATGGGAACCTCTGGGTGAATAAAAAGATGGTGAACAGATTGACACAGTTCAACTTGTTAAATGTCGAATGTTAGTATCATAGTGGTGAAATTATTAAAAAGTAGTATTGTTGTTGATTCTTGTTAGATTTATTGTGCATATTTGTAAAAAATATTTCAACTCCAAAATGTTTACTAAAAACATAAAGTTGATCCAGAGTGTCATGTTTTCAAAGGTGAATGGATTTGGAAATACTTTTTCACAGTTGTAAAGGATAAACAACTGTGTCTCATCTGCAATGAAAACATAGCAGTCTTTAACGAATACATTTTCCACCACTTCCCTAATAAGTATAAAAATTCCAATTATGAAGCAAGGTCTGAATATAAAACGAAATGAAAAGCAGATTTTCACAAAAAACTATCAGGTCACCAAAAAAATTTTAAAAAAAAAATATTTCTCAGAAAGCAGCCACACATGCAGGTTATATTATAGCATACAATATTGCTAAAAGTAATAAATATCTCTCTCTGGGGAGTTTATTAAACAGTGTATGCTCCAAGTTTGTGGTGTTTTATGTCCTGACATGAAAATGATTTTGAAACTAAGCTTATCTCAAAAAACTATGATTTCTGGAGTTGAAGCCATAAATAAAAATTTGATATCACAGTTTGAGTCAAAGATTGGTCAATTTAAATTTTGCTCCATTACTATGATTACTATGGATGAAAGCAGTGGTATAAATGATACTGCTCAGATAGTATTATTTATAAGAGGTGCTGATGAAAACTCTTCTATTACTGAGAAATTGGAATGCATGCAGTCCTTAAAGGGAAGAACAATAGGAACTTCTATTTTTCATGAATTTCTGAAAGGACTTTCAACTTTGAAAGTACAATAACAAACATATGTAATAGTGTGACTGATGGAGCACAAAGTATGATAGGGGAAAAATCTGTACTTGTTGGATCTTTATTAAAATTACCCCAGGTACAATGTTGCTTTTCTACATTGTGTTATGCATCAAGATGCCCTGTGTAAATTTTCCTTGAATATAAAACCTGTGCTTGATGTAATCATGAAGCTTGTAAGTGCGATTCAATCTTATGGGCTTAATCACAGACAATTTTGAGATTTTCTTGGGTCCATGCAATCTAAATAATCTGATGTTCTGTATTGTATGAAAGTAAGGTGGTTCAGCGCAGGATGCATTTTGAGTCAGTTTGGCAGCTGAAAGATGATATAGTGGCATTCTTCCTTGAAAAGAAGTGGTCTGTGGAGTGTGAAAGGTTAGAAGATACATCATGGCTTGCGTTTTTCACAGATTATCTCTGTCACATGAACAAGTTGAATGTCTGCAAGGAAAAATCAATTTATTAGTAATATCTGAAGCCATCCCAGAGGTTTTAAACTAAACTTGTTCTGTTGTTAATCAGCTAGCCAAAAATGACTTTTCTTACTTCCTGAAAGTAAATTCAATAGCCCCAGTAAATAGAGATAAGCTTAAGAGCTATGAAGATGGCTTGAGGAAACTTCATCTTGAATTTGAACAAAGAATTTAAGACTTCAGTGCCATTGAAAAAGACCTGAATATTTCAGCATGCTTTTTAATAAAGACTGCAAAGCTGTGAGACCAGACTTGTATTTGAATTCAATGAATTGCAATCCAATGTCCCAAATTTAGAGTTCTACCAACTCTTTGTCAAAAGCAAGTTTCCCAAATATGATATCTCACATCCGGAAAGTTAGCACTACGGTTGCCTCACCCTACATATGTGAACAGGTGTTTTCTTCAATAAAAATTTTTTTTTTTTCATATGTCATAGCATCGTCCGGGATGCGAACCCACAACCGTCTGCAACCAACTACTTGCTTGCAAGGCGGCTGCGATGACCTCTTGGCTAACAACGCTTGACAACTACTAAATAGTTTAAGTTTTTATTTTCACTTCTCACAATTAGTACATCCCAGTTCAAACCAGATTAAGAGGAACTTTTAGAAGTGCAGTTATTCATTCGTCATTAGTATCAAAGGAATTTTCAAAATATACTATTTTTTGATACTTTATTGCATTTTATAAAAAATTATATTGGCCTGCCAAAAGTTGTTCCTTTTATTTTGGCCATTTCATTAAAAGCTGACCCATCACTGAATTAAGCAACGCAGTACATATTTTAAAAATTAGAATGGCAATATTCAATTATAATTGCTGTTAACAAATAGTTGATCGGTTTTTTACTTAGTGGATGATTGATAAATATTTAATTTTTATACAGGAGAGTATTTATTGTTATATTTTCGGAAATAAACTAATCTTCACAAATGCGTGTCAATTTTTATTAAACAGCTCGTATTTAAAGATTAGTGGGTGATTGATAAACGACTCTAATGTAAAAATCTATTTTTTGATTATCTTTTATATTTGTTTGATATCTTTGTGCTACCTCTCGAACAAAATTACTTTCAATATTTATATCTTTTCCTTTAATATTTCATTTTTTATAATACTCTAGCATCTTTTAACATTAAGTTTTTACAATAGTATTGAAACAGGCAAAACTCTCCATACAGTAGTGCCACTCAGTGTAAGCCAGAGTAATCAATAGATGCCAGAAGGCTTGTGCGTAAAATCCCTATCTAGTGCCTACTCATCCAATATCTCCAGACTAGTTTCTAGCTTGTGGCTTTCATCAGTGAGGAAGTCTTGGATCTGAGAGCACTGCACCTACACCTTAGGATATGGATTTTATGCTCAAGCCTTCTGGCATCCATTGATTACTCTGGCTTGCACTGAGTGGCGCTACTGTATGGAGATTTTTTCTTGTTTTAATAACAGTTATGAGCAAGCATAAGAAATGGTGGTCATGTGATGTTTAGTGGATTAATACAATAATATTGCTGGATATTTGAGATTCATAAATCCTTCTTCATATAAACTCTTCTTTTGAAAATTTGTTTATTCTACTAAATTTGTAACAAATGTCTTACATATACTACTGTTTGAGTACTTTACTCTTCATAGCTTAATGCAGTTGTAGAGGTTCAAGTTTAAAACCTAAAGGTCTATGGATATCAACTCACTAATATTTTTTCCAGTGTTTAAACATCAAATAACCCCCCAAGCATTTAAACCATTTGATTACTTTTCCTTGTGTGGTTTGGTGCAAAGGCAGCCTGCAGAATCAAGAACCAAAATCTATGATTCACAACTCAACAATGCCAGCTCCAATACTTGAACATCACATGACCTCCCAAGCATCAAATGATTTGATTATTTTTTCCTATGCAGTTTAATGCAGTGGCAAGATGATAAACTCAAGTGCTAAAAGTCTATGGACCAGAGTACAATTTTGTCATTTCCTGAATTTAAACACCTTAAGATCTTGTAAATGATAAACACCTCAATTATTTATTTATTATAAAGCATTGCTATTTGTATTACAAAACACAATCATTATAGTATCATTCATTTCCCATGATCTATGCATACAATATGCATGACAAGGACTTTTTCCAATTTTTACTCTTTTACTCTCCTAACATATGTTAAAAAGAAAATTTGGAGAATGAGAAAAAAAAATTAAACATCTTAGCAGCGACCATACAAATATGATTGAAACAAGTTTTGAAAAAAAAAAGAATTTGAGTAAAAATATTTTATGAATATATAGGGGATTTGAACTCAGACTTTCATACAACCCTCAACAATTTATGCTATCTCTTACTGCTGATACACTTGATCACACACATGTCGAAAAGATAAATAATCACCAATATACATATTTCATGCTAAACTAGCACTCATCAGTTGGTCCAGATTATCATCTCCACACACATATACACTCAATTCTTGGCTTATATTAAGATAGCCAATCTTCATACTTTAAAGGACAGACTTCAAATCACTCCACCCCACAATGCTTCAGTCATCCATTTCATTTAAAATCTGATGATGAAATGCTAAAAGTCCACATTGGTGCCAACCTTCTCATCCTACCCATGTTGACCACAAGTCACTCTGACCCCTCATGTACAGGACATAATCCATTTACATAAATATACAAGGGATGGACAGACCTTAAAGCACTATATTTTGATATATAATTTTTCCCCCTACAATACAGACATTTTCATACTTGCACTCCAATAAATAATATATAGGGCATTTGAACTCAGACATTCATATGACACTAAACAATCTATGCTATCTCATACTTCTGATACACTCAATCACACACATCATGTGATAATCTGGACCAATGGATGAGTGTTGGTTTGGCACGAAATATGTATATTGGTGATTATTTATCTTTTGGACATGTGTGTGATCAAGTGTATTAGCAGTATGAGATAGCATATATTGTTGAGTGTCATATTAAAGTTTGAGTTCAAATCACCTATATATTACATATTGGATGGCAGGTATAAAAAAGCGTGTCCTGTAAGAAAAAATTTATATATTTATGAATTTAAAAAACTGGATTGCATTGGGGGGGGGGGGATGAATAGCCAGATTTTAAATTTTGTTATTATTTTTTGGTTATTTTAAATTATCAAGTGTAATATTCTATTGATATAAACCAGATTAGAATAAATAAAGTTGATTTTTTTTCAATATTATTAAAATTAATTCACACAATCATGGATTCTTGAAAACAATCTGACTATCTTCTAAGATTGGTGAAAGAGTACAACAATCTTCAACTCACAAGGACTCTTTAAAGTACCATTGATGTCCATGTTCTCTGAAATGTAAAAGTTGAACAGTTGTATCTTCTGAATCAAATTTTTGATTGTGCTAAAGTAACAAAAAAAGAGAGTGTCAGTAATGCCATCCCAGGTGAGATGTGTAATTCCAAACAATGTATGCATTTGATTCCATTTGTAAATAAACTCTCAATTAAACACATTTTTTTATTACCCTACCAATATGATAATTAATAAACATATATACATGCATATATATTATATATAAGAGTACCAAACTCTCTATACAGTAATGCCACCAAGTGTTAGTCTTTGTAATTATTGGATGCAGGAAGGTTTGTGCATAAAATCTCCATCTATTACCTACTCATCCAATATCACCAGACTAGTTTCTAGCTTGTAACTTTCATCAGTGAGGAGTCTTGGATTTGAGAGCATAGTACCTAGTAGACTTTAGCATCTAGTGCGACCATCGAGCAGCCACCTTTTACCTATGTGGTTAACTATAGGAACCCAAGATGAAAATACCATAATGTTTCCAATCCAGGCTCATTTGCTTGTATAGTCATAGATATGACCTCAGTTCAACATCCATATATTTTGATGCCTTTGATTTTTTAAAAACCACATTCACTATTATCCTATGGGCAGTATAGATATAAAAACATCAAAACATCACATAGTCACCATTTCATATGCTTACACATGCTGTTAATATGAGTACCCAACTTTCCATATAGTAGTGCCACCAAGTGTAAGTTTTTATAATCAATGGATTTAGGGCATTTGTGCATAAAATTCCTATCTAGTGCCTACTCATCCAACATCCCAGACTTGTTTCTAGCTAGTGGCTTTCATCAGTGAGTTAACCAAATAAGTAAGGCTCTTCACTTATGAAAGCCACAAGCTAGTAACTAGTTTGGGGATGTTGGATGAGTAGGCACTAGATAGAGATTTTATGCACAAAACCTCACTGCATCTATTGATTACAAAAATTTGCACTTGGTGGCACTCCTGTATGGAGAGTTTGGTACTCTTATTAACAGCTTGTGTAAGCATATGAAATGGTGATCGTACGATGTTTTGATGGTTACTGAAAGGAGACTTTGATTTTTCTTTGAGATCTTAAAGAAACTGAGTAGGGTAAATTTCTAATGTCCATTCCATACATTCTTACTACTGCAACTGTTATTTCTATTTGACTATTTTATAATAAATAAATATGGATGGGCTGCTCACCAACATGTGACAGCCAGAATGGCAAGTTTATTGGCTTTTTACTGCTGAGTTTAAATCAAGAAATATCTCTGTATTCTCAGTTTCCTGTTAATTCTTAATTAAAATATCATATGCATTTTGTTAAAGACAGCATGAAGGTGCATGTGAATGAATTTTATGTAATGGAAGTTTTTGATCATGACAGACAAATAAAATTATGGTCCTATTTCCATGATTCTGTAAAGTGACCACCCAAGGCAGTGCTTGGTGACCAAAGATGAAGGGTGCCAAAAACCCTGATTTTTATATACATGTTACCATTCTATGATGATAATTCATTTAGGTATCAAAAGCAAAACTCTCCATACAGATGGTGATCATGTGATGTTTAGTCATTTAGGTATCTATGATGATAATTCATTTAGGTATGTATGACTTCAGATGACTTTCAAACGAAGTAAGATTGCATGAATTGGAAGTAGAACCATCTAATATTGAATGCATCATTATTGGATTTTCATGAAGTTAAAAAAAAAGACAATTGATTTAAAAAGGGACATGTATTTTACTACAATGCTACAAACATTAGAAGCACAACTAGTGTGGGATTATAGCATGTTAGACAATGGCAAGATAATTATTCAATTTAGTGGAAGATACCAAATGCAGAGATTAAGGTTTATACTTCAACAAGTTATCATTGTGTTGCAGTTGAAGATTTTTATATAAATGATCAGCTTAGACCAAACATTTTAAAGTTGTTATGGACATGTTAGTGGTAGAATTGGTAAAAAATTGAAAGATAAAAGTGGTGTAGGAAATTTGGTTATTATGATGGAGTTTACAGAAAAAGAAAAACTATATAAATGGATTCTTCAAAAAATTCTAAACAGAAAGAGATATGAATGCATCTAAATGAAGGTATAACAGAATTGGATATATTTTGGTTAATAGAAAGTATATATTTCAAAACTGTAATGTTCTTAATATATCCAACATAGGAAGTGATCATCGATAGGTGAGATAAAGATATTTGTTAATGCAAAACTAGAGAGACAAACATTATGAAAAAAAAATAGCATTAACAGTTGATGTTTTTTATCATTTAGAAAGACTCCTATAATTTTAAATTAGAACCTGCAAATCATTTTAAAGTGCTAATTGATTTTAAAGACTGTTTATATTTGAATGAAATCAATAAGAAGTTAACGAATGCAATATTAAAAACTTCAACAAAGATATCTTATACAAAAAAGCAGCAATTAACAATTAAATTTTATATTAAGATAAGACAATGTACGAAAAACATAAGGAATATCAAAATATAAAAAACGATCCAGTAAAAAGAATTTAGAAGGGATTTGAACTCAGACTTTCAAACTCCCTACACCTATTTCATCCATCCATGCAACCAATACCTATGACCACATGAAACAGATAAATGATCTCCAATATATGTATTTCATGCTGAATCAGCACTCATCAGTTGGTCCAGACTATGTGTGTGGGAGATAATAATCTGGACCAACTGATGAGTGCTGGTTTAGCACGAAATACATATATGGGAGATCATTTATATTTTTCATATACATATGGTCATGTGTATTGGTTGTATAAAATGGAGTGAATAGCTGTAGAAAATTTAAAGTTTGAGTTCAAATCCCTTCTAAAATACATTAAATTTAGTATAGACAATATATTTATATTTAAATATTAAAAAAGAATTGAATATCTAGACTTTTGTAAAATAGTATGAAAAAAGTCAATAATAAATATTGTATTTGTAAATTAGCAAAAAAAAAAAAAAAGATATAGAAGAGAATAAAAGTCTCAAAAGTGTAAAAAAGCAGCTTGTTACTGCAAGGACAATTATTTCTACATTAGTAAGAAAAAAATGTAACTGGTCCTGCATTGGTGGTCGAGAGGTCAGCGCGATTGCCTTGCACTTGCAGGCATTTGCTCGGGTTGCGGGTTCGCGTCCCGGCCGATGCTATGACACTTAAAAAAAAAAGGTAACTGTTGCTAAAAAGAGAAATGACATTTATGGAATGCACAGAAAGATTCTATAACGAATTATTTAGTAAAGAATAAAAAAAGGTTCTATAACGAATTATTTAGTAATAAAAGAATAAGAAATTCAAATACCCCCTGAAGTTATTACATCTTCTGAATTGCCTAATATTTTAAATGAAGAAGTGAGACATGCACTTATATGTATGAAGAAATAAAAAGTTCTAGTAAATAATAGAATTATAATAAATATCTTATAAAAAGCGTGTGAGAAGATACAAAAATTGTTGGCAATGTTATATACCAAATGTTTAAATGCTAAAGTTGTACTAGATGATTGGAAGAATGTATTAAGAATATTGATACTTAATAAAGTCGATACAGAAGATAAAATTACAAATCTACCGGTCTGTATTTGTTCTATACAAAACCTTTACCAAGATAATTACAATTTATCTACAGTGAATTTTGGATTTTAACTAACAAAAATAATAAATTGGCTTTAAATATGGTTTTAGCACACTGTATCACATCAATGTAATAATAAAAGTTATAGAAAGAACCAGTAAATTAAGAGTTGTCATTACATTTTGAATTTGTTAATTATGAAAAGTCATTTGATTCTATAAGCATTTCTACAGTGATTTGAAGCATTGGATCATCATAAAATAGACCCACGGTATGTCATATTCTGAAAAATATTTATCAAAATACAATGATTTTACATAGTGTGTTGAGAAAGTTATATGACATGGTGATTCCATATGGTTAAAGAAATAAAAGCAAATGGAGATTATTTAAATCATTTAGAATTTGTAGATGATGTGATTAATTTTGAAAATAATGCTTCACATCTTTAGGAAAGATTGTAAGAGTTATTAAGTAAGACTAAAAATAAATGTTAAAAAACAAAAGTAATTTTTCATTGAATTTTTACAGAAGAAGAAAATGATGATTGATAATAATGAATTAGGTGAAGAAACAACTACAAATACTTTGAAAAGATCATTAATACGGACAGAAATATAATGTATAAAATTAATCACATAATTAAACTTGGATGAAGTGATTTTGGTAAAACTAATATTAAAAGAAAATATGTCTATGTGTTTGATAAAAAAAGCTTCTTAATAGATGTGTTTTTCCAGTTCTTACTTATGAATCTGAGATTTAATTATTTGACAGCTGAGAAATTGAGAGACTTTAGATGAGAAATAACAAGAACAGATCAAAATGAAATATATGACTGAGAGAATAAAAACATATCACTGATGTCGCTGAAATAATTAAGAAACTGAATTGTAGCTAGGCTGGACTATTGCTAGAAGAGATGATAATAAATGGATAGTTGAAATCTTAAATTGGGTCTCAAGTGATTGTAAATGAAACTAGAAAGAAACCAAATATAAAATGGATGGATGAGATAAGAAAGTTTGTTTATGTGTTGTGATGATGAGAGATTAAAAATTGAAGAAACTGAATTAAACTTGCAGACCTTCATTTTGCTGTAGATCAATAATGGTTGAAGAAGATGTCGCTGAAATAATTAAGAAACTGAATTGTAGCTAGGCTGGACTATTGCTAGAAGAGATGATAATAAATGGATAGTTGAAATCTTAAATTGGGTCTCAAGTGATTGTAAATGAAACTAGAAAGAAACCAAATATAAAATGGATGGATGAGATAAGAAAGTTTGTTTATGTGTTGTGATGATGAGAGATTAAAAATTGAAGAAACTGAATTAAACTTGCAGACCTTCATCTTGCTGTAGATCAATAATGGTTGAAGAAGATGTCGCTGAAATAATTAAGAAACTGAATTGTAGCTAGGCTGGACTATTGCTAGAAGAGATGATAATAAATGGATAGTTGAAATCTTAAATTGGGTCTCAAGTGATTGTAAATGAAACTAGAAAGAAACCAAATATAAAATGGATGGATGAGATAAGAAAGTTTGTTTATGTGTTGTGATGATGAGAGATTAAAAATGGAAGAAACTGAATTAAACTTGCAGACCTTCATCTTGCTGTAGATCAATAATGGTTGAAGAAGATAATATAAGATTTGTTGAGCAAATTATGTAATACTCGAGAAACAATAATGGGAAGTAAAACTTTAATTTAGAAACTGTTAACTCTTGATTCTGCCATCATGATGCTAAACTGCACAGAACAATATGCCCATTTATTTGCATTCCTGACTATTGACTGAACCACCCAATCACTTGACCCATCTATCTATCTTCCTAATTATCTGCCCATCTACTCATTTATCCATTTAACTCACCCAGCTTCCTACAAATCTACTTACTCATCCAACCACATAACCCCTACTTACCTACTTATCTAAAAACAAATTATTTGGATAAATAAAATAACAAATGAGAGAGTTTTTGAAAGAGTAAGTGATAAAATAAGATTGATTGAGGAAATTAGAGATATAGAAGAAAGAATAGTTAACCTAAAGGATGTTTTGGAGAGAATGGTCAATAAAAACAAAAAAAGAAAGGATGGAAAAGACTAACTTTGCTGGATGATATAGGAGTTGAGAAGAGATATGTAGAATTGAAGATTTGATCAATGAACAGATTAGAATGAAGAAATGGATAAAATTAATTATGTGATAACTCTCTGGACTTATTCATAGGTCAAAACACTATTGATTTAATATTTAAAACACTATTGATTTAATATTCAAAACACTATTGATTTAATATTGATTGATGGATTATTTATTCTCATTTGCAAATGTGCAGGAGTCATTAAGTAAAAAATCAAAAAATGGGGCAAACAATAAAATAAAAGAACCCATACACCTACCCACTTACCCATATATATTTCTATCTATCTATCTAAATATCAATCCATTTATCTATAAAAGAGTTAAATGGTCTTATTGTTCAGAAGTTTGTAAGAAATTCGAATGCCTATCTATCTATCTATCTATCTATCTATCTATCTATCTATCTATCTATCTATCTATCTATCTATCTATCTATCTATCTATCTATCTATCTATCTATCTATCTATCTATCTATCTATCTATCTATCTATCTATCTATCTATCTATCTATCTATCTATCTATCTATCTATCTATCTATCTATCTATCTATCTATCTATCTATCTATCTATCTATCTATCTATCTATCTATCTATCTATCTATCTATCTATCTATCTATCTATCTATCTATCTATCTATCTATCTATCTATCTATCTATCTATCTATCTATCTATCTATCTATCTATCTATCTATCTATCTATCTATCTATCTATCTATCTATCTATCTATCTATCTATCTATCTATCTATCTATCTATCTATCTATCTATCTATCTATCTATCTATCTATCTATCTATCTATCTATCTATCTATCTATCTACCTATCTACCTATCTACCTATCTATCTATCTACCTACCTACCTACCTACCTACCTATCTATCTATCTACCTATCTATCTATCTATCTATCTATCTATCTATCTATCTATCTATCTATCTATCTATCTATCTATCTATCTATCTATCTATACTTAAATCCTTATCATACAAAATCTTTTTGTTTTTAATTATAATCAAGGGATGGATCACATATTAAATGGCCAAAAATCACAACTGTAACATAATATTAAATTAAAAAGGTCGTTAATCTTTTCGTATTCTATAAGTTCAACAAGAGATCAAGGCCTATCAGTCAACTTAGCATTCAAGGCAAGTCTTAAAACAGATTCTTTTAAACTGATTGAGATATCTATTAGTAGATATTTAAAGCTGCCTACTGAACAAAGCCATAATTTCGGTTTTTACTCTTTAGAAAATAAATAGCATAGCAATGCATCAACCACTACATCTGATTGCTTTATTTTTTCTATTACACCAGAACTTCATCTTTCCTTTTATTCCTTCTGAATGTGAGCATATTCAAATGAGACTTGGGATTGTTAGTTGGAAGCTATATAATCAAGCCATCTTCTTTTCAACTCTAATTTATTAATCAAGTTAAAACTTGGAAAATTTTAAATGTGCTAAGGTTTTGATTCCAAACCGACACTATTTGAATCAGACCCATAACTATTTCAATCAGCTTGACTTGGATTTGAAATCTTATTGTGTTTTGAAATTTTCAGGAGTTTAGCATGACTGTAAAATGGAATTAAATGTGGTTGTTATATGCATAACTGTACTACTTCCAATTTTAAATCGTAAGTCTTACAGAAAAAAACAAACCAGAAATCAATTAGATGAATGAGATTTTAATATACTATCATCTAATAATCATTGATTTAAATTATTCTATAGAGGGCGCTACAGTGAGAATTACTTTTGTTTCATCATACATTGTATATGGTAAAGAATTAAATAATTTACTGCTATTATTAACATTCCTAGTCAGGTGTTAATAGTGTGTTAATATAGAACTGAGGATACCAAAATGCATAGTTGCTTATATAAAGTCAGATGTTTATAACTGTTCCAATAGGGTGTCTTGGATTCAAAACTATAGGTTGTTTTGAATTTCAGGCTTCTAGCCTAAATAGTAAAGCAGAATAAAAGATAATTGCTTATTACAGATGAGTTAACTTTAATAAAAATGGCGCTAGAATAAAGATTTGTTCTCTTTATAATAACTTTGTGGTAAAAAATTAAAATAATTTGTTAAGATATAGTTTTTATTAAAAAAAACACCTCCAATAAATAAATATATTTAAATAAATATTAATTTTGAATTTTATTTAATAGTAATATTTTGATGATATTCCTTTGTGTGAACATATGTAAGGTATTTGGACATCTTCATGGTTTGATTTCATCCTAATAAATTCATTGTCTAACCTACTATTTGTATATACCTCCAAATCTTTGTCCAAAATTTTATTTAATTATTTTTTTGCTAATTAATTTTTAAAATGTATTTTTTAAATGTATCTCATTTTAAGGACCATTTAAATCCAGTGTTTGCAGCAATTGCTACCACTTTATCTATGGACTGATCCAGAGATAATTGCTTTTGCCACTTGGTCCTGACTCTGAGAGAATAATGAACTCAAAGCTAAAATATACTTTAACTGCCATTAAAACTCTTAACTGTGATGCAAATTGACTTCACAAGCAATTAAACATCTTATTTTAAGCTCTATGTGCCTTAAAATTATTCATCAGTATATACCATAATTTACAGCACTACAAATGGGTTTGAAGTAAAATCTCTGGGTTTGAAGTAAAATCTCTTAGTGATACAGATCTCAGATATTCATAATGAATAATTTAGATTTGTCCATATCTCATTACAAACATTTCAAAACTACATAAAATGTGTGGATGTTTATTTCAGAAAATGGCAAAAAAGATGGAGTTTGGACATAAAGGAAGTATGGTTCAACATCAAAATAGCTACGAAAATTATGAAACATGCATTTGCTGTAATACATATATTAATTCATGATATTGTCCTGGGATCCAATTTTCACTTTTAATGACATTACATATTGGTTTACTCTAAAAATGCATTTACCTGTTGAAGAAATCATCAAATTTATTGACATAGAATAATATTTCTTACCCCCCCCTAAAACATCACATGATTGGCATTTCCTATGCTTACACAAGTTGTTAAAACAGTATCAAACTCCTAATATAGTAGTGACACCCAATGCAAGTCATAGCATTCAATGGATGGAAGAAGCTTTGTGCTTAAAATGCATATTTAATGCGTACTCCTCAGTGCAGTGCTTTCAGACCCAAGGTTTCTCACTAATGAAAGCCATGAGCTAGAAATTAGTCTGATCATATTGGAAGAATAGGCACTAGATAGAGATTTTATGCACAAACCTTTTTTTTTATTCATTGATTAATGAGGTTTGCATTGGTTGCATTACTGTATGAAGAATTTGGTTCTGTACTAATAATATTGTTTCCCACAAGACAGGATAATTTATTAAGGACAATGTTTGACACTTAATGATATCTTCAGAGCAACAGAGACAGATAGCTTTATTCACTGGGTATAGGGATAATCTCAAACAAGCCCAACCTTATCCATGGAACATACACTCAACCAAAGAAAAATAGGAAAACCATTACCAGAGCAGATACTATACCATTCAAATATAAGAAAAGGAGAGCAAGAAAGGTCAGATTGATCAAAAGTTAATTATTATAATATATGTATAAAATATATATCTCATCCACAGATTTCAATAAACAGACATGGTCAGCAATTATTAGTTTACTTAAAGAATAAACTTTAACGATAGACAGACCCCTTATGGTTTTAAAATAACTATTGATGGGGAAAATGTGTGTTATTTGGGAAGAATAGTTTCTTCCACAATATTATGTACTCATGTATAGTATACACATATATGTATATTATAATAAAAATAATAAATACAATGGTAATAAACTATTATAAACAGTTTTTCAATCCACAAAAGTACTTTTCATTAATTTCTTAAACCTGCCTCAACTCCCATTAAATTAAAAAAACAAAACAAGGCAGAAGCAAATGTCATCAATTCAAATCCCATGAATCCCGTATTTAATGTTAGCGGCCTGTCTATTTATTAAATGCATCTTATTCCTATTTATAAAAATTGCCTCCTTAATTTGTCTTTTATTATGGTTTCTTTCTTCATGAAGAATTTTCATATTTTCAATATCAAATTTAAATTTATATTTACATGTTTTTTCATGATCAAAGAAAACTGAAGCAGTCATTAAATCACCATTGTTCTTACTTTTTACACACTTATATAACAATTAATGCTCCTTTAATCTCTTTTCAATACTGCACCTCGATTCACCTATATATGATAACATACACTCACAAAAAGTTTGATATACAATATTACTTTTATACTTGATAGATATGACATCTTTAGAATTATTCACTAATTTATTAACATTGTTTGGAACATAGAATAAAACATTAAACATGTTTATATATATATCCTTAAAAAATTTTACTTGTGTATTTGAAATAAATGGAATAGATATCCATTGTTTACTATTGATCTTCATTTCCTTTAAACCATTATAACTCTTTTTAAGTTGGCATAAAGTGTTGTTTCTTTGTTCCATTTTATAACCAACATCAAGCAGTTTCTTGGCAAATATCTCAATATTTTTTAGTTTATCACTTTGGTAATGACATAATTTTTCATTATGAAACAAAAAAGATTTAAAACTTGCCATCTTATGAATAATTGATACTTTTGATTTACAATTTATATATCCCCTTTTTTGCAACGACTTGATTATTATTTTATAATTTAATATATTGTTATCTCTTGTAATAATTAAATCAAAATATTTAATACTTTTGTCTTGTTCCTTTTCAATAGTCCATTTCAAGCCATTCAAATTATTTAATTCCTCTACAAGCAAATTTATAGTATTAATATTTCCACAAACAAAAACATTATCCACATACCAGAGTACATATTTAAAATGCCACTCTCATATATAAACAAAACAAAATTGCAAACTTGTGCAACCACAGGTAAACCCATAGGCCAACCTTTAGACAATTTATAATATTGACCTTCAAAAGAAGCAACAATGTTATCGTTTTATTTATTATTTTTATTATGATTACAATTTTGTTTTAATTAATGGACATTTTATTTATATTATATATGGGTATTAGTAGTCAAAGGGTTAATCCATAATACATTTGGTTATTGCAAAGGTGCAACCTTCTTTATCAAAATACGTTTACACTGTTAATTACACTGGTTAATATAATAATATTTTTATGCACCAACTTGCCATCAATAGTGCTAAAAGGTTATTGCTTGGTTGAGGCACCTTTTTGCCTAGATCCACAAGGCCAGAAAGAATGCATACATTCATAAACAAATTTATTTTTCAGTAATGTTTATTTAGACCAATATCACCGTATAAAGTTAATCTCCCATTTACAGCCTAACTAGGGTTAACAGGAAATTTTATTTTTGTTTAAAAATTTAATGGCCATTTTCGAGTTTGTCTGCTGACGAATTTTAACTTTAGTCTGGTCGCAGGAAATAGTTTTAAGATGCAAAGTAAATGTTTAACATGTTGCGCAATTAGCGAGATTTATTATTCATAAACTTGTGCGATTAGCATTAACATTCATAAACAATTTGTGGAAGTGAGTCAAAACTGACTGTCAATAAATAAATAATACAAAGTAAATATTGTAATAGCTATGTATACATATTACAGTAAGCTTTAGGTTTTTAAAATATGGACATTAAGAAAACAAGTGGGAAAATGTAAGCGCAATAGTACTGAAAAGAATGTGAGAATAAATCGCGCAATAGTACTGAAAAGAATGTGAAAATAAAAAGAATTGTAAAGGAAATTAAAACTAATTAGTGACCAAATTGCACTGGAGATCTGTGTGGTTTTGTGCAATGATTTTGTGGCAGGCTCTGGAATTCAAGATCTATGGATGACAGCCCAGTTGTGTTACTTCTGATGTTTAAATATCATATGACATCCCAAGCATCAAATCATTTGTTGACTTTGCCTTGTGTGGTTTAGTGCATTGTGGCAGACTAAATTTGGTGATTCATGAATTGCATTTTAATCCAGCCACTTCCAGCTCAACATCATACAGAGTCCCAAAATATCATACCATTTATTTACTTTGTTCTGGGTGATTTTGGGTCATGATAGAGTGGCAGTCTCTAGAGTTCAATATCCATGGATCACAACCCAGAATTATCACTTCAAGTGCTTAAACATCATATGACCTCCCAAGTATCAAACTATTTGTTTACTTTGTTCTATGTGAAAGTGGCAGAGTCTCAGGTTCAAGATTCATGGATCACAACTCAATACCCTGACTTCCAATGCTTGAAAATTATATGACCTACAAGCATCAACCCATTTCTTTACTTTGACCTGTGTGATTTTGTGTCATGATAGAGTGGCAGCATCTAGAGTTCAAGATTCATGGATCATAACCCAGCATTATCACTTCAAGTGCTCAAACATCATAGACCTCCCAAGAATCAAACTATTTATTTGCTTTGTTCTGTGTGGTTTTGTGCAATGGTAGCATGACGGACTCTCAGACTCAATATTAATGGATTACAATTCAATACCATCTGAAGCTTGAAAATTATATGACCTCCCAAGCATCAAACCATTTGTTACTTTGCCCTGTGTGACCTCCCAAGCATCAAACCATTTGTTACTTTGCCCTGTGTGGTTTAGTTCAATGGTAGATTGAGAGAATATGGAACTCAAGGTCTATAAATCACATCTCAAAACTGTCACTTCCATTGCCCAACATCATATGACTCCCATGCATGAAACAATTTGCTTATGTTGCCCTGTGTGGTTCTGGAGCTCAAGAGCTATGAATTATAGCCCCATCTCTGTCATTTCAGCTCAAACTTCTAACAAACTTTTGAGAAAGAAGCCATTTGCCTATTTTTTCTGCTACGCAGGTTTGTTACAATGATAATATGGCAGATTCTGATACTCAAAGTCCATTGGCTATAGCTTGTTTTGTCACTTTTAAGGTTTGAACTATTTATGAATTCCCAACATTGAATTATCATTTTTATTATATTTTTATTAAAGATGAATTGTAAAGAGTGTTTTGAAAAGTTGCGTAGTTCTTCTAAAATAAAGGCAAGCATAAAGAAAATGTTCCAATATTGCACACTGAACTCGAGAAAAAAGGTGTTATGTTAGAATTGTGAAGGTATTCCAGAAAGTTTTACAAAGAAAGTCATTTCAACAAGTATATAAATTATAATATTAATATCATCTACATTCTTTGTTACTTTTTACAATGCTTTTTTATAATCCACTATTGACGGTTTTGATTGCCCCAGCTATCTTCCTCAGAACTTCTATTGTTAAATATGCTAGGAAGTGGGTTATTCTTGTTTTACAGTTTCAAATTTAAATCATTAAATGTCTGGATACATTTATTTAAAATACTAAATTAAATAGCTAGTTATTATAATATTCATAAAATGCCTTTTTTCCATAATAACTTTTTTTTTTCTACAAAAATCGTGAAAAGATTTGGAAATATAAGTAGAAGTTCTGAAGAAGATTGCTGAGGTAATCAAAACCATCCATAGTGGGTTGTAAAAAAGCATTGTAAAAAGTAATAAAGAACATAGACGATATGAATATTATATGCATTTGGCAACATGATAAGAATGATAAAGTTACAATACTTCATAAAGAAGTATATAAATTATAATAAGCATAGAAAAATAGATACAAACTTTATAAATAGTTTCAAGTTTTTTTAATCATTTTATTCCCATCTCATCTTTTCCATACTGGAACTATTTTTCAGTATAAAAACTCAGACTATTTTATTTTTAGTACACATGCATTTTGTATGCAAACTTTTCTCCACAAGTGAGTTAAAGGTATCAAATACCTGAATCTTTCCATTACTTCTCTCACACAAAGTAAGAAATGGTTTCTATCCATTTTTAATACTTGCAGAAGAATAAATTATTCATAAACAACTTTCCCTTCTCAGAAGAGCTAAAGATTTTAAATACCTGAATCTCTATGCCAATATGTGCTGTTCAGTATTTTTTTATTATATTTTTAAAAATAAAATTGAAAGAATAATGTCTTCATTTCAGGATCAGCCATGAGGCTTTCACATAATTGTGAGTTGGTTTGGAGTTGTAAGAATGGCAACACGTAGCAGTCCAAAAGTAAAAAAAAGCTATTAAATATAACAATAATATGTATATTTAAATGTTAAAATTGTCTTCAACCTTTTCACACCTGTGGACCGGTAAAAATAAGAATAAGGTTTTGCAGACCGGCAGAAGTTTATAGATAAATTTTCTTAAAGATGTACAATGCTTAGCCTTAGATGAGCATAATTGTTATAACTGATCAAAACAACATTGTTAAATATACTACATGAAGTTATATATATACGGAGTTTGTATAAAAAAACAAACTTTTTTTTAATTTTGAATTTTTTTAGAAAAGTAATAAAAAAATTTAATTCTACCCCCTCCCCCATAAACATCTGTGACAACTAGAAAAACAAATTAATTTATATATGATTGATTAGATTTTGTTTTCATTCTGTTTTTTTTAAATTGGGTTAAAATGAGATGAAAAAATAAATAAAAATTGTTTATATTAATTAAAAGTTTAAACTCATTATTTGGTTATTACAAACTTTTCTGCCAGTCTAGCGCAGACCGGAAGAAAACTTCTCTGGCCTGGTGCCGGTCTGTGGACCAAGGGTTGAAGACCACTGTTGTAAAGTAATATTAAATAATTGTAATAGGTTTGTTAAAAATATTCAAATTTAAGAGAAACTAGTAAATTATATAAATTATGTCAACATTTTCACTTATCAAAAAATGTATGGCAAAACAATACAATTACGAAATAAATTTTAAATAGTTGAATTAAAAAGATTAAGTTTGTTTTGATATGAGAATAAAACAAAAGTAAGAAGATGAACTAAAACTATATGAAGAACAAATTCAACAAGAATAGTTAGAAATAAAAGATCAAATGGCACAAACACATGAATCTATTGAATTAGAACAAGAACATGATAATAAACTAAAACTACTAAAAGAAATAGAAATGGTGGATGAACAGATTTAAATAAAAGACCAAATGTCTGAAGAAAACCTGATGAGTTAAAATAATTTGTAGATGATGAACTAAAGCTATGTGAAGATGTTAAAATTAAACAAGAACAGGTTTGAATAAAAGAATACATGATAGAAGATAGACCAGATACATTAGCTCATGAAAAAGAATTCAATTAATAATAAAAATCAAATGGGTGAAGATAAACTTGTTGGATTAAAACAAGAGAATGGCAGTGAACTTTCATTATTAAAAAAAATAGAAAGTGAACAAGGATTGTTATATGTATAAATATAAGAAGATATAAAGCCTTAGAACAAAAATCTGATGGATCAAAAAGAAAGAATAAAAAGACAGAAGAACAAAAGCAAATGTAACAAAGACTTGTGCATGCCCAAAACAAAACAGAGTTAAAACAAAAATCAAATGAGGACTTGTTATTAAAGCTTATCAATAGATTGGGTAAAGAAATTCAACAGCGTAAATTAAACTTCAAACTTGTGCATAACAAATCTTACTACTTATATATATATTGTAACAGTATGAAAAATTATGGAGTGAACCCGGTGTAATAGCACTCATCATCATCATCAGCCCCAGTTAGTAAATCAAAATTAATACATATAAAAGGAATGAATATAAAGAAATATGATGAGCATAAGAGATCAGCAAAGAAGTAATTATAAGTTCACTCAGCATTACAGAGAAGAATATCAATTATTCATCATCATGAACAATCAACAATAAAAAAAATCAGTCAGCCTTGTGATTGGATTTGAAATAAGTCTACTATAGACCTGACTAATTATTTAGCCACTGCCAAATTTAGGGCAGCAATTTAATACAATAATTGGGATGTATAAACTTAAATGCTAATCCATATGAATATAACAATTAAAAAAATAATGCTGGGATGCAGAAACATACTGATAATCAATTTCCTGGCTATTTAGTACCATTAATGTACTGGTCAACTATAAACTTAAATTATAATAATAAAAACTAAAGAAAAATGCAGTGCATTGATTTTAAAGAATATCCCTTTGTGCCATCCAGCATTAGAGAAATATCAACTGGATACTCATAATACATAATCCCCAATTTATATAATTGACCATTATGTACAAATACAGCTCTATAACTGTCACTGTAAACAAGAGATATTACCAACATTTAATAATTTATAATAATTTAGAATTAAATCAATTCACTGGAATAATATAATGAATTTATTAATAACAATAAAATTAAATTAAGGTCTGCTAAATATGCTTATAGATATAATTTTGGCATTCTAATTTTGAATAAGATAATACAAAAAATGTGCTACTGCATTACAATTTACATATATCTCAATACATTTACATAAAACACAACTATGTATAAGCACTCAGATGTGCTGTCTAATAATTTAAAATGAATATCTGTGAATTGTAATAAACCAATAATAAAAAATCATTTTTATAATATATAATAAAATAATTAATTTTAACATATATGTAATTGATGACTGAATTTAACATATATGGGTCTACATGACATACATTTAAATGTGTGTGCACATATTTCATTAGTTAAAAATAATCTTATTAAACCATATTATATAATCACAAGACATAATTCAATGTTGAAAAATATACATAAAATTCACATGTATGTATATTATATTATAATCCCCCTACAAATCAAAGTTATTAATTAATTCATTATTTCTAATTGTAAGTAAAAAAATGCTAGATCCATTTTGGAAAATTCATTTAAAATGCAGGCTTTTGTTTATTTATTTTCAATATTTAAAAAAAAAGATTTTGAGTTTTTTTAATAAAATAAAAAATGGAAGCATCATTTATTTTTCTTTTATTATTCTATTTTTTTTTATATGTCATAGCATCGGCTGGGAGGTGAACCCACACCCATCTGCAACCAACTACTTGCTTGCAAGGTGACTGTGATGACCTCTCGGCTAGCAGCGCTTGACCATTATTCTAGTTTTAGTTAAATAATTTAGAAAAAAGTTGTTTACTTTTAAATCTTCTAAATTAAAGATTTAATTACAATCAAGTATTTAAAATAATCAACCTTTTCAACAATTATTGTACTCATCAGCTAATATGTTTGTAAAGTATATTTCCTGTATGCATACTATATAATATATATAACTATAATAATTTTCTGCTTCTTTTCATATTAGATTAAATAGCACGTGTATAAAATCATATTACTGATTAGCACTGGGATCTCATAGAAAGTAATTCCATTTTAAAACAGTAGAGTGGCTTGTTGACATCTTTAGGAAAGATATAAATAGGATAACTGTTGACATTCAGTCTCTATACTTTGATAGACTTTAGACATGCTGTCTAATACACATATATATGGGCTATGAAACACAAAAATCAGGACCTTGCTTCCATGTGATTTCAAAGTCTACCATTGTGACATTAGCAGCAGCTCTACTTCTTGCCTTTAGTTATAACTTCATAATACTAATGCTATAAAACTGTTATGAGGGTTATGAATGATTCAAATCCAACTTTTTATAGTATACCATAGAATTTGAAAACAATAATTATATTTTTTCTTTATCTTGATTAAAACACTATTTAATAACTTTTTTAAATTCACCTTAATTAATTACAAATTTTTTATCTAGAAGTATTTCTTAATTCTTCCAACATCTTTGTAGGATTTTAAAATATGGTATACAAGTTTTAATTTAAAAAAATGTAATTAAAATAGATAGTGGAGGTTTATAATTATCAGTGTACCCCATTGTAACATAAAACAAATTTGTTTTAATTTTTTCAATTTTCAGAATCAGAATAAAACATTAAATAAAGCTTTTAAAATGTTCAATTTATAATAATTTTTTTAAAATTTAAAATTATTATTTAACTCTTAACTGTTAGTCCAGTGTAATATAGAAAATATTTATAATTTTTTTTGTTTATTCCTATTTTTTCTTTCAAATATATATATATACTTGCACACACACACTACTATACTTTAGTATGCCATGAGACACATAATTGTCTCAATATATATATATATTGATGTGAAAGATTTAGGGTTAATTAGTCAGGAGAAAAATATGTCTGAACATCAATTTTCATTAGAACTGAGAAAAAAAAGACAATATTTTCACACAGCAGTTAAGACTTCTCCAAAATTACCACAGAAGAAAGAATGTCAACTTTCAATCACATCAAAGAAATATTATAGAAATGACCAATAAGTTTTATAAAAGCTTACAAAATATACAGATAAGCAAAAAAATGAGTTAACATAAATACAATAATTTTTGTTGACTTTTTTTGGTTTAAAAATTTTGAGAATTTGAAATGAATAATGTCTTATTCATTTCATTGTCAGCCATGAGATCTTGCACATTGAGTTGATTCAGAATTGTAAGAATTGCTATATATAGCAGCTCAAAAGTAAAAAGTGGTATTAAAATGTACATTTAAATGTTAAAATAATTAAATATATTGTAAAATAATATTAAACAATATAATAGGTTAGTTAAAAATATTTAAATTTAAGAAAAAAACAGTAAATTATATTAAAATTTTCTCTTATTAAAGAATATTTTGCAAAACAACTCAGTTAAAAAATTGATATTAATAATTAAATTAAAATAAGATTAAACCTGTTTTATTATGAAATTAAAAAAAAAATTCAGGCAATTTAATAATTATAGTATTTTGGAAGTTCAATCAAATAAATAACGAAAGTATTTTTGAAATTATTGTAATTAAAATAAAATAAGAGTAAAGTGTCAACAATAAAACATTAAAGGTATTAAAACACGATTATAAAGCCTGTGAAAAACAAGATCAAGGTGTTCAAAAACAAAAAGTAAAACCTATATTTATATATGGTCAGTTTCTCTTGAAAGCAGTCAATCTGGATTCTCATTTTAATCAAGCCACAGTAAATATTATGATGATGAGTGGAGAAAAGAAAAACAGCTGCTGACTGCCAAAATTTATCCTGGATATCCCAAATTTGACCATATTATTTTTTTAAATGAATGTTTAATTAAAATGAAGGTTTAACATTTCAAAGATAGGAGATGGTTCAAGGACATTATGGTAACTTACAAATAAAATCAATTAATATGTGCATCGCAGGAAAAATCAAACTGTGGTTATAAAACTTTTGATTTGTAGGTAAAAATAAATGGTAATCATCTGAAATCCAGACACGACCGCTTGGGGCATTGATGCTATACAAAAATCAATCAAATGTAATGTTACCGGGCCACCGCAACTTTTTTTTTAAAGAACAAGTTTTTTTTCTGACTAAACAAATTTTTATTTAATTTATAACATTTTTTTTTTTTATTAAACAAATTTTTATATTCATTTTCATTGTTTTTTTTTAACCTGACATTTTTGTTTATCTAACAAATTTTGGTAATTTAATTTTGTGCTTATTTTTCTGAATTTTAAAACTTTGAACTGTTTCATGATGAAAAAACTTGTTTTAACCCTGCCAAAAAAAATATAATGGTATTATTTGGGACTTGTTTCGACTGTTCTACCTTTTTTTTTTTTTTGGTTGACTAAATTGTTTTTCTTCTTATTAAATCAAAAGTAACTTTTGTGTTGTTGGGGGTTCAAAAATAGTTTTGAAATCCCCACCCCCACCCTCAAATCAATAATTGTAACATAAAGTCAATACTTTTTCTTTTAAACAACTTTTTTTTTCACTTTTTACTTTTATTTATATTTCATTTGAATTAGCATTTTTTTTTGGCTTCTACAATAAACAACTTTTTTGGGGGCTTTTGTACCGTTATTATTAACAAAAAGTAAAGAAAAATAGTCATTTATTTTAACCCCACTTGTTTTAACACTGATGGAAAAATATAATGCAATTATTTGGGTATTATTTCGAATTTATTCAACTTTTTTTTGAGGGGGGGGGGTTTGACCAAATTGTTTTTCTTCTTATTAAATCAAAAGTAACTTTTGTGTTTTTTGGGGATAAAAAATTGTTTTCAAACCCCAACCCCACACTCGAAAAAATAATTGTAACAAAAAAGTCAATTTCTTTTTTTTCAACAACTTTTTCTCACTTTTTACTATTATTTATATTTCGTTTGAATTACCTTTTTTTTTGCCTTCTACAATAAACTGCTTTTTTGGGGGGCTTTCATACTTTCTTATTATTAACAAAAAGTCAACAAAAATAGTCATTTATTTTAACCCTGCTGCAAAAAAGATCATCGAAATACTTGTCAATTTCTAATGAAATAAAAAAAAAGTACACAAATTTTGGACTTTTTGAACTTATTTATTATTTTATTGCTGTAATAAAAACAGTCTGGTATTTGGGAGGACATTATGTGCCTGAAAAAAGGACACAGTCTCCCTCACTTTCTGTACTTAGCAATTCTGAAAAGTTTAAAAATTGCACGTTCTTCTCAGACCTTTTATTGATCTCATATATTTTACCCTCTGAAATGTGACTTAGCGTGTGAGCTTTACCCTTTTCCAATTTTTTACATATTAACATTTTTTAGGAAAGGTGGGGACTATATGACAATTATTAGTAATTAACATTATTTGAATATAAATGACATTACTCTAATATGAAGATTTGAAAAGTTGTACCGACTTGAAATTCAAACACCCTCAAGCAATACGGCAATCAGATATGAATAGAACAAATATGCGTAAATAGTTTCAAAGCACAAAACAGGCCATAATATTTTTGTGCAATGTCATGTAAAGTGGCCTGCCAAATGGGTTAATACAATATTAAATGTTGTATTAGTCATAAGGCCGGCTACACAAATGGCATTTGTATGTGTTTTGACACATAAACAATGCCATCAGGCAGCTGTGCCCATATTTCAGATGACTACCAAATAAACTATTTAGACTGTTATCGCAACATGTTAATCATTTAAGTTTTATATTAATATATATTCTAAATACATATTGTGCCATTACAATTTGGCCTTCTCTGCGATTTTCAAAAGATTACCAAAAAATACGGTGGCAGATTGAGGAAGCATTTTTAGCTTAGAACCAGATTGTGAAAATTTTGACAATCATAATTAATTATTTATTTATGAATGGCTATCACCAAATATATTTATAAAATGTAATCTTACATGGACTTTATTTCCACCAAATATATTCTTAACTATTTAACTAATAACTAAATTAAAACAGACACTTAAGTAAAATTTAATTATTATATTCCTTCTTTTATTGAGAATCTTTTCTAATTCCTTCTCTTTTACCAACTCAAACTGACAAATGTTGTTATACTAATCTTCCTTATTTTTTCTGGATGCTCTTCAAAAATTCTTTTCTATTAAGCCATTAAAACATCATATGATCACCATTTTGTATGCATACACTAGCCATTAAAAGTGCAGCAAACTCTCCATACAGTAGTGCCATCCAGTGCAAGCCTTAGTAATCAATGGATACAATGTTTGTGCATAAAATCCCTATCTGGGGATGTTAGATGAATAGGCATTAGATAGGAATTTTATGCACAAATATTTTTCCATCTATTGATTACTAAAGCTTGCACTGGATGGCACTACTGTATGGAGAGTTTTCTACTGACTTCTATTAAAAAACATTTATCAGTTTAATTTGATCTCTTTTTTGTAAATGCTATTATATTATTGGCAGCCATTTTGATATCTAAATGATTATATTTACGTGAGAAATTTTGTTTGTTGTCCATTTCAAAACTTGAAATTGATTTTTATCATAAACAAATGAATTTCCTTCAAATTTTTTGAGTTTGATATTAATAACAATGAGCTGATTAGCCAATTGTCCAGTGTAACAGGGCTAGCAGAACAAATTTCAAAGTGCAGGGTATTGGTTCATTAAGTATTCTTTGATGTGAGATAGGTGACAGCATATATGTATTCAATGAATATTTTTAAAAAGCATTTATAGTTAAATTAAAATAGAAAGAAAAACAAATGAAGAATGAAATTTTAATTTCTTATGATTTTTTAATTAAAACCTGCTTTTCAAAAAATGCTGGTTTCCTCAATAGAAAAATCTTGTAAATGATTTTTAACATATGTGAATTTAATTTCAAAAGCTAGAAATACAATGACCTTATTTATATTCTTATTTGTAAATTTGAATATGAATAATTACAAGTTTCAAAGTAATTCTTTTTCTTGGTCCACAATTTGGATCAATATATTTTTGGTTTCCTCAAATTAAATAAAAATATTTTTTATAAAATATTTTTATAAGCATTATATTGGTGTCTTTAATAGTTAAACAACATTAAGCTGTGCACATGCGCTTTGCAGATCTTAACTATAAATGACTGAATACAAACACTTCAAACACATGATAAAGTCTTTGGGAAAAGATAGAATGACCATCTATCTTTTTGAACCCAGACGCTTTTGTATGGGCAAATCTCAAGTGTCTGAAAGTGAAAGCATGAAGATATTAAATAATCACTTTAAATTACTTTTACATGCTTGAATGAATGACGCTGGTGAAAATTACTAGAATTTACGATACATCATTCTTATTTGAAATTAAATATATGTAAATAAATCAATTATTTTATATAGCGCGGTTTTATAAACTGTAATAGTTAAACAGCATTAAGCTGTGCACATGTGCTTTGCAGATTTTAACTATAAATGACTGAATACAAACACTTCAAACACATGATAAAGTCTTTGGGAAAAGATAGAATGGCAACCTATCTTTTTGAACCCAAACACTTTTGATTTATTTACATATATTTAATTTCAAATAAGAATGACGTATCGTAAATTCTAGTAATTTTCACCAGCGTCATTCATTCAAGCATGTAAAAGTAATTTAAAGTGATTATTTAATATCTTCATGCTTTCACTTTCAGACACTTAAGACTTGCCCATACAAAAGCGTTTAGTTCGAAAAGATAGATGGCCATTCTATCTTTTCCCAAAGACTTTATCATGTGTTTGAAGTGTTTGTATTCAGTCATTTATAGTTAAAATCTGCAAAGCGCATGTGCACAGCTTAATGCTGTTTAACTATTACAGTTTATAAAACATCGCGCTATATAAAATAATTGATTGGTGTCTTTATGATATTAAAAGTTGCTTCATATTGATTTTTAATTTTCTTCATAACACTATATAGTTTATTTTCCATTATTACATTTAAAACAAGTTCTTCATTTTTAATATTATTCGTAAAAGAAATAAAAACTATTCAAACCACACAAACAAATGTTATCTTTCAGCAATGCCCTCTATGAATAAACATAAAGTCTTTGATCTTCAAATAATTGATTCAAAAAGATATTCACTTGAATCGTATGTATCCTTTTAAGTTGGCTGTTTGAAGTACAGACTTTATATTTATTTACAGGTTCATTGCTGAAATATTATAATATTTGGGAAGATAATTTGAATATTTTTATTTAATTTTCAGCTAGCGAGATGCACTAGAATATTTTCTAAAATAAGTATATTCTCCAAGTTATAGTAAGGATATTGGACAATTATTGACATTTTTTGACTTTATTCATCATTTACACGACATATAATATTGGCTTCTAGATGGTTTTTCAAAATTAAAATTGTTACATTGCTAAATAGTAAAAACATAATTTTTTTTAGAGTAAATATAAATAGAATTGACCTCGTTATAAGATTAAATAATACTTACGAAATCTGTCTCTAAAATACTATCACCTAATTAATAATTGTACTTAGGATTCTTGATATCAGTTTTAAAGTTCTATATCTCTATGATATATCTACAAACTTGTAATGTTTTTTCATTCAAAAGCATTAAGTAAAAAAAAAACCAGTTGTTTGAACTAGTGGTATCCAACTATCCAAAAAGTTATCATCTGCCAAACATAATCTCTCCAGGATAAATACTTTATAGCATCATTAAATATTTTTACATAAGTTATACTTTCAACAAAATCTCTTAAATTATTAATAATAACCTTTCCACTGATTTTGGATAATTTTCAAACTTCTCACAACTTATATAAATTTAAACCACTCAACATTACATGATCGCCATTCTTTATGCTTACACAAGCTGTTTACACAGAGGCTAAATTCTCTGTACAGCAAGCCAGAGTAATCAATGGATGTAAGAAGATTATTGCACAAAATCCATATCTAGTGTCTTATCCTCAGACTAGTTTCTAGCTTGTGGCTTTCATCAACGAGGAACCTTGGATCTGAGAACACTTTATTTAGATCTTAGGATCTAATGCAACTCTCCAGCAGTCACCTTTTACCTTATTAGCTAACTATAAAGCTTTGAGCCAAAATGAAAAAAAAAACAATATTTTCAATTCAAGCTCATTATTAATTATTTTTCATTTGCTGCTCTTAATAAATTCACCTCTAATCAAGATAATTTCACTTCTTTTTTGCTCTGTTATTTTGAATTTAATATTTAGTCAAGGCAATTTCTGTTATTTGTCTTTCTTTAGTATAGTCAGTTTGTCTTCCTTTAATGTAGTAAAATGTAAAACTCAACTTCCTTAATTCTATTAAACAAAGCAAAACTCTCCATATAGTAGTGCCATCTTGTGCTAACAAGAGCAATCAATGGATTCCAGAAGGATTGTGCATAAAATCCCTATCTAGTGCCTACTCATCCAATATCCCCAGACTAGTTTCTGGCTTGTAGCCTTCATTAGTGAGGAGCCTTGGATTTGAGAGCACTGCACCTAGATCTTAGGATCTAATGCAATCCTCCAGCACCCACCTTTTAACTCTATTTAACTACAAAACTACGAGAATGAAATTGAAAACAAGATGGCACTACTATATGGAGATTTTTGCTTTGTTTAATAACAATTATGTGCTAGTATGAGATAGTGAACATGTGATGTTTAGTGCTTTTTCCTTAATTCTAGTTTTTTTAATAAAAATATTACCTAATCCTGATGAAGTTATTTAAACATTATTATTTAATAAAGACAAATCACTTAGTTTTATACCTTACATAATATAAGACAAAAATAGCAATCCTTCACTCTAGCACCGTCTATAATAAGATTATGTTATTAGAGACTGCCAGATAAAAGTGTATTCAAATCCACATCTCCAGATAGATTTTGGCTTTCACCATTTCAATGTGGGTTGGAATTCAAAGTTGGAAGTAATGTAATTATGCACTTGCAAAACATCTTTAACTCCATTTTACAATTCTAGCCAAAAGCCTGAAAATTCTAAACATCTTAAGATTTTAAATCCAGGCCAACTTACTTGAACAATTATATATATCTGAATCCAAGTTAATAAAGTGAGATATTAAAATATGTAGTAATGTAAAAAATAAATAACCAAATGATTTTAGTGCATAGGAGTTCATAAAAAAATTCAGATGTTCGAAGTGACAGGGCTGATTGCAATCTGCAAACCTTAAATGTCAGGATCTGCCACATTGCATCAAATCGCACAGGGCAAAATATGTAGTTATTGACTTTTCAAACATCAAACCAGTTGGTTATCCCCCTCCCCGTGTGGTTTACTGCCGTGGTAGAGTGCAGACTCAAGAGCTAATGATCCATGGATCACAACTCAACACTGACACTTCCTGTACATAAACGTTATATGACTTTCCAAGCATCAAACCATGTGAATACTTTGTTCTGTGGGATCTAGTGCAGTGATATAGGTAGATGTGGGAATTAAAGATCCACAGATCACAATTACCTCTGCCACTTTCGGTTCTCGAACTTCTTAGACCTCCGAGTATCAAATTCTTTAATTTCGTATTACTATTTAATTCTACAACAAACATCACAAAGTGATAAATATTTAAATTTATTTAATCAATTTCTCTTTTAAAAATTAACCTTTTAAACGCAAACCATATACTGGTAACTTTATTCACAGATTAACTTTATTACATTTACAATAAAAGAAATGAATGTGATGAAATCCACATAAATCTTTAAATGATGTGCTCAGGTGGAAAAAGATAATCAGCATATTTATCAGGTTTTTTCACCGCATCGAGCTCCTCAAAAACGAAAAGAACATTATTCAGCATCTCTGACACCAGGTGGTAGGTCTGAAATGAGAGCAATCATAAAAACAAATATTAAAATACAGCATATTACAAGGATACTATTTTGTATGTTCATAAATATTATTCGAACTTTATAAAAGATAAAACACATGCAATAGTAAAAAAAACCCTATATATTTCGGACTTTACAAGAACGACGGGTGAGAGCGGTCAGTCAAGATTTTTACTGGGTTTTATCATATTTAAGATAACGTCTTACACGTCATATTTCTTTTTAAATAAATCGTTGATTATTCAGGTGGATCATACGTAATTCAAATAGTAACATTAAGAAAGACAGCTTAAGAAAGGGATTTTTAAAGCGGAAATCAATTCCCTAAACAATCAGCCCCGCGATAAAATTGTTTTCTCAATTAAAGAACGTGCAAACAAGAATCTATTAGACAATTTAATAAAACTGTTTGTGTCAGGCATTGGTTTTGATATTTAAACATCTCTTACTTCAACATCTAATTTTAAATACATTTTAAAAATCATCACCATCATTATTTGCAAACACTATCGATTTACTGTTGATTGAAGTTCATTTTAAATGCATTTTTAAAATCATCATCATTATTTGAAACTACTATCTATCTACCGTTGATTGACAGTCACTCTGTGATAAATCCATTTTCTCTGACAAATAGTCTCTTTTCTTTACATCACACCAACAAATTTTTCGTATTTCATTCATCCAACTCACTCACGGTCTCTTTTTAGGTCTTTTACAATCCAGTTAAATTTAACGATCGATTTACTGTTGATTGACAGTCCATTTTAAATACATTTTTAAAATCATTGTCATTATTTGAAACTACTATCTATCTACTATTGATTGACAGTCATTCTGTGATAAATCCAGTTTCTCTGACAAATAGTCTCTTTTCTTTACATCACACCAACAAATTTTTCGTATTTCATTCATCCAACTCACTTACGGTCTCTTTTTAGGTCTTTTACAATCCAGTTAAATTTAACTATCCATCTATTATCTCTTCTAGCGATGTGTCCAGTCCAGTTCCATTTCAATCTCTTAATTTTTACAATGTCAAAAATACCACTTTGATCTCCCACCCAAATATTTCCCTTTTGATTCCTTCTTGTTACTCCCAACATACATCTCTCCATAATATTCTGATGGTCTAAAGTTTCTGTATTGCATTTCTAGAGAACTCAATTCATAAATAAAAATTAATAAAACACATCTATTAAAAATTTTTCTTTTCAAACATGTAAGTATATTTCCTTTCAAAACTAAGATTTTTCTTTCAAAAGTATTCAATCCAAGTTTAATTCTATAATTAATATAATCTACTATGTTTCTATCTTTATTAAATCTGACTAAGATATTTGTAGTTGTTAATTTCTTCTAATTTATGATTCATCACCAACGTTTTCAATCATTATTGACACACCACAAAATGAGAGTCTCTCCAACTTATAATCCTCTTTTCGTTCACATCCCAGTAGCAAATTTTCTTATTTGACCCATCTTTCTCCTATGTGATATCTTCTAGATTTTTGGCAATCTATTGGGATCAAATTTAAAACTCTAATGATCTATCTAGAAATATGTACAGTTCAGCTTCCTTTCAGATCAAATCTTTTAATATTATCAGGGATATCTATATGTTTTTTCACCCATATATTTAGTTTTTGATCTCTTTTTAATTCTCTTAACTCACATCTTTCCATACTTCATTCAGTGATCTGAAATCTATATTGTTCTTCAATTGAGTATACAAATCTCAGATCTATAACAAAAAAAATTGATAAAACAGATTTATTAAAACACTTTCCAAATACATACTAAGTTGTTTCTATTAAAAGAACTCGATAAAGTTTAATTCTAGAATTAATTTCATTTATTATCTTTCCAACTATATTAATAATCTGACCAGGTCATTTATTAATTGACTTCTAGTTCATGATAGATAATCATCATTTTCAAACATATTGAAACAATTCAGGATGAATGTCTCTTTAAGTTTAATCCAATTTCTTCAACCAATAACTTTTCTTTTCCATATCAAACTCATCACAATTTCTTATTAGCTTCCATTCATCTCACATTATTGCTTTCTCTTGAGATCCAATTTAAAACTTTATCTGTTTACATTATTAATTATTCTAGCAATATATCCAGTCCAGTTCAATTTAAGCTTCTTAATTTTTTCAATGATCCCATAATACCTGCTTTTTTCTCTCAACCATGTATTTCCTTTTTTGATCTGTTCTTGTTATTCCTAACATACATCTTTCCATACTCTTCTGCCAAATCTCTGACCCATAAGTAAGAACTGACAAAAGACTAAGTTTATTTCTAAGATTAATTTCATTCATTGTTTCCATCTGTATTAATAGTGTGGCTAAGTTATTTGTAGTTGCATATTTTTCTAATTTGTTATTATCAATCTTTATTTCCTTCTGCATTGAATATAAATCTTTTTTTTTTTGTTTTCATCTTTGGTCATTTTTGCCTTCATCTCTTAGCTCTTGTAACATTTCTTAAAGCAAAAAAACATCTGCAAAAAATCTGAACGACTTAAATGATCTCTATTTTATTCCTTTTATATAATATTTTTCAAAGCTGGGTTCATGGTTAAATGATTAATGTGACTACTTGTCCATTCCTGTAGTTAAAACTTGTACTTTTCTGAGAAGCTGTATATTCCCAAACACACATAGGACTTTCTTTTCATGAAGTGTTATGATGCATGCAAGAAGCAAACCCACCCAATTATTGGTTGACATTGGGGTATTATTAGCTAAAATGTAATGCGAAGAAGTAAACATCTAATTTCTTTTACCATCCAACAGTTGAGTAGTCTGTCAAATATTTATTTTTCTGAGAAAGAATCTACAGAGGTCTCTTCTTGCAAAGATATTTATGGCTGTTGTTCCTTTATTATAAGTGGGCTCATAGATAGTAATTATAGCTTTGGAATAACTGAGAGGCTATGCCAAGGTATATTCTTCTATGGATTATATCTTTTATTGTATTATCTCTCTTTAATCTACAATTCCTTTTATGTGAATAGAATATGATTTCTTGTCTCAGTGATTTTGTTTTCTATTTTGTCTTGATTACTTTATTTGTTTTCCTTTTTTTAAAAACATGATTAATTAAAAAAGATAGATAAAGTAAAGTTTAAACAATCCACTATAAAAAAGAGTTACTTCTACAGTTTTTATAAAGGAGTGATTAAAAAGAAATTGGTGTGGGAAGTTTTTTATCTTTGATTAGTTACTAGCTAAAAATAGCTAGATACCCATTTACTGACCAACAGTGAATAGTTAGTTGTGTTGGTGAGAGATTGGTTTTTTAAAATAATCCTAAGCCTGTTACAAAACAATTCAACTTTATGTAATAAATGTGGTTTTTTTTTCCCTTTTTTTGTAAAAATAAAAATTTTTGTTTGTAAATTAGAAAAAAAATCTTTTTTCAAAATTATTATAATATTTTGGGGCGGAGCGTTTGCGGGAACCCTCCCTTCTTTTTCTTCCTTTTTTAAAAAGTGGGTTTTTTTCCTTTAAATTAGTCAATCAATTAATAATAGACTGCCTTAATTTCGGCTCTTATACAATAAACTCATCTTTTCAATTCATTTCCAAAATTAAAAACACACAAATCTCTCATAGCTCTGTTATGGCCACGATGGATGTGAAGGAATTATATGGATCAATCAATAGAAAAGCATCCATCCAAATTATACAGGAAGAGCTACTACGAATATCTGGCCCTAATGAGAGAATTAAATTCATTATGGCTTTCCTGACATGGCTTGACTCCCATATTTTCACTCTTTTCGAAGATAAATGGTACACAATGCAAGATGGTTGGCCATGGGCTCCCTATTAGTGGGTATTATCCAGCATATATTTAAACAAATATGAGCAATCCATCATTCCAAAATATTTCAACACTAACCAGACTTTATATATAGATATGTAGAGATATTTTCGTTATAACATCTAAAAATAATATTTTAAATATACAACAGATTTACAAAGTACAACTAAACTATCTTTCTCTATCACATATGAAAACAATAATGAACTCAAATATCTCGACCTTTCCTTATCAAGAAACCGCCACTCAATAGACTACAAAATGATTGTTAAACCATTCGAAATCCGAAGCTGCATCCATCCTAACTCTAAATCACCCGATCGCAAAATTCGAGGTCTCAAAGATTTATGTTTAGAAACTATCATTTTGAATAAAGGATAGGAAGGAAAATAAAACAATTAATTAAAGATATTGAGAGGATTCAAATAAAAACATTAGGAGAAAAGTCATGAAATTCAATAACAATAAATGATAAATTATCGATTGGAATACGTCTTCAAATTAAATATCTTAAATTATATTAAACACCACAACTAAAGTTGTTATAACTCCAAGGATTATCATCAGCGTCACCCCCAGGTTTGTGGGGTTGGGGAATTGTTGTCATCTTAAGTTTGGTTTTTGTATTTCTTTTTTAAATGGGTGGGTTTGTTATTGGGGTTGGGTTTTTGTTTTTTTTTTTTTTTAGAGGGTTGGGTTGATAATTAATAGATTTTATTTAAAATCTAAGTTTAGATTAGAACACAAGTTGTACGAATGGTTTATAAAAACATTACCATTAAATATATATAAATTGGTAAGAAGGAATATAGGATGAAAAGAATTGATTATATCATTCCAACTTTAAAAAATCCATTAATTTATTATAATATTTAAATACAAGTATAGTATATAAACTTCAGCTAAATGTAATCACAGGGGATTTGAACTCAGACTTTCAAGTTCTCTTCAGTCATCTACTCTATTTAATACAATCAATACACATGACAACATATATGTGAAAAAGGTAAAGGATCTCCAATATATGCAGTCATCAGTTTGTGATGATGGTGTTTTAGTTGTATTTTTATATTGGACTATTTCCATCATCTAATATGAGTATTGAATGTCTTTAGAAAAATTTAACTTTAGTTAAATATTCCAAATACATTCAACTGTTAGTAATAGCACATCAAACAGGTTAGTATATGCACAATGTTTTGAGAGGTATTATTCTTCCCACTTCTTCAAGAGTTGCTGGCCTGACTAGTGACAGTACCAGCATGAGATTCTAACTTGGAACCTTAGATTTTTGAGTATTGAATTTTAAGGTAACGCTCTAACCAATTGAGCCATCCTGTCAAAGTCAACACTCAGTAGAAATTTCATATACTTATCTATGAGATTCCTTCTGATTTCTCCACTTTTTCCTAAGAGCAAAGTTGATTAGTGGTTTCCATATATTATGTATAGTCACATTAGGTTGGCTTATGGGATTTTTTTTGCCATTGTCACATGAGAAACTTCTTTAAATTTTCTTTGTACCTTTTCTTCACTATCCAATATTTTTATATTTTCCCACTTGAACATATGTTCATTGGCACATACATGGTCTGCAACCTCAAATATATCTGTTTTCTATTTTTTTAATCATCAGTTTGTGTTTTTGCAAGTGCTTTCCAATGGGACAACTGTTTTCATCAATATATGTTCTTCCCCATTCACATGGTATTTCATAGATGCAATTTCTTCTTTTCAGTATTTCAAGTTTAGGCTTTGTAGATGTTAGAATTTCTCATAGTGTGGTATGGCTCTGGAAAGCTGTTCTGATGTTATACTGATTGCAGATTTTCCTTAATTTGTCTGATATTTTTGGAATCTATGGGTACACTACAGTACCAATAATTTTTTTTCCTCTTGATGGTTTTTTTGTTATTTATCTAATGTTTTCTTAATAACAGCTAATGGATAACCATTTTTTATAAGAGTTTGTTCTATATAGATCTTTTTCCAAATTGCTGGTTTATGAACAAACTTCTTTTGCTGTGTTCCATAATGATAGTACAATTCCATGTTTTGTGTTTCTGGTGTGATTGGATGTATAGGCTAAGAATTTTTCTGTATGTGTAGGTTTTTGGTAAACTGTAGTTTTGATTTTGCCATGAGGGAGTCTCTGCATAAAAACAACCCTTTCAATATAATACAGAATTCTTCCAACAAAATCAAGGAATGGCTATGGGCTCACCATTGTCTCCTCTGATTAGCAATATTTTCATGGAGGAACTTGAAACCTTAGCCATAAAAACTATTCCATATCCACCTAAAGTGCTTCACTATGTAGATGATACATTTGTTGTATGGCCACATGGAAAAGCATTGCTACAAGATTTCTGGAAAGACATCAACAATACATCCCCTTCAATTAAATTACACTATAAAATCAGAATAAGAGTAGAATTGGCATTCTTAGATGTTCTTGTGATAAGACTCCCTCATGGCACAATCAAAATTTACTGAAAACATACACATACAGGAAAATACCTAGCTTATACATCCAATCACACCAGCAACACAAACATGGAGTTATTCTATCACTATGAAACAGAGCAAAAGAAGTTTGTTTACAAACCAGTGATTTGGAAAAAAAGATCTATAGAGAACAAAATCTTATGAAAAATAATTATCCATTAGCTGTTATTGAGAAAACATTAATTAGACAACAAAAAGAACCAAGAAAAACAATTAGTGGTATTGTAGTGTACCCATACATTTTAAAAATATCAGTCAAATTAAGGAAAATCTGCAATCAGTATAACATCAGAACAGTTTTTCAGGGCCACATCCTACATTATGAGGAATTCTATCATTTACAAAGCCTAAACTTGGAATGCTGAAAAAAACAACAACTGCATCTATGAAATACCATGTGAATATGAAAGAACATATATTGTGACACCAGTTGTCCCATTGAAAAGCATTTACAAGAACAAACTGATGATTAGAAGAGAGAAAAGATATGTCTAAGGTAGCAGACCATGTATGTGACAATAAACATATGTTCAATTGGAAAATACAAAAATATTGAGTAGAGAAGAAAAGATTCAAAGAAGAAAATTTAAAGAAGCTGCTCACGACAATGGCAAAAATCCCATAAGCCAATCTAGTGTGACTATACATAAAGTATGGAAACCACTTACCTCTTAGGAAAGAGTGGAGAAATCAGGAGGAACTTTATAGATAAATATATACAATTTCTGAGTGTTGCCTTTGGCAATATGGCTCAGTTGGTTTGAGCATTACCTTAAAATTCAATACTCAAGAATCGAAGGGTCCAGGTTCAAATCCTATACTAGTATTGTCACTAGTCAGGCCAGCAACACTTGAAGAAAAAGGGAGAATAATGTCACAAAATGTGCATATACTAACATGTTTGATGTGCTATTACTAACAGTTGAATGTATTTGAAATATTTAAATAAAGTTAAATTTTTCTAAAGACATTCAATACTCATATTAGATGATTATGGAATAACAAAACTCTGAGAGCGCTAAGCCTACATAAATTGTTATATAGAAAAGTTTCACTTCAACGCATCAGTGTATTATTAATATTAGATGATGAAAATAGTCCAATATAAAAATACAACTAAAACACCATCATCATAAACCTTCAGGAACACAATAACAAGTACTTTCCTCAGAACCTTTGAGGAAAGTACATACTGTACTAAAACATCAGCTAACATCAGCTATTTAGCTATTATATTTTTAGTACATGGAAGCCCCTGGAAATAATAATATGAATTCATTTATCCATGAGATTGAATAAATATATATATATATATATATGTTAATTCTAATATTTTCACGGATAAAAAATGTCATATTATTATTACTATTTGCGGGATATTCCGTGTAGTGAAAAATCTAAATGCTGATGTTTCAGTACAATATCAAGTACCTTCCTCAGAGCGTCCTCTTTCTTATGATTTGAGAAAGAGGATGCTCTGAGGAAGGTACTTGATATTGTACAGAAATGTCAGCATTTAGCTTTTTCACTACATGGAATATCCCGCAAATAGTAATAATAATATGATACACACACACACACATATATATATATATTCCATCATTATGGTTAAAAGAAAGTTGTCTTGACAACAGTTTGAAATTGTTGATTGTTATCGATATTGGGATTGTTTAAGTGTTGACTGCTTTTTAATGATATACATATCTTTGATTTACAATCATCAAACTTTCTGCACTTCAACCTTGACTCCAATCACTTCAGATAAACATATTAATGAATCCCTAATGCAGATAAGATTGGGATATATATATAATAAAGAGCATGCTGATAGCTCTAAACAAGCTTTTTCTAAATATGATAAATGCTAAAAGTGGGCTCATCCAAATCATCTTTACCTAGAATTGCCCATACCTCCAGACCAGTTTTGAGCTATGGCTCTCTTCGGTGAGGTGCTAGAACACCAGATTTAAAACACCCACTAAGTATTAATACTAATAGTTAACTCTTAAAAAGAAGATCTGAAATTTTCAGACATTTACATATGTCTTTAAATTCAGCTCTCCAATTGAAATAATCATATGGACTTGAACATAATTCAGATATACCATATATTAATAGACTTGAGCAATTTAATTTAGGCAAAGCCCACAACAGCAAAATAATAATAGTATTCAAATCAAGTTATATGTCACATGACATATAGCTTGCATTTACAAATATGTAAAATAAAGAGCATGCTAATAGCTCTAAACAAGGTTTTTATATATGATAAATGCTATAAGAGAACACACTCAAATTATCTTTATCTAGGATTGTTCCCATCCCCATACTGGTTTTGAGTAATGGTTCTCTTCAATGAAGAGCTAGGGCACCAGATTTAAACCACCAACTCAAGATAAGCATTTATCTAATAGTTAACTCTTAAGAAGATCTGAAAATTTCAGATGCAGTTGGAGAGCTGAATTTAAAGACATGTAGATAGCTAAAAACTTCAAATTGTCTTCTTAAGAATTAATTATTAGATAAATGCTTAGCTTGAGTTAGGGTTTTAAATCTCATGCCCTATCTCTCATCACTGGAGAGAGCCATAGATCAAAACTGGTCTGGGGATGGGTAAAATCCTAGATAAAGATGATTTGAATGCATTCTTTTGTAGAATTTATCATATAAAAACAAACTTGTTTAGAGCTATTAGTACACTCTTTATTTTACATATTTGTAAATGCAAGCTATATAAGTCATGTGACATATGGCTTGACTTTATTACTATTATTATTTTGTTGTTGGGGGATTTGGAAAAATTAAATTGCTATGCCTATTAATATATGGTGTATTTGAATTAAGTTCAGGCCCATATGCTTATTTCAGTTGGAGAGCTGAATTTAAAGACATGTAGATGTCTGAAAAATTAAGATTTTCTTCTTAAAAGTTGACTATTAGATAAATGCTTAGCTTGAGTTGATGTTTTAAATCTGGTGTCCTAGCTTCTCACCAAAGAGAGCCATAGCTCAAAACTGGTCATAGGTATGGGGAAAATCCTTGATAATGGGGATGAGGACAATCCAAGATAAAGAGAAATTGAATGTATTCTCGTGTAGCATTTATCATATAAAAAAAAACTTGTTTAGAACTAACTATTAGCACAAGTCTTTATTAACATATTTGAAATAAAATCTTTGTTTTTTACTTCACCTTTGAGTGGCAAGTTTTAAATTGCAAGCTATTAAGTCAGGTTTTATTACTAATATATATATATATATATATATATATATATATATATTAGTAATATATATATATATATATATATATATATTTCCTTTTTAGTGTAGTGTTAAAATTTGAGCTTTCTTTCTTTATTTCAAGGAGTAGTGTGTGTGTGGCTGGAATAATATAGCTATAAGACATTTCATATATATATATAATTATAGAGAATTTGAACACAGACTTTTAAGCTCCATTTAGTTATCCAATCTATTTCATACAACTGATTCACATGACTACACCCATGTGAAAAAAGATAAATGATCTTCAATATATGTATTTCATTCTGAACCAGCACTCATCAATTGGTCCAGATCATCATCTCCTACACACACACACATATATATATAAACTGAGCACTGATTATATATATGTGTGAGAGAGATGATAATCTAGATCAACTGATGAGTGCTGTTTCATCATGAAATAAATATATTGGAGATCATTAATCTTTCTCACATGTGTGTGATGGTATATATCGGTTATATGAGAAATATTGGATTGCTGAATGGAGCTTGAAAGTCAGGGATCAAATCCCTAATAATTGCATCTAAACTCAAGGGATATAAAGTATGCCTGTATTTAAATATATATATATATTGCACTGTGATTTATAAGTATCAAACTCTCTGCATTTATAATCTTGACATCAATCACCTTCAGATAAATATATGAATACTTATTACTAATCATTTATTAAACTGCATATTATTCCTAGACTAAATCTCTGGTAAAGATTAATATATGTGTGTATATATATAATATTTTTTTAATCTGATATTATAACTCATATTTAAAGTTTGTAATCATTAATTGAGATCTGAAGTTTATATCTAAGCTAAGGATAATCTCTAGTTTAATAAATTATTAGTAATAATCATAAATATATTTATTAAAAACACATAATACCAGAGTTGTAATTACAGGAAGTTTAAGCATTATAGATCAAAGTATAATAATCTGGTATTTATAAATACCACTAATATGGATAAGAGATTGTGAGCTGGGCCAACCAAAGAGCTTTGGTTTCATATGAAATGCACCTTGTAGATCATTTGTTTTTATCAGAAACCTTTAATTATATATTTTAAGAATATGTGATAGAGAAAAAGTTATAATTAATACATTATTTTTATCGATAATTCTGCTATCAATCCCATTTAAAATTTTGCTTTTTTAAAAATTATTAATAGATCTCCTTGTATGCGCTGTTTCACATTTTTGACTCTCCATGTTCCATCTTGTTGCTTCTTTCTTGTATCATTTTTGTAACACTGAATTTTATGCTTGCTTTTGCCTTTTTCTATTATATCCTTCATTACAAAGTGGCCTGTATTTTAAAAAGAGACCACGTTGCTGCAAAGATGTCAGGTGGTATAATAAGACCGTCTCTTTTCCTTATTTTTTTGCAATTTGTTTTTATAGGTGTTAGAGTGCCTTTTTGTGTTGTTTCCTAGTGTAAAAGTGCATCTGGTACACCAAAATGCACATAAGCTGAAAGTGGATGCCCTTATGGTTGGTATTCCATTATTTTTGAATGTTTGCACTATCCCATCTCATTATTATTATCATCATCATCATCATCATCATTATTATTATTATTATTATTATTATTATTATTATTATTATAGTTTTCATATTTCAGTTCTTATTGTTGGTCCATTCTGGCTTTCCATTTTTTCTGAGGTTTTTTTGTTTATCCATTATAATGGTGCTCTTATTTTAAAGAGAGACCAAGTGGCAACAAAAATGTCTGGTGGTGCAAGGAGATTGTCTCTTTCTTTAAGTTTTTTGAGCTTGTTATGATATGTGTTAAGATGTCTCTTGGATTGTTTCCTAAGGTGAATGTACACCTGGCACACCATAAGGCATATATGCTGAAAGTGGTGGCATGTATTGTTCGTATTTTGTTTTCCTTGAATGTTTTCAGTATTTTTTTTTACTGTGGTTTCACTATTCCCACAATTGTTCAACCTCATTTGTCTAACTTTCTCTAAGCCTCTACAGTGGTGTATCGAATGTTCTTGTGTCTCTTCTTTCCTGTGACACAAAGCACATATTGGATCAACATTTAGGTAGAATCTCCTGAAGTGAATGAAATGTGCTGTAGGAAAAGCATTTAGATTTGATTTGAGGATAAAGTAAAAAAAAATTGGTTCTAGAAACCATCTTTTGTATTTTTTGGGTAGTTGGCTATTATCTATTCCCAGTACTGTTAGCTTATTATTATCTTCTTGGTTCTGAGATAGAAAATTGTGTATTTCCCAATAAGTATATTTAATAGGGTTCTTAAGTGTTATTTTGTTTTTAATGTTTTCAATACTTACCAATACTGTATTTATATAATTATCCATGGGAGGGGATCAGTCAGTGGGTGTGATTTCTAGTTTTTGCTCTATGTTTGAGAAATGTCTAAATATAGCAATCAGTAGATTTACTGTTTTTTGTGTGTAGAAAGTTTGTATTGCATGCAGTCCAAGGCCATACTCTCACCCTTCCATTATTTCACTCTCAAACATTTTCCATTTCTCCGCTCTCAAATTTTCTTCATTATCCCACTCTTACATTTCCTCCATTTAGTTAGTTCTTATGCAAATGACTGGAATTTATTGTTGTGAAGTCTTAAAAAACATTAGAAATGTTGATTACAGGAATTCTATCATTTTCTTTTTTAAAACAGAATATGTAAAATAAGTTTTTTTCACAAAATACAAAATTAAAAAGTCTTACTTTAAATATTATATTACCAAATATGATTTTACTCAGTGGTAGAATGCTAGACTTTAGGTTGCAAGATTCTCAGATAGATGTCATTTTTAACATACTCAAACTACATGGGTTATTGTTTTTTATGCTGACTTTGGGAAAAGATAAGGGGGATTTAGATATAAAAGCCATGGAATTGACAAAGATTATGTTGTAAAAATGGGATGGAGCAGATTATGGAAAAACTTAGGGGGGGGGATGAAAAGGGAAGGTAAAGTAGTTAACAGGTTTCTCTGGGCGTAGTTGCTGAAAGATCCCTGATTCTGTTTAAGAAGACACAGTGCATCACATCTTACAAACTTCAAAACCATTTGATTTTCTTTATAAATTAAAATTTAACCTACAAGTTTTTTTCACTCACAACTATGATGCTGTCCATTTCAGATAAATATATTAATGATTATTTCTAATCACCCTTTAAGCTAGATATCATATTAGTCGTAACATGATATTTGTGTGTTGTTCCTCCAAAAAAGTATTCTCAGGAAAACAAATACTTTTATATTACCAAATATCATCACTATAAAAATGTTATGTTTTAAAGAGCAAAAAGGTTTGAAACATGATGGTTGTTTAAACCCCAAATGCAATTAGAAAATAAGGTTTTGTTGTTGTTGTGAACACAAAATGAATTAAATTAATAATAAAGAAGCCACTTTTTTTAAAAAAAATGTAATCCAATAATTATTTAAGATGATTTTCTATAGCAAGATCTTAATCTAGAGATGCAGCTTAATTGTAATATCTTGCTGATCCAATAACAAGTTTGAATTTGGATAGAAGATACAACACTGATATGTATGAGGGGGACCCAAAAATATCCAAAATCATTTTCTGGTTTGCATGCCTGTTGTAATATATACTTCTGCTATTACATACATCTTTAAAAAACCCTTCTGCATCAATCTACCAAATCAGATCACTGTATTAAATCATGAGGGCATGTAGCACATTTTTTTGTAAAGTGCATTTCATGTATTTGTCAATTTTTCTATAATGGCTGAAAAGTTCAAACAATGTGAAATCCTGTTTTTGTTTACAGAAAATAGCAAGGAAAACAGTTGTAATGCTCAAAACAGATTATAAGGAAGCTGATCTCATAAAAACATAAGTTTATAAATGGATTAATTAAAATGTTCAGTTCATCACATCCCTAAAGAGTGTCGCAAGTGAAGTCCAAAATCAAAATAATGCTGATTTTTTTATGCAAATGGCATTTTTCTATCAGATTTAGTTCATAATGGTCATGCATTTTATCTACAAGTTCTGAAACATTTATGTGATGCAGTAAAACATAAATATCTCATTTTGTGGCAAAGAAAAGAATGCAGGTGTCACCTCAACAAATTGTCATTTCACAAAGCCTTGAGTGTAAAACACTTTTTAATTAATTCAGTGTGACCCAGCTTATTTATCAGTCATATTTTCTCAATCATCCTTCATGCAATTTTTTTAATCTGTCAATTAAACAAATGTCTTTCTTTTGTGTGTGTGTGGACTTAGAAGTGATGGGAAGAAATGATAGGGGCTTTAAAAGACATCACTTTGCAAATATTTGTGGACTATCTTGAAAAATGAAAAAAACACATTTAGACCAGTATTTTGCATCAAATACTAATGTGAAAGACATTAACTTTGTAATACTTAAAATAAATAAACAATTTTTTATTATAAAATTCCGATTATTTTTGGATACCTTCTTGTGTACTCAAGATTAGATTTTCCTAAATTAATCTTACTAATGATCTTCAAAGGATCTTAACAGTGATACTTTGACAAAACAAAAAATAAAAAGATTGGTGATGCTATTATCGTTTTTTTTAAATGTTTTTAATAATGTCCACCAATAAAAAATACATTTTAAATAAAGACAAATTCATAATTTTTATAAATATTTATATATGGTATTAAAGTAATATTTTACCTGAAGACAGAACTTTTCCCGATATTTGCCAAATTTTTCTGATCCGATTGATAAAGAGTATAAACTTTTATCTTTTTTATAAACATTTACTAAGGAAGTTGTTTCTGCCTAATAAAAATGAATATAAATGTAAGAATATACACTTATGCAAACTTTAGTTTCTAAAACAAAACAAAAATATCACATAATCTCAGTTTAAATAATGCTTTTGAGAAGTTATATACTATTTAAACTACTTTAGTCTTCCACCTAGTGTCAGCTGAAATAATTTTTTTGAGCCTTAGTCTGCCATCTAGTGTGGAAAGATTTAAATCACATCTACTGATTGCTTCATCTTACCTTAGGTTGCAGAAATGGGATCTTATAAACAGAGTTTGCTTCTGAATTTTAGTATTTATCTGGACTCTATGAGTTTATATAAATATTTTCTTAATTGTATTTGCACTTTGTAATTGAAAAATATTTATATTTTAATTTATGCAAATTTTATTAATTCAAAATAATTTTGATAATATGGTTATTGAAAAAATAAATAAATATAGCAATAATAATCCAAAGGAAGGAAAATTAGTTATCAGTTAGTTCAGATAGCAGCAAAACTCTCCATACAGTAATGTCATTCAGTGCAAGCCAGAATAATCAATGGATGCAGGAAAGTTTGTGCATAAAATCTTCACCTAATGCTTTCTCAGCCAATATTCCAGACTAGTTCCTAACTTGTAGCTTTTAATCAGTGAGGAGCCTTGTAATGTTACATAGAAGTAAATTAAGAATATTCAGAGAGAAAAAATGTTTTATTATTTTTTATTATTAAAGAAAAAGACTGTCAGTTTAATAAATAGAATAAAGAGAGTGTAGAATAGATCAAAAGTCAGTTAAAAAATAAACAAAAGGAAGATTAAAATTCTGTATAATGAAAAAAAAAGTACAAGAGCAAAAAATATAATTAAAGTATAATGTAGTTTAAGAATTTTAATTAAATTTAAAATTTAAAGGAAATGGTTTATCTTTTCTTTTAAGCAAATATACAAATTCCAGTTACAAAGTATAATGAAAATAAAAGAAAACTAATTGTGTAAAGGTAATTTAAAGTTATAAAGTTACTTGGTGAAATAATTTAAACTAAAATATTAATTGTAAAGAAGAAGAAAAAGAACAAGAGAATTGTATTGTAATTAAATGTACAGAATTATTGTTTAAAATTATTAAATTAGAGAAAAATACAATTTAATCAAAGATTAAAATCTGTAAATTATGTCTAATCAAGAAGTTTTAATGAACACTGTAATCTATCCAACTGTTTAGATAATCAATACTGTAATTAATGTAATAGAAATTAAAAAAATATTAGCTAATTAGAAAAAAAGAAGTTTGAAAGTGATTAATGATGTGGGTGAGCTTAGTCAATGGTTTGTCAAAGGTATAAAGTCTACTAAACTTTCAACAGAATTTTTCTATTGCTATTCTATTATTCTGCTGTTATTTTGATATTGATCCTGTTAATTTGATTTGGTTGCTACTAGTCTTTATTAATTTCTGCAGACTTATCAACTGATGAATTTTGCATACTCTTTCATCGAGAATATAGTTTGTCCTTCAACAATGTAGAGCTTTTTATGCAGATGCCCTGACATCACCATACAGATGTTCTTTCAGTTTTCACCACCCAGTTCCTATCTATATGCTCTAACTTTCTTTAACTTTGGTGTGGTCATTTATTTATATGTATTTATTACTTGATTTTTTATATGTCTGTTTTAGTTATTATTAATGTGCCAATCTCAAGCAACCTGATGAGCTGAATTTCTAAAATCTATTCTTTCTGTTTTTTGAGTAAACCTCTATGAATTAAGGTTATTAACATCTCCTCAAAATATAATGTATGATTAATTAATACGCTCACCAGATTGTTTTTATGAATCAACATTTTGTTGGTTTTTATTTTAAAAAATTGTTATTTGTTCAACTCCAAATAGAATGAAGTAATTTTACATGGGGTAAATCCATCACTCAAGCTAATTAATGCTTTGAAATCTTTTAAAATGTTATTTATTTAAATTCTGAAAGGGTGACCTCTTAGTTGTTTTCGTGGGATTGAATTATTTTAAATAGCAGAAAAGGGGTAAAATCTTAATGTATTTTTTATTAAAGGAAATCTTTTTTATACATATATTATAGCGGCATAGCATCTTGTTTGTATAAATCATAGCATTAAAACAAAGGATCATTTATTTTAGAGCAGTAAATCCAATTCCATGTCATTAGTGACATTTATCCATACTGTGTTACTGACATTTGGCTCATCTTTACGAATTTATATGTGTGCTTCTAATCTGGGGGTTGTGACAAGATCAAATCTATGGGTTTCTTTTCATGTTCTGTTCTGTGGATAGTTGAGCTTCCCAGGACCTGCGTATAAAAGGTCTCTGCATGTTAGTGACATCCACACCATACCTAACCACTATTCTCTAAGCACTGCCCTAAGGGGGTCTTAGATTTCATTTTCATGCAGAATCATGACCTTATTTTGATTTCTTCGCCATTATGTCACTACCGTCATTTCTTAAATTATTATTTCTTTTGCTTCATGACCTAATTTTAGTGCTGTAGTATTAATATTGCACTCTGCTCAAAAATATATGTAAATGCTGAATATTACTAATTTTATTAATTAATAATGTTATTTCAATCTTATTATACAATCCCACCATTGTAATTTATTATTTCTGTATTTAAGAGTATATGCCTTGGGAAAAAACCAAGCATTATGTTGTTTAAATGTTAATTAAAATAATTTTTAATAAATATTTTGTCATATAATCAAATATAATTTTTCAAATGTATTTTGTTTATATTCACAACTGCAATGATGTAAAAATTGTTTTTCTTATATATATAATGAATCTCTGAACACTCCCCAAAATAATACATTAGTCACTGTGTTTCAGAACCATAAACCAAAGCATTAATAGCAATATTATGTAATCTTTTTAACAAATGATTGGCATTTTAATACCATACCCACCAAAGATATGTATTAATGTATATATATTATTTAGTTAATAAAAGAACATATGAGAATCAGCGTGAATCCAAATATGTAATTATCTACAATTTTGTAGATGGCTCATTCACACGCACATTAATGTATATAATTAATTCATTATATTAAACTATTTTTTTATTATCTAAACTTATATGTGTCATTCAAATTCTTTTTTCTCCACTTCTACACATACAACCATGCATATGCCTATTGTAGTTAATTTAGAATGTAGTTAATATATGTCTCATTGTCTTTTCTGCTCTGCTAGTGGGCCAGACTTTAGAATAAATTCTCATGTGCCATCCTTATATGTTATTCATTAGGTGTTTGATCTGGGGCTTAGGGAATAGGTTCGAATTCAGGTTGGCCCTGACCTAAATCTTGGGCTTGACTGGGTTTGAAGTACATTTTTTTGAGTTCCAGCTCATGTTAGATGGATCAACATGTTTTGACCAGTACAATATATATATATATATGTAGTCTTGCATAAGAAAATTACTTTTCATACATGTTATTAAATTGACATGCAGTCATGCTTTCATAAGTATTTTAAAAGCATAAGTGGTTCACTTGTGCTTACAACCTATTCTTAAATAAACAACCTTGTTGACCATTCTTAAATCAGGATTTGATCATATTATAAGCCTAATATTTCAAATGACAAATTATTTCCACCAGTTTAGTTTATATATCACAGGGAAGAGACAATTTCTTATTTTCAACTGCCTGAGACTTTGAATCATATTAATTTGAATATATGTAATAAATAATATTATAGTAAATTATATATATGAAAACTGGTGCAAATAATGTGACAATTGAAATATCAGGCTCATAATAAGATCGTGCCCTGATTTAAGTGTGATAAATAAGGATTAGTTTATTTAAGCATATGCTCTAATTATAAGCAGACCCCTTATGCATTTAAACCATTTATTGACAGGTGAATGTGTGCCAATTTAACATCAATTTAATAGCACATATGTGAAGAGAAATTGTCTTGCATAAGATTACACACACACACAACCCACACACACATATATATATATAAATCGCTATAATAATAAGGAAACCAAGTCATACATCACATGATGCATATTACATATATAAATCACTACAGTATTATTTATTATATATATATTTAGAAGGGATTTGAACTCAGACTTTCAAGCTCCTTAACAGTTATCCACTCCATCTTATATAACTGATACACATGATCACATACATGTGAAAAAGATAAATGAGCTCCAATATATATATATATATATATATATATATATATATATATATATATATTGTGCTGAACCAGCACTCATCAATTGGTCAAGATCATCATTCCCACATATATAACCATTTTAATTGCATTAAGTTTAGAATAGATAATATACCTGTATTTAAAATATTATATATATATATAATTTACCACATTGACTCTGCTGGTTTTAACTGTTTGTAATCTCTCAGTAGAGGAAACCTAATATGCAATAAAAATATTACTCTTAATGAAAGTGAAATATTAAAATTGTCATTACTAATAAAAAATATAAAATAAAATGTTTTTTTATATATAAAAATAATTAAAAAAAAAAATTTAACAATATTTTTTAAAAAAATATAATTTTTTATTTTAAATTTGTTTAAAAATTTTTTTATATATATATATATATATATATATGATTATGATTACAGAAAAATTAACTATTAACTGAAAGATCCTTTAATTTCTCTTTGAGACCTTAAAGGAACTAAACAGAACAAATTCTGATGTCCACTCCATATATTCTGTTTATTAAAGCTGTTACTACTATGGGGTTATTCATAGAGTAAAATATTATATAGATGGGTTGCTTACTGACACATCAGTCAGTGTAATGACGTTACTGGATTTTCTTACCTCTGAATTTAAGACCAATTCATGGTCTTTCTTCATAGTTGTCTGATAATTCTTAATTAAAATATCAGTTGAAATTTTTTTAAGACAAGATAAATTGTATTTGTATCATTATATTGGATTATTTCCATAATCTAATATGGGTATTGAATGTCTTTAGAAAAATTTAACTTTTATTTAAATATTCCAAGTACATTCAACTGTTAGTAATAGCACATTAAACAGGTTAATATATGCACAAAGTTTCAAGGGGTATTATTCTCCCCTCTTCTTCAGGTGTTGCCGGCCTGACCAGTGACAGTACTAGCATGGGACCCTTAGATTCTTGACTATTAAATCTTAACCAACTGAGCCATCCTGCCAAAGGCAACAGTCTGTAGTAATTTCATATACTTATCTATAAAGTCCCTCCTGATTTCTCCACTTTTTCCTAAGAGCAAAGTTGATTAATAGTTTCCCTACATTACGTATAGTCACACTAGATTGGCTTATGGGATTTTTTGGGTGGAAAGAAGAAAATTTAAAGAAGCTGCTCACATGACAATGTCAAAAAATCCCATAAAGCAACCTAGTGTGACTATACATAATGTATGGAAAACACTAATCAACTCTGCTCTTAGAAAAAAGTGGAGAAATCAGAAGAAACCTCATAGATAAGTATATGAAATTACTACAGACTGTTGCCTTTGGTAGTGTAACTCAGTTGGTTAGAGAGTTACTTTAAAATTTCAAAACTCAAAAATCTAAAGACCCAGGTTCAAATCCCATGCTAGTACTGTCACTGGTCAGGCCAGCAACATCTGAAGAAGAGGGAAGACTAATACCTGTCGAAATGTTGTGCATATACTAACCTGTTTAGTGTGCTATTATTAACAGTTGAATGTATTTGGAATATTTAAGTAAAGTTAAATTTTTCTAAAGACATTCAATACACATATTAGATGATTGAAATAGTGCAATACAAATTACAACCAGAACTCCATCATCACTAACCTTCAGGAAAGATAAATTGTGCATATTTTTTTTATTGGCAAACGTTAATAGTGATATAAAAAATATAATTATAATTTGGTAAGAAAAGCTATAGAAAAGAAGAAAAGTCTCAAAAATGGAAAATAACATCTTGGTATTGACTTCATGAAAATGTTTAGAAAAATTTTATAAAAAATTATACAGTAATAAAGACCAAGAAAATGAAAGTATCCTCTATATTTTTTTTTACATTTTCTGAATTGTCCAATATCTATGAAAAAAGTAAAGCTTTAGAAAATGATAAAGTTATAAGTGATATTTTTAACAAAGCAGATGAAGAAAAGTTGGAAAAGTTATATTGCAAAAAACTGAACTATTCTCTAGTAATAATGATATCTTTTAGAAAAATGTGATTAAGATATTAGAAATTACAGACCTAACAGTCTTTCATCAGTTCTATACAAAATGTTTATCAAAATAATTACAACTCATCTACAATGAATTTTAGATGTCAACCAATCAAAAGAACAAGTTGGATTTAAAAGTGGTTTTAGTACAATGGATCATATCCAAGCATTAAGAGAGAATATAGAAAAGACCAATGAATATGAATTGCCATTATGCTTTGGATTTGTAGATTATAAAAAAAGCATTTGATTCTATAACCATTTCTTCAGTGATTAAAGCATTTTTTTATCAAGAGATAGAGTTGGGATATGGTCATATTGTGTTTATCAAAATGTAGTAGCAGTGATCACATTATATTGGTGATACTAAGAAAATTATCATAGATAAGGATGTACAACAGGGTGATGTAACAGCAGTTTTATAAGTATTTTTTGGATTAAAATGAGAAACTAAAATAGTAAAAGTAAATGGAGTATTTAAATTATCTAGATTTTATAGATAACGTACTTGTTTTAACAAGGATCGGCAAACTTATTAACACGAATGGCCATTTTGTTTAAATCTTCTTCCCTTCCACCATTAAAGAGCCACAAGGAAAGAATTGAAAAATATGTTCATGAAAAATCCAAATTTCTGAATGGCTGTGGATATATTTAAACATATATTTTAAAAAAGCACACGATAGAATCTAAATATGTCCTAACAAAAATAAAATTCTCTTACAGGTAAATAAATAAAAACAAAAAATTACTTTGACAGTTTGATTTATTCACAAATTTCTAATATTTAAATATCATATACAATAAATATTGTTCTATAATAAGACTGAATTCTAGAAACACTGTTGTAATGCTATTTTCTTTCCACTTCTCCTTATTTGCATTGATTAATTATATATATAATATACCATATACCCTTTAATTAACACTTTACAATGCAATTTTGACATATAATTTATTTCTTATTGCTTACAGTTTCAACTACCTGCAGGCATCATCAGAGCTCTTTAAACTGGTGTAGCTGTTGTTAAAGTTTAAAGAGCTCTGAAGATGACTGCAGAGTAGTTGAAACTTTAAGCAAGAAGAAATAAATTATATGTTAAAATTGCATTGTAAAGTGTTAATCAAAGAGTATATGATATATTATATAGTGCTATTTTCCCTCTCCTAGTGTCATCAAAATATTTATTTACAAATTATAAAAGGAAATCAAAAATGTGTTTATGTTTATCATGATAAAAAGTGCCACAAGATTGGGATTAAAGAGCCACATTTGGGTCAGGAGCATAGTTTGCTGATACCTGCTCTATAACACCAGGAAATGTTACAAGAGTCATCCATGAATGTAAGAACATGGGATTAAAAATAAATTATAAAAACTAAAGTAATATTCATACTTTTTCAGAAGAAGAAAATAAAGATTGATTGTCATCAGTTAGAAAAAATTTACAACTACTAATAATTCATCATTAAAACAAATAAAAACATAATGGATGTAATTAATCAAACAAACTTGGATGGAATGTTTTTGGTAGAAAAAACTTAGTACTAAAAGGAAATAAGTCTATTTGTTTGAAAGGGATGATTTTTAATATATGTGCTTAGCCAATTCTTACTAATAAATCGGAGACTTGGACACTTAGCAGAAGAGCAATACATATATTTCAGGGCACTCATTAAAGTATAAAAAGATATATAATAGGGATAATAAGAAAAGACAAAATGACATACACTGGTAAGAGAACAAACAGTTACTACTGATAACATTGAAAAAGAGACTAAAGGGTAATTGGTATGGACATATTTCTAAAAGTGATACTAATAAATGGAAAGTTGAAGTTTTAAATTGGATTCCAAAAGATTGTAAAAGATCTAGAAAGAGACAATAAGTGAGATGGATAGATTAAAAAGGATGTTTGCAAGTGTTGTGAAAAAAAAGAGGCTATGGATTTGAGAAATTGGATTAAACTTGAGACATTTATCCTGCAGTGAACTGATAATAATTGAAAATGATGAGTATAAGTTTATTCATAACCTTAATGAAACAGAGTACTTTAATTTCCTTCATCGCCATTATCATTTTCAACTATTAACAATATACTGCAGGATGAAGGTCTCTCCAAGTTTAATCCAGTTCTAATATCCTCTCCACATTCCACCAGCACACTTCTTTATTTCACCCATCTATCTCACACATGGTCTCTTTCTAAATCTTTTACAATTCCTTAGAATCCAGTTTAAAATTTCAAGTATCCATCTATTATCATCTGTTCTAGCAAGATGCCCAGTACAACTCCACTTCAGTCTCTTAGTTCTTTTAGTGACATAAGTAACATCTGTTATTTAATCACACACATATAACATTTTCAACAGCAGTTGTTACTTGCATATAAATATGGTCATTACAGCTCTAAGAAAATATACTAAAGATGGGTATTGTGATATCTATATAGAACAATCCTGAAAACACAAATAAGTGTACATATGAAATAAACTGGTCCATTAGTCTTTTGCTTGATAATTTGTGACATTATCTGCTCATATCTTTACAACAAAATCCTTTATCTGAAAGACTTCAACTAAGGAATTTTTTATTGAATTCTATCTTCAGCTACATACAGTCAATGAAAATGATCAATATAACACTTTTAAGATATTTATACCATTAATGGAATCTACTTATCTCTACAAATCTCATGCTCAGTTTATCATGAAATATTTTTTGGAAAATCTATTATTGTTCATAAATTTCACATGTCCAATTCAGTGAAGAAGAGATTTTATAGTAATAACCTACACAATGTCATATCCAAAAAGCAGATGAATACTTTAAGTGTTTTTTAGAGACTAGCTATTTTATGTTTGAAATTTTATGAAACAACCTTAAAATTTTTCTATTGTCAATGTTTTTTTTTCTTTCTCGGATATGATAGTCTCATTTTCATTATAATAAATTGAGTAATATACCAAATTTGTATATAATTAATTCATTGACAGTTCCCCATTTCATTATAATGAAAACTCGATTCTTTTACCTTATGAAAAAAACAAAAAACATACTGTAGTCTGCGTTACTATTCAACATCTAAATCCTCATTCCTATTTAAAAAGTACCAAGATATCTAAATTGGTTTAGATTCTCAAATTGACATTCTAAACTAAAAGTTGCTAAAGATTTTTCTTCCATCTCAGATTGATAAAAAAATTGTTTTCTTTCAACAGTCTACAAGGCTATGATTATGGAGTCACGAAAGTCTGAAAGCACTCAGCCTAAATAAATTGTTATATGGAATAGCTTCACTTTCAACATATTAGTGTATTATTAATTACAAGATAATGGTGAAATAAAATATTTATTAATTACTAAACCAAATTCTTTATATGTTGCATTAAGACATTAGGTATGTTCTGTAGATCATTTTTTGTATTGGCAAAAATCACAAAAACATCAGAATATGTAAATCCAGAATCGAAGAAAATGAATTTCTTATTTGCTTTTAGTCAATTCATATTAATAATTCCATTATCATATCTGTATTGCATCTTGATCTCTGAATTATGAAATGGTCAATAAATAATTCCAGAGATGACCCTTATTTAATACCAATTTTTGTTTTAAATGTCTGATTTTTTTTACCTGTAATAATATCTCATCTTTTAATTCCATCAAGTATAAGCTATATAATAATAATAAAATTCTGTAAACAATAACTAATTTTAAACAATGCTATAGATTTGTTCTATTAACTGAATCAAATGCCTTGAATACATCAATAAAAGCAATATTGAAATCATTTCAATCTGAAAAACTTTCTTGCCTTTGTCTGACAATTAATATCATATCTAGAGTACTTTTGATTTTTTCAAACCATGTTGAGTCACTATTAACAATTCATGAGTGAAAGAATCTTATTTAATAAGTCTTTAAAATTCCTTTGCACCATGAGAATGACATTCTTATCTATGACCTTTCATTTTATACATTGGAACAATTCCTAAACAAAATTAATAGTTCTGAGACCAACATATCATTACCATATTGTAAAACTTCTACAGACACTTCATATGGACTTGCGGACTTTCCATTTTTAAGGCTTCAAATGCCCAAATCTAAATGAGTAGATAAAATTAATATATCGTTAAAAGTTGTCATCTCAGTTCCTGTAACATTCTTTAGAAAGTTATCAGAATTCTTCCTCCCCTTATTTGAAATATTGGTGTGATTATATAAACCTGATAAATTTGTTCACAATTATATGTAAATAATTACTTATCTCATTGACCTATTGGAGCTAGTATTGGTAGTCCTACAGAAAATATTTCAGCATATGTTGATAATATTATTAAATTTATTCCACCATCATTTAATTCTTATGTTAAAGATACTACTCATTTTCTTTGTGTGTTAGAAAATATTAAATCTGAATTACCAGTTGATTGTTTTTTTGGTTACTTTGGATATTGTATCATTATACACAAATATACCTCATGATAATGGAGTTGAGGCTATTAAATGTGCTTTACAAGATAGAGAGTATGATCATGGTTTTATTACTACTATGGTTGAATTAATATATTTGGTTTTAAGAAATAATTTTTTACTTTTGATTCTAGATACTATTTACAGAAACAAGGTACTGCAATGGGTACAAAGATGGCACCAAGTTATGCGAATATTTTTATGTCAAAACTGGAGTCCTCTATACTTGATAATGCTAAGCTGAAACCTCACACTTGGCTTAGATATATAGATGACATTTTCATGATATGGCCACAAAGTGAAGTTGAACTTCATAATTTTTTAAGTTATTTAAATAATTTTAATAAACATATTAATTTCACAATGAATTTTTCAAAATCAATTGCTCATTTTCTTGATGTTGAAGTTATTTACACTAATAGAGTTCTTACTACTACTGTATATAGGAAACCAACTGATAATAACTGCTATCTACATTTTTATAGCAACCATCCTAAACACTTAAAGGCTAATATTCCTTATAGTCAATTTTTAAGGATGAAGAGGATTTGTAATGATGAGAAATTTCTTCAACAAAATAATAGTATTTTATATAATAGATTGCTCAATATGAGGTATCCTAAGACATTGTTGGATAATGCAGTAAGGAGATCTTCTTTAATTGATAGAAAGAAACTTCTTTTATCTGAAAAGAGTAAAAAACAATTAGATGTTCCACCATTGGTTCTTGCTTTTAATAGAGATTTACCTAATATTAACCGGATATTGGCGAAACATTTTAACATATTACAGTCCACAGATTATTTAAAATCTACTTTTTCTGATCCACCTAAGGTTGTATATCGAAAACATAGATCACTTAGAGATATGCTTGTCAAAACAAATGTTATTAGTAGTTCTGTGCAGGTAAAAGGGTGTTCTCCATGTGAGGATAAAAGATGTTTTACATGTAAACATATTGTTGTGACAAAAGTGGTCTTTAGTATTAAGAATCGTAATTTTAAATGGTATATTCCTAATTATGTTACATGTAAAAGTATTAATTTGATATATTTGATAGAGTGTAATAGATTTTTAAACCAGTATATAGGTGAGTCAGCAAATAGTTTACATGTCAGAATGACTAATCATAGATTTGACATTTTGCATAAAAATAAAGATAGACCGGTTTCAAAACATTTTAACTTACCGAATCATTCAATTGATGATTTAAAAGTAGTGATTCTTCAGGAAGGTTTTTCTTCTACAAGGGAGAGGAAACAAAAGGAGAGTTTTTTTATTTTTAAATTCAAGACCTTAGAACCACATGGATTGAATTTAAACACTGGAACTATTACATCTCTGGGTTACCTGGTCTCCTAAATGATTTCTATATGTGAGTTTTTTATGTGAAAATTTTCTTATATGAGGTTTTTTATGTAAAGATTGGTTATATGGATGTTTAATATCTGTGTTTAATTGGTATATAAATAAATAATTAGTTATTATAAATTATTGTACTTTGCACTATAATTTTTGATTAAAATGTATAAGTATTTTAGTTTTTAATGAATATTAATGTGAGCACAGCTATTTTTTGTATGTGAGCATAGTCTAATTTTTGTATGTATGCACATATGTATATTTTAATTTTTAATTTTGGATTTTTATATTTATTTTAATTTGAATAGAATTTAAGCTTGATTAGGAGGGAATGTAGTTTTTTTCTTTTTTTCTTTTTTTGTTTTGTTTCAATTTTGTCATTGATTGGGTAGATATTCTGTGTTAGATTTTGTGACCAATCAGGGGGGTTTTGTTAAAAAAATTTAATCTTTTACCAAATCTGTAATTTTTGATTATCGCCATTTTACTGTGTATTTTTTTTTCTTTCTGATGAAAACCAGTCCTCTGGTTGAAATATAATATTATTTATTGGATTTATAAGTCTTTTTTTGTTTATATATATATGGAATCTTATAATTAAATATTAATAAATACAGTAACCAAAAATTTTGAAAAATACAAAAAGTATAATCATCACTTAGGAGTACTTTTGACTATCCTTGTAGTCTTTATCAACTAATACTTTGAATGGTTAACCTTCCCATAATTCTGTGATTTAACATTTGCTGCCTGTCTGTTGATTAAGACTTGCTTGTATTTATATATTAGCATAGCTTCCTTTATTTTCCCTTTATTATTATCTCTTCAATTTGCAATACTTTTATATTATTATAATTAAAATTAAAACCATATATACATGATATTTATTATGGTCATAAAAAACAGAAGTTGATACATTATTATTAAGCTTCCATTTTTTATGACTATAATAAATCATGTATATGTAGTTTTAATTTCAATTATAATAATGTAAAATTGAAAGAGATAATAAGAAAAGGCAAATAAAGGAAGCTATGCTAATATATAAATACAAGCAGGACTTAATCAATAAGCAGGCAGCAAATGTTAAGATCACGGTCACGGAATTATGGGAAAGTTAACCTTTCAACGTATTAGTTGACAAAGACTGCAAAGATAGTCAAAAGCACTCCTAAGTGACGATTATATTTTTTATACTTTCAAAATTTTTGATTACACCTGGGTCTCATTTTACACAATAGATTCCTCAAAAAACATGCGCAAACAAAATCTTGCAAAAATAGACGTAACTTACCTTGAAAAAGATGGGATACGGACTGTGATTTTTCAAAACTCGCATAAAAGCAAAGCACCAACGTAAAATTTACTTTAAAATTCGTGCAAAAAAAAATAAGGAAATAAAATAGGACTAATAAAAAATTTCAAATTTGAAAAAAATTGATACAAGACAAACTTTTTTTAATTATAATATTTAATTTTATTCAAAACAATATATTTTTATGCATAATTTACAGTAATTTATATTTTTTTATACACGTTTTAATTATTATCACTATTTGCCGGTAAACAAGTTCGTTTGAAAACTGATAAAAAAATCAGATTCTTCACAAGATGAAATACAACTAGCGCCAACGTCACTCTCATGTTGTGTTAATTAATGGTTTTCTGGTGACAACGTAATTAGTAATTAATCTAACAACTAAAAATTAAATTCTAATTTTTGTCTTTAATTTTCAATTTTAATTGTGCCCACTGCTATTACTCATCTTTTAAAAATAAACTTGTGGACACTAAATGATTAATAATTGATTAAACATTCTTTTTTAAAAAGCAAAAACAGAATGTGATATAAAATGCAAAATTAACATGCACAATGTTTGAACAAATTTACATTATAATCTTGTAAAATTTAATGTGTATATACATAAAATGTGGAAATCATGATTTTAATTTCATTATTGCATAAAATCTTACTATTATAAAGCACTGAAAATATTGAAATCACTAAGTTGAAAGTCGAATTTCAATAATGTGCTATAACTTTCAATATAACGTGAGTGCATGAAATTTATTATTTAAAGTAATAGCGCAATATCGGAGTTCGACTTCCGGTGAAACACGAATCGCGTAACTTCAAAATCGTGTTAAATAAGTCCGCGTAAAAAGAGACCCAGGTATACTGTATTTACTAATATTTAATTATAAGATTCTATATATTGCTTTGAAAAAATACAGACATTGATTTATAATTTACACACACACACATACACACATTATATATATATATATTGGTGTTATAATTTGAAAAGAAACTTGTATGTACAGAATATACAAAATTAGGTATTATTAAAGAGAAATAAATGTATATTATATATATAAGAATATAATGGGGATAATATAAAATGTATTGTAGAAATAGAACTTATTATAGAAATAGAATGTCTATAATTAATTGTCAAGTAGCTAATGTTAAAATTTGGAAATCTCAGAATATGACTTGATGGGTATCAGAAATAGTTTTAAACAATAACAAAAATTAATAATAATTAAATGACATGATTGAACATATTTTATAATGTTGCCAAAATAAGACATTAATCACGAAGAATACCTGGTGATATTAGAAGGCATTTGATTGACACTATTATAGATAAATAGAAATATAGAAATAAGACACAATTTAGTCATGGCTACCCTTGTGCTTATGTGGATAATGATTTTGACAAAAGATAATATTAAATTTAAGACAAGTAACATATCTCTACAAAATAAAATCTAAATAAAGCACAAAATCATGACATAACTAATGGAATTTAATGATGATAATGTGACAAATACTGTTCACATGACAAGGAAAGACATTAGATCATGTATAATATTGATTTTTCTCTTCATTTATAATTCAAATTTGCAGATGTTTGTTCATATGTGTATCAAAGTGATTTCTTCTTTCTTATAATCTAATGCTAAGTGCACTTTTGGTGAAGATCACAATATTTTTGTTTTGATGAATGTAAATTAAACAAACAAAACAGAGGTAATTTAGTTCTTATCTTGTTTTTATTAATCAAAAGGAAAGTACCTGCTGTTAATCACATTGTTTTAAATTCAATTGTATAAATTATGAAAAGGAATTCAGATTAACTGGTTATGGTGACCTTCAGTAAAAGTGCATTTAGTATTAGATTATAAAGGAGAAACAAACCACTTCATTACAAAGATGAACAAAACATGTGCAAGTTTGAATTAAAATATGAATAAAGACAGAAATGACTAAAGTATTAGAAAAAATGATGCTAGTACTCAAGAAACCATGGATGACTCCAGCAATATTGAATTTAATTAAAAGAAGAAATCAAGTTAGATATAAAGACTATGACTGATGTAAAGTAATTAAAAATTTAATAATCACAAAACTGTAAAAGAGATAAAGCAAAATAAATAAATATGCTTAGTGAAGAAATTAAAAATAACAGAAAGATTGAAAATGTTAAACAGGTACATGACAAAACAAAAATGTTTAAATTACAAAGGGAGAATATTTGCTAATGTTTTTAAGAACAAGCAAAGAGAGATATATTTGAAAACAAGAAAGCCTGTGATGACTGGAAAGAGTCTATTGAAAACTTGCTAAAAGATGAAGAGATGTTAGTAAGAGAGATTATAGATTTAAAATGCAATATATGGGTAAGAGAACAAACATGTGTTACTGACCTCGTTGAAAAAATTAAAAGACTGGTGTGGAATTGGGTTGGACATATTTCTAGAAGAGATGATAATAGATGGTCAATCGAAATCTTAAACCAGATTCCAAGAGATTGTAAAATACCCAGAAGAAGACCACATGTGAGATGGATGGATGAAATTAGAAAGTGTGCAGGGATGATGTGGAGAAGAGAAGCTAAAGATTGGAGATGGATTGAACTTGGAGAGACCTTCATCCTGCAGTAGGTTGATAATGATTGATGATGATGATATATAGGATAAAAATATGATTGATGAGGATTAGAAAGGACCTGCAATTACAAAATAAAAATTTTATTGCACAGTTAATAAAATAAATAATAAAAAGGCAACTGGCATGAATGAAATTCCAGTTAAACTTTTTAAAAATTGTAGTCATATAAAACATAGATTATTTGAAGTGATAGCAAGATGTTATTAAGAAGAAACAATTTCATCAGATTTTATAACTCAAAAAAGTTGTTGTATTAACAAAAAAAGTTAATGCAAATAATTACACAAATTAAAGAACATTAGCTCTATTTTGTCAGACCTCTTAGATTTTATTCAATATAGTTAAAAATAGAATACAAAAGAAGATAGATGAGAATTTTGATAAAAATCAATATGGTTTCAAAATTGGGAAAAGATCCAATTTAGCATTAAACGGGATTTGAACTCAGACCTTTACATGACCCACCATTCCCAGTGCTATCTCATACTGCTGACTCACCTGATTACACACATGTTGAAAAAATAAATAATCACCAATATACATATTTCATGCTAAACCAGCAATCATCAGTTGGTCTAGATTACTATCCTCACACATATTCTAGACCAACTGATGATTGCTGGTTTAGCATGAAATACGTATATTGGTGATTATTTATTTTTTCAACATTTTTTCAACATGTCTGTGATCAGGTGAGTCAGCAGTATGAGATGGCACTGGGAGTGGTGGGTCGTGTGAAGATCTGAGTTCGAATCCCGCATATATTACATATATAAAAATGCAGGTTTAAGCCCATACAATGTATTAATTTAGCATTATAGTATATATAATAAAAACATATACATTGACGAGTTCAAGAGAGTCCAATTATATTATAAAAAGGCTCTTAATCGATACGAAGTCACAAATTTTCAAAATTTTAAGTAGAGCATTTCAAATGTGTAAATAAACGTAAAATTTTACGTAAAATAATAATTAAAACTTAGTTTTCACCATATGCCAACAAACTACATACACACGTATATGTAACACATACAAAAATCTAAAGAAAAAATCTCTATTTTATTGCAAGTCCAATTTTTTTTTTTTTTTTGTTGGCTTGACTTGGTCATTTCGCCATGGCCTTTACTTCTTATGCTTTGATTACCTCAGTTCAATGCTCCACTGACTAATAATAAAATTTCACTGACCCGCAAATCCAAGCACTCTTGAAATATGTTGAGCATTTGATACTGTTTGACTGTTTTTTTTTTTAAAAGTAGCTTCCAAACATGGAAAGTTGGACATCAGAATTACTCCCTATCCCCTTATAGTTCTAAACTCAAAAGGAGGCTGATAGATTTCCAATAGTTATTTTTCAGGCAAAGCTGAGCGTACTCACCCGGTTGGACAATTTCTTACTATCTTTATGCTTATCAATTTTGCGATCCGACTTTTTAATCTCTACAAAGACAAAATTGAATAGTTCAGTTAAGAAATATAAAAAGTAACATTTATAGGAGTAGTATATACAACGCTTTAAATATATCCACACATAATAACTATATACACGCAATTTACTTTGAACTGTAAATATTCGCATGTATATTCTAACAAAAAATTCTATACATTTATAAAATGACACAGAACACATATAATCATGCAAATTTAATCATAGTAGAGATGTAAGAGACTCATTGGTGTAGCCATAAACACTGAGTTTTTTTAAAATCATACTAATCTAATATATGATTTTTTTCTACAGTACAGGCTTTTTCATACCTGCACTCATATGTAAAATATAGGGGGTTTGAACTCGGACTTTCTTACAACCCTCAATTATCTATGCTATCTCATACTGCTGATAGACTTGACCAGCACTCGATTAAAGTATGAAGATTGGCTATCTTAATATAAGCTGAGCATTGATTGTATATATGTGTAGAGATGGGCTTTTTCATACTTGCACTCATATGTAAAATATAGGGGGTTTGAATTCGGACTTTCTTACAACCATCAACTATCTATGCTATACTGCTGACAGACTTGACCAGCACTCAATTAAAGTATGAAGATTGGCTATCTTAATATAAGCTGAGTATTGATTGTATATATGTGTAGAGATGATAATCTGGACCAACTGACGAGTGCTGGTTTAGCACGAAATACTATATTGGTGATTATTTATCTTTTCGACAATGTGTGTGATCAAGTGTGTCAGCAGTATGAGATAGCATGGATAGTTGGGGGTCGTGTGAAAGTTTAAATCATATCATAATAAAAAATAGTAAGACAAAGAAGGCGGCGATCACGGCTGATTAATGTCTTATTGTTAGTAAAATCATGGAAGTATCTCTTGGAAATATATAGTTTTTTTATTACATATATAAAATATAAAATCATTATCATAATTTTTAACAATTATGAACTTACTACAGGGTGAAAGTCTCCCCAAGTATAATCCATTTTAATCCATAGTCTCTTTTCCATATCACAACCAACACACTTCTTCATTTCGTTCATACATATCACATGGTTTTTTCTAGGTCTTTTATAAGTTAAAATCGGCAAAACTCTCCATGCAGTAGTGCCACTCAGTGCTAGTCAGAGTAATCAATGGATGCAAGAAATTTTTTTGCTTAAAATCCCCATCTAGTGCCTATTCATCCAATATCCCCCGATTAGTTTCTAGCTTGTGGCTTTCATCAGTGAAGAGCATTGGATCTGAGAGCACTGCACCTAGATCTTGGGATTTAAGGCAACCCTCCATCAGCAACCTTTTACCTCTTTAGCTAACTACAAAACTATGAGTTTAAAATTGAAAACATAATAATATTTTCAATCCAAGCTCATTAGCTTATATAGTCATATAGGTCTGAAATCAATTCAGTACCCATACATTTTGGTATGTTTGGTTTTTTAATAACCATAACCACCACCATCTTATTAGGCAGGTTTGGTATTAAACTACTAAACATCACATGATCACCATTTTTTATATTTGCTCAATCTGTTAAAATAGGCAAAAAACTCTCCATATTAATTTTTCTGGCTTGCACTGAGTGGCACTACTTTTCCTCCATACTTTGTGGAGTATTGTCTCAAATATTTATGTTGCTTTTCTGTTAAACATCCAAGCATCAGATTCGTAAGTAAGAACTAGTAAAATGTATAAAAACATTATTTGCAAGCACATAAGCATTTTTTTAATATTATTTTTAGAAAAGCACTCTATCAATATTTAATTCTACAATTAATTATATTCATTATTTTTCTGATTAGACCAATGTATTTGTAGCTGTTAGCTTCATTTTATTTATGATTATCAATCATTATTATCTTCTGATAAATCCAGTAATCATTATTTTAGCCGTTGTGTCTTTTTAGTATTAATATTTATTAATAGCTTGAAAAGAAATAAAATGAAATAAACACAATCACATATGGGAAAACAGTTTCATTATATATATTGATGTTGCAAAAAAATGCACTTGAAATGCTTATGGACCAGACCCAAAACTTTGCTTCAAATCATTGGCATTATGGCTTTCAGGGATCCACTCATGAAAGTGCTCAATGAGATCCTCGTGGTAACTAAAACAAAACAGATTGTGTCCAAAAAATGGAAGAAATATTCATACAAAAATACACCCTCAATATATATTAACTTGTACATTATTGGCAATTGTTTGCATCAATAAGTGCAGGGGTAAAATGTCACATTGTGGAATTCAAGATCCTTGATTCTGTCATATTTAGGGCTCAAAGTTTTTATGAAATTCTAAAGAAATTTGGATTTGATTATTTGTATTCTGCATAGTTTTCTGCAGTTGTAGAGTAGCGGACTCTGGAACCCAAGGTCCATGGATCGCAGCCTAACTCTGTCATGTCTGATGCTTGAACTTCTTAGAATCCCTAAATAAGGCATTCAATTACTATATTCTTTCTTAGTTCCCAGCATGCTTTGCTGCAATAGTGGATACTAGAGCTCAAGGTCCATGGATTGCAGTCCAGTTGTCACTTCTGATGTTTGAACTTCTATGAACTCCTGAATAATAAACCATTCAATTACTATATTCTTTCTGAGTTCCCAGCATGCTTTGCTGCAGTTGCAGAGACTGGAGTTCAAGTTCCAGGAATTGCAGCCCAGCTGTCACTTCTGATGTTTGAACTTCTATGAACTCCTGAATAATAAACCATTCAATTACTATATTCTTTCTGAGTTCTCAGCATGCTTTGCTGCAGTTGCAGAGACTGGAGTTCAAGTTCCATGGATTGCAGCCCAGCTGTCACTTCTGATGTTTGAACTTCTATGAACTCCTGAATAATAAACCATTCAATTATTTTCATCTTTCTAAGATCCCAGCATGCTTTGCTGCAGTGATAGATAGGCAAGTCCTGGAGTTCAAGGTCCATGGATTATAGCTTGGCCTTGTCACTTCTGGTGCCCAAACATCTCATAAACTTCTGAGGAACAAATCATTCACTTTTTAAATTATAATAATGTATGCAATATCCAAAAATATTAATTGCTCATTCTTCTCATTTTTCTAATTAGTTATGATCTATTTCACATTCAGTTTTTCAATTTAATGGTATTCAACTACTGAAAAAATAAAAAATTATATCATTTCTATCATGAAAGAGCTCATTGTGGTCTGTAAGAGCATTACTAATGCCAAAAGAGTCTTGAAGAAGTCACAAAATGCCAAAAGAGTCTTGAAGAAGTCACAAAGATAATCTGATGTAATATAATGTTTTACTTTTGCATACTCTAAGACATGGTATATCTTGTATCATTGGGTCTTTGCTTTATAAGAAATGCAAACATATGAAACTATGATAATTATTCTCAAGAGGTGGTAAAAAGCAAAAACAAGCTATCTAGACAAGTGCTATTAAAATTCATATCAAAAGACTCTTTAGAGTTGTTAAACCTGCTGTTTAGTGCTTATTTAACATACTAAACAATATTAGGCATACTTCAAAATAAAGAACTTTACAAAATCTACAAAAAAATATAGACATGGGACTGGAATATTGTGAGCAGCAATTCACATTGCATTCTGATTCATTTCAAAATAGATGTTCTTTAGTTGAAGACAAGGTAGAAATCATGGCAGAATTATAATTAGTAATGTTGTCATGACAACAGATTGTTGATGTTTTATTGATTTGTTTAAAAATAAGGAAATCAACCGGCTGTTGAATCTTATGATCATTATCATAGCCCTCATGCTTAAAGAAACAAATAGAAATTCAGCATTATGTTGTCAAGATAATTGCCGTCTAATTGTAGTGTTGCCTTGACAACACATTGGATTGTTTAATCATGAGAACTGTAGTGATGTCATTGTTGACAATTAATTTTAATACATTCATATGCATATATAATACATCAAGATTAGTATTCGAACACTAGTTTATTAAGTAAATTATATACTCTCAATCCAAAACACAAGATAAAACTTTTTTTTTCATGTGTCAAAGCATCTGCCGGGAAGTAAACCCATGAATCCGGGACAACTGCTTGTAAGGCAGCTATGCTGACCACTTGGTCACCAACACTTGACAAAAGAGCAGTTCGTCTTATCTCTTTTAATGGAGTGTTATCTGAACCACGTGAAGATTTTAAATCAATTATATTACTTTTTTAAAGCTATATCGCAAATTGTTTTATATTATTTTAATTAACATTTGTGAAATTTTCCAATTTACAGTTTGTCAATATCAAATAATGAAATATGTAAATACGAACTTCCCAGCCGTTAATATTATGTAATACATCGAAATTAATACTCCAACACTAGTTTATTAAGAAAAAAGTTTTATTTTGTGTTTTTGTATTGAGAGTATTTATTTATTTAATAAATCAGTGGTGGAGTATTGATTTTGATGTATTGGGAAATTTATATATATATCATTAAAAACAGTAAACATTTAAACAATCCCAATATCAATAACAATCAACAATTTCAAACTGTTGTCAAGGCAACCTCCTATATATATATATATTTATGCAATATTGGTACTCAGATTTGGATAATTTCATGCATAATGGAGATAAAAGTTTCACCTATATGTAGACTAGAAAGTCCACTATCACTTTAATGATGATAAGATCATAAAATCATTGTTTAATGTAACATATAAAAAATAAATAAATAAAAAACAACTCTTATGGATAAGAAAAGATGTGTACATTTTGAAAAATGTTTTTAATAATGTATTTTACCCAATTTTATGTATTGATGTGAGAAGTAGCAATACAAAGATCTCAGATAACCAAGATAAGTATGATGCAAATAACAAAGATGGAATAAAAGTATGATTAATGAATAAGAGAAAAAACAGGTATTACTGACATCATTAGAAAGAGAGATTGCATATATGTTTCTAAAAGCAATGACAATACAATAGGTAAAACAGATGGGTGAAATAAGATTTTCTGTAGTGACATGAAAAAATGAAATATAGATTGGGATCAAAAATGGGATTGAACCTGGAAATGTTGGTATGATGCAACAAACCAATAATGGTTAAAAAATGATATATATATATGGTATAAATGATTTGTTGGACTACTTTCATCGTCTGATGAAATGTTTAGAAAAAATTTAAATTTCATGTTTCTAAATACGCTCAACCATTAGCAATAGCCAAACAGGTTAATAGTATATTTTCTCCATTTTTTCAGATGTTTCTAACTTGATCAGTAACACTAATTAGCATGCAAATTGAATCTGGACCTTTAGATTTTTGAAAACTGAATTTTAAGATAATGCTCTAACCAAGCATTTGGCGGAATAGCTCAGTTGGTTAGAGCATCATCTTAAAATTCAGTATTCAATAATTTAATGATCCAGGTTTGGGTCCCATGCTAGCACCATCACCGGTCAAGCCAGAAACTCCTAAATAAGATAAGCCTTTGGCAGAAAAGCTCAGTTGACTACTTAAAATTCAATATTCAAAAATCTAAATATCCAGGTTCGATTCCTATGCTAGTACCATCATTGGTCATTCCAGCAACACTTGAATAAGGTAAGCCTTTGGCAGAAAATCTCAGTTGGTTAGAGCGCTGGTTTTAAAGTCAATATTTAAGAATCCAAAGATTCAGATTCATCAGGCCAGCAACACCTGAATAAGAGTGGAGGATAATATAACTTGAAACATTGCATTAAATACTAACCACAGTTGAATGTATTTAGAAAGTTTAAATAAAGTTTAAAATTTTTCTAAAGAGATTCAGTTCTAAATATTGGCAGTTGAAAAGAGTTCAAATAACAATTAATACTAAAATATCTTCATGCATAAGCCTTCAGACAAATACTGATTATGGTGTAGTTATCTCAATTAATATTTTTATTTAAACCTTACCTATAATATTAATTTCATTTATGTTTTCTATTACTTTTTATAATGCTTTTCACAAATCACTATAAGTAGCAGGTCTGAAGAAGTTTGGTGGTGCAATCCTAACTGTCATGGTGGGTTGTAAAAAGTAATAAAGAACATTAATATTATATGGATTTAGCAATGCAGTAATAAACATAAAGTTATCATAAATCTTACCTACCAGTAAATTATGGAGGGCCAGACTTTAGGCAGTATAGACAAGAATTACATATTATATTAATAACCTTAAATACCATTGTGCTGCAATATTGGTACTTAGAATTGGATAATTCCATCAATACTAGAGGCAAAAGTGCCATATGCAAGTGAATCAGAATTAGTTTATCATGAGATTTGTATACCTCTCTCTTATAATGCATGCATGTTCATAAACTACTTTCATCCTAGTATCAAAACCCTGAATCTACATGCTTGTTTTGATAGCCTGATATACCTCAATTATGCTATTCCCCCACAAGATATAGTCCATTTTCTACCCACTTATTTTATTGCCTGTGTAGAATAGAGTTAAAAGTTCTTGGATGTGAATTCAACTCTTCTCTTTTAATGCTTCAGTATCACATGATCTCCAAAACAATTAACCATTCACCACATAATATGAGCACATAGTTTTGAGATTCTGCAATGATGGACAGGTGTGATATGATGAATTGAGATAACACATGTACTGTAAAACCTATAAAACTTCAAAAACATTGCAACATTTTAGTGTCTATACCATCTTTAAAAAGAGATCTAATTACAAGCTTTAGACACTTTAAAGATTCATAATCCATCAGCAAAAAATATATATTTTGAGATTTACGAAATATTTTTATTTAAGGGGTTCCCCCCCCCCCCTTATGTCACATTAAATGCTACTTATCTGTTTGTTTTGAGAACCCTTGCTATTTCTTCTAACTTTTTTGGAACAAAGTTAGTGTATAATCAACTAGTATATAAATCCACCTATGATAAGACAGATTTTTTTAATTTATCTCATTAATCAATTATTTCTGAATACTTTTTGCTTTTTTATAATCTTTTGTTTTAATTTACTCTATTCTCTGCTTGTGTGTCTATGAAATCTTGTAACTCCATTTTCACTTCCCAATTTCCAATCTAGTTAAAAATTTGTGTACATATGTATTTTCTAAGACAATACATTTCTTTTTGAATTGAAAACAATTTTAGCATAAAAAAATCTGAAAATTTGAACTATATATGGGACCCAGTACTCTTTATGATATTATTATCTAGTGATTTAAATTACAACAAATTATTTTAATTTGTAATTTCTGGAGCAATGTAAAACTAAAAAGTAGACAAAAAAAATCAAAACAATTTTAAAGACATATTTTTAGTGATAGCGTTGGTGGTCAGCGCAGCCGCCTTGCAGGTGGTTGTCTCGGGTTTGCGGGTTTGCTTCCCGGCCAATGCTTTGACACAGGAAAAAAAAAGTAAAATATGTGCTAAAAAGTAAAAATAAATTTTCTTTACTTTTTACAAGTAAAAGCATGGAATGATCATTTTTAGAAAATCACATGTCAATTTTTTAAAGAATCGGATCACTTATTAGATCTTTGCTAATTATTTAAAGTGTCCATTAATCGCAAGTTTATTTAAAAGATTCCTTGGGAATTCTAAACACAATCACCCCACACATTTATTTGTGGTACATGAAGAATTTTTTTTTTTTACTTTTTAATGTGTTTACATGAACATAGGTGTTTCTTTAATTTTCTTTTTATAATTTATAAGAAAGTGCTAAAGAAAACTACAAACTATGATGATAATTTCAATTAAAGAAGAGATAGATAATAAGCAATCCAAAATTTTCCCACACTCCACCTCTTCTCCAAATCACTTGACTTTAAGAAGATTTTTGAACATATTTTTTTTAACTGTTGATCATTTTTTAATTTAATATTATTCAGACTGAAAAAATTTGGTCAAAATAGTAAACATTATAACGTTATTTCAATAACTTTTTCCTATTATTAAACTTACTATTAACATTTACTTTGACCAATATTACCATGTTATCAATGTCCATAGCATTTGATTTTCAGTAGCCTGATTACTCATGTAAGTAACAATCATATCCTTCCAAGATATATAAATGTTTTCATTATCTGATTTCTGTGAAATTCATTATACCATTACTTAAACTTTGCTGTGCTCATTGTTTTGTTTATGGTATCCATAAGTTACTGCAGACCTTATAATACTTATTTGCCCTGTGTAGATTTTAATAATAATTAGAAAATTAAACTCCAGAGTTCAAAGTTCATGTGTCACACCTTAGAGCAGGGGTCCCCAACCTTTTTGCACTTAAGAGCACATTCTATAATATCGGCCAGGTGGCGGGCATCATTTATTTTTTCAATGTAAATTTATAGTTGGATATTGTTAATAATACACATAATGTACAAAAAAATATTTATTTCAAAAATAAAATTTTAACATATAATTAACGTTTATATTTTTACGCTGTAAAAGTATAGTATGCCCTACAATTTGATTACAATATAATACAATAATTTATAAGAAATTTTAAAAATTAAATTTATTTGTATCAGATAAATAATTTTTTATTGTGTTCAGATAGTGGCGGGCACACATAAAAGGGTCTGTGGGCGCCATGGTGCCCGTGGGCATAGGGTTGGTGACCTCTGCTAGAGTATTTGATTTTCACTTAAATTTTTGAGCAACAAACAATTCGATTATTATTGACACTCACATGAGATTGTAATATTTTTCCAGATATATGTTTTTCTTTTATGTCTTTACTTTTTACATTTCAGTGTTGTTCATTTCTTTCTCTGGTGGAAATTTGAATTAATAATTCAATATTAATGGTTTTTTTATTTGTAAACTTAATTGTAAAAACAGGCAAAACTCACTATATATATTGCCACACACAACAAGCTACAGTAATCAATGGATGCCAGAAGGCTTGGCATAAAATCCCCATCTAGTGCCTACTCATCCAATATCCCCAGACTAGTTTCTGGCTTGTGGCCTTTGTCAGTAAGGAGCCTTGGATCTGAGAGCATGCTAGTACTGTCACTGGTCACGCCAGCAACACCTGAAGAAGAGGAAGAAAAATACCTCTTGAAACGTTGTGCATATACTAACCTGTTTGCTGTGATATTACTAACAGTTAGTGCATACACTAACCTGTTTGCTGTGATATTATTAACATTTGTTTGCTGTGATATTACTAGCAGTTGGTGCATATACTAATCTGTTTGCTGTGATATTACTGACAGTTGAATGCATTTGGAATATTTAACTAAAATTAAACTTTTATAAAGACATTCAACACACATATTAGATGATGGAAATAGTCCAATATAAAAATACAGCTTACCCATAATCTATTTCTATTTACTCTATCATATGCTTTCTCTATATCTATAAAACTCATATATAACTGTCTACCTGAATTCCTACTCATATCCATAAGTTGTGTAACTACAAATAAACTATCTCCTATATGCCTATCTAATCTAACCCTGCTTGCATTTCCCCCGCTACATTATTCCCTTCCATCCATTTTGCAGTGCCAACTAGTGTCAATTTTTTTACTTAATGCCTACTTAAAATACTTTATGATGAAGATAAATCCCACTTATTGTCAATGAGGTGGTAACCTAAAACTTAGAACTTCCTCAGTGCGAATGTGTGCTTTAATATATTACATTAGAAGAGCAAGGCAGAGAATACAGACCACTCAGAGAAGAACAAAAAGATGAGTATTGGAAATGATAATGAGGGGTGGATGAATTAGAAGATAAAGAAGTATTGTTGTGATGTAAGAAAGAAAGGCAATGGACCAGAAAACTTATTAAACTAAAGAAGACCATTCACCAGTGAAGCAGTGATTGTTGAAAATTATGATGAAGCGCAGAAAAAGCTTTAAGATGTAAAAGTAGAGCATTCACTTAGTATGTTCATGACCTAAGATTTAAACTCAGACCAAGTAAAATTCTTTTTAAAAGGTTTAAAAAATTTTCTTAAATAGGGTGACCTACGGCTAATCCAATTAATCAATAACGCATATTTGGCTATCAACAGTTAGAGTATAAACCAAGAATGAAAATAAGTTCAAACTCTCACCATCCGGCGAAGACGCCTAATGCGGCCTCCTTTACTATTTCTTCTATGATAGGTTGTTAGAGAGGCCTGGGTCATACAGTAGGCGATTTATTAGAAAGGTTGTTTTATCCACAAGCGTATATATTCAAATAATTTCACCGTAATGAAAACTATATAGTAAATACATTTCTACACGTATTTTTTTTTTTTTTAAATTTACGTAGTCTGCACCCCATACGCACCCGTCATATTACAGATAATCTCTTTCCCAGAGGACTACCCCATCAACTCAATAAAACGAAATCAACTTTGTGACAGTAATGCAAACTAATCAGCTTTACTGGCTGAGAAAACATTTCTCAACTGCCACAAATCTTTAATTATGATTAATCTTAGATCTGATTCAGTCGAGAAGAAAGTAACTCGAATCAATAAAGAAATAATGACTTCAATAACAAACAGCCAGCGTAGGTCACACTAGAAATAGAAGAAATTCTAAATCAAAAATTAGATGAAAATTAATTAATTAATGCTTAAAAAGTGACCTAATCGAAATCATCCCTCCCTTTACCCCAAAATAGTTTCAGATAACTGTTTATGACAGAAAAACAATAAAAAAATTAATATGCACTTATTTGCCTAATCATGAAAAAAAAAAAAAAACTTTTAAAAGTCAGAAAAAAAATTGAACTCACTTTAAAGTTTGGCGCATGCACATACACACGCCTAAATATATAGCTTTATATTATATTCTGCAATGCAATAAGATTTAATAGCTACAAGATTTAAGTTAATCGCAGTGTATTAAAAACAGCAACACTTCGTGATCTGGTACAATGACATAATGTTAGATTCTGGAGTTCATACCAACGGATTCCAGTCCAGCAGGGTTTGCAGACTTCTATAAAATCTTGATCAATAAATATATTCAATTATTTTTTTATTAGAACTTATAATCACCGGTTGAGAGAATAAATGTAAGAGGAATTATAGGGTCTGGTCTTCATAAACCACGTAAGATATTCATTATTTCTCTACACTACTTGTGATATTAAAATTGTATATTTGTTCAATGCAATCTTTAATTATATGCACACAATTCTGACTTGAGACTCTTCTTCTGTTTAATTTTAGTATTCTCTCTACTTTTGGTTTTATTTCTACTAAAGTTAGAATGCCCAGATTTGTTTATAAAAGATTGCTAATAGTCAAGCGTTGGTGGCCTAGCGGTTAGCGTAGTTGCCTTCCAAGCAGCCGGCCCGGGTTCGCTTCCCGGCCAACGCTTTGACATATGAAAAAAAAAAGATTGCTAATACTATTAATTACCCAGAATGCAGTTCCCAGCTTAGGTTTATTAACCAACTGATGATTGCTGGTTTAGCATGAAATACGGATATTGGTGATTATTTATCTTTTCAATATGTGTGTGATCAGATGGGTCAACATTATGAGATGGCACTGAGAGTGGTGGGTCGTGTGAAAGTCTGAGTTTGAACCCCGCATATATTACATATATAAATGCAGGTTTAAGTCTGTACAATGTATTAAAATTCTTAAGTTAACTGTAAACGGGTCAAAGCAAAATTATGCAAAAAGTTGTGAATAGTGCATTATGGTATTTATCACAATCTATAAAATCTGATTAAAATTTGGAATAATTTTGCAAATATCTGTTCCACTGCTATGTTTTAACAGCCATTCAATAATGTTCTTTAAAATGGATATTTAGCTGCTTTTAATGAAAACACTAAATCCTGCGTCAACTAGCAATATGGCTCTTTGTTAAGTAAAAACATAATTGTGTCATGGCGCTATCTTCAGCCTCAGTGAAAAATCATAATATATTCATGGTTTCTACAAATGTGATTTTCTTTTTCCCTTTTTACACCTTCATTTTATTCCAAGATTTAAACCATTTTTAGGCTAATGATTGAGTGCAGTGAGTGATAGAGCTGTTAGAATTAAAACCTAAAGTTCTCTGGATCACAGTTTAACTTAAATACTTCAGGTGTTCAAATATCATATGACTTTTCAAAGTGATGAATTTATAATAAATAGTGATGTGATGCTCTGTGACTTCTTATACAGAGTCAGGAATCTCTCAGCAACTATGTCCAGAGAATCTTATTAGCCACTCGGCCTTTCCTTTCCATTCCCCACCTAAGTTTCCCCATATCCTGCTCCATCCCATTTCCACAACATAATCTTTGTCAACTACACAGCCTTCATATCTAACACCACCTTATCAGTTCCCAAACCCAGCATAAAAACCAATAACCCACTTTCTGTATAATCACTTTGTTTATATTTAGCCTTCCATAACTTCATTATTTGTATCCTTTTTGCTTTCAAGCATTTACATTGAATCAACAGATGCCTAATATTTAGTTTAGCATGGTCATAAAGTAGTGAACTCAAGCATAAAATTCCAGGATTGATTACCAACTTAATAACATATAAAATATGATTCAGACTGGCTAAAACTGTTAAATATTCTTCTACCATTAGGCTGTTCAAATGTCACACGACAATCCAAGAAAATTGACATACAATTAAGTTTAGAATGAAAATAAATGAAATCATTATAAAGATTGGTGGGTTTTTAAATTTACCAAAATACTTTATTGAATAATCTATGAGCAGTCTAGTTCATGTTTTGGATCAATTCCCAAATGCATGAGTAAAAAAAATAACTCACAGGTTTGGTCAAATGAATGGTGTTACACCCAGCCTACTGTTTAGCACTTGAATATCACTTGTTTAACTTTCTGAACAACTGGTCATACAATGAATGAATAAAAGATAATTTCAATCACTTATTCCCCCAAATAATCAGTACATTGAACTTTTTGAATACATTGTTAATATAAGATATTACATCTGGTCACTAGTAATAGCAGTAGGGTAGGAAAGCAGGAAAATGTCTAAAATTCTGACAGATTTGGGAGGCACATTTCTGGCATGTTACATTAATATAGATTTATTTAGACCATTTCACAATTCTTCTCAAATTTATTTTATCCAGTTGGAATGCATGATTGGCTCTATTTCATTGTATTTGGAACCCAGTCAGCTACTGTCTAACTGATTGGAGAATTCATTTTAACCAGTTGGCAGGCACAATTGGTCATATTTCATTGTGTTTGAGAACCAATCATCTACTGCCTGATTGATGATTGGGGCAGAGTAGCAATAATCGATAATAAGTGGATGCTGTCAAAGTCGTGAGAGCAGAAAGTTTGGTGCACTCATAAAATAATATATTTAACTATAGCATCTACAAAATTGAGGATGTTTTATATTTATTTAGAAATTTATTACTTAGTTAATTCTATATACACGGGGTATATGTGGGTTTTCTAACTGAAATGTGATTTTACATATAATCTAGTAAGTACAGGGGTGTTAAAATTGTATTAATAACATTTGGTTAGCTAGTCAATAATGATTATTATTAATGAGACATTTCAACATTCTCAAGGGAGACTTTTATATTAAAATTGAAAATGATTGAAGAATATAAGTAATATGGAAAAATTTGGTTATGGAGATAGAAATGAAAGAGGATAAAGATTTTTGGAGTTTGCCAAAAAAAAAAAAGCAACAACAACTGTTAAATTAAGAATTCTTTCTTTAAGAAAAAAATTGAACGAAGACGGATATGGAAATATCCAAGTGAAGGTACATCAGAACTGAATTATATTTGACTAACAGAAAATATATATTTCAAGATTATAATAGATTCAACACAGGAAGTGATCAGTAATTACTAAGATATGTGTTAATGCAAAATTGATGTCAGGTAACTTAAGAAGAAAAAACAGTACTAACGGTTAATATTTGCATTCTTCAGATTCGCTCCAATGAATTCAAATTACAACATGTAAATGATTTTAAACTATTAGTATATTTTGAAGAAGATTCAGATTTGAATGAAATCAGTCAGAGGATTATGTAAATAAAATTAATCCATTCATTTTTCAATTTTTAATCCATGAGATCAATCATTTTGATCGTATCACTGATAAAGCATAATTTATTATCGATAGTAAAATAATCATCAGTTTTAAATCAAAAATTCATTTATTTAGCAGCAAGTTTACATGAAGCATCATCATCATCATCATCAACCATTATTAATCCACTGCAGGATGAAGGTCTCTCCAAGTTTAATCCATCTTCTCCGACCTTTAGCTTCTCCTCTCCACAACACCCCTGCACATTTTCTTATTTCATCCCTCCATCTCACATGTGGTCTCTTTCTGGGTCTTTTACAATCTCTTGGAATATTGGAGTTAAAATATCATTATAAAAATATGTTTTCTTTTATAACTGAAGAAAGGTTAAAATTCATATTCTTGAGACTTACAGATATCCTTTCTTGTAGTAAAGAAAATTAAAACGGGCAAAACTCTCCATAGCCAGAGTAATTAATGGATGCACTATTTAGTCTTAGTCATATCCCCTGGCTAGTTTCTAGCTTGTAGCTTTCATCAGTGAGGAGCCTTGAATTTGAGGGCATTGCACTTAGATCTCAGGATCTAATACAATCCTCCACTCCAAATCCTCTACTTAACTCCAAAACTATGAGTTGAAAATTGAAAACACAATAATATTTTCAATCAAAGTTCATTAGTTTATATAGTCATAACTCAGTTCAGTACCCATACATTACATGTCTTTGGTTCTTTAATAACCATTGCCACCACCATCCTATTAGGCAGGATTGGTGATCATGTGATGCTTAGTAAAGAAAATAACTATTTTTTATAATAGTTTGTGGAAAATACATCAGCAACTTATTAGTTATTAAGAAATACAATTTCTTCAAAATATACCAGCTATTTATAATTATTTTTCAATTGAAAAAAAATCTATCAATTGGTTAAATATTGAGACAGTGATTCCACAAGTCAATTTGTCTGCTTTTGCTAACAGTTAACTATAATAAATGAGACTCTTGAAATAAGAATTAGTGAATTCATTAATTAATCAATGATAAATTTTTATATTATTTGTCATGGTTCATCTTTCTTTTGGAGTGATGATGAGAAGTTAGATGCCTAGCAAAGGCATATGCCAGCTGTGTAACATTAGCTTGTCATCAGGTAGATGAAAAACAAAATGGCTATTTAAAATTTTGGACCAGTTTAGGTCCTACATGCATTGAACACTTGTAAAGAACTGCTTGGATTTTCCCAGCTTCACCTTTTATGTTTGACATCACATGACATTTGGATGACATAATATTCTCCAGCATCTTCCATTATCAGTGAAATATTGGAAAAGGTTGTCATGGCTTTTTTCACACAAAATTTAGTGTTAAAATTTTTTTATCAAGGCAGTTAAAAAACACTTTCATTTCCGGAGTTTAAGAAAAAATACTTTTACAAATTTATTCAAAATAAATAAATCATAACTATAACTTTCTCAGATATTTATCCCAAACAACTTTAAATTGACTTTTAATAAATAATTTATTATTTAATATATTTAGCAAACAATCTTTGCTAAATAAAATCTGAAATCAATTAACTTTTATTACATTGAATATGGAAGTATCCACACACATCCATAACATGAAAAATGTACTGTCTGTTTATTTTATATGTAAAAAAAATGTAATGTTGTATGTATAATACTATTTTCTATTTCTATTATTTGGTTGTTAGCTGTATGTGTGTAGCACTTCTTTTGATTTATACAATCAATAATTTTATTTCTTAATAAGAATAACAATGAAAGTGTACATATTTTCTTTATACAAATTTAGAGGTCTGTAAAAAATCAGCCTATAAAGTTATCCAACATGTTTTATGATATTATATTTCTTATTAACATTGATATGAGAGACTATTTAAACATGATAACAACTATGTTCTATGCGTTACAACCAATGGAAGTTGATGAATACATTTGCTTAACCATAAAAATTAAATTAATTAAAGCCAATAAAATTTTTACAGTTTTAAATTTTAAAATAGCCAATTTACATTGATACTATAATGTTATAATACACACACACACACACACACATATATATATATATAATAAAGCATAAGTGCCAACAGCTAATTGGTGATTATATGTAAATTACATTGAGAGCTTATATAATAATCAGATTGCTGATATTCTATTAGATTTTTCAGCATGAAGATTGTGATGAAAAAAAAATATGATCACTAGATGGAGCTTTACCAATATCTCCGTACAAGCTTTGTTTACATAAATGCTAAGAGAGACAGAATTCAATATCTCTTTTGTTGTCTCCACCTTCAGATCAGCTGATTTCAAGCTAATTGGCTATCATCAGTGAAGGATAGGGACTAGAAACTAGATCTAAACACTGACTCTAAACTCAGCATTTATGAAACATGTTTTTATCAGGGATAAAGCATGACTTTTTTAGGAATGGAAGCACATCACATAATCTTTTTTTAATAATGGTTTTATTTTATTTGCCGCAACAATTTTTACATAATAGCTAATATTGAAACAGTATATTTCCTTCATTATATACTTTTCACCTATTTAACCCCACATCTATACCTGTTCCAGGTTTAAGCCCTTAAAGAGTACCCAATCTAAAGATGCTAACACAGTTGTATAGGTGATGCTGCACATATATATGTGAATATAATGTCGGTAATATAATTGGTATAGCTATATTACAGCATATATTTATTCCAAAGTTATATATGTTTTAATTTACCATTTATTTAAATTTAGAAGTCATTTTATATTTTATAGACTTAAAATCACATGTATATTTTGTAGTCCACATATCCCCATGATGCATTTATAGCATCATGTTATTCGATCATTTGGGAATAGTTTTAGCAAAGTTGAAAACAGCATCCTCTCTTAAATCATTGTTCAGTCACAAAGACAAAACTCTCCCTACAATGGCACCACTCAATGCAAGCCAGAGTAATCAATGGATGCAGGAAGATTTGTGCATAAAGTCCCTATCTAGTGCCTACTGACCCAATATCACCACACTAGTTTCTATCTTGTGGCTTTCATCAGTGAGGAACCTTGGATCTGGCAGAACTACATCTAGATCTGATAAGAGCCACAAGCTAGAAACTAGTCTGGGGATATTGAATGAGTAGGCGCTAGATAGTATCCATTGATTACTCTGGCTTGAATTGAGGGGTGCTACTGTATGGAGAGTTTTTTCTCTGTGTTAACAGTTTGTGTAAGCATAACGAATAATAATCATGTGATGTTTAGTGGTTTAACCAATGTTAAGTCATTGGACATTATTTGATGTATATTAAAAGTTCTAGAAAGTCTGACTTAGAAACTTCTTACGGTAGGTCTATTGAGGATTGTTTCTTCATAAATATTACTGTACATAATCCATGCTCCATATATAATATCTGTAGTATTTAATGGGGTTATTACAATTTTAAAAATGTATATCTTAATTATTATCTGAAACTGTAAGTTGATTCAATCAAGATTTTATGATGATAAGTACTATTTCTTTACAGTATCAGTGATTGACTTATTATACACATAACAACATGAAAGTTAAATAAACATGGTCTATTCTTGTTGACTGGTAAATTAGGATTGGTAAGAGAGCACTACATTTTTCTTCCAGTATAACTATGCCCTCTATTGCAAGCTTTAATAATTAATTGTTGAAAAATGATAATTCTTAATAAATCCCTATTGAGTCCTACACTATTCATCTCTCAGAACTAGTGTCAAGCTTATCGCTTTCATCAGTGGGGAGCTTCAGATCCTAGAAAAGTGGACCTAGATCTTTAGTATCTATTACCTCCTTTCTAGCAGCAACCATTTACTTCTGACTTTTTATTATCAAGTTATTAGCCCAAATGGAAAAACTTCTAAACCTTTTAATCTAAGTCAATTTGGTTGTACAGTCTTATAGATCGGGAACTAATTCCAAGTTCTTTAACAACTATTTGCAAATTGATTTAAATGACCTTAAAATGTCTGCCTTGTAAATTATTTTTATAATATGTTCAGTGTTAAAGATTATTTTTTCAGAAATATTCTACATCTTCAACGTACTTGAGAGCAGATTCTCTAAGCTTGGGCACCAGAAGGTATGGTGCTATAAAGTCCCCATCTACAGACTGATCAGTTTCTGGCTCTTATTTTTGGCAGAAAAGATTAAGATTCAAAACTGGAACTAAATTACCAATGCATCTAGCAGCCATTTTTTAAAATTATTTTATACTACTCAAAACTAATGAACTGAAAAATTAAAAAAAAATCCCTGGTTTCAAACTCAGGCTAACTCACTTTCGTAGTTATATAAGATCTAAAACCAAGTCAGTGTCTGCACATTTTTGAAACTTCTGTTATATAATGATTCCAGATCTTTTCTACCAACATATGATCGCTCATATATTAATCATATGCTTCCAAGAATACGTATCTTCATCTCTACTCTAGCTCCAATAAATGGGCATTAGATTACATAGTGATACAATATCTCCATATCAACCATTTTTTGGATTTTATCTTCATCAAATCTGGTGTCCATTGGCTACTCAATCTCTTATAGTAGATGGTTTTAGATTAGGGTGAAGTTAACTAAACTTGGAAGCATATTAATAAGAATATAAAATATTGTGATGTTGATATTAATTTTTTTTAAATTGTTGTTTAAAACAATAGAATTCACACTGGAATGACATTTTAGCAGGGTTCCATGATGCAAACTGTTGTTTTTTCTTATGATATATATTTTACTATATTACTATCATTTTACCATGATACAGATTTTCTCTCCTTCTCCATTCCTCCCCTCCTCTTTCCCCCTTTCCTTTATCTCTCTCTCTCTCATTCTTTCTGTGAATTTCTTTTAGAAAGGTAATGCCAGGAAATATTTTATAACTAAAGAAAAGTTTACAGCAAAAATACAATCTGTAATAATTTTTATATAACTTAGTTTGATATTAATAAAATGGTTACATCTTTATTAGACAAACCTCTGGAAACCTTGGGATTTTCTCTTTCAACTTCCAGAAAATCATTGCAGATGTACACTTGATGAGCAAAACACCATTTAAAGATTAGTTACTGGAATTTGCTAAGCACCTAAGTGCATTATTTTTCATCTTTAAATCCTAATATTCATTGATGAAGTCAAAGCCAAGACCCAATTTGGAGATGGGAATTTTGAAACATTATACAATCTTAAATAGTCAAAATAAGAGTCATAGATCACATGACCCTATTCTCTTAAGCTTGTAAGTTATAAATAATGAGGATTGTCAATGCCTCAACAAGCTTTGTGCTAAATGCTTAGCTAGAGAAAGCATTTAAAATATATCTGTCAGGACCCCCCCCAAACCTCTTACCATGGTTTCATGCTCTGGAACTCCTCAGAGAGGTGCTAGGATAGGTTCAGACACTAGATTTTGCACTCAATAGATAACTTTTAGTTAAATGCTGGCTTTAGGTTGGTGTTTTTCGATCTAGTGTCTGAACCTATCCTAGCACCTCTCTGAGGAGTGTCAGAGCATGAAACCATGGTCAGAGGTTTGGGGGGGGTCCTGATATATTTTAGATGCTTTCTCTAGCTAAGCATTTATGACAGAGCTTGTTGAGGAATTGGCAATCCTCATTGTTTATTATACAATCTTATATCTTTTAATTACTCAAACATATACTAGATATCTCTAGAGTGAGTAGAGTAAGCACATAAGAAATCATGTGACATTATCATTGGCAAATATTATGAATATATACATAAACTAGAACTAACAAATCCTAAAAAAACTTTACCAAAATAATTCTTAAACTAAATTCTCAAAGAATCATTTAAATGAACTTGTAAATAATGCCTACCTTTCATTATGGCTGTGCCAATCCACTTTGTCAAATAAAAGATCTTTATCTGAAAAAATACATTGGCATTGATATAGCAAAATATGGACATTATTTCCAAATTTGTTTAAATGACGTTTTGGGTGATATAATTTATCGCAGTAAGATATTCAGCCTTGCTTGCTCCATAAATGGGTTTTTATTCTTATCATTACACATTTGATAGGTAATTATGTTGTTTACATGGCTCATTAAAAATCATTAGAATTTCATTTATGTGTACATAACATATGTGCATATGCTTTACAAAGTGTTTTTATTTCTTTTCTTAATTTAGCTGATCACACATTTAGTGACGGGCACCATTTAGATTATGAAAAGAATTTAAAAACGTGCTTCAAAAATTATGTACATGTGTGCACGCAAAAGAATAATATACACAAGTGAAGGAAAAAATAAATATTACTAATATGAAAGTATATCCTATGTTGCATATCTACTTTGTCTCTATGAATAGTTATCTGATGTCTGACAATTAATTATGATTATTTTTTGTTGGAACTTTATATTGCACTACAATATTAATATTTACCAACTTCCTTGACTGGAATCCAAATCTTATGCTGCAACAGCCAGTCAATCATTCTGTCAACCATAAATTGTAAATTTCGGTAACTAAAATTAAAAAAATAATTCATTTCTACCAAAATAAAACAGCCATATTAATTATAACAAATATTTTTAAAATTTAAAATAAATCTAAATAAAATTAAAAATCGTATCCAAAATGAGGCTGGTTTACTGAGTACAATAAATTACTCTTACTAAATAATGATACAATCATCATCAATAGTACTTTACCACGACTCACCTCTTTATCTCCCTTATTAAAAATGTATTCATGCATCTCTGTATTTTTTCTGACGAGTGTGATTTGGTGGAATAGTAAAGACAGAAGACTCTGGAGAGCAATGTCCCTTAATTACGGATTGAGCTTTATCATCACAGGTACTCGAAGTTCTTATGAACTTTCAAGCAATAAATATGTTCAATGTTTTTAAATACTTGTATTAAAATTCAAATTTGCAAACATATTGCGATAAAATCATATTTAGGAAAAAAGCAATTCATAATATATAAAAAAATATTACATAATAGGCCACATCAATGTGATTGATAATATTACGTTCATCGCACATTGCTCATCATAGTATCAGGTAGTACATTAATAAGACATAAAAATAGAAAAAGCAATGAATTCTGGTAAGACTAATGTTCCACTAGAGTTTGCATCAATGGGGGCTTGGAATGAATTAAATTTGCATGCACAAGAAGAAAGTAATAGACTGTTCATATGACGTTCTTAACTGAGCATTTTTGGTTTAAAGTTGGAATTGATACATTTGTGCATCTAGTAGTTGGAAATTAAAAAAAAAAAAACCTAATTGATGGTTCTGAAAAGAACTGCTTGAGAAAATATCTGGTATGTCGTGTGATGATTTAATGACTACCTCCTGTTTACATCAATCAATATTACTACAGATGACTCTATATGTCAAAGCGTTGACTGGGAAGCAAACCCAAGCCTGCTGCTCAGATGGCAGCTATTCTAACCACTAGGCCACTAACACTTGACAAGTTGCTTTTATTTATCATATATTATGAACAAAAATACACAAAAATTTTTCTGTATCTTTTGCTACTACTAGCTGTATGAGTTGTTAATGAAATAAAGACTCTTCCCTTGTAGCATAGCCTGGTATTATTAACAATGTTGGCAGAGTTTATAAACTATTACCACATTCAAATTTAACATCATAGGTATTACTTTTAAATAAGATAAGGTATAATTTAATAGCAAAAGAATAAAGATTTGTAAATTCATAAATTACAAGAAATTGTTATTATAATTTATCACAAAGCTGAACCAATAAATAAAACTTTTGACCAATGAGCAGAATCAATAACAGAATATAAACAAAAGACTGAAGGAGGAACTCTAACCAATAACAAAATCAGAAACTAACAATAGAAAAATTAAACAAAGATGGCCATGACTAGAATATAATGTGAAAAATCTTACTATGTACACCCATTGTTTCTAAAATATCGTAATTGAATAAGTTAACAGATGCTAACCTCTAATCAACACTTCCATACCTATGTAATTAGCAATGAAAATCTCAAAACGAAAACAGATGTTTAACAGTCATCATGTCACTGTAACCAAGACATAAGCATGCAACTTTATGTAACCTTTGATGACAATAAAATATATTATTGAAACAATTTATTTAAAAATGATTTAAATTTATTTTGATAATCTTTTTTAAAAGGTGGCTTACTTAAGCAGTGCTAAACCTATACTTTGATTTCTATACCAAGAAATTATACATTAACTACAATACTCCTAACACAAGAAACCACAAATATGTTAATGTGTACAGTATTAAACACACACAGATGTAAATAATGTATCTAAGACATTTTATATTAAATACAGTAACGAATACAGTATTAAACACACTCAGACATAAATAATATATCCAAGACATTTGCACAAACAGAAATGACACCAATTCGATATTTGAAAGAACTGATGCAAATCTCCATGATCACTTGATAATATCCCACTTTTGTTATGAAATAATAATGATGAGGTGGTTGTTATTTTCCATTATATATTGATATGGGTGACTAGCTGCTTAGAGATTTGTACACTTGTCTGATTAATCAATTTTATTACATTGATAATTCGAAAACTTGAACTGAGTCAAGCCGTTATGAAGAGGTATAACTATATAGATATCTTCTAATTTAATAACACTAAATTAACTTTAGACAAATTTGCCGAAAGTTAACTTAATGCTAACAAGTTAGGAGATATCTATATGATTATACCTTTTCATAGTGGCTTGATTTGGCTCAAATTTTCGAGTATTTCATTAGGATATGAAAAGAGTTTAAAGTTAAATAAGTACATTGCTAAATACAAATATGTTTACAATTATATATGACCCAGTAAAAATATCTATAAATGAGACAGGACCCAAAAATAACAGGAATTTCATAATAAAAATATGTTAATTTTTAGATGGTACAAATTGAATCTTTTTCAAAGAATAATCTATTTAATGCAATGCACTGCTTCAAACATGTGTTTCATTTTTCAAAGTAATCCAGAAACACTTGCAATGTGATGCCTTTTAACATCTCCATCATTTTTTCCTTCACCACTTCTAAGTCTGCAAAAAAAAAAGAGAAATTTTTTCACTTGAGAAAATAAAAAGAAGCAGCATGAGTGAGATCGAGTGAATGTAGCTGATAGATAAGTTGGGTCATACTGTAATTAAAAAGTGTTTCACACTCAAGGCTTTGTGTCATACTCACTTTGACACAAAATGGGTCATTTACATTTTACTGCATCACATAAAAGTTTCAGAACTGATATGTTTTAATAACAGTTATGAGCAGGCATAAGAAATGGTGATCATGTGATATGACCACGTGATATCTTAAAATCCTGATCATCACATACATATTCTGAGTGAACATGATTATTTGCATAAAAAAATCAGCAATGTCTTGATATTGGTATTTACTCATCACACTTTGTTTAAGATGTAGCAAATTTTAAATTTCTATTAAACGACTTATAAAATTGTTTTTCCCATGAGTAACTTGCTTGTAAGCTGTTTCAAGCATTACAACTCTTTCCCCTCCTATTTTTCCTAAAGGAAAACAGAATTTCACATTATTCCAAGTTTTCAGCCATTACAAAAGTAGACAAATATGTGAAATGCAATGCACTTTACTAAAAATTGTCCTTTATGCACAGCATTACAATTTTACATGTTGATATCATTTGGCTCAGACTGGTGCAGAAGGGTCCCCACAAAACATATCCACCTGCAAACGCATGTATTACAATAGGCGTACTTACCGGAAAACAATTCCAGTTATTTTTGAGTCCTACCTTTTATATATATATATATATGCACTGGGATTATTATATATATGCAAAGAAATCAAGTTATATGCCACATGACCTAATTAATTAAGCTTGTATTACAAATGTTATCCCATGACTGGTCTGAGAATAGGGATATTCTGAAATGCTTGTTAAGAGCTATTGGCATGCTCATGAGATATTATATATATCCTAGTGAAAAGGTGATGACAGACTAGTTCTTTCTTTAAGCTACCCATAGCACCATCTTTGAATCAACACATGGTAATAGTTTAACCAGTCACCATAAAAAAGTTTAAGATACTAGTACATCTGGATTCCAGATTACACTATGAAATACGACAATACATTTCACTCCTCAGTCCACACAGGAATAATGTGCTATTATTAAAAAAATGTTTTTAATTAAAAAAAGCTGCTACTAAAACAATTTACATGATTCAAACTATGTAGGAAGTTATAAGTTGTGAAAATGTTTTCAAGAGGTTTTTGATATTTCATGATAGCAGAGGGAGCAATGAAGATGAATGATGTAATTATTAAACACACCACCACATTTCATATCGTAACATGTGATTCAGACATGTAGAACCTTAAAATGTTCTGTGATGGAATAGTTAGATTATGTTACTATGTTATATATGTTTATTGAGAGATGATGCTGTAGGCGATTTGGAGAGGAAACCTGTCATTTTTTCATTGAGATATACTTTATGTACATATGCATAAAAATATTAATGCATATGCCTTTATAAATATATAGCTATTCTACTTCTTTATATGAATATCTTGTGGTTTGATGCAATTAGTAGAGCATCAAACTTGAGTTTGGGAGATTCCAGGATCGTTTCTGGTGCTCACAGTTCTAACATTCAAACTTCTTATGAATGCCCATGCAATAAAGCCATGTGTGTGTGTTTTTTTTTACATTGAAAGTTTTAGAGAAATGTATATATATATATAAAGTTGCAATCTTTAGTGTCTATATAAATATATTAAACCATAAATAAAGGTGGAATTCCACCTCCATTGTTAAAAGGTTGCCTTGACAACAGTTTGAAATTGTTGATTGTTATTGATATTGTCTAAGTGTTGACTGATTTTTAATGTTTATATATATGTATGTGCATGGGAATTTATATATATGTTATATAAGTATGAATGCCCATGCATATATCTATGATTTTATAATTATATTTTAAAGATTTATAAACTTTGAATACACATACATAAATAAGTTCGACTTTCTAGAGTCACTTAAAACCTTGCAAATAATGTCCCCTACGACCCATCACTAGTTGTTTATTTACATAGCTATTAAAATTAATAAAATTTATTATTCTATATGCTGGTAAGCAGGAATGTATATGATGAACATCTATCTGTATAGAAACATAAAAATAAATTAATCTCCGTAATTTAACGCGTTAACATAAATGCTTTTTATTCAGAGTAAACATTTCAAAATCCTTACTGTAAATTGACGTCTTTTGAAAAATGTGCTCTGCACCAAAAATACATTACATTTATGAATTTAATTAATAATTGATAAGTATTTTGAAAATTCACTTCATGCAAAAAACATGCATTAATGCACAAAATTATTATATAAATATATAAACATCATCAAAAAACAATCAACACTTAGACAATCCCAGTATTAATAACAATAAGAATTTCAAACTGTTGTCAAGGCAACCTCCTTTTAACAATAAAGGTGGAATCCAAATTTAATAAAGGAGGGATTCCACCTTTATTGTTAAAAAGAGAATGCCTTGTCAACAATTTGAAATTCTTGATTGTTATTGATATTGGGATTGTCTAAATGTAGATTGGTTTTTAATGATTACTTACACACCCATTTAGCCTGGATTATTATTACATTTATTATATATAAATATATGTTTGAGAACAAATTCTATGCTTCTTGAAAAGAATTTTACCATCTGGGGTTCGAATGTGGGACAAGTAAATATTTTTCAAAAGTTATAGAATTACTCTCTCAGACAGCTGGTATAAAGTCAATGCAGCAAACCATTGAACACTGCTCAGTAAATGGATATTCTATTATCCCTAGTTAAAGAATAAGGTGGAGATGAGAAATCAAAAAAATTTTAATACCTAATAATTCAAAATCTTGAGTTGCTGTTTTTCTTTTACTGTTCCTATATGAAGAACCTCCAGAGTTGCAATTTACACCTCATGGGACTAAATTAAACAAGACTGAACACATGCATATATATTTTGCAAATATATCTCTATTACATACAGTGAACTATTTCTAATTTGTGGTGTAAATATATACCTACATATGTTAGCAGTAACAGTCATTCACAAATGAATATGTCTGACACAATTTTCATTGTCATCATCATCATAATTATTATTAACAACAACAACAACAACAACAACAACAACAACAACAACAACAATAATAATAATAATAATAATAATAATAATAATAATAATAATAATAATAATAATAATAATAATAATAATAATAATAATAATAATAATAATAATAATAATAATAATAATAATAATAATAATAATAATAATAATAATAATAATAATAATAATAATAATAATAATAATAAAATTAAACTTACCATTCAAAGGTGAAATAAAAAACAAGGATTTTATTTCAATAATAATAACATAAATAATGATGATGATGATGGTTTCATTGCTCAGGTATCTTAAATCCCATGTATTAAGTAATAAAACAGTTATAGTTATACTAGAAATATGTTTTGCAATAATTGCACAAATCAATCCATTCACATATAAACATATTGGTCCATTTTTCTGATTATTTGATATCTTGTGAAATTGTCTTTTAATTTCTTTTGCAATAAACATTTTATTCTGAGATGCTTCAACATCATATCTAATTGTAGCTCTCTACTGTATTCAAACCCCAACTCTGTCTTCCTAATGAGAACAATCATTGCTGCACGTCTTTAAAATATCTTTGAGATAACTTTTGTGACGTAAACAGGTTGTTTTTTTCCGAAATAACCATACACAAGTTCGTTGTAAAATACTTTTTTAGAAATACTTTTATTCATTTCTCATTCCTAACCCAATGAAGAACATGATTCTATAATAGTGGAATATCCACATCCAACAAGTTGAAGAATGTATTGATTGATCTGATGATATTGCCATCATACTTGTCGAATCTTATGAAGAATCTTTGAATACATTTTTTCTACTGTCTTTATGTTAATACCATACCCAAATCTCACTTCTATATTATAGATAGGCAATAATCACTTTATAAAGGGTTATTTGAGATATGTTAGTAATATTTACTAAGGCAATAAACCTAAAGCATGTGCGGTTGAAAATGCGAAGGTAGGGACCTCTACAGGTCTTAACCACAAGCTCACTGTAATGAAATACTTTCTTTTAATTAATAAAACAATCAAATTGTGTGTTTCTCAGAAGTCCAAGTGCCATATGTTCTGGAACTGGAATTGATCCAAGAATCTTACACTTCAGAGTTTGGTACTCTGCAATTGGTTAAAGTCATCATAAATTATTAGACTGTGGAGTATAAGATTCTCAGATCGATTCCAGATCTGCACTTCTGGAATCTCTTGTGAAATCCTGAATACTAAAGCTATTCAATTATTCTTTTTAATTGATGAAATAAAATAAAAGAACCTGAAAAAGTCCATTGCAAGATAAAGAAATTTCTGGAATTCATTCATAGAGAATGTTATTCATGAAAGGAATAATGATCAAATGGTATATTTCTAAAGAGTTCATGAGAAGTCCAAGCACCAGATATGAGAGGGTGGTGCCATGATTCTTCTAACTACTACACCAAACTACACTTGGCATTTATGGGTGCTCTCCAGTTAAGAAGAGCCTCATATCTGTTTACTGACCAAAACCTGACTGACTAAGCTAGCTATGAGCCAGCTACCTGCAAATAATCCTCATCCGGCAATCTTCATATATATATCACATATATGTAAATACATTTATAAACGTACAAATATATTTAGAGAAAAATAAGACTGTTTACATATATTACATCGAAGACATATGACTTTAAGGTTACAAGTTTAGAAGAAAAAAAATGTTAAGCCTAAACGTAAATCGTTGCTTGACATAATAATTTATGTTTTTATCTGAAGGCAAACAAATTAATAAGATATGCTCAAAATAATAATTTAATAACAAAGTTTATCAGGTTGAGGGTAAAGTAAACCAATTGCTTGATGGCAATTTATACATTCCCGAAAGGCAAAGATGTCTTTTAATTTATTGTAGACTAGAGGTTGTTTAAAATAACAAATCAATACTTGAAATTTTTACAAGCATTAAAAGACTGCAGTTACACTGACAATTATTATATTATCTATCTTATTCTTTATATATATGTAAGTTTGCTCTCTGACTGTTATTGTTCTAGATAACTCTAGATAAAAAGATCTAAAATATGGTAAGAAGTCTTCTATTTTTCTTACTATAAAATGTTATTGAAAATGGCAGTTAGAGGGCAATTTAATTATTATTTAAAATAGTAAATTTCACATAACATTATATTTCTTCAATATAGTTAAATACTATAATCAATGGTACCTACAAATCACATATACTCTCTTATGAACAGTTTCATCACTATGCCCCTTTAGTTAACTTTTCTTTAGATTACTTTTGTTATTGATAGACAGCCAAAACCTTAACTAAAAGAATAACATATAAATTATATGCATGAACATTTTTAATACATATATACTACTGAAAGTAATTTATATATTTTGAAATGTAAATCTTTGATTATTTATGAAATATTTATAATTACACACTTACATTTATATACATATATACACAAACATCCATGCATAATGCCAACTGGAAAAATGTACAAAAAATTATAGATCACACAATGCAGTTCAACTATTAGCCACGGGAATAATCGCTTAGTGATGACTAGAAAAATATCACTGTAGCTTTGCTTGTCACAAATATATAAAAACAGTATATATTTAAACAACCACAAATAAGCATAAGAAATAAAAATAACAAATATATAATTAAAACTCTAAATTAAACTTGATATAGTTGTTTAATGATAAATTAAACAGGTGGGTTTTCTTGTTCTAGTTACTATTAAGTAATCATAAACAAATGGTTTTATATTTGCACAGGATTGCTATTATAAGTATTCAGGTAGCTGTAATCCTTTATATGCATAAATGTATTCTGCATGTATATATTAAATGATATACTAAGTGACTTTATTTATGCATGATTTTGATTCCGCTTCATTACATAAAATATATCAGTAATCTATGAAAATCATTATATTAATCTGTTTAGTAAATATTTTACAATACTTGGACGCATTAACAGTCACACACTCTTTTTTACACAATCAGAACAAGTTATATATAAGGAGAAGTAATAGAAAAGTGGAACTATTTTCTTGTTATTGTTTTGTCTAATATTGAAGGGGTGTGTGTGTGTGTATAATTTATCACAACAGCGTTTATTCCTTAGAAAACGATTGTATTTAATATTATATATAGGTAATATTAATTTTACTTTCATTTGTGTTTGTAATTAAAATTTGCAATATTTTGATAATAAAAAAAAATTTCTTTGTAGTACTTATATATAAAGAACAGACCATTAGCAGGGTTGACAAGAGTTTAAATTTAAGTCTGCTTGCATACGAAGAGGCTGCTGAGATGTAGAAAGATTGGTTTAGTATTTTATACTGTATGATTTATATATTCAGTAAAGTGCACAAAAATTCACATATTGTTTTTACATTTACATGCACACACGTGTATAATCAGTAAGTCATTTATAAAATACATCAATATAAAGATTTAACAATTATTCTAGTGTGGAAAACAGGTGTTTAAACCTTAGGATAGCTGAAAAATGGGTTGAAATCTGTTATAAATATACAATGAATGAGACTTGGTCTGAATTTTTACATCGGACTATGATTTATAATCTTATATTAATTTAAAAATAAATTGAAAAATGCACTGTGACTTCATGAGTCTGATTGGTTACAGATTCAATCTTGCCCAATATTTAACTTGTCATCATCAGTTTTAATCATTGTTGATCCATTGCAGGATGTAGGTCTTTCCAAGATCAATCCATTCCCGATTTCTAGCTTCTTTTCTCCAGATCATTCCAGCACACTTCCTTATTTCATCTATGCATCCCAAATGTGGTCACTTTCTAGATCTTTTACAATTTTTTAGAATCCAATTCGATTTCAATTGTTCATCTCTTATCAACTCTTCTGGCAACATGTCTTTTCCAAGTCCAGACTTTTAATTCTTTCATTGAAGTCAATAATACTTGTTATTTATCTATCCCACATGTAGTCACTTTCTATGTCTTTTACAATTTCTTGGAATCCAGTTTGATTTTGACTGTTCATCTCTTCTAGCAATATGTCCATTCCAAGTCCACTTCAGACTCTTAATTCTTTCATTAATATCAGTAACACTTATTTGTTCTCTCATCCATGTATTTCATTTTTGATCTCTTCTTGTTACTCATAACATGCATCTCTAGTTTTTTGAGTACTGCTTTTCTGTTAAATGTCTAAGTCTCAAATCCATAAGTAAGAACTGGTAAAACACATTTATTAAAAACTTTCATTTTCAAACACACAGATTGTTATTTATTTATTTATAATTGTAAATTTAATATTTTAAATACAATTATATTTTATATATTTGGAGTCCAGATGTAATATAAGGGAGTTGAACACAGACTTTCAAGCACTGATACCCTCTACCTTATACAACTGATACACATGACAACACAGATGTGAAAAAGATAAATGATCTCTAATATATCTATTTTGTGCTGAATCAGCACTTATCAGTTGGTCCAGATCACTATCCCCCACCCACATATACAATCAGTGCTCAGTTTATATTAAGAAAAAAAATCTTAACACTATAATGAATTTTCCATCATCAGATTTTTAGTGGCATGTTATGGCTGAAGAGTTGTAGGGTGGAATAGATTGAAGTCTGTTCATTTGCTACCTTAATATAAACTGAGCACTGATTATATATATATGTGTGTGCGTGTGAGAAAGAGAGATGGTGATCTGTACCAACTGATGACTGTTAGTCCAGCACCAAAAATATATATATCAGGGAACTTTTATCTTTTTCACATGTGTGTGGTCACATGTATTGGTTGTATGAGATAGAGTGGATAGCTGAAGAGAGCTTGAAAGTCTGTATTCAAACCTATAAGTTTAGTAACAAATCTTGAAATTTGTTACTAAATTAGTGGTTATAAACAAATAAGAAAAAACATGCTAAAAATTAACATTAAAAATACCAACCAACTATTAAAACTTAACTGTTCTTTAATATACACACACAGATCTTTTCAAATATAAATAAAAAACATGTGCCCACATACACTTTCTTAAATTCATTTCCAATAGTACTCTTAATCGAAACCTACTTATAACACAAACTTTCTCAAATATAACAACAACAAAAAAAAAAATCAAGTCAGATGTCACATGACCTAATTTAATAAAAAGCTTGTTAAGAGTTTGTTTTGCGAGCTCTATATATAACATTTCTTAAATATATTTACAAAACTGCTCATAATTTAAATCCACTCTTCACTTATCTTTTATGTTAAAATCAGTTTTCATAAGATTGATAGCTTCATTTCCATATTTATTGCTCAAACAGAATTGCTTTGTATTATTGATAATGCCACATGTGTATTTAACAAGGTGTGTATATTGTTTGTATTATATGTAGATTTGGATTTAAGTCAGTTTTTTTTTGCATGTGTCATAGCATCGGCCAGGAAGTGAATATGCTATTGCCGGGACAACTGCTTGTAAGACAGCTGTGCTGACCACTCGACCACCAATGCTCATTTATTTAAAAAAAGCTTTTGTGTACATTTTTTATATTTATACTTGAAAAGTCCTATTTATATAAGTAAAACCATGGTTTAATAGTTTGGTTAGTATTTTGAATGTTACATTTGTATGTGTTTTTTGCTATACATATTTTCAAGGGTCTTGTTTTTATCAATGTGTCATTCACCTTTTCTATTATATCGCAACAATCCATTACCACAGAAGTAAGACCAACATCTCTTATTATGGGTGCATATTGAGACATCCAGTTCACTTTTTACAACTATCACATACATAGCATATATTATAAGTTAAATTGATATATACATTTTTAGATAATATAATAAGCATGTTAATAGTTCTAAACAAACTTTTCTAATAAATACCAGAAGAGAAAGCATTTAAAATCTCTATCTAGAATTATCCCTATCTCCAAACCAGTTTCGAGCTGCTGGTTCTCCTCAGTGAGACACTGGGATATTCCAACATTAGAACTAAAATACCAACTCAAGCACAGCATTTATCTAATACTCAACTATTAAGTAGAATATCTGAAAATTTCAGAAAATCTATGTCTTCAAATCCAACTATCTAACTTAAATAGCCATATGGAACTGAACTAAATTCAGATCCACCATATATTAATAGCTTTAGCAATATACCATTTCTAAGCTCACAACAGTTATCAGAAAAGCTTGTTTAGAGTTATTAGCATGTTTATTATATTACTTTTGTAGTACAAACTTATTAGGGTAAGTCATGTGATGTATGACTTGATTTTTTTTACATTTTTAGATATACTTAAACTTCACTTCATATGTATATTTCAATTTTATATTCCATCACACATAAGTGATCCCTAAGATCCACATTTTACAGTAAAACAGCACTCATCAGCTGACCTAGATCACAATCTTTTATGCCTATCTTCAGCATTTGCTTTAGTATTTATAGATAGAAAATTACTATAGTTTGACTTAAAAGTGGCAAACTTACTGCACTCACAACTTTAACATAAACCATGTTATGTAAGTATATTTATGATTACTATTAATTGTTTATTAAACTAAAGATTATCCCTAGCACAAATGATGTTAGCATCTGAGTTTCCTTACCCATGTTGACAGAGTCAAGCAATATAGAGACCACCTTGTGGAAAGCTATACAATCATTGCAATATAATATATATTCACAAGAATTTTGTTATTATAGGTCCATTTTTCAATCATATTCTAACTATCTATCATCATATAGGTAAAGCCATGGCTATACATTAATTTTTTAATAGTGTGATTAGCATTTTTAATGTAATCTTCATGTCTGTGTGCTTTATATATATATACACAAAAATTTTTGTTATAAATGCTTCTCTCATATCAACACTATCATAACACAACTATCCATCAATACAAATTTCTCAAAGCATTCTCTCTTGGTATGCATACATTCTGCAAAAAATCTTCACTTCTCAAATGAGCTAAAGGTATTAAACACTTAAATTTTCACATGCATGTTGACAGCTCAGTATCTTTGGCACTCCACTCACACAAGTTAGGGGACTGGTTTCTATCCACTTTTAATACTTTGTGGAAAGTGGAACAATTGTTAGATTGCAACTATTTCTTCCTTATTTCAACTTCACTTTATCACAACCATCCCCCAGTACAGAAACATAGACTTGCAGTACACAAAAATTTGCATTCAAATTTAATTTTAAATAGAGAATTGCAAGTATTAAATAGAAACTGAACTGTAATGTTTGATATGATCTTGATCTCATGAGCAGCTGATGACATCAAGTTTAACTTGCAGAAACATGTTTCCTGCATGAAGTTAGTTGACTTTTTTTATTATTAAACATTGATTTGTATAAGTTCATAAGTTTCTATAAATTAAAACAAGCAAAACTCTCCATACAGTAGTGACACTCAGTGCAAGCCAGAGTAATCAATGGATGCCAGAAGGCTTGTGCATAAAATCCCTATCTAATGCTTACTCATCTAATATCCCTAGACTAGTTTCTAGTTTGTGGCTTTCATCAGTGGCTTTCATCAGTGAGAAACCTTGGATCTGAGAGCACTGCACCTAGATCTTGGGATCTAAGCAACCTTCCAGAAGCCACCTTTTATCTCTACTTAACTACAAAACTATGAGTCTAAAATTGAAAACAATATTTTCACTGATGAAAGCCACAAGCTAGAAACTAGTCTGGAGATATTGGATCAGTAGGCAATAGATAAGTATTTTATGCACAAGCCTTCTGGCATCCATTGATTAATCTGGCTTGCACTGAGTAGCACTACTGTATGGAGAGTTTTGCCTGTTTTAATAACAGGAGCAAGCATAAGAAATGGTAATCATGTGATGTTTAGTGGTTTCTATACATTTCTATGGAAAATGTAGATATATACTGAAATGGATTGTTCTTTTGATTCACAACTGTTCATATGACCCGCCAAGTGTATGCAGATATAAATAATGCAGAAAACAAAAATAAATAAAGACAAAATTGACATATAAATATTTAAAATAAAATTTGGAATGGTTTAAATATTGATTAATTAAGTAATAATATTTCTTGCTATTTTTGAAATAATATAAAAAATTTAGAAGTCAAATATAAAAAAGATTCTATTTAATGAAAATATTGATTTCTGATTTTGTTAAAAATCTAATTTTTGATGTAACAAAGAAAGAGAGCTTTTTGTTTGAAACAAATATGTTTATTGTAAGAGATATATATTTGTAGAAAAGGTGCCCTTAAATAACTTGAGTCATTTTCTGGAAAGTGAGTGCATTCTAATACATCTTGCAAGGATTTCCCTGCATCAGTCTATCAACTTTCATCATCAAAATAAGTTGTTATATGACATAATATTTTTTTTAAGTGCATAAAGTTGGAATAATAGGAAATTCTATTATCTATTAGAGAAAATGGCAGGGGAGACAGTTATAATATATAAAACAGGTTATAAGGAAGCTGCTCTGGAAAAAACACAAATTTATGAATGGTTTAAGTGAAGTGTCAAATTCCCATGTCCCAAACAGCATGGAGAGTACAGTCCAATGTCAAGATGTTGATTTTTTGGATGGAAATGACATTGTTCACCCAGAATTTGTTCATAATGATCAGAAATCTTAACAAGTTTTCAAAGGTTTATATAATGTAGCAAAATGAAAGTGTCACAATTTGTGGCAAGTGGGAAGTGCAACCTTTATTCCAACAACATGCCAGTATACAAAACTTTGAATCTGGCACAATTTTTAATTAAATTTGACCAAGCTTATTCATTAGCCATGTGAACATTAAAAGGTATCACATTGCAAGAGTTTTCAGACTATTTCAAAAAGTGAAAACATGTTTAGAACAGTGTATTGCCTTAAATAGACTGTACTTTTAAAAGGATTCAATTTGCAACACCTAAAAAGAAATATACAACTTATTACTACAAAATTCCAATTATTTTTGGGTATCCCCTCATAATTATAGATTAATTCTAATATGTTTCTCTTAGAGGATTAAGATGAAATTTTTTAATTATAACATATTTTTAGTTTTGATGGATATAAATTTAAAAAAAAAAGAATTGTATTTTAATTATAATCTTATTATTATTAATATGATAGGAAATATTATAATCTTATTATTAATAATCAGATAGGAAATACTTGCTGTTCCCCAGTTACAAATTTTGTTTGCACTATAAATAGTGATTTCACTTTAACTGATAGTTATTGTGCAAAAAATAATCTTTAAAAGGGCTGCTGTTGTTAATCTCCATATTAATTAAGTTTGAGCTTCTAAAGAAGTACACCTGGGTCTCATTTTACGCGATAGATAGGTTCCTCAGAAAACACGAGCAAACAAAATCGTGCAAAAATAGACGTAACTTACCTTGAAAAAGGGGGGATACAGACTGTGATTTTTCAAAACTCGTGTAAAAGCAAAGCACCAATGTAAAATTTACTTTAAAATTTGTGCAAAAAAAAAATAAGAAAATAAAATATAACTAATAAAAAATTTCAAATTTGAAAAAAATTGATACAAGACAAACTTTTTTTAACTATAATATTTAATTTTATTCAAAACAATATATTTTTATGCATAATTTACAGTAATTTATATTTTTTTATACACATTTTAATTATTATCGCTATTTGCCGGTAAAAAGGTTCGTTTGCAAACTGATAAAAAAATCAGATTCTTCACAAGATGAAATACAACTAGTGCCAACGTCACTCTCATGTTGTGTTAATTAATGGTTTTCTGGTGACAACATAATTAGTAATTAATCTAACAACTAAAAATTAAATTCTAATTTTTGTCTTTAATTTTCAATTTTAATTGTGCCCACTGCTATTACTCATCTTTTAAAAATAAACTTGCGGACACTAAATGATTAATAATTGATTAAACGTTCTTTTTTAAAAAGCAAAAACAGAATGTGATATAAAATGCAAAATTAACATGCACAATGTTTGAACAAATTTACATTATAATCTTGTAAAATTTAATGTGTGTATACATAAAATGTGGAAATCATGATTTTAATTTCATTATTGCATCAAATCTTACTATTATACAGCACTGAAAATATTGAATTTACTAAGTTGAAAGTCGAATTTCAATAATGTGCTATTACTTTCAATATAACATGAGTGCGCGAAATTTATTATTTAAAGTAATAGTGCAATATCGGAACTCGACTTCCGGTGAAACACGAATCACGTAACTTCAAAATCATGTTAAATAAGTCTGTGTAAAAAGAGACCCAGGTGTATAATGGTTCAGTTATCTCACGTAATGTTTGGAAATTGTGGAAGCTGAACTGAATTTAGAATTGTCAGAATTATTATATTTATCTATTAATAAAAACATGATCTACTGGAAATCTATTATAGAAGTCAGACTAATCTTGATAGATTCCAGTGATATATGACTTATGCATATTGGAGCACAAACAAAAGACATTATGTTATTGCTACTAGTATTTATACATATATATGAAATACAGATGGAAGAAACTCTCCAATGAGTAAAATATCGTCTATTAATAATGATACATGATTTCAAACACTATTGTGATGTTAATAAAAATCTTTTTCTGCTTATAACTCAAAAGAAAAAGTATTTAACCAATATACTGCCATATATGCTCTGATAATACGCACTGCTCCAATTATATGCTATGCAAAAATATAAAAAAATAAGCACAAAATATAAGTATTAAAATTCAAAATTTAATAATTTATTTAAGATATGGGGGCAATATAAGATCATGCTTGTTAATACTACTTCTTCAGGTTTATTTGAAATACAATTTATTCTTCACTTTGATATAGTATAATATTCACATTATATAATTATAAGGGACTTGAATTCAGACTTTTAAAATCCTTACATTTATCCAATCCATCTTATACAACTAATACACATGACCACATACATGTGAAAAAGATAAATAATCTTCAATATAAATATTTCATGCTGAACTATCATTCATCAGTTGGTCCGGATCACCATCCCTCTCTCTCACACACACATATATATATATATACTCAGTGCTCAGTTTAAATTAAGATAGCAAATCTTCAAACTTTAATAGACAAGCTTCAATCTTCTCCACTCTCCAACTCTTCAGCCATCCATATCATTAAAATCCATGGAAGTAAGGCTCAAAGTCCTTGCTAATACCAATATTATTGTTATACCCATGTTGATCTTAAATATGAGCAGTAAGATTAAAAGATTATATGAGATTGCTAATAAGATTTAAATAGCAGAAAAAAGTTATTGAAGAAAAAGGATATCATCCAGATCATACTAATTGTGATAAGAGTTTGACATCACTATTCATTTTACCTTTAAAAAAAAATCAAGATATGGTACGGTAAGTTTTTTTTCTTATTTTTATTTTTTGACTAAATGTGAATGAACCACAGACACAGAAAATATATATGTAATTATGTTCCTTCAATTTATTATTAATAACTAGTCTAATATTTTTTTAAAAATTTGTTTATATTATAATCTTAATTTATAAATGCATACTATACGTATAAAGCATCTATGTTGCATTCCTAGATATATACTTTTACTTCATTTGTATTTATAATATTCAGTGATTAAGCTAATGCACATGCGCTTAACATAGCGCTATATAAAATAATATCTCATTACATATGTTTAATTTCAACTAAGAATGATGTATCGTAAATTGTAAAGATTTCTCAAGCATCATTCATTCAGGCATAGTAAATGTAATTTAAAGTGATCACTTAACATCTTCATGCTCTCATTTTCAAACATATAAGATTTCCCCATACATAAACATTTGGGTCGAAAAGATAGATGGATTCATCCTATCTTTTTAAAAAGACTTTATCTTATGTTTGAAACGTGAGAGTATTCATTTATAGTTTAAAATCTTCAAAGCACATGTGCATTAGCTTAATCACTGAATATTACTATTACAATTTATAAAAACATAGTGCTATATAAAATAATATTTCATTCATTTGTATTGGTAATTTGATTGTAAAATGTTTCTCATATTTGTGACATGAAATGTTTTTATTCTTTGCAACTTAGGCACAGCTGAGTGCACTTTTGATGAGGTCCATCACTATGATTCTGATGGACATTACCAAGTACACTTAGCCAGGTCTAAGTTGCAAAAAGGAAAAAAAACCATTTGATGTCATAGACATACCAATGAATTATATATAGATATATGTGCATGTTGAAATATGCTTTACATATGCAGATCAATAAGCAATGCATATTTTATTATAAACAAAGTTTGCACGATGTATGTAAAAGGGCATACAAAATATCATGGATATTCTAACTACACTGTGACAACTTTTGAATGAATTTAATAAATTACCCAACAAAAAAATAAAAAGTAATTGACAAGAGAAAGTTTAAGTAAATTTAAAAGCTTCCAGGGGTTAGAACCTCTAGGTGTATATTTTTTGAATTTTGTTATCCTACTCATAAATGAGTTTGTTTTTGAGTTATAAAAATTTAATGGAATTGCCTAATGTGTATATTTTATGACAATATGAAATCTAGATATTAAATCATGTCATAAGATAAAATAATTTTAAAAGAAAAATATATTTTATCTTTATATTGGAACAGGCATTTGAGTGCACTTGTATATACATCTAACATTCATTATATATTAAAATAAATTAATATTTAATAATGTCCAGAATCTTTTGAATTATTACACACGATTGTCTGTGGGTTCAAATGTATAAGTGTAGAAGATAAAACTACTTATAATCTAAATGATGTTACATATATAATTTTGTTAGTCAATCTATGGAAATATTTTTATATATGTGTAAATAAAACCAGAATGATCTATTTGTATTGAGGAGTATTTATTAGATCTTTCCTTTTTACTGTTATTATTAATTAATCAAAATATACTTATGAATCATTATTTTAATTATTCAAGTAAATTTATTTAATACTATCAGAATTTAAGAACTGTGTATTTTTTCTTGCTTACTGTCACCAGAGTCCTTGCAATTCCAAAGCTAGCTCTGATCTAATGGTGTGTAGGGCATGTATGCATGGTGCTAAAATAATGGATATCATTTTTAAAGTTCTCTTTTATGATTTGTACTTGAGAGTAGTATTAGTTTATTAATGGCCAATATACTCATAGTATACCAAATGGTGCAGAACACTAATAATAAACAACATTGATATGATGATTTAAGTATTTCTTGATATATGTTTAAGTCTATAGTTATTTTAGCATTTATATGCATGATTTCAGCAATAAATTATGGATTGTGTTACTATTATATACAATGGAACTACTATACCAATATACATGACTTCTAATTATACGCTATCCAAAAAAGTAAACAAACAAACAAACAAATAACAATCTAAATAAGCAAAAAAAAAAAAAAAACTTTTTAAAAAATTCATACATTTAATGTATTAAAATAATGTGGAAGTATTGAAACCAGTGAACTATATGTAAAGCAACTATCAGAAAATTTATGTGCAGAGATAGTAAGTTCACATATAGCCTGCTAGGGATCCTCAGTACTTTTGTATTATATCATCTATATTTGAGTTGGTAAAATGTTATATTTAAATTTTATACATTTTATAATATTTAAACAGCCATCTCATTCAAAAAAATAAAACACTATACATCACATGAGCACCATCTCTTATACTAGCACATAATTGTTAATAAACAAGGCAAAACTCTCCATACAGTAGTGCCACCCTGTACCAACCAGAGTAATCAATGGATGCCAGAAGGTTTGGATAAAATCCCTATCTAATGCCTATTCATCCATTGATTACTCTGGTTGGCACAGGGTGGCACTACTGTATGGAGAGTTTTGCCTGGTTCAAAAAAATTAAAAAAAATAGAAAATAAATTTTACAATACTCCAGCAACTGTTTTTCATTTTATAACACAACACATGATCTTTTTATTTATCAAATTTCATCAATTTATATTTGGAAGCAGACAAATTTATTCTTGCTGTATTTTTTCCAAATTTGATGAGCAGAATATGGCACAATAAAATGTATTGTAAATGTAAAGCTACAACTTCTATTCTTATTTGAGAATATAAATAAAGTTGAGACTGACTTTGAAACATCAAAACAATTAAAGAGATTGTATTTTTCTGATAAGACTAATATTACATTGCTATAAGACAAAAGAGTTGTTAAAAATAGTATCAACCAGAGCATATTTAATAGTCATAAATGTCAGACATTTTGCTATTTCATTTATTTAAAAAATAAAAATACACTACAATGTTTGATATTCTTATTTTTTCAATGAATAAATGATTTTGTGTATACACTTAGTAAAATTAAAAAAAAAAATCAAGTCAGATGTCACATGACCTAATTTAACAAGCTTGCATTACAAATGTTATATATAGAGCTTGCAAATAAGTTATTAACAAGCTTTGCAGAATATCCTAGCACCTCACTGAAGAAGCCAGTAGCAGAAACCAGTCTAGGGTTGGGGATATTCTGCAAAAGCTTGTTAAGAGCTTATTTGCGAGCTCTATATAATTTAGTAAAATATATGTAAATGTATCCCCTCAATTTGTTTTAATAATTATATTATTATTATTTACAAATTTTGATTTATATGCATACTATATCCACATCATAAAATGTTCCCATTCTAATATGTTACTCAGAATTATTGTGCAGGCAGACCCATATTGAATAATTTTTTAATAAACTTGCCAATACAATTCTCCTTTTATTAGACTCAATAAAATGGCATTGATAAATGAAAAGTAAAATTGTATTTGCAAGTTTGTTAAAAAAATATTCATTATGTATCTGCCTACAAAATAGGTAACATGGGCATGGCAATAATATCATCATCAACAAGGGATTTGGTCATACTATCATCAGATTTTCAATGGTATGAAAGGCTGAAGAGTTGGATGGTGGAGTAGACTGAAACCTGTTCATTAAAGTTTGAAGGTTTGCTACCTTAATACAAATAGATCTCTGTTTAAATATATGTGTGGGAGATGAAGATCTGGACCAACTGATGAGTGCTAAATATATATATTAGAGATCATTTATCTTTTTCACATGTGTGTGGTCATGGGTATTGGTTACATGAGATAGCATGAATAGTTGAAGAGAACTTTGAAAGTCTGTGTTCAAATCCCTATATTACATTCAAATTCCAAGCATATGAATTATGCATGTATTTTAAAAACAATTCGGAGTAACTTATTAGAATGAGAATGTTCTGTGATATGGTTATAATCCTACATGTTACAAATTCAAGACATAGTAAGTTGTTTAGATCCTGTTGAAATTAGTAATGAATACTATACATATTAAAAAGTGTCTATGCTATCTATCTATCTATCTATCTATCTATCTATCTATCTATCTATCTATCTATCTATCTATCTATCTATCTATCTATCTATCTATCTATCTATCTATCTATCTATCTATCTATCTATCTATCTATCTATCTATCTATCTATCTATCTATCTATCTATCTATCTATCTATCTATCTATCTATCTATCTATCTATCTATCTATCTATCTATCTATCTATCTATCTATCTATCTATCTATCTATCTATCTATCTATCTATCTATCTATCTATCTATCTATCTATCTATCTATCTATCTATCTATCTATCTATCTATCTATCTATCTATCTATCTATCTATCTATCTATCTATCTATCTATCTATCTATCTATCTATCTATCTATCTATCTATCTATCTATCTATCTATCTATCTATCTATCTATCTATCTATCTATCTATCTATCTATCTATCTATCTATCTATCTATCTATCTATCTATCTATCTATCTATCTATCTATCTATCTATCTATCTATCTATCTATCTATCTATCTATCTATCTATCTATCTATCTATCTATCTATCTATCTATCTATCTATCTATCTATCTATCTATCTATCTATCTATCTATCTATCTATCTATCTATCTATCTATCTATCTATCTATCTATCTATCTATCTATCTATCTATCTATCTATCTATCTATCTATCTATCTATCTATCTATCTATCTATCTATCTATCTATCTATCTATCTATCTATCTATCTATCTATCTATCTATCTATCTATCTATCTATCTATCTATCTATCTATCTATCTATATATAAGTATATTGTCTGTACTCAACTTAATGTAATTAGAAAAGATTTGAATTCAGATTTTCAAGCTCCCTGCAGCTTTCTAGTTCATCTTATACAACTGATATACATGACCACATACATGTGAAAAAGATAAATGATTTCCAATATACATATTTTATGCTGAACCAGCACTCATCAGTTGGTCCTCATCATCTCCAATACATATATACAATCTATATATATGTGTGTGTGCATCTGTGGGTGAATGTTTAAAAATACTATACATTTACAGTTCAACCCTATTCTAATCTGAGATTATCATCTAAACACCAACTATGTAAGCAAAGCTTAGAACAAAATATAGTGTCTCCACTCTAACATTATGTTCCAATTGAATTGATGATAAGTCTTAAGTTGTTAAAATATTGAACAGTGGAATATATTGACCTCTCATTCACTGAACAAAAATGATATCACGCATTCTCAATGATACGTGATTGAAGAAATCATGGAGACAGTTAACATTTTTTTTCAAAACAGCTTACGACTATATGCTTATATAAATTGAAACGTTGTTATCTTAGAAGATGACAGTATCGTCTCAAATAAATACTTAAAGTATAAGATCCAACTGGTCTCCTAAATCAGTCAGCATCTGAACATGACCATATATAGTATGACCATAACAAAAGAGTTATTATAATATGCATAGTAATGCTGCAAAAACAAATTAGTGAAATTTTTTGCTTAGAAGCCTTTTAGTGATTATTTGATATAAACCTGATAATTTGTAAACCAAGATAATGTTTCCAGTCACCCATAATTCATTCTGTTACATTGAAAGTAAAGACCATTAAGTCTTATTTTGATAGGTACAGAGTATGTTGATTAATGCAGATGGTTCCTATGTGTATTGACACAACTCTTACAATATTTATTTGTCAATTGGTTTCTGACCATAGTGAACTTTGTAATATTTCCCCTATTGACCTTAAAAGGGTTAATCTTGAAACCTTAAACAATTTTGAACTTGACTGTTCTAGTCAATCAAGCACCAACAATCACACCATTTAATCTCAGACAAATTGGATACTTTTTCTCACCAGCATCTATGACCAAAATCAATACCCTCTAAGATTATTCCTTGTCATCTCTTCCCACTGAGTTCTGTTTACTTAAAACAAAGTTATGTAGAGGTATATATTTTAATTATTTTCACTACATAATATCAAAAGTGTTAGCACTAATATAATTCTTTAACTGAATTTGAAGTTTATATTTGGATTAGGGGTTATAATGCTTAATTTCATTGTACTAATTCTAATCATAGAATATAGTTTCTGTAGCTAATAAAGAACTTAAAATGTTACAATGTACAGTTACTGACGTGTAGTCAGACTTATAAAACTGTTTAAGCAGATTTGGATTATCTTAAGAAGTTTTAAATTATCAGGTTTTAGCTTGAATCATAAATAATATTTACTAAGGCAATAAACCTTTAAACATGTGCGCTTGAAAATGCGAAGGTAACGACCTCTACAGATCTTAACCAAGGGGTGTTTATTAGACATATAACTGCATTACTACTATTGAAATTCAAAGTTTCATTAATAAAAATAAGTACATAAACTGATCCAGCTATATTTAGCCCTACTATAGATGAATCTAGAGTGGAGTGTTCCTCTTATTTATCATAAATTGTGTCAGATAAAAAATTAAGTGATTTCACATCACTTTCTCATCTCATCTGTCCACTTTCAAGACCAGTTCCCTTCACCCCACTCAAAATACCACAAGGCTAAGTAATTAATAGACACTATATTATGTAGTGCTATAATTTACAAGTCACTAAAATATAAATAACCTAATTTAGTGATAGATTAAAAATCTTATGGTTTTTGGAAATTTATGCTATTAATTTGATAGCATAAAGAAGCAAAAATTCAACTTTATTTTTGATATTAGTGCATGTCTTGAAGACTGAATTTGAACTCAAACTGGTATTAGAGATGCTAATGTAAAAAATAAAAAATACTGTTGGCGTCACAGGACAAAAATATACGATAATCAACGCATCAACTAACATTTGATAGATGTCTTGACTATCCTTAGAAGAGACTTAATTTCAAATAGATTGAAAAGATATTAATAAAAAAATATTCAAAAAAATTTTGCTCTGCAACATACAAGCACACATTCGAACTCGCACGACTTACCATAATATATAGTAGAGATTTTGAACAGGTCGCATTACTGAATAGAATAGAGGTAAAACCAAATTGTTTAATTTGCGGAGAAAATCCTCTTTAACGTCTTCATTTGGAATACTGATAATATTCTTGAAAAAAAAAGAAAAACAAATTAAAAGCTTACCCGGACATAATCATAAATATTATATTGAGTGTTTTTTCTATTAATTTGATATTATATGAAAAAGAATTAGTATCACCTTCTTTCAATAATTTGAAATCTCCACCACAACAGTATTAGTTGATCACAAATAAATGCGATCATTCCGTCCCTACGAGGAAAAGTTAACAAATACTGTACTAGAGATGCGTTTTGCAACCAAATCCACAAACTACAAATATATCCACATGCACAACATGATGATGCATAGGATGCTTTGCAAAGTTGTTGTTTAACTTCTGCAAAAAACCTTTCTTTTTGAAATACTTGTATTGTGTCTAATAGTAATTCTCGAAGGTATTCTAATCTCTTCCGTAACTCCCCCCCCCCCAAAAAAAAACAATCACCATTGTACTTCTTTATAATGACTTCAAGATAATCCTTAAAGTGAAAGATCTACCTCTCCCACTAAAATCATGTTCAAGTTCATAATAAAACATTTTTAGGAAGTTTATTTCTCATTGTCCATGAAGTTGGAATTTTGCAATAGTGGACTTTATAGTATTACACCCAACAAGTTGAAAAACTTATTGACCACTTTTATGATCATGTCATTGCATTTTTGCAATTCTAAGGAACATCCATTCTTCTCTATATAAACATTTTTAAAGATTTGACCAGAGAAGGTTAATTAACCCATAAATGTTCTTTTATAGAGAACTTCTAAGTTGCGTAGCAAACTTTTAACCCATATGGTCAGATTCATGGTGTTATTGTTCAGTAGCAGGAACTGCCCTAGTTGAATATCATCATGTACATCTAAAAATGTAAATATTCTATTTCTTAGATAACATTGAAATCTTTTTCAATGATAGTATTGGGGACATGCCACACTTCATTATTAAAGATTCTCTATAATAGGACATCTAATTTATATGTTCATCAATCTTTTTTGGTAAGACTTTTAAAAACCATTACATATAGATTAGTTTTTTATATATTGGACTATTTCCATAATCTATGAGTATTAAATGTCTTTAAAAAAATTTAACTTTATTTAAATATTCCAAATACATTCAACTGTTAATAATAGCACACAGGTTAGTATATTCAAAACGTTTAAAGAGATATTATTCTTCCCATTTCTTCAGATATTGCTGGCCTGATCAGTGACAGTACTAGTATGGGAATCATACCTGGACCATTAGTATCTTGAGTATTGAATTTTAATGCTCTAACCAACTGATCCAGCCTAGTGCTACCTAAAAATTTCAATACTCAAAAATCTAAGGGTTGAGGTTCGATTCCCATGCTAGTTCTGTCACTGGTCAGGTCAGCAACACCTGAAGAAGATGGGAGAATAATACTTCACAAAACATTGTGCATATACTAACCTGTGTGCTATTACTAACAGTTTAATGAATTGGGAATAGTAAAATAAAGTTAAATTTTTCTAAAGATAAACAATACTCATATTAGATGATGGAAATAGTCCAATATATAAAAACAACTAAAACACCATCATCACAAACCTTCAGGAAAACACTTATATATAGAATTACAAATAGAAATAGAAAATAGTAAACACACTTCGAGGAACATCCTTAAATGAAACTTTTTAATTCAATTATACTGTGTTGACATGACATACAAATTTCATTTCCATATAATAAATAAGGCAAAATAGCAGATTTTATATAGAGATAATTTAATTGTAGTAGTTATAACCATATGATGAAATACCATACCTTCTAAATTAAAAGCAGCAGGAGGATTCTGTGTTGTGCCTCATCACTTATATAAAGCTACCAATATATTTCAAATAGCTTATATGTTCAAGTTAATAATTATACTAGATAAAGTTGTTGAGGAATTTTTTCACCATTGATTGATAAAGATTTTGAGTTTTTTACACATTAATTACTAAAATCTTTAGATCTTGCATTCAAAATGTTAAAAAATTCTGAACATCATCTTTTGAACTTCCTTTCACTGTCGAGTCTATATCGCATCTTTATTCCTGAATTATTAAACCACCCATGAACAGTTCTAAAGTTCTCAGTAACGAAAAATTGAACACAATATTGGAATAAAGATGTTTTTTAACAGCTGTTTTAATTTCAAATACCTCAAATCTAATAACTACAACGATAATGTTTCCCCTCATTCCATCATATAGAAGCTGTATAACTATGAATAAATTTTGGTGGACCAAAACAATAAAAGTTATATATAAATAATTTTTTTTATTCCTGAAAATTTTCTCACATTTTTCTGGCAACAAAATCATATTTACAGTGTTATTTGATTCTCCAAAATCTCAATGAGTTTCTGGTAATAATTCTTGTATGGCTGGAAGCAACCTATTCAACGAAGTTATTAAAAATACCTTTGCAGCAGTGGATAATAACAATATTCCATGATATGGATACTAATGATAATTCATGATAATTATAACAGTCTTTTCTATTCCTTTATTTTTAAAATTTGGGCAAGTAGAAGCATCCTGGAAACTAGAAACACAACTTCATGGGTCCATATATTCCTTAAAAAAATGCAATGGTTTTGAAGCTAATACATCACCATTATATTTTAAAATTGGTCGAGGTATTTTAATAGGAACTGAAACTTTCTCATTTAAGATTATAAAGAGCAGATATCACTAAGTTTGATACCTTTGTCCAAATCTAAATGGGTAGATAAATGAACTCTGGAATCTTTGTGCAAATCAAGTTTTAAAACCATTAGCATTTTATTTTTACAACAAGGAATTATAAGAATATATTAGAAGATATTACATTTGGCTTTATAGCAAACCCATCATTATAGGGCCTTCTTTCTTTAATTGAGTGATCCTTCTAAAAAAAACCTAGTTATCTATATGTTGCACTAATTTTTTTTACATGGATGATAAGCTTCATGAAGAACAGCTATACTGATCCTAAATCTTGCCAACTTTTTAGCAATCAGTGATGTTCTTTGTTCGGATCTTGAAGAGTCTGTATTAAGTACCATTCACACATTTCTACAGTCTCCTGCTTTATCACTACTACTGATAATATTGTTTTTATTTCTTTAAAAGCTAAACCACCAGACATGACAATTTTGCTAAACTGGATAAGACAAGGTATTTTAAAGCACATTTTTTACATCATTTCCTCTTTCATGATAGGAAAGTGGAATCTCTAAATAGAGCTGTCAAAATATAACTCTTTGTCAAGTAGAAACTCCTACATCAAAACCAGTTATAATCCAACTTATTAGTAATTGTACTGCCTTACAAATCACAGCTAGAAACAGCCAGTTAATTGAATGTGTTACCATCAACACTTTCTCTATTTTTGAGCACCCAGGATAAAAAATGAAGAATCAGATTTACTATCCATATAATTAAAGAATAAATGAAAATTTTACTATAATAATTAGTATAGGGATAGAACTGATAACATGAGAGACCAAGGTGAATGGACCATGCATTAATTTAAGTAGCTGAAGACAGTAAGAAAAAAGAGAAATTCCAGAAGATTGTTTGTACCTAGTCATTGAGTTGCCAATGTCCTATCTTATAAAACAACAGAATGTAGCGTTGGTTACATGTTGTTCATTTTTTAACATTTAACTCTCACACCTGAAAATCATTTCACTATCTGCTACTGGTTAAACCTGTCAGTTGCATAACCCATGAAACATTTTTTTTTTGTTATATTAAGTTCGAGTACTGAAAATGACATTAGGAGAAAAATCCAGCCGGTATAATTAAAAAAAGCTTAAGTTTTAGCTTGGACACCTAATCTTCCTCATAAAAGCACCAAAACTTCCATTAAATAATATCATGTACCAAGGCTTTATCCACATCTACACCTCTTATCATTGCTAGGGTGATAAAGTTATAACTCTTTTTAGAACTTTTAAAATCGATTTTCAAACTTCATTTTTTGCATGCAGTATACAATATTAATCTTTGATATGTTTTACAACCATATTTCAGTTATAATCTGGATCTTTGTCTTTTTTATATTTTGTTTTACAGTATTTTAACACTATCTTCATTTCAATTTCCTATGCATATGATTACATTAGCTATACTTAAGCCCCACTTTCCCCCTAATTACCAGTCAATTCTCTATACTCCTTAGTTCACGGATTTTTTGTTGCCTTTTTAATATTATATTATTTTTTAATCTTTGGAAAAAATATTAGACCAGTGTAATCATTAACGCATTACTATATAAATATCGACAAATGAAAACAATTAGAAAGTTTTGCATTGAAACTGCAGGGGAAAACTCCATTAATAAAGATAATACAGATATAAGTTTAATTATGTTTAATAACATGTATTGATTGATTGATCTTCAATTTGCTATTTTTAATTCTTTTTTTTAAAAAAAAAAAAATGAGTGATCTATTTCTATAGAGTAATTGATCTGTATTGATTTTCTAGCTAAAAACAAAATTGTATCACTGAAAATAAGATGATAAAAAATTCATTTAAACAATATAATGACTGTGGCAAAATTGAATTTCAAATTTATTCTGTTGCTCTCATTATGTGTGTATATATATTGTCCTTTTTCTTACAATTACATTAATAAACCATAATTAAAAACAGTAGCAAATTCTTTGTGCAGTAATGCCACCTAGTGCAAGCCATAGTAATCAATGGATATCATAAGGTTTGTGCTTCACAATGTTTTCAATCCAAGCTCATTTACTTATATAACCATATAGATTTGAACTCAGTTCAACATTTTGGTTTGTAAAAACCAATCAGTCACCACCTTCCTATAGGTAGATTTAAACAACTTGTGTACATGTAGAAAATGGTGATCATGTAATATTTTAGTGGGTTTAAACCAAAATTAGTTGGCATATTTTTCTATTTTTACTACTTTTATGCCATATAAACCATTATTAATAGGTGATTTCCAAATGTAGTTCACTGCAAAACAGACAAAATCTAGTAAGCAAATAGAATATCCACAGTTTATTGTCAGGGCAACCCCTCCATTGTTTATCTATAGAGGTTACCTAGACAACAATTGAGTTCTGATATAACATCATGCATAATGGCTCAAGTTTGTTGATAAGCTACGATTACAATACAATACATTGTTTATTGTAGAGGTGATATATATACCAAAATGAATACAGACAAACATCAAAACAATTTAAAAGACCATAGTCTTCTCATAATGAGATGGCTATTACATTTTCAAGAAGAAAAAAGATTGTTGAAAAAAATCATCCAGAGTGTGTTTAATTGTGATGAAAGTCTTACACTTCACCATTCATTCCTTTAAAATAAATAAAGGTATGATAAAGTATTTTTTTTAATTTTGTGATTAAATGGAAATGAGTGAACACACACACATTCAACATACACGTATATGCTTGTTGTAATCTATTTCAAATTCTTTAAACTCAATTTTCTAATGAATTAAAGAACATTTTATAGTTATCTTTTTCCCCACTCCTTAATCAATAACTTTCACTTTATCATTTAAGAAAGATATTTTATAAATTTTCTTAAATTTCATAAAACTTCTAGTATTTACTTAGAAAACATTTTTACATAAAATATTGCATTTTTGGGAGTAATTAAAAGAAAATAATAATAAAATGTATGTATTTTCAACATAATCTGAAAAAAATAATATTAATAAACATGATTGCATACAATACTGTAAGATAAAAAAAGATGGTTGCCATATCATAAATTCATTGTTACATTTTTATGTACCACTGTCAAACTTACTCCACTCACAAATTTGACACCATCCACCTCAGGTAAATACAATAATGATTATTACTAATCATTTTCTAAACTAGAAAATATCTCTAGCACAGATATACACTTTAAACTTCAGTTAAAGATTAATATATCTGATTTTTTAAATTTTAAACATACACACACATGGACTTATTCACCTTTCTTTTTCCTATGTGTAATATCTTTATAGATATATTAAAAACCTCCATACTTCCCCATTCTCATTAAATTTATGAATTTTAATAATTTTATTTTTTGTTCAACTACATTTTTTAGATAGTATATAGCTGAGGCAATATATATTGATTAAATGCATATCACAGTTGTTTATTATATTAATCTATTAAGTTTTAAATGTTATGTTATGAATGATATACTCATTCAATTATTAAAATACAAAACAATTTAAAAATTTACTAACAATCATTTTCTTGCCAAGGCAAAATTCTTAGGTGTGAAAATAATATAAAATAATACCAGACACAACTTCCCACAATGCAATGCAAAGTAATATTTTAATTGTGTTCAATATTAAAGGAAGTTTTAAAGAAATTAATAGCTTCAGATTCAAAATATTTTATTAGAAAAGTTTTTGTAATACTTTTTTTTTTCATCTTTACCAAAGAATACGGTCTATACCTGATCAATCAAAATCTTATGGCCAGCGTTAAGATATCCCCTGAAAATAAGCCCTAAGGTATTTTTGGAGCAAAAATTAATATAAAACCCAGTCTTATTTTTAGGAGAACTCTGTGTATATATGGATTAAAAAAACATAATATATATGAAAAAAGGTCTTATTTTTTTATGTACAAAAATCTACACTTATTTACATACAAAAATATACATTTATTCAAAATCTCAAATCAATGTATCTAACAAGTTTTTTCAGCAATATCCACTGTGAATACTTAAATTTTGAGCTAACAATATGAGATATTTACATTTGTTTAAAAACAAAAACATCTCTGGGGGCAATCAAGTGTTAATTGAAGACTTACTAGATGGAAATGGTAACAAAAATGATTACAGTTAAGAATAATTATCCATAGAAAAGGAATGAAAAATGCAAACATAAAAATTCAGAAAACATTTCTGTATTTCACACCACATTATGTATGATTGTTGCAACCATGATGTACTAATTTATGTAGATTCATATAAGACCCAAACACATCCATCCATTATTAGGGGCACATATTGCAAACACTTTCCAAATTACCATACTCATAATAGCCCTGCTTGGATATTGTTTTTTTATTTTAATTTTTCTTTAGGAGAAAGATGGATTTAAGTTAAACAAATCTTTAATTATTAAAGCCACTTTCGTTACTTAAATTCTTTTAGGAGGGAAAAGAAAAACATTTAAGAAATAAAGGAGATTTTTATTTTATCTTAAATATTTAAAAGCTACCATGATCAAACTTTAAAATTAAGTCACGCATTTTAAATCTAAGTACTAAATAAATTAAGTATGAAATTGTTTTTCTATGCATATAGAATTGTATTTGTTGAAAATGTTTAACAGAAAAATACATAAGTACCATTATAATTTATATTATCATTTATTTAAAGGGTTAATGTCAATAATATTATTTATTTACGCATTCATCATTTTATAATTCAATACATACATTGGGTGCTTCGATAAACAAAAAGAAATCCATTCATATGGCTGACGATCTTAACTAGGACTTATATTCAGGGTAAAGCTTTATATTACAAGCATTCTGGAAAATCATGCTACAGCTTATTTTTTGGTTAGGTCTTACTTTCAGGGAAATGTAGTGCATATATATACGCACATATATGTATATATACATATATATGTCAATAAACATCACATGACCACCATCTACCTCTTATGCTTGTGTATAGCTATTGTTAAAACAGGCAAAACTCACTATACATATTGCTGCACACAGCAAGCTAAAGTAATCAATGGATTCCAGAAGGCTTGTTCCACAAGCCAGAAACTAGTCTGGGGATATTGGATGAGTAGGCACTAGATGGGGATTTTATTACAAGCCTTCTGGCATCCATTGATTACTCTAGCTTGCTGTGTGTGGCAATACGTATAGTGAGTTTTGCCTGTTTAGCATATATATATGTGTGTGTGTGTGTAATTTTGAAATTTGACCAAGAATCCAAATAATATCAATAAACTTTTTACTATTTCTGTATTTACTTGTTTGCTATCCAATTCAAGATGACTCTTTACATTAATTATTCCATATATATACAGGGAGTAACAGATCTTGAATGGGCTCAAAAAAGTTTCTTTCTATGCCAGATATAAACACAGCCTTATTATATAGGATTTAATCTAACTTTCATAAAAAATAGACTCTCCCATGAAAGTCAGAATAAGCCATATATATCTGACATAAAGGATTTCAATCTTGTTTGGAAATTAGCTAGATCTGTTAATCTCTATACACATCTGGGAAAGCTAATATAAACTACCCTTTTGCATTGTATTATCAATCTACCAATCATAACAATGTATATTAATTAAGCAAAGTACTTTTGATATAAGTTGTAATCTTTATCAACTGAAATCACATAGACAAAAACAAAGTGGATGATACATAATTTTCTAAAAACTGTGTACATTGATATTAGAGGATTGCCTATTTACAATAGAATATTTAAATTGTTTTATACAAATTGCCTCTTAATATTTCTATTATGACTTTCTTCATTTAATATTGTTGTAACTGAAACACACAGGCTTATTATATACCTGTGTCTATATATATAATATATAGGGTATATGATCACCAACTTTCACACAACACACCACTCTCCACACTATCTCATAACACTGATACACCTGAACACATATATGTTGAAAAGATAAATAATCACCAATATATGTATGATTTCTGGTTTAGCATGAAATAGGTGTATTGGTGATTATTTATCTTTTCAACATATATGTATGTGTTCAAGTGTGTCAGTGTTATGAGATAGTGTGAAGAGTGGTGGGACATGTGAAAATCTGTACTCATATACCCTATATATTAATATTGTTGTGTGATTTAGGTTAAAAGTAAATTTAAAATTGTAAGATTTTTCATGGCTAAAGAAAATTGAAGCAGGATTAGATTGTTTCTTTATAGCATTTTTATGTGATTATATAGTAGATGGTGTTCTTTTAATCAATTCCCAAACTATATCCCAATTTCCCAATGTACAGCATTTTGCATCCATATATATATATATATATGGATGCATAAATGCTGTACATATATATATATATATATATATGCATATATATATATATATATATATGCAAAACCATAAAACAATACAATACTAGATTAAATTTTAAATTTTTTACCAAAATCCTTACACAACCATGGTTTCATCTACTACAAATAGACCTTCTCAAGTGAATATATATATATATATATATATTAGTACATAATATCACGTTTTTGCATTTTAAAAGTAGTAATTTTAGAAGTATGAACAAATGGGTTTACATTTGGGAGAACATAAAATGAAACATTGTATTTACCACTAAATATTTTTTTAATAAATTTGGATTATTATTTTTAAATGGCATACATATCCACTTTTTATTATTTTAAACAAATTTAAAGATTGTATAAAAAATAAATAATCCACTAATATTCTTATACTGTTGTTGGAAAATCAAGTATATCTGCTTTTTTTTGTCTACATGATTTCAGTTGATAATGATTACAATTTAAAATGGTGCTTCTGTTTAATTAACACATATTATTTACTCTTATTATAATTCAAAATTTATATCATATAATACTAAATCATCCATGCAATTTATTACTGTTACCCACTACTTTATTTACCACCCTCTTTTACAGTTTACAGTTTCGATTGCCCTAGCAATCTTCTTCAGAACTTTTATATCTCCTAATTTAGCAGTTGAAGTTAGGAGATATAAAAAGCTCTGAAGAAGATTTCTGGGGCAATCAAGCATTGTGTAACAGTAGCAAAGTGCATAGATGATTTAGTATTATATGATATACATTTGGCAATGCGATAAGAAAGATTAGTTAATTCAAAATTTGCATACAGTATATTTTTAATAAGTAATTTTATTTTATACACACATACACATATGAATTTAAACCAGCCTTTGGGACACTCTATATCAAAATTTCCAATGGAAAGAATTTTCACAGCCAACAAAACGAAAACAAAACACGCACACACACAAAAAATATTGTTACAAGTCCTTTAAATATATATATAATTCTTTCAGAAGTATTCAGCTGATGTTTTGAAAAAGTTCTAGTCATTTTTATGAAGGTTAATATTTTCATGAGATTTGTTAGATGATGTACAAAATAGTAAAGTGTGAGCACATTTGAGTGTTTTCGTAGTTAGAAAAGAACTTCCAATCTGTTTATGCTTTGGATTAGATAAGGGAATACAAATATTTATAATATATATAAAAAGATACTTTAAATGATCAAATTTTCAATGTTAAAATTAGTCCATAATGTTGCCTTCTATATATAAAATTAAAAAATAAATCAGTTTAAAACAAAATTGAAATACACAACTCACTATAAATAAACATATTATTTAATATATCAATTCGTCTTCCATTCTATAATGGAATCTTTTCAAGATGTTTCTTTTCACACAATCACATGACCAATTACCCTACAGCAACTCCCCCAAATACTTGTGGTCAACATGGTTAGAATAAGAAGAATGGCACTAAGGTGGGCTTTGAGCATTCCATCATCAGATTTTCAATGAATTGGACGGCTGAACAGTTGTGGGGTGGAGTGATTTGAAGCCTGTTCATTAAAGTATGAAGATTGGCTAGCTTAATATAAGCTGAGCTTTGATTGTATATATGTGTGGAGATGATAATCTGGACCGACTGACGAGTTCTGGTTTAGCACGAAATATGTATATTGGTGATTATCTTTTCGACATGTGTGTGATCAAGTGTATCAGCGATATGAGATAGCATGGATGGTTGAGGGTCGTGTAAAAGTCTGAGTTCAAACCCCCTATATATTACATATATAAAAGCAGGTATGAAATCGCCTGTACTGTAAAAAAAATTCATATTTTAAAAGATATACATTAAATATAATTAGTAAATTATATATATGTACATAAAAATGATTAAACTTACTACAGTTCTTTTTTCCACCCATAATTTATATACAAATAATTAAAATAATAATAATCTCTTCCATTTATTTTTAAATTATAACTCTAAAGTTTCCAATAATCTAACAATGCACATTTCCTCCCTAATTGTGCTGAACCTTTAATTATGTTTACACATTTGTTTAAATTTTTTTGAATATACAAAGTTTCATAACATTTTCTTTCCTTGTAATTTTTAACATACTTTATTAACAGAATATTTTTTCACAATTCATTTTATGTCCAGTATCAAATTAGCAGAAAAGATAAAAAGATCAAGGTCATATATTCATTTTTTGGATATTGGGCATAAAATGAATTTTGAAAAAAATATTCAGGTAATAAAGTATTTTAAAAAATACAAGGAAAGAAAATGTTATGAAACTTTGTATATTCAAAAAAATTTAACCAAATGTGTAAACATGGTTAAACATCCAGCACAATTAGGGGTGCGGGGTGGGAGTGGGGGGTGAGCGTTGTTAGATTATTGGAAACTTTAGAATTATAATATTAAAAATAAAAGGGATTACTATTATTGTTTTTTTAGACTATTTTTAAATAAATATGATAAAAAAGGACTGTAATAAGTTTAATCATTTTTATATACATATATCTATTTTACTCATCATCATCATCAACTATTATCAATCCACTGCAGGATGAAGGTCTCTCCAAGTTCAATCCATCTTCTCTGATCTTTAGCTTCTCTTCTGCACACCATCCCTGCACACTGTCTTATTTCATCTCTTGGAATTCAGTTTAAAATTTCAACTGTCCATCTTTTAATTTTTTCAATGAGACCAGTAACACACGTTTGTTCTCTTTTCCAAATATTGCATTTTCAATCTCTTCTTGTTACTACTAACATGCATCTCTCCATACTTCTTTGAGTGATCTGAAGCCTCTGTATTGCTCTTCTATTAAGTAGCCAAGTCTCAGATCCATAAGTAAGAACTGGTAAAACACATTTATTAAAAACCTTTCTTTTCAAACACATTGGCATATTTTCTTTTAGTATCAAGTTATTTCTACCAAAAACACTCCAACCAAGTTTAATTCTATGATTAATTTCATCCATTATGTTTCCATAGTGTTTTCATAATAATTACATTTATTGTAATGTAATGTAAATAATGTCCATTGGGGGTAGTTACTGTAGAGTAAATAATTGTTCATGTGATTGTGTAAAAAACATCTTGAAAAGATTCCATCAAGAAATAAAAGCCGGATTGATGTGTTAAATAATATTTTTATTTATAGTGAGTTGACTATTTTAATTTTGTTTTAAATTGATTATTTTTAATTTTATAAAAAAAGATAAATACTAAGAGCACTTACAATACAACACATAAGCACATTATATTTCTTCACTTTCATTGTCCAATCTTTTTAGAATTTCCACTGATTTTTGCAAGATACATACACCACAATTTCTAATTCTGATATCTTAATACTCTACATTCAAAATTATTGATGCAGGCTATATTCTAAAAAATATAATGAGAAGGCAAATATAATTTGGTCTTTGATCAGAAATGTTTCCTCATTACATTCAGATATACTTATTATTGGATTGACTCATGTAGTTCCCATGCCAAACAAAATTATTGATGTTTGGAGAATGACTTTTTGATGTTAAATTTTTTTAAATGTATTATAATCTTATCAATAATTTCTACAATATCTGGTAGAATTGTATCTTTTACTTTCTTTATAATGCTACCAATGCTATATAAGTCTTTATTTTAATAATCTGGATACAATAATTATTTCCAAAACATTCTTATTAATCATTATTTCTTTTTTAAGATAATTGTGTTCAGAGAACCTATACATATTACTTGCCACATAAAGTATATGAGAACAATAAAATGAATGGAAGATGAAATATTTGTCTGTATGTATAGTCTTTTCAATTATTAAAATATTTTAAAAATCAAAATAGAATGCTTTTAGAATTCTTGTACAGGTTATCAAATGATTCAAACAAAAAAGATGTATTACAAACCATTCAAGAATTATATTTCACTTTAATGAAGTGATTCTCTGATACATGATATTGTGGAGTACTATGGTAGTGAAGCTATGGTTCAGCTTTAAAGCACCCTTTTGTGGCTATTTTTAGCACTATTTTTCCAGTTTAACATTCATTTAATGGTAAATACTAGAATTACAGTAAATATTAATGTATTAGTTTAAAAAATTAGCAGAGGTCAGAAGTCCAAAGAGGAAGACTACAAATAAGCTGACAAAAGTCTAGAAGATTGCTGATTGGTAGATTCTTTGGATACATATAAAGAAACTTGTAAACTTCTTTTCAATTGGTGCTAGCAATCAACAAAAACAAAGTCTACTTTCATAGTTTATTTTAATATGTATAATTATTTTTACAAAATATTTGTAAAGTAATTATTAAAAAAGAAATACATTCATGTTTATACTTAGATTTTTTTTTTAATATGTCAGTACTTGTATGTTATTCTGTCACCAAGTTCAGCAGCTGTGTTTTTTAATTATACAGTTTCAAGGGCTTTATAAATATTTGGGTTTTTTTTTTCAATTTTATTTTATCAAATATGTGTTAGTTGTTAAGTTTTAAAAAAATAATAGATTGATTATAAATTTTATTTAGAAGATTTATTTCAATTTTTTTCTTTATATTATAATGTCTAAACATTGGCATTCTTGAAACATTTTTGTACTTTGTTTAAAGTTACATCTTTTTTGTTATCATAATTTTAGCAAAATACTGAAGATTTGGGATCTTTTTTAAATAAAACAGAATGCAGTGAAGTATTTCCAAAGATATGGGATTCTGACCTTCCAAAAAGTCTGTGTTAATGGGCGTAAAATGAGATTTTAGTTTTCTTATATATTTTTATTTTTATATTAATAAAATCTGCATTAATGGGTACAATATGACTTTGTTTGAAAGATTTATTATATGCCCCTAAAACTGTATATTCATAAAAAATGGATGCTAAGCTTGGTTGACAGGATAATACACAAGTACACCTGGGTCTTATGTTGTGCAGATTATTTTAATGTGATTTTAAAGTTATGCGATTCATGTTTCTTCTTAATATCTTTTTATGCAGGTTTTTTTAATGTGATAAAGAAGTTCATATTTCACTATATTTATTAGATATCAAGAAATTTAAATTATTAATAACTTATTTTGACTTTTTCAAAAGTATAATGTTATATTAGCAGGTAACGTGAATACGGCCTGAAGCTATTTAGAACCTTAGCTTTTATGTAAATAACCTACTTATACTTATGAGTAAATAATTATAATAGATTTATATTTATGAGTATAAAAATATCACAATAAATATTCAAAAATTTTAAACTTTTAAAACATTTTGTTAGATATAACAGAAATAAATATTCTTTTAGATTTTTAAAATAAATAACAAGATTTTGTTGATTTTGTAAACTGAAAATAATCTTTCTAATGATAATGTATAATCTTTTTGTTTTCTTATTTTTTAATATAGAAACAAAATGTGAACATTTAAAATTTATTTCAGTAGTAAACAGAAATATCTATCAAATGAAGACAAATTTATTATTTTCTGATAAGTAAAAACCATTTAATCATAGATTTTCCATTGATGTGTGAGACAAAGAAAAATGTCAGAAAATGCTGAAATCTGAAAGAGTTTGCTGCAATGAACAACCTCTTAAATTCCAATGAGAGCTAAATAGTTATATGTCTGGATATTGCAAGCTTTATAAACAATTAGTAAAATCATCATCTCAAAGTTTAATCATCGATTACATTGTCATCAGAAAACCATTAACACAGCACAAGACTGAAAGTGGCACTAGTTGTACTTCCTCTTGTGACAAATATGATTTCTTACCAGTTCACAAATGAACCGCATATTGTCAAAAAGCTATAATGATTAAAATATGTATGAAAAATGTAAAATTAAATACTGTAGTCAATAAAAAAAGTAAAAAAAGTTTGTTTTGTATTAATTTCTTTCAAATATTTGAAATTTTTTATTAGTCATACTTTATTTCCTTATTTTTTATGCGAATTTTAAAGTAATTTTTTTGTTGCTTTGCTTTTATGTGATTTCTGAAAATTACAGAACCTATCCCCCATTTTTCAAGGTAAGTTAAGTCTATTTTTGTGCAATTTTTTTAATGCAGGTTTCCTGTGAAACCTATCTACTGCATAAAACAAGACCCAGGTGTACTAATATGTCTATTTTTAAAAATAAAATTTAACAAATTCAAAGTATCAATAAAAAGAAATTATGATCATTACACATTGTCAAACAGCATATTTTAGAACTTTTGTGACCCTTTAGAACAGAATTTAATTGTTTTACAATTACTCATCAATAATTTTTTTCAGATTAAAATGTGAAATTCAGTCAAAAAAATTTGTTAATTTCCTTTTTTGAATAGCATTACTATATAGTCAGATAATAAAAAATAAAAATGTGTTCATTATGTATTTTACTTTATATTTTTTTCTATATTTGAAAAATTCAAATATGTCTTTTTAGGATGTTTTTATTTGTAAACTTAATAAATCAAGTACAATTTATTGATTCATAATATTGAAGTGAGGTTTTTATATTAAAATAAAATTTTGAATTATTATTTCAAATTGTCACTAGAGGGAGGGTGGAAAAATATTAAAATACAGATTATATAGAAAGTGGGTTCTTGGTTTTTAATCTGGGTTTGGGAAAAAATAAGAGAGATTTAGTTATAAAGGACATAGAGTTGATAAAGATTATGTTGTGGAAATGGGATGGAGCAGGATAGAAAAGAATATGGGAAAACTTAGGGTGGGGAATGGAAAGGGAAGGGAAGGTGGCTAACAGGTTTCTTTGGGCATAGTGGCTGAGAGATTTCTGACTTTGATAAAGGAGAAGCCAAGTGCAACACATTTCATCACATCACAGAAGAGTTAATACAGTATTTTTATTGCTTTGCATAAACTCATCTTCCACTACAAGTGTTTCATCACTATATTGTAATCTTTTAGACTAGCTTATAACTCTACCAAAAATCATCTATTCTCATTAGCACCATTAAACAGTGGTGCTAAAACTGCAAGGATACCCTCACCCCAGCCACAAGTTGGGAGTCTTTAATGAAAGAAGAGCAGCTATATTATTTCTGAACTCAAATGCTATTATATGATCCAATCTTAAGAGTCTAGAAGTGAGAGTATGAATATGTAAATCATTCAGTTTAAATCCATTCATTATTTTAATATTCTTATTAGAACTTCTGAAATTTTGAATTTTCTTTGTGCCAATATTGAAAGATGTAAAATTTATGTAATACTGGATAAATTTTACAAGCCCTTATTTTTTAAGTCTCTATCTTGTGGCTGAGTGAGTGTATCCTTGCAGTTTTAACACCACTATTGAATGGCGTTAGTCAAGAGGATGTTAGTCAAGAGGATGTTTACCTTCTCTATAGAGTTACAATCTAATCACTTCACTTGGAAAATTTATCAAGTATTACATAGATTATCTTAGTGATTACATGTACAATTGAATGTTAAACTGAGCTATTTTAAAATAATTTAAATCTTAGAGAATACAGATAAAGCTGAAATTATTTGAGAAACTTTAGTTAAAAGTTTGTTAATACATCTATTGAAACATTGCTTTCTTTTTTAAAATTTAAAAAAATAGCATATTGATATATATTCATTATCATCCACCTAATCTTTAGTTTTGACATCAGTGAGACAAATTGGTCCCTGAAATGTGTTTCCAATATTTTTATCACCATCTATTTCATGATGGTACTCTCTTTTTGACCAATGAAAAATTCTAAGCATGATATCCAATTCCTAACTCATCTTATTTGCAAAATAGTGAAGCCTTACCAGAACCAAAACATATTTATATGTTCTATCGATCCAAGGTACTCCAAGCATACTTTAATATTTCATTTCAAAAACACCAATCCTTGTGCCTTTTGTTTAATCAAAGTCCAGGCCTAACACCCATTCATAATAATCATATCATAGCCTTAAAGAATTTACTTTTGTCCATATATTTATGCTTCATTTTTTCGTATGGGTGGAAACTTTGTAAATGTATGATATATCAATAATAACCATGCATTTATTTCTGTAAGACATTATTTTGATAAACATATATGATTCATAATACAAATAAATGTAACATTGAAAAAACATCAAAAAAGAGAAACATTAATGAACTATTTTTCATATCATATTTTGAGTATTATATATATATATATTCTAATATTTTCACAGATAAAAAATGTCATATTATTATTACTATTTGTGGGATATTCCGTGTAGTGAAAAAGCTAAATGCTGATGCTCTGAGGAAGGTACTTGATATTGTACTGAAACATCAGCATTTAGCTTTTTCACTACATGGAATATCCCACAAATAGTAATAATAATATGACATATATATATAAAGAAAATATTTTATGGATCTATGAAAAGACAATTAAGAAAAAAAATAATTATATGCTATGTTACAACTTGCATATTACGTAAATAAGTGAAGCTCAATATTAAGAGAATTATAAGGCTGAGCACTTTCGGGAAGCTTTAGTTCTTATATTCATAGCCTATCTTGGGAGTGTTGGTTTGAGTTGCGATTGTCAATGACTGGGTAGTAATTTATGCAAATTTATTCAATGTCTTTATATAGTCCACTTTCTAGAGATGGACAGCGTGGTTCTCCGGTTTATTGCATTGTCGTCATTTGCAATGAAGCACACTTCTTTTATTTTGTGTTTAGTATCATTGAGCTCTGGGCACAGTGCCTTTGATAATGTGGGTATGACAATGCAATAAACCAGAAAGAATCATGTTTTTCCATCTCTATAAAGTGGACTATATGAAGACATTGAATAAATTTTCATAAATTACAACCCAGTTGTTTAAAATCACAACTTAAACCCACACACCCAAGATAGGTTATGAATATGGGAACTAAAGCTTCCTGGAGGCACTCTGCCTGATAATTCTCTTGATATTGAGTTTCACTTATTTGCATAATGTGCAAGTTGCAACTTACTGCTCGAAGATGAAGTAGAAACAAATGATTTTATATGCTATGTGTGGAGTGTACTATTGTATGGTTGTGAAACGTTGACAGTAATAAAATTTGGAACTGATTGGAAGTCTTTGAGGCATGGACAAGGAGAAGAATGAAAAAATAAATTGGATGAATAAAGTAATGAAGTTTTGAAAAGGGTAAATGAAAAATGAAGACTGAATAAATCAGAAATAGAAAGAGAAAATGGATTGAACATATTAAGAAGAAAGTATATTTTAATGAAAGATGTTTCGAAGGGAATGATGAATGGAAGCAAGAACGGAAAAGATTAACATTCTTGGATGATATAAGAGATAGGAAGAGTTAGTAGAATTGAAGAGCTGGGCAATGAAGACAATGGAATGGAAAAAAATAGATGAATTGATGGTGTGACTATTCACTCTCTGGGTCTGTCTATGGGACACAATACTGTTGATGATGATGTATGTATTTGTAAATGTCATTTATATCATCAATTTTTTTAGAGACCACTTAGATTTAACTACATAAAAATTATAAAAAATATCACCCATTCTCATATTCATACTCTAAATACCACGAAATCTGTCAGAGAAGTAATTTTCGATTTCAAGTATCCGAGTTTTCAAAAATAAACGCTTCTTATGTTTTAGTAGTTTATTTTTCTAAAAATTTAAAAAAAAAATTCCCACAGGTAATTAACATTCAGAATGTAAAATACATGAAAAGGGGGAGGGGATGATCGTTGCTTAATTAGTAATTTAATTAAGAAGTTAACCGATCATAATAAGGGTTTTTTTTTTATATTTTTTATTAAAAATTGAAAATGGGGTTAAAATATTTCTGAAATCATATTAATTTTATAATGCAATTCAATTAAAGTTGAATTAATTTTAATGCTGAATGAAAGCCTCACAGGTAAACAAAATTGATTTAATAATCAAGAAATTTTACTTATAAATTTAATTATATATGTGTGTGTGGAAAAGAAAAAAAAATTAAGTGGAAAGGTAAAATTACAAAGCTTGAAGCACTGGAAAAAATACGAAAGAAAATAGCCTATAAAAAATAAGAAAGGAAAAGAGGCGGATAAATAGATTAAAATATAAAAACTATATAATATAAACATATATAGCACCACTGAAAGAATTAGAAGACTGGAAAGGTGCTGGATACATCGCTGAAAAAGATAACAAAGAATACGAAGTTGAGGTCTTAAACTGAATTCCGAGAGTTTGTAAAAAACCTAGAAAAAGATCATATATAAGATGGATAGATGGAGTGATACAGATAATTTATTGCACTTGGAAGTATTTTGATTAATAATGACTAAAAAGACAATATGTATATATGTGTGGCATGCATATTAATTTTTCTCCATATTATCCAAGATTTTGGACATGTTGTCATAATACCTAAATTCTTCAGGGAATAATATAATTAAAATTAGCTTTATTTTCAGGCAATTACACCAATTGTTTAGCACCACAATTCAATCAATATCATGAACATTGCATTTTGAATAACATCAAAATTTAAACTATGGTGTTTTGCAATGTTATTTAATCCCAATTGCGGGTAACAAGAGTTAATTTCAAGGAGTTTTCAAAAATATAGATCTAAAATGTTTCTAACGTTCTCAGAGTTTTCTGATACTGAAAGTTTTTTTAAAGTGCATGTACCTTAAAATGATGTTGAAAACTAAATTAAACTACTAAAACATCACATGATTACTATTTCTTATGCTTACACAATCTGTTAAAACAGAAGCAATTTTCTCCATACAGTAGTGCCATAAGATTCTAGAAGGTTACTGCATCAAAATTCCTATCTAGTGCCTATTCATCCAATATTCCCAGACTAGTTTCTAACCTGTGGCTTTCATCAGTTAAAAATCTTGAATCTGAGTGCACTATATCTAAAATTTTCAATTTAATACAGAACTCTAGCAGCCATCTTTTACCCTTTTAGTTAACTATACTGAAAATGTAATAATGTTTTCAATTCAAGCTAATTTGCTTGTGTAGACATAGAAACCTGAATCCAGTCCAGTATCTAAACATTTTGGTGTGTGTTTTTTTAATAATCATAGTCACTAATATCATTTGATCATGATTGGTATTAAACCATTGAAATTTCATGTGATCATCATTTCTTACACTTACATTATTGTGTTTTTTAACTAACCAATACCAAAATGTTGTTTTATATTCTTGAGACTTTTATTTTCTTTTACAGCTTTCCTTGCTAGTTCACAGTTATACTTTCTTATATCACTTTCAACTTTTTCCGCACCATTTTACAAAATTTGAGATATTCAATACTTTTTAATGCATCATTTTTGTATATCTTAATATTCATTTTTTCTTCATAAATTCTCTAGTCTCAATAGAAATTTTATTGGTCAATTGCTGCTTTTTTCTACCAGCTATCTTTGTTGCAGTTTTTAAAAGTGTATCAGTTATTTTCATATTAATTTCATTCAAATCTGAATCATGTTCAAAATCAACTAATATTTGAAACCGATTTGTAAGATCTAATTTAAATTCATTAGAATGTTTTTGAAGATTAGGAATACCAATTGTAAATATTGTTTTTCTTAATAATTTTTGTCTCTAGTTTTTGCATTAACATGTATCTTATATCTTACTAATCGATGTTCACTGCCTGTTTTAAATTTATTAAGAACATTACAATCTTGAAATATGTATTTTTTGTTAGTCAAAATATAATCCAATTCTGCTGTACCTTCATTTGGATGCTTCCATGTCCATTTTCTTTTAAAATTTTTCTCAAAAAAAGAATTCATAATATAAAGTTTTTCTTTTTCTGCAAACTCCACAAGTCTATGTCCTCTCTCATTTCTATTACTGTAACCAAAATTTCCTACAGCACTTTCATCTTTTATTTGTTTACCCATTCTAGCATTAAAGTCTCTCATAACAATTTTAAAATGTCGTTTACTCTGATCAAAAACCTTTTGTACATCCATATAAAAATCTTCTACTACTTCATCACTATGAGAACTTGTTTGTGCATAAACCTGAATTATCTGCATTTGGTATCTGCTATATATATATATACATATATATATATTATAATGGTCAGGGAGATCTGAGTCTTACGTATCTGCCATACAGGGCACCACCAGGCTATTTGAATGTGGAAAATTTATATAGTAGGCAGATACACGCTGTTAAGATCTAATTTTTTACATATATGTTTTATTCCAACCATCAGCCCATGGCACTAGCTCATGGAGACACAGAGATTTATAAAATATAAATTCTTATTTAAAAATATTTTCAATATTAAAAAAATAAAAGAAGCCACTGCCAGTAATAACACACACAAACATTTATTAAACATATATAAAAGTTAGAATTATTTTAGTATAACTTTATTTTAGAATTTAATTGACATTTTAACTTTTATTTTAGAAGTTCGCACAGATGAATTTATTAATATTTTATCAGAGTGTCAAGTATGAATAGACTACATAGATTGCATTTGAAAAGAAAATATTCTGTCCCTTATTTAACCTTAGCCCAAAAGTTCACAGACAAACCAACACCAATCTATCTGATATATTGATATATTCAATGCAGCATGAATATGACAGCACAATACCATACTGTTAGGAGTGCACATCTGAACAGCATGGTTATAGAGAAGAAATTGTCTCTTGTCCAGTACAGGAATGTTACATCTGTCTGACGAGATGAACAATAAAAAAAACTTTATAGGAAGGGATTGTGGTCCTTTTTGCCATCTTACTATCCCATTCCATAGGCTAAAGGGGTTATCCAAGAAGCAGGGAATACATCTGCTTCCGATGGTCAGTATGAAATGGGACTTATTTTGCCCAAGTGCAGCATATCATGTGATCCTGCACATAGCGGTCTTTTATACTACATTTACTAATTACACCAATATATCCAATTGATTAACTCAATTTAACTACGAAACAAATAACCTAAGATTAACCCTCCCTTAATTAAACTAATATAATTTTACAAATCTATGCAGCCCTTCATGCCTGACTTCAATTTAAATTTATTAAAAGTTTAGTTTAACAAAAAGAAAAATCATAATAAAAACTTAAAAAATGGAAAAAAGAAATTAATGAAAATGATTTTAAAAATAGTAATACATTCAATAAAAATAATTGATAAATAATTTAGTCAGATAGAAAATTCTACTTCTATTTAAATATTGAAAAGTTTAGAATTTAGAGTTCTTATTGTTTTCAAATACTGGAAAGTTTTAGAATTAATCTTCATTAGAGTTCATAAAGATTTTACGGTTTTAAAAAATCCATGCTTAACAGTTGCTTGCAATTTGGATCCAGCTTTAATTCCCCTGATGTCCTGGGAAAACCGGTATGCTGTTGGTCATTTTATTGATTCATCCAGAAGTCCTTTACTTTAGCTGGTATTTTATTGCCAGGCCCTGATATTCTGGGCTGGTATTTTATTGCCGGGCCCTGATATCCTGGGGTTTACAATATGGGAAAACCATGTCATTTTTTTTTATAGAAAAACTGAAGGAATTGAAAGTGTGTCTTTCAATCCTTTCTCCTTCAACTCTCTCCAACTTAACATCTCTATCTCCCTAATTTATTTCCAAACTTTTCCTTTTATATTAAACTTTTGGATCAAGTGGACATTACATTATGATGATGATGATCTTTTTATTGAGGTCCATTTCCTTAGGGATTTCTTTTATTGGCCATTCTGTTAATTTTGTTTTTTTCTTTCCTATCTGACCTTTAATTATACATTTTGAGATGCCCAAGAGCTAGTTTACTTTAACTAATTGAAAATAATCATTTCCATTTTACACAATAGCATTAATTAAATTTGTACATTTTTTTTAAGAATATATTTTCTTATCTTTAAGTTTTTTTCTTAATATTTAGTTTTAAAATAAATTTTTTTAAAAATAGTTTTCTTTTAATAATTTTTTTTTCATCTGAGCGATTTTATATATATATGATGTTTAATTTTCAATTTTTTATTCTTAAAAAAAAGTTTTTATTTGCAAACTTTTATTTTTAATGTCTAATTTTTCAAAAAAATAATAATGTAATGGTGTGTGTGCCCATTACAATATATATTAACATCAGCTATCTAGTTATTAGATATAAATTAAAATAATAGCTTTATAAATTTAATTTTTCACTAACTCAGTTTAATAACTCAAAAACATTAAAATTGCATACATATGAGTGAATCATATATATCATCAAGATGCACGTATATAAGACATATTTTATTTTGATTTGTTATAGTTTATAAAATTGATTTCTAAAATAGTTTTGTAAAAGGGATCAAATGATTCTAATCTGGTTAGGGATAATGTGTTAACCCTTTTGACATGCAGCCTAAGACTCTCACATTTCGGCATTTTTCTTTGTCTCTGTGTGATTATATGATTATTACTTATCTGAATATAATAAATTTGACTTCATTTGATAGATATTTTTGTTTACTACTAAAATAAATTTTAAATGTTCACATTTTGTTTCTGTAAATATTAAAAAAAATGAGATCATAATCAAAACAAAGAATTTATATTGATTCTAAAGTAAATTTGTATTTTAATATGCTCAATTTGCATATATACATACACATTCCACACACCACCATGATACATATATAGTATCTTGTTATTCAATCATTTCATATATTTTTCTAAGTTACATGTAAATAAAATGACACAATACACACCTGTTTTAGCTTGTCATGATGATTAAGTCTAAAATTTGTTTAGACAATAAATATTTGTCAAGAATATATCTCAGGTTGTAAACAAGATTTAGTCAACTGTGACTATTGCTAAAATCTTGATGAAAGATTAAAGATCAAATCGTACAAAATATCTTGTTCTGAGGAAAAGATAAAAGCTTAAACTTATTTTGGTAATTTAAAATATGAAATCTCAAAGGTATTAATTGCTTAGCTCACCAGAGAAAATTTTGTTATTAAATATTATATTTTGGAAAATCTAATTTATGAACTATCTTAGTATCATATTTGGACTTATTTGTTTTGTCAATGGGTTTTTATCTGACCCATTAAAAGTTTAATTATTAATGAAAATTTTTTTTAGCTAAAAAATTATATTTCAAATAAATACCTTTCTAAGATCAATGAGAGAAAAATTCCAGCAAACTTCATCTTCTTCAAGAATTTTAATGCTCTGATCATGAAGGGTTGACAGTTTTCTGATGATATCATGATGATAGAATAGCTGAAATAACAGTGAAAATAAATATCAAAGTAACATTATAATAAAATTAAGGTACTTGTAAGTTTTCTAGAAAACCAAGATGGCAGCCCATATGTATGATAAATATACAGTTTCAGGGACCCACAGAATGTTTACAAAACATTGTATTTAATATTTAAAATTTACTTTTTATTATTACTGTTATTTTTTAAAAAAGAAATTATTGTATAAAAAGTAAAATTGAAATAAAGATTTTTAATGAAATTCATCTGAATTTATTATTTGTTTTTTTTTTTAATTTAGCAAATGATTTATTATTATGATATTTAATAATTTAGCAAATGATTTATTATTATTATATTTAATTTAACAAGTTAATACAAACAAAAAACTAAAGCATAAATATTGTAATTACCTTTTTCCACAATAACTTCATTTGTTAAAATAAAAGTAATATTAAAAAATAAAATGTAAAAATTAAATGTTTTGTAAACATTATGTAGGCCCCTGAAACTATATTTATCAAAAATACAGGCTGCCATCTTGGTTTATCAGAAAATGCACAAGTACCAAAATTAAATCAGATGTTAGTAGTTTTGTTATTTATATAATATCACCATATACTAGAATTATTAATCTTTATAATATAAAGTTAATTATAAACAGTAGCAAAATAACATTAATGACATGATATATAAACTTGCAATAATGAACTGATTGTTGAGTACCATATTGACTGGTGAATGTACTTTAAAAAAAGATTTAAAATAAGTAAAAGTTAAAATATATGTACCTTAGATATCCTAAAATAAGCAAAGATCTGTTTAGCAATTCTAGTGCAGCACCAAGAAATATGAAAAGACCCTACCCACAAATTGGTCAACTTCCAGTTGATGAAAATATTTGCAGTTTCATTTCTCATTTTACTTTACAACTAAGAACAACAAATCAATAACTGATCGAGCATCTGGGTTGTATGATAGCTAGATACCTGGGGAAAAATTCTACATTAGCTTGGAAAATTATTTTACTGCTGAAAAAACATTACTCTAAGTTTACCACTATTCAAATGCCATGTCGAATATATATCATATGAATGCTTTACTCACAACACCAATCTTTTTATACTATATTAAAACTATCTTAATAAGTTATTAAGTTTAATTGATCCAAGAGCAGTTTTTTTCTCTCCAATCTAGAGCCACCTACAAGTTTGAGCAATCAATGGAAGCATAGAAGTATGATGAGTCATGTGACATTATTGTAAGTATAATTTATGCTTAGTTTTCTTAAGTGACTGTATGTTAAGTAATCTACCAATAATCCAATTATTCAGAAAGACTAAAAAAGACAATTAATACATGTATATTTTCATCTATAAAGTAAAGAAATCTTTAAAGATGAAACAAAGGAATGACCAGATCCAAGCTATAATGAGATGATATGATAATGAAAATGTATTTGAATTAGTTAAATATTAGATCCAACTTCCTATTAGATTATTTTGTAATAAACATAAGAATAAAATTCAGAAGTTTTTATATGATGACATTTTTTAATCAATGAGGATAAAACTAATACATTTAAAGGATAAAAGCCATTTCCTACTCTACTGCCATCTACTATAAGCTTGAGGAAACAGTGATTATCAGGATATCACTTTAAACCATCCATCCTCAGACCAGTTTCTGGCTTTTGCCTATATCAGTGAGCATATTCCTTTTAATAGGTTTAAAATATATATTGGTTTTTTCATACCAAACCATCAGTCAAAATTTCAAAATCATTTCTTAGTTTATCCAACAGGTGGCGGTACACTTTCACTTCAATTGACTAGTTTGATTGCCTTATTGTGCTGATGTGGCTGATTTGTTCCTCATGATAAGTTAAAGTTTTATATCTGGAAAAATTTTTATTACCGAGAATATTTGATTACTGAGTTGACGTGAAAAGAAAATTGGAGTACAGAGAGATAGATTTAATTGGATATGGAAAGATTGGGGAAAATATTGCTAATGTTTGGAAAGTGATTCAATATGCCATTTTAAATATAAAAGATATATTTATGTGTGTGTGTTTATTGCAAGAAGGTTTTAAAACTAAGTCATACATAAGATTAGTTGGTTTTTAGTAGGTTTGCTATTAAAGAATTTTTCAATTTAAAGGCCATGCATTACATTTTATTTAGCTTAATATTTCTTGGCAATTCAGTTTATAGTTGGCCAGTACATTAATGGTACTAAATTTCCAGAGCATTGATGATGATTAGCATATTTTAATAACATACCATTATTGTTTTTACTGTTATATATTTCAATAGATTAGCACTTAAGTTTGCGCATCCAAATTATTGTTTAAATAATCTGCCTCAAGATGGCAAGATCTAAATAATTAGCCTGGTCTACAATAGGTCATTTTAAATCCTGTCACAAGATTGACTGTTGATTTATTTTTACTGTTCATCATTCATGATGATGAATGATTATGACTTTTGGATAATGCTGGTGAACTTATGGTTAGTTCTGTGTTGATCTCTCAGGCTCATTCCTCATAGTTATTCATTATTGATTTTGTATATTTAAATTTTGTATCCACTTGGGCCTGATAATGATGAGTTTCCTTCACCCCAGATTCACTCCTATTCTCAGTACCATTACAAATGGCTTAGCCTCATATGCCACATGCTCATTCTTTTTATATTTAATTTTACATTATTTGGGGTTTTTCCCATCTCCTCATAATTCATACCCCAATTCTCCATACCATTACAACATGTAATCCACTAATCCTATTTATTTACAACCTCTACAGAAATTGATATAAACTATAATCTTACTTTAAATGACCATATTTCAATCTTAAAAATTTGTCCATAATGCTGTCATTTTATATAAAATTTAAAATAATCAATCTAAATCAAAACTGAAATAGACAATTAAATATAAACAAAACAAATGACTTGGTACTTTTAACCGATTTCCATTCCTTATTGGAGTCTTATCAAGACGCTTCTTGTTATAAAAATAACATGACCAACTTCTTTCCAGTGACTCCACTCAATGGACATTATTTACATTACATTACAATAAATGTAATTAGTAATATATATATATACGCATAAAACTGAATAAATTTGTCACAATCCTTTTTTTAAATATATATATTTACAAAATAATCTCCAAAAGTAATATCTTAATTACAATTGTAAAGTTTCCAATAATCTGACAATGTCCATTTTCCTTTTTATTGTGTTGGACCTTTAACTATGTTTACACATTTAGTGTTTAAACATAGTTAAATTTCCAGCACAATTAAGGACAAATTGGGCATTCTTAGATTATTGGAAACTTTAGAGCTATAATTAAAATATTATTTTTATACATTATTTTGTAAATGTATATATTAAAAAAAAGATTGTAATAAGTTTATTCATTTTTATGTACATATATGTATTTTATTAATTATATTTATTGTAATATAATTATTGTTCATTGGGTAGAGTCACTGTAGAGTAGTTTAGTCGTGTAGTTTTATAAAAAAAAAACACATTGATAAGATTTCAATAAGGAATGAAGCCTGATTAGATATCTCAAATATTTTTTTTTTACTTATGATCTTATAGATGGCAACATTTGATAAATAATATATACATAATATCACATTATATAAGATTTGCTTCATTGATTATTATAATATTTAATACAAAATGCTTTTATTTAATTTGATGAGTAATGCTTTAAAAACATTCAAAAAGTAATGTTTTTCTTCAGCCACAATTTTTGGTGATATAAGTCATTAAATTAATTAATTTATGGATGGCCCATATTTTTATTTCAAGTTACTTATAGCAGCCAAAATCATGCTTCATTAATGCCAAATTATTTCTTTCTGGAATCTTGTTGTACTATTAAAATATATAATTGCTTTCTCCTTTCTTAAAATTCCCATGAGCAAAAAAAAGTCATATTTTACCTTAGTTTTTTTTTAAAAAAAAATAGTATTTTTTTTTTTTTTTTAAGTGTCATAGCATCGGCTGGGACGCGAACCCGCAATCCGGGCAACTGCCTGCAAGTGCAAGGCAGTCGCGCTGACCTCTCGACCACCAATGCAAGACAAAAAAGAGTATTTTATAAGTAGAATGTTGGATAAATGCCATAAACCCCCCCCCCAAATGAAAACTGATTTTTTAATTTTTTCATTTTTCAAAATGTCAAAAGCTTAAAGACATTGCACATTGTTAATAAAAATCAATTTAAACACTGAATATATTAATAATTACTATGAAAAATATTATTATAAATGATATTTAGGGAAATATGTTGTGAATAATGTTATGTAGCGTTTGATGCAATATGTGAGTGGCTTGCCTTTGCAGTCTTGAAAATGTTACCGTTTTTGTTTAGCCCTTTGTAATTTAGTCCATCAAATCTTAGTTTTTCATTTATGTGAGTTCTTGATGTATTAGATGATGATTTAAAATAAACACAGGAGATTAGATATGGCACAACTAATTCTTTTTAAAAATCTTTTATGGATTTGTTTATGTCTTCAACTTCTCTGTTATAACGATCGGAGTTTTATGATCAATTGAGTCTTACTGTATCAGCACTACAGGGCGCCACTAGGCATTTGAACCTAGAAAGCATTGATTATTGTCATGTCAATAATTTGTGTTACAAAGCACTAATAGTCTTTTTACTAGAAATGGGTATAGACTGTTTTATTAACAACCAGTTATGGAAGTCTACATCTCCCATAAGCTTGTTGCAATTATTTATGACTTTAGATTGCTGTATAGATATCCCCCCCCCAAATATTTGCATGCATGCTTTTCTTTCATACTCTGTTTTAGGTTTCTCATATTATTCACAAAAGCATATCCAAAAGGAGAGTAGTTATATATATATATATATATATATATATAGGAGAAACTTTTTCCCAATCAGTTTTCATTTTTCCCCTGATTTTTTTAAATTTACTGGTCCCTAATGATGAGGTTACAATTAACACACATTGTCTTCTTATATTATCATTGTCAGTGGCAACATGTCCTGGAATAATGAATGCTTTGACATTATTCCCAAATATTTCTTCATCAATATTATCTTCATTGATCAATCATCTACTTCTGGCAAAAGTGGTGAAATGTTTATCTCTATTTCTTTATAATAAATAATTCAAAGTATCTTACCAAGTTTTTAAATACGCTTATTCTCATGATTACTGGTGAAATTCAATAATAAAAATCTCATGGTATATGAGTCTGATACCCTTAACACCAAATGTTCATGACACTGTAGTTTTGCCTAGACTAAACATAAAGGTAAGAAGTTGACAAGAAATAAGGATGAGATAAAGATTGATATTATGGGCAAGCAAGCAGTCTGAATCAGTGAATTTGCCATTGTCTTATAAATGTGACATTGGTTGTTAATGGGTTTAAAATAAAACATGTCTTTATTTTTTTTAATTTTTAGTGCAGATTAAATTAAGTGTTTTTTGTTATAAAATATTTTATGTATATATATATTATTTTATACTTTTTAGTATTTGGATATTTTGCAGCAGATTAACTATTCACATTCAAATGTAAAAACTGAGAGCCTAAACAATGTCATCATATTTGCAGTATTTGAAATAAAATACCTGTCCATTTAAAAATATTTACAAGATTTTTGCATTTTTTTGTGAAACAACCAAGAGAAACTCAGATTTCATTCTTCATTTCTTTCTTTTTCAATTAACTGTAAATGCTTTTTAATAAATTTGTCATGAAATTCAATGAAATCATATTTTTTAAAAAATATTTGCTGCCATCTATTGAGTATTTCTGAAAGCTTATGAACTGAATCCAATGTAGTTTGAAACAAAGCCTTCCAACATTGTTAGGCAAAAAAATCTCTGAAATATTGTATTGGCATTAATCAGTAATACAAGTACAAAATTTGAAGAAAATCCATTGAACAGACATATGTTAAAAATCAGTTCCAAGATTTGACCCAAACAAACAAACAAAAAGCAAACAGAATTTCAAAGTTAAATAAAAGCATTTAAAAATCAACTAACACTTCTTGCACACAAGTGTTTCTGTCAATCAAACCTGACTTCATTAATTACTGCAAGGGAATCAATTGAGATCACATCAAATATAATATAATATATGTGTAATATAGTTTATTTACATTGTAGCCTTTCTATTTTACAACATCATTATATGGTTATAAATAATGGTCAACCTTAATAGAAATTTTAAATTTTATACAATGTTTAGTAAAAATTTATTATTTAATTTAACTTGTAGGGAAAATTAAAACACATTGTTTCTTTAACATTTTGATAAAAACATCTGTGGATCAACATTCATGGCTTTAAGTCACTCGAAAATAGTCAATTTTTGAGCTATGGTAGTGTTTTTATGCTTATTTTAAAGCTTAAATTGTACCGTAAGATGCTGCCCTCTCTAAAATTATTTTACAAGTAAAAAAATCGATAATACTGACATAAGAAGCTACAACAAAGAGAGAAGGCCAGCTTTTCTAGATGCTGATTGGTTGGTTCGCATTTTGATAAATGAAAAGTGTCTGCCAATAATTTTCATCGCTCCAACTTCTGTTTTGACTTTGAAAATGAAAATTAATGTCTTAAAATGATTTTTTTATTATTTTTCATACATATTATGAATTATTTTAATAAAATATGCTGAAAATATAGTTATTTTAGAAAAACAGTAAGATTTTAGTAAAGAATTGTATATTTTTACATGAACGTAAATTAAAAACAGAACCAGCACTAACAACAATTTTGACACCTGTGAAAATTTTCATGCCCTTCAAGCTCTTTATTTCATTTTCATACAGAAATGAATAATTTAGAATATTTTGCTGGCATTTATTTACATATTATAATGTATTTTGGTAAAATATGCTGAAAATATAAATTATTTTAGGAAAATAGTAAGATTCTAGTAAACAATTCTTTAGTTTTATAGGAACATAAATTGAGAAAAAAAATCACTGATGTACTCAACATTTTTTAACTGGTTAGGAACATTTTTTTGAGGTTCTCTGCTATAAAATATTTTTATAATTATAAATAGAAATTTATTTTTGAAAAAACTTTTATTCACTTTTATAATCTGACAAATCCCCTCTTTTCTTCCATAGCATAAGCTTGTGGTTAAATACCTGTAGAAGTCCCTACTATCACATTTTATATGCATATTATCGAGGTTATAGCCTCAGTAAATATTACTTACGTAATCAATGTGCGTTTAATAAATTTACAATTACAACTTTAATATACTTTTTACAAATGAAACTAAAATGAATATAATATTAAAAGATGAATATATGTTTATGGCTGAGTTTGTTAATTGACCAAAAAAAATTTTTTTTCAAGAAAAAGGATAATGTTAAATTTAAGATAATTTTATTTATATCAGTATAATTCATTTAAGTTATAAATTTGAAATAAAAGTCCGCTATTTAATTTAAAATAAAGGTAAATAATAGTTTGAAATCAGTAGTTATAATTATTAAAAGTTAATTATTTTATAATTATTAATAATTAAATTAAAAATTGCTATTTATTTATTGTTTTAAATTATTTAATTAAGAATAAAATAAATAAAAAATGAAATGTGTGTTAGTAGGTGCACACACATGCATTTCTTTAATAATCAATTATAATGACTTCCTGGTTCTCAATTTGATTTATTATTTGTTTAAATCAAATGTTATATTTCATTTCATTGTATCAATTTCATTAAAAAGTTTTTAAAATTAATAATTATAATAATAATGTAAATTATAAACTTTATGTATCAAAAATTTAAGTTTAAAGATATTAATAAAAGATAAGTTTAAATGTTGCATTTAAAAAATTAATAAAATATGGGTTTAATAATATTTGTTATAAAATCATTTTTAAAAAAGGGTAGACCAATTAATTAATATTCAATTTTGTGCCAAAAAGCTGGAAATAATTAACCAATCAGATACCGCAAAATGTTTCCTACAAATACAGGCTGAGCAGATGATAGAGAAGAAATCAAAAAATTTTCAGAGGAATAAACTATACTTTTTTTATTTTAAAAATTGAAGTATAAATTTATTGAAGTCTTATTATTTTAACTTTAAAGGAAATAGTAATAAAATTTAAAAAACATGGGAAATATCTAAAGAAGTTTATTTACTAATTTCTCTATGGAATAAAAAACCAAACTATTCTCACTGGTTAACTACAGAAATTGATTATAAACTTATGGTAATGGAAAAAAACATTTAAGAAGATAAAAATGTATTTTGATAAAAATATTGTAGAGTTTCAAATCTTTTTGCCTACAGAAAATGCAAAAGATACATAAGGAATTTATTTTTCCTAATTTTCAAATACAGAATGATAAAAAACATTTTTACTAACTCTAATTATTACTAGAAATAAAGATAATGACTTATATTTAATAAAACTATCGACATTTCCTGATATAAATTTATCAAAGACTTTATTAGGATGATAATAGCCTAAAAGAAGAAAGATGTAGTACTGATTAATTTTTATGAAAAGTTTATCTACTAATTGTAATATTGTCTAGGTATTAGAATTATTAACCTATTAAATATGAATTACTTGGTGGAGAATTCGAGAACTTTATAATTCTACTAGCAAATATTTTGGAATATGAGAAAAAAAGAAAACTTTTTAAAAATAATAAAATACATAGTTACTAAAAACATGAAGAAATTTTATCAATGATATAAGAAGTATCAATTTTTATTATAAGAAGAGTGTAAAAGGAAGAGAAGAGGATGAAAAAATCTTCATTTCAAGTAACAGTTGGTAAACTGGTTGTCATAGCAACAATGCTCTCTTAGAAAATATTTTAAAAATTCAGTTCAAAAATTTGAAGAACTTTTTGTTTTGATTACTTTAATATATGAACTATAGTTTTTAAGATTATATTAATTACTCATAATTATTTATTCATATGTTGTTCTAAATTTAAATATTTTAAAATTTATGAGTTTAAAAAAAATTAAAATTTTTCTTTGTTCTTGATTATGATTCTATAATGTAAAAGATGTTATACCTACCTGAGTATCATCAATAATAATCATAAAATATTATAAATAAGATAACTTTAATTTATTTATTCTTTAGTATAAGATACTGGTATTGCATTATTTAAGCCATGAATCAGGTAAAATAAACAAGTGTAATAATTATTATGTGTATATTTATGTAAAGGTATATGATATAGGAGTGAATATATTTATTATAATCTTAATATGATTATATAAATGGATGTATAATTGATCTTGGAATAAATTAAAGGTAACTAAATTAGCATATTTATGATAAGTTATTTATTTGTTTTTATTTTAATCTTCTTGGTATGTTCAAAATATGAAAATGTTAGGAAAAAGTTTGGATATTATTTTAAGAAATGATGAATTTTATGCAATGTTAAGGATTTATACAGAGGGTTTGATAGAAAATAGTGGTACAGGAAGGTAGTTTTATTGGGAAATCCTGTCTGGAAGGGATGTGTTATTTAATGTTAAGTATAATACAGTTAAAATAAATTAGAATATTTGTGATATATAAATAGTAGCATTTTTCAAAAATCTGTAAGAGCTTACAAATAGAAGCCAGAACATGTTGCCTTAAGTTACATAATTCATTATATCATTGTTTCTTATAGTTTTGTAAGATATCCACCCTGAACTTATAATCACGAAAATATCACTCATATAAACATCATATTAAGAAATTGTGTATTTGGGCAATGATAATAGCTAAACTTTCAAATGATGACAAAGTAAATCCATTTAATGCAAGAAAAATTAAACATGAAACAAATAAAATGTTAATAGAATGTAAAAATAGAGATTTTATGAATGTTTTTATCGAATATAAGAGATCAAAATACAGAATGTATGTCTGAGTTAGAGGAGATATGATATTGTAAAGAAAACATGATAATTATCCATACTATTATAAACAATATAATATTGTGCCATATCTTGATGAATATTTAAATAATTAAATATTTATTTTATAATTAATAATAAACATAGAAAAGTATAACAAGTTATACAGTTATAATTAAATCATAATATTATAGAAGAGTAAAAATAAAATAATGATAATATAAAGAACATTTTTGTAAAATAATATAAATAGGATAACATACAAATTATGTATTTCATTGGTATGCTTTAATATGAAAATATTAAGGAGTATCTTAATATTCACAGAGTCAAATGGTAATAATTTTAAAGTGAAGTGCAAATTATTTATTTTATTATAAGTATTTTGTTGATGTTAATTTTAAGTTTTGCATATTTCATAAATTAACTTTTAATTAAATTATTTGTTTAAAATAACTAAGGGTTGAAAAAACATTTTCAAAATCAAATCTAACAATCTTTGATTTAGCTTAATTAATCTTTGTTAAGTTTTTAGGAGGGATAAATAATATTTACTTTAAGTAAATGTAATATATTTACTTTACTCCAATAAGAAAAACTCCCCTTTTTCTCTTTACAATATATATGTCTTATAAACTATAATGTTGTTTTCATTGTATCCAATCAAATTATATATTACCCTCCTTTTTTAAAAAAACCTTTATTTCTTCTCATCAACCATATATATGTATTCATATCTTTAAACACCCAATGCTTCAACCACTTTTTTCTGTAGTCATTTTCAAGGATCTATAAAATTACATATTTATATCATTATTATTACAGATAAAATTAATATATAAAAATGTATATACCATTATTATAAAAAATAATAACATTTTCCTTTCATCTATTCATACATCTTTTTTATAGATTTATTACCTTATAAAATCCACATTCACTTCTTTTTTTCTCCAAACTTTTTTCTTTTTTTACATATACATTTCTTTATATATATAAAATACCAATTTTTTTTCTTTTTGTCTTTTTATACTGTTAACCAATTACTTTAAACGTTACCTTTTTAATATCATTTTTAAATTTATTTTTATTTTAATCTATCTTTTATATAATTCATTCTATTTAAGACAGGTTCATCTCTCTTTATATATAAACTTTCTTTTATCATTCCTTGTTTATAGAATTTTACTTTTTCTAACATTCTTATCTTAAAATCTATATGTCTAAATTCTTTACTATGTATACACCTGGGTCTCATTTTATGAAGATTATTTTAAGGCAATTTTGAAGTTATGCAATTTATGTTTCTTCTTAATGTTCTTCATATTTCACTATTTTTATTAGATATCAAGAAATTTAAATTATTAATACCTTATTTTGACTTGAAATACTTTTTTTTTCAAAAATATAATGTTATATTAGCAGCTTATGTGAATATGGTCTGAAGCTGTATTTACAATTTTAGCTTCTATGTAAATAACATACTTATACTAACGAGTATATAATAATAATAGATTTATATGTATGTATAAACATAATGCAATAAATATTCAAAAATTTTAAAATTTTAAAACGTATTTTGTTATATATTCACAGAAATAAATATTTTTTTAGATTTTTAAAATAACTAATAATGAATATTTTATTGAAAATAATCTTTTGACTGATAATGTCTAATCTTTTTGTTTTGATTGCGATCTCATTTTTTAAATATAGAAACCGCACAAGACTGGAAGTGGCACTAGTTGTACATCATTTCACGAATCTGATTTCTTACTAGTTCACAAACAAATGCATATTGTAAAATAGTGGTAATGATTAAAATATGTATGAAAAAATGTAAAATTAAATACTGTAGTTAATAAAAAAAAGTAAAAAAAGTTTGTCTTAGATTAATTTTTTTCATATATTTGAAATTTTTTATTAGTCATACTTTATTTCCTTATTTTTTTAATGCGAATTTTAAAGTAATTTTTCTTTGTTGCTTTGATTTTATGCCAATTTCTAAAAATTACGGGTACCTATCCCTCATTTTTCAAGGTAAGTTACATTTATTTTTGTGCGATTTCTTTTGTGTAATAATTGTATAATTATATATTTGAATATTGTAGCTCTGATGATGACTGCAGGACAGTCGAAACTGTTAGTGTAATAAAAATAATAAAAATAAAAATATTGATAAAGTGTCAAAAAAGGTGGAAATAGTATGATAAGAACATATCTACCACACAAAATGAGACCCGGGTGTATTAACATTTGAATTTCTATCATTCACATATTGTTTTACTCTTGTCCTTAATTTATTCTTTGTTGTACCTATATATGATACATTCCTATCATTTCTTTTACAATCTAAATACTCAATTATATATATAAAGAGAGAGAAATCTAAATTAAATAGAATGAAATATATAAAAGATAGATTAAAATAAAAACAAATTAAAAATGATATATATAAAACAATTCAAAAAGGGTATTGTTTTTAAAGTAATTGGTTAAGAGTATATAAGAACAAAAAGAAAGAAAATTATTGGTCTTATATATATATATATATATATATAGACCAATATATTATATATATATATATATATATATATATATATAAATGTGTATGTAAAAAAGGAAAAAGTTTGGAAAAAAAAAAGAAGTAAATAAATGTGGATTATATAATGTAATAAATATGTAGAAAAGATGTATGGATAGATGAAAGGGAAATGTTATTGTTTTTTATGATAAGGGTACATACATTTTTATATATTAATTTTATTTGTATTGAGCTATACCCGGCCATGTGTTGCTGTGTCTCAGCTTGGTTAAATGGAAAAGAAAGAAAAGAGAAAGTGCACATATCTAATATGTTTAATTTCACATGCTTGTAGGTATAATATTTTCTGTTGTTCCATTGTATATGCAGATATGGAGATTGTCTGGTTTGCTGACTCTAGAACATGCAACATATAATTGTCCATGTGAGAAGCAATCTGTGTGCAAATGCCAATTGAATTTGGAATTGCAATCTCTCACACAAAATAATTAAATCAAAATGAAAATAAATTGAAATCTGTGAAAATTCAATTTAACAATGCAATCAGAAACATTGAAACAGAATCGTAAAATATTTAGTATAGCACATATTGCTTTTACATCCAACAGATAGCACTGCATAAAATATTTAATATTGTGTTTGTTGCTTTTACGTCCAACGGATATTGTTTTTTTTTTTAAAAAGCATGTTTTTACCGTCACAGGTATACAATAGTAGGTATATATATATATATATAATAGGTATGTAAAAACATGGGCATATTCAAATGCAACCCTGTGTCAAATATTCAAAGCAATCAGTGAAGAACTTTTGGAGATTTAAGATTTTGAACAAACAAACATTTACATTTTTATTTATATAGATAATAATATAAATATGTAGTTGTTTTTGCAAATAATGCTTTAGAGCTGCAGGAAATGTTGCAAGAGTTATCAGATGACAGTAGGAAAGTAGGACTAAAGATAAATGTTAAAAAAGACTAAAATAATGTTTAATGGATTTTCTCAAAATATGAAAATAAAGATTGATTATGATGAGTTAGAAGAAGTTAACAGTTACAAATATCTTAGTCAGAATATTAATACAGATGAAAACATAATGGATAAAATTAATCATAGAATTAAACTTAGTTGAAGCGCTTTTGGTAGAAATAACTTGATACTAAAAGGAAATATGCCTATGCATTTGAAAAGAAAGATTTTTAATAAATGTGTTTTACCAGTTCTTACTTATGGATATAAGACTTGGACACTTAATAGAAGAGCAATACAGAGACTTCAAACCACTCAAAGAAGTATGGAGAGATGCATGTTGGGAGTAACAAGAAGAGATCGAAAATGCAATATATGGGTAAGAGAACAAACAGGTGTTACTGACCTCATTGAAAAAATTAAAAGACTGAAGTGGAGTTGGGCTGGACATATTGCTAGAAGAGATGCTGATAGATGGACAATTAAAATTTTAAACTGGATTCCAAGAGATTGTAAAAGACCCAGAAGGAGACCACATGTGAGATAGATGGATGAAATAAGAAAGTGTGCAGGGGTGATTTGGAGAAGAGAAGCTAAAGATCAGAGAAGATGGATTGAACTTGGAGAGACCTTCATCCTGCAGTGAATTGATAATGATGATGATAAATATGTAATTTTATAGATCATTGAAAATGATTACAAAAAATAGTGGTCAAAACATTGAGTGTTTAACGATGTGAATATGTATGTATGGTTGATGAGAAGAAATAGTTTTTAAAAAGAAAAGGAGAGTATTTAATTTGATTGAAGTCAATGAAAAGAACATTATAAATATAATATGCATACATTTTTCTTAAATTTGTATTACTGTTGTAATAAAATGTTAATGTTTTTAAAATAAACAAAGTGTTAAGAGTCTCTTTTGTTTTCAATCATTATTCATCATCCTAATGACACATATAGTTAAAGATATTTGGTATTATTTCATATCCCTAAATAAGAAAAATATTGTAATTGTTAAAAATATGTGATATTGAATCTAAAATATAACGTAATGTTAATTTTCTTTATCTTAATTGAGGATTAAAATGAAGACTGATAACTAATATGCCATAAAAATGATTAGATTATAATACACGATAATAAGAAATTATTTTAAATTTGTTTATGATAGTTAATAGTAATCCGTATTAGTTAATAATTTTAATTTAGTTTTTAGTCAAAATTTTATGAGAAAAAAAATTCACGAATTTGAAAGGAAAAATTTGATGAGTATATTTGTTTCATAATTATTATTTTTAAACGTAGCTAAATATAAGTAAAATCTCTCTTTACAGTTGGTTATGTAAGTTAATTTATTTATTTTAAGAAACAATAATAAATACCTGAAATGTTGATTGAGTTCTGAAATGCTAGTAAAGGAAAGATATAATTATTTTAATAGGTAAATGAATATGATATTGTGTTAGAATTAAATTTAATTTAGGAAAATTTTAATGTTAAATATAATTTGTTTATTTTAATTGTGAGTCATGGAACTATCAATAATATTTTAATGGAGTAGTGTTTAGTGCTATTCCTATGCTATTGAGGGTATACTTTTAGGTATATGCTTAATGTTAAAAGGGTACCTTAGTGAATGATTAAATAGTCAGTCTCATGATTATTAATATTTTATTATTAAATAATTTATTAATATAATATATTATACATGAAATAAATAGATATTTATTACTAGAATTTTATGTATAAGAAAGAAATTTAACTTGACTGAGCTAAAAATTAATTCTTATTTCCATTATCATATCATAATAGTGGGTGGTCATCCATTAGGGTACAATATATATATATATATGAAAGCAGTTAACAATTAAACAATACCAATATCAATAACAATGAACAATCTTAATCTGTTGTCAAGGCAACCTCCTTTAAACAATAAAAGTGGAAATCCACTTTTATATATGGTCTAATATATTTACATAAACACTAAAGATTGCAACTCTGCTACAATAAGTAAAATTAATAATTCAAAGAAGTTTAAATAAAGTCCATTAAACAGATAAATATAACCTGTTCTGAAAACCGACTAACAAATAATGAATTATATCTTTCAAATTGCTCTCCAATAATATATTACTAAGATAGGTTAGATAGATTTAAAAATGTAAATTCATTGAAAGCGGTTAACAAATAATACCAATATCAATAACAGCCAACAATCCACATATATATAGCTGAAATCAAAGAAACTATGTCCCAATGAATTAAGTGACGTCAAAAATGGAAGACAGAATGGTCTCTTTTGTTGTTTTTTGACATCACATAACTCAGTGGAAATAGTTTTTCCATTTCATTTATGCATATTTATAAGTTATGATTATTTATTATAGCATTTATATGTGTGTGTGCGCGCGCGCACTATAACAAAGCTTTTCTTAGAACAAAAGTTATATTTTTAGGTTTATTCATGCGCAATTAACAATAATATTGTAATTCACATATTGGATGGATCGTATTTGTTATCATCCACATAAGAAATCAAATTTCAGAACATTGTAATGGTGCTATTAAAATATCTGTAACAGGATTAAATGTTTATCCAATAAAAAGAAATGTTTAATCTGAAAAGGAATGGTACATATATTGTTATTTATTGAAGTTTTGTAGGAAAATGCTCTCTTTAATTAAAACTTTGTACCAAAGCTGAGAAATAAATCTTGTTGTCACTCAGTTTTGCAGTAAACCAAATCACACTCCAATATGATTAAAATTGACCAATAATTTAATATTAAGCAATGTTGTCTTAAGAAGGTTCCAAATGTATGTAAAGCATAATGGTTATAAACTTAAAAGAGAATTCGTATTAACGCAAATTGATGTCTCCATGAAAAACTATTGGACTTAATAAATAAATAAACTATTGGACTTTTTGAGAATGAAAATTGTACTGTTTTTTTTTTTTTTTAAGTTATAAATTTAGAGATATATGGCATTAAGTTCACCGTACAGGGTGATGTAGCTCACCCATGTTTGTTTTCCATATAACAATTCAATTGTAATAATATCTGCTAGAAGGAGAACATATAGAATGGACATTAGGAACTTGCCCTGACAGATTTTTTAAAACTTCAAAGAAGAATACGAAAAGTTCTTTTTTAAATTTAAAGTCAAATTTCTTCCCCCTCCTTTCTTATATATATAGAAACTGTGCAAAATATTCATTTTAAAAGGTGTAAAACAAAGAGATAAATCATTAATAAAAATATGACTTTTCATTATTTTACTGATGGATTTAAAAATACAATAAGCTAATTAAAATTTGTCTAATTTGCATAATTTATTCTATATAAGTTTCACAGCTATCAATATTTAAAGTGCGTTTGATCAGGAAGATTTGAATAAGAAGTGCGAACAGCGACTAAACAGGTTCACAAGTTTAAATTAAGCAAATGCACTTTTTTTTAAAATAATATATTCTGCTTAAAAATTCTTTTTTTTTTTTTCAATTAATAAGTTTTTCTCACTCTTTACATAATTTTAATTAACAAACTTTAATCAATAATATGAATATTTAGACATCAAAATATTGAATAATTACAACAAATAGAAAAAAAACGCATTCTTAAAATTCAATTTTTTTAAAAAAAAAAAAAAGATTTGTGTGAAGTAGATAGTTAGTACAAATGTATATTAAAATTCAGTTTACTTTCAAGGTCACTCAGTCGAATCCCTAAGGTGCAGCTTTGAAAGGTAAATTGTACTTAAAAGGGATAATTAATATTTTGGTAGTTTAACACAGAAGAGATTATTAATTGAAACAATTGATAAACAATCAAAATAAGAGTCATAGACCACATGGTCTATGACCCTATACTCTTAAGCTTGTAAGTTATAAACAATGAGGATTGCCAATTCCTCAACAAGCTTTGTGCTAAATGCTTAGCTACAGAAAGCATTTAAAATATCTCTGTCAAGACTCTCCACCCCCCCAAACCTCTGATCATGGTTTTGTGTTCTGGCACTTCTCAGAGAGGACCTCTGATCGTGGTTTCATGCTCTGGCACTTCTCAGAGAGCACCTCTCTGAGAAGTGCCAGAGCATGAAACCATGATCAGAGGTTTGGGGGGGTTCTGACAGAGATATTTTAAATGCTTTCTGTAGCTAAGCCTTTATCACAAAGCTTGCTGAGGAATTGGCAATCCTCATTGTTCATAATTGATAAACAATCTTTGACTTTCCTATTTTAAACAGAGCTCCACTGATATTTAATTATTAAAATTAATAATTGAATAGTTTTATTACGCTATTGCTTGAGTGGTCATAAGAAGTTGGAGCACAGATGAGCGGAATTCAATCAATCCGAGGACTTTGTGCTCCATAATCTGTTATTCTACCACTGCACCAATTCACAAGTCATTTAATCATTTGTTTATTTTATAATACTGCAATTATACATAATTTTAAAAATGAAATAGTAACGACCAGAAAAACAAAAATGAGAGGGAGTAAGAAGAGAAAAATCATACCACACACACCACCTAAATGATAGTTCGGAAAATAGAAGTCAGTAATGTGAAAAAGGTCTGAGAGAAAACAATCAGGTCTTTATCTAAATAAGACTGCCATCCCAAAAAACAAATCAGGAGCAGATTTTTGCAAATGTACCAGTACAATTTGGGCCTATAACAATAAAAAGAAACAAGTAAGTACTTGGAACTTACGGGAGTAGTAGGGGATAATGGAGTAGATAAAATTTATAAGCAATATAAATAAATAGTAGAAATATTTTCACGATTCCATTTAGTTTTTTTTTTTGGAATATGTTTTATTTTTTATAAATATAACTTAGAAATTTAGAAGCAACAGTCAAATGAAAATATAGTCAAGAACGGTCAGTTAAAACAGGCAAAACTCTCCATACAGTAATGCCAATCAGTGCAAGTTTTACCAATCAATGGATGTCAGAAGGCGTGTGCCTAAAATCCCTATTGCCTATTCATCCAATATCCCTAGACTAGTTTCCAGCTTGTGGCTTTCATCAGTGAGATCTTAGGATCTAATGCAACCCTCCAGCAGCTTGAGCAAGTGTAAGAAATGGTGATCATGTCATGTAATGGCCATTTAAATAAAGAAGTATGTAACTTTTGTGATATTTAAAAAATAATAAATACAATTTTAAATTTTATTAAAGCAGAATTTTATAGTTTTATGATGAGTTAGTAAAAAAATTGTTCAAGTTTTCCAAATCAAGTTCAAATAATAAAAATTTTGTTATTTTACATTTAACAATAATGTTAACAACCAGTCTAAAAAAGTAATTGCTGCACAATTCACTTGATGTCATGTTATATATATAATATTCAAATCATATATATTGCTTATAACAGTTCTTTCATATACACTTCAATGCAAACAAATTTTCTTAAAAACTTCTTTATTTTCTTTACATTTTCGACTGTCTAACAGTCTTCATCGGAGCTCTATTCTTCTTCTCTGCTTCATCAGAGCTCTAATCTTCTTCTCTGCTTTAATTAAAGCAGAAAAGATTATAGCTCTGATGAAGACTGCTGGACAGTTGAAAATGTAAGGAAAATAAAGAAATTTGTAAGAAAATTTGTTTGCATTGAAGTGTATATGAAAGAGGTGTTATAAGCAATATATATTGTGCCGGATGAAAGATTTTAATTTTATATATCCTGACCATGAGGGCGCCACTAGTCCAAAAATCAGAACTAGTGGGGAATGTAAAAGAAAGTGGCTAACAGGTTTATCTGGGCATAATTGCTGAAATATTCTTGACTTCGTTTAAGGAGAAGCCATAATACATCACATCACATCACATCACTAGACATTTATTTTAAGGGTGGGCAGGATATACGAACATGAATGTGCTGGACTAAACCCAGGGAAAGCAAAAGCTAATGAATGCGGTTCAGACAATTGAGAAAACACTGAGACAAATATCAGCCAAAATACAAGAACTTTTTAAAATTTATTAAACATAATAACAAAATAAACATGAAACTTGATCTACATTTACTTAGCAAATCTTAACATTGAGTGCATGCGAGCATTACTACGTTAAATACCCAGGCAGACAAGTTCATTTCTTATCTATAACTTAACAAGGGCTTATATCTTCCTGCTAGCGGTTCACCCAACAAATTCCCTTTTCCCTTTAGAGATTTAGTAAGATGGATGTTTGTGGAAAATAACAGGACAGCACAGACGAGCTTGTCTTAGTCCAAAAAGAAACTTCGGAACCAAGAATGTCCTAATTCTGCAAAACACTCATGGACAAGTACATTGAAATGAGCCAAGGTTAGTCTCACACAAGAAAAGAAACATTATGAACTACGTAATCTGAATTATAGCAAATAAATCTCTACCAAAAAATAAATAAATCATATATCCTATAAATCTCCAGCTAAATCCATGTTTGATTTAGTTTAATGACGAAGCAAACAAACAAACAAAAATAAAAAAAAACTACTAAAGTTGGTCTGAGTATTTAACAAGGATTACTCATAGAACTGAGAAATTATTAAGCATATAAAATATCACTCACCATACACTCTCAAACAAGTAACATTTTAAGATTGAAAATCTTGCTACTAAGATTGTAATGTAAAAATAAACAAAAATACATCAATATTTAAATTGATAAATTACACATCATAAATATAATTTCTTTTTAAGATTAAGCTGAGATTTGCTAGAGACTTAATTAGAGATTTAGCCCTGATTTTGATATGGAAAGGTAAGTTACCTCGAGGTAATATTAATTTCTGCTGTTCACACAAAGTTTGGTTTATAGAGTCCTCTACAATGGATGTCATTTACTACAGGTTCAGAAGTCTGGAGGCATTATCGGGATCCACTCTGGACTTGACAGTTAGGTCATGATTGAAGTCACAATTTGGAGCTCCGGAGGTTCATCTTTGGAAAGGCTCAGACCATCATGTTGTGGAGATTCTTCATGGTGTATATTACAGGCATGGCATCTGAATGGCTGCTATTATCATGGCAAATAGAATTATTGTCGGTTCAACGGAAGTTCAACTTGGTGATTCCTGTGGCACCAATATCAAAAAAAAAATTAGAGTCACTTTAACAATGCAATAGTTCAATAACAGCTAAAATCTGGATCGATCCTCAATAACAAGAAGCTGAGTAAGCTGAGCAATAAAAATAAAAAAAAACCCTGAATGACCGGAATAGTCTCTCTGAATCTTCCTCTGTAATAAAAAAATTACCCAGCTATTTATGTCCTTTGTTATCTCCCACGCAATCTTTTTTTGCAACTTTCAACCAAGGTAAATCTCTATCTCCCTCTCAATCTTAATTAGAAAAACAATATCTTACAGGGCTTTATCTTACAAAAATGATTATTATTTTTTATATAAAAAAAAATACAAAACTAAATCTCATCTTTAAAAATACATCAACATTAAATTTTTTAGTTTAAATAAAATACTTTTATAAGAACACTAATTAAACTTTGTTTGCTTTTAATTATGTTAAAAGAAAACAAGCGTCATAAACAAAAAATATTTTATACTAAAATTAACTGAGAATTAAAAATATAAGATTTCAAGATAAATAAGTATGTGTGTTATTGCACATATAAAACTTGGTTTTTCTTTTTTCTAATTTACATGATAGAACTCTTGAATCGGATAAAGTATCCAGTTCAACATATATGTATATATTTCTCAATGATGGCATTACAAAACCATTATGTTGTCTTTCCAGTATACTATTCTTTAAAATGAAATATATTCAATTTATAGACAACTAAATACTTAAAATATATAAATAATAAATTTATTAATATCTAATCGATTTTCGTTCAAAAATGAACCCTATCAAGATATTATAACAATTGAAAAAATTCACGTGATTTACATATCATCTTAACACATCATCTACAGGTCAAACTTAACAATAAAATCGATTAGATATTAATAAATTTATTATTAATATATATTTTAAGCATTTAGTTGTCTATAAATTGAATATATATGAAGATATGGACAGAAAGTGAAAGAGAAGAATAAGAGAATAATATTCAAATCAATATATATATATATCAAAATACAGTAAAATTCACATAAATTATAGTTATTTTTAAAAAGTACTTTTGACTATACATCTTGTGTTCTTTATCAACTATGTAACATTGAATAATCAAAATGAGACATTCTTTCACAATACCCATAGTTCAATTTAATTTAGTTCCCCCACAATTCTGTTATTTTAACATTTGATGATTGCCGATTCATTAATATTTGACAATTTCTTGAATTCAACATAGCCTCTTTTATTTTATGTTTATTGTGGAAATGTTCAATTTGCATAATTTTTTTATTTTTATAATCAAATTTAAATCTATATTGACAAGATTTATTATGATCAAATATAACAGATGATGAAGGTTTATTTACATCTTTTTCTGATTGTTTCTTTTTTTGAATTATGTATATATTTTCAAAATTCAAATATGATTTTTTAAAATGTTTTTTATTTTTAAACTTATATTTTTAACAAATCCAAATTATTCAATTCTAGCATAGAGTGAAGATTTAAATATCAAATGATAAATTTACTCAAATGGTAACCAGGGAGAATGGTGGAAATGTTTATCCGCTGAAGGAATAAACCAAATCTGAAAAAGATGTGAGGAGTGGGGGGGGGGGGGGGGGGGGGGGGTGTTTTGCTGGGGGGGGGTCTGGGGTGGGGGGGTTTTCCTCCCGGCTGGTTTTTTGAAAATAAAAAAAAAAAAAAAAAAAAAAAAAAAAAAAAAAAAAAAAAATTTTTCTTTTTTTTTTTAGTTAAAATTAAAAAAAAAAATTTTCTTTTTTTTTTTTTTTTTTTTTTTATTTTTTATTTATTAAAAAATCTTTTTTTTTTATATCTTTTTTTGGAAATTTTTATCATGGTGAAAAGGTTCCACAATTAAGAATAAGCTGATACTTGCTTATATAGCTATCTTCATCAAACATATTTCTCTACTTCTTAATTATTTGATTAGCATTAACCCCAAACTATTTTTAAATATGATTTTACAAATAGAAGAAGAAAAAACTAATCTAAAGATGAGGTGAGAATGCGACAGGAAAAATAGAATAATAAATTATCTAGAATAATATTAGAGAATAAGTAATATATACTAAAAACAAAAAGAAAATAAAAATGTTGAATAGTAGAAAAAAATAAAGACTGTAATAATTTTTTATAACATAGTAGTAAAGAATGGAGCTGTTAAAATAGAAAAATAATTTACAACAGTTTTCACTAAAAAATTTAAAAGTTAAATATTTGCATGCCTACGTATAGATACAAATAATAATGTTTATAACAACCTGAAAAACATTTCTTAATATATATATAATTACCTCTGGATTGATATTTTTGAAAACTTCATAATCTGTAATGTAGGCATTGATTGGAGACGGCGTTCGGGGAGGCGTTCCGATTTTATTAATTATACTTAATAAAATGTACTCAACTGTATCAATAGCTTCTCTTTTTTGAATTTGGGCCTAAAATAAAAATTTTAATAACAATAGTTAAAATGTGTACACATAAATATTTTTAACAAATAATAATTGAGAAACAAGATTAAGATTAAATCAATAACAAATTTTTTATATAGTAGTGCCACCCAGTGCAAACCTTAGCAATCAATGGGTGCAAGAAGATTGTGTGGAAAACCCTATATAGTGCATATTTATACAATATCCCCAGACTAGTTTCTAGCTAGTGGCTTTCATCAGTGAGAGGCCTTGGTTCCATGAGTACTGCACATAAATCTTAGGATGTAATGCAAGCCTCCAGAAAATCTTGGAATCCATTGCAACTCCAGATGGAGATTTACATTAGATATTAAGATCTAGGTGCAGTGCTGTCAGATCCAAGGCTTCTTATTGATGATTATAAGCTAGAAATTAGTCTTGGGATATTGATATGAGTAAGTACTAGTTATGAAATTTATGAACCTCCTTGCAACCATTGACTAGTATGGTTTCATTGGGTGGAACTACTGTGTGGAATTGTTAGTGCTTGAACAGCTTGTGTAAACATAGAAAATGGTGATCATGTGATATTTTTCCAGTTAATATTAAGATTATAAAGAAAATCTAATATAATGATATAAAAGATAAATTAACCTATATCACTAAAGGAAAAACAAAACCTATCTGATATTTTTCTCTAACAGTGAAAGAAAGTATCTTACTTACTAAGTCAGTAGTAAATGTTGATTTGTGATCATTTTTTGATTTTATTTTACATTGTAGCTAAGAATAGTTAGACACTCATGTAACAGCCAATATTTAAATTGGCTAAATAGGCTGCATATGAGCAATCCTAATAATAACAAATCTTGTTTAAAAAGTCTTAATTCTCTAAAAAAATATTTTTTGTCTGGATTTAAACTGTAAGTTGTGGTTAGATGGGATAAGAAGCACTTTCTGTACGTATACTAAAGTGATAAAAACTATGAGTATCTAACCCCTCCTAAGAAATTAGTTAAATTAAAAAATATATAAAAAAATGAAATTTTTAAACTTTCAACAAATTTGTTAGTCTTCCTCAGAAATTTAATAAGACATTCACAAAAATTCTGTAAATTACTGCCATAACTTTTTTTTCTATTGGAATTCTGAAGAAGGCTGTTGGACTGATTAAAAATTTGTAGTTAAAGGTTTCTCTTTTTTCTCTCTATTTCTTTTTCACTCATTTAAGATTATTTGCTATATTAGATGTGATATGTTGGACTATTTCCATCATCTATGAGTGAATGTTGGATGTATAGAAAATTTTAAACTTTATTTAAATTTTTCAAATCCAAACAACTTGTTAATAATAACGACACAAATAGACAACACAGGTTAGTTATGTGTTATTTGTGTTTTATTACTAACAAGTTGTTTGTATTTGGAAAGTTTAAATAAAATTTAAAATTTTATATGCATTCAACATTCATTCATAGATGATGGAAATAGTCCAACATATCACATCTAATAATATACCATCATTACAAACCAGACAGATATTTGCTATATTGATTATTATAGAAGCATAAGACTAATATTATATTTCATAACCATAATTATGTTAACAAAATACATTAAATTTTTTTTTTTAAATCTCATAGTGACAATTTCTTCCTATATTCAGGTTAATTTACTGCAATTAATTGTTTTTGGAATACATATTTGTAGAAAATTAAGTTGTAATTATAAATTTATTTAAATGCACATTGATTACATAAGTAATATTTTACTAAGGCTGTAAACCTCAAGAGTGTGTGTGTAAAAATGCAAAGGTAGAGACCTCTACAGGTCTTAACCAGAAGCTAATGCTTTGGAAGAAAAGAGGGAAACACTTCTTTACTTCAACCTACTTTCTTTATGAATAGGTGAAGCTGAAGTGGTTAGATCTGAGAGTGTGAAGCTATTCAATGCTTCACTGATTAAGTTCACAATTCCTTATTACACATTTGTACTCATGAAATCTTTCAATTTACAATGAGTCAATGGAAAGATCTTATACTTAGAAATCTATTACAATAATTTAAAGTTGTAATTATACATTTATTTAAATGCACATTGATTACTAAGTAATATTTAATAAGGCTGTAAACCTCAAGAGTGTGCATGTGAAAATGCGAAGGTAGGGACTTCTACGGGTCTTAACCACAAGCTTACACTTTGGAAGAAAAGAGGGAAACCCTTCTTTACTTCAACCTACTTTCTATATGAATAGGTGATGGTGAAGTGATTAGATCTGAGAGTGTGAAGCTATTCAATGCTTCATTGACTAAGTCCACAATTTCTTAGATAATATTATTACTACTATACATTTTATAATTCACATTTTAAATATACTATTATTAACCAATGAAAATCTTTAATTACACAGAAGGAAATTAACCTCCAATCATGTGCTGTTTTATAATTATTATAAATCTCCATGCAGCCACCAATCAGTAAGAGTTTTAAAAGCTTAAAAGAGAATCACTTAAGTTTTTAAAAGACTTACTGACAAGCGAATGCATAGAGATTTATAATACTTATGAAACAATGCATGATTGGAAATTAATTTCTTTCTGAATAATTTAAATTTTACTAATTGTTCTTCTAACTGTAGCTAAAATATTAATAATATTTACTAAGGCTGTAAACTCAAGAATGAGTGCGTAAAAATGTGATAGTAGGGACCTCTACAGGTCTTAACCACAAGCTTACATTTTGGAAGAAAATTGGAATAAACTTAAATCTAAGAAATTTGTTTACTAAGTGCTTTGATAATGGGAATCTTCTGTGCATATCAAGAAATAATATGTTATAAATAGTAGATATCAAATATTGCAGTAGATGTTAAATCCCAATGTAGAAATATTTCTGAGAGCAAACTTCAAATAGAAATCATCTGTCATAAGATCGATATGTTTAATTCTAGTTCTAATAATTTTTTTTTGTTGCTTTGACTCCCAACAGTAAAAATGGGGGATTTACTTCAAATGACCTTTGACTTTGTGATACTGTATTACAATTTTTATGACTCATTTGTCAGTTTCTTATTATAAAAACAAGGCTTCACAGCTTAAACACATGATTACACATTTATCAATGACAAATATTTTTTCAGGCAGATAGATCTTTTGAAAGAACCATAAAAGGAAGTGGTCAATTTATAGTTTTTAACCCTGTAGAGATTATGGCTCATCTGAGAGACACAAACACTTTTTTTAAATATTGTTACATTTCTCAGATATATTATAGGTTCAAGGACATGACTAGCTGTATATTTGTGTGTGATCCAATGTTAATTCTTAATGTTAAGCCACCAAGAAAGAAAGAAATAATAAAAAAAAAAAAACAAAGAAAAAAAAATAATAAAAAAAAGAAAGGAAAAAAAAACAAAGAAAGAAAAGTAATAAAGAAAACCAAAAAGAAAGAAAAGAAATAATGAAAGAAAGGCACAATAGAAAGAGAAAAAAAAGAAAACACAGAAAAAAAAAGAAATAATAAAAAAGAAAGAAAGAGAAGAAAAGAAAGAAAACAAAGAAAAGAAATAATAATAGAAAGGAAAGAAAATAAAAAATAATAGAAAGAAAAGGAAAAAAAGAAATAATAAAAGAATGAAAGCAAGAAGCAAGGAATAAAGGGGGGAAAGGAAAAATGAATAGAAAAAGAGAGAAAAAAGAAAGGAAAAAAAGGTAAAAAAACAAAGAAAAGGAGAAAGAAAAAAGAAAGAAAGGAAGGATGGAATCAAGAAAAAAGAAAACAAAGAAAAGGAAAAAGAAACAACAACAAAAAGAAAGAAAAGAAAAAATAAAAGAAAGAAAAGAAAGAAAAGGCAAAGAAAGGATAGCAAAAAGAAATGAACAAAGAAAAGAAAAGAAAAGGAAAAAAGAAAAGAAAGGAAGGAAGAAAGGAAAAAAGACTTTGATTACAACATGTATTTTATAAGGTTAGGTGTTATGTTACCAAGTGTTGTGAAAAGTATTTATGTTTTGTACATAGAATTATTGTTTGTAACAACTATGAATGTTTTGCAAATTCATCTGTTGAAGATTCTGATTACTTAAAAACACTTTTTTGAATGTATTTTTTCTTTTAGCAATATTTATGCTTGTATTATTTGAAAAGAAAATGCTTTATTGTTTATTTTTATGTTCATTGTTTAACTATTTAGAAATTATAACTGAAAATAAATGAAAAATATATATGTTTGATACATATATATTATAAATGCAAACTGGCAATATTTTACCCCCCCCCCCCCACATTTCAACATATGTTCTAATAATAAAGGTATCTCTCAATTTCTTGCAACTTACACTGTACATATTTTTTATATGACTTCAAAATAATATACAAACCTATACATATATATATTCTGCCTATTGTGATTCAACATAGAGATAAATTTCTTTTAAATCATAATATTACATTTATTTTTTGGAAATGTCGCATTATCTTATTATAAGTTAGATGTTTTACTTTGTTCAAGTGAAGATTTTGGGATTTACTTTTATAATAAATATCATTGCTGGAGATTTTAACATTCTAAATTTATTTCACGATGATATTCATGGAAACCTAATAGATGAAATTAATATCTCCATGTTAAAAGAAAAATATACCTATGTATTTGGAAAGGAAACTTTTTAATAAATGTTTTACAGGTTTTTATTTATGGATATTGGGACATTTAAAAATAGCAATACAGACATCAGATCAATCACATGAAGTATGTTGGAAGTAATGAAAAGGAAATGAAAGCAAAATATTTAGATAAAAGAATTCTAGCATTTGACTAAGCCATGCAACATATTGTAAAAAATTAGACTCGATCTCAAGAAACTGTAAAAGATCTAGAAATTGACTATAAGTTAGATGGGTAAATGAAATAAGTTGATGTGATGTCATGATAGGGAATACTACTTTGGTTAATTAGATATCATCACCTAAAGCTTATAGAATGTTGCAGTTTTATAATTTATTCAGATTAGCATAATGTAATTCATATTCTATTTTTCAAGATCAAACATTTGACCATATTAGGATATCTGAAATTCAAAATTTTAGTCTTAAAACTTTCATTGTTGGTGTATATCATGGTGTATTAAAATTTTTTTATTAAAATAAATTGTAAATTACTTCTGGATTTACAGTAGGCTGAGATGTACAAGACTTCCTAAAAGGATGTTTTATGGTTACCCTGAGCATGGTTTTTTGTGAGAGATGTATATCCCATATCCATTTTAAGAATTATTTCAAACACATTCTAAGGATGAGAAATGTTAATTGTTTCCATTGGAAAGATATGGCAGAGAATAGAATATATTGGAAAATATTTCAGAAAGATAAATTTTCTATGGAAGAAGTTAAAAGACAACATTTTAAAATATCATATCAGCAGAAAAATGGACCAGCATGTTCTATATGAGAATGTATTTGTGGTCCCCAGATTGATTTGTGTAGTCACAACAAAATGGCTGTTATTTATTATTAGTAATAATTTGATTTATTTATATATGGGAGAGATGCTTTTTATTATCTTTTTTTTATTTTCTGCTCCACTTACTAAAATTATTTTATGAAATCATATTATCAAAGATAATATAATAAAATACAAAATATATTTTTTTATTATCTATAGAATGTTGGATAAACCTGTTCTCAAAAGTAATTATCAAAAATACAATATTGAACTCATCAGCTAATCCTTAAAAGTTGTTCTTTGTTGAAGATTCTGCCATAACTCAAAGAAAAACTCAACTGGTTATAGTTTTATCAAATTACTACAGCTTAATGGATAAGTGTCAAATGTATTACCCTCACAACTTTGACACAAATCACTTAATAAAAATATATTAATAATTTTTATTAGTCATTCATTAGACTAGAGATTATCCAATAATGAATAATATTATTCATTATTGGATAATCTCTGGTCTAATGAATGACTTATGTAAATATTAATAATACTAGTTTTACTTTGTATGTTAATGACTTTTCACTTCGTTTTTAATATCTGAAAAATTGCAACTCTTTTCATAGTTTAAATTGCTTGATGATTGACAACATAAAATAATTACATTTGATCAATTTAACAATGATAATATTAGATCAGTTATGAAACAACTTAACCTCAACAAGTTGACATTTCCATTGTTATTGCTGGTGACAATTTTTATCAATGTTCAATGTTTGATTTTTGTATTAAAACCTTTATTATATATTAAAATTCAATAAAGTGGCCACGATTTGATAGAATTATAAAAAGATTTAAAAGGAAATATGTAACGTTAATTACCTTTTTTTTATTGGTTGTTTCCACATTAATGTTAACAATAAATTAAACCTTTGTTATTTATGCTTGAAATGTAAAATCTGAATAATTTTTGTTCATTTATCATAATGCCATGGAATTCTATTCTACAATTTAAACTGTAATTATAATTATCATATCATAAAAATTCTCTACAACCATGTTTACATATTTGACATTATTTAATGATTGTAGTTTTGTTTTATGATTTACTTCAATTTTCATAACTTTTATTCTTAAAAATGAAATGTATTTCAAATAAATCTAAAAGTAAACATATATATATATTTAAATTTAAAACAACTATGATTATGGTAAACTTCACCAAAAGGGCACCCAGCTATTATAAAGAAAAAAGAAACCACTTTGTTACACAGATGAACAAAGATATGCAAATTTGATTTATAAATACAAACAAAGGGAAAAATCATTATTTTAATAATTATTATATAAATATTTTATCAAAATAATTATAAATGGTTACATAAATGATGGAAACAATGCTACTTTTTACTCATCATGGAGTTTAGAAATTTGTTTACATATCCAAAATCAAAAAAATCTACCAATCAGGGACTTGTATATTTTATACTTTTTGAGTGTTTTTACTTGGATTACTGATATCCTCAGATTTTTTAAAACTAATACACCAATATCAAGTTTTTTTACCACAAAATTAACACATAAAAGATTTAATTACACTGAAGATAATAGTCACAGGAAAGTGAAGCAATAATGAAAAACTTCTACCACTATCTCCATGCAAAAACATTTATGTGGAATAAATTGAAAGTTAAGTTACATTCAAGTTTTGGTAGTGATAATATACTTTCTTTTAATTATAAATGCTGTATAGAATACATTTCTGTTGCTCTTTGTTACATTCTTAATAGTTCCATTAGAAATCATATTTTCACATAAACTTTCTGATAGAATACCAATTTTTAAACATAGTTCTAGAGAATGACAATAATTAGAGAACTACTTCAATTCTTCTCATAATATTATGAGTATTTGGAAAATGTGTTATAATAAAAACACTTAAACAAATGCTTCATTAAAAAATACACTAGTAGGAAATAATCCTCCCATTTCCCTTCTAAAATGGCCCACTAATTTCAATACATAAATACTCCATATATTTTGTTCTTCCCAAATCTGGCTAATTGTATAAACCATTTTTTTATATCCTTGTGCACATTACATTATAATTCCGCCTCCCCATGTTTTGGGCATTTTTATGGTTTTATATTTCAAGAACCATTTGAGGAAAATTATTGTAAAAAGTGCTCAAAATATAGGAGGTTAGAATGTGAAGGGCATAAGGCTGTAAAAACAAATAGATAAAATAAACCAGGATTTGAAAAAAACAAAGATTGCATAATATTTTATGCATTGAATATAATCAGTGTTGATGAAAATAAAGCCTTAGCTTGTACATAACATGTTTTTTTGTTTGATAGATCAACTGATGCAAATCATTATACCTTTCCTTTACATCATGTCTTTTTGTCCAATAGATCAACTGTAACAAATAATTGTATCTTATTAGATCTCATTGTTCATGTTACTGAGGAGTCATGTTGATTGCATGCCATTTATTTTGATTTATCCTAAGCCTTTGATAAAGTGGATAATACCATATTTCTTTTTGTAAATTTAGAAATTAGATTTCTTTCAAAATTTGTTTAAAGATTTGAATGTTTAATTACAGAAAAAATGACTTATGTAAAATTTAATAATACATCTTTTTATCCATATTATAACAATTTAGGAGTATCTCAAGATAATGATATTACTGTTCAATATTTACATTGACGACTTAAATAAAATGGCATTTTCACAACTTTTGTATTATATAAGCTGTTTGCAAAAATTTTAGGCATACTAATGCAAACTATAATTGCAGTCTATTGCAGAGAGATAAAAATTTTGAGAAATGATGTGAAAATAAAAAAATGAACATTAATATGAAAAAAAAAGTTCAATTCTTTCTTATTCCAAGAAATCAAAATTTTTAAACTTTCCCTGCTATATTAAAGAATATAAAACAAATGTGATAACCATTTTAAAAAATTGTGACATTTTGTCTGCAAATCATAGCCATTACATTGAACTTATAGTCACTAAATTCTTTTACAATTATAGGCCTACTAGGATACCTGCACAATATTTTTAAATATGCTGGGCTTACCAATAAGCAAGTTTCATTATTCAATTTTTAAAAAATTTAATATTTATGAGTGTAAATTGTTTTGTAAGACTATTAATAAATCTTTTAAAGTCTAAATCAAATCCAAATTAACAGTTCTATTCAAATCTAAGAAAGGAAAAAAAATTCCTATGTCAGAGGGAAATTTCAATAGAAAATTGATTAAAAGTATAATTTTATACATTACAATTATTAACAGAAATATCCATTGGATTATAATTATTATTCAAAATAATATATTTATAAAATCTATTATAGACTGATTAAATTCTATGACTTTTTTAAGAGCTTTGATTTCAAACCACCTATTTATATTTCATTTTCATTTAATAAAGTCACTATTGACTTTATAGAGAGTAGTGCCATTCAATGTAAGCCACAGCAATCAATGGAAGCTAGAGAGGTTGTGCAAAAAATCCCTATCTAGTGCTTGGGTGTCCAATAACTCCAGACTTGGATAAATAGGCACAAGATAAGGATTTTGATGCCAAATCCTCTCAATCATTCATTGCTATGGCTTGCAATGGTTGATATTACTGTCTGGAAAATCTGTTACTGTTTTAACAGCTTGTGTAAGTATAAGAAATAGTGATCATATATTGTTTTAATAAATTGATTTTTCTTCTAAATAGCTATACCCTATTGCATAAATTCGACTTCTGGACATATGATCTTAGATAAATATGAAATTGTTTAAAACCACAAAAATTCAAAAAGTAGCATTCTTTGAGTTTTATGAGCTGTACTGTTTCTTAACTTATAAGCTTTAGACCATGAAAATAATTTGAAGTAGAAAAACTTTTCTATCATGTATCAATTCAAAATTTTATTTAACTAGTAAACATAAATTAAATATCCATTCTAATCTTATTTGAGCCAATAAACATCACATGATCACCATTTCTTATGCTTGCTTATACATATAGAGAGTTTTGCCTTTTCTAATCTTATTTGCCACTTACATTATTTATGTATCATGGATGTCAAATCTATATCCAATTTAAGTTCTCCAAAATAATTTTATGTAGAGGATTTGAACAATTAATTTATATTTTTAAAAATCCAAGCGAATAATACCACCAAACACAAAAAACACAACAATAAAAAAAATGTCACAATCAAGATCATATACGGTAATTTTTTTTATCATTTCCACATTATTAAATTTTTATATTTTAAAATATTTTTTCCTCACACAGATATTAAATAATTCCAATTTTTAAAACTGAATAAAACAGTTAAAAATATTACACCGGAAACCCCAGAGAACGCAAGAATCTAGGAGGAAAAATTGAAATCATTTTATATGTCTTAATGATAATATGTTTATCGGAATTATAATTCAATATTACTAATTTTTTTTAATTTAAATGCTTTTATATTGCCCCATGAATGTTTCTGTTGACACGAACACATTTTGTCTGTGTTCCTGTTAATATATCCACATTTTTGAATTATTAATGAAAAATAATCTGTTCCCATCACATTGTTATGCTTCCCAAGAGAACTCCGTAGGAATGGAGCCAACAGAAATATTACATTTGTAGATCTCAAATAGTAATGAGATTGAGTGTGAGGTAAAGAATGATACTGAACTTGAATTAGTTGAACATTCAGAATATGTGGATTAACACGTTTATTTTCTTCAGTTTCACCATTAATTGATTCAAGTTTATATTAGAAGAAAAAATTAAATAAGTGGCCCCCGCAAGGCTGGAATACACTGTGTTTCATCAGTTTTATTTAAAACAGTTGGTCTTTTAATATTTCAATCAATACCCTCATAGTTCTTAAATCATACTTTTCCAAATTAGCAAGTATTGTAGCATTATCAAAATCAGTTTTATGAAATTAAATAAAAGCTGATGTATTTAACTTCTGATTGATAGCATTTTATGTTCCTTAATTCTGACATTAATTCATCTATTGGATTGATTTACATAGCATTGCAAACACTGTAAACAAGGAATTTCATAAACACCTTGGCATTCCAAAAGTATGAAAAAATGTCACCATTTTTTTTGGTTAGTAAAAAGTAGTCCTTATGTTAAAATTAGATAATATTCTATTGATTTTATCAATGACTCCTTTAATATAAGGTAAAACCACTCTATAATCAGTTGAATTATCAATTTCTTTTCTTTTTAGTATCAATGCTATGTAAAGTTTTGTATATGCTGTTTTTTATTATAACTATTAGAAAGTAGAATATTTTTTGTTAGTTCTATTTCTTGAGTAATATGACATATATATATATATATATATATATATGTGTGTGTGTGTGTGTGTGTGTGTAAATCCAGGTTTCTTTTGTCATATAACATGGTGGAACAACATTCCAGCATCTTTTTTAGCGCATTTTTAATGTTTTAAATGTAATTAGATGAAACTGTATCGCACGTACATAATTACAATCCATATTCGTATAATTCGAACAAATAAAAAAATATGGTGTTTTATGAATAAGATGAAATATGGACGGATTCAAAATTAGTGCTCTCATGTAATGAGAAATGGACTTATCCGTGTCACCATTGGTCACTTGTGGTCAGTGACTGATTACAGCAACATATGTGCAACTGGTAATGTCTGATGTTTGTGATTGAATGCATCTGTGTAGCGATTAACAATGTGTGGAATATTTAATTTCTTTACACTTACGTAAATTTGACGTTATTTTTATTTTCTTTATTTTTTTAGTGTAAAAAGTTTACTCCCTGTTTAAAAATGAAAAACATTTCAATTACTTTTCGACCATCGACCCCACTAATTAAAAGCCAAAACAGTGACAGAAAATATGGAAATGTTAGTTCAAGTTGATGATCCTGAATCTCTTAAGTGGATCTTAAGGTGAAGTGCCTATGTCAAAATGATTGGCTGAATTGGTGATCATTGGATAAAAAAAAAAGATTTTGGTTTTAGATTTAACATGACTAAAATAAAAAATAAAAAATTATAAATTTAGTATAATTTTTTATTTGCTTCATAGCATTGGAAAACTTGCTTTAAATTTCATTTAAATAATATTTGAGTATAATTTTCTTTAGTAAAAAGCTTGACAAGAAGTGAGTTCTTGCATCTTTTTTCATTAAAAAAAACCACCCTGTGTAAATCTATTATTATAAAGCTGTGAAAATTTGTAATTATTAAAAAAGGAAGTCAATGTCCGATAATGCGCTATTTCTAGAATACCATAAATCTCCGCGCACTATACATTTCTAATTTAAGTAATAAATATCATTATGTTGATGTATGGGGAGGGAAGATTAACTGATTTAATCTATAGAATTAAATCACTAAACATCACATGATCACCATTTATTGTGCTTGCTCATAACTGTTATTAAAACAGGCAAAACTCTCCATACAGTAGTGCCACTCTGTGCAAGCCTACTATATGGAGAGTTAATTTCCAGTTGTGGCTTTCATCAGTGAGGATGAGTAGGCACTGGATAGGATTTTAAGCAAAAATTTTTTTGCCGTAATTTATTTATTTTGCTTTCAAGTGGGGGGATTGTATGGAGAGTTTTACCTGCTTTAATAACAGTTATGAGCAAGCATAAGAAATGGTGATCATGTGATGTTTAGTGGATTAATACCAATCCTGCCTAATAGAATAATAGTGGCTATGGTTATTTAAAAAAAACAAAGACACTAAAATGTATGGGGACTGAACTGACTTCAGACCTAGATGACTATATAAGCTAATGAGCTTGGATTGAAAATTTTGTGTTTTCAATTTTAGGGGGGGGGGGGGGGGGGGGGGGGGGGGGGGGGGGGGGGGGGGGGGGGGGGGGGGGGGGGGGGGGGGGGGGGGGGGGGGGGGGGGGGGGGGGGGGGGGGGGGGGGGGGGGGGGGGGGGGGGGGGGGGGGGGGGGGGGGGGGGGGGGGGGGGGGGGGGGGGGGGGGGGGGGGGGGGGGGGGGGAAAGGGGGAGAGGGAAAGGGGAGGGGGGAGGGGGGAGAAGGGGGGGGGGGGGGGGGGGGGGGGGGGGGGGGGGGGGGGGGGGGGGAGGGGGGGGGGGGGGGGGGGGGGGGGGGGGGGGGGGGGGGGGGGGGGGGGGGGGGGGGGGGGGGGGGGGGGGGGGGGGGGTATATGTGGTCATGTGTATTGGTTGTATAAGATGGCTTAGATAGATGTAAGGAGCTTGAAAGTCTGAGTTCAAGTCTCATATAATTATATATATATTGTACTGGTCAGATTTGTATGTACATTTAACAAAAGTTAGAGTATAAGCGAAAGTACCCTAAAACCAATCATGCCTGAGATACACAGATCAGGAACAATCATGATTTCTGTCCTATTTGCCCATTCTCTAAATCTATAACATTATGAACAACATCTCTGATGATAACAGATGAATTTTATTTATTCCAGTCCTGGAGACACAGCTGAGAGACAAGAGATCTTCAGGGAAAATGTGACATTAATTACTTAAAACCCCCTAACGTGGGAGAGAGAGCTTCACAATTATACTGATATTTTATTAAGACCAGATTAGAGGGATGCAACCAACTAAAATGAGATGAAGAAGAACTTGGATTATAATATAACACAACCCTTAACAATGTGCATCCATAAACAACACTAAGACAAAGAATTGCTGAGATAGTAATCGGTGATGAAAACTTATATAATATATTAATATAATTAATAAGAATCGAATACTTAAGCAATGATAAATATAAATTTAACACATAAAAATGACAATTTATTTACATATGACAATATAGGCTAAAAGAGTATAGGTTTCACACGATCAATGGAGATGAATTGTGTATTCTATAGGTTATGTAATGTTACTATGCATTATAGAATATGGATTACAATAATTGAAAAATACGCAAATAAAACTGAATATATATAACAGTACACTACATGAAATATACTTAAGACAATGTGGTCTAATATGCTAATTGAAACAGATATCAATTTTAAAACAGATTTATAATATTAGTACTATGATACACAAATGGGGAATTAATGACCTTAAGAAGCGTATACATGAACTAGGACCTTATTTATATAAAACCTTATTTGAATTATGGTTTACCAGAATAATACAGTGAACATGCATTTTAAAAGATATAGCAAGTTTTATTCAGGCAATAGTTATAGGTTACATCAATCATTTGAAACGAATAAGCATTTTGCACATTTATTTGAGCAGTTCTGATTTGACAGAATTACTAAATGTTGCTTACTAGCATAGTCAAAAATTAGTCAAATAAGAGGGTGACTAGCTCAAATAAGTTTTAAGCTGACATTTCTAATAAATAATGATAATAAAGATAAAGACAGAATGGTTTACAAAGATCACAGCATTATGGCTTATAGATATAGTAGAGCAATATAAAATATTATTTAGAAGTTTGTGGTGCTGACTGAAGTGATAGCATTAGAAATGTTAAGTCCGCTCTGGGACCGAGAGGCTTCATCAATTATTAATGGATGCAAGAATCTGCCTGCACTTGTAACAGGGCAATATTTGAATAAGTGGTTGGTAGGGGGTAACATGGTCCGAGTTTTCCGATGTTATCCCATGCAGAACCTCACTACAACCTGACCTTCCTGGAGTCAGTTCTTCCAAACCCCCTTTTGGAACAAGCCATGAGAAGAAATGTTCCAGGACCTCCGGATATTAGTTTTGGCAAAGCAATAATACGAAGTTTAATAATGCTGTCATGAGTAAGCAATGCTAAATAAGATTCAAGTCCTTAATGACACTGATAGGTTAGCTAACGCCATCCTAAATTAGTAATATCTAGCATAATGACATGACAAAATTTAACCCATCCTTAAAGGTACACATATGACCTTGAATACTAATTAGAATGTCAAAATAAAAGGAGAAATGTTGTTCCCTTCATTAACAAACATAACTACGCTTAACACGCAAATAATGACATAGCCAAATATAACACTTGATGACATGACAAGCAAATGATTGATTATTAAACAGAAAGGTAAGGCCATTAAATTTACTTTAAAGAATACACTATAATTAAATCAATAGCATCACCAAGCATGATAAGAAATTGATATCATAAAAGAGACAGCTTATAATCTGCATCAGACAAATATAACCATTAAATAATAATATTTAATTGAGCAAACCTTTTGTTTAGTAAGACTACTTACATTTAAGTATTTACATATCCCATAATATCGGGATGGGAAATTAGAATAATATCGGTTCACTGGATTGAGTCATTAGCATATTAAGATCAAATTCAACTAAAATACATAATTATAATAAAATAAATTTAAGTTTGCCACATTAAAATAGTAAGATATAGATAAAGTGGGAAATCCAATAGATATAGTTACAAATTAGAGATTCATAGATTCATGCATTTATATTTAACAGGGATAGAGACAATCATCTTAAATTTATTACAATTATTATAATTGGCACTACATCACCAATTATTAGATAGACAGAGAGTTATATTATAATTAAAAGCAAATTATATTTAAATAAGAGTTCATGTTAGTGGCATAGGCAGGATTACCTTCTAATGACTTGATGGCCATATGAATTGAAGCACAGGAAACTAGCATGGAAAGCATAGTCAACAACACAGAGTTCAGATAAAATAATGGTTTGCATCTTTCAAGAGTTAGTTCATGATTTGATTAAGGCAGTTCTTAAGTGATGATGGTATAAGTAGCACAGTGGTATGGAGATGATCTTGGGAGAGATTGGGAAAGCAAATTTCTTCCATCTACTCAGAAGTCATTTTATCAAAATTTTGAATGATGTGGATTTGGTTAACAACACTTCTTTGAAAAGTAAAGAGTAGAGTGCCCTGTATTGAATTTGGCTGTATTTGTATGCCAACAAAACCTTTTAGAAAGTTCCTTTACATTGCCACTTGATGCAGTTGGATATGCATTACCTGACATGACTTCACTCATCCTTTGTTTAAAATTATATTTGAAAGATGAAAATAAGATAATTTTGGGAGAGTATTGTTCTATTCCATTTCTACATTGGAAATAGATTCAACAGATATAATTTCCATTCAAATTTAGGATTACTAAAATTCATCTAATTTAACATATTTTACATTAAACAAAGTGCGTCCTTTTGTTTCTTAAATTTAGTTATGCTAATTACTCTCCAGAACTTTCTCTGGTATTGCATCAGCTTTATAAAAAGAAATACACGAATTATAAACATCAAATAAATACAGAATATATTTTAATAAATGAATAAATATTATTTACAATATTTTGCGTATCTGTAATACATACACACACATGCACGACTGTTTAAGATGATGGAAAATTTAAATATTTCCAAATTAAAACTTTAATAAATATTCTGTCTTGGTTTAAAATAACTGTTTACAACTTATAAGGGGGGGGGGTGTAATCACGTGCATATGTATATTTACACTCCCTGATGATTAAACAAGTACAAAGATGGGTTTGAACTTCAGTTTAAAATTATTAATGTCACCAGATAGTGAAGCAAAATATGTATAACAGATTGTACTGCTTCAATATATATATATTAGTATCATAATAAAAACAATAAATTTATTAGTATATCCAATATGCACAAAGATAAAATAAAAAACAACTAATAAATAATGTATAAGCAAACAAGAAATACACACAAAAAAAATATGTAGATATAATAAACATTTTCTTTGTAAATTCTATTAACCAACTTAAGTGCAATTTTCATCTCTGTTCCATCTTATGCAAATTATGCAAATTAACACAGTGGCTTATATAGAAAAAATTATGCAAACCATAATAATTAAAAAATGAATGAAAGTAAAATATTTTTTCTATCTTCTTGCATACCATTAAGTTGAATGATAATTCAATTTGGAAGGAATAATATATTTTAAACATTTTATGTACTTTTAGAAAACTTTGTGCAAGATACTTTTATTTTGTAAAAAAATGGTGTTGTCTGCACCTCCATCTAATTGTGAAATAACTAAACATACCCACCAATTTTACACATACAAATTAAAGCAGTGAATGGACCCGTCTATAGCTTGCGCTTTCACTGGTAATATATTAATTTTGTTCTTCATCTTAAAATTACGGAATGGAAATAATATTTGTGCCAGGTATAGGATTGTAACTTATTTGTTAGTATTTACAATATATTGAAGCAATGTGCATGTGTGAATCACATTTTTTTATTACTGTCAATGATAACTAATATTATTTCACACACACACCCACGCACGCAAATACATATATGAATCTAAAGATAGTAATTTCTAAGTTACTCTAACATTAATATTATTTTACACGCACACATATACGCGTTTAATGATAATTTTTTTGCAAAGCTAATAGAATTTTGTTAATAAAAATATTAATCATATAATATCTTATTTCTAATCTTTTTTTTTACTATTTATTAGTATTTCCATATAATTAATGTTAATGTATTCAACAAAGTTGATGAGGGATTGAAAAAATTGGGGTTACTGTCACGTATATTTATTTTGCTGTCTGATAACCCTGCAGCTATGTACAATTTTCATATTCACTGTTTGTAAACATTTATTTTTTCAATGTTTTATTGGTCAGAAATATAAAGAAAGTATCCATTTGATTTTTAAAGTCATTTTCTCCAGCAATCTACTTCCTGCTGTACGTTTATAAATGTTATATGAACTGTATATGTTTATACTTATTCAGATCTTCTATATGTGTCTGTATAACATATATTTTTGACTAATTATTCTATATATATCCGAAATAATTAAAAAATAATAATACATTTTCCCCTTATATATTATATAAATATAGGGGATTTGAACTCAGACTTTCAAGCCCCCTTCACTATCCACACTATCTCATACTAATGATACACATGATCACACACATGCAGAAAAGATAAATAATCACCAATATACATATTTCGTGCTAAACAGTGCCGGTTTAGCATGAAATACGTATATTACTTGTTTAGCACGAAATATGTATATTGGTGATTATTTATCTCTTCTGCATGTGTGTGGTCATGTATATCAGTAGTATGATTTTACAGAGCACTGATTATATATGTGTGTGGGAGATGATAATCTGGACCAACTGATGAGTGCTGGTTTAGCACGAAATAGGGATATTGGTGATTATTTATCTTTTCTGCATGTGTGTGGTCATGTGTATCAGTAGTATGAGATAGTGTGTATGGTTGAAGTGGCTTGAAAGTCTGAGTTCAAACCCCTATATTTACAATTAGGCTCCAGGTATAAGAGTACCTAGTATTTCAAATCTTATGTATTATATATGATTTATAGAAGAAATAAACATTATAGTTGCAAACTTCCCATCTCAAATTACATGGCATAAAATATGAATATTTAAAATGAAAACATTTAAAAATATTATTTATTTTTTAAACAATTATTTTATGATTTTGATGTAAAATAATTTTTTACCTTTTTCATTTCATTTATCATTTTTTTTAGAAGTTGATTTAAATAAATGATTATTGTCTAAATTCATGATCATCATCATCATCATTTTCAGCTATGATCAATCACTGCAGGATGAAGATCTCTCTAAATTTAATCCCATTCATTTTCTCCAGTTTCTAGCTTATTTTCCCTACATCACCCCAGCATACATCTGTTTGTTCTCTCACCCATGTATTTCATTTTTGATCTCCTCATGTGTTTCATTTTTTATCTCTTCTTGTTACTTCTAACTACATATCTTTCCATAATGAGTGGTCCAAAGTCTTTGTATTGCTCTTCTGTTAAGTGTCCAAGTCTCAGATTCATAAGTAAGAGTAAAATGGAGGATAGAGAAGGTTAAAAGAAGAGAATAAGATCTGATGAAGACTGCACGTACAGTTGAAACTGTAATCAATAATAAAAGTTTTTTTTGCTAAAAAGTGAAAAGATCTTTGAAATTCAATATTATAATTAAGAACTGGTTAAACATATTTAGTAAAAAACTTCCTTTTCAAATACATAATCGTATTTCCTTTCAAAATTAAGATATTTCTACCAAAAGCAATTTAATTGAGTTTAGTTCTATGATTAATTTCCATCTGCAGCAATAATCTGATTGCAATTGATAACTTCTAGATCATTATTATCAATCTTTAGTTTCATCTTTTAAGAAAATTCATTGAACATTTCTTTAGTCTTTTTGATATTTACTGTTAATCTTACTTTCTTACTTTCATCTGATGATTTTTTGCAACATTTCCTGAAGCTCTAAAGAATTATTTGCAAAGACAACTACATCATCTGTAAAATCTCGATGACTTAAATAATCTACATTTATTTTTATTTCCCTAGCTTCCCATTTTAATCCATAAAATATTTCTCACAAGTCTGCTACAAAAAGTTTTGGAGAGATGGAGACATCCTATCATACACCTCTCTCAAAGTTAATCTTCCTAATATCTTATGCAATCTAATAGCTGCTGTTGCAATTTTACAAATATTCTTCAGAATATGACAACAATAGAAATTCATCATATAAGTACAATTTGTATGCCTGCATTTAGGTTCATCTATTGAGAAAATATAAAAATATGAAATAGAAAAATTCCATGTCTGGTAATTAATTTTAATAACAAAATGAGTTTGTAAATTTTAGGATAGACCAAAAAAGTATAATCATTCTCATGAGAAATCTCCATGATAAGTCTAATAAACATTAAAATATAGACAAAACTCTCCATACAGCAGTGCCATCTAGTGCAAGCCAGAGTAATCAACGAATGCAAGCAGGTTTGTGTATAGAAAATACCTATCTACTTTTAACAGCTTGTGTAATTATTGATCATGTGATAATAAGAATTAAAGAGGTTTTAAAAATGGGTCTTTTATAATATTTGTTGAAAGAAAATATAAGGTATGCTAAATTATTTTCCGAAGAAGAGCAGTTTTGAAGATGAAAATTAAAATGAGAAATGCAAAAGAAAACAGCTTTATAAGGGTCACATTGAGTTGGTTGATCCCAGTAGATAAATTTACCATGAAAGCATATTTTTTCTACTGTCAGTAATATTAAAATTTTCATTTTAAAGTTATTATTAAATAATTAAAGAAAACTGTATTATAAATAAAGGAATATAACTTAGAATAATTTTCAAGGATATAAAATAAAAATAAGGAATATATATATAAAAAAGATTACATAAAATACCTAAATTGGTGCCGATTTAGTCTGTGCTCATGGCCATTTTAAAATCTAAAGACCAGCCAAAACCACCGACACATCCAACAAGTAAATGACATAAATATTCAATAAAAGTACTTTAAATTCATATTTTAGAAATTATAAGCTAGTAAAAATAATATGCTTTATTTCATATGGGCATACAGTATAATCTTTTGGTATTTGGAAATTATATGCTTGGTTTGATCAGACTTCTGCATCTTTTGGATGATCCTTCAGATCGGCCAAACCATCCTTCCCCCTTCCTGCATATTTCAGCACTTTGTGCGATCGTATTTCAAATATTTTATGAAGGTAAATTTTAAAAAAAAAATCTCTAATAAAATAAAGCATATTATTTTTACTAACTTATAATTTCTAAAATATGAACTTAAAATACTTTTATTCAATATTTATATCATTTATCCGTTGGATGTATCAGCAGTTTTTTTAATTTTAAAATGGCCATGAGTGCAAACTAAATCATGACCAATAAATTTCTACACTATAACTTTAAAAAAAGTCCCAAGATTTTGTTTCTAGGAAAGGTAAAGATACTGTTTGTTGTCAGAATTGATTAATTAAATTTACTACCTACTTACGTTACTGTCATTCATATTATATTTGGAAGTCTGATGCAAAACTAAATGTTGTATATAAACTTTGTTAATTTATTTTTCCTTCTTTGAGTGTGTTCAATATATTTATATAGTTTGATTTCTTGAGTTGAAAGACTATTAAAAACTTCCAGAAACCATAGTACAGAGAAATGGCAGCATCCTTTGCATTTTGTTTCAAATTCCACTTGCATATATCATGCTCTTGTTTTATTTATAAGCTTTGATTATAATCCAGTATACATTGTTTACTGGAATGCAAATGTACAATACTCTCCAACATGGATGTGTATATAACGTAGACACATTTTATGTGTATAGTATGCTTATATAAATTAAAATTACTATATATACAAAATTTTAAATATATATATATATATACTTATTAATAATAAACTGAGAGAGCAAATTGAAGTATATGATTACTATGTATGTTCGTTTCATATATATTCACTCAAAAAATAAAAAAAATAAAAAATGAGTTGTACCGCATCATTATCATTATCTTTTAAATAGAAAGAACAGTAATCATATCTTCAGAGCAATTAAGCATATTCTGAATAATATCCTTTTTTTCTCAAACTTATTATTTCTATGGAAATCTAATAGCAGTTTCGTTATCAGTAATCTCCAGCCTCTCTAGTAGTTTTATTATTTTCAAAACTATCTTTAATTTGAAAATCTCTAAAGCCATGCTACTTATTTCAAATTCACAGGTAAATTTTTGAATTGTAAGCTTTCAGGTGAGAGTTACTTTTTTCACCACTATAAATCATTAACTTCACCTTATCAATTAGGACAGATATTTTATGAATTTTTTTAAATTTTATGAAAGTGCTAGCTTTACACTTTTAAAACATTTTATTGTTTGAAATACTATGCCATGCCTAAACCTTTTTAAAAGATAAAGAAATTTGAAGAATAATATGCATGTGCTCTGATGACAGATATGTTCATGCATGGCAGTGAGGGGTGGAAAAGTGGCTGTGGCATATATTAAGTTTATTTGATTTGTAAAATATTTGTTTTTATTTTTCATTTTTGTACCGATTTTTGGATATTGTATAATTGAAGTAAGATATACTGACTCAACAAATATCACAATTTCATTGTAATTACAATAAAATTTTAAATATATAATGGTTCACTTTAAACACAAACATTTATATTTAATTATACAAAGTTGTGGGTTTAAAAGGCCATAAAGGGTTCATATCTCCTATTGTATAAAAACATATATTAAAAGAGATCCAACAATTAATGGGAGGAAAGGTCTGATACAAACAAGGTTTATAGAATGAGTAAATTGTATAAGAACACTTTTCCTCACTGAATTAAGATTTATATGACAGGTGTAAATAGGCAGTGAATATTAAAATGGCAGGTATTTTTGGCATACAAGGTTCATGTAACTAATTTAGTTTATTTACATGCCTATTTGTATCTTTAGCAGTGAGAATGTGTTGTACTTATTATTTTTAAATTATTTTGCTGTGTATGTATAATAATAAGTCTGAAAATCTAAATAATAAAACTGATTACTGTTATCATGTAAATAAAAATTCCGAGTAAAAAAAGATATAAAACTAATGCAAATGAAAATGCTATGACACATGCCATTAGTTGATACAGGACATATATGAGCAAGTGATTCAGAGACTTTTAAAAATTGAGTACGAAAGGTGACTAACATTGGAAAAAACTTTCCAAAGAAGAAAGAAGTAATTTTTTACTAGTATAAGTGTGAATTTTTTTAAAGAAGTTCAATTTTAGTTTTCACTATTATTTAGAAAACAGAGAATGTAGTGTAAAGAAAAATAAATAAATAAAAAAGCTGTAAAACTCAATAAATGCAATAAAAAGCCATATGGTTGTATTACTTGGACATTCATAAGAATTCAAGAGTCAGACCTATGAATGCCAGAATTGATCCTGGGATCTCCTGATCCCAAGTTAGGTCTCTACCAATTATGCCAAACCATGCAAAGTGAAATGATGAATGCTATTGGTTTAAATAGGACATATGTGCAAGATATTTTAGGTCTTTCTGCAAAACTGAATTTCAAAAGCGATTAATACTGTAAAAAAAAAAAATTCCAAGTGAGAAACAGGAAGTAAAATGTCTTTTATTAACAGAAGTTCATTCTTGATTTTAGAAGATAGCAAAGAATATGTGTCAAGAAGAAAAATTCAAATAAAAATATTTCAAACTGTCAATTAATGAAAATGTTACAATAAATGTCATTGGTTGACATAAAACGTGTAAGCAAAAATGTTTCGGGAACTTTATGAAAAGCCAAGGAATTATGTAAAAAAAAATTTAAGCACAGAAAGTAAACCTAAAATGATTTTTATTATTGTAAATTTGTTTTAGATTTTAGAAGACTGATCTCAATTTTCACAATAAAGCAAAAAACAGAATACAAAGCATCAAAAAGAAAATTTCCAAATAAAAATGTTTTAACCTTCAACCAGTACAAATACTCATAGTTCACTATATAGCATACATTTACAACAAGTTTAAAGCCGAGATTTAGAGCAAGGTATTGAAAAACATTACAAGCAAGAAAACAGAAGTTCTATAGATGGTATGGTTTTGCCTTTTTATGAATTTTTATTAAAGCAAGTTTCAAACCAGACATACTCAACCTATGACCCCAGGTCACATGCAGCCGATTGAGCTTTTATGTGTGGCCCAAAATACACACTCATTAATCTACATTTTAAAAATCTTGAGAAGTGTGACATCTACCTGCCCCTTGCTTTAATCTGCAACCACACTCAAGATATATTTGTTTTTGGTGTAAAATTACGTCACGTGACAGTTGTGTTTCTTATAATTTCAAGTGTTGAATAGGACAGTCAACATGTAACTGCTTTGAAGCGGATTGTTTTATGTTAAAACTATAATTTAATTACTTATAATGGCAGGAGTGTTTTCAAAATACAAACAAATAATATCCAATGAAAATAGTGTTTCAGGACAATTAAATAAAAATATTTTGTTATATAAAATAAAGACAGTTCGCAACTTGTTTGATTTGTTATGAAACGTTATATTAAAAAATATATATATAACATTATTCATTATTATACCATAAACATAAATTATTTAAGAATTCTTTTCCTCATGGATATGAAAAGTCATTATAAGCGATATTCTTTTACATATTTTGATGCAATAGTTAAGCAGAATATAAGTTCTGGATCGGTATTTTTTTTTGCAGGAAGACATTATATTATTTTTATAACAAAACAATAAGTTTATAAAGAATTTGAAAATGGTGGTGTCTTTTAGTCTGCCTGTGTGACATCACGGAAAAACTTCATGAGCTCAGGCATTGTTTATAGACAGAAAATAAAATAATTTCACATATAGTGAATAAAATATTTACTTTGAAGAGTGCGATGTACGCATCCTCATTTATATACACACGCACATTTACGTGGTAAAAATAGATATGGTAATGAGTAATTACATCTAATTAAAGTAAATTACTAATTAATTAAGAATCTAATTAATGCTAAACAAAGCATCTATTATGAGAAAATCTAAAACTAAATACTGCATAATTTTCTGTCTGCTATATCCAGCTTCAAAACATCTACATATATTATAAGAAGTAAAATTAATAATAACAGAAATATACCCATTAATTATATAAAAAATAGTCAACATTTAATAATGAGATTTTATGTTAGATAAAATACATTAATTAGTTTCATAAATGATTAAGCACTGAGCACTAATTAATTAAATTTTATCTAACATAAAATCTCTCTATTTAGCTTAAATATAAAATATTTTTTATTATTATCACCTTTACTTCTTATAATTTATATATATATACTATTTATATCTATAACCCATGAACATTTTTGTATCAACGTATATATATATATATAGGCGTTTTGAACTTATACATAACATCAACCATAATAAAAACTAAATAAGATGTTATTGACACTTCTCCAGAAATGTAGATGATGATTTCGAATTATTTAGATGCCTTATGCAAGGAGTTTAAGAGCAGATTTCAGGATTTGAGAAAATTTTAAGAGTTATCTCTTGCTTGTAGAAAATCCCTGGCATTTAGAATTAGCAATTAATACAGCTGTATGTATTGGCTATCATTATGCAAAGCTACTTGATGAATTCATAGAGCTCAAAAATAATACGAATCAGGAGATTATTTTTTTAAAAAAAGTGTGAGGAAAAGGTATTCTGAATTTTGGAAAATAGTACTTAAAAAATAAGACTGTATATAAGTGTTCCCGAATGCCTCTCATCTTATTCACATCAACCTATCTTTGCAAATCATCTTATTCTAAAATGAAACATGTAAAGAACATATTAAGAGTAGCATATAGCAATTATAAATAATTAAAAGTTTGTCTCAACATTAAAAATCCCACTAATTTTTAAACAAGCATTTGGACATATTTAGGTTTATTTCTTATATTATCATATTATGAAATATAGTATACTAATTGTGGCCCACATAATGTAGATAACATATGTGACCCAGGGGGTGAGTATGGCTGTGTTAAAAGCATTATTTTAATTTTTCTTAAAATTGAACTATTTTGTATGAATAGCAATTAATTATATATATATAATATCTAAATTTAACAGTATAATAATAATGTAAGACTCGCCTTCCAAGGTGATGATTATTTGTTTCTTGTTCTCTTCACAAGAGAGTACCTATCAATGATTTTGACAGGTCTCTTTTCTTTTGTTTTGATTTTTAAAGTGAAAACATGTGCTTTAGACTTTTTTTTACACATTTATTATTTTTTCCACAAAATATTTATTAAATATTAATTATTTTAGAAGAATAATTCAGATTTTTATACAAAATATTTACTTTTACATAAAGGCAAATTGACAAAGAAAGATAAATGATGTACAGTTGCAATTTATAATTAGATAACAAACATAAACTAGCCTCTTGTTGAAATTTTCTTTGATTTGAAATCCTATCTATTAGCTATTATCATTCATTTAGTTTTCAGTTTTTTATTTTCAAAATTGATATTATACTCAGAAATAACTTTCATTTTTAAGCAGTTTACCTGGGTAGTGATCATCTCATGCAAATTTTACAATTCTGGGTGTTATTATGACATTGCAATCACTATATCTTCTCTATATTATTTTAAGACTATATTTTTACATCACCACCTACAGTTGCTCATTTACACAATTACAGTATTAAAGGTATTAGTTGAAAAATATATCTGAAGATGTCAGCATTAAGTGGCTCTTTTAGGCAATGATAATAGCCTTTTGCATGATTATTTATGCAATTTTTGCAAAAGATGTATTTTAATAAAAAAATTATGTTACCACAAAAATATTATCTTTGAAAACATTTATTTTTAAAAAGGGCAATTCTTAAAACATTTATTACAGAAAGGTAAAGCAATTTCTACTTGCCAAACAAAAATTATCTTTGTCAAATGATAGAATAATAATTTTTAAAATTTTTTAATAGTAATAAATAATATCACATGATCTCCATTTCTTATGCTTGCTCATAACTGTTATTAAACAGCTTTCTGTCATCCATTGATTAATCTGGCTTGTACTGAATGGCACTACTGTATAGTTTTGCTTGTTTAATAAATAATATCTTTATTTTTTCTTTCCTTGACAATAACTAACCCTAAATTTATCCTCATTTTATTAACTTTGAATTCAAATAATGAATATTTCATTCTACTAACTTTTTGAATAGATAAATTTATTCAGTTATGCCAAATTCCATTTTTATAGATAAAAAATCCATTTAGACATTTATTTTGATATTTTTAAAATGTCAAATATTAACTTTTAAAATGACTATCACTTTAAAAACTTAAATTTGTAATAAATAATGTTAATATCATCAGTATATTGTACAGCAAAAAGGCCTTTAATTGTAAAAATACAATATTCAAATATTGGAGGACTATGCACAAATTGCTCACTAGAGTCTATTCACAACAGAAAGATGGAATTTGATGCTAAATGAGTTGAACATGTGTTTTTGAGAAAACATTTAAAAAGTGTAGAAAAAAATCAATACATTTTATTTCATTAAAAAATAAAAACAGACAGAAAGCAATGACTCTAGAGGTAAAAAGTGTCTTTTAAAGGATCTTAAAAAAAGTATTGTTATTTGTATTAGTGAGATTGAGATATGATGGTGGAGTTATAAAGATATTTCAAAATAGGTGATATCTATAAAGGGGGGGGGGGTAGTTGAATAAATAACTGATATTAAATATGAGTATGATTTATAAAATAAAATAATATGCCAATACTCTACATTTTGTTATTATTATTGTAGTAACATCATTTTAAGAGAGAAATGAAGTTTTAGTTTGTCATTTAACAGTTTTTGTGGAACATCTCTGCATATGCCATTAGATATAAAGAGAAGATACAATTCATTGTGAATTCAAAATACAAAATAAATTAACACTACATTAATATCATAATTAATACATTTTGGAATATTAATTATGTAACACATCATATAATTAAAATTCGATTATTAGGTATCTTTTTCAACTATAAAACTTTTGATAACAACATAAAAATGCTGAAAGAGCTTTTAAGTAAATAATAATAAACTAAAAAAAATCAGCAAATCTTTTATTAGTAAAAGTAAGAGTACAAAATCTTTACTCATAACCAATTACTTCCTTAATTCCTAATTCTATTACATCTGTATTTAAATAAAACATATACTCTTCTAGACAAAATAAGAGTCATAGATCATGTGACCCTATCTCTTAAGCTTGTAAGTTATAAAAACAATGAGGATTGCCAATTCCTTTACAAGCTTTATGATAAATGCTTAGCCAGAGCCAGCACTTAAAATATCTCTGTCAGGAACCCCTCCCCAAACCCCTGACCATGGTTTCGTGCTTGGCTTTGGGTTGGTATTTTTAGATATAGTGTCTGAACCTACCCTGACATCTCTCTGAGGAGTGCCAAAGCATGAAATCATGGTCAGGGGTTTGGAGAAGAGTTCCTGACAGAGATATTTTAAGTGCTGGATCTGGCTAAGCATTTATCATAAAGCTTGTAGAGGAATTGGCAATCCTCATTGTTTTTATAACTTACAAGCTTAAGAGATAGGGTCATATGATCTATGACTCTTATTTTGACTATTTATAGTCTCTGCCATAAGTCTTATGCAATTTTATATTGCTAAGACTACTAATATATGGTATGGCTGAAGATCTATCAGCCCCATATAGCTATTTGAGTTGGATAGCTGGGTTTGAAGACATGTAGATGTCTGAAAATTTCAGATTTTCCACTCAATAGATAACTTTTAGTTAAATGCTTGGCTTTGGGTTGGTATTTTTAGATCTAGTGTCTGAACCTACCCTGACACCTCACTGAGAAGTGCCAAAGCACAAAACTGTGGTCAGGGATTTGGGGAGGGGTTCCTGACAGAAATATTTTAAGTGCTGGCTCTGGCTAAGCATTTATCATAAAGCTTATAATATAAATAAATAACACTCCAACATTTCGACTATATTCTTTTATAGTCTTTATCAAGGAACAAACTAAAAAATACTTAAGATATAACAGATATAAATAATAATATTCCACAATAATCCAAATACATATAACAAATACAAATAACTCGTTTTTTAAATACCTTTCTTAAAATAATCCCCTATAATTATTTAATTAAATCAACCTATTATTCTTTTTTTTTTCCAATTAACAACCTATTTATTACAGATTTCAGTAGTACAAATTCCTTCTTTTATAATTCTTTCATAATACAATCTAATACATTCTAAAGGTTCTATTTTAAAATCTTTATGTTTAAATTTACTCATACGATCATAAACTGCAGATTTTTTTATCATTTAAATGTTGTTTTAATCTTGTTGCCAATGTATTTTTGTGTAACATAAGACATTTTATTATCTTTAAAACAATCTAAACATTTTATAATATAAATCGAATTCATGTCTGAAGGTTTGTGATGATGGTATATTATTATATGTGATATGTTGGACTATTTTCATCATCTATGAGTGAATGTTGAATGTATAGAAAATTTTAAACTTTCCGAATACAAACAAACAACTTGTTAGTAATAACACACAAATAAACAACACAGGTAAGTAATTGCACGTTTCAAATCGTGTTATTCTCCATTCTTCTTCAGGTGTTGCTGGCCTATATGCACAGTGGCAATATTCACTTAGAAGTTGAACTCACACTTTTAGATGCTTGAATATCGAATTTAAGGTAAACGCTCTAACCAACCGAGCTATTTTAATAACTTGTAAATTATTATAATCATTATCATTATTAATTAACAAATTTAAACATTTTTTCTTTTTATAAACAGGATAAATAATATATTTTTTATTAATAATATTAAATAATTTCTTAATTTTAATAAATAAACCATTTGAAACATTGAAACTAACATAATTTATCTTACTATTATTATTATTTATTTTTTCAATATTTTTATTGCAAAACAAAGCATTACTAACATTCCTAAGATAACCATTTATAAAACATATTGATTTCACTTTTTAATAAATATTAATTTGATTAGGAGTAAATTTAAACATAAAGATTTTAAAATAGAACATTTAGAAAGTATTAAATCGCATTATGAAAGAATTATAAAAGAATGAATGTATATTACTGAAATAAAACCTGCAATGAATAGGTTGTTAATTAAAAAAAAAGAATAATAGGTTGATTTAATTGAATAATTATAGGAGATTATTTTAGAAAAGGTATTTAAGAAACAAATATAATGGACATTTAGGATTGTTTGTTAAAAGAGTTTTAAAGTAAGAGTTATTTGCATTATTACATGTATTTGGATTATTGTGGCATATTTACTATTTTAATTATATACTGTTATTTTTTTTAAAAAAATCATTGTGGAAAAATTAATTACAATATTTATATATATATATATATTGCATTAACTTATTAACAGAATGTAGTACAATATTTCAAAAAACAAATATGTACAAAGTACCTAGAGAAGTTTTATTTATTCGTAATAGCATGATAGTCATAAACATAGCACTGATTGTAAGAGGGGCCTGTGATGTTTGCAGAATATTTGAATTGTAAATTAGGTCATTCAGATGAGACACTTTCATGAAAGGGGCACAAGAATCTTTTTTGTTAATAGCATATCTATCCTTGGCAATATGCCTGGCTTCCACTTTATGCATGGTATCATTATGTTCAAAACAGATGATGTTGGTAGATGTATGTTCAACGCTAGTACTTGAGTTTGAATTCATGCTTAAAGAAAACGGATTTGGCTTTAGAGTACACTTTGGCTCGATTATATATGTATCTGTGTTGTGCAATGTGGGTGGATAAGTTGGCATGTGATTTTGAAAATACAATAGTTACATCATTTGATCACATTTCCTATACTAGCACATTAATTGTTGATAAACAGAGCAAAACTCTCCATACAGTATTGCCACCTGTGCTAAACAGAGTAATCAATGGATGCCAGAAGGCTTGTGCATAAAATCCCTATCTAATGCCTACTCACCCAATATCCCCAGACTAGTTTCTGGCTTGTGGCCTTCGTCAGTGAGGATCTCAGATCCAAAGGCCACAAGCCAGAAACTAGTCTAGGGATATTGGATGAGTAGGCATTAGATAGGGATTTTATGCACAAGCCTTCTGGCATCCATTGATTACTCTGTTTAGCACAGGTGGCAATACTGTATGGAGAGTTTTGCTCTGTTTATCAACAATTAATGTGCTAGTATAGGAAATGTGATCATGTGATGCTTAATGGTTTAACACCAATCCTGCCTAATAGGATAGTGGTGGCTATGGTTATAAAAGAGCCAAAGACACCAAAATGTATGGGTGCTGAACTGAGTTCAGACCCATATGACTATATAAGCTATTGAGCTTAGATTGAAAATATTTTTTATGTTTTCAATTTCATTCTCATAGTTGTGTAGTTAAGTAGAGATAAAAGGTGGTTGCTAGAGGGTTGCATTAGATCCTAAGATCTAGATGCAGTGCTCTCAGATCCAAAGCTCCTCACTGACGAAGGCCACAAGCCAGAAACTAGTCTGGGGATATTGGATGAGTAGGCCTTAGATAGGGATTTTATGCACAAGCCTTCTGGCATCCATTGATTACTCTGTTTAGCACAGGTGGCAATACTGTATGGAGAGTTTTGCTCTGTTTATCAACAATAGTTACACTTAATTCATGACAGCAACATGCAATCCCTAATTCAATTGCATTCAGAAACATAATTATAGAGCCCTCAAACTATGTACCTTTTGGAAAATACTTCACTGCATCATATTCTATGACAGGAAGATTCCAAATTTTTATTATCATTATGACAATTTACCAAAAAATACTTCTTAATAAAATTTATTAGAATTTATTCCCTTTTTAAAAAAAATTAACAATCAATAAATTGATTTTGTTTTTATTTAACAACTAACACATCTTAGTAGATTGTAAAACTTAAAAACTGTATTTATTAAAAATAAAGGCTTCCATTTTGATTTACAGAAAAACTGACAAGTACCAAAAAATATTTCATCAGATATAACTACTTCAACTAAATTAGTTGATATAGGGCTATTATTTTACTATTGTATAGATTTGTTGTTTGGCCACCATCACAATCATGACATGAACACACTGTAGACATATTATTTAATGATGCTTTATAAAAACATAAAGTCAGTTATGTTTTTCAGCCCATTAGAAGTGATAATACGAAACTAACCATGAGTTCATTGTCATTTTCTGGGTATATAAAGAGAATATGTTTTGATAAAATTGAAAGTAGTTTTGTGGGTAAAAAAGTCTCATTTGCAATACAAAAAATGATCCTAACATTGTATAGTCACATGATCAGCATTTCTTATGCTTTATATAAGCTGTTAAAACAGTAATGTGATGTGATGTGATGTACTGTGGCTTCTCCTTAAACAAAGTCAAGAATATCTGAGCAATTATGCCCAGATAAACCAATTAGCCACTTAATTTTCCATTCCCCACTCTAAGTTTTCCCATATACTGCTCCATCCCCATTTCCACAACATAATCTTTGTCAACTCTATAGCAGGTCAATGAACTTGAATTGAAAACATAATTGTGCTTTCATCTCAGACTGATGCGTAAAAGGTAGCTACTGGAAGGTTGAAATAGATCTTAAGATCTAGATGCAGTGCTCTCAGATTCAAAGTCTGTAACTGATGAAAGCTACAAGTTAGAAACTTATCAGGGGATATTATTATATGAGTGGGCGTTTTATGCATAAACCTTCTTACATCCATTGATTATTAAGACTTGCACTGGGTGGCACTACTTTATGAACAATTTACTGTTGTTTTAATATTCAACGTTATATTTTATTCTTTTACTTTCTCATTATCTCCCCTCTCCCTCTTCTTCAGTTAGAGGAGCCAGTCTTGATTAAGTGAAATCTAACGATAGCGACTGTCTTAGTAATACCAAACTAAACATTTGAAATCAAATTTACCGACATTATTATGCTAGTGAATGTAAATACAATTTGAGATATTTAAAATTAACTGAGTTATAGCAAGGTGTGTAATATTTGGATTAAGTTTGTAGTTTTATTCAAAATAATAAATCATTTTAGAAAGCCAAGATGCTAATTTCATCGTTTAATTGCTCTCTGTATTAGTTTATAGGTTCTAATCTCACTAGTTGTAGACGTAATTTATCAAAATTACGAAATGGAATAGTCTCTGATGCTTTGATTGCTTTTAAGCAATTATTGCGTTTGAGTCACGTATAAATATAATATTATTTGATGTACTTAATTAGCGTAGATGTTTAAAATGAGGTGCGCTCTAGTGCCCAATATTTATCATCATCTTCCCTCTTTCACGTTACAATGTATTTAATAAACGTATGCTACAGACATAGATGTCATCTTAATAAGTATATACATAAAACTCACGAAGGACTATAGCACTTTCCATTCGGGCATTATACAAGAAGGCATGAAAATCCGGGTTGCTTTAAAAGTTCAAAAAATTAGCAACTCAAATATCTAACGCATACATCAGGATGAACAAACACGCACATCTGATTTTAATAAAATATCAGTTACATCGACGTTTATTTAAAGAGAAATATTATAACTTTTAATATGACAGGAAATATAAATATAAAAAAAAAGCACCTATTTAAAAAAAGGTTAAAATTTGTTAATAAAAACAAGGAGAATTTATTCTGGAGCTTTTTGATGCAAGCCTGGAGGGAAATGCAAGTCACGTGGCAGATTGTCTTTTCAAATCTTTTGTTTTTCTTGTCAAGCGACTAAGCTCGCTTTGAGTAATTGCTATTACTCATTATATATTTAATGATGCTACGCCTAAGTGAAGTGCTATATCCGATTATTTGTGATCGAACTAAATGTTAATTAAATGAAAAAATAAATAATTAACAGAAAAGCGGCCATTAGATTATTAATTGAATATAAAACATTTTTATCTTGTTATTTAATATTATTAGCTAGTAGTGGATTCACACACAAGTCAACTGCTGCAAGCTCGAAATTTGGATTGCCCCTTTATTTAAGACAGCTTCCCCCTAAACAAATGCGATAGTATAGTACTAATTATATAAATAAACCCAGATATTTTACATTTTGAATTATTTTTTTAACTTTTTAATTCTTTAAGTTGAAGTCTATGAAATTAGATCACCAATGTATATGTAAAAGGAGATGTCGATACTAGCGCTACCTAAATTCAAACTATCTTTATAGATATTAAATCTATCTTAATATAGCAAGACCTTTGTGCCAATTCAAACAAATGAAAGATAAACTTTAAAATATACTATTTTTATATCTTTAATGAATATATGTATCTTTAAGGTGCGTGTGTGTAATATCATTTTCAACCATTTATCAATCCATTGCAGGATGAATGCTTCTGCAAGTTCAATCCACCTTCTTCGTTTTCTAACCTCTCTTCTCCACATCACATCAGCACACTTCCTCACCTCATCCATCCATCCACCTCACATGTGATCTCTTTCTAGGTCTTCTACAATCTTTTGGAATCCAGTTTAAGGTTTCAACTATCCATTTATTATCATCTCTTCTAGTAATATGTCCAGACCAACTCTACTTCAGTATTTTAATTTTTTCAATAATCTCAGTAACAGCTGTTGTTTTCTCACCCATATATTTCGTTTTGATCTCTTCTTGTTACTCCTAACACACATCTCTCCATACTTCACCAAGTGGCCTGAAGTCTCTTGTCTGCTCTTCTGTTAAGTGTCCAAGTCTCAGATTCATAAGTAATAACTCATAACACACATTTATTAAAAACTCTCCTTTTCAAACAGATAGGCATATTTCTTTTTAATATTATTTTTTTATTATCAAAAGCACCCTAACCAAATTTAATTCTAGGCATCCATTATGTTTTCACCCAATGTGTAATATATACTGCATATTATAATAATTTTAGTATATTGACTAAAATTTCTAATTCAAAAGAACACTAGCTCATGTAAAAATATATTTTTCTTAACTTTGTTGTAAAGTAATTGACTTGTGTCTAAATATTTTTGAATTGACGTATGACTGTTACTCCTGGTATTCATTCAATGGCATGTGATCAGAATGACTAACAATATAAGTTTTTTTGACTTCATGGTATAATGATTAGCATATTGCTTCAAACCCCGATACAGTTTAAATAACTGGGGATTTTCAAGCAAGCTTACTATTTTCCCCCCAGTAGCCAACTCAGGTAACCATCTATTATTGATTGGTAAATGGGTATTTGGCTATTATTAGTTAGGAGATAAAATTAAGAGAATAAAAGTTATTGATTAATTTAATAATAATTTTTTTTTTTTTACCATTCCTCTATGTAAGACTGCTGGAGGTCTGTATATGTGATAGGTATTTACAGCTGTTGTGTTTATCATTTATTTATTATATTTTTAAAGAAACACTTTATTTATGTTTCAATATATCATCTAATTAAAAGGCACTAATTACTAACATCAGTCAAGTGACCTGTTACATGTTTATTCATATGCTCCCAAGAGCAGTCCTTCTTACTCTATGGTAAAAACCATAGAATATTAAATCTGCAAATGTCATTCGAAGATCAGAAGGGAAAAAAAAATATCTATGCACCATAAATACATCCTCATGTATCACATGTTGTTTTTTAGTTTGTTTATTTGATATCTTGGCTTTAAATTGCTGCAGTGAGATGTTAATATTTTACTTAATTGCATACATATATGAAGAACTGGTTATGAGTTTAAAAGTAGTGGAAAACGAATTATCTCAAATAGCTGGACTTTGATCGCCCACCCCATTTTTTTTTTCTAGAAAGGAATTAAGTCACAAACTTTGCTTAATAAAGCTATTCTTGTTCCTATTACTTGGGATTTTTTTTAAAATAGTGTTTTACTCTCCTTACCAAGATAATTTGAGATAGGTGTGTCATTTTCTTGACAACCAGTAACTAATACATGAGCAAAATCAAGGCTGCTAAAAAAAAAAAAAAAAATCAGTTAATTTTATACATTTCAGTATGAATATACTTCACTTTCAAAAATTTTTCAAAAAATTCTACTTTAATATAAGGCTATAATATTAATGAAGGTTTGAAGGATTGAGCAGAAACTTGAATAAAAGAGAAAGTTTAATCTCACATATGTTGGATGCACTGTGTAATCTCAAGGCTGCTGCTAATTTAGTCAGTAGTTCGCATGCTCACATCTGAGGATGAGAAATATACATAAATTTATCAGTCAAAAATATTGAGATCTTTTCACCAATATTTTGTTGCCCTAAGAATACGAAAAAATGGAAGTCCACAAGATGAGATAAACCTTGTTATATGAAAGTATTAAGAAAGAAACATGCGACCTCCATACTCAGACTAAAAGTTGTGTACAAGATATCATGCCTGCAGGTAAGCTTCAGCACCATGTATTATGGTGAAATAAAAGCCACTGTTAATAATAGAGCTACTCAGCATATGTATGCGTACAAAAGAGCTCACAATAATAGCGACAAACATGTCAATATTCTTAGAGTACAAAAAAGTAGCCGGTCACGAGTTTGTACCCTCCAATCCTCAGATTGTGTGTACTGAGACAAATGACGGCAAAACAAAAATAAAGGAGGCATAATACATCATAAACAATTCAACACCATTAATAAAAAAGACGTGTTTCTCTATCTCTAAGAAGTGGTCGAGCTGATTGATTTTTGATAGTAAAATTGTTTTGCATATGAAAATTAATTTGCATATATTAGCAAATGTCAACCATTCTGCAATGTTTCTAATTCTTCAGCTATGAATATGAGGTCAAAAGACCTCGAAAGTGCTAAACCTGATATTTAACTGCAATTTTTCTAACTTCATCAACAAGCGTTTGAAATGCAGTATGATTGCTATGACCCATTATATGTTGTTACCATCACATTATAAGCATAGAAGAATAGTAACAATAAAAGTCTTTATGAAGTATATAAGTAGAAGTTCTGAAGAAGATTACTGGAGCAATCGAAATTGTCAATAGTCAGTTGTAAAAAAGTAATAAAGAACATATATGATAATAATAATAAAAGACATTTGCCACATATAAAATTTATATCTGCTTTCTTGCTACAAATATATATCTTCTTCCTTACTACTATCTTCATCATTTTCTGAACGTTTGGTTTTTATTACCCATTTATTCATTACAATTTTTTATTCCTATCATGTACTTTAAAATGTAAAACAAAGTTTAAAAAAATATTTAATTGTAAACCTTATGGAAAAGAATAAATACGATAAATGTATAATAATTCTTGTTTCTTAGTAGATCTGTTGATTTGTAGCAATTACAACTCTTTTAGCCTATTTTAGAAAATATGTACATTCAAGATTGTAGTATCTCATATCAACATTAGGAGGATACTGTCATGGAAAAACAAAACTCTGAGAGTAAACAAAAGAAATAAGAGCACTTTTGTTTTTTCAGCTAAAAATTTATTATCTAACATGAGAACCTCAAAATTTTCCTGACACTCAACAATTTTTCTGCGATCTTTTGAGATGTCTCGACCCACCAGTTGTGCCCTGCTGATCTAGATAATTGTCATTATTTCAAATTATGGAATTTGTAAAACATCAAGTGCTTCAATTATTATATCACTGTCAAATTAATCCCTTTTAGTGCCTGAACCAATTCTTGCATGCAATTAGATTAACTCATCTAAATAAAATTTCTAATTTAGTCAGAAATAAATTATGAAAAGTAATTTTAACAATTAATAAGGAATAATAATAAGATCTAATAACAGATACCAATTTGACATTCTATGTTTAACTAAGCAAAGAAGTAAACCATTAATTATTAATATTTTTATATGTAATTTTCACTACATCACTCTCAAGCAAGATAGGGAATAGTTGCATATTGGGAATCATACATCTCTTTTATACCTTTGGCCATGTGACTATGATAAGGTATTAAAAGTTAATAGAAACCAGTTCCTACTTTGCATGAGAGATTTTCTACAGAAATATTCTTAAGTGGATAGTGAATGAGTAATAAAAATTATTTAAGTACTTCCATCAAGTGGTTAGTGTCAAAGTTGTGAGGACAGTAAGTTTGAAACTTAAACTGTAGTAATTGGCTATCTGTATATACTGAACAATGATAAAAATATCTGTAAGAGCTTGTAATCTGGACCAAATAATGAGTCATGCATGATTCAACATGAAATATGCATGTTGGTGTTCATACATCTTTTGTCTTTGATCATATGTTTATGATTTCACCCTCCACAAGGTGTTAAAACAGATAGAAACTAGTCTTTACCTTGCATGAGAATGGTATATTGAAAATTACTTACAGAAATATTATTTGTTAAGTGGATAATCTGTAATCTAATGAATGACTAATAAAAATTATTTATAAAGGATTATTTATATTTGATCTTTCATCTTGTAAAGAAGATCTATTCAAACTCATTATTTACATCAATAAATATTTAATATATAAGGTATATGAGCACAGACTTTCACCCGTCCCACCACTCTCCACTCTATCTCATAACACTGATACACTTGAACACATACATATATGTTGAAAAAATAAATAATCACCAATTTACATATTTTATGCTAATCCAGAAATCATCAGTTGGTCCAGATTATCATCTCTACACATATATGCAATAAGTACTCAGATATATATTAAGATAGCCAATCTTCATACTTTAATGGACAGGCTTCAATCCACTTCACAGTCCAACTCTTCAACCATCCATCCAATTGAAAATCTGATGATGGAATGCTTAAAGGCCAGGCCGAGATTCTCGTGTCACACCCAGGTTTGATACAGGTATATAATAAGCTTGTATTTCAATTATTACATAGTAGAGATGTCTGCCCATCCCTCGTATATGTATTAAATGGATTATATTCTGTACATGAGGGGTCAGATTGACTTTAGGTCAACCTGGATGTGATGAGAATCTCGGCCTCAGGGTGGCCTTTGGTGTACCATCATCAGATTTTCAATTGGATGGACTGTTGAAAAGTTGGAGTGTGCAGAGGATTAAAGGTTGTCCATTAAAGTAAGAAGATTGGCTATCTTAATATCTATCTGAGCCCTTATTGCATTTATGTGTAGAGATGATAACCTGGACCAACTGATGATTGCTAGTTTAGCATAAAATGTACATTGGTGATTATTTATCTTTTTGACATATATGTGTTCAAGTGTATCAGTGTTATGAGATAGAGTGGAGAGTGGTGGGTCATGTGAAAGTCTGGGATCATATACCCTATATATTACATATATTGATACAGGTATATAATAAGCATGTACTTCAGTTATCAGTAAATATGGCAAAATTTTAAGTAAAAATACTTTTTCTTGCATAATTTCTGCATTAAGATTTTCAGAGAAATTTTGGTTTATTATGGATGCTTTTAAATATGTGTAATTTGTTTTATGATATTGACTAGCTTAGATTTTAATAGATATATGATACAAATATGGTACCAGATAAAAAATATATACAAATAAGCAACAGCAAGACTTCAAATTGGAAAAGATTGACTATATTTTAATCAACACCGAGATTGCTAGCTTTCGTTGAAAACAATATTCAAAGCCATTACTAATAGCTTTAAAGTAGCCATCACTCAGTTTCTAAATCTGGTCATAAATAGATGCCCTCCTCCAAAGTTTTCAGCTTTTATGAACAATATTTTGAGGCTGGTATGCCACACGATACTTAGTTTAATCATAAATGCTTGTATCTCGTTTATTAGTTGTTCCACTTTGAAATAAAAAGAAAATGCTATTTTTTATAGTTTTTTTATTAAAAAAATCAATTAATTTTTTTTTGTCATCCCAAACAAATTTACCAATAAGGTAAAAAAGCAATTAAGTTGTTCGTATGAATCATGTTTGGTGCCTAAGCAATTAGATTTTTAAATGAAAATGTGGGTTACTTTCTTCATGTACCCTCCATATTCATTACGAAATTTTTCAAACAAGCAAATAAGAAATAGAAAAAAAAGTATAAATTCTTTTTCTTAGCTCTGAATATTAGTGTTTCAAAACTAATAATGACTAAATATTGTGTTCTTAGTATCATGAGTAATGAAAAGTCACAATTTAACAATATGACTGTTGAATAAAACAGATAACATTAAGATAATATAAAACACTATTACCAAGCACTTTCAATTCACTTGAGCCTTTATCAAGGCTGTATAAAAATATATTCTACTCTACTAAGTGATAAACTCAAACATTTCATTACATTGACCAGGAACAACCAATCGGAAAACTGGTTAACTTTTCATTAATAGTGCCAGAAATTTATTTTATAGCATATGACTCCTTGATCTTATGATTTTTTATTTTTATTTTTTTAATGTGTTAAAGTGTTGACCAAGAAGCAAACCCCAGGACAACTGCTTGTATGGCTGCTGTGCTAACCACTTGGCCACCAACGCTTGACAATCTTATGAATTTTATCATGTATTTCATGCATTAATACACTAAACTCTCATGGATAATATATGTGCCCTGTAATATTTAATAATGATAAAGAAATCATAACTCTTGTTAAAAATTTATTTTTAAATCTGCAGCACTAGCATCGAAAAAGTGATGATGATGATTATGATTATTATTATTATTATTATTATTGTTATTTTTAAAATGCTTTTATTTAAATTGAGGGCTAATGCATTAAAAAGCAAAAAATATTTGTTTGCTTAATTACAAATTTTGATTGTTAAACTACTAAACATCACGATTACCATTTCCTATTTTTACACAAGCTGTTAAAACAATGAAAAACTCTCCATATAGTAGTGCCACCCAGTGGAAGTCATAGTAATCAATGGATACAAGAAGATTTGTGTATAATATCTTGCATCTATTGATTACTATGGCTTCCACTGGATGGAGAGTTTGGCACTGTTTTAATTTTGGTCATTATTTGTGCAATTTTAGATAAAATCATGGAACATTCCATATATTAATTAAATCAGCTGATACAATTTGTGGCCAAACTAAATATTCTATTATTGCTTTAATTAATTAATTTTTGGATGCCCCATACTTTTATTTAAGGTTACGTATAATAATGTGATACAAGAAAATAATTATTTTTGCTTTTCAATGCATTAGTCCTTAAATTAAGCAAAAACATTTTTTAATGAATATTTTATTATTTTTTAAGACTGGGTATATTTAATAAATTCATTTAAAATTGATTATAAGATTTTTTTCATGAATGCAGAAGTTTAACTGGTTGAATAAAAGTAAGTGGTGTCTTCACTTGATTTTGATATTTAGTATTATGATGTTTCTATGATCACTAGCTTCCCTGTGTTGTTTTAAGCCTATATATAGTATAAATTATGAAGGGTGGTGGTTTTCTGCTTCCCATTTCTCTACTGATGTAATTTTAACATATTAATTGAAAAAAATCTGCAGATGTCAGCAGTAAAAAGATCTTGCATAAATGGCAGTACCCTATTAACATAATAAAGCTATGATGGATGTGATGTAGAAGTCAATAGGAATGAGAATTTATTAAGCTGAATATTATAAGCTAATGTTACATTACTGAATACAGTAGATTTGTAAAAAAATGTAATTTTCATTAATTTGTTTACGAACTTAATAGTCAAGCGTTGTTAGCAGAGAGGTCATTGCAGCTGCCTTGCAAGCAAGAAGTTGGTTGCACACGGTTGTGGGTTCGCGTCCCAGCCGATGCTATGACATATGAAAAAAAAACAACTTAATAGTTATAATATAATCTTTCTGTAAAAATCTTATTTTTAAATCCAAAAACTACATCACTGATAGAAGACTGTCTTGGAAAATAATTTATTTTTAAAAAGACACCTCTTAAAAAATTTGTTATGACAACTGAAGGCAGTTTCTACTGGGTAAAAAGAAATCACACTTATCAAAACAATAAGTAAAATAACTTTTATTATTTTTTCTTTCTTTGATAGCTAACCCTAAATATATTATTCTGTCAACAATATAAATTGAAATATCTAATATTTCATTCTTCGAACTTTTTAATTTTTATTCCATTGATAGCATGCTCCATGATCATAGGTAAGAACTTCATTTATATATTTCTTTATATATATACAGAGACTTCAGACCACTCAAAGAAGTATGGAGAGATGCATGTTGGAAGTAACAAGAAGAGATTGGAAATGCAATGTATGGGTAAGAGAACAAACAGGTGTTACTGACCTCATTAAAAAAATTAAAAGACTGAAGTGGAGTTGGGCTGGACATATTGCTAGAAACGATGATAATAGATGGACAATTAAAATCTTAAATGGGATTTCAAGAGATTGTAAAAGACCCAGAAAAAGACCACATGTGAAATGGATGGATGAAATAAGAATGTATGTAGGGGTGATGTGGAGAAGAGAAGCTAAAGATCAGAAAACATGGATTGAACTTGGAGAGATATTCATCCTGCAGTGCATTGATAATGGTTGATGATGATGATATATATTGAAAATATATTTTTAAAATTTTTATCACTTGAAAATTTAAAATTGCAATTAATAATGTAAAAGTTAGTTATATAATATATAGAAAAAAGGTTTAATTGTAAAAATAAAATGTTCAAATATGGAGAAATATTTAATGAAAGATTTGTAAAATCCTATTCAAAACAAACAAAATAAGTTTTCAGCCAAATAGGTTTAAAAAGAAAATTTTATATAAACTATTAAAAGAGAAATTAAGATTTCATCCTTTCTTTTTTTCCTTTCTATTTTAATTAACCACAAACACCTGTAAATTTTTTTCTCAAATTAAATGAAAGCATTCACTTAAAAAATATTGTAATGACTCTTGTGTATGACTCAAAACTTACTAAACGAAATTGAATGCAATATAAAATCTGTGCCACCAACACTATTAGCTGAACAATACTGAAATATTGCATTGCCATTGAAGCTAAACACATGTTCAAAATTTAAAGAAATTCAGTCATTTTAACTCCTAAATATTGTAATGTGATCTATGCTAAACGTGTACAAAATCAGTAGAAGTAGAATAAAAATCAGTTACAAAATATTTGTTTTAATAAACTCTTTCTGTGTTGAATTAACTGTAAAAATACATATTGACATACTGAATTAAAGTTCCAAACTTTTGATTGGCCAATTACAGAATCAGCAATGAAAATATATTTGTCTTTTAAAATTATATTTTAGTTTATTTCTAAAATGCAAATTAATAATTTTTTAGATTCTTAAAGTAAATGAAAGTTTTTAAAAAAAAATAAATTTCTATTTATAATTGATGAAAATAATCTATATAGCATGTAACATATAATGTATGTTTGCCATTCAATTATAAATTACAGCCATATATCATTGATTTCTTTGTCAATTTGTCTGTGTAAAAAATAACATATTTTCTACAAAAATCTGAATAATTATTCTAAAATAATTAATATTTTATAAATATTTTGAAAAAATAAACGAATATAAAATGTATGATTTCACTTTTCAAATCAAAATGCAAAAATAGAATTGTCAACATTGTTGGCAATGCTCTCTTGTGGAGAAAACAAGAAACAAACAATTGGTGTTTACAAGGCAAGTACTTACATCATTGTTGTAGAATTAACTTTAAATATTATTGATTTACTATTTGTAAAAAAATGCTGATGGTGGCAGCATTACTTAGTACAGTTTTTTGTATAAAATGAGTGTAAAGTCACCAAAACAACATTAAAAGTAGAAGTTAGTGAATTAAAGCCACATATAAAATTAATCATTCTGTGCCATTAAACCATTAAGTCACCGAGTTAAAAAATCAAGTTTTATATAAACAATCCAAAGTTAAAATAAAATTTGATTCTTCTTTTTTTAGTTAAATAAAAGCATTTGCAAAATGATAGAATGTCAGACATATTTGCTAAGATAAGGAATTAGAATTATTTCTCTATAACCATGATTTTCCTTCTTTTTCTGTTATGAAGCACACTTGTAAATATCTTTGCTGATATTTAATTTTTAAAAAATTTTTTTTAGTGGAGACAATTACAGTAATGCACAATATATATAAAGAAGCATATTTTTCTTTTATGAAAGCATATGACAAACATTAATAATTCATATCAAAAATGTAATTCCATTTACTTTTGTATTTATTTCATAAGTAAATATTTATATAAAAAATCAGATTATTTTATGCATGTTAAATGATGATGTAAACAGAAGTCTCTTTTTCATTAATATAGCATATTATTCAATATTTAGTAAAGCAAATTGATTATGCTTATTTTTTATAATACTCAAATTTTATCAATTAATGATATTTTAGTTGTTCAATGATATATATATATATATATATATATATATATATATATATATATATATATATATATATATATATATATATATATATATATATATATATATATATATATATATATATATAAAATAACAGAGGAAAAAAGTTTATGAAGATTGTTGAACTGTCTGATTAATTAATAAAGTTTAATTATTGCAAAAAATGTAAAAGCTATTGCTATTTGTTCTCTTCTCATTTTGCCATCAATATTTTGAACATTATGTATCTTTTTAATGGATTAAATCACCTTATCATATGATAAAAATAAGACAATATTCATCTACTCATGAGTGCTTCAGAATCTAACCTGATTAAGTATCTTCTTGCTTATTTTCTTTGCAGTTCCTAATCTCAAGTGTCATTGACAATTAACTCTCCAAAACATCATACTTTTTCATTCTTAAAGTTCATGTGCTCCTTGTTGCAATGCATGATTCAATCATGTAAGCCATCTTTTGCAAATGTGATTGGAAGTATATACTATTAATAAGAAGAATCTGTTACAATACTTGATGGTAAAAATTTTAATTGAAAAGATTTTGCATGATTTATAAGTTCTTATTAACATACATAAATGTCAGGAATTATAGAGAATCAAAAAAAGTTAATAGCCAATTAGATATAATAAGATAGTCTACTAATATTGTGCACAGACAAAAGTATATTATTGAATTTGCACTACACTATCTTTTGTTATATCTAAAGAACAAAATAATAAGTTTATATAAGTCTGATTATCTTTTTATTATTCACTTTGTATAAAATTATTAAATATCTATTTTTAAATAAGTATGTGATGTTTACATTTAGATTTTATTTAAATATAATAGCTTTACATTCATAAAATTAGACAATTACAAATTTATAGATACTGGAAACATCTCCAGTAAATAATATTTATATATATTATTATAATTTGAATATTGCTATCTTAAAAATAATTTTTATTATTTAAAATTATGCTTTAATAATTTTTACTTCATAACAGTTTAACAGAATGAAATGAATCTTTTTGTATGTGGCTTTAACTCATTTTCTAATCATTATTTTTAACATTGTTTTGCTGATTTCCCATTCATTTTATACAAAAAACTATACTTAATAATGCTGCCATTTTCAGATTCTTTAGAACTAATAAATCAATAATATTTAAACTTAACATCATTACAATGACATAAGTACCTGCCTTTATAAACACAGATTGGTAGTTTTTTATATTCACTGTAGTAGAGCATCTGTCAATGATTTGAGTTCTATTTCCTTGTTTTGCTTTTGAAAATAAAAATATATATTTTCTATTCCTTTTTACATTTATTATTTTTTCACAAAACATTCATAAAATATTAATTAATTTAGAAAATTAATTCAGATAATAGAAAATATTTACTTTTTTACATAAGAACAAATTGACAAAGAAACCAATAATATATAGCTGTAATTTATAATTGGATAACAAGCATATGCTTTATATTCACTGCAATAAATAATTTTCATTAATTATAAATAGAAATTCACTTTAAAAAAACTTTTACTTTAATAATATGAATTATTAATTTTAAAAAACAAATATATTTTTACTACTGATTCTGTAATTGACCAATCAAAATTTTGGAAATTTAATTTAATGTGTCAATAGCGATTTTTTACAGTTAATTGATGCAGAAACAGTTAAAACACATTTTTTAATCTGAAGACTAAAATAAAATCTTTTAACCTCTACTTATTGGTCTTTTTTAAAATCATAAAAATTGGTATTTTATTTTTTTTGACTAATTTTATTTACTAAATTTATGTATTTAATGAAATTTATAAAAACAAATACATAGAAATATAAAATAAGAACTTTTTTTTAAAATTAAAAAAGCAAACTTAAGAAAAAAATCTGTAAAATAAAAGATCATATGTATACCATAGAAAATTTGAACAAAATATGTTTTTAAAAAGTTAAAAAAGTATAAAACAATACTTTTACTAATAAAAAACTTTAGACAAAAACTCAACAATATTAAGCTGCAAAGGAGATATTTAGTTTTTGGGTTAACTAGTGACTATTATATAACATTAATCCCTTCTTTCCTTTTCAACAATTCTTTAGACCAGCATATCCAAAAACTACATTTTGCAGAACACGGGTGTTTAATAAAAGGTCAGTAAGTGTTCCATAAAAAAAATATAAAATTCTGATAAATTAGTAGATTTGTATGATTTTACATATTGTACTAAGGTGTGTTTTAAACATATGCATTATAATATTTTGAAAAATAGTGCGCTAGTTTTGAATTATGAATTCTCAAATTAGTTGTCAATCTCAAAGTAAGCAGACATAGAACTTCATGTGGATATAGATACATAGCAATAGATACTTAAACTGAAAAATCCAAACCTATCATTTTATTACAAAAACCAGTTACTCAAACTACCACTTTCTTTGTTTTGCTGTAATATCTTATATAAATACAATTTATTCATTTTACTTTGAACTCTTTTAAGCAAAATTTTTTTTTATTGTATATATGTACACACAATCTTACATTTTTACTGTTCTGCAATCATGAAAGGCCCTGAAGAAGGCTGCAGGTCAGTCAAAACTTTACATTGTGTGTACATATGCAAAAGAAATATTTTTTTTGCTAAAAAGTGTTCAAAGTAAAGTGTATAAATTGCATTTATATAAAAACCAAAGTTTTCTGTTAAAATTTGAGGACCTGTAAAATGTCCATAATATAATAAGTCTGGACAATGCTGCTATAGATAAACAATTGTTAGTATATATTCACTTATGATTGTGGATTTTTAAAATAAATCCACTTCCAGATATCACAATTTTAAATACCAATGTCATTTTTGATACTTTAACATTGAAAGTGTTGTGGATGATATGAAGATGAAAACAGAAGCTAATAATAGTGAAAACTTAGAATCTTATTCACATAGTTTGTCTTCTCAAAAGCAGGAAAGAATTTTCATCTTGAAAGCAGGATAGAAGAACTAGAAATGAGGACAAAAGAACTATTAGAATGGATATGCTTAGAAATAAAAGCAATAAATAGTTTTAGAAGTATATGGTAGTATAATAATGATATCTATGCAGAAAGCCAAGTAACCATAGATTGTTTGTATATCTGTTTTAGTTTTCACCTAATGTAGATTTACTAATTGACAAGATAGATGTCATGATTATCTAAGAGTTGCATAAGTAAAATCAGTTAAAGTTAAAAATGGGGTGGGATTAAGTCAAAGATGCCCTATGTCACCTATTTTTTTGTTGTTGTATTTGAGTGAAATGGAGAAAGCAATAGAAAGACTAGGAAGAGGGATAGAGATACCATTGATAGGTGGCAAGGGAGTATATACTTTGTCAGGTCTTTTTTTGCAGATATCTTTTTGTGTGCAGAAAGAAGAGAAGATATGGAAATTATGTTGAGGACATGTGCAAGGGGGGATAAAGAGATGGGTATTAAATTTAGTGAAGAAAAATCCAATGTAATGATGGTTAATACTGGGGAAAGAGAAGATGTAGAATTTTCATTGGGGGATATAAAGTTAAGTGTGGTGGATAGATATAGGTATTTGGGAATCATCTTATGTAATCAGGAAAATTGCTTGGATAAATGGGAGAAAAAATTGGTAAATGAAGCAAAGAAAAGAAAGGGTTTGGTAAAGAAATTAACAGTATTTTCATATAATAAATATGATGTAGCTAGAATTGTATGGAAGGTAGTTGCAGTAGCAGGGTTAACATATGGTAATTATGCATTATGTGTTAATAAAAGGGTTTTAGATTATTTAGAAAAAGTACAAAGGGAAGTAGGAAGACATGCATTAGATGCAGAGATGTGGACAGCAAAGGAGGCAATTCAAGGAGAAATGGGATGGTCAAGTTTTTATATGAGAGATGCAAAAAGTAAAATGAAAATGTTTGGTAGGTTGCAGTTTATGGATAGTAAAAGAATAGCCAAAATAGTGTTTATTTGGGTTATGAGTAAAGCGCAGGTAACAAGATGGGTGAGAAAGGTAATGTGGTATGCAAAAGATTTGGATAAAGAATTTATATCAGTATACTTGTATAAAAGGTGGGATGATTGTATTAGGAGAATTGTTGAGTATTATAGTGGTAAGGAATGGGATAAAAGAATAGAAGCATTAATAAAAAATAGGGAGTTGGAATGATGGAGAACTAGTATGGAAGGTAAGAAGAGTTTAAATATATATTTTGATGCAAACGGAACATTGGATGCGAGTTAATTTATGATAATAGTAAGGAAAGTAGTTTATTGCTTAAGGCTCGAATGGGATCTTTAGCAACAAAAGAATATACATGTAAATGGAAAACTACAGGTGATTTAGTGTGCAAATTGTGTAAGGAAGGTATAGAAAATATTAGGCATCTGTTAATTGAATGTAAACGCTTGAAAGCAGAAAGGGTACAGATAATGAAGTTATGGGAGAATAGATATGAACAAAGTGATTATACAGATAGTGAGTTATTGGTTTTTATGCTGGAGTTGCGAAAAGATAAGGGGGATTTAGTTATAAAGGCCATAGAGTTGACAAAGATTATGTTGTGGAAATGGGATGGGGCAGATTATGGGAAGACTTAGAGTGGGGAATAGAAAATAAAGTGGTTAACAGGTTTATTTAGGCATAATTGCGGAGATATTCTTGACTTCGTTTAAGGAAAAGCCAAATCACATCACATCAAGCATCTTTATAACTAAACAGGAAGTAACTGAACTTGTAATGAATTATATCATATTTGCAATCTTATCACAACCATCCATCAGGCAAAATTCAGATCAACTTCTCACATCATAGATACATTAGAAACATACACTTTGCCAAGCAATCCATATATCACATTACAATTCAGCTTTAAATATGCATTATTTCTAAAGAAATCCTCGAACTTAAAATTTTTTTTATTATTAAATACAATTCCACCACAAATTACTGAAACATATGATCAAAGATGTGAAAAAGATAAATGATCCCCAAGATGTGCATTTCATGCTAAACCACCACTCATCAGTTGACCCAGATCACATACTCTTACACATATCTTCATCATTTGTTCAGTAGATAGATAGATAGATAGATAGATAGATAGATAGATAGATAGATAGATAGATAGATAGATAGATAGATAGATAGATAGATAGACAGATATATAGATAGAGAGAGGGGGGTAGATAGAGGGAGGGAGAAAAGGAGAGAGAAGAGAGAGAAAAAAGAAGATAGATAGATAGATAGATAGATGGAAGAAGAAGAAGAAGAAGAAAAAAAAAAAAAAAAGGGGGGAAGATAGATAGATAGAGAGACAGACAGATAGATAGATAGATAGATAGATAGATAGATAGATAGATAGATAGATAGATAGATAGATAGATAGATAGATAGATAGATAGATAGATAGATTACTACAGTTTAAATGTCAGGTTTCAAATTTTCTGCCCTACAACACTGATACAAAACTTTATGGAAACATATTAACTATTACTAAACATTTATCAACTAGACATTATCCCTAACCTTTACTTAAAGGATAATGCATCTGCAATCATATAGAGGTCTTTGCACTGGATTTCCTTCACCATGTTGACAGTTTTGACAACTTTCACACAATGTGGGGACTGTATCCAAATCTAACAACTTGCGGTGAGATGTACAATCATTGCACTATACTCAAAGGATCAAAGCAGAGTTTTAATTTCAACAACTTCTAGATTTGAAATGAAAATTCAGCTATAATATATGTAAATAATAAGTAAATAACTCAGCTTATATTAACTTAACAGGAAGAAACTGAAGTTTCCAATGAATTATATCATATTTGCAATTCTATCACCATCCATCAGCTCAGAAGTCAGCAACCTTTAACACCATAGACACATTAGAAATATCATCATCATCAATCATTATTAATCCTCTGCAGGATGAAAGTCTCTCAAAGTTCAATCCATCTTCTCCAATCTTTAGCTTCTCTTCTCTACATCACCCCTTCACACTTTCTTATTTCATCCATCTATTTCACATGTGGTCTTTTTCTGGATCTTTTACAATATCCTGGAATCCGGTTTAAGATTTCAATTGTCCATCTATTGTCATCTCTTCTAGCAATATATCCAGCCCAACTCCACTTCAGTCTTTTCATTTTTTCAATGAAGTCGGTAACACCTGTTTGTTCTCTTACCCATATATTGCGTTTTCGATCTTTTCTTGTTACTCCCAACATGCATCTCTCCATACTTCTTTGAGTGGCGTGAAGTCTCTGTATTGCTCTCCTATTAAGTGTCCAAATCTTAGATCCATAAGTAAGAACTGATAAAGTACATTTTTAAAAAACATTCCTTTTCAAACATTTAGTATCAAGTTATTTCTATCACAAGCACTCCAACCAAGTTTAATTCTATGATTAATTTCATCCATTATGTTTCCATCTGTATTAATAATCTGACCAAGGTATTTGTAGCTGTTAACTTCTTCTAACTCATCATAATCAATCTTAATTTTTATATTTTGAAAAAATCCATTAAACATTACTTTAGCCATATTAACATTTATCTTTAATCCTACTTTCTTACTTTCATCTGATAACTCCTGCTACATTTCATGCAGCTCTAAAGCATTGTTTGCAAAAACAACTATATCATCTGGAAAATCTAAATGACTTAAATAATCTCCATTTACTTTCACTCCTTTAGCTTCCCATTTTAATCCATAAAATACTTCTTGCAGCACTGCTGTAAAAAGTTTTGGAGATATGGAGTCATCCTGTCTTACACCCTTCTCAATACTGACTTTCCTAATATCATTATGTAATCTAATTGTTGCTGTTGCATTTTTATAAATATTCTTTAAAATATGACAATATCCTGGATCTATACCCTTGATGAACATCCAATGCATTAATCACTGAAAAAATATTTATAGAATCAAATGCCTTTTCATAATCTACAAACCCAAAGCATAATGGCAACTCATATTCATTTTATCCTTTCTATAACTTCTCTCAATACCTGGATATGATCTACTGTACTAAAACCACTTTTAAATCCAGCTTGTTCTCTTGGTTGGTGGAAATCCAACGTTCTCTGTAAACGAGTTATAATTATCTTGGTAAAATTTTGTATAAAACTGATAAAAAACTGATAGGTCTGTAATTTCTAATATTTTCTTTATCATCTTTTTAAAATATTAATATTAATACTGCATTCTTCCAATCATCTGGTACATCTTTGTCATTTAGACATTTGGTATGTAATTTTGCTAAAAAAATTTTTTTATTTCTTCACCTGCTTCTTTTAATATATCAATTATAATTCCATCACTACCTGGAGCCTTTCCTTTCTTCATAAATTTAATTGCATGTCTCACTTCTTCATTTAAAATTCTGGGAAAATTGGAAGATGTAATAGATATAGGAAGTACTTGTTCTTTATTACTATATAATTCTTGATAAAAGTCTTCTACCCATTTCATGATGTCAGCTCTCTTTTTAGTAATAATTCCATCTTTTTTTCTTATTGCAGATGTAAATTTCCTACCAATACCAAAATGCTGTTTTACACTCTTGAGACTTTTAATCTCTACTACAACTTTCCTTGCTAGTTCACAGTTATACTTTCTTATATCATGTTAAACTCTTTTCTGCACCATTTTACAAAATTTGAGATAATCCTTTTTAATGCATCATTTTTGTATATCTTCACATTCCCTCTTTTCGTCATAAATTCTCTAGTCTCAGTAGAAATTTTATTGGTCAATTGCTGCTTTTTTCTACCAGTTATCTTTGTTGCTGTTTTTTTAAAATGCATCAGTATATTACTAAAACATATGATCAAAGATTTGTGAAAAGGGTAATTGATCCCCAAGATGTGCATTTCATGCTGAACTAGTATTCATCAGTTGACCTAGATTGCAATCTCTTACACTTATCTTCATCATTTATTCAATATTGTGATTTGATCCAACTGATGAGTCCAATTTCTGCATGAAATACTCATCTTGGGGATTATTTATCCTTTTCACATGTCTTTGAGTATTTGTTATAGTAATGTGTGATGTAATTGTATTTAATAATAATAATAAAAAATATTATAAAAAAAAAAATTGTTTGGGATTTCTCTAGAAATAATGTATATATGAAATTGAATTGTAGCATGTCATATATGGATTGCTTAACAAAGTGTATGTTTCTAATCTATATACAGTGTGAGAAGTTGGTCTGACTTTTGGACTGATTAATAGTTGCGATAGAAATGCAGACGTGATATAACTTATTGGAAGCTTCAGTTACTTCCTGTTCAGTTGCATATCATCATCAACAACCATTATCAATTCACTGCAGGATGAAGGTCTCTCCAAGTTCAATCCATCTCCGATCTTTAGCTTGTCTTCTCCACATCACCCCTGCACACTTTCTTATTTCATCCATCCATCTCACATGTGGTCTCTTTCTGTGTCTTTTACAATCTCTTGGAATCCAGTTTAAGATTTCAATTGTCCATCTATTATCATCTCTTTTAGCAATATGTCCAGCCCAACTTCACTTCAGCCTTTTAATTTTTTCAATGAGGTCAGTAACACCTGTTTGTTCTCTTACCCATATATTGCGTTTTCGATCTCTTCTTGTTACTCCCAACATGCATTTCTTCATACTTCTTTGCATATAATTTGAGTTATTTACATAAATGGCTTTAATAAATGGGAAGCCATATTTTAACACACCATATTACAACTAATATCTTTGTAAATTCGATTCCAATTTCAAAACTACTTTTTCTGATATCTATAATAATCTCATATCAATAAACAGATGTCTTTTATGAACTTCTTAGCAATAAACCATTCAATAATTTTTCCTTTTATAGATTAGTTGCAAAAAGATATATAAATACAGATACATAGCAGATTTTTATTAACTGTTTATAAATAAAATGCGGTAATCGATAGAATAAAACCAAAACTCCTTTAGTATATGAGAACATTTTAGCAACAATTTATCTCATTAAAATTTTCACATTTAAATAATTTCAGATCAATTCTTATCAAATTAGGGTCTTTTTCAAAATAAGATAATTTTTTTTTTTAAAAAAAAAAAACATCATAATTTAACTTGATCTGAAAAAAAAATTTATTACTTTAGTTTAGACAATTAATAATTTTATTAATGATTAACTGCCTTAATTCATTTAGTAAAACTTTCCCTCCCTCATTTCTCCACTCTTATATATTCTTTTCAGGTCGTTATTTCATTCTTAGCCTTTTCCACAGACATCTACAGCTGCTGCCTAAATCCTTTTTATGAGAAATAAATAAAATAACTTTATTTTAAAGTAATTGTTAAAAATCAATAAATATCCATAAGTTTCCTCTTGGTGGTGACATTTTTCTCTCTTTTAAATTTCATTAGTAATCTAAAGGATCAGGCTAAATTGAGAACGACTGCGCACCTATCAATCCTACTAAACTCCTAATTTGGGCCAATTATCTGTCAGCGTTTTGCATGAAACATTAATGCTAAATGCATGAATCTTTTATGTCTTTTCTGATGGTTTTTTTTAAAGCTGATGTTATTCAAAATGACTACAAGTAGTGGAAAAGATAGACGGCTTGTGATATGCTTATTTATCAATTGCACGAAAAAAAAAAAACGTCATCCAATTATGCATGAATCATGATCTGTGTTAAAACAATTGAATTAACTTGATATAAAAATAAGACCCAAAGAGCTGCAAATTACACCAAAAGCTATTTTTGATTGAATTAGCAAGGATTAAACAATAAAAGAAATCAAAGTCGTAAGACAAGTGAAACTGAGCATGCTCAGAGCTGTAAGTTATTAATCAAGAGCGCGCTACTGAAGGAGAAAGACAAATGAATACTTTACACCTGCCGTAATCTTTTCTAATAGATGCTTCACAAAAGCGGAGCGAATGCTGTTTTTTTTTTTTTTTAACAAAAAAAAAAAGACATTTATAGAGATTTTTTTTAAAAAAAAAAAACCATCAGCAAAATAACGTTAATAGTTCCTGAATAAAAATATTTTTAATTTTCTAAACACATTTTTTTTTTTTTTGCTCATCTTTATTTAACACATGATTAAATCACGCTATTTAACCCTTTATTTCCCAAAGAAAATAATTTAATTAGAATCTCGATAAAAAAATTGTTTTCAAATTTCACGTCGTAATAGGGAAAACATAGTAATGCAATTATGAGACTGGGCAATTTTTTAAAAAAAAATAGTACAGTTAAATCTACAAGTGTCAAATTTCCTGCTTTAATGATGTGACTAAAACAAGGGGCAGGAACTACAAGTATGCCAAAAGAATCTATATTATATTTTAGCAATATTTTATCAACTTCAACCCCTAGACACGCGTTATGCATCAACTATAGGTATGTACTTTGAAATAAATATGTTTAAAATTAGAAGAAATTCAAGAAATGGAAAACTTTGACTTTTCTGAATTGTTACCACTTTCTAATTTGCAAGGTGTAAACCATGAATATAATTCTTAAATGGAAAAACGTTTATGCATTAAGCGATAATTCAAAATTTTCTATAACTACTTAAAATATTGGAATTTTTATCAGACTGTAGATATGTGCTGGTGTTATTTATTTACTGCAAATGCAAAGTCAATACTTATGACTTTTCAAGTAAACCAAGATGGCAGCCCATATTTTTGATAAATGTACAATTTTGATGACCTATAATTTACTGAAGATGTATAGGTGTTAAATTAAAACAAAATTAATAAATTGACTGTTAAATTAAAAAAAATTAAATAAAGTCTGATAAACTTCATTAAACAGCTTTGTTTCATTTTTTTTTACTTATATTCTAATGTGGAAAGCAATGAGACACTCTTAGTATTATCATGCTTTGGTTCAATTCAGTGTGTTTCTTTTTATCAGCAGTTTTTTTTTTTTTTTTGGTAAATCGTGTCATAATGATATAAAAATTTGGAACCTCCCTGTCACAGAAGATGATGCAGTGAACTATTTCCAAAGGTCCCTCGAAAAATGTGTGCTAATGGTCATGATATGATTGCTTGCCTCTGACATGAATAAAGTGTAAATATTGTATTTATATTTCCCTCTATTTTTCTATTAATAAATTAACCATCACTCCTCCCAAAAGAAAATAAACTGAAAATATTGTAATTAATTTTTCCATAATGATTTCTTTTTTAAAAATAACAGTAATACAAAATAAAATGTAAATGTTAAGTATGATGATATTTCCTAGCTGGCTTTTTTTTTGTAAACATTTTTTGGGAAGGTCTAAAACTGTAGATTTATCAAAAATACAGACTGCCACCTTGATTTACTTGAAAACCTACATGTATCAATGCTCTTACATCAATCTTCCAAACTATTATGTCAAATTTTCTCTTCTCATAAATATTAATTTGTTAAATTTTTTAAAATTGAGTAAAACAAATGACAACAATCGAGAATACTGTGTTGGAGCTCATCGAAAACAAGAATACAGAAAATGTAATAAATTTTAGTTGTTTGTTCTTATTCATTCCATATAAGCTGTAACAGCTAAAGTGGCTGTTTACTTAAAAAATGTCATGACATTTTGGCCACTTTAGATGGCTCTTCTATGGTGATCTGCAATGATATTTCCATAGATTTTTTTAAATGCTAAAACTGCAAGCTAATGAATATTGATTTATTAATTTAAAAATTTTTTTTGAAGAGATTAGTATGTTTTTGACAGTTTGGTAAAGATCAAAATCAAGTATGTGTTTAGATGGTTTTCATTATTTGTAATTTGATTTCCATGGATTTTATGAGATTATTATGAAAAAATTTTAGAGCAACAAAAATATTAATTTTGCATAGTTTATTAAATGTTTCTGATTATTTTTATACAATAATTATATAAAACCAAAAGAATGCATATATACACTTTGATTTTATTAATATATGTTTTATTTTTAAAAACAGAAGTTAATAATTTCAACTGAATATTACAAAGAAAATTATGATTAGTAAGATGATTATACCTTGTGACACTAATCATAAAATATTGTTACATGTCATGTTAGGATTTTTTGCAATATTCTAAAAATTATAAAGCAATTTTAATATTTTAATGAGTTGAATCAAAATTAAACAGTATCTCACCTTAATGTTCATGTTTTAGGTGTTACAATAGCATTGTAATTGCTATCTTTTCTACATTGTTTAAGCCTATTATAACCCTATATTATGGTTAGGAGTGATTTGCAGTTTCCCTTTTCCCTGGTGCTACAATTTTGAAGTACTACATAAAAACCCTGAAGAAGTCAGCATTATATGGAACTTTCTGCATGATTTTGACAGTACCCTATTGTTATGATAAATCTATGAAGGAAGTGACTAATTTCTGATTGGCTGAGTGTTTTAGATTGTTTTAACCCATGGCCAAATTATTGTATCTTTATAGATTTGTAAAGAAAAAATGTAATTGGTTTAAAAATTAATGATTAAAGTGCATGTTTTTGTAAAAGATTTTTTTAAAACCAAAAATTATATCACTGTCTTTGAAAACACTTAATTTTTAAAAAGTTAACTCTTAGAAGGTTTGTTACAGCAACAGAAAGCAGTTTCTATTTGCTAAAAAGTAATAACTTTTGTTAAAATCGTAAATAGAATACTTTTTAGAATTTTAATAACAATAAATAATTTATTAACTTTTAGAAATTTTTTTTTCTTTGGTGATAACTAATCCTAAATATATCCTCTTTCAATAACATAAAATTCAGATATCTAATATTTTTTTCTAATTTTTTGAATGGATAAATTACATCCAATGACAGCGTGTTTTATTTTTATAAGTAAGAATGTTGTATACATATTTATTTTAATACTTAATATATAAATTTTAATGTTTAAAATTGGTATTACTTGATAACTTACATTTGAAACTTAAAACATTATAATTATTTATATATAAATAAGATATTTATTTTATATATAAATAAGATATTTATTTTATATAGCGTGATGTTTTTAACTATAATAGTATTCAGCATTAAGCTAATGCACATGCGCTTTGTGGATTTTAACTATAAATGAATATTCTTATTTTCCAAACACAAGATAAAGTCTTTGTGAAAAGATAGAATGAATCCATTTTTATATGTATAGAAAAATGGTTGAATTGTAAAAATAAAATGTCAAACATGGATCAGTATTTAATAAAAGATTTGCTAGGTTCTATTCATAAATTGATAGATGGAGTTTTTATTGAAGACTTTAAAGCATAATTTTATAAATAAATTTTAATCAAAGATTTTGTTGATTTTTCTGGAATCAACTACAGTGTTTTCCTACTCACCATTGAATGATGAAAATATTATTTGTTATCTCTACGAACTTTTTCCTTCAGTATTTGTGAAATTTAAACCTGATTTTTTAGAATGTTTTTCATTTGTAAAATTACATTTCTAAGAAATCAAATCCAAGTCATTGAGTTTTAGTACACAATCAAGATTTTATACTGAAATCAAATGTTGAATATTGACAAAAGCTACCACTAGGGGCAACAATAAAAAAGTATCAGACAATCTGATAAAGGGTTAATTGATTTTTTTAATCAATTCCACAATGGTAAAGTTTTATAATTTCAAATTACATTTAAAACCTTATTTTCCTATTGTTAGTAATAAAGAATTCAATTTTTAAAAATCAAGTAAAGACACAAGTATTTATTAGCCTATAACAATTAAAAATAATTTATTATTAAACAGAATAATCTATTAAAAAAATAAAAATGTTATTGTAATAGTTACCAATATCTAAATTAATACATCAAAATCAACAAATGCATGTATGATCTATAGTGTGAGTCATTGCCAAAACAAACTAAGCCATTCTTGATTTCACCACTTACATTGAGGGCTATAAAATTAAGCAATGGGTGAAATGCCTGATATATATAAGCTTAATTCTCTGCTATAATATTCTAGGTACTGGCATAAATACAACACTATTTCTAAGACTTTATATATATAAATATTCAAATATTAATTGATCATTATAGGCATACTATTTATAAAGACATAAACATTATCCATGGCCAAGAAAATATTTACTACAAAAAAGGAAGTCATTATAAAAATGAAGCCATAGGAAATTTATAACTGGAACTAACCAACAATATCAAGCTAAACATATCAAATATCTGAATTGCTAATATATACAGTATCAGTCAAATCCCATATATGAAAAGCAAATATTTATTACTATTTAAATAATCATTATTTAAAATTATAAACATAATTAAATAACACAGATTATATATTTCATAATTGGTATTGAAATATGGCATCTATAAAATAAAAATAAACTATAATTTATTACAATTATATTATTTTTGAACATTATAATTGAAAATATTACTTCTATATAGCTTGGATAATTACACACAATGATCAAGAGAATATTGAAGAATTGACAATTTATAAATAATTAATATTAGCATAATGTTTATGTAAAAAGCAATTTATTATAAATTAAAAAATATTTAATAAAGATTTATAGTTCTATAATTTTAACTTATTTAGCAGTAACAAAGGTTAACTTCCTTCAAATTTAAGATATAGAAGATGTTGATTCTTTCATAATGATGTTCATTTGAAATATATAATACAAGCTTAAACAAAGTTGTAGAAAATCATGATTTTTGCAACAGTTGATGATCATTAAGTAATCTTATTTATGATAGATGAAAATACGAAGAAATAGATGATCCATTTTAGCTTTGGTTCCCAAATTTTTGGGATAAAAACTTAATTTACAAGTTCATTTTGAGAGTTTAAAATCCAATGTTTTCTTTTTAATTCAATAGCTGATGATTCTATTCATGTAATCAAAACAGTTTTCTTGATAAGAAATTATTCTTGGCTACTTGCTAATAGAACAATAAATAATTCTTCAGTTTATTTAAAAGTACATTTAAAACAAATAATTGTCAATTCTTTAAAATTAATATTTTTAAATTAAACAATTGAATTTCTTTTTAAACTATCATTTAATAAAATCAATTTTTTATTCATAAAAAGAGTGCATAATGCCTTTAAATAATAATAATAATAATAATAATAATAATAATAATAATAATAATAATAATAACAACAACAACAACATAATACTTTAAAATATCAATGATGTCACACATCTAAATTAATAAAATTTCTTTTCTATACTTTTACTTAATCTATACTTCAATGAAATATATTCCAAATGAATATACTATATATATATATATATATATATATATATATATATATATATATATATATATAACAAGAGAAAAAGACAAAAAAAAACTTTGTTGCCAGAAATCAACATTACAATTTTTGTTTAGCAAGATATTCTTACTTTGGTCTGCAAACATAAATTAGTCTGCTGAGCAATTATTTAAATAATCTATTTGTCCAATGGCATGTTGAAATTACTAACTAATGGTGTACAATGACAGTGGTAATTTTAGTAGCACTAGTTAAAGTTATTTTCAATATATTCATTGTTCTGATTAAATTAAAAATAATGTTACTATCATTGTTTTTTTTTAAAATAAAGTCTTCATTTATTTTTAGTGATTCAAAAATCGTCATTATGAATATTAACAATTAAATTTGTGGTTCTCAACATTTTAACTATTTTTATACGCATTTGCAAGGCACTCCTTGACATTATGATGCAAGTACTTTATAGACAGCTCTTTTAACATCAGCATATTCTGCTGGTAAATATTATGCTTCTGTTTGGAGATAAATTCTACCACTAAACTTCTGAGTACTCAGTTAAATATTATCTTGAAAAATATTAATAGCACAATAAAATCTGCTCCTCTGTAATGGCTTGCCATTCTTTCATGTATTCTTCTAAGAGATATCGAATGGGAATTGCTTTACAAAAAGTATATAGAATACTGTGAATTGATTTATTTCAACATTTTGAGTATTAGTTAAGATGAGATTCTTATTCAATACATCTATCTGTAGATAATGGTTGAGTGCTGCAGGATATGTTGTATAATTCATGCAGAATGCCAATTTATGTAAATTAATTATTTACATATTCCATGTTTTAGATAGTTGAACACTATTTTTTTATTTATTGATAGCATAGGAACTGTTAGAAATAAAAAGCAACTCTTTTCTTTTATATTTTCTGCCATCACATTCAATGCAGGTGATATTAATATTTTCTGAGTGAAAAATGTGGTGGCTAATCTGTTGTTCATGCTCTAAAAAAATAGATTTATATTCTGATTCATTTTTTGACATTTGTATAAGTACTTGGGTGGTGAGATTCTAGTGACAACATTTGCACAAGATTCACCATAGTATACAAATCTACAAGAATTATTATAGTATTCAATTTTATAAATGATCTTGGTGTTTGATCCTGGCAGAACTTATCTCTGTATTATTTAATAGTTTGTTTAATTTAGGGGTGTGGGATTCTCAGATTTACAGTACACATATTAGAACAGATTTTCTTCATTTTGTGTGATAGCTTCAGTATGTAAGTCAAACATATCCATAGTTATTATCTACCTGTGGTGTTTGTGTGCCTGTTTTATTTTATGACTTAAAACTCATCTCAAATCAATATCTCCTTTTGGGATATTCAATCAAGAATCTACAATCAATGAATCTTTGCAAGAAAAATAGAATTCCTATCACATTTAAAATATTTTCTTTAGAACCAAAAATAAAGCTAGTTCGATTTGCTTTTCCCAGATACTGATTAGAATCTCATCAACAGATTCCAGGATAAATCATGATCATTGAGACCATAGCCATGAATCTATGTAAATGTGGACAAACACAAACTATGAATGACTTCCAAATATATGTTAAGATTGGCAGAAGTGAAGGTTGCCAAAGGAAAGATGCATTAAATTCCAAAGTTACAATCCAAAAGCTCTTAACTGGTGAAATCCATAAGTTTGAAACTAATTTGAGAATATTGGATAGGGATTTTTATCTTCTTAGTATATGTTCAATTCAGTATCTCTTTCTAATTTACGCAATCAATCTTCTTTTTTACTTTACTCTTTTCAAAACTTCGTTTGCCATTTTATTTACCCAACTAATTTTTTCTATTCTGTTCAGCACCCACATGTTAAAGATCTTTAATTTATTTTTAATTCTTTAACTCAATGTCCACGTTTCACAACCATGTAATAATAAACACTAACAAAACATTAAATCAATATTTTTCTTAATTCTTTCTTCAAAGGTTCACAAATATATTTTTTTCTTAATACATGTCCTTTTTGGCAATGCTATAATTTCATTCCACTTTTTCCATCCTCATTTGACAACTGCCATGTATCTAAATTCATTCACTTGTTGAACTATCTTATCATGTACATTAGCTTATACTTTATTTCCTTTTAATTAATCTTATGTTCATGTTCATAGTAAAAACTAAGGAAATTACAAGACAAATTGTTTTCCCATTGCCATCTTTGCCCAACAATATAGCTATTTCTAACAAAATGATTATTGTCTAACTGCTTTCTTCCTCACTACTGCACATTATAGCAATCATCTGTTGATGGGACTACAGCTGACTTGATACCAAATGGGTTGTTGATTTTTTTAATGATGGCCAAATCCACTATGGTACACTCGTTGTCATAGGAATTATGACATTTTATTGAAGTACATATGCCATGATCCCCTTTGCCATTCCTGATGCTGTTCCATTGTCAGTAACTGCTTATTTACATTCACTTTGCTTATTCACAGATAGAATTCATATCATCATACTATCATAATAATTTCTCAAGCTGATGAACATGGTATGTCCCATAATTCCTTTAATTTCATCTTTTAAGTGTAAAAATCTTCATTATAATATGAATAATCATATTGCTACAATTTAATTTATGGACCAAACTTTCTCTACAGAATATGTTTGATATCATTCTTTGTAGATAAATACATTAATGATAATTATTAATAATTTATTAGAGTATGACCTATTATATCATTTATTTGGTGTGGTTGGTAAAGTGTCATTTAACTTGGGTTCAGGAGGTCCTAGGATTGATTCTGGTACTTGTAGTTCAGTTCTCAAACTTCTTATAAATTCCCAACCAATAAAGCTTATGCCTTTTTTACCTTGCATGGTTTGGTGTAATTGGTAGGGCAACCAACTTGGAATTGGGGAGATGGGGTGTTGCAGGATCGATTTTGGTACTCAAAGATCTGGCACATGAACTTCTTATGAACTCCTGAGAAATAAAACCATTAGCCTTTATTTATCATAATTTAAAAAATAAAACATGATTTTAATTAAAGTATTCAGATAAAAGATTGCTGAAATCAAAAAAGGCCCATAACTCAAATACTGTTTTAAAATTTAATATAAATAACATTTTTCTGGGAATTACTTATTTTAACTATGAATTTAAAAGTATAATAATTATTACTTATTACTATGAGGTTTAAAATATATAATAAAAGAGATGTCAATGGCAGTGCTAAGAATATTCCATCAATGAATAAAGAACAAATGGTAGCATAAGTAGGACAAAAGGATAAAAACAATGCTGAAGAGGAAAAAACCAGAGGCACTAAATAATAAAATAGTCTTAAAAGAGATGAATAACGATAAAACTCCAAAGCTTGAAAAAATACCAATTGAAGTATAATATAGTGCTTAAAATTTAGCCATCCTCTATAAAAACTGCTCTTTATTTCGTCCTAATATGTAGTAGATTATCCCCATATAAACCTTTAACCATTCACTAACAGCCATTGAAAAATGCCAACTGAGTACTATACAGTAGGGGATGTTGTTATTTCAAAACTGTAGGTGGTAAAACGAATAAAATCATTTATTAACAAAACTGTAACTACTTAACACAACTAAATTCTTGCGATTAAACTAGATAAATATAGTCAAAAATAAATACAACTGTAGATATATATTTGTATAACAGAAATTTTAAATCATTTTATCATTGTTAGTTGGTCTGGACATATTGCAAGAAAATATAATAATAGGTAGACAGTTGAAATATTGAACTGCATTCCAAGAGATTGTAAAAGACTTAGAAAGAGGCCACAGGTGAGATGGATGGATGAAATAAGGAAGTGTACTAGGATGATGTGGAAAAGAAAGACTAGATATCAGAGATGGATTGAAGTTGGAGACACCTGCATTCTATAGTGGATTGATAATGGTTGTAAATGATAATGATGATCCTGATTGGTAAGCTCTCATCTAATATGCACACATTTATTAACATTGATTAAGCTATAAGATTAAATTAAAGTTATACTAACTCTGTCTTTATAATTAAATATAAAATTTAAAAAAAACATTTGGCCCAAAAGTATTTTTGAATCATTCTATCATTTTATTAATATAAAGAAAGATCGATTATCAGTAATTCTGAAATACTACAGGTCACTCAATAATAGTGATGAAATGGAGTTGTTTGTTCCAAGGCCTCTCCCCCTGAATATTATATTATACATCATGTATAATAATTCATATTTTATTGATAGTTTTGAATACTTTAAGATATTATTTACTTCCAAATGCAGCACTTGCATACATAAATTAAGAATATAATATAAATATTTTTTTTAAAAAATGTAGTTTTTAATAAGAAATGGAGGGAATACAAATAGATATACATTTTCTGTATTTATTTATAAATATTAATTCTTATTAAGCGCAATGTCAGCACGTAATACTTATATAAAGCTAAAACTTTAGTACATGCACCTTGAGTGCTTAATTATAGCAAGAGACCTCTACAAATCATAACACGAGATTCGACTTTATAAAGATAAGAGGGACTCTCTTATCTCTAACCTATTTTTCTTAATTATATAGGCAAATCTAAAGCATTTTGATTTGGGAGCATGAAGCCAATAAATGTTTAATAGAAATAGTGGACTTAATCAGTGAAGAATTTATTAGCTTCATGCTCCCAAATCAAAATGCTTTAGATTTGCCTATATAATTAAGAAAAATAGGTTAGAGATAAGAGGGTCCCTCTTATCTTTATAAAGTCAAATCTCGAGTTATGATTAGTAGAGGTCTCTTGCTAAAATTAAGCACTCAAGGCGCATGTACTAAAGCTTTAGTTTTATATAAGTATTATATTTATTCATGTACATTCAAAAATAAAAATAATATAAACATACCATATCTTTACTTTGTTTTTTTTTTTAAAAAAATAACAAATTTTTGCAAAGTGTTAGATTTTTGCAATAATTGTCCACCCGTCCACAAGATATTAAAAGTGGATAGAAACCAATCCCTACCTTGCATGAGAGTGGTGTACTGAAAATTATCAAAACTGTCAGCATGGGCAAGGAAAACAGGTGTTGATACTTTTATAAGACTGTGGATGTGTTATTCATTACGTGAGACTTAAAAGTATGTATTTGGGATAGGGATAATGTCTAGCTTAATAAATGTTTTGTAAAAGTTATTAATACATTTTCATAAAGTGGTTTGTATCAAAGTTGTAAAGCAGAAAATTTCAAACCTGTCACTTAAATAATAGCAATTTGCTATCTATATGTATAGTGAACAAATAATGAAGATATGTGTAAGAGGTTGGGATCTGGCCAACTGATGAGTGCTAGTTCAGCATGAAATGTAAATCTTTGGAATCATTTATCTTTTTCACTTCTTTCATCATACGTTTCAATAATGTGTGACAAATAGAATGCTGAAATCTATTTAATTATATAAAGATAAGTTTATAAAATACAAGGTTATCAAATTAAGTCACATGATATATGACTTGATTTTACTTGCTATTATAGTTTTGCTTTTCTATCTTAAGTGATGTTATATTGCTAGCCTATTAATATATGGTGTGGCTGAAGAGTTTCTGACCCATATATTATTATTATTATAATTATTATGTAACAATAATAATATAATTATTATATAATAATATATTATTATTATTATAATATAAGTTAGATAGCTGGATTTGAAGACATATAGGTGTCCGAAAATTTCAGATTTTTTACTTAATAGTTAAGCATCATAGTGCTGGCATTGAGTTGGTATTTTTGATCTACTATCTGGAATATCCTTGCACCTCACTGAGGATAGCTAATAGCTTGAAACTGGTTTGTGGGTGGGGATGTTTCTAGATAGAGATTTTAAAGGTTTTCTCTTGCGACATTTATTGATAAAGCTTGGTTAGAGCTATTAGCATACTCTTATTTTACTAGGTCCATTCATTCATTCACCTTTATTCAAAAGAAAAAAATGATATAAATGTACCATATTTTTATTTATTTAATTTTTAACAAAAAATGTTGTGACATGTTAGATTTTGATCACAATTAAACACAATCTGAATGACTGTTTAACCTATAGAAATGTTATAGCAAAGTAATTAATATCAAACTACATCCTCTGTAATTGCTTTGCTATTTCTAAGTTTGTACTGACTTTGAAATCTATACTGTTACCCCTACTTTCCGTTAACCATTTTAAATTCTCTGTTAATCCATGAATGGCACTGTATAGCCACTTTCATATACAGATTCATCTCACTCTCAAATCACTATTTCTAATGTTATTTTGCTGATTTTATGAGTATTTTATCATTATTCAAACGGAAGTCAATCTCCGATAATGCATTATTTCTTAAATATTATAAATCTATGTGCACTCTCCTGCTGGTAGGAGTTTAAAAAACTTAAGTGAATCACTTAAGTTTAGAGCACATTCTATATACACAAACTCTTACAGACCATGTTTAAATCAGGGTTTGAGTCTATTGTGTGCCTGATGTTATAATCAAATAGTAATTGTGCAAATCTATTTAACCCATCACAGGAGAAAGACAGTGTCTCATTTTTAATCACCTATGATTAGACAAATATGACTTATAAATGTAAACCTATTATTATAAAGTGCTGAAAACTTTGAAATTATTCAAACAGAAGTCAATCTAATCTTAAGTGATTCACTAAAGTTTTTTAAACTCTTACCAGTGGGAGAGTGTGCATAATATTTAAAAAATAGTGCATTGACTTCTGTTTGAATAATTTCAAAGTTTTCAGCACTTTATAATAATAGGTTTACATTTGTAAGTCATGTTTGTCTAATCATAGGTAGTTAAAAATGAGATACTATCTTTTTCCTGTGATGGGTTAAATAGATTTGTACAATACAATATTTGATTATAACATCAGGTACACAAAAGACTCGAGCCCTGATTTAAGCATGGTCTGTAATAGTTGGTGTATATAGAATGTATGCTCTAAACTAAAGTAATTCACTTACATTTTTTAAACTCTTATTGGTGGGAGAGTGCAGGAGATTTATAATATTTAAGAAATAGTGCATTATTGGCAATTGACTTCCATTTGAATAGTTTCAAAATTTTCAGCACTTTATAATAATAGGGTATTTTATCAAGAAAAACTTACTGAATAATGCTGCCACCTTTAGAATATATTTACAACTAATAAATCAATAATATTTAAATTTAACAGTATATCAATGATATAAGCATTGCCTTTCAAGATGCTGATTGGTTGTTTCTTCTGTTCTCCACCAGAATTAACCTGTCAATAAATTTTGATAGTTCAATCTTTCATTTTGATTTTTCAAGTGAAAATATATGTTTTAGAACCTTTTTTTGACACATAAATGTTTTTTTCACCAAATATGTGTGAAATATAAATTATTTTAGATAAAGAATTCAGATTTTAATAAAAAATGTTTACTTTACATGAAGACAAATTGACAAAAAATGATCAACAACATTCCGCTTCAAATTATAATTGGATAACAAAAATACATTTTATGTTTACTGCTATAGATTATTTTCATCAATTATAAATAGAAATTTATTTTAAAAAAACTTTCATTCACTTTAATAATCTAATAAATTATTAATATGCATTTTAGAAACTAAACTAAAACAGATATAGTTTTAAAATATAAATATATTTTACTGTTGATTCTGTAATTGACCAATCAAAAGTTTAGCACTTTAATTAAGTCTGTCAATAGAGATTTTGAACTATTAAAGAGTTAAAGCCTTCCAACTTTAATATGTTCTGATGCAATTCTAAAAAAATTTGTAATTATTTTTTCTGCCACTACTTTTATCTCTTGAGAAAAATATTTTTAAAATTTCATAAAACTTTTAATCTTACTCTTACAAAGACTCTTATTCCATAAAACATTTTATTACAATATGAAAGAATAAAAAGCAAATTGTAAAATGTGCTTTCATGTACACCAAACAAATATTATTAAACATGATTATGCCCCATGTTCTGAGACAAAGAAAAATGGTTGTTGCCATTTTATAAAATTCATTTACTTTACAAATTTTGTTTCTATTTTTTTATTTATATTTTATTTGTTAGTTTACATTAGTTTTTGGATAGCATATAATTGAAGTGATATTCAAGTCACCCTACCACAACATTTTGGGAATGGAACATTTTTATATCTGAATTTTCAGCTAGTGATATGCACTGGTATATTTTCTTATAATTCAAGTAATGTATATTGATACAATGTATATTGCAGCTTCACTAAATGTAAAGTAAATTGACTATTATCAAGTGCTGAAAATGCAGAAGGAAATTAATATACTATCTTGCATTGTTTTGTAATTATTATAAATTTCCGTGCATTCACATTTCAGTAAGTATTTTAAAAGTTTAAATGAAACGCTTAAACTTACAGCAGATTTGTATATATGGGTAAGTGCACAGATATTTATAATAGCTATGAAACAGTTCATGATCATAGGTTCATTTTCTTCTGCACAAATAAATAAAAGCTAATTTATTAAAAAATATGGATTAAAAAAATTGTAAAAAATGAAATTTAAATCTACTGCTTAAGAAAAAATTTCTTCTTTATTAACTTTTTAAATATTTTATTGGAATAAATCCGTTTCATGTGATTTTTTTTTATATGTCAAAGCATTGACTGGGAAGCAAACCTGGCCCAGCTGCTCGGAAGCCAACTATGCTAACTGCTAGGCCACCAACTCTTGGCAGGTTCCATGTGATTTTACCTCTCCCAGTACAATTTTTTGCCTATCTAATTACCAAAGGAGTCTAAACTTTATTTCAGCCTGACACTGATAATATTTATAATTATTTCTTGGGCCAAGTAAAAATCCATGAATGTTTGTATGATCGAGAAGAAATGTTTTCCTAATATTTTGACAAATTATGATATTGGCTACTTAATGTTAACCGCAATTTAGTAACTTCATTATAAATATTTAACATTTCTTTATTACTCAGAATTTATTTTTGATGCTCAAACACAATGTATCCTTCAAAGCAACTAATCATTTAACTATTATTATATTTTTTTTTAAACTGATATAAAAGTGATATATACTACGCACATGTTAGCAATATTTTTTGAATATTTAAAATAGCATTCCAATGTTGGCTGCCATTTTATTTTCTATCATGAAAAATAAATTTTTGATGTTTATTTAAATTATTTTTTAAAATATTTTATTGCCAATCTTACAATTTAATTGATCATCTATAATGTATAGTCATTAATTATGATACAGATTCTAATTTAATTTATTTTTCAATTTTATAACATAAAACTTTTTATTGTTAATTAATAGAAACTCAATTTTTAAAAAAGCAGATAATTTAATATTTAACTGAGCTTTAAAGTTTATATCTGGGCTAAAGACAATATCTAGTCTAATAAAAGATTAGCGATAATCATTATTGTATTTATCCAGAGTAAATGGTGTCAAAGTTGTGGGTGGAGTAAGTTTAGCACTTGTAATTCAAAAATATAATAATTTACTATTGGTAAATACTGTACATATAATGAAGATATATATATATATATGAGAGATAGTGATCTGGGCCAACTGATGAGTGCTGGTTCAGCACGAAATGCATCTTGGAGGTCATTTATCTTTTATTGTATCCTTATTCACATGATTTAAAAAAAAATGTAGTAGTGTGGAGGTTGTTTAATACATTTATAAATTAATATACTGAGTTATTCTTCGAAAATGAAAAAGAAAATTTAGGAACTTTGCACAAAAATGTCCATTTGCATGTATTGATGTAAATGAAAGAATGAGTGGGGATATTTCCATGTAAAAACTACAGAAACATTTTAACAGTAATGTTGCTAAGCAATTAACATTTGCTATTAAGGCCTGTAAGTTAAACTAATTAGCTCTACCAAAATAGCTTACTTGTCTTAGGTTTACTTATAAACAAAAGTAAGTCCTCAGGTTTCTCTTTTATTTCAATCCAAGACCTTATCTGGATTTAAACCTTAAGACAAAAAGCCATAATGGACTCCCAGACTACATTAATTTAATTTAAGGATTGTTAATAAGTAATTGATAATTACCAAGAAACATGATTCCGAATATATTTTTCTAGTTATTATATAAAAATATCATTCCTTGTTTCTTTATTTCGTCATCATTATAAAAATATCATTCCTTGTTTTTTTATTTCATCATCATTTTTGATTGTTATCAGATCCACTGTTGGTTGAAGATCTCCCCAACTTCAATCCATGTTCTCCGGTGTCTAGCCTCTCTTCTTCACGTCATCCCAGCATGGTTCCTTATTTCATCCATACATCTCACATGTGGTCGCCTTCTAGCTCTTTTACAATTTATTTGAGTCCAGATTAAAACTCCATCTATTATCATCTCTTCTAGTAATATGTTAAGTCCAATTCCATTTCAGTCTCTTAATTCTTACAATGACGTCAGTAAGTTGGTTAAAGGGTTGCCTTAAAATTAATTATTCTTTGTTTACATTATAATTAATGAATGAAAACATTTAATTTATATATATTACTATACATAAGAAAATAATGATATATGTTTGACCTTTCAAATTATAATTTATTAAGGTTATTTTTAAAAAAATATTTGGAAACAAGAATTCCTGTGGTTTAATAAATATTTATTTTCTTTTTCTTTCTTAAATAAATGTCATTACACATGTTTTTAATTATAATTCTATAAGAAATATAATAAATCTGCTATTAAAAATCAATTTTAGAACTTATCTAACAAAATTTTGGATTTATAAATAAACATAAAATAATTTGTCAAGCGTTGTTAGCCGAGAGGTCATCGCATCCGCCTTGCAAGCAAGTAGTTGGTTGCAGACGGGTGTGGGTTCGCGTCCCGGCCGATGCTATGACGTATGAAAAAAAAAATTTTTTTTAAAGACGTTTAAAATTAGTGTTATTTTTATTTTCTTTTAAACAGAAATGACAATAATTTATTAGCTTTATTGTTTTCTAAGTTTTTAAAAGTTTCTAATAATAAATAATAGTTCGTTTCTGTAGTGTGTTGAATTGGTTATTAGAGGGGATTTGAACCCATACTTTCAAGCTCACTTTAGTCATCCCCAAATGGTCTTCAATAAATGTATTTCATGCTGAACCAGTACTCAAGAGTTGGTCCGGATCATCATCTACCATACATATATATATATAATCGGTGCTAGGTTTATACTTTATATTAAGATAGCAAATCTTCAAACTTTAATGAGCAGGCTCCATTCTCTAGTTCTTGAGCCAACCATATCATTGAAAATCTGATGATGGTATGTTCAAAGCCCATATTTGCCAATTTTTGTATGAATGCTGGTTCTGCACGAAATATATATAATGGAGATCATTTATTTTTTTTCACATCTATGTGGTAGTGGGTATTGGTTATATAAGATAGAGTGGATGATTAAAGTCAGCTTGAAAGTCTGGGTTTAAACCCCTCTAATTATATCTAGCTTAAAGCATATATATTATACTAGCATTTAAACTTGTTAATTGTAAAATTACAGCTTAAATTCATTAAAATAAGTAAATAATAGAATGATTTATTGCTTAGGAATTAATAAGAAATTTGAGCTTCATAATTTATTGAGCTGGGTCACAATCTAAGGACGTAAACTCGGGCGTCTGCCATATAACTGCTACTCGAATCCATGCAAGACCTTAAATTCATTAGTTTTTATTTGGTCATAAAAGAAATTATTTTCTGATACCAATTGTATCTAAATTTCAGGCCATATTCATGTTAAATGCAAGTAAACAGAGGATCTTGAATCTTCAATAAATTTCTAATCATCTATATATGTATATATGTTAATTTAATTAAACCACAACACGTGTATAACGAAATAGGTCATATATTTATATAGATTATGAAAAGTCACATGTTATCCAATATTAAATTAGTACTGGTTTATATGTAGTAGATATGAAAGTCAAAACGATTTCTAAATAGTCTATTTAGGGGCAAAATCGCTCTAAAACATTCTCATAGATAGCCAATAACCAATCATTACAAAGATGGTTAGTCTCCTATAAGCTAGTTATTGAAAAAAATCCAAGCCCTTTGACATTTTTTTTAAGTTTAGTGAGGCTGGCTTTAAACCCAGATCATAGGTATGGCGAACACTAAGCAACTATTGTGCAATGTGGCTTTCAAATGTATATAAAGTTATATTTTCTTATATTTCTAACATGCAGTTACTCAATTCCACACATTTTAAGTGACAATAGAAATAAAAGGTATTCCTGGACTTTAAAAAAAAAAGATTGCTTTTATTATTGATTTCTTATACCATTCACCTGAATGCTGTATTAATTCTGAGGCATTCATTTTGATTCATGGAGATTAAAACTGTTAGATTAATGAAGTTTAAAAATCATTAATCCAGTTGATCTACTGGATTAGCAACATTTTATAACCAGTGAAGTGTAAGGTTCTCAGACCAATTGTACTTTGGGTACTTCCAATGTTTAACTTTTTTATAAACATCCAAATAATAAAACTATTTGATTTTTATTTATTTTTACTATGGTTACATTATAAATCAATGTTCACATATGCAGATAAATACAGCCATAAATTTACATTAAATGGACAATTGTAAATTACATATAAATAACCCAAATCATTTTCAATTACATCTCTACAAAAGCTTAGACATTAAGGGATAAAGACGTAACATTCGCATATGTTTTGCCACCCATTCTCTATAATTGCTGTATTAAAGAAGAAAATACCTTGTAATGCCATCAGTTACTTGATTTGTAATAGTTTATTAGCTTGCATTCAATGACAAAAGATTCCACGTGGCCACAAAATGTCTGGGGGTGGGGGATTAGTGTTTAATCCCTAATTTTAATGTTATTAACTTTATTAAAGAAAAGAGATTGGAGTTTAGGAGAATTGTTATTGAAGCTGAAATAACAGCTTGGAAACCACAAAGTAAATATAATAAATGCTGTGACTCAAATATTTAGAGTTAATATTTCTGTAGTGTAATTTTCACTACATCACTCTCACACAAGGTAAGGACTGTTTTCTATCCACTTGTAACATCATATAGAGGGATGTAATCATAAACATATGACCAAAGATGTGAAAAGAATGTATGATCCCCAAGACCCACATTTTATGCTGAACCAGTACTCATCAGTTATCCCAGATCACAATTCTGAGTGCTGGTTCAGCTAAATGCATCTTGGGGGATTATACATCTTTTTTACATGTCTTTTGTCATACATTTATTATTATATTCCTCCCCAAGGTGTTAAAAGAGATAAAAATCAGTCCCTACCTTGCTTTGAGAGTGGTGTATTGAAATATTGCATAAATGAAATATTGTTTCTTAAGTGAATAATCTCTAGTCTAATGAATGACTTAATAAAAAAATATTAATATTTGGGAAGAGTTTATTTTTCTGTGTTGTTAATTAAATTATAAATTTATTTAACACACATTGATTACGTAAGTAATATTTACTAAGGCAATAAACCAATGCGTAAGCTTGTGGTTAAGACCTGTAGAGGTCCCTACCTTCGCATTTTCAAGTGCACATGCTTAAAGGTTTATTGCCTTAGTAAATGTTGTTAGTTAAAGCATTTAAAGATGATAATTATGACATTTTTATAGTTTTGGAAGTTAGTACATTGAAATAGAATATGTCTGACTAGTTTTTCATTCTGGCTACAAAAAGAATGTAGTTTTGACCAACCATAACTGAATAGTTCTTTAAAAAAATATAATAATTATATGATTATCTACCCAAGAGGTATATGTTCCTATTCCAGAGACTTTTAAGCGAGCAGCCATTTCTATATTTCAATTCATATTAAATGTTCACATTTAAAATGTCTACATTGAAAATATTTTATATTTACAATACATGAATAAAGTTTGGAAATTCAATATAGAAGTTACTAGAAAGTTTTTGACTTATAGGGACCTGACATTAAATACATTTTTTTAAAAATAAATAAATAAATACATATTTTATCTGATTCAAAAGCATAATGCAGGCAAACTATCACATAATTTATCCGTAGACCACACAATGCAAAAAAAATAGGAATATTAAATTCTATGCTTTAACAATCTACTTTGACAAATTAAACACAGTTTATATTAAGGCTGACAACAAGCATATTAGAATCCATGATGACATGGATCAACAGGTAAAGGGATTTATATATTTGGGTAGTTGATTGAGTGAGAATGGAAGAAGTGAAGATGAAGTTAAAAGAAGAATAGCATCTGCAAAGGTAACATTTGTAAAAAGAAAAAAAAGATATTTTGTGGACCTATGGAAAGAGAATTAAGAAAGAGATTAATTAAATGTTATGTGTGGAGTGTATTAATGTATGGTTGTGAGACATGGACATTGAGTAATAGAATTAAGAAATGATTGGAAGCTTTTGAGATGTGGACATGGAGAGAAATGGAAAAAATAAGTTGGGTGAGTAAAATAACAAATGAAGTTTTGAAAAGAGTTAATGAGGAAAGAAGATTGATTGAAAATATCAGAAAGAGAAACTGGATTGGACATATATTAAGAAGAGATTATAGTTTAATGAAAGATGTTTTGGAGGGAATGGTGAGTGGAAATAAAAAGAAAGGATGGAAGAGATTGACATTATTGGATGATATAAGAGATGGAAAGGCTTATGTGGAATTGAGGAAATGGGCAAGGAAGAGAATGGAATGGAAGAATGGATGAACTGATGTAGTGACTACTCTCTGGACCTGTCTATTTGGACAGACTACTATTGATATGATTGAACAAGCATATAAAACGAGAATTAAGACCAACAACAGGTATATAAAACAAAAATTTGAATTGACAACAATTTTGTGAGTACCAACCCTCCAAAATAATAAGTTTCTCAAGATTTAATAGTTATATATTTTTAAAAGGTTCCTAACATTCATGATTTGGATTTGAATCTGGAATGGGTGTACATCTTAAAGATTTCATAAGCTATAAACAGATATAGCATTTTTTTTTTTGCTAAATCAAGTAGATTTTTTGCAACCAATACAGAAGTAGAAGGAAAAATAAGAATATGGCCAGAGTGTAAAGGCCATTCAGATTAGTTTTGAGGCACTGATTGTAAAACTAAAAATAAGGTTATTATATGATGCAAGCTTTACAACTCGGGAGGGGGTAGGGAATCATCTTTTATAAACACTGGGCTCAAAGTTTCTTTAATAGTTTTTTTAATTATCAATAAACATTTTAGCTTTAAATATTTGCACGAAGATAAAAGCTTATAGGTTACCATCACTAACAAAACATCACATGACCTTAACTTGTCCATATTGATAACCAGAAGGTCGATAGCAACAAACAAATGTATATATAAAGAACAAATTAAAGACATTTACCATCTTCAAAGAAAGTAAATTAATTCAATCAAATATTAGATAATGTTCTGATGAGGAAAAAGTAATTAATCAAAATATTAGTTTTCTCTTCATTTTATGATTTAAATTATATTGTGATGTCATGAAAGAAAATGCTGACAAGAGTAATCGATCATTTGGAGAAAGTAATGTGTGCACAGAATTTACTGTCCATCTTTAATTTTTGCTAAGTGATCCTGCATAATATTCTCCCCTCCCCAGAAGTGATTAAAATTTGGCACTTTAGGTCCACAATTGAGACAAACAATGGTTCTATTTTGTTCAGGATTGTCAAAAGAGAGTAGCCATTTGTAATGAAACGGGGTTCGACGTAAGAAACTTCAGATCACCACAGTGATGCTAAAAAACAAAATTTTGTAAATAAACAGAATTATTATTGTTTTATGTTGGTTATTATTTGTAATAAATTTATATTACTAAAAGTTTACTTGTTCGAAGATCATTTCTTACAAAAAACGTAAATGTATGCTTGATTCATGTCCACTAAATAAAGTTATAGGCGGTCATTTTTCAAATTAAAGCTTTATAAAATTGGTTGGTGGAAGATAATTTCTAACAAAAATTGTAAATGCATGTTTGTAGACATTTTTTAGATTTCCAGTAAATAAAATTATAGCTGAGAACTTTTTCAAATTAATTTTTAATTGATTGATTAAATTTGACAGAAAATAGATGTTAATTTTCAAGTTGAGTAGATTAGAAAACTATTGACGGACTAATAAGTATGTGACATGTCAGTGCAGGATTAATATGTAAATACCTTCTTTTGACATCTTGTATAAGCTTTAATAATCAATGGATGTTAGGGCTTGCTAAATCCTTATCTAGGGCTGTTTTATCCAAATTTCCCCAGATTATTTCTTAATAAGGGCTTTTATCACTGACCTTAGATCTATATAACTACTCAAGAAAATAGACCTGAATTGGTTTTTCAATTTGAGATAATATCTTGAGAACATACAAAAGGTAAAAAAAAAAAAAGACCACTGGAGGAAACATGCATTATATTCAAATTAGGAGGGCATTGTTCAAAAAAATTCAAAAAAGCTCCTCATTCAGTATGGGGATTATATTAATAATTTCTGTAGAGTAATTTTCACTACATCATTCTCACATAAAGGAGAGACTGGTTTCTATCCACTTTTAATACCTTGTGAAGCAATGTGATCATAAACATATGACCAAAGATGGGTGAAAAAGATGTATGATTTCCAAAATGCATATTTCATGCTGAACCACCGTTCTCATCATTTGGCCCAAATCATAATCTCTTTGACATAAATTTATCATTGTTCCACATACATAGACTGCCAATTACTACAATTTAATCGATAAGTGTCAAACTTACTGTTCTCACAACTTCAACACAAACCACTTAATGGAAGTATATTAATAATTTTTATTAGTCATTTATTAGACTAGAGATTATCCACTTAATAAATAGTACTTCTGTAGTGTAATTTTCACTACACCACTCTCATGCAAGGTACCCAGACTGGTTTTTATCCATTTTTAACATCTTGTGGAATAATGTATCATAAACATATGACCAAAGACATGAGAAAAAAATATATGATCCCCAAAATGCATATTTCATGTTAAACCAGCACTCATCAGTAGATGCAGACCACAATATCTTACATAAATCTTTATTTAACCACTAATAATGGTGGCTATGGTTGTTAAAGAGTCAAAGTCACCAAAATGTATGGGTGCTGAATTGAGTTCAGACCCATATGACTATATAAGCTATTGAGCTTAGATTGAAAATGTTATTGTGTTTTCAATTTCATTCTCATAGTTTTGTAGTGAAGTAGAGATAAGGTTGCATTAGATCCTAAGATCTAAGTGCAGTACTCTCAGATCCAAGGCTCCTCACTGATGAAAGCCACAAGCCAGAAACTAGTCTGGGGATATTGGATGAATAGGCACTAGGTAGGGATTATATGCACAAGCCTTCTGGCATCCATTGATTACTCTGGTTAGCACAAGGTGGCACTACTATATGGAGAGTTTTGCCTATTTATATATCTTTATTATTGTTCAAGTATATATAGATAGAAAATTAAATTGATGTGTCAAATTTACTGCCCTCATAATTTTGATACAGACGACTTAATGGAAGTATATTAATAATTTTTATTAGTCATTCATCAGACCAGAGATTATCCACTTAATAAATGATATTTCTGTAGTGCAATTTTCATTATACCACCCTCACACAAGGGAGGGACTGGCTTAGAACAGATAATCTAGCATCTATTGATTACTAAGGATTGCACAAGGTGGTAAAGAGTAGGGAGAAATAAATAATTTGCTAATGAACAGACTATAGTTTCATAAGATGTTAAAATTTCTTTCCTAATCCTGCTCAAAAATTGTTTCTTAATCCCACCCACCCATATAGTTTTAATATTTGTAGAAGTTTTAAATCAATTTCGATATTATTCCGTCTGCATTACACATTAATACAACTAGATTTGTAATTATAAATATGTGTTGGTTTATTTCCATCATATAGTTTTTAATTATTAAATGTTTTTTTTTTTTTTTGGAAATGTTCATTTAAACTTTTCAAATACATTCTCTTGTTAGTAATTGCATATAAGTTAATATTGAAATATTAGTTCGGAAGTCGAATTCCGATAATGCGACATTACTTTAAATATTAGAAATCTTCGCGCACTTAAGTTTTTATTTTCAAAATTAAAACTTTATTTACACCTTAGAGTAGATACAAGCGAAGTCAGTGATAGCATAAAATTATGTCAATAAGAAAGTTTCAAATGTGGTAATGCAAACCATGTATATAGAAAAATCAAAAGTTGTATTAGATCAAGTTTTTTAAACTCTTATTGGCATGCGCGTGCGCGCAGAGATTTCTAATATTTAAAGTAATAGCGCATTATCAGAGTTCGACTTCCGATCTCATATTTCAAGATTTTCAGTGCTTTATAATAATAGATTTACATTTATAAGTCATGTTTGTCTGATAATGGGTGGTTAAAAATGAGACACTGTCTTTCTCCTGCGATAGGTTAAATAGATTTGTACAATTCAAAATTTGATTACAGCATCAGGCACACAATAGACTAAAGCCCTGATTTAGCATGGTCAGTGAAAGTTGGTGTATTTATAGAAATGCACTCTAAACTTAAGTGATTCATTTAAGCTTTTTAAACTCTTACTGACATGTGAGTGCGCAGAGATTTCTAATATTTAAAGTAATAGCGCATTATCAGAGTTCGACTTCCGATCTCACGTTTCAAGATTTTCAGTGCTTAGTAATAATAGATTTACATATAAGTTAAAATATAAACCTTTTAGGTGGTATTTTTCTTTCTTCTTCTGATGTTCCTGGCCTGAATAGTGACAGTACTAGCATGGGATGTGAACCTGGATTTTAAGATTCATGCCTAGTGAGTTTAATGCATAGCTCTGTTTAGAGCACAATCTTTCTGTATTCATGAATTTAAAGATCTGTGTTTCAATTCCCATGATAGTATAATCACTGGTCATGTTAGAAAGGACATGACTATCACTCAAAATGTTATTTTCTAAACTAATCTGTATATTATTACCAATAAATTATTGTACTGTATTTGGAAAAAAATATAAGTAAAGTTTGAATTTTTCTAAAAAAAAAAAAAATTTAACAATTAAAACTGGGTAATGGAAATAGTCTAACATATAAATACTGTCAAAAAGTCATCATCATAAACTATGGGACAAACAAGTTATATCTAGGATTCATTTTTGCTTGTTTTTGCCAACTTTTAAAATTTAATATTTAAATTTATGGTTTAATATTTTATAATTTGAAAAATACTTTAAATTCCAATCTCGTTCTTAAAGGTACATATTTTTCAGTACTTTTTAAAAATGTAAAAATAAAAACAAAAACTATTTGATCTCCCCTCCCCCCTCCTTTTTGGACTATTTCAATAGCTAATTCAAATTGTCAATACCTTTATAAATACATTAAACAGTTAGTAAAAAGCACGTGTTGATATGGTTCACATTGTCTTGAGGATTATTGCTCTTTCAAATTCTTCAGATGTTGCTAGACTACCACTGGTCACTTAGCAATGTCTGAGGAAGAGAGGAGAGTAACACCACTTAGTATCCTATAACTAATCTGTGATATATTGAGAAAAGTATAAATAAAGTTTTAATTTTTCTAAAAGCATTTCACAATTCAATTAGAATATGGAAATAACCCACTATATAACTCCCAAGAAAATATTGTCAGGAAACATTAGGCAAACATCCTTCCTTTTTCTATTAATATTAAAATGTTTTGATTGTATTTTTTAAAAATTTTTTTTTAATAAACACATCTAGACACAACTTATTAATATCTAAATGTGTTAGACTAAAAATGACTCTTTAGAAACATATGTTTTGATGTCAGTTAAAAAAAAAAGTTCTTCATTGATTATATCTAAAAATAAGAAAAGTCTTATAAACAAACTCTCATAGAGAGTGATTATCCATTAGTCATTACTAAAAAATAGATAATAAAAGAAACATCAAAAGAGAAGGAAATTGTATTGAATGTATCCATACATACCAGAAGTAACATACAAACAAAAGAAACTCTGCAATCAATAAAAAAATGTGAATAACTTCATTTCTTGGAAATTCACAAGATCTTTGAATATCAGAATCGATCTTAGGATCTCCCAAATCCAAGGCAGAGACTCTACCAACTATGTCTAACCATGCGTGGTACTATAATCAATATAATATCAGAACAGCTTTTCAAAACTATATCACACTACAAAGAATTCTAACATCTATAAGACATAAACTTGAAATGCTTAAAAAGTAAAACTACTCATATGTAATACCATGTGAATGTGGAAAGACATATATTGGTGAAACAGTTGATGCATTGAAAAATGATCAGAGAGAAAACAACAGATGAGTCTAAAAACAGACTATGCACATACCAATAAATATATATGATTGAAGAAGACAAGAATATTAAGGAGAGAAAAAGGTAAAATAAGAAAATGTAAAAAAATTTCTGATATGACAATAACAAAAAGACTAAGTCAGCATAGTGTAATAACATAATGTCTGGAAACCACACTTTTATTTAGCCATTATTAGAATGAAGACATCAGAAAAACTCTCAGATAAATATTCAAAATTACAACTGACTATTGCCTTTGATAGAATGACCTAGATGGTTAGAAAATTCATGAATTTAATATCCCTTGTTCAATTACTATGCTAGTATTATCACTGATCTTACTAGTCAGATGAGCAACACCTGAAGATGAAAGGAGAGCAACACAACTTGAAATGTCATGAAGTATACTAATTATATGTTATTATTATAGTAGAGTATATTTTAAAAGTTTAAATAAAATTTGAATTTTTTTAAAAAGCATTTAACAATTAAAATTAATTGATGAAAATAGTTTATCATATATTTGCAATTAGGAATACATTTATATAAACATTTAACAAGAAAAACAATAAATATTACAGTTTTAAAACATATGGGATAATGGATGACTTTTGAAAATACTATGAATGGCACATGGAAGGCACCAATATATTTCATAATACATCTTCCACATAACTACCAGAGTTTGACACAAATCCTTTCCTCAAAACTATTGTGTTTGAACATCAAATGGTTTCAATATATAGTATCTTTCCAAGTATATATATATATATGTCAACAGATGGCATCCTACCAAAAACACCGTCAAGCGTATGTTTACATAAATGTCAGAGCAAGCATTCACTATCTCTAACCTTAATTCCACTTTCAGATCATGATTTCAAGCTATTTGCTATCATCAGTGAAAGACAGGAATTTTAGAAACTAGATCTAAACACAAACTCTGAGCGTTTATGAAACAGTTTCTATTCAACTTGCAAGCGTGAATCTTTTAGACACATAATGTCTTCAAACTCAGCATAGCAAGCCAGATAGCTATATGGGTTGATCTCAGTTCAGCATCACCACATAGTAGAAGCCTCTGCAATATATATCATTGCTAGAAAGACCTCAAAGGTACATTTATGAAAAACAAAAAAACAAGTTAAAAACTTGCTAATGCTTGTATTTATGTCAACAGATGGCATTCTACCAAAAACACCATCAAGCGTATGTTTACATAAAAGTCAGAGCAAGCATTCACTATCTCTAACTTTAATTTCACTTTCAAATCATGATTTCAAGCTATTTGCTACCATCAGTGAAAGACAGGAATTTTAGAAACTAGATCTAAACACAAACTCTGAGCGTTTATGAAACAGTTTCTATTCAGCTTGCAAGGGTGAATCTTTTAGACATGTAATGTCTTCAAACTCAGCATAGAAAGCCAGATATCAGACCCATATAGCTATCTGTCTTGCTATGCTGAGTTTGGAGACATTACGTGTCTAAAAGATTCATGCTTGCAAGCTGAATAGAAACTGTTTCATAAACGCTCAGAGTTTGTGTTTAGATCTAGTTTCTAAAATTCCTGTCTTTCACTGATGATAGCAAATAGCTTGAAATCATGATCTGAAAGTGGAATTAAAGTTAGAGATAGTGAATGCTTGCTCTGACATTTATGTAAACATACGCTTGATGGTGTTTTTGGTAGAATGCCATCTGTTGACATAAATACAAGCATTAGCAAGTTTTTAACTTGTTTTTGTTTTTCATAAATGTACCTTTGAGGTCTTTCTAGCAATGATATATATTGCAGAGGCTTCTACTATGTGGTGGTGCTGAACTGAGATCAGACCCATATAGCTAACTGGCTTGCTATGCTGAGTTTGAAGACATTACGTGTCTAAAAGATTCACGCTTGCAAGCTGAATAGAAACTGTTTCATAAACGCTCAGAGTTTGTGTTTAGATCTAGTTTCTAAAATTCCTGTCTTTCAGTGATGATAGCAAATAGCTTGAAATCATGATCTGAAAGTGGAATTAAAGTTAGAGATAGTGAATGCTTGCTCAGACGTTTATGTAAACATACGCTTGATGGTGTTTTTGGTAGAACGCCATCTGTTGACATAAATACAAGTGTTAGCAAGTTTTTAACTTCGTTTTTTTGTTTTTCATATATATATAAATTGGTCTATCTTTTTACAGATCCATAATCATTAACATTTCAGACTGTTCTTATTCATAAGAAGGACTGTTTATCTCTATCCTGATATTTCTTTAGTGGTTCCCTTACATCAAATGACATAAAAAATCGATCACTGTCATTTTAATACTAGGAATGTAGCTACAGTTTTTGTTTTGGGTGCTACAGTTTCAGACTCATCTCCAGCACTAATTTTGGTATGAATGTCACTGCTCGTTTTTTGAATCCATTTGCTTGATTTTGAACTTTCTAATAATTGATGCCCCTTTCTTTTCCTGCATGGTCTGGCATAATCATTCATTTTATTTTTCTGTACTTCCAAGACATTTATCTATGCATGGTTCTGAATCTTCTCTCAATGCTTATTTGGTTGGTTATGGTGGCTCATGCCTATTGCATTTAGAAAACCTGTCACCTGTTCAAGAGTTTTCTATTGGTGTTCAAAATCATTTGCTTGATTCTGAAAAGCAAATTATTTTGCATTAATCTTATAATCTGACTCTCAGTCAATCCATATACATCCAATGTTCTTAGAACTTGCCTCCTAAAAAACTGAGAAAAACCTTCTGCATCTGCATGGAATTTCAATTGTGTTCTTTTGTTCACTTTATAAAAGAGTTTATTATTTAAGTGTATATTACTTAGAAAGAATGATAATGGAAAATGATGTGGTTAAATTTCATTAGCATGACAATGAATGTGCGTGTGAGTAGTCATAAAAAAAAGATCATAATGAAAAAAAATTCCAATTCTCGTGAATGCTACTCATGGATTTCAGAATGGAGGCATCAAATAATAATAAGAGAGAGTTACAATTTGCTTAAAGTCTATTGGATCCAGAACATTATTTAGCAGGAAAATGCATACAAGAAAGATTCAAAACATGTTCCATTCTTACTGCATTTTCTTGTATTAAATCATAAAAACTTCATCCGTTCTAATACACTTTAACGATGCTTTATTTATTTTTTATGACTGTGTCAACTATCCAGTAGTCATCTTCAGGTCTGAAAAACCAAGTTTAATGTTGTATACACATATTCTAACTTCATTACCTATACATAGATATACACATTCTTACATTCATATATATATATATATAGATATATGGATAGATAGATAGATAGATAGATAGATAGATAGATAGATAGATAGATAGATAGATAGATAGATAGATAGATAGATAGATAGATAGATAGATAGATAGATAGATAGATAGATAGATAGATGGACATAAGGCGGGTGAGCAAGTAGATGGATGGGTGGGATTTCAGACAGACAGAGAGATAGATAGGTAGATAGATAAATATAGATAGATAGATAGATGAAATTCTAATAGTTTTATCAAGCATGTAAATAATTTTAGCTATATAAATTCATTTATGAACAAACAGTCTGAATACATTATTAAAATAATTTTCAAACAAGAATCCTAAAGAATCATTTAAATGAACTTGCAAATGATTCTACCTTTTATTATATCAATGTTATTTTATTCCAATATCAGCCTTTCAAGCTAATTGAGCACGCGCCTTTGAGAGTGTTAAATGAATACTCTCTTCTTCATTCAAGATATAGCATTTATGCAGGAATAAAAAGAATCCCTCTTATTCCCACGACTCAAATTCTTTTATATGAGCAAATCTGACAGAACTTCTGAAGTATCAGTAAGAATGACATCTAGTAGATTCTAAGTAGATTACACACGGCATCATTCAGTCAGAAACATCGATAGATAGTAGATTTAAAGTTAGAATTTACTCAGCTCTCTCAGATAGTTCTATCAGATTTGCTCATATAAATAGAATTTGAGTCTTGGGAATAAGAGAGATTCTTTTTGTTCCTGCATAAATGCTATATCTTGAATGAAGAAAGAGTATTCATTTATTGAACAACTGCTCAAAGGCGCATTATTAAAATAGCTTGAAAACATGAATCTAGAGAATGAAATATGAAGTGCAAGCACGGTGCTAGATAAAATATTTGCTTATATCAATGTTAATATATTTTTCCAGGTAAAAAAAAGATAAATGGATTGATAAAAATATATCAAAAGAAAGGTATTATCTGCAAATTCACTTAAATGATTGCTTTTGATTTATCTTGATAGCATATTTAGATTTTTTTATTCATGAAAAAGATTCATATATATATAAAATCTTATTTGTTTATTGAATTCCCAATTTTATTTATATTATATAACAAAACAATCCAATGAGAGAACTATTATAGGTTAATGGAGAAACTTGTTTAGCCTCAGGAAAATTGCAATTAGTAGTAATTGATAGTTTGTTAGCAACATCAAAAGTTAAAAGTTATCTCTGTTCACATGGATATAATCTCATTTCTATTCTTTATTACAATAACAATCTATGGAAATATTTAATTTACCACACATATATATATATATTGTAACAACCCCATTTATATTTCAATTTATATTTATCATTGTTTTTAAATATTTTAATTATTTATTATACACAAGCTTAATAATTTACATAAATTAAAAACTAAAACATTAAATATGTATATGCAATGGCACAAACAAACAACTTACACCTTTCTCTATAAATACTAAGCAACTGCCATAAAAAATTAAGTAATTCCATTGTGAAAAATGCATTAGAAACAAATGTGCTTTCTCTTTAAGAAACAAAATGGCTTTAAGTTGTTATGAATTATTCATAAGTTCTCTTTAGATAGTTTAGATTATTTAATGATCCATTTGTCTTTTAAAATGTTAGCGGTTTTATATTTGAATTAATAGTACAAAATCGTATTCAAATACATAACTATTTTCCCTGTAGAGCAAAAAGAGTAAATTAAATGTAAAACTCATTTAATAGAGTGAAATTGTTGAAAAGGTTAGGTTCAGTTAACAGGTGATAGGGTTTAATGGTTAATTTATTTTTGCATTTCATATTCAATCTTGCATGTAGGGTTACCTAATATACAAATATGAAACTCCAATAATTTTATTATGTCTATAACTAAATCAAAGCATTGGCTGTTAAATATGTAATGTTGAGAATTATTGTAGGGTATTCAATATGAATTGGTTTGTGAATAAATTATCAATATAAAAACAATCCAATAATTTTATTATCCAGAAGTTTGAATGACAGAGACTTCTAGACCTTACGTTCCTGAGTTTACTACTTTTAACACTTCATTAAACCACACAGGAAAATATTTCATAGAGCATAGAGTTATCAGACAGCAAAACTACACATGATCTCAGCTTATACATTGCTATTTAGAAGCAAATTCTTAAGTTCTCATTACCTCTTGTACCATCCAATGTAAGTTTTAGCAATCAGCCAGCTAGAAATTAGCCTGCATATATTTAGATAGGTCAGTCATGAATAAGAATTTTATTAAGTACAATTATCTATCATCTATTGATTGCTAAAGTTTCCACCAGATGGCATAATTGTTGTGAGAATAAAAGAATAGCTACAGAACATAGGGTTAACATAGAAACATAAATCAATTTGTATTAAACAACTAAATTACAAAGCTGTATTTATATATAACCATCATTTACTGAATCATCTTTATGTAATCAGAGTTTTTCCTCTTTGCCTCTTCAATATCAATATTTAAAAATTTACCTATAAACATGCTTTTAATTGTTATAAACTTCTTATTTATAATTTATAAAATTGAGAAACTTTTCTTAGACTACTGTAAATTATAAATATATGCATGGACCCCACTTATAAGAAAAGCTCTAATTGCATAAAAATTATAGAAGCTTAGTACTTTCGAGGGCATCAAATATCCTCATAATCATATATTTAAAGCCCTCAAAAGTGCTAGGCTTCGATAATTTTCAGGAAATTATAGCTTTTTGTATGAGAGAATGTCATCGCATATATTTAACCTTCTTATTTATTTATTTATTTATTTATTGTATGGATAATCAGTTTGATTATTAAGAAAATACCAGAAAAAAACCTGTAGATATTCCAACTAGGAGACAGATTTGTTATTAACTTTATTAAACTTCTTCAAATCTTCCACTGTAACTACAGTCATTAAATATATGTTTCACAATTGGTATTTGTCCAAATTTATATAGAGCACAGGATATTAAATTTTAAACCACTAAACATCACATGACCACTACACAAGCTGTTTACACAGAGACTGAACTCTCCAACCATTCAGTGCTAGCCAGAGTAATCAATGAATGCAAGAAGATTTGTGCATAAAATCCCTATCTATTGCTTACTCATCCAATATTCCCTGACTGCTTTCCAGCTTATGGCCTTCATCAGTGAGGAGCCTTGGATCTGAGAGCAATGCATCTAGATCTTAGGCTCTAATGCCCCAGCAGCCACATAGCTTTGATTCCAAAATGAAAACACACTAATGTTTTCAATTCAAACTCATTAGCTTGTTTAGTTAAATATACCTGAGCTCAATCCATACTTTTTGGTATCTTTGGTTCTTCAATAACCATAGACACCATAATCCTGTTGGTCAAAATTGGATAGGATATTAAATTATGAAGCAGATGAGCACAGTGACCATGGGTACTTCTGAATCTGTTGATGAGTCTTCAGAAACATGTAGAATGACCAAATCCAGCCGGATTCATAGTTGGGTCTGGAAAATGAAATGGGTTTGGAACTTCTTGAGAATTTCCTTTTTTTATGCCACAATTTTTCAGTTGTAGAACATCAAGATTTTAAAGGGATCTTGATTTGAAATGAGTCTTATAACCACCTAATGAAATGAAAAATGTAACTTTGGTTTTCAAAATTTTTATATAATTATATGAATATATCAGTGTTTAATTTATTGAATTAAAATATCTTGCACGGCTTAGTGCAGTGGTAAAGCAATGGACTGAAGAGCAATGAGTTCCTGAATCAAAGTGCAAGCCTGTCAATTCTACTCACATATCTTGTGGGTGACTAACCATTTGAATTATTTTATATTAATGAACCAACAGCTGCAATATTGTTTATTTGCATTTGTATGTATATTGTACCAGTAATAATTTTCTGGGAAGCAGATTTATTAACATTGAAGAGTCATGGATATAGCATGGCTGCAAAAACAAGTCATTTAATAAATATAAATATTAGTTTTGTATATATAAGTAATGTTTAGAATACAAAACTCACAGTGATATTATGCATTATGTAGTACAGTATATATGCTATTTGTTTGATTGTTATGCAATAAATCAAAATGATTTTAATGCTACGATTAGTTTTAGGTATTGAGTTACTAATGTAAATAAATTTGAAAAGGTCTCATTTCCAGATTTCCAGTCACTATTCATAGTAATTGGAACTGATATTCTTCAAATGTATTTACATTGTAAACCATGACCCTGTATGGTTTAGTGCAGTGGTACAGCATCAGACTCTGGAGCATAAAGTCCTCAAATTGATCCAGTTCAAACATCTTTTGACCTCCTGAGAAGTAAAGCCATTCAATTATTTTTTTTATTTATCTATTGTGCATAATACTTTTTTTACAATAGCCAACCGAGTGCATGAAAATATTACCAAATGGATCTGCAGTATACATGCATTTTAAGAATAATATCCTTGGTCAGCTGACTGGGAGCATATACATGCATTTTAAGAATAACATCCTTAGTCAGCTGACTGGGAGCAATGTCAACAATTCATGTGGATATAAAAACCATTCATCTTATATTAATATTGTAATAATGACTGCTTTGTGCATGAAAATATTACCAATTTGATCTGCAATATACATGCATTTTAAGATTAAAATCCTTGGTAATCAGCCTTGGAGCAAAACCAACAATTCAAGTGAATATAACAACTATCCATCTTATACATTTACAAATTATTATAAAGCCATCATAAAACTATCAAATTCTAATTCTAAAATTTAAAATTACATTCATACTTATTAATTTATCACAAAACTTCAATATTACGGTGTTTGAGAGAACACAGCAATTGTAGTTTGCTGACAAATTTCTCAACCTGTATTTTTAACAAAATGAAACATACATTTAAAAAAAAATGCATGCATAAACTTGAATATTCATAATTTAATAATTACTATGCAAATACTTTGTAAAAATGAGCAGACGTATTTAAATAAACTTTTTGCTCATTGTTAATAATCAAAAAGGAGTTTACAAAATTGTTTATACACTTAAGATCAAAGAATCTACCAATCAACAAACATCTAGGTTTTTAATTGGCTTATCTATTCCATTAACTATTGACATCTTTTTGAACTAATAAATCATTATTTACATATATTTCCAACTTTTATCATCAACTAGCCATAAAATTGAAAAAATAATGCTAACAGTAGTCACAAAAGAGTGATTTGAAGCTAAAGTCACACAGTATTTCATGAACCACTCATTTTCATTATCATTTTGTTTTTATCACTTTATAAGTTTGTTCACAAAAAATATCTGTATGCCCAAATGGTTATTACTGGATCTTGTAGTTATTCTCTTTGTAGATGGCTTTAATTTGTAAACATGATTGTTTAAGATTACAATCTCCAGTTCAGGAAATCCAATAACAGAAGCATCTGTTTGTATTCAAACCCATACAAAAAATATTAAATGTTTTTTTTCCTTACCGATTTTTTTTTTTTTACAAATTGTTTTGATTTTTTTTAAAAAAAAGAAATATCGGGAAAAGAAATATTTTATAAAAATAAAAAATCCAATTCTAAGGTGTTGTTATAAATAACTTAAATTAAACAAAAGTTTTAAATAAATGCTTTAAATAATTAAATTTTTAACAAGAAATGTATTTTTCAATCTATGAAGTCAACCTGTCTTACAATGACTTCTAATTAATTTAAAATAAATGCTTTTCAATTTTTAATTTTTTCTTCTATTCACTCCATTATTTATTTTTACAAACAATTTTATTATTTTAAAAACTACTGCAAAAACTTAGACTTTAGGGAAATTTTTTTTTCTCTTTAATTTAATTTCTTTCTTTCTTTCTAATTTAAAATGCAATAAAAAAAATAAACAAAATAAATTTAAAATGTCGTTTGTAAGTTCAGTCTCCGTTATTTCTTTTTTTAAACAATAGAATAATATTAAAGCAAGACTAAACCCTGAATAAAACATCATTTATAGGTACCGCTAATAATGATTGATATATATATATAATCAAATCTTCACGTATATTAATAACTTTTATTACTCATACATTGGATTAGAGATTATTAAGATTATCCACTTAATGAATAATATTTCTGTAGTGTAATTTTCACCACACCACTCCTATGCAAGATGGGACTGGTTTCTATCCAGTTTTAACACTTTTTGGAGGGATGTAATCATAAATATATGAACTAACACATGCGAAAAAGATGTATGAACCCCAAGATATACATTCCTTGCTGAACAAGTGGATAATCCCGAGTCTAATGTATGTCTTTACTAATATACTTCCATCAAGTGGCTTATGTCAAAGTTGTGAGGGCAGTAAATTTGACATTTATTAATTAAACTGTAGTAATTGCCTATCTACATATGCTGAACAATGGTAAAGATTTGAATAAGAGCTAGGCTAACTGATAAAGCTGGTTCAGCATAAAATATGCATCTTGGGGTTCATACATCTTTTTATATCTTCGGTCCATGTTTATAATTATACTTCTCCACCAGATGTTAAAAGCAGATAGAAACAAGCCCCTATCTTGCATAAAAATGGTATAATGGAAATTAAATTACAGAAATGCTTTTCATTAAAACTTCAGATGTCTTTTGGGGTTTGATTTTTCTTTCAGTTGTCTCAACAGATTGGAACATTTGATATATTCATCTTAAAAAGTCAGAAATAATTTTTTTCACATAATGGCCACTACATATGTTGTGAATGATTGAAAGTGAAATATTTGACTGAGAAAATAAACAGACATTATTGATATCTTTGAAAAAATTAAGAGACTAAAATTAAGCTGGTTGGACTTACTACTACAAAAGGTAATATCAAATGATTGGCTGAAGTCTTAAGCTAAACTCCAAGAAATTGTAAAAGACCTAGAGAGAGACCGAACATGAGATGGATAAATAAAATCAGAAAGTTTATTGGTGATATGTTGAAAAGACATGCTATAAACTGAAGAAATCGATGACCCTTTCCTCCTGCAGTGGATTAAGAATGAATAAAAATAATGATGATATAAATTTAAAAAAGGGATAACCAAAAATTTATTTATCATATGGATTATAACAAAATAATATAAACCGATCTGCAGAGATGCTAATTTAGAGATAGAATCACCAGTGACTTTATTAAATCCTTCAATACTTTCATTACAGTCGTAGATTAGAAAGTTACTACTTAAGTAGCTCACAGTTTGTGTTTCTCCACATTTACATAGGTCAGTGGTTGATGAAACAGATGAGCACTATAACTATAAGTTGTTCTGAATCTGTTGATCAGACCCCAATTGTATGTAGCAAAATCAAGTCCATTTCACTTCGCTATCGGATCAGGCAAAACACTTTTTTTTTTAGAAAACATCATGAGAATTCTATTTTTTGTACCATAATTCTTTGATTGTAGATGCTTGGTTGAAAATCCTAAAAGGTGATCTTAATTTGAAATGAGTCTTGAGTGGTGAAATTACATCTTGAGTTACTAGAAAATGTAATCTGCTCAACTACTTTTAACGTATTTTATGTGAAACAACTTCTCTTCTGACATGGTACTAAAAAATATGTGAAAGGCCAGAAAGCCACTACAAAGAAGTAATCTACCGGTAATATTTCTCACATTAATATTTAATCGTTCATCCACAAATTTAGTAATAGCAGTTTTCTCCAACAGAGACACTGCATTCGATAGCACGGCATGCTAATGCAAAGGAAGCTGTCCCTAAAGTATTTGCCCCACAATCCCAAGTAGTCCCAGCTAGCCTTCTAAGGATGTTATTTCTAGAAATTAAATTATTATCTAACTTTAGTTAAATGAGAACATAAGTTAGGCTGTAATCTAAGATTATTCAAAAAGAGGAAGGGATAGGATTGTGTTTTAGTCCATTATGCAAAAGGTCATTTTCAGACTACAAGATGATTTCAGAAATAAAATGGATGCTACTGAAAAAAGCTGAAAAGCCAAATAGTTGCCATTGATATAATGTTCAACATCTTAGGACAACAAAGAAGTAATGATATATCTTTCATACTCAGGGAAAATATTGTAAGATTAGAATGGCTACAATCCTGTGAGAAATTAATTGATTTCAATTTGATTTCATGAACATTTGTTCAAAAATACTATAAAACAAAACTACAGGTGGTTCAATGATCTAACAAACAAAAATAAAAAGTTTTTAATCAGGTGCCAGCATAATTTGACAAAACATGCAGGGGAGATATACTTTTAATGACTGGCGACTGCAATACCAAAACTGGAAAAGAAATAATAGAAAATATTGTTGATTAAAATGGGCTCAGAAATAAATATAAAACAGGAGAATAATAAGTAAAACTCCATAAGTTTAATAAGCTTTTTATGACTTGTATACTTTTAAAGTACCCAATACATTGGCACAGAGGTATCTAGAGATGTAGTTCGTAAAAAAATCATGCTCATTACATTCTTGGTATTCAGCTTTGGATTTCAGTTTTACAGCAATAAACATTCCCAGGATGTGAATTACGAATGTTTATTAATAACCAATTATATACCAATATTAACATATATACAGGGGGGGGGGGATTCACATGACATATAATACTTAGCTTACAAAAAGATAATTGTTAAGATTAGTGTTGAACAGATGAAAATGATTCCATTTTATGTAGATGAATGTATAATTTATATGCTTGATGTCATTTTAAAATAATGTATAACTAATAAAGATATTGCTCTGCTGAATTTTGATTATAGTACTTCTAGATATATATTTTAGAGCATATAAATATTTATTAGACCAAATTACAGAGCAGTGAGCAAGCCACATATTGATAAGAGTATGAATAAGTACCATGGCATTATAAAAATGAAAAATATTATTTTTTTCCTTGAGCAATTGTTTAAGAGTAATTATTTGCTTGTGAAAGACAAAGTATGGACATATGGGATACAGATTTAATTTAAAGTGGTTAATGAGAAAGATTTTGGTAGGAATTGTTCCAAGAAATAAGTTAAACAATTTTAGCCATGATTAAAGAACGCGCCTATTTTGAGCCCCCCCCCCATATTTTAGCTTGCATTAAATATAAGCATATCATTTCTACATGATAATACATCAATAACGCTGATCAATGTTGAACTTTCCAACATCCAAATATAATCTAGAAAACAAATTTATCACATTTAGAAAATGAGGTTTTAATTATAATCAAAGGGAAATTAAGCAAACTGTGAATGGAAAAGGAAAAAAAAAGATTATAAAAGTTTATGTATACAGATGGCTCTGGTAGTCCTTTGACTGTACTTCATTCTTCTGAGGCTATCTTTACAGCCATTTTTCTGTTTTTACTTTAATTTGTTGGGGAAAAAATCTTGATTTAAATCTGAAGATATCTATAGTCCATAGATTAGTCTTTGGAGGAAAATTCCCTATGAGTCAGCAAAAGCTTAGAACTTCACTGATTAGTAGATTTTTTGATTTTAGGCATGTAAACAAAACTTGCAAACTCTTCAGTTGTTAAGAAAAGTACCAAACTCTCCATACAGTAGTATAACCAAATGCACTTCATATAATTAGAAGGAATTTGAACTCAGTTTTTAACATTCATAGATTGCTTTCCTATTGCTAATGATATATAAATATAAGTATCATAGTCATCTATTGTCATCCAGTACCAATTACATTATTAATACAATCTCTCTAGGATTTGATCTTCTTGGCCATGCCATTTTTTAAAGAACCAATCAATTGAAATGTCCAGAAATACAGCATACATATGAGACAATGTAATTTAAAACTTAAACAGCTTCAGAATTATAAATATTATCTTTACCATATTCTAAAAGCATCTACTGTGAACTTGAATAGTTAGTTGATGGTCACCATGTGGTATACTACAAAATCTCTATTTCCAATCCAGTTCCTATCTTTTGCCTTCATCAGTGAAGACTAGGATGCAAAACTAATGTGCTTACGCATCTAACAGCCCTGGAACCCATGATTTCAAACCTAAGCTAATTCACCAATTATGTAGATGTGAAACCAAATTGTTATCATGAATAGCAGAAACTAATAAAAGGTTACTAGATGCCTGAAAAATAAAAGCAAATGTTAGAAACCTGTCAGTCTGGAGGTGCAATTTTTATAGTACTATATTATTGGTGTCCATTGATTATTCAAGCTTACAATAGATGGCACTATAGTAGACTCGGCTTAACTGCTCTTGGAAGTCCATGAGAGGATAAGATGACATTGTAACTTAAAATGTTATAAATTTATAACATGTGGAAGTTTAATTATTTTAGATTTGAAAATATTAAAATGATTTTTATTAAAACACTGACTACTAATTTATGCTATTTTGAGTCAGTTTTCTTTTTCTATCTGGTTTTAATGAAAAGATTTTCTCACCGATATTATTCAACTAACTAGAAAATCCAATTGACTATTCTTTCAACGTTTGTTATTTCGCAATCAGAGCAAATGTAACAAAAATCGAAATGAGTAATTTATCCAAATTTGCAAAATTAAGTAAGTGTAAAAAGAAATTGAAATGATTTAACTTTTAAACGCGCGTGTGTGTTCTATTAATACATTTAGGACATATCTGTGTGTGTGTACGTAGAACGATGTAAAATTGCAAAATTTTAATGTTCACATGACCATTATCAGTAAAAATTCAGATCAACCTTGAACCAAAGGTTTTACTTTTATAAAGGTTCATAACGATAATTACCCTTTTAAAACAATACCCGAAGCTATGTTCTTTTTTACTTGCTAGATTTCACCTTAAATTTGTACTTATTATTATCATTAATTAGTTTTAATCGTGCTACTATTTACATTCTAACTTTACTGCAACGTATCCCCCTACACATGTGACAATTAAAAACTTTAAGCTCTTTTTTTTCTATTAATCGTCATCATTATAGAGATCAAAGATGGACTTGATTGCTTCATTCTGTATTTCAATCTTGTAGAATCAATCAAAATGTCATTAAACTAATTGGCCTATTTACTGCAGTTAATTTCCAAGTCATTTGTTTAAGGAAATACAACTAATAATAGTAAGACAGTTATATATATATATATGTAGCTGAAAAATATCAATGATAAAATAGTAAACTTTCCCTATTTGAAAACTTTTTTATTTTCTGTAATAGATTTTCTTTGATATTCTTTTAAATATTTGTTCTTTTGACATTACCTTTATTAACTTGCGTGTGTAGGCAGTCAAAGCTGCAAGAAGAAATAATAAATATAAATGCAAATTCATCCACTCTACTTTGAACATTTTTTAGCAAAAACCTTTTATTGTACATATATATACACAATCTTACATTTCAACTGTCCTGTAGTCTTCTTCAGAGCTATGATAAATATAAAAATGTTGAAATATTTTTGATAAATAAAAATAAAGTTTAAATGAATATTATCCATTCATTTTATCCTATGATTGAACAAAATGTCCTGTGCAGTTTGGTGCAGCAGTAGAGCATCCAAATTGGGATCAGTAGGTCCCAGAATTGATTCTGCCACTCGCAGTTCTAGCGCTAGAACTTTTTACAAACATCTGAGCAATAAAGTCATGCGTGTGTGTTTTTTTATCAAACAAAATTATCTGTTTACTAAGCATATAAATATAACTTTTTAGTAAGTCTGATCACTGCAACTTTAGTCAAGAATTTGTCATTTATTTGAGCAAGGTGAGTTTGTGAGTAGATTATAAACTTTCTTTTTAATTTTGGAAGCATATGTTTACAGAGAAAAATTATGTAAATAAATAAATATAGTAATACAGAATTTTTCTGCATAGTTTATTGCGATGATAGAATAACATTATCTAGCGTAACATCCTCAGTCTGATTTAAGATCTGGCATTTCCGTTGCTTCAACTATTTACAAACTCCCAAGCATTAAAGACATTTGATTAATCATTTTATTGCAAAAAAAAGTATATTATTTTATTAAACATATTTCCACTATTTTACTAAATGGCTCAGTTATATAACATTAGGTATTTCAAATATTTATATTCTCTTTGATGTCACAAAAAGAAACAAAAAAGGATGAATATTGAAATTCAGAAATATATTCTTATTTACTTAAATCAACTAATAGTGCAATAAATTGAGCTACTATACATTTTGCTCTAACATAAAACATCCCATATTCAAGATACTTTAATCATATTTTGGAACAATAAACTCTAAAGAGCTAAAACTAAATTAACTCTTTAACTTGATCATGTTTTCTTTGTTCTCCCTAGTGGTGATTTTCATAAATAATTCCCATTTGATTTTAGTATCTATTTCTTCATTCTATATTAGAATTCAATAAATTTGAATTGATTTGTTAGAAATATAAATTGACAAACAAAAACATTTTTAAAAATCATATTTGAATTTACAAGTGTAGAAAAAAAATTGTAAAATGATATAAAGTGAACATTATTGTTAAAAGCAACTTAACAAAATCTTTGTCATTTGAACTCGATATGTAAAACTTGAATGAATTTTTATTAACTCATTATAAAGTCATTAATTTTGTTGTAAATTTTAAAATTGTATTTATTATTTTAAAAATATCGTAAATGTTGCATACTAATGTGTTTAAATTGCCATTACTGACAATACTTCCATTTCACCACTATTTCCAAATTTATTTAAGTTGTACTTTTAAAAATAAACATTAAAAAAAGTAAATGGAATGAAAATATTTCTCTTTCAGTACTTATTATAAATATGTTTTGTAAAAATAATATTTATATAATATACAGAAAATGTCAATTTTTGCTGCCCATTAAGGAAATGATTGTACAATTATGCTTCCAAATATTTTCTACCAATTAGCACTCTTGTAGATAGAAGTTGCCTATTGACTTCTGCCCTCTTCAGATTATTTTTTGAACTAATGTCAATAAAATTTCTACCATCAAAATGAACCTAAAACTGGTAAAATAGCAATACCTGTGGACACGTGATTAGAAGAAAGCTGAAGATCCATCAACACCAACTCCAACAATCTCCAGGTGAAGAATTTCAGTTTTATTAACAAGGAAGTTAAAAAGATTTTTTTGCAATTAAAATAGATCTTGGACTCCACATCTGAGTTTCTGATACTTCCTCAGCAGGAATGAAGGCTGCACTATATTACAATAACATTATTACTTATATGATTAGTGTGGTGATGTAATTTGTCAATCTAAGATTATCTTAGTGACCTTTAACTTCATTGTGAAATCATTCAGTTACCTCTTTATTAATTAGCATTGAATGACTAATTAGATTTGCTTTAGATTAATTATCCAAAAAAAAAATCCAAACTTCAACCATGTTTAAATCTCAGATCCATAGTGTGAAGGAACTGCCCACTACACTAGAAAGAAGAAAGGGAAATGATGTTCTTTTAGTAAATAGAATAAATATAGGTAGAGTTGAGAATAACTGTTTTGGGTAGATGCCTCAAATATCAGATGAACTCTATAGAGTGTAGCTCCCATTTTCCAAACTGTTGACTTGTGAACATTATCTGCATAGGCCTTAATTGCAACACCCTAAATGTCACTGTGTTGCATTTTAATTTAGAGCCTCAAATTGCTACATGCTCCGCATTTTTATCATCACTTCAGCAATTGTTCTTAATTTTATATTTCATTATTATCCATTTCGGTAAACATCTGATCTCTGTGTGTGTGGAGTGTAGGCTGATGGATTCCAGAACTCGAGGTCCACATATTCTGGCACAATTCTGTTACTTCCAGAACTCCAATTTTATGTTTAACTGTCAAGCAACTGACTATTTAAGTACTTTAATTAATAAACATATAATGTTTTTAATAAAATTTATACATAGTTTTACTTTTTAAGATTGTTGATAAAAAATTACAAAGATTACCATTGATTTCTTCTACATATTATGTATCAAAACTGTATATAGTATTCATAACATGCACTGAAAGTGGTTATTATTATGGTGTGAAGAGTCCTTATATTAAGTAGTGATAGGTCTAAAAATAGTACCCCGATGTAGAATGATGAAAATTTTATGATTTGACAGAATTAAGAATGAGGATATATACTTGAATGAAAAAAAAAACAAGTACAGTAACCTATATCTGTAACTTCCACAAATTTTTTCAGTTGGGTCCGATTAAAAAAAAGTGATAAATAGAAAAATTAAATTAAAAAATAATTAATTTTCTATTTTTTAAAATTCATAATGCACCTGCTGCTCAAGGCAATCACAAAACAGTCAAAAATAGCAATAATAGTCATTTTATTCCCTCTCTATAAACCTCCAGTTTTTTGAGGTACCTCAACTTTACTGAAAATGTAAATAACCAAAACTTTACTTACAGTTTCAACTGTCATTCAGACATTATCAGAGCTACGATACTCAAATATATAATCATACAATTTAAATATTGTAGCTCTGATGATGACTGCAGAACAGTTAAAACTGGAAGTAAAGTATTGGTGTGACAAATAGTATTGTTAAGGGTATTAGAATGTTGAAAATGCTATGATATGTAAATGTAAAAATCAATATATAAGGAAAGAAGGAAGAAAAAGAAAATTGTAAAATGTAAATAAACATTAATTTGATTCCCTACAGTTGTGCGTGTGTGTGTGTACACACACACACGCGCACACACACACACATATATATATATATCATTAGATGGAGCTTACCAATAGCTCTAAAAAAGCTTTGTTTCTATAATTGCAGAAAGAAATAGAATTCAAAATCTCTATCATTATCCCCACCTCTAGACGAGCTGGTTTTGAGCTTATGACTCATGTCAGTGGAGGACTGGGAGTCTAGAAACTAGATCTAAAATACAAATTCAAAAGTCAGCACTTATAAAACACGTTTCTATCAATTTGAAAGCATGAATTTATCAGACACGTAAATGTCTTCAAATCCAGCCTTACAAACTAGATAGCTATATGGATCTGAATTCAGCTGTTTCACCATATAGTAATAGCCTCTGCAATATATAGCATTGCAAAAACCTTCAAAGGTACACTTATAATGATTAAAACAAGTTATAAATTTCATAACTTGCTTTTAAGCTTGCACTTTATGATTACTAGATGGAGCCTACCAATAGCTAAAACAAGCTTTTTTTTATAAGTGCCAAAAGAGATAAAATTCAAAATCTCTATCGTTCTCCAGACCAGCTGGTTTCGAGCTTATGGCTCACATCAGTGGAGGGCTGGTAGCCTAGAAACTATATATAAAATACTAACTCAAAAGTCAGCACTTATAAACATGTTTCTATCAATTTGAAAGCATGAACTTATTAGGCATGTAAATGTTTTCAAATCCAGCTTGACAAACTAGATAGCTATATAGGTCTGAATTCAGCTCAGTTTCATCATATAGTAATAACCTCTGCAATATACAGCATTGCAAAAACCATCAAAGGTACACTTATAGTAATTAAAACAAATTATAAATTTCGTAACTTGCTTTTAAGCTTGCATTATATATTTGCAAAAACCTTCAAAGGTACACTTATAGTAATTAAAACAAGTTATAAATTTCGTAAATTGCTTTTAAGCTTGCATTATATATATATTGTGCCTTTTCTATAGGTCAATGATGGTTATAAATGGTCAATTACTAAAAAATTTTAAAATTAATATTATATAGTATTTAAAATTATAGATTATATTAAGCAGTAAAAGATTAATATGATATATTTAATAATAAATATTGTGGTGGTGAGAATTGTATCTAATTCTATATTTTTCTAAATTGTTTTTCAAAATTTTATATAATTATTTTATATAATATAAGTAGAAAATTTATTAAGACAGATAAAATTAGACTAAACACCGGAAATGACTACGTGACTGTCTGGAATATTCTATGTATAAGCACCGGTTTAAATTAATACTAATAATTAAAATATTTAAATAGTATATTATAGAAGTGGATGGAATTGTCACACATCATAATAAAAATAAGTAGTATACACCTTTATTAATTATTGTTTCAAAATTGTTTTAAAGGTAGTTAAATTGTAATAGATAATAATTGATTTAAAAATAATAATTAGTTAACATTTAAGTCTATTACGTCATGATTTTAAAACTTTAGAAATTGTTTATAAATCCAAGTAGGGATTGACCAATAAAAAATAGATCTTGGCAGAAAACCAAAATCGCGCCAACTAATTGTATAAACAGGGGAGAACAAAAATGTATTGACTCCAGAGCAGAGGTAAAATTTTAAGCTCTCTAATTTTTTTTTCTCCAATTTATTAGTCAATTTTATTATAATTTTAATAATATCTTTGAAAGAAACCAACTGACAATTTAAAAATCATCCGAAGAGAATCTTAGAATAAAATGTTTTAAAAAAAAAGTTTTTCATAGTAATGTTTCACTAACTTTACAGTAACCTGCCAGTGAATTCTATCGAAATATAATCGGAGTTTTCAATAGAAAATGGATAGATTCTTAAAACCAAGTTGCAAATTTTATAATGTTCCAAATATGTTAATATTATTGGTTGATATAGTTTATATAGCGTATCACTATGAAAGCTGCTTTCATGTGTATAAAATCAATGAAAGGACATTGTGCGCAGAGTTAATGAAGATAATGGAAAATAAAAATAAGTATTATTCATATAAGAATAAAAGGACAAAAGGAATTTTAATATTGAAATAGTTTGAATTGCTTTCTTTAAGATGACTTGAGAAAATACTCTAGAAAATAGTTAAAGATCGAAAGTAGTGTATATAAAATAATAATGAATGAAAGTGAAGTTTACCAAGGAAAACACTTGGCTAAAGAAAAAAAAAAAATTTTACAGAAGAGAAATATAAAATATTGGATCCATGGAAAATGCAATTGGTACCGTAATTATTAAATAATTGTAGTTTAACTAGAAATAAAGATGCATCAACGCGCCGAGGTAATATTCGCCAGAACATTAAAAAGCTTCGTGGGATAACTAAATAAAATGTTTTCTAATAATTTTGGATTAAACACTAAAACTAAAGATCTTCTAAACAGTTTATTAAAGGAACTAATTTATTTAAAACTTTAATAAGCAGAAAGGAGAACATTCGAACAAAAGAAGAAATAATAAATATTATGGGACTAACCAAGATTTACCGTCAGAAAAATATGTGATTATGGTTTGAATTATTTTATTTACTAATCTAAGTTAAACATTAAGTTTTAGATAGCGATAGGGAAAACAAAATACATTAATTCGTAATATAACATTATATGAAATAATATGTTTTGATTTTGAATTTTAAAATAAAATTGTATGTATGTGGAAATTTGTATATTTGCGATGCTCGAAGAGAAAGAAACCTACTACGAACTCTGATAGGAAGATAAAGATTGTTTTTGGTAACATTTATAATTATTAATGATATAATGTATGTTTTATTTATTTAGATCAACTGAGAATCGAATGAATGTAGCGCAAAAGTTTTATTGTTATTATTGTTGTAAAACGCATTTTTGAAAACAACACTCTAAAACACTTTGAGATGTGATTAGATTTTTAAAAAAATATGCATACGATAATCATTTTATGTGTTATTAATATAGTTCAATATAACCAATGGTTATGTGATATTTTCTGTTAATTTTCCGATTGGGATATTTAAATGTTATTTTAACAAAATGTAGATGTTGAACCTACAGTGTAATAAAGCAAGACCAATTGTTCTTATGGAATAGGGAAATGTTTTTATATTAGCGAATTTTGTTTATTGTTTTTTAAAAAAAGTAGTTAGTATTTTATCGATGTTGGATAGAGTAAAAATCTCGAGAGATAGTTTGGGTAGTGACTTGGTAGTACGTGGTGGTTCGGAAACCAAGAGGATGTATTAAAAACTAGGATGCTACAGGGAGTGAAATAATAAGTAGTTTTAGATGTTAATCAGCGTAGTTAACAAAGCCCTACGACTGGTACACATGTTGTCTTGGACAGTGGTATTTTATATATTTCTGGTGAGTCATACTAGATGTTTGGTAAAGCTGAGTAAATAGCTGCCACATCATGCTTATCGCCAAGGTTATTAGACAATGAATGTCGGACCTATTCACACTGTTCCATACATTTTTGAAGTATATTGCGGATAAGTTATCTATCTATCTTCCCGATATCCTATACATCTTTCGCTATCTTTATCTGTATTTCTTGCAACTACATCGTTATGTGATAAGTCTATTAAAAGGGAAACAATAGATATTTTAGAATGTATGTCATGCTATTATTTGGAATAAGAATAGTTAAGTGTTAACGAAGAGTAGATTATGATTATTGAAAGAAAGATGCAAATATCCTAAGAAGGGAAGGAGTTAGAGAATTATTTTAATTTCTTTTAAGAAATGAACTATAATTTTATAAAAGTATATCCGAATAGAAATATAAAAAAAATATTAAATATAATTTCACATTTTCTTATTGTTAATTATATTTTTAAAAAATATAAGTATTGCATATTTGAAAAAATACAATAACATTCGATAATTATAGTATATGTGAAACTGTAACAGGTGATAATTAAACCTGTGTTATAGTATTATACATGAGTATGGCTTATGGAACAAACGTATTATAGTTTACGAGCATTGGAGAACAAACGTTAAAAGTAATAATAATATTTGAATAATATGCGGAGTGACTTATATAAAGTTACAAGAAAATGTAATTTTCTTTTAAAACCATATTGATTGTAAAATTATGATGTTATAAATGATGTTTATCCACATAGATAATTTATAATACAGTAACTTTAATATTAAAAGGTAAAGAATAGTGTTACCCATAAAATAGTTAAAATAAGTGATATGATAAACCTAATGAGAAATAAATAAATAACTTTTAAAAGGCATAATAAGTTTAATTAACGATAAAAGAAATATAAATGTGTATAATTCAGCTATTGTAGTGTAAAGAAAAATGAGGATATCCCTTGTAAATAGATGTAGATGGATTTGTTTGTTTTATTTATTTTTATTGATGTTAATAAAATTTTAAAATTTGTTTATTAAATCTTGTATCTGAGTTTTGTTTTCTCTACATCATTGCGTGAATTCACAGGGCATTTTCACAACCATTAAACTAAGTATATGATTGTTTGCACAAAAGATAAATAGAGAAGTATGTTTAATCTTAAGTATTTATTGATGTTCTTGTAATTAAATAATTATCAAATTGCATTGCGTTACTGGTCATCAATCCATTATCATAATATTTTGCTAAATTATATGCTATTAGTTGCCACTTGCTTTATTTATCAGATTATCTAAACACTGCCACTTATTAATTTATTTTATTACTTAAAGATAAAAAAGGGGATATTAGATTATTAACTAATTTATTACGGTTATAAATTTGCGATGAAAGAAAAGCTGTACTAGTTGGATTAAGCAATGAAGATTATGATTATTATTGTTTTATTATTAATCTAATTGCAGAGTAGTAGATTATGACATAAAATTCCTTATCATACTTTGCTACCATATGTTTATTAACATATGAATAAATTTAAGGACTGAGATTATTTCATTTGAGCTAGATGATTACTATTATTATTATTAGAGATAAAAGATTAATACTTTAATTGTTAAATGAGTCTTAGTGATTAGAAGTTGCGGAAGTCATAAGAATACTATGTAGTTATTATGTGTAATAGTAGTATAAGGGGGGATAGTGTTCTTATGCCATTGAGGTGGTACCCTGTGGGATATTGTCTCAATGTAATCTACTTTGTCACCCGTATTTTCACTTCTAGTCTCATGAATTCCTGAATATTTATTTGAGTTAGTTTAAAACAGAACCTAAATTAATTTTAAGAAACTTGAGCTAGTAAAGCATTTAATTGAATATTTCATTAATTATTAGAGCTAGAACCCGGTTAGGTGATTTTCACTATATTATATTTATTTTGGGGGAAGTGGAGATGCGGGAATGGGGCGGTTAGATTATGGCCCTCAACGTGATTGGCCTGATGTGTAGTGGAGCTATACACGATGACAAGGGCAGAATATATATATAATAGTAAATAAAATCAAGTGATACATCTCATGACTTAACTTGATAAGCTGGTATATATTAATATTGATGCCTGTATTTCTTCAAAATATGTGTAAAATTCAATTTGATATATATTAATACAGAAATATTCATGTAATCCAATTTATTCTATTATAAGTACTCTGACTACATTTCTTTTAATCTTTGTCAACTATGTAATGATATAACATTGAATAATCAAAATGAGACATTCTTTTATAACTCCTATAATTCCATTCAGTTATGAAACAATGTTGTTTTGATTATTCAATGTTATATAGTTGACAAAGTCTAAAAAATATATAGTTGAAACCACTTCTAATAGAATAAGTTGGATTTATGATTATTACTGTATTAATATATATCAAATTGAATTATGTATATATATTTTCTGAGTACTTTCTAAGTACAGCAATAATTAACCTTTTCCACAGTTTTGAATGGAAATGATGATGGTATCTACATTTAGATCTAAAATGGTATAGGATTATTTTGTGTCAGTTACTTATTCAGTACAGTTTTATCCCATTTAATGAATTGCTACTACTAATACATCTAAATTATAATTTTCACTTTGGACTTAGATGGCAGGCACAATCAGAAAAAAAGTGTTTCTTTCAGATATTTATTATCCAATGCAGTAAGAAATTAAGTTCTGATTGTTAAGATGAAATGTACATTTTTATTTATATTAAGAATTATTTTTTCCATTCAGACATAATCTCATTTATTTCAATTATATTTTTATTATTAAATATAAAATATATTTAGTTTTATAATTACTAATGATTTCTGTTTAAGAATTAAAAAACTCATGTTACATAAACATACCCCCCCAAAAAATTTTAACCCAAAATTGAAGAAATCTTAAAAGCAGATATTTATTTTTATTTCTTAATAGCAATATTTTTAAAAACTTTCATTATCTTTATTAGTTTTAACATATTTTAAATGGTAATTATGATAGAAAATAACTTGAATTTTTTATATAATTTCTATTTAAACTGAAGGCAACATACATGTTAAAATTAAACATATGTTTTTATCTTAGTTTAGTTGCATTTAATCATCCACAGGTATTAGATTCAAGAACATCATTTTTTTAAAGTTTTAATAATAAAAATGTCACTGTTATCGCTTCTAAAAAAAATCATGTGCCCTGAATGCATGTTTGCTAAAATTAAATATTTCAAATCTTTGTTGTATTTCAGAGACCCTCCTACATCACATGATCATCTTTTCTTTATCCTTATAGATAGATGCTAAAGCAGTAGCTATTTTTTCTCCCACAATTCCTCTTATATAAGCACTAGTAATCAATTCCTTCCAGAAGGTTATGCTTTGTAATCCTTATTCAGTCCTTTCCTATCCCATATCCCCAGACTAGTTTCTAATTTATGGCTTTTATTCATGAGGAACCTTGGGTCTGGAAATGGTAAAATCTACAAGTTAGAAGCTAGTCTTGGAATATTGTATGGGAAACCATTGGATAGGGATTATGAGGCATAATCTTCTAACATCTATTGATTAATAAGGCTTGGACTAGATTTGCTTTTGAGGGAAAAAGATGTTGGTATTCTGAATACTACTACACTTAATTGCAAGCCATTTGCATACATCCAGGATCCTCTGTAATTTGAAGTTTTATGCTCTTTATTTACAGCACTGCAATATACTTCATTTCATACAATTATTATATTTAAACAGGCTTTAAATAGTCAAGCAATAATATTTTGCCAATAGAAGGATCTCACAAACCATAACACAAGATAGCAACTTTTATAAAGATAAGAGTAGCTATCTTATATTTAATCTAAATTTCTACTTACATAGGCCAATTTGAAGCATCCTGATTTGGGAGTGTAAAGTTGTTGTTATCTTCACTGTTTAAGTCCCCTATTTCCTTTACTAATTAACCTTCACTGAGTCTTGTGATTTACAGTGAGTTAATGTTGTGATCTTAATGCTGTAAAATCTATAAACTATTGTAGAGTTGTAATTATATTTTATTGAGCACACAGAAAGTATATGTGAAAACTTAAATAGGCTTTAACCTGTAATGAATCACCTTAAAATTTCTGATAGTCAAGCAATATTGTTTTTCCAATAGAGGGACCTGTTTAAGCATTTACATATACTTCCTGTGTGCTCAATAAAATATAATTACAACTTTACAATTACTACAGTAAATCCTGTGCATTTGTATGTAGGAATAAATCCAAGATGTAATGGTTTTGGGATTATTCTAAAACTGAGGGAAGTGATAAGAAAAATATTTCAATTTGGTAGATTGAATGGTACTATTGTCCATAGCATATTATTTTGCACACAAGCATCAATTAAACACTCAAATGACAAATTGCATGTTTTTTTCATTTAACAATAAGGAAGTACTGAAAAACCCCAATGATTTATACATAAACTAATTGTCAGTAAACATAAAATGTAGGATGAGCTCACCCACATTTTAGCTCTGGACATATATAAGCATACCATTTATTGACTTACACGCAGAGCATGATTTGTATATAGTAATGTAATTTCAAGATAACTATAAGCAATTCTAAAATCACTGTAATTAAATAAAGGGAAAGGTTGAGCCTCATATTTAACAACTTTTTGTTATTAAATTAATCAAAGTTAATAGTTCACTGGAGTCTTTTGCATTACTTCATCTATATTCGAACTAGTAAAAGATTTTATTTATTCCTTTGTAACTTTATTACAAAATTTAAATAGTGTACTCTAATATATAACCCACTTAGTGGTGTCTTTTGCTAGAAAGTAGTGTTTTCTGACTGTCACAGAATAAGTAAGAGATACAAATGTAACATTTATAAACATTTATTATATCTAATGTTTTCCTGAAGGTTTGTGATGATGGTGTTCTAGCTGTATTTTTATATTGGACCATTTCTATCATATAATATAAGTATTTAATATCTTTAAAAAAATTTAACTTTATTTAAATATTCCAAATACATTCAACTGCTAGTAATAGCACATCAAACAGTTAGTATATGCACGTTTTGAGAGGTATTGAATACTTCTCCCCTCTTCTTTGGGTGTTGCTGGGCTGACCAGTGTCAGTACTAGCATGGGAGTCGAACCTGGACCCTTAGATGTTGAGTATTGAATTTTAAGGTAATGCTCTAACCAACTGAGACATCCTGTCAAATTTCATCATGTCAAAAAAGCATTACATGTCCTTAGTTTATACATATTATCCTTTAAGAAATTTTTTTATTCACCCTACACTTTTGCCATCTTGTGTAAATAAGCTTCAGTAATCAGTAGATATAAACCAATAAATTATCACTTGATTACATCATTTGACTTTAGCTTGCATATTGCTGTTATTATTTAACTTTACATTCTTTTCATATCCTATTGAAATAAGAGCTGAGTCAAGCCACTATGAAAAGGTACTTTTAAACCATACATATATATTCGAACTTAGTAGCCCTGAGTTAATTTTCAGTGACTTGCCAGAATCATGGTGCAAAATTAATTAACTAATAATGATGGGAGCAGACTGAATATATATGCAAATTATTGCAATGAGAAATGTAAGTTATAAAAGTCAAATTGCAACATAATTTTTTACCATCTCTATGGCACTTAATGTAAACTTTCATATATAATAATAGATACCAGATAGTAGAGCCAAATAATTCCCTATTCTGTGTTGTTCTATCTAATATCTCCAGGTTAGTTTCAAGATTACGGCTTACATCAGTGAAAAGCTTTGTATCTTGGGGCAAGGCCCCTAAAGATTCAGTTCTATTGATCCAAGATTGAAAACCTGATGAGAGCCATAAGCTTGAAACTGGTCTGGGGATATTGGATAGAGCAGCACTAAATAGATATTTTAATAAGCACTATCATTTGGCATCTATTAGTATGCTATTATAATCAATAGAGACTAGATAGTAATGTTTATTAGATCTTTATCCAGTGTTCTAGTCTGAGGATATTTAGATAGGTGGAACTTAGCATTCCATCTAATATCTATTGATTACTAAAAATTACACAAGATGGCAAAAGAATAGGAAGAATAAAAATTGCATTAAACAAGGCAAAACTCTTTCCATACAGTAATGCCACCCTGTGCCAACCAGAGTAATCAATGGATGCCAGAAGGCTTGTGCATAAAATCCCTATCTAGTGCCTACTCATCCAATATCCCCAGACTAGTTTCTGGCTTGTGGCCTTCATCAGTGAGGAGTCTTGGATCTGAGAGCACTGCACCTAGCCAGAAACTAATCTGGGGATATTGGATGAGAAGGTACTAGATAGGGATTGTATGCACAAGCCTTCTGGGATCCATTGATTACTCTGGTTGGCACAGGGTGGCACTACTGTATGGAGAGAGTTTTGGCTTGTTTAATAACAATTATATGCTAGTATAAGAGATGGTGATCATGTGATGTTTAATGGTTTAAAAATCGTATGTAAGTTTTTCCAATTGCAAACATAGTTGAAATTATAAGTCTTAGTTTATTAGACGGGAATGAAATGCTAGGAGAGCAGGGAATGCATGACTCTCTTTCAGCAGACCTATCAGACCTATCACTTTCTGCATCCATTGTTTGCCCTACGAAAGGTTCGATATTTATTTACTGGCATGGATAAATAATGTACAATGTTTTTCCAAAGAGATTTGCAATGTCTGAGTGAGCAAATGGAATTCAGTACTTAAAGTTATCCTTACCGTAATACATTATAAGTCTCATGGATCAAATTACTTGATTGATCTGTTTATTCCATTGTTTTTATTTGTGTTGTTATTGTTTTCTTGAATGCAACTTTGAGATTGTTTATGGGACAAGTCCATTATTGAGGTAAGCTTTAGGCGAGTCCATAATAGTTAGGTTAGATTCATAAGGAGAGAGAAAAGAGAAAGAGTATCTGAAATAATAGGTAGAGAGGAATTGCTCAACAGTTTGAAACAATGCGAAAACTCACCGATTTAATAAACTACCATACATATATTCAGGCAGATTAATTTACCAATATATAATAGGTTATATTTGGAACAAATAAATACGTTTCCTCTTTTTTTTTCTTATTAATTATTAAACTCATTTTTTATTACAACTTTATCTTTCATTTTATTAAATGCATTTTTTTTTTTTTTTTATCTTCACAGAGATTTAGAATAAAATAAAAACAATCTAAGAAAAAAAAATAGTGAAAATTTAAATAACAAATACGATTTACATTTACTATAATTTCGTATATAAATATAATGGCAGTTGTGTCTTTAATTTAATTATGAAAATAAGGATTTCAAAAAATATTTCTCAGTTTTTTTTCTTAATTAGCCACCATTTAAAAAAAAATGCAAAAAATAAAATGAATAATCGAATGACTTTATTAATCGGGAATTCGTAAAAAATTCGAGTGCGCTAGAAGGACCAGACCTGGAATCGATCCGAGGACCCACCGCTCTATAGTTTGTCATTCTAACGCTGGTCTAAACCACGCAGAAAAATTCTGTATTGCTATATTTATTTATTCAAGTAATTTTTTCATGTAAACATGCTTAAATATAGATGTTTCCAAAATTAAAAAAGTTTATAATGCATCCATCAACTCTTACATTTTTTATTCGCACTGGCTGTATAAATTAGAAATTCTTGACTCCAGTCGCAGCAATCGGATTCACGGCGAAGTTGTGTTTATTATGTTTAATAACAGGTGATTCCGTTCAATCGTAAGATAAGATGAATGGATAATATTCAGTTAATCTTATTTTTTATTTCTTAAAAATATTTCAGTGTAAAAAATATATATAATACAGTTAAATGGAAGACGGCCAGAAATGTTTGACTTTTTCACACTATTGAAATTGTTTTGCACGTGTGTGCGTGCAGAGCATTTTGTATATATTTATACATATACATCTAATGCTTTAAGTTAGATAGTAACAAGAAATCGAAAACGAAATACATGGGTGAGAGAGCAAGCAGTTGTTATTGACGTCATCGAAATTAAGAGATTGGAGTTGGATTGGACATATTGCTATAGGAGATGATAAGAGATGGCCAGTCGATATCTTAAATTGGATCCCAAGAGAATGTAAAAGATCTAGAAAATGACCACATGTGAGATGGATGGATGAACATACTGGGGCGATATGGACAAGAAAGGATAGAAATCAGATGGAACTGAGAGACCTTTATTCTGCCAAGGATTGATATACTGAATATGATGATGATGATGAAGTTATATAGTTATCAGAATGAATATAACATGAACATATTGGATCTTGTTATAGAAGTGTAACAGTCCCCAAGAGAAAGCTACTCTTGCAGCATTAAAAAATTAAAAACATAAGGTATATAACTACTGCAATTATTTTTATGACTTAGAAGTAAGATATGGGCTCTTTATAAATGTAACATAAAGGCAGTGGAAAATTCCATAAGATTCTAGAGGATATGAGGGTAGGTATTTGTGTTCAACCAATATATTCTTCAGTTTTCTGATTGTGATATTATTGAATTTGGTTACTAAAAGACACATTTTCAACAAATTGGACATATGCAGTGAATAAATAGTAACAAATACCCTATAAATATTTTCTGATAATCTTGAGCAGAGTTTTCAAGAGTGTGGTAGACTCCCACATATTATAAAGAGGTGCAATATGGTTTTCTTTTATTGGGAAGGTATGGCTGAATATAAATTATGGTAGAGATTTACAATTAGATTAATAAAAAAGTTTTCAAGTATTTATTTTTATCAGCATATCTCGTCTCAATTTCCATTATATCATAACCATCCTCCAGACCACATTCTCATTTCTCATCAATTTCACCATATCACAAACATACATCAGTTCAAAAATTCAAGACCATCCTCTCACATCTTTTCAACCCTATCATATCATAGACATATATCAGCATGGAAATTCAGACCACCTCACATCCTATTTCATCCTTATTATATCACAAACATCCACTAATATAAAAACTCAAGCTCTTATCCCTCATCAATGTCACCATCTCACAACCATCTTCCATCACGCAAACTCAGACCACTCTCTCACTCATCATCAGCTCCATCACATCACAGATATACATCAGCACAAAAATTCATATGGTACTGATTCACTGTATATGCATTTTATGAACAATGTTCACCTATAAGTAGAGCTAGAGGTAGCCAAATTACCACAATTTATAGTGGGAGCTTAATGTATCAAAGAGTAAAGTTCTAAAAGATAACATTACAGGATATTAAATGAACATTCACGAATCAACATGTTATATATATATATATATATAATTTAATATTTATTTAATTTGTGTTAACATGACAAAACACTCATCTTTTTTATTCTTTGATTTTTAAGTGTTTGAGAGTCATATTTATTTATAAACAACTTTTAATGATGATGTTAATATTAAATGCTTTTAAACATCACATGACCACATCATGAGTTTTGCCTGTATTATATGCTTTATAGATAAAATTGTTTAACTCAAATTTTTCAGCTAAAACAGAATTGCAAAATATTGTTGTTGCTGTGGCTGTTTTGCTGCTGCTGCTGTTATTATTATTATTATTATTATTATTATTATTATTATTATTATTATTATTATTATTATTATTATTATTATTATTATTATTATTATTATTATTATTATTATTATTATTATTATTATTATTATTATTATTATTATTATTATTATTATTATTATTATTATTATTATTATTATTATTATTATTATTATTGTTGTTGTTGTTGTTGTTGTTGTTGTTGTTGTTGTTCTATTAAGTAGACATTTATTTCTGATGATCAGGTGAATGACAGTTCTTAGAATAGTGTATCGTTATCAATTGATTTCTGGGTTTCTTAAGACCTATCTCTTTTACTATTATGATGATATAATCTACCCATCTTATTGCTGGTTGTTCTCTTTCTCTTTACCTACAAACATCACAGCATTATACATTTTGAAAATAAATTATATTAGCTCTTTATATCTTCCTTCTTCTCACTCTGTGTCTTATACAACACATTACTAACAATTGAAAAGACTGTTATTTAAATATTTTTAGTATTTTCTTCTTGCTATTACTCACTTTTACACATCTTTTAACTCATGCTTCTATTTCCTTATGAAAGTTGGCCTTTATCCTGTATGAGCTTGGATAACTAAACTTTATTCCCACATCATTGACAAAAAATGTAAGACAATTTGTAATAACTATCTACAAAGCCAATTTTCACTTATTATAAGTATACACAGTATGTACTGAGAAAAAGATAACCGGTTCTCTCCAAACTAACTGCAATGCCATCTCGGAACCAATGCATGTATTATGTAGTGGCATCATTTAGATATTCACCACAAAAGTTTTAAAACACTAATGCTGATATGAGAAACATTATAGTGAGTTTCATACTTTACGCCATACTGGAATAAAGCGCTACTGCACAAAATTTGCAATTGAAATATTTAAATAATTCAGTATGTAATAGTGAAGCCATGAGTAGTAAGAATGCTTCCAAATGGTTTGAAAGATTTTGTGGTGGCAAGATCATTGACAATAGTTGACAAAAGTATAAAACAGCCATATTTTGTCCTGATTCATGATCCAGAAATATTAGTATTTTAAACACATGCAATGAATTTGAGAATGCGCTGCATGAAATTTGGAAAGAAAACTAATCACCTTTCACCAGAAGATACTGCATATGGCATTGTCAAATCTTAGAGCTCCATGTTAGAAATGCCACTTCTCAAATTTTATAGTAAGTACAGACCCACTCTTCTTACATTATGAAGATGTAGTAATTCTATTAGAAATTTGTGATTGGAAGTAGAAGTTTAGACCTATTCTGATCAAACATCCACTAGTTTATTTCTACTAATGTCCAGGGATTTTCTCTGTAAGGTTCAACTCAAAAGCATTTCTACTCTTTTTTATTCTGCATAATAAATATGTTAATTATTTACTATCTGAAAATTATTTTCTAAGCTATACATTTTATTCTATTGATAACCATAAATGACTTCAGTTAACCTTCCAAAAAAAACCCTAATGACAGATTTCTGATTAAACATTACACAGATATGTTGCAAAATTTAATTATCTAATGACATATATGTTTTAAACTTTCTGTGATTGGTTCTAGGTGCTAAATGGAGTGATGCTATTAGGTTAATTTACTTATTCCCAGCCTCTCTCAGACAGATGTCACTTTTGTCCCAGATCATAGCTTATTTTTTAAAAAAATTTTTAGTTTTCATTTTTGTTGATAGATGTCAGGACTAATCAGGTTATAAACAAAGTTTCGTTGTTTTCTATTCTATCACATCAGCCGCATGATGGCGCTATTTCTAGGTCAATTCCTAGAAATTTACTGTTTCAGCAGCCTACACCCAACCTAAAAGGCTTCTTCCTATGATAAAACACAAAAAGAGTTCTCATGATGGCCTCAGCCAATCTAAGAGGCTTTTTTCTACAATAAAACACAGAAAGAGCCGGTCAGACTTTTTTCTATGCTAAAAGCACAGACAAATGCCTTATTGGCTGCTGAAGTTGGTTGTGTTATTAACTTTAGCGTAATGCTAGAATGTCTATTTTCTCTATACTTTCGTGTGAAAGTGTGTGGATTTTAGCCTGTCGTAATTATTTAAAATTTCATTACAAAGGTTTTTTTTCCCCAAGTGCTCTAACCTACGGTTACATTGTAACTTTATTAACAATGTCCTGAAGGTTTCATTACGAATGTGTAACCCTCAAAAATTGCCTTTAAGGATGCTGCAGAGCAGTATTTCGACGATCACACAAAAAGTAACGTTTTCACGAGAATTTGTCCGTGACAAGTTACTTTTGATATATATATGCATAAACAAAAACAACCCAGTGTCTGATTATTAGTAATTACTTGTCCAAAAAAAACCCAGAAAATTAGTCGGGTATTATTTTTTTTCCATATACTATTTAAATAAGATTAGTTTTTATATCTACACACTAACAAAAACAACACAGTTTCTGATTAATTACTGTCCAAAAAAAAGAAAAGAAAATTAGTCGGGTTTGATTTTTAAATGTAGTATTTGAACTACGGTGCTTTTTATATATACACATTAACAAAAAGAACCCACTTTCTGATTAATTACTGTCCAGAAAAACGCAAAATAGTCAGTTATAATTTTTAAATTTAGTATTTAAATAATGGTACCTTTTTATATATACACACTAACAAAAAGAACCCACTTTCTGACTAATTATTGTCAAAAAAAAAAAAGCAAATTACTCTGGTATCATTTTTAAATTTAGCGTGAATGTAGAAATTTTGTGTAAATTGAAAAATGTATAATTGCGTATTATTTTCTATTAAAAAAATACCATAACTTTTTATAGATTCACACAAACAACTCATTTTATGATTAATTATGTCCAAAAACGTAAATTATTCGGGTATCATTTTTAAATTTAATGTGAATTTCTAATTTTTTGTTTTTTAAATAGTAATATTATTTATTATTAGTTCCTCTAATTTCCTATTACAAAACTAAAACAGCCAATATTTATATAGAATGACAGATCCGGCCCGGAAAAATGGCTGACATGAGAGAATAGAAAACAACCCAAAGTTCTGATAAGCATTCTTTTCTCACACAGAAAAATTTGGGATTTTTCATGATGTGCCTGGTAGGAAAAAAGTAAGCTTTATTTTAACTTGATAGCTTACTTTTTTACATTGTATATATGAGGGATACCCAAAAATTACTAGAATCATTCTCCGGTTTGTTGTGCCTGTTGTTGTATATGCTTCTGCTATTACATACCTCTTGCAGGAATCTTACTGCATCAATCTTCCAAATGATATTACTGTGTGAACTCACAGAGCCACATAGCACATTTTTTTGTAAAGTATGTTTCATGCATTTGGTGATTTTTAGAATGACTGAAAAGTTTGATCAATGTGAAATTCTGTTTTTATTTACAGAAATTGGCAGAGAAAACAATTGTTATGCTTGAAACAGATTACAATCAAGTTAATCTCATAACAACACAAGATTATGAGCGGTTTAATTGAAATGGTAAATTTACCACATCCCTAAAAAGTGTGGCACATGAAGTCCAAAGTCAAAACAATGCTGATTTTTTTTATGCAAATGAGATTTTTCTCTCAGATTTAGTTTATAATGGTTAGGCATTTTATCTGTGAGTTCTGAAACATTTATATGATGTGGTAAAATCTAAATATCCCATTTTGTGGCAAAGAAGAGTGCAGGCATCACCTTGACAAAGTGTCACCTCTCAAAGCCTTGTGTGTGAAACACTTTTTAATTAAATTTGGCATGATACCACCTTATCTAGCAGCCATATTCACCTCATCTCACTTTGTGCAATTCTTTTTAATACCTCAAATGAAAAAAATTTTAAATGTTTTTTTCTTGCAGACTCAGAAGTGGTGAAAAAAAATGTCAAAGACATTAAAAGACATCCCTTTGCTACTGTTTCTGCACTACTTTGAAAAATAAAAAATAGATTTAGACCAGTGGATTGTATCAAATGGACAGTAATTTGGAAAGAATTAAATTTATAACATTTAAAAATAAATGCACAACTTTTTATTATAAAATTCCACTTACTTTTGGGTACCTCCTCATACACTAGATGTCATAAAAATGGTGAGAAATAGATATTTTTTTCAAGATTTTTATTAATAAAAATAATGTAATATTCAATTTTTATAAGTACTATACTTTTGTAAGAATTGAAACAATTCAGGTGGCAAACATAAATTGAAGGCTCAAACATATATTTTTTTTAAATTTCTTATTAGAAATTACTTTTAATAAATATTCTCTACACTTACACTAGTGCAAAGAAATTCTTAAAGCATAAGACTGAAATGATTGTTGTTTATTTATAATTTATTAGAAATTAAAACTGGTATAAATTTTATTTTTTAAAATTCATTTTCTAACACATAAAATGTTAATTATTATAGAAAATAATTTAGATATTTTAAAAATTAAATTCAAACTGAAGGCTATGTATATCCAAGATTAAAACTGATATTTTTTGTCTTATCGAATTTGGAGTTAAAAATTGAAATACTAGAATAAATTATGTTAAAGGGATGGTAAGCACTGCCAAAAAGCTCCTGACAATCACTAATTGTTATGACTGGGTCACAGTGCTTTGTTGTCCACATACTCCATCCATTTCTAAGCAAAGAATTTATAGTGCATACATACATATTAGTTACTTGATTTAGCATTACAAATTTATTTATTACTAAAATTTACTTCTCTAATAAAAATAATTTTACTCAAGATTTCTGTGTCACTGTGATAATTAAGGGTGAAGATCTATAAACAAAAATATTTTCTGTAATCCATTACTAACATTAAAAGAACATGCATTCAAAACCAGTCAACATTGCATATGATTGTATGGTTTAAATCAAAAGTGGCAAATGTTTTCAGCTTGGGCCAATATTTTAAACCAAATTTGTCATGTGCCATACAACTTATGTAATATTTTTCAGTTTTCACATAAAATACAGGATTATAAATAAATATTTACAATTTTTCCCCATAGTATAATAATGTGCTATGGGAAAAATTTAATGTTGAAATTTAGCATATTTTAATGAGACTTCTGAGTCTGTTTGCTATCACCAGACTTAACTTTCTTGCTGTGATGTGATGCACTGACTTCTTCTTAAACGAAGTCAGGAATCTCTCAGTAACTATGTCCAGAGAAACTTGTTAGCCACTTTACCTTCCCTTTCCATTTCCCATTCTAAGTTTTCCCATAATCTGCTCCATCGCATTTCCACAACATAATCTTTGACAACTATATGGCCTTTATATACAAAAAACCCTTATCTTTTTCCAAAACCAGCATAAAAACCAATAACCCACCTTCTGTATAATCACTTTGTTTATATTTATTCCTCCATACCTTCATTATTTGTACCCTTTCTGCTTTCAAACATTTACATTCAATTAACAGATGCCTAATATTTTCTATGCCTCCCTTACACACTTTTCAGACTAAATCAACCATATTTTTCCATTTACATGTATATTCTCTTGTTGCTAAAAAGCCTGTTCAAGCCTTACACAATAAACTACTTTCTTTGCTATTATCATAAATTAACTCACACCCAATATTCCATTTACTTCTATATATATTTAAACTCTTTTTACTCTCCATACTAGTTCGCCATCTCTCCAACTCCCTATTCTTTATTAATGTAACTATTCTTTTATCCCATTCCTTACACTCAACAATCCTTCTAACACAATCATCCTACTTTTGTACAAGTATGATGATGTAAATTCTTTATCCAAATCTTTTGCATACTGCATTACCTTTCTCATCCATATTGTTGCCTGCCTTTTACTTGTAACCCAATTAAATACTATTTTGGCTATTCTTTATTATCCATAAACTGCAATCTACCAAACATTTTCATATTACTTTTTGCATCTCTCATATAAAAACTTGACCATCCCATTTCTCCTTGAATTGCCTCCCTTGCTGTCCATACATCTGCATCCAATGCATGTATTCCTACTTCCCTTTGTACCTTTCTAAATAATCTAATATCCCTTTACTAACACATAATGTATCATTACCATATGTTAACCCTGCTACCGCAACTCCAACTCCCTTCCATATAATTCTAGCAACATCATATTTATTAAATGAAAACACTGTTAATTTCTTTATCAATTACATTCTTTTCTTTGCTTCATTTATCAATTTTTTCCCATTCATCCAAACAATTTTTCAGATTACTTAAAATAATTCCAAAATAACTATATGTATTCATCGCACTTAACTTTATATCCCCCAATAAAAATTCTACATCTTCTCTTTCCTCAGTATTAACCATCATTATATTTGATTTTTCTTCACTAAATTTAATCCCCATCTCTTTACCCACCCTTGCACATGTCCTCAGCATAACTTCCATATCTTCTCTTCTTTCTGCACACAAAAATATATCATCTGCAAAAAAAGACCTGACAAAATATATACTTCCTTACCACCTATTAATGGTATCTTTATCCCTCTTCCTGACATTTTCTATTGCTCTACCTGGTGGAAGTTGTTGAAAATTCTCAACTTTTCATTTCTGTATAAAATATTTATTTTATACTAAAACTCAATAAATTGGACTTGTTTTCTTTTTAATTTAATGTATAAACAAATAATATTCTAAAATGTCACATTTAATTACATTACCCAATTGTTATACATCGATGTGAAATTAAACTCTTTCATAAAATAAATAAATTCATTTTTATTTTAAGCCATATTTTAAATGTGAACAAATATTTTTTTAATGATAAATTTACCCAATTCTATTTCAAAATCTGATATTCCCTTTATAATTATTACAATATTTGAAAAGGTTTCAATACCATGTTAATTCTAACATTATAGTCTCTGTGGCTTTTTCCCTTTATGTTACAGTCAAGTTTATTAATCTTCTAATTTTAAATGTAAATAAATAAATTTAAAATGTGCATATGTATTCCTTATAGTTTTATATAATAATTAACCAATTAGTGTGTAAAAATAATCAAAAATATTTTATAAACAGACAAAAATATCATATTTCTATCCCAAAAACCTTGCATGAAAACTAAATCAGAAGGAAATGAATTCCTTTGGCTATCATAAATAATAAAGTCTTAGATGTTATCCACTGTCTAGTAAGATACTGACCTCTTTCAATTTTTTTTTCAGTTAAAAACATCAATAAAAGCATTTTGAAAAAAACTTGTTACCTATACAAAAATTTTCTTAGCTTATTTTTAATTCTAATTTTAGCTAAATTAATTTAAAAGTAACTAAAATAGTTTACCATATCATTTGACACCAATTTTAAATGCACCACAATGTAAAATGGCCATTTGTATTTTTAGCAGGCAATGTATCAAAATTTATTTATATTAAGGCAAAATTTTAAGATTACTATTGGCTACTTTATTTTAAAGATAATATAATATAATTAATAATGTATACATTGTTAGGAATATATTAATAAAAGTATATAAATAGTTTTATGTGACAGCAATAATAAAATAAATGATATATTGATAAATTTATTTGTTGACATTTTATTTACTGCCTACATTTCAAAAATAATCTTTAAACATAAACAAATAAGATATTAAAATATTGTTAAAGTATGTGTAGGCATGAATATGTATTTGTATGTTGGTATGATTGGACAATATTAAATTATGCATATATATATATATATATATATATATATATATATATAAACATTGATGTGAAAACCTTTATTCTAAAATGGTATTTAAAATGTTGATTATAATGTAAAAAAAATTAGATAAATAGGAAGAAATATCTATTTTACTTAAATATAATTTTGAATATATTTTCTATTTGGTTTGAAGAATTCTATATTACTATTTTGAAAACATATTGTGTAATAATTTATTTTATAAAGTTTTAAAAAAATATTTTAATGTCACAAAATGCTAGTGTATTAGAAAAAGTCATTTCATTGAGTAGATATATGGATAGATTTGACTTTTAATTTAAAAAAACCATGGAAATAAGTGAAATTAAAGTTTACAATATTAAATGCCATAAAAACAATATCTAGAATATAAACATAAGCATGATATCATTGGAAAAAACTAAGTCTCTGATCTTAGATTAGATTCTCTCATTTTTGTCTCAATAGATAAATGGAACAAAAGTTAGGGCATATACATAACTAAGTTTATTTGAAAATAAAAATGAATATTATGGAATAAAAATTTGGAAGACTTCACAGACTTCTGAGATTCTAAATACATAACATTGGATAAATTCATTTCATTGTGATAAATAGCATTATATCAAAATGGAATACTGTGATATAACTTCATAAGAATATTTAAAAAAAATACTATTGCTGATATATAAATAATGCTTGAATTAAATGTTATAAAATGCTGAGTAAAGAATATTTTATTAAAACTAAACAACTCTTCAAAAAATAAATAATATTTCTGAAATGCTTGTACCTTATAATAATTATGAATTACATTTGACATTAGTGTACATGGAACATGTCAATGGAATTTTCAAAGGAAAACATATAGAAGATTTTGAACTGTGAATTACATCCATGTCTCTTTTTATGCAGATTTCTTAAATGCAATTTTGAAGTTATGCGATTCATGTTTCTTAATATCTTTTTATGCGGTTTTCTTTTATGCGATAAAGTAAATGTTAAATGGATTTTTTCAAAGATGAAAATAAAGATTGCTAATGATAAGTTAGAAGAAGTTAACAACTACAAATACTATGGACAGATTATTACTACACATGGGACATAATGGATGAAATTAATCATAAAATTAAACTTAGTTGGCAGAAATAATATTAAAATGGAAATATACCTACTTCTTACTTATGGAATTGAGACTGGACACTTAACAAAGAGAAATTATTCAGGCCACTTGAAGTATGGAGAGATGCATGTTAAGAGTAACAAAAACAGATCAAAAATGAAATACATGGATAAGAGAATAATGAGATATTACAGGCATCATTGAAAGAATTAACAGAATGGAGTTGAATTGGAAATATTTCTAGGTGACATGATAATAGATGGACAATTGAAATATTAAACTGGATTCCAAGAGATTGTAAAAGACCCAGAAAGAGACGAAATAAGGATGTGTACAGGGATGATGTGAAAAAAAGAGGCTAGAGATCATAGAAAATGGATTGAACTTGGAGAGATCTTTATCCTGTGACGAACTGGTAATGGTTGACAACAATGATGTTGATGTTCTCAAATGTATTATTATATGAAAAAATTGAAATAAAAAGTAAAGATCGATCTACTCCAGATATTATTTGTCAAAAAATACCTTAGATCTTTTAACAATGATTGGTATGGAAAATAAAATGGTTGTGGGGTTGTGAAATTAGAAATGCTATGTTTCGATTTTCTTGTTTATTTTTGGGTGATAAACCTGATTAAAATTTTCACAGACGACCATTGATACACGTTTGAAAAGGAAGCTTTTAATAGATGTGTTTTACCAATTTTACATACAGATTTGAGACTTTCACACTTAACAGAAGAGCAATGCAGACTTCGAACTGCACAATGAACTATCCAGAGATGTTTGTAACAAGTGATTGAAAGTAAAATGCATGGAAGAGAGATTAATCAGGCATTGTTAACTTTATTGAAATGATTAAAAAGTTGAAATGAAATTGTATTGGGCATATCATTAAAAGTGATAACAAAAGATGAACATTTGAAGTATAAAACATGATGTCAAGAGATTGTAAAAGACACAGAAAGAGACCACTTATAAGATGAATAGAAGGTAAGAAAATTTGTTGAAGGGTTGTGGAGAAACTACGGATGAGAGAAATTGAGACCTTGATCAGATTTGAACTGCAAAGATTTAATTTGTACTGAAAAGTGCAAATTAAATGTATTTCATGAATACAATAATGTAGCAAAAACACTCTTTAGTAAAGAAAGTGAAGTAATAAACAGTTTTAAAAATCTCTCTGTAGAACCAACTCCACAAGTGTTAAGACTGAATCAACTGTTAAATGACGAAAGCTTTTAAAAATAATTAATTGTATAATTATCATTTATACTGAATTGCCAGATGAGAGTCTGAGTATAGAACCTAATGAACTAATCACTACACTGCGATGCTGCTATAGTATTAGCAATGATTGAGTCCACCTCCGTACAAACATGACTGAATCCATACCCACACAAACATCTCAACACGTATAATATCCAATACACACACACAAATGTCCATTTATAATATTTTTGCTATCCGAAAGAAAGGGAAATATATTTTTCCATATTTTCACCATTTTTATCAACAACATATGGTGATAAGATATTAGTCTTAAACATTATTTCTCAATAAGCAACTTTCTTACTTTAATACATCTTCCACTCCTCTATCAATTTTCTTTCTTTCTTTTTTTTTATTTTCTTTTAAAGAGCAGAAATGTTTAGATGACTGCATTTTGTAACAAACCAATAAAAATGTAATAGACACCCCTCCCAACCCATGGAAACTGCTCCTTTTTTACTTCTCTGTTCCACCTTTGGCATTCTCATTTTATTTCCTGCTGCAAACTTTATTGAACCATTGTATAACTTTATAGACAGCTTATTTTTCAGATAAAGCTACAATGCCTTTGTGTAAATTAGAGTAATCGTACTTGTTTGAAGTTTATTAAATCAATCTCTAATTCTATTAAGTTAGCTTTAGCAGAGTAAGGAAAGGTCGGCCATTGATCCTTGATTTCCTTGCAGCTGACATAAAGGAAACCGGGTATCCAAAGTAGCATTTTTAGTCTTAGCCTGCCATATTGATTTTTTTCTTTAGCTGCTTCTTCTCGGTGAATATTTATCTCCTAACCAGCAGAGAACTCTCTCTCTCTCCAGGAAACCTCATAACAGATAAATAAAGATCTCAATTTTAAAAGTAATACTCCTGTTAATTTTTTTTTAAAGCTAAAAAGTTTTGTTATAAAAAGAAGACAAAATAAAAGCAAATAACTAGAAGTAATTCAAATATTGCTGCTTTAAGAAATTTAAAATCAATAATAATTAATTTTATTTATATAACGTATTTATTTTTAAAAGACAAAAATAAATAAGAAAACTATTAATAAATTAACCAGGTTTAATTACGGGATAATCTTTAACGGACAATTAATTTGAGTTAGTTTTATTACATAAAATATTATTTAAACATATAAAACTAAAACATTGGATATTTTCTTTTTACTAATCTTATTTTTAAATATTTTATTTTTATACAGTAAGTAAATCAACCTTCACACATGCGTTGTTTTAATATAAAGTGACGCGTCAATTTGTGTTAAACAGCGCATGCGTGATGGTTGATTTAATTCCGTATACATTATTTGAATACAAGCATAATTCAAATACTTGGACCTTAGATGTAATTATAACGATTTGAACACAGTCTTTCAAGCTCTTTTCAGCTATCCCCTCTATCTCATACAACCAATACGTATGACCACACACGTATGAAAAAGATAAACAATGTCCAATATACATATTTCATGCTGTCCAGCATTCATCAGTTGGTCCAGATCATCTCTCACACATATAATGTAGTCAATGCTCGGTTTATATCAAGATAGCAAATCTTCAAATTTAATGGGCAGTCTTTAATCTACTCCACCCTCCAACATTTCAGCTATTCATATCATTGAAAATCTGATGATGGAACACTCAAATCCTTTATTGATGCCAATATTAGTATCACACCCATGATGACTTTAAGTCAACATACATGAAAGGTCAGAGTGACTTAAAATCAACATGGGCTTGACATTAACATTGGCATCAACAAGAGATTTGGGCATTCCATCATCAGATTTTCAATGGTATGGATGGCTGAAGAGTTGGAGGAAGGAGTAGATTGAAGCCTGTCCATTTAAGTTTGAAGATTTGTTATCTTAATATAAACTGAGCATTTATTTTACCGATGAGTGCTGGTTCAGCACAAAATATATATATTGGACATCATTTACCTTTTTCACGTGTGTGGTCATGTGTATTGGTTATATAAGATAGGGTGGGTAGCTAAAAGGAGCTTGAAAATCAGTGTTCAAATTCTATATATTATAATTTTATTTTTAAAAACTAACAATCAAATGTTTTATTACTTGGGAATTCGTAAAAGGTTCGAATACCATAAGTGACAGAATTGGGAAATAATTGATGAGCACTGAGTTACAGAGTTGGCCACTCAGCCACTACCCCAAACACACAGAAAAAAGAAAATAAACATTGAAGTTAAAAAGTAAAATTGAAAAATAAAAATGTCACACTTATAAAGGTAGCCAACAGAGAATCAATAGGAAGACATCCAGAAAACTGAAAAGTATAAGGACTGATCTTGGGATCTCATCATTGTATTTTGAATGTTACAAAATGTACCTACATGAAGATTTATCAGCAAAGAGACCTTATAGCACTGTGCCACAATGAAAAAATATAGCAGTAGTCAGATTGACTATATTAAGGGAGACATTAAAAACTGATAACAGAGAAAAACTATCAGAAAAACTCAACAATGTCCATTATATTCAATAAATCAGTAAAGGATTACAAATTAGTGCTTAACAGAATGAACCCCCCCCCCCACAGAAATATCATATAGTCCAGCTCATGGTGCATCACAGTTCTGTTCCTGTAGTTTTAATAAAAATTCAGTTTAGTAACATTTTTGAGAAACTTTTTAACTGAAACAGTTATTAATTTACAAGTTAGTTTAGCAAAGAATCATTTTAAACAAACTTAATAACAACATAATTTATAACTGCAATTTTCATTAGTAATTCTTAATAAGAAGGTCAATCAAAACTGGCAGATTGATTAATCATAATTTAATAAATTAAGCATTGAAAAGGTAAAAAAAGATGGATATGTTTGATTCGTTATTAACTCACCGAGTAGGACAATCTCAAACTCAAATGCAATGAAGAGACTTTTAAAAAATAACAATGCCCATCTTATCTTTATACCCAAATGCAATTATATAGGCCAATCTAAAGCATTTTGGAATAAGAGTGTAAAGATTTAATATATATATATCTTAAATATCTATTATATTATTAACTCATAACTGTGAGTTAATAACATGAGTAAGCAGTGCATACATACCAATGGCTGATTACCTACTAATAAAAAATTCCCAATAAATTATGTTGTTATGAAATTGATTCTTATATCACTTAATATTTACCAGCTATAAATTTACGATTTGATTGAGTTTAACTATAAATTAATAATATAATAGACATAAACATTACAAAGATTAAATCTTTACACTCTCATTCAAAAATACTTTAGATTGGTTTATATAATTGCATTTAGGTATAAAGACAAGACAGTCATTTGTTCTATATACTCACTATAATATTGGTGAGTTAATAACATGAGTAAACAGCACATATTGAAGGCTGATTACCTTTTGATTAAGAATTTAAACAAACTTGTAAATATTACCCATTTTTTATATCAATGCCAGTCTATTTTGTCAGATAAAGAATAATATGATACATAGAATGTCATTAATATAAGAGAATGTGGGCTTTATTTACATATTTATTTAAATGATTCTTAAGAACGTGGCTTGGGAATTATCTTAATAATGCTTCAGAAAACGATTGTTCCACTAGTAGCTTATATTCTCAGTGTTACATATTTGACAAGTGATTAAAAAATCAATCAAATTTCATTATTTATCTGCAAAATACATTTACAATGATATAACAGACACTGGACATTACAAGTTCATTTAAAGTGATTCTTTAAAAATATTATTTGGGAATTACCTTAGTTATGTATTCAGACTTGTTTATTTTGTAAATAAGTTAATATTCTTAGCTTTACATAACTTGACAAACCATAAAATTATTTATATTATCATTTAAATCATTATTATTATTATAGATATAAACAGGCAAAACTTACTATACGTATTGCCACCCACAGCAAGCTAAAGTAATCAATGGATGCCAGAAGGTTTGTGCATAAAATCCCCATCTAGTACCTACTCATCCAATATCCCCAGACTAGTTTCTGGCTTGTGGCCTTCGTCAGTGAGGAGTCTTGGATCTGAGAGCACTGCATCCATTGATTACTTTAGCTTGCTGTGTGTGGCGATAGGTATAGTGAGTTTTGCCTGTTTTAACAACAGTTATACACAAGCATAAGATGTGGAGGTCATGTGATGTTTATTGTGATATTATAGATATACAAAGTTAAGACACTTTTTTTATGCTTTTTGTACTATGCAACATTTTATATTCCACAATTGCAAAATAGCAGATAGTTTCAACCATTCAAATAAGCTTCTTCAGAAATTCTTCTAATATATTTTATTTGCAAAACTCATATTTGATGGCCAGCAATGAAGGAATTGCTATCACAGAAACCATAAACATTGGTACATATATGAGGTGTGACAATTTAATCCTTGGAGTAGCCATGTGGTGTCACTGTGACCTAATTTTATCAAAATTGCACAAGTATTGAACATTCATGTTTTAACATGTTTAAGCTGATATGTGTGTAAATTTTCACCTGATCAAGCTAATAGTTAATTAGCTATAGAGAGGAAATAAATATCTGTGCAATACACTTAGGTGTAAAAATGGGTGATAGTGTGCTCATTGTGAAAGACTTTTTTGCCAAAAAATCAATCACACAACTGGACCATCCTGCCTATCCAACTGACTTAGTTTCCTATGATTTTTAAAATTATTTCCAAAATTAAAAACTGCACTGACAGAATAAACACTTTCTACAATAACTGATATTCGGTGGAATGTGAGACAGCTGCTCAGGTGTATTCATAAAAATGAGTTACAGGTGTGCTTCCAAAAATGGCAACACTGTTTTAATCAGTGTATGCATGCACAAGAGGATTATTTTGAAGATGACAGTATCCCCTAATATATATGTATATTTTATGTAGATGCATATTAAACAAGTTTGTACATGTTGAACATTAATGGAGGGGCAACATATATATGAATGACAGTCAGATTGGATATTAATCTAACTTGTTGTACACTTAAAAACCTTTTTTATTAAAAGTTTTAATCCTTATATTTTAAAATGTCAAAAAAATAGAAATAAGCATTTAATGGCAAACTATTTGAACACTTTGTACAGTGTTGTATATTGAAAAAGCATTTTTATCAGTGTTTTTATAAGTTGTTGGGATAATTGTGACATTAATCTTATCTTCATAATCCAAAATCCATGAATGCAATCAATTTTTTAGTGTCAAAAACATTGGTTTATTTTTTTCACAGAAAGACAAAGTATGACCTTTGGTGAAATCTGTAATCCCTAAAAGACATGTCTCTAGAAGACAGGAGGAAAGTTTTAACAGATCTTATTAAACAACATGTAGATGAGAAATGAAATACTATCTACTGAATAGTTGGAGCTAGATAAGACTCCTTAGATCTAGTGAAAGTAATTTATCAAAGAGAAAACAATTCTGCTACAAAATTCTAGTTCTCCAAGTTAAGGTTGGGACATCAGGCTAAGTCCTCAATACAAAAAAAAATGAAGTGTTAAAAAATCCAATATAAGGGCTCATAATAAAAAGAAAAAAATAAATATAACAAACAGTAAAAAGAAAAAATAAATATAATTAAATAATAAAAAGAGAAAAATGAATATAACAAACAGTAAAAAGAAAAAAATAAATATAACAAACAGTAAAAAGAAAAAATAAATATAACAAACAGTAAAAAGAAAAAATAAATATAACAAACAGTAAAAAGGGCTGTCATATATAGAACATGGAATGTGCAAGGTCTGTCCAATACATTAAATGATGTAATAAATGAAATGGAACAAATGAAGATTGATCTGATTGTTCTTGTTAGAAATTATAAGAGTGATCAGGTTCAAAAAATATTGGACATTATGACCGTTTTTATAGTGGTGATTCAAAAAACAAAAGAGCATAACAATAAAGTGAGTGTCAATATTGATTTGAAGGAGTCTGAAAACATGAGTTACAACATGGGAAAAATGAATATGCCCATATACAAATGGAAGATAGTTATAAGTGGAGTTTATGGTATAAATGAAAATTCTTTGTTAAAATGAACAATTAAATAGTGAAAACCACTAAACATCACATGATCACTATTCCTTAAGCTAGCACATAACTGTTATTAAAACATGCAAAACTCTCCACACAGTAGTGCCACTCAGTACTGGAGGGTTGCATTAGATCCTAAGATCTAGGTGCAGTGCTCTCTGATCCAAAGCTCCTCACTGATGAAGGCCACATGCTAGAAACTAGTCTGGGGATATTGGATGAGTAGGCACTAAATGGGAATTTTATGCACAAGCCTTCTGGCATCCATTGATTACTCTGCTTGGCATTGAGTGGCATTACTGTATGGAGAGTTTTGCCTGTTTTAATAAATAGTGAAAGTCTAAAAATTAGGATGTCTAGAAAAATTGTCTTGCTTGGAAACTTTAAAATTAAAAATAGGTAAAAAAGAAAGAACAAAATTCCATGCCTACATTATGAAGATAAAATAAATGATAATAGATTATTACATCTGATTAATGCATGTGAGCAAAGTAGTTTGAAATTTCTGAATGGGTTTTATTAGCATGAAGAAATTTAGAAATATATGTGGATCCAGAATCTGTGAAACCTTAAATTTATAATTTCATTTCATTTTAGTATGACAAAATATAAATTTCAAAGAACTGGATAAAAGAATACTTGGATGGCTATCAAGTAGCAGTAACCATAATTTTCTTAGAACAAAGGAGTTTCTATTAGGAATACAGTCAGACGCTTATGGGATGATGAATAGAACATCGTAATAAATGAAGAAATGGTTTAGTTTGAGGCTATCCAAGTTTAAGAAATTCAAGGGCTGCATTTAAAATGATAAATACTGGTGAACTATAATTGAAGAAAACTAATTGTCCACTATTCACATCCATAACTGCCATCAACACTTGACACATGTGTGTTGGATCAAAATGATGCAAGGGCACTTCTTTGGTACATCTTATATTTGAAAAAAAATGTGGATATACTGTCATGCAAAAATAGCACATTATAATATCAACGTTTTCAATTGGAAAAAATCGAAACTTCTAGATAGGTCATATTTATAAACGGGACTGTTTCCATCAATCTAATATGAATATTGAATGTTTTTAGAATTGAACTTTTTTAAATATTCCAAATACATTTAACTGTTAGTAATAGCACACAGATTAGTATATGCACAATGTTTAAGAGAAAAAATTAGTTTTATTTCTTTACCTTTTATTAATTACATACAGAAAAATATTTAGTTTTTAATTTATTTATTTTTTGCTTTTATATATTTATTTATACAGATTTTAAAAAATCTAAAAGACTGAATTCAAATCCCCTATATTTACAATTGCGCTCCAGGTATAAGAGTGCCTGGTATTTCATACGTATATTGGTGATTATTTATATTTTCTGCATGTGTGTGGTCATGTGTATCAGTAGTATGAGAGTGTGTGGATGGTTGAAGTGGCTTGAAAGTCTGAGTTCAAATCCCCTATATTTATACAGATTGATGTATTTATACAAAATCATATTATTCTCCTACCATGATCTAATTGCACTTTTATGTAGGAGAAATTGTCATAAATAGTTTGCATATTTACAATTTCTTTGGGTTTCACTATAATACAAATATGGAAGTCATAATAACAAAACAATTTCATTTTTATAATATATCAATTGTATATAATAAATATTAATAGCAGCATATTCATTATCATGATCATCATTGTCAACCATTATCAATTCACTGCAGGATGAATATCTCTTCAAGTTTAATCCAGTTTCTCTAATCTCTAGCTTCTCTTCTCTACATTTCCTCAGTGCAGTTTCTTATTTCATCCATCATCTCACATATGATCTTTTTCTAGGTCTCTTACATTCTTTTGAAATTCCATCTAGATCTCTTCTAGAAATGTATTCAGCCCAACTCCACTTCAGTCTCTTAATTATTTCAATGTTGTTACAAGCACTTATTTGTTTTTTCAGCCATGTATTTAGTTTTCAATATTTTCTTGTTTCTTTTTTATTAAAAAGCAAAGAACTTTATTAAGGCTTGTGGTTACAATAGGGAAACGTAATAGTGATTAACATAAGGTTTGATCATATGGGCAAGATGTAGTAATAGTCTGGAGAGCATTCTCTGTCCAAGGTTAGCAACCAGTGGGTAATATGATCAGGTTCCATGTTGCCATGTAAATGTCAGGAGGAACCAGGGTCTTGTCTCTCTGTTTTATTCTCCTGATAATATTTAGAAATAAATTAGTAGAGTTTTCTATTTATTGATCAAATGTCAGTTTACATCTCATCAACCAAATACTATATAAAAGGTATGTTGTAATCCTTATTGAGGGAAAGAAGCCTCTCCCTATACTTTCAGCACAGGTATACATCCAGTGACCATTGGCTTTAGAAATGGATGTGATAAAGTTTCAGAGGGAAAGAAGCCTTTTCCTATACTTTCAGGATAGATATACATCCAGTGACCATTGGCTTTAGAAATGGATATGATAAAGTTTCTGAGAATTTGCAGTCTTTCACATTGAAATAAGTCATGGATTGTGGTCTCTTCACCTTTAAAGCAAAGCTGACAGTTGGGATCTATGTTAGAATATCTTCTTCTAAAACCAAGGCTTCTATGTTTAATTTGATAATAAAATCAAGAAACTTGTGTTCAAGATTCCGGTATTGGAATTTGGTGATGATTTTTTTTTATTTGTGATTTGTAAAATGCTGGGTGAGGCAACTATGTTTTGATTTAATTGTTTGTAGGCCTTCCAGTAGGAGATCTTTTGCATAAAAGTATGATTTGAAATTTGAATGTGGTAGCCAATTTGTGATATTAGTAGTTGAATCCATGAACATTTACTAGGCAGAGGATGGTCAGTGGGAATAATGGAGATGATGTTTTCTAAATTAGGGTAAAATATGCTAAATCTGTATAATGTGTTGAAAACTTTTGTTATAAAAATGTGGCAATGAAGTGCAAGGACATCCCATTGTGGGTAGTTAGTTTTTGCATGTTTTTTATACTGATGGCAACCATCTTTCTCCCTCAAAGTAGGTGAAAACATAAGGTGCTAATTTTCTTTTTGAAATCTTTTGGCGAATTGAATTCCAGGAAGAAAATAATTGATCCTAGGATATATTAACATGTTCAACAACACAGCTTTAGCATGGATAGATAAATACACCCTGGAGAATGAACTGGTTACTTTCTGCGTGGTGGATAAGATTGAATCTTGTATTTTTTTCTCATTGCAGAAGACGGATCTGAGATTGGGAATATTTTGGGGATCAACCATGAAACGCGATGTTATCTTGCGACCTGTCAGAAGTTTCCAGGTAGAGGATTTATTAGGACTAATTTCAAGTCCATAATGCTCTGTATATTTTTTGAGAATTACTTGTTACTCCTAACATGCAACTCTCCATACTTCATTAAGTGGTCTGAAATCTGTGTGTTGGTCTTCTGTTAAGTGCCCAAGTCTCCGATCCATAAGTAAGAACTAGTAAAACACATTTATTGAAAATGTTCCTTTTCAAACACATTATATATCTTTATATATATATGAAGTGTAATAATGCTCAAGGCTAAATGAGTTTATAAGTAACCATTAGAAACCAATCAACAATTAGACAACTCCCAATATAGATAATATTCAACAATTTCAAACTGTTGACAAGGCAACCGTCTTTTTACAATAAAGATGAAATTATAAAAAGGAGATTGCCTTAGCAACAGTTTGAAATTGTTGATTATCTGTATTGGGGATTGTCTAAGTGTTGACTGATTTCTATTGATTATATATATTATTTCACTTGATAGTTATTCTGTTTTGAACCATTATGTTGTCTTCCTTATATACATTCCTAATGAATTGAATTATGCAAACATAATCAACTTAACAGACAAGCATATATTATAATTATGCTTTATAATATATATTTGTCTATGAAGTTTGGGCAAGGTTCAATTTTGAATAAAAGTTGACTTAATGAAAATAAAAGCATAATTACAAAAGATGGTTGTCTATTAAATTGATTATGTTTGCATAATTCATTTCATTAGGAATATATTGTTATCTATTAAGTTAGTATTTTTTCTTTGTTTTTTCTTTAATATACTTTTTAATTAGATTTTTATTTTCATATAATAATGTAATTTTTTTAATTCAGTAGGTAAATTATAATATCTATTACAATATTTTGCAACAATGTATGAATCTGTTTTTTTTAGACCCATTTCAAATTATTCTATATCAGGTTTTTGTAAGTATTATTATTATTGTAGTTCTTGTTATCATTGTATTATTGTAGTTGTTGTTATCATTGTATTTATTGTTATTATTCTTATTGTTATACAAACACTTCAAACACATGATAAAGTCTTTGGGAAAAGATAGAATGGCCATCTATCTTTTCGAACCCAAGCACTTTTGTATGGGCAAATCTTAAGTGTCTGAAAGTGAAAACGTGAAGATATTAAATAATCACTTTAAATTATTTAATATCTTCATGCTTTCACTTTCAGACACTTAAGATTTGCCCATACAAAAGAGTTTGGGTTCGAAAAGATAGATGGCCATTCTATCTTTTCCCAAAGACTTTATCATGTGTTTGAAGTGTTTGTATTCAGTCATTTATAGTTAAAATCTGCAAAGCACATGTGCAACAGCTTAATGCTGTTTAGCTATTACAGTTTATAAAACATCGCGCTATATAAAATAATTGATGTATTCTTATTGTTGTAGTTATTAGTAGTAGTAGTAGTATTATCTTATTACTATTATTATTATTGCTTTTGTTCTTTTTATTATTGTTATCATTGTTATTATTATTATTATAGTTATTGTTGTTATTATTATTACTATTCTTTCTTTATTGTTATTATTATTGGATTTAAAGTCTAAATTATTCATAATAGTCTTCAATGTAGTAATAATGTAATAATACTGTTTATTGTTTAACAGTAAATATTTCAAAATTAAAGCATGTAACAAAGTAGAAAACTGCCATTGTAAAAAATAATTATGGCAAACTATTACAAAATGCAAATACAATACTGTACTAGAAAAAAAATAGAAGAAAAACACAGCTAAATAGGTTTCAATAAATACTTTTTTTTCCATATGTCATAGCGTCAGTTGGGAGGCGAACCCGCAACAACCGTCTGCAATCAACTGCTTGCTTGCAAGGCAGCTGCGCTGACCTCTCAGCTAACAACACTTGAATTAATACTTGATCTCTAATATTGGGAGAAGGAGAATGGGAGAAAATGTTTGTGATAAACTGTGAAATTGAGGTTTTATTAAAGATCCATGTTTTGAATTCAAAAAATATATTTTCTAAGGTGGAAAAAAAATTCCATAAAAATAATTAAGTTGAAATATTGAAGAAGCATTAATAGTTAGAGAAAACAATTTAAAATTTTTAGAAGTATTAGGTAAAATTAGCAAAATGGTGAAAAGTTTTTTTAAAAGCCATTTAGAGTAGGTAGAAATCCAACTCGAGAACTATTGTTTTTAGAATTATTTTCACTATTTCTTTGCCACTTCCTGTAATCCATAGTGAATAATGATAGGTGTCAGATGATGGTACTTACTAATCTCTTTCCTGTGCTATTCTATACTTACAGGTTTGATCAGTGAAGAGCTTTGAACCTTGTATAACTTCATCTGGATCTTTAGAATCTAATGCACATTCCTTCCACAAAGCCAAAATTTACCTCTCTATTATGCTATCAAGCTATCAGTCCAAACTAAAAAACATCTACAGAAACCAATTCAGTTTCTATATATCATCATTTTCCCAGTTTTTCTGACTACTGAAATGCAATGTTATCATATGTAGAAGAATATCTTAAATAAATAATAAGGTCAACCAAAATGACTGTTTCCCATAGAAAAACTTTCGTAGTGAATAGTCTTGAGTCAAAAAATAAATCAAGGTTAAGCACTAAGCCTATAATTGAATGTTGAAACTCAGCATGAAGTGAGATGAGTTTTGTGACAAAATCATAAAAACAAGAACTTTTTTAAAGGAAAATAGATTTGTCTAAAAAATATATTTCGGGCATGAGTATAATTATGTACATAACTCTTTGTAATTGACCTACAAAATATACTTAAAATAGGGTATTTTAAACAAAGTGAATCTTTATTCTAAAACAACTGTGCTATTGGATTTTGAAGTTAAAGTAATCCAACTGTTGGCAGTCTATGCCAACTATTATATATAAGTTTCCGTACATGTTTCACAAAGTATATAGACTTCATAAAATGTGGATGCAAGCCTTCTCATGATTATGAAACAATGTATAATAACAAATATGTAACACAATTATTTAATACATTTATGTAGCAATTTATAGGTAGTTGTATGAAATCATGTCTCACTTGAGTTACCAAGTCTAATGGATCATGAATGGTTGGATGCACATGTCACATTTGGGGTGACAAATGTAGTGGATCATGAATGGTGGCATGCAAGTATGTTTCACTTAAGTTGCCAAATGTTATGGATTGTGATTAGTCAAATACATTTGTATTGTACTGGGGCTACCAAATGTAAATAGAACACTAGAGATAACTTGATAAAGAAACGAATAAATGACAATGCAAATAAATTGTTCTCTAAACAAGAGATATTGGAATTAAAATCTGAAATGCTTATGACTGATTTCTTTCAAGCAAAGTGATGAAGTTATTAAATGGTATTGGATGAATAAATAATGGTGCTCATTACACTAACTCAATAGCTTAACCATAGTTCTGTATGTCTAAATGATCAATACATCATCCTTCCAATTATATATATGGGAAAAATCACATTATAAAGATTTTATCCTTGAGTCAATCTTCAGATAATGTGATAAAAAAGACATATTGCTTTATTGCTTGGGAATTCATAAGACGTTTGAGAGCCAGAACTACAAATGCCTAATCAATCTTGGGATCTCTGATCCCAACTTTGAGCTCTCCCAACTGCACCAAACCATACAGGGTAGATACTGTGATGATGATCAAATTTACTACTAATAATACTAGATACATTCCACTTATAATCTATATTATAGAGTCATGACAACTACATAACCAATCTGCGTAATTTGAATCATTGTCTCATAATGCTAGCGTTTATACAAAAATAACTAAGACTATAACATGAAACTTACAACTTAATATCTGATTATCACACATATTACCTAACAGTGTATAATTCAAACAGTATATAAAACTGAGAATAACAAAATATGAAAATTGAAATAATAGTAAATAAAAAATGTAATGAAGTAGGGTTTGAACTTAGTACAAAACGTTTTAACATGGGATAAAATGAGTATTTTATAAACCAAATAATTAATAACCTTGTTGTCTCATATTAATATTCATATCAATTTCGAAATAACAATTGTAAGACTAACATGAGTTTGATGCATTTCTTATTTTTACTATGACAGACATCAGTTTCAAATAGACAGGGCAAGCATTTTATACTCAGTTCAAGGGCCAGTATTTACTGACACACAATTTTTAAATGTCTATAATCTGCTTGTGATCTCTTTTTTTAAATTTTATAGGTTAGTTTAAACCTAGTACTCATAATGCAGGCTCTTCAAATTCTTACCAGCATGTATTTTCCCATTGAGTTGTTCTTACATTGACAATTTTCTTATTTTTTCTTCCTTTCATGTTACTTTTTTAAGTAGTTACAATCTTATTATATTTTCATCATTAAAAATATGGAGATTTGGCAGTTAGAACTTTTATATTTAGTCAGTCATATCATAAAAGATACCAGGGAGATTCAACAACTGTAATCAACCCTTTTAGTTTAGAATATCTGGTGGAGTATATTTTGACAGAATTGTCTACAACTTGTTCAATTGGGAAGTCTAGCCACTCATTTTCATTTCTATTAGCATTGAGTGAAGTGTAGCTCACTGCTATGGATAATATAACTTCAGTTTCTACATGGACTATCAAGGTGTTTCTGCTTCATAGCCAAAATATCCTAAATTGCTGGATAAAACTTATACTATCACTGTGTATTCCCAGGGGTGACAATAAAAGCCAAATCACATCAATATATTTGAAATAAAGAAGCAAGCAAGAGTTTATTCACTCATAATAAAATAATAGATAAAAATTAAAGCTTTTAATCTTCTTAGAAGACAAGATCTCTAATTGTAACTATCTTCAATAGTGTGTATGTAAATTCTTTACATGCATGCTTAGAAATCATTGTCCATTTACATGTATTGTCTTGACATAATTTCTTTTAAGACACACATAATTTGTTAGATTATCTGCAATTTCATATGTCCATTTTCTGCATTAATCTGAATATTTTAGCATACATTGATTTTATTAAGTTCCATGCATGCTTGTGATGTGTACATTTTCAGGAGTTAATTTTTGAGGGGTAAATTTATTCACATGTTAAGTGACTTCCATTAAATAAAATATCTTTATTTACAATTACTTAAATATATACATACATACATATCCACACATTGTGTTCTAACTGTTAAAGACAGTCCAGCCACTAAGCTTTTTATGTGAAACAGCCTACTCAAATTCTGGCTTGTCAAACTTCTCCAATGTTTGAACCTTATGTTAAACAATTTCTAACATAGGATATCATTAAAATTAAATATAAAAAAACATTGTTTCTTAATATTGTATTGTTTATGATCTACAAATCTTAGCCAATTAATCAAATGCATATGTATTAAGGGCAATTGTACTAATCAGTAACCAATCATTATTGTGTATTTCCCATTTGTTTGATTAAGCTGTTTGTCATACTAGCCAGATATCTTAAATAATTTATTCCAATTTTGGTCAACTTAACTACATAGTCGAGAAGAAGCTTGAAAATGAGGATTTCCTAAAAATTGCACAATGGATGAATAGGAATAGAATCCTTTTATCAATAAATAGAGATATATACTATACTGTTTCAAAATGTTCCAGTGAAAGACATTTTAAATGAAATATCTTATCTGGGTCAAACCACATTTCAAAAAATATTAGATCTACAGTAGTACCGTACCTTGGTTTGGTTTTGATTTACATTGGAATAATCATCTTTCCCTTCAAGCAAAATTAAGAAAATTGAACTCTCTCTTTTGTAGAATAAAAGATTTTTTTACAAGCATATGTTTCCGTTAAATATATACAACAGATATATTTAAGCAGATTATGTTACGGAATAACATTATGAGGTGGTACTGCAACATATTACTTGAAATCTTTTAAATGCTTCAGAATGTTGATTTATATAAATGTGCTGAAGTTCTAACTATCTATCAATTACGTATTTTAAACATTTTCCGACTATTTTAAAAACGAAGATGGCGATAAAAATGATTTTTGAACAATAATATTAATCAGGTCATGTGATCATAGTTTCTTAGTTGAGCCAATATTCTAAAACCCATTGTAGATATAAAAAATGTTAATTTGGCCCAAAATCATCATCATCATCATCATCATCAATCATTATCAATCCACTGCAGGATGAAGGTCTCTCCAAGTTTAATCCATCTTCTCCGATCATTAGCTTCTCTTCTCCACATCACCCCTACACACTTTCTTATTTCATCCATCCATCTTACATGTGGTCTCCTTCTGGGTCTTTTACAATCTCTTGGAATCCAGTTTAAAATTTCAATTGTCCATCTATTATCATCTCTTCTAGCAATATGTCCAGCCCAACTCCACTTCAATCTTTTAATTTTTTCAATGAGGTCAGTAACACCTGTTTGTTCTCTTACCCATACATTGCGTTTTCGATCTCTTCTTGTTATTCCCAACATACATCTCTCCATACTTCTTTGAGTGGTCTGAAGTCTCTGTATTGATCTTCTATTAAGTGTCCAAGTCTCAGATCCATAAGTAAGAACTGGTAAAACACATTTGTTAAAAACCTTTCTTTTCAAACACATAGGCATATTTCCTTTTAATATCAAGTTATTTCTACCAAAAGCACTCCAACCAAGTTTAATTCTATGATTAATTTCCTCTATTATGTTTCCATCTATAATCTGACCAAGGTATTTGTAACTCTTAACTTCTTCTAATTCATCATAATCAATCTTTATTTTCATATTTTGAGCAAATCGATTAAACATTACTTTAGTCTTTTTAACATTTATCTTTAGTCCTACTTTCCTACTTTCATCTGATAACTCCTGCAACATTTCCTGCAGCTCGGAAGCATTATTTGCAAAAACAACTACATCATCTGCGAAATCTAAATGACTTAAATAATCTCCATTTACTTTCACTCCTTTAGTTTCCCATTTTAATCCACAAAATACTTCTTGCAGCACTGCTGTAAAAAGTTTTGGAGATATGGAGTCACCTTGTCTTACACCTTTCTCAATGTTGACTTTCCCAGTATCATTATGTAATCTAATTGTTGCTGTTGCATTTTTATAAATATTCTTTAAAATATGACAATATCTCTGGATCTATACCTTGATGATCCAATGCTTTAATCACTGAAGAAATGTTTATAGAATCAAATGCCTTTTCATAATCTACAAATCCAAAACATAATGACAACTCATATTCATTTGTCCTTTCTATAACTTCTCTCAATACTTGAATATGATCTACTGTACTAAAACCACTTTTAAATCCAGCTTGTTCTCTTGGTTGGTGAAAATCCAAGGTTCTCTGTAGACGAGTTGTAATTATCTTGGTAAAAATTTTATATAAAACTGATAAAAGGCTGATAGGTCTGTAATTTCTAATATCTTCTTTATCACCTTTTTTAAATATTAATATTATTACTGCATTCTTCCAATCATCCGGTACAACTTTATCATTTAGACATTTGGTATATAACTTTGCTAATATTTTTTCTGTTTCTTCACCTGCTTCTTTTAATATATCAATTATAATTCCATCATTACCTGGAGCCTTTCCTTTTTTCATACATTTAATTGCATTTCTCACTTCTTCATTTAAAATTCTGGGCAATTCAGAGGATGTAATAGATATAGGAGGTACTTGTTCTTTATTACTATATAATTCTTGATAAAAATCTTCTACCAATTTCATAATGTCATCCCTCTTTTTAGTAATAATTCCATCTTTTTTCCTTATTGCAGATATAAATTTCCTACCAATACCAAAATGTTGTTTTACATTCTTAAGACTTTTATTTTCTTCTACAGCTTTTCTTGCTAGTTCACAGTTATACTTTCTTATATCATTTTCAACTCTTTTCCGCACCATTTTACAAAATTCGAGATATTCAATTCTTTTTAATGCATCATTCTTGCATATCTTCATATTCCTTCTTTTCTTCATAAGTTCTCTAGTCTCAGTAGAAATTTTATTAGTCAATTGCTGTTTTTTTCTACCAGCTATCTTTGTTGCAGTTTTTAAAAGTGTATCAGTTATTTTCATATTAATTTCATTCAAATCTGAATCATGTTCAAAATCTACTAATACTTGAAACCGATTTGTAAGTTCTAATTTAAATTCATTAGAATGTTTCTGAAGATTAGGAATATCAACTGTAAATATTGTTTTTCTTAATAATTTTTGTCTCTCTAGTTTTACATTAACACGTAACTTATACCTTACTAATCGATGATCACTTCCTGTGTTAAATTTATTAAGAACATTACAATCTTGAAATATGTATTTCCTGTTAGTCAAAATATAATCCAATTCTGCTGTACCTTCATTTGGATGCTTCCATGTCCATTTCCTTCTAACATTTTTCTCAAAAAAAGAATTCATAATATAAAGTTTTTCCTTCTCTGCAAACTCCACAAGTCTATGTCCTCTCTCATTTCTATTAGCATAACCAAAATTACCTACAACACTTTCATCTTTCATTTGTTTACCAATTCTAGCATTAAAATCTCCCATAACAATTTTAAAATGTTGTTTACTCTGATCAAAAGCCTTTTGTACATCCATATAAAAATCTTCTACTACTTCATCACTGTGAGAACTTGTTGGGGCATAAACCTGAATTATCTGCATTTGATATCTGCTATTAAGTTGTATAACTAATCTTGCCACTCTGTCTGATACACCATCAATCTCCACAATATTGTTCTTCCACTTTTTATTTATAATGAATCCTACTCCACTTGTATTTCCAATATTTGTGCCTTTATAATAGAGCATATGTCCACTTTTTAAATCAATTGTCTCTTCACCTTTTCTTCTAACTTCACAAAGTCCAATAATATCACATTTAATATAAGAGAGTTCTTCTTCTAATTCTTGCAATCTTCCTTCACTTGAAAGTGATCTGCAGTTGTAAGTATCTAAATAAAAAGTCATCATCAAATGGCAGCCTGGGTCCGCCTCCAGAATATTCTTAGCACCCTCCGCCTTCGGCCACCAACCGCTGCCTTGGTTGGTGACTTTACAGCCTCCTGGGATTAAGGGCCATGCTTTATTTTTGTCTGTCATAATTGTATAATTGGGAAAAATATCATTTACACAAACATTCATTCTGCCTTATCAGGCACTGAGAAGAAAGACCATGGTGTTTCTTGATCTTAAACTCAGAGGTAAAAAGCCAATAAACTCACCACGCTGGCTAATGCGTGTTGGTGAGCAGCCCATCCATGTTCGTATACTATATGAATAAACATATAGTAATAACAGCTGCAACGACAAGAACGTATGGAGTGGACATTAGGAATTTGCCCTGCTCGGTTCCTTTAAGGCCTCCAAGAGGAATCAAAGGGTCTCCTTTCAGTTAATAGCAAACTCCTTTCTGCAGCCTGGCCCAAAATATTATAATATATTTATGAGGAACGTTAAAATTAATGTTAGTGATTTACCAAAGAAAATATTTAATGATTTATTAATTGAACCAATATATTCTAAAACCAGTTGTAGATATCAAAAATGTTTTTTTTTTTTTGATATTTACGAAGAACATTAAAATTAATATTAGTGACTTACCAAGGCAAATATTTAGAAAATTAATAATGTATTGAATTGTAATTAATAATAATACAAACTTTTTATCTGTAATTAATTATTTTATATTATATTAATATTTTATGCTTAATTTTTCACATATATATATATTTGTTAAGCCCATGCATGATTTTTCATCACAAAGAGATTATTTATTTTAACAAATAAAATTAAATCAAAAATTAAAAAGAATTTTGATTTGTCATCAAAATCATTTCTGTTTTTTTAAAATATTATAAACTTTTTCATTTTATAAGAATGCTTATATATATAACTATTAAAAACCAGTCAAACTTTGGACAATCTCAATATAGATGACAATGAACAATCTCAAACTGTTGTCAAGGTAACCTACTTTTAACAATAAAGGTGGAATCCTACCTTTATTTATGATCCTATATATTTATATAGATACTAAATATTGCAACTTGACCACAGAGATATAAATTATTGATACAAATGTATATATAAAGTATATAAAAATTATTATATCATTTATGTCATGAAAAATGAAATTTTTGTAAATATTGGAGCATGTTCTATATTCTCTTCCCCTTTTTTATATTTAAACTTTATTAATAAATAACAATTATAAACTCTAGACAATATTTTATCTTTTACTACTTTAAATCAAAATTTCTTAATTTAATAGCACATATTTGAGATATACATATTTAGTATTCAAACCTCACTCCACTTAAATAAATAAATAAAACGCTTATTCCTAAGTGTCTGTGCTTCAATATTTCTATTTCATTGCATATTTCAGTATTTGTTAATTCTCAAACATATACTTTGATAGATTATGGAACAAGAAAAACATTTATTTTGCAATAGCTTAAAATTCAATTATTATCTCAGGCACACGTGATAGGCAATGTCTGAAGCATCATAATATACATGTAGATACTCACATCCGTGATACAATTTAATTTAAAAATTACATACATCGAAACATAAAAAATAATTAAGAAAAAATATAACAAAGCATATATGGAAAAAAAAAAAAAAATTAAAAGAGAACCATATGACTGACAGATTGTGAAATACATATGGAAACTGCAAAATAAAAAAATGGCTGACAGAAATGAGTTATCACGTGACACATAGACATGAACAAAATTTATAAAATTATATTTACAAATTATTTTTTTTAAAAATCACGATTACTGTGTCCATGATGAAGATGGGGAGGAGGATGAATGCAATCATAAAAAAAAACATTTAAAACAAAGAATTAATTTAAAAGGCTTTGGATTAAAATATACAAATTACTCACCTCCAATTCATCAACATTCTCTTTCAAATAATCTTCTTCATATGCTACCCCTCTGAATGTGAGATACAATGCTGCTCCATTGCACAGTACTGGATTGCTTTGAAACTTCCATGTTTCAGAAAATATTCCTCCATAAGGCGATTTAAAAATAACCGATAAAGTCATCATTTCACCTGGTTTAAGAACACCTGTAATACATATTAATAACAAATAAAAAACTGATTGAAACTTGTTAGTAGCAAATGTTACATAATACATTACAAATCTTCTCCCACACATTCCAGTCATATGGATAAAGACATCTGGAAATGTCAATTGTTATTCGTGTATTCAAATTAGGTGAGTAGAAAAGTGAAGTGATAAAATATATCTAAGATATTACACATTGATGAAAAGAGATAATGATTTGAATTAATCGTACCATGTTGTGGTATTTAATAAGAAGGGATAAATTAACCTTTAATTATATCTGGGCTAAAAATGTTAGAATAATTATTCTAGTGAATGATTAGAAATAATCATTAATGTGTTTATCTAAAGTGGATAGTAAATGTGGAAGTGCAAGATAGGGCACATAAACATAAGCAATGTAATGAAATATATATGATTAACATACATTCTAGCATATGTGTGACACAATTTAATTTAAAAATTATATACATTAAAACATAAATAAAAATAATTGATAAAAAAAGACAAATGCAATTATTAGAAATAAAAATCAATAATAAACTGAAAGAGAGAGTGACAACATGACTAAAACTCACTCTGAATTCCCATTTCATATGCAAGACAAGAAAATGGCCAATGGGGGAATGATTCAAAAAGCTTATCATACTGACAGATATGCAAAAAAGGTATGGATTTCTATAAAATACCCCAACAACCTTATACATTGGCATATAATAAAATACCCCAACAATCTTATACATTGGCATATAATAATTTTTTCACTTTTTATAATGATGTTAACAGTTTTGGAACAACTATGTATATAAATCAAGAGTAATAAATAAAAATTATAAAAACTTTAAATTATAATAATAAACTTTGCCCAACACTACATGATCTGATATTTTGATTATAAATAAAAACAATGGTGGATTTACTATAATCACAGTATGTGCTTAGGACCCATCTACCTGAAGATATCCCATATACTAACTTTTTAAAAACATTTTTAACTTTTATAACTCAAATTGTACAACTATTAAAAAAATAGAAAAAAAAATATGATTTTGTTTATGACATATGCAAATTACCATCAGCACTTTATTATTCATCACATGATCACCATTTCCTGTACTTACACATGCTGTATGGTGAATTTGCTACTGTATTAATAGCATGTGTAAGCATAGAAAGTGGTGATTATGTCATGTTTTGATGGTTTTATACCAATCCTGCCCATAGAATAATGGCAACTGTTTTTTTAAGAAACCAAAGACATCAAAATGTATAAACATTGAACCAGGTTCAGATCTATATGACTATATAAGGAAATGAGCTTTGATTAAAACATTGTTTTGCTCCATCTTGGGCTTATAGGTTTATAGTTAATTAAAGAGAGAAAAAGTGGCTTCTGGAGGATTGCAATAGATCCTAAGATCTAGGTGAAGCACTCTTAAATCCAAGGCTCCTACTGATGAAAGCCATAAGCTAGAAACTAGCTAGGGATATTAGGAGTAGGCACTAAATGGGAATTTAATGCTCATAACTTCTTGCACCCATTAATTACTAAGGTTTGTACCAGGTAACACTACTGTATGGAGAGTTTACTCCATGTTATTATTCAAAAGAATTTGCTTTTAGAAGAAAAGTTAAGAGACATATAATATAAAGCAAAAGAAGTTGTGATTAAGAATTATTTTTTGTCCTTTTTAAAATAATTTTAATATAGGATTTTAGTGCTTTATGTGATCTTAACAGTAATTCAATCATATTTTAGAAATCAAGTTAAAGTAATTTTTATTTAATCCTTTAAATATTTTTATTGGCAATTGTAACAATAAATACAATCCAGAAACTAGTCTGGGGATATTGGATGAGTAGGCATTAGATAGGGATTTTATGCACAAGCCTTCTGGCATCCATTGATTACTCTGTTTAGCACAGGTGGAACTACTATATAGAGTTTTGCTTTGCTTTGTTTAAATACAATAACAAAAATTATTGTTTTGTTTACATATTATCAGTTTATTACTTTTTTCTATATTTGCAAAGTTGAAATTTTAATTTTAAGAATCGTTTCATGGATGGCTGAAAAGTTGGAGAGTGGAGAGTATTGAAGCCTGTCCATTAAAGTGTGTAGATTTGCTAACTTAATATAAACTGAGAATTGGTTATATATAAATATGTGTGGGAGATGATGATCTGGACCAACTGATGAGTGATGGTTAAGCATGATATATGTATATTGGAGATCATTTATCTTTTCACATGTATATAGTCATGTGTAGCAGTTATATTGGATAAAGTAAATGATTGTAAGAAGCTTGAAAGTCTAGGTTCAAATGCCCTTTAATTACATTATTATACTTATATTCTTAATAAATAATTTGAAAATTATGATAAGCTAATAAACAATCAAGATCAAGTTGTTAAAATAAAAAAGTTGAAAATTTGATTCAAATGATCACTAGGGGCTATCAAAAATGCAAAATGGTTCAATATTGTAGAACTGAATAAGATATTGTTTTCTTTGCAATATATCTCACAATGTGTCTCAAAGTTAAAAGAGATATTTATCAAAATCATAGCATGTTTTATGGATGTATCACAATCAATGAATTGAGAGGCTAAATAATATAATACTAAATACTATTATGGTTAATGATAACATTTGTTTATCAATATCATATTCCTTGTCCATTTGATATCTACAGTACAACCTAATGCCCATTATTGCATCTCAGAGACATTTCATGCATGCATGATGCAGCTGCCCCCTGGAGACTCTAATCTAAATGTTTATATGAACCATAAACAATGATTACAAATTATTAGCAATAATAGTAATTAGCTGTTTGAATCAAATAATAAGTTATTAATTTTTTGAAGAACATATACAGTTTAACTATTCAAAAATCTTGTTTAGGCATAAAAATTACTTTAAAAAGCTTGGATGCATTTATATTCAAATAAAATCGGAAGAATTATAAAAGATTTGACTGAAGGTTTGTAATGATGGTATATTATAAGATGTGATATGTTGGACTATTTCCATCATTTATGAGTGAATGTTGAATGTATAAAAAATTTTAAACTTTATTTAAACTTTCCAAATACAAACAACTTGTTAAGTAGTAGTATTTTCTACTCTTCTTCAGGTGTTGCTGGCCTATATGCACAATGACAATATTCGCTTAGAAGTTGAACTTGCACCTTTAGATTCTTGAATATTGAATTTAAGGTAAAAGCTCTACCAACTGAGCTATTCTGTCAAAGGCAACATATAGAAATTTGATATATTTATATATGAGGGTTGGTTCAAATCCTCCTGAGTCCTTCAATGTTTTTTTTATTGAATCTAATTATTAATTTTTATTTTTTCCTAAGAGCAAGATTAATTAAAGGCTTCCATACATTGTGTATTGCCACACTAGATTGACTTATAGGATTATTTACCATTATCATATGAGCAGCTTACTTGAATTTTCTTCTATGCATTTTTTCCCCTCTTTATCCAATATCTTTGTATTTTCCCACTTAAGCATATGGTCATTAGTACGTACATGATCTGCTATGGTAGACACATCTGTTTTTTTCTCTTTTAACCATTAGTTTGTGCTCCTTCAATCGCTGTTCAACAGGGCGACAGGTGTCACCAATGTATTTCCTTCCACATTCACATGGTATTTCATAGATGCAGTTTTTGTTCTTCAGCATTTCCAGTTTAGGCTTTGTAGAAGTAAGCATTCCTCGAAATGTGGTATGGCTTTGGAAAGCAGTTCTAATGTTATATTGACTGCAAATTTTCTTTAATTTGTCTGCCATTCCTGGTATGTATGGATACCCTACCATACCAATAACTGTTTTCTCTTTTGGTGTCTCTTTGTGTTGTCTATTGAAAGTTTTTCTGATGATTGTTAATGGATAACTATTCTTCATAAGCATTTATTCTATGTGAATCTTTTCTTTTTCCAAATCACTGGTTTCTGAAAAAACCTCCTTTGCTCTGTTCCATAGTGATAGTACAGTTCCTTGTTTAGTGCTTCTTATATGATTGGATGTATATGCCAAGTATTTTCCAGTGTGTGTTGGCTTCCTATACACAGTTGTCTTCACTTTGCCATGAGGGAGTCTTGTCATAAGAACATCCAAGAATGCCAATTTTTGTTCTCATTCTGATTCCATTGTGAATTTAATTGTAGGAGATATGTTGTTAATGTGCATCCAGAATGACTGTTCAACTCCTAAGTGAATATTGTCACTGTGCATATAGGCCAGCAACACCTGAAGAAGAGTAGAGAATAATACTAATCAAAACGTTGGGTAATTACTAACCTGTATTGTCTATTTGTGTGTTATTACTAACAAGTTGTTTGTATTCGAAAAGTTTAAATAAAGTTTAAAATTTTCTATACATTCAACATTCACTCATAAATGATGGAAATAGTCCAACATATCACATCTTAATTATAAAAGATATTAATATTACATAACTTATAGGTGCATTTCTGTAGCATAATTTTCACTACACCATTCTCACATGATAGGAAGTGGACCAAGATGATAAATTCTAGTTCAGCACAGTATGCTTACGATTCCACTCTTCCACAAGGTATTAAAAGCTGATATAAACCAGTCTTTACTTTGCGTGAGAATGGTGTAGTGAAAATTACACTACAGAAATATTATTCATTGAGTGGATAATCTCTAGTCTAATGAATGACTAATAAAACTTATTAATATACTTCCATCAAATGGTTTGTGTCAAAGTTGTGAGGGCAATAAGTTTGACACTTATCAATTAAACTATAGTAAATTGTTATCTACATATATACTGAACAATGATAAAGATATGTGTAAGATATTGTGATCTGGTCCAACTGATGAGTGGAGAATCAGCATCTTGGCGATCATACATCTTTCTTGTCTTTGGTCATATGTTTATGATTACATCCCTTCACAAGATGCTAAAAGGAGATAGAAACTAGTCCATGCCTTGTTATGAGTGGTGTAGTGAAAATTACTCAATAGTGAATAATCTCTAGTCTAATGAATGACTAATAAAATTTATAGGAGCAGACTGTTGAACACATAGTAGATTAATGCACTCTGCATTAAAATAGTTGTTTTAAATAAAAAAAAATCCTACTGAACCTATTAATAGAAAACTTGGCATTTATTCTTTAGAAGTAATTTCTAATCCTACTAACTTTCAACGGTTGTTAAATGCTATAATATTAATCCAATGAGAATTTATAATACAATGAGGAAATTTTTCAAAGAGTCTTGTGGATTGAATCTATCCATAGGTTCGCAAAACAGAAGAATAATGGCTGGTTATTTGATGATAATAATATAATGGTTTAATTAAAAGAAAATATGTGGTATTTTCTGGTGAGTGATAAAACGAATATGGGGATTTATAAATAACAAAAATTTAAAAATGGAAATTCTATAGCCGACAAAAAGACTTAAGAACAATTAGTAACAAACTAATTACTCACTTGTTATAGTCGTTCTATATGTTTTTGAAGTATAATAAATAGCATATACAACTGCGAAATGATATAATTCGATAAGTCCGTGGATGCCACTCTTTTAAAATGAGTAAAATATTTTGAACCCACAAAACGAGCATTTTATCACCTTTTGAATAATGGAGAGCTATAATTAGACAAAACATTGAAGTATTTAAAAACAAGTTTGTGCAGAAGTTGTTAAAAGCATTGCAAAATATCAAGTAAATATAATATCCAAATGTAGATCTTTTTATAGTAGCCAGACTGGTTTATCAGTCATTGCAAAATCCATCTCTAGTATATTACTGTTGTTGTTACTATTATTACTATTAGAGTTGTGATTATTGTTGTTGCTGCTATTATTATTATTATTATTGTTGCTATTGTTATTATTGCCATTGCTGTTATTATTATTGTTGTTGATATTATTACTATTGTTGCAGTTATTATTGTTAAACCATCAAACATCACATGATCACCATCTCTATACTAGCACATAATTTGTTGTAAACAAAGGCAAAACTCCCCCAAAAACTCAGATCCAAGGCTCCTCACTGATGATGGCCACAAGCCAGAAACTAGTCTGGGGATATTGGATGAGTAGGCACTAGATAGGGATTTTATGCACAAGCCTTCTGGCATCCATTGATTACTCTGTTTAGCACAGGGTGGCACTACTGTATGGGGAGTTTTGCCTTTGTTTACAAGTTATTATTGTTGTTGCTGTTATTATTTTATTTTTATTATTGTTGTTGCTGTTATTGTTTCTATTATTATTATTATTGTTGTTGATGTTATTATTCTTGTTGCTGCTATTAGTATTGTTATTGATGTTATTATTCTTGTTGCTGCAGTTAGTATTGTTGTTTCCATTATTATTGTTGTTGGTGTTATTATTATTCTTGCTTGCTGCTATTATTATTGTTGACATTAATGTTGTTATTATTGTTGCTGCTGCTCTTATTATGCTTGATGTTTGTTATTATTCTTGTTAATGTTATTATTATTGTTGATATTAATATTATTATTCCTGTTGCTGTTAATATTATTATAGTTGTTGATGGTATTATTATTCTTGTTGCTGTTATTATTATTTTGTTACTATTACTGTTGTTATTATTGATTATTCTTGTTATTATTGTTGTTTCTGTTATTATTGTTATTGATGTACTATTATTGTTGTTGCTGTTGTTATTATTATTGGTGTTGCTGTTTTATTATATTGTTGTTGCTACTGTTATTTTTATTGTTATAATTGTTGTTGTTATTGATATTATTATTATTATAGTTAATGTTATTATTATTGTTGATTTTATTACAATTGTTGTTGGTGTTATTACTATTATTGGTGTTGATATTATTGTTGTTGCTATTATTTTAACATTTTATAACAGAATTTGATGGATTTATCCGAGATTAATATTTTTCTGTTCACATTTTAAAAACAAATTTCAATTAGCTCTCAATGGCTACATGTGATATATTAATCCACTATCAATTTATAAATGTTCTAATTTCAAATTATTTTTAAACTTAACAAGCATCCCTTTCAGTACCTTCCTAAATATGTCTCTATTTTATAAAAAAAAAACATAAATTAGCTTAAATTTACTTTACACAAGTCTCAACTCTTATATCACTATTTTGGAATTTATAGGAAGTCATATTGCTCATAGACTAAACATAATCATTTTGTTCCTCCATTTTTTGTGATCTATGATTATTACTTTTTCTTTTATATATATACTATATTTTTTGTAAGTAATTCTTAAAATAATAAAAATTAAATGTATTTTATTATACTACCTAATTGTAATTTTTCCAATAGAATGCATTCAATTGACTCAATTACCAGACCTGTGAAAATTTTGGGTGATATTTTTACTAATTTTTTCATATACATATTCTATTAAAATTTCAGAATATCTTATAAGCTAGTGTAATGTTGTCAAAACTTTACTAGGATTGACAGTTAGTGCAAAAGCTTTAGGAAATGACCCAAATTTTGAAAAACTATGGAATTTATTGTTTCTTGATAACAATCTGAATGAAATTATAATGTGGACAAATAAGAAAATAAAATTAGTGGAAAATGTAGCAGACTCTTAAGGATAGAGAATATCAAATAAATGTGTGGCAAATGTTTTAATCTAAAGTAAAATCATTTTTGTTTTATTTCTTTTTAAATGCCCATTTGGAATTGTAATTACATCATAAAATAGAACTTTTTTAATATGAAATGTCATTGTTCGATGTGTAAATTTACATTTAAAAATTACCTTGTAGATATTGCAGGTTATAAAAGATTTCATTCATTTTCTGAAGTTACTCTACTTTACCAAGTGTCCAATGGTGAAACAATTTTTGTTGTCATTGCAATCTCATTTTTTTAATATTTTCAATGTTAAAATATGAATTTGTAAAATTTTTTCATTTATAAATGTATATTATTATGAAATCAAGATCAGTTTATTGAATTCTGATATTAAAATCAAAAGTTAGAAAACTTGCAAAAAGTTCTACCAGGAGGAACAATTCAATCTAATACAATACAAAACATCACATGAGAAAGGTAATGCAGTATGCAAAAGATTTGGATAAAGAATTTATATCAGTATATTTGTACAAAAGGTGGGATGATTGTGTTAGGAGGATTGTTGGGTGCTATATTGATAAGGAATGGGATAAAGGAATAGATACATTAATAAAGAATAAGGAGTTGGAGAATTAATATGGAGAGTAAAAAAAGTTTAAATATATATAGAAGTAAAAAGAATATTAGGTGTTATTTAATATATGATAACAGTAAGGAAAGTAGTTTATTATTTAAGGCTCGAACATGATCTTTAGCAACAAGAGAATATACCCATAAATGAAAAAATATGGGTGATTTAGTTTCCAAATAGTGTAATGAAGGTGTAGAAATATTAGGCATCTGTTAATTGAATGTAAATACTTGAAAGCATAAAGGGTACAAATAATGAAGTTATGGAAGAATAAATATGAACAAAGTGATTATACAGAAAATAGGTTATTGTTTTTTATGCTGGGTTTGGGAAAAAATAAGGGAGATTTAGATATAAGGGTCATAGTGTTGACAAAGATTATGTTGTGGAAATGGGATGGAGCAGATTATGAGAAAACTTAGGATGGGGAATGGAAAGTGGCTAACAGGTTTCTCTGGGCATAGTTGCTGAGAGATTTCTGACTCCGTATAAGAAGTGACACTGCATCACATCACAAAAATCCTCTAATTGTATTAGATTAGAAATATATGGTAATGAAAAATGTATTTTTGATCTTTTTAATAATTTCTTTATATATATGCTTCAAGCAGAGCCCTCTATTAGTGATTTCTGCATTTTATTCCTGACTTTTTTGATGTTTCCAATACTCAGTTATCACATTCAATTGTTTAAAAATGTTTATTCTCCTAGCATAAAATAACCTCAAAAATTCTTAAAGATATGTTTCTTTGTCTTCTAGTATAATTCCTGACTGCTTAAATTATGGTATTCCTACATCCATTTTTAAAAAGATTTACTGTTAGTTATTAATAATGATAGGCTCATTACAATTACCACTATCAATGAAGAGCTATTTGAGATGATAATCAATGATAAGATATCATTTTTCAATATTCTGAAAGCAATTTCTATACATCAGTTTTAGTTTTGTTGCTAGAAAAAGTACATTGGATGCTCTTTATAGCCATGTGCACAATTTAGTATTTTCATTAGATAATGGTTTTAAGACTGGCTGTATATTTGGATTTATATAAAGCATTTGACACTGTTAATCATACAATCAATTATAGTCATATGGCTTTTGAAGACATTTTGCTTCATGGTTAAAATGTTATCTAAAAGACAGAAAATGGGCTTTTGTGGTTTTAATTTAGTCAATCATGGAGTTCCACAGGGAGCTGTACTTGTCCCTATATTATTTTTAATAAATATAAATGATGCCTTTGGTTTACTTTTAAATTCAGTGATTATGTTTTTGTTGATAATGTTGACATGACTTATAATGCTGTTTCATACAATATTTGTGAACAAGTGATTAATAAGGATATAGTATTAATTAGTAACTGGATCATGACATACTATTTAACTGTCAATCAGAATAAGATGAGAGGTATCCTCTTTTCTTATAAGGTTCATTCTAATAGTAGTTATATTTGTTGTAATCTTGATTCTGTCAATAACTATAGTTATTTGAATGTTTATCATAGTCACTTCATATTACGTATTTTTATTTTGTTATGCAATATTAATTTATTTTATTAATTAGTGAAATTCTTTTCTAGGTCATCTTTCATGACTTATTATCAAAATATATTGTCTTATAATATCTCTATTTGGGGTGATTGTACTGTTTAATCACTATCATCATTATATATCTTGCAAATTTATATCATGCTTATTATTTTTTATAGGTATAAAACCATCAAAATATCATGTGATCACCATTTTATGTGCATACACAAGGTGTTAATAACAGTATCAACTTCTCCATACAGTAGTGACACCAAGTGCAAGCTTTCATAATCAATGGATGCAAGGTTTGTGCATAAAATCCCTATCTAGTGCCAACTCAGCCAATATCCCCAGACTAGTTTCTAGCTAGAGGATTCATCAGTGAGAAACATTTGATCTATGTCTGCTCTCAAATCCAAGGATCCTCACTGATGAAAGCCACAAGCTAGAAACTACTCTGGTATATTGAATAAATAAGGACTAGATAGTGCTTATGCATAAACATTCTTCCATACATCGATTGTGAAGGCTTACACTTGGTGGCACTATTGTATGAAGAGTTCACTAGTTATTTTTGATAGACTGACATTGATTTCTGTGCATGATATTTATGGTAGTTTTTGTGAATTGCTCAGTTGTTAAGCTTTATATACATAGAGTGATTATTGACATATATACCATCAGCATTTCTTTTAATATTTTAAAGATCTTATTGTAAATACATCTGGGTCTCATTTTATGCAATAGATAGGTTCTGCAGAAAACCTGCATTAAAAAAAATCACACAAAAATAGACTTAACTCACCTTGAAAATGGGGGATACATTCTATAATTTTCAGATATTGCATAAAAGCAAAGCAACAACAAAAAATTACTTTAAAATTCACATAAAAAAATAAGGAAATAAAGTATGACTAATAAAAAATTTCAAATATTTGAAAAAAATTGATGCAAGACAAACTTTTTTTCCTTTTTTTATTAACTACAGTATTTAATTTTATATTTTTTCATACATATTTTAATCATTATCACTATTTGACAATATGCAGTTCATTTGTGAACTGGTAAGAAATCAGATTTGTCACAAGATAAAGTACAACTAGCGCCATTGTCAGTCTTGTGCTGTGTTAATGGTTTTATGTCAATAATGTAATTGATTATTAAACTTTGAGATGATAATTTTACTAATTGTTTATAAAGCTTGTGATATCCAGACATACAACTATTTAGCTCTTGTTGGAATTTAAGAGGTTGTTCATTGCAGCAAACTCTCTCAGATTTCATCTCACTCATCAATGTAAAACCTATGATTAAATGATTTTTACTTATCAGAAAATAATAAATTTGTCTTCATTTGATAGATATTTTTGTTTACGACTGAAATAAATTTTAAATGTTCACATTTTGTTTCTATATTAAAAAAATGAGATTGCAATCAAAACAAAAATATTTATGTTATCATTTCTAGAAAGATTATTTTAAATTTACAAAATCAACAAAATCTTAGTTATATCTTAGTTATATCTGATTATTTTTAAAAATCTAAAAGAGTATTTATTTCTGTTATATCTAATAAAATATGTTTTAAAAGTTTAAAATTTTTGAATATTTATTGTGATATTTTTATATTCATAAGTATAAATTTATTATTATTATTTACTCAAAACTAAAATTCTAAATAGCTTCAGGCCATATTCACATTAGCTGCTAATATAACATTATTTCAAGTCAAAATAAGTTATTAATAATTTAAATTTCTTGATATCTAATAAATATCGTAAAATATGAACTTCTTTATCGCATAAAAGAAACCCTCATAAAAAGATATTAAGAAACATGAATCACATAACTTCAAAATCACATTAAAAAAATCCGCATAAAACGAGACCCAAGTGTACTCATTTAGCTAAAACCTTTCAGTTGACATTGCTATATTTTAACTTGGAAAGTAATTGTAGGCAATTTAGCAATAATGGAGTCAGACTATTTAATTGTTTTATTGTTGACTATTCAATAGATGTTCACCATATATCATTTTATATATTTAAAATATATTTGAAACTTTGATTATTGTATTACATAATCATTATGATATATTAAAGTGGAAGTCAATCTCCGATAATGTGCTATTTCTTAAATATTATAAATCTTTGCACCCTCGCCTGCCAATAAGAATTTTAAAAACTTAAGTGAATCACTTAAGCTTAGAGCGTATTTGTATATACACCAACTCTCACTAACCATGCTTAAATCAGAGCTTGAGTCTATTGTGTGCCTGATGTTATAATTAAATATTGAATTGTATAAATTTAGTTAACCTATCACAGGAGAAAGACACTGTCTCACTTTTAACCACCTACAATAAGACATATAACTTATAAATGTAAATCTATTATTATAAAGCACTGAATATTTTCAAATTATTAAAATGGAAGCCAACCTCCAATAATACGCTATTTCTTGAACATTATAAATCACCTCTCACTTGCCTGCCAGTAAGAATTTTAAAAAACTTAAGTGAATCACTTAAGCTTAGATCATATTAGTATATACACCATCTCTCACTGACCATGCTTAAATCAGGGCTTGTGTTTATTGTGTGCCTGATGTTATAATATTTAAGAAATAGCACATTATCAGAGGTTGACTTCTGATTTAATAATTTCAAAATTTTCAGTACTTTATAATAGATTTCATCATGGTAGTATGAGATATTTGAAATAAAAGTATTAAACAAAAAAATGAGGCTTAACTTCAATCTTCTTTCTCATTTTCTAAATGCCAAGGAACCTTGGAATAAAATAGAAACCAAAGTGGAATATAGATTTCATAGTGAAATTTTTAATATGATCATATTAAAATCAAAACAAAAACATTAGCGGCATGACTTCTAAATTTAAATTGTCAATGATGAAAATATAATTTACATAATCTATTTAATGTTTTAAATATGATCTATAAAAATTTTGGTTTAATAATTAATGCTAAATCAAAAACAAATTGGAGCTGCTTTAATAGCCAATATCGGAAGAAATATGTGGATGAGAGAACAAACAAATACTATTGTCATCATTGAAAGAATTAAAAAATGAAATAAAGATAAAGCTGACATGTCATTTAAAGAGATGACCCTGGGTGGATGGCTAAACACTTAAAATGGATTCTAAGAAATTTTAAAAATCTATGAACATACCATACCGTGTGTGAATGCAAAAAAGGTTTGTGGTGTAATGTAGAAAGAAAAAAGCTATGGATGAGAAAAAGTGGATAAAGATACCTCCAATATTGTAATGTATCAATAATGTTCAAAAATAGTGATGATGAAGAAAAAATTTTCAACCATATTCAATGATTGGTAGCTACCAATTTAAGAATGTCAACCAGTTTAACTATCTTAATGACTTTTTTCTGAGAAAGGCAGTTGTAGATAAGGAGATTCAATACTTACTTCATAAAATGGCTGTTACATAAGTTGGAAAAATGGTGCACATCAACAGTGGTGATATAACTATTTTAGTTATAAACAGTATCTTCATTCATTAAATTTAATAACTTAAAATGAATCATGGACATCCTACTGGATGTAATGTAAATTTTATTTACAAATGTTCCAGTGCTAAAAGCAATGGATCAAATTGTATGTTCATTATCTCGCTGCATGTGATAATATTAAATTTATTTTATAAAATAACATTTTTGTAAGATTGGATTGTGAAGGAAATGAAAGATATTAGATCTTTTGAAAATATATTTTGATACATTTGAACATTGCTTTTGGAAAAAGGCAGAACATTTATTATAAAAAAAAGCAAAGCAAAACTCCATATAGTAGTGCCACCTGTGCTAAACAGAGTAATCAATGGATGTCAGAAGGCTTGTGCATAAAATCCCTATCTAATGCCTACTCATCCAATGTCCCCAGACTATATGGAGTTTTGCTTTGCTTTGTTTATAAACAATTATGTGCTAGTATTGGAGATGTGATCATGTGATCCTTGCTGGTTTAACATTTCTTATACTGATTAAAATGCAAAATGGTGGAATGGATTATTTTTTGGATTTTGTAAGAAGGTGAAACAATGAATGTAATAGAACCAGATTGTGATCCATGGACTTGAACTCCAGAATCTGTCATTTTACTGTTGTAGCAAAACATCCTGAGAACTAAGAAGGAAGTTCAAACATCAGAAAAGACAGAGCTGGGCTGCAATCCATGGAACTTGAGCAGCAAGTGAATGGTCTTTATTTATGAGTTCATAAGTTCAAGTATCAGAAGACACAGAGCAGGACTGTGATGGATCTGAAACTCCAGAATCTGCCGCTCTGCCACTGCAGCAAAGCATGCTGGGAACTCAGAAAGGATATAGTAATTGAATGGTTTCTATTCATGAGTTCATAAGAAGTTCAAACATCAGAAGAGACAGAGCAGAACTGTGAAGGACCTGAAACTCCAGAATATGTCATTCTGCCACTGCAGCAAAGCATGCTGGTAAGGCAGAAAAAATAGAAATTGAAAGGTTTATTATTAAGTAGTTCATAAGAAGTTCAAGCATTAGAAGTGACAGAGCTGTGCTGTGATCCACGGACCTTGAGCTCCAGAGTCTGCTACTCTGCTGCTGCAGCAAAGCATGCTGGGAATTCAGAATGGTTTATTATTCAGGAGTTTATAAAAAGTTCAAGCATCAAAAGTGACAGAGCTGGGCTGCGATCCATGGACCTTGAACTCAGGACTTGCCTATCACTACAACAAAGCATGCTGGGAACTCAGAAAGGTTTATTATTCAAGAGTTCATAAGATGATCAAGCATCAGAAGTGACAGGGATGGGCTGCAATCCATGGGCCTTGAGCTCCAGACTCATCACTGCAGCAAAGCATGCTGGGAACTCAGAACGATTGTAGTAATTGAATGATTTATTATTCAAGAGTTCATAAAAAGTTCAAGCATCAGAAGTGACAGAGCAGGGCTATGATCCATGGACCTTGACCTCTACTGCTGCAGCAAAGCATTCTGGGAACTCAGAATAGTTTATTATTCAGGAGTCCATAAAAAGTTCAAGCATCAGAAGTGATAGAGCTGGGCTGCGATCCATGAACCTTGAGCTCCACAGTCTGCGCTCTACCACTGCAGCAAAGCATGATGGGAAATCAGAATCATTTATTATTCAGGAAGTGTCAAGAGTTGGGCTGTGATCCATGGACCTTGAGTTCCAGTCTGCCAGTATACCACTACACCGAACAACACTGGTATTATAAAGATTATTTTAAAGGTCCTTTAAATGGGTGCAACATTAACTATTTTCTTTAAATATAGCTTTACTTCTCACTATATGTAAAATATATAATTGTTAATTAGAGAAGATATAAATTAGTATTAAAGTTTATCGGCTTAACGTTTTCAAGGATCCATGCCTCATACTCATAGCCTTCATAAAATGTATAATAAAATATATGCAAATACAAATATTCAAATAAGCTAGTATTACGTAGCCCATTTCTTCGAGATCTCAAAGCAAGTGTCTTTTCTATTAATGGCATGGATGTTTCCATTGATGTAAAATGCCTCCTTTATTTTTCTTTTGTGATCATTTGATTCTGAGCACAATATTATGGGATTGGCAGGTGTGAAGTTATGTCCAGATTGTTTAGCATGAAAGCATTAAACGATAAATTTAACATAGCAGTTAGAACTCCACCTAATTCTAATAGATTGATTAACAACTCTAAAGACCACATTGATCGATCATTCACCCCACATGTGGTGTACTCTATTGCCTGCCCTCAGGCCGGATGCCACGCTATATATTATGGTGAAACGAAAGCTACAATCAATACTAGACTGGCTCAACACATTTAACAGAGCTCAGAAAAACAGCAACACATCCTCTGTATTTTTGGAGCATGCTAAACAATCTGGACATAACTTCACACCTGCCAATCCCATAATATTGTGCTCAGAATCAAATGATCACAAAAGAAAAATAAAGGAGGCATTTTACATCAATGGAAACATTCATGCCATTAATAGAAAAGACACTTGCTTCGAGATCTCGAAGAAATGAGCTATGTAATACTAGCTTATTTGAATATTTGTATTTGCATATATTTTATTATACATTTTATGAAGGCTATGAATATGAGGCATGGATCCTCGAAAACGTTAAGCCGATAAACTTTAATACTAATTTATATCTTCTCTAATTAACAATTATATTTTCTTTAAGAAAATATGGCCACTAGAAACAGTATCATATGATATCAAGTAATCAGATTAAAGGAACATCATGTGATATATGTAGATGTAATAATGATCTGCAGATTGCTTTGTTTAGGCTTTGCAAGATTATTTTTAACCTTTTGTTCTTCTTTGCTGTTACACATTTTTTCTGAATTTAGAATAACAACACTTCTGATGATAACGATGCATTATGATAAAATGCAGCAGTCCCAGATTTAAAAGTGATGTACACTTTCTATTGATTGATGATTGCAACTATTAATGGTACCAATAAAGAGTAAAAGTACATCATGAGCTCAGTATCTAATCCCGATAACACTAATCAGATAGGCAATTGTTGGTGGCAAAATATAATTTGAAAATTATATACTTTTGTAACATATTTATTTACATTTAATACACATTTTTTCTTATTACATTTATTGGTTTGTTTAATAGATCATTTAAAATAAACCACTAAACATCACACGAACACCATTCTTTATGCTTGCAAAGCTAAAGAGGCAAAAGTCTCTATATAGTAGTGCCACTCAGTGCAAGCCAGAATAATCAATATATTCAGGAAGATTTGTGTATAAAATCCCTATCTAGTGCCTACTCATCCACTATCACTAGCCTAGATTCTAACTTGTGGCTTTTATCAGTGAGGATCCTTGGATCTAATGCTGCTGGAGGATTGCATCAGATCCTACGATCTAGGTGCAGTGCTCTCAGAGCAAAGGCTCCTTACTGATTAAAGCCATGAGTTAAAATCTAGTCTGTGGATATTGGATGAGTACTAGATAGGGATTTCATGCATAAACCTTCCTGCATCCATTGATTACTCTGGCTTGCACTGAGTGGTGCTACTGTATGGGGAGTTTTGCCTCTGTTTAATCATTTAAAATGATTCTTAATAATCTTTCCAGAAAATTTAAAATTTTTAGTTTTTAAGTCTTACCTAGGTGCCAAAATTAATTAGCCAGGCTCTGGCTAAGAGTACCACATCTCCACTAGTGATAAAAATGACATGTTATGATCCTATCTCTTGTTTTTATAATCGTTTATTAACAATCTTCTGACCAGCAATTTTATAGTATATAATAGCTTATAATACTTTTATACCCCCTTCACTGACTAATAACTGGGTAATTAATAAAATTAACTATGAGATAATCTGGGTGAAAGAATTCAAACCGTGCCTGAATAAAATGTCCAATTTGGCTTGGATTCGAATTTCAGATCGTAGACTTGGTGAATAGACTCTCTTTAACCCCTATATTACAAAGTCTTTACAATAAATATACACGGGTTTCACATATCTTTGTTCATAATATCTTTTCTCTATTACCACATTAAGAATAGTTATATTAAAAAGTCACCATTAAAAAAGAGCGAAAAGTTCAGTTTTTACTATTTTTACTTTTTCCAAAAAAAGTTTTAGCCTCGCTTTCTGTTGCCGCAACTTCCTGTTTAGATTTACAAAAATTTTCTCATTATTCAAGTCTGAATGGCTGCTTGGTCAATCATAAATGAGGCCAAAGTTCTCAGTAAATTAGATCTGCTTCAATAAGCAGATGGACATGTTAGCCTTCATAAAAAAGGGAGAGAGAGAAAGAGCTCTGCAGGCAGAAAAGGAAAGGGCAAAAAAGCTACTAAATCACAGAAATATCTTTTTAAATTCTCATTTAACAACTGCTAAATAAAATAGTAGTTACTAAGACAAATAAGAAAGAAGAGAATAGTTTTTAGATAATAAATAAACAATATACTAATAAAGACCATACCTTTCGCTATTATGTGCTCACAATATTTACAAATTGTTTCAATATTTTTGGGTCAATCTAAAAACATGCTCATATGCACAAATACACACACATACATACACACACATATATTTAGCAGCCACATTTAACAAGCACTATCATACGATTGTAAAAACAGATGAATATAGCTAGGCAATAAGGTACTACAATCAAACAAATAAAAAAAATTGTCTGTTTTTATGAATTATTGTCCCTTCCTCCTTAATTAACAGAATTTACTTTAGGTTATCTTAAAGTTATAAATTTCTGCCAAATTCTTTATACTATTAAATTTTTATATATTCCTTTCTTTTTCAGCCTGCATTCAATAAAAGCGTGAAGTATGATTAAGGATTATTAGCATTTTTAAAATACACACCAAATCAACATATGATCGGAGTTTACCCAATGGTATTCAAGAGCAACTCTCTCTTATTTCAGTTCTGCCACCTAGTGTAAATTTAAGTAATCATTAGTTGCCTATTGAAATTGATTATTAAATTCCTACCCAATGCTGTTCTATCTATATGCCGGATGAGTTTCTGGCTTACAATCTTTACTATTATGACATTTTGAACTGTGATCTAATACATTGGAATCTTGGGAGCTATTTCATTCATCTAGAAGTTGCCATCTGCATTCCAAATTGAGAAATGTTTCATCTACCTTAACACCTAAACATGAGCTCTGAAACAAATATTATGATTAAAACCAAATTCAATAAATAGCATAGTTTGACTTTTACAATTTATTAGCACTTCCTAATTTGCAATATGTAGAAATGGTTTGTGCAAAATATAAACCATGAAGATAATTTGAAGGGGATTGAATTGGATATTAATTTAAAACTTCATTTAATTAATAAACTGGAATATAAATTACTAAATGATAGATTCTAATGTTGTCTACCTGCAGGTGATTACTATTGATAGATTCTAATATTAATTAAACAAATCCATTAAGTGTCCAAGTCTCACATCCATAAGTAAGAACTGGTAAAACACATTTGTTAAAAACCTTCCTTTTCAAACACATAGGCACATTTCCTTTTAGTATCAAGTTATTTACTTCTGTTTCTAATCACGACTCTATCCTTTTTTCTTTTCAAAAATATACAGTACATATAGCCATATAATTCTATAATTAAAACCACTTCTTTTCTTTTCAAAAACTTTATTTGATGTATATATATATCCACTTATTTCCAATGTTTCGACTATCTTTACTCTATAGTTATTTTCAAGGATCTAGAAAAAACATTACATTATAAACAAACTTCACATAATAAAACCAAAAAAAAAAAAAAAATCTAAAACATTATAAAGCATATAAACCCCATAAAATTTAAAAATAAATAAAATACATTAAAATCAATTAAATTAAAAACACAAAACATACACCACACTTACTTGACTCCCTTCTCAAAAAACTTTCCCTTTTTACATTTTTTTTTATCCAAAAAACCAATTGTTACAATAAAAAACTTATTTCCTTTTTCTTTCTTATATACTTCAAAAATGAATTTATTTCCAAAAATAATTCTTTATTCATGTCTTATCCAATTCTATTTAAAACAGGTTTATATCTTTTTATATATAAACTCTCTTTTACCATTCTTTCTTTATACAATCTAACCCCCTCCAACATTTTAATCTTAACATCTGTATGTCCAACTTCCTTACTATGTATATTTACATTAGAATTCCTATCTCTCAAATGCTGTTTCAATCTTGTCTCTAATTTGTTCTTTGTTGTACCAATATATGATACATCTATATTCTCTTTTTTACAATCCAAACATTCTATTTTATAAATACCATTCATATTTTCAATAATCCTATTTCTTATCATATTACCTAAATTACATTTCCTTTTATATACTGGTTTCAACAATAAACCACATTCCTTACCATATTTCTTATTCATATCCCTCATTATCTTTTTAATCTTAAAAAAAGTACTTTTTGACACTTTATACCCACTATACATCAATTAAATAAAAAAAAAAAGGAAGATTGCAAGAATTAGAAGAAGAACCTGTCTTATATTAAATGGGACATTATTGGACTTTGTGAAGTTAAAAGAAAAGGAAAAGAAACAATTGATTTAAAAAGTGGACATATACTCTATTATAAAGGCACACATATTGGAAATACAAGTAGAGTAGGATTCATTATAAATAAAAAGTGGAAAAACAATATTGTGGAGATTGATGGTGTATCGGATAGAGTGGCAAGATTAGTTATACAACTTAATAGCAGATACCAAATGCAGATAATTCAGGTTTATGCCCCAACAAGTTCTCATAGTGATGAAGTAGTAGATTTCTATATGGATGTACAAAAGGCTTTTGATCAGAGTAAACAACATTTTAAAATTGTTATGGGAGACTTTAATGCTAGAATTGGTAGACAAATGAAAGATGAAATTGCTGTAGGTAATTTCGGTTATGGTAATAGAAATGAGAGAGGACATAGACTTGTGGAGTTTGCAGAAAAAGAAAAACTTTATATTATGAATTCATTTTTTGAGAAAAATGTTAAAAGGAAATGGACATGGAAGCATCCAAATGAAGGTACAGCAGAATTGGATTATATTTTGACTAACAGAAAATACATATTTCAAGATTGTAATGTTCTTAATAAATTTAACACAGGAAGTGATCATCGATTAGTAAGGTGTAAGTTACGTGTTAATGTAAAACTAGAAAGACAAAAATTATTAAGAAAAACAATATTTACAGTTGATATTCCTAATCTTCAGAAACATTCTAATGAATTTAAATTAGAACTTACAAATAGGTTTCAAGTGTTAGGAGATTTTGAACATGATACAGATTTGAATGAAATTAATATGAAAATAACTGATACACTTTTAAAAACTGCAACAAACATAGCTGGTAGAAAAAAGCAGCAATTGACTAATAAAATTTCTACTGAGACTAGAGAATTTATGAAGAAAAGAAGGAATGTGAAGATATACAAAAATGATGCATTAAAAAGGATTGAATATTTCGAATTTTGTAAAATGGTGCGGAAAAGAGTTGAAAATGATTTAAGAAAGTATAACTGTGAACTAGCAAGGAAAGCTGTAGAAGAAAATAAAAGTCTCAAGAATGTAAAACATCATTTTGCTATTGGTAGGAAATTTATATCTGCAATAAGAAAAAAAGATGGAATTATTACTAAAAAGAGAGATGACATGATGAAATTGGTAGAAGATTTTTATCAAGAATTATATAGTAATAAAAAACAAGTACCTCCTATATCTATTACATCTTCCGAATTGCCCAGAATTTTAAATGAAGAAGTGAGACATGTAATTAAGTGTATGAAGAAAGGAAAGGCTCCAGGAAATGATGGAATTATAATTGATATATTAAAAGAAGCAGGTGAAGAAATAGAAACAATTTTAGCAAAGTTATATACCAAATGTCTAAATGATAAAGATGTACCGGAAGATTGGAATAATGCAGTAATAATATTAATATTTAAAACAGGTGATAAAGAAGATATTAGAAATTACAGACCTATCAGCCTTTTATCAGTTTTATATAAAATTTTTACCAAGATAATTACAACTCGTCTACAGAGAACTTTGGATTTCCACCAACCAAGAGAACAAGCTGGATTTAAAAGTGGTTTTAGTACAGTAGATCATATCCAGGTATTGAGAGAAGTCATAGAAAGGACAAATGAATATGAGTTGTCATTATGTTTTGGATTTGTAGATTATGAAAAGGCATTCAATTCTATACACATTTCTTCAGTGATTAAAGCATTGGATCATCAAGGTATAGATCCAGGATATTGTCATATTTTAAAGAATATTTATAAAAATGCAACAGCAACAATTAGATTACATAATGATACTGGAAAAATCAACATTGAGAAAGGTGTAAGACAAGATGACTCCATATCTCCAAAACTCTTTACAGCAGTGATGCAAGAAGTATTTTGTGGATTAAAATGGGAAACTAAAGGAGTGAAAGTAAATGGAGAGTATTTAAGTCATTTAGATTTCGCAGATGATGTAGTTGTTTTTGCAAATAATGCTTCAGAGCTGCAGGAAATGTTGCAGGAGTTAGCAGATGAAAGTAGAAAAGTAGGACTAAAGATAAATGTTAAAAAGACTAAAGTAATGTTTAATCGATTTGCTCAAAATATGAAAATAAAGATTGATTATGATGAATTAGAAGAAGTTAAGAGTTACAAATACCTTGGTCAGATTATTAATACAGATGGAAACATAATGGATGAAATTAATCATAGAATTAAACTTGGTTGGAGTGCTTTTGGTAGAAATAACTTGATACTAAAAGGAAATATGCCTATGTGTTTGAAAAGGATGGTTTTTAACAAATGTGTTTTACCAGTTCTTACTTATGGATCTGAGACTTGGACACTTAATAGAAGAGCAATACAGAGACTTCAGACCACTCAAAGGAGTATGGAGAGATGTATGTTGGGAGTAACAAGAAGAGATCGAAAACGCAATGTATGGGTAAGACAACAAACAGGTGTTACTGACCTCATTGAAAAAATTAAAAGACTGAAGTGGAGTTGGGCTGGACATATTGCTAGAAGAGATGATAGTAGATGGACAATTGAAATTTTAAACTGGATTCCAAGAGATTGTAAAAGACCCAGAAAGAGACCACATGTGAGATGGATGGGTGAAATAAGAAAATGTGCAGGGGTGTTGTGGAGAAGAGAAGCTAAAGATCGGAAAAGATGGATTAAACTTGGAGAGACCTTCATCCTGCAGTGGATTGATAATAGTTGATGATGATGATGATGATACATCAATTCCTTCTTTTTTTCTTTCTTTTTTCTCAATTTCCTCTCAATTTTGTCTATATTCTTTTTTCCACATAATTTATTAATAATCTTAATTGGATAATCATTTTTTATTGCCTCATTTTTTATACACTCCATTTCCTCCCTAAATAACCCCTCCTCTGAACATAGATTAATTCCTCTAACTATTCTATTATTAACAATATTAATCTATGTATGTATTCAATATCTGATTCCCAATTACTCAATAATCCATAAAAAGTATCTTTTCTAAAAATACTAGTCTCAATCCCTACTCTATAATTTTTTATAACTTTTTTAATTTTAACATCCATATAATTAATTGAATTATTTATTTCTTTTTCCATTGTAAATTTTATGTTTTCCTCAATTGAATTAATATATTTAAAAAAAACATTCTGATTTCCTTTCATTCCTATCGAATACCAAAAAATAATCATCAATATATTTCACATAAAATATAGGTTTGTATCTAGTATCACCAAAATATCTTTTTTCAAAAAAATCTATATATAATGATGCCAGTAAACCACTTAAACAGTTTCCCATACTCAGACCTTTACACTGTTTATAATATTTCCCATTGTATACAAATATAACATCCTTACAGCATACACTCAACATGTCATATAATAAATGACTTTCTATTTTAATATTCTTATTACCATCCTTAATATACATTTCCATAATTACTCTAACACAGCATTCCTATGAACCACAGTTCAAGAATTAGGGAACTTTCCTATAGCATGACATTCCTGTAACACTGTTTTGCTCTAACATGGTTCAAGAAGTGAATAAACTTTCCCCTATAACCCAGCATCCACACAGGTTTTCACAATTAGGGGAATTCCTAAATAATATGGGAAATGATGAAAGTTTTTAAGAGCAAACACCATACCATCTCTGTTGCTATTGTCATGAGAGAATGTATAAAAATGCTTGTTTAATGGAGATTAATAGTGATGATGAAGAAAACATTAAGCAATACTTTTGATCAACTATTATTTTAATAAACATATTTTTCTTAGTTAATATTTAAATGCAAGCAAGTTGTCTATACATAACTTAATGTAATTAGAAAGAATTTGAAGTCAGATTTTCAAACTCACCACAGATATCAACTTCATCTTATATAACCAACCCACATGACCGCACATATGTGAAAAAGATAAATGATCTCCAATATATGTATTTCATGCTGAACCAGGACTCATCAGTTGGTCCAGATCATCAACTCTCACACATACATATAATCAGTGCTCAGTTCATATTAAGATAGCAAGTCTTCAAACTTTAATGGACAGGCTTCAATTTTCTCCACCCGCCAACTCTTTAGCCACCCATATCATTGAAAATCTGACTTCAAATTTTTTCTAATTTTTTTTTTAGTTATAAAATGCAAATAGTAATTTATTTTTTAACTTTTAGAACCTATTCCTGTTTTTAGTTCTAGTTCTTTGCCTCATATAATGTGATTGTGCATAACACAGCATTTTTAAAGAACCTATTGACCATGTTATACAAGGGTTACATTTACATAATTAAATTTTTTTCAAAGCAGAATAAAAGAAAAGTTTACAACAATTTAAAATATCTCTCAAGAGCAAGAATATGGTGTGATATTAAAATTATTTATCAAAAAATATTTTTTATCTATTCAATTTTTTCATCAATTCCACATTGGGTAATTTTTTATAATTTTGAAAATATTTTTTTCTCTCATAAATATTAAATAATTAAATTTTTAAACTGAACTTAGCTTTTTGTAAGTGAAGACAATTAAAAGTACTGCACAAGGTTGCCTAGTTTATTCTTACGTTAGTCAAGCTACTAATCTGAAATTTCAAAAACATCTTAATGTTCTAATACCTAATAAACTTAGCCAATGATTATAGAATTGGATTCAAAACATCAAAGTGCTTTTGAATTTCAAGTTGGTAGTCTGATTAAAAATAGAGCAAAAAAATGGCTGTTGAATGAAAGATGTATTTGATACAATAATTTAGGTGTACTAAAGCCCAATTAAAAATCTCATTGCTATCCAGGTGATAATATCAAGCCTACACTAGGTGGCAGCACTGGAATGAAGTTGTGGAAAAATAAATATGAAAAGAGTGATTATACAGAAAGTGAATTATTGGTTTTTAGGTTGGGTTTGGGGAAAGTTAAGGGGGATTTAGATATAAAGATTATAGAGTTGACAAAGATTATGTTGTGGAAATGGGATAGAGCAGATTATGGGTAAATTTAGAGTGGGGAATGTAAAATAAAATGGCTAACAGGTTTATCTGGGCATAATTGCTGAGATATTCTTGACTTCGTTTAAGGAGAAGCCATAATACATCACATCACATCACATTTGCTTCTATTAACATTAACTTGTGAGAGTGATGTCATTAGCTCACTTGTATTTATAAAAGTCTTTCTATCAGAAGATGGTTTACTTTAAAAATTGTTATTCAAAAAAAAAGTTTAAAAAAATAATCCTATATTTTTTTGATAATTTAAAAGTTATCAAAAATAATCCTATATTCAGCTCCAATTTGAATATAAATACAACTTATCAGAACACATTTATTTACTTCTATACATTCAGATTTGACAAAGCAGTAATGAAGAAGTCAAAACAGGACTATGATGGAGCTGCCACGCCTCATATTTAATACCAGACTTCAAATCTCAAATTAAAAAAAAAAAAATACCATTAACTTCCTCCCCAATCTCTCATATTTAATAACAGGCTTCAAATAAATGATGGAGAAGAATATTTCACTCCCCATACATCATATTTAACCCCAGACTTAAATACATGGTGGAGGAATATGCTAACAATCCCCACCCATCAGATTTCAAATTTGTATAAAGAAAAATGCCACCAATCCCATCTCTCCTTTTTAATGTCTGACTTCAAATTCATGATGAAAGAAGGTAGCTCTAATCCCATTCCATCGTATTTAACCCTAGGTTCAAATTCATGATAGAGGAAAATATTACAAGTCCAAACCCTCATATTTAATATCATGATAGAGGAAAATATTACAAGCCCAAACCCTCATATTTAATACCTGATATTAAATTCAATTCAAGCTAAAATATTTATCACAGACAATTTATGTGTTAGATCACTTATTAAAGATGAAATTTTTTTGTACTTATGGTAATCTCATCAAAACTAAAACTTGTACAAAAGTGACCAGTGGCTACCTCTTACAAAAGACTACAATTAGTGTAGAAAGTATTAAAAAATGTTACATACAACAAATGATATTGAGCAAAAAAAGCACAACATACATATATTTTCTTATGGGGACACATTGATAACTATATTTTCTAACTCATTCCTCCTAACTAGTATATACTAAAAGTATAAATGATTCCAAGATGATGATAACAATAATGTTCCTGGGTAAAATTGATTGAACATAAAAGATTTTCCTAGAAATGTTAAAACTTCTTTGTATTATTACTAAATATAAAGAGTACATTGAAAGCAATAACCATGTTTAGTTGGTAAATTCAGATATATCAAATTTTAACAATTGCATATAATAATCATTTATGTACAATAATGGATATCATAAAGTTTACTTCCTGGCATACATTTTACAACCTTGTATATATATGTTATAGAGCTCACAAATAAGCTCTTAACAAGCTTTGAAGGATACAAGCTTGTTAATTTAGGTCATGTGGCATATGACTTTATTTCTTTGTAATATATATATATATAATTATTCAAAACAATACAATAATTAATATAGTAAAACAATATTTTAAAAAACAAATATAATAGAAGTACTTTCAACTATCTATGCAGTCGTTATCAACTAGATTCAAATTGTATTAGGGAAAAACCATTACAAATGTAAACAAAAATACGTCATACATCAATTTTCCCACAATTCATTAATTTTTATATTGGCGGCCCGTCTGTTTATCAAATGTTGCTTTTCACTTTTTATTAACATAGCTTCTTTAATTTTGCGTTTATTATTATTTCTTTCAATACACAAAATCTTAACTTTATCAAAATCAATTAATGAATTGTGGGAAAATTGATGTATGACGTATTACTTTTTGTTTACATTTGTAACGGTTTTTTCTAATACAATTTGAATCTAGTTGATAATGACTACATAGATAGTTGAAAGTACTTCTATTATATTTGTTTTTTAAAATATTATTTTACTGTATTAATTATTGTATTGTTTTGAATAATTATATATATTTTATTATAATTGAAATACAGACATTGATTAATAATTTATATATATATATATATATATATATATATATATATATATATATATATATATGTATAACAGATGTTAAATATGTTAAATGAAATTAAGTAGACTAAATTAATTTGTTGCAGTATAATCATGGTATGGGGGTACAAAAGCTTATCTGAGAATCTTAATGCAACACATCTTGATGTATGGAGGGAAGGTCAGAACTGGTTTGGTTGGTACGTCTGTGCTTGCTATCATGGGGGAGGATCACAGGCCTAGTATTATTCTAATGATGTGCATAGAGAGAAATGATAGAAAAGTTAAGATCAAGTAGGCATAGATTATGCATAAAATGAATATATAATGAACCACAGGTCTAACAGTATTTAAATTATTCAAAAATGGGTCTCATAGATTATTAGCATAATAACCATGACTATGCCACACACATGTTGAAAGTATACTTGGCCTACTTGATATCAATTAACATATTTAATATCTGTTGTAGTTGTTCCATTATTATTATTAATAATGGTTGAGAGCCATATATAATTAGAAGAATTTTGAACTCATGCTTTCAAGCTTCCTACAGTTATACACTTCATCTTATACAACCAATACACATGATGACATGCATGTGAAAAAATAAATGATCTCCAATATGTGTATTTTGTGCTGAACCAGCATTCATCAGTTGGTCCAGATCATCATCTCCTACACATAGTTATTTGTATAACCAATCATTTTTATACTCTCTTTCTCAAATATAATTCTGTAGACTATAAATTAATGATTTTTTTTATCATTCCTATGCTGAATCAAGCCTTTCAACTTATTATTCTATTGTATTCCAAAGTATTCTTAAGTATTTAAAAAAAAATGAAAAAAGTATAAACTAAAAATAAACTTCAAACAAAAGATTGGATTGGCAGAGAAGAACGAAATTCAAGCAAGTTCTGATGCTGAAAAAGATCGTAGATCAAATAGATGATGAAAACTTATTTTTAATGTAATGTGCATCCAAATTTCATTAAAGATGGTTTAATAACAGTGATCAAGATCAATACAGGTCAGAAAGTGGAATTTTTAATTTGAATTAGTTAAAAATAAAAACAAGAATTTCATCTTGTTGGATTCTGGATTTATAGTTTGCAGACGGTCCGGCTATTTGGATGGTCCTAAAGATGATTTACAGAATAGACTTCATATTTTGAATGCAATTTATAAAGATCTTAATTAATTAATTAATATTCAAGACATTTTTAGCTTGGATGCTTATCACTTTAAGAATGTAAGTCAACTTACAATTAGAATGAATGATTTAGATAATGGCAACATAGACAACCAACGACTGAAGAAAACTACTCCGCAACTCTTAGTTTGGATCATTATCAACTTAAAAATGTAAACCAATCAAAATACCTTGTAATTTTATAAGTAGAAAAAATGGATTTGGATAATGAGGTACAAAAGGGACTCCAATATACAGCTGCTTCTAACAAGTTAAAACATAGAGTATTTCATTAACGAGAAATAGCTGCTGCAACTCTGTGAGCTGACTGTAGGGTCATTTCTTCACCTAGTTTATTATAGGAAAGTGACACTTGGACATGTAAATGTAATAGAGAAGTTTAAGAATTTTCCACAAAATTCTAAAAATACAATGGCTAAATCATAAAATCAATCATGTTATTCAACATACTAACTGTGATACTATAAAGACTACTATTATCAAATCATACCTTTATAGGGAATGTGAAAGAAATGGATAATCCAAGACATTCTAAAGAGGTATTTTATAATAAACCTGAGCATCGTTTTCATGGAAGAGCTAGATTCATTCACTTTACATTATAAAGATTATCTTTACATTATAAAGATTATCTCAAAGTAACTTTTCTTAGGAAGTGTAATATTGCTTGTTTACATTATGAAGATATGGCAGAGAATATAAAAGAATACACCAGAGAGCTCCAATTAGATATGGTGTGGAAGTATATCAATAATTTTTATTAGTCATTCATTAGATTAAAGATTATCCACTTAATAAATATTTTTGTAGTGTAATTTTCACTACTCCACTCTCACGTTAGGTAGGGATTGCTTTCTATCCACTTTTAACATCTTGTGGAAGAGAGTAGTCATAAACATATCACCAAAGACATGCAAAAAAGATATATGGTCTTCCAAAATGCACATTTCAAGCTGAATTAGCACTCATCAGTTGGCCTAGATCACAATCTCTTACACATTTATCACTGTATATATATATATTGTAACCCCCTCAAGTGTGGCCCCCCCATCTAATCCCCCCCACCCCACCGCGCACGGAAATCCCGACCCCCCCCCCTCCCCTTTCCCCCCCCTCCTCGCCTAATATGGGTGTTTTGGAGCTAAGTGCTATTTTTTCTTTTTTTTTTACCCCCCCCCCCCCCCCACCCCTCCCACCCCCCACCACACCCACCCCCCAACACAAACCAAATATACTCTTTTTTATTTTTTTTGTCGGGGTGAGGGGAGGACCGGTATGATCGTTGTGGTAAAATGAAAAAAAAAAATAAAAAAATAAAAAGTAATGATTTTTTTCTTTCATTTCCTTTTTTTTTTTTTTTTTTTTGGTTGCCCTCGTGGCGCCCCTATATGTAGGAAATGTGTGAGTGTGTAAAATTTTATAAAATTTTTATAATCTCTATATATTTTTTTTTAACATAAATTTTAAATATAATTAAAAAATAAATATTAATTTTTTGTTTTTTTTTTTTTTTTTTTTTTTTTTTTTAAATAAATTTAAATATTAAAATTATTTATTTTTTTTTTTTTTTTTTTTTTTTTTTATTTTTTTTTTTAAAAAAAAAAAAAAAAAAAAAAAAAAAAAAAAAAAAAAAAAAAAAAAAAACAAAAAAAAAAAAAAAAAAAAAAAAAAAAAAAAAAAAAAAAAAAAAAAAAAAAAAAAAAAAAAAAAAAAAAAAAAAAAAAAAAAAAAAAAAAAAAAAAAAAAAAAAAAAAAAAAATATATATATATATATATTGTACAATGATAAATTATAATCTCTTATCTGGGCCAATGTTGGTTAAGTAAGAAATGTGTATCATGTGATACATCCTCTTTGTGTCTTTGATCATATGTTTAAAATTGCACCTCTCCACAAGATGTTAAAAGTAGATAGAAATCAGTTTCTACCTTGCATGAGAATGGTATAGTGAAAATTACACTACAGAAATATTATTCATAATGTGAAAGTATTTAAAAAAATAATGTGCGATGAGATGAACAAACAACATAAACAAAATATCAAATAAACAGAAAAATGGACCAGCATGTTATATATCTGGACATATGTATGTTCCCAAATTTGTCTGAATACTCATTGTGAAACATCTCTAGAAGACCCCCTTTCCTGAATGGCCATACTTATTTATGAATATTTGTTGTATATCTAGATGTATAGTGAAAAGTGTTTTTATGAAAATGAAACAGCAAAACAGGTTTACCACAAACAACATGCTCTTGCATTATCATCATCATCAATGATTGTCAATCCACTACAGTATGAAGGTATCTCCAAGTTCAATCCATCTTCTCTGCTCTCTAGCCTCTCTTCTCCACATCACCCTGCACATCTTTCTTATTTCCTCCATCCATTTCACATGTGGTCTCTTTCTGGGTCTTTTACAATCTCTTAGAATCTAGTTTAAGATTTCAATTGTCCATCTGTTATCTCTTCTAGCAATATGTTCATCCCAATTTTACTTCAGTCTTTTTAATTCTTTCAATGATGTCAATAATATGTTTGTTCTCTTACCCATATATTGCATTTTCAATCTCTTCTTGTTACTATGAATATGCATCTCCCCATACCTCTTTCAGTGGTCTGAAGTCTCTGTATTGTTCTTCTATTAAGTGTTCAAATCTCAGATCCATAAGTAGGAACTCGTAAAACACATTTATTTAAATTTTTCCTTTTCAAGCACATAGGCATATTTCCTTATAATATTAAGATAATTCTACTAAAAGCATTCCAACCAAGTTTAATTCTATGATTAATTTCATCCATTATGTTTTCATCTGTAGTAATAATCTGATCAAGGTATTTGTAGTTGTTAACTTATAATTCATCATAAGCAATCTTTATTTTCATCTTTTAGAAAGTCCATTGAACATTACTTTAGTCTTTTTAACATTTAGCTTTAGTCCTATTTTCTTACTTTCAGCTGCAAGTAAGTTTTAGTGGAGAAGAAGATATAAATTATAATGCCTATGAATATGAATATGAGGCATGGATCCTCGAAAACGTTAAGCCTATAGATTTTAATATTTAATTTATATCTTCTTCTCCACTAAAACTTATAAATAAATGTTTTTGTTTGCATAATATTCAGAAGTAAAACTATATTTATTACTTTCATCTGATAACTCTTGCAACATTTCCTGAAGCATTGAAGCATCATTTGTAAAACAATTACATCATCTTTCAAAATCTAAATAATTTAAATGATTTCCAGTTATTTTTATTCCTTTAGCTTTCCATTTTAATCTACCCTTCTTGCAGCACTGCTGTAAAAAAGTTTTGGATATGTGAAGTCACTTTGTCTTACACCCTTCACAATATTAACCTTCCTAGTATTATTATGTAATCTAATTGTTGCTGTTGAATTTTTATACATATTTTTCAGAATATGACAATATCCTGGGTCTATACCTTGATGATCCAATGCTTCAATCACTGAAGAAATGCTAATAGAATCAATTGCCTTTTCATAATCTACAAATCTAAAGCATAATGGCAACTCATATTCATTTGTCCTTTCTATAACTTCTCTCAATACCTGGATATGATTTACTGTACTAAAACCACTTTTAAACCCAGCTTGTTCTCTTGGTTGGTTGAAATCCAATGTTCTCTGTAGGCAAGTTTTAATTATCTTGGTAAAAATTTTATATAAAACTGATAAAAGGCTGATAGGTCTGTAATTTCTAATATCTTCTTTATCACCTTTTTAAAATATTAATATTAATACTGCATTCTTCCAATCTTCCGGTACATCTTTATCATTTAGACATTTAGTATATAACTTTGCCAAAAAATTTTCTATTTCTTCACCTGCTTCTTTTAAGATATCAATTATAATTCCATCATTACCTGGAGCCTTTCCTTTCTTTCATAAATTTAATTGCATGTTTCACTTCTTCATTTAAAATCCTAGGCAATTCAGAGGATATAATAGATATAGGAGATACTTGTTCTTTATTACTGTATAATTCTTTATATAACTCTTCTACCTATTTCATGATATCATCTCGCTTTTTAATAATAGTTTCATCTTTTTTTCTTATTGCAAGTATAAGTTTTCTACCAATACCAAAATGTTGTTTTACACTCCTGAGACTTTTATTCTCTTTTACAGCTTTCCTTGCTATTTCACAATTATATTTTCTTATACCATTATCAGTTCTTTTTCACACTATTTTACAAAATTTGAGATATTCACTGCTTCTTAATGCATCATTTTTGTATATCTTCATACTCATTCTTTTCTTCATAAATTCTCCAGTCATAGTAGACATTTTCTTGGTCAATTGCTGCTTTTTTCTACTAGCTATCTTTGTTGCAGTTTATAAAAGTGGATCAGTTATTTTCCTATTAATTTCATTCAAATATAAATCATGTTCAAATTCTATTAATACTTGAGAACAATTTGCAAGTCATAATTTAAATTCATTAGAATATTTCTGAAGATTAGGAATATCAACTGTAAATAATATTTTTTTTTAATTAATGATTTTTGTCTCTCTAGTTTTGCATTAATATGTATCTTACATCTTACTAACTGATAATCTTGAAATATGTATTTTCTGTTAGTCAAAATACAATCCAATTCTGCTGTACCTTCATTTGGATGCTTCCACGACCATTTCCTTTTAACATTTTTCTTGAAAAAGAATTCATAATATAAAGATTTTATTTTTCTTCAAACTCCACAAGAATATGTTCTCATAATCAAATTTATCTACAACACTTTCATCTTTCATTTGTTTACTAATTTTAGCATTTAAAGTCTCTCATAACAATTTTAAAAATATTGTTTAGTCTGATCAAAAACCTTATGTACATTCCTATAAAAATTTCTACTACTTCATCACTGTGAGAACTTGTTGGGACATAAACCTGAATTATCTGCATTTGGTATCTCATTAAGTTACTCTGTCTGATACAACATCAATCTCCATAATGTTGTTCTTCCACTTTTTATTTAAAATGAATCCAACTCCACTTCCAATATTTGTGCCTTTGGGGTAGAGTACACATTCACTTTTCAAATCAATTGACTTTTCACATTTTCTTCTAACTTCACAAAATCCAATAATATCCCATTCAATATAAGATAGTTCTTCTTCCAATTTGTGCAATCTTCCATCACTCAAAAGTGATCTGCAGTTATGTGTACCTAAATAAAGAGTCATCATCAAATGGCAACCTGGGACTGCAATCAGAGGATTCTTAGCACCTTCTCCCTTAGGCCACCAACCACTGCCTTGGCTGGTTACTTTACAGTCTTCTAGGAATAAGGGCCATGATTTATTTTTTATCTGCCATGATTGTATATATCTATTAGAAATTTTTTTGTTCATCCACACATATATTCATTCTGCCTTATCAGGCAGCTGAGAAGAAAGACCTTGGCGTTTCTTAATCATAAATTCAGAAGTAAAAAGCCAATAAACTCACCATGCTGGCTAACGCATGTTGGTGAGCAGCCCATCCATGTTTGTATACTATATGAATAATCAATCACATAGTAATAACAGCTGCAAAGACAATAACTTATGGAGGTGATAGTAAGAATTTGCCCTGCTCGGTTCTTTAAGACCTCCGGGTCTCCTTTCAATAAGCAGAAAACTCCTTTCTGCACTTTTATAAAGATATTTATATATGTGTGTGCTTGTATAATGTGTACACATTTGAGTAGCTACAAACAAAACCTTTCTTAGAATAATGAATTATTGGTTCGGTCTAACTGCAGTTAATTTAATAAATTCTGGAAGCCAGATTTAATCTAATTACTCTGCAGGGAGCTAAATATCCTGTGGAACTTTTTGAAAGACTTTCCCAAAGGAACAGTAAAAGAAGTTAAAAGCAGGAAGCAGGTAAGCCAGTTGTCTGTGTATAAAAGCTTCTAAGCTGCCCCCCCCTTTCCTTTTTTATTTCTCTCATTTTATTTTTAAAAGTCAGAAATCCTTACACATACTAAATTTCTCAGATCATTACTACTCTATGATGTTATATTTAAATTTCATAGATAAAATTAATAGTAATAACTAGAAAAGTATACGATGTGAATTATTTTTATACACCTTATGAAGTCGGAAAGGAGGCATATGGTCGTCAATCGAGGGTTAATTATGATTTCATCTTAACATTAATAACAATAAAGGAACACTGTCTTAAAGTTTAACTTAAAAAAAAGATAAAATTGAAAAATATTTTAATTAGTAAAATAATTAAATTTACAATAAGTTTTATTTTATACAAAATATATACTGTAATCACTAATGTAATAACATTTTTTGGAAGGATTATAGATAAAAAAGATTTTATAAACAATAAAATTAATAGAAAGAGAATTTGAATGTAATAAAAAAGAAAAAACATTATTTTGATTAAATTATTAAATTCGTATGAATTGATGCTATTTAAAATAAAGGTGTCAAATTTCTACCGCCAATAACTATGAGATCATCCTATTCCCATAGATGTCTTAATGGATATTACTAATCACTCATTAAACTAGAAATTGTCATATCATTTTTAATCCAAACACACCTTTTTTAATTTTAATTACGGATTAATATATCTTTTATTATTGCATATAATCACATGGAATAATTAATTATACTTCAGTTTTTCCATATGTAAAAACTTTCCAATCTTTCCACATATAACAAGATAAGAATTAATAAATTAACATTACAACAAATTTTTAACACTGTAAGTCATCATCGCCATTTTCCACCTTTATCAATCCATTTTCCTGGTAAAAGTCTCTCCAAATTAATCCAGTTTCTCTGACTCACTGCCTCTTTTCTCCATATTATGTGGTTCTTTTCTACATCTTTTATAATGTTTTGAGATCCACATTAAGATTCAATTGTCTATCTATTATCATTTCTTCTAAAAATGTGTTGAACCCATCTCTAGTTCAATCTTAATTCTCACAATGATTCAGTGTCATTTGTTGGTTGTCTCACCCATATATTCTATTTTAGATCCCTTTTTTGTTATTCTCAACATGTATCTTTCCTTATTGTATTCATTAATCTGAAATCTTTGAATTGGTCTTATGTTAAGTGACCAAGTCTCAGAACCATAAGTAAAACTGGTAAAATACTTCCATTAAAAATCTTTTTAAAAGTCAGAGATATATTTCTCTTCAATATTAAATTTATTCTACTAAAAATATTTCATTAATGTTTAATTCTGTTATTTTAATTCATTATGCTTCTAGAACTTATAGCCCTTTGCTCTAAAAAGATTTATGTCTTAACACTTATTTAGAGACAGTGCCAAAAATAACTTTCCGATTCAAAATAATGTTTTGGTTTTGGCATAATTTTGACAACAGCAATCCAAAAATGAATCTTTCATTTAAGCTCTTATTTACAAAACTATCAATTTCACCATCAAATTGAGAATGTGGAATTGTTTAAAATGAAGTAACTTTACAAATAACAAAAATTTTTAATCTTTTAAAAAATGAGGGGTGGCCATAAAAATATTACAAATGGCTGATAGAAAAAAAGATTCATAATTTGTGAGAAATTCCAGATAAATTATTAGAAATTCTATTTCCTATGACCTGGTATCTCTTTTATATGACCTCCAACTTTGAGTACTGCATTTATAATAGATTAACATAATTAGTATACATATATTATAGCAGTAAAATTTTTACAGTATGGTATTTCATGTAACAATAAATAAGTGTAGACAGGTTTGAACTTAGAATATATACAATCAAAGATATACACACATATATAATGAGAGCTTCAAGGTGGGTACTGTAAACTTAGGTTCACAAAGGGTTAATAAAATTCAAAAAGGGATTCAATTCAAACGTGATGATAATTTATAATTTAAAAATACAAGTATTCCCAATAGTGCTTTATTTCTTTTTCAGTTTCAATAAAAATAAAAACTCAAAGGTGCCAACTTTTGGAAAAGTTTTTTTAAAAACGATAATCATCAATTATTACAGCCACCCACTAGTGGATTGCATGACTCTCGGAGCTGTTGATATTAACTAGAATATGGGTGCAAAAACTGTATATTTAGATTGAGTTACAACCACAAACTAAATGGATCAATAAAAAAAAAACAATTTATTAATAATGACTAAATAAGACTGTTGGGTATATGCTCTTGCAACTCTCAACCCATATATAAAAATATTATAATAACAAAAGATATTTTAAGTTTAAGCTATTGTTCAAGTTTAAAGCCTTATGATATTTACAATGGTAAGATCTTATCCCATTAAATATATTGAATCAGTCACTAAACATGGTTTATGTAAGCTCTATTCTTTTAATATATTATTGTTAAATCTTTTTTAGTTTTTCAATGACAATCTTCTATTTGGAACACTGGTTATGTTAGATAGAGTAAATACAGCAGCATTGGTGATGCTACCCTAGTGCCTCACTGAGGAGTGCCAAAGCATGAAACCATTGGTCTGAGGCTAAGAAGTGGTTTTTCAAGATAGAGGTTTTTAAATACTTTGTTTAGCTGGCATTTATCAACAAAGCTTGTTAGAGCAAATTGGCAGAGCTCTTTTTTTTTATACTATCTGTAGATCTTGAGTAATTTATATAGTACTATCCATTTTTTTTCATGGCATTATAGAGACATTACACGAGCTGGTTTTTCAAACTTCAGCATCAGTTTCTGGATCCAACTGCATTTTTCAGGCATTTTGACTGGTGTGGTTGTTGGTTATCCAGCCACACATGGTAAATGAATTCCTGCTATATAAAATCATCTTACTGACAGTTGTAGGTGGAGCATTGAAAAATATTTTAAAAACATAAAATACAGTTTATGGTGGGAAAAGAGTTTTAATCAGTAGTTGTTTCTATCTTTAGTATGGATCACGACAATACAGTGTCAATAATAGGCTGCACTCTAATGCAAAGCAATATGGAAAAAACTGCTGGACTCCTAGAATTAGAATGATAGTAATAAGAATATCTAATTGCTTGTTTCTGATTTATTTACATCAAATTGATATGGTTCAAACAATATGGTTTTCCACACACACATCACCAGTTGCTTCATAACAAAAATATATATTTTGAAAAACACTCTCTTTACTCTCTCCAAAACAAGTTGATACAAATTTTAATACATTATAATCTGATTTTTATACATAAATATATGAAACAAAAGAAAAAGATATAGGTTTTTCTTTTCTCTTTTTCTTTATTTGTATTTCACATGACAAAAAGAAAAATGCAATGCCAACTTTTAGATTTTTAATAACTTCTAAAATATTATCAATTCCAAAATTTTAATTATATTTTCAAATCCACCATCATATTTTCTATAAAAATGGAAAAGTTGTTTAATTAAAACTTCCATTTAAAAGGCAGATTAAAGAAGGTTCAAATTTAGATTTTTTAAAAGACTATTTAATTCTTTTACATATTAAGAGCATTTTTCCTTTATAGTATTATCATTCCCTTGTTTCTTACATATTACACGATAAAACATTAATAATCTTTAATAATGTGCATAAATTAATTTTTCTTTTAACCTTTAGACAGTTTACATTTTTATTTCTCCAGTGACACACACACACACACACACACACATGGCAGTTCGTCTATCTATTAGTCAGTCATTGAGATTTTATTAAACATATCTTTTTCCTCCATCATTGCAGTGTAACCATTGTTATAACTATATAGTCATCATCATCATGTTCGATCATTATTAATACACTACAGGATAAAGGACTCTCTGAGTTTAATCCAATTTTTCAATCGCTAACCTCTATTCTCTACATCCCACCAGAAAAATTTCCTTATTTACCTATCCATCCCATATGTGGTCTTTTTCTAGGTTTTTAATGGTCTTTTGAATCCAGTTTAAGATTGCAGGTGCCCATTTATTTTCATCACTTTTAGTAATATGTCTAGTCCAGCTGCACATCAGACTTTTGATTCTTTCAATAGGGTGGATAATAACCACTTGTTTTCTCAGCCATGCATTTCTTATTTGATCCTTTCTTTTTAATCCTAACATACATCTCTCCATACTTCACTGAGTGATATGAAGTATCTATATTGCTCTTCTAATAACGGTCCAATTCTCAGAACCATAAGTAACAACTGGTAGAACACATTGATTATAAAGCTTTCTTTTCAAACACTTAGGCACATTTTCTTTTAATAGTAAGTTATTTTTACCATCCAAGTTTAATTTTATGCCTAATTTCACCCATTATGTACCTGTTTGTAGTAATAATCTAACCCAAATTTTTACAGTTGTTACCTTCTTGTCATTCATAATTGTCAATCTTTAATTTTACCTTCTAAGAAAGCCCATTGAATATTACTTTAGTCTTTTTAGTATTTAGCTTTAGTTCTCTTTTGTTATTCATCTGATATTTTTTTTAACATCTCCTGAAGCTCTGAAGCAATATTTTCAAAAACAATTCCATCATCTGCAAAACTTAGATGACATTTTTAAACCTCATTTATTTTACTTCATTATCCTCCCATTTTAACCCACAAAATACTTTTTTCAAATCTGCTATATAAAATTTTGGAGATATGGAGTTATCCTCCCATAATAAAAGCCTCATGTAATACTTTTTATAGATTTTTGACGGTTCAAGAGTTTCTGACCAACAAATATTGAAAAATGATTAACAAAATAGTTACTAGATGGCACTACTTTCAATGTTACACACAAAGTTAAACATTTTACTTTTCTTTATTATTTTTTGCTAAAATTGTTTGCAAATCTTAAAAAAATATTGGCATCAGGAAAAGCATTATCTGAAGATTTGTGATAATGATGTTTTACAGATTAACATATAATTACTATCAGAGGTAAATCTGTACACAAAATTTAAACTAGACTAGAAATTGAAAAATGTCTGAAAATTCAGTTACAAGATTATATGTTGACAGTCTGAAAACAGAATAAGTTAAATAAAAGCACATATCACAAATAAAATATAAATCTGGTAAAATGAAAATACTCACAGTTTTGTAATATTGAGCTTTGCCTAACATGTTTTCAATATATTTTTACTATATCATATTCATATTTTTTACTATTAACATCTTCGTGTCATGAATATGATATCGTAAAAATATATTGAAAGCATGTTAGGCAGTAATAAAGCTACATATTAAAAAAACCATTTCTATGAATATTTACCAGATATTATGCTGGTTCAGAAAATTAGTTACAACTGAATGTAAATTTGAAGGAATATTAATGTTATTAGGTTAGAAATATAGATCTTTACAAAATTATACTAATAAATGTAGAAAATTACCACAGCAAACTTGAAATTAGATGGATAAGTAAAATAATACTGTAAATATGGATATGGAAAAGAAGTGCTTCATACAATAAAACAGATTTGAATTTATATATTGCAATAAATGGGTTATCAAAACAACATTTACTTATTAATACTAATAATTTTTATTTAACTAATAAAAGTTTTCTTTATCCCCAATTCTGAAATATAATTACTACATTTTCTTTTAATGAAAGATTATTCACTTTCAAAATATTATTATACAACCTCTTCATAATATGAAGTCACTTTTTGATGATGTATTTATCTTACCTCCACTTATCAAGGTTGCCTGTTTAACTCACTTCACAACTTTCATATTATTCTAATGGCAGATTAAGTGTTTTATTGTTTGCTCCATATTATTGCTAGTTATTATGCCCTAAACATTGTAATAAATAAATATTTTATCAGTGGAATAAAAAATAAATGGTTAATTAATTGCTGATTAAGATACGTGATGTTTAATCCTCCCAGTGATAAAGTGAGAATTTCCTTATGCTAATTTTTTTATTACTTTTATTTAACACTAAACATCACACGATCCCCATCCTTTATGCTTACACAAGCTGTATTCACATAGGCAAAATTCTTCATACAGTAGCGCCACTCAGTGCAAGCCAGAATAATCAAGGAATGCAGGAAGGTTTGTGCAAATAATCCCTATCTAGTGTCTATTCATCCAATATTTCTAGACTAGTTTCTTGCTTGTGGCTTTCATCAGTGAAGAGTCTTGGAACTGAGAGCACTACATCTAGATCTTGGGATCTAATGCAACCCTCTAGCATCCACCTTTTATGTTATTAGCTAAATATAAAGCTGTGATTCCAAAATGAAAACATGATAATGTTTTCAAATTCAAGCTCATTAGCTTGTATAGTTATATAGAACATCTATACTTTTTGGTATCTTTAATCACAGTCACCATAATCCTATTGGGAAGGATTAGTATTAAACCATTAAACATCACATGATCACAATTCTTTATGCTTACACAAGCTGTTTATACAGTAGTTTGTGTAAGCATAAAGAATGGTGATCATGTGATGTTTAGTGGTTGAATAATAAAAATTATTATTTTGTATTTACTACATTACTCATTAAATTAAATAATTTTTTAAAAAATATTTTTCATACATGCATAGAATGCCATAACTCTAAACGCAAAATCAAAGAAGCATGTCTTATAGGTCACAGCATCTATGCTATAAACCGGAAGGAAGCATGGTTCTCTCTCTCTCCAAAAAGTGGACTTGCTAATCCACTTTGCATATATTTAAATATTTGTTGAAAACATTTTCTATCATGTGCACATAAGCCACTTGCTATGATTATGAGAAGATAAAATTTTTCGAAAGTGCTCAGCCAATTAAATTACGATTTTTTCTTAGCTTCACCATTACCTGCGTTTTAGCGCATTTAGACATATTACTTGTTTAATTGGAGAGTCTACATTATCCTTACTTATTATTTTTTTGTTTTTCATCATTTGACTAAAATACCAAACTGAATGAATTTTGTAGACATATCCATAATAAAAGAAACAAGATAATTATTGTCTTCATTGTGTAGCAAAATCATCATAACAGACTTGATGCACTAGCCACATCTCATAAAATGATTATCCATGTACCACTTTCCTTCTCATCAGTGTCACATAGTAATCTTCGGCTGACTTGAAAGAATGCTATTGCTGACCCAGAGCCCAGCAGTTGTTGATTTATTTAATGGTGATCGACACCTGCCATTAATTTATCCACCATCATAGGAATTATGGTATTTTATGTCATTGTCTTCTTCACCACTTCCTGATAGTGGATGTTGGTGCATCACCAGCAACTGCTTATTTACATTGTGTATTCACAGCTAGCCTTCATATCTGAAGGCCATTCTTCTATCCACAACCTGGAGATGCTCTGGGTAGCATATGAGCCATGCCCCAAAATCCAGCCCAGATCAGTGTCATAGAAAGATGTAATGGGTCACAAGCCATATATTCAAATATAGTATGAGTTTTGAAAGTATTTTGATTTACAAAACAAAATTCAATTTAATAAATAAAAAAAATAATTCAATGGTTTCTTGCATAAGGAGCCTACATTGACATGAAGATCAAGCACCCTAAACACATCTGCCCTAAGTTACAATCCATGAATCCTGAACTCTACTATTAGTTATTCTATCACTGCACTAAATAGCAGTGACTTAACTTTAATAGTGATCTCCCAGAAAACTTTTAAAAGAGATAATTCTTACATTAAACAAAATGAAAACAAAGCATATTTGGTAAAAGGAGCTTCATAGGTGGCGCTAATGTTGGATTTAGAGCATTAATGACAAAATGCTTATAACAATAATTATGCTTTAAATGCATCTAAATTTCAAATATACATTGATGGGCCTCATGTTTGTTACCTGAGTTCAAACTTGAAATGGAGATGGGAATTTTCAAATGAAAATTTTTTCAAATAAGCTCAAAACTTTTTTTAGAGCAAATGACACATAGCTATCTGTGATTGGTCACTAAGCACAGATAATCTTCAGTGGAGAGTATCAATCCTCACTAATTCTTAATATATAAAATATATCCTCAAATAGGTTTGTTGATTGAGAGATTGTATAAAATTCAATGACTAACAGAGACAGAGCCTCAATCCATGGATCTTGAGATCAAGAATGGAATATTTTATCCCTGCACTTATTGTTTTAGAAAGATTATATATACTGCAATATAGATGAAATATGGTATCAATCGTTTTGACTATGGCAGGAAAAAAAGACAAATGAATATTACAAGCTGTTGAAACTTACTTGCTCTTAAAATATCTGGGAAGATATCAAACTTAATTAAGAATCATACTTCTGTTTTATATAATATCACAAATATGATCTTTTTCTTAAGAATGAAAGAGTGCCTTAACACAAATTGAAGATCTTGACATTGATAAACCTAGATGGTTTTTATGACATTGTTAGTATATATATATGTCAATATCCCTGACTAAAATCTATTACAGGTAATTAGACAATTGGGTACAATGATCATGTGATAACACCATCCTTGTCAACGGTAGATACTGTCAACAGTAACCACTTGCAAACGAATATGATTATCTTCCAAGAGAACATAAAAAGCCAAAACAACAAATAATAATAGTAGTACTATTAGAGATGAATTTAGCAATGACTATATTAACCAATCCAAGAACCATAAATATAATCACATATAGAACATACTGGTACATTGTTCATTTATTGGAGGTTTTGTGATACTATTTACAGAAAACCTTCCTCTGTGAAATACTTCAACACTTTGTTTAACTAATGTTAGCTCTCCAATGCATTTTATTCTCTTCCATATTTTTTCAATGACAACAATCAACATTGCAGTTATTTAGAATATCTTAGAGATGAATTTTATGATGTGAACAGGTCTGTCTTTATCTCAAAATTCACGCCATAGTTCACCAAAAAATGGCCTTTTAAGAAATCTCATAATGTTCAATCGTTTGGTATACCAAATCCAACAAAACTGTGATTTTCCAATAATGGACTCCGTAAAATCACATTTACAAAGTGGAAGAACATCTTGAGGTGTCTTAGGATCTTACATTGTATTGTTAAAACTTTAAGTAACATTCTTAAATGCAACTTTTCTAGTGCCTTTATATTGTATCGATAAGTTGTCCAGGTTTCATCACTATATAATAAAAATTAGTAAAATAACAGCTTTATGTATAGCTGATTTATTTACAGTAGTAATTTTACTATGATGAATTACCTACTGTTTAACTTGTTAAAATTAGTTTACCACCACATATTCTGCTATGACCACAACATTTAAGTCTGTCTTTCTACTTAAAAACATTATCAAGATATTTAAGATACATTACATTCTTGTGTTGATAATCATCGTAGTTAAAAGTTGTTGAAGATTTTTTCATCTGTCACTAATTGATAAAGAATTTGAGTTTTTTTGGACGTCAATTTTTAATCAATTGTAACATACAGCCACAGTACAATTTATACTAGTATATGTGTATTTAGAGCTAGATATAGACTCTAAGGAGTTCTTTATGATTATTAAAATGCACTCACTAGAATATATAAATTACAGATATCTTATGGAGTAGAAAATAGCATATTCATTCCCATGCTCACCCTTTAATGTTCAAATCAGGCAAAGCTTCAAAGGCAAATACAGTATAGATTTTTTTTTTCAGGTAGGCACTCTATAAATAACCAACTATCATTTAAATACTGATTGGTGAATATATATCCCGCTCTTTATAGTCTGAAGATAAACTATGAAATAAAAATTGTAAAAATCCTTTTCCTAAAGCTCGGTTAGTGGGCAGGTAATTAAGTATATTTTCTTTAACTCTTATGGAAAGAGATTGGAAAGATTTCTACCCCACTGTAGATAAATTTTAAGAAATGTTGTAGCTTTTATTATATTATATTGGAAATAGTGGCAGACGAAAATAAAAAAATTGTCTTTTGTTTTCTTTCTGAAAAACATTGAAATGTTGTAATTGAGAGAAGTTAAAATTTTTCAACGTATTCCGCTAGAGGGCAGCAGAAACCCAAAGCTGTATTTTAAAACTAAAAAAATGATAAAAGTGATTATAATAATAATATTGCTGGCAGCGTATTTTGAAGGGGTGAACAAGCACCATTGGAAAACAAAGTTTAGAATTACTGCCATTTATATAAATATAAAACAAACAGCGAAATGTTATTTTCCAAGCTGATTCAAAGATATAAAAGAATTTATAAAAGAATGATTTTGAACAATTATTGATAATTAAGAACAACTCATCTCAACTAAGATTTTGTTAATAAAAAATTATTAATAGTTAAACCAAGTGTGTAAATTGATATTGATAAATATGGCTGAGGACAATATGGCTACACTGGGTTCATTACATAACTCAATAGTTATTATCTTTTTTTTTTTAAGTATATATAAAATTGTGTGTGCCTATATATATACAATTGTAATTATATTCATACGCGCACATAAAACTTCCCATCAAGAAAGCACTGAAACAAATCGGCAATTGTATTTATATGTTGGACTATTTTCATCATCTAAAATGAGTATTGAATGTCTTTAGAAAAATTTAACTTTATTTAAATATTCCAAATACATTCAACTGTTAATAATAGCACACAGGTTAGTATATGCACAACGTTTTGAGAGGTATTATTCTCCCCTCTTCTTCGGGTGTTGCTGGCCTAACTAGTGGCAATACTGGTATGGGAGTTGAACCTGGATTCTTAGATTCTTTGGGTATTTAATTTTAAAGTAACGTTCTAATAAACTGAGCCATCCTGCATGCTTTGGAAGGATGGCTCAGTTGGTTAGAGCCTTACCTTAAAATTCAATACCCAACGAATCTAATGGTCCAGGTTTGATTCCCATGCTATTACTGTCATTGGTCAGGCCACCAACACCTGAAAAAAAAGGGAGAATACCTCTCTAAACATTGTGCATATACTAACCTGTGTGCTATTACTAACAATTAAATGTATTTGGAATATTTAAATAAATAAAGTCAATTTTTTCTAAAGACATTCAATACTCATATTAGATGATAGAAATAGACCAACATATAAATACAACTAGAACACCATAATCACAAGCCTTCAGGAAAACACAAATTGCCAATCTTTGATCAGAGAGTTGTAATTTGTTTGGCCTGTCATGTGCTACTATAACAAAGTATCGCATGACTTGTCTAGTTTACAGTAATGGGTGTCTTCCATTTACTTCAAAGCTTTCTCCATCTGCTATGCCTTGCATAATTTGGTGCATTGATAGACAGATAGACTTTGAAGTTCAAGACCTGTGGATAGATCTATGTCAGTTCTAGTGCTCAAAAACTTCTTATGATCTCTGGAACATCTTGTAATTAGTTATATCAAGGTCATTATAGTATTGACTTAAATACAGAACTTAGCATGACATTAAAATGGCTTGGGTTCAAAACCTTAGGCTGATTAAATATTTCAAACAATTGTTTAGGTTGCATGCCAAGAATGAAGGGGGCTGCTATGTGCAAAAATATAGTTTTCTATTGAAAATGGCTGAATAGTCAGAAACTAGTTTAAAATCTGTTCATTGTGGCCACCTGGTGCAACAATCTTAAACTTAATGCTTGGAATATAAAGTGTATCCTGTTTATAACAGATATTAAATGAAAAACAAATGACGATAAGCTACTTTAATTTCATTTATTTTATCCTAGTGTCAAAAATCAAATCCTAGAGGTAATTCATAACTGAGATTAACTGATTGTTATTGGACTAATGTCTGGTCTACACATTCAAAAAAAAAAAAGGTGGTAACATCATTACAATAAGTGAAAATTTTAAACGATTTTTGTTTGAGAAATAAAATGAAGAGTGCCTGACATTTGTCTGTAGTGGAAAATGATCACTTCCTGACCAATATTTATAACCAAAAACTGGTTTGAGGATATGTTATTCCATAGCCAATTCTCTTTCTTTCATTTCAATTATGCCACCTAGTGTAAGATTGAGTAATCTAAAGAGGTGAGTGCTTTCCAGATTCTTATCCAGCACTATATTTTTCATATGCCTAAACTAGCTTTAATTTATGGCTTCTATCAATGAGAAGTTTTGGAATTGGAATATTAGCAGTCTCTGAGCATCTACCAATATCTTAACCTTACACTAGATGGCATCTTGGGGAGAAAGACGATTGGCTACTGAAGAGCAATATATTAGTTAGACTCGTGATGTTTTTTGATTTTAAGTACCAGATAAATATTTGAATTAGTTCAAACATAAAAAATTGCAAAAAGAAAAGGTTGCAAATATCTGCATAGGAGGACATTTTAAATTTTAGTCACAGTTATTTGGTTTGTTCTACAGTAAGATTTTTATTTTCTGAGGGCTGATAATTTTTTAGATCCTCACCCAAAATACAAGCAACAGTTTGAAGGCAATAATTTATTTATTTTCATTTGAGAGCACTTTTATAATAACGTAGTCAAAAAATTTGAGACAATCTCATAGAAATGATCTCAAGTTAAAAGAAAGGAATTACTACAATTAAATAGTTAATTGTATTTCAGATCAGAAAATAAAAAATGTCAGTAGCCTTACATAAAAGTTTTTCATAAAACAGAATAAATTTAACTTTGGTGAAGAACTAATGCTTCTCCTGTACAGACATCCCATTTTTTCATTTTTCAGTTTCCATAATTAATTAATTTATTTATTATAAATATCAGTTCTATGAAGGTCACATTGCATTTGAGAATGAACATGCTAATTTAAGCACAACAGGTTGATCTAGGTAACCAAGATGACCTGTTTTAAACTTTTCCCCGATTTAAAACCATTCCAAAAATCTTTGAACTCATTAACATCATATTTTACTCTTATCATTTTGTACTCCATATAACATCCAAAACTTCAATGCTTTATTCCATGTTCACATACTTTTATTTATTCAATGTCATAAAATGATTCATACACTGTGATCCGCTTAGATTTATATATATTCAGTTTGTGCTCTCCATAGCTTCTCTCCAATTCTAGCTTTTATTAATGGAACTACTTTTCCATCACAATCTTTACTACTATAACACTCAACAATCTTTTATAACACAACAAATTCATCCTGCTTTTATACTGATAAAGTGACATAAAAATCTATATCCAATTCTTTAGCTTATTTACTTATCTTTTCCATCCACCTTCTTGTTTGGCCTTTACTCAAAAACAATTACGAACTAGAATTGGCATTCTCTTAATATACTATCCATAAATTTCAATCTGTCAAACAATCTTAATTTGTCCTTTTGTTTCCAAGACAGCTTTCTACACTAGTGTCACCTATTTCAAGCTTAAGTAACCAGTGATTTCCAGATGGTAATAACTGTAATCGATATTCCCCTCCCATACTGACTTGTGATTTAAAAAAACAACTCAATTTTTATTAGGCATTTTTTTTTTTACAAACTTGGAAAAGATGATTTGAAATTCAACTAAATATTATAAAGTGTATCAGAAAGAAAGTGACAAATGCAATGATGATGTAAATTACAAAAGATACATTTTGTAAATACACAGCAAGGACATACAAAAATATAAAAAAAAGAAAAAGAGAAGAGGAATTATCTACTTATAATCGGGTCAAAAGTGAGACTATGCTCCATGTGGCATCAGCAATGCCTGAAGGAGCAAGATCTTTGACTCTGTTTTTAATATTTGAAATTTTAAACAGTGATTGTAATTTCAGAGATGTAGAATTGAAGCAAATATGACAACTTAGGACCTAAAGGGTAAACAATATGAAAGTAGTGACCCTAATTGAAGGACAAAGCCTTGTTTTATGCTATCAATGAGAATAGAAATAGAGATAGTGTGTGACTTAGTAACTGACTCAATGGTATTTCTACAGATGAAGACAGGACACTGGAACAAAAACTTATGACAGAGAGAGCAAAGGGAGGTCAATATTATCATGCACCATCTCTGTGATAAAACATGATTAGTGGTCAGGGTTTCTAAATTGATTTAGATAAGGAAATCAAGGTACTTTGTTCTGAATACAACAATTTAAAATTTTTAATTATCAGTTTATTTGTGGTAATAAGGAGAGATGGGAATGGTTGGGAGTATTTCCTCAGAGAGTGTATAACAGAACATTATAAAAAGCAGTGGATTTGATTCAGAATTAGAAAAAAATAACTTAACCGATGGAAACATATCAGTAGGGGTGACTAGAACATATTTCATAACATTAGGATAAGCAGAGACAAATTTAAAAACAGTATTCAATTGACCTTTGAAAATAAAAGGTAGGAATTGAGTGAAGGGAAAGATCATTGCCTTTGGCATGCTTCTGTAAGGTACTGATTGCAAGGATTTATATTTTTGAAATGAGTTTGGAGCAAAGTGAATTAATCTTCTTTTTGAAAGCATTTGTAGAGTTAATAAAGAACATATAGTAAGTCATTTTTGAAAAAATCAGGATGTTAATAAGAGATTTTTGCATGAAGGGAAAAGTATATTTTAGGTAAGAACTTAGTTACATTTTCAACAGATGTGATGATACCATTCGGAAAAGATGTTCTCATATCATTCATAGATTTATGATTTTTGTCCTTATGAAGAGTGAGTTGCAATTCAAACATGGAACTGTGGAAGTCCAAGTCACCTTTAATTATCATCTTCACAGTAAAGAGAGAATTAAAGATGGCTGTCGGTGCATTATTGCATTTGTTTCAAATCTAAATTCCCCATCTTAATTAATAAAGATTGTAATAAAAATTAAACAAATGGTTTTAGTGATCAGCTGTTCATTTAAAGCATTGAAAATGACAACACTGGACTCATTCATGGAACTTTGAGCACAAGAGTTGGTTACTATATCACTGTAGAAAAGCATGCTGGGAACTTAGAAGGAATATAGTAATTGAATGATTTATTATTCAGGAGTTCATAAAAAGTTCAAACATTAAAAGTGACAGACCTGGGCTGTGACCTGGGCTGTATCCACAAACCTTGAGCTGCAGTCTGCCACTGCAGTGAAGCATGCTGGAACTCAGAAAGAAAACAGTAATTGAATTGTTTATTATTCAGTTCATAAGAAGTTCAAGCATCAAAACTGATAGTCTGCCACCACAGCAAAGCATTCTGGGAACTCAGAAAGACTATTGTAATTGAATGGTTTATTATTCAGGGGTTTGTAAGAAGTTCAAGCATCGGAAGTGACAAAACTGAGCTGCGATTCATGGACCTTGAGATCCAGAGTCTGCCACTGCATCAAAGCATGCTGGGAACTCAGAAGGCCTATAGCAATTGAACGGTTTACTATTCAGGAATTCACTATTCAGGAGTTCATAAGAAGTTCAAGCATCAGAAGTGACGAGGTGGGCTGCATCTATGGACCTTGGGCTTGGGAGATTGCCATTCAACCACTGCACCAAAGCATGATGGGAACTCAGAAAGAAGATAGTAATTGAGAGGTTTATTATTTGGGAGTTCATAAGGAGTTTGAGCATCAGAAATGATGGAGCTGTGCTGCGATCCATGAATATTGAACTCCAGAATAGACCACTCTAACCACTGCACTAAACACCAAAGTAAACTAAAAAAAGACAAAATCCAAAAACTGATATGTGGATAAGAATTAAATTTTAGTTACTATCATATAATTACAACTGATTAATCAAGCTTATAATAGATGGCACTAAAGTAATGTTCTTGCTTATGCAGTAAATTGAAATAATAAAGTGATGTATTGAAATTAACATTTGTAGAGTGGAGAAGAAGGTGTTTGTAGTTTGAATATATAATTATGATCACTAAAATAAATTAAATCACTGGCCTGGTGTCAATTTATATACCTTTTCAGTTAGAATGGGTTTGAAACAGAGATTTCTGAATTTCAAGTCATGATCCTGATAATAGAAAAGAAGTTATACATAAGAGAAATCCTATTACTGCTGCTTCATCTATGAATACAGATAAAAAAAAGACTTTGTAAAATGTGGCTTTACTCACACATATAAAATAATTTAATTCGATTGTGATCACCTTAAAATCAATCAATAAAAAGTAAATTGGATCTAAAACCTAGATGAAATGGGACAGAGTGTGTATGTATATATATATATATATATATATATACTATGTTTACATATGATATATATATATATATATATATATATATATATATATGATCATATGTAAACAAAGGGAGTAAATCATTCTTCCCCAGGCTGTGACTTAAAAGCATTCTAAATGTTGAACAAATGACCAATAATAATAAAAAAATAGAATGAACATTTGTTCAACATTTAGAGTGCGCTTAAGTCATACTCTGAGGGAAGGTGGTTTACTCCCTTTGTTTACTAATACATTGAGCTATGTTTAATTCAAACTTTATATGATCATACATAGAAAATAGTAATAATGTTTTCACACAACAATTTTGGACCCTAGAGAAAGATATTCCATTGTATTCTTCAATAAAAGAAATGGCTGCTTTTTTCTCTTTATCTAATAAGCATTACAAGAGATAAATTCTTAGCCAGCTTTTATTATTTTATTTATAATTAATAAAATATTGTTAATTCATAATTCTTTTTCTTATTATAATGGTCGGGGAATGAGTAATAAGGTCTTACCATATCTGCCATACAAGTGTGCCACCAGGCCATTCAAACCTGAAAAATTTATATAGTAGGCAGATAAAATACTGTTAAGATCCAATTTATTTTATTATAGACTGTTAGCCCCAGTCACTAGCTTGCATCACACTATGTTTGACTCACCATTCTATTTTCTATAGGAATGATTAAAATTTTATTTATAACATGATTTGAAGTGAATGTAACCAAAAAGATGTTAAAATGCCCTTTTAATATATGAACTGTGTATTGTCTTTCTTTAAATTAAAATATGTATGCATAGGTTGTGCACACACATACCTCAAGTCTGATTAAACAGTCCTGTTTTTGTTTATCATATATATATATATATAAGTATAGAGGATTTGAACTTAGATTTTCAAACACTCTTCAACTATCCACACTATCTCATACAACTGATAGTTGAAGGGTGTTTGAAAATCTGAGTTCAAATCCTCTATACTTACAATTAAGCTCCCAGGTTTGTGAAGAGTGCCCGGTTTTCAAATATTTATATATATATATTATATTATATATAGTTAATTCTGAAGAAGACTGCTAAGCAGTGGAAACAAATAACAAGGTATTGCATTTGTATTGCATAGAAGTCTATGTTAGCATTGTTTATGTCTTAAATCACAGTTCTAACATCTCTAACATGTGCATAAAACCCAAAGATGTTAGATGCAGTGAATAATTATTTCTTTTCACATAAGTTGCCTCATAGCTAATCCTGACTGTTTAGGGAATTTTGTAACTATTATTGATTGGAACATGAAAAAATGTCTTGCCTATAAGTGTTACTTGGAAGAGTGCTGGATTGAAAAGAAAGATCACGATTCTAATATGATGCAATAGTCATTATCAGTAAAAAAAGTAACTTAGACTTGCAAGCACTGCACACATGTATTATCTTTACTTCCAAATTTAAACTTAATTTAAGTGGACAGACTTTTAAAAACTAACAATCATCTTATCTTTCGATGACCAAGCCTGCAATTAACATGGATTTATAAAACTAAGTATTCTTATAAAATCCTGATTAATTAAAAAAAAATGGCAGATTAAATGAGAACATAAGTAACTTATAATGATTATTGCAAGATGATAGATATATCTAATGAAAAAAATGGCAGATTAAATGAGAACATAAGTAACTTATAATGATTATTGCAAGATGATAGATATATCTAATGAGTCCACAGTGAAGACAAAGGGTAATACTCACAGGCTTCTTAACTGCAAGATGACGAAAAGTTTTTTTTTCATACTGTATTAAAAACAGGTAAACATCCATTTACCGATTAATACTTGACTGGTTAGCTGGGATTTCATGATTAGCTCAAATTTGAACTCAAAGTCATGATAGGCTCACCCATTGCATCTTACATAAAACATTTACCTTCTAATTTTAATTAAGATTTAATCTTTGTGAGGTTTTCTTCTAGAATGAAGAATTTACTTTATAAAAGACAATCACATCACTTATGTAACAAATGGCATCAATGCTCAAAAGATGAATGCCCACATAGACAATTAAGAGTAAATAATGTGTGGAGAAAACTGTTGTGATTATCATGTGCGAAAAAATTAAGAATGAGATATTGTTTCAAAGTGTAAGAATGAGATATTGTTTCAAAGTGTAAGATCATTGGGTACAGGTTATTAGATGATGGTCATTTGATATCATAAATAATAAAAATGATCAACACTTGGGCATGCAAAGCTGAAAAATACACAAGTCCATGGAGAAAGCAGACTCATGAAATGGTTTCCATGCAATAATGATTAAATATATACAATAAGAAAGTTAAGTTGAGAATTGAACTGATAAAAATATCTCTGTGATGTAATAATGGTTCTCCCTTCCATGAAGGTTCAAAAATGTATAAAAACCAATTTTTGCCTAGTATGAAGGTGGTGTAATGGAAAAATGTTAAGCTGTCAATCTCACCTGAGGAAGGAGCAAAGATTGTTAATATTTAATGTGCTCTTCCATAAATGTTAAAATGAACAAAAATTACATTTGTGTGTGATGATGGTGTAATTTAAAAATTATTAGTCTATCCATATGAGCATGGAGATTTGGGTATTGATATCTATAGCTCATCTGAAGAGTGAAGGTTGTTTGTTAATAATTCACTACCCCACACATATTGGATAAATACCATTCTTTATCATATGTGAGAATAGTGCAATGGAGATTCAGGCATTTGATGTCATTAGCTCATCTGAGAAGTGATAGAAATATGCCCTGTGAGAGGGTGGTGCAAAATATTGGGCTATCAACAAGAGCATGGAGATTAAGGTGTTTGACACCTTTCACTCATCAGATGAATAAAGATTATTCAAAAAATGTATGCATAATGTGAATGGGTGATCCAAGTTTCAGCTCTAGTGGATGGTTGTGATTTGGTGGAACTGAGAAGAGGGTTATTTCTGTAGTATAATTTTTACCCAACTTTCATGCAAGGTAGGCTTGAGTGAGATTGGTGTAGTGAAAAATTACACTACAAAAATGTTATCCATTCTGAAAAAAAAAATCCATTGCTTGGATAACCCCTAGTCTAATGAATGGCTAGTAAAAAAATTATAAAATACTTCTACTGAATAGTTTGCGTCAAAGTTGTGAGGGTAGTAAGTTTGGCACCTGCTGATTAAACTGTATTAATTGTCTACCTATATAAACTGTGCAATGATAAAGATATGTGTAAGAAGTTCTGATCTAGACCAACTGATAAATGCTGGTTCAGCACGAAAGGTACATCTTGGGGATATATCTTTTTCATATGTCGTTCGTCATATGTTTATGAATACACCCCTCCATAAGATGCTAAAGGTGGTTAGAAACTCAGTCCCTACCTTACGTGAGAGTGGTGTAGACAGAATTATACTACAGAAATATTATTTATTAAGTAAGATAAAAGGCATTAATGATAAAAAACAAAACACAAAATCATTCAATATATTTTTAAGCATTTTGATTTAGTTGTTAATTAAAAGATGTTACGTGTTTACTTTTTTCTAGTTTAATTAGTTAATTCGTTGTTTAAAAAAGAAGTGAGCCTAACATTATGTGTTACTAAATCAATTTTTCTTTATATATTCGAATGATTAGTTGCTGAGAAGGTCATGTGAATATGAGTGCAGATTGATCTCGATCCAGAAACAGCTCTCTAATCCGATTTAATAGCGCTTAGATCATCCATCTTCTGAAACACATGAAAACGACATGGGAAAGATGGGTCCTTAAAACTTTATATTATACCAAATTACTTTATTGCAAGACTTTTTTGACTCGACCAACATATATATGAACAGATATATACACACATTATATATTAATCAGTTAATTAGATTGTTCTTTTAATTTGTTTTCTTCATTAAACTTCATTAAAGAAAAAAAAAACTTTTCCAATTTCCATAGTAGCTATTTTTGCATTTGTAAATCGGCAGATAAAAGAGACTCGTAAAATCCAAAATAGAGAATCATGGGACAGATATTTTAAAACTAAAAGAGTAATAAATTTTCAGATTTATTAATTTGTAATCAATGCAATTCCCAATCACTTCGCACCCCTCCTCTTTCCACACAGGCTTTTTTTTTTAGCGCTTTTGACAGAAAGATTTATATTTTTTGGTGACTGTATAATTTATAAACCAATGACTGTTATGGTGTCAATGAAAAGATAGATTCTTCATTTTATGGATTCAAAATGTCAAACGGACAGAGAAGTACTCTCAAGATGCTAATTTATTTTTACTCAGAAATTAACAAAAAAAAAATGTTGGAAACATATTTATTTTACAAAATATATAATCACCATCATTTTCAACAAGAATCATTTCACTGCAGGAAGGCCTCTCTAAGTTTCCTGATCCCCAATCTTTCTTCTCTACAAAACACCAGCAAATTTTATTATTTCATTCATTCATTTCACACGTGGTCTGTTTCATGGTCTTTTTCAGTCAAATAATTCAGATAATTTAATATATTTAAAGATCATTTTAAACTCAGAAAACCATGGTTGTGTGTATTTTGGGCTTTAAGTATTTTTGGTAATAAATAAATAAATAAGACTTAATTTATCAGTAACAGATGTGTTGTATGGTAGCTTCTCCTTAAACAAAGTCAAAAATCTCTCAGCAATTATGACCAGAGAAACCTGTTAGCTACTTTATTTTACATTCACCAGTCTAAGTTTTCCCATATTCTGCTCCATCCCATTTCCAAAACATGATCTCTGTCAACTCTATGGCTTTTATATCTAAATCCCTCTTATCTTTTCCCAGCCCGAACATAAAAACCAATAATTCACTTTCTGTATAATCACTTTTTTCATATTTATTCTTGCATAACTTCATTATATGTGCCCTTTCTGTTCCTTACATAATTTACAAACTAAATCACCCATAATTTTCCATTTACATGTATATTCTTTTGTTGCTAAAGATTCTGTTCGAGCCTTAAACAATAAACTACTTTCCTTACTATTATTATATATTAACACGCACCTAATATTCTGTTTATTTATATATATATATATTTAAACTCTTTTTACTCTCCATACTAGTTCTCCATCTTTCTAACTTTCTATTCTTTATTAATAAATCTATTCTTTTATCCTATTCCTTACCATTATAACACTCAACAATCCTCCTAACATAATCATCCCATCTTTTGTACAAATATACTGATATAAATTCTTTATCCAAATCTTTTGCATACCGTATTACCTTTCTCACTATCTTGTTGCCTGCCCTTTACTCATAACCCAATTAAATACTATTTTGGCTATTCTTTTGTTATCCATAAATTGCAATCTACCAAACATTTTCATTTTACTTTTTTCATCTCTCATATGAAAACTTGACCATCCCATTTCTTCTTGAATTGCCTCCCTTGCTGTCCATACATCTGCATCCAATGCATGTCTTCCTACTTCCCTTTGAGCTTTTTCTAAGTAATCTAATATCTTTTTACTAACATATAATGCATCATTACCATATGTTAACCCTGCTACTGCAAACCCTTTCCATATAATTCTAGCTACGTCATATTTATTATATGAAAACACTGTTAATTTCTTTATCAATCCCTTTCTTTTTTTTGCTTCATTTATCAATTTTTTCTCCCATTCATCCAAATAATTTTTCTGATTACTTAAAATAATTCCCAAATAACTATATCTATTCACCACACTTAACTTAATATCTCCCAATAAAAATTCTACATCCTCTCTTTCCCCAGTATTAACCATCATTATATTTGATTTTTCTTCACTAAATTTAATCACCATCTCTTTACAGATGTGATATTATAGACTGTAGCTTCTTCAAGTCAAGAATCTCTCAGCAATTATGCCCAGAGAAACTTGTTAGCTACTTTATTTTACATTCCCCAGTCTATGTTTTCCCATATTCTGCTCCATTCCATTTCCACAACATAACCTTTGTCAACTCTATGGTCTTTATATCTAAATCCCCCTTATCTTTTCCCAAACCCAGCATAAAAACCAATAATGCATTTCTCCCCCAGTTCTGCCACTTGGTGCAAGATTGAATAATCAATCCCAGATAATAGTGCCTAATTAATTGATATCCACTGCTGTTCTGTATTGATACCCTCAGATTAATTTCTAGTGTATGATTGTGAGTTTTGGATCTGGACCTAGTGCTCCTGATTTTTTTGAATTCATCCATAGCCATATTTTGCTTTCTTTCATTCTATTAAACTAACAGCCTAAATTCAAACCAACTTAATGTTTTCAATACAAGACAACTTGCATGCATATTGATATAGATTTGATATCAGCTCATTGTTTGTATTTTGATGTCCTTAATTTGTTAATAATTGTGGGCATTTGGCCAAGATTGGTTTAAAGGCAACAAAATATCACATGACTCCAGCTTATACAATGCTTTTCAGTATCAAATGCTATTATTCCTACTCCAGTCATATCACTCATATTAGCTTGAATAGCAATAAAAGCCACCTGATGGAGAGTAATAATACTGACCCTCCAATTATGCCACCTACTCTAAGTTCTGAGTAATCAATTAATGCCAGATGGTAGTATTTAATAAATGTTAATCCAAGACTATAATATCCATAAACTTAAACTAGCTTCTAGCTTATGGCTCTGAATATTGAGGAATTTTAATCTGGATTTATAGGTTCATTTTTTAGATTTAATGCCTTTTAAAATTTCCCTACAGCAATTAAACCCAGAGATATATAGTGGTAGATGCATGAATAAACTTTCTACATCAACTCATAACTGACAAAAGTAAAAAAAAAAAAAATTTACTTTGAACCATAAGAATTTAAACATGACCTTCTAAGCATTTTTATACACACAACAGTAAGGAGAAGTTACCTGATTAGGCAACTGGAAAAAAAATTCTAAATTTGATGTATAAAAAGTATTTTTTGAGATTAGCTCAGATTTGAATCTAAGGATTATGGATGCAATAGAAGATTTAGCTAGCCAGTATATCATATAAATGTACTTTTAAATAAACTAAAAACATGTAAGTAAAGATATGTCAGGATATGGAGATCGTATTGAAGTTGGGAGCATTTTCTGAAATCTGAGAATATTTTAAGAAATCAGAGAATGCTTATTTTGGCTTGCTGGTCTGCAAAATTAATCCAACCAGAGATTTAATAGGGTTCAATAAGTTCTATCCAGCCATTCTTAGATAGATATTACATTGAATTAGCCAGATGCATGTCAACATGGTAATTATAAAAATGTGAGATCGTGTGACCAGTTGCAAGTGGGCATGTGCTAAAAACAAAAAAATTTTTTTCTACCATTTAAATCTTTTAAATCTTAAAGTCATAAACAATAACAGCAATTAATTACTTTTTTCATTGGATTAATATTAAAAGAAGTAACCATGTACTGTATCTCGATCCATATCCTAATGATGTTAATGTACACCAGATGGAAATGAAAAGGTGATATTCTCAAACTATTGAAATATGTATATTTAGGGATAATCAATTCCAAAACCTTAACTTAGCAAAATTACCATCCAAAACAACAATTTAAGGAGGAAAAATGATACAAAATCAAAGACATAAATGTAAAAGACCATGTAAAATTAATTTCTATATATAATACACAGCCAAATTATAATAAAATTTAATTTTGAAAACCATCAATAAATATTTATATTTTAATCCATTCACTAACAGGATCAAATTAATGGGTCTATTTATTTCAGAAATGGCACTGTAATTCAGACTAGATTCGAACTATGGCTTTCTTCAGTGAGGAGCTAGGACACCAGACTTAAAAAAACTAACTCAAGATAAGCATTAAGTTAACTCTTAAGAAAGACAATCCTAGATAAAGATGATTTGAATGCTCTTGTAGCATTTATCATTAAAAAAAGCTTGTTTAAAGCTATTGGAATGCTCTTTATATTGTATTTTACATATTTGTAAGTGCAAGCTATATATAAGTTATGTGACATCTGACTTGTTATTATATATATATATGTAATATACAATTCAATATATATATCAAAATACAGTACAATTTATATAAATTATATTCTTTTAGAAGTACTTTCGACTATACACTTTGTAGTCTTTATCAACTATATAACATTGAATAATCAAAACGAGACAACCCTTAACAATACCCATAGTTCAATTCAGATTTCCCACAATTCTGTTATCTTAACATTTGATGACTGGCGATTCATTAACATTTGACGATTTCTTGAAATCAACATAGCCTCTTTTATTTTACGTTTATTATGACAACGTTCAATTTGAATAATTTTCATATTTTTATAATCAAATTTAAATCCATATTGACAAGATTTATTATGGATTTAAATTTATATGGATTTAAATTTGATTATAAAAATATGAAAATTATTTAAATTGAACGTTGTCATAATAAACATAAAATAAAAGAGGCTATGTTGATTTCAAGAAATCGTCAAATGTTAATGAATCGCCAGTCATCAAATGTTAAGATAACAGAATTGTGGGAAATCTGAATTGAACTATGGGTATTGTTAAGGGTTGTCTCGTTTTGATTATTCAACGTTATATAGTTGATAAAGACTACAAAGTGTATAGTCGAAAGTACTTCTAAAAGAATATAATTTATATAAATTGTACTGTATTTTGATATATATATTGATTTGTATATTACATATATTGTGAAACGAATACAGATATCAAACTTTATTTATTACATATATATATATATATAATCAAAACTACCCCAAATCCAAATCAAACAGACCAGCATAAAAATATTAAAACACTACCAAAGGTTTCACTGCTACAAGCAGACTTCTCAAGTGTAAAGAACTACAAAAACTACACAATATATATAATATTAAGAACTACAAAAACTACACAATATATATAATATTAAACATTACCCACAAATCCATTCACTTCCCATCCACCCTTAATATTAAAAGAACTCTTAAATAAATTAATTGCTTCAGAATAATAAATTTTCAATAATAAAGATTCTTTAATTCTTCTTTTAATTTCATTTCTGTCAAAGAAGACAACCTTAGCTTCATCAAAATCAATAGTGTGGCCTGTATCTTTTTCATGGACATACAAAGCAGAACTAAGATATCTATTTTTAACTCTACTTTTATGAACCTTTATTCTTTCATTTAAACTCAAACCACTCTGACCTATGTAAACCTTCTTACAAAATAAGGAATAAAATATACTACACCAGGAATAGTCTTTCTATCAAAAATTTCTTTTGTATTATTTAATAAATTATTCAATGTAACACCCCTTTTCCAAGCAATTTTCTTATTTTCAAACAATTTACTATTTCTACATACAATTTTATAAGAGGACAATTTAAATGGCAAAGAAATAAAATCATATTTTTCTTTAACCTTTACATCCTTACAAACATTACTATTAAATAAAATACTTTTAACAAATTTATCAGAGTACCCAATCCTCAAGTAATCATTATAAAATTGATATTTCTGAAACAAAGCTACCCCACTAGAAGTATTTAATTTATTATTCCTATGACAATAATTCCTTAAAGCAGCTACTTTATGAGATACCGACTGATAGCTATCAGGTTTAATTATAGATCTTAATTCTTTACTTTTAACAAAATGACTGCACAGTAAACAATTAGTCTATACATTTCTAATGTTTATATATATATATATATATCATCATTATCATACATTATATATATATATATATATATATATATCATTATCAACCATTATCAATCCACTGCAGGATGAAGGTATCTCCAAGTTTAATCCATCTTCTCCGATCTTCAGCTTCTCTTCTCCACATCACCCCTGCACACTTTCTTATTTCATCCATCCATCTCACATGTGGTCTCTTTCTGGGTCTTTTACAATCTCTTGGAATCCAGTTTAAAATTTCAATTGTCCATCTATTATCATCTCTTCTAGCAATATGTCCAGCCCAACTCCACTTCAATCTTTTAATTTTTTCAATGAGGTCAGTAACACCTGTTTGTTCTCTTAACCATACATTGCCTATTCGATCTCTTCTTGTTACTCCCAACATACATCTCTCCATACTTCTTTGAGTGGTCTGAAGTCTCTGTATTGCTCTTCTATTAAGTGTCCAAGTCTCAGATCCATAAGTAAGAACTGGTAAAACACATTTATTAAAAACCTTCCTTTTCAAACACATAGACATATTTCCTTTTAGTATCAAGTTATTTCTACCAAAAGCACTCCAACCAAGTTTAATTCTATGATTAATTTCTTCCATTATGTTTCCATCTGTATTAATAATCTGACCAAGATATTTGTAACTGTTAACTTCTTCTAATTCATCATAATCAATCTTTATTTTTATATTTTGAGCAAATCAATTAAACATTACTTTAGTCTTTTTAACATTTATCTTTAGTCCTGCTTTCCTACTTTCATTTGATAATTCCTGAAACATATCCTGCAGCTCTGAAGCATTATTTGCAAAAACAACTACATCATCTGCGAAATCTAAATGACTTAAATAATCTCCATTTACTTTCACTCCTTTAGTTTCCCATTTTAATCCACAAAATACTTCTTGCAGCACTGCTGTAAAAAGTTTTGGAGATATGGAATCACCTTGTCTTACACCTTTCTCAATGTTGACTTTCCCAGTATCATTATGTAATCTAATTGTTGCTGTTGCATTTTTATAAATATTCTTCAAAATATGACAATATCCTGGATCTATACCTTGATGATCCAATGCTTTAATCACTGAAGAAATGTTTATAGAATCAAATGCCTTTTCATAATCTACAAATCCAAAACATAATGACAACTCATATTCATTTGACCTTTCTATAACTTCTCTCAACACCTGGATATGATCTATTGTACTAAAACCACTTTTAAATCCAGTTTGTTCTCTTGGTTGGTGGAAATCCAATGTTCGCTGTAGACGATATATATATATATATATAAACATATTTGATATCTTTCATTATATACCTCTCATGTAAAGTGAAGATTTCTATCCACTTTTCATACCTTACATAAGAATGAACAATATTGCACTGTTTTCAGCAGTCCATCTCTCCTCATTCCAACTCTACACCAGCGCCAAAAATCAGATGACTCTCTCTCCTTATGAAAGCACTTCATAAATTATCTTCACTTTTCAGGTGAGATAGAAATAATCTACATTTTTCATGCTTTCATTGACAGTTTGATAGCTTCTAAGATGACTCTCATGCAAAGCAGAAATCACTTATTAAGAAAAAAGGCCAACCATTGCATTGTAGATATATGTTCCAAATAGATAGATAGGTAAGTAAGTTCATTTAATAAATAGATAAGTAGTGGGTAGGCCAATGGGTGGGGAATGGTTGAGCAGATGGACAGTCAGAGGAAGGCAGACAAAGGCACACTGGAAGACAAACAGGTAGACATAGAGATCAACAATAGATAAGCAAATAGATAGAACAAATATATATACAAAAGATAGATGGATAGTTGGACATATAGATGATAAACTGACAGATAGATAGATAAGCAAGTAGATAGACAATCAGATGGAAAAACACATAGATAGACATATAGATAGATAAGCAGATATGTAGTCTGATATACACAAATAGATAGATAGGCAGATAGATGGATATATAGACAGACAGAAAAATACATAGATAGCGAGACAAATAAACAGACAGATAGATAGATATACAGACAGATAAACAGATGGATAAATAGACAGATAAACAGATATGTATTCAGGTATATAGATAGATTGATAATCAGATATAGATAGATAGACTGATAATTAGATAAATAAATAGATGGAGAAAATAAAAGTCGTGATTATAGTGCACGAACGTTTTCTTTTTTTAAATATAAATATCAAACAAAAATTGGGCAGTGGCCTTATAGTGATATATTATAACAACAGCAAAAAAAAAAATTTCATTACTTACAATTTGGAAAAAAAATTTGGTTTTCCAAATTTAAATCCAGGTTTAAAACATTTAAAACAAAATTAAAAATAGTGATATAATGTCTATACAATATAACATTTTTAATTATAATTATTATTTCATTTATGGGTGTTTTAACCTTTAAATTAAATTAAATTTCGTACTTATTTTAGATAAAAGTTTTTAACAAATGCATTTAAAACAGATTCAGCACAAAAGCACATCCCATATCAAATTACTTATCAGATAGATTTTAACAATTACTAAAAAAAAAATATGGCGGAAATGGATGTTGTCTCAACAAAGGCATTAGTAAATATAAAAGATTTTATAGTGAGTTATGTGTTAATTACTATATTAACACATCACTTATTTCTTTCAACTTACTATATCGTTATAAAGAAGAGAGTTTCCATTTTTCTGTTCTAGGAGCAACTATCATTGATTTCTCAGTAGATGGCGCTTGAATAGAAAAAGGAGATATTTTGTTTATAATTATTATTTTCACATTTTCAGATATGCGTACATATAGAATTAAGTTTTATGTTTTGTATAATGCACCCGCATTTATTATAATCCAGAAATATTTAAAATAAAATAAAAGTTCAGTTAAATTAAGTGTTAATATTATGATCAGAAGAAAAATGATAGACAGCTCGAGTAGTGAACAAACACTGAAATTTGGTCATTAAAAAGGGGGACATTTCAAGCAGAAACTTTTCAAAGGTATTTGATATCTGTTTCAGAATACTGATAAGGTTGAAAAATGAAGAAATTATATATTGATAGAATACAAAATTTTCAAAATATTTTAACAAATTAATTTTTTCTAAATATATATATTTTTTAAAAGAATCAGAAAATCAATGGTTATCAAAAAACGCAACAACATACAAACAAATAAAACTCAAACCTAATGTCCGGCATAATTTCATCTGATATTAAAACACTTGTCAACATCTTTCAAGTCTCTCAAGACTAAAAAAGTATCAATCTTTTCTCTGTGATTCAACCACTTATGTATCCTTTTTTGAGAATTAAAAAAGATTGTGAGAAATTTACAGTATCTATGACCAGAGAAGCGCAATGAATTTGATGGAATCTTAATTATCGCCATCATCTGTTTCAAATTATGCATTTGATAAGTCTGCATTGGCATATATAGAAACAATATTGACATTTCCCAGCTGTATAACCATCTAAAATGTTATTAGAAATAAACATACAACACCAAAAGAAAACTTAACAAGAGTTTATTCACTCTATGAATGTATAACTAAGATATATACCTTCTGTATAACAACTAGCTTGCTTGCTGGTTATTCAAAATTCAAACACAAAAGTAATTAATAATAGAAAATCTTGCATTCGCTATTTTCCCATATCTTTCTGTATGGCTTCTCCATGTGCATTGAGCAGTTTCGTTACTACACCATACACTACTGCACCACATACATGACTAACTTTGCAAATGTTATTGTTCTGCATACTTAATTTTAATTTGCATAATTTGCAGATCTGCTTAATTAGTCCCAATATGATAATTTATTTAATAGCATACTTTCCTACAATCAGAAAATGAGTATTACTAATTTTCTAGAGTGTAACGTTCCTGATTATTATATACAAAAAGATAAAGATTTTATTTCCAATATTTTATACACATATAACTTTTTAGTCAGACATTGTATGGGTTTCATGAGATTTTAAGGTCCCATCTAAGACTTTAAACATTAATATTTAAAAGAATAAATATAGAAAGCAAAAAATTATTGTAATGTTTTATTTGCATAATACAAATATATAAAAGAGGCACGATTCATTACACAAAATGAATACATAAAGAACCAAAAATCAAATAGCATGCAACTCAGCAAAAAATTAATGTTCTCAAAGAGCAGATTCTGGAATTCAAGGCTGATAAGTCATGACCCAGATCTGAAACCTACTATACTCAGTCTTTCTTAAATGTTTGTGATGATTGTATTTGAGTTGTGTTTATATATTGGACTATTTCCACCATCTATAATAAGTATTGAATGTCTTTAGAAAAATGTAACTTTCATTTAAATATTCCAAATACATTCAACTGTTAGTAATATCATATAGGTTAGTATATGCACAATGTTTTCAGGGGTATTGCCCTTCTTTCTCCAGATGTTGCTGGCCTGAGCAGTGACAGTGCTAACATGGGAATCAACCCTGGACCCTTAGATTCTTGAATATTGAATTTTTAAGATAACCCTCTAACCAATGGAGACATCCTGCCAAAGGCATAGTTAATAGAAATGTACTGTATGAAGGAAGCATTGTCAATTGTAAGAAAAAGATTAAATGGTGATAATAGCTTACAAAACAGAACAAACCTTCCTATTGATAGTATAATGGAACTGTTAACATTCTATATAACAACAACCTCCTTTCAATACAACACAGAATTCTTCCAATGAAATCAAGGAATGGATATGGGATCATCTTGTCATTCCTGATTAGCAATATTTTGTGAAAGAACTTGAAACCACAGCCATAAAAACTCTCCTATATCCATCTAAAGTTTGGCTTCACTATGCTGATGATACATTTGTTGTATGAACACTTGGTCAAGCACTATTACAAACTTTCTGGAATCACATCAACAACATATCCCCTTCAATTAAAATCCCAACAGAATCAGAACAAGAACAAAAATTGGCATGCCTAGATATTCTTGTGACTGCCTGATTGCAAAATGAAAACTACACTTTAAAGAAAACCCACACATACAGGTAAATACTTAAATATACATCCAATCATACCAGAAACACAAAACATGGAGTTATACTATCACTATGAAATAGAGCCAAAGAAGTTTGTTCAGAAACCAACAATTTGAAAAAAGAAAAGATCTATATAGAACAAACTCTTATAAAAAATTTGCATCCATTAGCTGTTATTATAAAAACCTAGTGCATCCACACATACCAAAAATATCTGACAAATTTAGAAAAATCTGTAATCAGTATAACAACAGAACAGCTTTCCAGAACTATAACATACTACAAGAAATTCTAACATCTACAAAGCCTAAACTTGAAGTGCTGAAAAGCAAACACTGCATTTATGAATTACCAAGTGAATGTGGATGAGACCAATTGTCCCATTGAAAAGTGATTGCAAGAACACACACTGATGAGAAGAGAGAAAACATGTGTCTAAGGTCACAAACAGATAATTAGAAGAGACAAAACATGTATCTAAGGTAGCAAACCACATAATACCAATGAACATGTTCAATTGGGAAAATAGAAAAATATTGGATAAAAAAGAAAATTTAAAGAAGCTGCTCACATGACAATTGTGAACAACCCTGTAAGTCAACCAAGTGTGCCTATACATATTGTATGAAAACCACTAGTCAACTTTGCTCTTAGGAAAAAATGGAAAAACAGGGGGAACCTCATATATTAATGTATGTAATTTCTAATGACTGTTGCCTTTGGTGAGATGGCACAGTTGGTTAGAGCAGCCTTAAAATTTAATATTCCAAAAACATAAATCTGGGTTTGATTCAAATGCTAGTATTGTCACTAGTCAAGTCAGCAACACCTGAAGAAGAGAGAATAGTAACTCTTGAAACATTATGCATATTCTAATCTATATGCTTTTGCTAACAATTGAATGTATTTGGAATATTTAAATAAAGTTAAATTTTTCTAAAGACGTTCAATATTTATATTAGATGATAGAAATAGTCCAGTATATAAATGCATACTATAATCAAACTTCTTTGAACTTCTGAACAATAAACCATTTAATTATTTATGATTTGCCTGATATGGTTAGTGTAGTGGTAGCATGACAGTTTCTAGAGTACAAGGTACCTGAATCGTAATTCCATTCCTATCACTTATGGTGTGTGAGCATCTTATAAACTCTCAAGAAATTACTAATCTGATTATTTTTAATACTATTATTGATTGGTAACTTGGCAATATGCACAAATAATTATCTTTTTAAAAGTATTGTATTATATCAAATATAAGACACACACACACACCCCACCATTTTAAAATGCAGAAGGATTTTAAGCTCGGAAAATTGAGAAAATTTATTTTAAATGATTTTATTGAAAAATAAAAAAACATTTTTATTTACATAAATAGGAACTAATATATATATACAGTAAGTTCATCTAATTTATTGCAAATCTTCAAACATACTTTCATTTCTTACTTTCAGGACTTAGATTCTCATCTTCACTATTCCACCAAGGTACATCATCTTCAGGCTACTTAAATCGTTAGCAATGAACATTTTAAAAGATATATTTTTGATAATTTCTTCAGGCATATCTTCCCAAGCTTATAAAACCTACTAAAAATTATACTATATTGTTTGCATTATAAAGACTTTTTTTTTAGTGTAAATACCATACCTTTTTTTTTTTTTTCAAAGAAAAAAAAAGATTTTAAAATACGTTATTGACATTTAATGTTACTGGTAAATCTTTTTCCTTTTGATTAAAAACCTTTTCTAAAATGCAAATTAATAATTTTTCAGATTATTACTGTAAATAAAAAATTTTAAAAATAAATTTCTTTTTATAATTGACAAAAATAATCTATAGCGGTCAACATAAAACATATTTTTATCATCCAATTACAAATTGTAGCTATATGTCATTGATTTATTCTCAATCTGCTTTCAGGTAAAAATAAATTTTCTATCTAAATTTGAATCATTCTTCTAAAATAATTTATATTTTCACAAATATTTTTTGAAAAAAATTATAAATATGTAAAAAAGGACTCTAAAACATATGTTTTCACTTTGAAAATTAAAACAAATTGGAACTTTAAAAAATCAGCCCAAAAATATTATCTAATGTTAAATCTTTTTTCTTTTGATTAAAAAAGATTTCCATATGTCATAGCATCGGCCGGGACGCGAAACCTCTCGGATTTAACATGCTATTCTACACAGGTCAACAATCCTAATTCTATGTACATGTGTAGCATAAAACAAAGATCTGCAGAAATAAAATGTTAAAAACTTTTGTTCCCAATTTAAGACACACCTTTCTTTTACGGGTCCAAAATTTTTTTTAAAAAGTGCATTTTGTATTCAAAGTAATATGGAATATTTCACTTTTTGATTCTGAAAATCACTATTTTTATTACCAATCTATTGAATAATGTCATTTACAATAAATGTTTCTGGTAAACTGTTTAAATATGTCTGTTCAACTTTCTGGTATGTATTGCTGAAAAAGTAATGTAGAAATATTTTGAAAATTGTTGTTCCACTTGGAAAAGAAGACTGCAAGCCTTCAATCTATGCTCTGAATATTTCAAAAGTTGAATTAAATTTTTTCTAACATATTTGATTTCAATTTGAAAATTGTATTTTTCAAACAATCATTTCTTCTATCTTTTGCAAGTTAAAGCATTAATATAAAGCTTTTGTCCATTTGGAAATATTAGGACTCAATTTATCTTCAACTAATGGACTTGTCCAGGTTTAATCTTATCTTGAATGTTTTAAGCATTAATCGCTACTGACTAATTGATATAGAAATAGATGATATATCTGATGGCAGAAACAGGACAATAGGTTATAATGCTCAGTGAATCTGATTGCTATCATTATAGAAAAGAATCCAGTGGTAAATAGAAAGGCAAGACAACAAACAACTACATCCATTGAATTATTAAAGTGGTGAGGCATCTTCATGCTAGAACTGAAAGCTTTTAGAATATAAACCTGACACAAGGCAAGCTATCAGAGTACATCTGGAAGTCACACTACTACTGGAAGTGTAAGATACACCTAGAAGGGTACCTGAGTCTCATCATTCAATAATTGTATGGCAACCAGATACTATACTTAGTCAATGATATCAGGCAAGACATACCAATTGTATAAATTGTAAACATATGTTGTACATACATTAATAAAATATTACAATCACATGTAAACACAATGCAAAGCCCACACTGTACAACTTTTACCTCGGTGCAGACATCTATCTAAATAACAAAAAACAGACATATAATATGAGCATCTGGTATTTAGATTCTTCTCATGTTGTCCTATCCTGTAACACATACTTATATAACCATTTACAACCACATGATGAATTAATGTTTTAATATAATATCATTGGTTTTTTTAATTACTGTAATTACATAAATTTTAATTATTTTTTAAAAAATATTAATTTTAATTTTTATCAGAATATTTTTATCTAAATTTTCCTCAAATAGCAGAGAGTAATCTACATAATAGTCAAAATAAGAGACATAGATCACATGACCCTATCTCTTAAGCTTGTAAGTTATAAACAATGAGGATTGCCATTACCTCTACCAGCTTTATGATAAATGCTTAGCCAGAGCCAGTAGAGATATTTTAAGTGCTGGCTCTGGCTAAGCATTTATCATAAAGTTTGTAGAGGAATTGGCAATCCTCATTGTTTATAATCTACATGATGTTTGTAAAATACTATCTCTATAATGTATATTAAGAATTTTAGTTGCTATAAATAGATTTTAAACTGTTTGCCAATAATTAACAATAAAATATAGAAGTTTTTTTTTAAATCCTTAACTTTATTGACACACAAAGACAAATGAAACATAGAAAACAATATGTGTAATATAATGAAAGAACTCACACAAAAATTAACCAACTTCACTGCAGAAATTTACTTAATTAAAAATTTATAGAGTTATACCGATAATTAATATAAACATCAAATACTTCATCAAGAATTTTATCTGAGGTGCAACTTTGTATGGGTCAGAAATGTGGGGTACAACCTTATATGGGTCAGGAACATATGGGGTGCAACTTCATATGGGTCAGAAACATATAGGGTACAACTTTATATGGGTCAGAAACATATTGAGTACAACCCTATATGGGTCAGAAACATAAGGATTATAACTTTATATGGGTTGCAATATTGGTCAGAAATATATGGGGTGCAACTTTATATGGGTCGGACACATAGGCATTGCTTAGATAAGAGAAAGACCAATTAAAAATCGAGATGTTGGTGACACCAGATGATGAAGGTATCATAGATAGCCAAGATAAAAATAAAATATTTGGACTGATTGGAAAAGATAGGAATATTTTGGAGAATCATCATTCAAAGAAGAAATAGTATGGCTGACCACTTGTTAAGACACTGAAGATGGTGTGTTTTCTTGCTGGAAATGAATAACAGAGGAAAATCCAGCAATGGTACATTGAGAATGGAATACATGAATGCAGTTAGGGAAAGTGGACTTTCAGAATTGTAAAAGATCTAATGATAGAGAAAAGGCTGAAGAACTATGCTGTCCAACAACCTATGAGTTGAGTAGAATGTTTACTGATTATTCCAACAAAACATAAATTATCAAAAATTGTTATGGATGAATGATTTAATCTTTTATAATTGCAATGATATTTCCTTTTTTAAATGCCCAATGCACAACTCTCAACTTAGATCTAATTAGAGTAATCTTACAGTTATATTTTGACAGCAAAACTTTCTTTCTCTGCACGTCAAAGTCATTGCAGTAAATCTGAATATTAATTAGTACCATATAGAAGCACTAATCAAAATTTTAACTTATTGAGTGTAAAGTGTTGTTGTTTCTGTAGTATATCCATTTATAAGAGTACCAAACTCTCCATATAGTAGTGCCACCAAGTGCAAACCTTCATAATCAATGAATACAGGAAGGTTTGTGCATGAAATCCCTATCTAGTGCATACTCGGCCAACACCTCCAGACTAGTTTCTAGTTTGTGGCTTTCATCAATGAGGCATCTTGAATTTTAAGAGCATTGCACTTAGGATCTAATTCAACCCTCCATCGGCCATCTTTTACCTATTTGGTTAAGTATAAAGCTAGAAGCCCAAGATGAAAACATCATAATGTTTCCAACCTAAACTGATTCACTTGTATAGTAAGTACACTACTATATGGAGAGTTTGAGACTCTTACTAACAACACCAATGATGATCATGTGATGTTTTTATAGTTTTACATCCATTCGTGAACATTTTTTTTGTATGATAACGTTCATATTTTTTGAAAATCTTAAATTTTGAGCTTTAGCTATTAATCTACATTTTCTTATCTAGTTATTGCCTTACACAAATAAACAAGTTGGTTTGAATTCACGACTTAGAATCTTTAAAAATGTCAATCCATTAATTTGATTAATAGCTTCAGGAGAGGTATTGGGCAAAACCACTACTGGCCTTAAAAAGAACTGGTAAGTCATAATTTTGTTGGGCTCCTTTTGAAACTAGCCATACAGCAATCTGATTACTCATGCTTACTAGATTTTAAAATGAAAAGATCACTACTATAAAAATACCAATAAAGAAGAAGTTAGAAGGGTTATGTGATAAATTTGTCCTTGTGATCTCTAATTTTATAGAGATGTTTACATTTTGTGAGTGTAAGTAAGATATATTTTGTTTTCTCTGTATAATTTAGTGTAATACTAGAGTGGTAGAATATGGAGATCTGGAACTACAGATTGTGGCTCCAAATATATAACTTCTAATGCTCAAGCTTCTTAAAAATTCTTAAGAAATAAAGCCATTCAATTGTGCTGCCACATGCAGTTATCACATGGATAAATTGGTAGATTGTTGAGGACCAGATTTGTGATTTTGATCTATCACTTTCAATGCTCTAATTTCTTATAAATTCCTGAGCAATGATCATTAAATGATTTCCCTATATGGTTTGGTAGAGTGGCGGGTTCTGGAGTTATGGTTTGGTGCAATGGTAGAATGGTGGTCTATAAAGCTCAAAGTCCATGGATAACAGATCAGCTGCAGCACTACCAGTGTTCAAATTTTTTATGGACTTGCAATAAATTGTTGAATTACTTTACTGAAAGATATACCCTGCATACCAAGCAAGACTACTTCATCCAAATCTTCTATTCTTTGGTTTTAAATCCTTATTATACTCCTCTCTCAAGAAACTTATTTATTTTCCCCTATCTCGTTTCCTTTTCTCCTTCAGTCACTTTCAATATCTCTTTCATAATTCCTTTGCTTCCAAGTGGATGCTCATTACAATTGCTTTTCATCTGCTTCTTAAATACTTGAAAGTACTCTTTTCTTTAGGATCATTAATCAACCTTTTTTTTCTTTCTCTTTCTAATTTCTTCTCTCTTCCACAACCACTTTCAACATATTTTAATTTTCTTTGATTCACACATGATTTGCATAATTACCACAGTAAATATTTTTGTTTATTCTTTTCAATAACTCTGAACTGCTAATCTTATCTTTCTAATTTACCTATTTCATTCTTCTCTAAATTCAGATTTCTAAAATTATTAATATTTTCCTCACTCTATACTGACATGTCCCAAAAAATTAAATCTACAATTTTCTACAATTATTGCAAATGTGTTGTCTCTTCATAATCCTAATTCTTTTTACTACTTACAATTATCACCAACTTCTCAAATTTTTAAAACTAATAAAATCTTGTTCAAAGATTATTCTGTTTTTAATCTCATTATCTATTTTCTTGTTTTATTTGTATTTCTTTTCATCCCAATTTTTTTATTATAAATTCCACTAAAACAAAACTTGTACAATATTTATGAATTCAAGTAACACTAGATGAAGTGAAAATTATAGAACTAATTAGTGATTATATATATATATACACAAAGGGTTTCATAATGTTATAAAATAATACATGACTTTTTTATGCTCACAGTCTTGAGTTTGAACCTGGACCTAATTTTAATGACAAAATTTTTTCTCAGGTAACTGACTCATGACCAATTCAATAGCAATCTACCCTGATTGGAAAATGATATCTATTTTTAACTTGAGTTAAACAAGGATGAAAAACGCTCAAATGATCATCCAATAATTAGAAAGTCCGGAGAATGATCCCCTTTAACTTCGTCTTTTTTTTGTGGAATATTGTTAAGGAGATTTTTACTCTATAATGGAATATTTTTTTACAATACAAGAATGTGCATGCACACACACACAGACTTTTTACATTTTGATTTACAAACATTAAACTATCTGCAGTCATACTATTGGCAATACCCACGTTAGGTAACTATAATAATCATTCCTAATTATTTATTATACTAGCAATTATTATATCATTCCTAAAACTTCAAATTTTAGTTATAAATTAATATGTCCGCTTTAATTAAACAGAAGGAATAAGTGAGTTTTATCTGCTTTTTTCCACATATTTTTTTAAATATAATTAAAATTTGTGGCTTCCCCACACATTCTTGAATTCTATGAATGAAGACACTTGAAAAAGGCAAATGACCCTCCGAGATGCTTTTTATATTGTTCTTCATTTAATTTAATTTTCAATCTATTATGCATGTCTTCATTACTTATACTCATTATGCATATACTTACAAACATTTGACTTACAAATATCAAACTTTCGACACTCACAACTTTGATTAATATTCATCTGGAGCGACTATGGTCATTTATTAGGCTAGATATTATCAGATCATTTCTAATCCAGATATAGACTTTAAGTCTCTGTTAAAGATCACTATATCTTAACAAATGTATACAAATGTTTAAGAGATTATGGTCTGGAGTAGCTAAAGAATGCTAGTTCAGCGAGAAATATACCTTGAAGGTCATTTGCCATTTTTAGATGTCTTTATTCCTGTGTTTCAAGAATAAGAAGGGATGAAGATGAATTTTTTCATATTTTTATGTGTAATTAAAAAACCAGGTATACTAATCTTTAACTGGGATTTAAAGCTTGCAGCTGAATTAAGAATAATAGGATAATCTTTAGCCTAATAAATGACTAAAAATAATCATGGGTGTGCTTATTTGAAGTGAATGCTGTTAAAGTTATGAGCGTAAAAGGTTTGACACTTCTAGATTAATTTGTATCAATTTGATATTGATAAATACTGTAGGAATAATAGATATGTGTAAAAGATTGTGACCTGAACCAACTGAAGAGTGTTAGATTTAGGTGAAATGTATATCGGTGGAGTTACTTATCCCTTTTACGTGCTTTTATTCATAAGTTTCAAGAATGTCTGGTAGAGATGTTTTAAATATATATACGTAAAAAATCAATAAATACATACTTATGTAACAAATTGCTAAAATAAGTCTGAAATGATATTTTTATATAATATCACTGACTTTAATTTTTTAAATTAATTATATAAACATTTATTGATTTTTAAAAATATATTTTTAATTTTTGTTTATTTTTTTTTTTTATTAGAAATGATTTTTAATTTAAATTTCCATTATTAGAATCATATAATTTTTATTCAATATTGAAAGCACGATTTTTATGCTATGCACCCAAAGACATGCATACATATAAAAATATACATTTATCTAGCTGTATATATCCTTACAACTATGCACCCACTCACCTGTTTACCTATCTATCTATCTACATATAATATAAACTAATTCAGTAATAAATTTCTTAATATTCTAAATATTAGTAAAACAAATCTTAGATTAAATAACATATATATGTGCTCTGCGCACAGATAATGAAGCTATTAATAAATTGTCATGAAATTATTAAAATTTTACCACCAAGCGCTTTCGGGACCGTCTACAATCCCATATTCAAGGCGAGTTATTCTGTTAATAACTGTAAAATTATGTAAATTTTATGCAAACTTATGTGCAGATGTTACGTGGACCATTTACGAGATAGGGAATAGCAGGCCTCTCTTCTGTTGATTGCCGATGGGTCAGCCGCCATGAAGTAAGCTTTCATAACTTTACGTTTGGTTTCGTTTGTTTCAGAGCAAACAACACTGGCTGTGGTAGGTAGAAAAGCATGTCCAGTGTTTCTCTCATGTTCAATGAAAATCGAATTACCTTCAAGCTTTGTTTTGGTTTTATTGTAAAAGTATCGGTGTTGAGCTACTCTGGAGGCAATGTTAGTTTTGGTCTCTCCATAATATGTTGCCGTACAATTTCTTTGGGGGCAGATAATTTTGTACACAACTTGAGGGGTGAGTTCAGGTTTGATCCTGTCTTTGGTAATATTTATCATTCTATTGGTGTTGGGAGGTGAACGGAAAGCAACTTCAAAGTCACATGATAGTTGCTTGATAAGGCTTTTAGCTGTAGAGTGAATGTATGGGATTAAGATTCTTGGTTTGTTTTCTTTCTTGTGGTTGTGGTTTATTTTATAGAAAAATTTGTTAACTTTTCTGTTGATGGATGAATAAGTGTGTCCTATTTTCCTTAAATCAGTTATATAATTGATGAGATTTTTTTCTTTTATCTGCCTCATATTTGCACAAGTTATGGTTCCTAAACATGAATGAAGAGAGGGCTGCAAGTTTGTGTGAGTGTGGCACGTAAGAATTAGGGTTTGTCAAGCTTCTTACTTCCAAAGGTTTGACTACAATTTGGTAGTCCAGCTTATCTATATTTTTGCTAACACATATGTCAAGGTATTTGACTTGTTTGTCTTGGTTTTCCCAAGTAGTAGTAAAAGTAAGTTTGGTTTTATTCTGGAGGCTATTGTGAAGGTTAGTAATGATGTCTTCTGGGACAGCAATAAATATGTCATCAATGTAGCATGTGTATATAATATGTGGGGTTGACATGAAGAGTGCAGGTAGTATTAGCTTCTCGTAATGGTCAAGTACAACACTTGCCATTATACCATTAAGTCGGAGGCCCATCGGCCATCCGTTGTTCATACTAAACCACTTATCTCTGGAAACAGCAATTATATTTAAATCAAGCCATTTTAAAAAATCGATGATGAGTTTGGCTCGTGTAGGTGGGAATTTTCTTGCAATTAATGTATTTATTGAAATAGTCAATGATACATTAATTGCAAGAAACTACCTACCTACATGAGCCAAACTCATCATCGATTTTTTAAAATGGCTTGATTTAAATATAATTGCTGTTTTCAGAGATAGGTGGTTTAGTATGAACAATGGATGGACGATGGGCCTACCACTTAGTGGTATAATGGCAAGTGTTGTACTTGACCATTACGAGAAGCTAATACTACCTGCACTCTTCATGTCAACCCCACATATTATATGCACATGCTACATTGATGACATTTATTGCTGCCCCAGAAGACATCATTACTAACCTTCACAATAGCCTCCAGAATAAAATCAAACTTACTTTTACGACAACTTGGTAAAACCAAGACAAACAGGTCAAATACCTTGACATATGTGTTGGCAAAAATATAAATAAGCTGGACTACCAAATGATAGTCAAACCTTTGGAAGTCCAGGGCTTGACAAACCCTAATTCTTATGCACCGCACTCTCACAAACTTGCAGCCCTCTCTTCATTCATGGTTAGAAACCATAACTTGTGCAAATATGAGGCAGATAAAAGAAAAAAATCTCATCAATTATATAACTGATTTAAGGAAAATAGGACACACTTATTCATCCATCAACAGAAAAGTCAACAAATTTTTCTATAAAATAAACCACAACCACAAGAAAGAAAACAAACCAAGAATCTTAATCCCATACATTCACTCTACAGCTAAAAGCCTTATCAAGCAACTATCATGTGACTTTGAAGTTGCTTTCCGTTCACCTCCCAACACCAATAGAATGATAAATAATACCAAAGACAGGATCAAACCTGAACTCACCCCTCAAGTTGTGTACAAAATTATCTGCCCCCAAAGAAATTGTACGGCAACATATTATGGAGAGACCAAAACTAACATTGCCTCCAGAGTAGCTCAACACCGATACTTTTACAATAAAACCAAAACAAAGCTTGAAGGTAATTCGATTTTCATTGAACATGAGAGAAACACTGAACATGCTTTTCTACCTACCACAGCCAGTGTTGTTTGCTCTGAAACAAACGAAACCAAACGTAAAGTTATGAAAGCTTACTTCATGGCGGCTGACCCATCGGCAATCAACAGAAGAGAGGCCTGCTATTCCCTATCTCGTAAATGGTCCACGTAACATCTGCACATAAGTTTGCATAAAATTTACATAATTTTACAGTTATTAACAGAATAACTCGCCTTGAATATGGGATTGTAGACGGTCCCGAAAGCGCTTGGTGGTAAAATTTTAATAATTTCATGACAATTTATTAATAGTTTCATTATCTATGCGCAGAGCACATATATATATATATTAATTTATTTAAGCGTTAATGAAGTAAAATGTTAACTATTAAATAACAGTAATATAAAAATAAAGAATAAACGAAATTATGGAAAACGATTCAAAATATTTCCTCTTTTTAAATATTCGGATGGTTTAGAGTCTCTTGGTGACGTATTTTTTTAATTATATGTACAATCATATTGTTTTAACTGAAATACAGGCTTATTATATACCTGTATCAATATATGTAATATATATAGGGTATATGAGCACAGACTTTCATACGACCCACCACTCTCCACCCTATCTCATAACACTTATACACTTGAACACATATATGTTGAAAAGATAAATAATCACTAATACCATATTTCATACTAAACCAGCAATCATCAGTTGGTCCAGATTATCATCTCTACACATATATGCTATAAGTGCTCAGATATATATGTTAAGAGAGCCAATCCTCATACTTTAATGGACAGGCTTCAATCTACTCCACACTCCAAATCTTCAACTGTCTATCCAACTGAAAATCTGATGATGGAATGCTCAAAGGCCACCCTGAGGTTGAGATTCTTGTCATGCCCATGTTGATCTAAGATCAATCTGATCTCTCATGTACAGTACATAATCCATTTAATCCATATACAAGGGATGGGCAGACATCTCTACTATGTAATAACTGAAACACACAGGCTTATTATATACCTGTGTCTATATATGTAATATATAGGGTATATGAGCACAGACTTTCACATGACCCACCACTCTCCACCCTATCTTATAATGTCGAAAAGATAAATAATCACCAATATACGTACTCATGCTAAACCAGCAATCATCAGTTGGTCCAGATTATCATCTCTGCACATATATGCAGAATCATATTGTTTATTTAAAAGTTTGTGAAGGGTGTATATATTGGATTATTTCCGTCAGCTAATATTAATTGGTTAAATGTCTTTAGAAAAATCCAAACTTTATGTGTATTTTTCAACTACATTAAACTGTTAGAAGTAAGACCCAGATTATTAGTACATAACATAACATTTTGAGTAGTTTTATTTTTTTCTCTTCTTCAGGTGTTGTTGGTTAGACCACTGATAGTACTAGCATTAGATTCAAACTTGAATAGTCTAGATGGTTAATTCATCAACTTAAATTCAATATTTTGAAATCTAAAAGTTCAGGTTCGATTCTCATGCTAGTAGGATCACTGGTGAGGCCAGCAACATCTGAAAACGAGAAGAAATAATACCCATTAAAATATTGCATTATATACTAATTTGTGTGCTATTATTAATAGTTGACTGCATTTGAAATGTTTAAATAAAGTTTAAATGTATCTAAAGACATTTAATAATTAATATTAGATAATGGAAATAGTCCAACATGTAATTACTAATATATAAACATATTTATTTGTATTTAAAGTTTGAATTTAAATTAATCTATCACAAGATTGAAGCTTTCCATAATGGCTATTTCTATATGTTGGAGCTATGGATTTTTACCGGATTAAAAATCAAAGTACAATACCTTCCACACCTTTGTAATTAAACTATAATAATTTGATATTGATAAATTACTGAACATGAATAATAAAGTTGGGAAATTATGACCTGGCCAACTGATGAATGTTGATTCAGCATACAATACATCTTAGGTCATGCTTTTTCTTAGATGTCTTTATTCATGTGATTGTAATATGTAGTAAACTATACATAGGTAAAAAGTAGAATGGAGTTGATTTTTTTCAAATGCTGTGTGTAATGAGAATAGATATTACCAAATTCACCACTTCCTTTATTTTTCTGTAATATCTTATATAAATGCAACTTATCCACTCTACTTGGAACACTTTTTAGCAAAAACCTTTTATTGCACATATATGCACATACAATCTTACATTTCAACTGTCCTGCAGTCTTCTTCAAAGCCACTTTTGCTTCAATTTTTTAAAAGCAAAAATTTTCTTTTAAAAAAATTAAAGTAAAAATGGCTCTGAAGAAGACTGCAGGACAGTTGAAATGTAAGATTGTATGTGCATATATGTGCAATAAAAGGTTTTTGCTAAAAAGTGTTCTAAGTAGAGTAGATAAATCACATTTATCATAATAGATGTAAGTAATGTATATTAAGGCTATAACCTTAAGACTATGCAACTAGATGTGACAGTAGGGACCTCTGCACTTAAAATGATACAATTTCTAAGCCTAAAAGATATACCTATATATAAGCAACCACTCATAAACAAGCACAGTCATTTCAACTTCAAGGAGAAAAAAAAGCTATATGAAAGAATTTTGTGATGATTACACAAACCAAGCTGTGAAACACATATATAACCATATAAAGAACATGTTGGTCCATTTTTCCATTTATATGATATTTGGTGATGCAGATTTTTAAATTTCTTCAGCAAAAAACTGCTTGTTTGTTTTGTCAAATACTTCAACAAACATTGAGGTATTTATTTGGAAAGAAAATGGAGTCATAGTTGTGTATGCAGTAACTTTGATGCCTATACAATAAGCTATAATAATTTAATTTTGACAAATACTGAGTTCAGACAATAAAGTTATGTGGAAGTTTTTGACTTGGGCCAGTTGATGAGTTCTGGTTTAGCATTAAATCCTTCTCAGGCTTGCTTGCATTTTCCAGATATAGTCATGTGACTAGAACATATGAGAAGTAAAAGTTATAAATATATTATTACATATGGAAAAAAAATGGAGTTGACTATGGGGTTGTGTTTAGTTGTAATGCATATATTCACCTTTAATTAAAATTTAAAGTGTAAATTTGGATTATAAACGATATGAAAATTTTTAGCTTAATAACTGATTAGTAATAATCATTAAGGTATTCACTTGGGGAGAATGATGTCATAGATGTGTGTACTGAAAGTTTGGTGCCTTCCAAATAAATTGTAATAATCTGATATTGATAAATACTGAGCAATGATAGTGAAGATTTATAAGATATTGCCATCTGAATCAACTGATGAGTGCTACTTCAGTAAGAAATGCACCTTGTGGTTATTTATCCTTTTCTGATGTATTTATTCACGTGATTAGAATATATATGGTAAAATTAAAGTCGTCTTTTTAAACCTGGTTAAAAATGAACTGGATTTGATTTTATTATTCCGCATGATTGCGTTTTCTAGTAATACATAAATTCATCAATAATTAATGTTTAAAATGTATATCTGAACTAGAAATGATGTGTTAATTTCTAATCTTAACAATTTATTATTAATAATCATTGGGGTATTTATGTGGGGAGGTTATTGTTATAGCTGCGTGTAGAAAGTTTTTATCTTTGGATTAAATTGTAATAATTTAATAAAGTAGAAACTACACTTTTTTGATTAGTAAAAAATAAATGAACAAAATAGATTGGAGATCGAACTCACTTTATAAAGTATAGGTTAACTGAAGGTGTAACAAGGGAAGAATGCTAAATGACAATAGCATAAATAGTAACACTAAACTCTAATCGGGCATTTTTAAGGCTTTTTGTTGTCAAATTTCTCTATTCTCACTACTTTTATGCCATCTAGTGTAAGCTTTAGTAAACAATAGATGTCATATGAGTCCTTATCCTATGTTGTTCTATCAAAATATCCCAAGTCTAATTTCTAGCTTACGGCTTTCAGTGGTGAGGAGCTTTTTAAATTTGCTTGAGCAGTGCATTTGGACCTTTTAGATATGCTAGAAGAATTTGCTAACAAATAGCAATGTATAAGCTAAGGTCATGTAAAGTCTTGTTGGTCATGTGATGTCTTATTGGTTTTATCAGACCTTTCAGAGTCTTAGCCAAATTATATCTTTATTAATCTCATGATGTGGAGACTTGAAAAAGTCAATAAATGATCAAATCCAGCAACTGTGATTGATATTTTCACAAGCAGGACATATATAAAAAGATTTTTTGATGATATCAGTAAAGATAGGTGGCACTACTGTATAATACTCCAAAGTAGACTTAATTTGATATAGATTAAATAACTCTGTCATATATACATTGACTGTTTAATGCACATTAATTATCAATCTTTTATCTAGTTTTATGAATAAGTCCAGGTGACAGTAAAAAAGATCAAATTATTAGTTTTTTAGAGAATCATGTAATATTAAAGTATCAAAAATTATGGATTGAGCTTGGATTCAAAACCCTTTAAATGTCCAGTTCTGTCCTAAACTTCAAAAGACAAGTCTGTAAATATTTATTATAGAATCCTAAATTCATTGAACAAACTTAATAAATTGAAGCAATATTTTCCCATCTCATAGCTTAGAAATTAGCTGAGATTGGTATTTTAATTCCAGGCTTATTCTTATTAACTTACTATTTAAGATGTTCAATATTCATACATTTATCCTTATATTCTTTTATTTAGTGATATGGTCCAAAGCCCAAGAAGTTACTAATTATATTTGTAGATAATCAATGCACAGAAGATAAACCAGAATTAAAAAAGTTTAGATCAGTCTCTTAATTTTTTATTGAATAGCAAAGAATGAAAGTGAAAAAGATTAAATATGCTCTAGAAAGACTAAAATTTATATCAGATTTATGAAAAGCATTTTGTGGATAAAAAGAGAAAACTAAAAAAAATTGAAAATAAATAGAGGTTACTTATGATATGCAGATTTTGATGATGGGGTTGTTTTTGCAAATAATGCTCCAGAGCTTCAGGAAATCTACAATTTGGCTGGAGCGATGTGGAAAAGCTATGGTTCAGAAAAATTGGATTGAACTTAGTCAGATCTTCATCTTGCAGTGATCCTGTAATGGTCCAAACATAATGATGATGATAAAGCTGTAAACAGTATTATTTCTTCACTCACCTTATTATATGCACATCATTTATTCAATGATCATTAGATAGTAGTATCAATAGATTTGCATATGTGATTTCTGATTGGTTGAACCTCACTTAAGCAAGGTAAGTTAGTAGACTAATGTAAGTCATCATTGTGGATAGATATGGTCAATGGGCAGATTTTACAGCAGTTCTTTTCATCTTAATAATAACCAACCAAACAAAAATTAAAATGATAGAATGAAAGACAAAATATAGAAACTAAATGTTCTACATTCCCATAATGTCATCAAATAGAATTCATCTTCATATCACTCTAAATATGTGAACATAGCTATATTAAAGAGTGTAGTGGAAAATTATTCCTGATGATGATGAAGAGAATTCTAGGTACTTAGTGTTTTGATTGTTAAACTGTTTTTGAACTGTATTATCTATAAAACCATCAAAACATTGCATAATCACCATTTCATATGCTTGCACATGCTGTTAAAAGCTGGCACTTGGTGGCACAACTGTATGGAGAGTTTGGTATGATAGAGTAAATAGAAATAGATTATGGATAAGATTAGCAAATTTGGAAATGGATGAAGCTTTAATAAATATTATTAAGAAATTATATGAAAATAATTATTATATATATCAATTAGGGAATATAGAATCAATTAAAGTTAAAAATGGTGTGGGACTAAGGCAAGGATGCCCTATGTCACCTATTTTGTTTGTGTTGTATTTGAGTGAAATGGAAAGAGCAATAGAAAGATTAGGAAGAGGGATAGAGATACCATTAATAGGTAGTAAGGAAGTATATATTTTGTCAGGTTTTTTTTTTTTGTGGATGATATATTTTTATGTGCAGAAAAAAGAGAAGATATGGAAGTTATGTTGAGGACATGTGCAAGGGTGGGTAAAGAGATGGGGATTAAATTTAGTGAAGAAAAATCAAATATAATGATGGTTAATACTGCGGAAAGAGAAGATGTAGAATTTTTATTGGGAGATATTAAATTAAGTGTGGTGAATAGATATAGTTATTTGGGAATTATTTTAAGTTCAGAAAAATTATTTGGATGAATGGGAGAAAAAATTGATAAATGAAGCAAAGAAAAGAAAGGGATTGATAAAGAAATTAATAATGTTTTCATATAATAAATATGATGTAGCTAGAATTATATGGAAAGGAGTTGCAGTAGCAGGGTTAACATATGATAATGATGCATTATGTGTTAGTAAAAAGATATTAAATTACTTAGAAAAAGCTCAAAGGGAAGTGGGAAGACATGCATTGGATGCAGAAGTATGGACAGCAAGGGAGGCAATTCAAGGAGAAATTGGATGGTCAAGTTTTCATATGAGAGATTCAAAAAGTAAAATGGAAATGTTTGGTAGATTGCTGTTTATGGATAATAAAAGAATAGCTAAAATAGTATTTAATTGGGTTATGAGTAAAGGGCAGGTAACAAGATGGATGAGAAAGGTAATGTGGTATGCAAAAGATTTGGATAAAGAATTTATATCAGTATATTTGTACAAAAGATGAGATGATTGTGTTAAGAGGATTGTTGAGTGTTATAGTAGTAAGGAATGGGATAAAAGAATAAATTTATTAATAAAGAATAGGGAGTTAGAGATATGGAGAGTAAAAAGAGTTTAATTATATATAGAAATAAACAGAATATTAGGTGTGAGTTAATATATGATAATAGTAAGGAAAGTAGTTTATTGTTTAAGGCTCGAACGGGATCTTTAGCTACAAAAGAATATACATGTAAATGGAAAAATATGGATGATTTATTTTGTAAATTATTTAAGGAAGGAATAGAAAATATTAGGCATTTGTTAATTGAATGTAAGCAGAAAGGGTACATATAATGAAGTTGTGGAAAAATAAATATGAAAAGAGTGATTATACAGAAAGTGAATTATTGGTTTTTATGCTGGGTTTGGGAAAAGATAAGGGGGATTTAGATATAAAGGTTATAGAGTTGACAAAAATTATGTTGTGGAAATGGGTTAGAGCAGAATATGGATAAATTTAGAGTGGGGAATGTAAAATAAAGTGGCTAACAGGTTTATCCGGGCATAATTGCTGAGATATTCTTGACTTCGTTTAAGGAGAAGCCATAATACATCACATCACATCACATTACTCTTATTAACAGCATGTGTAAGCATATGAAATGGTGATCATGCGATGTTTTGATGATTTTATACCTATTTTACTCATAGGAGGTTTTGAAAAACCAAAGACACTAAAATGTATAGATGCTGAACTAAGTTCAAATATACTATACAAGCAAATGAGCTTGGATTGGAAACATTATGGTATCTTCATATTGGGCTCTTAATGTTATAATTCTCCAAAGAGGTAAAAGGTGGCTGATAGAGGGTTGCATTACATCCTAAATCTAGGTATAGTGCTTTCAAATCCAAGGCTCCTCACTGATAAAAGCCACAAGCTAGAAACTAGTCTGGGGTTGTTAGATAAATAGGCATTAGATAGGTCTTTCTGCATCCATTGATTAAGATGGCTTGCACTTGGTGGCACTACTGTATGGAAAGTTTGGTACTCTTACATTATCTATAATTTACATAATAGAAGGTTCTAAATTCTCTGTACAAAAAATACATTTCTCATAATACACTTTTCACGATACTTTAGTAACAGTTTTGATTGACTAGCAGAGATATGCAGCAGTCTTCTAGTCAATTGAAACTATCAATAATCCATTATGAAAAAAACATTATAAAAAGTGTGTTTGTTTTGTATCGATTGAATATAAGAAATGCAAAAAATATTGGGAAAAAGTTTTGGAAAGCTTGGAAGGTCTCATATTCTCTGCTTCAGTTCATCTGGTAATTTCTTTCTTCAACCTTTCTTGCTCCCTTTTTAACTTCCTTCATAGTTTGGCTCTTTCAAGTACATGTTCCATTATTTTTATCTTTTATCTTCTATTCTTTCTAACCCTTCAATAAATATATGTTTCAGATTATGCAGAGAACTGTGAAGAGATGAAATGTTGGAAGCAATAGAGAGAAAGCAGACTAAAATGCATAGAGGCCAAACAAACAGGTACTAGTAAAAGAATTACGAAGTTGAGGTGGAATTGGGCTGGACCAATCGCTAGAATGAGATGATAATAGATGATTAACTAAAATCTTAAACTAGATCCCAAAAAATTGTTAGGGAAAAAAAATCTAGACAGAGATGTGTATGAGATAGATGGGTGAAATAAAGAAGTCTTTTGAAGTGACTCAAAAATGTTATACTTAGACAAGCTGGATTAAATTTGGAGAAAAACCTCCATGCTGTTCTGGAATGATAATTATAGAAAATGTCTGTTCAATATTTCTTGCATTTATTTTTGTTTATATATACTGTACTGTACTTTCAACTCAAACCTTTCAAAATACTAATTTTCTTTTTTTATCTAATTGATAGTATATAAACAATATGTTGCAAACATATATACTCAATTTATTGGCTTTTTTTTTTTTACTATTGAATAGACGTATTTATTTACATGGAAATAAAAATAGAAAAAAAATCCAAAATTAACACTAGAGGGCAGTATTCAGCAATAGAGAAAAATATGTTTGTAGGTTTTGAAAATGTAGTTTATTAAGGATAAAAATTTTTTCCTCGTTACAACTTAGTTAATTTTAATAGTATAGTGCTTGATATTATTATTAGTGCAGTTTTTAATAATAAAACTTTGATAATTACTGGAGTCATCAGTTTTCTCTGTTTTAATAATAATATCTTAAATTTATTTATCTTAAAATTGTTAATTCACAGTTATCAATTGAGGTATAAGAGCTCTTTCCAACTTAATATTGAAAAGCATTACATTATGGTATTTAAAAATTGAAACTGTGTAAATAATAACCTGCAATTTGACATTAAATCGCCATTCATATAAACTATTCACTACCTACTTCCAAATGAAGCTAAAGGTTTTTTTCTTATTGTAAACATTTACTCCTAAATATTAGGAAATAGCAATTATGAATAAATATTATACTACAATCTTTTATGTAAACAAAACTATCCTTGAATTCTTTTTTTAGCTTTTTAAAACATGCACCAGAAGTTTTAAAAAAAAATCACCGTGGAAGATCAGGTCTCAAATTGGGTTTCGTGTAACCCGGAAATTATCATTGATTCCGTGATCAATTTCAGAGAAATAAACTATTTATATTTGAAGTTTCAACAATCATGATAAAAAATACAGATTCCATTCCTGCTGAATTTTCTGATTATATTTCTGGGAACACATTTGTCACATTTGATAAAATAAAATCGAAATAAAAAAAAATATGTAAAAAAAAAACAAACAAACATAAATTTATAACAAATTAGATTTTAAAAGGTCAATTTATTACCCCTCTACCCTTTATTTTTCCTAAACTCTCTTTGATATTCAATCCTTATCTTTCGTTGGTTTTCAAAAACAAATCCAAACTTAAATCAAAAGTACGATAAACTGCATATATATGAATAATAATATTGGCATCAGCATGGGATTTGGGCTTTCCATCTTCAGATTTTCAAGAGTATGGATGGCTGAAGAGTTGGAGGTTGGAGTAGATTAAAACCTGTCCATTAAAATATGAGGGTTTTCTATCTTAATATAAACTGAGCACTGATTATATATGTGTGGAGATGATAATCTGGACAAACTGATGAGTGCTGGTTTAGCATGAAATACGGATATTGGTGATTATTTATCTTTTCTACATGAGTGTGGTCATGTATATCAGTGATATGAGATAGTGTGGATAGTTGGAGGGTATTTGAAATTCTGAGTTCAAATTCACTATATTTACAATTAAGCTCCAGGTTTGTGAAGAGTGCCTGGTTTTCAAATATTTACGTATGAAGATTGGATCCTGCCCATCTCTTTTCTATATATTTAAATGGATAAGGTCCTATACATGAGGGGTCAGTGTGACTTTAGGTCAACATGGGTATGGCAGTAATATTGGCATTACCATGGGATTGAGTTTTTCCATCATGAAATTTTCAATGTTATGGATGGCTGAAAAGTTGGAGGCTGGAGTAGATTGAAGCCGGTCCATTAAAGTGTGAAGATTTGCTATCTTAATATAAACTGAGCACTGACTATAAAAGTGTGTGGGAGATGTTAATCTGGATCAACTGATGAGTGCTTGTTTAACACGAAATACAGATATTGGTGACTCTTTATCTTTTCTACATGAGTGTGGTCATGTGTATCAGTGGTATGAGATAGTGTGGATAGTTGATAGGTGCTTGAAAGTCGAAGTTCAAATCCCCTATATTTACAATTAAGCTCCAGATATATGAAGAATGCCTGTATTTCAAATATTATTATATATATATGAATAAATTAATAATGGTCGTTTTGCTTTTTTCAATTTAATTATTAAAATAATGTCATTCTATTTTAAATATGCATAAGAATCATAACACTTTCTGATATTTTATGCAATGCACATTTGTAGTGCGAGAGGTTTGGTCTGACTTCTGGACAGATGAAAAGTTGTGATAGGATTGAGCTAAATGTGAAAGATGCACTGATAGAAACAACATCTTGCAAACGACTTCTGTAGTTTAAGAAAAATATGCTTAAGCATAATGCTGATATATGCAAAGAAACTACATAATAACTACACACTATATTTTAAAAGCAATGTTTACAAAATAGTGAAATATTTTATAGATAGTACATGAAATATAGTACCTCTGCATTTTATGTTGCATTAAAAATGTGAATGTTTTATTATTTTTACAGTACTTTAGGTTTTCAATTTTTTTTTTGCCAAATCTAGAAGACTTCATGAGTTACAAAAAGTTTGAGGCACTCTACGAAACAAGTGTGGAGCAGAAAATGTCAAACATTTACCACAACATCAAAATGTAACAATAATTTTTATTAGTCTTCAGTAGTCTAGAGATTATCCACTAATAAATAATATTTCTGTAGTGTGACTTTCATCATACCATTCTCACACAAGATGGGGACTGTTTTCTGTATGCTTTTTAAAGTTTTAAAAGTGGATAGAAACCAGACCCCTTCCTTGCATAAGAGTGGCGTCATGAAAACTACACTACAGAAATATTATTCATTAAATGGATCATTTCTATAATGAATTACTAATAAAAATTATTAATATACACCCGGGTCTCTTTTTACGTGGATTTATTTAACGCGATTTTGAAATTACGCGATTCACGTTTCTCCGGAAGTCGAACTCCGATAATGCGCTATTACTTTAAATAATAAATTTTGCGCACTTATGTCATATTGAAAGTAATAGCACATTATTGGAATTCGACTTTCATCTTAGTAATTTCAATATGTTCAGTGCTTTATAATAGTAAGATTTTATGCAATAATGAAATTAAAATCATGATTTCCACATTTTATGTATACACACATTAAATTTTACAAGATTATAATGTAAATTTGTTCAAAAATTGTGCGTGTTAATTTTGCATTTTAAATCACATTCTGTTTTTGCTTTTTAAAAAAGAATGTAATCAATTATTAATCATTTAGTGTCTGCAAGTTTATTTTTAAAAGGTGAGTAATAGCAGTGGGCACAATTAAATTTGACAATTAAAAATTAAAATCTGATTTTTAATTGTAATTAACAATTTAAAAATTACTTAAGACGACCTGAAATTTAATTAATATGATGTGAAATGAAATTTGATTTTTAAACGGAATTGAAAATTAAAGACAAAAATAAGAATTTAAATTTTAGTTGTTCCTTTCACTGCAAAAATGATTCGAGAAGGTCTTCAACTTTCTAATCAGTTGGCAAATTATTTTCTTATTAATGACACTATTCATGAACATGCACTTAAATTCCAATGAGAGCTAAATGGTTGTATGTCTGGATATCGCGAGCTTCATAAACAATTAATAAAATCATCATCTCAAAGATTAATTACTAATTACGTTGTCACCAGAAAACCATTAACACAACATGAGAGTGAAGTTGGCGCTAGTTTGATTTTTTACCAGTTTGCAAACGAATCTGTTTATCAGCAAGTAACAATAATAATTAAAATGTGTATAAAAAAAATGTCAATTACTGTACTGTAAATTATGCATAAAAATATATAGTTTTGAATAAAATTAAATATTATAGTTAAAAAAAGTTTGTCTTGTATCAATTTTTTTCAAATTTGAAATTTTTTATTAGTCATATTTTATTTCCTTATTTTTTTTTTTTGCGCGAATTTTAAAGTAATTCTACGTTGGTGCTTTGCTTTTATGCAAATTTTGAAAAATCACAGTCCGTATCCCCCCTTTTTCAAGGTAAGTTATGTCTATTTTTGCGTGTTTTCATTTGCACATGTTTTCTGAGGAACCTATCTATTGTGTAAAATGAGACCCAGATGTACTTCCATTAAGTCATACGTACTTGTTCATTAAACTGTAGTAATTGGCTATATATATACTGAACAATGATAAGAATATGTGCAAGTGATTATGATTTGGATCAACTGATGAGATGGTTCAGCATGAAATATGCATCATGGAAATCATACATCTTTTTTACATGTCATTGATCATATGTTTATGATTACACCCCTCCACAAGATGTTAAAAGCAGTTAGAACCTAGTCCCTATCTTGTGTGAGACTGGTATAGTGAAAATTACACTATAGAAATATCAGAATGCAACAGTTTTAAATAAAAATAAAGAAAATATGATAAAATTGTGGCATTTATACAAAGAAAGTTTGTGCTATATGAGAAATGACAAAAGCATTTGTAATAAAAAAAACTAACATTCTTTTGTCACCATCTCTATGCCACTTAGTGTAAATTTAGGAATCAGTAGATATCAGATGATAGTTCTTATTAAATCACTATTCTTTGCTGACCTATCCAATATTCCTAGACTAGTTTCAAACTTCATCAGAAGCTTTGGATTTTGGAACAATGCATCTGGATCTTTAGGATTTAATGCACCGCCCTTCCAGATGCTACCATTTATCTCTCTTTTTAAACTATAAAGCTATCAGCTGAAATCAGAAAACATATAAATGTTTGGTTCTAGTAAACTATTAACTGTGCAGCCTTTGGTGGTGCTGTTTCTGTGTAAAAACACAGAATTATACTGCTTTTGTGGCCGAACCTACGGCTAATATATGAGTGATCATTAATATATGAGTAGATCCTATGTAGTGGTTATAATACGCGGCCAATTCTTCCGCATATCAATAACACTACGTCTACTAACAATACTATGATTGTATAGTTTGCCATTGATTTCGTTGTGGGTTGAATTCTTATGCATATTGACAGAATTTGTATTGTCACTAGAATTTAAGATGAGAGTGTGAGCATTGTCATCTTTTTCAAGTGTTTATTTGTTGATGTTTATGATTTTCTGTATTTCCCAACTGAAAGATTTTTGCGTACTACTAATTTTCAGCGTATTATTGATATTTGTCAAAAATTTTTTTTTTTGGCTAATTTTGGCTTTTTTGGGGGTCAAAAAAGACAAAATACAATTTCTCAACCTCTCTGGCAGACGATTGGAGTTGTTTGCGGAAAAATATTGTTTCTGTCATGACTCGGACGAGAGTTGAAAAAGAAGAACAAAATGTCTACCACGTTATTATATTTGAGGGACGTCCCAAACAGAGAAAGTGAGGCAGTTGCATTTTTTCAAGCCCAAAACATCCTGCCATTTGTTACAGTTGATTTAGTTCAGTCATATGTGGTTAATAAATTTATTTTCAGGAAAAAATTTTGTATTGTTTGTGATTATTTTTATCTGTAAATCGTGTAATTAACACCCAGAATGACAGTGTTAAAAAGGGGCGGCGTAATTTGTTGGACATCTCTTGATTGATTGATTTAAAAAAAAAAACTTCTTCTTTTGACATACCTATTCGTTCTGTTTAGAAGCAAAGAGAGGTTTTTTGTTGTTGTTTTAAATCAATAAACAGCACGTTAAGTAGATTTTAAAAATGAACCCGAGCTTAATTTTTGTTGTTAAAAAAGAATTAAAAAACCGGACATTTCATTTGTTATGAAAACAAAAAAATCTTTAACAAACTTGTACGACTCTTAAAAAAGATAAATAAATAAATCCTACAGAATGTAACAAAACCGGTTAACATACATATTTTTTGTGTTAAAAAAACAATACCACGATTGACTTTTTGGTTTTTGTTTTGGACGTTTTATTTGTAATTATTAAAAAAAGGGAAAAAAATCAAAACCCGCCGATACAACCCCCCCCCCGTATTTATAAATCTAAGAGAAAAAAGAAGTCCCGTTTTATTTATTATTATTTAAAAAAAAAAAAAAAAAATCAAAACTCAGTTTTATTTGTTATTATTAAAAAAAAACAAAAAAAATCAAAACACGCCGACCAAAAAAAAAAACCCCGTATTTATAAATGTAAGATAAAAGACCAAACAATTCTTTTCGTTTATAAGCAAATATGGACATCTGAGGCGGAGTTTGTTGGACAGGTTTGAATTTTTTGTTGCTAAATCAATCAACAGCAAAACCCCTCATTTTTAACATAATTCAAAAAGAAAGTGTCGATTCTAATTTTAAATAACAACAACAACAACAAAAAAAAGAAAGTCGTATGTAAAACAAATTGTGTATATTTGAGATATTCTAAGTCCCTTATTACTTTGAAATGTATCGAATCCAAAACAAAAAAATAAAAGACGTCTGTAAAAAAGAAACAGTAGAATTAGAATGGAAATCCACCCCCCAAATAAAGGCGTATGCCAAAAATTATGTACTTTTGAGATCCAAAAAAAGAGGTCAAAGTCTCCTTTATAGTTTGAAATTTATCAAATGAAAACCAAAAAAATAATTATGTCCAAAACAAACAACAACAATATATTAAATATTAAAAAAAAAAATTACAGCCGTATGTCAAAATACGATCTATTAGATAAAAAAATCTAGCGGTCCAGTAATGTTATAATGGTCTGTTTTTAACTAAAAACAGTGCCACCAAAGGCTGCACAGTTAATAGTTTACTAGAACCAAATGTTTTAATCCAAGCAACTAGCTGATAAAGTCATATAGATCTGAAACCAGTTCAGTTTCTACACATTATGGTGTCCTTATTTTTTTAGTAACTACAGGCACCTCTACCCTGCAGCCAGAATTTGGTATAAACCAATAAAATATCACATGACTCTATCATGTGACTTCAACTCGCATACTGCTGTTTCAAAGATGGTGGAAAGTATGCTGATAAAAATAATAATACATAAACAGAAGTTATGGTTCAATCCTTAACATATGAAGGTATAGAAATGGGAAGTTATTAAGTGCATTAAACCTTCATTATTTTTCATTCACAGGGAATACCAATAGTAGTAAGTTATTATAAACTATTTAACAAACATGGTATCTAATAGTGGTGTGTAGTCCATGAAAACAACTATAAGAAATACTTCTTTTCTTAATAATCACACCTTTTCTTTATATATTATATTCTCATAGATAAACATTTTACACATTTTTTTAACGTTTTTGTAAAAAATGTCAAAACGAAACATTTACATACCACATTAACAATTTCTCTTAAAATGATAAAATCAATTATTAAATGTTATGTAACTACTGTGTCAATAACATTATCTCATACTGTCTAATCCCATTCTATGTAAGCACAGGTGGAAGCATATTTAAATTAAATCCATACTGCATCAAAAAGTTAGGTCCATAGTCTGCCACCAAGGTGGGACAGTAGCTTGGAGATATTGATAATACTCTATATCACTATGCAGTATTTTTCTGTGTGACAGCAATTTTTAAATTAAATCTACAAAGTAATGCAATATACACTTCATGTAATAGTAATAAGAAATACTTTTAACAGCCTTTACATTGTTTTGAATTATACAACATAGTAAAGTTTTTATTAACTTTCATGAATTATTAAAATTATTACATATCAGTAAGATAAGTAAAATATTTCAATTTGCTTTTTTGCTTTATGCATATATAAGCAAATTCTACCAAATTCAGAATAAAAAACTAATCGCAATTCAAAAATTAAAATTTCGCAATGAGTCATTTTCACTGCCAAGGGACTAAAAATACGACACAAATATGTACTTAATAATTTTTCATAATTCTCTCAATTACATTCCAGTTATCGTTAATATCACAAATAAGTTAATAGTTTTTATGTAATAAATTTTAAATAAAAGAGATTCTTTACTTCTCTTTTATTGTATTCTTTTCCAGAAAATTACCGTAGACTGCTCAAATCATGAATATATAATACAGAACTAAGATATTTATTTTTACTCTACTTTTATCAACTTTCACGCTTTCATTTAAATTCATACTATTTTGACATATATATATATATGAAAATATCCCAGTACTTATCACCAGCTGAAAATTCAAATACAAAATGTTCAAATCAGCCTCCCAAATGTGATGCGATGTGATGTAATGTAATGCACTATGGTTTCTCCTTTATCAGAGGCAGGCATCTTTTAGCCACGATACCCAGAGAAACCTGTTAGCCACTTTACCATCCGTTTCAATCCCCCACTCTAAGTTTTGCCATATTTTTCTCTATCCTGCTCCATACCATTTCCACAATATTATCTTTGTCCAAACTCTATGGACCTTTATATCTAAATCCTTATCTTTTTCCAAACCCAGCATAAAAATCAAGAACCCACTTTCTGTATAATCACTTTGTTTATATTTATTCTCCCACAACTTCATTATTTGTACTCTTTTGCTTGCAATGCCCTCTACAAATAAAGTCTGAACTTCAAATAATTCAATTTAATTCCAGCTCAAATTATTTATATTACTTGGCTACATGGTTAAGAAAGCTTAATAAAAGATGGATTAGTAAACTTATAAATTGTTGTATGTGTAACTTAACTATACTGACATAAGAAATTAATGGAAAAATATCTTATAGTGTTATTACTGCAATTAAATAATAGTTAGTAAAAGGAAATTGATTTTTAGAGTAAATCATACTATTAAATCATTGATAAATGAAATGCATTTTATAAAATTATAATGGGTAAAATAATAACTCATGTAATGAAAGATCAGAAAAAAAATTAGTTGATTTAAATTTTACTGCAATGTACTGAGATGGTTATGTTTCTTATGGCATATAACAACAGAGTAGTGTGTGTGAACATATATAAAGTTGAAAGAAAAAGTAGAAATAATTGCAGATAAAAAAATTTTGTTGATATTTTTTATATTACATAGGAATAACAGTTAAGGATTAAATAATATTGAATTTAAAATAAATTATTATAAATTAAACAATTTAATAGGTCTAATTAATATTTTATTAATTCTGATTTTGAAATTTTAAGCAAGCATGTTTTTATGCTACAATAGATATACTGATAATTATAAAATTCCACTACCAATTTTGATTGAATTAAAATTTTTTAAATTAAAGTTTGTATAATATATATTGATTTTACAAAGATGTTTTTGAAAGGATTAATGCAAATTGAAAAGTTATTATCTTTTTTCAATCAAGATAAAGAAAACTTGCTTTTAATTATGGTGTTTTTTAAATTCTATCCTGACTATAAAAATCATGGAAAAAAGATTAGGGGGAGTTTTAGTTTTACAGATTATGCCAACAAGATTAGTATTACCATGAAGTTACACCTGAAGGCAAGAGAGAGTAAGTCCAACTACTGCTACTAGTTCACTGCAATAGTTTGGATTCACATGGAAAGTGCTTGCTTTTATGTGGTTCATAGCCTGTATATATATATGTATTAGATAGCATAGAGACTGGAATATATATATATCTATATGTATTAGATAGCATAGAGACTGGAAGCTCACTGCAGGCCAACAATTACCAGATTATATCTTTCCAGAACATGACAATAAGGGATCATCTTACCAAGAGAGTCCATCAGCTTGCTGAAGTAGTTTATACATGTACTGCTTTATCTATATGCAGAAAAGCACAGATAAAGGTATTGCATTGGATATATATATATATAAAGGATAGCTGGTGAGTAGAGTGTGTTATATATATTGAGAATAATATTTTAAATAATTTAGTGAACATGATAGTTAAAATTTCTAATTAATACATTTTAAAAGTAAATGACTTTTGTCATCTGAAAGTAAGATGCATTTCCAGTATATTCAAATTAAAAAAAAAAAAAGAAAACTCCAAAAATCTTTCTAGATTGGAAAACAAAAAAAATTGCTGCAGTATTTTTAAAGACATTTATAATTAATCAAGAAAACTTTCCAAAATAAATCTCATGACAATTTTCTTCTTTTTTTAAAAAAAAAACTTTTTTTTTACCATTAGAAATAAAGAATGAATTAATAACTTTGATTCACATTATTTTTATACAAATTTTTATGTAAATTTTTATGCAAATTTTATGTATATTTTCAACATGGAATTAATTGTGAAAAATATACTTTTAATAAGTTTATTATTTTGACAAATTAAAATATATGATATAAACATCCATGTGTGCAGACATTTCTATGAGTACATGCATATATATGTGAAAACTGTCATTATTTATGTATCATTAAGATATGATAGCTTATGTTTTTATATAGGCATGTCTGTGTGCTGATATATACATATTTTTATATAAACTTATTAACATATATGTAAATTACAATATAATAGTGGATTTCTTTTAGGTATTAATCAAAATCAGAAGGCTTAATTTATATGTATAATTGTGTTCTACAGACTTTGATTTAATTGTTATTAATAAATTTATACTTCATTGTTAAACTTATTCCAGTGAATTTAATTAACCCTAAAATAAATTGAACACATTATATGTTAGGATTATATCTCTTGATCACAATAACAATTATAGAGTTTTTGCTCTCTGAACTGGATTCATGCACAATGGTCTGTTATTTAAAAGGGATATATATTTAGGTTTATGGACATCCAATTGATAATGATCCTAGTTGACACAATGAGGATATCCTCTATTTCATTTTAATTATGTGAGAAGGGTAGTGATGATGATCAGCATATTTTAGTACCCCAGCATCATTTTTTTAATTGTTATACTCTTATGGATTAGCATTTAAGTTTGTGCATCCAAGTTATGGCTTAAATAATCTGCCCTAAGCTGGAAAAGCCTAAATAATTAGCCTGGTCTATAGTAAACCCACTTCAAATCCAGTCATTAGATTGACTGTTGATTTATTTTTAATGTTGATCATTCATGATGATGAATGATTATTAGTTTTGGATAATGCTGGTGAAATCATAGTTACTTACAGGTACTTATTAGTTTTCTGTTGATGTTTGATCTCCTATGTTCCTCATATTCACGTTCATTATAACATACTCATTCATTTGATATTATATTTTATATTTTGACTTGGGGTTGATGATGATAATTCCCATCACCCTAAGTATTCCCCCAGTTCTTCATACCATTACAGTACTTTATTTGATATTCTTTTAGATTTGTCTGACGGATGAGGACTTAAAAAAATAATTTGCCTTTTCTTATACTAAATTGAAATATTAAAAATTATAAAGCATTAAAATAAAGTTAGATAATAAATTTCAAGGTTAGGTCATGATTTTCTTTTATTTCTCTTTCTTTCTAGCCAGTAATAAAAAAACTATTTTTATAATTGTTTATAAAATTATCTGAATGTAAAATTTAAAAAAAAAATACAATATGTTTTATAAAATTATAATAGATATGGTTTATAAATCTGGATGTTTTGTAAAAAGCATCTGAATATAAATTAACGCAGACTTCATTACAGATTAAGTGTTAATAACATGTTGTGAGAATGTGAAATATAAATAAGTCTGAACAAAATGGTAGTAATCTAATATTGATTCACAAGAAATCAGTGTGACTGTTTCCAAGATGACAGGAGAAAAAAATGTCATTAGAGAAGTAGCTGTTAAAAGCTATTGGTTAAAACAGAGTCCATCAGAATTGCTTTGGATACCTTTTACTTGCTGGACGTTTCAACATATTTATCAATATTTCATCCATCTCAGCAATTATGCTGACATTATCTAGCAAAAGACTATTGACTAATTATGGCTAATACAACTGAATACATGCCAGTCTAAAGACCTGGAACTATGCGATTGTATTCAGATACGAACGTTGAAGTTGCTCTGAATGCAATATTGCCTGCTTTAGAGAAGAAAAACAAGCCATAATAAAGGATTTTTCTGCCATAAGACCTAACATATATCTATTTCTAGTGGGACTAATGTACATTGTTTTCTATCACTGATACCCAAATTGGATATTCACAATCAGGACTGGATTAATAAAGAATATCTTTAAAGATGTGTGATATATTAAGCTTCACCCTCTACAAAAACCATGGTTTAAAACATTTTATTAGATATTAAGAGGTTTCTTTATATTCACCTAAAAGGCTTTGAAATATAATGTTTATGTTTATTCAATTCAATATTTTAGATGTTTATTTAATTACTTTTATGATATTCTGGTAGTGTAAATAAATTGTTAAATTATTTTTATTAGCTAATTTAGTTTGTTTTTGCTTTACAAACTCATTCCAAACATATGCCATCAATATTCATTAACCCTGAGCCTGATAGAAAAATGTCTAAGTAAACTTTCTATTTAGAAAGTTTAATGACTAAAGATTAATTTGAATCTAAAAATTAAAAATATTTTATACTTAAAAATAATTCTGTGTTAAAGTTCTTTTGATCATTATTATCAAAGTATTGCTTATTATAAATGCATACATATATTTAAGTTTAACAATTTTATTTGAATTATATATATATATATATATAAACTAACTTCAACTATATATTTAAGTTTAACAATTTTATTTGAATTATATATATATATATATATAAACTAACTTCAACTATGCATTATTACTATATATATAGGTATTAGAAATATGATTTTAAAATAAGCAATTCAGTCGATAAATGTTGCTAATTGATTCTTCACTAATAAAATTGTTTAGATCTCCAAATATTAAAACAGGCAAAATTCTCCACACAGTGTGTCACTCAACACAAGCCAGAGTAATCAATGAATTCCAGAAGGCTTGTGCATAAAATCTCTATCCAGTGCCTACTCATCCACTATCCCCAGACTAGTTTCTAGCTTGTGGCTTCCATCAGTGAGAAGCCTTGGATCTGAGAGCACTGCACCTAGATCTTAGGATCTAATGCAACCCTCCAGCAGCCACCTTTCATCTCTACTTAACTACAAAACTATGAGAATAAAATTGAAAACACAATATTTTCAATCCAAGCTCATTAGCTTATATAGGCATATAGATCTGAAGTCAATTCAGTACCCATACATTTTGGGGTTTTTGGCTCTTTAATAACCATAGACATCTAGGCAGGATTGATATTAAACTCCTAAACATCACATGATCACCATTTCTTATGTTTGCTCATAACTGTTATTAAAGCAGAGGAAACTCTCCATACAGTAGTGCCACTCAGTGCAAGCCAGAGTAATCAATGATCCTAAGATCTAGGTGCAGTGCTTTCAGATCCAACACTCCTTACTGATGAAAGTCACAAGCTAGAAACTAGTCTGACATCCATTGATTACTCTGGCTTGCATTTAGTGGCACTGTTGTATGAAGAATTTTGCCTGTTTTAATAACAGTTATGAGCAAGCATAAGAAATGGTGATCATGTGATCTCCAAATTTTATTACTAATAATAAAGTTATGAAAATTAAAACCAATATTTAGCACTTTAATACTAATTATTGTGGTACAATACCATAAGTTAACAGGGTGCAAACAAACAAACACATCTTGTTGGCTATGTTTTTTTTAATGAAAAAAAACAAAAACAAATGAAATTCAGCTAATTGGTTTTAATGATTTAAATATTTTGTTTAAAGCTCAAAAGAAATGTATAACATTATAACATCATCTAAAAGTGATGCCTTTATTTAAAACATTTGTTTCTGGTTCATGTTTTGATTCACAATAAAAGCACCATTGATTCCCTAATAATTTTCGTTAGTCATTTATTAGACTAGAAATTATCCAATAATGAATAGTATTTCCATAGTGTAGTTTTCATTACACCACTCTCACAGCAAGTTAGGGACTGATTTTTATTCAACACCTTGTGTGAGAATGATGTATTGAACATTACATTACAGAAATATTCACAATTGCTTCACCTCTCTCTAATCTGACTGCACATCACTGAATTCTTATAATTATTTACCAGTCTACTTTACATCAAATTAACAAGCAACTATTTTGTAGCTCTGTGATTATAAAGTCTAAATTATCCAATAAATTTTTGTTACAATTAACATGAATCATTTAGTAAAATATTAGATGGAGGGAATAGTGAGTGGAAACAAGAAGGACAGTAAAGATTGACAATGTCAGATGGTATAAGAGATGGGACAAGTTACATGGAATTGAAGAGCTGCACAATGAAGACAGTGGAGTAGAGAAATGGATGAGTTGATGGTTTGACACTCTCTGCACCTGTCCATGGGACAGAATAGTATTGATAATTAGATGTTACCTGACCCTATTTTTTGTGATTTTTTCTAAAATGCAACAGAATCTGTACCTTTTGTGATTTGGCAAAGTAGTAATGACAGTCTCTGGAGCATAAGGCTTTGGATTGTAGCCTAACTCCATCACTTCCTGTGCTTAAACTTATTATGAATGCCTAAGCAATAAACTATTTGACTGTTTACCAGAATGGACACAGTTCCTAGGAATTGATTTACTGTTAAAACTAAAAATTGAGCATAGAAAAATTGGAAAATTTGCATTTTTATTCTATTTTATTTACATTGTTATTTCTGTCCATTAAAAAACTGAAAAAAAGAATAAACATTATTTGAACATCACGCAAAAAGCCATGCTTAAAAAAAGATCCATTTTTGGAAAAGAAAATTTTTAGTAAATAACTTTTTTATATATATAAAAATATAATAAATAAAGAAAACAGAAAATTACTCTGATACAATGTTAAATAGGATAACTGGATAAATTTGACACAGCTTGTGTGACATGGTTAAATTTTTTTAAGAAGGTAAGTTCAATTTTAAAAATGCAACCTTCCCATATGGATACATGAATAGATAATATGCTTGAATTCAAAAATATAGGTTCAGCCTGAGTTATGCCCATCCCTCTTCTGTATATTTAAATGGAAATATTAGGGCCCTGCATATGAAGAGTATGAGTGACAAAGTCAATATGGATGTGATAACAATATTGGCATCAACAAGGGCTTTGAGCATTCCATCATCAGATTTTCAATAAGATGGATGACTGAAGAGTTGGAGGATGGAAAAGACTGAAGCCTGTCCATTAAAATTTGAAGATTTGCTATCTTAAAATAAATTGAGCATTGACTGCATATATGGGTGGGAGATTATAATCTGCCCAACAGACATGTGCAGGTTCAGCACAAAATACGTATATTGTACATTATTTATCTTTTTTACCATGGATTTAGTCACGTGTTTCTGTTATATAAGATGGAGTAGATAGCTAAACAGAGTTTGAAAGTCTGTATTCAAATCACCTCTAATTATGTCTAAAGTTCAGTATATACATTATACTTGTATTCAAATATGAAGTATTATTCTGCTCGATCTATCCCTACTCATCCTTCAGATTCAATATTCCAACAAACTATTGACAACTTATTTTTGTCTAAAACCCATGGAAACACTATTAATCCAAACCCCATTAATGCAAAACTGCGATATAAAAAAATTTTGTGCTGACGCAAGTGTAAACCATATTCCACATTTTAAAATATATATATTGTTATGAATGTAAAATATTTACACACTGTTCAAAAAGTATTTCTCTACATACAAACTACCGATAGCAAAATTGATGACACTAAAATTTATAGCAAAGTTTAAGTTCATAATGACGTGGGGGAGGGGGGATTTTACTGTTAAAAAAACTGAAAAATTCACAGTAGTTAGGAAACAATGGATTTTCACAATTAATGGTGCTTTAAATGTATTACAAGGATATTTTAACCAAAACAGCCATCTTGTTAATGGGAAGGAAGGCATTGAACAATCAATTTGAACACCTGAAGCAGGCGTTAAAAACTCCATTTTAAAATTCTTGAGAAGGCTAATTTAAAATAGTCTACTGTGAAAAGCAAATAAGAAGAGATAAGTTAACTCAATTCTTTGCAATACAGATAGACTTTAAATCTGCATTTGATGTGGTTGATTGGTCATTTCTGTCTAATTCATTGGCACCACTTGTGGAAGGTGAGGAGAGTCTAATTACAGCAATCAACAATTATGTGACCAACGGGAGAATAGCGCTTAAAAACTTTGCAAGGCTTTCTAATTTCTTTGTTCCATCAAGGGGAATCCCACAGGGGTCTCCTCTGGCAGCCCTCCTCTTTGCCGTTTATCTGGATCCGATGATTAAGGAAATAGAAGCCTCAACCAATGGGATTTTCTTACCGCAGCTTGGTGCCTTTGTTCATGTCACTGCCTTTGTCGATGATGTTATTATTATATTCAAGAATGTGGCCAGTGTGCATAGAATCTTTAACATTTTAAATAAATTTCAGATCTCTACAGGCTCATGTATTCAGTCTTCCAAGTCATCTGCATGGCAATTGGCCACTGCCAAGAGAATCCCATGTGACTTCTTGGGCACGCCTTCCTCCTTTCTAGGGTTGCCTCTCTATCTGTCTAAAACTAAAATGAGTGCCCATTTGAACAAACTGGTTGTAAAAATCATCGAAACTAAAATAAATGCCTTTTGCCCATTTAAATTGTATGAAACAACCAGAGCAAAGGTTTTAACGCTATTGCTGTTGGTGTGCTCTCTTACTATGGACCATGGATGAAAATCTTTAATGCCACTAGTCTTAAGATCATTCAATTGGCAAAAAGATATATTTGGGGTAAGAAGTATAGCCTGATACCTACTAAAATAATGCAGCTACCGATTGGAGAAGGGGGGTCTCAATTTAATTGACCCTAAGTCATTGGTGAGCTTCATTAAGGCAAGAGCTTATTTAAGGATCATTGACGATAATTCGCTCAGGCCCTAACACAGAATATTAATGTAGATTCTACTGGGGTCGGACGGAGTATCTTATTTTGATGATATGATGATTGCATACAGGGATATCCAGGATGATCTAAACTAGAGACCTTAGATAATTTAAAATATAAAGAGCTAAAAAATAGAGAGCTTTCTAATGAAAACTCCTGGCTCAATGCCTCATTAAAAAAAATTCTAAAAAATTTCCAATCTATTTGTACATCACAGTCTGTTATGAAATTTATTTTCAGATTGATAAATGGAATTTGCCAACCACACTTTTAAACCAAAGGCTGAAAATGGGCCTGGATGTTCTATGCAAATGCTGTAACGATCCGACGAGACCTTTCTTCACCTGATGGAGGAATGTCAGCCTTTAGTGATTTGAGATCTATGGTCTTTCATAAGCCTATTGTGAATCTAAGACTCTTATTTAAAGAAAACATTGTTTTATTCAAGCCTCATAATGCCATAGTTATTGTGCATGTAATGAGAGCAATATTGATATCTAGGTGTGCTCTGATCTTTGATAACAAGAAGATATATTGGGAAAAAAAAAATGGAAAAAGAATGGGATGACATGTTTTATAAAGGTTTGAAATTTTGGCCAAGAAAAACGTTTTTATTGGTATGGGGTGGTTATGTTCCTACAAGGTGTGAAATGTGGAGCTGAATGCACTTACAGAACACTGATTAAATGAAAGGTGGAGATAATGTAATTTACTGGATACATTTGAACTTAATTTATTTTTTAAAGTAATGATTGTTACGATGTATGTACTGAATCAAATGTAAATATAGTTTTTTAAATAAAATAAAAATATTTATTTTATATAGAAAGTCAAACATCATCATCACCATCAACCATTACCAATCCACTGCAGAAAAATGGTTGATGATAATGCCTCATTTATGGACTATTTTGGCTCGAGACCTGAGGCTTTATTACCTCAATAGGACCAGCCCAGTAAAAAAGCAACTGACGATTAGTAATATTGATATATAGAAAAGCATCATATTAAATATTTTATCAGCAAGCAAAATGGCCCAGGGTTCTATCTGAAATATTGCATTGTTATAATAGATTATCATCAAAACCAAACGTGCACAAAATTTGAAGAATATCCGCTTGGTAGAAGTAAGCTACCGAAGTTTTAAGCTAAGTAAAAGCTTTTAAAAAAGATTTAAAGCAATAATGTATATATAGTGTAATTGAATAATTCCAGTTGCTAAATGATCATTCACGGTTTAGTGCAAAGATAGAGAGCGACAGACTCAACCTAAAGAGTCCTAGATTCAAACTCAGCTCTGCCAGTTTTGGTGTTCAAACACCAAATGACTTTCCAAATAAAAAGTCATTCGATAAATTATTATTATTATTAAATAAACAAATGAAAGTAAAATAGAAATAGAGGATTATATTATATAAAAAACAATGCATAAAAATAACTCTTACGCTAAAGTAGATAAAAAAAACAACAACAAAGGTTAATAACAAATTACGAAGAAATTAAAAGAAAACAATTAAATCTTACATATGTATATAATTGTTTATTTTTACTTAATAATGTCTAAAACTTTTTTCAGCTGTTGTCGAACATCTGCAATTATTAGAAAAATGGGTTATTAATATTTCATTTTCCTTTTTATTTTTTTACCTAATTAATCATTTAATAAATATTAATTATATTTATTTTATTGTAACCAATATTGAATATTAGAAACTATAATCAATTCTCAATGAAAAGGAAAGATGAAAAGCAAAATAAAACTTTTCTAGGAAGTTTATTTACTTACTCTCGTATCAAAACTACTTCTACTAGTACATACTAAAATCATAATTTGAAAGTACATATATAATATTACTAATAATTAAAAACTTTATTTAATGTCTGAAGTTTTATCTCTTTGCATTTATTTTATTTTGTAAAATTTATTCTTTTTCAAATATGATTATATGTGTACAATAAATAAAAAATTATATTCATATCATCATCACCTTCTACCATTGTCAATCATATAATTATTCCAATTATAGTGTATCTTCTTCACAGTATTCCAGAAAACTTCCTGTTCATATAGCAATCTCACATATGGTCTGTTTTTAGGTCTTTAAATCACTTGCTTCATTTTAAGAGTTTAACTGGCACACATTATTAACAACATGTTCAGCCTAACTCTGTTTCCGCTTCTTAACACTCTTGTTATCAAAATAAAATCTGTTTACTCTCTCACTGAAATATTTTATTTTTAATCCCCTACTGTTATTTCTAATATACATCTGCTACATTTCATTGTGTACTCTGGAGTTATTATATTTCCCTTTTATTAAGTATACAAGTCTCAGATTAATTTGTAAGAACTAGCAAGATATATTTATTAAAAAAAATTTTAAAACACAATGTAAAAAAAAGTAAATTAAGGATTACATCCATGTAAACAAACAGAGATAACATTACTTTTGATGTTGTTAGAAAACTATCTGCTACTAATTGACAGTACTAATGCTAAACAAGTTTTCTCTAATAATCTATTATAGAGCTTTTGTCATGAGTTTAATTAAAAAAGAATTATATTTGTCAATATAACTTAAAAAATTCTTATTTGCCTACTGTGATAAAACTCTAGATGGAGGAAGTAGTTGACCCCTTTTGAATAATGACATGAGTGCAGATAAACTACATTAATAACAATCTTAAAAATAAAATAACTGTGATTCTTTAAAATGTTTTAAAATTTAGACCCCTTGTAAAGATGCTGTTTGATCTTAAGGATCATTTTATTGCTCCATAGCATGTTCAGAATAACAAGAAGAGCATGAAAACAAAATGCATGGGTAAGAGAACAAAGAGTGTTACTGATATCATTGAAAGAATGAAGAAACTAGAGTTGGGCTAGACATATTGTTAGATAAGATAATAATAGATAGACAATTGAAATATTAAAATGAGATTTTAAAAGACCCAGAAAAAGACCATGTGTGAGATGGATGGATGAAATAAGGAAGTGTGCATAGTTATGCGGAGAAGAAATGCTAAAGATCAAAGAAGATGGATTGAATTTGGAAAAACAATAATAGATAGACAGTTGAAAAACTGAATTCTAAGAGATTGTAAAAGACTGGATAAAAGACTCTGAAAGTGACCACATGTGAGATGAAATAAGGAAGTGTGCAGGGTGATGTGGAGAAGAAAAGTTAAAAGTCGAAGAAGATGGATTGAACTTGGACAGACATTCATCCTGCAGTGGATTGATAATGATTGACAGTTATGATGATTATAAAATTGAAAAAGATAAACAAAATACTGCAGGAATTATCATAGAATATTGTTATTCCGATGTAAACATATTTTCAAAATTTCTTATTCGACAGGCCAGTCATAGACAAGTGGTTAGCAGTTTTATGAGTGGTTTCAGGCAATTAAAATCATTTTAGACACAGTTTTTTGTCAAAAAAATTCTAGAAAAGTGTTATGATTATAAGCTTGATTTATAATTTTCTTTTGTTAATTTAGTCAAAGCCTTTAATTCAGTGGACTGAAAGAGTTTGAGGCATTGTTTTAAATTATCCAGATTGAGATTTATTCACCCAGGAGCAATCCACTTCATCTTAATCCAGAGCCATTTGTTATAAACTTAGGTAAGTCATTGGAGTCCATGTGGTATAGTGCTATAATATCCACACATCCAGATTGACTTCTGGTCTTTACTTTTAACAAATGAATATTAGGATTCAATTGGAGAAGTAAAGTACTTATGCATCTAGCAGCCATCTTTTTCTCCTTTATACTATTCAAGCTGAAATTTAAAAAGAGCTAATGGTTTGAACCCAGTCAATATGATCCAATATGAATCAATTTCTATCTATTTTTAATTTTGTTTTAAGACAACTTTAAATTTGTTCTACCTTGTGACTAGCAACAACCTAAAATTAATTTATGTGCTTATTTATATATAGTGTGTCCCAATAAAAGGGTGGCTAGTTCTCTTTTCAAGATTCCTGAAGTGCCAACTCTGAATCAATATGTATTACATAGTGACATAGGATAACTGTTTACCATAAAATTTTTATGGCACACTCATAACTAGATCATGAGTTACACCATGAAATATAATAGTGTTTCATACCTTAACGTATGATGGAACACTACATTAAAGCAGGGAGAGCATGGAAGACAATCTTCAAAGATACAAAATATACTGTCATAGTTTACATCATAACCTATGATCTAGATATGCTACAATCATACCATTTTATGATGAATAGATAAATATCTATATAGCTAAATGTATCATTGGTACAACAGATTATTTGGAGGATGACTCAGCCACCTATTTACTGAAACACATGCTCTTGGAAACATGAAAAAAAAGTGATATGGTTACATTATACAGTTTCTATGTGATAGAATGTAAGAAAAAGTTATTACTATTGGAGGAAATCTGAGTCTCTTGCACTAAAAATTAATATTAAACAAGGATGTGTTCAAACTCCAACTTTGCTTTTTCATTTTGATGCTAATAATCTTTGGAATAATTTATAGATGTTTCTTTAAAGTAGGCAACAAGATGTGATAAAGATTAGATAGTCAAGTTTTGAATTCAAACCCATTAAAAGTTGAAATAAAAACTTTATCTACTTAGCTTCTAAATTTATATTGGTTGTGTTATTATTGTTGCCTTGAAAGATGATCCACGATCAATGGTGGCCTGTTCATAGGTACTGTGGAATCCTTAAGCTTAATTTCACTAGTTATCTCCTAATTCATGAAAAAATTGCAAAAATCCTTGTACAGAACTGTGTGCTACACAGTTCCAGTGATGCAGTATTTGATTGTCGTGCATAAGTGCAGATGTCAGAAATAAGAAGCTGCAATGCTAGGTATAAAAAGCACTGTTGCTCACACAGTACTGACCCATTTCCTATTTTCAATAATATTCAATATAATGACTTAATGAGTCTTTCTTTCTTTAATTCTTTCCTTATACTTGTGTATTATATAATTCTTAAACAGCAAAGTAAAACAAGAAGAACGGTTTTCATTTTTAAATGAATGGATCAATCTTGAACTGTAATAATTTAGGCTATTAGTAAGTAAAAAAAAAAGTAAATATTTCAACTGTATTCATACTGCCATAATTATTCTGTGATTTTGTAAACGGAGATCTTTAGATAAATGGCGATCTAAAGTTTTATATTTATTCTAATCAAAATAATGAGCACTCACTGTGGTGGACAGAACTTTTGACATCCTACAAAATAGAAATAAGTCCGTTTCTTTGTAGCAGCATTTTTGCATGATATCACAGCATAATTTAAAATGCTAATTAGCAGGAAAAGCAAGGTTTTCAATAACAAATTTATCCCAATCAGAAAATTATGTAATATCGAGGTAAATGTGTGTTAATTCAGTGTTTATCTGCAGATTTGCATCTGAGATAAAAGTTTGAATCACAGCAGATCTAATACTTGTTTAGGATTTTATCAAGTTTATAGATAAATTTTATTTTTATGTGCTTGTTTCGTTTAATACAATATTAAAACAATGGCTAAAAATTTTCTGAACCAGCACTTCCACAAATTTTAGTTACAAGTTTGCACTGCCCATGACATATTTTAATGCAATTTATGAAAATTTGGGATTTAATAATTAATATTTAAAAAAGTCTAAGTGCTTCTGCAAACAGCAATGGAAGAAAAAATCTTCAACAACCTCAAGCGTTGTTAGCAGAGAGGTCATCGCAACCACCTTGCAAGCAAGTAGTTGGTTGCAGACGGTTGTGGGTTCGCATCCTGGCCAATGCTATGACATATGGAAAAAAAAACTTTTAGTTTTGATGGGAATTAAGTTGATATCATTGCCATCAGCTACTTGTTCCATTATTTTGATAGTGGTTAACAGAGAAGATGAAATGCTTCCAGGACAACCTTCTCTCTGCTTTTCTGCATGCTTCCAATTCTGCTACTCCCAATTTTTATGATGTCACCTATTTGTAACAGTCTTGGTTACCTGCTTCTTTTTGACCTACTAAGAATTTCAATAATGACATTCTTTGCCAGTTCATCCATCCATCTTACCATATATCCAAAATGTGTGATTTCATCATCTCCAACAATTGTTGCCTTTATGCATCAAGCTTAATCAAAAGCTATTCATTAGTACTTTAAGCTATCCAAAGTCTCTCAAACATTCTTCAAAAATAAATTTTATTTCAAAAGGCTCAATATTTTCCAACACTTACTTTCTCAATGTTCATGTTTCACACCCAATTAACAGTAAAAATAAGTTTAAATATCTGGCATTTTAGGAGGAAGAGTTAATTGGAATATGTAATATTTCACTAAGGTAATATAACTATTCCAATTAAATTACATCAATATGGAATGTTATTCTGGCAAATTTATTACAAAAAATAGACCCTACACTGTTATCATCTAAAGGTATTGGATGCTTTACAATAATGTTGAACTATGATGATGATACTGAAAACCAATAAATATGCTCTTTGTTTTGCTGCATGTGACGGGTATTAAATCTGATACAAGAAATAGTTCTCAACTTCAGTGCCATCTAGTGTCAGCATAAATAATCAATAATTACTAAGAGCAAATAAAATCATCACCCCAGTATTTAAATCCCTATTCTCAGACCAGTTTATGGCTATTTTCTGCATCAATAAAAAGAGAGATTACATGTGCATTTGGTAATTACTGATTACTCAATTTGGCACTAGATGACACCACAGTAAGTGAAATAAAATCAAAAGTAATGATGATAAATGCTGGGGAAAGAGAAGAGAAAGAATTTTATTGGGAGATATAAGGTTAAATGTGGTGCATAGGTATAATTATTTGGGAATCATCTTAAGTGATAAGAAAAATTACTTAGATGAATGGGAGAAAAAAATTGATAAATGAAGTGAAGAAAAGAAAGGGACTGATAATGAAATTAACAGTGTTTTTATAGATAATGTAGCTAGAATTATATAGAAGAGAATGTCAGTAGCAGGGTTAACTTATTAACAATGGGTTGCGTGTTAGTAAAGGGGTCTTAGATTACTTAGAAAAAGTACAAAAAGAAGTAGGAAGACAAGCATTAGATGCAAATGTGCTGATGGCAGAGGAGTCAAGTTTTTATATGAGAAATGCAAAAAGAAAAATGAAAATGTTTGGTAGATTGCAATTTATTGATGAGAAGAAAATAGTCAAAATGGTATTTAAGTGGGTTATGAGTAAAAGACAGGCAACAAGATGAGTGAGAAAGATAGTATGGTTTGCAGAAAATTTGGATAAAGACTTTATGTCAGTATACTTATATAAAAGGTGGGATTATTGTATTAGGAGAATTGTTGAGTGTTATAATGGCAAAAAATGGGATAGAAGAATAGATGAATTAATAAAAAAATAGGAGTTGGAGAGATAGAGAACTATATGAAGAATTTAAATATATATAGAAGTAAATAGAATATTGGGTGCAAGTTAATTTATGATAATAGGAAGGAAAGTAGTTTACTGTTTAAAGCTTGAACAGGATCATTAGCAATAAGAGAAAGTACACATAATTGGAGAAATGTGGGTAATTTAGTCTGCAAGTTATGTAAGAAAGGCATAGAAAATATTAGGCATCTGTTAATTGAATTTAAATGCATGAAAGCAGAAAAGGTACAAATAATGAAGTTGTGGAAGAATAAATATAAACAAAGTGATTATATAGAAAGTGGACTTTTGGTTTTTATGCTGAGTTTCAAAAAAGATAAAGAGAAATTTAGATATAAAGGCCATGGAGTTGACAAGATAAGGTTGTGGAAATGGGATGGAGCAGGATAGAGAAGAAGAATATAGAAAAAATATAAGGTTTGAAATGGAAAGGAAAGATGGTTAACAGATTTCTCTGGGCATAATGACTGAAAAATTCCTGACTCCAAGAAGGAGGAAGCCATAGTGCATTGCATCGCAATGATGTATAATATTATCACATTGTTTACATTGGGGAGTTTGATGCTTAGATGATATTGAATCTATTATCATTACAGATCAATTTTGATGGATTGAGTAGGTGATAATGCAGTGATAGAGAAGTTGACTTTAGAATTAAAGATCTATTCATCTTGGCTCTTAATTATCATTTCTCGTTTTTCAACTTCTTATAAATTCCCAAGCAGTTAACTGTTTGATTATTTTCTATATTAGATGATAGTAAACTTTGATTTTCATTCCTAGACCAGTTTTGAAGTTTTTGTCTTTATCATTGAGTACTAGTGATTCCAAGAATTATTATTGATGTTTACTGATAACTCAAGCTTTACATGACTGACAATACATCACATGATATTAACTTACACATTGCTATATATTAGCAAATTCTATTTTCACTAATTTCATGTCATCTAGTGTAAGCTTTATTAATCTGTAATGCTTAATAAATTCTTGGTTTCATCAATGAAAAGCTTTTTGGATTTTTTTGAACAGTCCATTTGAACTCTTTGTAGCAAATCTATTTGTTCTTCAGCAGCCATTTTTGACTGTTTATATTCTCAAGTTAGGAACTCAAATTAAAAAAGATGTCAATCTTTTCAATCCAAGCTTATTTGCTTGGATAGTTATATAGGACTGAAACCATTTCAGTTTCTATATATTACGGTGACCTTAGTATTTTCAATAACCCAATGCACCTTTATTGTTTGACCAGAATTTGTACAAAACCAGTAAGACATCACAAGACCAATAAAACGTCACAGTAGTTTTGTACTAATTCTGGAAAAAAATAATGGTGCCTAAGATTATAAAAACAAACTAAAATCACTGTAATATATAAAAACTCAACAGGTTTCAGATCTATATAACTATTCAAGAAAATTGCTTAGATAAAAAAAGTTTAAAAGGTTTTTCCAATTTGCACTGGTATAACAAAAAATAAAAATGGCTCCTGAGGAAAGATGTATTATATCCAAAAGGTCCAACTGCATTAATGAAACAAATCAAAAAAGCTTCTCATTGATGAAAATCACTAGCTAAAAATGAATCTGGTAATGTTTGGATAAGACAGCACTGGATAAAGATTTATTAAGCACTACCATTTGGCATCTACTGATTACTAAAGCTGATACTAGATGGCATAAAAGTAGTGAGAACAGAAACATGGCTTCATTATTATTCCATTTTCTTTCCAAACAAGAAAAAAATACCAAATTCATCACTTTCTCTGAAGAAAATTGCAAGGCATCCATTGATTACTTTGGCTTGCACTGGGTGGCACTACTGTATGGAGAGTTTTGGCTCTGTACAAACAGCTTGTGTAACCATAAAATGGTGATCATGTGACATTAGTGGTTTAATCATGCTTAATATGCATATACAAAGAAAAACTAAACATTAGTCTATTTAATCTTTGCAAATGCCGGACACTAATTTGACATTTAATTTCAATTGGTGTTAAGAAGTGGGATTATTTCATACATATATACATTTGAATGGCTTTATTATTCAAGAGTTCATAAGAAGTTTTGGTACCAGAAGCATCATCACAGAATCAATCCTAGGTTACCACAATCCAAAATTTAATGCTCTACTACTATGCTAGACTGCCCAGTATTATAATCATTTGGTTTTATTTCTTGAAAGTTCATAAGAAGTTTGTGTACTGGATATATCCTATAATCCAACATTTCAGAACTTGATATTTATTCGCTGTATTAAATGGATAAGACTTAAAATGGATTTAAAGGTGTTTGATGGATGCATACCTGCATTCCTTCCAATTTTGAATCTCAAGTCTAATTAATGAAAATCTAAAGTCCCAGCTTCTCACTGAGGAGAACTATAGCTCGAAACCAGTATGGGGATGGGGACAATCATAGATAAAGGCCACAGATACTTTCTCTTGTAGCATTTATCATAAAAAACGATACTTAAAAATAAAGTAATTTGACATTAGCTGGCAACAAAAGACTTTAGAATATTGGAATTCCCAAGTCATAAGCTTATATAACATCATGAGGCTGGAATTGTCTCCAAATGAATGAATTGTTGATCGTGACTTAATGAAGGATATTTAGTCACAAATGATATTGTAAACTAAGAATTCAGAATTCCATAATTTTGAGTTAATGTACATATCACTACCATAAAATTACCAGAACTACAATAATGAATATTAATACTGAATACCATAGACTCAACACCCTAGGAGTGCAACAATCCTGTAGTAAAGCTGTATCATGTTTTACGGTCAATACACAAGTATTTACATGATCATATAGATTAACCTATGCTCCTACATTCTACTAAAAATAGATAAAGAACTATTTACTGACTAAGAATTAGATAACTATTTGCTACATAAAAAAGCCATCAAATTTTTTTCAGACATCAGATCATTGGATAAGAATGCAGAGATACTGTCCTCTATGCTAAAAGAAGACTTGAAAGTATAATAAAACAAATTTATTCATAAAGATCCATTTAGAGAGTTACCCAAAATTTTCTGATACCAAAATTTTAAATGAGTATTTCTTTTATTTTTTCATATAGTATAATATAAGCAATGTCTAGGATGATCAGAAATGGTTTATTGCCTGAGAAAATTCATAAAATGTTTGAATACAGGAAATGACAATAATGGGCCACAACTTACAGATTTTGAATTCCAGAAACTAAGATTTTACCACAGTACCAAACTCTATAAGCCATTATATTTATAGTAATATGTTAGTGTTAGCCTTAAATGTATTGTGTATTAACAGCTCTGAGGAAAGCTGTCAAATAGTCAAAAATGTCAACTGGATTGGAAAATTTAGTGAAGATATTACATGGTATGGGGTACATAAAGGATGGTTTAAATATTATTATTATTATTTATATTAGACAATCAGACAACAGTCTTAAAAGGTGACTATATTAATCAGGAAAGGCTTTTTTTTAAAAAAAGCTTACACATTGAAGCAGTCATTTTAAAACATCAATACAAAAAAAACCCATATTACATTCCAGTATTATTTTGTTTCTTAAGGTTTGTAAATAGTACAGTATGTTTATATATTGATACAATTTAAAAAAAGTTTGAAATTTGTAATGACAGAATATAGATGGTCAATCTATCAATAGTGCTATATCCTATGACCAGGAAGAGATACAGCCAATTCATCCATTTTCCCATTCTGTTCCGTTTATCATCCATATCTCCCATATAAACATCCTTCATTAAACCATACTTTCTTTTTAGTATATGTCCAGTCTAGTTTCTTTTTCTATCTTTAATTTCTTCAATCAATATTTTTACTTCATTTACACTTTCCAAAAACTTCATAAATTTATTCATCCAATTGATATTTTCTATTCTTCTCCATCACCACATCTCAAAATCGTCCAATCTCCACTTTCATAATCATACAATAATACATTCTACACAAGCAGTCACTAACCTTTTGGACCTCACTGCTCAATAAATTCATAATTTTAAACTCATGGACCACTAATATATATATTTTTTAAAAAGATAAATACATTTATAAAATAATAATCAGAGAAATTCTATTTTATTAATATGAAATGCCTCTATTTAATATAACAAAATTGTAAATGCCACTTCAATATTATGGCACCACTTGTTTTACTTCTCTGTAGTAAATTTTGTAAATTTAGTGCAATATAAAGGCGAAAATTGTCATTCAGAATATAAGAATTTCTGAAAATATATTGTTTTCATTATTATTAATAAAACATTAAAAAATGCAAATAATTTCCAGATTTTTTTGCAGACCACCAAAATTTTCTCATGGACCACCAGTGTTTCATAGACCATTGGTTAATAACTGCTGTTTTACACATAACATTTAATTGATCTTTTTCTTAATTCTCTCTTCTCTCTTAATAAATGCCTCGTATTTCAATGCTATTCTTATAACTTCACTTCGTCCATCCTCACTTAACCAACTATTCAAATATCGAAATCCATTCCCATGTTGAACCAGATCTATAATTTATATGACTTAGAATCTAAGCTTTTTGGTATAGTAGAGTTGATGCTTTTAATCTTAGAAAATAAAATATTTTATGACATATATATTTTCACCACAATACAATTAATATTTTTAATCTTAAAAATAACAATAAGATATTGATGTATCTATTAAATACTTAAATTAGAGCCACTGTTTTAAGGAAAGTTATTATACAGAATTGAGACAATATTATGTAACAAAGCAATATGTTCTTCAGTTTTCTGGATACTATAGATAAAAATACTATTATAAAATACTATTACCAAATCATGTGACCATTGGATTGGATCGGAGACTCTAGATAAAATCCTATTATAAAATCACACCATCATTGGATGGGATTGATTACTATAGATAAAATATTATTATAAAATCATGTCATTATTGGATTGGATTGGGTACTATAGATCAGAGATGGCCAACTTTTGTGTTCATAAGATTTACTTTTTATTTTAAAAATGTGTTGTGATCGACTTGTTGTCATAGGCGTAGTCTAAGTGGAGGGAAGTGTGAAATACATACTATTTTTATATATCTACCTAGTAAAAAATAACAATTATTTAACGGGCCAAAAAACTCATGTCCGGGGAAATTAAAGCAACATGAGTAATTATTAAAACTATTTATTAATTCAAATTAACTACATTAAATCAAGGTTAAAAATATTATTTTCAATAATGATACAGCTTAGTGGATGTCACCAATCTAGAATTGGAAAAAAATTTAGAACAAAAACAAACATAAAACAAACTTGAAAATCTTGACTTAATTTGTTTCACTCGTTACCCAACAGCTCTTGCCAGATTGGCCTCTCGATCGACCAAAAATGGCTTTGCGATCGACCGGTGGATCATGATTGACTTGTTGGACACCCCTGTTATAGATCAAATACTATTATAAAATCATGTCATAATTGGATTGGATTGATTACTATAGATCAAATACTATTATAAAATGTCATAATTGGACTGGACACTATAGATAAGATACTATTTTATGACATCATTGGATTGGATTGGATGCTACAGATAAAATACTATTACAAAATCACATGACCATTGGATTGGATACTAGAGATAAAATAGTATTACAAAATCACATCACCATTGGATTGGATTGGATTGGATACTATAGAGAAAATCCTATTATAAAATCACAACATCATCATTAGATTGGATTGGATGCTATGGATAATTATAAAATCACATCATCACTGGATTGGATTGCATACTATAGATAAAATACTATTATAAAATCATATCATCATTAGATTGGGCATGTGGAATGAATAAACGATACAAGACATTCTACAAAATATTTTATGTGGAACTTAGGCATGATTTTCATGGGGAAAAAATGCTTTTTACATTACAAAGATTATCTCAAAGAATTTCTAAAGAAGCACGACTGTAACTGCTTTCATTGTGACAATATGGATGAAGATAGAAGACAAGGTCACTGCTTAAGTAAACATGGTGTTGAAGTAATATTCATGTAGTATCATTTTCATTACACCATCCTCACACAAAGTAAGGACTGATTTCTATCCACTTTTAATATCTTGTGGAGAGGCATAATCATAAAAATATGACCAAAAATATGTGGGAAAGATATATCCAAGATACACATTTCACACTAAACCGGCACTCATCAGTTGTCCCAGATCACATTCTCTTACACATATTTTTATTAGTGTTTAGTATATACAGATAGAGAATTACCACAGTTTAAGTGATAAGTACAAACTTACTGCACTTATAACATTGACACAAACCACATGATGAAAGTATATTAATAATTTTTATTAGTCTATCATCCCCTTAATGAAAATTACACTACAAAAATATTATTTAATATTGGATAATCTCTAATATAATGTATGACTAAAAAAATGATTAATATACTTCTACTAAATGGAGTTGAAGTCTTTCAGAAAGGAAATGATTGTTGAGAAAGAAGTTAAAATATTCATTGCAAAATATCGAATAAACAGAATAATAGACCAGCATGGTATATATGTGAATGTAGAATTCACAGATTAAAGGCTATACAGTCATCATAAAATTTATTTTTAGTATATTACTATTTTGGCATTCTATCCTTTTTTTCATCTCTTGGAGTTGAATTAGCCATAAACTGCTGATGAGTAGCTATTACCGATGATGAAAGATTTGGTATTTATTAGAATTTGATCTACAATCAGACATGTTCACTGTAAAGGATTAGATATTTTGCTATTAGGCTTATTATAATGTTCAATAAGCACCATTTTCTTACAGAAATGAAGTGTAAAAAGCAAATGATTCCCATAATGCATTTCTAGAAGAATCAAACCTTCATCAGTTGGCTCAGATCATTGCCCACCTATATTTTCATTATCATAATTTAATATATTCACAGCAAATGTTTTCATTTCATTTTACAAATACAACTATTTAAGTGCACACATATTGAAACATCATTTATGGTTGTGATAAATGTAAAGATTATATACAAATCATTTCATTATGCTATAAATTATTTGCTTGCAGCTCAGATATAAACCTTAAATTTAAAGATTAACATATTAATTATTACACCCAAAGTTAAATATTACTTAGCATGTTAGTAGTAATTATACATTGGAATATTTCCAGCATTTATTATTAAAGGTAAAATATCTTCAGCAAAGTTAAAACTTTATTTAAACTTTTAAATTAGGGAGGATTTGAACTCAGACTTTCCAGCTCCCTACACTCATTTACTCTACCCAATATAACCAATACACATGATCACATATATGTAAAAAATATAAATGGTCTCCAATATATGTATTTTATGTTGAACCAGCTACTCATCAGTTAGTCTAGATCATCATCTCTCACATGTATATATATAATCGGTGCTCAGTTTGATTATATACATGTATGAGAGATGATAATCCGGACCAAATAATGAGTGCATGTTCAGCATGAAATATGTATATTGGATATCATTTATCTTTTTCACATGTATGTTATCATATGTATCAGTTAAATTGGATAAAGTGGATGCCTGTAGGGAGCTTGAAAGACTAGGTTCAAACTCCCTTGAATTACATCTTGGTTAAATATATACATTATACTTGGTATTTTAATATTAAACTTTTCAAATGCATTCATCTGTCAGTAATAGCACACAGCTTATAATACAACACAATGTTCTGAATGGTATTATTCTCCTCTCTTCTTCAGGTGTTGCTGGTCTGACCAATGATGGTATTAGCATGGAAATCGAACCTTGATCTTTAGATTATTTATACTGCAAACTATGCTATAAACAAATAGGCTATTCTGTTAAATCATCATAAAAAATTTAATATTTATTAATTCAAAAATTCAAGGCTATTTCTCATGGTAATGCTGTCACTAATCAGACCAACAATGCTTAAAGAAGAGAGAATATCACCCAAAATGTGGTTTTATAAACTAATCTATATGTTATTACTAACAGATGGGTGTATAGGTTTAAATAAAGTCTGCTTTTTCTAAAGACATTTAACAATTAATATTAGATGATGGAAATAATCCAATTTATAATTACTATAAATATTATTTATTTAATATCTATCTTCTTTTTTTTTGCCCATGCCTGTATATTCAATATAAAACTTATCAACAAAGTACTATCTTAAACTATATTGATGAAGACATGTGCAAAAAGCAAAAGATACTAAATGGAGATGATGAAGTCATATGCAGGCAAAGATCAGGGTTAATGGTGAAGGTAGATTTGTTAATGTATTTTGATAATCCTTTGCTTCAACTTATCTCTTCATCCATACACTTAAGAGTGTATTATGATTAGAGGTTTTATGTACTGAATACATCATACATGAGCAAAAAAAGTGGGTGGGGTTAAATAAATAATATTTATACTGAGGTTTAATAATTGATATATGAATCTTCTTCAATACTTAGTTATGCAGTTGTTCTAATTTGGATCGACTGTTATCATCACATCGTTTCCAAATGTTTTGACTTTACTCTGGAAGCACTCCCTGGGGGTAACATGAAAAAATTCACTTGCTAGATACCTACGATTTTGATGATCAGCTATCCAACTGATTGATTCCAATGCTCATGCATTGTGATGGCATTATAGAGAAGTTGTCTACGGAACTTGTAGAAAGATACATTCACATCAGTGACTGATAGAACCAGAGAAAGGGTGAAAAAATATTTTTAAATGTTTATATCAAGACCCTGGGGATAGTGCTGAAAAATGTTAGTAATATTTGCTAGTGTTTCTGATGTCCAGCCAATAATGGGAGGGGATGGGTCTGTTATATATTTTAATCTAAATCTGCTAGACTAAAAAAGTGGCGGGGTTAAATAAATATTATTCATGCTGAGGAGTAATAATTGATATATGATTATTTAATTGAGTTTCAATTTTATAACCAGATTAAAAATTAAATAATAATAATTCACAGTCTAATGAAACATTTAATAAATAATTTTTAACATTTATCTCGGACTATGTGGTCTAAATGAGTGCATTCAAGTAAAGACACATTTGTAAACATTTCCGTATTCAGAATACATCAATTCTTACCACTATTACTTCGGAAGAAAAATTTTTGAATTCCGTCATTAGTCATGTTTTCAAAATAATCAACTTTCGGCATTTTCTATGAAGAAAAAAAAACAATAAATAAAATACTTTAGTAATCATTTTTTAATTAACACATATAAATAGATATATATCTGTTATAGTAATTAGACTATAAAATGTTACTAGTACGTCCCACTTTCAGTGTAATACATTAGAGTCAGGTTAATCATCTTTTAGATTTAAGAAAAACATTATTTAATGACTAAAATATCAGAGCATGATCATTTACACATTATTATATCTCCTATTCAAAACCTTACTAGAACTTGCAATGTACCAGACTTTCTTAACTTTTGTACTTGACATATTGGTAACTACACAGAGGCAAAACTCTATATACAGTAGCGCCACCCAGTGCAAGAGAGAGTAATCAATGGATGCAGAAAGGTTTGTGCATAAAATTCCATCTTAGATAGGGATTTTATGCGCAAACCTTCCTGCATCCATTAATTACTCTGGCTTGCACTACACTATTGTATGGAGAGTTTTGCCTCTGTGTAAACATAAAGAATAAGCATAAAGAATGGTGATCATGTAATGTTTAGTGGTTTAATAACATATTGGCAATTGTAATAACAGTTTGAATTAGAAGTCTAGTAGTGAATGGCTGATCCTGCTCTAAAATTTTGATCATTAAATAATGTTTCGTATTTGTCATTTTAACAGGCAATTGTCATGTGTTTGATAACTATGTTGAAAGCATGCTCTATGTAAGTACTCTTATCTGTAGCCATGCATGTGTTTTATTATTTATAATTTGTATACAGAGTTTTAATTTTTTATGATTTGTATGTAATCAGAGCCATTATGAGAGTTTATTTAGTATTCTAGGTAAGCCAAACATTTGATGCCCTCTGTCCCTTCACCACAAAAAAGGCAATAGCTAATTAGCTCCCAAATGTAATTCTTGGGTCAGCCTTGCATGACCTCTAATAAATTTTAAATAAATTCATATCATCATAATTTAAAGCATAGTATCTTACCATCCCCAGGCAATCAGCACCCTAGATATTCAATTAATTGCTTCCCTAACAATATGGTTCTATATGTAAGTTATAAAATCTGTAAATAGATCATAATTAAAAAATATTTATTGAATAATTTCAAAAGAATATTTATTTTTTAAAGACAAGTTAATATCATCTACCAATCATAAGGGTTGCTTAATAAACACGTATACAGATTATCTTTGGTGCTCTCTCTGCGGTTATGAAATCTTGGAAAATTGTTTGAAAATATTCTTATGATTCATGCTTTACTACCATATACAATTTGAATCATTTAAAGCATTACAATGGCAGTTTTGCCTAATTTAAAATAAAAATTTGTTGTTAGTGCATTAATCCACCATGGATTAAAAAATAAAACACATCTGTTACGTCTCACATCGTAACCCATAATATTAATAAAGATATCTGTCAGATACACAGAATCTGCACTGTGATTTTTTTGTCTGCAACATTCATACGATTAAATAATATTTTCACTTTAAAAATATTGTTGAGGATTAAAAAAAGACTTGTAGATTTATGATAAAAACTATATTGGATGATTCTTATGGGATAATCTAATAAAGATTAAACAAATTTGGTACTTGTGATCCTTCAAGTAAATCAAGATGGCACCATATTTTTGACAAAGGTACGATTTTGAGGGCGTTAAATTTAAAAAAAAAATTCAGATACATTTCATTAAGAATCTTTATTTCAATTTTTTTTACATATATTATAATGTGGGAAGTGATAAGACACTCTTAACATTGTCGTACTTTGGTTCATTTCAGTATGTTTCTTTTTGTCAACAGTATTTTTTTTGATAAATTGTCATCATCATCATCAACAATTATCAATCCACTGCAGGATGAAAGTCGCTCCAAGTTTAATCCATCTTCTCCAATCTTTAGCTTCTCTTCTCCACATCACCCCTACACACTTTCTTATTTCATCCATCCATCTCACATGTGGTCTCTTTCTGGGTCTTTTACAATCTCTTGGAATCCAGTTTAAAATTTCAATTGCCCATCTCTTATAATGATAGAAATTTGAGACTCTTCCTGTCACAGAATGTGATGCAGTGCACTATTTCCAAAGGTACAGGATCCTGCCTTCCCAAAAAGTGTGTTAATGGTCATAATATAATTACACACTGCCAAGATGAATAAAATGTAAATATTAAATTTATAATTTTTTTCCATTTTCTGTTAATAAGTTAATCCAACAAGAAAATAAACTGTAAATATTGTAATTAATTATTTTTCCAATCATTTCTTTTTAAAAAAAATAACAGTAATAAAAAATAAAATGTAATAATTAAATACAATGTTTCCTAACAAGGATTTTTTTTGTAAACATTTGGGGGGGGGGGGGAACCATAGCTTTATCAAAAATATAGGCTGCCATCTTGGTTTACTTGAAAACTTGTAAGTACCACAAATTTTTATATTAATTAAAACTAAGTAGCAAATCTATTTTTCTACTAAATTTCTGCCATCTTGTGATAATCTTCAAGAACAAAATGGATTGGGAAAAATAGATTTCCTATTTAAAAGGACTATGTAAGCAAAAATTATGTGATGTTTTGTGGGTGTTAAGTAAATTTGTTAGTCCCTTATGTGAAAACAATACAAGCAGAAAAAATGTAAAATATTTAATAGAAAAATTACAATTGTCTGAAAAATTATGCCGTGGATGCACTTTGTCATGTTCATATTTAAAAATATATCCAGTTTTTGTTTACAGTATTTAGTGTAAACAATGCTAATAAAAGAGTGCCACTATAGAATGACATGAGCTTTTCACTTGTTTACACAGATGAAGAGGATGTAAGAAAGACTGAATCTCTATGTTTAATAAATTTCAAAAAAGGTAGCAATATGGTCTGAAAAAAGATATAACAATATATATATATATTTTAGAAAGTAAGAGAAAAAAGAACGTGATATTGAAATATCAAAAGCTTGAAGAGACAGAAAAGACAAAAGCAGTCACATGATTTGAAAAAAATTACATAAAAGATAAAATGCAATCACATCTTTGAATTGAGTTCTGTAAAAAAAAAAAAAAAACAGATAAGAGAATCAGAAGTGATTTAAGACTGGTGCAGAATAAAACATAGTCTGAAGCAAAGCATAAAATAAGAATAAAAAAAATAGAAAAAACTTTAAAATGTCAAATTAAACAAAAAAGAGGACAATATGAGAGTAGATATAAAGTGAGGAATGAGCTGACTTGAAAAGATGATGTTGGAGAGAAATAGAAATGATAAACTAGAGAATGTCAGAAAGATGGAAAGTGAAAACAATTAAAATGATACTATTGGAGAATAATAAAAGGGGATATATTAGATAAAGTGGAAAGTATGACATGAATGAGATTATAAATCACAAACAAAAGTATGAAAATTGTTGGATTGGAAAAGCAGTAGAGAGATAAAGCATGGACCTTAATGAAATCAATTTTAAAAAATAATGTAGACTGCAAATTTTTACATGAGTCAAAACATATTTGGGAGTATAAATGGTTTCTTAAATAAAAATTACATATAAAAAGACATAAAACACTGATGTTTTACAATCAAAATTGTTTAAAGATTGTTTGATTTTTAAATGACTATCAATTTGATAATGATTAAGAAAGATATGGGAGGTTTCTTATTAATGATATAGCAGTACATTAATTATAATTGATAATAATAAAGTTAAGATGCTAAAGAGCAGTGTTGAGTTTGAAAAAAATATGATCAAAATAAATCTAAAATTAAATCACTGAAAAATGAGAGTAGAGAAAATAACTAGAAGATGTAGTCAATCAGACAATTGTAGAGTAGAAAAGAGCTCAAATTGCTTGTGAGATTGATTACTCAATGGATAGAGTAACTAAAATAGTTTTGTTATGATAGAATACTTATACATATATTGCATCAGCTGCAAAGCAAGATACATAATTGATTATAAGAGGAGATATTTGCTGGTTATCTTTAGATAACAATTTTAATAAAAATAATATTTAAAAAAGAATAGACAAATAATTTTTTTTAAAAAGATTTCTTTTTATTTATAAACTTCAAAGGTCAGTTATTCAAGTTTAAATAATTAATGTTTGATTTTTTTCTTTTTAAAAAAAAGATTTAAAATTTTATTTTGTTAGAATATTAATTTATAAAAGATTTATGTTGTAATAAATATTTTTATTATTATTCTAAGTAATAAACTGGTTAAAGGAAATATGATTAGAAAAATAATAGAATATGATTTATTTGTTCTAATCAATAATAGTTTTAATAAAATGTAATTAATTTTTTTTTTATTAAAAACCAGAATTCTGACAGCATCTCTAATCTGTCTTTTATTATACAGTCATCATTAGCAGCTTGTAAAAACTTTTAAGTTTATTTTATTAGCAGCCAAGTTATGAACAAAGATAAATATTTTAAAATGGATATTATGGTCTACAATGGCTAATTCGTGTGTGTGTATCATTTACCCTGGATCAATGTAGCCTAGATTAATTATTTGTCTTCAGCCTGAAATATGATCAAACTTCAACTACTATTTTTGAGTTCTGATAAACTTACAATAAAAATTTATGCTTACAAATAATTGTTAACAGAAAGTTCTCACAGAATATTTAGTTTAGGAGAAGTAAAGGAATATGATCTAATGAAATATGATCTGAATAAATTAAAATTTAAAACTGGTAAAGAAGTTAAATGGATTATTGTTTCTACATCTTCAAGAATGATGTACATCATCTTAAATACTGGAATACACTTCATAATGTAAAGCAAAAAATGTGATTTAAGGAAATATGATCTCAATATATTAAAACTTGAAGCAGTTGAAGGAATTAAAAAAAATTATCAGTTATGTACAGCATCTTTAATGCTGAAAGAAACTCCATAATGAAATGCAACAAAGAAAAAAATATTAAGCTTAACATAAAAGGAATTTACAACTGAAGACATTGATAAAAATTTAGTGCCAAAGGGTGATCACTTAAAAGATGGTACTGTTTAAATACTTATTATTTTATAATTTAATGTACCAATGTTTTAAATATTTTATATGTCTCATTGTATAATAAATATTTTTTATTATTTATTAATCTGACCCATTTTTCTTCTTATAAGTTCTACCATTTAAATTATAAATTAAATTGATAATAGCTAGGGAGATAAGAGTTCATATTCTACTGAATTAGTCATGGCAGTGCTTTTAATAAGACTGATGATATGATCTATACTTCTACAAATTTCCCAGCTTTCAGATGGTACTCTGATTTTTAACCTAATATAAATTTGTAATTCATAAAATATATAAAATTTACCTTCAGTCATTTAGGAGTGATTAATGGTCTGAAAAGGTGATATAGATTGTAATATTTTTATTAGTATAGCAATGTCTCTGACAGTATGATTTATGATTAAATTAAATTACATTTTACTCCTATCTAGCTTTGTAGTTAAGTTGAGATAAAAGATGGCTGCTGGAGGATTGCCTTATATCCTAAGATCTACGTGCAGTGCTCTCAGATCAAAGGCTCCTCACTGATGAAAGCCACAAAGAAACTAGTCTGGGGATATTGGTTGAGTAGGCACTAGATAGGGATTTTATGCACAAGCCTTCTGCCATCCATTGATTACTCTGGCTGGCACTGAGTGGCACTACTGTATGGAGAGTTTTGTCTGTTTTAATAACAGTTATGTGCAATCATAAGAAATGGTGATCATGTGATGTTTAGTAGTTTAATATCTGTTATTTGAAGTTCAGTGTAAAATCTCAAAAATTATTTTAATTATTAAGCATTATCTTTTCATATAAATATATGATTATTATAATTTGTGCTAAATTATCTTTGATGTTCTGACAAATGGTAAAACCATTACTATATGTATATATTACAGATCTGAAGAAGACTATCGGTCAGTGGAAACTACCTACTATTTTTAGAACTTTGGAATAATAAAATGCTGTTTGTTCATTGTGTGAAGTGTATAGAAGAGAGTGTTAGAACAAATTAAGCTCTAATTAAGGACAGAAACTTATGTATTGTGTGTATATATATATATAAAATTCAAAAAACAAGTTATAATCATGTAACTTGGTGTCACTTGTATTTATGATCAATAGATGGCGTTTTACCAAAACCACAGACCAAGCATATATTTGTTTACATAAACATCAAAAGAGTCAGAATTCACTATCTCTTTTGTTTGCCCACCTTCAGATCAGCTGATTTCAAGCTAATTTGCTACCATCAGTGAAGGATAGAGCTCTATTGATCATATATATATATATTAATCTAAGAAATTCCTTAAAAAAATAAGGTTTGAAATTTGAAATAAAATTATTATGAATGAGAACATTTTACTCTTTATTAACTCATTATTTTACTAAGATATAAGAATTTATATAATTCAATATAAACATATTTTCTGTGGTTTTAAAAAAGATTATTATTTATGTTATCCTACATGGCCACCCATTTGTCCCAACAAAAATTAGGGCAGTATGTTCTGAATGAAATGACAAGAAGCATAAATTTAAAGAAGCATGACATATTTACAACAATACCCATACTATTAATAAAAATGAATCTTGCATTTCCCTATCAAAAGTGGTCTATTTAAATTAAGTCATTTACATATGCATATGATTTAAATATCTCTGACCTTGAGAGTAAATATGACTGCCTTCATTAAGTATGAATATGACTATAAATAGCCGAAAGCATGCTTAACCATGCAGGATAATATAAATAGCAATCTGTTCTTTTAAACATAGAAAATTTATTTTATATTTAATTACATTAAAAAGAAAAGGAGCAAAATTATTGAATTACAAACAAGTTATATAATAATCCACATCTGAATGTGAAACAGCAATACAACACTCACAGGATTAATTTCAGAGAAACGTGTTTCAGTAGCTGTGCCAACACTAAATACCATTTGCCACCAATTAAAATAGACTTGAATCTTATGTTCAACAGACTTTATTTGTTTTATTTCAAAGTACGAAGGCTGAAACATATGCAGCTATAAAATGTAATGCTTGTTATAAATATTGAACAAACATACAAATATATCGATAGGATTTAAACATATTCTGATTTTGATTAGTGATTTTGAGGCTTGTAACAGCTCAATAAGTGGAATTCACTTGAAACCATTTCTGTGAATCTTATATTGTCATAGTCACAATTCTGAATTTGGTTATTATGTAACATCTTATATCTTAGTTAAATAAAGAACTAATACAGGGTACTCAAACACTCATTCATAACACTAGTAAGAACAATAGAGATACCATTAAAAGGTAGCAAGGGAGTATATACATTATTGGATCTTGTATTTGCATATGATGTTTTCTTGTATGCAAAAAGAAGGAAAGATATGAAAGTTATACTGAGGACATGTGCAAGGATGGGTAAAGAGATGGAGATTAAATTTAGTGAAGAAAAATCAAAAGTAATGATGATTGATACTGGGGAAAGATAAGACAAAAGTTTTTTATTAGGGGATATAAAGTTAAGTATGGTGAATAGGAATACTTATTTGGAAATAGTCTTAAGTAATCAAAGAAATTTCTTGGATGAATGGGAGAAAAAATTGATAAATGAAGCAAAGAAAAGAAAGGGACTGATAAATAAATTAACAGTGTTTTCATATAATAAATATGATGTAGCAGGGATTGTATGGAAAGCAGTAACAGGATTAATACATGGTAATAATGCATTATGTGTTAGTAAAGAAGTGTTACACTACTTAGAAAAAGTATAAAGAAAAGTAGGGAGACATGCATTAGATGCAGATGTGTGCACAGCAAAGGAGGCAATTCAAGTGAAATGGAATGGTCAAGTTTTTATATGAGAGATACAAAAATCAAAATGAAAATGTTTGGTAGATTGCAGTTTATGGATAATAAAATAATAGCCAAAATAATATTTAATTGGGTTACAAGTAAAGGGCAGGCAACAAAATGGATGAGAAAGGTAATGTGGTATGCAGAAGATTTGAATAAAGAATTTATGTCAGTATACTTTTACAAAAGGTGGGAGGATTGTGTTAAGAGAATTGTTGGATATTATAATGGTAAGGAATGGAATAGAGGAATAGATGCATTAATAAAAAATAGGGAGTTGAAAAGATGAAGAACTAGTATAGAAAGTAAAAACAGTTTAAATACATATACAAGTAAATAGAATATTGGGTGCCAGTTAATTTATGATAATAACAAGAAAAGGTAGTTACTGTTTAAAGCTTGATCAGGATCATTAGTAACAATAGAATATACATTTAAATGGAGAAATATGGGTGATTTAGTCTGCAAGTTATGTAATGAAGGCATAGAAAATATTAGGCATCTATTAACTGAATGTAAATGCTTACAATCAGAAAGGGCCCAAAGAAAGGAGTTGTTGGAGAATAAAGAAAAACAAAGTTATTATACAGAAAGTAGGTTCTTGGTTTTTATCTGGGATTGGGAAAAAATAAGGATTGAGATATAAAGGCCACAGAGTTGACAAAGATGATGTTTTGGAGATGGGATGGAGAAGTATAGAAAAGAATATGGAAAAAACTTAGGTGGGAAATGGAAAGGGAAGATAAGGGTGGCTAACAGGTTTCTTTGGGCATAGTGGCTGAGAGATTCCTGATTCTGAGAAACATACAAGGTATGGAAAATATTAAGCATCTGATAATTGAATGTAAATGCTTACAAGCAGAAAGGGTACAAATAATGAAGTTGTGGGAGGATAAATATAAACAAAGTGATTATACAGAAAGTAGGTTATTGGTTTTTATGTTGGGTTTAAAAAAAGATAGGGATATCTAGATATAAAGGCCATAGAGTGGTCAAAGATGATGTTGTGGAAATAAGAAGAAGCAGGATAGACAAGAATATAGGAATAACATAGGGTGATGAATGGAAAGGGAAGGTGTATTATAAAGGCATATAGTGGACAAAGATGATGTTGTGGAAATAAGAAGAAATGGGATAGACAAGAATATAAGAATAACATAGGGTGATGAATGGAAAGGGAAGGTGGATAAAAGGTTTCTCTGTGCATAGTAGCTGAGAAATTCCCGACTTCAATAAAGAAGCCATAGCCTATTACATGAACATTATACTACTATTAATAAAGATTTGCTCTTAATACAATTTTTGTATTTGTTTAAGGCATTTATAAATTTTAATCATTATAATGTTCATCAACATCATCAACCATTATCAATCCACTGCAGAATGGTCTCTCCAACTCCAATCCATCTTCTCCGATCTTTAGCTTCTCTCATTATAATGTTATAACTTTATAAATGTGATAATTATATAATTGGTTTGAACTGAAAATAATTTTTCTTCATTAATAATTTTTATTAATATTATCATTACTTAACTTAAATTCCATTCAATGAACTGTAGAACCAAAAACACACATATGTACTTTAATTAATATTAAACTTTATCTTTGCATTGTTTTATAATAGTTTTTAAAGTGTTTCTATATTGAGATGCAGTACAAAAAATTTAGAACACTATAATATGAATTGTAATGAATTTTATTTAAAATAATTCACATTTAAAACAATATTTAATGCTGTAAAACACTTACCTTCCAACTAAAAAAAATAGCTGTCGTTCCATCGTTTACGATATCCATTGTCTTAACAATGCTCTCACCAATAGCAGTATCCATGATTAGTCTTTCTTCCGTGGCCACTTCATCAGTTAATGAATAATCATCTCCCATCCATGTTGCAGAATGACTTCCAAATTGTAGAGATGGTCCAAAATAAGGTAGTGGGCTTACATCATGAAACGATGGTGGAATTTCCCTAAATATAAAAGTATATAATCATTATGCAGGATATATATATATTTCATCTTAATTAAAATATCCTTTACAATGTTTTATGCCCTCTCTTCTATACGATATTAAAACCAAAGACTTGAACAAAATCATCACAAAAGTATTTTAAAGATATACTCTCCCCCCCCCCCCGGTATTTATGAGATGTTCAAAGATTTTTTGCAAGGCATTTTACTTTAAAATAGCACATTAAATACCATTTTAAGAAATATAAAAAACCATTGAATTAAAAGACTTCTGTATGATGATTTATTTTAACTGTCATCACCTCATCATTATGTGATGTGATGTATTATGGCTTCTCCTTAAACGAAGTCAAGAATATCTCAGCAATTATGCCCAGATAAACCTGTTAGCCACTTTATTTTCCATTCCCCACTCTAAATGTACCCATAATCTGCTCTATCCCATTTCCACAACATAATCTTTGTCAACTCTATAACCTTTATATCTAAATCCCCCTTATCTTTTCCCAAACCCAGCATAAAAACCAATAATTCACTTTCTGTATAATCACTCTTTTCATATTTATTTTTCCACAACTTCATTATATGTACCCTTTCTGTTTTCAAACATTTACATTCAATTAACAAATGCCTAATATTTTCTATCCCTTCCTTACATAATTTCCAAAATGAATCACCCATATTTTGCCATTTACACGTATATTCTTTTGTAGCTAAAGATCCCGTTCAAGCCATAACAAATAAACTACTTTCCTTACTATTATCATATATTAACTCACACCTAATATTCTGTTTATTTCTATATATATTTAAACTCTTTTTACTCTCCATACTATTTCTCCATCTCTCTAACTCCCTAGTCTTTATTAATAAATGTATTATTTTATCCCATTCCTTACTACTATAACACTCAATAATCCTCTTAACACAATCATCCCATCTTTTGTACAAATATACTGATATAAATTCTTTATCCAAATCTTTTGCATATCGCATTACCTTTCTCACCCATCTTGTTACCTGCCCTTTACTCATAACCCAATTAAATACTATTTTAGCTATTCTTTTATTATCCATAAAGTGCAATCTACCAAACCTTTTCATTTTACTTTTTGCATCTCTCATATGAAAACTTGACCACTCCATTTCTCCTTGAATTGCCTCCCTTGCTGTCCATACTTCTGCATCCAATGCATGTTTTCCTACTTCCCTTTGAGCTTTTTCTAAGTAATCTAATATCTTTTTACTAACATATAATGCATCATTACCACATGTTAACCCTGCTACTGCCACTCCTTTTTATATAATTCTAGCTGCATCATATTTATTATATGAAAACACTGTTAATTTCTTTATCAATCTCTTTCTTTTCTTTGCTTCATTTATCAATTTTTTCTCCCATTTATCCAAATAATTTTTCTAATTACTTAAAATAATTCCCAAATAACTATATCTATTCACCACACTTAACTTAATATCTCCCAATAAAAATTCTACATCTTCTCTTTCCCCAGTATTAACCATCATTATATTTGATTTTTCTTCACTAAATTTAATCCCCATCTCTTTACCCACCCTTGCATATATCCTCAACATAACTTCCATATCTTCTCTTTTTTCTGTGAAGTATTTTAATTATTATAAATTTACAATAGCTGTTTCTTTATTCAGGTTTTAAAAAAATTAATAATTTAATATTTCTGAATGGAAAATATGTTTAAATTTATAAATGTATTAAATACCCTTCACACACTCTTTTCAAATCATATGAATAAAGATTAAAAAAAATAAATGACTCCCACACGGGAAAGAGAAATGTGAATTACTAGGCGTATGTGTGTTTAATTTTTAAAAATCAGATAATTTTTTTTTTCATATGTCATAGCATCGGTCGGGAGGCGAACCCATAACCTTCTGCAACCAACTACTTGCTTGCAAGGCGGCTGCGATGACCTCTCGGCTAACAACACTTGACAGATAATTTTTAACTGAGGTTTAAATCTTATATCCGGGCTAGAGACAATCTCTCGTTTAATAAAGTACTAGTAATAATTGTGACTATATTTATCTAGAGTGGTTAATGTCAAAGTTGTGGGTGAAGTAAATTTTGACACTTGTAAATCAAAATGTATTAATTTATTTTAAAACTAATTTTAAATTATAAAAATCGAACAATGCGCAATTAATAAAATTTTTTTTACTGGGCAGGATAATGCCTGTGACAGTTTTTTTTCATTAGTGAGTTTTTCTCTGTGTAATGATATTTTTCACTTCAAACATTTTCGAGTAGGCCTTGGGGTTTAGTTCACGCAACAGTTAATCTAGTTTTGAATTAATACGGGATGCAAAAAGTTTCAATTAAAAATTTTTGGCATAGAATATATATATTTTTTTAGAAATTCTGTTAGCCGAGTTAAATATTCCGGCTCTTTAATAATTGATCATATTACTATAAATCTTTGGTTTCTCATTTGTTTTTCTCTTCTAATATATTATTACTAAATCATTCCATCTACACATAGTAATAATAGGATTAGAGGGGGAAATGAATAAAAAGAAATAGATGGTTTTACAGTAGTATAAAGCTATGTCAAAGAGAACTTGGCTAACAGGATTTCTATTACCACCAAATTATTGTATCATCACTTTCCTATACGGTTTGGTTCAGCAATAGTGACAGACTTAAGAACTAAAGGTCCATGAATCAGAGTTCAGGTGTGTTACTGCCAGTGCTCAAATATAGTACCAAAAAATAAAATAAATGCTGCTGAAAAAAATAGTATTGTTATGCACAACGGAGAGCACTTTGAACACATGAAATTCCATGCAATAAAATTTACAAACTTCTAATATTACTTCAAATTATGGATACTGAAACCATGAATGAAGATTGAACAGATAGAAGGGTGTGGACTAATGTAGTTCTAAGCCTAGAGATTAGAATAAACTGTGCACAGAGACTAACAAGCAATAACAAATTGCCATAAACCGGATTTTTGTCTTTTAAAATAAGGCAATTGAACCTGTTTCCAGAATAACATTTTATTCAGAGTCTTTTTAATTATTTATTAATCTATCTTCAAATTAATTTTGGCCAATAACATTAGTGTTCAATATGCTATCACAATCCACCAATTTTATGTTAATATAAAAATATAAGAATTTAGTTTTCATTTTTTGTAAATTTGGGTTGACTTTTGATTGTTTTATTGAAATAAGTTTGAACACAGAGTAGATTGCAATACCTCCCAACATCAATAGACATCTCAAGCATCTAATATGTTTGGTCTATAAGTTTTATTATTTATTATGATATTTAAAAATTGCTTTGCTGTATTTTTTAACTTAATAATTATTTTGATTTCATAAACCTTTTCCTATTTACTATGTCATACTATGGTATACAGTTGTTTAATGTTTACCAAAGTCACTTCTTTATTTTTCTGTAATATCTTATATAAATACAATTTATCCAAACCACTTGTAACACGTTTTAGCAAAATTCTTTTATTGTGCACACACATATATATACACACCTTATGTTTCAACTGTCCTGCAGTATTCTTCAGAGCTATGATATAATGAACAAAATAAAATAAAAATACATAACTATATAAATAATATTATAAAAATGTAAACAAAAAAAAACTAAAACCAATATAAAATATTTAACAATACATAATAAAACTGAAATAAATATAATCAAATCCAAATAAAATAATCCAGTTAATATAAAATAAAATATACAATATAAACAGAAAATAAATATAAATTATACATGTGTATTCCTAACTATGTACATACATATTCAAGAACAACTGTTAATCTAAATATATTGTTTATTTTTATTATTTTTTAATAATTTATTAATTACTTCTATCCCTTATAAAACCTAAAGTTTATTTTTATTAGCTACACCTTAAGAAAATACTTGATAATTTTATATTCATATAATTGTCATTTCAACAGTACTTCATTTATAGATATTAAAAAAATAATAATAAATATAAAATATTATTTTAACAGAAGAATAAATAAGGAAATAACACATTATATGATTTTAAAATTAAAAACAATATTAATAAATGAAGGACTGTTGAATTAACAATTATGTAACTATAAAATTATTAAATATATTATTGAGGTGGAGATAATAAAAAAAGTTTAAGTTTTATAAAGAATAGAAATAATTAGTAGTTTATTAAAAAATAATAAAAATAAACAATATATTTAGATTAATATTTGTTATTGAATATGTGTGTATACAGTTAGGATTACACATGTATAATTTATTTTTATTCTCTATTGATATTCTCTATTTTATTTTATATTAACTGAATTATTTTATTTGGATTTGATTATATTTATTTCAGTTTTACTATGTATTGTTAAATATTTCATGTTGGTTTTAGTTTTTGTTTACATTTTTTATGGTATTATTTATATAGTTATGTATTTTATTCTATTTTATTTTGTTCATATATCATAGCTCTGACGAAGACTGCAGGAAAGTTGAAATGTAAAGTATATATATATAATAAAAGGATTTTGCTAAAAAGTGTTGAAAGTGGTTTGAATAAATTGTGTCTAATGTTTACTTCTTTTTTTAAATGTAAAATAAAACCTGTCAGGGAATATGAATAGGATACCAGTGATTGTGGATTTAATAAACTCTAAAATTCAACATCTATTGATTACTCAAGCTTACTATAGATGGCAGCACTGGTGCAAAATAAACAGAGTAACTAATGAAAAGCATGTAAAGTTGTAATCGTCTGATGTTTTTATTAAAATAAGTAGTATTATTTTAGTTTCAGTTCATTGTACATCATAGTTACTAAAATGCACCATTCTCTTTTGCATTTTTACTGTTTCAACTGACTTAAGCCTTCATCGGAGATAAGTCAATATTTTACATGCTAAATTGTAATTTATATATATATATATATATACTTAAAATGATCACAATTGCTTATTGCATAGTTAGTTCAATCTCCAGCACAACATTTCCTCTCCCAAATTAACTTTTGCCAATTCAGATTCCAACTCAGAAGGCAAAGCAATAAGACAGTTTCAATTTTTCACCCACTTTGCTTTTGGCAGCTATATCTTACTACTGTATTTTTCTTTTCTAAACAAGCTTCTGCTGCTGAAATCTTAAAATTCTATGCCCCCATTTTATCTTCCACTTTTTTATTTAATATTAAAAATATTTGATATAATAAAATTGTACTTTATTTATATTTATAATATAATAATCAATGATTCTTTTGTTGTCATGCTAATAGCTCTAACCAAGCTTTATCAATAAATGCCACAAGAGAAAATATTCAAAATCTCTATATAGAAACATCCCCTTCTCCAAACTTGTTTCAAGCTATTGCCTATCCTCATTGGGGTGCTAGGATACTTTGGACACTAGATCCAAAATGCCAACTCAAAGCCATAACTTATCTGATACTTAACTATTAAGGAGAAAAGCTGAAATTTTCACTCACCTATATGTCTTAAATCCAGCTATCTAACTTAAATAGCTATAAGGGTCTGAAAACTCTTTACCCACACCATATATTAATAGCCTTAGCAATATAACTTTACTTAAGACTTAAAAGCAAAACTATAATAGTAAATAAAATCTAAGTCATACATCATGTGACTGGGAAAAAATCACATGATGCATAATTCTAATTTGGCGATTGGTTGTTTTTATTAAACATTGTACAGTATTGTATGTTATTTAAGGTAGCCATAATATTAACATTAACTCCCATATGTATAAATAATTCAAATATCCTCTACCCAAAGTGTAAAATGATACTTATCAGTGAACGAGGACACATCTTTATCTGTATCACTTTTCATATATATTAGGAATGTCTATAACACTCAGGCTAGAAGAAATAAACTTTTAAATCAGTTAAGAAATTTATTTCTAAATATTTTAAATTGAATGATATTTTTAAGTAGCAATTATAAGATTGCTCATATTTTTAAACCTTGTTAACACTGACAAAATAAGTGTATTTGCTAACTATCTATTAGTTCAGCAATAATTAATAATTGAAGTATGAGCATTGGGAATGTGAAAAGTGAAATCAAATTAAGGCTCTTATGATACAGAGTATGACAGTATACCACCGAGATAAAAAGAGAGAAAGAGAAATCACAGAATTGGTATTTAAAAATATCAATCCGTCTAAAATATTTAGACGTAAAATTCTTGACTGATTTAAGAATTCTTTCTCTATAGCCTAACTGTTGAAATATTAATCATATTTTAACTCTATATCAAACCTATTATATGCTATATAATAAATAAACTCTATAGTATACGGTACACTTTTAGCAATAATGTCATCATTTTATTCTCGAATAACATAGTTTTAATAAAATAACTATCCTATGATGTTATCAATCTTACAAAATGTCCGCCACTTTAAAAAACCTGTGGTTGTTTTTAAAAAAGTTTCAAAACTTTTTAAAGATTTTTTACTCAGTAATCAATAGTAAATCAAAATAGCAACAATGAATTGATGATGATCGCTGTAGTGAATTTTTATCATAAAGATCAATCACATGTAGAGGTAAAAATAATATGTTTAATATTAACCCTTCTGATTTCTACATTTCCCTTCTTCTCTAAATGGCAAGAAGATCAATATTTTATTTCTAGGAATAAAAAGCTTATTATATATTATGAACCAATAAATTATAATTAATTTATTAGAAATATAAATTTACACCTGAAAAACACCCTAAAATTCACATTTAACCTTTTCGGATATAGAAATAAAAAAAGAATATAAAATTTTTTGCAATTACTTTTTTTAAAAAATCATTAAAATATCACATGATCCCCATTTCTTATGCTGATACAAGCTATTAGAAGAGTAGCAAATTCTCCAGGCAGTAGTGTCATCCAGTGCAAGACTTGATAATTAATGGATGCCAGAAGGTTTGTGTATAAATTCCCTATTCAATGAGTAGGCATTAGATAGGAAATTTATATACAAACCTTCTAGTGTCTATTAATTACTATGTCATGCACTGGGTGGCACTACTGTCTGGAAAATTTGCTACATTTTTCTTATTGGCTCATAAAAGCACTATTGAAATAAGTAAATTAACAAAATTTTTATTGAATTTAGGTTCATTTTTTAAATATGAACAAATTATTGTAAAGTCATTATTGTAAAGTTTTTAAATTCTGTTCTAAACCTCAAAATTGCATTTATATTTATTAAAAAAATCAAAAAATGTCAGTTCTACAGTGCCTGACAGAGTTTAATGATTATAAAGACCATAGTTTCCTTTTCATTACCATTTCAAATTTCTTAACTTGTATTTGCAATTTTTTTAATAATTATTATACTAATATTTTGTAAAATTAAAAATAATAAATTTAAAACAAAATTGAAATGGACAACTCACTATAAATAAAAATATTATTTAATACATCAATTTGTCTTTCATTCTTTAATGGAACTTTTTCAAGATGTTTCTTTTTACACAATCACATGATCAATTACCCTACAGCAACTCCCCCCAGTGGACATTATTTACATTACAATAAATATAATTACTAAAATACATATGTTAAATATAATTAGTAAAATACATATATGTACATAAAAATGATTAAACTTATTACACTCCCTCCCCCCCCATAATATATATATATTTACAAATAATAAAAAAAAAAACCAATAATAATAATCTCTTTCTTCTATTTTTAAAATTTTAATTAGAGTTTTCAATAAGTTTAATCATTTTATGTATACATATATATTTTACTAATTATGTTTAATGTATGTATTTTAATAATTATATTTATTGTAATGTAATGTAAATAATGTCCATTGGGGAGAGTTGCTAGAGGTAATTGGTCATGTAAGGAAGGCAGAAAAAATCTTAGGCATCTGTTAATTGAATGTAAATGCATGAAAACAGAAAGGGTACAAATAATGAAGTTGTGGAAGAATAAATATAAACAAAGTGATTATACAGAAAATGGGTTATTGGTTTTTATGCTGGGTTTGGGAAAAGATAAGGAGATTTAGATATAAAGGCCATGGACATTACAAAGATTATGTTGTGGAAATAGGATGGAGCAGGATTGAAAAATATGGGAAAACTTGGGATGGGGAATGGAAAGGAAAGGTAAAGTGGATAACAGGTTTCTCTGGGCATAGTTGCTGAGAGATTCCTGACTTGTATAAGAAGTTACAGTGCATCACATCATGTCATGTGACTGTGTAAAAAGAAACATCTTGAAAAGATTCCTTTAAGGAATAAAAGATGGATTGATTTATTAAACAATATTTTTATTTATAGTGAATTGTCAATTTCAATTTTGGGTTGTCATAGAATAGCTGCTATATCCCACTCAATGGCGCAGTTATCATGCTAAAACTATAAAATATGATCATTCACGGGCCGTTAATTTGTTTTTTGTAATGCGAAAACAAAAACAAAAGAAAATCGTCTTTTTTAAATATTACTTAACTTTAAATATTATTTTTTATTAACATATACAAATTAAATGATAATAATAAATGTAAAATAAAATAAACAAATTACAATTTGATTCATCTTTTTTAGTTTTCTTTTTATTAGAAAAAATCAATTTTCTATCGGAGATTTTTTTACTGGGGTTACGGCTTTTTTTTTTGTTGTTGTTTACCACTAGTTTTTATTTCAAATAGAATGATAACTAAAAGTAAAACTTGTTACACTTACGTTTAGGGTTAGCTTTAGGGTTAGGATTAGGGTTAGTTTTAGGGTTAGTTTTAGGGTTAGCTTTAGGGTTAGTTTTAGGGTTAGGTTTACGGTTAAAATAAAAAATATCAAAATCGTATTTTTGTAAATATTTTTTTTTACTAACATCTATAAAATAAATGATAACAATAAACGTAAACTATATTCAACAAAGAATAACAGTAGTCGGAGAAAAAGAAAGAAACTAAAACTTTTTTAAACAACGACAAATATATATATATATATAAAATGTTTATAATATATGCTTTTTATGACATTTAAAAAAACAGTGTACAATTGTACTTTTCTTACTATATATTTTTGTGTTAACGCTTTTTTTTTAATTTCAAAAATATTCACACGGTACAATCTTAAAATGTCTCATGGAATGTTACGAACAGTACGTTACTTGACTCGTTACCTAATTCCAAATAACTTTATACATATATCTCATCAACATTTACTACTTAAAACTTCAATACACTACAGTGTAAAAAGTCTGTTAATTATTACTTTACAAAATCTGAACATTTCAATACTTTAAAATAGAAAAAAATCCAATGAAAACAACATTTCCATCCAATTAAAAAAAACACACCCTCTCCCCAAACCGTAATCATTTTATAAACTGTGCGAATTCAGAAAATGTATTTGCTGCGTAAAACATACTCGCTGTACTGCAACGCGACATAGCGGCCTGCAATCTGTAGCACAACAAAAAAGTTGTATTATAGAAAATGCAGGTTCGAAGGTGTCGGCCACGGAAACAGCATTTTTATGTGTTTTAGCGTGAAAACAGCGCCATCCAGTGGGATATAGCTCTCATCGATGACAACCCAATTTTGTTTTAAATTGATTATTTTTAATTTTATATATAAAAAGCAGCATTATTGACAAATTTTAACATTGAAATTTGATCATTTAAAGTAGTAATATTTTGTAAAAATAATCATAAATATTTTTAAAAAATTACAAAATTATGCATTTTTTTTTACTCATTGCAGGAACAATTGAATAGAAGTTTACAAGTTTGTTTATATATCCAAGATCAAAGAATGTACCAATCAGTAATTTTCTAGGCTTTTGCTGCTTTATTTATAGTTTTTTTTATGGGCCAATGACATCTTCAGATTTTTTGTTAAACTAATAAATCAACCATCAAATGGATATAAAACTAGCAAAATACACTAAAGATAGATACAAAAGATAATTCAAAAGCTAAAGCATAGCAACACTATTATAGTATTCTATGAAGCAACGGATTTTCAGAACTATTGAATTAGTATACCTTTAAATATCTAATTTTATTTTTTTTAAAAAAATGCACAATTAAAACATTAAATAAATCTGTATTAAGATTTATTACCACACTTTTATCTTTCTAAGTACTCTGGTTGATATAAAATTTAATATAATAAAAGGCAAACTGTTTATAGATTTCTGATGAAGGCTACAAAGTCAGCTGAAACAAAAAATATCTGTTTCAAGCTGATTTGCAGCCTTCATCAGAGATATTGTTAATCTCTTATCTGTAGATTATCAGGATGTCTGATGAAGGTAGCAAATCAATCAAAACAGAAATTAACATAAAATAAAACTGTTTTGAAATGTGCAAAAGAGAATGGTGCATTTTATTACATAATATGAAATTGAATAATTAAAAGAAAAGGTGACATTAATTTATATATATATGTCATGGTCTTAAACTTACTGTAAGTGCATTATAATTTTAAAAAAGTATATAGGGTTTGATGTGAAAAGAATTTCTTACAAAATGCTATCTTCACATAATATTTCTTCTGATGCAGTACATGTTCTAAATTTCTTAATCTTTACTTGGGGTTTAGAAGAACCAATTACTTCCAGTTTTGTAAAATCCTATATGAAAGAAACAATAGCATGCATATATAATACCAAACATATAGAGCATGACCTATCATGTAAATATTTGTTATTATTACATAAACAACATTAAAAATCTTGTGTAAACTGCCAATCAAACAAAATGAGTCCAATTTATGAGTTGGTTAGATACACAATCATCATCATTTTTAACCACTATCAGTCACTGCAAGATGAAGATTTCCAAATTTAACCCAGTTTCTTTAATTTCTAATATCTCTCTACCATATCACTACCTGCAAACTTGCTTATTTCATTCAGCCACCTCACTTATGGTCTTTTTCTAGGTCTTTTATAATCTCTTGGGATTTTGTTTAAAATTTCTATCAATTATCACCCATTTTACCCAATATATCCAGCCCACTTTTCAATGATGTCAGTAACACCTGCTAGTTCTCTCACCTAAGTATTTATTTTTTCAATATCTTGTTACTACTAATGTACATCTCTCCATATTTCATTGACTGGTCTGAAGTCTTTGTGTTGCTCTTCTGTTAAGAGCTCAAATCCACAAGTAAGAGCTGTTAAAACACATTTTTCCCATTTCAAATATATAGACATATTTTCTTTTAATATTATATTCTATGATTAATTTCACTCATTATGTTTTCATCTATAGTAATGATCTAACAAAAATATTTGTAGTTGTTAACTTCTTCTAAGTAATCGCCAATCTTTATTTTCTTCTTCTGATAAAATTCATTAAACATTCCTTTAGTCCTTTCAACATTTATCTTTACTCCTTTTTACTTTCATTTGATAACTCTTGCAACATTTTCCGAAAGCTCTGAAACATTATTTACAAACAACCACATACTTTGAAAAACCTAGATGACTTAAATAATCTCCATTTATTTTTATTCTCTTCCCCCATTTTAATCCACAAAATTCTCCTTATAAAATTGCTGTCAAAAGATTTGGGACATAAAATCACTATGATGTATACCTTTCTTAATGTTAATCTTCTTAGTATTACCATATAATTTAACCCTTACTGTTGCATTTAGATCAATATTCTTCAGAATATGACAGGATCCTGGGTCTATACACTGATGATTCATTGCTTTAGTCACTGAAGAAATGCTTATAGAATCAAACACTTTTTCATAATCTACAAATTCAAAATATAATGGAAACTTATATTCATTGGGCTTTTCTATAACTGTTCTCATCATTTGAATATGATCCATTGTGGTAAAACCATTTTTAAATTTAGCTGGTTCTTTTGGTTATTTAAAATCCAAAGTTTGCGGTGAATTGTAATTATCTTGGTAACGATTTTGCATAGAACTGACAAAAACTGATAGGTCTGTAATTTCTTATGTCTTTTTTAATCGTTTTTTTTTTTAAAATATCAGTATTACTAATGCATTCTTCAAATCATCTGGTACATTTTATCATCTAGAGATTTGGCATGTAACCTTGCCAACAATTTTTCTATTTCTTCATCTGCTTCTTTTGAAATTTTGATTATAATTCCATCATTCCCTGAACTTTTCCCTTTCTTCATAGATTTAATTGTATGTCACTACTTCATTTAAAATCCTGAGTAATTCAGAAGTTGTAGTTATTGTAAGGAATACTTTGTTTGTTTGTTTTGTTAAAACAGGCAAAACTCTCCATACAGTTGCACCACTCAGTGCAAGCCAGAGTAATCAATGGCTGCAAGAAGGTTTGTTCATAAAATACCCATCTAGTGCCTACTTATCCAATATCCTCAGACCAGTTTCTAGCTTGTGGCTTTCATCAGTGAGGAGCCTTGGATCTAAGCAAGCATAAGAAATGGTGATCATAATGCCATCTCTTCTTTTAATAATAGTTCCATCTTTGCATTGCAGAAATAACTTTCCAACCAATCCAATATTTTACATTTTGAGACTTTACAATTATATTTTCTTATATTGTTATTAACTGTTTTTTCATGCCATTTTACAAAAATCTAGATATTGAATTCTTAGTGGATTATTTTTATGCATTTTCATATTCTTTCTTTTCTTCACACATTATCTTGTCTCAGTAATAAATTTATTGGTCAAAGTTGCTATCTTCAGGGTCTATATAAACATATTAGACCATAAATAAAGGTGTATTTTCATCTTATTATTTAAAGGAGGTTGCCTTGACAACAGATTGAGATTGTTGATCGTTATTATATTGATATTATTGAAGTGTTGACTATTTTTAATGAATTTACATATATATGTATGTATAATAAAATATATTCTATCAAATTACATAGAAATTGTCAACTATTATGGTAATAAATCTTTGGTAAAAATCAATATTTGTTACTCTGCAAAGCCAGGCTTTTGATATAGAATATCTTTGTCAAAGCATGATTATAATAAACATTTGTTTTGACTAAGATAGGCTGTATCAAAAGCCTGCCTCGGTAAAATAAAAAATATTATTTTGGACCAAAGTTTATTCCGATAATAGTTGACAAATGTCTATATACTTTGGTAGAATATGTTTTAATTCTTATTATCTATGGTGTATACACATAATATAGTTTATATATACATATATAGCATTATTTTAAAATTACATCTATTGTAGACAAAGAATTGCCAAAAATTATTAGATTAAAAATAAAAGATTACAACGATAATATAACATCTTGTAACATCTTAATTGTTCTCTGATCTAGTTAATAAGAAAAATGTATAGTTTTCATTTGTATATAGTTAACTATGATATTAGGTGGTGAGTTATTAATAACATTGCGGGAGAATTGAACAGTTCTTGGAATTAATTAGTGATAATTATTTTTTATTAGTTTTTATTTTGAGTAGATTCCAAAGAATGTTTGCATATAATATATATATAAAGCAAGTCATATGTAGCGTAATATTGCTTTTATACGCTTGTATTTACAAATATGTAATATAGAGAGTGTACCAATAGCTTAAACAAGCTCTTAATTGATAAGTGTGGTAAGAGAAAATATTTAAAATCTCAATATGAAACATTTCCATCCCCAGACCAATTGGTTTGAACTTATGGCTCACCTCAGTGAGGAGCTAGATCCCAAAATATCAACTCAAAATCAGCACTTATTTAATATGTAATATTTAAGTAGAAACTCTGAAATTTTCAGACATAAAAATGTCTTCAACTATCTAACTTAAATAGCTATAAGACATTGACAATGATAAGGTAGATCTGAATTCAGTTCAGTCCCATATAGCTATTTAAATTAGACAGCTGGATTTGAAGACATTTTTATGTTTGAAAATTTCAGAGTTTCTACTTAAATATTATATATTAAATAAGTGCTGGTGTCTGAATGTTCCTCACTGAGGTGAGCCATATGCTCGAAACCAATTGGTCTGGGGATAAGAACATTTTGGATAGAGATTTTAAATATTTTTTCTCTTACCGCACTTATCAATTAAAAGTTTGTTTGAGATATTGGTATGCTCTTTATATATATATTGTAAGGAATGGGAAATCCACCCTTTCTTTTGAAGTGCCATTATAGTTTTAAAAAAATCTCTTTGATTTGGTCATTGGATAAGGATTTGTAAATATGTTGTTATTGTTGTTAGTTGTTTTTTTTATTGTTATTTGGTTCATTTTTATTTATTTATTGTGATATGTGTTTTGTTTTGTGATGGTGAGATTTTAATAGCTATGGATATATATAAATTCGTGAGTGTATATGTATATAAATAATTATCAACAGTAGCATTTAAATTGCAAGTTATAATTAGATTGTACTTTTATTTATTTTTTGGGGAAATTATTTAAGATGTAATGTTATTATTCTGGTTGTTTATTTATTTATTTATTTTGTAGATTGTAAAAATAAATTTTTCAATTTATTGACATCATTTTTTTTTGTTTTGTCATTTAAAAAAATATTTTAAAATCAACAATCAGCAGTGTTAAAGATTTTTAAGTAATTACTATGAAAACACAGGAGAATCGCCATAAGACAGAAAGAAAGAAGTCATAAAATAGCTATATCTGTATTTTTTTAACTTTTACGTTTCTTTTAATGATCCTAAACTTAATAGTCAAAATCGATTTATTTCTACAGCTGAATATAAAGAGAATGCCTGGAATCAATTGCTTTAACAAAAGAAAATCTATAAATTTACATGTTGATAATATATATACATATTTTAAAGTTATTTCAATTTACCCTGGGATGGACAAAACAAAATAAAAAATGCCCGAAATAATTAATGAATTGCGAAATGAAGGGACAGTAAAAAAAATTAAATGGGGTAATTAAAATTTAGTCATTTTTTTTTGTTTTTATTATTATTATTTATAACATTTTAAAATTTATCTTTATAAAAGTATATACATTTGTGATATCTAAAACTAACTTATAATTTTCTTTTTGAATGTTTAAACTTATTAATAATAATGAAAGTCAATTTTTAATATATATATATTTGTTGTTTTTTTTGCCAGAAATGTTATAACTTAAATTGCACAAATATATTATTAAATGCCAAGTTAAAATAGCGATTGTAATAATATATATATATATTTAATATCGTATTTGATTCACATTTTACATATATATATATATATTAAATAATAAATGTCATGTATCAATTTAAATTGGAAAATAATAAATTACACTTAATTGCATAGGAGTTGTATATAAATATATAAATTATTATAAAATAGTATTTACAAATTCTATCATTATTTAATAATTGTATTGTTAGATGTATTTGGAAAAGTATGAATCAAGTCATGGTAGTGAATATTAGATTTATAGATTAATATCCCCACATGTCCGTTATTTAGAAGTTGTCTTTTATATATATATTATCTATATGTAAAGGCTCATATGATATTTCTATATATATATATTTGTGCTAGGCATTTAATAAAGCCTTGGGTTGATAAAGTTATGAAATGGAAGTAAATGTTGAACTTTGCAGGCTAGGACATAAGCCTTATATTAATAAGAAGCCCAAATAGTTGATGTTCGTAATAAAAGACGTGGTTCAAAATAAGTAGAGTAAAATAAACCCTTATAGCATAGTGGGAAGGAGCTTTTTATATTGTTTTTTGTATCATCTTGTATGTCGATCCAGCTGTAAAGAAATACAACTATAACTTAAATTATTAATTTAACAAGCTACTACTAATTTATTTATTTATTTATATATTTTACAACAGTTTTATACAATTCCTATGTAAAATATAAACTGCAAATTATGTTTATTGGATAATAGTATGAAAACTGAACCCTACCATATGATGGCATTGTTTTTCACAAAATGCATATGGATATACTGTTTTAACGGCCTTAATTTATGGCTGACAATACAATTAGTGTTTTTTGAGCTATAACAGGCTGCCTGAGGGTGATGTATTCTACGATTATGTAACAAAATACTATGCCCATTGCATTGCGACAGTATTCATCAAGTGAGCACTCTTGTGCTTTCACTACGGTCTGATTTTATGGTGGCCATATTTGAAAGAGATGAAACTCTGCAAAAATTCATTGTCAGAAATTTTTTAGAAAGCATAGTGGAATTAGTATTTTATATTAAGAATTGTCATGTCATCACACACTCTTCCCTATGCTTTTGAACTGCACACAATTTGAAAAGGTTCTTCTTTTCAGCAGAGTTTTTTCCGATTTCACATGCAAATGCCCATTTACACACAAATCCATGTGAGAACAAATGTAATCTGCAAGTTGTCCAAATTGGTCAAAGCTGAGTAAATTTCTGGCCAGACACACAAGTGGATGCACAATATTGTTTTCCCAGAAAGAGAAACTCCTGCAAGCATACCTATGTAGGTCTGCATAAAAGAAGTTGTTGGCTCGAAGGCTCCAAAATCCTGTTACTTACAGCTTTGAGGCTTCCCTGTTATTTTATTGTGTGTTACTTTTGGCTGCTCTTTTTTATGCCCAAAAAAATGGTGTTTTTTGTTGTTGTTTTTCACATGTTTTGGTTCACAACTTGTCCAAAGTTTCATTTCTTTTTGATTCAATAAATTATTTTATGGGAAACATGTTGTTTTTGTTGTTCACATGATTATAAAGTAGGTAGGTAATATTGGATAAGTTTCATTATCAGTTAATTAAAGTAGGTAATATTTTATTATACCAAAAAAAGAAGTGTTTAAGAGTTGATTCAAAAGGCCCCACGAAAAAAATAATAATAATAATAAAGAACTGTGTGGTAACATAATAAAATGTTCAAAAAGAAAATCCAAAAAGAAGTTGATAATTAAAAATCAAAACAAACCTTCCCTGCCACCCCACCTCCCCCAGCTTAAAAAAAAAGTTAACTTTAAAAACGAACTGTTTATGTCTTTTTTTAAAAAATTAAATGCCCAAAAAATTAAGGAAAAACTTTTCACTATCATATAAAGCTTTCTGTAGCATAAAGATTTGAAACAAACAAACAAAAAAGCCTTGTAATAAATTAACAAAAAAAAAAGATGACAATTCAAAATCAAAACAACCCCTCTCCCCTCCACCCTCTAAAAAACCAAGTGTTGGTTTATTCAAAAGTACTGAATTGTTGAAGTCTTTCAACAAATCAAAACATCAACCAAAAAAAAAATAAGTTAAAAGCAACCAATCAACACCCCCTTCCACCATCTAAAAACAACAAAGTGTTTGTTACTGTATTTTTGTGTAAACAAACTGATAGAGCATTAATCGATAATTTAAAAGCAAACCAACACCCCTATACCATCTAAAAACAAAGTGTTTGTTTCTTTAAAAAAACAAACCAAAAAAAAAAACCCCATGTGAAAAAAAAATTTGGTTTACCGTAAGTAATATTATGTAAAGAAACCTACCGAAAGTTAGTAGTTAATTTACAAACAAACTAACACCCCTAAATCATTTAAAAACAAAGTATTTGTTTATTAAAAACAAAAAAAAACCCGGGTGGAATAAAAAAAAAACTTTGGTGGTTTACTGTCGCTGATGAAAAAAATTAAAAACCGGTTGGGAAAAACCAAAAAACTTTTACTGTAATATTATGTAATAAAAAAAAATTGGTGGTTTACTGGCGCTGATGAAAAAATAATTAAAAACAGTTGGAAAAAAAAACTTTTACCATAATATTATGTAAATAAACAGATGGCCCGTGAATCGGTATATTGATGTGAATTGGGCAAAAAAGAGCGCCATCAGACAGTAGGGTTCAGTATTCATACTATTACCATTTATTGTCAGCAAATCTTTTATTTGATTTATATTTAAAAAAAATTGAACATTTGAAAAGCCAATCAGTTTTTGTCTTTTCCACATATATATTTATGCTATTATAAAATATCAAATCACAATCTTAGAATAAAGCTTATATCATTTGTTTTTTATAAAAAAGAATGACTTTGAGTTTTCATTTGAAGTTTATTAATATCTGTCTTTTCTCTTTGTAGTGCAACAGTTATTAGGTAATATGGAAATTTACCCATCAAATAAATGGTAATATTGTGTATTGGTTAATTATTATATAAGTCATCATTAATTGAAATATCAAATCACATATAATCTTGTTTGTGAATATATATATATATATATTGGATTCAACAAAATTTCCTTTGTTCCAATCTATATTTAGTAAGTAATCAAATTGTTAGTTAAGTTAACCCTGAGAATTAACCAGTTAATGTGCCTTAGTCAATGCTCTGTAGTATCTAGGTCTATTTTGTATAGCTAGTTTGAAGTAACAATATAAGTACTAATTAGGGCAGATTCACTCATGTGTAATATATTTTCTGCAGGAGATAATTTATTATCCATTACTTTATAAATTAGTAATTTGTTTAAATTAAGTTAAACATCATAACCTGATTCATTGTAATTTATATTCAATGGTTGGAATAAGTTATATTTTATTATATTTATTTTTGAATAAAATTAATCAAAACCTGAGATACATGATGGTGAAAATAGATTGCCCATTTCAATTAATCCACAATTGTTGGAGTAATTTCATTTCTATTTGTGCGTATACCATGTTGTGTTACATTTGGTATCCCAATTGGAGTTTTTGTCCTATTTGTGGCTCTTGACAATTAGGACAATTACATTTCTTCAAATGTAAATAAAATTTTCTATTACATTTTCTATTACGATTCATCTTTCTTTACTACTTACTATTACAAATGACTACAAGAGAGGAAAGATGATTAGGTCCAAAATATTCCAAGTGCCCTTTTCAAAAAATTGAAAATGTTCATCATTGATGGAAGTCATAAGCTATAAACTAGCCTGGATAGAAAAATCATGGATATAAATTTATTAAGCACTACCACACTAGATAGCGTACAAGTAGTGAGAATAGAAGAATTTGTTAAGAAATAATGTATAAGCTAAGGTCATGAGATATCTGTTGGTCAAGTGATGTAAAAAAACTTCAAATTTACTTGGTTTGAATTTGAACCCAAACTGTGGACATGACAGGTAGCTTTTATGGGCATTGGGCAATAAAAATAAATCAATAAACATTTGAAACTTATGCAGGAGTTCTATCAAACTTGCTTTCTTTCTCAAGGACCACCATGTTGTTCCACATTTTCTCATATAAAATTTTATGGAAATTATTTTTATATTAAACTTACAAAGATGATAAGAATGTTTTAAGTATCTCTAAGATATATTTGAATGATCTGTACTGTCTAGATAATTACAGATGAAATCCAGTAGAAGTATTGCTATAATGCTAATATTCACTCAAAAAAAGGTTGATGCAGATGAACCTGAAAAGTAATTTTGCATCTTTTATCTAAAAATGTTTATTCCACTATATGTGTAATTCTACTAAACTTGTTCTATTCAAGTGCTTTTACCACTATATATGCATATTTTTTAACAGAGCAATTTTTTTCAGGGCCATGATTCTGGGAAATTTGTCAGAAGCTCACTCAGTGCTTTTAAGAAATTTTTTTATTAGTTTTATTTCACCTTTCCACATTAACTTGAGCAGTACAAGTTTGGTAGAATTAAACAAATGTATGACAATTGTATATACTACTGAGATTTATATGTATAATTATGATTATACCAAGTAACAAAATGTTCATCTAATAATTTTAATTCTATTAAATCAATTAATAGTCAAAGACCTCTTTCTCATGATATACATGAACAGATTCGAAGTAGAGATTTGTGTTGAAAAAAATTGTCCACAGAAAAAAAAAACCAAAAAAAAACAACATTACTCAACACTTACAGGATTCAAATTGTCGATTTCTTTGATGAGTTCATATAACTGATTTTGCCTCTCTATTAATGAGTCTGATTCAAACCAATTTTCATATTCTGTTGGAAAATGCCGAGGAAGGCCTAAAAATTCACAGACATGCATATATCTATAATAACAGAGCTTATAACATTAATGTATTTATAAACCTGGAGGGATAAACTTGTGAACACTGGATATATTAATGCACACTTTCTGGTATCAAAGCCAGTCATGTTACAAATTAAAAATGGATTCATCTGCATCCAAAATGTTATATGGGTTTTAGATTACAATAGTGATAAATATAATAGTAAATGTCAATGCAAGACCTATCTTTGTTATAATCTCAGACCCATATAACAGTTTGAATAGCAGATAAAAAAACATATTCATTTTTATTAGTAATGTGACTTTCATACCAAGAGGCATTGTGTTAACATAAGTTATCTAGGAAGTTTATCACTCCAAGTGTTATATATATATATAGTATTTTTTGGGTTAAACCATTATTAAAAATATTTATTATCACTCCAAGTGTTATATATATATATAGTATTTTTTGGGTTAAACCATTATTAATTTGTATTAATTTTCAATGTTTCAATGAAATAACATTTATCATTGTCAAGTTCATTTTTTTAAAGAAAAACCATTAGAACTCAAGCAGTAATGAGATTGTGCTTCAAGTAAAAAATTATAACATGCTCAATCTCATTACTACTTGAGATCTAATGGTTTTTCTTTAAAAACTTGACACTGACAATGATGGATGTTATTTTACCAAAATCAGGACTTAATAACATTCAGTTTAATTCAAAAAGCACTTTATTTATATCTTAAAACCAAGAAAACATTAGATATAATATATATTTAACACATATATATTGTGACCTTTTGGTTTGGCACCATACATATTAATTATGATTGTGTAATACTGTATCAGTAACATCTGATATCATCTTATTTTTAAAAAAATGAAATAACGTGACATTTTTAATTTTTTTATTAATGACTTAAAACTATGATTAGAAGTACTTGTAGATGCAATTTGAGGATTATTAGATGTTTAATATCTTACTTTAGTGTATAATCAATGATAGGATAGGGGGTGGCTTGTCACAAAAGTAGTCAGTCTAGTTTGAGTTAATTCTAATTTGTTTTATTTGTTTACAGAACAGTATTAAGATTTGTTTGAATGATTCTCTAGTTCATTTGCTTTTAATATTTTAATCTATAGTATAAACAGTGAAATATGTTTAACTCATCATCATTAAAATTGTCATTTTAGTCATATCAGTTTAGTATCTGTTGTACCTTATTTGTAAATATTCAGGTATGTCTGTATCATTGTTCAACTTCATTTTTCATTCATATGCTTCATTAAACCATCAAATATCATGTCTCATATCCAAATATTTAATTTTACAACTAATAGTTTAAAAACCAGCTTAATTACATTTTAAATGAATTCATGGATTAGTGGACTGATGAATTATTAAACAACAATTATCCTATAAAATATTTTATTTGTTAAAACAATTGTCATTAATTTTATTCTGTTACTTTAAAAATACAGAATATTTAATTCTTAGTTCAATTTAATAATTTTATATTTATTTAACAGACAAAATAGTTTTGTTTTTTCCATCTTTCTTTCTTTTCAAGACAAGAAAGTTTCTTGCATAAAAATCTCCTAATTAAAAATCTTAGTTGAAGGGGAGTAGTAGTTCTCTGTCTGGTGACCTTTGAACTTTCAAATAACCTTGGTTTATTGGAAGAATAAATGCTTGGGTAATGTTTTAAAATCTATAAAAAGGGTTGATTACAATTCTATAGGGGACTGCTGACAAAATTTTCTACTACTGATTCATCTCCAATCCACTTTTTAAACAAAGTTTAATAGTACAATTTTATTTGTTATAAGCTAATTCTTCCAAGACCAAGTTTGAAAGTATAAAAAAAGTATTATTGGTTTCCAAATATGTCAGCTTAAACAACCGTATGAGGTACATTAATCTTTATTCTTAATTGTTTAAATTCTCAAATCATTATTTAAAATGTGTATATGTGTCTACAGTATATATTATTTAAACTTAATTGTTAATATTGAAAAAAGAATGGAAATGCGTAATTGTATTTTAAATTTGCTTTATTTAAACTTTAATCCTAATTGTAAAGAAGAAAGAAGAATGTTTGTTTATTTTTCAAGATTATTTTTCCTAAAATTTAATTATAATATTAATGGAGCAACTAAAGTGTGTTTATACATTTATTATGTTGGAAAATGTGCAAACTTTTTATTAAACATATCAAGAACTCTTAATGATAAATTGTTGCTAGTTATAAAAGAAGGTTGAGACGGATGCGTATGAATCATTTATTTTTATTGTCATTATTATTGGAACATTTGCCTGATTATTTCTATTTGTGCCTATTTGAAAAATAAGATTAAATATGTAATTTAATGGACTGTTTGATATTTATCTATTATCCCCAATTACTGTGAGGAATGAATGTATAAAATGGAAAAGACAATGTGAATTTCTTTTATGCAATGTTCTCCTCATTTGCGGTGGAATTTCCTTATTTAGAATATTACTAACAAACTCACAGAAGTTTAAGTAAATATTATAAGTTAAATAATTATATGCATTTATGAATGGCTCTGAAAACATGAATTAAATGCTTAATATATCTCACAAATAAAATAACAAATTATTGTTTTACCTACATTATAAAAAAAATGTTTATTGCTTAATAAAAATTTATCCTATATGATATTGCTAGTGGTTTATTAGCCTTGCTAAGAACATTGAATACGCTATTCTGGATCCCAAAATAATATTATTTGTCTTCCTGCAGGAACGGGTTACGTGTTCGTCAATATTTATCTTTGTGCCATTTATTATCGTTATTTAATATAGTCAAGAGACGTCATTTACAAACTGTAATAAACTTTTCGTTTTTCAACCAAGAAAAGAAAAAAAAAACTTTAGTAATTATTCTTAATTGTTATTACTTTAAATAGACAGATAGTTTAAGAAGTGTTTTATGATTTATATTATCATATTACTATTATTGTTTTCTACAAGAACATCTCATTAAATGTATAATATGGAAAAATATTATACAAGGTATTTATTATTATTTTAGTATAAGTTTTTTCGTGTGGTGTATCGGATTATTATTTTAGTATAAGTTTTATCGTGTGCCCGTATTATAAATATATGTGCATGTTAGACATAGAAACATTCATTTCATGTTGAAGGGGTGAACAGCTTTTTAAAAAAGAAACTCATTATATAAATTTTTAGTATATCTTTGCGTTTTCAATAGATTATAAAATAATTATTTTCAATAATTATTTAATTCAGAATTTAAATATTTAGTGTTTACCTTAAACCAAACTTTTAATTTAATTTTGTGCTAATGCAAATGCACTATTAAAAAAGATTATTTTGTCTTACCTTGCCAATGGAAATTATTTTGCCTTGCTTTTCAACCATAATTAGTATGTTTCCAAATTATAAATATTATATTTATCAGATATGAAATATTTATTCATTATCACTTTTACAGATATTAATTGATATTTTTACAAAAGTTCTTTACCTACTGAGATTTGAAATTGTCTGTGCTTTATTATGCTTATATATGCATGTCTATTATTAAATCCAACTATAATAATGTGTGAATTGAAAGTAAAAATGATATAAAGTCTATCAGTTTCAGAGGATGAGAATGGGCCAATTAAAATTGGAAAATTAGAGATTTACTTAAGTATGAATTTATTGTTCTTTATTATGCTTGAATAGAAAAGTATTTAGTGGCTATGTAAAATGAAGTTAGTGATGTTTTATAGTATCTTATGGGATTGAGTAATATCTCCCCTTTTTTTATTTGAATGTTTGACATGGGTAGATTGCTTAGTATATTGTATGGGATAGAGTAAACTCTCCCTTTTTATTTATTGAAGTATTTGATAGAAGTAGATTGAATCCTCCAATTTTGATAGTTGTATTTATGAATTAGAGTATATGAAGTCAAGTATTTTATCTTTCTGATTATTTTGGTGATGAGAATCTGTTCCCACCAGTTTATTTAGTCTCAGAAGTTAGACTTGGGAGTTATTGTATTGTTATTTATATGATTAGAATTGTGAAAATCTTTTATCCCCATGTGCTTATGGAATGTTTTCATCTTATACTTATAGCCAAGTGCCAGATAATTTATTGATAAAAAGAAGAATAAAAATAGAATTGATTTTCTCACAAAACAGCTGTAGTAAAGTTAGTGATTAAAGCTTGATTGTCCATTGTCATCATCCATATTATGATTTATTACAAGTTCATAAGTAAACTTATTGGATTGATTAGTGTTAATTATTTATTTTATGACAGACAGCATAATTTAGACACATGCATAAAGTATTAATTTAAAAGATATGGAAAAATCCAACATTAATGCATAATTTTAATTATTATTTCAACTCATTTTATATTTATCATTTAAATTTCATATCATCAATTTTCATAATATTCAATCATCATTTGAGTAAGCAAGCAAAAGAGGACAAAACATAGTTAATTAATAGAATTATTTATTTCTATTTTGCAAAGATAAAACATAGTTAATTAATAAAATTATTTACTTCATTTTTGCAAAGACAGAATGTTGTTAATTAATGGAGTTATTTATTTCCATTTTGCAAAGTATAGCTTGATATTATTCTTATTTTATACCTATTCTCAAATTCAAACCCCTTTTATTTTTAGTTAATGTGCATTTGAAGTAAACTGCCAAAAAATTTAGTTTTATCCTATAATTTAATATAAATATTCAATCGTATGGTATTTATCATAGACTTATCAACTTAATTGATAACTTAAGAGTGCTAAAAACAAGATGTCGAATATAAAGTAAATTTTTGTAGTTATTGTTTGAAGTGTAGGGCTATATTACTTCAGCTCCATATGTTTATCAGAAGTGACTGATAACTTAAAACCAATTTGCAATAAAATGTAAATATTTTTTTTTTTTTTTTTTTTAGTGTTAAAAATATAATGTGTTTTCCATAAGTCTATCAGAATGCCTTGATAGATGAGATGTGTCAGATTAGAAAATTATCCTGTGTTATCTGCTCTTATGTAAATTTTTCAATTATTGATGTTAAATACATTGAGAACTTGTACCTGCACCAATTATAGAAAAATTAAATGTTTGCTTAACTATTTTGTTTTAATAAATGTTTTATTATTCAAAATTGTATTCAGAATTCTTCTTAACATACATTCATATTTCATATTTCCACACATGCTCACACATTTACTTTATCTAATATGATATGATTGTACTTTTCATTTAATTTAATGATGAACATATCCAGATATGGTGATGTTGATTTTCTTGATCCAAACACTATATGAAATGTTAATTATTTACTGATTCTCTAAAAGTTTTATCATTCAGTTATTGTTTAGATGATGAGTGGAAATCAAAACATACCTTATTTCTTTCATTATCTAACTGCCATTATTTAGTTAGGGTATTGCTTAATTTATATCATTACTTTCATAATAGTAAACAGTAGTTGTTGAGAGGTAGAGATTTTAGATTAAGCCATGCAATAAATTAATTCCCTGAGATATTCAATTTTTAATTCAGATTAAATATTAAATTTAGTTAACTAGTTTAAATTATTGTATAATTAAAAGTTCAGTACTGTTAGGTTTATTTTATATTCAGTTCCAACTTGCTACACAGTATATTTATTAAACATTACATTTTGTTCATTAATTTAATTTTCTAATATAGTAGAGGTTGTTCAATGCATGTGGATGATGGGAGGAGTTGAAGTATATATTATAATTAGTTAATTTTAGATGGTAAGAATTTTACCAATTTAATCCTTATTTATTATAGAATTTAATAGTTGCTTTATTTCCTATTAATTATAATATTTCCTTCCACATCTAATGTACATTTTACACCTCGTAGACCTCTGTATCCCTCAACTGAGCTAAGCTAAGGTAAAACTTCATTTAAGAGTCTCATAAATAAATTTAGTGTAAAGTTAGATCAATAATTTATTCTATGGCTCATAGAATTGGTGCCCCAGGTATTTGTGGTTGTTGGTGATCGGTGATGGGGGGTTACAATATTTAAAACAATATTTTTATTCACTATAATCATTATAGGAGATTTGAACACAGATTTTCAAGCTCCCATCAACTGTCCATTTTATCTAGTACAACTAATACACATGACCACATACATATGAAAAAGATAAACGATCTACAATATACATATTTTGTGCTGACCCATAACTCATCACTTGGTCCGGATCATCATCTCTCTCATATATATATAATCAGTGCTCAGTTTATATTAAGATAGCAAATCTCCTATAATTACATCTAAACTACAAGTATATACATTACGCTTGTATTCAAATATCGCTATAGTAATGTAATCATTACACAACCACATTTGTAATACTAGGCTAAATGGAGAACATAATTACTCTTGATGAATGAAAGACCAAAATCTTTCATAAACAAAATAACAAATCATGTAATGATAATTTAATTACAAGGGTATTTATTAATTGATGTACAATTTATTTTCTTTAATAAAATTAACAGATCAATTTATTTACAAAGTATAATCATTAATTGATCTGCAATTTATTTCTTTAACAAAATCCTTTAATTTTTATACATTATCGTATCAATACACATTCACTGTACCTTTAACCCTGACTTCAATAAACTTAAATATAATTCTGCGCATATATGAATCCACAAATACAATCATTTTTTTGACTAGCATGTCTCCTAGTACTTATACATACATATGTTCTATAGACATCAATGCTATCTTTATCACAATAATCATACAGACTGGTCTTTTTAAAGATCCTAATCCTAAACATAACCACTTATATAATAATTACTATAAAGGGATGGTCTTTTAGTCTTAACCCTAACTGAATAAATCTCTACAATAATTGTAAGAAGTAGCCTCTTTGGTCCTAAACCTAATTTAATACAACTACAATTTATATAGGGATGACTCATTCTGAGATCAATCCCTAACTCATTAAACTGAGTAAAATTTATTTTCCTATATGGATGTAAACATATGTAAACTATTAAACACTGAACAAACAAATGCACATGAATCCATCTACATAAAATCCAATGTTCAAGTTTAACTATGAACGAATGAGACTAATGGAAATAATTGCATCATTAATTACAGTTATTTGAGACTTGGACATACAAAATGTCAAATACCAAAAACTAAAGTATGCAATATAATAAACTATATACACCAACTGACAGTCAAATCAATGAACCAAATTAAATTAAAAATCTACTGCCAGTGGTTTCTCTGCCAAGGCAGAATTCATAAGTACAAAATAACACAAACACAAACAAATTTACAGGAATGTGCATTTAAATTATCAAGGTAGGTTAGTATATATTTATTTTGTGTCTGCATTACTTTGCATTGAGAAGGAAACTATTGGTAATGGACATGTAATTTAATTTTCGTTACTGATTTAATTGTGAATTGGTGTGCTTAGTTTAACATATTCAAGCATGCACACACATACATAGCATCAGAATAAAAAATGAGAGATGATAATCAGATACCAAGACACATGTTAGTATTCCATCATACCAGAATCAAAATGATAATAAGCTATACAATGAGTAATTGATGAAACCATGATGACATCTTTCTGCTTATGCATTATAAATGCCAAAAAAAAAAAAAGGTTCACCCAGCACAAGATGTTATTCTGTTCATTTTTACATCCATTATTTTCTTTCACACACTAACATATGAGTAACATCTTCATACTCTCAAACCAAGAAGCTTTAGATTGGCCTACATAATTAAAAACTTAGGTTAAAAATAAGATGGCCACTCTTATCTTTGTAAAATCTCTATTTTGGGTCTGGGTTTGAGAGTTTCTTCTGTACTCAACATGGTATCATTGAGCTATTATACAAATTATTGAGGCACATATGTGAAAAGGTAAAATCCTATCTCTTTAATTATATACATCTTATGCACTTAATAAATACATCTTAACATTATATTTAAATAGTAAATAAATATATTATACAAGCGTGTGTTTAGTACAATCTCACATAAACACAACAGTCAGCAAACATATAAAAGGAAGAAAAGTTAAACATTTATATTTCCAGTGCTTATAATTTATACTTATTGCTTTCATACATGAATTTTTTTTTGCAACACCATACAAATCTAATCCATTACATAATTCACTTTCTAACTCCTATAAGTTGCTCATGCACTATGCTTGAATGTAAAACGTTTTTTAAAATTAATATTTAGAAAAAAATATTTCCACTGATGTAATTATTACTGATAATACTAGTAAAATACTTAACGCTTTTGTTAAATTCAGAAACAATACATTTAAATCTTTTTTCCGATGTGAAATGTCTAAGACCGTTTTTTGAAAAAAATTTAAAACGATTTTCCTCTCATTCAATAACATGAGAGAAACTAATGGCTATTGCATTAGGCAGACTATCTATGTTCTTGCATAACAAAGCATTAATCATACCAGAACGTATGTTGGTGTTTTAAGTAATAAATTAAATTATTGATGTGTTATCATGGCAACTTATTGCATAGTGGACTCGTTTGAACAATGTGGTAAGATAATAGTAAACCAATTTCCTTATCTTTTTATATCCTATACATCTTCCAACTATTTAAATCAGGGTTTGCTAACCTGGGGTAACAATACCCCAAGAGGGTATGGGAAGCTTGTCCAGAGGGTATGGTGAATAGCAGATAAATAAATATACTATGCTATTAATATATTCCAAAAACAGTTATCAACATTTCTAGGCTATTCCATGTTGGTACTGTCTGTCAGCCACATAGTAACATTCCAAGTTTATATGAACATGGACTCAACGAGGTTGCATAGGCTTTTTTTCTTACTGCCAAGTCCTATAGCTCAAAATGTTCAGTTAGGATTCAAAATGTGGTTAGTGAAATTGTGAGACTGGCACCCTCCCAAGGCTTGCTTCAATGGCATTTGTACCTCCTGCACATATATAAGACATGCTGCAGGTATGCTCTCCAATCGCTTATTTCTTATTATAATGAATAGGGGGCATTGGATAAGGACAAAAGATTGGAAACTCCTGACTTAAATCATGTCACTCAAGGGCGTTGCACACTTTGTGCCCCAGTATAAAATGGCTTTAACAATAAAAAGAATTTTGGTGCCATTTTTGATAGTGTAACCAGTATTTATAAATAGTTGTGTCTAGAATTACATTTTAGCTAAATGTTTGCTAAACCTTACAAATGAATGAATGATAATGACTAGAAAGAGTCATAAAACAATACTCTACAAAACAGAGCAAAAATTTTTTTATATGATGTTAAGTGCAATTAAATATGATAATAATAGTGTAGTACTGGCAATGAAAAGTTCTTTGTTAAATAGAAAATATATGTCAAATATATAAATAACAGTTTTATTGCTCGGGATTCTGTAAGATGTTTGAACGCAGAAAATATCAGAACTGGAATCATTCTGAGGATGTTATGCTCCAGAGACTGATGTCATTGCATTAAGCCCTCAGAGCAATTACCTTTTTATTATTTGTAGCAAAAAGGTTAAACAAACTAAGAATAAATTTTAGTTTATAATATTATAGGAGGAATTCTAAAAATATATATCTGCTCTTAATATGATATATACCAAGAATATATCATGACTCCCACCTACATATTTTCTTTTAAGTAATCAATCTAGTTCTTCCACTCTGGTTCTGCCACCTTGTGTAAGTTTGAATAATCAATAAATGTTCGATGATAGTCACTGATAAATCCTTATTCAGTGCTGTCCAAACCACATCCCAAGAATAGTTTCTAATCTATGACTTGGATTCAATGCAACTACATTTTGTTAATCTAATGCATTTTTCCTCCAATAGCTATCTTATATTCCTTCTTTACTATCAAGTTGCAATCCTGAAATTCGAATTTTAATGTTTTGAATCTAAACCAACTTACTTTTACAGCAATATGGATTCAGACAACGGATCAGTTTATGATAAACTGCTTTATTGATTGTTTTTTTTTTACGTAAGATATCGTTTTTATCAAACTATGTTATTCTAATTGCCACATTTCTCCTACATTACCATTATAGTTATATTTTCACTTCCTTTAATACTCCGTGCAGAACTTTGTAAGAAAATATTTTCTACAGTATTAATACTATTTCTTTATCAAGTTTAATATACTTCCAATATGCTTACTGCAGAAAATATCTTAATTTACAAAAAATAAATGTTATTAATTCAGTTACCTTTTTCAGTAAGTATGGCAGGAGAATATCCTAAATGTTCAATAGGTGGTCCTTTCCCTCTTAAAGTTAATCCAGGAGTTGAACTAAAATCAGATAAAGAAATAAATTTTAAAAATAAGAAAATGCTATAGTTTAATACAAAACAACTCTGCAAATAATATTGAGAGAATATATACTTCTACATATGTTATAGTCTAGAAGTATATTGCATTTATTTTTAATTTGGCAAGCATACGGTAAAAATAGGCATTTTTCATTCTTTGTCTCACCATGATTGTGCCACCTAGTGTATATTTTAGCAATCAAAAATGTTAGATAGATGTGTTTAATAAATCTCTATTTATGGCTGTCCTTTCTTACTGATAGTTTTCATCAGTGAGAAGTTTTAAATCTGATAGAAGTGTGGCTAACTGAAGAAAGCCGTAATCTAGAAACTGGTCTCACCATGATTGTGCCACTTAGTGTATGTTTTAGCAATCAAGAATGTTAGATAGATGTGTTTATTAAATCTCTATTCAGGGCTGTCCTTTCTTACTGATAGTTTTCATCAGTGAGAAGTTTTAAATCTGGTAGAACTGTGGCTAACTGAAGAAAGCCATAAGCTAGAAACTGGTCTGAGAATATTGGACAGGGCAGCACTAGATAGAGATTTATAAAGCACTACCATCTGGCATCTATTAATTATTAAAGCTTGCATTAGATGGCATAATCATGATGAGAAAAAAAGAATTTGGTTTTGACCAGTATTGTGTAAGCAGGGATCATGTGATGTCTTATTAGTTTTAAGCACTTCTGTGTTCATAACAATTTATTCAATCAATGCAAGAAGTCATAATAATCTGAAGGAAAAAAAGGCCTATAGTTCAAATATAGATAGAATTTAACATAGTTTTCTAGTCACTGGCCAATAATCAATCCAATTAGCCACCAAATCACTGTTGCCCAATAACTATTTCGCTATTGTTAGAGAACAAAATATAAAAAAAAAAAATTAAAAATTTTAACCAATCAGAGTTAGGTAGCTTATTAGTGATGTCTTTAGTGTTAAAGATATTCAAGAGACATTTAATCTAATATGCTGTGTTGCTGATTTTTCTACTTGTGAACCATTACATACATATGATTGGTAATTGAACCTGCAATAACTTGAGTATTGAAACCATTTGATTAATTTACAGCAGTGATTATCATTATTCTCTTTAATAAATTTACTTATTGTTGATTAAATTAACATAATTAGTAAACCTTTAATTAGTCAGGATAGAAAAGTTAAGAAACTAAATAATGACTAACAAGTCTCTTAATAATTTCCTAATGCAATGTACGATAAAACGAGAACAACCAGCTATCTACTCTAGCGCCAACTATAGCAAGATTGAGGAATCAATGATTGCCAGATGATAGTGAATTTAAGTTCTCATTCCCGCCATGCTTTAAATTTTCATGCATTTAATTTGAATCGTAAAAAATTGAGCCAAAGATGATTGTTCGATGCACAACTACAGATTTAAATGCAACATCTGGTAATCATGATTAATCAACCTTATTAAAGATGGTGTTACAGTGGAGAATTAAGTAATTTACTGTTACTATTAATATTCCTAGCCAGGTGAAAATGTCCCTATAATGAACAAAGAACTGAAGTTATCAAAATATATTATTATTAACCTGAAGTCAAATCTATATAACTGTTCATGTAGGTAAGTTTCGATTCAAAACCATAAGTTTTGCATTTCAGGCTTTCAGTTTTGTAAAATAGAATTAAAGATACTCACTAGATATGCACTTCCATTTGTTAATCACTAATTACTCAATCTTATTACAGATGGCACTACAGTATTATTATTTTATCGAAAAAACATTTTATAAAGCAAATTTAAGCATCAACTGATTTATCAACTGATAACTAAATATTGTAATAAGAATACTGCCATTTTAACAACTGTAGGTAATAAAATAATACAACAAATAGATATACATTTAATAATGTAAAGTTATTTACATAAGCAATGCCAACTAAATACGTAAAATGATAAAACAAGCAGGATTGTCAAATAATATAATTAATACTATTAGATATATGTTATGGTCAAAATATATGTGAAAGTACACTTTGATAATGGAAAAATAATTTTTAAATAAAAAAAAAAAAAGGATTTAAAAATAAAATAAAAACATTAAAATTAAAAAAAACCCTAGTTTATCGCTCCATTTAGGGAGAGCTCGAATACCAAAAAGTCAAGTAGATTAAGAAGATTCGTGTTTCTTTTTTTCTCATTTTTTCTAGTCTCATTATATAAACATTGTGTTCCAGTAAAATGGTGACTGGTAACTGTTTCTCCATGATGATTGTTTTCACTGATTTAGCATATGTCATGTAATGATACTGTTTACTAACATGTCTGAAGTATGTGGCAATACGTTTTGTATCATTATGGATCATTTTCAACGCTCTTCCTTCCATTACAAAATCTTGAAAGCCTCTTAGAACATCTCTATGACTCATGGCTTTCCTGCCATACACAGTTTGATTTATTTCCAAGTGCTTCGTTAGCAGTTTTGCCAATTTAAAACAAAATTCAATGCTAGTGCATTTGTCATAAATCACCTCACCTTTAAATAATGAACTAGACCAGATCCCATCCTATCTAGATTGAGTTGAGCATTCATCGCCTCAATCCAATATGTATGCAAATAGGTAATGCACAGCCAATGGCAAGAACTGACCAATAGGCAATGATGCTCACTGCATTGGAATGTTTTCATTAGGGATGGGGGATCTGGCAATAAATACTCAAGCTTTCTGAAGGTAGGGTCAGGGAAATACTGTCACAGAGTTGAAAGACAGAATCATCATTATCCTGACAATAGCTGATAAGTAAAATGGTTGACACAGTGAAGCAAGTCCACATTCAGAGCTGGAAACTGCTGCTACCTAATGCTCACTTAAGGCATCAATCAGGTGCAGCTGGAAATGTCATCAGACCAACTCATGGGGCATGCTGTCAGAATCAGAGCCAGAAGTGATAGAAAACCTATAAAGGCATGTGCAGTCCTTTCTTTCATAGGTTATCCTAGAACTAATACATATACATCACACATGGTAGCAGACAGAATATAACTATTGTAAATATAATGTAAATATGCAATGTATATTTGCTTCCATATTATATTTTTAAATATATTATAAAACATATTTCCCCCACAGCTCGAAAATGATTTTAAAATGACAATCTTGCCCTCATGCATTGTTAGATTTCATCTTTAATGGAAATAACTGATAGCTACACTAATAGTACCTTGTCAAATAATGATTATAAATCAGTTTGAGTGGTTACTCACACATCATTAAACGTAGAATTGATTTTTTTTTTTTTATGGCATAAAGAGAGAATAAAAATAATGGCAAAAATGGGCTCAATTGAAGAATTTGATCCAGCCTATCTAAAAATTGGCCAAGCATCAAGAATTGAGTTTTCTTCTACTTACAATAGCTAAGCTCATAGGACCTCAAACTTATGAGGTTCTTCAACTACAAGCAATCCCCAATGTTCCAAATGATCTTAATTTTGACAAAGCATTGTCTCTACTAACTATTTTTTCACTCCAAAATTCTTAATGATAATGCAGAGATACCATTTCAATTTCTGTACATAGAGAAAGGGGAAAAACTAGATATTTTTATTAAAATAAGAAAACTAGCTTTAAAATGTGATTTCAACGCCTTCTTCAATGAAACTCTATGAGATCATTTATTAGTGGCATGAAAGATCACAACCTTAGGATCAAGCATCTAATTGACCGTGATTTAATATTTGATTCTGCTGTATTGAGTGAAATCAATGGCTAATAAACTTCCATTAAAGAATATGAACTATAGCATTTAAACCATTGAGCAGAAAACTGGGTCAAACAGGCACCCAGAAGATTCTAAAAGTCATCGCTCATATAAATCAGCAACAATAAACGAAGACATTGTTAAGGATGTGAACAGCTGATACATTCACACATCGAATGTCCACCCCAGTATATAGTGTGCACATATTGCAATCATATTGGGTGCACAAAAGCTGCTTGTTTCACAGGAAAACAACAAGTTTCTGATGATGAAATGGAAGGAGCCATTCTGAAATGCTGGAAAAGCCATCTAAAAGTCTAAGAAACAAAATGACTGTATAAACAAGGTAAGTGGCATTTATTTTGTGTTCAAATGCAGAATTATTATTAATGATACACCTGTAATAATGGAACTGTACACTGGATCTGCAGTGGCTATTGTATCAAAAAGACATGGGATATCATTAATTTAAAAAATATCCATTGCATTTTAGCAGCAAAATAAGTGATTACCAAGGCAATTAAGAAGCACTCATGGGTCAGGCAAGAGCCAAGGACATGATCTTTAAAAAAATAAGATATATGGTCTCTTGTTGTATATTTTGGTGAGCAGAGCAATTTATTAGGCTGTGACTGTTTAAGTTAGGTTTTGCAGTGGCTAATGTGAATCTCACAACAATAAATTCAATCGAGGTGTACCCAGAAGTAATTACTGATAATCTGATATTGAACCCTAAAACAAAGCATGAAACTAAAAGTGGAAAGAAAATAGATAGATGCTCACATTATATGCCATATGTTTAAGAGTAGCACCAAATGGGGTTCCAACAGTTATGATCAAACTTGAAGGATTACAAACAGTGGTGGCTAAGACTGCCAATGGGCAGCAACATAACATGGACATCAAAATCAACTAAGATGAAATTACACATCAACAGACACCAGCAAAGTCTCATCAGGAGACAAAGAAGAGACATAATCTACCAGTGATGAGTCACTAGCCAACTGTGTTGAACTTAGTGTTTCAAGATTGATGAATGATGACCCTGGACCTGTTGAAATCACCAAATTGGGTGATGCCACAAAGTATAGAAAATACCCATCAACACGCCTGAATGACTACAATTTCCAGGATTAATTTTAGCCAGAGAAATGGAATATGATGTTTTAATTTACCCTTAAATAATAGACTATCCCAGATGAGAATTCATTGCCTTGAACCAACAATACATATACAAATAGACAATGCATAACCATTGGCAAGAATGGGCCAGTAGGAAATGGTGGTCACTTAATCCAAATGTCTACATTAGGGATGAGAATCTTGCAATAAATAGTCAAGCCTTTTGAAGGTAGAGAAAGAGAATGATTGTCACAGAGCTGAAAGACAAAATCTTCTTTTTCCAAACAATAGCTGATAAATAAAATGGTTGGTGCAACTAGGCAAGTCCACATTCAGAACTGGAAGCTTCTAGAACCTAACCCCAACACAAGGCACGCTATCAAGTACAGCCAGAATTGCCATCAGACATACTCATGAGACAGGCTGTCACAGTGCAGATGAAAGTGGTAGAAAACCTGTACAGACACATGCTGTCCTTTCTTCCATAGTTCACTCTAGAATTAGGAACTTTACATTGCCAATGATAGGAGACAGACAATAATTATTGTAAATAGAGTGTAAAGAATTATCAAATATTTGTTTCCATGTTATATTAATAAATATGTTATAAAACATATTTACATGCATTTGTCTTTATATATATATATGTTATAAAACATATTTACATGCATTTGTCTTTATATATATATAATCTTGACTAAACACACATTATTCGATAATAAGTTAATGTACAGAACACAATATGAAATGTAACAGAGTGTTTCATACATTAATACATAATGGAACTGTTAACATGCTAACATTAAATTTTGTTTTAAATTGGACAAAACTGTGATTTAAATGTTTTAAATGTTTCAAAGTATATGATAAGTAAAGCCATAAATTGCAAGAAATGTTTCAAATGATTTTCAAGATTTTGTGATAGCAGAGAGAATACTGAAGACAGTTCATGAGTTTTCTACTGCTATACTTAGAACCCTTTCACATTTCATATTATAATTCATGATTCCAATATGCTAGCACCTTAAAATTTTTATGGAAACAGTTAATACTATGTCATTAAATAGTACATCAATTGAATCACAGATGGCACTGCAAGCAGATCTAATACTATTAAAGAATTTACGTCAAAATAATTATTCCTGTGACTCACAATGATACACTAGAATATTAAAACTGTATCTAAAATATAAAAGATAAAATACTGTCCATCCAGTTACAGATCAGTCATGGTGTCGGAGAAACAAATATTTGCAAGGGCTACTATTATCAGTGTTTTGAACACAGTAGAATTTACTCCACAGTTTTTTATTTATTATGATTATTTTATGATTATATATATATACCTTTATATATTCTCTTACATACAGTTCTGAAGTGACATTTTTTTAATGTTTTTATTAAATTAAATAAATCAATAGACTTATAAAAAGATTCAAATTTAAATTGCTTAATTTCATTTCTCTTGAATATAAAAGTAACTCTGTTTATACTACTAAAAACCCATTTCCTTCTTTCTACCCAAAACCTTCTTTCAATCTACTAATATCAAATTATTTTGTCAGCACTTATACATTTCCGTTTCTTTCTTCTATATCATATCAATAAATGCTTTTTATTAGTGCAAATATCCTTTCCACTTCTCTATTTTTGCAATAAAAGTCTAAATATATTCCCTTCTCTCCTCCCAATTTTTTCATTTTCTTTCTTATCATCTTTATGTGTCTATTTCTCAAATGGCTGAGATTGTTCTTCGTTCAACTTCTACGTTTCACAAATAGATGTTTTGCATTCTCTCTTTTATCTTCATTACAGTAAAAATTCTTCATTCCATTTTCACTTTCTTTCTTTGCTTCAAATGCGATCATTTTCCTGTATTCTTCATCCGTTCACACTTTATTATATTCTCATTTTCATTTTTTTACTCATATTTATTTTGTCCACAAATCTACTTCTTTCTTCCTCATGAAAATTATCTAACATCTTTTCTACATCCTTCACATAAAGTAACTGATAATCTATTTTTTACATATCAATTCCATTTTTTTTTAAATACACAGAAATAAATTCTCTATTTAGTAACTTTGCATATTGTCAAATTTACTAACTCATTGTGTGTGATGTCTTCGCCACACAACCAAATTTAATATTAGTTTTACTAATCTACTTTCATTCATATATTTTAATCTTCCAAATCTTTCACAACCAAATTTAATATTAGTTTTACTAATCTACTTTCATTCATATATTTTAATCTTCCAAATCTTTTAATATGTTTTAAATTCCTATCAAAAAGTCTAACCACTAACATAAGCTTTAGTACCTAATAGATTGCAAAGAATAGGGATTTAATAAGCACTATCATGTGGCATTGGTTATTAAAGCTCTCTGTAGGTGGCGTAGAGGTGGTGAAGTAACTTTTAAAATATAAGTAGCTCATAGAAATAGTAAAATTTTTGAATAGCACATTTTGCTACTTTGAAATTGCACTAAACTTTGCAGGACAATGGAATAAAGACCTATACTGCAAGACAAAATTTTATTCTCCAATATTACTATTTCTATGAACTGAATGTAATTTTTCTTTAACCACATCTATGCCATCTACTGTAAATTATCTATTATTTACTAAAACTTACAGAAGGAGGCATAAAGGTGGTGAAAAACAAAATATTCTGCTAAAGCAACAATATATAAGCTAGGGTTATGTGATATTTTATTAGCAAACCTAATTTTAATATTGTTTTTATATCTGACCTTTTTCTAATAATAGCTTCTCACTTTTTATGCCATTTTCAAATACATTATACACACAGGCACCCACAAAGCCACCACATTGTACAATGGTTTCATTTCCACCATGGGAATTCTTATCTCTGTTACTGGTCATTTCATTTTCACCTCTGGTTATTAAAGAAACAAAATTAATAATAAAGATGCTGTCAAAGTCCCTGTTTGTATGGAATTTCATACTGATCATCAACAACTCTATATCCCTAAGTTGATATTTTAAAAATTTATTCTAACAAAGATTTTTAATTGCTTTTAGTAATACCAAATATATTTTTATATTTTCAAGTTGTTCCACAATCTATTCCTATTTATCAATATCCCAGATTTTCATATATTGATAAATACTAATAGTTTTTAATGATCTTGTAAATAATTTTTATGAGATATAACAGGGTCACAAATATTGGCAACCTTTTAGTCGTATCATACTAAATCTAGGTTACAATGTCATTCTGCATTCTGACATGATTTTACAAGTCTTATTATATATGGTATAAAAATTGGTCTGGTTATAATGGACTTCAAAATTATATATTATATACTTTTGAAATCCATTGCAACCAGATCTTAGATCATTAATCATTCAATATTTTACAATACATGGGATCATATGTGAAAAATATGTTTTGTTAAAGTATATTGCATTCAAAAACCACACTTAAAATTTCCTTTGGTGTGGAGAAAATTCATCTTCTTGGTGCTTAAAAAATATATATTGTTTACAAAATTGCTAATTAATATGCAGTGATTCAGAATAAGCCAAGTACATTTAACTTTTAATAGTTTAATTTTAAACGCTGATTAATGAACTTCTAGTATTCACCATTTTGTGATATAAACTCAAATTGGAAGTTTTCCAAAGCTATGGACATTTAGAATTTTTTTCTATGAGAAATGTGTTTTAATGACACAATAGACATTTAAAAGATAAAAACTTCTTTGAGATCCAAACAATTATTTTGCAGACTTCATTCATGCATTAACCTGACTAATCACTAATTATATATTTTTTTCAAACACCCAAACCTAAAATGTATTATTATGTAATTATGATTAGAAGTTTTTCAAATAAATTAATTGATATGTTTTGTCTGAATATAAATTTACTCAAATCACACAATTGTGTACAAAACTATCAAGTGTCAACTGACTATCAAAAAAAAAAAAAAAAATCAGGCAAAATGGATCCTCCCTCAGAAAAAAAATATTTCCATCCCACTTAACTCTTATCTTTATTGAAAGTAGCAAAGATCTAATATATGTTTATTGTACAAAATAATTAGTAAATTAAACTAAATCATGGTTTTCATTTACATGTGAGTCGTATGTGCAAAGTTTAAATGATGGTGCAAACATGTGCTGTAATTAAAATATATATTTTTTTATTATTTCAGTTCAATCAGAATGCCATTGATATTTTTACTGCATGCCCATGCTTGGCACACATGTTCTGAGTTTAAACAAATAAACATCACATGACCACCACTTCTTATGCTTGTGTATAACTGTTTTAAAACAGGCAAAACTCACTATACGTATTGCCACACACAGCAAGCTAGAGTATTCAATGGATGCCAGAAGGCTTGTGTATAAAATCCTCTAGTGCCTACTCATCCAATATCCCCAGACTAGTTTCTGGCTTGTTGCCTTCATCAGTGAGGAACCTTGGTTCTGAGAGCACTGCACCTAGATCTTAGGATCCAATGCAACCCTCCAGCAGCCACCTTTTATCTCCACTTAACTACAAAACTATGAGTCTTAAATTAAAAACACCTTAATGTTTTCAATCCAAGCACATTAGCTTAGATACTCATATGGGTCTGAACGTAGTTCAGTACCCATACATTTTGGTGTCTTTGATTCTTTAATAACAATAGTCACCACTATCACATTAGGCAGGATTGGTTTTAAGCAAATAAACATCACATGATCACCACTTATAACAGTTTTAAAACAGAAAAAACTCACTATATGTATTGCCACACACAGCAAGCTAGAGTAATCAATGGATGCCAGAAGGCTTGTGCATAAAATCCCCATCTACTGCCTACTCAGCCAATATCCCCAGACTAGTTTTTGGCTTGTGGCCTTCATCAGTGAGGAGCCTTGGACTCTGAGAGCACTGCACCTAGATCTGAGGATTTAATGCAATCCTCCAGCAGCCACCTTTTATCTCCACTTAACTACAAAACTATGAGTCTTAAATTGAAAACACCTTAATGTTTTCAATCCAAGCCCATTACCTTATATAGCCTTCTGGCATCCATTGATGCTCTAGCTTGCTGTGCATGGCAATACGTACAGTGAGTTTTGCCTGTTTTAAAACAGTTATACACAAGCATAAAAAGTGGTGGTCATGTGATGTTTATTGGCTTAAAACCAATCCTGCCTAATAGGATAGTGGTGGCTGTGGTTATTAAAGAACCAAAGACACCAAAATATATGGCTACTGAACTGAGTTCAGATCCATATGACTATATCATCTAATGGGCTTGGATTGAAAACATTAAGGTGTTTTAAATTTAAGACTCATAGTTTTGTACTTAAGTGGAGATAAAAGGTGTCTGCTGGAGGGTTGCATTAGATCCTAAGATCTAGGTGCAATGCTCTCAAATCCAAAGCTCCTCACTGACAAAGGCCACAAGCCAGAAACTAGTCTGGGGGTACTGGATGTACTAGATGGGGATTTTATGCACAAGCCTTCTGGCATCCATTGATTACTCTAGCTTGCTGTGTGTGGCAATACATATAGTGAGTTTTGCCTATTTTAAAACAGTTATACACAAGCATAAGAAGTGGTGGTCATGTGATGTTTATTGGCTTAAAACCAATCCTGCCTAATAGGATAGTGGTGGCTGTGGTTATTAAAGAACCAAAGACACCAAAATATATGGCTACTGAACTGAGTTCAGATCCATATGACTATATAAGCTAATGGGTTTGGATTGAAAACATTGAGGTGTTTTCAATTTAAGACTCATAGTTTTGTAGTTAAGTGGAGATAAAAGGTGGCTGCTGGAGGGTTGCATTAGATCCTAAGATCTAGGTGCAGTGCTCTCAGATCCAAGGCTCCTCACTGATGAAGGACACAAGCCAGAAACTAATCTGGTGATATTGGATGAGTAGGCACTAGATGGGAATTTTATGCACAAGCCTTCTGGCATCCATTGATTACTCTAGCTTGCTTGGTGTGGCAATACATTGTAATGGTATATGCCATTACATTAATTTAAAATTAAAATAATTTTTTTCTTTTTTTTAAGTTCGCAAATAAAAATAAATTTATTAAAAGCTAAAATTAAAGAGTTGTTAAACGTATATATATATATTCACACAGATGCAAAACTTTAAAAATATTTTTTTTTAAATAAAGAAAAAAAAAAGTATTTGAATGTACTTTTTTATAAAAAAAATACAAGATCTAAAGATAAAATATTTTTGTAAATGGAAATGATTGTTTATTAATTACTGAAAAGCAAACTAGCCCTTGGGGCTCTTATATAATTAAAAAGTCAGAGGAAATATATAGATAAGAGAATAAAAAGAATTAGCTTGACCAATGGAAGCACCAAGCCTCAGCTCGGACTCTAATGAAAATGATGGATTAGTGACGTTTTGTTCATTGAATCCAGAGGATGATTATAAAAGGAAAAATATTGAAATTAAGGACAGTGCCAGACAGGTCCAGCTTGATTGTTTTTGAGAGGTATGATAGGATGCACATATCACCCTCTATCTCTATTTTAAAAATGACATGACTGATACCGGGATGGAACAAGCTAAGCCCACCTCCAGCATATCAGACTGGTCTTCTAATGAGGACATCATGGGAATTGGCACCAAGAACCATGACTCTTTTACTGTAAGCTATTGAACTGAACAATTTTAAAATTTAAAAGTAATTAAGAACTTTCGTCAAGATTTGACAAGTTTAATAAACAAGCTAAATCTAATTTTTGTAAAATGAACTATAATCTGACTTTTCCAAATTAATTATTGTTTAATTTTTTATACATTTAAGTTTGCTAAAAAAAAAATCATTTCCATTTTTTTTTCTATTAATATTTATTTGTATAAATTATTTAAAGTGCAATAAATTTAAGTTGGGCATAGACGCTTGCATAGATTCGTTCATGTTTAATTATGTTTTTGTCTTCATATTTGATTAGAATATATAGACATTCGGTAAATAATGATATCTTACATTGAATATCTAAAATGTATTCATTCAGATGTCTTTTTAGTTATTGTTGTCAATGCAGCATCTTATGATGAATGCCATTGGGTTTCTTGTGAATTCCCTCTGCAATTACATCAATGACTTTATATTTTGATCATTTATGGGTTTTTTTGACATGTTTTTGAGCGTGTAATCTATGTAGTCGATCTATGCTCAACATTAAAAAACAAACTTTTATAAATCCATCTGCACAAACTTATATAAATGTTAAATTCAAGTCAGGCAGGAATGGCTATATAGATTTGTAAAGTTATATTAATTAATTAGGGGAGGGTAATCTTAGGTTATTTGTTTCATAGTTAAATTGGGTCAATGGATTGGATATATTGGTGTCATTAGTAGATGTATGAGATTCGCTATGGGCAGGATTGATTTATACACTGCACACACCCCTTTTGCCTATGGAAAGGATTGTAAGATGAAAACACAGTCCCCGGCTATGGAGTTTTTTTTATTATTGCTCTTCTCATCAGACAGATGTAGTATTCCTGTTCTGGATGAAAGTCAATGTCTTCTCTAACCATGCTGTTCAGATGTACATTCCTGACAGTATGGAAATTATGCTGTTGTATTCATGCTACATTGAATACATCGATGTATCAGATAGATTGGCATTGGTTTGACTGTGAACTTTTGGCCTAAGGTTAAATAAGGGATAGAATATTTTATTTGCAAATGCAAATCTATGTAGTTTATTCATACTTGACAATCTTAAAATAAATATAAAATTCATCTGTGTGGATGATGTAAAATTTTAAAATAATAATTAAAAGAATATTAAAATGTAAATAATAAATGTTATTCCTCAAATTTTAAAATGATTATATATGTGCATAAATAAATATTGTTTGTGTGTTAATTACTGGCAATGGCTTTTATTTTTTTATATTTAAGATATAAATTAAAGTTATATATTATTATCTCTGCATCTCCACTGAGCTAGTGACTTGCACTGATGGTTGTGATCTTAACAGCGTGTATCTGCCTACTATATAAATTTTCTAGGTTCAAATGCCTAGATGGCGCCCTTGTAGTGCAGATACGGTAAGACTGAACTTCCACTTCTTTCCCGACCATTATAATGTATAGTGAGTTTTGTATGTTCTGAGTTGCAAAACACCTGCCTTATCAAATATCTAAGCTCAGAATATAAATCTCTTCACAGAAGTTAGTCTGAATATATTGCTAAAATAATTTAGAAGCAAGATTCCTCAAGTATCATTAGATAATTCACAAGAAAGATTCCTAAAGAATAACTTAAATGAACATTTAAATAAATCCCAGTGTTTTGATCTATCAATATGACAAAATAGTTTGGTGTTGATATAATGAAGGCTGTGTGTTATTTGCAAGTTAATTTAAATGATTCCTTAGGAATCTAGCTTGTGAATTATCTTAGTAATGTGTTTGAGTTTGGTTGTTCTGTGAATGGGCTCATCTAAAAATGCCATTTTTTTTATTTTTATCAGTGTTCCTCATCTCAACTCTGCCATGTCATACCTTCTCATTATAATGCAAATTCTGGTCACCCTATCTTATTATGCATGCATTTTGTAAAAAATCTTTACTTGTTAGGTGAGTTAGAGGTATTAATCACCTGAATCACCAAATCTGTGTTAACAGTTCAATATTTTCCCATTATCCATTCTTACATGAAGCAGGTTTGGTTTTTCTATTCACTTTTAACACCTTATGGAAGAAGTATGAATAATCATTGCAATGAAAAGATATTTTTCTTTGTTTTCTTATCAATGCATTCTTCACCTAAATTCATCCATAGTGCAATCATCTGCTAGCACCCAAACTTAGATACTCTCTATCATTTATATTTCTTAGCTTTCCAAAAATAAAACAACCCATTGGTTTGTCATACTGAAGATTAATTGAATGACATTTAATTATTGGGCATGATAGATTAAACCACAATCCCAGTAAATTCTGCACCTTGAGTCTTCTACCACTGAGTTAAACCATGTAAAACATTTCATCAATTGAATAATTTCCTAAATGAAGATTATTCTAGTTGAAGATATACACTGCTGCTGTCCAATGATAGTTATCAAAACTAATTATGAAAAATACAGCAATATGTGATGTGATATAGTTACTCCTTTATTGAAGTCAGTAGTCTCTCAGCCACTATGCCCAGAAAAACCTTTTAGCTACCTTAATTTTCTTTTCCATCCTCCACCATTAGTTTTTCCTATATTCTTTTCTATTCTTCATCCTATTTCTACAACAACAACTTTGTCCACTTCATGGCCTTTATATATAAATCCCCCTTATCTGTTTCCAAACCAGCATAAAGATCAATAACCCACTCTCTATATAATCACTTAGTTTATATTTTTTCCCCCACATCTTCATTGTATGTAGCCTTTTTGGCTTGTAAGCATTTACATTCAATTAACAGATGCCTAATATTTTCCATGCCTTTCTTACATAACTTGCTGACTAAATTACCCACATTTCTCCATTTATTGGTATATTCTCTTGTTGCTAATGATCCTGTTTGAGACTTAAACAGTAGACTACTTCTATAATTGTAAATTAACTCACACCCAATATTCTGTTTATATATATATAAATTTGGTTTACTCTTCATACTAGTTCATTTCTCCAACTTCCTATTTTTTATTAATGCATCTTTTTTATTCCATTCGTTGTGAGTATAACACTCAACAATTCTCTGAATACAATAATCTGACATTTTGTACAAGTATACTGATATAAAGTCTTTATCCAAATCTTCTCATACTGCATTACATTTCTCACCCATCTTGTTGCCTGTCCTTTACTTGTAACCCAAATAAATACTATTTTGGCTATTCTATTACTGTCCATAAATTGAAATCTACTGACATTTTCATTTTTCTTGCTTCATCTCTTGTATAAAAACTTGACCTTCCCATTGCTTCTTGAATTACCTCCTTCGCCATTCACACATCTCCATTTAATGCATGTCTTCCTACTTCTCTTTGTACTTTTTCTAAATAATCTAACACCCATTTACTAACACACACTGCATCATTACTATAAATTAATCCTGATATTGCCACTCTCTTCCATACAATTCTTGTTACATCATATTTATTATATGAAAACACTGTTCATTTGTTTATTAAACCTTTAAACATCACATGATCACTATCTCCCATGCTTGCTTATAACTGTTGTTAAAATAGGCAAAACTCCAAACAGAAGTGCCACTCAAAGCAAGACAGAGTAATCAATGGATGCCATAAGGCTTGTGCATAAAATCCCTATTTAGTGCCTACTCATTAGTGCTTTGAATGGCACTACTATATGGAGAGAGTTTTGCCTATTTTAACAACAGTTATGAGCAAGCATGGGAGATAGTGATTATGTGATGTTTAAAGGTTTAATATCAATAGTTATAAAAGAACCAAAGACACCTAAATGTATGGGTGCTGAACTGAGTTTAGATTCATATGACTATATAAGCTATTGAGCTTAAATTGAAAACATTTGTGTGATTTCCAATTTTATTTTCATAGTTTTGTAGTTATGTAGAGATAAAAGGTGGCTGCTGGAGAGTTGCATTAGATCCTAAGATCTAGGTGCAGTGCTCTCAGACCCAAAGGCTCCTCACTGATGAAGGCCACAAGCCAGAAACTAGTTTGGGTATATTGGATGAGTAGGCACTAGATAGGGATTTTATGCACAAGCCTTCTGGAATCCATTAATTACACTGTCTTGCTTTGAGTGGCACTATTGTATGGAGAGAGTTTTGACTATTTTTTCATTTCTTTATCAATTCCTTTTTTTTCTTTACTTCATTTATCAATTTTGTTCTCTCATTCATTCAAGAAATTCTTCTGAATACTTAAGACAATTCCCAAATAGTTATACCTATTCACCATATTTAACTTTATCATTAAAAAAAAATTCGTTCTCTTCTCTTTCCCACCATTTATCGTCATTAATAATAACCTTAAAGATATATACTGTTGCCTTCCAGTGGCAGTTACAACAATATCCCAAAAACAACTATAGAATCAGTATATATACACACACACATTTTGTTAATCACAATGTTCAATGTTCATATAAATTTTATACTGTTTAAAAATAGTTTACCATAGCAGAATTAAAACTAAGTATCTTCTCTAAGTGAATAAAAAATGGTAAAAAAAACAACAACTTACACAACATCACAATCACTTTTTAATGGAATATGTGGTGTGAATAAATCTGTATCAAATGCTAATGCTGAAATTAAATATATATAAAATCGAAAGATCAACAAAAGAACACACAGAAATGGCATTTATCTTAAAGTGTAATATTGCATTTAAGTGGTATATAACTAATAATAATGCATCTTACCTGCTTGGGAGTTCATAAAATGTTTAAGTACTCAAGGTACCATAATTGGAATCAATCCAAGGACCTTATGCTTTTGTCTGTCACACTAGACTACAATAGTAAATCACATGGGGCAGTGGTATGTAACTCAAGTTATGATAATAATGTCACATGGATAGGAGAATGTTTGTAGTTGAAAACTTATTTGGTCATTATTTTATTGCTGTCAATGGATTCTACCATTAATCATGTAGAAATACCTTTAGATATTGAATCATTTATTTTTTGAATATTAATTGCTAAATTTCCTCAATTATGAAAAATATTTTAAAAACCTTGGAAAAAGCTATCGTCTCCAAATCATTTCATGACCCTAAAACAGTACCTCACACTTGTGAAAGTATGTTCAATGGCATATTTATGAATAGGTACAGGAGGTATATTTTTCAAGCTCTGCACATGCAATATACCCCCACAACAACAAAAGCTTTTTTTCAGAGCTTTATCTCACACAATGACTGAGTTAACTTCAAGAAACATAACATGGCTCATCTTGTAATTGTATTTATTAATTCAGTATATTCTCTTTGTATAAATAAAAAAAATTCCAAAACTTTTTTCTGTTTAGTATATTTATTCTTTTACATATCAATTTTTTTTAATGCTATAAGTGGCCTTCAAATTACAGATGCTCCTTAGAATCCTCAAATAATAATCTGATGCAGAAAGGTTTTTTTACTCTAGTTATATTATATAGTGTAAGTTTAAGTAATCAATAAATGTTGGATGATGATGTTTAATAAATCCCATTTCAATGCACCCATATCCATATTCCTAAACTAATTACTAATTTATACTTTTCATCAGTGAGAAACTTCAGATCAGGAAGTAATATAATTACATTTTTGAATAGGATACCACAGGATGGAGATTTATTAAACAGTATCACAAAGCAACTCTTGATTACTCAACTTTATACTAGGTGGCATAATGAATTATATTTCTGTAGTGTCATTTTCACCCCACCATTCTCATGCAAGATAAAGGTTTCAATCTGCTTTTAGCATCTTGTGGATGGATGTAATCATAAATATATAACCAAAGATATGCATGAAAGTATTATAGTGAAAATTATACTACAGAAATATTATTAAGTGGATAATCTCTAGTTTAATGAATGATTAATAAAAATTATTAGTATGTTTACATCAAATGATTTGTGTCAAAGTTGTGAGGACAGTAAGTTTGACACTTACTAATTAAACTGTAGTAATTGGATATATATATATATATATATATATATATATATTAGACAATGATACAGATATATCTAAGAAATTGTGATCTGAGCCAACAAATAAGTGGTGGATCAGCATAAAATGTGCATCTTGGGAATCATATATCTGTTTCACGTCTTTAGTTATGTTTACAATTGCACCCTTCCACAAGGTGTTAAAAGCGGATAGAAACAAGTCCCTACCTTCTCTTAAAACTACACTACAGAAATATTATTCAGTAGATAATCTCTAGTCTAATAAATAACTAGTAAAAATTATTAATGTATTTCTATCAAGGGGTTTGTATCAATGTTGTGAGGGCAGTAAGTTTGACACATCAATTAAACTTTAATAATTCCCTATCTATATATACTCAACAGTTATAAAGATATGTGTAAGAGATTGCAATCTGGGCCAACTAATAAATTGCTGGTTCAGCACAAAATACACATCTTGGAAATCATACTTCTTTTTCATATATATTTGGTTATATGTTTATGAGTACACATATATCCAGAGTGTTAAAAGCTAGTATAAATCAGTTCCTACCTTGCGTGAGAATAGTATAGTGAAAATTATATTACAGAAATATCCATTAAGTGGATACTCTCTAGTTTAATAAATGACTAATAAAAATTATTAATATGTGATGTAAGTTTGAGTCTTGTAACGTTTTATTGGTTTAATAATTTGCTGCAAATATGTTTTTGTAGGCTGTTTGAAGCCTGTCCATTAAAGTATAAAGATTGGCTATCTTAATGTAACGCTGAGCACTGATTGTATATATGTGTGGAGATAGTAATCTGGACCAACTGATGATTGCTGGTTTAGCATGAAATACGTATATTGGTGATTATTTATCTTTTCAACATGTGTGTGATCAGATGGATCAGCAATATGAGATGGCATGGAGAGTTGAGAGTCGTGTGAAAGTCTGAGTTCGAATCCCTTATATATAACTTGTTAAAATAATTTAAAGTGAAATAATATAATATACAATATTTAAATTTTGCTTTTAAGAATAAATAAACCTTTTTTTTTTCTATATGTCAAAGCGTTGACCGGGAAGCAAACCCGGACCAGTTGCTTGGAAGATAGCTATACTAACCGCTAGGCCACCAACGCTTGACAATAAATAAAACTTTTTTTTGTTGCCTCTGTGAATACAAATTTCCTTTTATTAAATTAAATCCATCATCAGATTTAGTTTTTCGAAGAAAAAAAAATGTGTGAAAAGGAAACTTATTTGTGAGTGAAATCTGTTCAAAAATGATAAAAAAAAATTAATTTTTAAATTGATCTTAAAATTTAAACCTGATTGTTTAAAATATAATGGATTAACTTTTAGCCCTTGGGATTTTAATAATTATCTGCCAATCTTTGATTATTATTTTTTAGCTTTTTATTTATTTATTTACAAATTACTGAATAGTATATATAAAAAATCTGCACAGTGTTGTTTGCAATCTGTGGCTATGAGCCTGCAGGGTGTGTGGGAATAATGATCCGGACCAACTGCTGCTTCCAACACGCAATACAATATATGGAGATCATTTATCTTTTTCATGTATATGTGGCCATGTGTATTGATTGTATAGGATGAAGTGGATGAGTGAAAGGAGTTTGAAAGTATGGGTTCAATCTCTTCTATTTGCATCTAGCTTAAATATATATTTACTATACTTGTATTTAAATATTATATACAGTATATCAATAATTCTGCGCTAACACGCTTAGGTTAGAGAAGTTTAATATTGTAAAAATTACATGTATATCTGCACAGATAAACATATAATTTTTACAATATTAAACTTCTCTAACCTAAGCGTGCTAGCGCAGAATTACTGATATTACATAATTTATGAGAAGTCAATAAATAAATTATTTCTATACAGTATAGTAATGAAGATATTCTTGACACTTTTATAAATAACCTTATTTAATATTTGAATTTGTAAAAAAAAAAATAATGCAAAGATATTATTTGAAAATTTGTTTTATGACGTCCTGCATGTTTTATTCTTGTAATTTGGTGCAGAAGTGTAGCCACAAACTCTAGAGCTTAAAGTCTACACACTGACCAGTTTTGCCATTTCTGGTTCTCAAACTTACAAATTCCCAAGCAGTACATCCATTAGATTACATATAAGTGAATTTATTACTCTGAGAAATGCTTGTATTTCTTTGCAAAGTTTATAGTTGGTATTCTGCATAACTTTTTCTGGGTCTGGTTTCTTGCCATTTTGCATAATTATATGTCCTAAGAATTTCAGTTCTTCAGCTAGCCATTTATGTTTGTGGCAACACCTTAAGACTTGTAATAACCTTTTACATAAACTCTTGTCAATATTTGTAATGACCAAAACATCATCTAGCTATGGCGTCACACTATCCATTTGTTGTAATAGCAAGATCATCTTTGCCTGAAAGATATTTAGGGCTTTAGTGACTCTATATACAAACTTCTGCAATTAAATAATCCTTGCTGTGGGGTCAGTGTAAGAATATTGACAGATCTCAGTGGAACTGCTATTTGATGAAAAACAGTTTGGCAAACCAGTCTTTGCATAATACTCAGCTTAATCTATTTTGAACAATGTTTTGTGATCATTTGGTGCTGGATACTGACTTTTTTCACACATTTTTATTTGCAATATGATGATAATCTCCACAAATATGCACCTATCTGTCAGGTTTTGTCACAACTACAATAGGGGGTGCCCATTAGGAACTTTTCACAGGAGTAAGCATTTTCTCTCAAAATAATTTGTCTAGCTCACTTTTTATCTTTTTATAGTTGAGCAAAAGAAACCTTTTATGATGTATGTATACATGGGATTCAATACAATTTCTACTGGATAGATTTTAATTGATTTTTAATCACCTTGAAACAGTTTTGGAAAATTCTTTTTTAACTCCTACTTCCCTGTGATTTTCTTTACCACGCAGATTTTGGTCTTTTATGGGTTAAACCATTCTCATTCAAATTATTGCCTTTTACTACATAGATCTGTAAAAATGTCATTATATTTTAAATCTTTTTCCACTCATGGCCCTTGCTTTTAATGTAATCTTGCTCAAATTTGAAGTTTTATTATAGTTACAGCTTACTTTTTCCAGTTTCTAAAATTAAAATTAGTGACTCCACCGCTGTTATCAATTCTCACAATTATTCACTAGTTAAAAATTTTGATATATGATTTGCTCTAGACTTTTAATTTTCATTTTTTTAATCTCTTGAGCTCTTTTTTCTTTGCTGTTTTCTGATTACTAATTTGTAACTGCTTTATATGTATCTATTTAGAACTCAAGAAATAATATAATTAAAGATAAAATAAATGTTAAGCATACGTATTGGAAAGTGATTAATTAAAAGATAAAGAACAATTATAATTAGTTATATTTTAGAACATTCCACATTACAGGAAATATATAAAAACTCAGAGATAAGGAAAATTGTAGTGTTTTTACAATCACGTGACTCCTTTCCTCTGGAATATGGAGAAGCCACCAACCTAAAGTACTGATATTTATTAAATTTAATGTTGATGATGAACCTAACGAAAATGAACTGTATTATCACAGGCATAAATCTAACGATATTGAAATGTACTAAATTTACCAATGACAATTGAGAATTATGAATAACTATCAATTCATGTGATAATATTTTAAAAATTAATCACAGAGACCATCGTATTTGGTTATTATTAATAATAACTGGTAATTATTAATACAAACCGATTAATCACTTCAACCATAACATATATATATATATATATAATACAATTCTTGGATTATTTAAGATTGGACAACTTTGTCTTAAATTGTTGTTCGTAAAAAAATCAAATGTTTTTAGAGATCCATGTGTATAAATATGCAAGTAAACCATTCATGTGAAAGAAAATATCAATAGGTGCGTGACCCTGATTGTTATTATGGTTACAATATAACAGTCCAGCTATCTTTTACGAGATAGCAGTTGATCCAAAAGAATGTTTGACATAAACATCCTAATAATTTAATAAGTCCATAAATAAACTAGCTGCTTAATATGCAGTGCTGGAAACATAATTTATGGGAAAGTAAATTCCAAATACATATATTATAATAATCATTCGCAAGTCAGGATCTCTACAGTCATTTTAGCAAACTTGCAAAGAACACCTCCTTTCTCATAACAATGCTAATTTGCTAATACTTATTTGATTTGAGTAAATCTAACTCATGAATTGCTATTATGGTATGCATATTCATAATTAGTTTCTCTATAAATAATATTATGTATTATCAGTGACAAAGAAAGCATTAATTAAAAAAATATTTTGTGGACCTTTGAGGAGAGTATTACGAAAAAGGTTAATTAAATGTCATGTGTGGAGTGTACTGTTGTATGGTTGTGAAATGTGGACAATGAGTAATAAAATTAAGACCAGATTGAAAACCTTTGAGATGTGGACATGGTAAAGGAAACATTAATTAAAAAAATCTTCTGTGGACCTTTGAGGAGAGTATTAAGAAAAAGATTAATTAAATGCCATGTGTGGAGTGTACTATTGTATGGTTGTGAAATGTAGACAATGAATAATAAAATTAAGACCATATTGGAAGCCTTTGAGATGTGGATATAAAGAAAAATGAAAAATGTCAGTTGGATGAATAAAATAATAAATGAAGAAGTTTTGAAAAGAATAAATAAAAGAAGATTGATAGAGGAAATAAGAAATAGAAAGAGAAATTGGATTAGATATATATATAAGTATAGTTTAATGAAAGATATTTTGAAGGGAATGGTGAATGGAAGCAAGAAGGATAAAAAAGATTGACATTGTTGGATGGTATAAGAAATGAGAAGAGTCAAGTGGAATTGAAGAATTGGACAATGAAGACAATGGAGTGGAAAAATGGATGAATTGATGATGTGGCTACTCCATGGACCTATCCATAAGACAACGTACTATTGATAGTTATTAATGCTACATATTTATTGTTTTTATATTATTAAAATCAGTAGAATTTACATCATATTATAGGAAACTGTATAATATTTAGAATAATACTTCAGAAGAATTATTATTACTTCTCTGAGTATCAATATTATTCATATATTAGTAAAGAAGTTAAATAGAGGTGGGCCATTTTTTGCCTAATAAATTAACATTGATACCAGAAAGTAGGTATTCTCCACAAGTTTGTTAAAGTGACTCTTGTGAATTGTTATTATGGTATGCACATTCAAAGATATCTTCTCCGTAAGAAATATGACATATACATATTTATGTTTTGATATAAAGTTAATTCAAATATTTTCATGGATGAGAGATAATTGTTTACGATTACTTGATGGAAAAATTTAAGTGTTTTAAAATTATCTTGATTGGATTTACCAAATGCCCGAAAAAAAATGTTACTTACATTTCTGTTTTATTTTTATAAAGTTGTTTCATTTACTGCCAACATGGGAAAGTGTTCAATCAGGATCATATGACATAGCAGGATAATAGAGCAAATGCGTATTTCTTTCAATCTTTTGTTAAATCTAATATTAACAGATTTAGATCATATAGATGGAATTTTGTGTCAAATAACTACAAATAATTATTTTATGCTCTGGATGGTTTGGTGCAATAAAAGAGTGTCGGCTCTGAAATGGAAGGTCCTTGGATCAATTCCGGTGCTATTTCTGGGCTCAAATGTATTATGAAATGCTGAGCAATATGGCTATTTGATTATATAATTATTTTTATTGATTTAAAGATAAATATCAATTTTATAATAAAAGTGTTTTTTAAAAAAAATAAAAATAAAGGTATTGGTATATCTGCATTATCCACTCTATCAAACTCCGCAGCTTTTTTTTTTAAATATACATTTTCCAGGGCACACAAGTATTTGGGGGTTTTTTTCCAATTTTATTTTACCAACTATGTGTTAATTATTAAGTTTTAAAAAATTCATAAATCAATATTAATCAGAAGCCATATTTAATTTTTTTATATTTTTATATTAAACTAGTAAATGACGACATGCTCTGAACGTTGTCATAATTGGTTTACATTCAGAATCCTTATTTTTGTCACTACCATTTTAGCAAAACAAAATTTTGGGAACTTCCTTTGACAGAACAGTATGCTGTGGAGTATTTCCAAAGATATAAGACTCTGTCCTTCTGAAAAGTACGAACACATTGTTTATTATATTGTTTTATTTGTATATTAATGAGTTGAAATCCGTGTTAATGGGTATGATATGACATTTTATATTTATCTTTTTTATTTTTATATTAATAAGTTAATTTCATACAAAAAATAATAATAAATAAAGTGGAAATATTATAATTAATTTTAGTAAAAAAAAAAACAATAATAATAATAAAAAGTAAATTTTAAATACTATCACTTCTTGATAACCATTTTATTGTTAATATTTATTGTATGCCACTGAAACTGAATATTTAAAAAAAATGATCATGAGCTTGGTAGATAGAATAATGCACAAGTACTAAAGTATATCAATCGTAAATAATTAAATATTAAAAAAAACAAAAAACAATTTACGCTAAAGAGAGTGTTAACATTGAAATAGAATTGCATTTTATAACTTATTTTATAGAAAGACAATTCAATTAATATATATATATGATTATCATTATTATACAGTGATATTTTATATTAATTAAAACAAACTATTGACAATAGTTTTATTTATGTTTTTATCTTAAGTAATTGATAATCTAGTGAGAAAAAAATATTTCAAAGTTAATAAAAGAAAAAACAACTTACGTTTAGAACTAATTCGTATAATTGGTAAAGTTCGCTCAATCTGTGTATCAATTTCTTTCTTCCTGTGAACATATTCAGCAGAATTCATTACAAGCTTTTCAACAGGTCTTCCAACTACCTCTGTTAGGAAAAACAAAATTTTAAAATTTATATTAATTCAAGTACCCATTCATGTGAAAGCTTTTTAAAAAAAATTAAACACAAAATATTGAGATAACAAATTAATATTTTCAGTTCAGAGCCATCTATTTTAAGCTCAATTAATCAATGAATTCTATATAATAATTGTATTCTATCCATATTCCAAGACCAGTTTTTTTCAAAATCTGTGAGTAGGTTTAATCTAATGTTAGATCTAATACTTCTATGCATCTAGAATTCATCTTAACTTGTTGCAAAACATCTTAAGGTTTTAAACTCAAACTTAGTTCCATATATAATTATATACATTTGACATTAGGCTAGAACTTATATTTTAGAAACAACTGTTCTAATTAGTCTGCAGGCATCTTTGATTAGGTTGATATATATATATATATATCAAAACATTACATGATCATGTGATGTTTAAGTAATAATTAACTAAACCTGTAATTCTACGATAAATGTCAGGCATTTAAAAAAACATTTATTTTTTTAATTTTCAAAACTTTGAAACTAATAACTGTGGTAAAACGTAAATACAAAAAAAAACCTGAAAATAATAATCAGATTGTTGTTATTGTAATCTCCTTGTGCTTTTAAAGAAAACTTTAATAATTAAACAAAAAAACATAAATCTTATATTTAAATGCCCTAAATATTTGTCTGTAACACTGTCGCATGATATTCAATTTAAACATTTCTCATAATATTCAATTTAAACATTTCTTAGTTAGAGGGCATATATTTTTTTTAAAAAAAATTATTTGTTCTGCCATTAATAAACCGTAATTTTTTTTTATTTATACAAAGTATGAAATTCTGCAAAGCAAAAAAAATTGTTAAAGCAATCAATTAAAAAAAACAATGGTCTTTAAAAGGCTGGGTATATCTGGTTTATAAATAAAACTGAAAAAGATTATACAACAAATGGTGCATAGTTGCTTGTTTACTTTGGTGTAGTTGGTAGAGGGTTCGATATGTGATCCTAAGTTTCCAGGATCGATTTTGGCACTCGAATTCATGAACTACCGAGCAATGAAGCTTTTAATATTTTTTTTAGATGTAATGACATTTAGATTTTATTTAAATTCCAATTCTCCCCTTCTTATCATTTTTTATTTCTTTTTTTTTTTTTATATAAGTCTTATTTTACATTGTATAGAAATTAAATATATATATATAATGCACTTGTAACCACACCTACAAACCAAAAAAATTGTTTTTGCTTATAGTTTGCATTATTATTTGTCTTTAATAAAGAATTGTATAAACATAGAAATATCTTATTTCTGACTACACACATGTATGGATGTTATATATGCACACCTTTATTTATAAATATCATAAACTAATACTAATAAAACAAATATATACTAAATATAATATACCCCTTACTAGGGACTTCTGTGCACTATTTTTAATTGTTGTAGGATTATAAAAAGCTCAGTTTCTTTATTCTGCTTTAAGAAATTGAATTATTTAATATTTATGGGAAGAAAAAATGTTTTAAATTTACCTCAAAGTTATAAAAAATTAAAGTAGAATTGATATAAGATTTGAAAGATGAAAAAAATTCCAATAAGTAACATTAACCAAATCGTACTCCTGTTTTTTAGAATCCCTATGCAGTATTTGAAATATTGTAGGCTTACAAATCTGTTCCTTTTAATCAGCTTTAAAAAATTTAATTGTTGAATGTTTCTTATATATTTTCCTTTACTTTTTTTGCATTTTTCATATATTCATATAAATTACTTTTTATAAATCTTCACATATATACTCCAATGCAAATTTTTTTATATATATAATTCTTTTAATTTTTTAACAGTTTTTACTGTCCTGCAGTCTTCATCAGAGAATTTGCATTCTCTGATGAAGACTTCAGAACAGTTGAAACTGTTAGAGAATTAAAGGAATTATATATAAAAAAATTTGCATTGGAGTGATTATGTGGAGATTTATAAAAAGTAATATATTGTTTAATGTTTAATTTAATTTACAATTATAATAGCTCAGATTATATTTATAAAAGCATTTCCCCAAATTTAAAATGAGTATTCATCTTTCATTTGTAATAGGTAAATAACAGTAGGATCTTTCATCTGTAGTTTATATTCCAGTTTTTTTATTACCTAAATAAAGTTTCGGATTAACACATGGTGCAATCTTCTTCAAATTATCTTCATGGTTTAGAGCTTTTATAAACCACTCATATCTTGAAATTTAAGAAGCAATAATACCTATAAAAGTCAAAGCACGCTACGTCTTAAATTGCGTCTAATTTTGGAAGATTTAACTCTGTTTATAACTTTGTGTCTTAACATAGATGTTGAACTTATGCAAAGTATTTAAACTGTAAGAGACTTTCTTTCAAAGCAATTGAATTAGTTTTAGGTCACTACATGGACTGGTTTTAAAAAATAAGTATCTCCTTAACGAATTATATTTTTGTGTAATTTTTGCTATACCATTCTCATGCAAGATATGGACTAATTTTCATCCATTTTTAAGATCTTGTGAATGGATGTAATCACAAAACTATGACCAAAGACATGTGAAAAAGATATATGATCTTCAAGAAGCATATTTCATGCTTAACCACACACACACGCAGAAGGTATTATAAGTGGATAGAAACCTGTCCTTTTTTGTGCGAGAGTGGTGCATTGAATAGTTAATCTCTAATCTAATGAATGACTAATAAAAATTATCAGAAGTTATCAGAAGTATCTTCTATCTTTTTGTTTTATTAATCAAAACTGTATAAACATAAAGTCATACAAAATTTTGGAAATTTGTGTACTGATACATTGGAACATCTATCCCACTTGATGGCATTGTTGCTAGCCAAAAGCAGGTAAAAATCCTGTTAAGCAGGCCCAACTCAATTGTTATCAGCAACTGATTCTTTTGCAGTGTGTTTTGCGATCAATTGCTCTCGTAATTCACACTTAGCCTACTGTCTGCCTAGCATATATGAAAAAAATGTAATGGCCTAGTAATGTTATATTGATGTGTTTTGGTATAGGAACAATGCCATCAAGTGGGATGGATGGTCAAATGTATCAGTACCGAAATTTGTTAAAACCATTTTAAGTGATGGTCAACTGTTTGCTTATTTATTTCATTTATCAGTGTGATTCAATTGAACATTGCTTTGTAAGAAATACAGCAAGTTTTTTTAGATTGGTTACTTAATGAAAATATTATGAATGAGAGCATAAGTGTCCATTATTAACTCATTGTAATTATATATACACTGGTGAACTATACAGATCATTACATTTAATAATTATGTTTCATCTTTCATCTTTTGAAATAAAACTAATGAAATCTGCTTAACATAAATAAGAGTTTAATATTTTCTGGTTTATGGTTAGTGATGCAGGGACTTGGCACAGTTGATGAAGATGTTCTGTTGAAACCAGTTCTGTGAGCTTTGTATTGGCTTAGTTCACAGAAAAAAATTTGACTATTAGATAATATTTTTTATCTTATGTGAATTATGAACTATAGAGGGCACTTGAATACAGTAATGTTATAAAAATGGGATGGAGCAGGATATGGGAAAACTTAGGGTGGTGAATGAAAAAGGAAGATAAAGTGGCTAACAGGTTTCTCTGGGCATAGTTGCTGAGAGATTCATGACTCGTATAAAGAGAAGTCACAGTGCATCACATTATAAAATAGAACTGTTTAATGTATTAATTACATAATTATTTTATGAGATATTATAATTGTTTTATTGCAAATTTATTTCATTTTATTTGTACCAGTAGTAAAAAATATCGGTAGATATAAATTTAATAGCATTATAAAGCAAGCACTATCTCCAACGTTGAAAATAGTTTCACCGCTAAAACTTTATTTTTGTGTTTATTATTATTTATTTACAAATGGGCCTGAAATATTTTTTTTTCTAAATTACTTTTTTAAAAAGCACTAACTAACCCTTAAACATTAACAAAGGACTCACTCTCAAGATTGAGGTGTTGAAGCCGCCTATTTGCTAGTTTTTTCTTCCAATTCTTCAAAGCATGATCTTCGACAATTGGCTCCTTTTTTATTTCATAAATTTTTTTCAGCTCATATTCTGAGTTTCCTTTAAGATGGTTTAAATATTGTGACAATTTGTCCTGCAATAAATAAAAATTGTGTCATTAATAATCAGTTTTGTTACATATATGTAAGCATGTTTTGATATACGTCTAGGATGTAATAAATTCACCTGTATGTTATGTGTGACTTTTGCGTAAATAGTATTTATTAAGATATAGGAATAAAGTGTTATATATATTATAAACCATTAAACATCACATGATCACCATTCTTTATGCTTACCCAAGCTGTTTACATAGAAGCAAAACTCTCAACTCTCCATACAGTAGCGCCATTCATTGCAAGCCAGAGAAATCAAATCTTTCTACATCCATGATTACTCTGGCTTGCACAGAGTGGCACTGCTGTATGAAGAGTCATGCTTCTGTGTGTGTGTGTATATATATATATATAATAACAAATCAGATTTGAACCAAGATATACAAATGTGATCTGCTAAATTTTGATTCAAATAAATATTAAATGTGGTTAAACTTGAATGGCCAATAAAATTTGCATAAAAATGATTCACCTCAAATATATATATATAATATTAACCAAATGTTTAATATGATGATGATTAACACTGAAGGTTTAAACTAAGTACAAGTCATCCAAAAGGATTTTGAATTTGTTTTCTAATTTCAATAATAAAAATAAAAAACTTTAAGGCACCAACTTTCTGAACAGAAAATTTACTTTTGGAAAAGTTACTAATGCCTGATCATCATCATTTACAACTTATTACCACCACTCCTGCATGTCCCCAGTGCATCGCATGATTTCTCAAGGTTGTGGAATGGATGTTAAAAGAATTAATGATTAGATTGGTTTTGATAAGCAAACATAAACTAAATGGATTAATAATAAAAAACAAAACAATTTATTAACAATGGAGAAATAAAACTGTTGCCTATATACTTGCAGCTATTAATACATAAGCAACATAATAAGAATGAAAGATATTTTTAGTTTAAGGTCTTGTAATATCTATAAGATATCACTACATAAAATATTTTAACAATTCTAAGTCATAGTTTTCTGCAGATATTATTTTAATATATTTATGGATGTCTTCATATTTCTTCCACAGATGGTAGTCATCCTCATGGTGCAGTGGTGATGATAGATAGGGTATGCAGTAGCAGTAATAATGTTAGATATGGCATAGTATCAGTAGATCATTGATTATTCTATCCATTTCTTTCTACATGGCATTATTAAAGCAAACTATGACTTGCTGTGGCAAACTTCAATGTTAGTTTCCGGATCCAATTGCATTTTTCAGGTATTTTGACTGATGTGGGTTTTTTGTTGTCTAGTACACATAGTGAATAGTCTTCTATTAGATGAAGTCATCATACTTGCTGTTATAACCAGAGTATTGGAAAATACTTAAAACAATCAACAAGATATGACTAACCAAGTTATAGCAGAAAAGTTTTAATCAGCAATCACTGTAACATTGCTTTTTGAGTTGAATTTTCAAATAGACTAGAAGAGACTGGATTGCCTTAGTTGATTGTTTCAGACCTATTTATAACCTACTCAATGTTGTTCAACAACGTGTTTTGCAAAAAAAAAATGGCTACATCACCAGTAGTTATAAGATCTAACCTCTGTTTTTTTACATGTTTTTGGAAAACATTTTTATTCCCCTCACAACTTGCCATGGGAACAAATTATCAGATATTATATCATCATTTGATACATAAATAAGCAAATCCCCCCCTTCTTCTCTCATTTACATAAGTTAGCAATAGGAAAAAAAATTGCCACCAACTTTTAAAATTTGATTGCTAACCTTTAAAATATTATTAAATCCAAAATTTTAATATCATATTTAGATTTGCAATTAAATTTAATTTAAATATAAACTATGTAATAATTTTCCTTTCTTCCTTTACAGTGCAATCTATCATTTTATTATTTCTTATATATTACAAACGAACTTTATAAAATATTTGACAATGTGATTAAATGCATACGTTAACTTTTCTTTAATGTTTTAACTCAGTGTACTCAAGTGACACATATATATGCACACATATACTCATGGCAGTTTCTATATTTTTTTATCAATTTATGTTTGTTTATTAAATGATTTTTTTCATGCAATTTTGTAACATGTAATTCAATCTGCTATCAGATTTGTTTTGGTTACAAATTCCCTCCCTTTAAAATGAGACAATGGGATAATATAACTTTTCATTTCACATTTCCATGCTTACTAAAAGAAATTTAAACTTTAATTTATTTCTTTAATTATTTTTGTATTTCAGTCATTTTCATAGTGTTTTACAGAATACATATGTTCATGATTTCACTGTTCAGAGATTTTATTGATATTAAATTGTATAGAAAATAAATAGACTTTCAACTCTAAGATTTATAAAAATTCAATCATAGAACATTAAGAGTGTACAATGAATCTTGACTACTCAAATGATTATTTTACTCTGACTTCTGTTAAGCTATCCACAACACATCAAAAATCAAATATAAGCCTTGCTCTCTTTTGAGTCTTAGAGGCTAATTAATTCAACAGACATTCAAATTACACCTAGCTTCCTCTGAGAATTACAAATGGATGAATAAACAACTGAAAGAAAAAATTTGTTGTAACAGCACATGAGACAATATATACCTCAAAACATCACATGACAATGTCTCATTTACATGACCAAATCCCAATCCATCACTGGAAGTAGAATATATCTAAACAAACTTCAACAGATTTTTTTTTTCATTATTCCCTGAAGAAATAAATGTATTCATTCTGTTGATATGTTTCTTAGTACAAACCAACAAATTATCACATGATCAACATTTCCTGTGCTTACACAAGCTGTTATTAGCAATATCAAACTCTCCAGACAGTAATGTTACCAAGTGCAAGCTTTAGAAATCAATGGATGCAGAAATGTTTGTGCATAAAATCTACATCTAGTGCCTACTCATCCAATATACCCAGACAAGTTTTTAGCTTCTGGCTTTCATCAGTGAGGAGCTTTGGATAGCTAACTAAATAGGTAAAAGATGTCTATGCAAGGGTTACAATAGATCCACAGATATAGGCGCAGTGCTCTTAGATTCAAAGCTATTCACTGACAAAAGCCACAAACTAGAACTTAGTCTGAGGATACTGGATGAGTAGGTAGTAGATGGGGATTTAATGCACAAGCCTTCTGGCATCCATTGATTACTCTGTTTGGCACAGGGTGGCACTACTGTCTGGAAAATTTGTTATTGCTAATGTTTCATAGTTATTCATTTATCAATTAATTTTTTAATCAAATAAATGATTACAATTTTTTTTATATTACCAATAAGTCACTTTTGCTTTCTAGCAAACTGATAATTTCTCTTTTGTAATTTTAATTGCCTCTTTCTGAATATATTTTAAATATTAACACATTACAATTAATGTTCTCCTTAAGTCTTTTATCTAGTTAAAAAGATCCAGAGTTGACAGAGAATAAGCCGTCTTTAGTCTTCCAAATTCAAGTTTTACATCTATTAAGATACTTTTTCAATGGTGATGGAGTTTTCATCTTAGTCGAGTTGAAATGTTCTACCATCTTCTGGGTCACTTCTGATCTTGTCATCATGGTTTAGATCACATTTCCCTTCATTTTATGGATTTATTCCTAGTTTTTCATTTCCATGCTAGTTCCTGGATGTGAATTCTCTAGGGATTTTTTTAGAGTGTCTGGTTTTCTTGAGCTTGAAAAATTTCTAGAATGACATATTATCCATGTTCTATTTATATTACCAAAGTTTCTTCTTCTCTTGCTTGACAATCTATAGGGTTCTTTCATTATTTTTTATTGTAATACAACCAATAGATGGCTCAGTTCTTTGATTTGATTGCCTCTTGGGTGTGACAATTTCCTTCTCTATTACCCATACCTTCCTGATCCTGGAGATACGACAAATTATCATTTAAAATCTCAGCTGTTTGTTCTACAGTTTCTTAGTCAGTGCTTGTAGTCATCTGTTTAAGACAAAAGGATAAATTATGTCAGATAATCCTGATAATTGGATTAATTTTGCCACTTGCTTTTAAAAAAAACTGTGTATAACTTTCATCACCTTTTAGGTGACATTGTTCATGCATATTATGTTATCTGATTTCTTCTTGATGATATTCTACCAAAAGTTAATCAAAATTTGTTCTCTGTATCTGGAATAAAACACTGATTTCTTTCTTAATGAGTTCCATCATGCCATTAGAGGTTTTTGTAAATAATTATAGGCAATATCCACATGTTCCCTTTCTGTTACCTGGTTTATTTGGAATTCATTCTCCAGGTCACTGAGGTGTTCCATGGAAGTTTCTTATGTGATGTCTCATACTGGTTGTATTCTCATAGGTTTATTTTGGTTTTATATCTCTTGTGGTATTACTTTTATTATCTTCTTAAATTCTTTTATCATTTCTAAAAACCAATTTTGTGTATCTTCCTTCATAATTTACTAATCTATTTTTATGTCCTTTATGATGCAAACTTCTTTCTCAGTTTTCTGTATCTTCTCTTAAGTATCTGAATTTTTCTTTAAATAATGAATTTTGAATTTGATCTTCATAATCTCTTCACTTTTTTTTCTGACTTTGATCTTTCTTATTTATACTTGACACTTTTTAAATGTATTTTCAATAGATTCAATAGATTTTTTGATCATTCCCTCTAAATCACTTATAATTCTCTGACCATACACTACATTTTCTTTTGTATTTCCTCTTGTATTTGACCTACTATTACCAGTTTTAGGCTGATTAAAGTCTCTACCATTTCAAACTTTTTTTATTTCTTAATGCATTTCTTTGAATTCATTTTGAATTTTTATTGCAGTTCTTCACTTGTTAGATGCATTTTTAAAAATTCATTATCTCTTTTTTATTTTCCACAAAATTTTGTTGCATTTCTTTATTTTGAGTTGCATCTCCTTTAATTCTTTCATAAATACATACAGCATTTCATTATCAAATGTATCTGGTTTTGGTTCTAAAGACTTTTTCACTATGGGAATAGCTGCATTCTCTATCAGTGCTGATTCCATTAGCTGTACTGGTTCTGGTGTTGCTGATGGAACCATGTTTAATGGAGTTTTCATCCTTGTTACTTAATGTGTTATCATTTATATGTAAAACTAAATGTTCTATAATTTTCTTGTTAATTATTCTTATTAGGCAGATCTACAAATTTCTTCCATAGCACAAGCTTGTGGTTAAAATACCTGTAGAGGTCCCTACTATTGCATGTTATACGCATATTGTCAAGGTTATAGCCTCAGTAAATATTACTTACGTAATCAATGTGCATTTAATAAATTTATAATTACAAATATATATATATATTGTACATAAGTGAAACTTCATCTGGCTCCAATAGGTGCCAGAGTTTATCTTAGCTTAACTATTTATTTGTAATTATCTGATTTTTCAAAAAAAATGATAAAAATAGAAGAAATTAGTTAGTTAGTGAGTAAGATATGATAATAATTTATAATATTGTAATATTTAGTAAATTATAAAAGATTATGTGTATAAAGTCAGTAGCATGCTGGTAATTAGTTTTATAGGAAATATAAGATAGTAACAGTTTTCTTAAAGTAAATATTTGGAATAGTTTTGAAATTAATAAATAATGTTAAATGTATTATAAAGTAACTACTGTTTTGTTCATTTCTAGTTTATAACTTATAATTAAGTTAATATTATAAATAAAATAATGTACAACTGATTTAAAAGTAATCTTTAAATTTTATTAAAGCAGTCAAATAATATTTAAATGTTTAATCTAAATTAGCTTTAACCTGTTAAAATTTATTTTAAATATAATATTCCTTAATATTTTATTTGTAGTTATTTTAAATAATTTATAATTAATTAGTGGAGGTCAGGTTAAAAGGTCATCCCTGTCTGTGTATGTGCATGCATGGAGATGTATGAAGTAAATGAATAAATAATAATTTAACTACAATATTGATTAAAAACAAATGAATGACTAAAAGTATTATAATAAAATATTTAAAAAAAGTTTTGATAAATAAAACTAGTTTAATTTTTATATTTGTTTCATTTTTATTTTATGTAATATAATATTTTTTAAATTTTACATAAAAAAATTAATAATTAACTTTTGGTTTGGTCGTTAAACCACGTGAGTTTCAAATAATTACATCAAAAATTACATCAGCGATCAGTTCCAGCTGATTTAAAAAAGTGTTAAAGTTAAATATAAAATGAATTTTATTGATTGGTTAGATTAAAAAAAATTGACATGAAAATTGAGGGAGGGATAGAATTATCAGGTTATAAATAGAAGATTTTTATTTGTATTGTAGTGGTATAGTGGTGGTGTGTGTGCTACCGAATCCTGAAACTTTTCTTATTCTAAAAAAAAAAAAACAAATTGCAATTTTTTAAAAAGTTTATTATTTTTATTAAAAGCAAAAGTATGTTAAAAGTATATCTAATTGTTCTTGCAACTGCTAAAAAAAGGTAACATTTCTTGATATCAACTTTCAATTAACTGTTAAAGCTATAGTAAAAAAAATATTTAAAGGAAATTTTAAGTCTTCTGTCTTATCTCCTAATTGCATGATTTATATCTACTGGAAAATAAAATTAGGATATCAACAGTTAGTATATCTATGGCTAGAGATCTTTATTGCACTGAACTTTTATACCTAGAGAATACTTAGTTATTATCTAAGTAAGCTAGAACTTAAGTGAGGAAAATTGAAAGACATTTATAGTGAACTTTATTATAGTTAAAATGTGTCAATCTCCTTGTTTTTAAATTCATTTAAAGCTGATTTTAAGTCTGAGATTCTATTGATGATACCTGATATTGACTTCAAGATACTCCTGTTATAATAGTTGCTTGTATTTTATTTTTAAATAGTTTTATAAAAGAGAAAAATATTCTACACTAAATTAAAGAAGGATAAATTTTATCTGTCAAACATATAATATGATTATAGTATTAATTTTGCCTAATGTTCAACTAAAAATGTATTATTCATTATAATAGATTAATTATCTACTTCTAAAACAGTTGGACAAAATGTTATAACTACAATTATTAATGATGAACTTTTATCTGTCGAATATATAATGAACTGTTATATTTGCATTTACCTATACGTAAATTTGTGACAATTATTCCTAGCTCCTAAACAGATGAAATTTTATAATTGCAAAATAATCTTACTCTTATGTTGAGAAGAGTAAAGAAAAATTATTTGGAAACAAATCTTAAAATATTATATGGGAAAATAATTTTCAAAAAAAAAAAAAGCTGGTTTAAAAAAATGTGTTCTTTTAAAAGAGAAAAATGGAATTAAAAATAAAGCTCTATTATTGTACATGTAAACCCAGGATCCTATAATAATGTTCTCAGCTGAAGAATTTGTTTTATGTATCATGCTAGTACCGGTTTATTCTTATTATTTTAATGTTTTTAGTATAGTGCTCTTTGAACTATAAAAATATCTTTAAAGGAAGAAATTAAAATATCTTTAAAGAACTACCTAACATGTTTCATTTTAGAATTCATTGCCATGCTTATAAATGTTTTGAGCAGAAGCTTTGTGCCATCAGATTAATAAATTGTCTTAAATAAATTACATACATGTCTTGAACAAAAGGAAGAGAAATACAGAAGCGGAATTGCTGTATATATTTTTTTTACTTGCATTTTTTTTATTGGTTTAAAAAAACAAAGAAACCAAAAAATATCTATGCTATATATATATATTTTTTTTTAAATATATGCAATACTATTAGCATAAATATGCTAGTTAAACTCATGTTACAATTGTAATCTTAATGGGTTATTAGAATGAGTAGATAGATATTCTGCTATTCTCAGATAAATTTTATACTATTGTTAAGTGTTTCACAAGTTAAAATTATATTCAATAATTTTATTCCTGGAGATTTTAATATCTCAGTCTTAGCTTATTTATATGTGGGATATTTCACTCAGTTTTATTTTAAATCAGCAAAGAGATTTATCAGAGGATTTCCATTCATTTGTTTTATAAATGCTACATCAATAATATCTGCTAATATTTTTTATATGCATTGAGAATTAATATTCTCACATTTAATTTGCAATCTCTTAAATGTCCACTAGTCACTATATTTTTAGTATTTAATATTTTATTATGTGTGCATTGTGTCTTTGCCTAGAATTTTTATATGCATTTAATTTTAAGTAATTCTTGCAAGTTGGTTACATAGTTTGCATTGTTGGTTCTCACATTGAATGTACATGTTATATTTTTAAAATTCTTATTGATGACTTAGTAAGTTCATGTGAAGTCTATATCTTGTTGTTAGTTTAGTATTTGTTAGCCTCATAGCACTAGGCTTTGTTAATTACTATGAGTATGTTTAATGGAGTAGACAAGGTCCTCCATCCTTGTGTTGCTTTTCCATGAGGTGATAGTGCTTTTCCATTGAGGGTTATTGTATCCCAGATATTTGTATTCCTAGTGATCACATTTTTGAAGTACTGGAATCCCATGAGAGAGGATTGTACTTTCCTGGTGCATCTTTCCTGTTCCTGATGCACTGTAGACAAGGTCCAGGCATCCTATTTTCTGCCTCAAAGTTAGATATTTTGGAAGCCACCATTCTTATTCAGCTCTGTGGAGCATATATGTACTTATTTTGGCCTATCATCCATGATGAATTAATGCTAGTTCCACCACAGTAGGTGATGTTGCATTTGTTTTTAGATATGTGATAGCAAGATATGTTTGTTTGAGGAACTTTGCTTCTTCAGGTTGTGTTTAGCTATTTTAATGCTTATAGATATATCAATGTCTGAATTGTGTTGTTATGATAGTTTTATCATTCACAAACCAATCAACAATAATTTATATTTATTTTTACGTATGTAAATTATGCATATGGTATAAGAGGCAATACACACATACTAATTTTAATATGTTCATCCAGAGTTTTCACCACTGGATTTGTAAGTCTTTTAAATTTTAAATTTTGAAAAAAAACTTTTAGTGTAACAATTTTATGTGGACAGAATTTATTAAAAGAATGTGTAATTATAAATTTTATTAAACGCTCACATTTATTTCAGTAATAGTTTTAACAAGGCTGTAAACCTTAGCAATGAGCGTCTGAAAAAATCGTCACTAGGGACCTCTGTAGGTCTTTAAAACACATGCTTAGGGATTTTCTCTTTTCTTCATAGCGTAAGCATGTGTTTTAAAGACCTACAGAGGTCCCTAGTGACGATTTTTTCAGATGCTCATTGCTAAGGTTTACAGCCTTGTTAAAACTATTACTAAAAGAATGTGTATAAATTACCTCTGATGAGTGAGAGGCCCATACATCTAAATTATTTTAAAATTAGCTAGAAATTTGCTTAAATATATCACTAGATATAGTATTAGTAATATCAGTGTAACTAATGACAATTTTTTAAAATATATACTGTATATGCTTATTCCAGCTTAGCATTTGCTTACATTAGGGTAATAATTATAAACCTATTAGCGTGTTATTCTGATTTTTAAATATCACCACAATACTATTAAATATGCTAATAAAAATAGAATTATGCTTGTTAAACTTAGATCATTGTAATCGAAGTTTACAGATTTGGAATCTATAATTGTTAAAAGAGATTAGAATTTAATATCAAACAGCCTCTGCTTGCTCTTGTATGTATTTATTTATTTTATTATTTTGTATGTCAAAATAGACAGTTTTAAAAGAGTTAAAGAGGAATACTTCGTAACTTCAGTCAGCTAAATTATGATAATTTTGTAAACCAAATAAAGTATGAAAGTCAAAATGTTTTAAAACAGATTCCAGCGCTATCTTGGTAATGTTTATTCTAATAAATTTTGTTTGTAAATATTTTCTTTATATTGTTATTAATAAATCATATTATTATTCTTTTAAAAAGTTTTGTTTCTGTTTGCTTTGCTTTTATATGAAAATATTATTGTCTTGAGTTCAAAAGTTCATAAACATATCATAAAGTATATAAAATATATTTTGATACTGGTTTACTTTATTGAATGCTCATTTAAAAGTTGATTTTTAAGTTATCATTGTATCTTCTCAGACTGAAGAATATGCAATGAGATACAAAATATTAATGCTTCAGAAGAGTATTTATTATTTACTATTAAAAAGTATTTATTATTTACTATTTTAAAAGCTGCACATTATCTTACATTAGCTGCACATTGTCTATCATTATCTTATATGTTTAAAGAATTATAATCCATCTGCATTTAAGATCCTTAGTAGGTTGTCTGTGAGTATGGGGAAAGGCATAAAAAGTACCCTTGCCCTTTTCCTTGCTCTAGTGATGTCTTGGTTGATAGGTCATTATTAATTTAAATTTAGATTGATTCATCAAATCTTTGGATTAATATTTTTTTTATTTGTTTTGTTTATCATCCATGATTGAACATTAGATAGTTGTTTTATGGTCGGCCAAGATATTACTCACTTGTTTATTTATCCTAGCAATTATCTAGTAGGCAACTTAAACTTTTATTTTGCACAAGAGTTTTGGTTTTAGAACCCCTGAGAGTGTTTACTCTTGTTACCTTGTTAGTTTTAATTTAATGTGATAGCCCTTCCAAACAGAGTATTATTTATTCTTATTCAGAGTGTGCGATCTGATAGTAGGCTGATTCTGATAACTATTAACTGATGATTTAAAATTATCTTTTATATTGTTTAGTGGTAGATTATTAATATGCCATAATAGTTATATTTGCATTGGTATTGGATTTGGTCTCTATCCGATTATACATCTCTGGATCACATCTCTTTTCTTAAATTTATTGTAACTTCACTGAGCTCAGTCGTTAGGAGTCTCTAATAATTTCACACTATCTTATCTTCATCTCCCTCATTTCATCTCAATTTCATTCAATCTATTCATCTTTCCTTCTCTTTCTTCATATTTTCATCTCCATCCTCTTTCATCTCTCTCATTTATCTTCATCATCTCATCACTCTCATTTCTCTCTCATTATCATCTCCCTCTTCTCTTCTCCATCATTTCATCTCATCTCTTTCTCTTCATAATCTCTATTAGTACAAGCATCTCCTCTTTATTTATCTCTCTCTCTTCATCATCATCTCCTTCATTCTTCCATCTTCAACTTATCTGATCTTCATTTCATCTCTCTCTTTATCATTAATCATTTCATCTCATCTCTCTCCTTCCTCATTCAGTCTATAATTTCTCTTCCTTTCTTTCAAACTTTTCTTTTCTTTTGTCATTCACCTTTACCCCCCCCTCAATCTTCATTTACTTTTGGCTACAATATATATATATTCTACCAAATAAAAATGTCAGTCTTATCCCTTCATATGCAATCTTTTCCAGAATGACATGATATACAACTGTCTTAATATTTATTTTTTAATATTGCCATTTATTGAATATTTCTCCACCTACTTAGACTTGACCTACTATTTTACAAAATGTTAGTTCATAAATTTTTTATAAATGTTAATGTTATTTATTTTATATACCATACTATGCTAAATTTATTCATGATGTAATATATAGTTCATAATGTGACTGCACAGAAGTGAAATATATGCATAAGAAAAGGGATGTTCAAGTTACAACATTGGTTGTATCAACCGTGTAATGGTAAATCAGGCTGGAACCAAGATGTACAAATATGCACCTGTAAATTTTGATTAAAATAAATATTAAATATGATGAAAATTGAATGATTAATAAAATTCACATAAAAATGATTTATCTCAAAATATTATAATAATACTATCCAAATGACTAAGAAGATGATGACTTAAAATCTAGCACTGAGGTTTAAACTAAGTACAAGACCTCCAAAAGTATTTTAAATTTGTTTAGTAGTTTCAATTAAAAAAAATGAAACTTTGAGGTGCCAAAAATTTTCAATAGAAAGTTTACCTTTGAAAAAATATTGACACCTGATCATCATCACTTACAAATTATTACTACTGCCCCTGTGTGTCCTCCAGTGGATTGCATGGTTTCTCAGGTTGTGGACATTACTAACATAGTGAATGTTAAAAGCATAATTTTTGGATCAAGTTCATTAACTCAACATAAATTAAATGGATTAATAAAAAAATAATTTAACAATGAATAAATAAAACTGTTGCTTATATACTTGCAGTCGTAAAAGATCTTTTTAATGTAAAGCTTTATAATATCTAAAATAATAAATCTTACCATGTGTAATATTTAAACAAGTCATGGTTCTCTGAAGGCATTGTCATTTTCATACATTTACAGATGTCTTCACTACTTTCTAAAATACTGAAGTTATTCTCCTGGTAAACTGATGACGTTGGATGGAGTATATAGTAGCATTGGTGACATTAGATAGGGTAGAGTAGCAGTAGGTTTTGGATCACTCTTATGGCACTGTTCATTTCTAGCTACATGGCATTATTAAAATAAATGATGGTTGGTTTTGGAAAATTTCAGCATTATTTTCTAAACCAAATTCCATTTTCCAGGTGTTTTGACCAGTGTGGATTTTTTTGCTGACATAGCCACACATAGCAGATAGTCTCCTCCTAGATAAAGTCATTATACTTGATGATATAACTGGAGTATTGAAAAATATTTTAAAGCAGTCAGCAGAAAATAGCTGTCCAGGTTACAATATAAAAGTTTTAACCAGCTCTCCTCTGCATTGGATCACTGCAACACTGCTTGAGTTCAATTTTCAAATAGACTAGAGTAGACTGAATTTCTGAATAACACTAGACTGTCTTAGTTGCTTTTTCAGACCTATTTATACCCTACTTGATGTTTTCAAAAACATGTTTTCCAAAAAATGAATAAATCACCAGCTAGTTACAAGATATATATTGCTTATAACAGTTCTTTCATATACACTTTAATGCAAATAAATTTTGTTAAAAACTTCTTTATTTTCCTTACAGTTTCGACTGACCAGCAGTCTTCATCAGAGCCCTATGCTTCATTGCTTTAATTTAGTTACAAGATCTGGCTTCTCACTTTTACAACATGTTTTTTGGAAAACATTTTTTTTATTCCCATCACAACTTGCCATGGAAACAAATTTACATATATCATATCATGATTTGATACATAAATAAACAAAAATATAGTTTTTTTGTCACTCTTTATTTAAATTAGTTAACAATATGAAGAAAGAAAAAAAATTGTCACCAATTTTTAAAATTTGATTTTCAACTTTTAAAATATCAACTCCAAAATTTTAATATCATATTTAGATTTACCATTAAATTTACTTATAAGAATTGGCAAATTGTTTAATTCAAATCCAATCAGAAAAACCAAATGAGAAAAGATACAAAAAGCTTTAGAATTTTATAAACTAGCAATTTTGTATTTTTTCTTTACAGTGAAACCTATCATTTTATTGCTTCTCATATATTACAAAGTAACTTTATAAAATATTTAATAAAATTATTAAATGCATAAACTAAATTTTCTTTTAGCTTTTTAAATCAGTGTACTGAAGTGACATGTATATACATGCACATACACACAACACAGATTATATATTAATTAGTCATTTTATGAGTTTTTTATTAACTTTTTTTCATATAGCTGTGCAAGATATGGTATTTGTCAGCATATAGGACTCACTCTTTACCACTCAAAATATGCCTAAAATATTGGGTGCATAAGGTAAAATTTTAATCAGTCTAAAAATTGTGGTTTATATTAATATATTGTACCATAACATTATGGCACAAAGGTTTAATCTTTACAATGTTTATTTTAATATTTACTAAGGCAATAAACCTTTAAGCATGTGCACTTGAAAATGTGAAAGCAGGGACCTCTACAGGTCTTAACCACAAGCTTAAACAAGAGGTATTTTTAAAAATAAAAATAATAAAAAAATTTCAAATTGTATTTTTTGTTTTTATCGTATTTAATTAATGAGTTCTAATGATATAAAATATATGTGAAACCCTGAATGCCTATATAAGTTAAATTAAATATTCATATTTGTTAACCTATGAAAAAAAAGAAAGAAATAACTTTATAACAATTTTTTTTCTAAAAGTTAAATATTTAATATAAACAAGTTTTGGCTCATTTGTGATAACTTTATCTCTGTAATTAGCAAATCAACAGATCTACAGATCTAGTTCCTTTGTAAATAATGAAATTAAATTAATTAAAAACAAAAAAATAAAGTAAAAATTTTGATCATCCAATTTGCATGGATTTGGTTATGTGTTCAGAATTACTGGATATAAAATAAGTATCTTCACTGTTCTCTCTCTTTATGTTGTTAGTTGTAAATTGCTTTTGATTATCAAGCTTAAAGTACCAGGTCACGTGTATACAGAGACGGAAAATAATTTTTATAAAAGAGTTAACATGAATGAGTAAAGTCCAACTTTTACAAGTGCTAACCCCCTTTGTTCATCAGAGATGACTTGCCAATTGCTTGCCTGCTAAATATATTATATAAATAATCTACTGATAAAAGAGAGAAAATCATGTAAAAGAAAACTTCCCATGGGACCAAACCAACAAACCAATACAGAATTACTATTTGTTGCCTGCTAAATGTGTTATATAAATAATCTACTGATAAAAGAGAGAATGAAATTCATGTAAAAGAAAGTAATCTCATAGCTAATGCTTTCCATGGAACCAAACCAACAAATCAATACAGAATTGCTATAGTAAATGTGTGTACTGTATGAAGATCGTATGTAAACCAGAAGATCCTGTTGAAGAAGCATTAATCACCAATTATAAACATAGAAGTGAACTTTAAAACCAGAATTACATCTGTCATGCAAAGTGACCTTCAATATATGTGTGCATATATCTATATATCCACATATCTACAAGTGTGAAGTAAAGTAAATAACATACATAGTTTGGACTATAAACTGAAGTGATTTTCCAACCTGGGGTGAGAATATATTAATTTTATGTATTGCATTAATTGCACTGTTATCATTTTTATTGTGTTATTAATGTTTTAGTGGTTTGATTTAAAGTAATTGTAAATATTTATCTCCATTTATGATTATATATTTTAAATAATTATTGTTGGTTTTTGGGTAATAAAGAACATGTTTATTTTTAGAAGGGGTAATATTAGAAGCATGATTGTAACTATTATTAAATTGTTAATTTTATTATAATCTCCATTTTTTTATTCCTAAAAGCATGTCAAAATATATCTGACACATTATAAGTGTTTGCATAAGTAATCTAAATGATTAATTATCTAATAGAAAAATTAAAAGCTAGCATTTATGTGTAAATACCTGTCCACAAATTAAGTATCATAATAAGGATTAAGGTATCATGTGGTAATGGAATGCCATCATTGGTACTTATTAATTGTAAATACTTCCTTATCACATCATCCAATTGGCTAACTGCTGATAAAGTTAGAATATAAATATAATTAATCTTAGTGAAATTGTACATAGTTGTAAAAGAGATTATTAGTGCGTAAAGTTGTGCCTTTGGTCATCATAACTAAGGAGTGTGCATGAAATGGGTATCAACCAAATACCCATAAGCCAATTGGTACAGAAATTTATTTGGTGGTCAACCTCTTTGTTAATGGTTAGATGATAAGTGATCAATACAATATATATATATTGTACCACTATCTTAGCTCTACATATTTGTAATAATTTTTGTCTAAAAATTATTAAAATAAAATTTTCATAAATAACGCGAAGGTTTCAAAATTAATTATATAAAAAACAAAAACATAAAAATAAAATCATTATGACTAAAATAAGTTTTGTAAAAAGAAATGAATGTTTTAATAAATAATATATAAGTCAGAATAAGTTTGAGAGAGTTGTTGTTTATAAAAGTTTAGAGTTTTTTTTGTAGAAAAAGAAAATACATTTAGCCTGGGGGAAAATTAAACCCTGCATCATTCGTAAAGTTTTACAAATTAATTTAAGAGTAATTCAGAGAAGAGAATTTAACTTAAAAAAGTTAAAACTATAAAAGTTTAAAAAATAAATCTTTTACATGAAAGTAAAATACTCTCTTTTCATTTAATTTTTAAAAAAAATGAAAATATATGTATGCATGAATAAGATTGTTTTTAAATATAAAAAATAATAAAATGTGTGCATGTTAAAAAAATATATATAATGGTTAAATATAAAAGGAAAGCTCATAATTGAAGTTAAAATTTCCCTCAAAGATTGCATATACTGATAAGCTACATAAAAATGGGATTAGCAATGGCTACTAATTAAAATTTATAAACAACAGGATTAATTAAGATACATCTTAACAAGAATTTAATCAACAAAAGCAGTGGATGAATTTAAAAACTAATTAAAGAGATAACAACAAGATCATCACATAAATAGGGCCAAAAATTATCATCAAGAAGCTTTCACATATTTAGATCCTGTCATCTGTTAGATGTAGTTTTTTAAAGACAATGCAGTGTTAAGCCAAAAGTCAGAGCATGCGGCCAGATTCCAGCCTGTCTGACAGAACATCAGTAGTCTGCCCGATAGAAGCAATGCCCATCTAATAATTTGAAGCCACCAGGAATATCTAACTGCCGGAAATAGAAGTATCATGGAATCTCAATCATCAGGACTGCAATAGAAGCCCAAAATCCAACCGGTTGTTAAAACACATACGCAGCAGTAAACAGTGAGAAGTCACCATGTTTTAAAATCCTATAGGTAATAACATTTCTTATTCCAATTTCTGATATTAATTAAAGTAGCCATTACACTCTTTGAGTATTCACAGAGTCAGTATAATAAATGAACTCTATAGCCAGCATAAAATGAACTATTTATATACAGGTTGATATAATAAACCGATAGCATTAGATCTTTGACAAATCATACAAACCAACAGCTCATATGATAAAATGTATGTGCATTATATATATTTTGATACTTATGTTTATTTAATGTTGTATATTTATTATAATATGTGTGAAGATATATGCTGTTATGTATTATTATTTTATTTAAAAAAAAGAAATGTTGAATGAAATCATAAAACAGTCCTCAGTAAATTTTAAAATATTTAAAATAAATTATTTTACAAATTAGTATTTTTCAGTCAATTCTTTTAATTATACTACTAAAAAAACAATTTAACAGAGAAGTTAACCAGCAATTGATTGTATTCTTCTTCTGATTGAGTTAGTTGGGATTTTTTAGGTTGCTGAATTAGTTTGCCGTCATTCAGGGTGTGTTAGTTACTTCTTGTAATTAACTGGTGCCTGAAGTTTACTTCGAAACAAAAAAGTACTTTGAATGACAGGTGTTGAATTTATCAGTCGAGAAGATATGTGGCCTGGAAATGTAGTCGTAGTTATGTATCTTAATAGCTTTGGCTTGGTCATAGATACCTCTGGGTATTATTCTTCTCTGCTTAAGGAACTGGTGTGGTGCAATACTTAAATTGCAAAGAAATTAATAATCATGTTTAAATAAAAGTTTGTCGATGATATTAGTCAAAATTTCCAAAATAGTTTTCTTCACACTATTTCAGAACCACCTATTGTAAGCTCAAGAAATTAATGGACATTAGACAGTAGTACTGACTTATGGTCTCCGCAGTAAAGGATATGAATTTAATGCCTTTATATATCCAATTAATACCTTTAACACCTATATTATCAAGATAATGGCCTAAACTCAAAACACCCTATGGTTTGGACCCAAGACGATTTCCTCCTATAATTATATAAGTTTAATAATAGGCCAGTAAATATATTTTAGTGACTTGACTTTTATGTTATCTGTAAGCCCTTTCAACTCTTTGGCCAGAATGGTACACATTGACAAAATATCACATATTTCCCCTTCTCGCATTTATATCATGTGATGGTTGGTGATTTATACCATAATAGTCAAAAGATAAAAATGCTTATAGTTAACACTAAACAAGTTTAATAAAATCTATAGTTAGAGGCTAATAACAGATTTCTGTAAACATTTAAACATTCACTTAAGTCAAAACTTTAGGGTGGGTTTTTGAATGTGGCAATTAGACTGATAATACAAAGAAGTTAAAGTTGGATTTTGGAAATGTAAGAACATTAAATCTAAATTTCTCACTGATAAAGCATCAAAAACTAGTCAGGAGATGTGAGCACATGTCCATTGATTACTCAATCTAACAAGAGATGGCTCTGAATTATAAAGAAGAGAAGTGATTCGGAAAATGTATGTCAAACTATTGAGCAATTCTAAAAAAAATTGTTGGTATTAGCCAAAATGGTTTCCTAGAGATATTAAAGCACATTCTTCATCTTGAGATTATTATTGCTTTAGATTACATAAAATTTTAAATATATATTGGTAATATATTCCACAAATTCATTTTCCATTGCTGAGAAACATTATTGGTATAAAATGTAGCAGGTCCAAACAAATATAGCGATCTTCATTTAAATTATTGTAATAATTGGGCTGTTCAATGATTGTACGTTTCTGATTGCTATAAATCATTGTCATATGTATATGTTAAATTAAAATGCCAATGCAGATTTTATATATTTTTTATTGAAATTAATATACTTTCAATGCTGCTGCATCATAATCATAGTTATTCTTTTAAGAAGATCCATTTTTTGCTAATTTGAATACTGTTCAGTCTTTGGCCATTATGAATTCATTTTGTGCAAGGATCCCCACTTCATTAATTTTGTGTTTCCTAGGCCTAATGTTGTTTATGCTGTAGGATGCAGCCAAAACAGCTGTCCATATGCATACTATGGGGAAACAAAGACTAATTTAAAAACAAAAATAACATAGCACATGTTCATGCATAAAAAAGAAAAATCAAAGTCTGATTCCATCATGCATGTTTTTATCATCACGAAAAATAAAATGAACACAGTTTTTCTCCAAGTGTTATTAAAATAACGTGTAAAAAAAGAAATGACATGAAACGCAAGATTAAAGAGTACGTAATAAACCAAAAATTGAACAGTATTCAAATTAGAAAATAAATGAGGCTTCTAAACAGAATAATCATAATTATGATGCACAAGTATTGAAACTATATCAGATCAATTAATTCCAATAAGAAATATATATATATATGCTGTTTCGGCATTTTATATGAGTATGAATAGTGGCAGAGTATGAAGATATTTTCAAGTTACCTTAAACTCCTAGTTCTGTCAATAAATGAAAAAGTACAGAGTGGACCATCTGTACTTTATCCTGGATTCTATTTAAACATTCAATTTATTGATATATTACGATGCCGAGTATGAATCCCATACACTAACGTGATCTCAGTATAATTGCTAGCTATGTTGAAATTATTATAAACAGTCAAAGGGTAATGGCCATGTCTCATTTTAACAACATTTGAATATTAAATGAAACAACAGTTGATAGATGTAAATATTAATAAAAATAGCTCAAATACACATAAAATTAAAATAGAAATGATGGTAAACTCCCAGAGAGCTATATCTAAACTAATACAAATCTGTCAATAAACAAAAAAGTACAGAATTCTATTAATTAAAATATAATAATAAACCACTAAACTGCTTACACTTAAACAATATAAGAGGAGTTCAAATCTAGTGCCCATGTGGCCAAGCAATTTTCATCAGATTTATTAAAAATATTTATCCTTAGGTATTTAAACTCTCATCCTCAGGTAAAATTGATTGCTGGATGCAGGCCTGCATTCCTTCCAATTATAAATTCCATTCCTTACTGATAAAGGCAAAAGTCACACACAGGTCTGAGAATAGAAATTTAAATACTGAGAATAGGAGATGTTGAGTGCACAGGGCAATTATAATTACTCAAGCCTACCCTAGATGGCACTAGAGTAGAGAATTGCTCTTGTATTAAAATATTATGTTATAAGAAGTATTCAATTTTAAAAATATTATTTCTAATTCCACTAATATTAAAAAAATTCTTTTATAATTATATGAAGTAAAGATATTACCTGGCGATAATGAGATAATTCCAAATTCATCGATGCTAGATATTCGTCAACACCACCCAATAAAGTGTGAGAAAAGATTCTTCCTTCCATATCACAGTATGGGAATAGTGACGCTAATAGAAATGGAAGCATTTTATGCATATTTGGAATTAGAAATTAATGAGTCTATATTAGTTTTTAAATTAATGAATTTTAATTACTAATAATAATCAATGGGATAAAGACTCTTAAAAATTGTATTTTTATATAATATATTCTTTAAACGAAGACATAGAAAGTAGGCAATGTAGTATTACAACAGGTCAAAAGCACTTGGTTGTTGATGTTGGTTACTTGCCATAGTACTTTAGTATCATACATAAATTTTAATGAACCCCTTACATCAATGAAAATCAATAATTTAGAGGGCAAAAATATAAAACCATAATAAGTATTGTGTTCATTAACAAAGCAAGGCAATTTATATTTATGATGTAACTGTGAAAATAAAATACTGCATAAATAAAACAAATCCTATTCTTCAGCCTTTTCTTTAAATTTCCAAATAAACCATCTAATGTTTTTTATTCTTAGAAAATGATTAAGCCTTGGTAAAACTTAACTTTTCATATTAGACATGTTTTATTTGATTACCTAATTATTATTAGATGATCAAACGAATGGTATTGTCCCTAAAACAAACAGTTACTTGATTTTTCAGAATATTTAAAAGCATACATATTGTTATGACAGAGTTCTTCTATCTCACTGCTGGTCATCCTCAGCATTTTTAATATAGCTATCCTCTCTGAGCAGTATCACATTTCCAATGAATTATATTATCAATGCTACCATGCACATATATGCAGTTTTATGTGAAAATACAATACTTTATTTTCCATACTTTGCAAAATAGCTGACAGTTTCAAGTGTCCAACAGACTTTTTCAGAGCTGCAATGTACATAACATGGTGCAACCTTACATGCCATACATCCAAAACAGAACTTTTATACATATTGACACCAAAATATGCCAGTTTCAATCAAGTGGTATGATTAGATATCTCCTTGTTTATTTTTTTTTCAAAATACTTTGCCAATGCCCTTTGCCCTAAAAAAAAATATAAGTAAACTGATACACACTACAATTTTCTTCACAACAATAATATATGATAACATTATCTAACTACTTTGCACCCTAGGGAGAAAAATGTCAGTTACATGCACATTCTCCCCTCCCCAAAATTATTGCCAACTTTATAATTTTTAAAAACATATATTTTATAAATAATAATAATAGCAACAATAACAACAACAACGATGATGATGATGATGATAATAATAATAAAAAAGCACATTATTTTTGCAAAAAATGGGACCTAAAAGAATCAATGCCCCCTCCCCTGATTGCCTAATGGTAGCACCAGCCTTGTATCTTGTATATAAATGGTTTCTATTTAAATACATTTAATATACATAAATTCCTACTTATGTAAAAAGTATTTGTCACATACAAAGTTTACATAAACTGTCAAAAATATTATAAGTACATCACAACAACACATCAAGTGATTGCCAAATGAGTGCATTAGTTCCAGATTTGAATCCTAAGCTTTTACAGAGGAAGACAGAAAATAGCTTGGAATGTAAATATTATACTACTATGCCATATGATGCCCCAATGTTTATCCAGACTTACACCAAATGGCTCTAGAGTAGAATAAAATTAACTGTTTGTGGAGTCTAAATAAACAACAACAGTTGAAAATGTTTAATAATTTAATTTAATGGTATATAAAAAAAGAAGGAAGTATTTTTTAACAGAAATTGGCTCTACTTTCTTACATACAGTTAAAAATAATTCAACATATCTAAAAAAAAGTGTCTTGGGATTCATTAATAACAATCTAATTTTACTTCTTTACCCTGTAATTCAAAGTTGAATTCCATTTAATCATGTAAAAATATCTTTCTCACAATCAGTATTAGTAGAATATATTTTTTAATTATAAAATTGCATATTTTTTATCACTTTTTACCGTAATGACAAAGCTACACTAAAATATAAATTCCAAAATTAGATTTTAATTCATACATTATTTTGATAATCAGTTGATTTTAATTAATAAGTTAAAATTTATTTTCTGACTTGAACCCCCTTTACTCCCACATAACAACATTAAATTTCATAATAAAATTAAATTTCTTTTTACATTAATTTGTTTTAAAATATCTTCAAATTGTCAAGCATTGGTGGCCGAGAGGTCAGCGACAGCTCCTTTACAAGCAGTTGTCCTGGGTTAGCGGGTTCGCTTCCTGGCTGATGCTATGACACATGAGAAAATAAATCTTCAAATTATAACTTAATGGCAACAATATATATATATATATATGAAACACACACACATATATATATGCATGTATGTATATGACCGCTTCAATATATATATATGATAAGAGATGCAGCAAATTAAACTATATTAACCCATAAAAACTGACATCTGGATGCTCAAGAATTGAGTTTTTATAATATTTTACCAAATTATAAACCTGAATGTTTTTTGTAATAAATATGCGATGTTAAAAAAACTTTTTTAGTTGAAAAATATAATTTAAGATTATGTGTATGATTTATGTTTCTTTCGTATAAAGTAAATTTATATTACATAATATTATACAAAACACAAGAAACATTACAAATAAAAATTGCACTCACGGGTCTGCATCAGAAGCTCTCTTGGAACAGTATTAGGAGGTGCCTGTTGGGTCATGATAATCCTAAGGAAAAATAATAAATATTACATTTTTGAAATTTTACATAAAAACTATTAACATCTATTGATTGATTAATCAATTTACCAGCTTGCCTACAATCCTACTAGCCATTTTTATCTTTACTCATATATATGAATACATAAGTGCCAACAATTAATTGATTATTATATGTAAACTACATCACTAATTATTCTCATGCTTAAATAAACCAATAAAATATAAGCAAGTCATTGTCAAGACAATACCACAATTAAGCAGTAAATGGAAACATACTTTCTAGCCTTTTTTAAAATTTTTAAATAGACTGTAAATGGAATCAGGGGCTGAAAAAAATTCCAATTAATTATCCCTGGAATTTAAAATAAACTTCACTATAATAGGTATCTAAATGGATTTACATTTATTGCTTAAATGTAGTGTTACCTAGACACCAGATTGGACTGCTGATATTCTATTGATTTATTTAAGCATGAGAGCAGAGGTGTTATAATTAGGTGTGTAAATATAAATATTAATTAAACACCACTTATGTTTATATATAAATAAATTATATCAAATTTAAAATTAAACAAAACTGATAAAAATTTAAAAAATTAAAATTTTAAAAAGTTTTTTTTTTTAATTCTGAGATTATTGTAATTTATTTATTTTTATTGACAAGTTTATTCTGGCTGTGGGTCAGATACCTGGAAAAATTCTATACCATATTGGAGACTATAAACATGCAATGCATCTAAAAAACAGATTAATGATACACTTCAAAAAATTGAATCACTATTTTTTATATGTAATGTCCTCTCGATCCGAAAGTTTAATATAAAAGGAAAAGTTTGGAAATAAATTAGGAGAGAAAGAGATGTGAAAGAAGAGGTGAGCTATATGTTTTAGTGCAGAGAGAGTTGAAGGAGAAGGGATTGAAAAGATGCATTCTTCAATCCCTTCAGTTTTTCTAAAAAACAAAGACAAAGAGAAATGACCAATCGTTTTCCTATATTGTGGACCATAGAATCAGGACCCGGCAATAAAATACCAGCTACAATAAAGGACCAATGGCTAACTGCATACCAATCTCCTCATGATGTCATGGGAATTAACACCTTCCAAATTACAAGCAATTAGAAAATATGGACTTTTTAAAACTGCAAGAACAATATATATAACCAATGAACATTAATTCTAAAACTTTCCACTATTTTAAAACATTAAGAACTTTAATTCCAAAACTTTTTCAGTATTTAATAGAAATAGAATTTCCTATCTGACTAAATTATTTATCAATTATTTTTATTGAATGTATTTTTTTTTTAAATCATTTCTATTAATTTATTTTTTCTGTTCTTTTAAGTTTTTATTATGATTTTCTTTTCTGTTAAACTAAACTTTTAATAAATGTTATATTTAAGTCGGGTGTGAAGAGCTGCATAGATTTGTAAAATTATATTAGTTTAATTAAGGGAGGGTTAATCTTAGGTTATTTGTTTCGTAGTTAAATTGGGTTAGTCGATTGGATATATTGGTGTAATTAATAAATGTAGTATGAAGGTCCGCTACGTGCAAGATCACGATATGCCGCACTTGGGCAAAATAAGTCCCATTTTGTACTGACCATCAGAAGCATATGTATTCCCTGCTCCGCAGATCACCCCTTTAACCTATGGAATGGGATAGTAAGAGAGCAACAAGGACCACATTCCCCTCCTATGGAGTTTTTTTTTTGTTCTTATCACCAGACAGATGTAACATTCCTGTACTGGACGAGAGACAATTTCTTCTCTATAACCATGCTGTTCAGATGTGCATTCCTGACAGTGTGATATTGTGCTGTTGTATTCATGCTGCATTGAATACATCGATATATCAGATAGATTGGCATTGGTTTGACTGCGAACTTTTGGCCTAAGGTTAAATCAGGGACTGAATATTTTCTTTTCAAATGCAATCTATATAGTCTATTTATAGTCGACACTCTAATAAAATATTAATAAATTCATCTGTGCAAACTTCTAAAATAAAAGTTAAAATGTAAATTAAATTCTAAAATGAAAGTTAAAATGTAAAATAATTTCTAAAGTAAAAGTTATACTAAAATAATTGTAATTTTTATATATGTGCAAAATAAATGTTTTTGTGTATTCTTAATCTAGCAGTGGCTTTTTTATTTTGTTAATATTGAAAATATATTTTAATAAGAATTTATATTTTATAAATCTCTGCATCTCCATAAGCTAGTGGCATGGGCTGATGGTCAGAATAAAATATATATATGTAAAAATTGGATCTTAACAGCACGTATCTGCCTACTATATAAATTTTCCAGGTTCCAATAGCCTGGTGGCACTCTGCATGGTAGATATGGTAAAACCTTATTCTCCCTGACTGTTATAATATATATATATATTAGAAGACATCTGTAATGGCCAATCTAACACCAGAAACAATGAACCCCTAAATCATAACATGATTACCACTTCCTATACTTACACAAGCTGTTGTTACCAGTAGTAAACTCTCCATACAGTCATGTCATCTAGAGCAAGCTTTAGTAATCAATGGATGCAGAAATGTTTGTGCATAAAATCCCCACCTATTGCTTATTCATCCAATATCTCTGGATTAGTTTCTAGTTTGTGTCTTGTGGCTGCTGGAGGTTACAATGGATTGCTTAGATCTAGGTGTAGTATTATCAAATCCAAAGCTCCTCACTGGTGAAAGTCACAAGGTAGAAACTATTCTGGGGATATTGGAACAATAGGCATTAGATGGGAATTTTATGCACAAACATTTCTACATCCATTGATTACTAAGGCTTGCATTAAGTGGTACTACTGTATACAAGAGTAAGATTATTATTTAAAGGAAAGGGTAAGGATCATAGAAAGTTTAATTATAGACCAATAGTGGTAACATCAGTTTTATATAAAGTTTTCTCGTATATGGTGGCTAGAAGAGTTGTAAAATGGATGAAAGGGAATAATGTAGTGGGGGAAATGCAAGGAGATTTTAGATTAGATAGGTGTATAGGAGATAGTTTATTTGTAGTTACACAACTTATGGATATGAGTAGAAATTTAGGTAAACAGTTATATATGAGTTTTATAGATATAGAGAAGGCATATGATACAGTAGATAGAAATAGATTATGGATAAGTTTAGAAAATTTGGGAATGGATGAAGCTTTAATAGATATTATTAAGAAATTATATGAAAATAATTATTATATATATCAATTAGAGAATATAGAATCAGTTAAAATTAAAAATGGGGTGGGGCTAAGGCAAGGACAACCTATGTCACCTATTTTGTTTGTGTTGTATTTGCGTGAAATGGAAAGAGCAATAGAAAAATTAGGAGGAGGGATAGAGATACCGTTAATAGGTTGTAAGGGAGTATATATTTTGTCAGGTCTTTTTTTTTGCAGATGATATATTTTTGTGTGCAGAAAGAAGAGAAGATATGGAAGTTATGTTGAGGACATGTGCAAGGGTTGGTAAAGAGATGGGAATTAAATTTAGTGAAGAAAAATCAAATATAATGATGGTTAATACTGGGGAAAGAGAAGATGTAGAATTTTTATTGGAAGATATTAAGTTAAGTGTGGTGAATAGATATAGTTATTTGGGGGTTATTTTAAGTAATCAGAAAAATTATTTGGATGAATGGGAGAAAAAAATTGATAAATGAAGCAAAGAAAAAAAAGGGATTGATAAGGAAATAAACAGTGTTTTCATATAATAAATATAATGTAGTTAGAATTATATGGAAAGGAGTTGCAGTAGCAGGGTTAACATATGGTAATGATGCATTATATGTTAGTAAAGAGGTATTAAATTACTTAGAAAAAGTTCAAAGGGAAGTAGGAAGACATGCATTGGATGCAGATGTATGGACAGCAAAAGAGGCAATTCAAGGAGAAATGGGATGGTCAAGTTTTCATATGAGAGATGCAAAAAGTAAAATGAAAATGTTTGGTAGATTGCAGTTTATGGATAATAAAAGAATAGCTAAAATAGTATTTAATTGGGTTATGAGTAAAGGGCAGGTAACAGGATGGGTGAGAAAGGTAATGCGGTATGCAAAAGATTTGGATAAAGATTTTATATCAGTATATTTGTACAAAAGATGGGATGATTGTGTTAAGAGGATTGTTGAGTGTTGTAGTAGTAAGGAATGGGATAAAAGAATAGATTTATTAATAAAGAATAGGGAGTTAGAGAGATGAATAAATAGTATGGAGAGTAAAAAGAGTTTAAATATATATAGAAATAAACAGAATATTAGGTGTGAGTTAATATATGATAATAGTAAGGAAAGTAGCTTATTATTTAAGGCTCAAATGGGATCTTTAGCTACAAGAGAATATACATGTAAATGGAAAAAAATGGCTGATTTATTTTGTAAATTATGTAAAGAAGGAATAGAAAATATTAGGCATTTGTTAGTTGAATGTAAATGCTTGAAAACAGAAAGGGTACATATAATGAAGTTATGGAAGAATAAATATGAAAAAAGTGATTATACAGAAAGTGAATTATTGGTTTTTATGCTGGGTTTGGGAAAAGATAAAGGGGATTTAGATATAAAGGTTATAGAGTTGACAAAGATTATGTTGTGGAAATGGGATGGAGCAGAATATGGGAAAATTTAGAGTGGGGAATGGAAAATAAAGTGGCTAATAGATTTATCTGGGCATAATTGTTGAGATATTCTTGACTTCGTTTAAGGAGAAGCCACAATACATCACATCACATCATATCACATTACTGCTAGAAACAAAAAGAGACAAAAAAAGAATAAAAAGATGAAACCGAATTTTGATGTGATCGTATAAATCAATCTGTGAAACACATATTTGTCCATATACACCATGCATATGTCAGAACACAAAACACTGCTTAAGCTCACTATAAAAGTCTCTAATACTCTTCATTTCTTTATTTAGCCAATCCACAAAGTTCTTGTTATTGTAAATATGGTTTAAATATCATTACGTTCATCCAACTGAAGAATATATTGATCAGTTTGATGCTCATACCATCACATTTTCACAGTGCTGCTGAAAACTTTTGAAAGAATCATTATAGTTCATATAGTATTTGGAATAATAATAATAATAGTGTACTCCAGAAGTAAAAATAAAAAGGCAGATTTTAAAAATACAAGTAAAAAAACGTTATGGGTGTTTTGATTAAAATACGGAAATAAGATAGATTGTTTTATATGATAACATTCATTAATTAAAATCTAAATCAAACATTCACTAATTAAAGTCTAAAATAAGGATTTACTAATTGAAGTATAGTAACGATTTCTAATTAAAAACGAAAGTAGAATTAATTAATTAAAAGGACTGATAAGGATCAAGCGAAAGCAGAACAAAGGAGAAAAAGATAGCGAAGCCGGGTAATTTTAGAATACAGAATATTTCCAGCTTGCTGTATGACCGGAGTGGGAATCTATATAGAGAGAAAGGGATATACGAACAACGGAGGTATAACCCAGAACTAGCGGAGTCTGAAGGTTCCAAGATCCGTATAGGTAATTACAGATCTTCTCGATCTTATTATTATTTTTGTACGCCTAAAATGGCTAATTTTAGAATACGGAATAATTAAAATATTAATAGACTTTAAGAAGAGGTTTTGGTAAATCTTAGAATAGAACTGTTAGTGGGGAATTCGGACACGCGATTATGTATATAATTTCTTATATGTGTTATGAACTCAAAATTGTTATAAACTAAAATATAAATAAATTGCTGTATTCTATTTGTAGTAAAAATCTTTTTATTTATTTAATTTGTTACATGTGAATAGAAAGCAGTTCAGATATATGTAAACTTTAACAGTGAGTTGGCTTGGATTTAATATATTATTTTTCCCTATCACAGGTTCTTAGTTTAAATAGAAAAAAAGAGGAAAATGTGGCTGTTAGAGCATAAGTGCACTTATTCCAGGTTTGAATAACAAGTCCCATTGCTGAGAAAAAGCCTTGGAACATGTGCATTATTGAACTTTACTGTTTTATGTTCACTGATAACATAGATATATTGTAGGTGACTTTAGAGTTGGGTGACAAAAATTGCTCTCTGAAGTTGAAAAAGTCATTGAGGTACAAAACAATAAATTCAGCAGAAATAATGATCCTACATATGAGTAAGTTGGAGAAGTTATTCTTTAACATATATTATTTGAAAAAAATCTACTTCTATACAGTTCTATTATCTAGTGTGATCTTAAATAATCAATGGATGCCTAATAGTAGAGCTAATAAATCCTTATTCAGTAGTCCCTGTCTATATCCCCAAACTAATTTCTTATTTGTGGCTTTCATCAGTGAGGAGTTTTGGATCTGGATTTAATGCACCTGGATTTTTTAAATTGTATACACCTTTCCTCTAGTAGCTATTTTTTACTTTTTTTGTTACTATCTGGGTTACTAGCCTCAAATTCAAAAGCATCTTAAATGTTCAAATCTAAGCAATTTTGCTTGCATAATTATATATTAATATTACTTTAGTATTTCTATATTTTGATATCCTCAGTTTAATAGCTGCAGGCACTACATTTCTTGGCAAGGAATATTATAAAACCAACAAACACCCCATGACACCAACTTAAATAATACTTTCATGTAGAAAATACATTTTTTCTATCCCACTTTTTGCCACCTAGCATAAGTTTTAGTAATCAATAAATGTCTGATTGTAAGACTTAAATCTGCATCCAGTGTTCTATCCATATTCCAGACTTCTTTCTAGCTTATGATTTTCATCAATGAGCAGGTTGGGTTTGGTTCTAACATATCTTTCCTATAGTATTCTTCTTTTATTCCCTTTTTTAAAATCAAGGTTACACTATCCGGCATAACTGGGCTAAAAAAAAAGACAATACTGATTAGCATTGGATAAGTGCTGATCTTGTAATGTTTTGTTAGTTTCATACCAATCATAGCCAGAAAAATGTAAGTACCTGTAGACATTTAAAAACTAAAGCTAGTGGGAAATCTTTATAATTATACGGGAAATTGATGTCTTTGAATTTGGGCTGGTAGGATTAATAGGCTGCATTCTGGAGAGGATGTTGTATATCCCACTGAAGCCTGCCTTTTTTAAAAAGTTGTCAAGATATTTACAATCATCCACATTTTAAGCTGGTAACAATCTAAGCTCAGGGTGTGTTTCCATTATAGTTGATAAAGGATTTGAGTTATTTTTGAATATTAATTACTAAATCAAATCGTTTTTATGGAAAGCAATGGAAATATTCTGCCGATTAAATAAGAAAACGTTTGCAAATTGGATTAATTATTTCATGTAATTATGTTTAATTAAAAGCGCATATTAATCTTTAACTGAGAATTTAAAGTTTATATCTGAGCTAAGAATAAAATGATAATCTTTAACCTAAACAATTATTAGTAATAATCATTGTTGTATTTACTTGAAGTGGATGTTATCAAGTTGTGAGTGCAGAAAATTAGACATTTGTAAATCAAAGTATAATGAATATTTATTTACATTATTACCGTGGTAATGGCAGGGATTCAGAAATCTTGTGTGTTTTCTTCCTAAGAACGTAAGCATCTTTGGTAGTCGAAGTTGAAGGTGAGTCCAAAGAAGTTAATAAGTGAAGCTAAATGAAATTAAAAATCAACTATTATTTAATATATGAATTTTTTCTACAGTACAGGCTTTTTCAAACCTGCACTCCGATATGTAATAAATAGGGGTTTGAACTCAGACTCACACGACCCTCAACTATCCATGCTATCTCATACTGCTGACACACTTGATCACACACATATCGAAAAGATAAATAATCACCAATATACGTATTTCATGCTAAACCAGCTTAGTCCAGATTATCATCTCCATGCATATATACAATCAATGCTCAGCTTATATTAAGATAGCCAATCTTCATACTTTAATAGACAGGCTTCAATTCATTCCACCCCACAACTCTTTTGTGATTATTTATCTTTTCGACATGTGTGTGGTCAAGTGTGTCAGCAGTATGAGATAGCTTGGATAGTTGAGGGTCATGTAAAAGTCTGAATTCAAACCCCCTATATATTAACTATTATTTAAATGATGTTAGAATTTGAAAATTATTTAAGGAGAAATGCTTTAACATTTGTTTACTTGTTTAATAAAACTAAATAGTCGTTTTTTATATTTAAAATTTTATAACATGCTTCACTACAAATAGCCCAACAAGAAAGCAAGATAAAGGCTAAAAACATAGTATATTACCAAATTCACCTCTTCCTTTATTTTGCTGTAATATCTTATATAAATGCAATTTATCCATTATATTTTAAACACTTGTTAGCAAAAACCTCTTATTGTACATATATGTATACACAATCTTACCTTTTGACTGTCCTGCAGTCTTCTTCAGAACCACTTTTATTTTAATTAAGTAAAAGTAGCTCTAAAGAAGACTGCAAGATAGTCGAAACATAATATTGTTTATGCATATATGTACAATAAAATGTTTTTGCTAAAAAGTTTTAACATACAGTGAATATATTGCACTTATATAAAAATAGTAGCCAAGATATTCAAAACATTAAGGATAGTGGCAAACACATGCATATTTTCAGATTTGAAGAGATTGTTTTTTTTGTGTTAAAGGGAACAACACAGAGTTGAATGTTATCAAAACATATCTGAGAATTGAAGACAGTTAAATCTCACTTGTCAACTCTGGCTAAGTGCTGAGTTAAGATATACAATTATATATTTAAATATCATGATTGATTTTCATAATGAATCATATCCCATGACAAATAGGTGATAAACATGTTTAAAGAAAATGATTTCACAAAGACATGTGAGAACAAACAAGTATTACTGACATCAATGAAAGGATTAAGAGACATGTGGAGATAGACTAGTTATATTGCTAGAAGGGACGATAGTGCATGCACAGTTGGAATCTTAAATCGGATTCCAAGAGATTGCAAAAGACCTAGAAAGTGATAACATATGAGATGTATGGATTAAATAAAGAAGTGTGCTGGAGTTATGTGAAGAGAGGCTATAGATTGGAGATGGACTGAACTTGGAGAGACCTTTATCCTCCAGAGGATCAATAATGGTTTAAAATGATGATGATGATATTATTGCCATAATAATAGGCAATGAAAATACTAAATGTTACTGCAGAGGTCCTTTGCCAAGTTTAAGTAGCAAGATATTTCCTCATGATGAGCTAAATGATCACTGGAAGGTTTAGGTGATTGATGACTTTTGAGGAAATTTCCATTAACCATAAGAATTTCTGCCATGACTAAAACACTAGAAAAATTTTTGGTGAAAAAAATGGCGAATTGTAATGCTTATAAAAAGTTATGTTATTTAAGGAGGGACAATCACTCATGCTGAGGGCAATGATGACATGGGAACAATTATCCAGGTTTGAATATGCTGGTGGCATGGGAAAATGACTCATTCTGTGCATGGTGATGAAATGGGACAGTCGCTTACTCTGAAGATGGTAATATGGGACTGATCAATCAGTCTGGGTATAGTGGTAACACAGACGATCATTCGCTCGTTATATGGTGAATGCATGATTATTGCTTTGGAACATTAACTAATGTGTTTATACTCAGTTATTTCAATACATGATGATTTTTAATTCATTTTTATTACTACTTCTACATAGAACAATTTTAAGATGATATGTAAGCAATATATTTTAAGTACTGAATCAAGTATATTTGTAAGGTTTACCAGGAAAGTCTATGAAGCATAAAGACAATTAATTATACCAGCAGGAGGATACAAATATCCTTTAATAATATATTAGTAATCTGCTATTTCTCCTTTTAAATGCATATTATTTAGGTTAGAGATCTTTCAACATTTTCATGTCACTTTCAAAACTGTAATTGAAAATGCTATGAAAATACCAAAAGGGCCTCTCAATTATTTATTAAGAATTCAAAAGAAAGGAACCGCAATTTCGAACTATACATGTTCTGGTGAAAACGTAATTTGTTTTCTCTCCAAATTGCCCATAGTATCATCATTAAATTAATGTATATACTCTTATCCTTCTCTTTTACTTTCTTTGCATATCTGCATATATATATATATATATTTCTTATAATAACTTCTTTCATATACCTTCAATGCAAACAAATTTTCTTAAAAACTTCATTTTCCTTACAGTTTCGATTGTCCAGCAGTCTTCATCAGAGCTTTATCAAGCAGAGGAGGTTTGATAAAGCTCTGATAAAGAATGCTGGACAGTCAAAACTGTAAGGAAAATAAAGACATTTTTAAGACAATTTGTTTGCATTGAAGTGTATATGAAATAAGTTATTATAAGAAATATATAAATTAAATTAATGCATGTGTTACACAACAATTGCCTACAAAAATTTTAAGATGCCAGCATATTTGAATTGTGAATCGTGATATGAAATGTGACAGAATTTGCATTCCATGCTTTTTCTGCCATCAAAAAATTTTACAAACTACTTGAAATGGTTTTGCAATGCATATTTTTGAATAAATTATTTTATACATTTCAATAGCACTTATGCCAATTTGAAGTGAAATGTATTGCTAGCATTGTTTCATTGCAGGTTAATGTATAAAACATGTGACCATATTTCATTCCAATACTTAGTGATTGAAACGCACTGATATTTTTATCTGCATTACTAAACTATATCACCATGGACTCAGATAGGTACTGCAGACATTTTGGACAAAGAACCAATCACCTGTTCCTTTTTCAATGGGGTGAAGTGCTATTAAAGGAAAGTGAGTATCTTCCTGCATGTATAATTAGTTATCTTTACACTACATTAATTTTATTGGGCCAAACAAAGAAGTTATTCCATGTATTTTATTTCTGGGGTAGGAATTATGTTTAATTTAATAAATGGTTAATAATCATCATTAATGTACTTACCTGAAGTGATTGGTGCCAAAGTTGTATTAGAAAGTTTGACACCTGTTAATTAGTGTGTTTGTGAATGTACATGTATAGAGAAAACTGGTGAAATGTCAGCACAAATAATCATGTGTGGAAACATTGTATTGTTATAGTACATGAAAATAATGAATAAATCACTCTGTGTAGTATATACACTTCAAGAACACAATTAGCTGTGATGGTGATACCAATTGTTTAAGCAAATACGGCAACCTGCTCTCATTTTCTATTAATGTCTACAAACTGACTGACTTGAATTTAAAAACCAACATTATTTGACACTATGGTTATTTTCTATAAATTATTTAATATCTCTTAAGATTTCATTATATATTTCACCATTACACTTTATTATATATATATATAATAGTTTGTAGCTAGTTAATTTGTGTGTGAATGTAATAAAAATTAATTTCAATCTAGACTAGGTGTGACTCCAACATATCAGGTGTCATCAGATTGTCAAATAATCTGAACTATTGTGGGTTGTGCAAACTTTCCATAAATTGCACCTTTATGTAGTATATCCATTTATAATCTCCATTTAGATACTACCATATCAGTAAACTAAACCTGAAATAAAGAGTAATAGTACTTTGATAGTTACCATACAATACTAAATCATCCATGCACTTTACTTCTGTTACACAATGCTTTATTTACCATTCCCTTTTACAATTTGCAGTTTCGATTGCCCCAGCAATCTTCTTCAGAACTGTTATATCTCTTAAAGTTCTGAAGAAGATTGCTGGGGCAATCAACACTGTAAACTGTAAAAGAGGTTGGTAAATAAAGCATTGTGTAACAGTAGTAAAAGTACATGGATGATTTAGTATTTTATGGTATACATTTGGCAATGCAATAAGAAAGAGTATTTATTATACTTTGATAGTTTTATAAGCATCAAAGTGGGTTTGAATATTGAGGTCTCCAACACAAATTCTAATATGCCACTGCTTTAACAAGTTAAGGGATGATTATGGCACCTATGTTAATTATATACAAAACTGATATTTTATCTAATTTACTATATGAAAATGAAAAATGTGCTCTCTAATGATGCAATACAAAGGCATTAGAAAGTTTTCATTTAAGAACATCCCATAATATTTTAATAATATATGGGGAAACCCATAAAACCAATGAATACATGTTCATCTTGCTGGGTATGGTACTACAAAGTCCATTATTTTAAGATCCGACATTTGTTAGATTGGATATGTAAAATGAAGAAACAATGCAAGACATTCAAACAGAGTATCTTTACGGTGAACTTGAAGAGGTCTTTCATGGGAAAGATTCTACAAGGATTATATCAGAGACACTCTAAAGAAATGCAATGTCAAATGTTTCTATTGTGAAGATAGGGTAGAGGATAGATACATTGGAGAGCTGCAATTAGACATAATGTTGAAGCATTTCAGAAAGAAAGGTTTTCTGCTAAGAAAACTGGAAGAAAAACATCATAAAATATCAATTTAACAGAAAAATAGCCCAGCATGTTCTGTATGTCACAGAATGGTTTATATGTTCATCAAAAAACTCATCTCTAAAGTAGTTTTTTTTCCTTTTCTCTCTTCCTCTTTGGAGTTGGAATAGACATACTCATTTATAAATGGTTGTTTTCTATAATTATTATTGATAAATTATTCCTTCATAACTGTAATTGAAAAGCAATACAAATATATATACCCATATTACTTCGAATTTGAGCCATCTTTGAATTTAAGCTACAGGAAGATTAATTGGAAAAATATATAAAAATGATTAATATTCGCTTTAAATTTATCCCACACCCTAATTTTACATCTTCAAAATTCGAATAAAAAGTGTGGCTTAAATTCAAAGTAATACAGTAATTCTTTCAACTTATCTATGTGATTATATCAATGCATTAATAATGTCATATTTTCATTAACGGTATATTAGTTCAAAAAAACAAAATCTATATCTCATTATTGAAGCTTTTCTATATTGAAAAATCAGAACATTGTTGAATAATGTATGTAGGTGTTATTTATTTTCAAATTTTAAATATCTGATAAATTCAGAAATAGTTTACAATCATATATCACTTTTGCGATGGTGTATGTTTACTATGTAAATATAAGCTAACCTAAATTTATTTCCAACTTACTTTCTTCAAACTATCACTTTCGATCATCAAAGATTTCATTTCATCTGTTAATAAATCTAATCGTATGCCGCGCCATTCTGGTGATGTCTCCGTTACAAAAGTAGTTCTTTCAAGAGAATCTGGACGCTTTTTACGATCTATATAAAAAGGGGGTAATTTTCAACAAAAATTATTTTTCCAAATTAAACTGCAATTGTTTGTACAATAAATAAATGTTAAATTTACAGTTTGGCACAACTTGTATGTAGGTTTATAATCTGATTTTTAGTTTTTTAACTGATTTACCACTATAAAAGATGTCATAATTTATTACAAACTCTTTTTAATGGTTTCTATTTACATAAAATTTCAAAATCAATCAGTCATAGTAAAATCTAATACCAGTATTAAAATGCAGAATAACATTTGATGAATAATATTTCTGAAGTGTAATTTTCACTATACCACTCTTCCACAAAATAGAGGCTGCTTTTTTTCTGTTTTTAACATCTTGTGGAGGTGTGTAACCATAAACATATGACCAAAGATATGTGAAGAAAATGTATGATTCCAAAAGGCATATTTAATACTAAACCAGCATTCATTGGTTAGACTAGATCATATCTTTGGTCATATGTTTATGATTGCATCTCTCCACAAGGTTTTAAAAGCAGATAGAAACCATTCCCTTCCTTATGTGAGAATAATGTCGTGAATATTACACTACAGAAATATTAATCATTTTTAAATGGATAATCGCTAGTCTAATAAATATCTAATAAGAATTATTTAACAGAATAACATTCTTTGAGAGATGGAGAACTCTCCATATAATAGTGCTACCTAGTGCAATCTGTAGTAATCAAAGGATAGTAGAAAGTTTGTGCATAAAATCTTTATCTAGTGCCTATTTAGAATCCATTGATTACTATGGCTTGATATCCCAATTACAGAAAAAGTTAAATATTTGTGACTGCATACACAAATGCTTGAAGAGATCCCTATGTCAAGATGATGTAATGTATTGATATTAAGAAGTACTGTATTATAGAATCATAACTTTTATATTAACAAACTTTTTATTTTATTTTTTTTAATAAATATTTATTAGTATTCAAATTCAGGTTTAAGAGATTTCTTGCACAATCAAATACAAATAATAATGAGTCACTTCATTTTTACCTTGTATTTTTAGGCAAACCTAAGTATAGCTCACCCTCCCCCTTCATAATATGAGGTGGAAATATCTAGAAAAAGTAGTGTAAATGTGCAGATGATCATATCTAAAAAGTTCTGTTGGACTCTTTTCACCATCTTGTTCTAATTGTTAACAGTTTTAGAAAAATTCAAACTTTTATATTTTTCCAAACACATTTAACTACTAATAAGAAATATTCCCAAATTTATCACTTCCTTTATTTTGCTGTAATATATAAGTACAATTTATCCACTATTTTGAACACCTTTTAGCAAAAATCTTTTATTGAGCTATATTCATGCACAATCTTACATTTCAACTTTCCTGCAGTCTTTTTCAGAGCTGGTCTGAAGAAGATTTCAGGATAGTCGAAATGTAAGATTGTGCATTAATATAATGCAATTTGCTAAAAAGTGTTCCAAGTGGTGGATAAATTGTATTTATATTAATAAGAACATAATGGTTAGATCAGAACACAGCATTTTGAGAGCATTATTCTCTTCCCTTTTTTCAGGTATCACTGCCCTGACCAAACAAAGATTGACACTGGCCTGGAAATGATGATTCTCAAATTTATTAGTAGTGAGTTTAAAATGATGCTTTATAAATATTCACCATATCTATGAATTGTGCCTTTTTACTTTTCCTTGCATCATTTTCCATTTGCAAAGAAAAACTATTGTCAAATTGAAAACTACTATTGCAAACAACCGAATTTTCTTCTAGAAGAGATTGAAATCCATCTCCAGAATCATATAGTATTTATAACATACATCATGTCTGAAAAAGCACATCCTGTGGATATATATATATATATATCATTGTTTGTAGAATATTCAGTTATTTATAATGACAGTGTTTGTATTAACAATGTTTTCAGTTTGTATGTGGAAAATGATTTGAGGGGAAAAAAGCAGAGACTTATATATTTAAAAAAAATGTTGTGTAATTTATTAAATAAGTGACATAATTTCATAAATATACACAAATTACATAAGTTTATCTATTCATGTGGAAATATTAATGTTGTATGAAATTAATGAGATTTTGAATTTTTTAAATTCTAAAGTAAATGCCATTTATGGCAGTATCATGCTATAAGCTGGCTATAGCATTTATTTATTTATTTATATATTAAAAATTTTAGAATTATTAAAAATTTTAGAGTTCATTTTAGTGATTTGTTGTATTAGTTATAAAAGTGTTTACAAATGTTGAATTAATTACTTTCATGGATTGTTATTGTAATAAAGAATAGATATAAGATTATATCCATGTAAACAGGGATAACTTTAGTTTTTGATGTTGCCAGACAATCCTTCTGAGACTAAAAAAGTTTTCTCCACTAACCTATAATACTGTGTTTTCCCACATATTAATTTTTGCTCCAAAAAAACTGTAAGGCTTATTTTCAGGGGATGTTCTATTTTTTTATGTACAAAAAATTACATTTATTCAAGTACTTCTGCTCTTTATAGAAAGCTGTAAGATTCTTAGCACTGGAACCTCCACAATTCTTTTCTTCTACTCACCAGAATAATTTCCTTTTTGCACTCATCTTATCTGGTGAACAGAATATTATTCCATTTAAATTTACTATTAAATCAAGTGTTAATTGAAGCCTTGCGAGACAAAAGTGGTAACAAATATGATTATAATTAAGAATAGTTTATCTACACAAAAACTAACAAATGCAAGCATAGAAATTCAGAAAATGTTTCTGCATTTCACACATACAATTAAGCATGTCCATTATAACATATGGGTGTATTAAATTCTGATGATTCATATATGACACAACCATTTCCATCCATAATCAAGGAAGCAAATTGTAAACAATGTCCAAATTACTTGTAATAGTCTTGCTTGGTTTTCTTTTTAAAAACATTTTTTTACTAGAAAGGTTGGTGATTTAATTTAAGCTAAACTTTAATTATTAAAATCATTTTCCTTATTTTAATAAAGTCTTTCAGGAGAAAAAAAAATGTTTAAGAAATCAAACTAATTTTTCTTTTATCTTGAATATTTAAATCAAGCATTCAAAGTATTAAATATTAATAAATTAACTATCTAAAAATATATAAATGAAAAATTATAAATTGTCTAATATATAGACTTGCGGAAGATAGATTGTTTCTCTATACAGGTAGAATTATGTTTGTCAAAAACAGTCAATAGGAAAATGCAAAAGGACGATATAATTTATATTACAATTTATTTAATGCCAATAATATTGTTTAGTTATATATTCATAACTTTATAACTCAATACGTCCATTGTACATTTCAATAGGCAAACAAAAGCCATTTACCAGACTGCCTATTTGGAATAGGGCATTGTCAAAAATCATACTAGGGCTTATTTCTTGGTTAGATCCTATTTTAGGGGAAATACAATAACTCTTTTTTTTTTTTTGGAGTTTATTGAAGTCAAATATAAAATATCAAAAGTCTACCTAATCAATATAATAAATCAGATATATTTATTCAAAATTAAATTACTGATCAATGACAAATTCAAAATTCACCGCCAATGATTTCCCTAATGAGCCTGATTTCTCAAGCGCAAATTGGGACAAATGAATAAATATATACAATACTACCTTCCCACCTTTCCAATTCAGAGTCCACATTGCCTTTAATATTAAAAAAAGTTTTAAACAATTAAATAGATTCAAATTCATTAATGTTTATTAAAAGATATTTTTCAATTTTTCTCTTCTTTTCATTCTTCTCAAAGAAATAAATCTCAGTCTGCTCAAATATATGAACTGTATTTCTCTCATAACTAAGTCATTTATTCTTTATTTTTATGGACTTTCACTCTTTCATTTAAACTCAAATTACTTTGGCGTATGTGTAATTATTTACAAAAACAAATAATAATATAAGCAACTCCAGGAATTGTATTTTTTATTGGATTTCTCTTTAGTACTATTAAATTATTTATAAGTAATAAGAGGGGTTCATGTGCATTGGTTGTATAAGATGGAGTGGATGACTAAAGGGAGCTTGAAAGTCTAGGTTCAAATCCCTCTACTTACATCTAGATTAAATAACAAATATTATACATGTATCTAAATATTAAATTATTTATAGTAACATATAAGATAATGATTCTAATTAATGGAACAGTTAATTGAATGATTTCATTGCTCTTTCTCTATATTTTCTTATTATTAAATATATTATGAAATATGAATTTTTTTCTACAGTACAGGCTTTTTTCTTACCTGCACTTCTATATGTAATATATAGAGGGTTTGAACTCAGACTTTCACACGACCCTCAATCATCCATGCTATCTCATATCACTTATACCCTTGATGACATACATATCGGAAAGATAAATAATCACCAATATACGCATTTCGTTGCTAAACCAGCACTCGCCAATTGGTCCCGATTATTATCTCCACACATATATGCAATCAAAGCTCAGCTTATATCAAGATAGCCAATCTTCATACTTTAATGGACAGGTTTCTTAATATAAGCTGAGCTTTGATTGTATATATGTGTGGTGATGATAATCTGGACAAACTGATGAGTGCTGGTTTAGCACGAAATACGTGTATTGGTGATTATTTATCTTTTCGACATGTGTGTCATCAAGTGTATCAGAGGTATGAGATAGCATGTATGGTTGAAGGTTATTCGAAAGTCTGAATTCAAATCCCCTACATATTAAATATATTATGATTTCTGTTTAAAGAATTGCATGTAGATCATTTAAAAGGCAAAAGAAATGGAAATATTTTTTAATTAACTTCTTTTAAACTATTGTTACCACTATTATAAATTATTCAGAATTATAATTATCTTAATATTGTATTCAGACTTGTTTATTCCGTGAATTGAACATTCTTAGCATTACATATTTGTTAAGCTATAAAATTATTTATTTGCTCATAAAATTTATTGTAGTTTTTTAGTTAACACGTATTTTTCATCTTACACTTATAGCTTTTTGAGCAGACCGTTTTAAATAAGTAAATAAAAGAATCTATTTTTTAAATAAGTGGCTCACTGCAGGCAAATACCTCTACAATGGTGAAGGAGATGTTTGCAATGATCAGGCTTTAAATTTTGAAGTTTTCCATCCTTGTCTTATCATCTTGTTAAGCATAAATACCCATTTACTGACCTACATCGAATGGTTAGGTAGATTTCTACGGGCTAGTTACCCAAGATAAAAATCACAAGCTTCTTGAAAAACAATCATTTGCCCCGGATTTGAATCCCAGTTCGTACGTGTGGCAGGCAGATGTGCTATCTTTGCACCAATACTCTTTTAAATAAGTATTAATAAATTTCTCAACAATTTTAAAAGCCAAAAATGTGTAGCCGGGTTCTGCGTCCAATAAAACACTGAATCAAGCCCCCTGCTACTGATTTCCATTTTGGGCTAAACCCAGTTGTAGCAAATCTTATATGTACATAAACATTGCAATAAATTATCAAATCCAGACGGTTGTGTATATAGAAATTATTGTTAATGTTTAATAAAATAATAGTTTAATTCTCTACATTGTTATTATAATCTGCTTTCTAAACCCAACACAAGAAAAATGTATATTTCCAATCTACCTCAGAAACGCATTTGACAGTTTGTACCAGAAAGATAAATATGAATACGGTATTTTCTTTTTGAAGACAATTTTTCTTTATTTATAATAAAGTAGATTTTAAAGATTTTAGATCCACTTAATAAAAAATTTTAGTTTTTGAAATATTTTCGGGCAACGCTGCCCCCCCCCCCCCCATCTAATTTTGCAAACATAACTTTTGACTGTTAAGTCATCAAAACTTTTAAGTGCAATTAATAAATGCAAGAAAAGAAAGTGAAATTAAATGCAAATATTTACATATAAAATATATTTTTACAGAACTATTTTTTTTTAACGGGAATATCGGGCAGATCTAGTCAACGTGCGGATTGATACTTACTAAAGGAGTTTGAAATACTTTCAGAACAAATATTCATCGACAAGTAGAAAAAAAAATAGCCTTCTTTACCTGATTTTGTACTTTTTGGAGGCATTGTTATATTTTTTAATAACAAACTTTTGCAACTGTAACCCTGCTGGCATTTAAAGAGTCACCGCGTTTCCAAGATACCGGTTAAATCAAAATAACGTCTGCCATCTGGTGACCAAAGAATGAACCATTTTTACATTGGCAATGTCTTATAATTTTAATATATTCACATATTTTAGAAATATTTATAAAAAGAAAAAAAATGTTTTGATTAAAAATTGAAGGACAATAAAAAGAATAAAAATATGTAAAAATTATTCATATACTCATTTAAATTTTCTTTGTAAATCTTGTTTATTCTACGAAGTAATTTTATCTTCATTATTACATATGTATACGTTTCACAGTTCATCAAGGTTTTGACCATATTATATGGCTATTTTCAAGATTTATTTGCAGCTATTTCTTTATATACATATATATTTATAAATGTATATGAATTTGTATATATTTAGAACATCTATGTATAATTTATAAAATTATATATATATATATGCAAGAATAAATGAAAATAACTAGAATATAGTCAAAGTATTCATCTAATTATAGGATATCGTCATCATTTTCAAACATTATCGATCCACTGCAGGATAAATATTTTTCCAAGCTTAATCAAGTTTCTCTGATCCATAGTCTCTGTTCTCTACTCTATACCATTAAACATTCTTATCACATCCATTTATCTCACATATAGTTTCTTTCTAGGTCTTTTACAATCTCTTGGAATCAAGTTTAAAACTTCAACTGTCCATATATTATCATCTTTTTTAGCAATATGTCCAGTAGACTCCAATCTCTTAATTCTTTCAGCAATTTCAGTGATATCTGTTTGTTTTCTAATCCATGTACTTAGTTTTCAATCTCTTCTTGTTACTCTTAACAACATCTCTCCATATTTCATTGAGTTATCTGAAGTTTTATCAGTTAAGTGTCCATGTCTCATATCCATAAGAGAGAATAGTAAAATGCATCTGTTAAAAATCTTCCCTTTTAAAAATATAGGCATATTACATATCACTTTTGGTAGATTTTTTTTTTTTTGTAAAAAAAGTTTTATAAAAACATATTTAACGTATTTTGCATTTAACTTTATCAGAAATATTACCAAATTCATCATTTCCTTTATTTTGCTGTAATATCTTATATAAATATAATTTATCCCCTCTACTTTGAACACTTTTTAGCAAAAACCTTTTATTGTGCATATATGGACACACAATCTTACATTTCAACTATCCTGCAGTCTTCTTCAGAGCCACTTTTATTTTAGTTTTTAAAAAAAAATAGAGTAAAAGTGACTCTGAAGAAGACTGCTGGACAGGTAAAGTGTATGATTGTGTGTGCATATATGTACAATAAATGTTTTTTGCTAAAAAATGTTCAAAGTATTTTTCAATTATCAGTTGCAATTATAAATTTTGATATGTATTTGTTACATATAGATGTTAACAAAATTGGATCGTGGAATAAGTAAGGTTTTTGAAGAAAATGAGTATCTAGATAATAATTTTTATATGTTGGAATTAATAGTCTGATTCAAACAAAGTAGTCATTTTCTGATTTAATTAAATAAAAAATTAATAGTCTTAATAATATATGATTATTTTCTCTTTTATTGTATATGTTGTGCTTCAAAATTCTATATAATTTTAAAAACTTATACTTTGATTTTAAACAATTAGTTTAGTAGCAGAGTGCTTCTGTAGATGATGATTCAATTTTCAACAAAAAAATTTAAAAAACTATCTTATTCTAGCCATCTTGATATTCTTCATTCAAATTGAACTTACTCAACAGCAGTTTAGTTATGAGTAGTTTCTCAACCCAGACATATTCATAATAATTAGACAATCAAATAAACAGCTCTTGCAACCACAATTGTTAATAGTATTGTTATTAATATATGAAAACTATTGCAATATTATCAAGACTCAGAATCATAAATGAATGTGAATAGACATAAATGTATTTAGTCATTAATATTGAATCAGTGAATTGGAAAGCTAGATCACATCAAAATATATTTTTAATATAGGGTGTCAAAATGACCATGGATGAGACCAATACTAGAATGGGTACACACTAAAATAGAAGGACCTAAATATGTGGCTCTCATTGAGGATATATATATTGTGTTAAAAATTACAAGTATATGTTATAAAACTTTGTATATTCAAGAAAATTTAAACAACTGTGTAAACATGTTTAAAAGTCCAGCACAATCAGGGGGGAAATGGGCATTGTTAGATTTTTGGGAACTTTCGAGTTATAAATTTAAAATAAAAGAAGAGTTATTATTAAATATTAAACATTAAATCACCCCACATGGTTAAGAAATCCAGTACTGCCCTCCGTGAACTAATATATAAAATACTTTAGAGTTCGTATTTCAAAATAGCCAGGTATCATTTTGACCTGGCTATTCTGAAATACGAACTCTAATGTATTTTATATATTAGTTCACAGAGGGCAGTACTGGATTTCTTAAGCATGTGGGGTGATTTAATGCTTAATATTTGTATATTTATTTCAGTATAGCGTTATGCACTGGGATTATATATATATTATGAAAACAAAATGGATTGTAATACCAAGCTTGCATTTTATACACAATGAATGAAGCTATACATTACAATTGATAAGCTAAGCACTTTCGGGAATTCTATGTTCCCATGTTCATAGGTCTTTTCACTAGTAGTTAGTGAATGCCATAGTAATGTATGCAAATTTAATCAATAATGTTTAAACATCCCACTTTTTAGAAATAGTAAAGCAGGCATCTCTTCGGTTGATTGCTTTGGGATCATCTGCAATGAAACAAGCTTTTTCACTTTGCATTTTGTGTTGTTGCACTCTGTACACCTTATCTCGGCTGAAGCCAGTTGGAAGTTGTGGCCAGTGACCCTTTCATCCTCTACAAATATATGTATGTATTTTACTATTTATATTTATTGTAATGTAAATAATATTTATTGGGCGGAGTTGTTGTAAGATAATTGATCATGTTGATCAAATGAAAATGTTCAGTAGATTGCAATTTATGGATACTGCAAGAATAGGCAAAATAATATTCAATTGGGTTATGAATAAAAAAAACAGGCAACAAGATGGTGAGAAAGGTGGTATGGTGTGCAGAAGATTTGGATAAAGACTTTATATCAGTACACTTGTACAAAAGGTAGGATGATTGTGTTAGGATATTGTTGAAAGTTATAGTGGCAAAGAATGCTATAAAAGAATAGATGCATTAATAAAAAATAAGGAGATAGAGAGATAGAAAACTAGTATGGAGAATAAAAAGAGTCTAAGTATATATATAGAAGCAAACAATATTAAATGAGAGTTAATTTACAATAATAGCAAGGAAAGTAGTCTACTGTTTAATTTTGAATAGGATCATTAGTAACAAGGGAATATTTACATAAATGGAGAAATGTGGATGATTTAGTCTGAAAATTACCCAAGGAAAGCATGGAAAACATTAGGCATCTGCTAATTAAATATAAATGCTTATAAGATAAAGTTGTGGGATAATAAATATAAATTAAGAGATTATACAGAAAGTGGGTTCTTGGTCTTTTTGCTGTGTTTGGGAAAAGATAAATGGGATTTAGATATAAAGATCATGGAGTGGAAAAAAATCATGTGAAAATGGATGGAACAGAATAGGGAAGAATATGGGAAAAATTTAAGGTGGGGAATGGAAAAGGGAAGTAAGGTGGCTAACAGGTTTTTCTGGGCATAGTCACTAAGAGATTTCTGGTTTCGATAAAGGAGTAACCATATCACATCATCACATGGGATTGTGCAAAAAAGAAACATCATGAAAAAGTTCCATTAAGGAATGAAAACCAGGTTGATAAATTTATATATATATTTTTATTTATAGTGAGTTGTCTGTTTCAATTTTGTTTTGAATTGATTATTCATGATATCATGATATGGAGACTGATGAAAGATCCATTATTACAGAAAAATTTGGTGACCAATGCTTATAAACTAGAATCATAAACTGTTGAATATAATTGTCAATTATTTATTTATTTTGAATTATGATATCAGCATATCCAAATTCAACACCAACAGTTCTTAACTAATAAAAAGCCACCTCCTCCAAGTTATGAAGAGCAAAGAGTCCAATAGCGGCCTGATAAATTGGACATTCCTTGTAAATGTTTTATGGCTTGTGGCCTTCCATCCTCAAATCCCCACTTGTGCAACATATGACAACATGTGCCCTGGTCCAATCTCCATTCTGTTTCTGTTAATCTTCAACCAAACAAAAAAAACTAGGTACCCAGAGAGCAGAATAAGCTATTAGAGTGTGATTGTTTATAGTGGAGTTATTCCAATCATGGATCCACATGCTGTTGACATCCAATGTGAGTGGCTGCTGAGAATTACCAGTAGGTCAGAAAAGCTGTCTTGATTTTATCCTGTGTTTTAGGGAACTAATCAGAAATGAGATTGGTTGAATTATTTGGTAGCTCTGAAGAATATTTGAGAGTACAGTTGGCCATTTTATTGGTGTCAACTTAAGAATGCCAGAAATTTAATTGAAAGGGTATTCTCTGAAAACAAGGGCAATATCACCAGCATAAATGGAAGATCATGAGTATACCAGTTGAAAAAGATTTGGGAGAGAATTTATTTCTGTGGTAGACCATTTGTATTTGAGTAAGATTTACCAATTTATTTGATATATTCAAGTGTAATATCAATCACTTAAGAGGTCATATGACATTCAAGCTGTGACCAATGCTGTTACTGTTTTTCTGAGAATTGACCTGTGAAGTATTAGCTCTTACTCTGTTGTTATATCCCTGAACCACACAGAGACATCACCAGATGGTGATTTTTTAAATTTTATTTTTAGATTCCAAGAGATAGAATCACTAATTGTTTATCAAATCTTTCAATTTTCCCACTGAGCCATAGATTTGATGGTGTTCAACTATGTTATTCATGATTTGTGTTTGTCCACATTTTCATAATCAAAGATTGTTAAATTCCAGTTACAAAGAAGATAGAATGATCATGGATTGTCCTGAATCTGTTGATTAGATTCCAGTGACATCTAAGAAGCTCAAATCCAGATAGCTTTGCTTTTGAATCTAAAATCCCATAATTCTTCAATTGTCGATTGTTGGTTGAATATCCACAAAGGAAGTCTTAATTTGAGATGAATCTTAGCTAGTGAAATTACATCTTGGAGTTATTGGCAAGTTTGATCTACTTGACAGCTTTTCTGTGGATAGATGGCAGCCTTCCCAAGGCCTTTCCCCACAACAATAGAATGCATGATGTGAACCAAATTGTCTCCAAATAGAAAGAAAAAACATCATCTTGATGAACTTTTCAACAAAAAGAGTAAAGTATAAAAACACTCAATTTGAGGATGACACTTTAGAGAGAAAAATCTTGTTTTTTAAATAATGTAAAGGATTCAGTAAATTTTGTAAAATAAATTTAGTACTGAGATAATGTGGGAAAATGTTGCACTCATGTGGTGACCAATAATTAGTACAGGAAATTGTGACTACACTCTCTCATTATGTGTGCACTTCATGAGCAATCTTTGCTCTTCGAGAGAATTTTAAATGATTGAATTTTCACACACATACATATATATCATTAAAAGCCAGTCAACACTTAAACATTGTCAATAATAATAACAATTTCAAACTGTTGTCAAGGCAATCTCCTCCTTTTAACAATAAAAGATGTTGCCTTGACAACAGTTTGAAATTGCTGATTGTTATTGATATTGAAATTGTCCAAGTGTTGACTGGCTTTTACTGATTACTTACAAACTCATTTAACCTTGAGAATTATTACACTTATATATGTATATATAATCAATCTACTCATTTAGTATGCTGAATGTTTACTATAGTAAATATAGGGATTTGAACTTAGGATATTCATCCTTCATTCCATCTCAAACAATCAATATATTTGTATGAATAGTTTGTTTAATAATACTTTTCTCACTGTTGTAACAACCTATTGGTTTGCTTCTATTTTAATAATGTAGATGTCATGTAAAATTATTCCTGTATGCATATTTTTCTGTTTCTGTTGTCAAAAAATTACTAAGTTTTTACTATATATATATATATATGTGTGTGTGTGTGTGTGTGTGTACAAAAACAAAGTATCCCCTACAATTTATACACCTTTTAAACTTGTTTTGATAGTTTGATGGTGAAACAGAAATGTAACTGATGACTCTAGAAGGAAGGAACATTAAATCATAAAGGTCCAGATACTGGTCCAAGATCCAAAGCTTCTCACTGGCGAAAGCCATGAGCTTAAAAGTAACCCAGGGATGTAAACATTTATTAATTACTATCATCAAGTACAGTGGGTCTCAACCTTCATAAATGCTGTGATCTCCTAATACAATTCCTTATGTTGTGGTGACTCTCAACCTTAAAATTAATTTTGCATGTAATGGAGTTGGTGTGATAATGACATCACACTGGATATTCTGATGATCTTGGGTGACCCTTGTGAAAGGGTTGTTCGATCCTCAAAGGGGTCACAACCCACAAGTTGAGAACCACTGATCTAGCATTTATTAATGGCTAAAGTTTACAGTCGATAATAAAGCTGTAGGAAAAGAAAATATTTTTGTAATCACCAAATATTTTAAATGAATAGGTAAAATGTGCAATTTAATCTACAAAGAAAGAAAAAACTTTAGGAAATGATGAAATTATTACTGATATTTTAAAAAAGAAGGTGAAAAAAAACATTATTGGCAAAATTATATACCAAAGGTAAATGGTAAAGATGTACCAATTGATAGAAAGATCTCGTAATAAATATTAAAATTTAAGGAAAATAATAAAGAAGATATTAGAAATTATAGATCTATCAGTTCTATATAAAAAAATTTACCAAGACAATTATAACTGGTCTACAGCAAACTTAATTACAACTTGTCTACAGTGAACTTTTGTTTCTAACCATCCTAAGGAATAAGACAAATTTAAAAGTGATTTTAGATTCAAGTATTGAGAGAAATTATAGAAATGCCCAATGAATATGAGCTGCCAATATAATTTGGATTTGTAGATTGTCAATAGGCATTTCAATAAACATTTCCATAATAAATAAGGGTGTATGGCAGGGTGATTTTATATCTCCAAACCTTTTTAGCAGTTCTCCAAGTTATTTTGTGGTATTAAATAGAAATCTAAGAGAAAATGGAGATTCTTTAAGTCATTTAAATTCTGCAGATGATGTAGTTGTTTTTGCAAATAATTCTTTAGAGCTTCAGGAAATGTTGCAAGAGTTATCAGATGAAAGTAGGACTAAAGGTAAATTTTAAACTGAAATCCAAGAGATTGTAAAAGACCTAGAAAGAGACCATATATGAGATAAATGGATGAAATAAGAAAATATGCTGGGTTGATGTGGAGAGGCTAGAGATTGGAGAAACAGTATTAAACATGGACTTTCATCCTTTGGTGGATTTGTATTAACAATGAATTCATTTACAGGATTTTTAAAACTATTAATATATATATATATTGTAGGCGAAATAATACTTTATTAATTTAATAAGTTGATTATAATGTAATGTTTTTTTTGTAGATGTGGCAATACTTTGGAATGTAATTCCAATATTTCATTCGTTATCTTCTTGTTTTTAAATACTTTAATGTTATAAACAAATGTCTTAATAAATCTATATTTTTACAATATACTTTTATTTTCCACACACAAAAAAAAAACCATTTTTGTTTACATATATATTAACTTACCACATAACTACACATTTCTTTCAAATCATATGAAAAAAGACACATCGGGAAGAGACATACGAATAACTCCATATGTGTGTGTTTAATTTGGAAGGAAAAAAAATCTTTAACTGAGGTTTAACGTTTATATCTGGGCTAGAGATAATCTCTAATTTAATAAATGATTACTAATAACCATTACTGTATTTATCTAGAGTGGATGGGTCCAAAGTTGTGGGTGGAGTAAGTTGGACACCTGTAAATCGAGTTTAAATGTAATAATCGGTATTAAATTTAATTGGGATATGACATTTTCAAAATAAAATACAATTAAATCATAATTATTCATACGTATTAAATATTTAAAAAAAGAACCAAGTGATTTAGTGCTCTAAAGTTCGATTTCAGAGCAACTAATAGGTAGGACTAAAAAAATAAATGTTAAAAAGACTAAAGTAAAGTTTAATGAATTTTCTCAAAATATGAAAATAAAGATCGATTATGATGAGTTAGAAGAAATTAACAGCTACAAATGCCTTGGCCAGATTATCAATACAGATGAAAACATAATGGATGAAATTAATTATAGAATTAAACTTGTTTGGAGTTCTTTTGGTAGAAATAACTTGATACTAAAAAGAAATATGCCTATGTGTTTGAAAAGGAAGGTTTTTAATAAATGTGTTTTACCAGTTCTTAATTATGGATCTGAGATTTGGACACTTAATAGAAGAGCAATACAGAGACTTCAGATGACTCAAAAAAGTATGGAGAGATGCATGTTGGAAGTAACAAGAAGAGATCAAAAACACAATACATGGATAAGAGAACAAACAGGTGTTACTGACCTCATTGAAAAAATTAAAGGACTGAAGTGGAGTTGGGCTGGACATAATGCTAGAAGAGCTAATATATTGACAATTGAAACTGGATTCCAAGAGATTGTAAAAGACCCAAAAAGAGACTACATGTGAGATGGAAGGATGAAATAAAAAAGTGTGCAGGGTGATGTGGAGCAGAGAAACTAAAGATCGGAGATGGATTGAACTTGGAGAGACTTCCAGCCTGCAGTGAATTGATAATCGTTGATGTTGATGATGAATAGATGCCAAAACTGCCCCATGATCCATGGTTCTTGAGTTCTTAACACTTCATCAAAACAAAAAGAGCAGAATCATTTAAATGGTTTATTGTTCAGGAGTTAATAAAAATTTGAGCACTGGAAGTAATGGTACTGGGCCATGAACGGATATCCTTGAACACCAGAATTTATCAATCTATCACTATACTTATCCGTGCAAATCAATTTTTATCATTGCGATAACCAAAATATTTTTTTAAAATTTGATTTCATTTAAGAATAAATACTCTCAATTATATTTGGAATGTGTTTTTGTTGTAGTGAGCTCCTTTTGAATTTATAGTCAGGATCTGAGCATTTTTTTAATCATCATCAATAGTAGTCTGTCCAATGGACAGATCCAGAGTGCAATCGCATTTCTTCATTGCCTAACTCAATTCCACGCAACTCTTCCCATCTCTCTTTTACCATCCAGCAATGTTAATCTTTTCTGTCCTTTATGTTTCCATTCACCAATCCCTCCAAAACAATTTTCATTAAACTATACTTTCTTCTTAATATATGTCCAATTCAACTATCTTTCTAATTTCTTCTAACAATCTTCTGTTTTTCATTTACCCTTTTCAAAACTTCTTCATTCATCCAATTGGTTTTTTTAAAATTCTTTTCCATGAACAAATCTCGAAGGCTTCCAATCTGTTCATAATTTTATTACTCAGTATCCATGTTGCACAACCATACAATTGTACACTCTACATATAGCATTTAATTTTTTTTCTTAATTCTCTCTTCAAAGGTCCATAAAATATCTTCTCTCTTAGTAAATGCCTCTTTTGCCAATGCTATTCTTCTTTTAACTTCATCTTCACTTCTTCCATCCTCACTCAACCAACTACCCAAATATCTAAATCCATTTACATGTTGAACTATGTTATTATGGATTTCAATTAGCAGTCCTTCCTCCTTATTCATAAACACTTAGTCTTCTCAACATTAATTTTCATTCCATACATCCTCCCTCTAATTTATTCCATATATTCTGAAGACACTTTTCATTCTCAGCTATAAGAGACATATCATCTACAAATATTATATATTTTATTATTCTACCTTCAGCATTTGATCATCCACAGTTGAAATAATTATTTAAGATATTCTAAATACATTTTAAAAAGAACAGGTGACACACTGCATCCTTACCTAACTTTTTTTATATGGAGAATTATAATATTAGCAAAGGCACCATTTTCTTTATTTTTCTGTAATATCTTATAAAAATGCAATTTATTCATTATACTTTGAACACTTTTTAGCAAAAATCCGTTTGTGGAACATACATGCATATATAATTTTACACTACGACTGTCCTGCAGTCTTCTTCAGAGCCATTTTTATTTAATTAAAATAAGTGGTTTTGAAGAAGGCCGCAGGAGAGTTGAAATCATTGTGTATGCATATATGTACAATAAACAATTTTTTGCCAAAAGGTGTTCAAAGTAGAGTGAAGAAATTGCAATTATAATATGATAATAAAATTAGTTTCCTTAACTGAATCATGAAGTTTTAAACTTTTACTCTTTCTATGGCCCAGAAAATGTGGATATTTTCTTCTGGTAAGGATTATATTTTATTTTCATTTGTCGATGGGTAAATATTAAATTTGAAATTAGATTTGATTTTACAGACTTCTTCAGGCTATATATAATTGTTTTATAATAATTTCAATATTAATGAAATTTTTTTTATATACTTCAAATAGCATTTTAATGTTATCACATAAGATTAAAAACAGGCATTTTGGCAAAATCGATTTTCTTTCTTTATTCCAACATAATAGGTTTTAAAGCTTTACTATTTTGCAAGTGTCAATAATTAATTGTATATTAATTTCTACAAAATTTATTTCCTTATATACTTGCTAATATTTCAAATTAGATTGCAGCTGCACTAACTATTCATAGTTGCGATGATGATCGTTAACACTACTACTTTAACCCAGATGTAAAATCTTTTATTATATTTGTAAAACCTTGAATGAAATTCGTTATCCCTAGGCTTAATTTTATAAGTATCTTTGAAATCAAAATGTTTAATTTTCGCCCTTCTGTATTTTTATTCCTATTCCCTTTCTTCTGACCACCTTGGGGTTTTCCAGATAATCATTTTATTTCTTATTTATTAATTTCGACCAAGAGAATGCTATTGAAATATTCTACTTAAATTGGACTCAAGTAATTTGAAAAGGAAAGTTTTTAATAAATGTATTTTACCAGTTTTTACTTATGGATCTGAGACTTGGACACTTAATAGAAGAGCAATACAGAGACTTCAGACCACTCAAAGAAATATGGAGAGATGCATGTTGGGAGTAACGAGAAGAGATCGAAAACGCAATATATGGGTAAGAGAACAAACAGATGTTACTGACCTCATTGAAAAAAATAAAAGACTGCAGTTGAGTTGGACATATTGCTAGAAGAGATGATAATAGATAGACAACTGATATTTTAAACTGGATTCCAAGAGATTGTAAATGACCCAGAAAGAGACCACATGTGAGATGGATGGATGAAATAAGAAAGTGTGCAGGGGTGATATGGAGAAGAGAAGCTAAAGATCAGAGATGGATTGAACTTGGAGAGACCTTCATCCTGCAGTGGATTGATAATGAAAGTAATTTAGTATATTTCACACAGATATTATAGAAGTTTTACCAATTAAATGGCTTTATTGCTCAGAAAAAAAAAACCCATGTATATTAATTGTTAACTGAGGTTTAAAGTTTATATCTGGGTTAGAGATAATCTTTAGTTTAATAAACGATTAGTGGTAATCCATACTGTCTTTATCTAGAGTGAATGATGTCAAAGTTGTAGGTGGAGTAAGTTTGACAATTGTGAATCATAAGAAGTTTAAAGAATGGAACAGAACCCGTTGTTTATGAACCTTAATCTCCAAATTCTGATACCATCTCTGCACCAAATCACTTTTATAATGCATGCATATGCGCACATTTATACATATACTCAATTAACACAAATCTCTTTATATATGTGCGTTATTTTCTTAAATACAGGAAGATTAGCACAAATCGTAAAAACTATCAGTTCAAAAATTTTTATTATCAGTAAGAAAATACAAAGTAATTTAGTTGACTCAGTAAATGTAGATAAGCAATAACTACTGTTTAATTAAAAAGCGTCAAACTTATTGCCCCCACAACTTTGACACAAACCACTCGATGGTAGTATAGTAATAATTTTTATTAGTCATTCATTAAACTAGAATTTATCCAGTTAATGAATAATATTTATAAAGTGAATTTTCACTACTCCACTCTCACTTAAGGTAGGGCTGTAACCATAAACATATGACATTTATCAAGTAAACTGTTTTAATTACTGCTATTTAAAAAAGTGCTGATAGAAATCTAAGCATTTTTTTTTATTACAAAATAAATTTATATTTTACAAAAAGTATTTCAATATATTCAAAAATTGAATTATTTTAATTATCAACAAAATTTGCATTTATAATGTCGAGGACGAGTGTATTTTTGAAATTCAAAAATTCATAAAACCAAAAACTCTGAAACCAGGAACTTTGTTTTAATTTTACATTTTCAAATACTAAATGCACTATTGTTAAATAAAACTGGGTTTAAATCCTGAGCTTTTTTTTATCATTACCACTATTACAATACTTTATTTACCATTGATCTTTCTCCCAGTACCTAATTATTATAGTTTAACTTCTTATTACTATTATTATATTCTTCTTAAATGCACATAATTTTCCTTGAGGTAAAACAACTATCCATGATCCCACAAGGTAACTATCTCAATATATTTACTTTATTTGTATATTCACTAAACATTACATCACCATTCTTATGCTTACACAAGCTGTTTATACAGAGGCAAAACTCTCATACAGTAGCGCCACTCAATGCTCGACAGAGTAATCAATGGATGCAGGCAGTCACTGATAAAAGCCACAAGTTAGAAACTAGTCTGGGGATATTGGATGAGTAGGCACTAGATAAGAATTTTAGGCACAAACCTTCTTTGCATCCATTGATTATTCTTGCTTGCACTGAGTGGCAGTACTGTATCGAGAGTTTTGCCTGCATATTTGTATAATCCATTAAGAAAAAAAATATTACTTTCTGAAGACTACATATCAACAAGATTCCAAACAATGGTAACTGTTATATGTACTAATTTATTCAGCATTAGTGAAACTTACTTTGTATGGTGTGATAGGGCGAGTTCCAGAGTCTGCTACCATTTGACCATTGCACCAAATACATGACTTAATAACGAAGCCCAAAGTAGATGACTTTAGCACAAAGGCAAACCTCTCCACATAATAGCATCACTTAGCGCAAACCAGAATAATCAATGGATGCAGGAAGGTTTGTATATAAAATCCCTATCTAGTGCCTACTCATGCAATATCCCCAGATGAGCCTCTATCTTGTGGCTTTCATCAGTGAAGGGCCTTGGATCTGAAAGCAGTGCACCTAGATCTTAGGATTTGATGAAACCCTCTAGTAGACACCTTTTACTTTTTTAGTTAACTATAAAACTGTCCAAAAACATGTTTTCAAGCTAAGCTCATTAGCTTGTATAGATCTGAACTCAGTTCAGCATCCACACTTTTTGGTGTCTGGTTTTTTAATAACCACAATCACCATAATCCTATTGGGCAGGATTGGTATTAAACCAGCAAACATCACCATCATCCAAAGATCTAGGTGCAGTGCTCTCAGATCCAAGGCTCTTCACTGATGAAAGCCACAAGCTAGAGACTAGGCTGGGAATATTGTATGAGTAGGCACTAAATAGGGATTTTATGCACAATCCTATCCTGCATCCATTGACTACTCTGGCCTGCACTGAGTGGTGCTTCTATATGGAGAGTTTTGCCTCTGTGAAAAAGCTTGTGCAAGCATAAAGAATGGTGATCATGTAATGTTTGATTGATGTCTTACAAGTACTAAAATCTGCTATCCTCATTTCACCTTGGCTAAAGTGATTCATTCTAGATTCTTTCTTATGAAATTTTGATAGTTAATTCTTATTTGTGGTCTTATAATATTCAGTCATTTTTTTCATTTAATAATCTCAAAAATGCTTATTTCATTATGATTTTTCTCCTAGACATCATTGCTGCAATGAGATCATTTTTTCATATAAATGCGATAGGAAAGGGAACATGCCAGTATTAATGGAATATTAGAAATAACAAATTCAAAGGAAGAATGGGAGAAAAAAATAGATTATAGCAGTATTAAAAAATTTCCCAGTGAAAAAAGACAATCTGCAGTGCCAATTCTAAATCATCTCATGTATTATGTAGTGATATAGTTTAGCGTTTCACCACAGAAATTTTAAAGCGCTATGACTTGATCATGAATTATGACATGAAATGTGATAGTTTGTTTTGTACTCTACTTACGAGGGAACATGCTAATATTATATTTTGTTTTAAATTGGGATTGCTATTATTCAAACTGAAAACGGCAGCAATGCTGTGAGTTATAAGAATAGTTTGGAAGATTTCGCAATGACGGAGAGCATTGAAGATGTGATGAAAACATGAAGTACATCATCACATTTCATATTGTAAGTCTTAACCCAGAAATGCTAGTACTTAAAAACTTTTATGGTGAACACCTAAACTATGTTGCTACATAATGCACACATTAATTCAGAGATGGCGCTGCAAGAAGCAGGAGAATCGGTTACCTTTTCACTGGATACTCTGTATTTAACTTAGTAATTTTGATTTCATCAAGGCAGCCATTTTATATCAAATTATTTTTAAATTTTATAAATATGTGCAAAGATTTTACTAAAAATATATTTAAATAACTGACTTTCATTTAAAACTATAATAATATTACTGTAATTCTTTATTTATTTATTTTTTTTACCATTTTTCAGAATTAAATACAGTTTATTATATTTTTAAAATTATATTAACTTGCTATTATAACAATATTTTATTTAGATTAGTCTGTCATTTTAAAAGCATGATATTGCATTGAAATAATATATTAACTACACAAACCATAGCTTGGCAAAGTGGATAGCCCACTTTGTTCAAAATATTATTGTTTTTATTTTACTTTTTTATTTCTTTAAGAATAACATCAATTTCTTCTATAAATAATAGTAATCGAAACCAAGTGCCCAAACACTGGGTTACAAATCTCCCACAGTTACAAATAAATAAAAAATAAAATAAATCATGAATTCTTAACATTTAATATAGCATTTCAAAGTTAATACCTTAATTATCTCATAAGTTGACTCGCATGAATTTTAGAAGACTCAATTTTGCTTTGGATGTGGTAGTAAGCTTGGGGCATTATAGGTACCCTCCTAAGTTCAAATCTCTTTTGCTTCCACTTCTTTCTCTACTATAATAATAATTCTCAACAGAATTTTCCCATTCCTTTTGGTTATCACATATAAATTTCATTTTTTACATTCTGGTATTTATTAAGCTTCTCTCTAATAACTCTCGTCATCATCTTGAGCCTAACTTTAGCTTTATCTAAGTCTCTTATTGAATTACCATTTTGTTTAAAGACGTTTTCAAATAACATATTTTGGATCACTTTAAGCTTAACTTTAGTTTTTCCAGAATTCCTTATCAAATCAATACTTCTAAGACAATTTATTGGATTTCTCTTTTAACTATTCATTTTAAATTTTACTCCGGTCTTATCTATCTTTTTATCCTTATTCCATATCCTACTAAGACAATACATCTTAATGTTCTCTTCACGTCTAAATTTCAACTTTACCTTTGCTTTGCAATCATTTCTATTTCGACTAGTTTCTCTTTTCATGAATCTTAGATTAGAGACTAAATGATAACTATCTTTGAATACTAGCTGTTGGTAAAAATTAATTTTTGGAGTCATATCTAAATCTTGAAGAGTACGTTCTAAACCTATATTCCTTAATTTGTTTTTAAATTTGTTACTTGTAATATCCATGATTTTTGGAAACTCATTCTCCAAAACTTCTGGAATTTTCATATCTAAAGGAATTGGCTCTACCTCTAAAGATTTATTAACTCTTATCTCTCTAATGATCAATTCAACAGGTTCTCCATGCTCTACTATCATTTTGTTAAACGATTTGGTATCTTGATTAACAACTTCAATAGGCTTCAAATTTTATCAAGTACTAAAGCAATAGACTGTTTGATATGCTGCTCGAACTGCTTAATAGTTTCATCTTTGTCCTGTCCAATTTTATCTTCTAATCTTTGATATACCTTACTCTCACACTGGACCATCAACTCTTCTATCTCATCTCTGAGCTCACTTGATAATATGTGTATTTGCTCTTTACTATCTCATTGAAATTTTCTATTTTTCCAATAACTTGGCTTAACTCAGTCCCTAGATTTTGATTAAACTCATATTGGGTTAACACCTGATTTTCTAACTTAGCTGTTAAACTTGTAATCTGGCTCTGACATCCTTTCAAAACATTATTAGGTTCGAGAGTCATATTGTTAACGTCCTCTTTCAATTTACCAAATTCACTTCTAACACTGTCTAATTCTCCCTTAATAGATTCAACTCTATCCTGAATCTCTTTTTGAAACTCTGCTGTTTCTTTTCGAAACCCTGTTATCTCCTGTAACTCGTCAATTAATACACTGTAGTGGCTTTTATAATCCTGCTAGACAGCCTGTATCATACTCTCTGACTTTTCAAAATTTGTTCTAATCTCTTCATCTAATTCTTATTTCCAACTTTTCAGAGGCCAATTTTGACTCTTCTGCATGACTTCTTAGACCTTTTATCCCCTGTGCCTGATTTTGAGAAGTCTCTCTTATCTCCCGCATCTCACTTTCTAATTTAATATCTAAATTTTGCATCTGACTTTTTAATTCACTATTTGAATTTTGCAGACTTTCTAATTTGTTCTCTAAACTTTGCATCTGAGTGCATAAATTTTGCAATAATTGATTTTGCTCATCCCCAGGTATATTTTTCTTTACTTTGATTTCTTCTGGGTTAACTATACCCAAATCTTCCCTTTCCTCTTTTAATTCTACATTGAGATACGGAGTTTGTGTATCGGGTGATTGTAGCTCTCGGGATCCTCCCAAATCCTCATAAATATTAGGACCATACATATTAGCACTAAATATTAAAAATTCTAAACTTTTCTTAGTATTTAACAGAACTGAAGTATTAATAAGACATCCTGCCTCTATGCCTCCCCCCAATCTGAACAATCTACATTACAAGACTATGCCCTTACATCAAATATCCTTAAATTTAAATTACTGACTACCATAGTGCAGTTTTATTTTTATATGTGTATTTCTTGGTCCACAGAAATCTCGTTAAATAATACTTAACATAACATAGGTGCCAATCATGAAAACCATATAAAGCAGATCACAATAAATAACAAAAATCATTAAAATGTTTTACAGAATTGCTTACAGAATGCAACATCATAAACTAACAACTTAATTTTTTTTTTTCTTCAGAGTGGCAAAAGATCGGATCATATAATAAATATTCGCATAATAGTTTATGGCTTAAGAAACAATTTATTTTTGGCAAACATTTTTAATTAATGAATAATTAATCCATTCAAATACAAACACTATTAAGATTAACTCCAATCAAAGTCTATTAAGAAGGTATTTTCTACCTTCAATCTGACTTCCAGCTATTGGCAGATCGAACTCCATCCTGATGATCGCCAGTATACTGCTTTTCGGGACAAGGGTTTTACCTATCAGTTCAATAGGATGCCATTTGGGTTGATCAATAGTGATGCTGGTCTGATTAGATGCATAGATAAGACCCTTTCTCCTGAGATTAAGCGAATCGTAACCATTTATGTGGATGATATGATTATCGCATCTTTCACCATTGGTATTTATATGTATTACGTGCGCTACAGTTCTGAAGAAGACTATTAGACAGTCAAAACTCAGTTATTTTGGAAATTTGTTATAATGAAACATCATACTTGTATTAAGCAAAATGCATAAAAGAGTGTGTTAATATTGTTTGTTTATATTAGTAGGCTACGAACTTATTTAACTATTCACAAAAAATCCAAACAACTGGAAAATATTAACTGGAATTAACTGTCTTCAACAAATCAAATTTTTTAGAGTTGAAGTTTTTTTAAAATTAAAAAAAAAAAAAACATTCTAATTCCAAATTTAAATTTATACAAGATATCAAATCGTATTTACAAGTGTAAATTTTATGTTCATTTATTGTATTGTTCTTTAAAACATTTTTAAACAAATCTAAATATTTAAAGTAATATTTAAATATAAGTTTCTTTATATACACAGTTGTCTAAAGATTACTTTTTGTTTAAGTCTGAGTAATCTTGCAAAATATCACCCATATGTTCGTTGTACTTCTTGAAAGATCTTGGCTTCCGAGATACAGTTTTCTTGCGCTTCTGAATAGGGGTCTGAAATCATAAGAAAAAAGTTTATCAATAATTTTTTAATGAACATCTATTTCTCTCAAATATTCAGCAAACCAATAGTTTGGTCCTATTTCAGTAGTATATATAATATTATTTTTGTATTTACATTTTTCTGCTTCAGCTATTAAAAATATCAAAAAAAAATTCAGTATTTATTAATAACAATAACCAAGAAGTGTAAACACAGAAATAATATACAATATTCCATGGTTTGTTATTATAATAAAGAATAGAAATGAGATAATATCTATGTAAAGAAAAATAATCTTTAACCTCTAATGTTATCAAGAAATTATTAATTACTACTAATAGACAATCCCTGAAGCTAATCCACAGCTTTTGTCAAAGTAAAAGGGTCCTCTTTTACGTCAAAATCAAGTTCTTATATGAACTTAAATCAGAAAAGCGATTTTTTTTTATAAATGTGAAAATGTAAAAGAATACTATCTTTCAAGACATTCTGCAAATAATATTTTATATATATATCACTTAGATATACTTAAAACATTCAGTATATATTATTGAAACAAATAAATAAAGATATGAAAAAGACAAATGATCCCTAAAATGCATCTCACATTGATACAGCCCTCGACAGTTGGCCCAGTCTCTTATAGTGCCTTCATCATTTGTTCAATATTTACCAATACCAGGTTGATATATTTTGATTGATAAGAATCAAATTTTCTACACTCACAACTTTAATATCAACCATTTCAGATAAATATATTAATGATTATTACTAATCATTTATTAAACTAGAGATTATCTTTTTGAAGGAGTGGAAGTTTTAAGTATATCTAAAAAAAACATTGTATATGTTGTGTGTGTGTATGTGGGGGGGGGGGATACAAATATATCCATTGTTAAGTGGGTTTAATAATCATTTCTGTATTTATTTAAAGTTGTTAGTATCAAAATTGTGAGGACAGAAAGTTTGACACATGTAAGTTAAATTATATATATATTTTAAAATTACCTCAAATCCAAAGCTCAACCAGACTAACCAAGAAAATAAAATCCAAAACACAAACAATGGTTTCCCTGCGGCAAGCAGACTTCTCAAGTGTAAAGAACTACAAAACAACACCATATTTATATTAAACATTACCCACAATTCCATTTACTTCCCACCCACCCTTAATATTAAAAGAACTTTTAAATAAGTTAATTGCTCCAGAATAATAAATTTTCAATAATAAAGATTCTTTAATTCTTCTTTTTATTTCATTTCTCTCAAAGAAGACAACCTCAGCTTCATAAAAATTAATAGTGTGGTCTGTTTGTTTCTCATGGACATACAAAGCAGAACTAAGCTATTTATTTCTAACCCTACTTTTATGAACCTTTATTCTTTCATTTAAGCTCAAAGTACCCTGACCTATATAAACCTTCTTACAAAAACAAGGGATAATATACACTACACCAGGAATAGTCTTCCTATCAAAAATTTCCTTTGTATTATTTAATAAATTATTCAATACCCCTTTTCTAAGCAATTTTCTTATTTCCAAACAAATTACTATACCATATTTTTACATACAATTTTATAAGAAGACAATTTAAATGGCAAAAAAATTAAATCATATTTTTCTTTATCATTACAAATATTACTATTAAATAAAATACTTTTAACAAGTTTTTTAGACTAGCCAACATTCAAATAATCTTTATAAAATTGACCTTTCTGAAACAAAGCTACCCCATTAGAATTATTTAATGTCTTTTTCCTATAACATTAATTTCTTAAAGCAACTACTTTATGAGATACAGATTGATAGCTATCAGGTTTAATTATAGACCTTAATTCTTAACTTTTAACATGACTACATACTAAACAATTAGTCTTTACATTTCTAATCACCAATAGATCTAAAAATTTTTACTTAATAAAGTCTAACCCCCTCCATCTACCACATATCTTATAGAAGAAACTTAACAATTAAACTCATTTACCAATTCCTTCAATTTATGATTCTCAACTACAAACAAACAATCATCTACATATCTAACAAAAACTAATAAATAAATAATTAAGGTCTATAATTAAACCTGATAGCTGTCAATCTGTATCTCATAAAGGAGCTGATTTAAGAAATTATTGTTATAGGAATACGAAATTAAATAAGTGGGGTAGCTTTGTTTCAGAAAGGTCAATTTTATAAAGATTATTTGATTGGTGGCTACTCTGATAAATTTCTAAAAAGTATTTTATGTAATAGTAATATTTGTAAGGCTGTACGGGATAAAGAAAAATATGATTTTATTTCTTTGCCATTTAAATTATCTTGTTATAAAGTTGTATGTAAAAATAATAACTTATTTGGAAATAAGAAAATTGCTTGGAAAAAGGGTATTACTTTGAATAATTTATTAAATAATGCAAAGGAAATTTTTGATAGGAAGACTATTCCTGGTCTAGTGTATATTATCCCTTGTTTTTGTAAGAAAGTTTATATGGGTCAGAGTAGTTGAGCTTAAATGAAAGAATAAAAATTCATAAAAGTAGGATTAGAAATAAATATCTTAGTTCTGCTTTGTATGTTCATAAAAAAGATACACACCACACTATTAATGTTGATGAAGCTAAGGGTTGACTTCTTTGAAAAAAATGAAATAATAAGAAGAATTAAAGAATCTTTATTATTGAAAATTTATTATTCTGAAGCAATCAACTTATTTAAAAGTTCTTTTAATATTAAGGGTGGCTGGAAAGTAAATGGAATTGTGGGTAATGTTTAATGTAAATATGGTGTTGTTTTGTAGTTCTTTACACTTAAGAAGCCTACTTGTAGCAGTTAAATCATTGGTTGTGTTTTGGATTTTATTTTCTTGGCTAGTCTGGTTGAGTTTTGGATTTGGGGGTAATTTTAATTATTTATTAACTAGTTTAGCTTTATGCTTGTAATGTATATATAAAAGACATATTTTGCGGGTTCATCCGTGTTAAAAAAATTTAAATATTGATATACCGACGTTTCGATTTGATCACACAAGTCATCCACTGAGTGATAAAAGATAGAAAGACAGTTGTAGAGGCACTATATATATATATAGAGAGAGAGAGAGCATGGGAATAACACAACCATATTAAAATAGGATTTATAGTGAAAGAAAAAATTTCTCTCATTCTGAAGATTTTTGAAGATCACAATATTGGCAATCACTTAACAAATAGACAATATTTGTATTTACAGTGGAGCCCTGATATCTGTTATATTTTAATATTTTGTTCCAAGCCCCCTTCATATATATCATATCACATATAGTAGCTAATGTTTTGTTGATAAACTTTGATTAGAATAAAGATATATATTGTTGATTAAACTGCAAATGTACAGTACTTTTCAACAAGCACCATACATATATAACACAGAAACTTTTATATATACAATGTGAATACATAAAAAAATTATAATTCAAATTTGCAAACTTTACCAAAAGAGCACTTAGCATTAATATAAAGAAGTAAGAAATCACTTTGGTACGCAGATGACCAAACATTGCAAATTTAAATTACAATTCAATCGAATGGAAAAAATCAATATTAAGTTAAAATTATAGTACAAATAAAATTTTAACAAAATAGTAGTATAGTTGTTAGTAATGAATTGAGGAGACATATTTATATATATTTTATTCAATGTGTTCATTCATTCATGCAATTAAAAAATAAGAGTAAAGAAAAAAAACTTACTGCAATGTATTTTTTTAAAATAAAGTATATAGTGATTTGTCTGGATTTCATCATAATTAAATATGTATTATTTTTCCTTAGTAAGTTGTTTTTGTTAACAAAAAATTATGATCTCTCTAATTGGTTTAACGTTTTTCAATTAGTATCAACTTTAAGTTTATTCACAAATTTTGTAAAACTTTTATCAATATACTTAGAAAACATTTTATTACACAAGATAATTGCATAATATCAAATTCACAAATGATAATAAAAGAAGACAAAAAGTATGCGCTTTTAACATACACAAACAAAATTTTATTAATAAATATGATCACGTAGAGTACTTCTGATAGAAAAATGGCTGCCAGCATATTGCAAAATTTTATTTACAAATTTTAATTTTTTTTTTTAACCGTTCTTCCATGCGGCACTCAGATATGAAAAAAAATGGCTGTTCATTTATCGTAAAATATATTAAGTTCATCAATTTTAATGTTTTTTTTTTTTTGTTTGTTGGTTCATATTTTTTTTTTGGACAGCATACTATTGAAGTTATGTACACACCATAATTCACAATTTCACTGTATATGTAAGTTTTTCATAAGATTAGTTGCTCAGGAGGTCAAGTGATTTTGAGGGTAAAATAGGAAACCTAACACGGGTTTATTCAAACAAACAGAATTTGATTATTTTACTTCCATTTTTTTCAGAAATTGGTCTTGTGCTCTAGATCTAGTTACTCTTATCAATAGGCTATTTCTCGGATTTGGATATGTATGTAATAGACCTAAATATATTGGACAATATTCTAATGTATGATCTAATCTTTTTTCATCACAAATCCGCAATTTCTTAAAATATCAAAAAAAGAAAAAAAGAAATTCATATTAACAGTGTTTGTTTGAAAATTTGTGATGATGGTATTTGAGTAGTCATTATATATGGATCCAGACTTTTCAAATACTTCAACTGCTAGTAATAGCCCCCAGATTAGAATGTAACCGCATTTCGAGTGTTTTTATTCTCCTCCCTTCTTCAGGTATTGCGCTGGTCTGACCCATGACAGTATTAACATGAGCATCAAATCAGGATCTTTACATTTGTAAATATTGGATTTAATACTCTAGGTGGTTAGAGCATCATTTTAAATTCAATAATCATGAATCTAAAAATCCCAGTTCGATTTCTATGCTAGTACTGTCATTGATGAAGTTAGCAACAAGAAAAAAGAAAGAAAAATGACACCGCTTGAAATGTTATGTTTTAGACTACCTATATGCTATTAGCGAGACTGAATGTATTTGAAAAGTTTAAGTTTGAATTTTTCTAAAGATATTTAACAATTAATACTAGATGATGAAAAACATACAATTGCAAAAAGAAATACCACTTCATGTGAACGGTTACAAATAATAAAAAAATAGGTAAATTCTATTTTTAAAGAATAATTTTTCTTGAAGACTCATTAATTCTTTTTTAATTAAACCTTTTTTTAAAAATTCCATTTTCCAATAACACCATGTGATTTTTCCAGTCTAATATATATATATATATATGCTTCCAAGAATTCTCTTTACTCTAATCCAGAGCCATCTACTGTACAGTTGAGTAATCAAAGAACACCAAATGGTAATGCTATAAGATACATATCTCCAGACAGTTTCTGGTTTTTGTGTATTCCAGACTGGAACTAATGCACTGATATAATGATGTAAGTCAGTTGGCTTGGTTTCAATTCTTAAGGATTTTTTTTAAAATTTCAGCTATTACCTTGAGTACTATAAAGACGGATGCTAGATGCATTAGTTCCAGCTTTGAATCCTTAGTCTGGGAATGTGAATATTATAGCAATTTACTCTTGCTGTGTGTGCGAATGATTACTTAAATCTATAGTAGATAGTTTTAATGAAAACTACTCTTGGAATTGTTCTTTGTAAAACATCTTTCGAACGAAGCAACTTAATAGTTCTATTAAAGTCTAATTGAGGTTTCTACTCATTCTACTGATTCATCTTATTATATATGGCCAATAAATTTCTGCTGTACTTTCCATCAATCTTGATACCAATCATTTTTCCAGTCGTTACAAAAATCCAACTGCTGTTCTGAAAATGTAAAGACCCAAACTTGTTATTACATTCACCAGTATTTTAAGTTTTGATTAAACAAAACTTTTGTATTCAGCCAATACTGCAAAAGACTGTTAATTATGCTCACTTCATGGTTCTTCTATCTGAAATTATTAAGAAATCATTACACGTCAATCACTTTGTTGGCAATATTTGGGCATCTGCGGAGACTACCAATAAAAAATTTGAAGAAACCTGAGATGCCGTAGGCATTTCCAAAGCTATAAGTAAGTGTCTAATAAACTGCTTCTTAATTTAAAACTATATTAGAATAGCACATATTCTGTTGAGCTGTGAAAGAGGGACACTTAAAACAATAGCTATCCCATGCAAAGACGAAAATGTAAATGATTAAGTTTTCGAATTGGAAAAAAAACTTTATTAAGCAGATGTTTACTATTGAGTGCAACCGTCTATATTTCAGATAATGTTTTCACATGACATCTGAATATGTTGCCACAAATTTCTTCCACAAATTATCTGAGAGCGACCAAATACTGTCTTATATTTCTTCAAACCATTTGTCAAATATGTTCATGATCATTAACTAGCCAGAACTGTTTCCATTTGCTGAAACCAGTATAACAAGTAATGAAATGTTTGCTGTATGCAGTTTATCACTATTCTATTAAAAAAATGCCTTTGATAATATTATCAAAAAAGAGTACATATCATCGACACAATTTTGCGTGGGTAATCTATCACAAATAAAAATTAAGAGAATTAAGAAATGACAACTAACCATAGAGGGAGGTTATATGACATAATTTGTTACGCAACCTATAACTGCTATCCACAGCTCTCATAAACGATTGTGTTTCTCTATTCCTGACTTTAAAAACATCTTTTCTAATACTAACACAATTTTGAAGTCCCGTAGCCCAAAGGAATCCTTAAAAGGTAGATAGACTCAAAGCGAGAACGCTAGGTTATGCACTTGTAGATAGTACACTAATTTGGGATAATTGAACATTATATATAAAAATACAACACTGATTATTAAGTAAAGAGCCTAAACAAAACTTACAAACATATAAGACAAAATTATAACATACCGTCAGCCAAATAAGTTAGAAACACGATAAGTACCTAATATTAAAATATAAACTACTTACTAATGAAAATAACTAAGATTATTAAATGTATCATTTTAGTTTGTTAAAAATGGTCTAAATATTTACTTATTTTTGAAAAATTTGATGTTAAAATAATTAACATTTAAATGAGATTAACTCAGTTTGAATACTTATGCACGTACAAAATATTTGAAAATATATAAGAAAATTTTAACCAAGGTGACATATATGAGTCTAACTTGTCCTTTACGAATTAAAACTGAAAAAAATATACTATTTAGAATTAAACAACATGGTGTTCCTATGTATAGAGTTTAGTAATACACTGGAAATAAAAATAGAAATTGACATTAAAATTTTCCCTACAAATAAAATATTTTGATTTGAATGAAAAAGTTTTTTCCCTCTATATCTGAAATGTATTTAATGATACATGAGTACTAACAATGTCACATGAGCTTTCATGTACTTCTAAGAACTGTTATTTTCATCCTATTATAGAATCATCTTAATATATGCCAGATGATATAATACTACACAATCCTCATCTCTAGACTGATTGGTTTCTGGCGTTCACGTTCATTGGTGAAGTCTAGGATTCAAAGCTGAAACTAATGCACTTACGCAACTAGTACCCATTTTTTTACTATTTTATATTATTCAAATTAATAACGTTAAATCTGTATATCTATGCAAGTGAGTTAGCTTGATTTTGAAATCGTGTTTTTTTTTTTTTAATTTAAGGTTATTAATTTGAATAGAACAAAGGAGTGCAAGGTGGATGACAGATGCATAAATGCATTCGCAACAATTATACCAGGGGTTGGCAACTGCTTTAATATGAAGAGCCACTTTATTTAAATATCCTGATCATAAAATTAAAAAAATTGCAAAGTGGAATTAGAAGAAGTTCGAGCACCCAAAGTGTCCAGATCTGACTCTAACTCTATTATTGCACTAAACCACGCAGAGCAAAACATAAGAAATTGGAGCATGGGAAGGGCAGAGACCCAATGCCGCTCTACCATTGTACAATACTATGCAGGGCGCTTAAGTTAGAGGTGAAAAATAGGTTCGATGGAGATATCAATTTCTGAATTGTTACGCTTGTATCTGAACATTTATTTTAGTAATCGAATATAATAGAATCAGTATTAATGAAAACTTTTCTTAAAACAAACAAAAATTTCACAAACAAAAATTTCTATTATTTAATCATTCATCATATGCAATAATTGTTATTCTATAATAAGGCTGACTCTATGACCCAATGTGAAAAAATGCGTTTTTCTTCTAGAATTATGAAAATATTTATATACATATTACCAAATAATAAAAAAAAGTGTTTCACGTTTATCACGATGAAAAGAGTTACAAGGTTGGGGTCAAAGAGTTGCAATCAGCTCATGAGCTGTGTGTTGCCAATATCTCAAGATTACAATTAGATAGATCTGGTGATGCAGTTCAGGAGCTGCACTATACTATCGGGTATCCATCAATTATCCAAGATTACAAGGAGATGTGGCTCAAGAGCTGTGAGTTGCCAACCCAGTACTACACCATTTGGGACCCTGTTATGCTTATATGTGATAGTATATAAATACAAATGGTTTTCACCTATTGTTGTTGATTTATATGAGCAGTGACTTTTACTTTCATATGGATGCTGGTTCGATTTAGTTTTCTGCTCAATGGTTTGAATGCTACAACCACTTTTTTTCAAAGGATTTGCTTGGCTAGCCGTTGATTCTGCAAGATTTGCTTGAGACAAAAGGAAATCAAATGTTATACCCGAGTCATTAGGAACTTGCCCCTGAGGTTGTGGTCTCTCACATCACAATTAAAACAATCTCGCAGAGCTTCTAGGAAGAAGTCTTTGAACTCGCATTTTAAAGCATATTTTTTTTATTTTGAGTCTCTCTAGCCCCCCCCCCCCCCGTATAAAAATTGAAATGGTAACTCAGTTTTATCGTTAGGGATGTTGGGCAGAAAAAGCTATTTAGTAGAAACAATGCTTGGTCAAAATAAAGATTGGACAGCACCTCAGAGGGTTTTGGTCTTTAAGAACCTCATAAATCTGAAATCCAATTATAGAAATGAGCATGGTAATTTTAAGTTAGGCTTTTAAGTAAGATTAGCCTGTAAATAGAAGAGTAGTGGATCTTTATAGCTTGGCCAATTCTCTGGATAGGTCAGATCGGATTCTTCAATTGAGCCAATTTTAGCCACTTTTATCTCTTTATGCTGTGAAAGAAAATATTTTACTTTTATTTGTGGGAATAACCATTCTCATTTGATTTTAAAATTTTTTATTGTCATGCCAAATTCCCTGCCCCCCCCCCCCCCGCTCTGGGGGAATTAATTTTTTATTTTGTCAACTATTCCAACTGTTGTGTTTATATGTGATAATATATAAACACAAATGTGAATAAATATGTGTCTAATATTATATTTATTAATGAATTGAAAACCAAAATCATCATCATCATCATCGTCAACCATTATCAATCCACTAAGGATGAAGGTCTCTCCAAGTTCAAACCATCTTCTCCGATCTTTAGGTTCTCTTCTCCACATCACACCTGCACACTTTATTTCATCCTTCCATCTAACATGTGGTCGCTTTTTGGGTCTTTTTACAATATCTTGGAATCCAGTTTAAGATTTCAACTGTCCATCTATTATCATCTCTTCTAGCAATATGTCCAGCCCAACTCCAATCTTTTAATTTTTTCAATGAGGTCAGTAACACCTGTTTGTTCTCTTACCCATACATTGCGTTTTTGATCTCTTCTTGTTACTCCCAACATACATCTCTCCATACTTCTTTGAATGGTCTGAAGTCTCTCTATTGCTCCCTGTTAAGTGTCCAGGTCTCAGATCCATAAGTAAGAACTGGTAAAACACATTTATTGAAAACCTTCCTTTTCAAACATATAGGCATATTATCTTTTAATATTAAATTATTTCTATCAAAAGGACTCCAACCAAGTTTAATTCTATGATTAATTTTGTCCATTATCTTTCCACCTATAGTAACAATCTGACCAAAGTATTCTGTAGTTATTAACTTCTTCTAACTCATCATAATATACAAATATACGCTTGTATTTACAATACATTTTACAATGGCTATACTACTCCTGCTGCCAGTTGGCAAGGTATACTTCCTAGTTCTAAGGTAAACTACAGAAAAAGGGCCTGCACGTTCCTTTATAGATTTCCTACCACTTCCAGCTGTATCTTGACAGCCTGCCTCATGAGTAAGTCCAGTGACATTTCCAGCTATATTATGACAGCTTGCTTCATATCAATGCTTGGTTCTAGCAGCTTCCTGTCCTGAACGTGGATGTGCCTCACTGGTACCACAACCTCCATTTTCTGGAGAACGAAGATTCTGTCTTTGAGCTTTGTGATAGTATTTCTCTGACTCTATCTTCACAAAGACTGGCTATTTGTTGCCAGAGCCCCGTCCATAATAGAAACATTCGGATTTAGTGAGCTTCATCACCTACTGACTCATTCTTCCCATTGGGTACGAGTTATCTATCTGTATACACAATAGGTTCATGGTGATGAATGCTCAATTCGATCTAAAGATGAAAACTGGACTAGTCCATTATTTGAAGACAATGTGAGATATGACATATCCATTAACTACTCAAGATTACAAGTACATGGCTCTGGCATGAAACTCACAAGCTCTAGATCACCAATCCCTGTATTATACCGGGTATCTATTAATTAATGAAAGTTACCAGTAGATAGCTCTGAAATAGAAAATAAATGATTTTGAATCGATATAAGAATTAGAGATTCTGGCGCTAAGGAATGTTAATTTCCAGAAGATTTTTTCATAACACAATTAGGAGTTTTATTATAAAAATGAGGCTTATAATGGAAATAACAGACGATTCTGATAGTAGATTTAAAAAATGCCATCTCTTATTCTCATCATTTCCGGCATCTACGACTTGCTTCATGAAAGATTCAATACTTACTTATTGCCAGCAGCTTCATGTTCCAAGCTTTTGCATGTCTGACTGCATTCAATCAATAATGTTCACATGAATTAGAGTTCAGAAAATAATTCCAGTTTAGTAAGAAATTTTTTGTTCTGTTAGAAATCTGATTATCCTTAAATTGGTTTCAAAATTTATAGCAAATGCTCTTACCTCCATGTAAACAATAACAGTTTAATTGAATAGGTTACTCGAGAAGTCTGTTTGTTTCCCTAACTGTTAGTCATTATTTAATTAGTCAGCTGCAATATTTCATGAATGTGATTCAAGAGAGTTATATCGGATAGACAAATTCATTATTGAAGACAAGTCTTGGAATTGAATCCACAGTATATTAACAGTATGAGACCTTTGTAACCCGTAAACTACGTAAATGAAATTGAAATGATAGCCTTTCATAAAAAAAAGATATATTCGCATCAGTAAAGATAGAGAGAATCACTAAACATCACATGATCACCATCTCATGCTAGCACATATATGTGATGTTTAGTGGTTTAACACCAATCCTGCCTAATAGGATAATGGTGGCTATGGTTGTTAAAGAGCCAAAGTCACCAAAATGAATAGGTGCTGAATTGAGTTCAGACCCATATGACTATATAAGCTATTGAGCTTAGATTGAAAATATTATTGTGTTCTCAATTTCATTCTCATAGTTTTGTAGTAAAGTAGAGTTAAAAGGTGGCTGCTGGAGGATTGCATTAGATCCTAAGATCTAGGTGCAGTGCTCTCAGATCCAAGGCTCCTCACTGATGAAGGCCATAAGCCAGAAACTAGTCTGGGGATATTGGATGAGTAGGCACTAGATAGGGATTTTATGCACAAGCCTTCTGGCATCCATTGATTACTCTGGTTAGCACAAGGTGGCACTACTATATGGCGAGTTTTTTTGCCTGTTTACTAAAGATAGAGAGGAATGATAAAACAAATAACTGGATTAAACAAATGCCTTAATCACAAAATGGTAAAAAAATTTGTTTATTTTATAGCATCAGTTAAATGGTATGTTGAGCTGTTCCTGCTTGGCATTGCCACCCTCACACTGATTAAAATACTCATGGCAGTGTCTCATAAGGAAACAGCTAAAGATTTCCAGCTAAATGTTTCTATTATGATAACTTTTCAAGGATGGCTCAGTTGGTTAGAGCGTTACCTTAAAATTCAATACTCAAGAATCTAAGTGTCCAGGTTCGATTCCCATGCTAGTACTGTTGGTCCAGTAACACCTGAAGAAGAGGGGAGAATAATACCTCTCGAAAAATTGAGCATATACTACTAACCTGTGTTTGGAATATTTAAATAAAGTTAAATTTTTCTAAAGACATTCAGTACTCATATCAGATGATGGAAATAGTTATATTAAGTATTTATCACTTTCATTTAATCTATCCACTAATATACATGCTTAGGTTATAAATATAAAAATGGTAATACTTACAATTTTCTTTGGTCCATAGTCCTGCATAGAAGTAATTCCTTGCTTTTCAAGATATTCCTCAATTTTTTGTTCATCGAGACCATCTACTGCAATACTTCGCCAAAGTTTCTGAAACTCTTTACAAAAAATTATGATCTAAATGAGTTTGACTTATTTTAAATAAAAAGTATGTAGAAACAAACAAAATATATAAACTAACTAAAGGAAAAAAATAAAAAACAAAGTTCAATTATTTGTTGATATTTACAATCGTTTTTTTTAAATATTTCAACCAGACGGGTGGGGTTTTCATCAGAAAATACAGCTAAATGACGTCCTTCAAAAATTAAATATTAAAAATCATTTCTATATCTGGTAAAATGAAAAAAATTCTTATTGGTTAATAAGTTTAACCAATCAACTGCTGATGTATTGTAATAAATATTTTAGTTATTATAAAAAAAAATTTTTTGGGGAAGAAAATAATTCAGATATTTATTACAATAGATTAGCAGTTGATTGGTTAAACTTATTAACCAATAAGAATTTTTTTTTACAATACCAGATATAGAAATGATTTTTAATATTTAATTTTTGAAGGAAGTTAGTTATTTAACTATACTTTCTGATGAAAATTCGTCTGGTTGAAATGTTAAAAAAAAACAATTGTAAGTATCGACAAGTCATTGAATTTTGTTTTATATATAAATATATATTGGTTTTTATTCTGTGTTTCAACCAGAATGGATCCTGTCAACTTTCGCTATCCCAATCCTTCCCAACAGGTATATATCACTACTATGCATTTATTTTTGTGAATCAAATAAAATTAATTTATAAATGCCATATTTTTTAATTATCTGGAATAATCTTCCAGTAAATATATAAATGTCCCTAAATTATTTTTATTGCTTTCAAAATCATTAAATTTCCTTTAAGCACAGATGTAATGAATACAATAAAGATACATTTTAAAGTTTATATCAGAGGTATTAAAAAAATACACTAAAACTTCACTGAGGTGATCCAATTAGTCTGGGATAAGAATGTTCCGGATAGAGATTTTAAATATTTTCTCTTACCGCAATTATTAATAAGAGCTTGTTTGAGCTATTGGCACATTCTCTACATTGCATTTTTGTAAATACAAGCTTTTTATAAAGCAATGTCACACTATATATGACTTATTTTATTGATTATTAAAACTTCTAATAAAAAAAAATGATGTAAGATCATTTGCATGTTTAATTAAAAGACTGCTGTTCGAAATAACATTGATCAAAAAATAGTATACATTCAAACCAAGTTTATTTATCTAAATATCTAAAAAAAATTAATTGTATGCAGTCAAATCAATCAGCTGAAAACCATGATGACATTTTTGATAAATATTATGTAAGCCTTTTTATATATATATATGAATGGGCCAGTAGGAAAAAGCAAACCAACATATTCAGATTAGCTAAAATGGTATTTCATATTTAATTGGTAAAAAGTGCTGGGAGTTGACTGGGAGAAAATATGACTCCCTCCTTTACACCTCATAGTAAAACTTATTAAAAACTTTGATAAAACAAATGATGAAACACATTATTTTGTAGAACATGGATGCATTAAAAAATTATAACGGTGAGACTTTGCAGCAGGAGATTTGTAAAATGGAGAAACATAAAGATGGAAACTCCAATATCTTGATTGACCATCATTGGACTATGAAACATTACTAAGGCAAAACAGAAAATCAAATGAAGTTAGTTTTTAAACTATAAATTTTGATGCTAAGATCTGCCTGTTTGATGGAGCTAAATAAATGTCTGATTCATTATTAATTTTACGGCTTAAAAAATAAATAAAGACAGAAAAATATTTTGCAATAAAAATTAGTTATCTACCAAAACAACATCAATTATTTATCTAAAAAATATACCAATGATAAATAAAATACTAAGCAGAAATAAAAATCTATAAAAAAGGCCCACATTTATTTTCAATTTTTTGACATTTGCATTTCCTCTCGAATTTACTGATACAAGTATATATTAAATAAAATGCAGAAAATAATGTTTCGCAGTAAAAATAAATTAAATTTAGACCATGCACAAAACATGTATAAAAGTAAGCAATATTTAATATACACTGTCTACAATGTGAATATTGTAAATTTAAAACTAAATGAGGACATTTATGAAGGATTTGAACTTCTATATACATTTGATTTACCATCAATGTAATTTCTTTGCTAAATAATTGATTCTGTTTTGGCAAGCAAATTACTTTTCTTTCCAGATAATATTATTTTCTTGATTTTCTTACTCTTTTAGCTAAGAATTCAAAAATAAGCAAAGGTATTTTATTTGCTATCTTTTAGTTTTTCTTTCATTCAGTGATAATTGCTATGCAGATCAATAAAACTGGTAGTCTATAAATTATATTAGATGCTAGTTTTAAATAAATATATGGTTTTAAAAAATTAAAGTGCATAGTTGCTATTCTAGCAGATGGAAAAATTTTACAAACATATTTAGATTCAAACAAAAAAATATTGAAAATCGTAAATCTTATTTACGGAAAAATGAATAACACAAAAAAATGAAAAAATGAAACAAAATCTTTCCAATACTTGAAAGGCATAACATCAAATAAGGAACGAATTTAAAATAGGGATTTGAGAGTATCATGGGGAGGGGGGGTGATTAATAATAATGGAATGTAACTATACGAAAGTAAAAAATATAAAATTTTATTAAAGGAACATCTTTATTCAAATAAATGCATTAACAAATAAAAAAATATTTTTTTTTCTACTTTCATGAATATAAACAGGCATTCACATTTAGAAATGTTCCTAATTATACTGTATTTTATATAAATAGAAATTAAATATATTTTTTTCATATATATATAGTAGCAAAATGACAAAAATATTTAGTTAAAAATTAAATTGTAATTCTTGCTCGATATGCAGCCCAGAAATATTGATTCACATTTTTATTTGCGAAAGGTGAAGAACCAAAGTGTCCTTTTTATTTTTTAATGCATTTAAGTCAGGGGTGGGCAAATAGCAGCCCGAGGGCCACATGTGGCCTGCTAAGAGTTTTTATGTGGCCCACCAAGACAATCAGAAAAATTCGCCTTAAACTGAGATTTCCTTCCCATGCGTGGCCGAAGATTCGTCTCATATTTTCCACTAGGATGGCCACGTCAATACACATGCACAGTATAGATATGATGTGCAGTGCTTTTCCAGTTGATGTGGTTAATTTCAATTTTGTCTTTGCATTAGCAAATATATACATTTCCAACTTTAGTGAAACTATGAACCCTCCGAAAAAATGTAAAATCGGTGATGAATGTCATGTGTTTAATGAAGAATGGACAAACAAATATTTCTTTGGTAATACAGAGAATAAAGCAGTGTGTTTATTGTGTCATGAAAAAAAGGTGCGACCCTCCGCTAACCTTTGCTTCCACAAAGTGGCCCCTGATGCGGCCCTCCACCAACCTCTGTGGCCCCCGAGCCAAAACAATTGCCCACCCCTGATTTAAGTGAATAAAAGCATTTATTTGAATTTTTTTAAAAATTTTCTAATTTTGTTTTATATAAATAACATTGAATTACTGAAATGAAATAAATTTATGTAAATTACATTTTATTTAGATAGAAACGCTAAAAGAAGAGAGGAAGTTAAATAAAAGTGTATACTAAAAAATAAATTAAAAAGTCATTTCAACAAATCATTCAGTTTTAAATTATAAAGATGGGTGCTAGATACATAGAAAATTAAAAATTTAAATTTTTTGCTAATTTTTTACTAAAATTGCTTACAAATTCGAAAAAATATATATGATCACTAAGTATACATATGTATGCAAAAATTCAATTAGATTGCAAAGTGGCAAATAGTTGTAAATGGAGCTACAAGATTTTATTTAGAAATATTACCAAATTCACAACTTCCTTTATTTTGCCATAATATCTTATATAAATGTAATTTTATCCACTCTACTTTGAACACTTTTTAGCAAAAACCTTTTTATTGTACATATATGCATAGTAATCTTATGTTATATAAATTAAATGTATGTTAATTAACTATTTTAATTACTTTCATATGCATTTTATTTTGTTCATTATATTATAGCTCTGAAGAAGACTGCAAAACAGTCAAAATGTAAGATTTTATTTAGAAATATTACCAAATTCACCACTTCCTTTATTTTGCCATAATATTTTATGTAAATGCAATTTATCCACTCTACTTTGAATACTTTTTAGCAAAAAACTTTTTACTATATATATGTGTATATCAATCTTACAGTATGTATTTTATTTTGTTCATTATAACTCTGAAGAAGACTGCAGGATAGTCGAAACATAACATTGTGTACACATATATGTACAATAAAAAGTTGTTTGCTACGAAGTATTCAAAGTAGAGTGGATAAATTGCATTTATATAAGATTTTATTTAGATAAACTAAAAATAAAAAGCATTAAAAAAAATTGATGAAACAATTTAACAGGAACTTCTTGCAAATAAGAATATTTGAACCAAGAAAAAAAAAACTTTCCTGGAATACAATTACAACAACCCCCAATCATGTAGAATAAAATTATACTGATAATAAATGGAAAAAAAAATATTGTCGAAAAAATTGAAAGTAATAGAGAGATATGTTCGCTAGAACATAAAGAATTTAAAAATGGATAGCATGAGGTTTAAAGAGAGAAGATTAATAGATGATTATGATAATCCTCCTAAAAAAAGAATATCATTAGAATGTAATCAGTCTTTGAGTTGTGAAAGTAAACCTTAAAACAACCGATGCATATTTCTTTTTAAATACAGTATTGAAAAACGGGCAAAGATTGTTGGACATTTGAACCTATCAGTTGTTGTTTTAAGTGTAGAATAATAAAATGACATATCTGACTAATCAATTTATTTTAGAAAAAGAAAAAAAATGGAAACAATACATTCAATACAAAAACATTTTGATCAATACGTAGAGAAGTTCAATAAATGCTTATGTATAAATCAATGATTAATGTAAATTGACATATTACAAAAAACACTTCCAATTGTAAACAAATGCTTTTCAATAATGTACAAAATACAACTTTTTTTTTATATGTTCATTTAATTACTAAATTATCAAGGCATTTCAACTGTGCTCGACATTCATTATTTTTTATTTCAAGTTTAATTAAATTTTAAAGGTCCTATCATCATCATTATGATTATCATTGTAATAATAATTCAATTCAACTCAATTTTATTATTAAACCATAACTTACAAAACCCAAAATTTTTACATTTAGTCAAACATGTTGCAAACATTTAATCTAAAAAAGTACTATAGTTTAAAATTATTTATTATTTGCTTAGCATGCTTTCGACAATTCTTGTCATATTCATATCACTTAAACTTCTCCGGCTGAATCAGTCTAATATTTAAATATAGCATGCCTTATGCAAAATTATTCAAATGTTCCATTTTCTTGATAGTGGCACATGTGGCTCTTTCTTATTTATCATGCTGGAATCTTTTGCAATGATCCAGGCTTCTTTAATCTTATGCTTTCTGTCTTTTCTTGGCGCACAAACTATTTGAGTAGTCAAGTTAAATGTATGGCCAGATTCACGTTTGTGTTTCAAAAACATTGATCTATACGCATCGTTCTTTTTTCTCTTGTTATATAAATATCTATGCTGAGCTGCCCTAGTAGATAGAAAGTATAAGGTTAAAAAAACCTGGATCATTGCAAAAGATTCCAATGTGATAAATAAAAAAGCCGTGTGTTCCAATATCAAAAAAATGGAACATTTGAATAAATTTGCACAAGGCACGACCGGAGAAGTCAAAAGGATGCTAGGCAAATAGTAAAATAATTTTAAACTATAATACCTTTTCTGATTAAATGTTTGAAACATTTATATAGATATTACAGTAATAAGTTGAAGAAATGAGAAAAATTATAGTTAGAATTTAGATATTCAAAGAATATCACACGGATTACCATTCTTTATGCTTACACAAGCTGTTTACACAGAGGCAAAACTCTTCATACAGTAGCGCCACTCAGTGCAAGTCAGAGTAATCAGTAGATGCAGGAATTTGAATAAATTTGCATAAGGCACTCTATATTTAAATACTAGACTGATTCAACTGGAGAAGTCCAAGTGCTATGACAAAATTTGTCTAAAGCATTCTAGGCAAATAATAAAATAATTTTAAATTGTAATACCTTTTCTGATTAAACGTTTATTAAATGAGGCAAAACTCTCCCTATAGTAGTGCCACCCTGTGCCAATCAGAGTAATCAATGGATGCCAGAAGGCTTGTGCATAAAACAATTTAATAACAATTATGTGCTAGTATAAGAGATGGTGATCATGTAATGTTTAGTGTTTATTAAATATTTGAAACCTTCCTGCATCCAATGATTACTCTGGCTTGCATTGAGTGGCGCTACTGTATGGAGAATTTTGTCTCTGTGTAAACAGCTTGTCTAAGCATAAAGAACGGTGATCATGTAATGTTTAATGGTTTAATACCAATTATGTGCAATAGGATTATGGTGCCTGGGGTTATTAAAAAACCAGAGACCAAGAAGTATGGATGCTGAACAGAATTCAGATCTATATGACTATACAAGATAGTGAATTTGAATTGAAAACATTATTTTTTTTTCATTTTGGATTCAAAGCTTTATAGTTAGCTAATAAGGTAAAAGGTAGCTACTGGAGGGTTGCATTAGATCCTAAGATCTAGATACAGTGCTCTCAGATCCAATGCTCCTCACTGATGAAAACAACAAATTAGAAACTAGCCTGGGGATATTGGATGAGTAGGCAATAGATAGGCATTTTATGCACAAGCCTTCTGGCATCCATTGATTACTCAGGTTTGCACTGAGTAGCAGTACTATATGGAGTTTTGCCTCCGAGAATATTTATATAATTATTTACATACAATTTAGATAATAATTTTACAATACTTATTTCAAGCACTTTAAACTCTCATCCAAAATCAATTTCACCAAACATATTATTCATTTTGTATTCTATAAAGAGGATCATTTTTTCGCACAGGCACTGATTTTTTTTCCAAGCTGCCTGCAATGCCATCTGTGAATCAGTACATATATTACATAGTGATATAGTTTAGCTATTCTCCACAAAGATTTTAATGTGCTGGAATATCTGCATCATGAATTACAATGTGACAATGTACTTCATACCTTTGTGATTCCTCTTCAATGCTCTCCTATCCATCACAAAACCTTGGAAACCCTTGAAAATGTTCTTGCGACTCAGGTTTTCACTATCACATTTTGAATCATCTCAAGTAGTAGTTTTTCCCCAAACAAAATTTAAAGTTAGTACATTGCCCCAATATAGGTTAAGTTGCAAAATACATGATCACATTTCGTGTTGTAGTTCGTGATTCAGACATGCGAGTGACTTAAAAGTTTTTGCAGAGATAGCTAAACTATCGCTATGTAACAAATGCATTGATTCAGAGATGGAATTACAGGCAGCTTGAAGAAAAAACTATCAGTAATCATTTTTTTTTACTGGGTCACATGGTGTGTCTGATTAATGGCAGATAATTCATCGTGATTTCTACCATAAGAAGTTGGTCTTTCATATATCTGTCAATGAATTACCAAAATTAATTGTGCCCTTTATCAGTTTGTACAAAAAGAACATATCAAATAGCAGTCTCTTAGAGTACAATTTATTAAAAACGTTCGATTATAGAAAGTATGCGTGCAAATACATTTGTATATTTATTGTAAACTTTCTGTATATTTGTTTGATTATAAGACTGCCATAGAGTTGATTTTAATGCAGAATCTGTATTATTAAACTATATTCCCTTATTCTTCTCTTTCATTTTCTTTGCATATCTTCATATAATCATATATATATATTTATTTTCCTTACAGTTTCGACTGTCCAGCAGTCTTCATCAGAGCTCTAATCTTCTTAGAGCTCTGATGAAGACTGCTGGACAGTCGAAACTGTAAGGAAAATAAAGAAGTTTTTAAGAAAATTTGTTTCCATTGAAGTGTATATGAAAGAAGTGTTATAAGCAATATATATATATTATTAAACTATTAACAAAATAACATATATATGTTTTAATGAAGTAAACAATGAATCTAACATAAAGTACAAATACGAATTAGTCTAAGCAGTAACAACTCTCTCCATATGATAGTGCCACCTAGTGCAAACCATAGTACCATCATTCTTTATTAATATCTACTGATTACAATAGTTTGCAATAGGTGGCACTACTTTATGGAGAATTATGCTGGATTTTGGAAAAGGTAAGAGGAATTTAGATATAAAGGCCATGGAAATGACAAAAATTATATTGTGGAAAATGGAATGGAGCAGGATAGAGAAGAATATGGGAAAACTTAGGTTGGGGAATGGAAAGGGAAGGTAAGATGGCTAATAGGTTTCTCTGAGCACAGTGGCTGAGAGATTCCTGACTCTGAAAAAGGAAAAGCCACAGTGCATCGCATTGCATCGTTACTCTTTTAACAGATTGTGTAAACATAAGAAATAGTGATTATTCTAGCCAAAGGATGCTGGTGACTATAGTTATTAAAAAAAACAATATATAGATACTGAACTGGGTTCAAATCTGTATGACTATACAAGCAAGATAGCTTGGATTGAAAACATTGCTGTGTTTTCAGTTCAGGCTCATAGCTTTAAAATTAATGAAAAAGATAAAAAAGTGGCTGCTGGAGGATTGCATTAGATCCAAAGATCTAAGCACAGTGCTCTTAAATCCAAGGCTCTTTGCTGATGAAAGCCATAAGCTAGAAACTAGTCTGAGAATATTGGCTGAGTAGGTACTATATAGGGTTGTTAATGCCCAAATCTTCTAGCATCCATTGATTATTATAGTTTGCACTAGATGACACTACTGAACGGAAGAGCAAACATAAGAAATGATGATCATGAGATGTTTTTTGTGGGTTAACACAAAACTACAGCATTTTCAGTGCAGAACACTGCAATCATAGCTTTTACTACATACAGTTCCAATAATTGCTTTAATAAGACCCTGTCTTTCAATCTTTAATTTGTCATATTATTTTAATTAACAATATATCATGCCTCTTTCATTTTCCTCTTTTGATCATCTCACTCCAATTCAAATTAATTCTTTGTGGATCAAACATCTATACTCCTTTTCATGATCCAAAAATATGGATATAAATGCACAATTGTCCTTCACTTCATTATAAAAATATTTATGCTAACTTACTATCATTGTAATACATGCTACAAATTCACTGTAATATATAGCTATACACTCTAGGCTATTAGAACAATTTACAGTTATTTTGTTTTATCAATTTCATCTTTTGTTTTATTTATCAATTTATTTAAATTAGCTGGCATCCTGAAGCCTATATTAAAATTTTGATTACAAATTTTTTTATATTTTTCTTGCATTACAAAGAATTTATGGCATGGCTATCTAAGACATTATTTTTCATACTTAATTATATAAATTTATAAGAATGAGTTTTATAATAATAGTAATAAAAGTTAAAGTGTATAAATAAAAATATATAAAGAACTGTAGTAATTATAGATATAGTTGGTTTAAATAATGTGTAATAGAGGGAGCTAGTGTAGAAGATAATTATTTTTTAAAAAAAACAACGTTTTTTTTACTTTTAAAAAATTAAAGTAAAAATGGATAAATTAAAAGATTATAATATTTATAGTTTTTAGATAGTAAAAAAGATAAATATAAAATATTATTAAAAAGAATATTTTTAATTAATGAATTAAGCTTGTACTGAGGATTATATGGAAATAAAATAATAAGTATTTTATTAAAGTGGAGCTAATAAAATTAAAGTTTAAGTTTATAAGAAAATGAAGTAATTAGGAGATTATTAAAAATAATACAAATGAATAATATATTTAAATTAATAGTTGTTCATGAATATATATGTATGTATGTATGTAGTTAGGAATACACATGTATAATTTATATTTATTTTATATTTTTATTGTATATTTTATTTTATATTACCTAGATTATTTTATTTGGGTTTAATTATATTTATTTCAGTTTTATTATGTTTTGTTATATTTTAAAATCTTTTTTTTATTTTATTAAATTTATTGTTTACATGTTTTATGATATTATTTATATAGTTATGTATTTTATTTTGTTAATTATATCATAGCTCTGAAGAAGACTACAGAACAGTCGAAACATAAGACTGTGTATGCATATATCAATAAAAGATTTTTGCTAATAAGTGTTTGAAGTATTGCTTTTATATTTACTCGAACGAAGGATTATTTTAATTACTAAACTATTAAGTATCAATTTATTAGTTTGAAAATTAAAAATGATTTTAGAATAACATTGTATCTACAAATTTAAATGCTTTGTTGATTGAAAATATTATGCATTTGTTAAAAATAAAATTCTTTGTAAATATTAAGTACAAATCTTTCCGGTCGGCATTTTTCTTTATACAGATAAAGTAATGATTTTGTTCGCTTGATATGAGTTATAAAATATGTTGACATAATTCTATAGAATTTTAGCATCTTTGTTGCATTTCATTTCTAGAAAAAATTTAACACCATCTGTATAACTTTAAAACACTTTTACTCAAAATAAGTGGTTAAATTTGATAGATATATAGCAAAAATCAATGGACCTCAATATACTACCTGTGGAAGACCAAATCTAGAGCAAGACAGTTGATTCTTTGTTATCGTAATAATCCATAGATAGAGTATTAGACTACAGAGATCCTGGGATCAATCCCATTTTTAGAATTTATGGCACTTCACTTTTTTACGAACTCCTGAGTAATAAAACCATTCAATTATTTTTACATACATAATTTAATGCAGTAGTAGAATGTCAGTTTTTGGAGTAAAAGGTTTCTTGGATCGATTCCAATTCTGACTCTTCCGGCACACGAACTTCTAAATTCCTGATTAGTAAAGTCGTGTATTGATTTATTTCAATAATGTCACCAGATATGTGATCTAAATTTGTTTCAATTGACCTTCCTGGAGAAACAATGCATGAAAAAAGAAAAATATTTTTTTACATAATGTATCATCGTGCGGTAAATGATTTTTCAAAAATTCTTGATGGTAAAGTTATTAGGGACTTCCGATTTCATCCATAATTTGCATATGGAAATCATTTTAGCAGCTTTCCAATAGCTAGGAAAGTTGTTCTATTAAGTAATAAATTACAAATGTTTAGCGGAACTGGAGCCAAAAATTCAAAGCATCCTTTATAAATAAAAATTGGCATATTACCATGCACAATACTTTTTTGTTGTTTTGTCGAATAGTACACTTCATTCAGAGTGAGTTTTAATATGTTTCTTGACTTATTATTTAATATGAGATTTTGAGTGAATGGATATTCTCCAATTCTATATAGTTCACATTGAGCTGAAATTGTCCTGGTATTTTTAATCTAATGTTTGAATATCCTAGCACCTCGCTGACGATGCCAGTAGCAGAAACCAGTCTGGGGTTGGGGATATTCTGCAAAGCTTGTTAAGAGCTTATTTGTGAGCTCTATATATAACATTTGTATTACAAGCTTATTAAATTAGGTCATGTGACATCTGACTTGATTTTTTTGTAATTTTATTTTTTGTTCTTAAGACTTTGGTTATTTTATACTGCTAAAGCTATTAATATATGGTGTATCTGAACTTAGTTCAGTCCCATATGGCTATTTAAGTTAGATAGCTGGATTGGAAAATATATGAACGTCTGAAAATTTCAGATTTTCTACTTAATAAGTTATACATTAGATAAAGTGCTGGGCTTGTCCTGGTATTTTTAATCTAATACTTGAATATCCTAGCACCTCGCTGACGATGCCAGTAGCAGAAACCAGTCTGGGGTTGGAGATATTCTGCAAATCTTGTTAAGAGCTTATTTGCGAGCTCTATATATAAAATCTATTGTATACATATGAGAGCGGACCCAAAAATAACCGGAATTTTATATTAAAATATTGTTTATTTATTTTTTAAATGTTATAAATTAATCTCTTCCAAATTACTACTCATTTGATGCAATACACCGTTCTAAATATGTTAATTCATTTTTCAAAGAGTAGTCTGGAAATATTTATAAAGCGATATCCGTCATTTATTCCCACCATTTCTAAGTCTGCAAAAAAATTTGACATTTTTTCATTTGAGAGATTAAAAAAAAATTGCATTAAGCGAAATCAAGCAAATATGGCTGACAGATAAGCTGGGTCATACTGAATTTAATTAAGAAGTGTTTCACACTCATGGTGTTGAGAGATGACACTTTGATGGGGGTGAAGCTTGCATTCTTTTCTTTACCACAAAATGGGGTGTTTACATTTTAACACATCATGTAAATATTTCAGAACTTGTAGATAAAATGCCTGACTATTACGAACCAAATCTAAGAGAAAAATGTCATTTATGTCAAAAATAAATCGGCATTGTTTTGACTGTGGACTTGACATGCAAAGCTTTTTAGGGACATGGCAAATTTAACATTTCAATTAAACCACTCATAAACTTGTGTTTTTATGAGATCAGCTTGCTTATAATATGTTTCAAGCATTACAACTGTGTTCTTTGTCGTTTTCTGTAAATGAAACCAGAATTTCATATTGTTCGACCTTTTCAGCCATTATAAAAAAAACGAAAAATAAGTGAAATGCACTTTACAAAAAAATGTGCTACATGGCCCCATAATTTCTCATGATGATGTCATTTGGCATATTGATGCAGAAGGGTTCCTGCAAGAAATACATGACAGCAGACTACAACAGGTGCGCAAACCAGAGAATAATTCTAGTTATTTTTGAGTTCGCTCTCGTATATTGAATATTCTCTATACCAGCAGTCCCCAATCTTTTTGCACTTAAGAGCACATTCTATAATACCAGCCAGATGGCGGGCACCATTTATTTTTTCAATGTAAATTTATAGTTGGATATTGTTAATAATACACATAATGTACAAAAAAATATTTATTTCAAAAATAAAATTTTAACATTTGATTACAATATAATACAATAATTTATAAGAAATTTTAAAAATTAAATTTATTTGTATCAGATAAATAATTTTTTATCGTGTTGGATAGCAACGGGCACACATAAAATGGTCTGCGGGTACCATGGTGCCCACGGGCATAGGGTTGGGGATCCCTGCTCTATACGTTTCATCAACTTCAATGTCCAGACAAGCTGTGAAATAAATATAAAAATGTTTAAAATAGAAGAAATTCAAGAAGTAGTGTATATTAACTTTTTATGAGTTGTTACACTTCCTAATTTGTAAAATAGAGAAGCAGATTGTTTCATATATAAACCATGAAAACAATTTGAAGTAGATAAGTAGATTGTATCTTGCATTAATGAAACACTATTTAATTAGTAAAAGAATTGAAATATAGGCTGGTAATGAAAGATACTATAAAACAAAAATACTGTTTGATGCTAACTTTATTTATCATAAAAATGTTTAACTATTCAATTTTTTTAATCGATTCCACATTATTAAATTTTTATAATTTTGAATTTAATTTGAAACACTATTTCTTTTCACAAATATTAAGTAATCAAATTTTTTAAATCTAAATTAAAAAACAGTTATTTTTAAGCCTAAAAAAATTAAAAATACTGCACAGGGATCCCTAATTTTTAATATCATTTTTGAAAGTCTTTTCACATTTTTTCACTAGGTGTCTATAATTTTTACATTATTTAAATATAGAATGTAGCTATATTGATTATATAGGCCAGGGTTGGCCAACAAGTCGATCGTGATTCACCGGTCGATTGTGAAACCAATTTTGGTCGATCGCAAGGCCAATCTGGGAAGAGCCGTCGGGTTACAAGTGAAACAAATTAAGTCAAGATTTTCCAAGTTTTTTTTGTTATTTTTGTTTTTGTTCTACATTTTTTTTCAATTCTAGATAAGTGAAGTCCACTAAGTCGTATCATTATTGAAAATAATATTTTTAATCTTGACTTAATGTAGCTAATTTGAATTAATAAATATTGTTAATAATTGCTTTAATTCCCCTGGGGATGAGTTTTTTGGCCCGTTAAATATTTGTTATTTTTTTACTAGGTAGATACATAAAAATAGTATGTATTTCACACCTTCCTCCGCTTAGATTATGCCTATGACAACAAGTCGATCGCATCACATTTACAAAATAAAAAGTAAATCTTATGATCACAAAAGTTGGCCACTCCTGATATAGGCTATAATGTCGCCTGTACTTTTTAATATTTATTTAGAAGACATTAAATAATTATTTCGACTGTGAAGGAGCTAATATTGGACATAGAATAATAAAATATATAATATTTGCAGATGATATGGCTCTTATAGCTGAGGATAAAAAGTGTCTACAGAATATGTTAAATAAATTGAAGGGAAAATGTATGAAATATGGAATGAAGATTATTGCTGAAAATACTAAATGTTTATGAATAGAGAGGAATGTAAAAAGACTGCAAATTGAAATCTATAATAACATAGTTCAAAAGATTTTAAAAAATACCCCCCCCCCTTTTAAACTATACCCAATACAATTAAACATTTATAATAATATTATATAAACAAATCAACGATATAATAGAAAAGATCTTTGTATAACCGCAATAACATATATAATTGAATTATTTACTTCATTAAATTGTAAAATACTATATATATGTGCTGTACGCACAGATAATGAAATTAGTTATATATATATATAATCGAAAGCAAATATAAAATACTATTTTAGCTGAGCATTTTCAAGAGACTTCTTGCACTCATATTCATAACTACTATCTTGTTAAAAACTACGTTGTTAGAAGGAAAATTTATGCAAATTATGCCAACAGAATGGCTCAGCATAAATACCTTTACAATAAAACTAAAACCAAACAGGAAGGCAATTCCATCTTTGTTGAACAAGAAAAAACAAAGGGCATAGATTCAAACCCATGTCTGCTAACATCATTTCTGATACGATGCTAAACGCAAGATCAGAGAAGCATTACACATAGCAAGCGATCCTAAGTCCATTAATTGAAGACAAGCCTGCTTTGCTGTCCTGAAAATGGCAGTTATAACTAATTTGCATTATTTTGCAAAACTTTTCCTTCTAACAACGCAGTTTTTAACAAGATAGCAGCTATGAATATGAGAGCAAGAAGTCTCTTGAAAGCGCTCAGCTAATATAGTATTTTATATTTGCTTTCGATTATATATACTAGCTTCATTATCTGTGTGTACAGCACATATATATAATAATAATCCTGAAAAAAAAAAACTCTTTTGAGCAAATATTAGTTTTTGCAATTTGCTTTAACTAATTTACAATTATGATGTGATATGCTATGGCTTCTCCTTTCTTAGAGTCAGGAATCTCTCAGCCACTATGCCCAGAGAAACATTCTTCTCTATCTTGCTCCAGCCCATTTCCACATTATCTTTGTCCATTCTGTGGCCTTTATATCTAAATCCCCCTTACCTTTTTTCAAACCCAGCATAAAAACCAAGAATCCATTTTCTGTATAATAACTTTGTTTATATTTATTATCCCACAACTTCATTACTTGTACCCTTTTTGCTTGCAGGCATTTACATTCAATTAACAGATGCCTAATATTTTCTATGCCTTCATTACGTAACTTGCAGACTAAATCACCCGTATTTCTCTATTTGTGTGTATACTCCTTTGATGCTAACGATCCTGTTCGAGCCTTAAACAGTAAACTATTTTCCTTGCTACTATCATAAATTAACTCACACCCAATATTCTATTTATTTCTATATATATTTAAATCCTTTTTACTATCCATACTAGCTCCATTTCTCCAACTCCCTATTTTTTATTAATGCATCTATACATCTACGATCTACATTGCATACATAGCTACATCTATAATATTTGACAAAAAGAGCTTTTTTCTGTATAATTATTATTATATATATTGTTACTGCTATATAAAGATATTTTATTATATCGTTGATTTATTTAAATATATGTAAAAGCAGCATAATGGCTTACACTTCTTTCCATTTTTGATGATTAATATTATTTATTATAATTACAAATGTCCCAAATTTGATAAGTAATCATTTCATGTGTGTAATCCTTTTCTAAATATAATCTATCCAAATTCCTATTTAACAGATAGGCTATCCTATAGCTAATATGAATAGAAATATTTCTCAATATAAAATGTTTTCTATTCTTATTTCTATTTAGACTTGTTTATTTTATATATTATCATTTGCAAATTTTCATTTTTCAAGACTTACTTGTATACATTTAAAAATATATCTATACTTTTTAAATTAATATTTTACATAAATATAATTGAAGATATTGTATACTATTTTTTTTTCTACTTGGTTTCATTCACCAACATTGCTGGAGATAAACATGGTATAACAGCATATATATCAATGTACGTACTAAATAAATAAATAAATTAAGACGCTGCTGTTAACAATAATAATAATATAAGATCTTAATCGGACAGATGAACATCTGAATGGTGATTTAATATAGTCTGAGAATGCAGAACTATTATCCAGATTAATCAGGCAATTTAGACAGTGATATGAAAAAACAGAGATGTATTTACTATTTTGACGGCAGTGGGAAATGTAAATAAATCAAAGGAAAGCTTTTATTTTCTATACTGAAAATGATAAAAATTATTTACGCTGTAAAGTACCCTTTCAAAAGAAAAGCTTAATATTATTGGCAAGACTTAATGCGCACGGAAAATATTATTCTAAAAAGTCTTCATTATGAGATATTTTTAATAAGTTTACAGATGTTGAAATTAAAAAACAAAAATTTTAAATTTCTTAAAATAACTTACATACTGATATTTTTATTATTATTTTACATAAGAAAGACCTAACTTTCATTTATTTGCCGATAGTCCAAAAAGCTCTAAACGCAGTTTTGCAAAGAAGTAGTCAGTCATACAGAATATTCATGAATTTTCTGTATAGAAAACAAATCATTCTAAACCCTAACTCCTAAATAAACTCAGGCAAATTTAAAAGATATACTAATAAATAAATAGTAAATATTGCTCCTAGTCCAGTCCTGCCATCTAGTGTAAGCTTGAGTAATCAATAGATACCATTGGTAATGCTTAATAAATCCATACTTTGAGGAATTTTGGATCTAGATCTAGTGCACTTGGATTTATTGCATCAAATCTCTTTTCTTTGGCCGGCATTTCTTATTCCTTTTTTATTATTAAGCTACCAGCTTGAAATCAAAATCACCTTAATGTTTTGAATTTAAACCAACTTCTTTTCATAGTTTTATCCATGAGACACTAATTCAGTATTTATACATTTTGGTTTCCTCAGTATTTTAATAACTGTAGTCATTTATATTTTAGAGGATTATTACAATATCAACAACTCCGTCTATACATTACTTTTAAATAGCAAATAGATTTGCTATTTACAAGGAGAAGGTCATGTGAGGCTTTCTTGGTTTATGAACAAATAGTCTGATTAAACTTAAAAATATTCTTACATATAGTAAAACCAATTTTGCATCATTGGAAACATAGTCCGATATCCTTTGTAGATGAAGTTCCTCTTCTTTTGTTCTACGTTTAGTAATTTTTGCCCCTATGGTATATTGTCAAACAAAAACGTTAATATAAACACTGAGCATTGCTAATTGCTCAACAAGCTTTGTGATAAATGCTTAGCCAGAGAAAGCATTTAAAGTATCTCTGTCAGAACACACCCCCTATCCTCTGACAATTTATTGTCTAATGCTACCCTAGCATCTCTCTGAGGAGTGCCAAAGCACAAAACCATGGTCAGAGATTAGGAGGTGTGTCCTGACAGAGATATTTTAAATACTTTCTCTGCCTAAGCATTTATCATAAAGCTTGTTGAGCAATTGGCAATGCTCAGTGTTTATATCTTACAAGCTTAAGACAATTGGGTCATGTGATGACTTATTTAAAAACATTAATATATCTATTAAGTTGATAATAATATTAGAACTATAAATAAGTGCTTGAATTGTTGTCTCCCAATAAGGAAGACATTATTATATTTAGTTTACTTCATGTTAAATGATTCTTTTTTTACTTTTAAAGTACTTACATATATTTTCTTGCTCAGACTTACATTAGTACTTATAATACTATATATATTAACCAACTACTGAAAATAAAGTTTGCGCTGGGGTGTCAAAGATTCTAGCCAAGAACAGACAACACAGGTATATTGGCATTATGCAAAAGCTATATATGTTGGAGAATTATCAAAAAGAAATCACAATTTTCTTACCGTCATCTACAATGAAATGATATGTCTTGTCGTTATTAAAAAGCACCTTCTTTTTATCGGGTCTACCGATTATTACTACCCGTTCTTCTGCATTCTACATTAAAAGTAAATAAAGTAACGTTAGACTATGTTTTCAAAAATAATAAATTTAAAATTATTTTACAATGTACTGTTTAAGTAATATTTACTAAGACTGTAACTTCAAAAATATGCGTTTGAAAAATGTGAAGGTAGGGAGCTCTACAGGTCTTAACCACAAGCTTACGCTTTGGAAGAAAAGAGGTGGTAAGCATATAACTTTACCATAACCTAATACATGACATATTTTGAAATAGAAGTATTATTATAAGTCAGTTATTAAATACAAATATATATGACAATAATATAAAATCAAGGTCTACCATTTACATCAATAATTGCTTATTTAATATAAGACAAAATTATTTGAAAAGTCTCCATTTTATGAAATGCTGCCAATTGAAAACAATGAACTCCTACCATTTGTATTAAAAATTGCTTTATTCAATATAGAATAAAATTATTTGAATAGTTTGTTTTTGTATTAAAAATTATTTTATTCAATGTAGAGTAAAATTACTTGAAAGTCTCTTTTATGAAGCGCTGCCGATCAAAAACATCAACCTCTTCCATTTGCATTAAAAATTACTTTATTTAATACAGAATGAAATTATTTAAAACATCTGTTTTATGAAAAGCTGTCAATCGAGAACATCAAAAACTTTCATTTGTTATTCAAAAATCATTCACAAAATGGTCAACGTTATTTAAATTTTGTCATTAGGCAGGTTATGAAAATAAAAACAATTTCATGTTTTTTAAATCACCACCTGATTGCAGAGTACAAATTTAATCATTTTGGAAAAGATTTTGAAACAAGACCGGCATCTTTGAATAAACCAGTTTATCAAAATATTATAACAAACTACAATTAAATAATGATCAACTCTTGAGAATGTACCACATCATATCTGACAAAATCGCAATAGTTATGCTTTCGCATTTCGTAAATGGATTTACACCTGTCAAAAGATCACCAAAAATATCAATTTACCAGAAAGTCTGTGAACTCTTACAGTGAATGAAAAAATGCAATGATTATTCATTCCAATAACATGCTTCCAATAATCTGCAATGCATGGCCATGCTATTACTGCATATATTCTGCTGATAAATAGTGTGTCCATATTGAAGAAAAGGTTCCCATACACCCAATTAAATATGATCATGAGAAATATTACTGGGACATTAAAGTCTATTCCTTTGCAATGACTTCTTCTTCTTTCCCATATTTCTCCAGCAGATATCAGAAAAAAGTTGTTCACAAAAAATGTATAAAAAGCTGTCAAGCAGATTGGACTTGACAGAGAATCAAGATATAGTTTCACTACCTAAGATTCATCTCAAATCAAGATCCCCTTTCCAGAAGTTCGACCAAGAATCTACTTCCAAAGCATTACTGCATTAAGAAATGGAATTCTTATGATGTTCCAAACAAATTTATTTTTCCAGATCTAATAAGAAAACCAGATGGATCTGATTTTCCTAGACATTATTTGGACTAGAGATTTTATCATTTTTTGCTTGCCTTTATAATGAAAATGTAAAATAAGAAGAAAGAATAACTGAAATAAATTGAGATACTGCTAGACCTCAAGCGCTCATTATAAAACTTATCTGATACCCAATCAGATGACATGATAACCGTCAAACGAAATCCAAACCTAAACACACAACAAAGATTTTACGAGAAAAGGGCGGCCACCCTTTTCTCTACTTTTCTTTCTATATATCTAAGCCACTCGTAAATATCTAGGTAGTGTGTTTAGGTTTGGATTTCATTTGACGGCTATCATGTCATCTGATTGGCTATCAGATAAGTTTTATAACAAGCGCTTGAGGTCTAGCAGTATCTCAATTTATTTCAGTTTTTCAACTATCTGCGCTTCGCAAATTAAAATATTATTTACATTCTTTACTGCTTGTTATGTATTCTAAAAACTGCTACGTAGGAAATCATGGGATTTCACGTTGTATGTTTATGATTTAGAATCAGTGAGTTAATTGTGACGATGTTTAAAACTTCAAGCTTTCAAACCTAGATATTTACGACTGGATTAGATATATAGAAAGAAGAGTAGAGAAAAAGGTGGCCGCCCTTTTCTCGTAAAATCTTTGTTGTGTGTTTAGGTTTGGATTTCGTTTGACGGCTTGAGGTCTAGCAGTATCTCAATTTATTTCAGTTTTTCAACTATCTGCGCTTCGCAAATTAAAATATTATTTATAGAAGATAGAATAGAAACAGCTTTTATTAAAATGAAATAGGATCGCAATTTTCTAGAAAAACTGGCTTTTTCCAAGGCTGGGATGATCAAATTTGGCATAATTCATCTTCCTTTTTCAACTTTTAACTTCTGTGAGAGAAAGGTATTTTCTGATAGATTAACTACTCAATTATTGGTTTTCATGACCTAGCATAAAATTTTTCTGGATTCGTTTACATCTGACATCAATTTTAACTTTTCATTTCCTCTACTCATCATACTAAAGGTCATAGTTTAAACAATCATGACATCAGTGGAAGATTTCATCCAAACATGGCTAACTGCTTTTTAACTATTGAAAACCTTTGCCACTGATATTTCAGTATGTGGTATTATTTTATTTTTTTACGAGCAATAAATTTCAGTTAATTCATTTTATTTAAAAGAATAGTTTTTATTTACAAATATAAAAAATAAATCAACACATGAAATAGAACTATGCAATAAATAACATTAGCAATACAAAAAAACACAAAACCAACATAACCACTAACAGCATTACAAACAGCTGTATAAATAATATACAAAAACAGCTTTCTATTCTAATGCCATCTACTATAAGCTTGAATAATTAATAATTACCAGATGTCTTATCAATAAAGAACTGAGGGCACTAAAATGTATAGATGCTGAACGGGAGTCAGATCTATATAACTATTCAAGCTGGTTGGTTTGAGTTCAAAACCTAAGAGTATTTTGAATTTTCAGTCCTCTATCCTGAATAATAAAACAGGATTAAAGATGGCTGCTAAATGCATACCTATATTACTTCCAGCTTTGAAACCTAAGTCTCACTGATAAAGGCAAAAGTCATTTCTGAGAATGGAATACTGTATAGCATTTGGTAATTAATGATTACTCACTTTTATAATAATGGCACTGAGCTGCTGTTGTCTTATCGGATATTAGGAGAGCTAAAAAATTAAGCGATTTGTTATTATTAATAATAGCAGTAATGAAAGTCCGGAGATAAACAAATTGATGGTGGATGTGATCCTTATTAACTGGAGATTATGTTGCTTGAAACAATCTCAAGTCTAATATTTTATAAAGAATACCATATTTAAGATCTATAACACTGTTCTTGAATCTGTTAATTACAATGCTTTATTAATAAGACATAAGCTCTGGCATTGCACTAAGATACCAACGTCTCCTTGTACGATAAAATATCCCTAAAGTCAGTTCACAGAATCTAAAATTATTAAAATAAAAGTTTCTTTTAATTAAATAAATAGTAAATTATTGTACATGTATAAAATGTAACAACCACAGTAGAAAAAATTTAAAAAATATTAAACACTTATATTATTTTGCCAAGTGCTTTTGGTACCGTCTACCAGACTCATGGTGACATATTGGAACTGAACGATTAATATTCCAGTACACGTTCAATGGAACACCAGTGTTAAGCTGATTGATAACATTATTTGACTTAGCAATAAACGAAACCTCTTTCAACTTCATCTTTCTATCACTGAAAGAGGCTTGGTTTATTGCTAAGTCAAATAACGTTATCAATCAGTGTAACACTAGTGTTCCACTAAGCATGCACCAGAATATTAACCATTCAATATGTCACCATGAATCTGGCACGGTACCAAAAGTACCTGGCAAAATAATATTAGTGTTTAATATTTTTTTGAATTTTTTCTGCTCTGGTTGTTACATTTTATATGTGTACAATAATTTACATTATTTGATAGAGTTATTGTATTATTTATTTATTAAATAAATCGTGAATATATATACTTTTTTACAGTGTATAGTTGTGACTATTTATTAAGTACATAGAAAGTATGTAAATACTTTAGAGAAAGTCTTTAACCTTTATCATATGTGCCTTGAATGTTTATAATAGTCGAACGATGTTGATTTTTGACTATAGAGGGACCTTTCAAAACTCGACACAAGATAGCGACTTCTTCAGATTGAAGTGGGAATTAAGGTTAAAGATAAGATGGCCGTTCTTATCTTTATAAAGTCATTATCTTGTGTCGAAGTTTGCCCTCTATAGACAAAAACAATATCGTGTTACTATTATAAATGTTCAAGGTGCATATGATAAAGTTTAAAGCCTTTTTCTAAAGTATTTTTTACAGTGATAATTAAATTTGCAATTGAAAATACTTTTATCATTTTTAAATGTGTAACATTAGATACGTTATCATCCATTAGCCAATACATTTCCATAGCGGCCTGTCCAAGTCTTTCTTTTCTACAATGACCAAGAGGAGATAGCATTTATGTATTGTTTTGACTTTCAATTTATTGACCTTGTCATAGCTTTGCATGATTTAATTCAGCGACAATGGGTCCACGAATTGTGGCTCCAATCCGTCACCTCTGATAAGGTAATTTCTTATGAACTACTGAGCAATAAATCATTCAATTTTTTGGTTTAATTCTGGCGTAAGAAATAAATGCTTTATGTTGTTCATATCTAGTACATGACATATTGGATATATTTTTGCTTCGCAGATTGATTTGCATAGACATTACAAAATTCACTTTTAACTTTTTTTTTTTTGCTTTTTTTTTTTCTACAGTTAAAATGTCTGTACTCATTTACAACAGCTAAAAAGATGAGATACACTGAACAAAATAAATTACTATTTTTAAATGTCTACTATTAAAAAGATTCTTTATAATATGAGCAAAAACAAAGTGCCCGCAAAGCAAGGCATTGTAATGCTAAGAGTTTCGTAAATGAGTTATTATAATTCCGTTTGAAGACGATGGTAGAAGACTATAATTAAACTAAGAATCAAGGAAGCTCTATGCCCTTTACAACCACTACGATTTAGTATTAAATAAAATATGTGCATTTTATAATTAATTTTTACAAAGCATAAAATTTTAGTAATTACTATCTAATATGTTTGAACTTCTTTAGAGACTTGAATAAAAAAAAAAGTATATATTACATTATTATCAAAATATTTACACAATTTTACATTCTACATAAATGCAATTCTCTGAAGAAGATTGTTAAACAATCGAAATGTCAGACATTAATTAATAAAACTTTACACATAGAATCAAATGTGAAGGACAGATATTTTGTTCTTATTGAATATTAAATGTAATATTCAAAAAAGGTGAGATTTCATTAAAGTCCGATAAGTATATATGGCTATATGTTCGCAATAACTACTGTGCTACGTTTACTCTTTAGACGATAAGACTCAGCTGAAATATTGGCACTATTACAATATTAACAAGCAACAACCCTATATGGATGGACCTGAAACAGTATTCACATCTTTTGCATATGAAAAACTTTGCTATAATTTTTTATATATTGTAATAAAACAAACTAGAATTAATCTTACAATATTTAATAATGTTTTAGATTTGCCTATATAATTAGAAAAATAGGTTGAAGATAAGAGTGGGCCGCTCTTATCTTTATAAAGTCGAATCTTGCATTTAGATATGTAGAGGTCTCTCTTGTAATAAATTAAGCACTCAAGGCGCATGTACTAAGGTTATAGCCTTATTTAAGTATTACGTGCTGACCTTGCGCTTAATAAGAATTAATATTTATACCAATTTTTATTAATAAACATGATTGTGCAAGGCTCTCGAAGATGGAAAAGCTGCTGTGTCCCAAAAATCTCCATACAAAACAAAAATGGAAAATTTTAGCTAAATGTAATGCTTCAATAATGTAATTTTCATTGCACAACTGTCATGCAAGATAGGGACTGGTTTCTATCCACTTTTAACACCTTGTGGAAGGGTTTAATCATAAACATATGATCAAAGACATGTGAAAAAGACCTATGATCCCCAACATGATTTCATGCTGAACCAGCACTCATCAGTTGGCCCAGATCACAATCTCTTATACATATCTTTATCGTTGCTCAGTGTATACAAACAGCAAATTATTTCAGTTAAGTGTCAATCACTAGATTAGAGATTATTCACTTAATGAAAATTACACTACAGATACATTATTCATTAAGTGGACAATCTCTAATGGATGATACTTTATTGTAACTGTTCACTTATAGAGAATATATTTCAAGATATTTGTTATTATGCAAGTAATTTCGTTTCAAATACCTTCATTTAAGTGATCTATGTTTCTAATCTTTTTCCTCGTACACTGTGATTTTTAAGTGATCCTGCAAATAAAAGTTGAGTGAAGAAAAATCAGCAAATCTCGTAGGTTATTTCAGAGGGTCGTGGTGACCAATAAAAGCTTGTTAATCCTTTTCAATATTTGGAGACTTTGGAAACTGCGTATTAGCTAAAGCTAGCTTATGGCATGCTAGCTATTATACTTTAGAATTTATAAACTACATAAAAGTAATAACAATTTGTAAAAGTATTAAAATCCTGTTGTTTTTTTTTAATGATTATGATTATATTTTCTCAGTTTTATTAACTTCTTCACAGAGAGCACAAACAAAAAGAGTGTATATCTAGCCAGAAAATCATTTCAAATAGATTGTGGATATTTCTTTGCCTCTTTACTTAGACACTTGGAGTGGGGGTTTGCAGCCCTGCAGTCCATGTGAATGAACCGCCATTGCAAAGAATAGATATTTTACAAAAAAATTTTTTTAAAAAAAATTGATAACATGTTTAATATTTAATAATTGATAATTTAGCAGAATAACTTAATGTTTATTAAATAATAAATTCCTTTAACAATTAATGGAACAATTTAAGAAAGATATTGATAAGAAACTATTATTGATAGGTACAATTTTAATTTTTTAAAAATTTAAACAAAAAAAGAAAACTTTCCTGAGATATAAAAATAAATAACTAACCTTTAGGGCTTTCTCACAATTAGGAAGTGATTCTTGAATATCTTCCAGCCAGATTCCGCCATGTCCTTGAAGATCATATTTTTCCAAAAGTCGCAGTAAGGATTTACGATCTTTTAGATTAAAAGGAGGTTTGAAGGCGTATTTACCATTGGGTTCAACATGAATTTTAGGATTATTTACTAATGCTTCAGTAAGAAGCCACTGCCTCTGTTTGGGTTGAGTGTCTAATTGATTAGTTTCATCAAGGATCTCTTCTAAACTTAATGGATGAGTGTCTCCGCGTTGATGCCGCTGTTTCATAAACTGAATGATTTTTGCAAGAATACCAAATTTGAACCGAGAACTTCCAGGCATAGATTTGTAATTAAAATTATTTAAAGGAGGTTCTAGAAATAGTTAATAAAAAAGAAATTAACACATATTTATATATTATTTGGAGAAAAAAAAAAGCAAGATCAATAAAATATTTTAACATACGTTTAACTTTTGAAGAGGAATTTTTGGCCCGTTTGTTTGGTGGTTCTTTGTCTAAAGCATCCTTTTTACCCTTTCTTTTTTCGACAGCAGGCATGTTCATAGCCCTCTTCATAAAGTTCTTATGTTCTCTGAGTAATGCCGGATCCATCATGATGAACTAAAATATATACAATCAAACATTTTAACTTCATTGAAATTGAAAAATTTTAAATATGGTCATACGTGCATCCAAATTCCTATGTACATTATCATAGATGTTATTTATTTTAATACTTTCTGAGATCACTAATGAAAATTCAATCGTTATCATATGACAGGGTGCAGGATCAGAATCATAGTCCGAGTCCAGGCACTGAATCGAAGTGGATCTGTGATACTGCCCATTAAGCAGATGTGACTTTATTTCAACCATTAATCATTCTGTTTGGGAGCTAGTCAGCTACTGCCTGTTTGTTGCTGGAGGGAGAAGGGGGTGCCAAATGACTGGCTCGCCAAAAACTATGAAAAATTCACAGTGGCTCTGTTTGCAGTAATAAATCTATTATGATGAAATTTAGCGGGAATAACACAGTATTAGATTCTTTGCAGCATAAATAGCCTTATAGCTTTTTACTGCTTAATGCACATTCATCGTCATCATCATCAACCATTATCAATCTACTGCAGGATGAAGGTCTCCACAAGTTCAATCCATCTCCGATCTTTAGCTTCTCTGCTTCTCTTCTCCACATCACCCCTGCACGCTATCTTATTTCATCCATCCATCTCACATGTGGTCTCTTTCTGGGTCTTTTACAATCTCTTGGAATCCAGTTTAAGATTTCAATTGTCCATCTATTATTATCTCTTCTAGCAATATATTCAGCCCAACTCCACTTCAAACTTAATTTTTTCAATGAGGTCAGTAACACCTGTTTGTTCTCTTACCCATACATTGCGTTTTCGATCTCTTCTTGTTACTCCCAACATGCATCTCTCCATACTTCTTTGAGTGGTCCGAAGTCTCTGTATTGCTCTTCTATTAAGTGTCCAAAACTCAGATCCATAAATAAGAACTGGTAAAACACATTTGTTAAAAACCTTCCTTTTCAAACACATAGGCATATTTCCTTTTAGTATCAAGTTATTTCTACCAAAAGCACTCCAACCAAATTTAATTCTATGATTAAATTCATTCATTATGTTTCCATCTGTATTAATAATCTGACCAAGGTATTTGTAACTGTTAACTTCTTCTAACTCATCATAATCAATCTTTACTTTCATATTTTGAGAAAATCCATTAAACATTAATTTAGTCTATTTAACATTTATCTTTAGTCCTACTTTCCTACTTTCATCTGATAACTCCTGCAACATTTCCTGCAGCTCTAAAGCATTATTTGCAAAAACAACTACATTGTCTGCAAAATCTAAATGACTTAAATAATCTCCATTTACTTTCACTCCCTTTAGCTTCCCATTTTAATCCACAAAATACTTCTTGCAGCACTGCTGTAAAAAGTTTTGGAGATACGGAGTCACCCTGTCTTATATCCTTCTCGATGTTGACTTTCCCAGTATCATTATGTAATCTAATTGAATGCCCATTATACAATAGTAATTCATTTTTTTGAAGCGTAACTGTCTCTCCGATGATTAATAGCAGCATGAATCATTACGAAAAAGTTCTAAGTTGCCATTCATTGTATGATGACATTACATTTTGATAAAAACTGAAGCTAAGTAAAAATAATTAAAGAGAGCTCATAATAAAGAATGCAGTGACTAACTAAAATAGGATGGGGGAGGGAGAGAATTTAAAAACCTCTTTAATAGAGTGTCCATCAATAACAATAATGAATTAAAAGTGACAAACTCTCCACACAGTAGCGCCATCAGTGCAAGCCAGAGTAATCAATGGATGCAAGAAAGTATGTTCGTAAAATCCTTATCTACTGCCTATTCATTCAATATTCCCTGGGACTAGTTTCTAGCTTGTGGTTTTCATAAGTGAGGAGCCTTGGCTCTGAGAGCACTGCATCCAAATCTTGGAATCTAATGCAGCCCTCTAACAGCCACTTTTTAGTTAACTACAAAGCGGGTTTAAACCCTAGGGGGGGGGGGGGGGGGGGGGGGGACTACAAAGCTAGGAGTCTAAAATGAAACACACTAATGTTTTCAATACAAGATTCAATTGTACAGTCATACAAACCCAGTTCAGTATCTATACATTTTGATGATTATGTGATGTTTAGTGGTTTAAGACAATAAAGGATGTTCTGGAAAAGTGAAAAATGGCTCTGACTTGTTCTTTATTATTGTTGTCACAAATAATATTGAGATAATATTAATAAGCATGGTAAGACATCTGTAAATGTTAAACTAAGCTTATAGAAAAAGTTACAGTAGACAAATTGTATGTGTCACAGTCAACAAAGCCCAATAAAGTCCAAGTGTCATTGACGGACAATAAAAAAAAATTCAATGGTTAGCTTCTCAGGTGACACTTGAGTACCTAAAGTGTCAGGTTCAATCCAGGTATATGTACCCATCAAGCTTATCACTGCAACAAAATTAGTGAATTACAAATCTGTTTAAATGTTATCCCTGACCTATCTCTCTAAGCATGGGTTATCAAATATATCCCAGATGGAAGTGCCGAACATATCACTAGACCAGTTTCAGCTATTAATCTTTATCAGACATATATATGCATTCAGCGATTACCTTTCAGTTTTACTCCTATTGAACTATTTAAGCCTGCTATGTTTGAAAAGAATAAAGAAATTTTAAAAAAGTATCTGTTTAAGTTCATTTTAAAAAATAACTGAAAATTTAATTACAGTTTCAAACATAGATAAATTAATAATATAAAGAGGGTTACCATTTTAATCTACTAAAACTAGATTTCTAACAAGGATTGTAATCAGAAGATTAATAAAGAAAAAACATAATGCTTCCTATAGAGAAAGATTAATTATAAATGATAATTAAATTGAAAAATACAATAGTTACGTCAGAAGAAAAAAACACCAATTATGTAGGCTAATATAAAATAAGAGAATAGAATTTTTTTAGACAATTTTGATTTTGAATACTGACTACTTTCGAAGAAGAGGAATATCCCATTAACTAGCCCGAAGAGTAAATCCGTAGACCTAGATGCTTTTTGAGATCATATTTGACCTTTACTATCGTTTTATGGAGCACTGGTTTTTATACCCTGAGTATGTTATTATATGATATAAAAATATATTTTATATGAGCACTTGTAAAATTGTTTCCTAATAATTAAAATAGTTTATTTTGAAATACCTACTTTATCAAGAGTAACAATAATAAAAGTTACATTTATAAACTCTCGTATGGAATTAAAATTTCTAATGGAAACAACTGATTCTAATTTGTCTAACAATTTATCTTTTGAGTTGAGATAACGGAAAACTGGCCCAGTTGACTAAAACTTGGGATGAGAAAGTATTTTATAGAGAATGGAAGTAGAAATTTAAAGCACTTGAAAATATGAAAATGTTTGTTAAGGAAAATATCAGTAACTTTAATAATGGCAGCCAAATAGTTGGAAAATTTCTATTTTCTAAATATTTACAAAGAAAAACGTAAGTAGCAGCTTTATTATGCTTGGTCAATATTAAAGTCATAGATTTAATAAAAAAATTGTGCAATATAAATAGGCCAGAGGAACTTACCTATGCCAGAAGCAACTGGAAAAATAAGCAGTTATTTCAGTCTCCTTAATCAGCATGTTGCTAGACTATGTAAGAATAGGTGACACAAAAAGGGAGAGAAGTTATCGAATTATGATTTGATTCTCAGAGATTTAGTAAAACTTACGATTTTAAAGTTTTTTAGAAAAAGCTCACCCTAATGAATTTATATGGGATATATCAGAAGACAAACTCCATCAATGGCTATTAGCAAAAGGTGATTTGACCTTCAAAGAAGCAATTCAGATGGGAATACTTTATGAGTTAGTTGTGGATCAAGCGAGAAATTTTCAGGGATTAAAACTAATCGATGTCAGAAAAAATTAGGGAACATAAAATGAATTATTTTCAAGTAATATTGAAAAAACAAATACAAAGAAATTTAATTGTTTCTGCGATTATAAAGCATATCAAATGCAAATGGAAAATAAATGAGGCCTTTAGGGAAAATATAAAAGTTAAATTCAAAAGCTCTTAATGCTTTAACGTTTGATGAAAGTAAAAAAACTGAAGATAATTGACTCAATTAATTACTAATGCCAATATTGGAAAAAATTAAAACGGAAATCGATAGCAGATCAGATATTTCTACAATATCAAATAATGAATGAAAAAAAAAAAATGGAGAAAAAATTAAATTTAAATCATGCATATACCAACCTAAAAAACAGCAAAAGATGTAATCAGGAACGAAATCAAAATGACAGGAATAGTAAAAATCTCCGTAAAATTAAATAATAGAAGTGTGATGGTAAAATTATATATCATAGTAAACGGCAGGAGTTGTGTAAGCTATTTGGAATCATCATCATCATCATCATCAACCATTATCAATCCACTGCAGGATGAAGGTCTCTCCAAGTTTAATCCATCTTCTCCGATCTTTAGCTTCTCTTTTCCACAACACCCCTGCACTGAAGAGGAAATACAATGACTATTTCAAATTTATTTTCAATGAAATTAAGCGAAATAAATATCTCTCCAGTGCAATTAACGAAGATTGATGATGCTAGGCCAACTTATCCACAAACCTAGAAGAGTTCTGATGCTATTCAAGAAAAAGTTTAAGATATATTTTGGGATTTATTAGCAAATGGAATATTAACTCCCATGGGAAAATCAGAATGGGTAAACACCTATAGTAGCTATACTAAAACTAAATGGAAAGATCCAAATCTGTGGAGACTATTGTAGGACATTAAATAAAAATCGGAAAAAAGACGCATACCCAGTTCCTAAAGTTCAAAAAGTACTACCTCAAATTCCAAATTGTAGCTATTTTGCTAAGCTAGATTTAAAGTCAATCTACTGGACTATTTAAACATAATCATTTACCTTTTGGAATAACTACAGCACCAAATATATTATAGGCTGATTATATACTTCTGAGAGAATATAGCTGGAGTAATTCCATACTATGATGATATATTGATCACAACATCAGAAAAACTCAAACATCGTATTAACAGTATATGAAAAATTAAATAGTTGTAATGCTAAATTAAATGCAGAAAAATGCATAAGGAAACTGAGTGAATTAGAATTCCTAGGTAATACTGTGTCAGAGAAAGAGAAAAGATCATCTGCCGAGAAAGTGAGGACTGTGAAAAAGCCCTAAATCAATCAAAGAATTACAAACGTTTTTAGGCCTTAATTTGAGGAATTTTTAAGAGGAAGAGCATAAGTAGTCAAATGCCAATATGATATGTTAAGGAAAGGTCAAAAGTGGAACTAGGGTGATAAACAAGAAAAGGCTTTTCATAATACAAAAACTCTACCCATATTCAGTCAGTCACTTAGCCATTACAGTGAAAAATTTAAAATGCATCAAGAATACGAAGTTGTTGCAGTCAGAATCCATAACTTTAATGAAGGTGAGAAGCCTATACAATACGTATCAAAATCTTTATCAAAAGCCGAAATAAATTATAGTCATGTAGACAAAGAGGTAATCGCTACGATATTTAGTGCGAATAAATTTTTTTAAGTACATAGGGAAACCAATTTAATTTGGTTACGGATCATAAGCCTTTACAAAATATATTTCCAAAAGCAAAACCAATATTTTATCAAAATCAGCCTGTGGATGATATGTTAGTGGATGTGTCTATCTGTAATTATGAATTAATCAGCCTGTGGATGATATGTTAGTGGATGTGTCTATCTGTAATTATGAATTAATTTACGTCGAAGGATAACAAATAATACATGCTGACACACTGTCAGATATCACAGACAAAAATAAACCTGTGAAATCAATTGTATTGATATTACAAAAAATAAAGTTCTGAATGGTAGAGTTGTCGCAAAGTGGGGCAAAGAGAGATAAAGGGTTACAAAAATTAATCCAGTGAATAAGCAAAAGCTGATCTGATGAAAACACCTTAAGATAATACCATTATTGTTTTGGAATGTAAAGAGGCAATTACCTAGTTAAAAAATTGTATACCGATGAATGATAGGAACTCAAATCATCCTAGAGAATAGATAAAATACTGAAATTAATGCATAAATGACAGTTCTAGTTAGATGTTTTGTTAGGTGGAAGAAATTGAGATGCAGATACTGAAGACTATATTAAATAAAGTGAATCATGTCAATGAAACATCATCCTGACAAGAAAAAACTATATTAAATGACCTGAGGCTGTAAGACATTAGAAGAGATTTTATGCAGATGATGCTGGAGCATATAAAAGATATATAACATCGGTAACAGTAGATGCATATTTGAGGTAAATTGATTTCAGATTAGTGAAAAATATCATTCAGAAGAAAGCATAAAAACTCCACATCATCCAGAGAAATTTGAGAGGACATTAAAAGAATAGAATGTGGGGTACATACTAGCACCAACTTATCTTATCTTCCTGAGTCAAATGAATTAGCTGAAAAGCCTGTCTAGTAATTAAAAATGAGGATTAACAACTAATAGTGATATGCATGAAACTCTGTACATGTTAGTGTTTTACCAACATTCAACACCTTCAACCTCCACTAGAAATACCATAGCAGCAAAGTCATTAATAGGGTGAAGAATTAGAACTGAAGTGATACTTTTTGCTACAAAACACTAAAAACCATAGCAATAGAAGCATAAATATAAAATTAATTATAAGGTTTGGGTTCAAGACAGTTTTAAAAAAAGCTGGTCAATGGAAAAATAGAAGCTGTCATTTCCAATAGCACTGTGAAAGTATAGACAGAAGACGGTGCTGAATATAGACACTACAAATGTCGAAATGAAGTAACAGAATAGAAGATTGCAGAACCACTGAACTAACACTGGTGTACTTTCAGGAGAAACCAGAAAAAACAGCCCAAACAGAGCTACTTAGACTAGAAACCAGAAAAGAAAAAGAAAAAACCAAAGCCTTTGGAAGATTATGTCTGCAGTTAATTAATGTAAAAAAAATAATTACTTCTGGAGTAGAGGAAGGGAATAATGCTATGTTAGAAAAAAAAGAATAAAAGGGTTAGTTTAAATTAATTTTGCAAAATAATTGAAATTTAGTTTAATTACAGATTCAAATATAGATAAATTAATAAAAGGAAGTTACTGTTTTAATCTATTAAAAATAGATTTTGAATAAAGGATGTAATTAGTAAATTAAGAAAAAAAAAAAACTCTTTTCTACATAAAACGAATTATAAACGATATTTAAATTGAAAAATACAATAGTTACTCCAGAAGTAAAATCACGTTAATTAAACAGATTAATATAATAATGAGAACTGAAAATTTTTAAGCGATTTTGATTCTACAAATTGACCACTATAGAAGAGAAGGAATCTGGGTATTATCTAGCCTGAAATATAAATCTGTAGATCGAAGGACTTTTCCAGATCATATTTCATCTTTATTATCACTATTTGTAGCTTACATTTTTAAATTATAATATTGATAAATAGTAAACAATATTATATGAATTTAACTGTACTTGTATGTTGTAATCATTACGGTGTAGTCACATGGACAAAAAAAAGCATATATCACATGATTTCCCAAGAACTGTGTATATATTTGTAAAATCATGATGTCTGCCTTTTTTGTGTGTCTAAGTGACTATAGTTGATAATGATTACAACATAATCGAAACTGCTTCTGCTTAATTTATATACTATTATTGTTATTATTTACCATTATTACGATTTAAAATTTATATACAGTATATTTTTAAGAAGTAACTTGCTAATTAATATAGGTTTTATATCATGTGTATATTATTGGATTATATAAAAATACATTTCATATGAGCAGATGTAAAAAAAATTTATTAATAATTAAAATAGTAGAACATATTTTATTTTGAATTGCTTATTTCACTTATTAAGGTTAGTTATCGAGAGTTAACTATCGCAAAAAATAATTACTTTTTTATAACCAAATCTTCTTATATATACTTCAATGCAATTTTTATATATTTATTCCTCTTTTATTTTTCTAACAGTTTCGACTGTCTAGTAGTCTTCATCAGAGCTAAAAATATACATATTTTACATAATTATATTTTATTTCTAACTCTATACCTTTACTTCTCTTATTTCCCAATTATTATTTAATTATTATTTATTACTTCTACTTTCTTATTTTAATTTTTTATTTTTATTCTATCCTATCTATCATTCTACATTTATTCTTTAATATATATCTATAACCCTTCCATTTTATTTTTTATTTTTACTTATTAATCTAATTTCTTTTCCTCTTTCTATTATTTATTTATATTTTATTCTTTTATTAATAATTTCTATTTTATTCTTATTTTTATCTTTATTTTTATTAATTATTCCCATTTTTTAATTTATTTATTCATTTTACATACCTTTTTCTATCTTTCTTCTTACATTTACAACTGTTTATTTTTTAAATTCATTAGGAGAAATTATACAAAAATTGCATTAAAGTGTATGAGGAACTTTATAAAAAAGTAATCATCATCATCATCAACCATTATCAATCGACTCCGGGATGAAGGTCTCTCCAAATTCAATCCATCTTCTCCGATCTTTAGCTTCTCTTCTCCACATCACCTCTGCACACTTTCTTATTTCATCCATCCATCTCATATGTGGTCTCTTTCTGGGTCTTTTACAATCTCTTGTAATCCAGTTTAAGATTTCAATTGTCCATCTACTATCATCACTTCTAGCAATAAATCCAGCCCAACTCCACTTCAGTCTTTTAATTTTTTCAATGAGGTCAGTAGCACCTGTTTGTTCTCTTACCCATATATTGCATTTTCAATCTCTTCTTGTTATTTCCAACATGCATCTCTCCATACTTCTTTAAGTGGTCTGAAGTAATATATATGAATATATGAAGAAAAAAAATTCTGGGCAATTCGGAAGATGTAATAGATATAGGAGGTACTTGTTCTTTATTACTATATAATTCTTAATAAAAGTCTTCTACCCATTTCATGATGTCATCTCTCTTTTTAGTAATAATTCCATCTTTTTTTCTTATTGCAGATATAAATTTCCTACCAATAGCAAAATGTTGTTTTACATTCTTGAGACTTTTATTTTCTTCTACAGCTTTCCTTGCTAGTTCACAGTTATACTTTCTTAAATCATTTTCAACTCTTTTCCGCACCATTTTACAAAATTCGAAATATTCAATCCTTTTTAATGCATCATTTTTGTATATCTTCACATTCCTTCTTTTCTTCATAAATTCTCTAGTCTCAGTAGAAATTTTATTGGTCAATTGCTGCTTTTTTCTACCAGCTATCTTTGTTGCAGTTTTTAAAAGTGTATCAGTTATTTTCATATTAATTTCATTCAAATCTGAATCATGTTCAAAATCTACTAATACTTGGAAACCGATTTGTAAGTTTTCATTTAAATCCATTAGAATGTTTCTGAAGATTAGGAATATCAACTGTAAATATTGTTTTTCTTAATAATTTTTGTCTTTCTAGTTTTGCATTAACATGTATCTTACATCTTACTAATCGATGATCACTTCCTGTGTTAAATTTATTAAGAACATTACAGTCTTGAAATATGTATTTTGGGTTAGTCAAAATATAATCCAATTCTGCTGTACCTTCATTTGAATGCTTCCATGTCCATTTCCTTTTAACATTTTTCTCAAAAAAAAAGAATTCATAATATAAAGTTTTTCTTTTTCTGCAAACTCCACAAGTCTATGTCCTCTCTCATTTCTATTACCATAACCAAAATTACATACAGCACTTTCATCTCTCATTTGTTTACCAATTCTAGCATTAAAGTCTCCCATAACAATTTTAAAATGTTTTACTCTGATCAAAAGCCTTTTGTACATCCATATAAAAATCTTCTACTACTTCATCTTATGAGAACTTGTTGGGGCATAAACCTGAATTATTGCCACTCTGTCCGATACACCATCAATCGCCACAATGTTGTTCTTCCACATTTTATTTATAATGAATCCTACTCCACTTGTATTTCCAATATTTGTGAGACATGCAATTAAATATATGAAGAAAGGAAAGGCTCCAAGTAATGATGGAATTACAATTGATATATTAAAAGAAGCAGGTGAAGAAATAGAAAATGTTTTAGCAAAGTTATATACTAAATGTCTAAATGATAAAGATGTACCAGATGATTGGAAGAATGCAGTATTAATATTAATATTTAAGACAGGTGATAAAGAAGATATTAGAAATTACAGAGCTATCAGCCTTTTATCAGTTTTATACAAAATTTTTACCAAGATAATTACAACACATCTACAGAGAATATTGGATTTCCACCAACCAAGAGAACAAGCTGGATTTAAAAGTGGTTTTAGTACAGTAGATCATATCCAGGTATTGAGAGACGTTATAGAAAGGACAAATGAATATAAGTTGCCATTATGTTTTGGATTTGTATATTATGAAAAGGCATTCGATTCTATAAACATTTCTTCAGTGATTAAAGCATTGGATCATCAAGGTATAGATCCAGAATATTGTCATATTTTAAAGAATATTTACAAAAATGCAACAGCAACAATTAGATAACATAATGATACTGGGAAAGTCAACATTGAAGAAGGGTGACTCCATATCTCCAAAACTTTTTACAGCAGTGCTGCAAGAAGTATTTTGTGGATTAAAATGGGAAGCTAAAGGAGTGAAAGTAAATGGAGATTATTTAAGTCATTTAGATTTTGCAGATGATGTAGTTGTTTTTGCAAATAATGCTGTAGAGCTGCAGGAAATGTTGCAGGAGTTATCAGATGAAAGTAGGACTAAAGATAAATGTTAAAAAGACTAAAGTAATGTTTAATGGATTTTCTCAAAATATGAAAATAAAGATTGATTATGATGAGTTAGAAGAAGTTAACAGTTATAAATATCTTGGTCAGATTATTAATACAGATGGAAACATAATGGATGAAATTAATCATAGAATTAAACTTGGTTGGAGTTTTTTTGGTAGAAATAACTTGATACTAGAAGGAAATATGCCTATGTGTTTGAAAAGGAAGGTTTTTAACAAATGTGTTTTACCAGTTCTTACTTATGGATCTGAGACTTGGACACTTAATAGAAGAGCAATACAGAGACTTCAGACCACTCAAAGAAGTATGGAGAGATGTATGATGGGAGTAACAAGAAGAGATCGAAAACACAATGTATGGGTAAGAGAACAAACAGGTGTTACTGACCTCATTGAAAAAATTAAAAGATTGAAGTGGAGTTGGGCTGGACATATTGCTAGAAGAGATGATAATAGACGGACAACTGAAATCTTAAATGGATTCCAAGAGATTGTTAAAGACCCAGAAAGAGACCACATGTTAGATGGATGGATGAAATAAGAAAGTGTGCAGGGGTGATGTGGAGAAGAGAAACTAAAGATCGGAGATGGATTGAACTTGGAGAGACCTTCATCCTGCAGTGGAGTGATAATGGTTAATGATGATGATAAAGAAAAATGCAAAAGAAGTAAAGGAGAAGATATAAGAATAATAAAAATTAGATTTATAAGCTCTTATAAAAAATTAAAATTTCTAAGTGGGACAACTGATTTTAATTTGTCTAACACTTACTTTATCTTTTAAAACAGAAGCAAAACTCTCCACATAATAGACCCCCCTCCCCCCAAACTTCCAACTAAACCAATCTTACCATTATCAAATGCAAACAAATACAAAATGAAAGTCAGATGTTGCTTTGTTTTGATATATAACTCCTACAGGAATTCAGAAAAGAAATAGAAGGTACACAATGCATAAAAAGAATAGATGCAAGAGATAATATTCGACATAAAAAAATATTAAGATATCCATAATGGAAATGAGTATAATTGTGTTCTGAAGCAGTTATCGTCATTCTATGCAGAGCCATCTATTGTAAGCTTGGTAATCAGTGAACATTAAATAGCAATGTTATTTTATTCTCAACCTAAGTGAGTTTCTGATTCAAAGTCGTCATCAGAGGAATTTAGAATTAACGTGGGTATGTATCTAGCAGTCCGGGTTTGATTCTTACGTATTATCAAGCTAAATAGTCTGAAAAATTTTAAAAATAAGATTTTGAACCTGGTCTCTTTACTATGCAGTTTGATCACATGATCATCATTTCTATATTAGCACATAATTGTTGGCATCCATTGATTACTCTGTTTGGCACAGGGTACTACTATACGGAGAGTTTTGCCTTTGTACGCAGTTTGATAGATATGATGGTCATTATCATAATTTCTTTTAAAAAAAGTTTTGATCCCAGTCTATTTGCTTGGCAGTTTTATAGATATGATGAAGGCCATTGACTGATAATGTGATCAACACTTTAATCAATACTCGTTCTATTTTTAATTAGGATTATTTATACTTTCTACTCAGGTATAATTAGGATTGCTAATCCTTTTTAATTAGATTTTTTAAACATAGCCAATATTTTAAATAACAAATGACGTACTTTTCATAATTCACATCGTACTTTACATATTCTACACAAATATTATCAGTCATTCCTTAGCTAGATATACCATAACTGTAGTACTACGATAATCATATATTACCTCTTATCTGGTAGCTTCAACCGCTTACGAGTAAAAAATAAATATACAGCTAAATATTTATTAAATTTATATTGTTATTTTACAACTGTCCGATATTTTTTTTTAGGATTTAGAAAAAAAGCTCACGTTCAGAATTAACACATCTCATTTACTAATATATAATTAACATAGTACTATTATGGTTTTCCTGCGCATGTGTGATAGTATACAAAGAAAAACAACGCAGTACCAAATAGAATATAAATTATCAAAGCATATAATCAAAAGCAATCTTACCTATGTAAAGTATTTAACAAAACGAGTAACAAAATAAAAGATCGAATAAAATGGTAATACAACTAACTGCAACACCGTAGTCAATTTCTTAAGATTATGAAATTGAACATTTGCGTCCCCTAGCGGTTACGAGTTTAAACACATACAAACAAACTATTTTTTCCTTTTCATTATCACATGATTGTAAGTCTGCACTCAATCCAATGAAAAGCTGTGATTGAAATATTTTAAAAAATAATAATAATAATATAGAATTTATATAATGCAGAAATTCTACAATGAATAATTTAAAATTAAAGAATTTCGTTTATTAATTAATGCAAAATCAAATTTTATTTTGTTTATGATTTTTGTGTAAAGGGCGGGACTAGTTTCCCGCGAAATTTTCTATGGAGTTATAGTTGTGGTATACTTGTAATGTACCGTCAATTGAACTTAGTTGTGGCTGTTTGCAATAATTTTGGTATTGGAATAAATGGTGAATTACCATGGAGGTTAAGGTATATTATATTTATTTGATTTATAGTTTTATCTTGTCATTGTCTTTATTGCACTGTTTGATAATTACCTAGGTGTCTTAGATTCAAAACATCACGAGTCTTAGATGCTTTGAACACCCAAAACCGTAGTACGCCCTTTGATTAGTGCTGTTGTAGTGTCAGACTTCGGAGATCGATTGGCGTTCGAACTTCTTATGAACTCCCAAATAGTAAAATTATTCCGTTATTAGTTAATGCGATTGCAAATCAATCTGTATTAATATAGAAACTGTCATCTTCTAAAAGTGTACTATAGATTCCTTTTGATGTTTTATAAAAAAAATTTCTGGTCGCGACAAGCATGATACGTTCCGCTAAGTAATAGTTATATAGCCTTCTTTTACAAGTGCTTAGAAAGATGTCAATGCATGTCGTGTGTTTAGTAGTTGAGAATGCTTAAATTTGTTTTTGTCAAGAGAACTGATTTAGTCAGTAGATTTACCACACCGCGGCTATTTTTTTTTTTTAATCTGATTTCTTTAATAAGTCTGGTAAACCGCATTATACGAGTTACTCTGAGATTTCACAGAGACTCGTACCTGTAGCTAAATCTGGGACTCGGCACTCAATTGAAGTTTCCTAAGTAAGTTGTCATTTTCGTTTTTAACTAAATATATAAACAAACAAAATAAAGTTAATAATTACGAGATTTGGTAGCTTGTTTTATATATATGATTTGAATCGAATTTCTCTGCCTTGAATATATAGTGAAACATTGTTTTATAAATAGTGTATATCCAACTTTTATTACTTAGTAAAAGTGAGACACTTTAAAGATTTGGAAGTGTATTAGCTATAAAACAAGGCAAAACTCTCCATACAGTAGTGCTACACTGTGCCAACCAGAGTAATCAATGGATGCCAGAAGGCTTGTGCATAAAATTCCTATCTAGTGCTTACTCATCCAATATCCCCAAACTAGTTTCTGGCTTGTGGCCTTTGTCAGTGAGGAGCCTTGGATCTGAGAGCACTGCACCTAGATCTTAGGATCTAATGCAACCTTCCAGCAGCCATCTTTTATCTCTACTTAACTACAAAAGCATGAGAATGAAATTGAAAACACAATAATATTTTCAGTCTAAGCTCAATAGCTTATATAGTCATATGGGTCTGAACTCAGTTTAGCACCCATACATTTTGGTGTCTTTGGCTCTTTAACAACCCTAGCCACCACTATCCTATTAGGCAGGATTGGTGTTAAACCACTAAACATCACATGATCACCATCTCTTATACTAGCACATAATTGTTATTAAACAAGACAAAAACCCCCATACAGTAGTGCCACCCTGTGCCAACCAGAGTAATCACTGGATGCCAGAAGGCTTGTGCATAAAATCCCTATCTAGTTCTAGTGCCTACTCATCCAATATCCCCAGATTAGTTTCTGGCGTGTGGCCTTTGTCAGTGTGGAGCCTTGCATCTGAGAGCACTGTATGTAGATCTTAGGATCTAATGCAATAACAATTATGTGCTAGTATAAGAGATGATAATCATGTGATGTATTAGCTATATTTCAACAAGACTTCAATTGCGGATTAGATGTAAAGGTAAAAAGTTTTTTGTTTAATCTGGAAAGATGGAGTTACTTCCATCTAGCATTTTTTCCTAATTTTGACATGCTGGTCATAATATATTGTTAAAATAATATATAAAAGCAGGTCCAGAAAAGCAAAATAGAGACTTCATAAGAAATATGGAGAGATGTATGTTGGGAACAATAAGAAATTGAAAGTTGAAATGCTTGATTAAGATAACAAACAGCATTGACATCTTAAAAGAATTAGAAGACTGAAATGGAGTTGGGTCGAACATATTATTAAAAGTGATTATTATAAACGGATAATTGTAGCTGTTACATATTCACCTGCATATTATTACTAATAGATGAATATATTTGAAAAGTTTAAATATAGTTTGAATTTTTCTAAAGACATTTAACAATTAATATTAGATGGTGGACATTGTCCAGCATATAATCACATTAGGGATAATCATTTGTCAGAAATGTAGATCAAATTAGTAAATTCAAGTATTTATTAAGATTAAACAAGGCAAAACTCTCCATACAGTAGTGCCACCCTTTGCCAACCAGAGTAATCAATGGATGCCAGAAAGCTTGTGCATAAAGGCACTAGATAGGGATTTTATGCACAAGCCTTCTGGCATCCATTGATTACTCTGATTGGCACAGGGTGGCACTACTACTGTATAGAGAGTTTTGCCTTGTTTAATAACTATGTGCTAGTATAAGAGATGGTGATCATGTGATATTTATTAAGATATTTAATCAAAGAAAAATAGTGACTAGGATTTTAGAAAGAGAGTTGCAATCGCCAAGGGACTATTTTATATATTACAGAAGATTTATGGTAAATGCATGTTAAATGATTGGTTTGAAAGAATCGGAAAGGTGGTAAATTGATAGTGAATTTACACTTTTTGGTAGCAAATATATATGTATCCTGTAAATATGTGGACATTTATGTGACTATCAAACTATGAAAAAAATATTAATTAAGCTTGAATTTTTCGGCAGTTTTACTTCCCTTTACTGAAAATTTTACTTTATTTTATCTTTAATGTATGATTTTAGAAGCAGTTCTCTTCACTTTATTCCAGAATCATCTTGCAAATTTGAGTAATCAATATGTGCATTGTAAGCTTAATAGTAGGTATATTCCAAACTGATAGTACTATGATAGCCATACCTCTCTTTCAAGATGATGTGTAAAGGATATGTTTACCTTCTAATCAGCTTACAATAGATAGCTCTGAGGTACCACTTTTACACCCTACATTTGATTTTAACGAATTTTTGTTACTTTATTTTTATTTATATTAGTTTTGATTCATCTTTCCTATTGCATTGCCGATGCATATGCTATCAGTATCACTTATTTTCGTTATTACTTTTACAATGTTTCATACAATTCCAATTCATTATTGATGGTTTTGATTGCCCCAGCAATTTTTCACAGAATTTTATTTATATTTTCAAATCTTAACTGATAATTATTCAAACTTTTGAATAGTTAGCAGTTAAGATTTGGAAGTAGAAGTTCTGAAGAAGATTGCTGGGGCAGTCAAAACCGTCAGCAGTTAAGATTTCAAAATATAAGTAGAAAGTTCTGAAGAAGATTGCTGGGGCAGTCGAAACCGTCAGCAGTTAAGATTTCAAAATATAAGTAGAAAGTTCTGAAGAAGATTGCTGGGGCAGTCGAAACTGTCAGTAGTGGGTTGTAATTATCTGAAGCATTGTAAAAATAAATGATATTAATATTATATAGTTTTGGTTCATTTGTAATAGTTTGATTTTTATTCATATATGAAGTGTGACAATTTAATTTCCGGACTGCACCTTCATAAAATAAACTTGGGGAAGTATACACTAATGGCTATTTCTAGTTCAAAATAGTCCACTTGTGCATCTATACACTCATTAAAACAGCATTCCCATTTCTGGAAACATATTTGGAACTCATTTTCAGAAATACTATTGAGCGGCTGTCTCATATTCTTTTGGATATCTGATATAGTAGAAAATCTTTGACTTGTTTGGACAGTTTTTAATTTTGGAAATAACAAAAAATTATGTGGAGCTAAGTCTGGTGAATAGGCAGGATGGTCTATGTTATTGATTTTTTGGCCAATAAGTATCTTACAATGAGTGCACTATGACTTTCGATCATCCATTTTTATGCCAAAGTGTACGCACGGATATTTATTATCTTCTCAATAGCTAACTAACAACTGGCTCTGTCAGTTGAAAATTTACACGTTAATTTTAACATGTTCAAGCATGAATGTTCAATACTCATTGTGATTTTGATACAATTAGGTTATAGATGTCACCACATGACCATTCTGGGAATTAAATTGTCACACCTCGTGTTCTACTTTTCTCGAAGGTCATTAAAATAACCGAATGGTTGATTACTCAGTATGTCATAATGTTTGACCTCTAGATAACTGAGTTTGTATTCATTGGTCTTTAGTTTTATAGCCTATTATTCTATTGTGTAGATATAGAAATATGTCCATAACACTTTTTTCAATAGTTTTCAATGAATTTTTGTTAACAAATATTTATAGAATGAAAATGGTTGATTTTTTACAGTTACATGTTAGTACTTTATATTCTGTTTTACTTATATAATAATATTTTTCGCTCACTCACAATTAAATATTTATTTTTTGTTTTTTAATTTAGGGGTGATATGAAATTTTTTTCGAAGTTAACAACCGAAACTAAAGATAAAGGTAATGCATTTTTTGTCGCTGTAACATTTCAAATAAATAGTGAGGTAAATTTTATAAAATAATGGGAAAGTAAAGGAATAAAAGTAAATGGTGTTTTAACTCATTTAGATTTTACATATGGTGTAGTTGTTTTTTTGCAAATAATACTTTAGAGCTTTAGAAAATGTTGCAAAAGTTAGCAGATGTAAGCAAGAGAAAATAGGATTAAAGGTAAATGCTAAAAAGACTAAATTAATATTCAATGGATTTTCTCATGAAAAGAAAACAAAGCTTGATAATGTTGAATTAGAAGTTAACATGTGATGTTTATTGGCTTAAGTTAACTTCTACAAACACCTTGGTTATATTACTAATACAGATGGAAATGTAATGGATGAAATTAATCAAAGAATTAAACTTGTTTGAAGAGCTTTTGGTAGAAAATAACTTAAAAAGAAATATGCATGTATATGTTTTTATAATTGTGTTATACCAATTCTTACTTATGGATCTGAAATTTGGGCACTTTGTAGAAGAGCTGTGCAGAGACTTCAGATTACTGAAAGAAATAGGAAAAATGTATGTTAGGAATAATAAGCATCAAAAATGAAATACATAGGTGAGACAACAAACATCATTGAAAGAATTATGAGACTGAAATGGTGTTGGGTTGAACATATTGCTAGAGATGTTAATAGATGGGACATTTGAAATCTTAAACTGAATCCCAATGAATTCCAAAAGAACTAGAAAAAGATCATATGTGAGGTGGCTGGAAGAAATAAGGAAGTTTGCTGATATGTTCGGGAGAAGAGAGGCTAGGGATCGAAGAAACTGGATTTATCTTGCAGACCATCATTTAGTGACTCAGTAATGTTTGAAAATGATGATGATGATGACTCCTAAATTATATAAAGTGTCTACTGCCTGCTACATTTTATTTTAACAATTTTGAAACTGACCATTTTGCATTTTTTTTCATATTTGTACCAAATATAGTTTGGAAATTACAGCTCTCCGAAATGTCCGAAAAATTCAATTTTTCACTCATAGGTAATCACGCAAACAATAATCAAAATAGAATGCTACTATATTCTAGCTTGTTTTATTTAGACTTTCTTATGATGCATAACTTTTTTTTTTCTTCAGTTCCTTCTAAAAATTATGACTTTACATTTCGCACATACCTAAATTTTAAACTTTGAAAAATAAAAATTCACTCTTATATGTATGTATCTTGGTATCATTTTCAGAAAGTTTCATTATGGAATTACAAACTAATATTTTTTTTATTTTATAAAAATAATATAATCAAAAAATGATGGCGATGAGTTTATATGTCAGGAAAAGACTTGGAATTGATGGAACAAGTTACACATGTAGAATACATGTGCAAAAAAGACCTATAGGAAAATTTAAAGTTGTATGAAAAAATGCTCAGGGTAAAATATTTTGCTAAAAAGATAGGATTTTCAAAATTTTCTGAATTATGACCCAAGTATTGAGTCTTAGCTGGGGAAAGCTCCTACGCAGTCAGTGTTTGTATAGTTCATCAAAGGGTGAAGCTTAGGATAGATGATAACAGTTTAAGGGTTAGGCTAGAAATAGTGCAGCAATGCTGTTCAAAAATTTCGCTTAGTAAAGTTGATGTCTGATGAAGCAGATACTGCATGCCCCCTCACTGAAAGCACTTCATATCAATATGAAATACTTTAAAGAAAAATTATATATAAAACTCAATGAAGAAATGATAAACTATATCACTTACAAGGAGTTTCTGTGGAAAGATGTATGTTTGAAACATTTGCAAAACAAGAGATGATGATGGTGTGGAAATGATTGCAGCTTTTCTGAAAAAGCATTGTTTTATAAGGAAAATATCCAATCTTTGCAATTAGTTAAAGGAAAATGTTCCAAAAGATGAGGCTTTGGTATTTTTTGATTTTTCAGAAAATTTTGATATTTTTATGCAAAATAGTCCCCTGTCTTTTCATTGAATGTCCAACCAACAATTTTTCTAGTAAGTAAAATTTCGAAGTCATATTTTGCATCTCTGAATGTCTTCATGTTAGAAATTATTTGTTTCAGAAGAAACATATCTACAATTAAGACTGATACCAGATTTGAAAATGATATACCGCTTTTTCAGATGGGTTCGCTACACTGTGCAGGGAAGGGGGTGACACTATGGGAAAACAGCCTTGGTAAGTCTCTAGTGTTCCTATAAAGATCACATGGTTGCATCTTCTCAGCTATTTATGTGGGGTATGTCCTGCATTGACATTATAGGATTTTTGAATTAAAAAACAATACTTAAAAGAAATTGTATATAATGCATTTTTAAATGCAAATTCAATAGCAAGCACCCGGAAGTTTTTTTCTTGTACCATATAAAGTATTACTGACAAAGGGATTTTCAACGAGTGAAGAATCATATAAGTTTAATTTTTTTGAGAATCTTTGAACAAATTTTGTAGTAGTAGAAATAAAACGACTAAGGTAAGTCATCTGAAATTGTGAAATTGTTTTAACCTACAGATTTGATTCCTTTTTTTTTTGCACATCCAAAGCCTTAGTGAAAATATTTATTGATAAAATTAACAATTTGAAAATAAACTATTGACGAAATTTTATGGCAATTAATGTGTATGTAATTTTTACAGTACAATGTCTAATAAATATATAAATTCAACATTCCTTTTTCTTTTTAAAACTTGTTTTATTCCAAACTATAATTTTATTTCTCTTCCATACAATGTTTCAACTACATTCTGTAGTCATTATCAAGTTTCCTTAAAAAAATAATAATAATAATAAAATAAATAAAAATAAAAAACAAAAATAATAACACAAATAAATAAAATATTAATACATTAATAATGTCTAATTTTATATATATATATATAAAACAGCATTTCCAGCATAAAGATCATATTAACTTGTTGTAAATTGCAAAATTTCCTGAATGTTAATTTGTATAGGAAATAGTGGATTTAAACAGTGCAGAGAAAAAATCTTCACACTCCTAAATCAAGATGCTTCAAATTGGCCTATATAAGTGGAAAGTTAGGTTAAAGATAAGACAGCCGCTCTTATCTTTTTAAAAGTTGCTATCTTGTATTGTGGTTTGAGAGGTCCCTCTATCGGCAAAATAAAGATACTGCTTGACTAATATAAATTTCAAGGTGCATTTGATACAGGTTAAAGCCTGTTTTAAAAGTATTTACATATAAACTTATGTAAAAATAAGTTCTACTTGATATGTAATACTCAAATATGTACTATAAATAGTGTCAAAGTTTAATTATGAATTGATTAAAAAAGAATATTTATTTTTTTATATGATTGTAGTTAAACTTTGATTTTAGATGGTGTGAAAACTGTGCTGGATTTCTTAAAAGTCAGTATTGGGCTTAACATCTTTTATTAATAGAGATCTATATAATTATGCCACCAGACTTTCACTGATTTGTTTTTTAGTTCTCGGAATTGGAAAGGAAATTTAATGCATTATAGCTCGGAAGAACTATTTTGCATTTTCAAAAAAAAAAAAAATCATGTTTACTTATTTATTTTGAGATTAAATTAAAGTATTTAATGTACAACCTATTATTCATTGTTGTTGTTATTCATCATCATCAACCATTATCAATCCACTGCAGGATGAAGATCTCTCCAAGTTCAACATATTCTCCGATCTTTAGCTTCTCTTCTCCGCATCACCCGTGTACACTTTCTTATTTTCATCCATCCATGTCACATGTCGTCTCTTTCTGGGTCTTTTACAATCTCTTGCAATCCCGTTTAAGATTTCAATTATCCATCTATTGTCATCTCTTCTAGCAATATGTCCAGCCCAACTCCACTTCAGTCTTAATTTTTTCAATGAGGTCAATAGCACCTGTTAATTCTCTTAACCGTATATTGCGTTTTCGATCTCTTCTTGTCACTCCCAAGATGCATCTTTCCATACTTTTTTTAGTGGTCTGAAGTCTCTGTATTGCTCTTCTATCAAGTGTCCAAGTCTCAGAACCATAAGTAAGAACTGATAAAACACATTTACTAAAAACCTTTCTTTTCAAACACATAGGCATATTTCCTTTTAGTATCAAGTTATTTCTACCAAAAGCACTTTGACCAAGTTTAATTCTATGATTAATTTCATCCATTATGTTTCCATCTATATTAATAATCTGACCAATGTATTTGTAACTGTTAACTTCTAACTCATCATAATCAATCTTTATTTGCATATTTTGAGAAAATCCATTAAACATTACTTTAGTCTTTTTAACATTTATCTTTAGTCCTACTTTTCCACTTTCATCTGATAAAACTCCTGCAACATTTCCTGCAGCTCTAAAGCATTATTTGCACAAATAACTACATCATCTGCAAAATCTAAATGACTTAAATAATCTCCATTTACTTTCACTCCTTTAGCTTCCCATTTTAATTCACAAAATACTACTTGTAGCACTGCTATAAAAAGTTTTGGAGATATGGAGTTACTCTGTCTTACACCCTTCTCAATGTTCACTTTCCTAGTATCATTATGTAATCTAATTGTTGCTGTTTATAAATATTCCTTAAAATATGACAATATTCTGGATGATCCAATGCTTTAATCATTGAAGAAATGTTTATAGAATCAAATGCCTTTTTATAATCTACAAATCCAAAGCATAATGACAACTCATATTCATTTGTCCTTTCTATAACTTCTCTCAATACCTGGATATGATCTACTGTACTAAAACCACTTTTAAATCCAGCTTGTTCTCTTGGTTGGTGAAAATCCAATGTTCTCTGTAGACGAGTTGTAATTATTCTGGTAAAAATTTTGTTGTTATTATGCAAAGTTATCTTAACACTGATAAAAATACAATTATTAGCAAGTTAAACTAAATTTCTTATTTTTTTCCATTATATTTATTCCGGACAAATGTAGTAAAATTAATAACAAATCGATGTTTTAGTTCTATTGAGTTTGCCTCAACTATATTTTTAAATACATATTTACATACAGAGGCCATCGTAAATAAGTATTGTTGTTTCAACTCCAAGGGAGTAAAACTACTCTAGAGATGAGTTTTGCATTTTCTATACAAATTAATCTGCGAATCACAAATACCTTCACATACTAGTCCATTTTTCTGTTTATTTACTATTTTGTGTTCAGCATAGAACTTTTAGTTCTGAAATATGTCAGCATCATATCTTATTGTAGCTCTCAACCTTTCCAATGCATACCATTAACATTGCATATCTTCAGCATGTCTTTGACATAATCTACAATGTAAAATGTGGTTTATCTCTCATGAAAATCATGTTCAGAATTCAACATAAAACAGTCGTTTAAGAAAATTTTTGTTGTTTGTTCATTTTACATGTTTAATCCAGCAAAAGTGTGATTTTGCAAAGATGGACTCTATAATATCCTGTTCAATAAGTTGAAAAACAATTTGGTTTTATGGATCTTGCCCAAATATTTTTAAAATTTTAGATATTTTAAGTATATTTGCGAATTAAAATAACATCTACTGATTAAAATAATGGAGCCGTCATATTCATACTTTTAAAAATTGAAATGAATGTTTAAAAATAGTAATTGTAAGTTGGCCCTACTCGAGAAAACGATTTTTTTTATTGTCTCCCATTTCACTGCTTCATAATATCTGATTAAAAAAAAATGGTTCTCATTCTTCAATGGTTTCATACTTCTAAGTTACAAAAAAATCAAATCAAGATGTCACATGGCCTAATTTAAAAAGCTTGTATTTTGCGAGCTCTATATATAATAATTCTAAGTTGCAACAAAAGGAATTTTATTTTAATAATTTTAAAAAAATCAGATGCAATATCTTTTTAGGAATCAAAATTAGTAAAACTAAATTAACTTACAGTTGAATTTTATGCTAATATTCAGCATATGTTCGCTGAAGCGTATAAAGACAGTTTACTACAAAGAACACTTGTGGATTAGAGACTTTTATTGTTGTATTTATTTGCGTCATAGTCCCGGAGCTTTTTATGTTTTGACTAAAAAAAGCCTGAAGTAAGTATTTGTTGTTTCAAAAAAAATTCCTATGAATGACAAATATTAACTCCTGTATGCATTAGCCCTTTGTATGAAAGTAATGAACTAAGAAATAAAATATTTCTTGATCGATTCTAATTGTTCGAAGTAACAAAAAAATCTTAAATTAATTAAATGGTATTATTGTGTTCACTATATAAAGTTGACATCACATGACTTCTTGGGAACTCACCTTATGGTTTTATATCATCATTTGCAGCCATTATTGATCCACTGCACGATGAAGATTTCTCCAAGTTCAATCCCTTTTCTCCAATCTCTAGCCTCTCTTCTTTACATCATCTCAGCACATTTCCTTATTTCATCCATTCATTTCACATGTAGTCTCTTTCTAGGGCTTTTATAATCTCTCGTAATCCAGTTTAAGATTTCAATTGTCCATCTATTATCATCTTTTCTAGAAATATGTCCAGCCCAACTTTATTTTAGTCTCTTAATTCTTTCAATAATGTCAGTAGCACCTGTGTTCTCTCATTCATGTATTTTATTTTCAATCTCCTGTTGCCCCTAATATACATCTCTCCATACTTTGTTGAGTGATCTTAAGTCTCTGTGTTGTTTTTCTGTTAAGTGTCCAAGTTTCAAATTCATAAATAAGAATATATATATACATAATAATACTACTGATAATAAGTATTTACTAATTTTTAGGAATAATTACTTGTATAGCTATAGTCAGTATTCTGGGTAATTTTTTCAGCCATATTTTTTTTTTCTAATTTTTATCTATTTATTCACTCTAATTCTAATATGCAGATGAAAATTGCTAATGAAAATATTTCATGATTTGAAAAGAATATTAACTTCTTTTTTTAAAAAAAAAAAAGTCCCCATTAAATTAAGAGTTATTGAAAACAATATTTATTGTTTGGATTTTTTACTTTAAATATAATTTGACATTAAGTATTATTATTTAATGAACTTTTTTTTTTTAATTCATCTCTCTGCTTCCAATGAAATCATCTGACTCAATTTTCATCCACTTTTCAATTTCTAATCTAGTTGAAACTTTGCGTAAATATATATTCCCTATAACAATACATTTTTTTAGAGTTTGCAACAATTTTAGCAAAAAATTAGCCAGTAATTTTAAATTTTTCATTTCATATGGAATTTAGTACTCTCTAATATACTGCCATTTAGTTGGATTCATTTCTGGAACTAATTTTATTTTAAAGAAATGCTTTTATTCACATAAATGCTCTGCAAAATAAAAATCTAAAAATATATTTAAAAATACATTTTCTACGGTTTTCATAGTATTCTTATTATTACGTGACCAAAGTAAAAGCATGCTGGATAGTATTTTTTTTAAACATGAATTCCATACGCTTTTATTTTGATTGCATTATATCAAAAGTACTAAGAAATCTGAAGAAAATTTATTTTTACTTTTTAGTGAAGTAAATAAAAGCAATTCTTTAAAATTTCATCTTTATATTGTCTATTATTTTTTTCCTCTTTCATTTTAGTTTATGTTCCATACGATTTCGGTGAGATTAACACTTCTAAGTGTAGCATCAGTGATTTAAAATTATGATTTTTTTGTTTTCTTCTACATAAACATTTAATATATATATAAAACAATACAAATGTGTGTTAAAGATACTAATGTAAAATTTAAATCTGTTAGAATAAACCATACACACATTGATTACAAATTATAACTCAGAAAACAAAATATGATATAAGAACAATATCTAGAGATAAATATCAACAAATTATTACTTCTCCGAACGTTTTCGAAGGCTTACCCTTCAATGTCAAAAAAAACAAAATATAGGAATTCCACCAATTTATGATGATTATGACTGCAACAGAATGTTCTAAATAAAGAGAAATTTTTATGAAAAAATATTTTGCCTGTACAAAAATAAATGGACTTATTAAATTGAAAATGCATTCATTCTTCAAAGAAATATGTTTAAAAATGCGGCAAACAAAAAAGGAATTTGAATTTATTTCAATAGAAATAAAAGTTTAATCAGTCAACAATTAGAAGCAACTAGCTGTAATTAATATGACCATATAACTCATAGGTAAAAAAAGTTAATTGAAGATGAGTTTGCAATTTGCAATTGAATTAGTCTTTGAAACACAAATATAACATTCTAGTTCCAAAGTTTGTTTGTTTGACATTTAATGAGAGTTTACATTAAATCTCTATTGGCTGAATAGGCATAAGCACTATTGGTTGGATTTTTGTTAAGTAAAATTGTGTATATTAAAGTAAGTAAGAGTAATTTATTAACTGATGAATTGTGATATAATGGATGACATTTTTTAAAAATAAATTGTGAAAAAAGTAACTACTAGAAAACCTGCAGATGTTTTTTTTTTATTTTTTATAAGTGAAGTACTCAGTTGTTGTTTTTTTGTATTAGAGAAGAATATTAATTATTTTAATGACTGTAAATATTTTAAGGTCTGTCAAATACATAGTGTTAAGAATATAAACCTATTTCATGGAACAAAGAAATCCTGAATGCATTACTAAGATAATTTTCAAGAAAAATGCCCTAAGAATCATTTAAATAAATCTGTAATAATGTTTACCTTTTTTATATAAATGCCAATCAATTATCAGATAAAAAGTTTCTGCCTTTTTGAAATAAGTCAGATAAAAGTGGTCAGATCATTTTTAGCTGACCAAATAGATTGGCATTGTTATAACTAAAGGCGAGCATTATTTACAGTTTATTTAAATAATTCTTTGGGTTATTTCTTATAAATCTCTTAATAACATATTTAGACTTGTTTGTTCCATGAAACAGTGGAAAATATGTGTATGTTAAGTGTTTCTACACATGAAACATTAATAACCTGAATCCAGAGGTTTTTTTTTTATTTTAGAAAATAAATCTTTTATTTTTTTTTTTGTAAACCCAAACAGGCACTAAAAATGTGTACGAACATGAATTTTTATCGGTAGTTTTGTTTGCATAAATATTTTATAAATTTAAATATTTAATGTGTGGAGTAAGTCATTTATAATTACTTAATTAGAAAGCACTTTACCTTAAACTGTTCTAGATAAAGTGTTTTCTAATTAAGTAATTATACATGGATAACTCCACACACTAAATATTTACATCTAAGCATCCATTAAAAATATTATATCACTTTATAAATTGTTTATATAAAAATGGTTTTGTTTACTGTTTTTAACCTCTTTAATTTTGTTTTGTAAATATGTGCACAAACTAATTCAGTAATTGAATTTCACTTTTCAGCAAAATAACTTATTATCAATTACAGTTTCGACTGTACCATGCAGTCTTCATCAGATCTTATTCTCTTCTTTTAACCTTCTCTATCCTATTCAGTAATTGTAAATGATTGAAGATCAGGTCTGAAATTCTCTTTGAATAATAAGAATTAGGATTAATGATATTCTGTTATATAAATATGTAATTAGATGACATGGTGTTGAAGTATTTCAGAAAGAAAAGTTTTCTCCTGAAGAAATTAAACTATATCATCACTAAATATCAACCAAACAGGAAAATGAACCAATATATTCATTAAATATATATATTTTTTTAGAGAATTGAGGGTATATTTTTAATCAGTTTTTATCCCTCAGTGTTTAAAATTAGTTTTAAATTTGGTATAGCAGTTCTTTTGCCGGTCTATTATAAAGATGTCTTATCTCTTTGCGAAATGTTAACCTCTTAAAAACATGGTAATACAGTATTTGAAAGTTTAGAAGCTAATGAAGTATTTTTATATTTTTTTTCTATTATTTGGATATAATAATCATACCTTCTTTTTTTTTTAATAGATAAACAGAATGTTGTTATAATGGGAAGAAAAACATGGGTTTCAATTCCAGAAAAGTTTAGACCATTACCGAAAAGAATCAATATTGTTGTGAGCTCACTTTTAAAGTAAGTATTTACGCCATAAGTTCTCGAAAGCGCTAAGCGGTATTTAATTTATAGAAATAACAAGCTTTTCTATAGTTGCGTATAAGCACACTTATGACATTTATTACATTCAGAATAGAAGCATAAGCAAAGTCATTAAACATAATAATAATAAACACTCCAAAATAAGTATGGCCATTCAAACTCCTAAAAAAGGGAGAGAGGAGCAAAACTAATCTTGGTATGAGTTTTGCTTTGACTATGCAAACCAATCTGTGAATCACAAATACCTCACCATATAAAGCATGCTGGTCCATTTTTCTGTTTGCTTGATATTTTGTGATATTATCTTATAGTTTCACCAACAGAAACTTCTCTTTCTGAAATACTTCGACATCATGTCTAATTATAACTCTCCAGTGTATTCTGTTCTCTGCCATATCTTACCAGTGGAAATAATCAACATTGCAAGCATTTCTTTAGAATGTCTTTAAGATAGGTTTTAAATATAAACCAGAGAAATTATATGTGTTTTGGTTTTTTACTTACCATCTTTTTAACATGACTTAAAGACATATGTCTTTGAAGAAGGAATGTGCTTTCAATTTTACAATTGCATTATTAAATCAAAAACAGCATTCTACTGCCATCTAGTGTAAACTTGAGTATTCAGTGACTACTAGATGCCTGTAAAATCTCTATCTTAATATTTAAATTCGCATCTGCATCCTGCAACCACCTTTAAATCCATATTGTTTGTTAAGGTGAAAACTTGAAATTCAAATCTGCCTAAACTTTGAAACCAAAGTCAACACACTTGACCATTTATATAAATATGCGCCCGGTTCAGTAATTACATATTTTAGTACCTTCCATTCTTCATTAATTTTAGGCATCTTATTTCTTGAATTAACTAATGATAATAATAATTACAAATCAGGAAATTTTCATTTAAATAAATTCATAAATTAGAAAAATAATAAATATGTCTAAATGTTTTTATACTTCACTATGAATAATTGAAGTTTATAAATATATTAAATGTAAAGTTAGCTGTATACCATAGTAAGATATTTCCTTTTAAAACTTAAAAAAAAAAAGAAAAGGCATTATTTTAATAAGTTCAAAATCAGTACAATCCAGTTACTGTATTTTATTTTTTTTATATGTTTATTCGTTGTATGAATTTATTCTAAATTAATTATTTTTACTTTGTGTGTGTTAATTAAGAGTAGCCTCTAATTAAATCGTTATTTTAGGAAATTCAAGTCATCTGTTTTTATATGTCGCATTTTATTTCAAATGCTCACACTAGCACTTGGAATTTCTGAGTCTATAACAAATTTAGAGAGAATTCTTAACCACCGAAAGAAATTTCCAAACTATCTCCATTTTAGTCTCGTAATTTTTCCCATCAGATGTCCATTTGTTCTCTTTAGATATGTAGGGCATTTTGCTTTTTGATCATTCCTGGTTGTTAATTACAGCATATATTTCCATATTACCTTGTCATAGGATCTGAAATCTTTGTAATACTCCTGTATTATTGGTCTGAGTCTCGGATCCATAAGTAAATCATTAATCAATATGTTTATTAATAATCTTTCTTTTCAGAACCATAAAAATATTTTTTTGTTAGTGATTTTTTTTCTCCAGAAGCATTTCATTTAAGCTTAATTCTGATTAATTTGGGCAGACTATGTTTTTAATCTGTATTGTTCATCTGACCAAGTTATTTTTAGTTTATTAACTTTCTCTTCATACTCTTTTTTTTAATTTCCTGAAAGTTAATTGTCTTATTACAACTTATTTTGAATTCACTTTCATTTTATTTTGAATATCTCTTGTAATATTTAATTCTAAAACATTATTTCAAAAATAATCACTCCATTTACAAAAGGTTGATGTCTTAAGCAATCTCTATTTATTTTTATTCCCCATAAACTTATATTTTAGAGAAGTCAAATCATTCCATATATCCTTATTAGTTTAAATTTTTTCATATGGCACATAGTATAAACATTGCTGTTGCATTTTAATAAATGTACTCCAATTTGATATTTTGGATCTTCATTATGATTTTCCAAATCTTTCCTCATCACAGAAATGCTTGTAAAGTCAAATTCCTTTTCATAATCTTACAAATCCTCATCGATATTTTTATAACTTCTCTTTAATTTTTATATGTAATCTGATATATAATACTTCTAAATCGAGCTCCTTCTTTTGGTCTACAATTTCCTGTCATAGTCTATAAGATTATATCTAAGCAATGCTGTCTTTAACCATGAATTCGTCTAGAATTCTGTTTTCCATGTTGTTTTTATATACTAATGTATATTATTTGTAGCTTTCGCTACAAGATGGCTGCCATTCATCCTAATTTTTTTTATGATATTTTGTTAATAGCTAAGATGTCAGAAAAAATCCATACACTAAATAAATAAATATGTAATTCTAGGTGAACAGCTTTTAAATAACTCTGCAGGATAAAGGCTTGCCAACATGCCCTCATAGACAATCAGTGAAAGCAAAGGTTATATTCACCAGGTTTATCAGTTTCCAGATATCAACGATTATTTGAGTTTTCTTCCTTTTTTTTTTCTTTAGCTACGAATAACTAAATGTTCATTTTCCAAACAGTATTAGGTAGTTAGCCGGGGAGGGGATAGATGTGCTACACTTGCACTTTAAGACTTTTCAGAATTCCATTTTTATTTACAAGCATCAAACTTTCTGCCCTCACCATTTTGGCACCAACAACTTCCAATAAAAATATTATTGATTTTACTAATCATTTATTAAATTAAGAGATTATTCTTAGCTCAAATGTAAACTTCAAACCTTTCTTAAAGAAATATTCGTTTATTGTATTCAAATTGTAAGTAAATATACTTATTTAATATCTGACCCCAACGTAGTTATTCCAGTGTTGTTAACATGAGTATGCATAATATATATACTATACAGATAAAAAATAGTAATGGTAACCAAGCTCATAAATTGCTTTGGGAGTATTTGCCTTTGTTAAAGATGTGCGTGAAGATATACGTGTTCATCCACCAATGACTCGCTGCTATAATTTGTATAAGGATTACTGCAGTGTCCTAGTTTCAAAGCGATCTACGCAGTGCACAAAAAAATGAATATCCTTTCATCAGATATTTTATGGATAGTAGATTAAATGACCCTATTTAAAAGTTCAAACTTCTAAGTCGTGGACATGTCCATGCAACCTTATACAGTTCTTTTTTGTGTGTATTATTCTGTGCAGTGCAATTTAATTGTTACGTATTGATAATTGCTCATTTACGAAAGGTCATTAAAATGGGTAAAATTAACTACTTTGTGAATTGAAATCGTAAACCAATTTGAATAAAATTACATGTAGAACTTATCGCATTTGAAATTTTCCCTGATAAATATCATTAGCCAATTTACTTCCATGTAAGATTGTGAGCAGCAAATAAAAACGGACTTGTTTTTTGTCTGCGACATGGTTACTTTGATACTGATATATATGGCATTTACGTAATTAGCACTTGGAAATTTCCATTATTGTACTTGAACTAATAACTTTAAAGTTTCAAACAATCAAAAGTTTTGAACTAAGTCAATCTGGTTATACATTTTGTGGAAAGGTTAAAAGTAAAATTCTTTAAAACTGACTGATATAGAATGGATTATAATTTACTCAAAGGAACGAATACCTTTTGGCAAAAATATACTATCATCCTTGCAGAATTTCAAATAGTTTTTCCGATGTATATTTAAATAGTTAGTAGGCATCATTTTTTCCCTTTACCATCCAGTTAGATTACAGTTATTCGAAATAAATGTAAGAAGGGGCAGTTATGTAATGCTTAGGATTGTAAAGTCATTGGTTTTTAATAAATTTGATTGAATAATGCTATCTTCTGAGGTACTGAGAATACAAATATGGTCTTAAAAAAAATAGACAAAATGATAAAGGTATATGCTTGAAAACCAGGTCACTATTTTTTCCTTCCCCAAATTAGGTAATATATTCTTTAGGAGCAATTCATATTTTCTAGCCAACTATTGGTAAGCTTAAGTAATCAACAACATCAGATAGTACTAAAACTATATCCACATTTCCGAACTTAGTTTGTAGATTATGATCTTAGTCACCATGTCCACCTTTAATGCTCAGTCTAATGATTCCTTTAATTACTTTTTATTCTGTCAAGGTCTTCATTGGTAAAGGCCAGAAACCAGCTACTAGCATTATCTAATGTCACTTATTTAATCAAGCTTACACTAGAGGGCTCTGGAATACACTGAAGAAATCTACTCCTAAAAACATATGTTAAATGTAAGCAGAGAAACATAATGTTTTGTAGATGTATCACCTTTTTCATAATGCTTAAACGAAAATATCAAAATAGTTAAAAAAATACATCCGGAGGAATTCGTCAAGTTATTAATTAATCAAAGCTGTCTATATTAATTGCATCAAAAAATAAAAACACACATCTACAGTCGTCATCATTTTCAACCATTCAATATTCACTGCAGGATGAGGTCTCTCCCCGTTTAATCCATCTCCTACCTCTAGCCTTTCTTCTCCACATCACCCTGCACACTTCCTTATTTCATCCATCCATCTTACATGTGGTGTCTTTTTAGGACTTTTATATTATAATCTCTTGGATTTTGTTTTAGATTTTTAGTGTCCATCTATTACCAACTTTTCTAGCAGTATGTTTAGCCCAACTTCATTTCTGTCTTTTAATTCTTTCAGTAGTGTCAATAGCACCTGTTTATTATCTCACTTATATTTCATTTGCAATCTCCTAACATACATGTTTCTATACTTCGTTGAGTAGTGAAGTCTCTGTATTGTTCTTTCGTTAAGTGTTCCAGGTTTAATGTACTACAAAAGTAATATTTTGAACCAGTGATATAGCAGATCATTTAACTAAAAGAATGACAACTCTTCAAGATAATTCAGTTGTTTAGTGACGTAGTCATAGTTTATAAGGATTTGCAAAAAGAATTTAACTTTGTATCTTTAACCTTATGCATGAGCATTATGATTCCCCTGCATTTTTTTTATTAACGTTAGTAGTCATCAGTTTGTAACAATGTTAGATACATAGATGAGAAAAGAAAAGACAATTGGAGAAAAAGTCTGGACAATATCTCCAAACTATTTTCTAGCTTGTAGCTTTCATCAGTGAGAAGCCTTGGATCTGAGAGCATTGTGCCTAGATCTTAGGATCCAATGCAAATCTTCCTTCATCCATTAGGCTTCTCCTTAAACGAAGTCCAGAATATCTCAGCAATTATGCCCAGATAAACCTGTTAGCCACTTTATTTTCCATTCCCCACTCTAAATCTTCCCATATTCTGCCCCATCCTATTTCCACAACATAATCTTTGTCAACTCTATGACCTTTATATCTAAATCCCCCTTATCTTTTTGCAAACCCAGCATAAAAACTAATAACTCACTTTCTGTATATTAACTTTGTTCATACCTATTCTCCCATAACTTCATTATCTGTACCCTTTCTGCTTTCAAGTATTTACATTCAATCAACAGATGCCTAATATTTTTTATACCTTCCTTACACAATTTGCACACTAAATCACCCATAGTTTTCCATTTAGTATATTCTCTTGATGATAAAGATCTCGTTCCAGCCTTAAACAATAAACTACTTTCCTTACTATTATCATAAATTAACTCGCATCCAATATTCCATTTACCTCTATATATATTTAAACTCTTCTTACCATCCATACTAGTTCTCCAACTCCCTATTTTTTATTAATGCTTCTATTCTTTTACTCTGGCTTGCACTGTGGCGCTACTGTATGGAGAGTTTTGCCTCTCTGTAAACAGATTGTATAAGTATAAAGAATGGTGATCATGTGATGTTTAGTGGCATTTTAATAAAAATTATATAATTATTTACAAAATTAAGTTCAATTTTTTTAAATATATTTAATTAAGCCAGACCAAGTTTATTGTTAATTAAATAGATATTAATATTTTTTTAGAATATTGTATTTTTTACTACAGATGTTTTGTTTCTGCGAGAATTTTCAAAACAGTTTGTCCGTTTTGTGAGGGAAAATTTTAATCTCGTATTTACGGATTTACATCTGGATTTTTACCGATCTGCATCATTTGCTTCTATTTCTGTTTCACTTATGATTTTATGTATGTATGAGATTGAGGAAAAAAAACCATTTTATTAATAAAAGTACAGAAATGCAACATAAAGAGATACAGTGACCAGAGCGAATAAATTTGCTTAAAGTTAATTTAAACTTTGATGGGAATTTTTTTTTTATTATTTCAAAATAAGCATTTTTTATCCAGGCCCACATTTGTTGAAGGAGGTGTAATTTTTGTAAAAACATCTGATAATTACAATCAAAAATTTGGGAAGCATATTTGGTAATGATGTTTACATGAGTATCATCTGAAATGAGAAAAAAAAAGAAGAGGTAAAACAATCTTTAATTAGTTCATGTAGGGTAAAAGTTTATCCAACAAAAGCCCTATTCACCATTCATTAGATGGTGAGACGTCTTCTGGTTTTATTTATCATTTAAGAATAATTTAGATAGTCATTTTGTAGATCACTATCGGATAGTTAGCTATGGTGGCTATAGAACAGTTACCCAAAAGAAAGATCATAGGCCTGTAGAAGAAATTGTACATGAAAAACAGTTGTGAGAAACTAAATTAATATGGAGTCCGTGTGGTAGGTTTGATATTATATGTAAAATGAATTACATTTTGATTTAAAAAAAGAAAAAAATTGTGCTTATGGATGGAAATATGAATTTTCCAACTTTTCCAGTGACACAAAAAAGAGTGGAATTAAATATGTTAACAACACCAAAGATACATCACCTGATCACCATTTCTTATGCTTGCTTATAACTGTTATTAAAACAGGCAAAACTCTCCATACAGTAGTGCCACTCAGCGTAAGCCAGAGTAGTCAATGGATGCCAGAAGATTTGTACATAAAATCCTCAAGTGCCTACTCATCCAATATCCCCAGACTAGTTTCTGGCTTGTCGCCTTGTCAGTGAGATCTAGGTGCAGTGCTCTCAGACCTAACTTACGAAGGCCACAAGCCAGAAACTAGTCTTGGGATATTGGATGAGTAGGCACTAGATTGGGGTTTTATGCACAAGCCTTCTGGCATCCATTGATTACTCTGGCTTGCATTGAGTAGCAATACTGTATGGAGAGTTTTGCCTGTTTTAACACTAAAGATATTTAGAAAATGTCATGAATAGATTTCGTCCTAGATTGACACTATTTTGTTATAATAAATGGGACAACTACAGAGAAGATAATTATTAATATATTAGGAGGTTAATGGATAATAAATGATAAGAAACGTCTTTGAAATTGAAGATGAAATTTTTTGGGTTTATTTTGGAAAAGGCATCAAAGTTTTATAGAAAGAGAGGTTTACCATGAGTTTTCAATAAAAGTTTTTTCATATAACTTTTTTCTCCTGAATTCATTACTAATGTGTATGTTTGTAATAGGTTGAGAGTATTATCTTGGATTTTATTTTAATAACTTCGGTGTCCAGCGGCACTCTATTGCTCGCTGTATTGCAACTATCAATAACACAATATAAAATAATTAATGAGGCAGCCCGGCAAGTAGGTTTAAATAATGAAGATTTATTTAAAGGTTTATATATATGTTAATCACTATTAATATATACAAAGTACGAATAATATATACACGCTAATATTATTATATATAAATAAGGGGCCCGAAGGCAGAGTAAAATAATAAAAAGATCGGTACGACCTATTATAGTTCCCTAGGTTTACTTTGGCACGTCCGGAGGTAAACCTCTCCGCAAGGCTAGGTGAAGCAAAGGAGCTGACTGGAGCATCCGAGGAAATGGCACATCTACCTTTCAAGCGCTTCACTTAGCAAGTGTCCTCTCTCAGTTCAATATTAGATCCATTACTTGTCACGCCTTTATTTTGGAGTAGCCTCCCTTCATTGGCCATCCGCTGTCCACGTGGTGGTCATCTCTTTAGTTCTTATAGGATCCCTGATTAGATAATGTCACGCCTTTAACATTGTCTATTCTAAGCAATGGCTTTGTTTACATTATCCAATCCTTCTTGATAAATTACTTTATAGTTTAGCGCTAATATATCATTTAATTATTTACAAACACAATTAGCGATCCGTTAGTTTTACATTTATTTTTATTATTGGTTAAACGTATTTTTTTCTATACATGCACATACACACACATGTAGCAATAACTAATTGAATAGTTTCTTGTTTAGTCGTTCGTACCTGAAGTGACAGAGCTGGGCTCTCGATCAATAGACCTTGAACTCCAGAGAAACATGCTACTCTACTATTGCACGTAACCATGCTTTTACGTAACAAAAACGTTAAAAAAAAAAAAGTTGCGATAAAAATCCCATAATGCATTTCTATCGTAAAAATGGAAGTTTGTGTATTTTTTTAAGTTTACTCAGATTGTTTGATTTCAATTAAAGAATAATAAAGTTATCTTAAAAATTGATCTAGAAACATTGAATGTATATTTTAAATTATTAATTATAGTAATTTTTATATACGATGTTCATCAGCTAAACCATCCACATAATGTAATTGGCGATCTTAAAAAAGTGTTTGAATAATTTTCTGTAAAAGATTTTAATTCATTAAAAAAAAAAGTGTTAATCGTATTTTTTCTTTTTCTTTTAGCCAAGTCCCCACAGGTGTACTTATCGCCAGAGATTTCGAACATGCGTTGTCATTAGCATTTGCTCTACAACAAGAAAATAAAATTGAAAACGTTTTCGTTATTGGTGGCTCTTCTGTATATGAGGTAAAGTCATTGTCGATTTATTTATACTCGGCTGAAGTCTAAAACTAGTTTTGTAACATATTTTCTTAATATTTTTATAGATTATAATAAAATAATACGAGGGGGGGATACAAAAATAACTGGAATTGTTGTGTGGTAGCACACCTGTACATACTTCTGCAGCTAGATATCTCTTTCTGGGACCCTCTGCGTCAATCTGCCAAATGATATCACCATGTGAAATTGTAGTACGACAAAGAACATTTTTTGTAAAAAGGGGTTTCGCATATTTTTGTAATGGCTGAAAAGTTGGAACAGTGTGAAATTCTGTTTTCTTTTAGGGTAATGGCAGAAATCACCGTTGTAATGCATGAAATAGCCTGAAAGTAAGTTTCTTTGGGGAAAACAAGTTTACGCATGGATTAATGGAAATGTCAAATTAACCATGTCCAAAAAAGTGTGGCAAAGTCCACTGTTAAGACAAGGATTTTTTTTTTTGTATGCAAACAGCATTATTCACTCAGAATTCATCCATAATTATTAAGCATAAGTTCTGAAACCTTTGCATGATGCAGGAAAACTTAAATGTCCCATTTTGTGGCAAAAGTTCATGCTTTATCATGACAGCATACTAGTGTATGAAGCCTTGAGCGTGAAACAATTTTTAATTAAATTAAGCATGACTTGGCTTATTCTTCAGCCATATTCACTCATTGTTATTCCGTATGACTTCTTTTTATTCACTTGAATGGGAAAATGTCTCCTTTTTGTGGGGGGGATGGGACTTTGAAGTGGTGGGAAAAAAAATCACTGAGGCATTAAAAGGCATCCCTTTGCAAGTGCTTCCTGATACTTCGAAAAGTGAAAAAACATGTTTAGGCCAGTGCATTATATTAAATAGGCTATACTTTCAAAAGGATTCAATTTGCGACACCTAAAAATAAATATTCAATTTTTTATTATAAAATTCTAGTTATTTTGGGGTCCCCACTCATATGTTTGAGCAAAGATGGATGAATCCAAATAATTCTATTGAACAGAATATCATATTCACTACTCCATTTAATGGATAATATCCAAACAGGAAGTAGATACGGAGCAAATTAAGAATGTTCAACATTTGTAGTTATTATCATTACTCAGACATAATTGACCAAGTGATTGTTCACTGGTTAAACATCTAAATTTGAATTTTGAGAATAGTAAAGGACATGTTGAACAAGTTCTGTGAGTAAAACTTTTTGTTTGGATTTTTATTGTTTTCTCTCTAAAGAATTGTCAAGCATTGGTGGTCGAGAGGTCAGCGACAGCTGCTTTACAAGCAGTAGTCCCGGGTTAGCGGGTTCGCTTCCCGGCTGATGCTATGACACATGAGAAAAAAAAAGAGAGTCAGGCCAACTATCTGAGGTTCAATATCCTAAACCTCTTGAAGTTTCATTCTGCCTGAATTTGAAACTTAAATTATAGACATGGCACACATACAACTACTCCCTACACCACAAGGCCCTTATAATCATAAATATAAACACACATATACAAATTTGTGCAGAATTTTATAATGGTTTTTAATGCTGGGATTACAGGTAAATGTGAATAAGGCAAAGTCTATAATGACAGACAGCAACTGACTTCACAAAAATAGAGCCATCATTGATATATGTCGCTTAGATTATTCTAATTGCATCAAAGAAGCCAGATGCTATGAAAAATCCAGAAAGGTTCAGCATATCACAAAAATAAAGACCACAGTTGTTCAGCTATATTTTTTTTGTAATATATTCTGGGAAAGTTGAACACTGAACAAGAAGAATAGAAACAGTATTGATGATTTTGAAATGTGAAGCAGCAAGGGAAATGTACAAGTGGAAACATGATCATTGTAGTCCTGGGACAACTGCATTTAGAAAAATGGATAATGGTTGAAAAATTGATGAAAAAAGATGACCAGCAGTGGGCGGGGGGGGGGTGAATTCTATTATCATGATGAGTAACAAACAGATGTAATAGTACTCATTTTTACCAGGAATCAGTGTTGGTGTAACAACTTAATAATAAGTTAATAGTTGTATAGATTGGGGTTATGTGAATTGGAGATCAGATAGTTAAGTGTTACAAAATACCCATCTTCAGACCAGATTTCTGGCTTTTGCCTTTACAAATGAACATTGGGCTCCTACTCTTCACCGATCAAGGCAAAAATCCGGAAACTTATTTTGGAGGTAGTTTTTTTATAGCTCTTTACTATCTGATCCTTAAGCTCTTAATAGATATTTCTCCAGTAGGGTAAAGATAACTGCTGTTGGAAGCAAATGAGAAAGTTGTATTGTTAGTTTATAAAGTGATTTTGTTTCAGAGTCGGTTTTATTTGCCATGAAAAAAATGCAATGCATATATGGCTTATTTAAAATTTTTCAAATCATAGATAATTTCTTTCTACTTTAGTCTTTTTTTTTTTTGATGTTCATTAAAAAAAGTTATTTAGTATATGTTAGTTTGATTTTTAGTTAACTACTGCAGTCTCAACAACATGTAGAACATCGGTCTATCTCCATATAAGAAGATTTCATTGTTAAAGTTTGCACGCATGAAAATTGTCTGTGTTTACCATGTATACCAATAAATCTTCAAATACCCATGTATTTGTAGCAGTAGTTGAATTAGCGGACTTGATACATCGAAGATTATATGGAGGAATTAAATTTCAAGGATCAGAATAATTGACACATATATTTTATATACCTTGCTTGACTTAATTGGGTATCAGACTCGAAAGCTAAAACTTCATGGATCAGGACTCAGATTTGTCACTTCAGGTCTTTGAATATCATGATGTTTGTTTCAAAGCGATAAATCATAATAGACACATTGTGTACATTATTAGCTATGCATTAATTTTTGACAATACGAAGTTATAAATCATGATGAAATATTATATTAAGATTTAAAAAATATCACCTGTAATATGTTTGAGCACTTAGTAATTTCAGTCATAAAATCACAACCCGCTTATTTCAATGATTATTAGAGATAGGTAATTTATTATACTATCGTTGTAATTACTTGGGATGTCTGATGTTCAAACTGTCAGTTTAAGAAAAGCTTTATATTTTTAGTTAGGTAATGTTGACTATTTGCTTAAAGGATTTCAATTGGCAGATGCATTTGTTAAGGAATTTAAAATTAAAATTCTGTATTTCCTTAGAATGCATCTTAATAATGTAAATAACTTATTCACATTTATAATGTTGTTTTGAATATAGGAAACTCTTGATCTTTAATTTTTCAAATAACTGAAGAAAGTAAATGACAGTTACAGAAAAATGATAAAACAGAGTCCTATTCAAAACTATACATAAAAGCAATTTAATGGTTATTCACTGAAGGAAAATATAAAGTAAAAATCTAATATTATATTTCAAAACATTCCTAGGACTAGAAACATTTGTATGTAATAATAAAATCACAGTAATTATAAATATTTAAAAGATCGGATTAATATTATAATGCTTTCATATTAGCTTGTATGTGTTTACAAACAAAGGCAAAACTCTCCATACAGTAGTGCCACCCTGTGCCAAACAGAGTAATCAATGGATGCCAGAAGGCTTGTGCATAAAATCTCTATCTAGTGCCTACTCATCCAATATCCCCAGACTAGTTTCTGGCTTATATAGAGATGGTGATCATGTGATGTTTAGTGGCTTGTATGTGCTTCTGTCAGGATTTCCAAAATTTGGAATTTTTAACAATGAAAAAAAGTCCGGTCCCATTTAGAATCAAATCCACATCTTACGTTTCCCAAGAAAACTGCTTAACAACTGAGCCATGTTAATATTAAATTAATTAATTAAAAGTAAATATTTCCAACTAAAATATGAATGTTTCTTCTAAACTAATTAATATTTCATAAATATTTTATGAAAAAAGTAAATGTGTAAAAAAAAAAGGTTAGAAAATTAATTTTTTTTTTTTTCATTTCCAAAATCAAAATGAGTACAATTGTGATGTGATGCGATGCATTGTGACTTCTTTTTAAACGGAGCCAAGAATCTCTTAGCAACTATGCCCAGAGAAACCTATTAGCCACTTTACCTTCCCTTTCCATTCCCCACCGTAACTTTTCTCATAATCTTCTCCATCCCATTTCCACAACATCCCCCTTATCTTTTCCTAAACCCAGCATAAAAACCAATAACCACTTTCTGTATAATCACTTTGTTCATATGTATTCTTCCACAACTTCATTATTTGTGCCCTTCCTGCTTTCAAGCATTTACATTCACTTAACAGATGCCTAATATTTTCTATCCAGTATATATTATTGAAACACAGGAATAAAAACATCTTAAAAAGATAAATGGTCCCTAAAATGCATTTCACATTGAACCAGTATTCATCAGTTGGCCCAGTCCTCATAGTGCCTTCATCAGTTATTCATTTACTATGTTTACACAAGCTGTTAAAACAGTAGTCCATCCAGTACAAGAGCTTGGATTGAAATGTTATTGTGTTTTCATTTTGGTTTTGTAGCTTTATAGTTAACTAAATGGATAAAAGGTGGCTGCTGCATGATTGCATTAGATCCTAAGATCTAGAGACTGCTTTCAGATCCAAATATCCTCACTGATGAAAGCCACAAGCTAGAAACTAGTGTGAGGATATTGAATGAGTAGCACCAGATAGGGATTTTATGTACATATCTTATTGCATCCATTGATTACCCTGGCTTGCACTGAGTGGCAGCACTGTATGAAGAGTATGCTACAGTTTTCATCTATTGTTGAAAGACATATTTTCTGTTAATCAAAAATAATCCAATTCTATTGTATCTTCATTCGGATGCTTCCATGTTCATTTTCATTTAACATTTTTCTCAAAGAAAGAATTTATAATATACTTTATTTTTTAAAATTTTGCAAGCCTATATCTTTCATTTCTATCACCACAACCAAATTTATTCATGGCACTTTCATCTTTTAGCTGTTCTCTAATGCTAATATTGTTTTTGGATCTGATTAAAAGCATTTTGTACATCCATGTAAAAATCGTTTATTCCTTCACCACAATGAAAACACGTTGAGGCATAAACCTGAACCATCCGCATTTGATATCTTCTATTAAATTGGATAATTAATTTTGCCACTTTATCTAATACTGATATTATCATTAATCTCACAATGGTACTCAAAAACTTTTTATTTATAGTGCCACTTTTGCGTTCAATATTTGCGCCATTGTACGAACAGTTGAAATTTAAACTGGATTCCAAGAGATTGTAAAAGACCTAGAAAGAGACCATGTGTGAGATGGATATGAAATAAGGAAGTGTGCAGGTGTGATTTGGAGGAATCTAGAAATTGGAGATGGATTGAACTTGGGAGAGACTACATTCTGCAGTTTATCGATAATAGTTGAAAATGATGATGACATGCCCACTTTTCAGATCAATTATTTCTTCGCTTTTTCCTCCTAAATTTACAATGGTCCATTTAATATTAAACATTTTTTTACAATCCATGTAATTTTTCTTTATTTGAAAGTGATCTGCAGTTGTAGACAGCTAAATCAAAGGTCATCATTAAATGGCAGCCTAAGGCTGCAATCGTGGAATTCTTAGTAGCTCCTGTCTTCCACCATCAAGTGCAGCCTTGGCTGATGACTTTACAGACCCCTGCTGATAAGACGGTAATTTAGTTCTATCTATCATGATTGTAAATCTCATGCATATTCACGCTGCTTTCCAGAAAACCATAATATTTCATGGTCTTAAACTTAGTGGGAAAAGTTAGTAAACTCCCCTTGCTGTTGATGCATCTGGTATGCAGTTTATCTATGTTCGTTTATAATTTGAATAATCAATCCCGTAATTTTAACAATCGCAAGGACAAGAAGTCTGAAGTGGACATGAGGAATTTGCATGTTTGGTTCCTTTAAGGTCTCCAAGAATTTCTTTTCGAAGCCATCAATGCATAGATTTTCCTTAATTAATTAATTAATTTTTTTTTGATTTTATTCATGATTGAGTATTTTAAAATTGTCAAAATTAAAATAATGATGGATATGTATTATTTTTTGAATAACGTAACATACATTTTGTACTTTTTACTTATTTTTTGTTATTTATTTTTATTACTCTCAAAAATAGTTTTTGTGATAGATTTAAGTTACGTATTATTTGTATTTCGCCATTATTAATTATTTTTATGAAAATATGTGATTGTAATTAATTTTAATTTAAGCTCTCTATAGAAAATTTCACAAATTTTTAAATGGCGCTTTTTGATAATAATAATAAAAAAAAACCAAAACTCTTCTAGATATATATTTCTATCTATTATAAATGTTAGTAAAGAGGCAAAAACTTTCCATATAGTAGTGCCACCTTGTGCTAACCAGAGTAATCACTGGCATGAGATGGTGATTATGTGATATTATCAATGTTGTTAGCATCTTGGAAGCTAGTTTTGGTCTCTCCAATTATGATGATGCAATATCTGTAGTGCATTTGGTAGGGTACTAAATGGTTTGCGGACTTTTATGGGGACATTAAGTTATTGACAAAAACACCTGTCTGGCAAAAGTTGGTTGTTGTTTTTTCACTAAATATTATTATTTGAAAGATTATGAAAATGTCTGTAGAGGGACCTGCATTGAAATCTATCGGTAATAGTAGTATTACATATTTTCTCATTGTTTAATTAATTATTTGTGTATATTAAGATTATATAATTAAAATAATAATCAGATTAACTAATATATATATACTTTAATGTTTTTTGTATATATATCAATGTTTTGAACATTTGAAAAAGAAAAGATTATTCAGTACCCTGCAGATTACGAGTGTTCTGATTCTTATTTTATTAGTCAAAAGCATGCGCGGCAAGTTTTAAAGATTGTAATATTGAATAATCTTTTCTTCTTCAAAAATTCAAAACGTTGATATATAGACATTACAATTAGTAGAAGAAAAAATAAAAGCTTTTGAATTAATGTTTTTTTATATAAATATAGCAAGCTTTAAAATCAGATTTTCCCTGCCGAATTTATTTGACTCGAGTGTTGTCCGATTTTAAGTGCGATACTTTTTTCCCTCAAATCAGTTTTGACAAATACATCTCGTTCAGGTATGTGTTATGTGAACATTTGTGTAATATATACTTATATATGCAGTTTTAATAAATTAGTTCATTATTCATAATAATTATAACATTGATATTTAAAAAAAATTATATTTTATTTTAAAATGTCATTTTTGGGTTGTTCTAAATTTGTTGTTTAAAAGGATATTTCAGTTTATTGGTAATTCTGGGATTTAAAATAGTCGAAACACTATGCAGTGTGATAAAACTATGGCTTCTCCTTCCTTGGCGTCAGGAATCTTTCAGCCACTATGCCCAGAGAAACCTGTTAGCCACCTTATTTCCATTCCCCACTCTAATTTTTTTTCATATTTTTCTCTATCCTATCCATCCCATTTCCACAATATTATTGTTGTCCACTCTATGGTCTTTATATCTAAATCTCCCTTATCTTTTTCCAAATCCAGCATAAAACCAAGAACTCACTTTCTGTTTCTCTCTTTGTTTATATTTATTTTCCCACAACGTTATTATTTGTATCCTTTCTGCTTTCAGGCATTTTCATTCAATTAACAGATACCTAATATTTTCTATGCCTTCCTTACACAATTTGCAGATTAAATCACTCACATTTTTTCCATTTATGTGTATATTCCCTTGTTGCTAAAGATACTGTTCGAGCCTTAAACAGTAAACTATTTTCCTTGCTATTATCATAAATTAACTCGCACCCAATATTCCGTTTATTTCTATAAACTTTTTATTCACCATATTAGTTCTCCAATCCCCTATTTTTTATTAATGCGTCTATTCTTCTATCCCATTCCTTACCACTCTAACACTCAATAATTCTCCTAATACAATCATCCCATTTTTTGTATAAGTATATTGATACAAAGTTTTTATCCAAATCTTCTGCATAATAATATTTTACTACCTTTCACTCATATTGTTGCTTGTCCTTTACTCATAACCCAATTAAATATTATTTTGGCTATTCTCTTACTATCCATAAATTGCAATCTACGAACATTTTTATTTTGCTTTTTGCCATCCACACATCTGCATCTAATGCATGTATTTTTACTTCTCTTTGTACTTTTACTAAGTAATCTAAGATCTCTTTACTAACTCATAATTCATCATTAACACAAGTTAACCCTGTTACTGCCAGTTTCATACAATTCTTACTCCATCATATATGAAAACACTGTTAACTTCTTTATCAGTCCCTTTCTTTTCTTTGCTTCATTAATCAATTTTTTTTCCCATTCATCCAAGCAATTTCTCTGATTATTTAAGATGCTTCCCAAATAGTTATACCTATTCACCACACCTAGCTTTATATTCCTCAATAAAAATTCTTTGCCTTCTCTTACCCCAGTATTAGTCGTCATTACTTTTGATTTTTCTTCACCAAATTTAATCTCCATCTCTTTACCCATCCTTGCGCATATCCTGAGCATAACTTCCATATCTTCTCTTTTTTTTCCGCACAAGAAGACATCATCCACAAATAAAAGAACCGGTAATGTATATACTCTCTTGCCATCTATTAATGGTATCTCTACCCCTCTTTCTAGTCTTTCTATTGCTTTCTCTCCATTTCTCTCAAATATAACAAAAACAAAATAGGCGAACATAGGGCATCCTTATGTTAGTCCCACCCCACTTCTCTAACTTATTCTGTATTTTCTAATTGATACATACTGTAATTATTTTCATACAATCTCTTAATGAGATCCATTAAAGCTTCATTCATTCTTAAATTTACTAAACTTAACCATAATCTATTTCTATTTACTCTATCGTATGTCTTCTTTATATCTATAAAGACCATATATAACAGTCTACCTGTATTCCTACTCATATCTATAAGTTGTGTGATTACAAATAAACTATTTCCTATACACCTATCCGAGCGAAAACCTCCTTGCATTTCTCTCACTATATTATTTTCCATCCATTTTGCCACTCTCCCACTCTTCATACATGCAAAAACTATGTGATGTGATGTACTGTGGCTTCTCCTTAAACCAAGTCAGGAATATCTCAGCAATTATGCTGCCATCTGTTGTAAGTTAGAATAATCAGTATATATATTGAACAGTAGTGCCTGTTTCATCCACATTCAGTGCAATTTCTGTCCATTACTCCCTGGCTGGTTTATGACTTATGGTAATGGTCATTAACAAATCTTTCATTTGGCATCCATTATTTTACTTTCTGCCACAATCAATTTATATACCTGAGAATCAAAAAGATCTTAGTATTTTGAATCAAATCCACCTTGCTTTCATAGTTATATACTCAATGTGTTCCAATGAAAAGATTACCGATTCTTCTAGTTTACTGCAGCACCATTACTGAATCAACATTTTTGTTATGTAGTATGATGGTTTTGCTATTTATTCCAAAAATGTTAAGGTGTTAGCATGTCAGGATCACAAACTATGATGTGAAACAACCTAATACTGTTCCCTGTGGTACTCCTCTATTAATAAACAAAATATTATTAATAATATTACTAATTATTACCATTTGCTTCTGATTATGTAAGTAATAATCCAATTCAGTATCGAACTGTGAATGTCGTAAGAAGCCAATCTAGTAAAAGTATATTATGTCGGACACAAGCAAATGCTTCGATAAGATGTAAATATATACCAATAGTATATTCAGTGTTTTCCAAACATTTTGCAATAAAACAAATGTGTGAGTCATACCTCCGCCTAATAAGAAACAAATTGTTCATATAATTGAAGCAATTTAGAAGAAAACGGAAATAATTACTATAGATCTATAACTTTTAATCAATCTTTTAAGACCTTTTTTAGAAATTGGAACAATAAAGCTATATTTCAATGTCTTAGGGAAAGCATCCTGCAGAAAATGATAAAATATGTTAATACTGGAACAAAATATAAGTAATAATGTTAGAAAATAAAAGCCATGATAACGTCATGTCTCACAAGGCTATGGTTTTGTAAACCAAAAATTAAACTGGCAACTTCATCATCTGAAACAGATCGTTTACTGAATCCCTCGTAATATTAGTATTACCTTGAGCAGGATTACAAACAGTACTTACGTAGTATGCCTGCTGGAAGCTTGCCCTCCTTATTTATTTTAAATAATCCATTTTCAGGGCCTATACCTAATATAAACAATAGGACTGACTCTAAACATCACATGATTGCTCTTGTTAGCACAAGATGGCACTACTATAGAGTTTTGCTTTGTTTAGGACTGACTCTAAGTTATCATATTCAACATTTACTTGTTTTTTTTATTTATTAAAATAATAAGAAACAAAAGTTCAAAGGATTGTAATTAATAAAATTTTTAATGTAAATGCAGTAAAGAAAATAAAACATGATTAAGCAAACTATAAAAAACGTGGTTATTTATATCGGCGGATAGATATCACTTTTCAAGGGAAAATGGTCATGTGATGTTTTAGTAGTGTAATCAAGCAAACTTATTTTTTATAAACACATGATCTAGATGAGATCAGAGCTTTTAGTAAGCAAGTACATAACTTGTTGGAAACCATGACAGTTTAGAAAATTTAAATAATTAATAACTTCTAAATCATAATTTTGTCTCTATATCAATGTTTATATAATCAATAAAAATAATATTTGAAACAGATGCATTGTTAAAAATTTATTCCAATTCTTCAATAAAAAATTAAGGTTTGAAGAATATAAATGATATATAACCAAGACAGAAATACCAACTTTATTTTCTATAACAAAAGAAATTATTGTTTTTATGTCGCCTGCGATAAATTCATGATAGCATATATCTCTTACAAAAACCATAACTCCTCATCTCATTTTTAATTTAGAACACAATTTACTAATATTATCTTCGAATTTACAAATACTTGATTCATTGCATATTCAGGTTTTCTTCGAAGCAATTACGTCATATGCTGTATTCAATGTCATAAGGTTTGGCCTAACTCTGATTATTCATCAACAAATATATTCAATCCATTATTAGAGTTCTGAATTATCAAATCCTCCTTAAGTCATGACGATTGAAGATCCTCTTCTTATTTCATTAATATGGACAAAGTATTTTATATCTGGCAATAAATTCTTCCTATCAGAAAGTAAACAAACTTGTCTGAGCCTCAATTTTTTTGTTAGCTGTCCTTAATAGTTTACAATGCTAACTTCGGTTCTGATCTTGAAGAATTTGTGTCAAGTTAAGTTTGCACATTCTGTGTATCTATATTTAGAAAAGAAATTGATTTATAATATTTACTTTTATAAATATCCGTTGTCTCCTGGGTATCACTTTAATGTGTAATCTGATTGGCCATCCAGATCTTTTTCATTTTCATGGTTAACAAGAGGAAAAATAGGCAGCTTAAACATACAACCCTTGCCGACTGAAGCTCCTGTTTTATCCAAGCTAATTCATTAATCTTTATCTTATTTTTGCAAATACCACAACTAAGGACTACCAGTCTAGTAAGCCTATTCCCTGTCTTCTATTTCTAATACTCGATGGTTTGATCTAAAAAGAAAATGAAAAGGAAATTAGAAACATTGCATGTGCAGTAAAATATAGTTGCACAAACAGACAATCCCATTGTTGTGATTAGTATAGGGAGATAGTCAACAACATGAGAAACTGATGGCGACCAAATCTTCACTAATTTAAATGACTGAAGGCGGAAAAGTGGTATGCAGCAAAAACTATCGAAAACAATATTTAGTCTTTGATAACCAACATCTATTCCTTCAAGGTAGTAGGAGCTTCTTTATGTCAAGCACCATTTATTTGTTATTCACAGTAAACCCTCATATCTGAAGGTCATTCCATTATTGGCTATCTATGGAGGGCAGTAGTAGCTTTATAGCCCTCAACTTGTATATAAAGATGTGTGTAAGTGATTAATAAAAGTTACCAAAATCACATTTCTTTATTTTGCCGTAATATCCTATAAATACAATTTATCCAAACCACTTCAAACACTTTTTAGCAAAACTTTTTATTTGTACATATACGTACACCTACATTTTGACTGACCTGCAGTCTTCTTCAGAGCCAGTTCATTTTTTTAAGAGACTAAAATGAACTGGCTCTGAAGAAGACTGCAGGTCAGTCGAAATGTAGGTGTATGTATATGTACAAATAAAGAGTTTTGCTAAAAAGTGTTTGAAGTGGTTTGGGTAGATTAATAAAAGTATTTTTGTCTTTAAAGTTTTATTAATTCTCATAAGCTATTTAATGTTTATATTATCACTATGATAATTTCTACATATAAATTAATTTGTTTTTTACATTAGTGATCCAGAAGTTCCCAAAGGTATTCAAGAAGAAAATGGCATTTCATATCAATTTGAGGTTTTTCAAGAACAACTGAAAGAAAATTTTTAATAGTCGACTTTACTTTGTTTTATATATTTTTTTAAAAGCAATGAACAAAAGAATTTTATTTTATACCAAAATTTTTGAATGTTATCTGTACTATATAGTATTAAATTTTTTACAATTTTTTAATAATTTTAGTTTCGTGTCATTTATTTGTGGTCATCTTTACTGGTTGTGAATTCAAATGTTCTTTTATATTTTGACGATCTTTATTTTGATTAATTACAACTACGGAGATCATTCTAAGACAAGCAGCACTATATGCTCCTAGATGGTAAAAAATAAAATATAAAAATTAACACCAAAGAGTAAGAATATAACTTTCTATCCACATTCAACATAATGCAATCTCATATGGACAGTTTCGACTGTTAAATGGTATTCCTCAAAGCTTATAACTTACTGAATTAAAAAAAATGTTAACATTTTATAATATTTTTCTATTTCAGTGAGTTGTAAACCCTGAGGAAGCTCATTGAATTGTTGAAACTCTCAGCTTGATTAATGAATAAAATAAAGAAATTGCATTATAGTAATATAAGCAATGTGGAAAAAGGTAATGGAAGAAAAGAGGGAATATTTCACAAATATAAACTTTTTAATAGTGAATAGAAAAGAATTAGAAGAAATGTGAGTAGGTATGTTATTACAAATTATATATTTATCTACATACTCTTACCATAATGTCATTGTTTCTCTTTTTTTATTTTTTCAGCAAAAGCATTTATTGATTACATCATTCAAATTTGCATATGTTTATTTATCTGTGTAACAAAGTTTTTTTTATATATAATCTAAAGCTGAGTCCACTTTCAGTGAAATTTGCCATAATCATTATAATCACTACCTAAAGTAAAAATTGTGCACGCACTTATTGCAATGTACTGCCATCTAGTAGACAATTGTGAAACTAATTTTAATAATGTCTATTTTTTGATTTTCACTTTACTGGCAAAATAATAAGTAAATTTTGTGAGTAAAATAAATAATTCAATGAATTTATTGCTTGGAATTTCACAAGAAATTCAAGCCCTGGAAATACCTGAACTGGAATTGATTTAACAATCTTAAGCTCCAGTCTTGACACTACCACTGCAATAAATCACGAACTTCAAACATCCCATTTTGTGTGATGCTTCCATGCAATTGTTTAGGTTATTCATGTGTAGAATCTGATCTAAATTAAACAAGAATGGGAAAGGAGGTTAATTATCTACCAGTTATCAGTGGTAGCCAATAAACTTAGATCCATTGGAGTCATATATACCAAGATTTATTTTTCAACTGGTACAACCAAATTTTTCAACCAGTGCTTTGTGCACATTATAACTGAAAGGACCATATCGCTCTTTCAACAATACTCAAAGTACTGGTTTATTAAGTAAATGAAATATTCTCAATTTAAAATGCAAGACAAAATTTTTAGAGAAAAGATCGGGCCATATTCCTATCTGAAGCATTTTGAAAAGAAAATTATGCTTTCTTTCCAAAGTGCTTCAGATAAGCCTCTATATGAGAAAATAAGGTAAAGCAAGAATACGGTTCATTCTTTTCTCTAAAAGTTTTGTCTTGCACTTTGGATTGAGAGTATTTCATTTACTTAATAAACCACTTGTTTGAGTATTAATCTCAATATGTTATATAATATTAATCACCGAAAACTTCTTTTATTTAGAAAAAAGTAAAATAAAAGATTAAACAATGAAATGATAATTGGTCAGTTCAATTCAATTCTTAATATATGATTTAATGCAGTGGTGAAGTGTCAGGTCCTAGGATCAATTTTAGTTCTAGCATTTCTGGGGTTCGAAGTTCTTATGTACACATGAATAATAATTGCATATATTAGATTTAGATGTTCCTAACTTGCCCAAAATCAGTGTTTTTCTATTCTTTGGTTCCCCCTAACAAAATATATTCTTGCACTTTTTAAAAAAAAAAAAAAAATTGGTTAGTTGCTGAGGAGGTCATGTGATATTCTAACATAAGAAGTGATAAGTTGAGCTATCGAAAAGCTGTTATTTAGAACAATTGAAGATTGAATGGTGTTATAATGTAACAACTTCAAAAATAAAATTTAGATTGTCCCATTTGACATTTTATAATTAATATGAGTGTCTATGTGTATCCTATGTACATGTATATATATATATATATGGGCGCATGTGTGTGAAAACAATCATTTAAATAATTAAAACCAATTATTTAGAAGTTTGGATACCAAAAGTGAGAGCTGGGCCAAGATTGATGTTAGATCTTGAGCTCGAGGTTGCCACTGTAACATTGTAAAAATCACAATGGGCAAAGTAAACATGATTTGATGCATGGTAGGTCATGTGATGTTCATGCGCTGGAAGTGATAGTGTTAAGCTGTGATTCATGAATCTTGAGATCCAGAGTCTGCCGCTATACCATTGCCCCAAATCACACAGCACCTATTCTAAATAAATAATTGAGAAAGTAATGCCCTACAATTGTGTGCATTGATGTTGCTTTCAATCTGTATGGTTCTATCAATACACGAATAATGTCAAGGTTTTACTCAATATATATGATATTGTAAATTAAAATATCAATCAGTTTATCATAATATGATTAATGTTCGCCTCTCGCTGAATTTGTTCATGATAATCCTCTTCTTAATATCTTAGAACACAATAAGAAATGGTATATAAAATTATCATTCATGCTATAAAAAGTGGATTAATTAGTTATATCAGCATTGCTTCAAGAATTGTCTCACATGTTACGTTTATTAAGTATTTACATAGATAACTCATCGAAAGCTTTTGTTACTTCCTGTTCATTTATATATTAAATATTGTAATATTCAGTCATTAAACATACAATGTTATATATAATTCATCATCATTAATTCATTCGTGAATGAATCCATCCTGAAGAGGGCAACTAAACATGATCGAAAGTTTAATTTATTGTAGCTAAATATGGTAATTCAATTAATATAGATCAAAACAATGGATGAGTTAATCATAGAATTAAATTTGGATGGAGTGCTGCTAAAGTAGAGATAATGTTGAAAGGAAATATACCTGTGTGTTTGTCATAAAATTTGTGGTATGGCATTCAATTGTAATTTTATGTTGGATCCTTCCCACCATCTAATATTAATTGTTCAATGTTTTTTAGAAAAAAAAAAAACTTTAATACATTTAACAGTTATATATAGTGTAATGTTTCAAGTGGCATTCTCATCTTCAAAAGTTGCTGCTTTGACCCATGAGTATTGTCGGAATTAAAACTGGTACTTCTACATTCATGAATATTGAACATAAGACGTTGCTCTAACCAATTAAGCTATGCTAGCAAAGGCAACAGTAAAGATTTCATTTACTTACCTATGAGGTTTCTGATTCTCTATTTTTTCTTAAGGGCAAGGTTAATGTTTTCAAACACATCGCACTAGATTCACATCATGAGAGCAGTTTCAGTTTTCTTGTACTTTTTCTCGAGTATTTTTGTCTTCCCTATCGTATTCATTGGTGACACACATTTGGTGTACTACTTTATGTATTTTTCTAATCAATTTGATCTCTTTTGATGAAGTTACTGGTTTTCCTTAACATTTCAAGTTTAGGTTTTGTTGAGGTTAAGATTTCTCAATGTATTGTGTTTTTGAAAAGCTGTTCTATTGACTGCAGATTTCCTTTAGTATATCTGCTATTCCTGGTATGTTTAGATACTATAGTATCTAAATTGTTTTTTCTTTTGATATATCTTTGATGTCAATTTAAGGTTTTGTTAGTGGAAACTAATGGATAACCATTCTTTATGAGAGTTTGTTCTGTATAGGTTTTTTTTTCAAATCACTGGTTATTGAAAAAACTGCCGTTTCAGGATAATATGAATGTGCATGCTAAATATTTTTTTGTGTGTGTATGTTGGGGGAGGAACTAATCTTGGATTTTGTCATGGAAGTCATCATAAGGACATTCCAAGAATGTCAATTTTTGTTCTTGTGATCCTATTGTGAATGTGGAGTGTTATTGTGGTATCAGCATAACATAGCAAAACCAGACTTCAATTGGATATGGAGACTTCTTTATGGTTGTGATTTCAAGAGCAACTCTTGATGGTATAACGGACCTTAATTTTCTGCCTAACAACAACATACTATCAATACAATACAAAATTCTTCCAAGAGAATCAAAAGATGGTCAAGGCATTGCCACTATCATACATGTTCCATCATCTCCTTCCATATTAAAATATACCAAAAATTTTATCCAAATATCAGATATTTATGATTTGATATTTGTACTTCCTAAGAGAAGAACAGATCCCAAACTTGTTCCTTGATTAATATATTACCCAAAGTGATATTGTAATGCTATCTTATAACTAGTGACTTCCCCTACTTATTCTCATTGTTTGCTATTTTCAATATCAGGTTTCTTACCTCTATGAACATTGCTTTAAGAATGCTGTTAAACTATAAAATGTGTCAACATTTTTAATTTTCTTCTATTAATAAATATTCAAGTATTATTTCAAACTATTGTCCATTGCAGGATGAAAGTTTCTTCAAATTTAATCCAGTTTCTGTAATGTGTTGCTTACCTTTTGCTCATCACTACTGCAAACTTCCTTATTCTTTTATCTCACGTCTTTTTTTACAATCCCATAGTAAGTTGGTTAAAGCTTCACTCACCCATTTATTATAATCTTCTAGAAGCATGTCTAGCCTGATTCCATTTTTTAATGATGTCACTTAGACTCATTTTTTCCCAACTCACATTTTAATATGATGATTCCTTGTTATTCTTAAATGTCTTTTGAATCTTCACTTAGTGCTTTGAAATCTATTGTTATATTCTTTTAATTTCCAAATCTTGGTTTCATAGATAAGCATTGATAGCATCCATTTATTAAAAATATTTTTTCTCTACTAACTTCTGAAATGATACAACTATCTTATTAGAAAGGTTTTGTTTGCAAAGAATATATATATGAAAAACAAGTTAAAAACTTGCTAACGCTTGTATTTATGTCAACAGATGGCGTTCTACCAAAAACACCGTCAAGCGTATGTTTACATAAACGTCAGAGCAAATTCACTATCTCTAACTTTAATTCCACTTTCAGATCATGATTTCAAGCTATTTGCTATCATCAGTGAAAGACAGGAATAAGAAACTAAATCTAAACACAAACTCTGAGCGTTTATGAAACAGTTTCTATTCAGCTTGCAAGCGTGAATCTTTTAGACACATAATGTCTTCAAACTCAGCATAGCAAGCCAGATAGCTACATGGGTCTGATCTCAGTTCAGCATCACCACATAGTAGAAGCCTCTGCAATATATATCATTGCTAGAAAGACCTCAAAGGTACATTTATGAAAAACAAGTTAAAAACTTGCTAATGCTTGTATTTATGTCAACAGATATGCTTGATGGTGTTTTTGGTAGAACACCATCTGTTGACATAAATACAAGCGTTAGCAAGTTTTTACCTTGTTTTTTGTTTTTCATAAATGTACTTTTGAGGTCTTTCTAGCACTGATATATATTGCAGAGGCTTCTACTATGTGGTGATGCTGAACTGAGATCAGACCCATGTAGCTATCTGGCTTGCTATGCTGAGTTTGAAGACATTACGTGTCTAAAAGATTCACACTTGCAAGCTGAATAGAAACTGTTTCATAAATGCTCAGAGTTTGTGTTTAGATCTAGTTTCTAAAATTTCTGTCTTTCACTGATGATAGCAAATAGCTTGAAATCATGGTCTGAAAGTGGAATTAAAGTTAGAGATAGTGAATGCATGTTCTGACGTTTATGTAAACATACGCTTGACGGTGTTTTTGGTAGAACGCCATCGGTTGACATAAATACAAGCATTAGCAAGTTTTTACCTTGTTTTTTGTTTTTCATAAATGTACCTTTGAGGTCTTTCTAGCAATGATATATATTGCAGAGGCTTCTACTATGTGGTGATGCTGAACTGAGATCAGACCCATGTAGCTATCTGGCTTGCTATGCTGAGTTTGAAGACATTACGTGTCTAAAAGATTCACACTTTCAAGCTGAATAGAAACTGTTTCATAAACAATCAGAGTTTGTGTTTAGATCTAGTTTCTAAAATTCCTGTCTTTCACTGATGATAGCAAATAGCTTGAAATCATGGTCTGAAAGTGGAATTAAAGTTAGAGATAGTGAATGCATGTTCTGACGTTTATGTAAACATACGCTTGACGGTGTTTTTGGTAGAACGCCATCTGTTGACATATATATATATTCATTTCTGTGCTATAAGAATGTCAAAAATATATACTATAAAGGCATATATTTATCTATTGATATGTAATAACAGTAATTGTAGCTGTGAAATGACTGGGTAAATTTACTCTACTCTTTAAACCTTCTGGTAAAAGCATGGTTAATTAATGCTGAATAAGTCCCCAGACATATTTCTGGTGATGATTCATTTTTGTTACTGGATACTGCTGGATATGGTTGTCATTAAAATAACTTATCTGTTTGGGATTACTTTCTGATGTCTTGAGTTATCATTGATAGATCCAGAATGAAGTGAAGTAAGAAAGTATTTATATTATCTTGTTTTGATATATAGTTGAATATGTTTTAAAAATAGACAAAATGAAAGAAAAATCTTTTGTTACATGATATAAATATTTTTCTGTAAAGTGACTAATTAAACTTTTTATCAAGAAGTCAAGGTATAGATATTGGTGAACACTAAATGGAAGCAAATTGTATGCTTACAAACATTTTCTGGCTAATTAATATTTTGATACATCGTGTAGATTACTCAAAGCTTGTGAAGAGAGATGTCGCCATTATCTAAGTATACAAAGTATGGAAGTCTTAATTATATGTGGGATTATCTTTCTATCACTCTTCTACATATATAAAGATTAAGTTGTATTAGATACTACTGGCATTGATTACAAACTAACCATTAAACATTGGGTAGATTCAATTATCATTTTCCATTATAATGCTTTTTGTGAACTATGTAGAGTTGTGAGATGGCATTGCCATTTGTTCTAAGTTTTGGCATAATATTCACTTTGATTACTTGCTGAATGGATGAATATTTTGATAAGATAAGTGGAACAGTTCAGTTGTATCAAATTCAATGTACTCGTGAACATAAATTGAAAAGCATAATTGATATTTATAATTTTAAAAAAAATAGATATTGAAGTATAAAACTATCATTGGGAAAATAAATGGAAAAGATAATTTTTAAAATGCTAATTGGACATGAAATATTTGACTAGAATTATAGCTTTTTAAATATTTAGGGTACTGGCTAATTAAAAATAGAGGGAATAAAAAAATTGCGATCGCTGTGGCCTAACCTTTTATTAAACAGGTTTCATCAAGATTTGTGAAAGATATGGCTCCACTAAAAGATATAACCTTTAGAAATCAAATATTAATTTTAGGTTATTTAATATATCAGAACTAATGTGGGGAAGCATAATTAGTCTACTCTGCAAACATTTGTTACCCGTCAATCTGTGATGAGTAATATAATAGCTGCTTCATGTAAAAGAATATATTATATCTATTCAAAAAGAGATGAAGTTCCAGAAACAAAAAGTAATAGAATGAGATCAGACAACTGGCAGAAGAACAAGATGCACAGAAGACATTGCAATCTGATGCTATGCAGACATTAAAGAATATTTGAATGTTAATCCCTTAGTTAATCACAACTTGGATTAAATTTGCAACTTTTTATTTGATCAAATTTATCTGTATTTTAAGAAATTTTGAAATATTTGTTGAAAATATAAGTTTACAAATAAAAATTATTTTTAAAAATATTTCAACTTTGCAAATATAAAAAAGAAGTACATTTCAAGATTTACAAAGAGAAATAACATTTTTTATGGAACAGTTATTACATTGCTGGTAAAAATATTTTAAAGAATCGAATTTGTTTACTCATCTTAAAAACTTGACTGCAGATAATGAAATTTATTTAAAATAGTACTTATAATTTTTTTTAAATGATAAAAATAAATCTGTAATGGACAATATGAATGCATTCTCTTTCAGCCGATGGCAAGTTGAGGCTGTGCAATATTGAATTCTCTTGTCTTTCTTAAAGTAAATATTTTCAATTAAAATTTGAATCTCATCACATTATTCTTCTTTAAAAATTTATGTAGCCTTTTGTGAAAAATAATTATAAATATGTAAACAAACTACAGAAAATATACGTTTTCATTTTCAAAATCTGATAAAAGAATGAATACAGACAAACAAACTACAGAAAATATACGTTTTCATTTTCAAAATCTGATAAAAGAATGAATACAGACAAACACAAAAGATCTGGAACTATCGGCAACATTGTAGAATTGTTAGCTCATTTGTAAAAAAAATTTCTGTACAATAATGACATTTTGAGATTTTTTTTTTTTTAATTTATAGATCAATATTATTTTAGTTTTATTTTAAAACCAGCAAAATAACACTAAAGATAATTGCAAAAAAAGAATGAGGTAAAGCCAAAGTACAGCAGTACCATGACCTATTCCAGAGTTGCCCCATTTGCACAACCATAGTTTGCACTAAAATAATAGCTTGAAGTTGATATTTTTTGTCTTTATATATATATATGTTTTAAGAGTGTATTGACTTTAGAAATTATATTATAGATGAATATTAATTACATAAAGATATCCTACAACAAATTTCAAATTGTATTTATACTTAATATTTTCTTTTCATCTAAAAAATAATCTCCAATTATTAATTCTGTTTACAATCAAAATATTATTTGCATTATTATTAAGTTTTATTAATTTTACCTGTACAGAAAGTATTTTCAAGGTCCACAAGTTTTACTTTCTCAATTAAAAATTGGCTTTAATATTTTTTTAATGATTAAAAGTTGGTTGAAAAGATTAAGGCGTTGACAATTTGTTTTAATTAATAAATCAGTTGTCATTTGGTATTTAACAAGATTTCTCGGTATGGAGTTTCTGTCTAATTTTACTTTTTTAGACACTGATTGGAAAAATATATATATGTTAAAACAGAGAAGGAAAGACAGAGAGAGAGAAACGGTTTTATTCACTGGGAATTATCTACTTCAAGTTAAATCTGATTTTACGAGTAAGTAATATAAATCTGATTTTCAGACATACTTATCTACTTTTGCAGGTATTGTATTATAAATTTGAATTTTCAATTATTGCATATATGTACTCTTAACTGACAAAATTATTAACAGTAAAAATAACGAATTAATAAAATATATAGTTTAGAACAATCTTAGTTTGACCTTAGGAGGCAAAATTATATTGTTTATTTGAATAAAAAATAAATTTTGGCATTTAATTTATGCGAATGATGACAACATGATACCTTTGATTATATCTAGGCAACAGGATATTACAAATACGTGATAGCATTTGATCATATCCTAAAAAACATGATAATACAAACAAATAATAATATTTGATTATCATGTCTAGGCAAAATGGTATTATAAACAAGTAGTTGTCTAGGCAACAGTTCTACAATCAAGAGATAGCATTTGACTATTTATTCTACGTGATTAATTATTTATTACTATGAAGTATAAGATGGATTAGATAGATGTGGGGACTTTGAAAGTCTGAGTTCAAGTCTCTTATAATTACTGTGAAGTGTATATTTTAATACCTTTACGAAGCTTAGATTTTAATACTTTTTTGAGATTCTACCTTTTCTTCTTCTTCTGCTTCTTCTTCTTCTTATTATTATTATTATTATTAGTAGTAGTAGTAGTAGTAGTAGTACTATTATTACTACTACTACTATCACCAAGAATACTATTTTAAATATTTGTGAATCATATTTTCTTGTTCTTATAATTATTATATTTCTAATTAATGAAATGCACCTGCTTATGTAATTCCAAATTTGAAAATATTGCTAAATTATGCTATGTGTATCATTTTTGAATATAAAAATAATTTATTCGATATATTTTAATAAGGTCTATTTGCTTTAAAGTATAGCGGTACTTTGGACATCAGATGAAGTTTATCAATAAAAGCAAATTTAAACAAGACAGGTCTTTTTATATATATTGATTTTACCAAATTATTACAAAGGTGAACCAGAAGATAATGTAAATATAGTGAATTAAATCCATTTAATAAGTTTGTTTCTTATACTAAAATCTTTGATTACAAAATTTGAAAGTTTTTTTTCTTCAAAAAGAGCCTGTTTAATTGGATTTGTAAAAATTTCAAAAAATATTGTAATCATGTAAGACAAGTAAAAGAATACTTGCTTATGAATGTATAAAATATTGTTTTTTCTCGCTATTTATATCTTGTTTATTTTTTCATTTCATATTTTATATTATCATTTGCAATTTTCATTTTTCGAATCATTTGTATGCCTTTAAATATATACCTATAGAAATGGATTAATTCCATAGCACATGCAACACAATTTATGCATATTTTTATGTATATATATAATCAAAATTGTCCCAAATTCACTTGAGAAGTCTGCTTGTGGTTTAGAATTACATTTTTTGGCTAGTCTGGTTGAGTTGTGAATTTGGGGTAATTTTGTTTATTTTATTGACTAGGTTAGCTTTAGGCTTTTAATGTGCATATATATATATATATGTGTGTGTGTGTGTGTGTGAGTTTACTTTGACTTTTGGCCTGGACAGTTGTTCTAGGTTAAGTGTTTTCTAATTAAGTTGATTTAAATGGATTACTCCACACATTCAAGATTTCCATCAAAAAGATCCATTAGAAATATTGTATTCCAATATATATATATATTGTGACCTTCTGGATAGGCCCCAGAAACCAATTGTGATTAAATAGCACTGTATCAATAACATCTAGTTGCATCTAACTAAAAAAAAAAGAAATAATCTGAAAATTTAAAACTTTTTTTACTAATAATCTAAAACTCTGTTTAGGCAGCACTAAAAGTTTTGAGATAGTTTTTTTTGGGTGAATATTTATTGATAGAGAGGGGGGTGGCTTGTCACCGAAATTGTTAATGTATAGTTTAAGTTGATCCAAGTTTGCCTTATTTGTCTGCAAAACAGCATTGGTGTTTGTTTTGATGATTATCTGGTTTATTTGCTCTTTAATACTTCAATCCATAGTGTAATTAGTGTATTATATTTGGTTCATAGTCATAGAAACTTTCATTTTAATTAGACTGGTTTGGTACTTGTAGTACAGCATTTATGGATATGCATGTATGCTTGTGCCATCTTTCAACTTCATTCTTCATTCATGTTCTTAATTAAACTACCAAATATGTTTCACAGTAAAATATTTAATTCCATAATCCACATCTTAGATAACCAGTTTAAACACATTTTAAGTGAATTGATAGATCAATGGACCAGTGAATTGTCAAATAAACAAATACACTATCTATTATTTTGTTTGCTAAAATAATTATTTTTTTGTTACTTAGAATATTTTATTATTGGTTCAATTTAATTAATATTTTAAAAAAAAAGACAAAATGATTTTTTTTCTTTTTTTTCTTTTTCTGTTTATTGTATATTTGCAACTAATTATCTCAGTGCAGTAGGCAAAGTAACCTTTATTTTTAGAGTTGAACTTTTGAGTGACCTTGGATTGGTGGAAGAAATGGATGGTTAAGGAATAATCAGATACAAAAGGGGGATACTTTTACAAAAAGTTGTTTTTTCTATTATTACAACAATTCTTTCTCTACAAATGATTTTTATTACTACAATTTTCTCTCTATAAATTGGTTCTTCCATAATTCAAACTCAAAAGTACAAACTTCTATTAATTTTCTGGATGAAAGTAGTTAAGAAATTCTTCTTGGAAAGTGAAGACTTTGATGTAGATGTAAACAACTTTAAAAACAAGCTACTTCCTCTCTATACTTCTAATTGACTAATTAAATTTAAAATCATCATTAGGGGATGCAAATGTGTATCTATATTATAAATTTGTTTTGCCTAAATTTATTCTCTAATATTAAATAATTGAAATGTGTCTATATTTCAAATTTGATTTGCCTAAATTTAATCTCTAATATTAAAGAAATAATTGGAATGTATGAATTTTGCTATTCTGGAAAATTTATGCTGAACTTTTTTATAAAACATTTTTAAAACTTAATAATTTCTACTAGCTATAAAAGAGTAAAGTTTAAATAAAAGGATGTGTACAGATAACTTATTATAACATGCTTTATTATTATTATTGACAAAAAATATACCTAACCATTCATGTCTCTAAAATTAAGGAAAAGAATGTGACCCATAATTAATGAATCATTAACTTATGTCTAAATGTGATTATAATTGAATGAGTGGAAGAGCATGAAACTAGATGTGAATATTTTTTACCCTATTGTTTTCTTCATTTGCATTTGATTTTTTTATTCAAATATACTATCAATAAACTTATGTAGATTTAAGTGGATATTATAAACTAATAAGCTATTTTCCTGATGGATGATTTTTGAAAAATTAGCACAAGTGCCTTGATGAATGTAATGAATTAAACTAAATTATTACTAAACATATGCAGTAATAAATATTTATTTGCCAATATTAAATGTTTCACATGTGATATTGCCAGAAGTTTCATAAGCAATTGCTAATAACTTTTGAAATGCTCTTTAATGGGATCCAATTGCATGGTATTTATCCTACAGGAAATTGTTATGAGTTTACTAATATCTATTATACAATTATCATCATCATTTTTGTACATGACCAATATGTGTTATCTATGGACTGTGTAAATGAACTCTTATATTCCAGCTTAAAAAAATATTTAATGATTATTATTTTTGTTAGCATTTGATAGGTAAACCAATTATTTGTCTTATATATTTTTTATTATTATTTAATTACTATTTCTCTCTTCAAGAACATCTCGTAAAAGTATAATATGAAGAAATATTATACTAGGTAATTATTTATTTTAATATAGTTTTTATTGTGTACATGTATTTCTATATGCAATGTTGGCAATAGAAATATCTGTTTGCTATTAGAAAATTAACAGCTAATTTTAAGAAGGGGTAAATACATAAAATTATTATTTTATCTTTGCATTTCCAGAAATTATGAGGTCCATTTCTTAATAATTATTTTGCTTCAAATTTAAAAGATTTGTAGTTCATCACAAATCAAGTTTTTATTTCAATTTATCAGTTGATATTAAATACATAAAGCATTGTTTTACCTTTGCTTTGCGAGAAGGATGAGGTTTATTTAGCAGTAACTATTATATTTCAAATCTAAAATATAATTAGTCAGAAATGAAATATTCATTTTTATAGCATATTAATCAATGTCGTTACAGTAATTATTTATTGAATGTGATTTGAAATTATTTTGTGTTATTACACATGTATACCTGTCTGTTGTTTAATCCATTTATATAATTGTAGAATTAGAAGTAGAATGACTTGCTTTCCAACTGGTTTCAAATGATGTAATAATGAATTTATTAATTTTTTTATGCTTAGAGTGAAATGTATTTTGTAGCTATAAAAGAAAGAAAGCATTTACGATATATTGTGTTATAGGGATTGAGAGAACTCTCCCTAAGTTTGTTGAAATATTTGTCATGAGTGGATTATATTTTTCAGATTAAGTGTGTGTGTTATGATGATTATATTATGTGAAGTAAAGTAGTGTATTTCCCTTGTTTTTCAGTGATGAGACAAAGTCCACCCAGCATTTAAGCCTCTGAATTAGGCTAGGGAGTCTCTGTGTTTTATTATTTAAATGATTAGAGTTAAGGAAGTCTTCTTGTCCCTCATGTATCCATGTAGAATGTTTTCCATGATTTATTCATAACCAAGAATAATATAGTTTGATAATATAAAGTTGATTTCTTTCACAGAACACCTAGAGTAGAATTAATGTTAAAGCTTGGTTGGCCATGGCATCGTCCATATTATGGTATTGTATCTCAATTTCATAAATAAACCAATTAGATATAGCTATGTTAATTATTTTATAGCAGGTAGCACAATTCAGACACATGCATAAAATACTATTAATTCGGAAGGTATGGAGAAAATCTATCACTGATTAATAAGTCTTAAATTAGTATTTTTAATCACATCATACTAATTATTTTAAGTTTATGTCATCAATTCTCAGAGTGTTTCATCTTCATTTTGAATGAGCAAGCAAAAGGAAAGAAAGTGTAGCTAATTAATAGAACTATTTATTTGATTTATGAAGGATGGTTTGACTTCTTATTCATATATTTAAACCCCTCTTGTATTATTTTGATGTTTAAATACCCCAGTGTTGATTTACTTAACAGAATGTTGGAATTAGCTAATAGCATATGTGTATTTTAAGTAAAAATAGCAAGAAGTTTAGTTTCATATTTTACTATTCTAGTGTAGTGTTTCTTTTCACTGGCTTATCAGAATTGACTGATAGCTTGCATATATTTGAAATAAAATACCAAGAAGTTTAATTTCATATTTTACTATTTTACTGTTAGTGTAATAAATGTTTCTCCTCACTGGCTTATCAGAATTGACAGATAACTGGTATATGTTTGGAATAAAATACAAGGAAGGTTATTTTAAAGTTAGTTACTCTCATGTAGAGTATTCAGTTATTGATATTGGAATTATCCAAAACATGAATATGTGTAAATTAGAAATGCAAATATTTATTTAGTTATATCTTGTAATAAATGTTTTATTTATTTAGAAACTTGGTTCAGAGTTCTTCTTTGGCATGCATTCATCATGTATGTTTCTACACATCCACATACACTTACATATCCAAAATGATATGATTGCACTAGTCCATAAATTTAATGATGAATATGTTCAGACCTGATGATGTTGTCTCTCGATCCAAGCACCATATGAAGTGCTTGAGTAATTAATGATTCTCTGGAAAATTTCAGTATTCAGTTATTATTTAGATGATGAATTGAAATAAAAATGCACCCTATTTCTTTCATTGTCTAACTAACTACTATTTTATTAGAATAATGCTTCATTTATGTCATTACCTTTATGATGGTAATTAATAGTTATTGTAAAGTATAAATTCAAAAGTAAGCCGTATAATAAATCCCCTGAGATATTTCCTTATTATTTTAGATTAGACATTAATTTGGTTATTTATTTTAAGTTACTGTACAATAAAAAGTTAAGTAGTCAACCAGTTGTCCCGGGTTAGCGGGTTCGCTTCCTGGCTGATGCTATGACAACTTACCATACAGTAGAGTTAATTACTACTGCATCCTTATTTTAGTAATTTAATTCTATTATCAGTAAAGGTTGTTTGATGCATTGAGATGATGGGAGGAAATGAGATTAAACTATAATTTATTAATTTAAATGATGGAACTTTACCAATTCAATTATTTATTTATTGTAAAACCCAATAGATATTTTACTCCTATTAATTCGTAATGTTTCCTCCTATGTTTAGTATGCATTTTACGCCTTATAGATCTATGTAGCCTCCACTGAGCTAAGCTATAGTAGGACAGCATTATAAGAGTCTCATTAATAATTCAAAGCAAGACCAGACTAGTAGTTTATTCTAGTTTATTCTATTATCAATAGAATTGATGCCCCGGGTATTTCTTGATAGGAAAGGTGGATGAGGTGTTGGGTGAGGGTTGCAATATATAATAAGTTAAATTAATTAAGTAATAATATTTTTTGATATTTTTAAAATACAGTACTATAAATTATTTGAAATTATATTTAAAAATCTCTATTTTATTTCTTTTTGATTTTGACAAAGTCTAAATTTTTTAATCTAACTAAGAAGAAAAGGGCATTTTTGAGATAAACAAAGGTGTTTATTTTAAATATACAAATTAATTCTAATATAAATTTTTTAAAAAATAATAATTTTGAATGTATTTCTGTCTTGACGTACATAAGATAAAACAAAAACAGCATTATTAATACACTTTATAATCTTGTATTTTTTAATTGCAAAGACAAAGACTTCATGTTAATTCATTTATAATTGTTTAATGTTTCATAATATGTACATAAATGGTGGTGGTTGGGGGGGGGGTATAATTGGAATTAACGAGGACATTATGCAGCAAGTGGCTGTGGCTAGTCTTCACATTGGTTGAGTTAGAACTCCCGGAAGAATGTGCCTAATGTGTGTGTGTGGTTGATCCTGCTAGCTGTATCTAATGTTCTGAGATTGTGAAAGTTGGGTTGGATTGAGTACTACCAACATTTTATAAAACTGTTAACCAAAACATTTCACATTTCAATCTTTGGCTGGCCTCCTGTAAGATTCTAGTGGTACATATTTAGCTACGGTAGACATTTTATGAAAATGTAACAATATAATAGTTTTAAATGCTTTATCTCTGAGTACATATTTAGCTACGGTAGACATTTTATGAAAATGTAACAATATAATAGTTTTAAATGCTTTATCTCTGAGACTGTAATATAGATAAAAGATTAAAACAGGCATAACTCACTAGTAATCAATGGATGCCAGAAGGCTTGTGCATAAAATCCCCATCTAGTGCCTACTCATCCAATATCCCCAGACTAGTTTCTGGCTTGTGGCCTTCGTCAGTGAGGAGCCTTGGATCTGAGAGAACCCTCCATGTTTATAGGTAAAAGATACAAACATGATTTATTAGTATAGACAATTATGAAATTCTGAGCATGCTTTCAACTGGAACCCTTCATTCCCCTTGCCAAAAAATGGCCCACCCTAACCATTTAATTTACAATTCAAACAATAGGCAAATTCACTTGATTTGGATTACTTAATATATCTTCCACTTCTCTTTCATTCACTGTTACCTCTATGACTGAATCCAACTGAAAGCATTCTCAGCACATTGTAATTGTATACGCTAATAAAACAAAGCAAAACTCTCCATATAGTAGTGCCATCTTGTGCTAACAAGAGCAATCAATGGATGCCAGAAGGCTTGTGCATAAAATCCCTATCTAGTGCCTACTCATCCAATATCCCCAGACTAGTTTCTGGCTTGTGGCCTTCATCAGTGATTACTCTGTTTAGCACAAGATGGCACTACTATATGGAGAGTTTTGCTTTGTTTTGAATTGTTTAATAACAATTCTGTGCTAGTATGAGATAGTGATCATGTGAATATGTTGTTTGCATTTTTTGCCTATGATAGACATATGAAAGGGCGACTTGTTGACAAAAGTATAAATATATATGCTGTGCAAAAATATTTTTAATAAAGAATCTTGTTTATTTATATATAAATTATATATACAGCATGGAACAGATTTGATATTGCGTAAAGCACAGGTACACTAAGATGTTTAAAAAATAAACTAATTTTAATGTTTAAAAAGTCTATTTTTTTTATTGGATAAAGCATAAAAATAGCTTGAGCTTGTTTTAAAATTTAAAACAGGCAAAACTCTCCATACAGTAGCGCCATCCAGTGCAAGCCATAGTAATTAATGGATGCAAAAAGTGCACTACTGTATGGAAAGTTTTGCCTCTTTTAACAGCTTGGGCAAGCATAAGAAATGGCGATCATATATGTGATGTTTAGTGGTTTAAAAGTTGTTAAAGTTTCAAAGAAATTTGGTACAAAATGCTAATAGGACAACATATTGGACTATTTCTATTATTTAATGTTTGGAAAATTTTAAACTTTTCAAATACAAACAACAGTTATAACACACAGACGTGTTAATAGACTACACAATGTTTCGAGGGTATTGCTTGCTTGATTAATGGCAATTTTAGCATAGAAGGTGAACTCACCTTTTTAAGCCAACACCCTAACCAATATGTAACAGCTAAAATACCATCATCATACACCTTCAGGCTAATGGGACCAGTTTCACGAAATTACAGTTTTCTAGGACGATAACAAAGAACCAATGAGAAAAGAACTTTGAAACAACAAAGCAAGTAAATAATATTTCTATTTCCTAATACCTTTAATTCCAGTGGTCAAATTATATTTTTTATTATCTTAGGTCATAAATCGAATTAATATTAGGATTGAAATATTATTTGTGTATTATTACATACCCAATATGCTTGCAGATTTAAACACGATACGTATATCTATAGTCATTCACTATTTACATATTAAAATAGAATAATAATGGCTTATTAGCGATTAAAATATTTTATGTTTCTATATGTGCATATCAATATGCTTTTATATATATGTATGTAACAAAATGAATTTTAATTTTTATATCAGTAAACTAATCTATAAGAATAATATCTGGATACGTATAACTCAAAATAAGAATGATTAGAGAATTTTTCAGACCTTTCATTTTTTTGCTATTATTGCTAATTGATTACTAAATTTACTAACCACTATTTTAACTTATTCCCATGATGCCATTTAATACTAGTATAAATTAAATATGGCGGCTCTGCTCTTATTCATATATAGTCATCAAAGTCCTTGCAGTTCCAAGATAGTTTCAAATATAATGGCAATTGGGGATATGTGTGTGTGGATTGCTATATAATTTTCTTTAGAATTAATTAGAAATAAAGCATGTGAAATTTAAAGATGATCTTCATGACCTTGATATCATCTAAACTGAGCCAATGTCATGAAGATCACATTTAAAATTCCCACACTTTATATGCTTTATGATAATAATTATTGATTTATTTATAGCCAATACATTAATTGGTATTAATAGTTAAGAAGATTCATGTGGTGTTTGCTCTTTTATGATATACCATGTGATTGGCATTGACTTGATGATGATTAGTTAAAATTTCATAGTATGCTTCTTTTAAATTCAATCACAATGGTTTAAATTCAATGTTGACTGTTAATGAGTATTGTTTTTGGTTTTTTTATGTGTCAAAGCATCGGCCTGGAAGCGAACCCACAAACCTGTGACAACTGCTTGTAAGGCAGCTGTGCTGACCATTCGACCACCAATGCTTGACGACGAGTATTGTTTTTTAATGTTAGTTTATTATATTTGCTTCTGCTGGTAATCTCTAGTTTCTCTGCTTCTTGTTGCTGACATTTATTATTATTGCTTTACCCCAAAGGCTCTTATTATTGTAATATATATTAATTACTATTTTACATATAATGTTAATATTTTTCCTTTACTTGTATTTGTAATTCGAATTTGCATGCGTTTGTTTGTCTGATAATGAAGTACTTTCTTCTTTATAATCTAAGGCTGAAGGTATTTTTAATGATGAGCCCCATAATCATAGCTCTCATTGTCTACTGTTGCTGCTGTATTTATGCTCAGAAATACAGCAGCAATGACAGATAATGTGAAAGCTACGATTATGGTCTCATTGCACTCAGCTTTAGGTTATACAGAATAAAGAAAAAAAAATATTGTAGTTGTAATAAATGAATACTATTATATCGTAAATACTGAACTTTAAGATGTAATTAAAGGGTATTTGAACACAAACATTCACACTTCATCAAGTATCCACTCCATCTTATATAACCGATATACATGACTTCACACCTGTGAAAAAGATAAATGATCTTCAATATATGTATTTTGTGCTGAACCAGCACTCATCAGTTGGCCCATTATCTCCCACACATATTTATAGCAAATTTTCACACTTTATTGGACAGGTTTCAATCTACTCCACCCTCCAACTTTTTAGCCATCAATACCATTGAAAATCTGATGATGGAATGCTCAAACCTATATTGATGCCAATACTATTATCATACCAATATTGATCTTAAATGACATGTCCATTTAAATACACAGAGGGATGGCAGAATTTGGGCTAAGTCTGTAATAAATAAATACTAGTATATGTAAACACCGAACTTTAAGATGTAATTGAAAGTCCGTGTTTAGCTATCCACTCCATCTTATATAACTGATACATATAACTGCACACGTGAAAAGGATAAATGATCCCCAATACACACATTTTATGCTGAGACAGCACTCATCAGTTGATCCAATCATCATTCCACATACACATAATCAGTGCTTGGTTTATATTAAGATAGCAAATTTTCAACTTTATTGGATAGGCTTCAATCTACTCCACCCTCTAACTCTTCAGTCATTCATGCCATTGAAAACATGATGATGTAATGCTCAAATCCTTGTTGATGTCAATATTGCTGTCATACCCATTTGGACCTGTCATATATATGATGCTAATATATCCATTTAAATTCACAGAAGGATGGACAGAATTCAGGTTGAATCTGTGACAAACGAATACTAGTATATTGTAAATACCAAATTTTAAGATGTAATTAAAGGAATTATATATGTGTGTGGGAGATAATCTGGACCAACTGATGAGTGCTGGTTCAGCATGAAATATGTATATTGGAGGTCATTTATCTTTTTCACATGTGTGTGATCATGTGCATCAGTCATATGAGATAGAGTGGATAATAGAAGGAACTCTGAAAGCAAATCCCCTATAATTATATCTTAAAATTTAGTATTTACAATATATTAGTATTCATTTATTGCTGATTCATTCCAAATTTTGCCCATCTCTCTGTGTATTTAAATGAATATATGAGGGCTCAGAGTGATTTAAGGTCAACATTTGTATGATAACAGTATTGACATCAAAAGAGTTTGAGCATTCCATTATCAGATTTTTAATGGTATAGATGGCTGAAGAGTTGAAGGGTGGTGTAGATTGAAGGCTGTTCAATAAAGGGTGAAACCAATAAGTGATTATATATATGTGTGTGGGAGATGATGATCTGGACCAACTGATGAGTGCTGGTTCAGCATTAAGTAGTTGTATGAGATGGAGTGGATAGCTGAAGAACGCTTGAAAGTCTGTGTTTAAATCCCTTATAATTACATCTTAAAAATCAGTATTTACAATATATTAGTATTAATTTATTACAGATTCAGCCCAAATTCTGCCCATCCCTCTGTATATTTAAATTGACATATTAGGGACATATATATGAGGGGTCAGGGTTGGTTAAGGTCAACATTGGTATGATAACAATATTGGCATCAACAAGGTTTGAACATTCCATCATCAGATTTTCAATGGTATGGATGGCTGAAGAGTTGAAGGTTGGAGTAGATTGAAGTATGCCGAATAAAATGTGAAAATTTGCTATCTTAGTATAAACCAACCACTGATTATATATATGAATGGGAGATGATGGACCAACTGATGAGTTCTGGTTCAGCATGAAATACATATAATGGACACTTTTTTATTGTATTTGTTTAATTCACTAACATTGTCAGCAGTAATTGTGGTATATTTGTAATAACTAAATGAAATAAAATAAATTATTGATATTGTTATTTCATTTAGGATAGATTTCCATTTTTTTTTTGTTTTAAATTCTGTATATATAACAGTTTAGCATAATGGTTAAGAGTTTTAAATGCATTTATATAGATAAGGGTAGATAAAATAATTTTTACAACACCCACTGAAGACCAAAAGTCTCTCCAGCTTTACAGAGAAATAAAGGGTGGAAAGACAATACATTACAGGCAAGTCAAATGCATGGCTTACATATTTCCTTCTTCATATTATCTAATAACAGATACCTATTTAACAACCGATAGTTAGATGATTAGCTAGATTAGTTACATACTGCCTATCTAAGAGAAAAATTTTAGTTTGTCTATAATTGGCAAAAAAAATGCATATTGCTCAAATTTGAACTCCAGACAAAGCAGACATGTTTAGCATTAGAATAGATTGATTTAAACTAAAATGCAAATGCTCGATTGTAATAGCAATTGTAGATATTCATTTTGTTTTAGGTTGGCTATGATTATCCAAAATGAAAGAGGTATAGCACTGGACTGAGATTAATAAACATTCAAAATAATCTTAAGTAAAACATGAAGGAAATTTTAATACTTTTAGTATACAACAATACTGGTTAATCTGTAAAGGCTGCAATCTGTCCAATATAAAATGAAAGTTTCGTTTTATTATAGGCCTCCTCTTACCTTTTTATAGACTCTTAATTTGTAATTTTAAAAAAGAAAATAAAAGATTCACAATGATGAGTTAGAAGAAGTTAGCAACTACTAATACCTTGGCCAGAATTATTACTACAGATGGAAACCTAATGGCAGAATTAAATTTCAAAACAAAAGCAAAACTCTCCATATAGTAGTGCCATCTTGTGCTAACAAGAGCAATCAATGGATGCCAGTATGAGATAGTGATCATGTGGTGTCAGAATTAAATTTTTTTGGAGTGCTTTTGGTAGAAATAATATATTTAAAAAAAAGCCTATTTGTTTAAAAAAAGTTTTTAAATAAATGTGATTCACTAGTTCTTACTTATGAATCTGAGACTTGGATTTTTAAAAGAAGAGCAGTACGGAGACTTTATATCTCTGAATATGAAGTATGGAGAGATGTATGTTAGAAGTAACAAGAGCAGATCTAAATGACATACATGGTTGAGAAAATAAATGAGTTTTACTGACATCATTGAAAGAATTATGAAACTGAAATGAAGTTGGGCTTGATATATTGCTAGAAGAGATGATAATAGATGGAAAGTTGAAATCTTAAATGGGATTACAAGAAATTTAGAAAGACTTAGAAAGTGACCACAAGTGAGATGGATGAAGTAAGGAAGTGTGCTTGGTGATGTATAAAGTTCACAGAAGGTGGATTGAACTTGGACAGACCTTTATTCTGCAATGGATCAATAAGGGTGATTGATGCTATTCGATAATACTTTATTTCACTGTATTTTGTAATAGTCAATGTCCTGTGTGGGCCTAAGCCTAATATCAATACTGGTTGGGTTATTTAATGTTGAAGCTGTATTTAGTGCAGACCTCAACAAATAACATAATTCATACAGAAATGACTATATAATGGGGATATAGGGATAAAAGGGTAATATGTGATTTGTCTGAAATACATCACTCTCAAAAGAATTCAAACTTCTATAATAAATTGAATGGCATAAAACTGAGTTCTTACTTTAGCCATGTTAAGCATAGAGAAAAATAGAATCACAAATAAGGCAAATTTTAATGACAAGATTATAAACACCTTTGTAAATGAAATAAAAAGAATGAAATTTAAATCATTATCATTTTCAACTATTATCAATCTATTGCAGGTTGAATGTATGTCCAAATACAATCCAATTATCTCTAACATCTTTTCTTCACACCACATTAGCCAGCTTCCTTTATCCACACACCTCACATGGGATCTCTTTTTAACTCTTACAATCCCTTGATATCCAATTTAAAACCTTAATTGTCCAGCTATTATCATCTCTTCTAGCAATGTTTCTAGCCCAACATCATGCTAGTTTCATACTTTGGTTTCATTTTTTGCTATTCCTAATTTGTATTTCTCCATATTTCACTAAGTAGTCTGAAGTCCCTGTCTTGCTCTTCTGTTAAATGTCCAAGATTCAGTTCCATATGTCAGAACTAGTAAAACATCTCTTAAAAACCTTCCTTTAATATGTAGGCATATTTCCCTTTAATTGTAAGTTATTTTTATTATAAACATTCAATACAAGTTTAATTCTACATTATGGTTCCATCTGTATTAATAATCTAACCAAGGTATTGGCAGTTAAGTTCGAATTCATGATTCTCACTCTATTATCTTTTTATTACTTCAAGATTAGCATTTATCTTTATTCCTACTTTTTACTTTCGTCTGGTAATTCTTGTAGCACATTCTGAAACTGAAAGATTACTTGCAAATGTAATCCATATTATTCGCAAAATATAATTATCTATTAATGTTGTTTTTCTTTTATATTCCACTGTATTTATAAGTATGACTTGATTTAATAAGTCAATTATATATGGTCTATATTTTATTTTTATTAATGATATAATTTTTTCAATTTATATTGGATTTTTTTATTATTATTTTTACGACTATAATCCTTCGAGCATTCCATCATCAGATTTTCAATTGGATGGACTGTTGAAGAGTTGGAGTGTGGAGTGGATTGAAGCCTGTCCATTAAAGTATGAGGTTTGGCTATTTTAATATATATCTGAGCACTTATAGCATATATGTGTAGAGATGGTAATCTGGACCAACTGATGATTGCTGATTTAGCATGAAATACGTATATTGGTGATTATTTATCTTTTCAACATATGTGTGTTCAGGTGTATCAGTGTTATGAGATAGTGTGGAGAGTGGTGGGTCATGTGAAAGTCTGTATCCTATATATTACATATATAGACACAGATATGTAATAAGCCTGTGTATTTCAGTTACTACAAATTTTTATAAACTACTTTTAATATATAAATGTGATTTCAGAACGAATTGAATGTTAAGCAGTATTAATATATAAAATAATTTGAAAGTAAAGATAATAATTTGCAATATTTCAATAAAAAAAGGCGGAGTGATATTTGCTAAATTCAGAATACGTAGCTATCGGGTATTAGAAATTAATGAATTTGCAATTATATTTTTTATAATTGTCGCTATTTTAATTACAATTTAACTCTATCATTTAGATTCATTAACGTTTGTTAATTCTATACTTGACTGATTCAAATAATGAATTAAAGTCAGATAAATGCGCAAACAGATTGCTATCACGTGACAATTAGTTCACAAATCTTTCTGCATTGAGTGCAACTAATTATAAAATGGTTTAAAATATTTTTTTAAATGAAACAATATATCAATATTTTATTTTTGCCAAGTAAAAAATATACGTACCTATATAATTAAATTAATAATAATATATTAAAATAATTATTAGTTTGAATTTAAAAAAGATTAATGGCGAATATGTTATTATAAAAAGAAAGAGAAGAAATTAATATTTTTAAATTTAGGAATTCATGTAATAGCTTATAAACATAAATTTCAAATTTGACAACCAGGAATGACTGGAGAAATGGCTTGGGTAAGATGGCAATAACAATCTAGCTATTAGCAGAATCTCCCAATAGATATCAGATCTAATATAAGCCAGCCCTTATAAGAATAAATGCATTAATAAAAAATAGAAAGTTGGAGAGATGAGAACTAGTACGAAAAGCAAAACGAGCTTAAATATATATAGAAGTAAACAGAATATTGGATATGATTTTAAGTTATGATAATAAAAGGGAAAGTAGTTAACTATTTAAGGCTCGAACAGGATTGCTAGTAACAAAGGAAGATACACATAAATGGGAAAATGTGGGTGATTTAGTCTGTAGGTTATATAAGGAAGGCATGGAAAATATTAGGCATCTGTTAATTGAATATAAATGCTTACAAACAGAAAGTGTACAAATAATGAAGTTGTGGGAGAATAAATATAAACCAAGTGATTATACACAAAATGGGTTATTAGTCTTTGTGCTAGGATTGGAAAGAGATGAGGGATCTAGATATAGAAGTGATGGAATAAACAAAGATGATGTTGTGGAAATGGGATAGAGAAGAATATGGGAAAACCAGAGCGGGAAATGGAAAGGGAAGGAAAGATAGTTAATAGGTTTTTGTTGGATATATTGGCTGAAAGATTCCTGACTTTGATAAAGGAGTAGCCATATTACATCACATTACATAAAAAATCAATCCATAAAAACAATATAGATATATGTAATTATTAACCAATACAACACTTTCAAATTAAATGTGAGATTACGAAAACAACTTTGTTTTCATATCTTGTCACTATGGTTACACTGGATCTCTTCGTCAGAATGTCTGCAAGTATAAAACAATTATTTATAATTCCCCTTTCAGATATTTAAGGAATGATCTTTCAGATAAATTTTTAAAATGGAAAAAGAACACACCTAATGAAGTTTTCTTCACATCTGGTCTGAATTTAAAATTATCTCTGAATTATATTTCTTATAATTAATATCCACTTACATTTACACTTTATTTAGTCCAATGTGCTGCTTACAAATATTTTTTTACAGTTTCGATTGCCCAATAGTCTTCATCAGAAATCTGAAAAATATATAAATATATATGATTACACATAAATTATAGATTATAATTCTATATAAAACAGACCTATGTAATATTTAATTACAATTGTATTAAATATTACAAATTATTTATAATTATACTTAATTTTAAATTTATGCTTCATTGTTTAGATGTAATTATAATATTATATCAAATTGTATATGTTATTTGAATATTTTGTAGTTCTGAAGAACACAGGACTATCCATTATTACTTATTATTTATTATTTTCCACAGAGAGTTGGAGATTAAAATAGAAAGAGTATGAATAAGAATGAAAATTCTTATCATAGGAAACAAGAAGTGTATAAGAAGCTGGTGTGTGAATAGTATGGCATTTTTTGCAAATAGGGTAGAAGATATGCTGCTTTTGCTAGAAAAATGTGAAGGGCGGAGGGGAGTAAAAAAATTAAATTCGGTTAAGAAAAAGTACTATTTTCTGGAAGAGTAAACCTAAAGTATAAAAAAAGATAGATATCTATTTTGAAGAAGTGGAAGGTGATGGATATTAGGTACTTTATAAAATTAAAAAAATAATTATACAGATAGTTGGGAATTAGAGTCGAAGAAAACAAAATAGATTGGAATTTATTAATAATATGATTAATAATATGATGTTTCTCATATAAAAAAATATAAGGCGTGTGAAATTATTTGGAAACGATTATGTCGGTTTTAACATTTGAAAACAATGTGTTTTGCATTAGCTCATGAACTCAGAAATTTTTAGATAAAGTATAAAAAGAAGTATGAGACATACATTGGATAGTGAATTTTGGACAATAAATCAAATTATTGAAAATTGAATGGTATGAACTTTTTTTAATGAGGGAAATCAAAAGTAAATAAAAATAGTTTGGAAAATTTCGATATATGAATGAAAATAGATAGGGCCTTTGTCCCAGCACTATGGTGGGGGTGGGTGGGGGTGTCGCTGATGGGGTATGAGGGAATTGTTGCCGGTGCTTGGTTTCTTCTTCTCTGGATGGTGGGTATGATGAGTTAAAATTTGAATAACACTCTTGATAAAAAAAATATAGATGATTAAAAATAGCATTTAATGAGATTATGTAGAGAAAACGAATACGTTGAGCAAGAAAAAAATTCAGATATGAAAACTTAATAGATAAGCAATTTATTTATGTATTTACATGAAAAATGGGATAAATATATAGAAGATGTATTGGCAGATAGATAATTATAGGTGGGAAGAGGAAATAGAGAAATAAAATTTTAATTAAAAACGACCAAGAATAAAACAAATGGATCGCAGTTGTACAACAATAAAAATTATATAAAATATGAAAATTGTATGATAAACTAAAAGAAAATTATTATTAGGGTGGGAGAGGATCAGGAACTTTAGATACTAGAAAAAGAAAACAAAAATATAAATAAATATTTGATTGTCAATCTTATGTGGAGATGGGAGAAAGAGTATTGGATATTTATTTTTGGAGTGTAAAATGATGAAAGAGAATTGGGATAAATTATATGGGAGGTGAAAAAAAATAAAAATAGAGTAAAAGGTATGATTTTTCTTTTGATTATGTGTTTATAATGAAATTTAGGGAATATGAGGACATGATAATAGAACTATAAAAGTAGAATTAATTAAAATGGGATAAGAGGAGGCTAAAAAGCAATTAGGTAAGAAGGGGTATATGGTCTGTAAGAGTTTTAAAAGGATGGAGAGCATGTCTAATTTGATAAGCAAAAACTTCTGCCTTTAAAATAAAAAGTCACATAACATTTGATACCATGTCAAGTTTTGAAATATATATATATATATTAGATCCAAAAGAGATAGGTTCGTGTGATATATGACTCTTATTTTGACTCTTTATAGTCTCTGCCAAAAGTCTTATGCAATTTTATATTGCTAAGATTACTAATATATGGTATGGATGAAGATCTATCAGCCCCATATAGCTATTTGAGTTGGATAGCTGGGTTTGAAGACATGTATATGTCTAAAATTTTCAGATTTTCCACTCAATAGATAACTTGGCTTTGGGTTGGTATTTTTAGGTCATGTCTGAACCTACCCTGACACCTCTCTGAGGAGTGCCAAAGCACGAAACCATGGTCAGGGGTTTGGGGAGGGGTTCCTGACAGAGATATTTTAAGTGCTGGCTTGGCAATCCTCACTGTTTATAACTTACGAGCTTAAGAGATAGGGTCATGTGATATATGACTCTTATTTTGACTATTTAAAGTCACTAATACAATTCAATTTTTTAAAAATTTATATTTTAAATACATATTTATTTTAACAAATAATTTTTGACGCTTTTACTCTGAAGTGCATTCCACATGAGAAGTAGTTTCAACTCAGCGCTAATCACATGATTAAAGATATTTATAATAATAAAAGTAATTAAAAACTTTTTTTTTCATCATTAACTTATTTACATTCCTTAACAGTCTATTTTAGAAAATACCCATTTTTATATTCATACTTAATTAGTATTAAATTTGCATAAAACGTTTTGAACAGCTCAGTAAATGTTTTTTCAGTATGTTACTTTTGTTAACTGTTGCCGAGCGCACTTTTGGTTGGTGGAACCAGATTCATAGCACTTAGTTACCGTTAACAAAAATGACATACAGAATAAATCTTTACTTCGCTAATGATAGAAACGTTTAAGCAAACTAATTACAAATAGGATAAGAAAGGGAGGGACTACCCAAATATTAATTAGATTAGTAAGTGGCATTATGGAACCCAAGTTTTATTTTGTTAATGCATTACCATAGAAATATAGGAATTTCACACTTGGAGGATGAATAAGCAGATATGATTTTATGATTACAGTGGAGATAAATGATATGGAAAAATATATGGGGTGTATCAGTGAAAAATGTCTAGTCCTCTCTCCAAACTTCATGCAGAATCATCTCTGAATCATCCATGCATTATTTATGACATAGTTTAGCAATTCACTACAAATGTTTTAAAGTGTTAGCAGGTCCATATCATAAATTTATGACATGCAATGTGAAAATGTGGTTCATGCATTAACCCATGATAAACCATTGCACAACATTAAATTTTGTTTTAAATGGGACAGGACTGCAACCAAAATGTTTGAAATAATTCAAACCATGTTTGGCTGTCAAACCATGAGTTCCATTAACATGGTGAATTTTAAGATTTCATTATGGCAAGAATAGAAGTGAGCATGGCACAAAGGTACAAACACATTGTCACATAACATGTTGTAACTAATGATCCAGATACAATAATTACTTAAAACATTTTGAGGTCAATAGTGAACTATGTCACTAATAACACATGCATTAAAACAGGGATGGCACTGCAAGAAATTTGGAGAGAATCAGTCATTTTTGTATTGTAACACACAAATATATGCATAAATTGCAACTTTGTGAGATAGTAGGGATAATGAAAAAAAATTGAGATGCAACGTGGGCACAAAAATTCAGATGTTTTGTAGTTTTAGTTCAACTGAAGAGTGTTTGTGAATTATTCATTTTTACCACAAATATTAAAATTGGATAATACCATTTCTTACCTTGCACAAGGGTGGTGTAATGGAAAAATAGTGACCTGTTCTCATAGGCATGCAAATTCAGATGTTTGATATCTTTAGCTCAAAAATAGATAGAAAACATTCTTACCTTGTGCAAGGATGGAATAATAGAAAAATACTTGGGTGCAACACATGGTCATAGAGATTCAAGTGTTTGATACCTTTAGCTCACCTAAGTGAAAGTTGTGTGTGAATAATTCACTTTTCAATAAATATTAAAAATGGGTAAAAGCCACTTCTTACTTTGTGAGAGGTGTTGTAATGGAATAACCTTGGCCTGAGTGGGTATGGATATTCAGGTATTTGATATATTTAGCCTACCCGAGGAATCAAGGTTGTGTGTGAATAGTTCACTCTTCCATAAATATTAAATGTGGATAAAAAAATCACTCCTTATCTTTTGAGGGGTTAGTATAATGGATAAATATTGAATTGTCATCATAGGCATGGAAATTTGGGTATTTAATTTCTTTATCTCACCTGAGAAGTGATGATTGTCCATGAAAAGCATACATAGTGAAAGAGAGTGATCTGCATTTAAGCACTTATGGGTGGCTGTCATATGATGGAACTGAATTGAGAAATGCACTGATAAAAACCTGCTTTTGATATTGTTGATCTGACTCTGAGTTATCACTTTAACATTCAGTCAGTAATATTTAATAAGTTGTTTTTACTGAAAACAATCTGAAAGTGCTTACAGCCATGTACATATGTTAAATTCTCACCGTATAAATGGATTTGAGTCGGCTGTAAGATACTATAAGCATGATCATCACCTGCAATCGTAAGCCATTGTTTGCAGTCTTCAGGATAATTTATTCTAAAATTAGTGTCTTTTACTGAGCCTTGTATATTATCAAGATATATTGGGGGTTTGTTATATAATATCTAAATTATTGATAAATATTTGTATTATTGTTATATTTATTATTTACTTTTGTTAATATTTAATTAAAAACCCATTTTCATTTCAGAAAGGTTATACATATTTCAAGAATGCCTATTTCCAGCTCTGTTCGTCTTTATAAAGTTCCAGTAACTAAACGAACTATGAAAGGAAGTAAAATGGAGGTTAGAACTCTTATAATGCATCACTTATGCTATAGATTTGCTTTTTAGATAGTGTAACTTTTCTATTCTTCATTTAAGACTAACTATTTAAGCAACACAGTTTCTAAGTGGAAGTGCTAAAACTGCTATGATATGGCCTGTCTTCAATCATAATAAAATCAATTAGCCAGATAGTAATCACAGTATAGTTGTTTGCACTACCATCTAATGGTCATTTGTACTCAATGCTTTTGAATTTGAATTAGAAGTAAAATGCCTATACTTAGATTATACACTACATATAGAATATTATTAATGCAAACAGCTATTATCAAAAAACTTTTCTTCAAAACAGTATTAAACAAAATTAAATATTCAGTAAATACTAATAAAGTAATAAGTTTAATTACAAATTATCATTATTGTTATTCTGTCTTCCTTTTTACCTTTTCTGCCTTATCCATTTTAACAAATATAATTAATAACTTTTCTCATTTATGCATTATTTAAAGGAAACATTTTGCTATACAAACAATTTTTCTTTCTTTTTATTTAGTTTTGACTGCCCAATACTCTTTATCAGAGCTACAAAATATTTAAAAGCATCTGACTGCATAGAAATGATATACTATAATAAATATATTGGACTATAAATAGAGGTCTATTTTTATTATTAAAAGATGGTTGCCTTGACAACAGATTAAAATTGTTGACTGTTATTGATATTAGCATTGTCTAAGTATTGACTGATTTTCATGAATTTATTATAATATGTAAAACATACATAATTTATATTTTAATTACAATTGTACAATTATTACATATATCTTCATATTTATTAATCTCAAATCTATATTTTATTGTTTTACCTAATATTTATAACATATTATTTTGACTTAAATATTTTATATTCATTTTTATATATAACTTTATATTGGTACTTATGTATTATCTTATTTCCCAAGCTTAGTACCCATTTTTTTGACTTATACAGTTTCAGGGCATACAAGTATTTGTTTATGTTTTTTTTTAATTTTATTTTATTGAATATGTTACTTGTTAAGTTTTAAAAAAATAATAAATAGATTACAAAATTTCATTCAGATAGTTTATTTTAATTTTTTTTAAAATTTATATTATAATGTGTAAACACCAACATGCTCAGATATTGCTATAGTTTGTTTACATTCAGCATCATTATTTTGGCTTACTACAATTTTAGCAAAATGATGTAAGTTTGGTATTTCCAAAAGTACAGTATCCTGCCCTCCTAAAAAATCTGTCATAATGGGCATAATATAACACTTTACGTTTCTTATATTTTCTTTATTTTTATATTAATAAGTTGAAGTTTGCATTAGTGGGCATAATATGGACATTTTGTATTTTATATATACATACATATATATAATACATAATAATAAATAAACTAGAAATATAATAATTAATTTTTGCAAAAATCTTTTTTTTTTAAAACTAATAAAAAACTATAAATATTACATATGGCTGGAGCTTGTCAGCCATTTTGTTTTAAATATTTATTGTGCCCCTGAAACTGTATAAGTAAAAAAATTGGCTGTCTAGCTTGAAAGATTGGATAATACATAATTACTCTTATACTTAATGTCTAATTTTATATTTGTTTTTAATATATATTTTTATTCATTAATTATTGTAATTTAATTATTTAATTAAGCTAATTTTAATTTAATATAAAAATTACATACTTTAAATCATATTTCATAATTTTATCTCTTTATGTTTAAAATGGATAAGATCCTATACATGAGGGGTCAGAATGACTTATAATCATCATGGGCATGACAATAATATTGGCATCATCAAAGGATTTGGGCATTTCATCATCAGATTTTCAATGGTATGGAAGGCTGAAGAGTTGGATGGTGGAATAGATTGAAACTTGTCCATTAATATTGGAAGACTTGTTATCATAATATAAACCAAGCATTGATTATATATGAGTGAAATGATGATTTAGACCAACTGATGAGTTCTGATTCAGCATGAAATACATATACTGAAGATCAGTTATCTTTTTCACATGTGTGTGGTCATGTATATCAATTGTATGAGATAGATTGGATAGCAAAAGAGAAGTTGAAAGTCTGGATTCAAATCCCCTGTAATTACTTCTAAGCTCCAGGGATATACAATATACCTGTATTTAAATATTATGTTTAAAATATATGTTAAAAACATAAATATAAAATTAGTCTTTAAATATAAGTTATATATAAAAAATTTTATATAAACTTTTAAGTCAAAATAATATAGTATAGATATAAAGTAAAACAATGAAATATAAATTTAAGATTAATAAATATAAAGATATATGTAATGTTTTATACAATTGTAATTAAAATATGAACCATAGACTTGTGTAATTTCTATATAGCTATAAATAGAGCCTGCAAAACAAGCTCTTAACATTTGTATATACGAGCTTTATTAAAATTAGGTCATGTGACATCTGACTTGATTTTTTTATCAATTTAATTTCTATATAGTTATATGTAATTCAATATTTTATTTCTGATGAAGACTGCTGGGCAGTCGAAACTGTAAGAAATTTAAAAAAATAGTTATAGAAAAAATATGTTTCCATTGAATAAAATTTAAATAAAACTACTTATTAATTATAGAATTAATTAATCTAAGCTGCCTGTTTTTTTCTATCTCATCAGAATTTGCATTGCAATGATGGAATAAAAGATTTATTTCTGAAATAAAATAAAAAAATTACAAACTCCAAAAAATTCTGAAATCAGGAATTTCAGGATACACAGCATTTAAGATTTTAGAAATTAAATATTTAAAAATATTATTAAATAAATGGTTTATTTACAGTGCAAAATTGTTCTTGGCTAGTGAAATGTGATGCACTGATTTGTTAACTTTATAATCTATCATTTAAATCTATTCATCTCATTAAAACTCATAAAAAAGTTGGATGATATCAGCCAGTGACATCAAAAGATATTATGGTTTGACATTTATAACATGTTTCTCAACTTACACTGCTGTCTTGCTAGTTTAGATTCAGGTTGTCAAAGCATATAAAGGTGGTTATTGAGAATTTCCATTGAATTGCATTGAAAGTCAGCCAGCTGCAATCATTTTCAAACTGAATGCTTCCATAATGCTTTAATTAAATTAATATCTATCTTAAATCTGGTTTCTAGTGATTATAAAAATGCATTTTTCGGATGATGAAACACCATCCAATCAGTTTCATGCATCTTGTGGATTCTTCATTACGAACAATTTCATGTGACTGTCATCTCTTGTGTTTTCTTAGTTATCTTTATCCTACTCAACAACTATCTACTATAAAGGGAATAATCAATGGATATCAGATGGTATAAAGGCTCTAAAATTCCCAACCCCAGACTGACTGGTTTCTGACTGTCACCTTTGTAATGAAATCTAGGATTCAAAACAGAAACTAAAGTACTTTAGTGCATAACATCCACCATTATTGTTTGTTTGAAAGCTTATGATGATGGAGTGAATTATATGTTGTGATATTTCCATAATCTAATATTTATTGTTAAATGTCTTTAGAAAAATTCAAACCTTAATTTAAACTTTTCAAATACATCCACCTGTTACTAATAGTACACATATTAGCATATAATACAATTTTTTGAATAGTATTATTTTATTTTCTTCAACTGTTACTGACCAGGCCAATAACAGTACTAGTATAGATATCTATCTTGGAATTTGAGATTCATGAATATTGAATTTAAAGTGTTACTCTAACCAACTAAATTATTCTGCCAAAGGCGTCTGTCAGTAGAAATTTTGTATACTTGTGTATGAGGGTCCTTCTTATTTTTGCATGTTTTCCTAAGAGTGATTAATGAATGCTTTCTAAACATTGTGGTTTATCTCACTAGGTTGACGTAAGAGTTTATTTGCTAGTGTCCTGGAAGCAGCATCTGTAATTTTATCTTTGTATGGGACAAAGAGAAAAAAGCACAAATAAGACAATTTTTAAAATTTGCTTAAATGCCAATAACAAATGACTCCATAAGTCAGCCTATTGAGATAAGTCATAATGTTTGGAAGCCATTCATTAATTCTGCCATTAGCAAAATGTTGAGATATAAGGAGGACTCTCATAGACAAGTATGTGAAATTTCTAGTGAGTAGTGACTGTCATCTTTAACAGAATAGTCTAATTGGTTGGAGTATTATTAAAAATTCAATATTCATGAATCTGTAGATCTAAGTTCAATTCTCATGCTAGTTTTGTTACTGGCCAGGCCAAGACCACTGAAAGAAGAAAGGAGGAAAATACCATTCAAAACAGTATTATAAACTAACTTATGTGCCATTATTAACATTTAATTGGATTTGAAAAGTTTAAATAAATTTAAATTATTTTAGAAAATATTTAATAATTAATATTAAATGATGTAAATAGTCCAAATACAGTTACTATAGCAACCATTTACTCTTTTGTAATACATGCAAGGGGTCCAGTACATTTTTTAGTGTGATATTAAAGCCTTTTGAGAGATTATGTTAAGGCAGTAACAGGAAGAACCTATAAAACCATTAAGAACATGGGCTTGGAAAGTGCATCATTAGACAACACCTGGTTACAACTGTGGGGGGGAAGAACATTCTAAAATTCAATCAAATGAAATACTTTAACTTTAAAATTTTGTTAAATGTTAAAAGTTAACTTTATTAAAGCAACCTCCTGGACTTGAACAAAGATTGCGTAACCTGCCTACATATAGACAGAACTCATCGTTATGTCTAATCGTGATTTTTCTTTGATTGCAGTATTTTCCATTGTATATATATTACATATAAATAATAGATTAATATTCCTGGAAATAAATATGGAGAGACATAAGCTTCACTCGCAGTGAGTGAAACATTCACTACCTAGTCACAACATCGCAAAACAGAGTTGTTTATCACTGTGGATGTCCTGTGTGGTGATTGATTAGTTTTTCCAGGTGGTATGCTAATTGGATAATGGATGTTTTCTGCACTGTATTTAGAATGTATATCTCTTTAGGTTTGAATACTGTATATGCAATTTCAATTTTGTTTTTTGTAGGAAAATAAAAAGACAGAAAGTAGAGGCAACCAGAACAATAAAGATGCCCAATCAGAAATTAGTAAAGGTAAATAAACAATTATTTTGTTGTTTTACTTTTTCCTATATTTAGTTATAATAAAAAATAAATTATAATGAAAGAGTTCTGATCTTTATCATAACAATTTTGTTCCTAATCGTTAATTTATTTCGTAGATTATTTATTACCAACAACAACAATACATCATTCTTATATGATTACTTTTATGCCTCTAAAAGCAATTATCGTCAAAGCCTTTTAGAGTCATCTACTGTAAGAATGTCTAATCAAGTGACACCAGATGGCATAGGCATAGTGCTATAAAACACTCATCACCAAAATGACCCTTTTTTTGGTTTTTGTCTAGATTAGGATTCAAAGTTGCAACTAATGCACCTATACATCTATCAGTCATGTTTTATCTTTTTTACACATTTTGGTCACAGGTTTGAATTCCAATCTTCAGTGATGAATTGAAAAGCCAGAAACTGATTCAGTTTGGAGATTATTATGCTATTTGATATCATTAATTACTCAAACTTACAGTAGGTGAGTTTATAATAGGAAGAAGATAATTTCTCTTAGATTATTGCTCTTATGACTCACATAAATATTGGAATTCTGTATTTACAAAAACATGCATGTCAGCGGTCTTTATATATATATCTCACTAGATGGAGCTCACCAATAGCTCTAAACAAGCTTTATTTTTATAAGTGCCAAAAGATAAAGAATTCAAAATCTATATTGTTATATATATATATATAATAGTAAATAAAATTAATTCATATATATATTATATATATATAATAGTAAATAAAATTAATTCATACATCACATGACTTAACTTGATAAGCTTGTATTTTATAACATAAAATAACGAGTGTGCTAATAGATCTTACCAACTTTATCAATAAATGCAACAAGGGAGGAGAGCATTCAAAATCTCTCCCTATAAGCATCCCCATCCCCAAACCAGTTTCAAGATATTGGCTATCCTCAGTGAGGTTCTAGAAGTGTCTGAAATATCCTAGTGCCTCACTGGGGATAACCAATAACCTGAAAATGTTTTAGCGATAAAGCTTCATTAGAGCCAATATCATGTTCATTATTTTAATTTATATATATTTTAATAATATTACAAATCGATGTCTGCATTTCTTCAAAATAATATACGTAAATTTATAAATAAATATTAGAAAATATAATACTTAAAAGTTTATAAAAATATATCTATAACCGTCACTTAGAAGCACTTTCAACTATCTTTGTAGTTTTTATCAACTAATACTTTTAAAATGTCAGCTTTCTCATAACTCCATGATGTCAACTTTCCCATAATTCCATGATCTTAACATTTGCTGCTTGCCTATTAATGAAATTTTGCTTGTATTTATATATTAACATCGCTTCTTTAATTTTTCTTTTATTATTATTTCTTTCAGTTTCCAATATTTTTATGTTACTATAATTAAAATCAAAACCATATATACATGATTTATTATGGTCACAAAAGACAGAAGTGGATAAATTATCATTATTTTTATAATTTTGTTTTGTATTTTGAACTCTTTTTAATAATAACAAGTGCTCTTTTGTTCCTTTTTCCAATGTGCACCTTGATTCACCTATATATACAATGCCACACCTACATGTCCATTTGTAAAAGATACAATTTTTATTAGTTAATAAAGTCTTATTTTCTAATATATATATATTAAACTGATTTTGCGCAAATGGAAATCATAATAACACTTTGACAGAAGAGAAGAAAATATCAGTCAAAGCATTGTGTTCTATACTAATTTGTGTTATTATTGATGTATTTAAAAAAAAGCTCAAAATTTTCTAAACACAAATTTACCTAAATGATAGAAATAGTCAGGCACGACTTGTGTATAGGCACTGCAGCACCCCCTATAACATACAATATAATGACTTTTTTGTTTGCTTTCTTTATACTTATATATTACATAATCCTTAATCTTAATGTTAGTATCTAATTCCTAGTGCATGAAAAAATTACAAAAATTATTGTAAGGAACAGTGCACTTCACAGTTCCAGCAATACAGTGCTTGAACTGTTTGTGAGCATGGTTACATGTCCAAGATAAGAAGCTGCATACCAGATAGAGAAAGCATTGTTGTTCATGCAGTACTGACCCAGTTGTCAAACGTAAGGTAGTGCTTCTTTTTGACTCAATATTACAACAAATAAAAATATTCTGAAGCAGCACCCCCCAAATTTTAGTAAAGAGCTGCCACTAAAAATAATCCAATATATAACTACATAATGAAATATAGTTTAGACAAGAAAAAATGTCCTGTTTTTTTTCTCTAATATAGTGATAGTATAAGTAGCTATATAATCTTTTTTATTAATTGTACTGATATTTCTATTTTAATATTTTTGATAGCTTAGTTATTAATTCATTTTCTATTTTCATTTCAAAGAGCGAACGCTTTCTATATCTACTAGCCGAGCGGCCATCTTTCCTCTGACTCCTGAGCAAGAGCTGATTGAAAATATTAAAGAACTTTTAAGTGATGTAAGCCGGCAACGTCTGAGAGCTCTACAAATGAGTTTTAGACATAATAGTAACATAGAGTGCCGGATTAGTATCAAAGAACTGAAAGAAGCTCTTCAGGAACACCAGATCAAACTGCCTCCACGGGCACTTCAGATGATGATAAATTTGTATGAAGATACTCTAGGAATAGATTACGAGAAGTTATGGAGGTGCCTAGTTCATGCTCAGATTCATTCAGGTTTAACATTACTATTTTAGTAAAAAAAAACAACTTTGTATGGTATTAAATGTATATGTGATGTGATGTGATGTATTGTGGCTTCTCCTTAAACGAAGTCAAGAATATCTCAGCAATTATGCCCAGATAAACCACTATACTAGCTTTAACTCTAAATTTTAGTTTGATGAATGCAGTGTGCTTGGATTTAATTATTACATGAGTAGATGAAGTTTGGTCAGCCCTGTGATATTTTCATTACTATTTTATATATGTAAGCTTATTGTTCTTATTTATGTTTGTTGTTTTCACAATACTTTTTAGTTCTGGGCCAATTAATTTAATCTGTTTATATATATATATATATATATATATATATTTTTAATAAACTAAATTAAAGAAAAGATTTTAAAATAAAAACTTACAATAGGAATTTTTCATTTCATTCAACATGAAAAACTCGATTGACAGAGAAAGGGCCAAAATTGGATGAAATGTTTGCTCATAACTGTTATTAAAACAGACAGAACTCTTTATACAGGAGCGCCATTCAGTGCAAGCCAGAGTAATCAATGGAAGCCAGAAGGCTTGTGCATAAAATCCCTATCTAGTGCCTACTCATCCAATATCCCCAGACTCATCCAATATTCTCAGACTAGTCATATCTCCAGACTAGTCTGGGGATGTTGGACAAATAGACACCAGATAGGAATTTTATGCACAAGATCTGGCATCCATTGATTACTCTGGCTTGCACTGAGTGGCACTACTATATGGAGAGTTTTGCCTATTTTAACAGAATATTGTAGTAATATGGAAACAAGATTTGGTAGTCACTAGACAATATTCATAAGAAGTAGATTACATTTGCCATTGTGATAAGTTAGATCTATATTAGAACTTCTTTCCAGTTGATTGTGATAATGACAAAATGGAGAAGCATTTTAAAATTCAATAAATGACTACTGTGTTTACTACTGTAAAGTTTATATCATGTTTAAAAGCTGACTTTGGCTGAGAGAAAACCAGAGGACTGTTGAAATAAATCAGCAAAATGAAAAAAAGATGACTTAAGAAGGAACCCAAATTGGAAGATACATTAAAACAAATGAAATAAACCACTATGAAATTGTAATATTTAAATACAGGTATACTTCACATCCTTGAAGTTTAGATGTAATTGTTGGGGATTTGAACCCAGACTATCAAGCTCCCCTCAATTATTCAATCTATCCCATACAACCAGTACATTGAAATTATTAATTATTTTAATGCACCAGGCATAATTTTATATTTATAAATTTATTTAAATGTACATTGATTACGTAAGTAATATTTACTAAGGCGATATTAGGGACCTCTACAGGTCTTAACCACAAGCTTTTCTTCCAAGGCATAAGACCTGTAGAGGTCCCTAATATCACACATTTACACGCATATTGCTGAGGTTAAAGCCTTAGTAAATTTTATATTTAATAAAGTCAAATACCAATTTCTTTTTCTCATTTATTTAGGAAATCAAACCATTTTTTCTATGTCCAATATTGTTTTTAACATCTCTTAAAAGCTTTTTGTATGCCTTTTAAAAATTCCTTCAGATTTCTGACCATTGGTGGCCTAGTGGTTAGAATAGCTGCCTTCCAAGAAGCTGGCCCAGGTTCACTTCCCGGATAATGCATTTGACATATGAAATATATATATATAATACTAAATAAAAACGAAGGTCATGCAAATGCATTGACTGCATTACATCCAATAAAAAGACTTTTATTTTACATAAAATCCCAACTATGTCCTTACCTCCAAGTGAAACCATAACCCTTTATGAATATCTCAATGGCATATCTCACTTTGTCTTTAAATAGTGGATTAGTCCAGATTCCTGTCTTAACTAGATCAATTTGAACATTCCGCCTCTAACCAATGCTTAGATAAATAGATAATACATAGCCGATAGCAAAAACGGACAAATAGGTCACAATGCTCACTTCATCTGTATGTTTCCATTAAAGATGGGATCTGGCAATAAATAGTCAAGTTTTCTAAAAGTAGGGGCGGAGAACTAGTGGCACATAGCTGAAAGGCAGTAAACATGTTCTCCAGCTAACATCTGTCACATAGCTGAATGACAGTTTCCACATTGTCAAGAGAATTAATATCACAGTTCTGAAAGACAGAATATACATTCTCCACACAATAGCTGATGAAGTAAAATGATTGGAGCAGCAAGGCAAGTCCACATTTAGGAATGAAAACTGTTAGAAACAAACACCGATACGAGATAAGCTGTCGAGTACATCCGGAAGTGTCACCAAATCTACTCATGAGGTAGACTGTCACAGTACAGCTGGAAGTGATAAGAAACCTATAACTTCGTGTAGTCTCTTCTTCGGTAGCTCATCCTAGAACTAGGAGCCATACATTGCCAACAGTAGAAGGCGCGGCATAACCACTGTACATATAGTGTAAATATGCAAAAGTATATTTGTTTTCATGTATTATTAATAAATATATTATAAACATATGTACACGCATTTGTGTTTATATATATAATCCCGACTAAACACAACAGTTTTAGAATTTAACATATGGCTGTTGTGTTCTCTATCGTAAAGTTCACATCATGTCTGAGAGCGAACGGAAACCAGGGGACCGTGGAAATAAAACAGTAAAATCAAAAAAGATGAATTAGAGGGAACCCAATTGGAAGAGTTATTAAAGCAAATGAAATAAACGATTACTGAAATTATTAATTTTTTTCTTACACAAAAAGCACAATTTTATATTTAATAAAGACAAATCTCCGTTTATTTTTTTCCATTTATCTAGGAAATCAAACCGTTTCTTCTACCTCCAATATTGTTTCTAACATCTGAAAACTTCAGTATATATATTAAAACTTCCTTCAGATCTCTCTTATTTTTCATCCCAATTATTACTAAAGGGTATATGTATACTACATCTACATACATAAAATTGTCTCCTGACTAGCACACATTCGTCACCCACACGCGCACCCTCTCTTTTTTATCTTCTAAAACACGGCCGCCTCCTCACTTCCTTAATTTAAATCTTCAACAATTGTCACATATCCCTTCATTGTTTTTTCTAATATTATATCAAATTGATGTTCTAATAATTTCAACTCCTTTCTTGCTTGCCCTATTTTTTATCCCAATCTCATTTTCCATTTCTGTAATGACTCCAGTCTCAAAGCCTATCTTATCTCCTACCTCCACCCCACTCTCGTTCTGGCTATTTAGCCTCATAAAATATCAAAATATCTTTTTAAGATAACCTTTTTTTTTTTTTAGCATGCCCCCCCCCCCCTATTTAAAACAATTTCTCTATTGCATACTATTCGTGTATATGGAGAACTCTTTTTCTTTCTCTCTTGAGAAAATAATTATTAATACCGATTTATGAAGTCATCGCAATAATCGATAAAAAAAAGAAATGTAGTGGGGAAAAACTCGATTAGCTTTATTGTTCAGGAGATACTAAGAAGTTCGAGCGCCGGAAATTTTAGAACTGGGATACGAGGACGTTTCGCTCTAGATTTTGATACTTTACTATTGCACTAAACCACGCAGAGCGAATGTAGCGATTAAAATCAGCGACATTTGCTGCACATTACTTCCCTCTAACGGTTAACGTGGATATTAATATTTAAATTTTTGATCGAAAAGTGCTTATTCTTATAGTCAGAATATAGAATTTAGTACAAAATATAATTTTTTTTTTTAATTGATTCGATTAGCGACAACTGTTGATGATAACATTAAGCTTTAAAAATTGTCTTTATAAGTTCCGCACTTGAATATACCGTAACAAATTGTAATATTCAGGGCACTGAAACTGAAAGAGTAAAATCGAAATCAGCTTATTTATCAATTCACGACTGCATCATCATAGGTAACCCTAATAACAAAAATATAAATTTAAAAAAAAAAGGACAACAATTTTCATTACCGTAAAATTGCCATTTTTTAACTTTTCAAAACTTTCTTTTTTACAATAAATTTACAATTCAGTTGCAATGCGATGAAGAAAATATTTCTCTTTTTCCGGAGTCATTTTTATAAAAGTATTATTCATCATCATCTTCATCATTTGCAAAACTTATCAATCCACTGCTTCTTCACATTATACCAACAACCTTTCTTATTTAATCTATCTGTCTCACACGTGATCTCTTTCTAGATCTTTTACAATTTCTTGGAATTTCGTTTAAACAACAACTGTCCATCTATTATCATCTCTTCTAACAATATGTACAACCCAATTCCCTCTAAGTCTCTTAATTCCTTAACTGGTTTCAATATTAGCTTCTTCACTTTCAGCCCATTCTTTTTACTTATATCTCTCCATACTTTAAGTAAGAGCTAGTAAAACACTTGTATTAAAAATTTGTAATTATATTTTGAATTATTTCCTTTATCTATAGTACTATGTATGTTCCAATAAACATATGTTCAGAAATACCAAAATATTGAACAGAAAAAGAAAGGTATAAAGAAGAAAACTGAAAACCACTGCTCACATTACAATGGCAAATAACCTTATAAGTAAACATATTGTGCCAAAAGGAATACCTGGGAATCATTAATTAATTTTGCTCTTAGGAAAAAGTGGGGAAATCATAAGGAACCTCATAGATAAATATATGAAATTTCTACTGATGTTGCACCTTTGGCAGAGTTGGATAGAGTGTTTCCTTAAAATCCAATATTTAAGAATCTAAAGGTGCAGGTTCAGTTCCCATGCTAGTACTGTCATTAAGGCCAGCAACACCCAAACAAGCGAGGAGAATAATATCGTCAGAAACAAAGTGCAAATATTAATCTGTGTGCTATTACTAATAGTTGAATGTAATTGGAAAATTTAAACAAAGTTTCAACTTTTTCTAAACACATTCATGATTTAGTGATATGGTGAAAATAATCCAACATATAAGTATAACCAAAATATCATCATCCTAAATCATCAGTCAAACATTCTATACATCACTTTTTAAATTGATAAGAATACCACAATAATCAATGAATTGTAAAACTACAAACCAGGTTGATGAAGTTTTTGTATTTTCTTTTAATCTCATCCAATTAAATATTCCAAAGTAAAATCTATATCGCGTCTTGATCCCTGTTTCACAAAATTTCCAGTAGACGGTACTCATATGTAAACTTGGCCAGCCCATCTTTCTACAACAGGGATTCTCAACCTGTGGGTCGTGACCCCTTTAAGGGTCGAACAGACTCTTTCACAAGGGTCGCCTATCCATTGGAAAGCACATATTTTTGATTCATAAAAGTAGCAAAATTACAGGCTGGGGGGCACCACAACATAAGAAACTGTATTAAAGGCTTGCGCATTAGGAAGGTTTAGAGCTATTGATCTACAAGCTTTATTATTTAATTTCCAAATATATTTCTTTTCTTTATTATTTAATCATTTTATGTAAATTTACTTTAAGGTTCTCTTCCAGTTATCTAAATATACTTTTATCTATTTATCTTTTAAATAAGGTTTTATATCTTTTAATAATTGTTATATTCAGTCCCAGCATTCATAACTCCATTTATTCAATTCCATCCTCAGAGAAATCCTGGAGTATCTTGCGTTAGTCATGCCATCTAGTGGATTATTAAGTACTTATTTACTAAATTTTTACTGAAATAAAACTCTTCTTTAGTATTCGTTTCTAATGACATTTATAAGAAATAAAATTATATTATTTGTTTTACGCTTTTATTTTTTATTAATAAACGTTTTAAAAAAAATCAATAATCATTATTTAAATTTTAGCTATATATATATATTTAGATTGTTTATATGATCCTGTGTTGAAATTAATACTGCGTTCAGCACGGAAACAATTGTTATATAAAAAATCCATCTTTACCCGTACTTTATTTATTTATAAATAATTGTTTTATTAGTTCATTACAAGCAGTTACTGGCATCCATTTTAACTCCAAGAGATTTTTTATCTTGGAAATAAGTAATCATAAAAACATATTAGGTTTCCAATGTCTACACAAACCTATCTGTGAACTACGAATATACCCACATATAAAACATGCAACCTTTTAATCTGGCTAATTGGTGTTTTGTAAGTCCTTTGCAGCTCTCCAGTGTATTCTATTTTCAGTTATATCTTCCCATTGAAAACAATTAATTCTGTACTTTTTTAGAACATCGTTGAAATAATCTTTATCATGTAAATATGATAAAACCAAATTCAAGTTCACCACAAAACAGCCTTTTATGAAGTCTTGTATTGTTCACTTAATTTCTTATATCCAATTCAGTGAAGAGGCAATTTTATAATAGCAGATTCAATAATACCACATCTAGCATGAAAAGAGAAATAATAAAAAGCCAGCACCAACATTATAAATCAATTAGAAGTTTAAATGTAACTGAGGGAAAGCAGATAAGCTGTGGGTGGAATTTGAAGAAATAATTGCATAGAAATCTTTGAATAATTTTTTTTAAGTAAAATGCAAAAGCTAAGAAAATGAAAATAAACAATCATAAGGTAGGAGCATTTATCCTCACCTTATTTTGCTACCATCTGTGTTTTGAGTAATCTATCTTCACCAGACTGCTATAAACTTCACAATATTATCTTGGGAATAACCTATTTATTCAGTATACTGAATGTTTTCAATAGTAAATAGAGGGATTTGAATATAAGTTAATCATCTATTCCATCTCAAACAACCAATATACATGACTACACACTTGTGAAAAAGATAACTGATCCCCAATATATGTATTTCATGTAGTACTAGCACTCATCAGTTGAACCAGATCACAGCATTCATTAAAGTTTAATAAACTATTATCTTAAACAAGGCAAAACTCTATACAATAATATCACCCTGTGCCAAACAGAGTAATCAATGGATGCCAGAAGGCTTGTGCATAAAATCCCCTAACTAGTGGTTACTCATCCAATATCCCCAGACTAGTTTCTGGCTTGTGGCCTTCATCAGTGAGGAACTTTGGATCTGAGATGGTGATCATGTGATGTTTCGTGAATTACTATCGTAATATAAGCCAAGCATTGATTGTATGTAAGTGTAGGAGATTATTATTTGGCTCAACTGATGAGTGCCGGTGGTGCATGAAATATATATTGGGAATCATTTATATTTTTCACATGTGTGTGATAATGCGTATTGGTTGTTTGAAATGAAGTGGAAAATAGCCTTTAATTACAAGCTTTAGTAACTAAGAGATACCAAATATTAATGTTTAATACATCCCTAAAAACTAAGGACATCATAATATATGAATATGAACTAGTTTCAAATTTGTGGCTTAGATTGATAATATATTTTTTAATTTGGACTGATAGCTTGACAGTAAAACAAAGAAATAAATGATGGATGCTAGAAGTGAAATATTTTAGATCCTGAAGATCCAAATGCATTGTTCCAAGATCCAAAACTTCTCACAGATAAAAGCCACAAGATAAAAACTCTGGGGATATTGAATAGGACAACCCTGGATAGGAATTTATTAAGCATTATTATCAGGCACACATGATATATACTAAAGTATTTTTTTATACTACAAAGGTTATAAAATCATACCATAATGTCAATATTGCATGAAAACAAGATTATATAACCTGAAAGTCAATTGCCACACATTAGATCCTTTTACTGAAAGATACTGCCAGATGTAGTGGAAAATTAGACACGATGGTTTATATATGTTAAATAATAGAAAAATCCAGGGAAAAGCAGTAAAAATATTAAATGTGTTTTGTTGATTATGAAAAGGCCTTTGATTCAGTTGAACATAAATCATGGAATATTCTTAAAAACATGTTCTCATAAGTCATCTCTGCATGAAACTATATCATTATCTTTGATACTTGGTCATAAATGAGTACAGTCATTCCAAGTAAAAGAAAAACAGGGTTCTTGAAAAATGAAGATGGCAAAACAGCCAATTCTATGAAACTCAGATATATTCTCATGTACTATATGCTAATCCTTTAATCTATTTACAAGACATCTTGTAATATTACTTTTAAATTTTTCTGCAATGGACTTTATATAACTAGTTCTTCATAGCAGTCTATCCTGTTATACCCCTCCCCCCACATCTGTGAAAAGGAGTACTGTTGTACTTCCTTAGAACCTCCTGCCCATGAAAACTGCTCAAATTTATTTTAAATAGTCTTCTACTATTCATTGACCCCCCCTACACACACACACACACTAGTCCAATGAATTTATGTTTTTATGACCATGCAACTCATCACATTAACTTTGCTCACTTTCTGACTGTTTATCAGCAAAGTTCGATTCTTGCTACTTTTATGTCATCTAATGTAAGTTTTAGTAAGCAATATATACTAGATGTTAGTGCTTAATAAATCCATATTCAGTTCTCTTCTAACCAGATCAGTTTTTACCTTAGGGTTTTCATCAGTGAAGGAATTTTGAATTTTTGAACAATGTTTTGGGGCTTCTCGATTTAATGCACCTTACCTCTAGAATTTATTTCTTAACTTTTTCATTGCATTATCAAGCTAACAACTGAAACTGAAAACTTTTCAATCTGAGCCTATTTGCTTTAAAATCTATTTATTACTAAATCTTACACTAGATGGCATTGAAGTTGGTGGAAATAGAAAATTAGACTTAAGAATAGCAAGAAATAAGCAAAGATAATGTGAATACTAGTTGGTCATCTGATGTTCTAATAATGTCACAGTATTACTTTAAGCCAAAGAATAAATGCGCTTAAGGTTTTAAAAACCCTAAGGCTACAATATGTATAAACTGAAATCATGTCCGATCTCTATAACACACTAGCAAATAGGCTTAGATTGAAAATGTTTTGTGGTTTGGGCTGGTAGTTTGGTAGTAAATGACTCCTGGAGGAGAGGGCATTAGATCCATAGGGCCAAGTGCACTGTTCAAAATAATCATGAGATGTCACTGATGATTGCATAATCTAGAAACTTGTCTGGGAATATTTGAATAGGCTAGCATTTTATAGGGATTTATTAAGCACTACTAACTGTCATCTATTAATTACTGAAGCTTGCACTAGATGGTGTTAAAGTGGAAAGAATAGAAGATTATGTTAATAGTTTTATATTTTTATAAATTTTAGACTTTATAAATATTACATCCAACATGATCTTGCCATCTTTTATAAACTCACAGGGAATCTTCAAATTAAGTTTTTCTGGTCTTTATATTATGAAGAAGCAGGACCCAAGTTTCATGTCCATACAATATACAATAACAGCTTTATAAACTATTAATTTATTTGCAGTTTTTCTATCACTGTGAAGAAATAATCAATCTTTTAACATGTTGAAAACAGCAGCACATTAAGATCTGTATTACATGCAATCTATTCATATATTCATTGGCCCATAGTGATAAATGCTCAGTCCTATCAAGAAAAGATGGAATCTGGACTAGTTTGTTAATTGAAAGTAAGTTGACCTATGACACAACCAAAATATTGTAGATTGGATTAATTTTTAACTGGACAACAGTTCAATCTAAAAGTATATGAATGTTGTTTTTCTATCACTGGAGGTTAAAAAAATCTCAACATTAATTATTAAACCAAATCTTACATATTGCATTTAATCCTTAAATATCTTCTGTAGTTCATCATTTGAATAGGATGATAGTGTAATATAGCAGCATACTGTGAATTTAGCATACAAGAAGATGCAAGTTCTTGCTTTTAATCTCTCAAACACTCAACATCTTATCAATATTAATTTTGTTGTAATATATCCAAGATCAGGCAGTCAGTTGGCAGCTGGATAATTACATTTTGTAAATAAGAGAAAACCAACCAAAGTTTAAATAAATTTCAAGAATTTAGCCAATTAATAATAGAAGGTACTTAATAACTCTGAGCTGGCTTTTGGCATAACACTGAGAGAATCATAGTGCTGAAAAAAATATGCAGTGCAGGTGCACTTATATAATATGTAAATAAGGCCCAATATGCAAATAAGGCAATTATATATTCCATTTTCCAGACAATGGAACACATGAATCCTTTTTGTTGATAGAATGTCAATCCTTTGCAATTACTCAAGCCCATTTGTACTTTGCTTAGAGAGAAGATAGGAAAAGAAGATTCAAAGAGGTGTGGACAATTGCTAAGGATCCACATACCATCAACAAAAGAATTTGTGTGTTCCATTGTATGGAGTATGAAATATCTAAATGCCTTATTTGCATATTGGCCTCATTTACATATTACATAAGCATACCTGTACTGCACATTTTTATTCAATATTATGATTCTGGCAGTGGTTTTCCAAAAGCTACCTCAGTGCTATTAATTAGTTTATATTATTAATTGTTTACGTTTTCAACCAAACTCGAAGTCAACAAGTGTTTAAGAATAATTGTATTAGTAAAATTTAGTAATTCAACTACTTTTTTGGAAGTTGAGAACAAAATTGTATAGATCTCTTAAGAGTTCATATCTTGTTAGAGATTTAATATCTATATAGTCTCTTTAATTCTGAGATTTGTAACTATAATTTTGTAAGCATGTGACAGTTCTCTACAATGATTCTGAGATAGTCAAATTAGATTTTTGACTAGAGTTCTTTATTAATTTCCACAACAACAGAACTGAGCACATTACGTAACTTAAACTCTGGCCTTAGTACATCATTTTATTGCATTTCTTTTACACTACTGCTCAAACTTAATTCTTCTGCAGATTATTTATCAGCTTTGCTAATTTGCATATTAGCCTGTTGCAATTCCTAGTAAATAGTTTCTTTTTCTGCATATTATTTATTTTATATCTGAAGTATTTTAACATATCAATATTAAAAACTTGTACACACACTCATCTTTATTTATTCTTTAATAATAATAATAATAATAATAATAATAATAATAATAATAATAATAATAATAATAATAATAATAATAATAATAATAATAATAATAATAATAATAATAATAATAATAATAATAATAATAATAATAATATATATATCTAGCATGTTGCTTATTAAGAATATATACCTAGCATGTTGTTTATTAAGAAATTTGCCTATGAGCTGTTCCAAAGCCCACTATTATGAAACTTACAAATGATATTGGCGAATGTGCCAATTTTAAACTTTAAATGTAATGTGATGCACTGTGCCTTCTTATATGAAGTCAGGAATCTCTCAGCAACTATGCCCAGAGAAACCTGTTAGCCACTTTGAACCCCTTTCTATTCCCCACCCCATTTTTCCCCATATTATTTTCTATCCTGTTCTATCCCATTTCCACAACATAATCTTTGTCAACTCCATGGCCTTTAGATCTAAAACCCCCTTATCTTTTCCAAACCCATTATAAAAACCAATAGGCCACTTTCTATATAATCACTTTGTTCATATTTATTCTTCCACAACTTCATTATTTGTATCCTTTCTGCTTTCAGGCATTTACATTCAATTAATAGGTGCCTAATATTTTCTATACCTTTCTTACACAGCTTGCAGACTAAATCACCCATATTTCTTCATTTACATGTATATTCCCTTGTTGCTAAAGATCCTGTTCGAGCCTTAAACAGTAAACTACTTTCCTTGCTATTATCATAAATTAACTCATACCCAATATTCTGCTTACTTCTATAAATATTTAAACCTTTTTTAGTATCCATACTAGTTCTCCATCTCTCCAACTCCCTATTCTTTATTAATGCATCTATTCTTCTATCCCATTCCTTTACACTAAAACACTCAACAATTCTCCTAACACAATTATCCCACCTTTTGTATAAGTATACTGAGACATAAATTCTTTATCTAAATCTTCTGCATAATGTATTATCTTTTGCACCTATCTTGTTGCCTGCCCTTTATTTATAACCCAATTAAATACTATTTTGACTATTCTTTTATTATCCATAAACTGCAATCTACTGAAAATTTTCATTTTGCTTTTTGCATCTCTCATATAAAAATTTGACAATCCCATTTCTCCTTGAATTGCCTTCTTTGCCATCCACACTTCTGCATCTAATGCATGTCTTCCTACTTCTCTTTGTACTTTTTCTATGTAATCTAATACTCCTTTAATAATGTATAACTCATCATTACCATATGTTAACCCTGCTATCGCCACTCTCTTCTATACAATTCTAGCTACATCATATTTATTATAGAACACTGTTAATTTCTTTATCAATCCCTTTCTTTTCTTTGATTCATTTATCAATTTTTTCTCCCATTCATCCAATGCCTTAAATTTTCCAGTAGCGCCTCCTAAGGTGTTTAGAATCGACCACAGAATTGTATAAATAAAAAGATATTATTCGGCTTGAATTTGATTTGTAATGTTAAAAGATTTCTGGAATAAATTTTTTGGGATCTCCCAAGGATGTTAGGAAGAAAAATTCTAAAAATAATGACAAGAGATAAATAAAAATATTATAATTGAATCTTTAATTTATAAATAAAAGTAGCATGCCTGTGCAATATTTTTTAATTGTTGCATGTTTATAAATATCTAAATTTTTTGGGCTCAGCTATAAAAAATGTAATTATTTAATATTTATGAGAGGAAAAAAATGTTTTATATTTAATTTAAAATTACAATAGTCAAATATGTTTAAAAATACATATATACAAGCAACAAAGATTACAAATTATAAAATTATTATATAAAAGCCTTTTCCGGCAAATTATGTTTTTTTGCCCTTTTCAATATGTCTCCATGATTTAAAGCATATACAGCGACATCTATATCAATACATGAGAGAAGACAGATAAACAAATGGATATCTGACATGATCTATTATGTGATTTTTTCTTCTTCTCAATTCTACTACAAAATTACTCTGTTATATATATTGAATGGATATATATCCACATATATTAATTAATTAACTATCCATTCTTTATCCATTAACCACTTATTATTTAACTTAATGGATGTTTTGTATATATTCATACAGTTGTTTTTATTATACATGATGTAGTTTGTTTCATATATTTTACGTCTATTAACATTTTTAATATAATCAAGAACACTTATATTATCAATACAATTTATTTTATGTCCGTACTGCAAATAATGAACATATAACGCAGATCTACGTAAAATATATGAAACAAACTACATCATGTATAATAAAAACAACTGTATGAATATATACAAAACATCCATTAAGTTAAATAATAAGTGGTTAATGGATAAAGAATGGATAGTTAATTAATTAATATATGTGGACATAATAGATCGTTTCAGATATCCATTTGTTTATCTGTCTTCTCTCATGTATTGATATAGATGTCGCTGTATGTGCTTTAAATCGTGGAGACATATTGAAAAAGGGCAAAAAAACATAATTTGCCGAAAAAGGCTTTTATATAATAATTTTATAATTTGTAATATTTGTTGCTTGTATATATGTATTTTTAAACATATTTGACTATTGTATACTTAAAGTGCAACATAAAAAAAAGAATTGGTTTTAATTCTGATTCTTTTTCTGTATATTAATTTAAAATTATAAAAATGAAGGAATTAACCAAAAATTTGAATTTATAAAAAATATAATGTTAACATCAAACGGCCAATACTCGGTAATAATTTTTTTTTACGTGTTTTCATGTTCTCTAAAGTTACCTGTAAGGTATTTTTAATTGTAGGCTTAGAAATAGATGTTTAATTTAAAATTTATAATAACAATTTGTAATATATGAATACAATTATAATGTATATACTGAACTTTCAAGATGTAATTAGAGGGAATTCGAACATAGATTTTCAAACTACCTTCATCTATCAACTCCATCTTATATAACCGATACACATGACCACATACATATAAAGAAGATAAATGATTTCCAGCACATGTATTTTGTGCTGAATCATCACTCATCAGCTGGTCTGAATCATTATTTCCTACACATACATATAATCAGTGCTCTATTTATATTAAGATAGCAAATCTTCAAATTTTAATGGACAGACTTCAATCAACAAATGCTTTAAAGCATTCCATCATAAGATTTTCAATAATATGAATGGAGAAGATTCATGTATGTTCATTAAAGTTTGAAGGGTTACCATCTTAATATAAAGTGAGCACTGATTATATATGTGTGTGGGAGGTGATGATCTGGACCAATGATGAGTACTGTTTTAGCGCAAAATATGTTTTTGGAGATCATTTATTATTTTCTCATGTATCTGGTCATGTGTATCAGTTATATAAGATGGAGTTGGTAGCTGAAGGGAGCTTGGAAGTCTCTGTTCAAATCCCGACTAATAATATCTAAAAAAGTTCAGTATATACATTATACTTGTATTCAAATATTACAGATTCAGCATGAATTCTGTCCATCTCTCTTCTGTATATTTAAATAGACTTATTAAGGGCCTATAAATGAAGGGTCAGAGTGACTTAAACATGGGTATGACCTTAATATTGGCATTAACAAGAGATTTATGTGTTCTATCATCAGATTTTCAATGGTATGGATGGCTGAAGAGGTGGAGAATGGAAAAAAATGAAGCCTGTCCATTAAAGTTTGAAAATTTTCTATCTCAATACAATGCCCTGAATATGCATATGTATGTGATATTATGATGTGGAACTCATGTATACTGCTTGTTCAGCAAGAATTATATATATTGGAGATAATTGATCTTTTTCACATTATGTGGTCATGTGTAATGATTATATAAGATGGAGTGGATAGCCAAACAGAGCTTGAAAGTCTGTGTTTAAATCCCTTCTAATAATAATATTTTTTATGATTTTAAATTAAGTACACACCTAACATTTACAGTATTTATTAATTAAAAATCCTCAAGACACATGAAAATTTAAATCAGTTTAAATTTCTTGGTATTTTTATCCACAGAAAGGTGGACTTGAAGTAAATGTGCTACTGAATGTTTTAATAAGTTAGAAGATAAGGTATTTCATTATAGGCAAATAACTACTGCACTTAAGTTAGATGTAAATAGAACTATTATTTTACTTAATTTATTGCATGGAAGTGAGACTTGGACTGCCTCTATTTGCAATGTAAAGGCATTAGAAAAGTGTCGTTTAAGTTAACTGTATATAAAACTTATGTTGCCTAATTTATTGTATGGAAGTGAGACATGGACACCCTATCTTTGCAATATAAAGGCATTAGAAAAGTGTCATTTAAGAATGCTCTGTAAAATTTTAAAAATATACTGGCAAAATCATAAAATTAATCAGTATGTTTTTCATCTTGTTGGATGTGATTTTGTAATGGCCACTATTGTAAAATCATACCTTCATTAGACTGAATATGTAAAATAGTAGCAAACTCTCTATGCAATAGCGCCACCTAGTGAAAGCCTTACTAACTAATGAATCCAAAAAGATTTGTACTTAAAATCTCTATCTAGTGCCTATTCATCTAATATTCCCAGACTAATTTCTAACTTGTGGCTTTCATCAGTGATAACTAAGGCTTGCACTCAGTGACACTACTGTATGGGAAGTCATTACTATTTTATTACTGTTTTAACATAGAAAATGATGATGATGTAATATGTAAAATAAATGTAATAATGCAAGATGTTCTAAAAAAGTATTTTAAGGTGGACTTGAGTAAATAATAAAAGGACACGCCATCTTCATTACAAGAATGATCTCAAAGACCTTGTACAAGGTCAATTATTTCCATAGGGAAACTATGGAAGAGAACAGAATACATTGCAGAGCTTAAAATATCAAGTGAACAGAAAAATGGACCATCATATTCTAAGTGTGGTCACAGATTGGCTTTTATAATCAATGTTAAACTCATTGTTAGAACTTTTTTTTTACTTTCTCTCTTTTTTCTTTTTTTTTTTTTTGGAGTTAAAATGTTTATACTTATTTACAAATAACTGTTTATCATTATTATATTCCAGCTTTGTTTTTATTTTATTAATTAAAGTTTTGAATTAATGCATGATACAATCTATTTCAAATCATTTTTATGGTTTATATTTTGCACAATCCGTTTCTACGTCTTGCAAATCAGTGAAATGGAACAATTCATAAAAGTCAAAACATGATGTTTATTGAATTTTTTAAAATTTTAAATATCTTCATATTTACTTGTGTGTGTGTGTGCTTAGAGTTGATATTTCAGATAATGTGTTTAAATGTTGAGGATGATGAAAAGCATTATCAAAATGAATATGGATGTGATTTTATGTGAATCCAAATTCTTTCTTTCTATTTGGTGAAGAGATAAAAAGTAGATAAGAAAATAAGCAGAAGTGAAAGGTAAAAGAAAGTGAAGTGAAAATAAATCATGTTAATATGTAATTCCTATTTATGGACATGCCTCATAATCATCGAACAATCATTTCTCCAAATATGGATCATTGACAATAGATTAGTAATAATGATTGTACTTCAAAAAATACTTTACCTCATGGTATGACGTTTCTTAAAAATGTTGTTGTTACATAACAGTAATCCAATTATCTTAACATTTTATGTGCACCTTAGTTTGTATAAACAATAACAGATTCCATATCCAATACACAAAGTATAAACAAATAAAGATAAAACATTCTTTCTTTTTGTGGAAAAAATCACTTACCATCTCATGAGATATGAAGATTAGACCTTCTCCAAATATATCAGCAGGACAGTGGTGCTTTCATTTCTAAGATGCCTGATATCTTTGTCCAAATATAAATTGTTAGATAGAATGGATATATTAATCAGTCATCTTCTTAATTATTATATCATTATTCAAAAAATTTATCTATATACTCCTCCCATCTGCTTGAAATTTCATTTTCTCATACACATATGTACCACCAATGAAATTAATAGGATTCTACTGTTTTTTAGATGGATATAAGATCCAAACTGGCCATGAACAATGAAAGACTAAATTTTCTGTGCACATTTAATTTACCAATTATTTTTAAGCTTTCTTATTTGCTGTTTAACATTTGTTTTTACATTTTTATATTAATTATCAGATGTACCCAGCCTGAAAGACCATCGTTTTTTGTAATAATCTTTTTAATTGGTTGCTTTAACATTCATTTTTAAAGATTTAATGTAAATTAAACAAAATACTTTAATATTATATAAATAAATGTGAGAAATTCACAATTGAAAAAAAACATGTTTGAAACAACTTGACCTGTTTGGTATATTTAAGAAATGTACCTGGCAAGGATTGTGCACAAAATCTCTATCTAGTGTCTACTCTGGTTGGCACAGAATGGCACTACTGTATGGAGAGTTTTGCCTTGTTTGATAACAATCATGTGCTAGTATAAGAGATGGTGATCATGTGATGTTTATACATTTGGCTTTATTAATACTTTTGTGTACCCAGTAGAATGCCAGATAGACAAAACTATTAAAAGCTAAAATAATAAAACTAAATTAAAATTTTAAATAAAACTGTTATATTTAATATGTGAACTTGACAGCGTTACAGACAACTGCTTCAGAAAAAACTTACGTTTATTAATGGCAGACTTATTTCTTTTGCATAAAATATGCTTCATAATAAATTAAATATTATGGGTAAAATTAGTTCCTTTGCATAAAATTCTTGTAATATAAATTATGGTTCAGTTGGGTTAATTATTTATAAAAACAAATTTTAAAAGTTTTTTTTCTTCGATTTTTCAATTGTGAATTTGACAGAGTTACAAACAAACAGAATACTTTTTTTTAATTGGTTGTGAATTTGTCACATGACTGTTATGGACAATCATTTGGGGATTTTATATATAAGATAATGCCATACTTTTAATTTATTATTCTGTCAAGGGAAAATGAACCATATTTTCTTTTAATCAATTCATTTATAATATAATCATTGTTAGAGAACTAGCCTAGAATCTTGTTATATATAAATGTAAGAATAGTTTTACTTATAGCGACAACACACTCCATAAAAAAAAATCATGTCTCAACAGCTTCATAAGACAGCTTCATAATTTTGAAATCCAAATTGGCAATTTAGTGATTTTTTGTATCAATATGTTTGGAATAGAACTACCTTTTATGCAACAAGAATTTTAACCTTGGATTATGCTGGTCTATGACTTTTGCAATAATATGCTCCTGCATTTTTGGTAGTGATACTACAAGAAAAAGGCAGACACAATCATTCAATTTAATTCTCCCTTTTCTTGTGATTTTTTTTCTCTAATGATTAAAGATATTCAAGTATTTTTATCGTATTTGTGTTTAGAATCTCTCTGAATTTATAAGGTGTTTTTTCCAGAAGGTTATCATCTTATATATATATATATAAATTTATCATGAGTAGTTAATCATATTGTTTTTTAGAGTTGTATTATATGGTATTGTTCATCAATAAACTTTTGAAATTCAATTTTCCACCTTCTCCTTTCCTTCTTTTTATCCCCCTTAGTCTTCTTATTCTTATTCTTTCTTATTCATATTATCATTCATTTTCTTATTATTCTATTCTTTTTCTTCTTCTTTTTTATTATCATCATCATCATCATCATCATCATCATCATCATTATTATTATTATTATTATTATTATTATTATTATTATTATTATTATTATTATCATTTTTTATTATATTTGTATAAATTATTTATGTATGTATGTATGTATTGTATTCTTATATTAATTTGTAAGTTTTCATTTTATATTATATTAGATATGAGTAGTATTAGTGTTTTAGAATCAGGAATATTGAATTGATAATTATTCCATATTAATTGCAATATATAAATTCTCAATATAATTTTTCTCTATGAATCATTTCACACACCCCCCATCAATATTCCATTTCTCCAATTACGCTTTTAGTCATTTTCTATTATCGTTTTCAAGGTTTATTGCTATAAATATATAAATATCTATACTTAGAATTTATAACAAGTTTCCAAAAAAATTCATAATAACAATATAAATATTCACTAAAATTATTTTTTCCTAAAACGAAAATAATTCGTACATATATTTAATCCAATTTTCCTTTCTCTTCACATTATTAAATATTTTTTTTATTACTTTGCTATTCCATTTGTACACATAAATAAATCAACAGTGTGTCCTAGTGAAGAGGTGACTGGTTCTGGTCGGTGCAAATCATCATCACCATTAACTTTGATCACCATATATACATTTTTCATGTGATGTGATGCATTGTGACTTTTCCTTGGAGTCAGGAATCTCTCAGCAACTATGTCCTGAGAAACCTGTTAGCCACTTTACTTTTCCTTTTCATTCCCCACCCTAAGTTTCCCCATATCCTGCTTCATTCCATTTCTTTAAGTTGTCTGTAGTGCCATCTCCGAATTAACACATGTATTACATAGCAACATAATTTAGCTATTCACTACAAAAAGTTTAAGTTGCTAGGATAAGTGGATCATGACTTACAATACAAAATGTGTCACTGTGTTTTGTATGTTAATCTATGATAGAATATTGTGGTAATATTAAATTGGAAAAATCTGCTATTGAAATGTTTGAAATGATTCAAACTGTATGATAGGATGATCATGAGTCCCAAAAGAATAGCATTACCATAAGTTTCAAGATGATAGCATAACCATGAGTCCCAAGATGACAGCATGACCATGAGTCCCAAGATGATAGCATGACCATGAGTCCCAAGATGACAGCATGACCATGAGTCCCAAGATGATAGCATGACCATGAGTCCCAAGATGATAGCATAACCATGAGTCCCAAGATGACAGCATGACCATGAGTCCCAAGATGATAGCATGACCATGAGTCCCAAGATGACAGCATGACCATGAATCCCAAGATGATAGCATAACCATGAGTCCCAAGATGACAGCATGACCATGAGTCCCAAGATGATAGCATGACCATGAGTCCCAAGATGACAGCATGACCATGAGTCCCAAGATGATAGCATGGCCATGAGTCCCAAGATGACAGCATGACCATGAGTCCCAAGATGATAGCATGACCATGAGTCCCAAAATTACAGCATGACCATGAGTCCCAAGATGATAGCATGACCATGAGTCCCAAGATGACAGCATGACCATGAGTCCCAAGATGACAGCATGACCATGAGTCCCAAGATGACAGCATGACCATGAGTCCCAAGATGACAGCATGACCATAAGTCCCAAGATGATAGCATGACCATGAGTCCCAAGATGACAGCATGACCATGAGTCCCAAGATGATAGCATGGCCATGAGTCCCAAGATGACAGCATGACCATGAGTCCCAAGATGATAGCATGACCATGAGTTCCAAGATGATAGCATGACCATGAGTTGCAAGATGATATCATGACCATGCCATGAGTTCCAAGATGATAGTACAATCATGAGTCCCAAGATTGTTTTCAAGCAGTTTTTAAAATTTCATGACAGAAAGAGAGCATGGAATACAATATATGATGATATGAAATATACCATCCCATTTAAGTCATATATTGTGATCTTGATATATTAGCATCTTAATATTTTTGTAACAAATAGCTAAACTACATCACAACACAACACACAAAATGATTTAATTAATTAAAGACATCACTGAAGACATCATGACAAAAAAACAGTCATTTTTTCACTGCGAAAATTCCTATGTGTATATAAAACTTATTTTGGTTTTAGAAAATACAGTATAATTTTGGGTGAATTTTTATATTATTATTATGATTATAGATTTGTGCAAACATATTATAAATTATATGCATAGAAATAAAACTTTGAAAATAACTACAGAAGATAGTTAAAACGTAAGCAGTGAATTAGAATAATACATTACATATACAACATAATGTTAGCTGAAAAATAAATAGAAAATATTCAAATCAGCTTTCAGCAATTCTCTCTGTTAATAAATATAAAGTATAAGCCTCAAACAGCCAAACCCAAAAGGATATTCTCTTGTATCTTATGAAGTAATGATGTTATGTATTGAAATTAAAACCTATTTAAACAAAGAGAGAGAGAGAGAAATTAGATTAGTTATGATAAGTCATAGCTAATTTAATTTTACTCTCTTTGTTTGAATCGGTTTGAATTTCAATATATAACATCATTTGCAGCCTAAGACTCAAGAGGTATCTTTTTGAGTTTGGTTGTTTGATATTCATACTTTATATTTATTCACAGAGGACATTTCTGAAATATTTAAGTATTTGGAAGAGTGATTTGAATATTCGCTATACATTTGGATATGGAAAATAAATGATTCATGAAATAAAAGGATTTATAGCAAAAAAAATATGTTGTAAATTTATATATTGAAACTAATAGATCATTTTAGAAAGAAAAAAGAAGGCATAGTCAAAATAAGAGTCATAGATCACATGACCCTATACTCTTAAGCTTGTTAATTATAAACAATGAGGATTGCCAATTCCTCACTTTGTGATAAATGCTTAGCTAGAGAAAGCATTTAAATTATCTGTCAGGACCCCCCCCCACCACCACTTCTGATCATTGTTTTATGCTCTGGAACTCCTCAGAGCAAACCATGGTCAGAGGTTTGGAGAGGGGGTCCTGACAGAGATATTTTAAATGCTTTCTATAGCTAAGCATTTATCACAAAGCTTGTTGAGGAATTGGAAATCCTCATTGTTTAAAAAAGAAGGCATATTTGTCAATTAACTAATTAATTATTTTATTTTTATTAGGAAGAGACAGTGTTCTTGCCAATGATACAAATAACAGTTTAATTTTTGGTGTTAATTCCCGAAAAGATATGAGGGATGCTGATGAGGACCTTATTCAGCACTTATCGGAACAAATGGGAAAATACCCCGGTTATGATTTAATAGAAATGCGACAGATCATTAAAGAAAAAGATCGCAAAAAATTGGGCATCTTACCTCCCAGAGAAGTATGTTATCTAATCTTTTGCAATTTAAATATTATATTGATTATCATATGTGCGTATATACTTATGTGTGAATTTCAGGGAATGTTTTGATCATTAAAAGGTGAAATAAGTTGTTGACGAACAACTTGATAAAAGTCTTTAACAGAGAAATGAATTTTATTCATTTTGGATTTAACTTATTCTATTTATTGACTATTTGTCTAGATAAAATCTTAAAACTCAATTTTCATCCATTCCCCAATTTTTGATCTAGTTAAAATACCACGTACATATTATTCGTTTTCTATAACAACACACTTTTTTAGAGTTAGAAAATAATTTTAGCAAAAAGAGAAGTAAAAATTAAAAATTTGTAATTTTATATCAGATGTGATGCGATGTGATGCACTATGACTTCTCCTTACACGGAGTCAGGAATCTCTCAACAATTATGCCCAGAGAACCCTGTTAGCTACTTTGACTTCCCTTTACATTCCCCAACCCCAAGTTTTCCTATATTCTTCTTTATCCTGATCCATCCCCATTTCCACAACAGAATCTTTGTCAACTCCATGGCCTTCATATCTAAAACCCCTTATCTTTTCCTAAACCCAGCATAAAAACCGATAAGCCACTTTCTGTATAATCACTTTGTTCATATTTATTCTTCCACAACTTCATTATTTGTATCCTTTCTGCTTTCAGACATTTACATTCAATTAAGAGATGCCTAATATTTTCTATGCCTTCCTTACACAATTTGCAGACTAAATCACCATATTTTTCCATTTATGTGTATATTTCCTTGTTTTTAAAGGTCCCTTTCGAGCCTTAAACAGTAAATTACTTTCCTTGCAGACTAAATCACCCATATTTTTCCATTTATGTATATATGTGATGTAATGTGATGTATTATGGCTTCTCCTTAAACGAAGTCAAGAATATCTCAGCAATTATGCCCAGATAAACCTGTTAGCCACTTTATTTTACATTCCCCACTCTAAATTTACCCATAATCTGCTCTATCCCATTTCCACAACATAATATTTGTCAACTCTATAACCTTTATATCTAAATCCCCCTTATCTTTTCCCAAACCCAGCATAAAAACTAATAATTCACTTTCTGTATAATCACTCTTTCATATTTATTTTTCCACAACATTATATGTACCCTTTCAGTTTTCAAACATTTACATTCAATTAACAAATGCCTAATATTTTCAATTCCTTCCTTACATAATTTACAAAATAAATCACCTATATTTTTCCATTTACATGTATATTCTTTTGTAGCTAAAGATCCCGTTCGAGCCTTAAACAATAAACTACTTTTTTTACTATTATCATATATTAACTCACACCTAATATTCTGTTTATTTTTATATATATTTAAACTCTTTTTACTCTCCATACTATTTTTCCATCTCTCTAACTCCCTAGTCTTTATTAATAAATCTATTCTTTTATCCCATTCCTTACTACTATAACACTCAATAATCCTCTTAACACAATCATCCCATCTTTTGTACAAATATATTGATATAAATTCTTTATCCAAATCTTTTGCATACCGCAGTACCTTTCTCACCCATCTTGTTATCTTGTTATCTGCCCTTTACTCATAACCCAATTAAATACTATTTTAGCTATTCTTTTATTATCCATAAACTGCAATCTACCAAACACTTTCATTTTACTTTTTGCATCTCTCATATGAAAACTTGACCATCCCATTTCTCCTTGAATTGCCTCCCTTGCTGTCCACACTTCTGCATCCAATGCATGTCTTCCTACTTCCCTTTGAGCTTTTTCTAAATAATCTAATATCTTTTTACTAACATATAATGCATCATTACCATATGTTAACCCTGCTATTGCAACTCCTTTCCATATAATTCTAGCTACATCATGTGATGTGATGTGATGTATTATGGCTTTTCCTTAAACGAAGTCAAGAATATCTCAGCAATTATGCCCAGATAAACCTGTTAGCTACTTTATTTTACATTCCCCACTCTAAATTTACCCATAATCTGCTCTATCCCATTTCCACAACATAATTTTTGTCAACTCTATAACCTTTATATCTAAATCCCCCTTATCTTTTCCCAAACCCAGCATAAAAACTAATAATTCACTTTCTGTATAATCACTCTTTCATATTTATTTTTCCACAACTTCATTATATGTACCCTTTCTGTTTTCAAACATTTACATTCAATTAAAAAATGCCTAATATTTTCAATTCCTTCCTTACATAATTTACAAAATAAATCACCCATATTTTTCCATTTACATGTATATTCTTTTGTAGCTAAAGATCCCGTTCGAGCCTTAAACAATAAACTACTTTCCTTACTATTATCATATATTAACTCATACCTAATATTCTGTTTATTTCTATATATATATTTAAACTCTTTATATTTATTATATGAAAATACTGCTTTCTAGTGGTAATAAATTGTAACTAACCTTTTTTTTGTTTTTAATTTCTGAAACTGTATCAAATTATAAAGTAAAACATAATATAAAAGAATTTTAAAAAATGCTTTTATTAATATAAATGCATTAAAAAGTACAATTAAAATTTCAGTACTTATATATTATTCTGGCACTTATGAAAATCATCGGCATAAACAAATGGGCATATAAAAACTGAATTAAACACATTTGCAATCTTTTAAAAAGAAAATGAATTAATTTTGTAAGTGAATATTAGATAATATTTCAGTGAAGAGAAAGTAATTAGCCAAAATGTTAGTTTTGCTCATCGTTTTACGATTTAAACTATGCTGTGATGTCATAGAAGAATGCTGGCATTAGTAATTGATCATCTGGTAAAAGTATAGGGGATTTGAATTCAGATTTTCAAGCACCCTTCAACTATCCATCTTATCTCATACAACTGATACACATGACCACACTCATGTAGAAAATATAAATAATCACTAATATTCGTATTTCATGCTAAACCAGCATCAATTGGTCCAGATTATCATCTCTCACACATATATATAATCAGTGCTCAGTTTATATTAAGATAGCAAATCTTCATACTTTAATGGACAGACATCCATATCATTGAAAATCTGATGATGAAAACCCAAATCCCATGCTGATGCCAATATTATTGCCATACCCATGTTGACCTCAAGTCACTCTGACCCCTCATGTATAGGACCTTATCCATTTAAATACATATAAGTAACTATCAAACATCACATGCTCACCATCTCTAACATGTACATTGGATTCATTGTCCCTCTTTAATTCTTACTAACTGATTCTGTGTAAAATGATTAAAATTTGGGACTCTATGTCCACAGTTTGGACAAACAATGGTGCTGTTTTATTCAGGATTGTCAAAAGAGTAGCAGTTCAAGATGGAATATGATTCAAAGTAAGATACTTCAGTACACTCCAGTGATACTAAGAAACAACATTTTGTAAGTGGACATAATTACACAGTTAAATACATGTTTGTTTGTTTTTGGGTTTAGTTATCACATTCAATAAATTTATATTGTTAGAAATTTACTGTTGGAAGATCATTTTTCATAAAAAACATAAAAGTGTATTTGTTTCATTTCCACAAAATAAAGTTTAAGGTTGCCATTATACAGCAAATAAACTTAGAGTCATCATTTTTCCAAATTGATCGATTAAGTATGTCATCAAATCGGGTGCAGATGTTATTTTCCAAAATTGCAAGTTTAAAAAATTATTGCCGGGCTAATATATATGTGAAACATCTCAGCACTGAACTAATAATTAAGTACCAATTTTTTTTTTCCGCTTTCACATATAAAAGCATGGGGCATTTATAGTTTAGAAATATTCATAGTTCTACTTTTTACTAATTTTTATGGATGTCTTGTCAACCAAGAATTATAATTTAACATTTTAACTTCATATTCTTCATCATTTTGCTACTATGTAAAATAAAAGTATCTTATTTTTGTAAGACCATAAAGACGAAACAACTTAAAACATTACTACAATATTTCAGTCAGATTACCAAAGAATATCTTAAATAAACTTCCAGCTAATCCTCATTTTCTTAAATCCATATCAATCTATTCATCAAATAAAAATGAACATTTTAAATTCCTGTCATATCTCACCTTGTCTTCAAATAATGGACTAGTCCAGATTTCATCTTACCTTAATCGTATTGAGAGTTCATTGCTATGTACAAATAAATAACACATATCCAATGACAAGAAAAAATAAATAGGCAATATCGCTCACTAAATTCGAATGTTTGCTTTATGGAAGGGGATCTGGCATAATAATTGAATGGCAATAAATCAAGTTCATGTTAAAGCTGGAAGCTGCTGGACATAAACCAAACACAAGGCAATGTGTCAAAAACAGCTGGAAATGTCACCATACCTATCAATGAGGCAATCTGTCAAGGTATAGATGGAAGTGGTAGGTTACCTTCTTGAGGTCATCTGAAGTCTCTTCTATAATTACATGGCAAGTAATGCTATACTAAGCCAACAGTATCAGGCAAAGGTATTATTATAACATTATATATAATATATAGATAAGATGGAATCTGGACTAGTCCATTATTTGAAAGCAAGGTGAGATATAATAATCTCATGAATAGATTAGCGTTGGTACATAAAAATGGGCTTTATTATGTAAATGATTCTTTAATAATCATGATTTTGAGTATCATAGTCTTTTTATAGACATATAAAACTGTTAGAATCTGATTTCTATTCATTAGAAAATTATTATTCTCTCACGACTTTTATGCCATCTAGTGGAAATTTTAATAATCAATAGTAATGTGTAAGCTAAGATCATGTGATATTTTTTTAGTCACTTAAAATCTAACTTCTACTTAGATAAAGTATAAATAAGAATATTTCTAGATATGATGAAAATTGATGATTAAAAGTGTTAGATTAAAATGGATAGGCTATCACAGATCTTTATAATATAATCTTTGGAATTTTTTGGCAGTAGAATAATTTTTTTTAATAAATATGAAACTGGTTCATATTGTTCTACAATTAAAAAAAATGCATCATCAATATCTTCTATGAGTACTTCACAAATTCTGTTTTAATTTCACACATATATCATCATCATTAGCACCATTGTCAACCATGATCAATTCACTGCAGGATGAAGGGTCTATCCAAGTTCAATCCATCTTCTCTGATGTCTAACCTCTCTGCTTTACATCACCCCTGAACACTTTCTTATGTCATCAATCCATCTCACATGCGGTCTCTTTCTGGATCTTTTACAATCTCTTGAAATCCAATTTAAGATTATGATAATCATCTATTACCATCTTTTCTAGTAATATGTCCAGCCCAACTCCTCTTCAGTCTTTTAATTCTTTCAACAATATCAATAACACTTGTTTGTTGTCTGACCCATATATTGCATTTTCAATTCTTTCTTGTTACTCCAAACATGCATCTCTCCATACTTCTTTGAGTGGTCTGGAATCTCTATATTCCTCTTATATTAATGTGTATATATAGAGAGATTGCTTAGATAACAAATAAAAGATTATCATATTAATAAACTGATGCTATTGTAATGTGATATATATATATATATATTGTAACATATTAAATGAATCAAAAAAAAAAAAATTACCATACCTGAGTAGTCCATAGAATGATTATAAGAATTATGGAAATCACGTGAAGTGAGTACACTAGTAATTCAATAAAATATAACTCAGGTATACAGGCAGTAGGTTTTATCCCCTTTCATTTCTTGGTTTGATGTTAAGTGCATGTTTAAACAAATACTAAGTGAATATGGTCTAGCAGGGCGCCACTAGATTATCTGAATCTAGACATGGTTATATCTGATAACCTTTCACATGTACCGGGTTTGAATCCCTTCTTGGTACTTTATTTATAATAAAATGGAAGATTTTGCTTTTTGAGCCATATCACTATAAGCACTAATATTTAGGTAAAAGTAAAACATCTTTAAACCAAAGTGGAGTATATTAGACATAAATCATTTCTCAGATCTTAGCATAACAAATGTGTTTCAATAGTTTTGTAAGTTTACTAGCTCAGATTATATATAACTAATTTAGGATGGCAATTCACTCATCCTTGCATGAAATAGATGATGGGATGTGGTGATAATAATACTAAGAAATCACTAAATATTATAAAATCAATATTTATTTATGGCCTTTAAACAGTTAAACAGCTCATTAATTAAAATGTTGATGACGATGATGATGATGATAATAATAATAATAAAGACAAGGGTTTCAATTACAGCTCTAGGACTAAGCCTAAACATAAAACTAATTTTTATAAAGAAATTCCTAATTATTGCTTAATTTTAGCATATTTACTTATATCTTAAATAACTAATATTCAACCATTGATGATGATGAATAATCACACTTAACAAAGACTACACTTAATGAAATATATACGCCTCGTTTAATAAAACAAACTAATATTTATTACTACATTTCTAACGTATACATAAAAATTTCTAGATAAATATGAAAATTGACATAATAATAATAATAATAATTGATTATATAACAATCCTCAGATAAATTTTAAGTTCTTCCCCCTTTCCCTTCAAATGTATTTTGTATTAAGTTGGACGTCACATTGACCATGATTTTCACTCCATGAGAAAAGTATTTTAAGAAGATATTATCTGCTCATTAGCACACATACTTTAAAAATCCAACATGTAAATAGAATGTAAAAAAAAAAAAAAATGTTAGTAAAATTGAAAGAGCAAGTTTTTAGAAAAGAGTCTTAAATTATTTTCTCCCCCTCCCTTCCAAGCGCTGAAATCTATACTGAACTTGAAACAAGTTTTTAGAAAAGAGTCTTAAATTATTTTCTCCCCCTCCCTTCCAAGCGCTGAAATCTATACTGAACTTGAAACAAAATAATCCAATATTCTAATACTACTCATTATTCCACATTCACTTCCAATTATACACATATAAAATATCATTATGTATGTGTGTGTTTTATCCCATGATAACAAAATATTATTTAAAACCAAAATAATAATAATATATCAGTTAAAACTAAAATCATAACACCATAAAAAAAATTGTTTTACACATTAATATTGTAAAATTAATAAACAAATCATTTTCATACATTCAAGATCATTTATGAAGCTCAAAGTTATTTTTAGTAAGACATTCTTGTTTTTAATTGATCTGAATAGTCTTTAAAAGTTCTTTAAATAAAAATATACCACTTTATTGCTAAAATGTTTATTAAGACTGATATCATAAAGAAAATAGATATAAAAAGTCATATTACCGATCTTTTGTTTGTGGCGAATTTCCAAGGGTTCAAACTTGTCTATATTTCTGCAGCTACTATGTGGGAACAATCTCTTTCTTGAGGTGGATAACTATTTGATGATGATGACTCTATTGAGGTTATTTGCTTTAGTGGACAATTTGGAAATCATTATAGTAAATTTTCTTCTCTTCTTGTCAAGCATGTGGATGAAATACAGCAGTTGTTTTCCCATTTGTAAATTTTCTTGAGTTTAAAATCAGTTGTTGTAACAATTAATTGGACTTGATGATTAATATTTATCAGTAGATTAATTCATCTTCTTTGAATGCAGGTGAATGCTTTCTTCCTTCTATTAAAAACATCTTATTTATCTGGTCAGTTGAAAGGTGTAGAATATTATTTAGACACATCTTTTCTTTCCTATGTGATGTGCAGCTTCCCCAGATGGTCCGGAATCGATGGGACACACATATAATTTTTCTAGCAAGCCATTTTTTTATATTTTCAGCATTCAATTGGATAGTTTAATAATCTAAATCAATCACAATAATAATCTTAATAATAATTCAAAACAGCTTTTTATATCCAATTTTTAGCTACCTTAACCAATCAGAGATAGCATCACTTGCTATTTTTGGACAAATTTGTTTTAATTAGATCTCTAATTTATTTTCAACCAAAGTATTTTTCAACTGAAAAGTTTAATCCTTTTTCCAGACACTTTTGTTTTAAAAAAAAAATAGACTCAATTCTTATTTCCTTTCTTTTGTTTTTTTTTCTTTTTAACATCCAGGTAACACTTCAAATCTTTGAGCTTCCTTCTTTAGATCTTGATAAGACAAATTCAATTTTTAGAGTTCTGACTCATTATGAGCTTTCAAAGTGACAATCATTTACAAAAAAAAATTGCTACAAAGATCGATATCTGATTAAACAGATTTCCTCTTTTAACAAAAAAAATTGTACAAAAAAAAATAATTTGACAGATTTAATACTTCCTTTTCTTTCAATATTTAGGAAATGTAAAATTTTGTATGTAATGTACACACATCCTTCATTCTTTCAAATCATTCATAAACTAACCTTAAATACTATAATTGCTAGCTTAGTAATTATAACCCAATTATTTAATTAAATCTGTAACTTTTAAATCCCACTTATAATTAAAGAAAAGCAAAATAGAAGTATAGAATAAAATGTTAGAATTGATCAAGCATAGCTTAGTTTTAAAGAAAGTTAAAATGTTGAATATTTGAAATATAAAACAAATAAATAATTTACACATACATTGCCTATATGTATGCATTATAACTTTGCTTTTTAACAGAAAATTTAAATATTAAATAGTTTAAATGTGTGTATTACCTTTCTATCAACACACACACAAATAAAGCATATAATTGTTGTCCCACTCTCTTTCTGTTTAAAGCTTTTGAAATTTTGATCTGGAAGGGTTTGAACTTGGATGCCCTACAGCTTCTTTTATGGTTATATAAAATTGTGATGATGATTTTGTTTGACCTTTTCTACATGCACATTACTATAAATTTGGCTAGTGACCAAATTGTAATGGCACAACTTTCTCCCCCTTCGGATAAAATCATCAGCACTTTTGTTTTAACTATATTTTTAAAAAAAAAATCTTAACTAATAAATACACTAATAATAATAAACACTTATAATATATATAAAAAATTAACTACTGCTAAATATATTTTTCATTAAAAAAAAAAAAACCTAAAAATAATTTATTTGGAGATCTTTGCCAGGCTATTCTGCTGAAGTATAAGGGATCAAACTCCTAGCATTATAGGTCCCCTTATTCCCATCAAGAGCAGCAAGCATAAAGGCATTCTCTCCTATCTTTTTAGTGATTTTGAATGGTCCTTCATACAAATGCAGAAACTTTTTAAATTTGTTTCTTTGGGGGTTGCTAACATGAGGGGTGCGTACCAGCACAAGATCATTGATCTTAAATGGATGTGGTTTAGTTCTGGATTGCTTTACCCTTTTTTGACCCATGAGTTTAAGTTGGACTCGAGCCTTATTAAGGTCATCATCATTATTTATTTCCTCAAGGGTAATAGGCAAAGGGATTTTAATAAGCAAAGGTTCCTGTTTTCCGTAATGCAACCTAACAGGGGGGAATCCTGTTGATTCATTACAAGTGATATTAATGAGATTTACCAATTCAGGAAGTTTATTCACCCACTGTCTATGATCATCTGGAATGTAGACTCTATAAAGTCTGCTAAGCTCGCGCATAATGCGCTCGCAGGGGTTAGACTGCGGATTTCGTATAGAGCTCATAACATGTTTGATGTTCTGAGTTTGAACCCATTTCTTCCAGGTCTTTGATACAAAGGCAGTGGCATGATCTGTCAAAATCACCTCAGGTTTATCCCCGGCTTGCAACTGGTGTTTGGTGAGGCACCTGATAACACCCTTAGCATCAGTTCGTGGCACGGCAAATGCAGATACATATTTAGAAAATACATCATATGCCACTAAAATGAACTTTTGTCGGTTATAGGCTGGGAGTGGTCCATAAAAATCAAGTGCCAACAATTGGTTAGGCCGATCCGGGATTATGGGTTGTAAAATACCAACGAATGACCTAGCATGATACTTAGTCTTGGCACAAACTGTACATTGTTTAATGACATTGCTGACACTTCTATACATCTGATTCCAATAGAAATAATTCTTTAACACATAATAAATCTTTGGGGTGCCATAATGGCCATATTTGCAATGAGCATATTTTACTAATTTATTAATGAGGATTTTAGGAATCACGATCCTCCAAGGGTTACCATGATTAACCTTAACCTTATACATGAGAAGATCTCGGTTGAATTTATACTGGGTAAAAACTTTCTTGAGTGATTTCTTGGAGCTGTGGCGGTTTAGGGGATGATTCAGGATGGTGATGATTCTGCCCAATTTTAGGTCTTGTTTTTGAATCCCAGCCAAATTATGGTAATCTTTTAAGATATCTCTCTCTAATTCAACATTAATATTATTAATCAAGATATTCTCTGTACCGGGATGTTGGGGCACAAGACAGACAGGGTGACGACTAAGAACATCCGCAGGGATATTCTTAATACCCTCAACATAGACGATGCTGTAATTAAACTGTTGTAGGTATAGACTCCACCTAATTAATCTTTCATTATTTAAATAGCTTTTACTTAGAAATTCTAAGCTCCTATGGTCTGACAAAACAATGACCTCAGAGCCAAGCAAAAACTGGCGTAGCTTCTGAAAGGCCCATACCACTGCTAGGGCTTCTTTCTCTGTTATGGAGTAGTTCAGCTCTGCCCCTCTCAAATGTCTACTTAAAAAGTATAAGACCTGAGGTCTTTGATCTTCATCAAGCTGATATAAAACTATTCCCAGACCATAGTGGCTACTGTCTGTCTGTACAAAAAACTTTTTACCAAAATCAGGGTAAGACAAAATAATGTGGTTCAAAAAGGTTTGTTTTATGGTATTGAACTCTCTGGTATGCTCAGTGGTCCACCTCCACCTTTCTGATTTCTTCAATAACACAGACAAATACTGGGTATCCTCGGCAAAGTCCCTATAAAACTTATGATAATAGTTACATAAACCGAGGAAGGACCGCAGTTGCTTTTTGGTTTTTGGCATTGAGAAGTCCTGAATAGCAGCAATCTTTTCGGGATGGGGTTTGATACCCTGTTCGCTGATTACATGTCCCAGAAAAGTAATTTCTTTTGCAGCTATAGTACATTTCTCCAGGTTTATCTTGACATTATGGGCTAAACACTCTTCAAAGAATATCTGTAAGTGTTCTAGATGCTCTGTAAGACTGCTGGAAGCAATAACTATGTCATCCACATACATGATGATCTTTTCTTTCAATTGTTTTGAAAAGATCATATCCAAACATCTGATCAAACCAGCACCACTGTTAATGAGACCAAAGGGCATTCTTGTAAAAACATAAGTTTGACCTTGAAAGCGAAAGGCTGTATATTTTTGGTCTTCAGGGTGTAGTGGTATCTGCCAATAACTGGCTGTCAGATCAAAAGATGAGAAAATTGACTTTTGTTTGAATTTAATTAGCAGCTCATGTACAGGTGGAGGAATATCGCGTTCAGGAATGGTTATCTGGTTCAGCATCCGAGCATCCAGACATACTCTTACTGTACCATCTTTCTTTCTGATAATTACCAAAGGATTGACATAAGCAGAGGAACACTTCCGAATAATTTTCCATTCCAACATTTGGTCTATCTGTTTTTGTACCTCGACCTGATATTGATAAGGAACTGGATACATTCTCTGTTGAAAAGGTTCATTATCCTTTAACTTAATTCGATGAGTATATCCACTGATGATGCCTGGAACAGTGGAAAACAGGCTGTTATAATTGCACATCAGTTGGTATAAATTTTCTCCTATAGTCAGATTGGCAAGAAAAACATGATTAATTTTAGTTTTAATACCAACATCAATTAGTGTGCTTCGAATACATAGCAATTGACCAGAGAGTTTCGGTAACTCCCATTCAAAAGGCAACTGTTCTTGTTGACATAAAAATAGCCCATTCTCATAATCTAATTTACATTTATTTCTGATCATGAAGTCTGAACCTATAATGACATCATGAACCAATTCAGGCATAATCAAGAAGACATGACCAAACTCAGACTGGTTAAGCCTAAAATTAATCCAAACCTGCTTGTTGGACAGCCTGGTTCTCTTCCCATTAGCCAGAGTCACTTGTATCTGTTTAATGGGCAAGGAGGGTATACAACTATTTACATGAAGCATCTTTTGATACGCTTTTTCTGAGATGATGGAGGCTTGACTACCAGAGTCAACTAAGGCATTTATACTAATCCCCTCCATCAATAATTTAAGAACAGGACAGTTATATTGGATAGGTGGTTCACCTAGTTCAAATGGCTCTAGGTAATCCACATCCAGATCAAGGGTATTTAATAACCACATCTCATTGTCCCTCTTACTGTTAGCATATGGCCCCAGCACTGAGGAACTATTATACCAGGACCGTTCTAGTTTAGCGATGGAGTCTTACTTTGGGCTTTTCCCCCTGGTCTTTTTAGCACTGTGGTGATTCCACTTGTAGAGGGTTGCTCGTCTCTAGGAATTACTTTCTTCCCAACGTTACCCCTAAAATTTCCCCAGGATTGATTAGGAGGCCTAGCCCTATAATTGTTTCTATACCCATATCTACTAAAATTCTGATCATTTGTTTGATCACCTAGATTCAGACTAGAGACATTATAATTATACCTGTCCTTGGTGCTCTTGGGCCTAGTCTCTGAATCTAGCTCTGAAATTTCTAGAGCATCCAGGATTTCTGATGCTTCCTCTATACTGTGGCAATCAGCAGCAATTAGCATTTGTTCAATGCTTCGGGGAAGATTGTGTCGGAGTATTCTCAGGATTTGGTGCTCTGAGAGGGGAAATGCAGTCAGACTTTTCAACTTAACCGCCTGCCCTCTGAAAAATTGTGTATAGCTACCCTTGGTACCCCCATACTTTTCCTGTGTAATCTGGTAGCGCACCTGGTCCTGCCTATCTTCACTCCAAAAACAGGCTAAGATAACACAACGAAAATCCCCAAAGGTAGTGGGCTTATCAAATAGGGACCGCCACCATTCCTTAGCATAGGCATAAAGATGGTTACAGGCAATGGCCAACTTTTCCCGTTCATTTAACCTACACACAGAAAAGAGTTCTTCCAATGTATACAGATACTCTAAGGGGTTCTCCCTGCTCTCCCCACTAAAGGCCTTAATTTTAATTAAATTTGAGGTCATTGACCCTCCTACTCTATATTCATCTTTACTGGTATGGTCAGCCCTATCTACTAATTTTTTAACTTGTGGATTTTTACCTAAAGTAGGCATCCTTTTCTCTGACTGACTCTGTTCTGAGCTATCCCTACAGTCATCTGGACTGGTGCTACCATCGCTCTGGCCTGAATTTAGGTTTGACTGATCCTGCAGCTTTACATTATTACGATCTTTTAATTCCCCTATTTTCTGGTAGAGATCATCCATCTTGGGGTTTATGTATTCCACAACATAGGCCTTCTGGTTCTCCTCAACCTTTTCCAACATAACACCCAATTCATGTTGATTCATTCTGGGTCCCTCTTCTAAAGAACTTGACTTGTCCCTTTTTACTATCTCCTCCCTAAAGCTATCCATTTGTTTCCCCAATTCTTTCCTAAGATTTTGGTCAATTTGTACACACTCATTGGCCATGCTTCCCTTAACTTCTCGTATTTCCTTTTCTAAGCCACTAAACTTATTTTTCATAGTGAGGGTTTGATCTACACAGCCCAAAGTGGCTTCCTTATATGAGTCCACTTTGGCTACCACCTCCTCTAATCTAATATGAATTCCTGCAGAAGTTATTTCGGCATTCTTTTCTATGCATTCTGATATGGATTGGGAGACCAAACCATGGACCTCATTCCTAACTAACTCAATTTCTCTCTTATTTTCTTCGATAGACTGCTCCACTTGAGCCTTTAATGACTGTAGTCCCTGACAGCCCTCCTGTTTGGTGACTTCCATAGACCTACACACTCCTTCTATCCTCTCCTCTAATGACACAAACCTATTTTTACACTCTATATTGGACCCTTCTATCCTAGTTTCCAAAGCGATGATCATTTGGTTGTTATTGTCAATAGAGTTCTCTAGATTTACCCTTAAACCTTCTATACTTTTCTCCATAGATTGACCTATCTTTTGTTCTAGATTTTCCATCCTTTGCTTACTATCTTCTCTTAGACTTTCTATATTTTTCTCTATCTTTTGTTCTAGATTTACCATACTTTTATTATTTTTCTCTATCTTTTGTTCTAGATTTACCATCCCTTGCTTACTATCTTCTCTTAGACTTTCTATATTTTTCTCCATCTTTTGTTCTAGATTGACCGTACTTTGCTTACTATCTTCTCTCATACTTCTGAGCATCTGCATTATCATGTCCATGTCTGATGGTGCCATCTTTGCTATTTGAGCCTGGCCCACTTCTGACTCCTCATCTACTTCCACACTTGAGGCCGTATTACTGCTACTAACATTAAAGGCATCTTCCTCTACTTCCTCTCTTTCCTTTTGTGTTTTTAAGAAAACCTCCCCATCCTCTTCTTCAGTATGAAAACGATCACTGATTCCTGGTATTGGGGCACCTTCCTCTTCCATAACCTCTTCCATACTATAATTTAGTTCACTCATGTTATAAAACTATGTATATCCCATCTGTACTTCCCTGACCATCAAAAATCCACACATCTTCTCCCTGTCTGACACCTATTCTGACCAACTGACTGATTTGATTTTCACCTTATTATGCATTTACAAATACAACAACAACAAAAAAAAATTTTAATATCCTTATTTAATGAACTACACAACAATAATCTATATAGTGCATGTCTGTCTGTAATAGCCCAAATTATACATTCATCCATTCTCCCAGAAATCCGACAGATATTGACAGTCCACAGAATGACTAGCAGTTCACAATCTTGAGATAAATAAAAGAATTCAGTCACAGCACTATAATCACACAATGCATCACGAGCACTCAGAAGATCATCCCAATTCGATCACTATTAACTACCACAACCCTTGATTGAATGAAGCAAACTCTGTTGCAATAAAAGATGTATTTTAAGTCTTAGGGGCTAAAGTAGATAAACTATGCCTTGCTCTCTCTCTTGGAGTCTTATGTGGCAAGTATCAAGGAATGCCCTGCTTATTATAGACTACAAAAACGAAACCTTGCTCTCTCTCTTGGAGACTTATAGGCTGATATCATGGCAGGACTACTGTTAACTGCTTCATGATAAAATAAGAATAACATATAAACTTGATTGGAAAACTATGCCGTGCTCTCTCTCTTGGAGACTTATAGGCTGATATCATGGCAGGTCTGCTGTTAACTGCTTCATGATAAAATAAAGATAACATATAAATTGGGTTGGAGCAGTGAATGGGTTTGATCATTCATAAGTTACACGAAATACATAGCATTCTCAAGGCAATGACAAAACTCTCCACTCATCATCAAAACTGCAATCTAACCAACCAAACTCCAACGATCAACCATCCAATCAAACCTCTAAAATCATAGACTTTTTACAAAATGAACTCCCCAAACACACATGAGACTACTATTCCATAATTCATCACTATTACTATGCCTATCCTATCTGGCAATAAATTATTTTAATGTTCCACAAAAAAAAATCTATTATTTATTTCACCTTTGTCTTAAGTTGTGATATTCATCTCTATTTTCAAAATTGATAAAAAAAAACTAAGCTGTTTTATGGCTGTACCCATTTTATCATCATCAATGAAAAATTAAATCATATTAAACATCATCATCTAAAATAAGACTGTTTGGCCAAGAAAATTTTGTAAGACAAAAAAAAAAATTTTTACTGAAAAAAAAAATTTTACTAAAAAAAAATTTCTCTATTTTTAACCACACATCTCCCATCATTCTATAGACTCTCTTTTTCAGGTATATGGCAAAATATCAGGCCCCAGTTGGGTGTCCATTGTAACATAAATAAATGAGTTCAAAAAAAAAAATTACCATACCTGAGTAGTCCATAGAATGATTATAAGTATTATGGAAATCACGTGAAGTGAGTACACTAGTAATTCAATAAAATATAACTCAGGTATACAGGCAGTAGGTTTTATCCACTTTCATTTCTTGGTTTGATGTTAAGTGCATGTTTAAACAAATACTAAGTGAATATGGTCTAGCAGGGCGCCACTAGATTATCTGAATCTAGACACGGTTATATCTGATAACCTTTCACATGTACCGGGTTTGAATCCCTTCTTGGTACTTTATTTCTAATAAAAATGGAAGATTTTGCTTTTTGAGCCATATCACTATAAGCACTAATATTTAGGTAAAAGTAAAACATCTTTAAACCAAAGTGGAGTATATTAGACATAAATCATTTCTCAGATCTTAGCATAACAAATGTGTTTCAATAGTTTTGTAAGTTTACTAGCTCAGATTATATATAACTAATTTAGGATGGCAATTCACTCATCCTTGCATGAAATAGATGATGGGATGTGGTTATAATAATACTAAGAAATCACTAAATATTATAAAATCAATATTTATTTATGGCCTTTAAACAGTTAAACAGCTCATTAATTAAAACGTTGATGACGATGATGATGATGATAATAATAACGATAATGACAAGGGTTTCAATTACAGCTCTAGGACTAAGCCTAAACATAAAACTAATTTTTATAAAGAAATTCATAATTATTGCTTAATTTTAGCATATTTACTTATATCTTAAATAACTAATATTCAACCATTGATGATGATGAATAATCACACTTAACAAAGACTACACTTAATGAAATATATACGCCTCGTTTAATAAAACAAACTAATATTTATTACTACATTTCTAACATATACATAAAAATTTCTAGATAAATATGAAAATTGACATGAATAATAATAATAATAATTGATTATATAACAATCCTCAGATTAATTTTAAGTTCTTCCCCCTTTCCCTTCAAATGTATTTTGTATTAAGTTGGACGTCACATTGACCATGATTTTCACTCCATGAGAAAAGTATTTTAAAAAAAAAAATATTATCTGCTCATTAGCACACATACTTTAAAAATCCAACATGTAAATAGAATGTAAAAAAAAAAAATGTTAGTAAAATTGAAAGAGCAAGTTTTTAGAAAAGAGTTTTAAATTATTTTCTCCCCCTCCCTTCCAAGCGCTGAAATCTATACTGAACTTGAAACAAAATAATCTAATATTCTAATACTACTCATTATTCCACATTCACTTCCAATTATACACATATAAAAATATCATTATGTATGTGCGTGTTTTATCCCATGATAACAAAATATTATTTAAAACCAAAATAATAATAATATATCAGTTAAAACTAAAATCATAATACCATAAAAAAAAAATTGTTTTACACATTAATATTGTAAAATTAATAAACAAATCATTTTCATACATTCAAGATCATTTATGAAGCTCAAAGTTATTATTAGTAAGACATTCTTGTTTTAATCGATCTGAATAGTCTTTAAAAGTTCTTTAAATAAAAATATACCACTTTATTGCTAAAATGTTTATTAAGACTGATATCATAAAGAAAATAGATATAAAAAGTCATATTACCGATCTTTTGTTTGTGGCGAATTTCCAAGGGTTCAAACTTGTCTATATTTCTGCAGCTACTATGTGGGAACAATCTCTTTCTTGAGGTGGATAACTATTTGATGATGATGACTCTATTGAGGTTATTTGCTTTAGTGGACAATTTGGAAATCATTATATTAAATTTTCTTCTCTTCCTGTCAAGCATGTGGATGAAATACAGCAGTTGTTTTCCCATTTGTAAATTTTCTTGAGTTTAAAATCAGTTGTTGTAACAATTAATTGGACTTGATGATTAATATTTATCAGTAGATTAATTCATCTTCTTTGAATGCAGGTGAATGCTTTCTTCCTTCTATTAAAAACATCTTATTTATCTGGTCAGTTGAAAGGTGTAGAATATTATTTTAGACACATCTTTTCTTTCCTATGTGATGTGCAGCTTCCCCAGATGGTCCGGAACCGATGGGACATACATATAATTTTTCTAGCAAGCCATTTTTTTATATTTTCAGCATTCAATTGGATAGTTTAATAATCTGAATCAATCACAATAATAATCTTAATAATAATTCAAGACAGCTTTTTATATCCAATTTTTAGCTACCTTAACCAATCAGAGATAGCATCACTTGCTATTTTTGGACAAATTTGTTTTAATTAGATCTCTAATTTATTTTCAACCAAAGTATTTTTCAACTGAAAAGTTTAATCCTTTTTCCAGACACTTTTGTTTTAAAAAAAAAAATAGACTCAATTCTTATTTCCTTTCTTTTGTTTTTTTTTTCTTTTTAACATCCAGGTAACACTTCAAATCTTTGAGCTTCCTTCTTTAGATCTTGATAAGACAATTTCAAAATTTAGAGCTCTGACTCATTATAAGCTTCCAAAGTGAAACAATCATTTACAAAAAAAAATTGCTACAAAGATCGATATCTGATTAAACAGATTTCCTCTTTTAACAAAAAAAATTGTACAAAAAAAATAATTTGACAGATTTAATACTTCCTTTTCTTTCAATATTTAGGAAATGTAAAATTTTGTATGTAATGTACACACATCCTTCATTCTTTCAAATCATTCATAAACTAACCTTAAATAATATAATTGCTAGCTTAGTAATTATAACCCAATTATTTAATTAAATCTGTAACTTTTAAATCCCACTTATAATTAAAGAAAAGCAAAATAGAAGTATAGAATAAAATGTTAGAATTGATCAAGCATAGCTTAGTTTTAAAGAAAGTTAAAATGTTGAATATTTGAAATATAAAACAAATAAATAATTTACACATACATTGCCTATATGTATGCATTATAACTTTGCTTTTTAACAGAAAATTTAAATATTAAATAGTTTAAATGTGTGTATTACCTTTCTATCAACACACAAACAAATAAAGCATATAATTGTTGTCCCACTCTCTTTCTGTTTAAAGCTTTTGAAATTTTGATCTGGAAGGGTTTGAACTTGGATGCCCTACAGCTTCTTTTATGGTTATATAAAATTGTGATGATGATTTTGTTTTACCTTTTCTACATGCACATTACTATAAATTTGGCTAGTGACCAAATTGTAATGGCACAATATATATATATATTATACTGATGCTATTGTAATGTGATATATATATATATATATATATATATATATATATATATATATATAATCAGATAAATAATGTATAATAAACAGAAAACTCTGGAATAAATTGTACAATATTTAAAATGCCTATATATAAATAAAAGCTATAACCAGATCTTAATATGCTCAGGATGGCAGTTACGCTATAAACTCATTATAGTTATTATTTATTTTTACATATTGGTATTTTGAATATTGTAGAGTTTATTCCAGAGTTTTTTGTTTATTATATATATAAACATTAAATTAAGCGTAGATCAATGTATATGTAAACAAAAGGAGTATATCACTCTCCCACAAGCTATGAACTCTACACCAGGCTATGAATTAAAAATGCTCAATGTTGAACAAAGAATCGCAAATAGAATAAATCCACTTATTCTTTGGAGCTTTGGTATTTACAAACATACCTTTGTCAACATTGTTGATAATTCAGAGTGGAATTTGATTTATTAGTGAGATGGAATATGGCACATAAGAGTTATTAAACTCATAATCAATTATGTAAGACTGGGGTCAGAATCGGTCAGAATCTTAATTTTAATATCTTGATTGAAACAATTAAATAGCTGGTTTAATAACTTTTAAGTGCCATATTTCATCTGCCTGATAAATTAATTTCATTCTGAAATATTAACAATGTTGATGAAGGTATGCTTATAAACACAAGAGCTCAAAGAATAGATGGATTCATTCTATTCTTGATGCTTTGTTGGACATTTAGAGTGTTTTTAAGTCATAGCCTGGGAAATGATTTATTCTTTTTGTTGATATATACAAAGATATTATTAAGCCAATTATGACAAAATACAGTGTCATGTGAGTTGGAAATCTGCCACATTTTATTGATGATGGTGATTACACCTGTCAAACTTGTATAATAAAAGAAAAATTCTATTTGTATTAAGTGTCATCCTCCTTATATTATACTCCCCATTACATGCACATTAATTAAGCTCAGTTAATAAATTCTGTGAAGTTGATAACAGGCATCCGTTCAAATTTGCGAAAACAAAGATAGATGCCAATATATTTCATTTAAAATAATTTCTTTTTATTTCATGTTTAGTTCTTCATTAATAACTAATTAAAATAAAATGACAACATTATTATTATATATTGATATCAAATTATACAAAATGATCTTCTTCTACTTCAATAATAAACCCTAACAAAAGAACTATTAGAATTAATGGAGAAAATTTATTTAGCCTCAGGGAGATTTTCATTTAGTGATAATTGATAGTTTCCTAGCAACAACAATCGCAAAGGTTATCTCTGTTTACATGGATAAAATCTTATTCTGTTCTTTATTAGAATAACAATCCATGGAAAGTATTTAATTCAATATATATAGCCTTGAGCATTATTATGCCTATTAATTCAACATATATAGATAATATATACAGATAAATATTATTACTATAATAATAGCATTTTGGGTAAATCATTAATTTCATTATTGAGGGTTATGAACAAATTGTTAGAGAAATATATAAAATAATATTCTTATTAATCTGTATTATTCAATTACATGCATTCAAAGCACATTCATTAATTTGGTTAGTTTACTTATTTAAAACAATAATAATGAAAATTTTCATCTTTTAGTTAGAAATGAGATCAATAATTTACTCACACAATAATGTAATCAAAACATTCTCTTTGTGATTCTTGATTACATTGTTGACTACTTTTGTTTTTTGATAATTTAGTTATTTTGTGGATATTTGGATTTTGGAAGAGTTTTATTTTCTTTAGGTCATTTTGTAATTCCTTGGTGAAGTTTGATAAAGGTAACTAGAATAGAGAGAACTTGACTGGAATTGTCCAGCAGCAAATTCATTTTATTTCTCATTATGTTTATATCACTTAGCATAAGTTTTAGTAATCAGTAGATACCAGATTGTAGTTCTTAATAAATCCCTACCCACTATCCAATACCCTCAGGTTATTTTCTAACTTTCAGCTTCCAATTGATGAACTTTGGACATTGAACCAGCATTAGGCACATAGGTATCATGTGATGGGAAGTTTGTTTTTCATTGTTTCGATTAACAAATAAGAGAAAACACTTGAAATCATTTTCTCTGAATTTATTTAAATTATATGTAAATCAGTTCTAATGCAAATGTTCTAAATTCCTGTTAATTGTAATAACTGCCCTTTTGTTAAGAGCTCTAATTGTAATCATGTGACTCTAAAAATGAGTCTAAAAGAAGCAGGTTGAAAGCATATAGTCACTGTTTCATCGTGGACTATCAATTGGTCATTTATTATTTTCACTTACTGAATTCTACAACTAAGTTGTTTCAGTTTTAATTGTTTTGGAAAACAAGACAATGTGTGCTGCTAGAAAGAAAACTTATCCCAGCAATCAACCTCTTCTCAAGTTGTGCTATTTTATTTTAATCTCTCTAAATCTCTGCAAATGGCAGAAAAACGATATTTCCATTTCGATTAGTAGTCCTTTGAATTCTTTGAAAATGATAGTCTTTTCTTGGATAAATGTTTATAAGGTTATTCCTTTTTTCTTTGCAAATGTCTATTATTAAGTGATGGATAAAAATAGAGGTATTCTGCTTTTCTTTTTAAATAATTTGTTTACACAAAACAAAATTTTTTAATTAAAATGTTTTCAGAAAAAAAGTCAAACACAAACTTTTCTTTGAGTTTAAAATTGTACAAAAAAATTGAAAAGATATATAAAAATGCTTATCTTTTGTAACAATTCTATTTTTTTTCCTTTAATTCATTTAATAAATTAAAATGATTGCAGAATAATAATAAAAAAACATATTTTTACATTTAAATTTTAAAAAAATTTTTTTTTGCTTTGTAAATTTTGTTCAGAGATAGGTGGCAGACTGTAGAGATCAAAGTTCATAGGTCGTGTGACCAGCTCTGTCAATTCATATGTTTGAACTTCTTATGGAACAATGATTATTCTTTCAATCAAATAATTTTTTTGCAATATTTATTTTATTCAGAAAAGAAAATGTACCTAAAAATAATTTTGATTTTTTTTTAAAACCATCTCTTTTCCAAAAAGAATTATGCACACCCATTCACAATATATCTCTCCCTACAACATCACTCGATCACCATTTCCTATTCTTACATAAGCTGTTAAAACAGTAGCAAACTTTCCATATAGTAGTACCACCTAGTGCAAATCTTAGTAATCAATGGATGCAAGAAGGTTTCATAAAATCCCTATCTAGTGCCTGACTCATCCATTATCACCAGACTAGTTTCTAGCTTGTGGCTTTCATCAGTGGGAAGACTTGAATCTGAGTGCATTGCACCTCTGGATCTAATGCAACCCTTCAGAAGTCACTTTTTACCTATTTAATTAACAATAAAGCTATGAATCCAAGATAAAAAATACAATAATGTTTTCAGTCCAAGCTCATTTGCTTGTATAGTTATATAGACCTGAACCCAGTTCAGTACCTATACATTTTTAAATGCTTTCAGATCTAAGGCACCTCACTGATGAACATCACAAGCTAGAAACTTTGCCCAGATCTTAGGACCTAATGCAATTCTTCAACAGCCACCTATTACTTATTTGCTTAACTGTAAAACTATGAGTCCAAGATAAAAACACAATAATGTTTTCAATCCAAGTTCATTTACTTGTATAGTCACATAGATCTGAACCCAGTTCAGTATTTATATATATTGGAGTGCTCTCAGATTCAAGGATCCTCACTGGTAAAAGCAACAAGTTAGAAACAAGTCTGGCAATATTGGATGAGTAGCCATTAGGTAGGGATTTGTGCACAAACCTTATTGCATTGATTGATTACTATGGCACTACTGCATGGAAATGGGATGGAGCAGAATATAGGAAAATTTAGAGAAGAGAATGGAAAATAAAATGGCTAACAGGTTTATCTGGGCATAATTGCTGAGATATTCTTGACTTCGTTTAAGGAGAACTCACAATGCATCACATCACATTACTGTTTAAATATGTCTACCCATTCCTGGAACACCAAATCCAAATACTTTAATAAAATAATTCATAAGCAAAATTTTTAAAGAATCATTTAAATGAATTTGCAAACAACTCCAACCTTTTGATATGTGAGTGTTTTCAAATTCATTTAAATAATTGTTTCGTGAACCTTATTTGTGAATTATCTTAGTAATGTATTTGGACTTGTTTTTTTCCTAGGTCAAGGTGTTGACTGGGAAGCGAACATGGGCCAGCTGCTTGGAAGGCAGCTATGCTAACCACTAGGCCACCAACGCTTGACTATTTGGACTTGTTTGTTCTGTGAATAGATTTATATTCTTAGCATCACATATTTGATAAGGCATGAAATTATTTACTTGCTCATTAAACCATTACAATATATTTATATATGGTATATTTTTTTCTCTACATGTAAAATAATAAAAACAAACAGGTAAAAATTTACAACCAGATAATCATTGATTTAATCTGTAATTAGTACATATTTTTTGTCTGTGACAGAAGCCATAAAAAAACTATGAAGATATTCATAATTCATTTTTCACAGCTTACATATTTTGGAAGAGTGAAAGATCTTTGCTGTCTAATATAAAGTAGGATTATTCTTAGTATATACAAATAACAAATCCTTCATTAATTATCAGGATTATTGTTAGAATTCCTTGGTGATAAAAAATTAAAGTAAACTTGTTTAATATTGAAGGGTTCACATAAAATTGTTTGGTATTAAAAAGTTAATATAAAATTTTCATTTTAAAGACCATGATGCATCTGGGCAAAGAGAATCAACCCAAATAGTTCCACATAGGAAATGGAAATTAAGTAAAAGCAACTGCAAAATTTAATCAGATTTATTCCTGAATATGTGCCAGTAATATCACAAAAGCATATTAGGGGTAATGTTTAAGAGAACAGGAGCCATACGTGATAAATCTCACAGCATATCTACTTGCAAATATCTGCTGATGTATTTGTGTTTATTCCCGACTGTAGCAAATCTTCTAAAACGTCTCTATTTCAGTTATTTTCAAAATTAGGAGGCAAAAGTGGTTTATCATATAAACTGTAATTCGTACAGAAATCTTAAGCGAAGATACTCACTAATGGACAAAAGTTATGAAAGAGCATGGAAAAAATTGGAATTGCTAAATATTAATGACAACCTGCTTTAGTGCCCTCTATATAACAAGGGTTAACAATTGATGATTACTAGATGATAGTACATTTAGATCCCCATTCCTAGATTGGTTTCTGACTTTTAACTTTATCAATGAGATTTGAACTTCAAAACTGGAATTAATAAATTATATAGCTGGCACATACATTTAACTCTTTTTTTACTATAAAAACTAACTTAAAATAAAACCCTCAAGGTTTGAACCCAAGCTAATCTACTTGTAAAATTATAGATATCTGATCCCAGATCAGTAATATATAATTTATGCACTTTTTCCTGGTGAGAATTGTGTGTATATATATATATGTAACATTGTTTGATTCTTTGGTTTGCAGAGCAACTGTCTACTCCAATGCCATCTATAGTAAGATTGAGTTATCAATAAATTAGGATTGTAATACATCTAAATCTTAATCCCCAGACAGGTTTTTGATTTAACAATAAAGACTTGCTTTTACCACCTGCACTGAATCCAATTTTGAATCCTAAGTTCTCATTGTTACAAAAAAAGAGACCAGAAACCAGTCTGCACAATCATATAGTAGAAATTAATAATTTAAGTGTAATATAGATGGCGCTGGAGTAGAAGATGTTCATATTTATATCATAGAATATGAGCTAAAATTTTGAATATTTGGGGCAGTGCATTACAGAACCCATTCTTTATGATCTTATTAATTAAGAGGCTAAAACATTTAAATTTATATATTCTTGTGATGGTGGATGTGGTGAGCAAATTCTGTTAATAAATGCATTGTTTTGCTTTTTGGTATTTTTTATTTTGTAAGCAATAATTTCATTAAAAAAAAACTAATATATTTTTTTAAAAAGGGGTCACGTGCCATTGTTTATCAGAAATATAAATATCAACTTTCATTGATTTTTTCCTATTTTAAATTGTAATTTTTATATGACCTAAAATATAACTTTAACCTTTCAGTTCATCTTTTTTATTCAAAAATGATCAAACTAAACCACATATTTATTAATTTTAATTGATAAAACAATTATAAAATGGTTGATTTTGTTTTTAAGAAAATCTTTATTATATGAATTTTAAAATATTAACTCCAACACATATTTTTAAAGCATATAAATAAAAACATCTGATAAAACAACATTCTTTAGTCTGCCAAATCACAATTTCTTATGCAGGTCTTTATTTGTTCAGTATTTATCAATATCAAATTATTACAACTTGATTTTAAAGTGTCCAAACTTTTTACACTCACAATTTTGACGCTATCCATACCAGATAAATATAAAAATGATTATTCCTAATCATTTATTAGGCTAGAGATAATCATATTATTTCTAGCCCAGATTTAAACTAAACTTATAAATAATATGATAATCTTTAATGTAATAAATAATTAGTAATAATCATTGATATTTATCTGAAGTGAATGGTGTTAAAGTTGTGAGGACAGAACGTTTGAGACTTGTAAATCAAATGCAATAATTACAAATGTTTATTATGTAATATATAAGGGATTCAAACTCAGACTTTCACACAACCCTCAACTCTCCATGCCATCTCATATTGCTGACCCACCTGATCCCACACATGTTGAAAAGATAAATAATAGTCAATATATGTATTTTGTGCTAAACCAGCATTCATCAGTTGGTCCAGATTACCATCTCTGCACATATGCACAATCAGCACTCAACTTTATATTAAGATAGCCAATCTTCATACTTTAATGGACAAACTTCAAACTATTCCAACCCACAACTCTTCAGCTGTCCATTTCATTGAAAATATGATGAAATGTTCAAAGTCCCCATAAGTGCCAAGGTTGACATCCTACCCTGTTGTCATTAGTCATTCTGATGCCTCATGTACAAGAAAATAATCCATTTTACATACATATGCAAGGGATGAGCAGACTTTTAATGCACTGTTTCAATTTGTAACTTAATACACTGCACAGGCTTACACATACCTGCACATATAATGTAATATATAAGGGATTTGAACTCAGACTTTATTAAATTACATATTGAAACATAGTGCATTAAAGGTCTACCCATCCATCGCATATGTATGTAAAATGTATTATTCTCCTGTACATGAGGAGTCAGAATGACTAATGTCAACATGGTAGAATGACAACCTTGGCACTTACAGGGGCTTTGAAGGTTTCATCATCAGATTTTCAATGAAATAGATGGCTGAAGAGTTGTGGGTTGGAATAGTTTGAAGCCTGTCCATTAAAGTATGAAGATTGTCTATCTTAATATAAAGCTGAGCACTGATTGTATGTATGTGTGGAGATGGTAATCTGGACCAACTGATGATTACTGGTTTAGCATGAAGAATGTATATTGGTGATTATTTATCTTTTCAACATATATGTATTCAAGTGCATTCCTTCTAAATTTGCATCCAAGTTTTAATTAAAAGGCAATTATTAATTACCCAAGCTTACACTAGATGGCGCTAGATTGCAAAACTAGTTTTGCTTATATTTGTGCCAAGTTACTGATAGAATAATTAATTATTGCTTAACATAAGGCAAAAATTCATGATTCTGTGATTAAAAAGTTTTACGATCTACTAACTCTGCTTTCTGGGCAATACAGCTTGTTGTTCTGTACATTACATGCTGTTCAACCACTAAAATGACAAACTGATTCTGATATTCCATTTAGCTAACTAACCAAATTGAGATTTTTTTCTTGATATTTCAGTCAGAAATGAAACCCATAATTTCTAGCTTTTGAGTTCATCCCTTTGTAGTGAACCAAACATGACATTAATTGAATGCATTTTATGCTTCAACTGATTGCTCATTCATACATATTTTGTGTATAAAACTTTTGACTATTTACAATTAACAATAAGTATTTTATGCATGAATTATTTGTCTATTTCTGTTGAGGATTTAACTTAAGCTCACTCTCACTAATGGACTTGTCCAAACTATAGAATGCTCTAGGGTGACCAATGAAACCAAGAATAATGTAAACAAATAGCCAATGGCATCAACAGACTAATCATAAAACTAGATCATAACCATAGAGAAGGTAAACAAACTTCCACACTAGCACTGTTTTTAGTAAATTGGATTATTCACAGTAAGTTAGATGTCACCTATGCTATTTTAATAATTATTTAGAATACTTTGTTACACAAATATTTAGACTATGGAGGATCTAATATAGAATGTAGAATAATAATATGTATAGAATTTTGCAGATAATATGGTTCTTTTATCTGAGAAAGAAAAGAATCTCCAGAATATGTTGAATAGATTGAAGGAAGAATATATGGAATATGGAAGAAAGATTACTGTTAAGAAGCCCAAGTGTTTATAGATAGGGAAAAATATAAAAAGACTGCAAGTTGAAGTCCATGATTAACAGGCACATAGATTTAAATATTTAGACAGTTGAGTGAGGATGGAAGAAGTGAAGATAAAGTTAAAAAATGAAATTAAAAGAAAGGAAATATTTTATGAACTTTTAAAAAGTGAATTAAAGAAAAGATTAATTAAGCACTGAGTGTGGAGTGTATTAATATACAGTTGTGAAAAATGGACAATAGAGTAAAATAATTGGAGACAGACTGAAGGCTTTTGAAATGTGAATGTGAAGAAGAATGGATAAAATTAGTCAGATGAATAAAATAACATATGATGAAGTTGTAGAGAGTAAATGAAAAAATATTGATTGATGAAATTAATAATGGAGAGAAAACCTGCATTTAATATATAATAAGGAGAAAGGATAGTTCAATGAAAGACGTTTTGATGGGAATGATGAATGGAAACAAAAAGAAAGGTAATAGAAGATTGAATGTTTTGAATAATAAAGTGATGGGATGAGATATGTGGGAATGAAGATCTGAAATTGACCATGTGATTGCTCTCTGAATCTATATATAGGTGAGAGCACTATTGAATGATTGACAGAGTGGATGGCTATTAAGTAAAAGTTTATTTGAGATAGAAGAGTTAGGTTAGTGAGCTACATTAAGAATAGTGTTTACCAGTCTGGAATTATTTTGACAGAAGTGCACATTGGCCATATTTGCAGAATAAAGTTCAGGTATGTTCAACTTCAAAGCAGGAAGCTAATGGAAGCAAATAGTATTGAATCTTTCATGAGGCAAGACAACATGACTAGAAGTGTTAAGTTCATTTGAAGGAGTCATGGTAGTCTGACCATTTTCTGGTTGTTATTAGCAACAGATATGTATTTATAATGTCATCATTATATTAGACAATGGACTATTATAATAGTTATAAGTATGTTATTGTTATCAATAGATGCAGCAAGTGTTTTGATATTACTTTAGATGCCTCTCAATTATTTATTGGCTGGAAATATTATTTTCCTTGCAGAATATATATATGTTCAATTAAATATTTCTATGAATTGATATTATAATGAATAATAGAAATGTGATTATATCCATGTAAACAGAGATAACTTTTAACCTTTGATATTGCCAAGAAACTACTAATTACTACTAATTGACAATCCTGAGGCTAAACAAGTTTTCTCATTAACCTATAATATCTCCTCTCTGTTCAGTTTTTTATTGAAGTAGACAACAATTTCCAATTAGCAATATGCACTTTATGCATGAATCAGACCATTTGCAATTAAATATATACATTTCATATAAATAATTGAATGGCATTATTGCTGTAGAGTTCATAGAAGTTTAAACACTGAAAATGTAAGCACAAGAAACAATATGAGGATCTTATACTTCAAAATATGAGTATGACATTACCACTGCATTAAAACACACAGAGAACTTAACTATTTATGATTGATTGTACAAATTTCATGCACATTTTTAAAACAAACTTTAAATTGTATGGTTTTTATATCATCTAGTGTTTACCTTGTAATACTTTTTGATAAATATCTTGGTAATAGTTTACTTTGTTTTTCTTTTTTTAGATTAATAAACTATGTAGTGTGATGAAATTACCTATTTATGGACCTCTGTTGAATTCGCTGATGAAAAGATGCAAACACAAAGAAAATGAAGATATTAAGTAAGAAAAAGATGATTGTATTAAATAATTCTTTAAGAAAGACATTATGCGCATTATAACATAACTATTACCTGCTTCATAGAGTCTATCTGTTAATGAATAACTCCAATTCGTAATATATGATTGTTTTAGCAGCATACATTTAATTTTTCACCACCTTCATGCCATCTACTGTAAGCTTTAATAACTAATAGATGCCAGAAGATAGTGCTTAATAATCATGAGTATATGTTTGTGCATTGGTGTACTGCTTAAAAGCACATCCAAAGCATGAGATATGGTTGAACATGTCAGAAATAATCTGACAACAATTTACACCTGGTGACTGCATGATCTACTCTTCCAGCATTCTTCTCATCTTTCTGTTCTGCATGTTACAAGCTCACAGCTGCTTCCTCATCTCTTTCTCTCTATATTCCCAACACATTCTTTAAAATTCATTTACTTTTAGCCATACATCAGTATACTTTTTACTATTTATTTTTTATCAATACATATTCTTTTTTTATGTACACTCCTCAAATTTTTTGTTACTAATTTTGTTTTTCTGTTTTAAATTTTACTTCTTCCCAAATGTACAATATTTCTAGTTTTGCTCCATTCCCTTTTTTAATTGCCCAAATAATGTACTGCGATATTTTATGAGAATTTTTTACACTTCTAATTTCAATAGCATCAGACAATTTTTAGTAAAGTTTGTTGTAATGAGTCTCATTATCATTTTTACTTTCATTATCAGTTAATCAATTTTCATAAGATTTAGAAGTTTAACATTCTGTTCATCTACTATTTGTTAAACTATTATTCTCTCCCCCAATATCCATTATTTTTATTTTAGGTACTGTTATCATATGTATATTCATATACATATTAAATAAAAAAGCAGGATGAAAATTTACTTCAATAAAATTCCAATAAACAAGATATATAGTGATCGAAGGACAAATGTAGATCTAAGTTGAGAATGAGAAAGGCCTGATAATATTTATGAATGGAAGAGAGTTCTCATTCTCCAATACATACTAGTAAAATTGATGACATGATATGCTCACAAAGTCCAGTAGTGCCTTTGACAATATCCACAAACATACTAGAAAATCTGACAATGTCAAGATAAAAGAGGAACACAAGGATAGTGATAATGTGGGTGTAGATGGAACTGATCATGATAGGAATCGAATACAATGCTTATTATCCTAATACTACATTATTTAAGGGTGTGTGCATGGACAAGAAATATGGGTTTATAAAGTACAGTGTTTTCTTGAGAAGATTAATAATTCTATTTTCATGCTTAAATAAATTCAAATAAAAATGTTAAAAGAAAAATGAATAATAAGGAATATATATTAATATCATAATCTATATCTTGCTTTTATAATATTTCATCATCTTCTATCTCTAGACACACACTCTGAATTATCTATTTTAGGACTGCCCTCTAAAATAATTATGATGTGTAGAATCAAAGAAAATTCAAAAAGTAACATGCTTTGACTTTTATGAGTTGTTACCCTTTAAAAAAAAATCTAGTGTCTGAAACTATCCTAGCGCCTCACTGAAGAGTGCCAAAGCATGAAACCATTGGTCTGAGGCTAAGGAGTGGTTTTTAAGATAGAGATTTTTAAATGCTTTGTTTAGCTGGCATTTATCAATAAAGCATATTAGAGAAAATTAGCAGAGCTCTTTGTTTTTTTATTTACAAACTTAAAAATTGAGTCATGTGATATGTGACTTTGATTTTTATTGACTATTTATGGTCTTTGCTTTAAAGTCTTAAGCAATGTTGTATTTCTAAGGCTATTAATATATGGTTTGGCTGAAGATGGGTTTGAATACATTTAGGTGTCTAAAAATTTCAGATTTTCTACTTAATAGTTAACTTTTAGATAAATGTTGGCTCTGACTTGGTATTTTTAGATCTAATGTCTGAAATTATCCTAACACCTCACTGAGGAGTGCCAAAGCATGAAACCATTGGTCTGAGGCTAAGGAGTAATTTTCAAGATAGAGATTTTTAAATGCTTTGTTTAGCTGGCATTTATCAATAAAGCTTGTTTACCATTTTTAAAATTTGCAAGATACAGATCTTGTAGATAAATTGAAGTAGAAAAATATTTTTGTACAACATCTTAAAACTTTATTTAATTAATGAAAGAATTGGAATATCTACCATACTGGAAATAGATATGAATTTTATTTACTTTCTCAGGATGTCACAGCATTATCAAATTAAGTTCATGAAAATGCTTTTATAAATTTTTTAAAACTAAATAAAAGAAATTATAATAAAAATACTAAACAGGAGCGCCTAGATATCGAGAATACAAAAAAAGATATTAAATTTTAACAGTTTAATGCTAACTTTATTTATTGTAATTTTTTTTAATGGATTCCAAATTCTTGAATTTTTGAATATTTAAATTACTATGGCTTGCGATGGGTGGCACTATGATATGGAAAATTATACTGTTTAAAATGACTACGAGGTAAGTGTACTAATATGCCAGCCAAAGGATACATCGTGAGTATGGAATCTCACAATCAACTGAGTTTGAACCCAGAAATGTGGGCTGATGTAAATTAGTGATTTAATAAGAATTAGAGTTAGGACTTGTGGGAATACCAGTCTATTGATATAGATCGCACTGAATATAAATTTAAACTGGGTTTTGTTCTTTACATGTCTGGAACCTCTTATAGCATCAATGTATATAATCCCCATCAGTTACAGCATGTCGTAACTTATTGTTAAACAACAATGTAGTATATAAATGAATAAGTGACTAATTGTGTTAAAATATTCCATTTTAGAAGAATTCATGGCTCTTTGCAAGAATACATTATTAGAAATCACACTTTAATACAATCATTTATATTTTGGACTACATGGAAAACGTGTTTTATTAGAATTATTGTCTGTAGATGATAATAAAGTATATATAAATTACTTAATACCAGGCTATAGAAATGCAAGTATTTTGTTTTAAATATGAAATCTGTGTATTTCAAATTTCTAAGCTATTGGTTTGACAGCGCCTCCTATCAAAATTAAACTGTAAAATCAAAACTCAGTCATTGGAAAGTGTTTCAATTGTTATTTACCATATCCAATAATCGTTTGATTGACTCTTAAAAAAACTGATTAAAATTATTTGTTTCTGCATGATCTTTGTGAATCGTTAGAAAATGGGTCTTCTTTTAAAGAGGTTGATCTTTTGGGTTTTTCTTTGCTAACTGCATTATAATATATCGTCTTTGTCTTTTTATGTTTGATATTCCACAAATTATGTTAATATTTTGGCTTCATTGTTAATTAAATACTTGAATTAATATATATTGCTTTCTTTTTTTTTCATTTAAAGCACATTATATAATTAATTTACAATCAGGCATAAAAAGAATATGATCTCTATGGTGATAGTAAACTTATGACTCTGTTTTTCAAAGTAAAAACAATAATATATCAATAAATAAATAAAAAAGATTCATTACAAGCAATTTGAAAACAGCAATTAAAATCTCTCTGGCGCCCTCTCTCTCTTTCTCTTTATATATATATAAAATCAAAATGCGGAAAAATGAAATCGTTCAGTTATATTAGTAAATCAATTAACGAATAGCTAGTGAAATTGATGGAAACCTAAAATCCAATAGGAAATCTGAAACCTATAAAATGAAATCAATCAATACAAATGTAAAATCATTTATAATATAAGTATCAAAAATCAATAAAAATGAGAAAGAAACAACTAAAAGTTAGGAAAATCATAAAATGAGTATTAAAAAAAACGAAATAAAATTTTTTAAATAAGTTTGAGTTGAAAAAAGATGGGATAACTATTAGATCAAATTCAAATGTAATTAGAGAGAATTTGAGCACAGACCCTTAAGCCATCCTCAGCTATCCACTCCATCTTATATAACCGATACACATGACCACGTACATGTGAAAAAGATAAATGATTTCCAATATGTATTTCATGCTAAATCAGCACTCATTACTTGGTCTAGATCGTCATCTCCCACACACATATATAATCACTGCTCAACTTATATTAAAATAGCAAATCTTCATACTTTAATGAACAGGCTTCAATCTTCTCCACTCTCCAACTCTTCAGTCGTCCATATTATTGAAAATCTGATATGGTATGCTCAAAGTCCTTGTTGACGCCAATATTGTTGTTATACTCATGTTGACTTTAAGTCACTCTGAGCCCTCATATATAGAATCTTAATATGTCCATTTAAATATACAATAGAGGGATGGGCAGAATTCAGACTTCCATCTGTAATATTTGAATACAAGTATAATGTATATACTAAACTTTAGACATAATTAGAAGGGATTTGAATGCAAGCTTTCAAGCTTCTGTTCAAATCCCCACTAATTACATCTAAAGTTCAGTATATACATCATACTTGTATTCAAATATTACAAATTCAAATGTGTTTATAAAGATTATGTATATGCGTTCAGTTACACATCTGGAAAAAAGCTCTGACATCAAAATCTCTTTTTTAACTATAATATTGTTACTAAAGATGTTTCCTATGCTGAAAAGATCTTCATGGTTAGGTGAAAGGTTAATCTAGATCTGAAAAACACTGCAAGTTAGAGAACCAAGTATTCACGATGAAAATGGAATATCTTTAATGTTTATGTAACTGTGGAAAAAGAAAGCAATAATAAATGTTATTTATACTACGAAAATAACATCCATTTACCCGTAAATTTATTAGCTTATTGTAACCCACAACAAAGAAGAATTAATAATGTTATCAATATTTCCATCACAAGCTCTAGCAAAAAGTATACGGAATTACATAATAGTAAATATTAACATATAAATTTCTATTATTTTATAATTTGTGGAATAGTATTTTAAAAAAGGGAAATTTCAGATATGATACTTATCATGAACATCTTTAAAAAAAAAAATCAAACTTACAAATATTCTGCATAACTTTGCTCAAAATAATAAAAACAGTACTTGAGGATTATTTCAGTTTTTGGCATCTAAAACCTAATCCATAGAAATCTGTTTCCTCCTGCTTCCACCTCAATTACAATCTAGTCAAAAACCTCACAGAACTGTAACTACAAAGTTACAAATACATCACATTCAAAATGCTTAGAAATTTAATTGAATCAAACTCTTTCCTTTAAACTCCATCTTCCAGACATAAAGAAGAAACTTTCCACCAAAAAACAACTCCAAGCTTTCAGGCATTACATGCAGTTATAATGCTGACATTCTTAGAATTTCTGGTCTGCCACTTGTTTATTGTGTGACTGAATACTGCTGTCCAGTATGGTGCAGAAGTACACACATACTAACCTTGTAAAAATAATATAGGTGCTATTGCACCTGAACGCAAAGCTATTTTATGCTTAATTTGCATATCATTAATTCACTTGGAGCTTTGATAATGAGAGCACGTCTCTTGAAAGCGCTCACAGAATAGTTTAATTTTATTTTGTTTTAAGCATAAAATAGTTTTGCGTTCAGATGTAATAGCGCCTATATTATTTTTACAAGTAGATTTTTCACGCAAAGTTTTTGAATTATTTTTGAATTACATACTAACCTTGTGGAAAATTAGATCAATGAAATCTTGCATATGATTTCTGGCTCTCTTAAATAAACACCTGTAGAATCGTTGGTGTCTATCAATGAATACAACAAGCATATTGAGCTAACAAATCATCCAATTAATCTAATTCTGATCAATCCCCTGAAACATAGGATAAAATCAAGATAGCCTTTCTGTCCTCCATGGCAATTTTTATCAGCTATTCACATTGGATATCAATAGCATGTAGAACAATGACTCGAATAAGTCCAACATAAATAATCACACACTCTAATAGATGATCCTACTTTATCAACTGCATCAAAATGCCCAGGATATAATCTCTCAATCCCAAGTCACTCTACCAATTGTGCCAAAATGCACAGGGTAGAACTTCTCAATCCCAAGCCAGATACTCTACCATCTGCATGTAAATGTTCAGGGTAGTATTCTATCATTTCATCAGATAAATAAATTACCCATAATGCTGTATCATTAAAAAAATTATATTGTTTTTATTTTTATTTTAACTGCAGTCTGCTGAAACTTTACAAAATTTATTGTTTCAATTGCTCTTTGCTGTTTTGTTTTTATAGCATAAGATTTTAATCATTGCTTTTGATTTTTTTTTCTTTTCAATTCACTCTTTGGTTCTTTTCAATTTCTCTTCAGATCTATGTTGTTTCTTAGTGATAATATGCATAGTAGAAGTTGTTGGTCTTTCTATATGTATTTCAATTTTTATTTCAGTTCATTCAATTAAAAATTTAGCCAGTGAATTCCTTTGTTCAGTGTCAATTTTTTCTTTCCCTAAATCTTTTACGTTCGAAGGGAATTAAAGTAAAAATAAAATAAAATTAACTGAATTGGGCTTCAAATTGATTTTAATATTCGATGGCATGATTCTTATAATCAACTAATCCTTGCTATTGGTTCTAATAGCTGAGGATCACATTAAACAATGCTTATTGTACATAGCATAAGCAATGATGTAGCTCATGAAGACCTGCTTGATGACGAAAATCGACACTAAAAACACTAAGTACACTTAAGTAAGCAGATAAAAAATTGGTGATTCGCGGAAATTGGAAAAAAAAATCAACTGTATTTATTTGGCTGAATAGTAGGTTGTAAATACATTAGGAATTTAAAATATTTTTTATTACTTAAGATGGTTGAAAAATATATTTTATTGCTACATTATCAAGTAGTAAAATCTTTTACTATGTCGTTCCAATGGCATATTGTCCAGACGAAGATTGTATCTGTGCATGGAGTTTATAGAATTTTCAGAAATTCCTGGCAATCAGAGACTCCAAGCATGTGATCCTTGTTGCTATGCGATGGCATATTATTGTCATACCCATCCAGTGAATTGAAAGATGGATTTTCAGTTTTGTTATCTTTATGAACATACATCATAAAATGTATATATTTTATAATGCTTGTACAAATTATTCCAATTTCATACAAGTTATTTCATTTTCCCGCTTAAATAATTCCAAAAGGCACTCCACCTCTCCTCTTTGCAATTAGTCACAATCCACTGAATAATTAAACAAACGAGGAATGGAAATTATCCAATATCGTGTATTTGTCCCTAACGCATATGCATTTGAGCATGCATGTTAATTTATTTACATTTTGTTTCTATAGATTTGAAGTCAGCCATCTATTTTATTGAAAATCTGATGATGAAACATTCAAAACCCCTGTAAGTGCCAAGGTTGTCATCCTACTATGTTGATGTTAGTCTTTCTGACCCCTCATGTAAAGGAGAATAATTCAGATATGCGAGGGATGAGTAGACCTTTAATGCACTATGTTTTAATATGTAACTTAATAAAATCTTAGTTCAAGTCCCTTATATATTACATTATATGTGCAGATGTGTGTTGACTATTAAGAAGGATTAAAATAATTAATAAAGCAAGTCATATATAACGTGACATTACTTTTATAAGCTTGTAGTTACAAAAATGCAATATAGAGAGCGTACCTATAGCTCAAACAAGCTCTTAATTAATAAGTGCGGTATGAGAAAATATTTAAAATCTCTATCCAGAACACTCTCATCTCCAGACCAACTGGTTTTGAGCTTATGGCTCACGTCAGTGGAGAGCTAGAATATTTGGACACTGGACCTAAAATATCAACTCAAAACCCAGCACTTATTTCATACGTATATTTAAGTAGAAACTCTGGATTTTTCAGACATAAAATGTCTTTAAATCCAGCTATCTAACTTAAATAGCTATATGGAAATGAACTAGATTCAGATCTATCTTATTTTAATAGCCTCAGTATAGCCAAAGCATTAAAGGTAAAATTATAATAATTAAAAAAGCAAGTTATATATAATGTGACATTACTTTTATAAGCTTGTAGTTACAAAAATGCAATACAGAGAGCGTGCCAATAGCTCAAACAAGCTCTTAATTGATAAGTGCGGTATGAGAAAATATTTAAGGTCTCTATCCAGAACCTTCCCATTTTCAGACCAACTAGTTTTGAGCTTATGACTCCCATCAGTGGAGAGCTAGAATATTCGGACACTAAATCTAAAAGATCAACTCAAAACCCAGCACTTATTTCAAATGTATATTTAAGTAGAAACTCTGAAATTTTCGGACATGAAAATGTCTTTAAATCCAGATATCTAATTTAAATATGATTGGTCAATTAAAAGTGCAAAAAAAGTAAACTGCCATTTGCTGATTGTGGTCACTCTAAATTTTTTTGTGCATTGCAACATTCAGACCTGACAAATGGAACCACATTCGTATTAAATACAGAAATGACCCTCTTTTATAATGACAATGAAATTTTGAACAAATAAAAATATTTTTTATTATCGTTTGCATAATGATACATAAATTGAAATTATAACTTTTGATAATATATTCATTTTATCTTTTCATTTAGATTTGGACGGATACCTAGCTTAATGATGTCACCACCTTTTTTTTTGTAATCATAAAAATGGAAAGACTGTAAATTTTGATGTAATACCTGGAGAAGTTTTCAAATATGGTGATATGTTAACTTCAAAAATATTGGAATTTTTTGGACCTATATGGATGCATGAAGTTATATTATCTATCTTATGGATGCTTCTATTGTTCCAATTTTTAAAAATAAAGAGACTAGATAAGATTACAATAATTATCATAAAATATCATTATTACCAACTACATCTAAAATAGTTTCAAGACTATGTTGAATAAGTAGCTTTCAATTATAGATAGAAACTCATGCTTTTAGAAAGTCAAGATGCACTATAATCATGGCTTTTGTTGCCGGGAAAATGCAAGAAAGGTATCAGAAACAAAAGAAAAATTTATTAATTGCTTTTATTGATTTAATCAAGGCATTTGATTCAGTTAATAGTACAGATTTATGATATTGTTTGAAATTAGTTAGGGAACCACTGTAGTTTATTTGTATTATATAATTTCTACATGATGGATTGAAAAAAATATTATAATAGACAGAGAAGCCGAGGTATTTGAAGGAAACACTGATGTTAAATAAACACATGTATTTACTCCAACAATGTTTTAGATTTTTAAGACTGGAATTTGGAGCTGTTTATAGGCAACGTAATGAATCAGAAATCATGACATATTATGAGTTTGATTGTAGAACTTTTAATTTGAACTGATTAAAACTAAAAATAAATATTTCATCTTATTGAAATCTGGATTTACAGTAGACTATTGATTGTACTATTTTTCCATTTCAAAAGATCATTCACAAAATGTACTTGATGTTTAAATGCAATATTTATTGACTTATGTAATAATTAGGGATCATGTTTCTCTTGTTGTCTCCAGTACTCAACCCCAGGGTTTGCTCTATTGGGTCACACCCTTTTGGCACAGGTTATGGAAAAATATTTATTTATAACAGTTCTCTTTAAACAATATATGTATGGGATGTTTTTAAAATTCCAACAGTTTTACATTAAAGTTGGTTAAAATTAAAAAAGAATGACACTGAATAGATATATGTAGGATTTAAAATTCCAATTTAGCACCTTATATAGAATCATTTATGATTTTTTGCAAAACTTCTTTAGATAGACATGTATATCAAAGTTCTATTTCTAAAAGATTTATTGCCAAAGAAACTAATGATTGGAAAAATTCAATAACGAGTTTATTATCACTGCTCACTAATTATTTTTTTCAAAAGACAAAAAAAATATGCGGAAAGATTAAAATATCTTAAGCTTTTTCCAAATTTCAACCAGTCTACTCTAGAAGAATACTTAATTTAAAGAAATTTTTAAAAAGTCTATATGTTACACTTCTTTAAAACAAGCTATAAAATTACTTACAAAAATTAAGTTCTATTTTTCCCATGTTAAATAAGTCCACATTAACTTTTCGTAAAATATATATTTTTTTTCTTTAACATATATTTAATTGGACCAGGGCAAGTTTATTTTTGAATAAATAATTATTGATGATTTTTATCCTGTTTTTGCGAGATTTTTAACAACAGTTTAATCTTTTTTTAAAAGGATAGCCAGATTTATATCCAGGATTTTTTAGCAAACCACATCATTTGTTTGGCGTCCTTGTATGGCAGATACGGTACGACTCTAAATACCAAAAACACCCCAACCATTATAATTGGACTCCCAATGTGACATGATGTATAATAAACCACAAGTACCTTGAAATTTACCAGTAACATTTTTTTTTTAAAAGTGAAATATTTTTTGTCTATATTATATAAAGTTATAAACTTGGATTTTTTGTAAAAAGTAATGCCAGTAGATAATTGCGCATATGTAGGAATAAATGCGAGAAATAAAAAAATAATAAGTATTATAAATATTTTTTTTATTTAAAAAAAGGTCTATTTAAAATTAACTGTTTAACTTGCCTAAGTAATAATGAAATGCAGGGGAAAGGAAACTCTTGTGGGGGAGGTATAATTTTGGCTGGGGTAGAAAGAAAATAAGGTAGAACCGAAAATAATAGTCAGCAATTTTTTTTTTTTTTGTAATTACTAACCAAAGTTTTGTCTTTTTAAAATTTTAGTATTTCAATTTGTATAACGTAATTACTAACACTAAGTAAATTCTTTTTTTTTTTTAATGTTTTTGTTTTATGAGGTAGTTCACTGATATATAATGGTATACATATGCCATTACATTATTTCAAAATTAAAATTAAAAATGATCGTAAATAAAAATTGATTTTATTAAAAACTAAAAGCCAAAATTAAAAGAGTTGTGTTTAACGTATATAGATCACACAGATGGAAAACTCTAACACTATTTTTTTTTTAAAAAAGTATTTGAAAGTATTTTTTTGTAAAAAAAAAAAAAAAGTAAAGATTGATGTTTTTGAAAATAGAAATAAATGATTTCTATCAGGTTTAATCTTAGAAAATGGAAATGATTGTTTTATTAATTAAGTGATTGTTTTAAAGCAAACTAGACCTTGGGGCACTTAAATAATTAAAAAGTTGAGATAAGAGAATGAAAAAATTAGATTGACCAATGCAAGCATGAAGCCACAGCACAGACTGTAAATGGAACATTAGAATGAGTGACATCATACCAGATCAATCCCTTGGATTTCTGATAAGAAGACCATAAAATTATAAAAGACAAAATAATTGTTATTGCAGATTCTGTCTATTAAGCTATCTATGAATGGTAGTTGTATTGCAGACTTCACGATGTAGGAGTCTTGCAATAGATTTAATTTCCTTTGCATGCACCAGCCGAGGCCTCCCAATGATAATCCCTGACAAAAAAAAATGGCTTGTTGCAGTTATGTCTCCAAAGCACTATTAGCAAACAATGGGATCAGCAAGAACTTCCATAAACTGAATGAAATCTAAACTTTTACCAATTGAACTTTTTTTAAAATAAATATATCTTCAATAATTAGTCAATTCGTAAAGAAAAAAATAATATAAATAAATGGACTCTTATCTGACCAAGAATAGAACTCTAAATCAATTATTAATATTTATTTTGTACAAGTTTGCTATTTCAATCATTTTCATTTTTCGCTTTTTATTTATTTATTTGTTTATGTATTTAACTAGGTCATTTATTTTTATTTGTTAGCTAAAGTGTATTAAATTTAAGTTGGGTGTAGATAGCTGTATAGATTCATTAACATTTAGGTTTTTTTTTATTTTCATATGCATAATATATATATATATATATTATTATCATCATCATTATAAACCATTATCAATCCACTGCAGGATGAAGGTCTCTCCAAGTTTAATCCATCTTCTCCGATCTTCAGCTTCTCTCCTCCACATCACCCCTGCACACTTTCTTATTTCATCCATCCATCTCACATGTGGTCTCTTTCTGGGTCTTTTACAATCTCTTGGAATCCAGTTTAAAATTTCAATTGTCCATCTATTATCATTTCTTCTAGCAATATGTCCAGCCCAACTCCACTTCAATGTTTTAATTTTTTCAATGAGGTTAGTAACACCTGTTTGTTCTCTTACCCATACATTGCGTTTTCGATCTCTTCTTGTTACTCCCAACATACATCTCTCCATACTTCTTTGAGTGGTCTGAAGTCTCTGTATTGCTCTTGTATTAAGTGTCCAAGTCTCAGATCCATAAGTAAGAACTGGTAAAACACGTTTGTTAAAAACCTTCCTTTTCAAACACATAGGCATATTTCCTTTTAGTATCAAGTTATTTCTACCAAAAGCACTCCAACCAAGTTTAATTCTATGATTAATTTCTTCCATTATGTTTCCATCTGTATTAATAATCTGACCAAGGTATTTGTAACTGTTAACTTCTTCTAATTCATCATAATCAATCTTTATTTTCATATTTTGAGCAAATCAATTAAACATTACTTTAGTCTTTTTAACATTTATGACACCTCATGCTGAGTGTCCAAACATATTTATTCATATATCTTTTTAGTTATGTTGTCAATGCGACATCTTATGATGAGTGCCATTGGATTTATTTTACTGTAAATTTCTCTCTCAATTCTCAATTAATAACTTTATATTTTAATTGTTTATGTTTATTTTGAAGGGGTTTAATTTCAGGCTATTTGTTTCATAATTAGGTCAATGCTGGAGGAGGGGTATATGGGTGTTTATATCAATGTAATATGAAGTGTGTTTAGCATACAGGGTAAAGCCCAATTGAATGCATAACCCAAAGATGTAGTCATTATGTTGCAATGTACGCAGATGTATTTCCTGCAACCTTGACTTCCTTTAGCTCTATGGATAGGGACTATAAGTCAGCAGATAGATTGCTCTCCCCCATCCGTAGCATTTCTCTTTAAATATTTTATTACACGATTCTTTTGCCAGACAGATGCACATTCCTGTACTGGACGAGGATCATATTCTTTAAATAACATCATGCTGCAGATGCACATTCATGACAGCATGGTTTTCTGCTAGCATCTTCATATTGCATTGGTTGTATCTGTATATCAGGAAGCAAACGTTAGTTTGACTACGAACTTTTAGTCTGAGGTTGAACGTTTGTTTTTTCAAAAGTTTTTAAATGAGTAATCTATGTAGCCTATCTATACTCAATATTCTAAAGTAAAATTTACATCTGTGTGGACTTTCTTAAATAATAATTTAAGTTTAAAAATTAATAATAATCTAAATTTAAAATTAATATTAAAATCAAGATAAATTTATTCCTCAATTTTAAATATTTATATATGTTCGTTAATAAATGGTTTTTGTGTGTGTTATTACTGGCAGTGGCTTATTTTATTTTGTTAATATTAAAAATATATTTTTAAAAAGTATTTACTATTAATCTCTACGTCTTCTTGAGTTAGTGGGAAGGGCTAATGGTCAATATAAAATAGAAGTTGGATCTTAACTTATGTATCTGCCTACTATATAAATTTTCCAGGTTCGAATTACTTGTGGCACCCTTGTATGGCAGATATGGTAAGACTCAATTTTCCCTGACCATTATAATATATATATATATTTAAATAATAAGTGTAATAATGTTCAAGCCTAAATGGGTTTTCACCTTTATTGTTAAAAGGAGGTTGCCTTGACAACAGTTTGAATTTGTTAATTGTTATTAATATTGGTATTGTCTAAGTGTTGACTGGTTTTTAATGATATATATATATATATATATAGAGAGAGAGAGAGAGAGTAGATCAATATTTAAAAATTGAAAATAAGAGGGGGTACCCAAATTGAAATTAATAGAAAAATAACTGATACACTTTTAAAAACTGCCACAAAGATAATTGGTAGAAAATAGCAGCAATTGACCAATAAAATTTCTACTGAGACTAGAGAATTTATGAAGAAAAGAAGGAATATGAAGATGTATAAAAATGATGCGTTAAGAAGGATTGAATATCTCGAATTTTGTAAAATGGTGTGAAAAAGAATTAATAATGATATAAGAAAATGTAATTGCAAACTAACAAGGAAAGCTATAGAAGTGAATAAAAGCCTCAAGAATATAAAATAACATTTTGGTAGGAAATTTATGTCTGCAATAAGAAAAAAAGATGGAACTATTGCTAAAAAGAGAGATGACATCATGAAATGTGTATAAGAGTACTATTGAGAATTATACAGTAATAAAGAACAAGTACCTCTTAAATCTATTATATCTTCTAAATTGCCCAGTATTTTAAATGAAGAAGTGAGACATGCAATTAAATTTATGAAGAAGGGAAAAACTCCATGTAATGATAGAATTATAATTGACATATTAAAATAATCAAATGAAGAAAGAAAACTTTTTGGGCAAAGTTATATACCACATGTCTAAGTCATACATATGTACCAGATAATTGAAAGAATGCAGTATTAATATTTAAAAAAGGTGATAAAGAAGATATTAAAAATTACAGACCTATCAGTCTTTTAGCAGTTTTATATAATATTTTTACCAAGACAATTACAACTCATCTACAGAGAACATTGGATTTCAACAAACCAATAGAAGAAGCTGGACTGAAAAGTGGCTTTAGTACCGTAAATCATATCCAAGTATTGAGAGAAGTTATAGAAAGGGCCAATGAATATGAGTTGCCATTATGTTTGGATTTGTAGATTATGAAAAGGCATTTGAATTTATAAGCATTTATTCAGTGATTAAAGCATATTGATTCATCAAGGTATAGATCCAGGATATTGTCATATTCTGAAGAATATTTATAAAAATTAAATAGCAACAATTACATTACATAATGATATTAGAAAGGTTAACATTGAGAAGGGAGTAAGACGGAGAGATTTCACATCTCCAAAACTATTTACAGCAGTGCTGCAAGAAGTATTTTGTAGAGTAAAATGGGAAGCTAAAGGAGTGAAAGTAAATGGAGATTATTTAAGTCATTTAGATTTCGCAGATGATGTAGTTGTTTTTGCAAATAATGCTTCAAAACTTCAAGAAATGTTGCAAGAGTTATCATATGAAAGTAAAAAAGTAGGACTGGTCAAGTGTTGGTGTCGGAGTGATTAGCACAGCCACCTTACAAGCAGTTGTCCTGGGGTTCGCTTCCTGGCTGATGCTTTGACATATAAAAAAAAGTAGGACTAAAGGTAAATGTTAAAAACACTAAAGTAATGTTCAATGGATTTTCTCAAAAGATGAAAATACATGTTGATAATGATGAGTTAGAAGAAGTTAACAACTATAGATACCTCAATCAGATTATTACTACAGATGAAACAATGGATGATATTAATCATAGAATTAAACTTGGTTAGAGTGCTTTTGGTAGAAATAACTTAATATTAAAAAGGAAATGTTTTTAATAAATGTGTTTTGTCACTTCTTACTTATGGATGTGATACTTGAGCAATTAATAAAAGAGCACTGCAGAGACTTCATACCATTCAAAGAAGTATATGCATGTTAGGAGTAACAAGAAGAAATCGAAAACACAGTACATGAGTGAGAGAACAAACAGGAGTTACCAACATTGTTGAAAGATTTACAAAGACACAAGTGGAGTTGATCTGGATATATTGCTAGAAGATATGATAATAAATGGACAATTGATAACTGGATTCCAAGAGATTGTAAAAGACCCAGAAAGAAACCATGTATGAGATGGATGGATGAAATAAGGAAATGTGAAAAGGTGAAGTGGAGAAGAGAGTAGAGATGGAAGATGGAACTTGGAAAGACCTTCATCCTGCAGTGGATTGATAATGGTTGATGATGATGATGATCTAAAAGTAACCTGAATTTTATAATAAAAAATTGTTTAATTATTTTTTGTTATAAATATAATCTCTTTCAAATTACTGTCGATTTGTTACAATACTCTGGTCTAAATGTGTTTTTCACCTTTCAAGATGCCTTTTAACAATTGCTTGTTCTTTTTCCATCACTTTTAAGTCCACAGAAAAAATTGAGCCATTTTTTAATTCAATAGAATTTAAAAAGTCACATGAAGCGAGACCGAGTGAATATGGCTGATAGATCAGCTGCGTTATGCTGAATTCAATTAAAATTTGTTTCACGCTCAATAACTTTGTGTGTTGATGCTTTGACTGGGAAGAGCTTCCTCTCCTCACTTTGTTGCAAAATCTGACATTTACACTCTACCACATCATGTAAACATTTCAGAACTCGAAGTTAAAGTGCCTCACCATTACAAATAACTAACTCTGAGAAAAACCCGCTGCATGCATCAAAAAAACAAATCAGCACTGTCTTGATATTGGACTTCCCTCGCCATGCTTTTTAGGAAAGTGGTGAATTTAACGCTTCCTTTAAATTATTTGTAAACTTGTTTCTTTTTTTGAGATCGGCTTGGTTGTAATCTGTCTCAAGCATTACAACTGCTTTTCTTGCATTTTCTCTAAAAGAATTTCACGTTCCAACTTTTCAACCGTTACAAAAATTGACAAATACATGAAATACACCTTACAAACAATATGTTACGTGGAACCATGATGCCACATGGTGAATCATTTGGCAGATTGATACAGAAGAGTCCCTGCCAGAGATATGTAGCAGCAGAAGCAGTTTAGTTCATGTAAATGCACTTAATAGACTTTCTTCAACTTTCACCGACAGAGCTGAGGCGAACTCATGTTTAGAATCATTTCCCCAATGAATTAGCTAAATAAAATTACAACTAGTACCTATTTTGAATAGACTGACATTAATGCAAGAGAGTGTATTTTAGCTTTGAGTTCATTGGAATGTGGCTTGTGAATCATCTTAGCAATGTATTTGTACGTATTTCTTCCGTAAATAGATTTATATTCTTAACATTACATCATTGATAAGCTGCAACATTATTTAAATGCTCATTAAAATCATATCAGTCTATTAATAAGATGGCTTAGTTATATCTTATCAAAAGGACTATGTGTAATATTTCACAATTGTTATCATTATTGTAGTTATTTTTTGATTGATAACCAATCAGAAGTGGTTTAAATCTATAAATGCTTTACCAAATTATTTAGTAAAATGAAATGATATTGGTGGTAATAGCACCAGCTTCTCATAAAAGACTGTTCGCTGTGAATATTTAGGAATAGGATTTATTCACAGAAGTTTTGTCCTTATCTTTAATCAGCCATGTTTTGAACATTACAGGCAGACAACTATTGGCACAATTCCTATCAAAGTTACTCTTTTGAAAAAGCATTTATAAGTACTTTATCAGATTTTTTGATTCATATAGTTACTTTTGCGCAAATTTTGGCAATCTTACTTCAGACACCAATGCAATATTTTGGACATCCTTACTTTGATCTTGGATCCTATATTTTTTAAAATTCTGGGAAAATGGTACTAGCTCAAGAATTTTTTTAATTTAAAAAAAAATCAAGGATGAGTTAAATAGTATCTTCTTGTTTTGTTCAGTTTAGGATAAATTAGTATTATAATAAAATTAATCCTTTTCAAATTATTTTAAAAATTTTATCAGTGCATACTTTATCCCAACTCAATTATATCTCAACAATCCACAAATGAGACTGCCTTCTCTCACTACACATTCATTTCACAAATAACTTTTGCTTCCCAGTGATATTAAACATCTGAATCTTTATGCTCATGTGGGCAGCTTATTATATTTTCATTACATACCCTCATATTAGTTAAGGGGTATTTTCTATCAGTGTTTAATATTTGTGGAAAAGTGGATTAGTAACAAATACTTTTCACTCTTCAAGTGAATTAAAGGTATCATATATCCTAATATCCATGCCTATGCTGACTATTCAATATTTTTCCATTACACCAATTTTACCCAATGTAAGGAATTGTTTCTATTCATTTTTAATACTTGGGGAAGAGTGACTTATTAATAAACAACCTTAGCTCCCCAGGTGAGCTAAAGGTATCAAACATCTGATTCTCCATACCCATATGGGTAGCTGAATATCCATTATTCCACCCTCACACCAGGTAAGGTGTGGTTTCTATCCATGTTCGACACTTGTAGAAGAATGAGTTATTCACAAACAACTTTCACTCCTCAGGTGAGCTACAAGTATCAAAAACCCTATATCTTATGATCACTATCTCATACTAGCACATAATTGTTATTAAACAATTCAAAACAAAGCAGCAAAACTCTCCATATAGTAGTGGCATCTTGTGCTAACAAGAGCAATCATTGGATGCCAGAAGGCATGTGCATAAACTCCCTATCTAGTGCCTACTCATCCAATATCCCCAGAGTAGTTTATGGCTTGAGGAGCCTTGGATCTGAGAGCACTGCATCTAGATCTTAGGCTCCTCACTGATGAAGGCCACAAGCCAGAAACTACTCTGGGGATATTGAATGAGTAGGCACTAGATAGGAATTTTATGCCTAAGATCTAGGTGCAGTGCTCTCAGATCCAAGGCTCCTCACTGATGAAGGCCACAAGCCAGAAACTACTCTGGGGATATTGGATGAGTAGGCATAGGGATTTTATGCACATGCCTTCTGGCATCCATTGATTGCTCTTGTTAGCATAAGATGGCACTACTATATGGCGAATTTTGCTGCTTTGTTTTGAATTGTTTAATACCCTATATTTTCTTACCTATGGGGACAGTTCAGTATTTTTCCCATTATAACCACCTCCTTCAAGGTAGTTACTAATACTATATCATATCTGTAATAACGATTGTAGGCAATACGTTTTCAATACTTAGTATTTTTGTCAAAAGAAACATTATATCCAAAATAAAAATTTATACATTTAGATGCACATGTCCCAAAGTGCACTCAACTGAACACCTTTAGGTTATATTTAATGTTTCAACATTTTTTCAATGTATGAAACCATATTAGTATTACCTTTATTTCATTTTCAGCAGAGTTATCATAGTTTTATATTACTTATAATAAATTAATATTGTGAAAAACTGGGGTACTTTTACTATGTTGATTTATTTTTTGGCCTTTTGAAATGCCATAGAAACAAAAAGCTATTCGTATCACAGCGCCACCTTGCGAGTGAAGACTAAACAAATAAATGCATAGCGACAGAAAATTGCCTTAGTTTCCATGCTAATAGATGTTTAGAATGCGGACAGAGTTGAAATAAGATGCACTGATGAAATCAACACACAGAACTTGTAATAGCATATACATATTTCCAAACACGCTGATGCGTGCACCCCCCCCCCATTACCATGATAATTGAAATCATATCTCTGGTTCAATTTGAATCAGTGGCTTAATCAAATTATTAGACTAATTATATTAAATTTATGATTAAAAGTGTAATCCATTATCTTATACTAACTTCCTCTCTTTTATAGTTGGATTGAGTTCATGTTTTTTTTGGAGCGTTCTGACAAAATGATTCCTGAGGGAAGCGCTCCCAGCTCTTTGGAGAAGACTACTGCAGATCAGACTTATTTGACTGAATGTGAAGATGATCTTGCAAGACTTAAAGAAGAACGTGGTGATCATCATCAAAACACACCATCACAGTCCTCCTCAGCCACTGATTCTCCTTCGCAAAGTGACCAACAGGAAGAGGAGTTGCCGACGCTGTCATCAGAGAATAGCAAAAGAGAAGACAAGTTCAAGGCCGTAACGCATCAAACTGTCGCAGTAAAAAACATAGTCAAGCAAATAGCCAAACAATACCAGAAATCACTCTAATCATTATGTAAAAAAAAAAAAAAAATAGACTGCATAGGCAGAAATAATTATTTTTTAAAAAAAGAAAAAAAAAGTGATTTGAAAATAAACTGCTTTTTTAAATTCAGAAAGTTTTTTGTTTGAATTCCAAATTAGTGGATAAACTTAATTGGTGTTAATTTTATAAAGTAATATCTTTAAGGCCTTCACCTGGTATTAGGTTACCTGCTTCCCTCAACTCCAATCAAGTTTATCAAATTTTATTGTTTTATGTATACTCGTAGAAGTATTGACAGATATATCTGAAAATAAGTGTGTTATACAGATATGTGTGTGCGTGTATGTGTACGTGTGTGTGTGTATAAAGGTATGAATTTTAAAGAATTCTTGAAAATAGGTTCTATACTGTCATATGTCTTTACAATTTATAACAAAAGATTTAACACCATGTATACACATATTTGATTGTGAATACATTTAATTTTTGAAAACAGCTGGTGCCAACCATTGTATTTATAAGTAAATGTGAATTATCGTTTTTAATAAGAGTATTTTGATATTTAGACCCTATCTCACTTTAAAAAATGGGACTCGTTTGATTCTTAGATGTATTTAAAACTTCCCTTCGCACATATTTTCTAAATATTTAATAAAAAGTCTTTCACTAAGACAAATAATTCCGGAATGTGGTGGAAAGGAAGTTTTAAGAAGATATTATATATAGAAAAAGAAAAATGATGTTGAGTTATTACTTGTATTTGCATTTAATTGAGAAAATGGGCTAGGAATGATATGGTAACCTCTAGTTTAATAAGTAGTTAATCATTAATGAATTTATCTGAAGTGATTGGCACCAAAGGCAGCAAATTCTTCTATTCTCACTACTTTTATGCCATCTAGTGTTCATTTTAGTAAAATAAGTTTTTAGATGGCACTGATTAACAAATCCCTATCCAGTGACATCTTATTCAAATATCCCTAAACTAGTTTCTAATTTATGGCTTTCATCACTTGAATTTTTTCTTTAATTTCTTTTAATAGTGAACTTAAATCCTTTTGGACTTGATGCACCATTTCACTATTAGACATTAAAATTTTTTGGTTTAATATCAGGCTACCAGCCCAAATTAAAAAAAACTTATTAATTTCACCAATCTTAAGATAATTTGCCTGCATAATCATATAGATTTGAAACCAGTCAAATTTTATATATTATAGTGATCTTAGCCCTTTTAATAATCTTATGCCTTTTATCTTTGGCTAGAATTGTTATAAAATCAATTAGATATCACATGACCCTAGCCTACACATACTATTTATTAGCAATTTTTCTATCTCCCTATTTATCAATAATTTCTAGATTCTATTCTCTCTATTTAGCAATAATTTTTAGATAGCAGTGCTTAATAACCCTATCCAAATATTCCCACTCTAGTTTCTATTTTATGGTGTTCATCAGTGAACAATCTTTCCTTAAAGGAAAGAAGAGTATGAATGTGAATGATCTGTTTTAAATAGACTTACAATCATCTCATATAAGACTAAATTATGCCCATTATTCCCATGTGGATATAAAGTTATCAACCAAGGCAGCAATTAGTATATGAAAGTTAAGAATAGTAAGAACCTCCTGATCGTAGATCCAAGCTGCCATTTAATAATGACCTACAATTGCATATCACTTTCAAGTGAACAATGGGTGTATAAATAGAAATGAAGAAGGTCTAATATTAAATAGGATATTATTAGACTTTGTGAAGTTAAAAGAAAAGGAAAGAGAATTGATTTCAAAAGTGAGCATGTATTTTACTACAAAGGCATAAATAGTGCAAACACAAAATTGGATTTGATATAAATAAAGTGGAAAAACTACATTGTGAAGATTAGAATGGCAAGATTAGTTATTCAAATTAATGGAGATTACCAAATGCTTATTATTCAGATCTTTGCCCCGACAAGTGAATGAAAAAGCAGAGAGTTTTTATATGGATGCACACACACAAAATGGTTTTGATCAAACCAAGCAACATTATAAAAATGTTAAGGATTTTTTAATGTTCCAAGAGGAAAATTGTTGAAAGATGTAAATGCCATGGATAAATTTGATTATGATGACTGACATGAAAGAGAACAATGGGTTGCAGAGAAAAAAACTGTACATCATAAAAACTTTCTGAGAGAAAAATGCTTGTGGAAACATAGAGGTATTCAAATGAAGATGCAACAAAATAATGTTTTAATAGATTTAATGCAAAAATGATAATTGATTAATGTGATGTAAGACAAATGTTAATGCGAAACTAAGGAGAAGAAAACGATTAAGAAAGACAATATTAATAATTGATATTTTTAAGCTTCAGTAACCAATAAATTTAAATTAGAATGTGCAAGTCATTTTAAAATATTAACAAAATTTGGAACTGGTTCAAACTTGATTAAAATCAATAAGGTAACTGATGCATTATTAAAAACTGCAAGAAAAATAGTCCTATAAAAAACAGCTATTTACAAGTAAATTTTATATTAAGACAAGATAATGTATAAAAAAAGAAATATGAAATTTTGAAAAATGATCCATTAATTAATAGTAAATGTCCAGATAGTTACTGAATATTTCTATAGATAATTTTCACAGCATCACTCTAACAAAAGGTAGGACTGGTATCTATTTACTTTTAAGATCTTGTGGGGGTGGCCAAAGATGTGAAGATAATGTATGATCCCCAAGATGCACATTTTATTCTGAACCAAGATTCATCAGTTGACCCAGATCACATTCTCTTATACATATCTTTATCATTGTTCAGTATATATAGATAAGAAATTACTATAGATTAATTGAAACGTATCAAATTTCTGCTCTCATAACTTTGACACAAACCATTTAATGGAAGTATAGTTAATAATTTTTATTAGTCAGTCATTAGACTAAAAATTATTTACTTAATGAATAATATTTTTATAGTGTACTTTACACTAAAACTCTTTCACACAGAGTAGGGACTAGTTTCTATCTATTTTTAGCACCTTGTTGAGGGATGAAAGTGGTATAGTGTAAATTTCATTACAGAAATATTGTTTATTAGTTGGATAATCACTAGTCTAATGAATGACTAATAATTATGGAATAACCAATGTTTTGTAAAATTTGTCAACCACTAAACATCACATGATCAGCATTTCCTATGCTTACACAAAGATGTTAATATGAGGGAAAAGTTCATATAGTAGGGCCACCTAGTGCAAGCCTGAGTAATAACAAGATGCAAAAAGATTTGTTCATAACTAGTTTCTAGCTTGTGCCTTATATCAGTGAGAAGCTTTGGATCTGAGAACACTGCACCTAGATCTTAGGATCCAATGTAATCATCCACAGCCACCTTTTACCTATTTAGTTAAGTCTAAATCTATGAATTCAAATTGAAAACAATAATATTTTCAATATAAACTCAATGACTTATACAGTCATATAGATCTAAACTCAGTTCAGCATCTATACATTTAGTGCCTTTGGTACTTTAATAAGTATAGTCATCATCATCCCACTAGGCAGGATTGGTATTAAACCACTAAACACCAGATCCTTCCCAATGAGATGATGGTGGCTATGGTTTAGATTGAAAATATTGTTGTGCTTTCAATTTGAACTCATAGGTTTACAGTCAAGTAACAGATAAAAAGTGACTGCTGGAGGGTTGCATTAGATCCTAAAATGTAGATGCAGTGCTCTTCGATTCAAATCTCCTCACTGATGAAAGCTGCAAGCTAGAAACTAAACTGGATGAGTATGCACTAGATGGGGATTTTATGCACAAACCCTTCTTGCATCAAATGATTACTAAGGCTTGAACTGGCTGGTGCTATTGTATGGAGAGTTTCCTACTGCTAATAACAACTTGTGTAAGCATAGAAAATGGTGATCATGTGGTGTTTTGTTAGTTTTATACATTTCTGCCAATGGGATGATTGTGAAGGTGGTTTTTGATAAACAAAGAACACCAATGAACTTCAGATCTATAGTGACTATATTGGTGAATTAGCTTGGATTTAAAAAAAAATAGGTTTTCATCTTGAGCTTCTAGCTTTATAGTTAATTAAATATTAAAAGGTGGCTGCTGGAGGGTTGGATTAGGTCCTTAGATCTCTGTGTAGTGCTCTCAGATCCCTAGTTTTTCACTGATGAAAGCCACAAGCTAAAAACTACTCTGGGAATATTGGATGAATAGGCAATAGATACGAATTTTATGCATAAATCTTCTTGCATCCATGAATTACTCTGGATTGCACTGAGTGGCACTACTGTATGGAGATATTTCCTTTTGGTTTATCAATTGGTTTATCAATATATTATTACAAATTTGTTATCAATGCTATAGAAGAGAATAAAAGTCTCAACAATGAAAATAAATGACTTGATAATTGCTTTAGTAATAAGAAGTAGGATTTTTACTAAAAAGAGGAAAGACATTTAGGAAATGTGTGGAAAAGTTTTTACAAGGAATAATGTAATAATAGAGAGCAAGAAAACAAAATACCCATTACAATTAGTTGCCAAGCATTTTAAATGAATCACTAAATATCACATGATCATCATTCTTTAAACTTACACAAGCTGCAAGCCAGAGTAATTAATGGATGCAGGAAGGTTAAATCCCTATCTAGTGTACAAACCTTCTTGTATCCATTGATTACTCTGGTTTGCACTAGTGTGTGGAGAGTTCTGCCTCTGTGCATTTTAAATGAAATAAGACATGGAATTACATAATTAAATCTATGAAGAAAACAAGCATTTCAGAAAATAATACAATTATTACTGATATTTTAAAAGATTAGGAAATAGAAAGATTACTGACAAAGTTATGCATTAAATGATAAAGATGGATGAATGCAAAATGAAACTGGAATGCTATTTAAAAGTGACAATATAGAAAATAAAACAGTCGCAAAGTCTCTATATGGTAATACCACCAATGCAAGTCTTAGTAATAAATAGTTGGAAGGTTTGTGCATAAGATCCCTATCAAATACCTACTCATCCAATATCCCCAGATCAGTTTCTAGCATATGGGCTTTCATCAATGTGTAGCCTTGGATCTGAGAGCACTGCATCTAGATCTTAAGATCTAATGCAACCCTTCAGAAGTCACCATATTTCTTAATTGTATTGGAAGAGTAGGCACTAGATAGGTATTTTATGCACAAATATTCTTGCACCCAGAATATGGGAAAATTTAGAGTGGGGAATGAAAAATAAAGTGGTTAACAGGTTTATCTGGGCATAATTGCTGAGATATTCTTGACTTCGTTTAAAGAGAAGCCACAATACATCACATCACATTATTGTTTTAATAGCTTGCACAAGCATAGGAAATGGTGATCATGTGATGACTGTAGATGTTAGAAGTTACAGACTTATCGGTCTTCTATCAGTTTTATAGAAAAACTTTAGCAAGATAATTATAATTTGTTTATAGTGAATTTTGAATCCAAATCATTCAAAAAAACTGTGTTTAAAAGTAGTTTTAGCACACTGGATGACATCCAAGTATTGAAAGAAGTTATAAAAAAGACAAATAAATATGCATTGACATTATGCTTACGATATATAGATTATAAAAAAGGATTTGATTCTAAAAGCATTTTTGTGATTATTAAAATTTTCAATCACCATGACTTCCAATCAACATGACACAGGATATTATCATAACATGCAAAATACTTGTCAAAACATATTAGTAGTGATTATGTTACATGGTAATACAAAAAACATTAACATCGGTAGAGGTATACAACAAGAGGAGAAAACCTTTAGTAGCAGTTTTACAAGAAGTATTATGGGACTGAAATGAAAAACAAATGAAATAATAATACATGGGATTATTTCAGGTATCTATGTTTTCACCACTAAACATCACATGATCATCATTTTCTATGCTTACACAAGCTATTAAAACAGTGATGTGATGTACTGTGGCTTCTCCTTAAATGAAGTCAAGAATATTTGAGCAATTATGCCCAGATAAACCTATTAGTCACTTAATTTTCCATTCCCCACTCTAAGTTTTCCCATATTCTGCTCCATCCTATTTCCATACACTAGTGCCACCTAGTAAAAGCCATAACAATCAATGGATGCAAGGTTTGTGCATAAACTCCCTATCTAATGCTTACCTATCCAATATCCCTAGGCTAGTTTCTAGATTGTGGATTTCATCAATGAGGAGCTTTGGATATAATATGAATGTGCAGTGTTATCAGATCCAAAGCTCTTCACTGATGAAAGCCACAAGTTATAAACTAGTCAGAGGATATTGGATTAGTAGGTACTAAATAGGAATTTTATGCACACCTTTTTGTATCCATTGATTACTATGGCTTGTAGTAAATAGCATTACAATATGGTGAGTTTATCACAGTATTATCTAAGTTTTGCAGTTGATGTAATCTTTAGGGATTAAGGAAAAAGAGTTATTAGATGAAAATGTAGTAAGCTTAAAGTAAGATTTAATGGATTTTCTCAGAAAAAAACATTAATATTGATGAATATAAATTTTAAAAAATTAATAATTACAAATGGTTGTTCAAATTATTATTAATATGTAAATGTAATGGAGAAAATTACATATAGAACCAAACATGAAGTACTTTTGATAGAAAGAATTTTGTATTAAAAAAATATAGTTGTGTTTAAAAAGAAAGGTTTTTATCATATATTTATTAGCAGTTCTTAGTTTTTGGATTTAGGACTTGAACCTATAACAGAAGAGAAATACAAAAACTTTAGGCCATCCAACAAAATACAGACTGATGCATATTAAAATCTATAAAAAGGGATCGTATAAACAAATATAGATGAAAGAACTAATTAGATATCATTAAAATAAAAAAAGTTGACTGAAATAAGCCATACTGGACATATTTCTAGATGATAATATATGGATAGTGAAGTTTTAATTTGGATTTCACAAGATTGCAAAAGACCTAAAAAGATGCCACATGATATGGATGATTGAAATAAGGAAGTTTGTTGGCGAGATGTGGACAATATTGAAAAAAAAAACTGGATTAACTTTGTGAGACCTTCATAGGATGCTGGACTGATAATGAGTGAAACAATGATGACAGGAAAATAAATACATAATGGGTCATACATTTTAATATACTATCAATTCAGTGACATTATACTCATGGTTATGAACATTATAACAATTCATTGTTAAATATTATATAAAAATGCATTGTTTATGTATTTGAATGCCATTGGCTCTGATCCATTATTTATATACTTTATGCAATAAACAGACTTCTTTTATTTTTCTCTTTATATCATTTTTTTTTAAAAACCACTTCAATAATGCCTGGATTGAATTTATGTCTATATTTTTGTTTGTAATTATAAAATACTGATCCATTTAATACGTTACTATTTGATTTTATGAAATTGAATGCTTATGTTAAAATACCCATTGATACATATAATAATGTCAGAAGTCCAATCTAATATATATATATATTATTCCATGGATATAATTAAGAGTAATAAACCATTCACCTTTTGGGTATGAATATACAGCATTCTGTATGATAACAAATCATAGAGCATAATGAATACATCTATTCTTTAAGTTATTGATATTTGCAAGCTTCCTCCAGCCTGCATTGGTGAAAAATGAAAATGAAGTTAATTTACTAATCAGAAAGAAAAAAAAGACATGACATTAATAATTATTAAATTAATTAACAATTATCCAATTAAAGAAGGCTGAAATTTAGTTTCAATAAATCTTTTTAATAATCAAATAAGTTATTAAATGTAAACATGAATTTTGCATAACTTAGTGTTTATTAAGAGAAGTAAATCATTCTCCTTCTGGCTATGCATAAATATGCATGTATATATTAAACACACACATGTATAATTATAATGGATCTTTAATTTGATAGAGGGTAAACTAAGACATTATATCCATGTAAACAAAAATAACGTTAGCTTTTGATGTTGCCAGGAAACCAACAATCATTAATTGATATTCCTGAGGCTAAACAAGTTTTCTCCATTAACCTATAATAGCTCTTTTGTTGGGGTCAGTCTGATAATTTTTCCACTGGTTTGATATTTTGCTTGAGTGTGGATTATAGGTTTCAGAGTAATATGAAATGATTTTGTCAATTATAAATGAATAAATGTCAGTAGAAAACATTTTGATTATTTACACATTTGTTTGTCCTGCAACAATGAGATTAGAATATATTCCAATTTAAACAATCTTATTAGCTGGACTATATATAACCAAATTAGCCAACCATTTATGAACTGACAAATAAAAGAAAAAAAATTGAGACATCCAAAAACTATTTTGTCTTAGGTTTCTAAATTTAGGGCTTTTAACTTGTCAACACAAATAATGTAAAAGTGGCTGCTAACTGCATAAATGCTTAACTAGTAATGTAATTTAAAATAAATATATTAGTATGTCAAGATTAAGGACTATACTGAAATTCCAGATCAGTATGAAATGCATGTTAGAGATTATTTGTCATCTTTCAGATGTTTTTAATTTTTTAAGAATGTGGTATAATTTAAACACACTTTTCCCACCAAATACTACAACCAGACTTTCAGTACAAAATCATCGATTTAGCATGATCTTCCCATTCTGCCCACTTTTACACCATCTAGTGTAAACTTTAGTAATCAATAGATGCCAGATGTCAATGCTTATCAAATCATTATTCAATGCTCATCTATCCAAATTTTCACAAACTAGTTTCTAATCTATGGTTTTCACCAGCATGTTTTTGGGATTTTTTTCCAATAATGCTATCGAATTTTTGGACATAATGCAACTTTCAGCTAGCAGCCATTTTAAAACTATTTTTTATTATACTATTAAGTTAGTAGCCCAAACTGAAAAACTTATAAAATATGCTGATGACTAGCAATATGTAAACAAAGGTCATATGATGACTAGTTGGTCATGTGACGTCTTAATGGAATAAATACAAATGGTTGCAGATAAGCCGATTTTTAAACTTATTACACTAAAAGATTTATTGTCATATACATATAATCAAACTTCACAAATAGTAAATATACAAAAATAGTATTTATATAGAAAATTATTGTTATATTTGGTGAAAAAATTCACACCATTTAAACTCTGATTTTATCTGAAAGATGGATGTTTGATCCATGAAACATATGTAATGGTTTTCATGGGCAAAAAGTATAAATGTTATATTATCTGGGGTTATTTACATATGATGGATATTATTTTACTATTTTATTTGGGTTACGTCTATCAATAACTGTTTAATTAAAATAATTTTAAAAAAAAACATTACAGAAGTGTTTCAAATACTGACGCATATAGCAAGATTAAAGGTTCAACCAATATTTAAAAAATCTTCTGTTCTTGAACTTTATTGATTGAATCTTTGATCTAGTTATAGTATGTGTTGGTATTTACATCACCTTTACACCATTTTTTAATAACATATATGATCTAACTGGTATCAAGTGTGATCTAACTAAACAATTAAAGATGGATGAATCAAGAAAAGATGATATATTCCTGTGTTTATTGTGTGGGTTTTGATAAACACACTCATAAAATACAATTAAATATTTCTTAATTAAAAGAAATACAAAAATGCATATTTACAATATGAATAACTTATTCCTTTATCTGATATCATTGGTTTAGTATAGCATTTAATTGCCATGCAACTATTAATGTAAAAGGCTTCAGGTATCCTTCTACAATTACCTACTACTTCCACCTGGACTGTGACAGCTTGCCTCATTAACAGTAATGGTGAGACTTGTGACTGTTCTATGATAACTGCCCTCATATCTGATTTAGGTTCTCACAGCTTCCATATCTAACATAAACTTCCCTCACTGTTTTAATCATATAGTGGCAACATGCATATTGCCATTCAGATTTAGATAGTAATTTGTTGTCTCCTTTACCTTCAACTGAACTATTTATAACCAGACCGCCATCTATAATAAAACAATTGGATTCACTGAACATTATCATCCATTGGCCTGTTTCTTCTATGCGATTTATGTTATCTCTATATCTATTGGTGCTCAATTTGACTGAGATAAAATGGAACCTGCACTAATCTATTAGGTAAACATAAGTTGAGATATAACATATATAACAATGAAAATAATAAATACAATGATAAGTAACTATTATATACTGTCTTTCAATTCACAGAAAGTACTTTCAGTTAATTCCTTAGCCCTTCTCAACTGCTATTAAATTCAAAGATCATAATGGAAGCAAACTGAAAGTACTTCTGTGGATTGAAAGACAGTATACAGTAGTTAATTACCATATTATAACAGAAGCAAACCAAAAGTACATCTGTGGATTAAAAGACTATATATAATAGTTAATTACCATATTATAACGGAAGCAAACCGAAAGTACTTCTGCAGATTAAAAGCCTGTATATAATAGTAAATTCCCATTAATTTATTATTTTTATTGTTATTACAATAGTTTTTAATTAATGGACATTTTATTTGGGTGTATATGTTGTTCGTGTGGAAAAAAGATAATCTAATATTTTTCAACTGATTTGACAGCTTATAAGATTACAGAATGCAATTTAGTAACATTGTTTATCAATTTGATTGCTTATTTGTAACTAAAAGTATACAATATACTTTGTCTTTTAAGTCATTTACAACTATTAATAATTTAAATTACCTATGTCTTACCGTTTATGTGTTCAACATTTCCCTTCAAATACCATGCAATGAGTAGATACAATAGATATTAATTTGGAACATGAAAGAGTTGTTAGTTAATTAACTGCACTTGGATGTTAATTGATTAGGAAATGAATTCACGATTTTAATATTTAGGCAGTTATTTTTTCACCAAGAACTCGGACTCCAAATAAAAGATAAAGAATCATATAATGTAAGATTTTTTGGCAATGTTCTTTCGATACATAAAATTACTATATTAAATATTTAAAAAAATCATTTTGAAATGTCTTACAAAGATCATAATACATATCATCTTAAAAACTTTGAACTCATATCATTCAACAAAACAAGCTGGATTATGAACTGTGGAGCACCTTAAGTATTTTAGGCATTATCAGAAAAGAAAACTTACGAATAAAAACTTGGTAGAGTTCGGCTGTAAGTTTGTGATAATCCTAAATTGTAATTATATGTTGAACTATTTTCATCATTTAATATTAATTGTTAAATATTTTTAGAAAAATTCAAACTTTATTTAAACGTTCAATAATAGCACAAAGATTACTATATAACATTACATCTCATGTGGCAATATTTTTTTCTCTTCTTCAAATGTTACTGATATGATAGTAACCATAATAACTAGCATGAAAATTAAACCTGTGACCGTTAGATTCACAAATACTGAATTTAAAGCAATACATTAATCAACTAGGCTATCCTGCCAAAACTAAATAGTGTTGCCTCAAATTCAATATTCACAAATCTGAAGACCCAGATTAAATTCCCTCATTAGTATTGTCACTACTCAAGATTTAAAACACCTGAAGAAAAGGAATTCAAGGGTTCTACATTAATCTTGGTGTTGTTATAACTTTAGCTTTCTTCTTGCATTGTCAAATCCATATAATATATCATCTACATTCTTTATTACTTTTTTTTACAGTCCACTATTGACAGAAGTTCTGAAGAAGAGTGCTGGGGCAATCAAAACATTCAATAGTGGATAGTAAATAAGGATTGTAAAAAGTATTAAAGAATATAGATGATAATGTAGTAGAAGTTCTGGAGAAGATTACTGGAGCAATTGAAATTGTCAATAATGGATTGTAAAAAATAATAAAGAATATAGATGATCTATTACTTCAACTTGTTATTAATAGTTGAATGTATTTGGAAAGTTTAAATAAAGTTTGAATTTTTCTAAAAATATAACATTTAATGTTAGATAAGAGAAATGGTCCAACATATAATTACAAAAACTTGATAGGATTTTTATCTTGAAATAAATCAACAGTCTTTGAAAATAATGACAGTATTAGACACACACCGTACATAAATGTTTATATATTCTAGTGTATATATTAAAATGAAGATTGTATGGGCAATAGATATAAAAGATAAACAGCTCATCTCTGTGTAATTAATAATAACATTGTAATGACATTTACTCTGGATTACATTTTTTTCTACAACATTTTATAAATAACATTCTTATCCGGACCATGATAGGTCGATCCAGCAAAAACATGAGAACATTGTTGTTAATAATACAAGGATAAAATAGGGTAATATATGAATAATATTTCTGTCATGTAATTTTCACTATACTATTCTCATGCAAGGTAGGAATTGGTTTTATCAGCTTTTAATACCTTGTAGAGGGGTGTAATCATAAACGTATGATCAAAGACATGTGGAAAAGGTGTATGAATTCCAGGATGAACATTTCGTTTTGTGCCAGCACTCATCAGTTGGTCCAGGTCACAATCTCTTACGCATATGGGTAGCCAATTACTACAGTTTAATTGATAACTGTCAAAACTAGTCCTATCTTATGTGAGAGTAGTATAGTAAAAATTACACTATAGACATATTACTCATTAAGAGTATAATCTCTAGTCTAATGAATGACTAATAAAAATTATTACTATATTTCCATCTAGGATAATGTATGTTCGTACTACATAATATATATATACATTTAAATGTACTTATAAGTGAAAAAAAATAAAGCACTAATAAATACTTTTTTTTAACTTATCACTTTATTAAAATAAAAAGGGCAATAAATTGATTAAAATATGTCAGCTATTATTCTTTCATTCCAACAACCTGCATTATTGGCTTCACCATATTTCCTGATAGTATTTAGTAAAATACACTCAGATGCTGTAATTTACTTTAAGTTTGCTATTTTAACTAGACACAGTGACACCTAGTGAGAACTACAAGCCCAACTCGCCTTCGTACTTAAATTAAAAACTTATGAAAGTATTTTACCATTCAACAATTTTTGTTCCAATAATTTATAAGTAAATAATTTAATTTTTTTAAAAAAGTATCATTTATTGTTTGTTTACGTTTTAAAATAAGAAGGCTTTTAACATTTCTACGACCTGGGATTTTAAAAAGTCACGAACCAGGTTTTGTTCAACACTGCTTAAATCTGTCACTAGAGGTCACTATGTTCTAATTAAAAAACAACATGTTAAATTTGTATAGTACAAATAATTTTTTTTGTGTAAAAATTACACAACTTTATAATTTCATTTTAAAATCTTTTTTTTTTTACAAGTTTATGTCTACCCTCGGGGGTAGACCGTGCTCAAAGTGCAGGGTGTATTCACATCAAATAAGGTGCGTTTTCAACAGTTGATATGCAAAATATTGATGTTTAACTTTAAAAAAGAAACATCATTATACTCTACTGTTTTGAGCAATGCTGCAGGAATTGCACCATTTTCTGCACTCTTTGGCCCAGCAGTTGACCGGTAACAATGTTTTACCCATAATGCAAGTCAAGGACCTTAAGCAAACAAAAAAATACATTCTCATTTATTCTTTTCTTTGTGTAAAAATTGATTCATTATTATTATTTATTTTATAAGCTACTCAAAAGTTGTCAGTCATTCTAAAAAAATTACTTTAGCAAGAGAGGAATATAAATTCTTAACATCTGATATATAAATGAAGAAAGCATTTGATATGAATTCATAATAAATGCAGCTCGGTTTTAGCCTTCGTACAAATTACAAAGTAGAGTACAAAATTTATCAACACGTATTTTGTTTTAATATATCTATAAAAATGATATTAAGAATTTACAAGGCAGTTATTGGTTTAGTTTTGAGAGAAAAAAAATAGACCCTGTTAAAGATTTAAAAACAAAAAATCCCCCGCTTTTCTTTCTTCTTAAATTGCAAAACTTGATTGGAATAACTGCATTTTGGAGTAGCTTTCAACCAGTCAGTAGTCCTTGCGCCTAGTAAATTCTACTGCTAAATGCCCCCATTGCTAAACAAAGAAATAAAAATATAAACAAATTAACTATATAAATGAAAATTTTTAAGAATTATTTTTTCCATATATATTACAGGTTACTCCCCTATATTCTGGAATGTGAGCACAATAACGTAAAAAATAAAAAATAAATATTTAGCTGTAATTTGTCATGGAACAAAATATGAGGTACTTCATCTTGCCTTCGATTCGGTCAATTTAAAATAAAAATTCATAAATTTATATCATAAATAATAAAAAAAATACAAATATATATATATAATAAAATATAATGAATAAATAAAGAAACTATCACAACCTCAGAGACCATAGATAATAAAAAGTAAAATGCAAAAAAAAAAATTCCAAAAAATTAAAAAAAATATACATAAGTAATACTGTTTTTTTTATTATTGGTCATATCTGTTTATCACTCTTTTTTTTCTCACCATTTGCTATTCCATCTTAACATCATAAACAAAAAAAAAATTTGCACATTAACAAGTCAAAGGTCCTCCTGCTAGGCATTTAAAGGCAGAAGTGAATCCATTTCTTTTAACAAGTGCAGTATATACAGATAATTCTCATACTCTCCTCTTTCCAAGAGGAACAACGAGCTAAACCAACACTCTACGTACACAGACTTCAAGAGAAAAAAAAAACCAACATCTCGCAAGTCTGTAGCATATAGTATATCTGATATATATACTTCTTTATATATATATAAATTTATTTATAGTAGCTTTTTTATTCACAAAAATAAATAAATAAAATAAAGGGAAAAATAGAAAAAAAAAAAAAGCATAAAATGTACATAAAAATATTCATGCCCAGGCAAGAAAATAGTTTGCAAAAATGGAGATTTTTCACCTTTTTTTTTTTTTTTGATTTAATCAATGGACGGAAATTCTAAGTGTGTAATATTCCCCCTTCCCACCAATAGGTCTATCTTTGCATAAAAACACTAATAGTGCTACAAAACTACAATATCACATTGTAGCGTAGTTTTCTTTTTTTTTTCTTTATATATAATATATATTTATATGTCTAAACAAGAGATTACATATGCCCAAACTAAGAACTACTGCATGTAACAGAATTCAGAGCCAACGTTTGATCCCATGAGTAAAAGGCCGCAGCGCAATTAACACGCTGACTTTAAAAAGTCCGTTGCTCTGGTACTAAACTACACAATAACACAACAATAACGTAAGGAACATCAAAAATCAATCTCAGATTATTGCTGATTGTACTATCGATAGGCGGACGCACCCGAACCCAGGACCCTCCCCCCTATCCCTGATAGGAACATGTCAAAAACTGGCTTGGACCGGTACTGGAGATTGCCCGGTTGGCGTATCATCCTTTCGACCCTAATAAAAAAAAACAAAAATAATGATTAAAATTAAAATAAAGAAATGTTAAGAATAATTAATTAATAATCATAACATAATATCAAATCACACATATATAAATATTTCAAATGTCACACTTTAATTTATGTTTTTGCTGACATAAGCATAATCTCTGGCTTGATATTTTCTCATTTAATATTGTAATTAAAAAAAAGACATTTTAATATGGATATATTTAATGTTTTCCTAGAGGGTGATAATATGCTGGACTGCTTCCATCGTCTATTGTTAAATGTCTAGAAAAGTTCAAACTTTATTTCAACTTTTTCAAATACAAACAACTGTTAGTAATAACACATAAAGACAACATAGGTTTAGTAGATTACACAACGTTCTGAGTGATATTATTCTCCACCCTTCTTCAAGTGTTTTTGGTCTGACCAGTGACAATGTTAACTCAGGTCAAGCTGCACCTTCAGATTCTCGAATATCGAAATTTTAAGACAATGCTGTAACCAACTGAGCAAAAACAATGTGAATGTGGAAGTTAAGCACATCAGTGAGACAGCTGATCTGTCGAAAAGTCATTGACAGAACCCAAACTAATGCTTAGAAAAAAAAAGGCAGAAATATCTGCAATAGCAGATCAGGTGTGTACTAATGAACATATACTGGAATGGGAAAATATAAAAGTATTGAATAGAGATGAAAAGGTGCAAAGAAGACAATTCAAAGAAGGTGCTCATATGACAATAATCCTATAAGTTAACCCAGTATGGCAATACACAATGTCTGGAAATCTCTAATTAACCTTCATCTTAGAAATAAGTGTTAAAAAAATTGGAGAGAGCAGGTGGATTTGAACCATTATAGGAGGGTTTGAACTGATCATCATAGATAAGTGTATGAAATTTCTGACTGTTGCCTTTGACAGAATAGTTCAGGTGGTTAGAGTGGTTGCCTTAAAATTTGATGTTAAAAAATGTAAAAGTGTAAGTTCAATGCCTGCACTAATATTGTCAGGATCAAGTCAGTAACAACTGAAGAAGAATGAAGAATAATACTACTAGAAACTTTGTTCGATCTACTAAACTGTGTTGATTACTAACCTGGGTTATCTACTAACTTGTGTGTCATCACTAACAGTTACTTGTATTTAAAAAAGTTTATGGTTTAAAATCTGCTAGATATTCAACATTTAATGACATTTGATGAAAATAATCTAACATAGTATCATATGGATATATTCAATTTTTAATTGATTTGATATTTTCAAGATAGAGTCACCTAATGCTCATTTTAAATTATCTTGCAAAAAATGTCTGTTATCTCCAATATCATGTCTCATAATCAAAAATGATAATTTTTGTTTGATGATTTAGATGTAGATAATGTGAGACTGAGAACCTTATTAATAAGCATCATTATAAGAGATAGGTATGTTAAACATATTATATTTTTATTTGGAAAAACGTTTTTATATCGGTGACCTAAAAAGTTTTTATTATTTTCTTTGAATAAAATATTTACTTCTTAAATGCGGCTGACTGCGCTTTAGGTGTGGTTCACCAAATGTTTACATATTCAATTTGTTCGAAAGTTGAACACTGCTTTCTTTTTTGTTAATAATGTGATTGAGATTGGAAATATTATACAATGTTTAATACATTAATACATTGTACAGGCTTAAACCTGCATTTATATATGTAATATATGCAGGATTCGAACTCAGACTTTCACACGACCCACTACTCTCAGTGCCATCTCATATTGCTGACCTACTTGATCACATACATGTTGAATGGTGGATCAGCAATACGAGATGGCACTGGGAGTAGTGGGTCATGTTGAAAGGTGGGTCAGCAATATGAGATCACTGAGAGTAGTGAGTTGTGTGAAAGTCTGAGTTCGAATGTTTAATACAATAAAATTATAATTTTATACATAGATGATATAAATCTTTCTCAAGATTATTAAAAATGAACACTAGAGGACTCTGATCTACGAATAGTGATTGAGCTAATTTAAAACAGGGTTGAATATTTTTTTTACATAATTGGAATTTTATTCCTGAGTTGGTCATTGCAAAATTATAATCTCTTTAGCAGCAGATAAAAGCTATTACTTTTATTAATGCTTGGTGATTTAAATATCAATACAGCGAGATTTGAATATTATTAACTTGCAGGCATTTTGAGAAAGTATGCATTCTGAATATATTATACTTTTTAATATTATAAAATATTGATAATGGTACATTCCAGTATAATCAGAAATAATCACAACCTAAAAAAGAACGTGTTTAAAACAGAAAAAAATGAAATGAGGTTAGTTACTGAGAAAATTATAAAAGGCCTAAAGAAATTGAACTAGATATATGCTTAGAGGTTAAGGAATTATGAAAGATATGGCAGAAGAATCTGTGAAAGGTAGGAGAAAAGAAAAAAATAGAAAAAAGATGATCCCAAGAAAAGGGATCAGGTATCTAAAGAGTGAGGCAATAGATGTCATCAAGAGTCAGTAAGCAACAAATGGTGATGATAAAAATATATAAAATTATTTAATTCTAAGTCGATATGTAATTTACTTATATTGAATATTCTTATATAAGTAGAGGGATTTAAACTCAGGATTAATCCTTCACTCCATCTTAAGCAACCAATGCACATGACACACATGCAAAAAAGATACATGATATCCAGTATACATATTTTGTGCAGTACCAGCACACATCAGTTGGGCCAGATCATCTATCTCACATATATACTATCAATGCTCAGTTTATGTTAAGATAGCAAATTCCTCAATCTTTAATGGATAGGTTTCAATCCTCTTGTCTTTCCAACCATCCAGTTCGTTGAAAAACGGACTTATTTAAAGGAATATTTCTCATTTGATTTAATTATGCCTTTTTTAAAAATCTTTAAAAAGTTATAGATACCTAGCAATAATAGTCTAATGACAAACAAAGAAAGCACAATAGTTATATTGTAATGGTTATCCTTTTGTTCACATCAAAGGAACCTAACAGATTCTTCAAGCTTTGGTGGTTTTATAAACAAAGTCAGAAACAATTTTATTTGAATCTTCACATACATACTTTTATTTCTATATATATATGGTGCAGTGGTAAATGCCTCTCACTTCCATCATTTAAACTTTTTGTGAACTCTTCTATATTTTAATCCAAGAGCTAATTAATAATAGTTATAAGAATTTCATAGCTGCAAATCCCTTCTAAAGCAAACAGTATTTTGCAACAGCTGGAAGATTACAAAGTTTAAGCACATCTTGAAATATCATTTGAGAAACATTGGTATAAAGTAACCATGTTATATATATATATAACAAAATAAATATCCGTTAATATCAATAATACAATAACGAAACTTAAATATATTCCAAACAACGGTAAACAATTATAAATTGTTTACCGTTGTTTGGAATATATTTAAGTTTCGTTATATATATATTACCAAGTGTGATAACTGTAATTGTATAGAATTACTAGGCATTCTATACAATGCCCAAGTATGAAATGCTTAGAAATTTAATAAATTTCTTAGGTATTCCCAGAAATAACACCACAAATTGAGTTATGCTACTTTCATCTATACTTGCCAAGGAAATCAATGGTGGAATACACATGTCACTGAAACATTCATATTAACTGGGAACATAAAGATCATGGAAGTGAGGAAATAGAAGGTTATGATGTTAATGGGCTGTCTACTCTTTGGTTCAATTGTGAGAATGCTGTTGAAGATAAATTTCAATTTAAATTGGGCCAAAAGCTAAAAATGTATTCTTATAAATTTCCTCTTACACCTTTGGGGAACTACTGTGAAAAGTCCTACCACAGATTTGAAAAAGGGATGGAATGACTCACTCAATCTGCTGGTGGAAGTAATGAATATGGCAGATTATGTTTTTTTTTTACTTGGAACTGCTGAAGGAATTTTAAACTAACTCTATGCCACTTGACAATTCACTTTGTGTCCTAGTGAATTACTGAAAGTTGGACATGTTCTGCTCAGTTTATGGATAGTGGTCAAAGGTTCGTGAAGTATGTTTTCAGGATCAAATGCCAAAATTTGAATTGCTTTTATATGAAAAGGGCAGTTAAGTGCAATTCAAAATGCCATGGCGGTGTACCTTGTAATAACAAGTAATTCTGCATTAGACGGTCTTTTCATATAGAAGAATTTCATATTTTATATTTTGTACTTATTACATTTTCACATGTATCTTTTCAATAAAAGTCTTTTCCATACTTTTCCAAAAACTATTTGGTATTCTTTAAAATGTCTAGGTATTTTATACAATGATTAGGGAAAGAATGTAAAAAATAAAAATAAAATTTCACACTTTGCCCAAAAACATTATGCATTGTATAGAATCCCTAGGCATTTTATACAATGCAGGCTGGCTTTTTGCAAATTTTACAGTAGCATATACACCTGGGTCTCTTTTTACGTGGACTTATTTAACATGATTTTGAAGTTATGCAATTCATGTTTCACCAAAAGTAGAACTCCGATAATGCGCTATTACTTTAAATAATAAATTTCATGCACTTATGTCATATTGAAAGTAATAGCACATTATTGGAATTCGATTTTCATCTTAGTAATTTCAATATTTTCAGTGCTTTATAATAGTAAGATTTTATGCAATAATGAAATTAAAATCATGATTTCCACATTTTATGTATACACACATTACATTTTACAAGATTATAATGTAAATTTGTCCAAAGATTGTGCATGTTAATTTTGCATTTTAAATCATTGTGTTTTTGCTTTTTAAAAAAGAATGTAATAATCAATCATTTAGTGTCATAAAGTTTATTTTTAAAAGGTGAGTAATAGCAGTGGGCACAATTAAATTTGACAATTAAAAATTAAAATCTGATTTTTAATTGTAATTAACAATTTAAAAATTACTTACAGTGACTTGAAATTATTGTGATGTGAAATTTGATTTTTAAACGAAATTGAAAATTAAAAAATTAAAGACAAAAATAAGAATTTAATTTTTAGTTGTTAGTTTCATAAACAATTAATAAAATCATCGTCTCAAAGATTAATTACTAATTACGTTGTCACCAGAAAACCATTGACCAGTTTGCAAACGAATGTGTTTTTCAGCAAATAGAGATAATAATTAAAACGTGTATAAAAAATGTAAATTACTGTACTGTAAATTATGCATAAAAATATATTATTTTGAATAAAATTAAATAATATAGTTAAAAAAAGTTTGTTTTGTATCAATTTTTTTCAAATTTGAAATTTTTTATTAGTTATATTTTATTTCCTTATTGTTTTTTTGCGCGAATTTTAAAGTAATTTTACGTTAGTGCTTTGCTTTTACGTGATTTTTGAAAAATCACAGTCCATATCCCCCCTTTTTCAAGGTAAGTTACGTCTATTTTTGCGAGATTTCATTTGCGCGTGTATTCTGAGGAACCTATCTATTGCGTAAAATGAGACCCAGGTGTATATATAACAAATTCAAAACCTTTTATTTTTTGAATTATTTTACATTGGTCATAATTTGTAAAAATATGTGTGTATTATAATTTTTATGTGAACTCATTAATGAACAAGGATAAATTGTTAAAAAAATATCAAATCATACATCAATTAATCTCAACATATAAAACTTAAAAAAATGTTGCTAATCTATTCTAGAAGTTTATTTTCAGCATGAATGGAAACAGAATAAAATATGGAAAAGGCTACTAATATTTAATTACTTTGGTAGTTGAGGAGGGAGTGTACTCCTGCCATCAGATGGTGCTGTGATATTATTTGGGCAATTTTCAGACACTTTCATTGCTTTTTTTTTTACTTGTCAATTTTTAGACATTTTCATAACTTTTTTTTTTTTACTTGTCAATTTTTAGTCACTTTCGTAAGTTTTTTTTTATTTGTGAATTTTTAGCCACTTTTGTAACTTTTTTATTTCATTTTTGAATTTTGAGCCACTTTCGTAAATAAATTTATCACTTGCAGGTTTCAGGCTGGTTGTTGATGATGTCACAGTGCCATCTGATGGTGGCAGTACACTCCCTCCTCAACTACCATTACTTTTTTGCAGAAAACTCAAGCTTAAAGAGTATAGTTTCCATAATACAGTGTCTATATACTATCAAATAAAACATATGGCTTCATAATTACACATGGCATATAAAAGTCATAACTAACATTTTATACTAAAATTTATTTTAATCTCTCCATTATTGGTTCCATATGGCAGCAAGACAGAACCTATCTATTCCATACTATTCATTTTGGTACTATCTTGGATTGATTTTACTTTAATAATGATTAATCATCCAGTCTGCTTTTCTTTCAGTTAACAGTTGACTTATAAAAAAGTAGAGACAATTCTTTTATATATTAAATGCTTTTATTGACTATGCATTAAAAAAATAAAATAATTGTTTCTTTTTCATGCAAGTCAATAAAAGCATTTAACATAAAAAATTGTTAGCTATTATTTTTAAGTTTTTAGTATTGGCACAGTAAATGAAATTGTAAAATTATATTGTACTTTAAATTGACTAGCCAATTATAGTTGATATATATATATGCTAGAAGTTAAAATGTATACCTCATGTATATGATAACAATCAATCTTTAAGCTAATAATCTCAATCTGTAGTCAAGGCAACCTCCTTTATATATATATTTAGTATATGTACATAATAATACATGTGAATATACTATAAATTAGCTTCACTTAATACATATAATTTTACTTTAAATCAATATTAAACATATGGTATATGTAAATCATTAGATATTTCTGCAGTACATTAATATATACACTTAATGTATATATTATATTCAATATGTGTACATAATTATATATGTATAATAAATTAGTAACTAAGTTTTGTATTTAAAATTGTTTTACAGATTTATTTTTATTTTGAAAGTTGTTTTATAAAAATTCTAAAGAAAAAATGTGCTATCTTTTTCAGCTTTTCACAATTCTTTTTAATAATCCATTTACCTTTTTTTTTTTTCATATGTCAAATGCATTGCCCGGGAAGCAAACCCTTTTTCATTTTAAAAAAAAACAATTGTTCTAAAATAAAAATAGAAACTATCAAACAATTTTAAATAGAAAATTTAGTAATGATTTATTATACATAGATCAAGTGTACACATGCTAAATATGATATATACATTACGAGTTTAAAATGGTTAAAAATGTTATTAAATTGAAAGAAAAAAAATTATACTCTCACAATTATTATTTAAAATAAATGAAAGTTCTAAGAATAATTGTTAACTGCAATATGGGAAGCTAGTGAATATTTGTCCCATCCTGTTTCATATCTATCATACTAGTTGATATACTAAAAAGATAAGTGTTTCAAATGGGTTAGGCTGGTATAATTTAGTTATATATTAATTTTCAAGCAATTGTATTGAATGTAAATATATTAAACCTCAATTTTAAAATTTCATTCTAACTTCCCACTTCAATAAAAACATTTAATAATATATATTTTACTTTTCATTTTCTAGGACTACTCAGGTAATTTGTAATGGTCAGAATTCATTTGCTTCTCATACAGAGAAATGAGGATTTTTTTATATTATGCTTGGCAAAAACAAAGATGAGCTTTCACTTTATTTGAAAATTTATTTTTACATTACTATTAATAAAACAATATTTATTTTATATAAGTACTAATGTTTTTTTTAAAAAAATGCAAGCAATTACGCATATAAAAAGGGAAATAATTGCATAGACTAAGATTTTTATTTCTCAACATAAACAAATGAAATAAATTTTAAATTTATTTTGTTTAGTTTTTTAAATAATTATGTTATTTTTTAACAAACTGATTGTTAATGAAAATGTTTAAATTTGATGTCTTTTCAAACTGAAAGTTACACGTAAAAACTTAGCAGTTTAAGTCAATTTTTAACTATATTTAATTTTCACTAAAAGGTTAAGAATGATATTAAAAACGTGTAAGTGGAAAGCATCTAATATCTGCTTTTATACACACCAATCACGATGTAGAAAAACATAAATAAATCATAGTTTTTATAATGCATTTTATTTAAAAAGTTCATGTGTTAAATAATCAACTCAGTTATTAATAAATAATAAAAATAAATAATCAAATAGTGCTATTTCTTTGGAGCACATAAAATGTTAGAGCACCAGAAATGACAGATCTGGGAATAAACTGGATTCAAGCTTCAGATTTTGGACATTTGTCATAGCAGCAAAGCATGCTGAGAACCAAGAAAAGAATATAGTAATTGAATGATTTATTATTCAGGAGTTCATAAGAAGTTCAAACATCAGAAGTGACAGAACTGGGCTGCAATCCATGGAATTTGAGCTCCAGAATCTGCCCCTCCAGCAAAGCATGCTGGGAACTCAGCAAGAGTATAGTAATTGAATGATTTATTATTCAGGAGTTCAAAAGAAGTTCAAGCATCAATAGTGATAGATCTCATCTGTGATTCATGGACCTTGAACATCAGAATCTGCCACTCTATCATTGCAGCAAAGCATGGATCTTGAGCTCCAGTTTGCCACTACACAAAGCATGCTGGGAACTCAGAATGACTATAGTAATTGAATGGTTTATTATTCAGGAGTTTGTAAGAAGTTCAAACATCAGCAATGACAGGGTGGGACACTGCACCCAAAGTATGCCGAGGCTTCTGAATAAATAACACATTGATTCACAACTGTGTATGATACATATAAGCAAATAATTTGCAATTCTGTGATAAAAAAGAACTTTAAAAGAGTTGTTCAAAAAGAGAAACGTAACATCTAGGCCTTTTTGCACCAGAAGCACATTTGAAAGCATAAATCAGCATTTAAAACTTCACATCAGCTTTTCTATTATTGATTCGCAATTGTTTCCACAATATAAAAACAAAGAGTTCAACACTAAATGTTGGTTCTAAAATATTAGCAGAAAAAAACAAAAATGATGAATGATGTAAAATCAAGACAGCTTTCCCTTCCACTCCACTACAGTCAAGCTCTTCTCTTATGGTGATAATGTATTTGAATGATAAGTAAATTTCTGTTTTAAATAGATCATTCATATGTTAGGACTACAATTTGTAAAATAGCATGGAAGAACAGGTATAACTTTTTCCATGGAATTTTTTAACATTTATGCAGTGCAATTTTTTTTCATAATCAAAAAACTGCAAATAGTGAATTTTAATTTTTTAAAACTGAATTAATGCTTTTAAAAATATATTCATTAATAAACTACATTTAATAAATTATGCCAAAATATTTCCATTTAAATTAAGGTAAAAATATATTTGCTCAAATCTTTTTGCATTCTTCCTCAGACCCATGATATATATATATATATATATTGTAACATTTTAAGTTTTACATTTAGGCCTTCCATTACAGAGTATAGAGTGCTAGTTAATCAAACTATGAAAAATAAGAATCATCCATTCATATACGAGTTTAGATATCTAAAAAACAGCTAAATTTCCTGATTGTATTGTGATTCAAATTGCTGGTGGAATCAGTTTTCTATTTATTTAAGAGGGCAGCAGAGTCCATGAAGTCACTGATTATGCACATTTCATAGATTCACAGCAAATAACTAAAATGTAATATTTTAGAAATTTCGCCTTTTTATTTTTGTTACTTTAATCTTTTGTGTGAATTTTTCTGGTACTGTTGTATTAGCTCATGTCAGCCACTTGATGGCATTATTTATGTGCAAAAATACATAAATATGCCATTTATGTGGGAGCTTCTGACCTTATTTCTATGCAAAAGCACAGAAAGAGGTTGTCTTGCATGCTGTTCTGGCAGCCAGCCTGCTGCTATTGTGTTATGCACTTTATCCCATTGCTCACAGTTCAAAGTTCCCTACAGTATTGTCTGAGGGGGTCTGAACTTCAGCCTGCCACAACTCTTCAAAGTAATTAGCGAACAAGTCATCTGACATACTATTATCTCCTAGCAATTGTAAACCTGTCACCACGCTTCCGTAAATCAATGAGAACCTTCAAAAATTCAGAAATGGTATGTCCAAGCAAGATTGTGACCAGCTTACATTTGTGCAAGAACATGTTCATGACAAATAAAATGGCCTCCGCAAAACCGAGCCATGCAAATTGTGCCAACTGCCATCCACAGAAGCTGGAACAGTGGCATTTTTACAGGACAACATACTCCTACATGCCAGGAGTGTGGTGGAACAAAGAGGCTGGAGATCTATAAAACCATTTCTAAGTTCAGATGCAAGTCCCATTCCTGTCAGTGAAAGTGTTCTCTTCAAAAGGAAACCTGCTCTGATGGTTCAAAAATCCCATTCATTTTGAAAGCTTTAGAGTGAGCCAGATTCAGGAATGAAGCATGCTTTGGTAGCTTATGTCCATTTCTTTGGTTTGTCCATTTAGGAGAAGGTCACTCTGGGCATCTTCAGTATATAAGGATTGGTTGATGAAATATTTCAGAAAGCAATAAAAGAACGTACACACACAATACAAAGTTTTACACAGTATTACAAATTCAGTCAAATAACCTTATTAACATTAGTATGATAGGTATACCATCCCATATGTTACTATGCTACCAAAAAAACAATCCATTATAAAATGAATAAAAAACCTTTTTCCTTAAAGACATTGAATTAATTTAGATGCGGGTATTATACCAGCATTTTATTCTTAGCATGAGTAATTTTATTAATAGCTATCATCATTGAACTATTTATGCATATAGATCTGATACTTATTGAATATCTAAATCTATGAAAAAGATTGCACAGTATTTCTCTATTCCAAATATTAAATTAGCAGATGTATATATAACTATTAGCCTTCTAATGCGCAATTAATTAATACTTATCTGGTTTGATTAAGTATACATATATAATAAATATAACTTGTTTAATTTATTTCCAAATGAGTTACGCCTTCCATACCCAGCAGCGTGAGAATAAAATTTGAAGAAAAAATTATTTTGAACTTATTTTAATTTCTACCATCCAACTTTTCATTTATATACATACATTCCACATCATCAACTAAATAACAAATAAACAAACTCATTGATTTTGTAGATACACTAACATACATTAATATATAAAGATATTAAAAATTACATATATGGCTAGTTAAAATCTCTATCTAGAATGTTCCTATCCCCGGACCAATTGGTTTCAAGCCATAAGCTGGAAACCAATTGGTCTGGGGGTAGAAACGTTCCAGATAGAGATTTAAAATATTTTCTCTTACCACATTTATCAAGTAAGAGCTTGTTAGAGCTATTGGTATGCTCCCTATATTACATATTTGTAAATACAAGCTTATAAAATCAATCTCACATTATATACGATTTACTTTATTGATTACTATAATTTTACCTTTAAGGCCTTGGCAATGATAAGAGTATTAATATATGGTAGATCTGAAATTTAGTTCAGTCCCATATAGCTATTTAAGTTAGATAGCTGGAGTTAAAGACATTTTCATGTCCGAAAATTTCACAATTTTTACTTAAATATTACGTATTAAATAAGTGTTGGTTTTGAGCTGATACATGGATGGCTATTTGTAAAATATATGCACATTTTTTATTATGCCTTTAAAAGTTCATAATGGTTATATGCATAAAATAAATTAACAAGTTGGAAAAAAAATATATAAGAAATGAAAACTTCATTTCTTTATTTTTTTTATAAAATAATACAACTGAATAATTTAATGTTAATATGGAAACTTGGATAATTGTGAAATGAATGAAAAAACAAACAAACTCCATATTGTCTGCTTTTCAAATAAGAGTGGAAAAATATTACTTCTTTGTGCTGCTTATAGAATAGAAGTCAGAAAAATTTTAATTCTCATCTGTTTATATAATGCAATTAAAGGGGTAAAACTTTAGAGTGCTTTACTCCGACCTTTTGATAGATGTAGTTCTTAGTCATGGAACTGTAAAAATACCCTAACATTCAATGATCTTGCTGCCAACTCTGGAAGTGAGAATGGAGGCTACAATATAACAATACTTTAATCTCACACAAAAACCTGTCATTTAATCAACAAGAAATTAATATGTTCTATATATTTGAATCCCTCAGATATAAGGCACCATGCTTTAAAAAAAAAAACTTAGTTATGGAAATAAACTATTGACAAATTTGAAATATTAAACTGTGATCATTATGGCCAGAGATATCCAATTAAAATTATTTTACTATGAAAATTGAGCTCAACAGAAAAAGAAAAATAAGCTAACTTGGTAAAACTTTTACAATACCTTTTGTGAATTATCTTAATTAAAAATATCTCTTTCAATGTATGCACTCTATTCTATTATGTTTATATAAACATAAATTGTTATATTGTTTCATTCTATTTTGTAAATTAAAATTATTGTTCCAATTAATAATCTTGTTGCTCCTATATTTTTTCATCTGAATCCCAAGTACATGATTTTCTATTGCCTTAAAATAATATCATAATGTGGAGAGGCTAATGATGAGGAAACATGGGTAGATTTGCATAAACACTTGACTTTAATGTGGGCTCAATCTGATCATTATCTATGACTATTATTATAATTAATAAAAAATAAAAATTGTATAGCCACTATTATATGTGCAGTCGCCCATTTGGTAATCACTTCCCCCTACAGTGAAGTAATTCACGAGATTTTTCATTTTATTATATTTTTATCAATTAGTATAGTTGGGTGCCTTTACCATTACAATATATATATATACAATGTTAAATACAATCATTTTTAAATAGTAAATGCTGTTATAATAAATAATACACACTCCCACTTCAATATTCAAGAATATGATACCAATAAAGTATTCAAGACAATCTTCTTTATGTACAAAGAGAACCAATAAGAAAGTGGGATCACTTTCTTGTTACTGTATTCTGGAATATTGAAGCGGTAGTGTGTATTTCTTACTATATCAGCATTTACTACTTAAATATGATTGTATTTAAGATTGTATAGGTATTAATTCTAATATATATATATATATACATCTATCCAAGGAATAGTTAAGGCTGAATATGTTGCTAAGATAATTCAAGAACTATGTGAGTAATGTATTTGGACTGCTTTGTTTCATGGATAGATTTCTATTCTTGGTGTTACAAATTTGATAATCCATAAAATTAATTACATGCCCATTAAAAACTTTAAAAATATATGAATATGAAATTAAATTATTCCATATCTATATGTAACCTATCAGAAATACGAAGTGGCTCAACATGCATACAAAAGGGAAAGGTTGTCTGATTCATTATGCAGATGAATGGTTTCAAAATGATAGGAGTGAGATGCAGCATGCATTGATTAAAACCCAAACCCATGAATATATATATTGAATATAACGTTTTCTAAAGGATTACAACTCCTATTTTTAACAAGGTACTCCACACTGAAAGGTTGTATTAGTATTTCAATGTTTTCTTCAAATATATTCACATTAGTATTGCTTTTAATTTACTACCTTTCTCTGATAGTCTTATCATAGTTATTTACATGAAGTTGACTTTAATATAAGCTGAAATTAAGTCATATTTTATCATTATTGTTCAAAAGGCATTTGCATAACTTATCATTTGGGTAATTTTTATATGCTTACAATTTTAGTTTTTAATTTTCAGTTTATTCCTTCACTTTTTATTTCAATTTAATGTACACATCATTATTACATCGAGGAACATGTCCCATTATTCTTTTTAATTTCTTGAGCAAATAGCCGTCTAATATACACACTCACTTTAAAAAGTTTACATTCTTAATCTCATCACTATATTCATCTTTTCTAGTATTCATGGGTTTTTTTTTTACTTTTTTTAGTGGTTCATATTTCTGTTCTCCATATTTAAAATAAAACATTTAGATAATTTTAGCAATTTCTTATTCTTGATTAGATGCCAATAGTTTTACTGACATTGCAACCTCTGTTGGCCAATTTCTAAATAATTAGCAGTACCGGCCACTCATGTATGAATACGGCCATTCGGATTCCAAATAAAAAGATAAGACAAAAAATAATAATAAACTAGATATAAGTTTTGCTATGATTATACAAATCAATCCTACATATGTCCACATACAGAAGACTCTGGTCCATTATTCTATTTATTTGATATTTTAGGAAGTCTGTTAATTTTTGTGAAAAATGTTTCTTTCTGAAATATTTCAGCACCATGTCTAACAGTAAATGTGTAATATTTTCTATTTGTAATATTTTATATCAAATCTTGCATCAAAACTATTATCATTGCATATCCTTAAAATATCTTTGGTAATCATAGCTACTAGTCCCAAAAAAACCATGATCAAGGTCATCGTAAGACACCATATTAATCTAATTTTGTATTATTCATTCATTTCATGTCTTATACAGCAAATGTATAATTTTGCAATAGTTATTTCTGTAGCACTCATTAATAAACACAAGTGTACTGATAGTAATTGAAACAGAATGGTAACTCTGAAATGAAAATAATGAAATAATACCACCCATTGATTTTAGGTCTGCTGGTATTTGAACTTAATTTATGGATGTTATTATAAATCAAAGAGTAAAATCTGTATGATATTAATATCACTCATGTTCTTTATTATTTTTTATAATGCTTTTTACAACCCATTGCCTCAGCAATGTTCTTTGGAACTTTTGAAGAAGATTGCTGAGGCAATCAAAACCATCAGTGAGTTGTAAAAAGCATTGTAAAAAGTAATAAAGAATATAAATGATTATAATATTATATGAATTTGGAAATACAATAAGAAAGATAAAATCTATGTTAATTAGATTCATATATAGCATATACACTCTGAAAACACTATTGAACTATTCAAAGGATCAAGACATCAGTTTAATAAATGTGATATTGTAAATAATCATAATTTAATGTTATGAAAGTGAAATGGGAATAACTACTATTCTGATTGAGCTATGTTTAATCAATAGTCAAATTTCGATATATAGTAAAAAGAATGGAATAATTCAACCCATTCTTTTAGCTAATAGTTAGCACATTTCATTAATCCTTATCATCCTTTTATTAATTTCGATTCCATCTATGCACTTCCTGCTGCATCATCAGCAAATACATGATTTTATTAGCCATAGAGGGCAAGAGCTCCATCAACACCTTTTGCAAAGGGCAAAAAATACTTGAAGAGTATGTCATATGTAACAACTGCCAATTAACATGTTTTCTGGGTTCTTATTTTATTTTCCATCTGAGAATAACTGAATACCCATTTGCTGACCAATTATTTGATGGCTGATTTGAATATCTGATATAACGCTAGTAAAATATATATGTTATCAGGTACACATATATATAGCTCACATTACATATTTATCATTTAAAAATAAATTATTAAATTATTAATAAAAATGAAAATAGTTGAAGAACTATTTAAGAAATAGATTTTAAAATGCAAACTTATAAAAATAAAGTATTGCATCACATTTCTCTTTTAAAATAGAAAGAAAATATGTTTTAGAGTAGTTTTCTTTTGTTTAAAATGTAGTTTTGTAAAAATAAATAAAAAATGATTGTGTATATTTTTCTTTTAAAACAGAATAAAACTATTGAGAGCAGGATAGGGAAAGTCTTATAAACTCTTTCCTTTTAAAGTAAGTAAATAGGAGAGTTGGAATAAAATTTTATTTGTAAAAGAAAACTTTCGCAAATGTGATTAGTTTTAAAAGATTATGAGCTGATAAAGAAAAAGTAAAACTAATAATAGAATTAATTAAAAAACTATGTAAACTATCAATTAGATAGTAGATTAATCTAAACAAAAGATTAGATTAAAGCAAAAATAAAAATAATTAAAAAAACAGATTTAAGTTAAGAACAAAATTAAAAATAATGATAAGGAATTTAAAACAATGAGAGAAAAAGGTATATAAGATCACTATGGCCTATTGTTATTTAGTCAGATCTGCACTTTGTAATTCAGTTCAGTTTGAGTCCAGTCAGGGTCCACTTCGAGTTCTGTTCAAGTTTGGATTATTATTATTCAGTTGGACAGAATGCAGACTCAGAGTTCTTTGTTGAAAATCCAAACAACCAGAGATTGCAGATATTCAAAAGTTTTAAAGCAGTAGTAAGCCAGTGAATTACTGCTGGAGTCAATATCAAGGCAGAAGCCACAGAGCAGTCATAAGACTGTTCGACAACTTCAGGTTCCAATGACTTCTAAAATCAACTGTACTCATCTGGAGCCAATGCCCAGAACAAATGCCTAAACCTTAAAGGAGATGATGCTGCATACACTCTCTCACCCATTGTTGAGCCAAAGAAATGAAGACAAGCCCTGGAACCATCAATGGAACCAAAAGGCCAACCAAATGGAAAATTCACACAAATGAAAACATAGATAGAGATACTTTTAAATAACTGTATATAGACACTTTGTACTTACTTTAAATGAACTTAATTAATGGACTATCATAATTTAGCCTAAGTAATTACTTATATATATATATTTGTTTTGTAAATTTCAATATTATATTGTTATATTATATTAGATATGTGTGTGTTTGAATAAATATTAATGTTTGCTTAAATATTATTTGGTCTATTCTCTCTCTCTCATCACTCCATCACTATTAATTTAAAAGTATAGTTATTTTTTGAGTTAAGTTAAATGAGCTGGACCCTGGTTAAGAGTATGAGCTAGTCATGGGATATTTTAAGTGCTGGATTGGGTGCCTGTGGTCTAAAGCATGCTGACTACATAACTTGTTTGGCTAGTGCCTGAGGTTCAGCCTCAAAATAAATAAAAATGCTTTGGAAGGCAGGACTTTGAATCCAGCAGTTAAGGTGGGCCATGGTCTGCTTGATGTGACCATGGGTATCACTGATGGCTATGCTATCAATGGTATTCTCCCCTCTGCTTGAAGGGCCAGTCCATTCCTGTTTTTTTAAAGTTATTATAAAAGGAATTTAAACCCAGTTAATATGTTTAAACCCAGATACACAACTTCTATCAAGGGACCTGGTTCACTATATTCAACCAACCAGATTTTTATTTTCTATCTGAGAACAATCAAATACCATTTACTAACCAATGATATGATGGTTAGCTTGGATACAGATATTCAACTGACCAGATATCTTGGAAAAAATATTAAGCTTATTTATGAAGCTTTTTAGCTAGATAAAAACATTCTCCAGATTTACTTAGAATTTGAACCTGAGATCATGGTATAGCAGGCACCAAGCCACTGAGATCTGTACATCATTTCTACAAATGAGCCATATTTAACATTGCATTCCTAATATTAATAGCTTTGTTTCTTAATCAACATTGTAACATTTTCTTTAAACTAATTGTTAATCTGCCACTAATATTTGAAAGCATATTATATATAAATATATATGTATGTAATATCATGAAGCATCCAAAAAATACCAGAATTGTTCTTAGAGAGTGAACATGTTGTAGTATATACTTCTGCTATTAGATGCCTCTGAATTAATCTGATGACCATCATTATTGAATGATATCATGCTGCAGCATAATAAATGTTTTTCTTTAGTGCATCTTGTTTATTTGTCAATTTTTGTAATGGCTGAAAAGTTGGAACAATGTGAAATGGCAGGAAAAACAGTTGTAATTCTTGAAACAGGTTACAGGCAAGCCACTCTGAGAAAACATGTTTATTAGTGGTCTAATAGAAGGATCAAATTCACTATGCCCCCAAAACCATGGCAATTGATGTCCAATGTCAGGTCAATGATGATTTTTGTTTTGAAATACAAATAGCATTGTTCATTCAGAATTTGTTCATAATGACCAGGCATTTAGAACCTATAGATTCTGAAAAGTTTGTGATGCAGTAAAACAAAAATGACCAATTTTTGGCATAATGGGAAGTGTAAGCTTTATTATGCCAATATGCCACTGCATAAAGTCTTCAGCGTGAAACAATTTTTTAATTAAATTCAGCATAAACAAGCTTTTCCATCAGCCCTACCCATTCAATCTCACTCTATGCAATTTCTTTTTATGTTCACGAATGAAAAAATGCCTCAAAAATGATGCAGACATTAAAAGATACTTTGCAAGAATTTTTGAACTACTTCAAAAAGTGAAAAACACTTTAGACTGGTGCACTGCATTAAATGGACTGCACTTTGAAGGGATCAATTTGTAACACCTGAAACTAAATACACAAGTTTTATTTACAAAATTCCGGTTATTTTTGGGTTTCTACTCATGTACTGCAGGGTATATTATTTGAACACTGTGTCTTATATAAATAATGATGATGATAGCATGGAAATTTAGGTAAAATAAAACAGGATATTTTTCCTAAAAAGGCTATAGGGAAAATGGTGTCTCCAGTCTTTTCTTTATTTCATTTTGGTAAAATCAATAGTAAAATAAACAACTATTATTTATTTTTTTTAATTTTCATTTTTCTACCTGCTTCAAAAAAATGTTTTGAAATAGCTTTTGTTAAATAGATATTTTTTAACTTTATTTAGTTTTTGATTTTTCTAAATAAATCAAAAAGAAAAATCTCTCTTAAAAACCCCAGGGTGTTTCAAAAATATAAACCCAATGTGAAATCTCTTCATATCTGCAATCATAAACTATGAATGAAACTCTTACCACTTGAAAGAATTGAATGTAGAGTTACAAAGGACTACCACTAGATGTCTCTCCTCATAAAAACAGTCCCTAGTTTCAATCATTCATAAAAAGGCTACTCCAAACACAAGGTGATTTGTAATCTGCAGTTCAGAAAGACTGAAGCCATTACTATCATGCAGTTCACATTTCGACATATTTTGTTTTTGATTCACTAATGCAAAAAAACATTTGTGATTGGAACTGATAATATTAGAAAACAAGTCATTTACACAATAGACAGAGCACAGAGTGATGTACACTTCAGAGGAAAATATGAGAAAAATTCATAGCTAATGCAGTTTCGTTCACTATCCAAAATGGTTAGTAACTTGATAACTCATTAATCCATTTGCAACTTTTTGTGAAATTGCAACACATTATCATTATGAAATATATCACATCAAAATTGAGTTCATAACTCTGAAACATCCTCCATTACAAACTAATTCCAATTCAGGTTTTTCTAAGTTTCCACAAATGCTTTCTTTTATATTTTAATTAGAGACATTTAACTAAGATTGTCCATATTATTACAAATCTATATGTATGCAATCGTGGGAGCTATGACTTTTCTCCACACTGTTTACATCAATACACTGTCCTCTATTGTAAGATTTGCTTTTCAATCATAAAATAAATTCACTTATGTTTGTTTTCCCTAATCATCTTAAAAACAAATTTAACAAACGTATATTAATAAGATAACTTTCCAGTCATACTTAGATATTAACATCTTATATAATACGGTAAATAGTTTAATTTTATAAAATCAAGTCTTGAGATTAATTTCTTTTTCCAAATGTCCTTATTCATATGTTTCCAGAGTGTACAGTGGACTGGAGATTGAAGCATATCTTAAAAAGATATAAAAAAGAGATTAAGTAACATTATTCCATAATTAAAAACAGGTATAAAAATCTTGCTTCAAGCTTATATCTGCGCTAGAGATAATCTCTAATTTAATAAATGATTATTAATAATCATTAATACATTTATCTGAAGTGATTAGAGTCAAAGATATTGATATTAGAAAATTTGACTCTTGCAAATTGTAATAACATATAAGGCTGTGATAAATACTTTGCTAACATCTGAGCATGATCAGAAGTTTTCCCAATTAATGTACATCACTCGTTAGATTTTCTAGCTCTATAAGAACTGGAACTGGAACAACTAACTTAAAAGAATCCACTTTATAGTTTGCAAAGCAAATCATGCTCTAGAGGGCAGGGTATTGATACAAACAGTCATCATCATTTTCAATTATTATCAATTCACTGCAGGATGAAGGTCTCTCCAAGTTTAATTCATCTTTTCCAATCTCTAGCCTCTTTTCTCCATTACCACCACATACTTCCTTATTTCATCCTTCCATCTCATGTAATCTCTTTCTAAATCTTTTACAATCCCTTGTGATCGAGTTTAAGATTTCAGCTGTCCATCTACTATCATCTCTTCTAACAATATGTCCACTCCAATTTCATTTGCCTTTTAACTCTTTCAATGACGTTAATAACAGCTGTTCCATGTTTTTCATTTGCGATCTCTTCTTTTTTAGATATAAACAATACCAGAGGTAAAGTTAGTTTCCTTGTATCTGAGTGAAAAAGTTAGTTCCTTTGTTTCTGTGACTACATATTAGGGCAAGTGTTGTATCAACTAAATGTACATACATATGCACTGTGCATTATAATACGTGTAATTTTCATTGTTAAATGATTATCTATAATGTGCGTTAACATTATACATATATGTAATGATTAGTTCATTAATATCAAATTATATATATGTTTGGTGTAAATAAAGTTTAAAATATTTCTACGATTATTATTTTCTGATTTTTACACTAATATTATGATAAATTATCAGTAATTCCTCTTTATGTGTAAAACTGTGCGATCTACAATTCTACAAGTATTTATTTGTTGGCAAAGAAAAAATTGTATAGTTCTACTACCTGATAATAGGTGTCTTTCTGAATTCTTAAACAGCGAAGTTAAGGACCAAGTTCAGAGCAATAAGTTTTGTGGGACATATGTGGGCATGTATAGTCTTGACCAATCGAAAGTCATTAGATTCTAGAAGTAAATTATATAAAATAACAAAACTTTGATAACTTATTAGAGGATCAGAATGACGGCATCAGAAAAGCGTCTACTCTACAAAATAAAATTTAAAAAGTAGTGCAACATAATAAGAAATACAGAAACTCTGCTATTATTTCTGGGTGATATAAGTTAATTATACCTCTTTAATTATTTATTTCTGTTTTTATTTTATTTTTATAAAAACTATTACTTCATGAAAAGTAATTACAAATTAAAAGAAAGTAGCATTAGAAACTTAGAATGCATAATACCAAAATCAATAAATTGGTAAATAAAAAGCATGTCAAATAAGGGATAACATCAAGGCTTTTCTTATTTACCTATATATTATATAAAGCATTATTGTCTCATGCTTTGTAATGCATAAAACTAATTTCTACAATATCTTATTGCTCTTAACAAGGCTTTGAGGGAGAAAAAATATATAAAAATTTGACACTGAAGCATACACATTTCACAGAATAAAGCGAACAAAAATGAAAGAAAGCATAAAATACTACAATAAAATTCATTTTAAAAGAATATAATTACTAAACATTTTGAGAATGGCCTGTTTATCTGTTCAACAATTTATCTGTAGCCAACATATATAATTCTGATTTAACGATAAGTAGACATCTCATTAACAGTGTTATGATTGTGTTAGTCTCATTATTTGAGTGTTATCATGGTGTCCCAAAGATCAAGTAGTGGGATAGAAAATTATCCCCTTTTCTATTGCTATCACACAAAACTGATATTTATTGATGGACGTTTTATTTTGTGTTATCATCGATTTATAATTGTATTTGTTAAAGTATAATTTTGCTTTGTAGCATATTAAAATATACTATGAATCTTAATTGTAATACAATTTATTTTTGAGACCTGTTAGTGAAATAATCAAAACCATTAAAACATCACATGATCACCTTTTCTTATGCTTACACAAGCTGTTAGAACAGTAGCAATTTTTTTCCACACAATAGCGCCACTTAATCAATAGGTGCTAGAATGTTGTGGATCAGCATCTCTGACCAATGCCTACCTATACAATATCCCCAGACTAGTTTCTAGTTTATAGTTTTCATCACCAAGGAGCCTTGGATCTGGGAGCAGTGTGTTATGGTGTGCAATCTTCTAGCATCTATTGATTATGAGAGATTGCATTACTATTGCGTGGCAAAATTTCTTACGAAGATAACTGAAACCTTTACTCAGATACTACATAAAACTAGACGTGTATTCAATAACCTTTTTCTACATTATCCCTACTTTTTTGTTTACTTGCTTGTATGGATTTGGAAATATTTTGTTTCTGCATTTAAACCAAATTGTAAATGTAAACCATAATGAAATATCATTGGTGATTAGTTTTAAATAAATAAAAACAAATGGCTATGATTGGTTAATAAGATACCTGCCAGGGACATAAGAAGAGGTGTAAATTTATCACTTAGAATGGAATCAAATATAAACATTTAACTATGAAATCCATACTTCTAGCTTTATTAAAAATAAATTCACATTATCTGTTGTATTGTTACTATTATTTTGAGTGCAGTATCTGTGTCAACCTCAATAAGTGTTTTTATAGTTCATATATTTTCAATTTCTGATCATATTTCACAACAAATGTATCTTAATTTTTCTATATAATTGAAATCACAAATGAGTAACAGAACAAAATTATAGACTTTGTATTTGTGAAGGACTGTTTTTCTTTCTATAATTTTAAAATCCTTACCTCAAACCTGGCTTAAAGCATATATGATAAAAAAAATTATGCCAAAATTTTAATCCACACTTTAACAAAAGTATTTATCATTTAATTAATTAAAGAAGTTTTTAAAATGTTACACGCATACAAAAAAATAAATAGTGCATCTTTTAACGAGTACTAACATGTCCTATATGCATGACTTTATCATATTAATGCATTTTAATCTATTCTTGCATTCCTGTGAGTAAGTTGACAGTTAATGACAAAGAAGTAAACAAAATTTTAGTTTAATTATAATAAACAAATAGCTAATCGGCAGATATAAGTTTTTTTTTAAAATTATTTTTAAATCTTGGTAAATGTACTTTATTAATTAGTAATATATGTGGGGGGCATGGAACCAAAACTAACTGGAATTTTGTAATTAAAAATGCCTATTTTTATATGTTACAAATTGAATCCCCTTCAACGTATGGTCCATGCATTGGTCTAAATATGTTTTTTACTTCTCAAAATAGTCAAAAACACTTGCAATATGATGCTTATTAACACCTGTGTTGTTCACTTCCCAAAAATATACCCTCGAGACATTTTTTCATTCAAGAGATAAAATATCACATAGAGCGAGATCAAGCAATGCTGAATTTAATTAAAATTTGTTTCACCCTAAAGGCTTTGTGGGCTAATGCATTGTCATGTATAGATTGCATTCCCCATTAAGCCAAAAATGAAACATTTTTGTTTTATTGCATTGTGAAAAATTTTCAGAACCTGTAGGTTTTAACTATCTGGTCATTATGAACAAATTCTGAATGAACAATGCTGTTTGCATAAAAAAAATCAGCAGGATGTGGTGAATTTGACACTTCCATTGAACCACCCATAAACTGGTGCTTCCCCCAAAGCAGCTTGTTTGCAAAGTTGCTTCAAACATTACATCTGTTTTCTCTGTTGCTTCCCCCTAAAAGAAAACAAAATTTCATGCGGTTCCAATTTTTGACCCACAAAAAAGTGTGCTACATGGTTCCATGACTTCATGCAGTGACTTTATATGGCAGATGAATGCAGAATGAGCGATTTATTAATTCATCATAAAGCTATGAAATTAAAATTGCATTTCTAATTATTAAATATCTCAAAAGTCCTGTACAAATGTCATCAAATCTATGATCCCTTCATTTTGGTGTAATATTTAACATACACACAAGCCTCACTTCAAATACTTTTTAGCAATTATTGTATTATAACCATTGCCATAGTGATGCCAAAGTTACAGTGTGATTATATTTTGGAAAATAATGCATGTGCTTACTTATGCACATACATACATACAAGATGGAAATAATGGGGACACATATCCACTCAGAAAATAATTATGTGAACAAAGATTTTATTTATTTAGTAAATACATGCTGATATATTAATTTAATTAATTTCCTCTTAGTTAGAAAACAGATTACTTTATAAATTCATTGACGAGAGAATCCCAAAAATTTATAAATAAAGCATATGTAAATGAAGTCGATAATATTAAAAGAGGTAAGTCTCTCTCTCTCGTTTGAAGAGTTAGAAGAGGAAAAGAATTAACTATAAAGTTAAACTTTAATTATACAAGAAGTGTTGATTTTTTTAATCAATTTGATTTATTAAAAGTTATGAAAACAATCATATTATTTTAATATGGAGGACATGAGCTCTTATCCTTGGTATACTGTCTAGGGTTTTCTCTGCCAATTGTTAGAAACTGCTAAAAAGAGAAAGAAACAAACTCACAGATAAATTGCCAAGTTTTTTTTTAGTTTCAAGCAAAATAAAATACTAATACTATGTGTAAGTATATTCAATGTTTGTGTGATAATAATTAAAAGAGAGAAGATATTCAATGAAGGTAGAAAGACTTTCAAGACAAAATGATAAGATAGTTTAAAAGGGCGAAGCATTAATGTTTATATTGTTTTTGAATATTCAAGATAAATAAATAAAAAGACATATCGAACTATAAAAGAATGAAAGCTGAAATTTGGGATTATCAAATAAGACATTATATTTTTTTCATGAAGGAATGAGAATAATAGAATCCTTAAATCTGATTTATTCACAGAGCAAAATAAATTATAATTCACTGAGAATAATATAAATGAAATGTTTAATGAAAGTTGCATGGAAAAAAATAATCATTTCTTTTTCATATACATATGTGAGAAGACCAAAACTGTCTAACACTATACTAGCAAAAATAAAAATGCAAAACCATAAAACAATACAGTACTAGATTAAATTCAAAATTTTTACCAAAATCCTTACACAACCATGGTTTCATCTACTACAAATAGACCTTCTCAAGTGAAAATCAACCTAAAGGAAAACATATATATATATACAAACAAACAAACCTTCCCATAATTCATTTCAAACTCCACCTTCCCTTAATATCAAAAGAAGTCTTCATAAGATTGATAGCCTCAGAATCAAGGAGTTTTATCATCAAAGTCTCCTTTATTCTTCTTTTTAACTCATTCTTTTCATAAAAAATAACCGAAGCATTGTCAAACAATATTCTATGACCTGTATTCAATTCATGAATATATAAAGCTGAGTTAAGATACCTATGTTTAACTCTACTTATATGAACCTTAACCCTTTCCTTAAGACTAAATTTACTCTGGCCTACATAAAATTTACCACAACTACATGGAATTGTAGTCATTTTATAAAACCTAAAAATTTGAGAAATATGATTAGGCCTGATAGTTATCAGCCTTTTATACATAAAAAAATGTCTTTGTTGAATTTTTGTTGTCGGAATAGAAGGCTTAATAATTTTAATAATGATGCTGATATTCAAAAAAGTCAATTTGCTGCTGAATATGTAGAATTGGGTTATAGTCATGATTTTATTAAAAAAGTGGTATTTAATAATAATGTTTATAGTCGTGATTTGGATGATAAGAATTTTGTTGGTAAGGATGATGATTATATGTCTTTACCATTTAAAGCATCAATTTATAATTTGGTTTATAGGAATAGTCATTTGTTAGGTGGAAAGAAGGTTGCATGGAGGAAAGGTTCTGATTTGAATTCATTACTTAATGGTTCAAAGCAGTCTATTGATAGTAGGTCTATTCCTGGTATTGTTTATAAAATTCCATGTAGTTGTGGTAAATTTTATGTAGGCCAGAGTAAATTTAGTCTTAAGGAAAGGGTTAAGGTTCATATAAGTAGAGTTAAACATAGGTATCTTAACTCAGCTTTATATATTCATGAATTGAATACAGGTCATAGAATATTGTTTGACAATGCTTCGGTTATTTTTTATGAAAAGAATGAGTTAAAAGAAGAATAAAGGAGACTTTGATGATAAAACTCCTTGATTCTGAGGCTATCAATCTTATGAAGACTTCTTTTGATATTAAGGGAAGGTGGAGTTTGAAATGAATTATGGGAAGGTTTGTTTGTTTGTATATATATATATGTTTTCCTTTAGGTTGATTTTCACTTGAGAAGGTCTATTTGTAGTAGATGAAACCATGGTTGTGTAAGGATTTTGGTAAAATTTTGAATTTAATCTAGTACTGTATTGTTTTATGGTTTTGCATATGTGAGAAGCTATAATGAACACATAGAGGGTTAAAAGATTTGAACTTTCATCCCAATATCCAACTTGATAAATATTCATCCTTCTACTGGTTTATTTTGGCCATTAATAAATTATTTTACTATTTATTAATTTGTCTGATTGTTATTTTACGCTACGGGATATAATACTTTTTCCATTTTCTAAAAATACATGAGTTAATAATATCTAATTAACCTACTGTCATAACACCTTTTGTTTTATATAGCTTTTACTATGTTTAGTAATTATGCTTTAGTGCCACACAAACAACTCACAGAAGGAATCCCACACTATCTCTGACAACACGCTCCCCAATATGAGAAGTTTGGAATGTACAATTGTAGAAACAAGTGGTTGTTAATACCTATGTTGTGGTGATTTATATATATACCAAATCGAAACGAAATACTACTCGTCAATTTTACTGCTATATAATTGTTGATCATTTACTTTACATATTACTCTAAAACTATCATTTGCTTCTCATTTCTGCTTATCTGCAGCACCAGCTAGCTGCTCTGTGCATAGATACTGTTACATAAATTGGCACTAACAATGTGCAGAGCCTAGAGATCTTATTCTGACACAGAAGATGAGCAGGCTAATGATAACTATATTCAATGTTTGTGTGATAATAATTAAAATTAGGGAAGATATTCAAAGGAAAAAGAAAGACTTTCAAGATGACATGGTAAGATAGTTTAAAAGGGAAAAGCTTTAATGCTTTATATTATTTGAGTCAAATAAAAACCAAAGTCATTTTGAACTATAAAAGGATATAGTATGAAAACTGAAATTTGAATTATTTAAGGAGCCAACTATGTTATAATTCACCAAAAATCACATGAATGAAACTTTCAATGAAAGTTGCATTGAAATAAATAATTTTTTTTTTCATATACATGTGAGAAGTTATAATGAACAGTTAGAGGAATAACTCAATAGTGATACTATCATAATAACTTTTGTTTTATGTAACACATGCTAATAATTATGTAGCATCAATTCCATAAACATGACTCACAGAAAGAACACCCCCTATAGCTCTGAGAACATTCTCCCCAATGGTGCAAAGTTTGGAATGTACGGTTATAAAAGCAAATGATTGTTAATAACCATCTTGCGATTTATACATATCAATTCCAAATACTACTTTTCAATTTTACTGCTATATAATTGTTGATTACTTATTTAACAGAGTACTCTAAAATTATTATCTGCTTCTCATTTTTGCTTATCTGCAGCACCATTTGGCTGTTCTGCACAGTGTATATAATATACATGTACAATCTGATGTTTTGACTGTTTTGCAGTCTTCTTCAGACTATGATATAATGATAAATAAGATAAAAAAATATATAAAATAAAAAATGTAAACAATAAAAAGATAAATAAAGTAATGTGATAAAATAGAATTAAAAAAAATATAATCCAGATAATATAAAATAAAATATGTAGCACTAAACTGAAATATAAAATAAATGTATATAGTACAGGTATATTCTTGCATCTTTATATTATTTTATTTGATTTTAATTCCATTTTACCACATTTAATTTATTCTGGTTTTATTATGTTTTGTTATATATAGATTGATTACATTTTTTATTGTATTGCTTATATAATTATTTAATTTTATTTGTCATTATATTATAGCTCTGAGGAAGACTGCAGGACAATTGAAACATTTGATTATGTGTCTATACATATGTATATAAATATATCTATACTGTTATTTGATACAATGCAATGATTCCAGTTTACTTTTTATCCTTACTTCACATTTCTTAACTAGTATTTTTTAAAAATAAATATATTTCAAAAAAAATTTAAGTGCATACAACATGAAAATAATTCTTTTTTTTTTTTTTTGATAATTACTATATATATATATATATTATAAAAAATAATCACAAATATTTAAAAAACTATGAAAAATGTAGTTTTCTATTAGAAAATCAAAGAAGTATAATAACTAATCTTTCTTATCGCATTGCTAAATGTATATCATATAATATTAAATCATCCATGCACTTTACTATTGTTACACAATGCTTTATTTACCACCCTCTTTTACAGTTTACAGTTTCGATTGCCCAGCAATCTTCATCACAACTTTATATATCCTAACTTCAACTGCTAAATTCAAATTTTAAAAATTTGAATTTAGCAGTTGAAGTTAGGAGATTTTTAAAATTTGAATTTAGTAGTTGACATTAGGAGATATAAAGTTCTGAAAAAGATTGTTGGGGCAATCGAAACTGTACAATGCAAAAGTGGGTGGTAAATAAAGTATTGTGTCACAGTAATAAAGTGCATGGATGATTCAGTATTATATGATGAACAATCAAAGAAGTTTATAAACTTGTCTATATCTTTAAGATCAAAGAATCTACCAATCATTAAAATTAATATAAATCTGAAAATCTGAATTTGATATTGAGCAAGGTCAATATATTTAAATGAGCTCTACTACATATTCTGAACTGCATAAAATAACTGAATGTGTACTAGCAGGGCAGAGCAGAGATTAATACAACTGAGTGAGCAGCAATTGTCCACATTGTATGAAAAAAAGTTCAATGTGTGTGCTAATCGTTGTAAGGAAATAAAATGGTTTAAAGACTACTATTAGACACACAATTAAAACGTATGCATGTTAAAACAGAAGTAAATGGAAATACACACAAATAACTGAACTTGTTTAAATTATTGTGCATGTGAATAGTTTATCATATACTCAACTATTAATCTTGCTTAAAGAAGTTAAAGTAATTCCACTCACTTAATTTATTATTTCATTAACAGCAAGGGAATACATTTATTTTCATTACTGTTAGTATTTATTAAGAATTGCAAATGCATATACAGCTGGGAAGCATTAATTTTAGCCCTGTATATAGCAAATACAAAAAAAACTGCCAACAAAAAAATACATGGATATCACTATGTATAACAAAAGGTTAAAATCAATTATATTTACATTGAAGAAGGCATAAAAATATTTGGCAAAAAATATTTTCTGTAATGTTATTACTATATTTATATATATATATATGGTTATTATTGTTATATAACACTTTATATTCTTCATTTATTAATTTTATATATATATAAGATAGTTTTACAGTAAGTACACTAACACAAAAAAGTTTTAATCAAATTTCTTCAAATTTATAAATTACAATTTTAAAGTTGTAATTTATTTATTAAGTGCACAGAAAGTATATGTAAATATGACAGGCTTTAACCGGAATCATATGCACTTTGAAATTTATAATAGTCAAGCAATATCTTTATTTTGACCATAGAGGGACATCTCAAACCATGACACAAGATAGTGACTTTTATAAAGATAAGAGCGGCTGTCTTATCTTTAACCTAACTTTCCACTTACAGGCCAATCTTAAGCATCTTGATTTGGGAGAGTAAAGCTATTGTTCTCTCCACTGTTTAAGTCTACTATTTCCTTTACAAATTAACCTTTGTGAAACCTTGCAATTTACAAGTTAATATTATGATCTTTATACTGGAAATATATAAACTATTGTAAAGTTGTAATTATTTATTAAGCATACAGGAAGTATATGTAAATATGACAGGCTTTAACCTGAATCATATGTGGCTTTACAATAGTTTATATATTTCCAGTATAAAGATCGTAATATTAACTCATTGTAAATCACAAGATTTCACGAAGATTAATTTATAAAGGCAACAGCAGACTTAAACAGTGGAGAGAACAACAGCTTCACACTTCCAAATGAAGATGCTTAAAATTGGCCTATATAAGTGAAAAGTTAGGTTAAAGATAAGATGGCCGATCTTATCTTTATAAAAGTAGCTATCTTGTGTTGTAGTTTGAGAGGTCCCACTATCGGCAAAATAAAGACATTAGTTGATTATTATAAATTACAATTTTGTAAGCAATTCATTAACAAAATGAATGTTTAAATTCTTACTCTAATCTATGTTTAAATCAAATTACATGATTTACTAAAATCACTATGTTTTCACTTCAAAATATGGTGATATGAAATAAAGTTGAAATCAATTGTGAATTATACCAACAGTTTTAAGAATCAATAGAAGCATAAAATCATGTCTTAATATAATTCTACAAGATGTTACATAATTTCAACATTATTGGGAAAAACATGCATAAAACAGTGCAAAATAAAACCTTAGTATGTCCAAAATGATATTTAATATTATCAATGGTTTTCTGTCTCTGAAGAGGTACTAATTTGCTTTTAATTTATTCCATGAGTTTTGTATAAATGTAAACAATTCTCAAATGAGTAGTCCAAGAATGGTTTTCATTTTGCATTTATTAAAACATTTCTGCCTGCAACTCAATGAAATTAACCAATCAAAAGAAGCTTTTCCAGTCATAGCTACATGCTGAATTTTCTAGAAAGAGATATCCTCTATTATTGCAAATTCTAGATGCCACATCTTTGGTCTTTATTTGAAATGAATAATATGATAAATATGTTTTATTTCACTAAAGTCTTCAACATTTGTTTAGATTCACTTCATTTTGAGAGTAAGATCTTTCAAATATTTTTATAAATTCATTAACCCCTGCGTTTTCTATATTGTTTATTTTTCTTCCTCTAAAGACTTTTCTTCATCCAGATCTGCATATATGTGTTACCAGTTTCTGTTTTGACTGTGTATTTTTTATAATATAAAAACCCTTAATGGGAAATTAGGATGATCTATGATATTTTCTAGTTTGGTATGGTGATCAGAAACAAAAACTTTAAAGAATAGCTGGTTCTAATATGTCTTCATCACTTTGATTCCTTAAACTATATAAATGTTTAAACCACTGTTGGTTCCAAAGATGGCTTGTTTGGCTGCCATTCTGTGTTTTGTTGAAGATTCATTTTTTGTTACATCATCATTAGGAGACTCCTGGCAATATTTGAAATTAGAGTGATCATTCTATCATTGGAATAATCTTTAGGATTTGCTTTTTTAAAAAATATGGTTATGTCCTTAAATTTAGAAGTAATGCTCATGGAATACTATTAATATTCAACAACATTACATGACTATTCATATGGTTCTGAAATCAGTTATCTCCACCCTATTTAAAAGTCATCTACTGTAATATTACGTAATTAATGATCACCAGATAATACAGTTCTATAAAGTTCTTCATTTTCATAATGACCAATTAATATAAAAGAGTACAATGTGGCCACTACTGCAAAATGCAATTAACCTAAACCAAAAGTCAATGATTGGTTGATCTAGATGGGATGGGATTTCATATCACCATACTATTTGTTGTCCATTGATTACTCATTCTTGCAGTAGATGTCACTAGAATATTTGAAATTATCTGCTCATAAAAAAAGGCGTGACTATTGCTTCGGAGTTCATAAAAAGTTTGAGCGCCATGCCTGTGAGCACCAGAATCAAACCTGGGATCTCCCAATTCCAAGACAGAGGCTCTACCAACCCCACCAAACCATGCAGAGTCATAGAATACTATTGATAGAAATACTTATAATTTAAAATTTTTTATCCAAACAAAATTTCAAATGTGACCTTTAACCTTTTACAATAAGGGCAATATTTTGTACTCATCTTTGGAAGCGAGGGAAAAAACATCCTGTAAATAAATTAATAAACCTAACTGCAGTGCGATGCACCACCTTCCCCATTTTAGCAGCATTTGGGTTTATAATGAGGGAATAAAAGACATTCATGAAATCTGAAAAATCATAAGGCCAAAAAATCCATTATCATTTAGATTAAAAAATATCAGCTTTTGCTAAGACTTTTCTTCATTTTTTAGACATAATTTTGAGTATATCATTTAATACCTTGTTTTTAGATCCATAAAAAAATTATGATCTAAAAGAAAGAAAAAACACATACGTTTACATTTTTGAAAAGCATTTTTGGTAAATAAAATGTAATTAGATATATATGAATTTACACCTTCACGTTTCTTAATTTCTCAATTCCATATATTAGTCATCACTGTTATTTACCCTTTCTAGAATGATTATTTTTATTTTATTCTTCTAATTGTTTTACTGACTTGCACCTATTATGGGTAATGTATTTAATAAAAATATAAAATATTTACAATTTCTGATGAAGGTTGAAAATCAGTCGAAACATAGAGAGTTAAAATAAATGTTGCTTTAAAAAAGTCTAAAAGAGAATGGTGAATTTGTTTTATGATTAAGTAACTTAAACAAGTCTACATTTAAAACTAATAAAATAATTTCTACTGAAGTAGCTTGTAAACCCATTTATCCTGGAGCATTATTACACTTATTATTTAAGTAATACTTTGGGTGCAATTTGAAAATTATAATCACACTTTGTAATGTTGTAATTGACTTATTTATTAGTCTGTATTTAGAGCATATTATCTTTATCTGTTTAAGGAGATTTATTTAAACTTCTTTATATCAATAATTTCAATCTCTGTGGCGAAGTTGTAATCTTTAGTGTCTATATAAATATATGGAACAATAAATAAAGGTGGGATTCCATCTTTATTGTTAAAAGAAGGTTGCCTTGACAACTGTTTGAAATTGTTGATTATTATCTATATTAGGATTGTCTTAGTGTTGACTGGTTTCTAATGGTCATATATATATATATATGATAGAAGTAATTCTCAGCAAACGATGTTTTAACCTCAAAAGCCTGACAATATGCTTATTTTCTGCTTTCAAGAATTATAAAATGTTTTATAATAAAATACAACAAGACTTATTGGGGATTATATTTGTTATGCATTTAAAAGCAGCAATCCAGTTCATGTACTGTTAAGTGGCCTTTGTACAAGGAAAGTCAATGGTCAGAAGATTTGTTTAGCATAACCAACTGGTATCCAATGATTACTCAAGCTTAACATATAGCTCTGAGGTGGAGAGATATGAAATGGAATAATGTGAAATCATTTCATGTTTATTTTTCAACAATATTCTACCGTTATAAGGATATTCACCTTATGGCAACATTCTCATTTATCTTTTTAACTAAGACGACTGTATTGGATCTGCTGATTAACTTAAGATTTAAACCCTTTCTCTAATGTGAATTAAACGTTATGGGATCACTTTCATTTACATTTTCAACTAGACTGATTATTTGTCTATGACTTACTTAATGAGCTGGAAGCCTTTTTCTAATGTGAACTTAATTGTGTAAAGCCTTGGAATTCTCATAAGATCTTTTCAAAAAATCACCCAAGATTGTAAATTCATGAGAAATTTTGCAGCCTGTTGGTTTTGTAAATAATAGATCCATGGAAAAAAATGCAATCCCCTGAATGCTGGAGGCTTGAAATCCACAATTTAAATGATTCATGTTAATGTCATGTATAAGTATGTCTTAGTGGAAAGGTCGCCAGTTGCTCCTCACCAATCTGCATGCACTGACATCTCTGAATCAAATATGTGCCACATAGCGATATACTTTACCTATTCATCAGGAACATTTTAAGTGCTACCATATCTGAATCATGAATTATGATGTGAAATGAGACAGTGTTTTTGTACCTTTTCAGATCTTTCCTAAATGCTCTTCCATGAAATTTACCAAACTGATTAAAAATCTTTTCAGTCTCATTACTTCAAACCATGCACAGTTTGAATTATATGAAACACGTTAGTAGCAAGTTTACCCATTTTAAAACAAAATTTAATATTTGCACATAGTCCAATTGGATTAAGATACAAAACACACTGTCCTATTTAATGTCACAACTTCTGATCCAGACCCTCTGGTGATGAATAGTTGAACTATATCATTGCATAGTACCATGTAGTGATTCACAGGTGGTTTTGTAGACAGCTTGGAAAGAGAACCAATCACCAGTGATCTCTTCACCAGAACACATTGTATATGACATCACATTCCAGACTTAATTTTTTAAGTATTATAGCTTTGCAAATTGTCTTATGCTTAATTAAATTATTAATTTCTCTAGCACTGATGAAGTTGTATTTTTTCGACTATCTTCATGATAAATTGTTGACAGTTGTATTATATTATTAATTTTATATGCAGCATTATGTTTAATGAGGGAAGATTTAATTTTCCCTGTATATTTTTATTTTTTTTTATACTTAAAATTATGATCTTCCAGATTGCTAATACTCAAATGGATATTTTTCTATTATGGTAGGAATATCCATTTCATACATTCATTAACATTATTGTCGAAATTACGATTATTTCATCTCATAAAGAGTGTTTAATTTTAGGTTTTCTTATTGATTGTTCTTTCTTACCATTTTGCATCAAACATTGCTATAATTTCTTTTTTTTTTTTAAAATCTTTTTTGCTATTATACCTAGTGGAGAATTATGTGGAAGGATAGAAATAATATGCTATATTAAAATCCAATATTTTTCACAATAAGCACATTTTGCCTATATTAGATGAAAGGAATTAAAAAAACTTTTAATTTATATTTCATCCGTCAGATGTCGCAAATGATGGTAAATAGCACTTCAGAAGTTAAAAGTATAATAAATAAATAAAAATTAATTACATTATGAATTAATTAAACAATGTTATCTTTTAAAATTTATTATTTCTTTCTTTTTTAATATAAAAGCTTAGATGAGGCTTACTAATAAAATATAAAATATTTTCATGTTGAACAGAGTTCCTAATGTTTATATCCCTAATGTTTACTTAACCATGCACATACACGCACACAAATAAAAATAATTACGATTAGAATTTTTGAAAGTTCGCGTTATACCTACCTCACCCATTTTATTTTTTGCATATTCAATGCGAATCCCTCCCCGATCTGAAGATAAAAGTACAAACCCTTGCAAACTCGTCATGGCTTGCAAGGCACAACGTACATCCTAAAAAAATAAGAAAATAAATAAACGTGTGATTATTTATATAAACGTGTACATATTAACAAGAAAACACATATTCATAATATTTCTAAAAGTTGTGGTTTAAAATTTTAACTAGAAAAAAGTTATAAATCAAGTAAACACACACAAATAAATTTAATATTATACTGCTATATTTACAAATGTTCTCACAAGTATATCGTTCTTTTGATTCATAAAAAAACAAACACCTAATTGAAAATAGAAACATACATTTTTTAAAAAATGCGAAGGTACATCTATGAGCCCACACTCATAGAAATGATTCCAATCCCTTCACCAAATGATAAAGAATGCATTTGGCTGTGGATTTGTTTTAAGCTTCTCAATAAGGACTTATCTACACTATAGAGCTCTCAATATCAAATTCAGAATACAATATAGCTAACCAATGAAAAATAGCCAATCATATAATTGAGGCAATAAATTTGATGGTTAGATTTGAGAGAGGTTGTGAATGTGTTAGTGATTCGTTTTCATAACAGTAACTCACCATATCTGGAATTAAAACAGTAGCAATTTTTTTCCCCAATAATGCCACCTAGTGAAAGCTCTAGTAATTAATAAATGGCAGACGGTTGTGCATTTTAATCTCTATCCAGTATCTTCCCATTCAATATCCTCAGACTTGTTCCCAGCTTCTGGTTTTCATGAGTGAGAAATTTTGGATCGGAGAACAGTGTACCTAGATCTAATGCACCCTTCCAGTATCTACCTTTTACTCTTTTGGTTAGTGTAAAGCTATCAGCCAAACTGAAAACAATATTTTCAATTCGAGTTAATTTGCTTGTACAGTCATACAGATCTGAATCCGGTTCAGTATCCATACTTTTTTTTTTTTAAATTATCAGTGAACTTTATTCTTTCGCTAGAATATTATTAAACCATTAAAACATCACATGATCACTTTGTTTAAGCATAAATAAAAAGTGATCATGTGATGTTCAGTAAACCACAAAAGTGCAATTAGGCTTGCTCAAATTCAGAGAGCTCCTCCTGGCAAATAATATTCGGCCTTATCACATGATAAGCCAACATGGCTGAAAATGTTAAGTCTATTAGGAAAAGTCATACGCACATGTTGTTTCATTAACCATAACAGATGGGCCTATTAAAAAGAATCACAGCAGTTTTCCGCCTCTCTGGTGATTTTTTGGCAAGAACTATGCAATCGTAGTTTCATCAACCATAATAGTCAGCCAACTTTTTAAATTAAAACCAATAATATATTATACGACCAATAAAAAGAATAAAACAAATAAAAATCTATTATGCTATTACTATAAATAAATGCAGCAGATGTTTTAATGTTACATTTGCTGTATCACAATCAGGGTTACTTTGTGAGTAAGAAGCCCTCTTGCACAGGTTAAATTCAAGCATCCCTGACCCCATGAAATAATAATTCAAGTCCAAAGGAAAGCATATTAATAAAACATAAAAAAATATAAATATTTTAAAAAATCTTGAGAAAGCACCAGAATCAATCCCAGAATTCCATATTCAAGAGCACGATACTTTACTGCCATCCTACACCGAACATACTTCACTGATTCTTATAAAATATGCCTAATAAACAACTTAACATATTCCTGAAGAATCACTGTAATTATTATGAGGCAATATTTTTTAAATGAGTTTATTTTTAAATAAATTATTAATAGCAATGTATTATTTTTTTAATGTAAATTAGAATCTTATATGTAATATCCCTAAATGTCCGTAACACTATCATGTGATATTCAAGAGAAACATTTTTTGTGAGAAGGCGTATTTTTCAAGAAAAAAAAAATTATTTGTTCTGCCATTAATAAACAATAATCATTTAGGAATTTTATATTTAAGTTAACAATCGTCTTTCAGGTCAGGTATATTTCACGCTGTCAAATTCACATGTCAGATATAACAGGTATATTTAAATATTCAAATTTTAATTTAGAGGCTTAATTAGATTATGAGCATTTTATTCAATGCATGTAATTCCACAAAGCAAAAAGAAAAATTGTTAAAGCAATCTATTAAAAAAAAACTATTATAAAAACATAATTCTGCCATTAATAAACCATAATACGAAAACGAGATTTATCAAATTTATTTATATAATATTAAAATCTTTTAATTTACATTAAATCTTAAAAAAAATTGTTAAAAGCAATCAACAGCCTTTCAGACCCCTTAGTAAATAATTCTGACATTAATAAACCCTAAAAAAACAAAAATGAAGGCCTTTGTATATTTGTCTCATTTATTTATATGTTTTGTTTAATTTACATTAAATCTTAAAAAAAATTAAACCAACCAATTAAAAAAAACATGACCTTTAAAGGCTGGGCACATCTGATATTTAAATCAAAGCAATTCAGAAACTGAAACATTAGTGATCACAGCAACACGGTGTTCATAATAATGAAGCACTTTTGTGGCCCACCCTATCCATACACCTACATGATAGCCCTATGCAATTATTTATTAGCTAAAAAACATTTTCTACCTGCAAAAGATGTATACACCACAGCATTATATTACAGTCAGAGATTTTATTTTTATAGTTAGAAGATTGAATCTCACTTGACTCAATCCAGCTTAACCCAGAGTCCTTGCTCTTTAGTTATCTTATTAACCCACATTTAAATGTCTATCATGTATTCAGCTGCAAGTAAAATCCTAATCCTGTTTATAAATGAAGATCTGGGTTCAAACTCCAAATTGTGGAATGGGCAGGTGAATCTGCAAAACCACTTCACCATAAAGCTTTTATAAAATATTGGATAATATAAAGAATAGTCAATTTCTGATTAGAAATTATTACCATTCAAGACTCAAGAGACCGATTTTAAGAAAAAAAACTTTTTTTTGATCATTTATCTAATATATAATTTCATAATTTTTTTCAAAAGACAAAAATGAACAATTAATAATTTTTATTAGTCATTCATTATACTAGAGATCTGGATCCACTGATATGCGCTGCTTAGCCAGAAATGTGTGTCTTGGAAATATACATCTGTATATATAAATTTTAATTGTAGTGTTATAATATTTGAATTGATGTTTATATAAGTTTTGATTGTATTTTTATAATATTTGAATTTTTGCAGATCTGAAGAAGGCTGCCAGGAACAGTCGAAACTGTTATTATATTAATAAAAGTTATTTGCTTAAAGGTCTAAGAAGACTGTGATTATTTAATAAGATATATTGTTGTATATGAATAAGCAAAATTACTGAAGAAAAATGAAGAAGCATATATAGAATTATATGGTCATATGTTAATGACTATATCCCTGCACAAGGTGCTAAAAGTGGATAAAAACTAGTTTCTACCTTGCATGAACATGGTGTAATACAAATTACACTACAGAAATATTATTCTAAAGTGAACAATCTTTCTACAATTTTAAAGACGAATTCCTTTTCTTTTTTTGATTCCCTTCAACTTTATTCTAACTTAGTATTAAGGGAATGACCTTAAAATAATGCTAAAGTTTAATTAAAAAATAGACCTGATGTCAGTGCAAAGTTTTTAATAGAATTATAATGCAAAGATCATAAAACCAATCGATGATCTTTAGCTTGCTAGATCAGATACTATGAAGTCTATTGTTATAAAGTAATATTTCCGTTGGTTCGATCTCTTGAAATAAATGAAATAATACAAGATTTCCGACTATTGTAAAATCATATATTCACGGGTCTGAACATGACTTCTTAAAATGATATTTTATGGTAAATGTGATCATACTTTCTTAAGAAAGGGAGATATCTTTTATTTTATGAATTACACTATTATGCCCTATTAATTCTTTTTAAATCATCAGTCTAAAGAAATACACTATTGATTACTTACATTGAGAAACATGGCTGAGGAAGAATACAATAAAGAGCTGTGATTGGACAGTGTTGAGATTACTACAGAAAGAAAATTTCACAAAAATTAAAAAAGCATTGAAAAATATCACATAAACACAATGATGAACCAACATTTCCTATATGGATCTATTGTGCTCCATGGATTGCTTTGTATAGTAATTGCAAACTCAATCTCCGGTATAAGTAACAAAAAAGGTAATATATATATTCTTGGAATTGGAATATTTATGAGTGGTAGCTGCTGATAAATTAATTTATATTACATTGAAATATCACCTTTCACATGGACAATGGACCCTTGTTGTTTCTCATAATATTAATCACTATTTAATGTTATAATATACCAAAAGTTCCTTTATTTATCTAATAATTAAGTATAATCTATTACACAAATGTTTACATTAATGATCTAAACTTATGAGTCAAGGAACTAAAAGAAACTATCAAAATTTCCAATTCAAAACATGAATACTATATATATATAATATTCTATTTCCCAATAAACTCACTAGAGAGTGCTTAGACTTCTATATGTATGATTATGGTGGATTTTATCTAAAGTGCACTTACATAATAAAGAAGAAACCCACTTCATTACACAGATGAACAAATGATTGTAAATTTTAATTACAAATACAAAGAAAAAAAAATCAATATTATATAAATATAACAGTAATTAATTATTATATACAGTCTTTTAATGTGCAGAAATACTTTCAGTTAATACAAAAAAATCAAAACGGAAGCAAATATTATCAACTCAAATCCCATGAGTCCCAAATTTTAATGATAGCAGCTTGTCTATTAATTAATTTCATTTTATTTCTATTTCTTAAAATTGCCTCCTTAATTTTTCTTTTATTACAGTTTCTCTCTTCATGAAAAATCTTAACACTTTTAATATCAAACTTAAATTTATATTAACATATCCTTTCATGTTCCAAGAAAACTGAATGTATACTTTTCACATGCTTATATAACAATTCATGCTACTTTAATCCTTTTTTAATACTGCACCTTGATTTGCCTTTATATGATAACATATTCACAAAAAATTTGATATACAATATTACTTTTCTGCTTGACAGGTATGATACTTTTAGAATTATTCACTAATTTATTAACATTGCTTGTAACACAAAATGAAACATTAAATACATTCATATATATATATATGCTTAAAAAAATTCACTTGAGCATTTGAAATATATAGAATAGATATCCATTTTTTACTATCAATCTTCAAGTCCTTTAAACTGTTATAACTCTTTTTAAATTGGCATAAAGTATTGTTAATCTGTTCCATCTTATATTCAACTTCAAGCAATTCCTTGGAAAATATTTCAATATTTTTTAATTTATCACACTGGTAATTGAAACAATTTTTTATCAAGAAACAAAAAAGATATAAATAATTGGTACTTTTGATTTACAATTTATACATCCCCTTTTTTGCAATGGTTTGATTATTAATTTATAACTTAACATACTATAATTTCTTGTAATAATTGAATCCAAAAACTTAATACTTTTGTCCTGTTCCTTTTGAATAGTTCATTTCAACCTATTCAAATTATTTAATCCCTTTACAAGAAAATTTATAGCATTGGTATTTCCACAAACAAAACCATAATCCATATACTTTTTGTAAATGTTAATATCTTTAAAAGTACACATATTTGAAATACTATTCTCCTATATTGATAAAACAAAATTGCAAACTTGTGCAGCAACAGGAAGACCCATAGGCCAACCTCTAGACATTTTATAATATCCACCTTCAAAAGAAGCAATAATATTACCATCAAAACATTTTAATGAATCAATAAAAAATTTTATAAAATATTTACAAACACCTTTACTTTTTAATGCATGTTCAATTATTTTTATGGAATCCACTCTATCAATAAAACCATACACTTCTGTCATAACATCATTCTCATTAATCACTATATTTTTAATTCTATCTACAAAGTCAAAAGATGAAGCAATAATATTTTTCCCAAATCCTAAAAACTCTTGTGGCAGCTTACCAATATATTTAGAAGTCTGATACATAAATGAACCACCAAAATCAACCATAATTCGCAAAGGATTACCTTCTTGATGTAACATTATATTTGCAACAATATGAGGACATATAGCACAGGAAGGATATATCTTATAGTACATATTATTACTTAAGTCTTTATACTATTATTAAATTTTATTTTCTGACCATCCATATTATATTTTTTAGTCAAAAAGAAATCATGTTTATCCATTTGCACTTTAATTTTCTCAATATGCTGTCATCATTAAACACATTCAAAATCCTTTATCTTCTTTCAAACAAATCATACTATCATTTTTCAGCCTCTGTTTAAATTTCGAATAGCCAAATCTCAAGAATTTTCATATGGAATCACATTAAATTTATGACAATTAATTTTTTTTATATAATTTCATCACCAATATGACTATCACTAAGAATCATTTCAAATGAATTTTGAACAGCTGCAATTAATTCGAAATTATAATCATTCTATGTATACTGACATATTTAGCACCATGCTTAAAACCTATTTCCAAATCAAAGGTATCTTTTTATTTGAAAATAAAATTCATGTCATTATAAGTCTATGGATACTGCTTATTAAATAAAAAATCAATTTTCTTCTCAAATATATTACATAATTTAAATTCAAATAAGTTAAATCCATTTTCAAAAACAATTATATATAGTCCCAAGCACAACATTCATTTAAAATTATTAAATGTTCACTTGCTTTCAAATATCTCTGAATATTAAAAAGTTCATTTTTAGATTTCTTAACTATATCATTTAAAATTATCAATTTCAATTGATCCGTAACTCTCAGTCCTAAATTTATATAGCTGTTCAATTTTGCGTTACAATTTGGGAATACATGAAAAACTTTACAATCCTTAAAAAAATGAAGTTTGCATTTAACTTAATAACTATTTTACATTGCTTCCACCACTCCTTAATGATCCATTGTTTCATAATGTCACCTAAATCCATCATATTAAAAAAAGGTAATACAAATAAAATGACCGTTAATTAAAAACTACTATAATAGTGATAAAAATAAATATAATAATAACTATTATATACAGTCTTTCAATCTGCAGAAGTACTTTTAGTTAATTCCTTAACCCACCTCAACTGCCATTACCTTCAAAAAACAAGATGGAAGCAAACATGAACTCAAATCGCATGAATCCCAAATTTTAATGTTAGCAGCTTGTCTATTAATTATCTTCCTTTTATTCCTAATTATTTAAAAAACCTCTCTTTGAATTTTTCTTTTATTATGGGTTTTCTCTTCATGAAGAATCTTAACACTCACTATCAAACTTAAATTTATATTTAGATGTCCTTTCATAATCCAAGAAAGCTGAAAGTCATTAAATCATTATTTTTACTTTTCACAGGCTTGTATAACAATCCAGGCTCCTTTAATATTTTTCAATATTACACCTCAATTCACCTATATATGATAACATACATCAACAAAAAAATTTCTACACATCACTTTTCTGCTTGACGGTTTTGGCATTTTTAGAATCATTCACTAATTTATTAACATTATTTGTAACACAAAATGAAACATTAAACACATTTTTATGATTTGTTAAAAAGAAGATAAAGGGCTGCAGATGTGTTTAATGATGAAATGTCAGTATATTGAGAAAGTTAAAGTGCAAATGGATAAACTTGATTTCTTTTTGATTGAAGAATATATGATCAGAGAATAAAATTTATTAATAGTATTTTTAAAAAAGCTAAAAATAGAGCCTTAAGTAATAATGTATACTATAAAATACATCCTTCCTGTACTATATGTCCTCATATTTTTGCAAATATAGTTACATAAAGGCAATCTTTGTGAATTATAATTAATTTTGGTAGTTTATGTTTCAGACTTCTAAATATATAGTAAGCTGTTACAAGAGTTTTTAGGATTTAGGGAAAATACTATTGTTTTATCTTTTGACTTTGTAGATAGAATTAAAATATAGTGATTAATGAGTGATGTTATTGCTTCATTAGACATGACAGATATGTATGGTTCTATTGATAGAGTGGATTCCATAAAAATAATTGAACATGCATTAAAAAGTAAAGGTGTTTGTGAATATGTGATAAAATTTATTGATTCTTTAAAAATTTTTGATCATAACATTGTTGTTTCTTTTAAAGGTGGATATTATAAAATATCTAACAGTTGGCCTATGGGTCTGCCTGTTATTGCACAAGTTTGCAATTTTGTTTTGTCCATATATGAGAGTGGTATTTTAAATGTGTTCTTTTAAAGATATTAAAATTTACAAAACATATATGGATGTTTTTGTTTGTGGAAATACCAATACTATGAATTTGCTTGTAGAGGAGTTAAAATTTTGAATGGCTTGAAATGGACTATTGAAAAGAAGCAGGACAAAAGTATTAATTGGATTTCATTATTACAAGAGATAATAGTATATTAATAATCAAACCACTGCAAAAAAGGGGATATATAAATTGTAAATCAAAAGTACCAATTATATATAAGATGACATGTTTTAGATTTTTGTTTCGTAATGAAAAATTGTATCGTTACCAGTGTAATAAATTAAATATTGAGATATTTGCCAAATAATTGCTTCAAGCTGGATGTAAGATGGAACAGATCAACAATACTTTATGCCAATTTAAAAAGAGGTATAATGGTTTGAATGAGTTGAAGATTGATAATAAAAAATGGATATCTATTCTATATATTTCAAATGCTCAAGTGAAATTTTTAAAGGGTATATATAAGGATGTGTTTAATGTTTCATTTTGTATTACAAATAATGCTAATAAATTAGTGAATGATTCTAAAAATGTCATATCTGTCAAGCAGAAAAGTAATGCTATGTATCAAATTTTTGATGGATGCATGTTATCATGTATAGGTAAATCGAGATGCAGTGTTGAAGAAATGATTAAAGGAGCAAGAATTGTTATACAAGCATGTGAAAATTAAAAATGATTTAATGACTGCTTCAGTTTTCTTGGATCATGAAAGGACATATAAATATAAGTTTGATATTGAAAGCTTGCATCAGTGAGAAGCTTTGGATCTTGGACCATGCACTTACACTTCTAAAATCTTATACACCTTTGGATCTTTCTAGTCATCATCATTTACCTCACTGTTTTTGCTATCCATATTACACTATTCAATCAAAAAGAAACCAAGTTTATCCATTTGCACTTTAATTTCTCAATATACTGACATTTTGTCATTAAACACATCCACACTCCTTTATCTTTTTTCAAACAAATCATATCATTTATCAGCTTCTGTTTAAATTCCAAAATGGCTAGTTCCCATGAATTTTCATATGGAACCACATTAAGTTTGACAATTTTTTTTATAATTTTATCAACAATATGACTATCACTAGTAATCATTTCAAATGAATTTTGAACAGCTGCAATGAGTTCCAAATTAGAATCATCCTAAGTACAATCGACACATTTAGCTCCTTACCTATTTCTGAATCAATGTATCTTTTTTATCTGACAAAATTTGTATCATACCCCAACCACACCATTTATTTAAAATTATTAAATGTTCAATTGCTTTCAAATATCTCAGAATATTAAAAGGTTCTATTTTACATTTCTTAACTACATCACGTAAAATTATTGATTTTAACTTATCCATACATTTTGGTACTAAATTTATACAACTGTTCGACTTTACTTTGCAACAACTCGGGAAATCCTTAAAAAAATGAAGTTTGCATTACATTTATTATTTTTATTGTTAATATTTGAATACATGTATAGTATTTATACTTTAAGCTAGATGTAATTAGAAGGAATTTGAACCCTGACTTTCAAGCTCCCTTCAATCATCCCATTACAACTTATGCAGCTGATACATATGACCACATACATACCAAAAATATAACTGATCTCCAATAAATGTATTTTGTGCTAAACCAGCACTTATCAGTTGGTGTGGGAGATGATGATCTGGACCAAATGATGAGTGCTGGTTTGACACAAAATACATATATTAGAGATCATTAACCTTTTTCACATGTATGTGGTCATGTGTATTGTTATATAAGATGGAGTGGGTGACTGAAGTGAGCTTGAAAATCTGGGTTCAAATCCCCTCTAATTATTTTTGTTGTTACAATAGTTTTTAATTAATGGACATTTTATTTGTATTACATATATATATATATTAACATTATATTTACAATTATTAACTTCTGCTTGACTATTAAAAAGGTTATTAAAAGTTTCTAACTACATCCTTCTCTAATTGATTATTGGTTTAATAATTATTAATACCCTATTTTTGATCTGGTTGGTATATTAATTCCGTTCTCAATTTGCCCCAATGTAAGCAAGGATATACTTATAAATACCAGAAGCTCAAGTATAGGTGGTACATTCTATTCTTAACATTAATAAAATATAGGCTATTTATTAATAGCCCGAGCGAAACTGGTTCATTCCCCTTAATTAGTATATACAAATATATTGAGAATAACGAATTTTGCAACTGAAACTCATGTCTGGCATTCAAACAAAATGAATCTCCTGCGAGTTCCACTTTGCTTTAAATGCAAGAACTTTTATAGGAGACAAGTTTAGATAATATTAAGTGTAAGAATGAAATTTTACTCATTTTAGATGTAAACAAAGCCTGTGAAATTGGACATCTACCAGGGCAGAATTATTAAGTATATATTTTAATCAACTTTTGAATGTTTAATGTTTTCATAGCATATAATATTAGAAAATATACATCATAAAATATTATGAAAGGAAAAAAGACTTTTTTGCACTCTACACATAATATGTTTAAAATCTCATAGAAGCACAGGTATTAAAATTGTTTGATTGAGAGATGAGTAACGATATTTTATCATTTTATATGTGTGGCAGTCAGTCTCAACATACTTACATAATATTACACATGGTACATTTTTAATAATATATATTTACTTCAACAAAAAATTCCAACAACAAGAGCTACTATAAACTAATGTGAAAACTTGTTTAGCATTAGGGATTGCCAATTAGTAGTAATTGATAGTTTTTTAGCAACATCTAAAAGTTATTCTTGTTTACATGGAAATAATGTCATTATTTCTCTTCTTTATTATAACAATCCATGGTAAATTTAATTTACCATATATATATGTAATGATAAATAATATTTTAATAATGAATAAATATAACTTCATGTGAAAATTTTACCAAATCTATTTTAATAAATGAACTGCCCTCTAGCTGCCAAGTTCGATAACTTTTACAATAAGAGTGGACCACCTCCCAACATATTGTATATATATAGTAATAATATGGAAATACCATGTGAATGTGGATGTTTATTGATGAGACCAGTTACTCCAATGTAAAGTAATTGAAAGAACAGAAACTGATTATTTAACAAAAAGAAAATAGATATATCTAAAGAAGACCATATATGTAGTAACAACATATCTTTGACTGGTAAAATACAAAATATTGGATAAAGAAGTATAAAGAAGAAAATTCAAAGAAGCTACTCACATGATGACAAATAATCCCAAAAGTGAACCTAGTAACATAATATGATTCCTCAATGCAACTAATTAACTTTGTCCTTAAGAAAAGTTGGTAAAATCAGGAAAATCCTCATAAATGAGCATTTGAATTTTCTACTGATAGTTTCTTTTGGCAGAATTGTTCAGTTAGATTATTGCCTTAAATTGAATATTCAAGAATCTAAAGGTCCAAGTTAGATACCCATACTAGTATTGTCACAGGGCATGCCAGCAATATCCAAAGAAAAAAGAAAAATAATACCACTCAAAATATTTTGTTATTGCTAACAGTTGAATGTATTGGGAAAGTTTAAACAGTTTGAACTTTTTAATGACATTCAATATTTGATAATAAATGATAGAAATAGTCGAACATATAATTACTTCTAAAATGCCATTACTACAAACTTTCAGATAAATATACATGTATGTTGACATAAATAATTTGGACAAAAATATTATGTTTGCCATTTGTAAGGGTGGGACAGCAAAAACTATCATTCACAAGAATAGAGATTAGCAAGCAGATATTGCTAATTATATTGTGGCTAGGTATATATCTAAAACTGCTTGAGAATAACTTTTCAACTTTTTTCTCCATGTCATTAATGATAAATTCTAAAAAAAGAGGTCTGCATATTCTTCTTCTAAATGAATAAATCCTTGAACATCCATGTGGGGTAAAACTTAACACAAATGTTGATATTGTGTACCAGACTCATGGCAAAATGACTAAACTGACCAGTTAATATTCCAGTGCCTGCTCAGTGGGACACTAGTGTTTCTTTGATTGACAATGTTATTAGTTCTTGCAATAAACCAGGTTTCTTTTATCTTCCTTTTCCTATCTTAGGCTCATTGCAGACAGCATTAATAATTTGAGGATAAAAATCATGTTCTACATTTTCCTCATAATTGTAAAGATTAAAGTTGGGATTCAGATCAATCACCCTTAGATCTAAATAGATGGACCAACAATTCAAAACATAGGTTAGAACAAAATGATAAGTATGAAATCGTTTATTTGATTATGTGCCAAGGACTTGGTAATATCACTTACTATGGACATATGAAGGTTAACGTGTCGATGTGTTTATGACAATATATACCAATATAAACAGTTTAAAATAGATTTTCAAGTTAATTCTGTTTTCTATAATCATGAGAAAAAATGCTGGACATGAATTTTGTCCCAAATAATCAATGCTCTCTGCAAGAAGCCTAATGATAAGGATAAAATAAGCTTAGTTTGTTGCGAAATATAATAACATTGTCAATCAAGAAAACACTATTGTCTTATTGAACATGCAATGGAACCTAAACCAGTTGGTTTAGTTAGATCACCACGAGTCTGGTACAAAGTATCCAGCTAAATATTATTATCTAATTTTTCGTCTCTGTATGACATTTAGATATAGGTAGGTGTATAATTTACATTATAGACAGAGATTTATTTATTTACTAAATGTATATGTGCACGTGTGTGCGTATATATATATATGTGTGTGCAGGTATGTGTAAGTTGTTGAAAATACTTCTAAGTTTGTCCGTGGGAAGCTATCACGCTCGTTCACATGATAATATAATTCTTCAATATTCATTCCTCTATTATAATCCCGTCTTGTATAGATTTTAATAAGAATGAATGATGAAAGATTGAAATGTAAGTTTTCATTTTAAATTCCATTCAAAACCGGAGTGACAATAAGTCTTTTATTCCCGCTCCTGTTGTTCGGAGAAGATTACATACTGTTCTTTGCTATATCATTAAAAGATGCAGTTATAAATGACAATTTTGAAATTTACGTTTTAAAAAAGAGAAAGAAATTGAAATATAATTCTTTTCTTTTATATTCAAATTATAATATACAAAGTTATTTTTTAAATTTTAATATTTTATAAAATATGCATTATTGATGATCTGCAAAGTTGTTATATCTTACTATGTGTGTACATATATATTCCAGAATATTGTCATATAGTGAAAAATATTTATCAAAATGCAACAGCGATGAAAAGATTAACACCGAAATGGGAGTACGACAGGGGGGACTCCATACCTCCACACTTTTTACAGCAATTTTGCAAGAAGTATTTTAAGGATTAAAAGAGGACGCTAAGAGAGTGTAAGTAAATGGAGATTATTTAAATCATTTACATTTTGCAGATGCTATCATTGGTTTTGCAAATAATGCTTCAGAGCTTTAGGAAATGTTGCAAGAGTTATTAGATGAAAGTAAGAAAGTAAAATTAAAAATAAATGCTAAAAAAGATTAAAGTAATATTTAACGGACTTTTTTCAAAAGATACAAATAAAGATTGGTATTAGAAGTTGACAATTACAAATACCACTGGTCAGATCATAGAATCAAATTTGGATGGAGTGTTTTTGGTTGAAATGACAATATTAAATGGGAATAATCTGTGTGATTTTAAAAAGTTTTTGATAAATGTGTTTTACCAATTCTTACTTACGATCTAAGAAGATATGGATGCTTGACAAAAAAGCAATACAGATAATACTACAGATCACCCAATGATGTATGTTATGAGTAACAAGATGGGATGGAAGACAAAATACATGGATGAGAGCAAACAGGTGTTACTGTCATCATTGAAAGAATTAAAAGACTAAAGTGTAGTCACTCTGGATACATTGCTAGAAGAGATGATAGTGGATGGGAAGATAAAATCTTGAATAGGATTGATCAAGAAAATGAAGAAGACCTAGAAAGATACTAAATGTCAGATGGATGGATGAAATAAGGAAGTGTGGTGTGGTGATGTGGAGAAGAGCGGTTAGAGATCAGAGAATCTGGCAAAACTTGCTTGATCCAGCAATGAATGAATAATGAATGGAAATTATATATATTATATTATGGTATAATCCATAAGTCGAGAACAATAAAAAGACTTTTATTTATTAAATTTTCTCAATATGTTCATCACTATGAGTACATCATAAACATTTTATCAATCAACACATGCCTAATTCATGGTAATATAAGTAATAATGTTGTACATCTTTTTTTGATAGCTTATCTGACATCCATGTCTACAACTTGAGTTTGAAGTCAAACAAACAAAATTTTCCAACAGCCTTGAAGTTATTCTATCAGGTAGCCAATTCAATCATTCACCCCATTTTGCTCAGTGAATGAGTATTTAGCTATTCATGAGTAGAGGGTAAATCAAGATTAGGAAAAAACTTCAGTTTTCATTAACTGGTCTCCCAGGTTAGTTTGGTCTTCTACTTCAAATCTTCCTCTATGACAATCATGGGTGACCTTTCTGATTTTTCTTTTACAATACATGCTTATTTTAAGATTATACCAGCAAAATAATTTTTATTAAGGTATTGCATATTCATTCTCACCTGTTCACCCAGAAAGTGCCTTCTTGAAATGAAAGATGAACTTTTCCCAGAACTGAGGAACAAGATAACTCAGTGACCTTATATTTCCACCCAATAACTTTAAAATTTCAGGAGTAAAATTATGATACATGCCAAAGGTTTTGAAGTGAACCCTCCAGTTTAAGAAAATCAATTTAAAAACTAGTGATTGTACTTAAGACTTTCCTCCACCTTAGCGAACCACTAAAATTCATAGTTACTGTATTTTCTGTATTGGACCATTTCCATCATCAAATATTAGTTAAATGTCCTGTGCAGTTTAGAGCAGTTAGTAGAGCACCCGATGTGGGATCGGGAAGTCTCAGGATTGATTCTGGCACTCAAACGTATGAACTCCTGAGCAGCAAAGCCATTAGCATTTTACCCGCACTGTTTGGAACAATAGATAGAGTATCTGACAGAATTGATACTGGCATTTGCAGGTCCGGTGCTCAAACTTATCAACTCCTGAGCAATAAATTCATTAGCATTTTATCCAGCATCATTTGGAAACAGTAGTTAGAATATCTGATGGAATCGATTCTGGCATTTTCAGGTCAGGTGCTCGAACTCATGAACTCCCGAGCAATAATGTCATATGTCTTTTTGCTTAGTTATGAAATATTTTCAGACTAATTTAAGTTTTTCAAATACACTTAACTCTTAATAATAGCTCACAGATTAATATACAACACAATGTTTTGAATGTGATTATTGTCCTTTCTTTGTCGGGAACTGCTGACCTAACCAGTGACAGTAGTAACATGGGAATCAAACTTGGATATAGTAGACCCACATATAATTACAACTAAAATACCATCATCACAAGATTTCAGCCAAACAATTTTTTTTTCTATTTTTTGTCAAGTAATATGAATTTTGTTTAATGTTAATTTTATTTTGGTATGCTTTGAAAGGTAAAATGCCATTAATTTGAATACCTATTATTTAAAACATCTATTACCTGAGAAAAATCTCAACAGTGATCTTAACTTTTTCCAAAAAATAAATTATGTTGTCAAGCATTGGTGGTCAAGAGGTCAGCGATAGCTGCTTTACAAGCAGTTGCCCCGGGTTAGCGGGTTCACTTCCCAGCTGATGCTATGAACCATGAGAAAAAAATTATGTTATAAGCACATTTACAAATATAAATTATAAAGAAAAAACAAATCTTAAATAAATATCTATAAAGTAATAAGCCTCATTTCAGCAGATTGTTTTTTATCATTTAACAGAACTTTTTATGATTTGACTATTAAAGATCTACTCTTGAAGTGCAAACAAGTTCAAAAATATCCTGGAACCAGACATTTAGGTTTAATAGTATTTACCTGAGCATATGATTTTTTTTTTTTACTGGTGCAACCCTCTTTTGATGATAAATGTTCTCATATGGCCAACTGATCAAAACAGATTGCCCATGTTCCATAGTAAAAAAAGTGACAAAGGGCACTACTCTGAAGTGGGTCATTTAAAATTTATTTTACCTCTAACCTCAATGCTTCAACATTTTACGGAAGTTAATGATTGACATTACTAATTTTTCTTATATAAATTTATGCTTTCAAGATAGTTTATCAAGAAAAAAATATTTGTATAATCATTTGATCTTATCAAAGGTTCACCATATTAGTGTTTGTATATAGATTCTGTTTTCTTAAACATTGACATGTATTAACTTTGTATTAATAGTTTATAGATTCTCTTAGACATCAAATTTCTATGAGTAGTCTATTGGGATTTATTATTTATTACCCAGATACATCATGGCTATAAAACTACACATTAAACTTATTATTCTAAATTTATGGACATAATCTATAAATCTATCAAGTTATTTCTTAGTTATATAGAAATATTTACCTTTTTAAGCTAAAAAGTGACATTAGTCCTTGTTGTATCTTCAGATATTTGTTTTATTACTACAACTGTAGTATAACCAGCAAAAATAACAACAACAACAATAATATAATTTATTAATTGTACCTATCTATTACCAAAGATCAATGATAAACTGTGAATGAATTATACAATTTTTATTAATCATTCATTAGATGAGATTATCCACTTAATGAATAATATTTCTGTAGAGTAATTTTCACTATCCCATTCTTGTGTAAGGTAGGGATGGGTTTCTATCCATTTTTAACAACTTGTGTAGAGATGTAATCATAAACATATGATCATATGTTCAAAGACATGTGGAAAAGGTTTATGATCCCCAAGATGCATATTTCATGCTGAACCAGCACTCATCAGTTGGCCCAAACCACGATCTTTTACACATATCTTTATCATTATTCAGTATATATAGAGATAGAAAATCGTTACAGTTTAATTGATGTGTTAAACTTATTGCCTTCACAACTTTAACACAAACCGCCTAATGAAAGTATATTAATAATTTTTATTAGTCATTCATTAGACTAGATATTATCCACTTAATGAATAACATTTCTGTAGTGTAATTTCCACTATACCACTTTCATAAAAGGTAAGGACAGGTTTCTATCTCTTTTAATCTCTTGTAGATAGGGATTAGATATAAATAAAGTTTTTAAAACATAAAAAATTGCTTAAGATGAAGATGAAGCAGCTATTCACTAACAAAGTCGTTATTCTAAGTGGGGAAAAGATGCAGAAGGGTTAAATGTCTACAAATTTCAATAAAAAATAAATTTCATGTTGTCAAGAGGTAGCATATAATTCTGAGAAGTATGTTGTAAGAAAAGTTATCTTTGGTAATAACTTTGTATAAAAATTTGTGATTTCTAGCTTTTTGCATTAAGAAGTTATTTATATTATAGTCATCTTTTAAATGACACCAACAATAATATACAACGGACAACAATATAAGATAGTCACACTTTTATATATAAAATTTATTCAAAACCTGTTATAAATAATTTTTAAAAAAAAGATTCAATATAAAATCTTGTTTTAAAAGCAATTAATTTTCGTGAATTAAAAACATTAACCCTTTTGTGTGCATCTTAACATTGGACTAATTTGGTAATTATTTTGACACTTTTTTATTTTTAACAACAACAACAAAAAAAACATTCTCTAATAAATCTTTACAATTTTGGAAAAAATCATTAACAATGTAAATTTATAAAAGAAAGTAATCTTAAAAATAATACATCAACTTCATAAATAAAAAAAAAGTAATAAAGGAAAATAATCAAACGGTTTTATTTTAGCCTTTAGGCTAAAAATATATATTTCAACAAAAAAAGTATTTTACACCAAATTTCTATGAACAAGATAAATTTTAGTAAAAAAAATGTATTCAAATATAATAAAAGTATTCATGTGAAGGTTTGTGATGATGGTATATTATTAGATGTGATATGTTGGACTAATTCCATCAATTAGTGAATGTTGAATGTATAGAAAATTTTAAACTTCATTTAAACTTTCCAAATACAAACAACTTGTTAGTAATAACACACAAATAGACAACACAGGTTTAATAATTACACAATGTTTTGAGTAGTAGTATTCTCCACTCTTCTTCAGGTGTTGCTGGCCTATATGCACAGTGACAATATTTGCTTAGAAGTTGAATTTGCACCTTTAGATTCTTGAATATTGAATTTAAGGCAAACGCTTGACCGAATATCAGTTGGTAGAGTGTTTCCCTTAAATTCAATATTCAAGAATCTAAAGGTGCGAGTTCAATTTCTAACACAAATATTGTTACTGTGCATATAGGCCAGCAACACCTGAAGAAAAGTGGAGAATATTAATAGTCGAAACATTGTGTAATTACTAACGTGTGTTGTCTATTTGTGTGTTATTTACAAACAAGTTGTTTATATTTGGAAAGTTTAAATAAAGTTTAAAATTTTCTATACATTCAACATTCACTCATAGATGATGGAAATAGTCCAACATATCAATAATCTAATGAAAGTATTCTTTGAAATATTAAAATTCAATTTATAATTACAAAAACAAATAATAAAAGAAATAATGTTTTTGACAGTGGGCATTTCTTGTTTAACAGCAGATATTTCCTTTTCTGTTTGTCATTGACAAATTTTCATTGACTAATTTTTAAAAAAAAATAAATATACACATTTATCTTGGTTAGCCATAGTGATCATCAGCAACTTGTGCCCATTGTCTTGATTTGCAATTGGATTATTCTCTATTATGATCTTTTAAAAAATCATTTTTAAAAAAAAACTACCATTTTTTTTAAATGGTGGCCAAAGATTGATGACATCATAGGATAGTGATTTCACTAAAGCTATGTCACCTGAAAATAAAATGGTAACGTTAATATTAAAAATTAACAGTATAATATAGTTTATTCATCATAAAATATCCAATATTAGTTTTTTGTTTTGGAATTTAAATATGATTAATGTATTGTGTTGGTCACCACTTCTTTCAAAGGTTAATTAATATCAGAGATCAGATAAAATTATTCAAGCCTCAAAGCTAAATGATACTACTCTATATAAAATATGGATTATTTAACAGTTCATTATTAAAATAAGATTACCCATTACATCCCAATTTTATTTAATAAAGATGACTGAACTAACAGCCAACTTATATGTACCTAATATTATATAGAATCTAAGTTCATGGGTCAACTTCCTCAAAGCATATATATAAGCACTGATATTGATCATCAGCCATACGGACCAATTCTCATACAATTAGTAAAGAATTATGCAATGAGAGACAATAAATAAATAAAGTACAAATAGACTACCAGTATAGCAATTCCCGGTACTAGCTCAGCCTTATATGTATGAAATAATAATTCTCAGGATGAATGGTAGTTAGACTTTATTAGAGATGGGAACAGAAAGCTAATAATTTTATTAATATTCACTTATTATTTTCCTTAATAATTTCATGAAATGAATGACTGAGGACTAGATAATTTTAGCAACAAGTTAATTTATTTTAAACAAGCGAAATAATAATAATAATATCACAAAATTGCTCATTTTCCCCATTGCATATTATAACTTTCCTTTCACCAAATAGGAATAATAATATGGAAAAAAAATTAATAACACAATAATACAAAACAAGAAAAATGATCTATACGATTTATGCAACACAGTTTCATTTTGCCATTACTTGGCTATAGGTTAAATCTTTATACATTTAAATAACGATATTCCTTTCTATTAAGCATCACATGATCACCATCTTATACTAGCACATAATTGTTTATAAACAAGGCATTAGATAGAGATTTTATGCATAAGCTTTCTGGCTTCCATTGATTACTCTGGTTGGCACAGGGTGGCATTACTGTATGGAAAGTTTTGCCTTGTTTATATTCCTTTCTCTTTATTCATTCAGCTTTCACATTTAGACATGTGTCTGTAAATGATTATATAGAAGCTTATACCTGGATGTGCCTTTTTACATCCATTAACAAGAAAAAAAAATAAGTCAAAAGTTCATAATTGGTTATAAAATTAATACTACAAAAAATATTTAAAAATTTACAATTGAAATAAAATAAAAACAAACAAATTGTTTACCTTAATTCCCAGGAATATAACAGTAAATTAAGTAAGCTTACTGATATGTGTAAATTTAAAGTCTATCTTGTCTTCCTTTATATTCTCATTAAACTTTCAGGCACAGACAATTCATACGTAAATGTCTCTTCACTTCTTTTATGGGGAACTCCATATGGCAAATGGTGATCATGCAGCAAACAGATGGCAATAGAAACAACGTGGTTACATGGTTATTGCGATGGTGAGTCTGGTATACTCAGGTAATCTTTACTCCATAGTTTTTATCTTGCATTTTAGATTATACATTGTATCCATGAGATGTATTTTGTAGCACATAGAATACTTATTACAATTCTTTCTATTTTCTAATCACCTACCCCAGTTAACTCTTTCCAAACTCCGAGTCACTTAATACTTTACTAATGATGTTTGTTTTAAAAATCACATAAAGAGCAGTGGAAGTGACCTTCTAACTAAGCAAATAAGATATAAGATAACTATTCAAATCCAAACTTTTCTTCTTAGAAGTCATTTTTATAAAAGAAAATGCTGACTCATTCTGCAGGGGGCCAATATTACCTCCTTATCTTCACTTCAATGTTATACCAAAAAAAAACTATCTTTAAATAGCCTGTAATTAAAATTTTCTAATTTGTCGATTTTCTGATCCGACTAAAACAAAAGGCAAATCTTGTACCTGGAATCAGTACAAGATTTATTTTACTTTGATTAGATATATATATAATTAATCCATTCTCCGGTATTTATATACTTTTTCTCTTTTCTTTCAATAAAGACATTTTACTGTTTATTAACATTACACGTATCACTTAATAAACCAATTAATAAATTGCTAAAGTAATTACATATAGTATGTGACCTAATGACTTTTCTAAATACAATAAAAGAAAAAAATTGCATCATCTTTTCTTCTTTTAAAAAAATTCAAATCATAATTTTGACCGGTCATTTTGTTTTACATTAAAATGGAAAAAATATTTATATAATGGGTATATATCTCTTTTGATTCACATACACCTTCATACTTATTTAAACCCTTTCCCCCTTTCTTTTTATTAAGATTTATTCATTATTTATTTTAACCTTTGTGAAAGTGTTCAAATTTTAGTTCCCATCACAGTAGTTTATTTAATTTTAATCTAGTATTCTTGTGTTTTTCTTTCTGATAATGAAAGTAAAGAAAATTTTCATTGCTAATGACTACAAAAGAAAAAAAAAATAGCACTTTCATTCAAAACAGTAAATACTCAAAAAAATTTTGATCATGTATAACAAAAGTGTATTAATATTAACTTTTAAAATGTGCACATTGTATAAAATATATACTAAATCAATATAAATTATATTTCTTGTGAACATCATTTTGCTTATGACAAAATGTTCATTAAACGTAAATATGATCATTGTAACTATAAATTATTTTGAGGAATAAAAAAGAAAGACCTATTTAGTGCATCCCATAGTTAATAATCAATTTTGTGTGATCAAAAATTACTAAATGTAAGTTAAAAATTATTTTATTCGCTCAATTATAAATCAATCCCATAAATTGTCTTTGATATTTCAAGATTTTAATTCTTACAAATGTTATTTTGCTTGCAGCATAATGCTCATTAATTATAATTACAGTTATCGAAATTATAAATTATTTTAAGAAAATAATAATAATAATAATTTTGTGCATTATGTAATTAATAATCATCTTTACATAATCAAAGGAAATTAAACATAAATTAAAAATATGATTTTATTTGCTCAGTTTAAAATCAATCTCATAATTGGTCTTTAATATTTCAGGACTATAATTATTATGCTTGTAGCATCAGTTCATTAATCATAATTGTGGTAATCATAACTACAAATTATTTTAAGAAAAAATAATTTTGTGCATTATGTGAGTAATAATCAACTTTATATAATCAAGGATAACTAAACCTAAGTTAAAAATATGATTTATTTGCTCAATTTTAATCAATCATCTGATAATTTGTTTCTAATATTCCAAAAAAATGGCAGCTATTAAAAATACATCTTTATATTAGTAGAAAATAAAAAAAAAATTCAGCAATCAGGTGTATATATTTTTTTATCAAATGTTTATTTAATATCACTGCATTTATATAAAATAAATGCAATTTATGAAGCACTATTTTTTTAAAAAAAAAAATAGCAATATAAAATAAATTCAAAATTTTATTGGTTAATCATAATAAAAATATAAAATTTTGATAATAAAACATAAAGTGGATCAAAAATAAATATTAAATGTGCATTGTGTTATTTTACTTTTAAATTTTAAAATGTATATTGTGGTTTTTCTTTATGCTTTATTTTAATTAAATGAATGATGAATTAGGAAATATTCTCTTATTATGTAAGAAACAAAATGGCATTCTGGTAAAAAAAAAACATTATAATTTTTTTAAAAAGATTATAGCTACTGAAATTATTTTATATTGTATATTTACCCACAGATTACTATTTTTTAAAATTAATATGCTTAGTAAAAATATTTATCCAATTAATTAACACATTTTTCAATTTAAGCATTATTTTTTTTAATCAAATTTTTATATATTTTGAATGTAAAATAATGAATTATTTTCTCCATAAAAATTAATTATAACTGCTTATTTTTTATATGAGGTCTTTGATTTGTAATGCATTTTAGGGTGCTAATGATCCTTACTAGCCAGAATAAAGGACTATTCAAATAAAGTTTGAATGTATACATCACTGACTTATTAAGAATCAAATATTTAATTTTATAAAAATAAATGAATAAACAAATTATATATAAAGTTATTTTCTACATTTATGATTTTAACAAAAGCTAATGCTGCACAAATACATTGATTATCCTTCTTGTAAAAACAAAATGGTTGGCCTTCTTAGATTAAGCTTTAATCAACAGATGCTGCCATCTAGACCCTTTAATTAGAATTAAATTTAATGCAAACATATTTCAGTTTAAGTTTTAGTTACCCAATGAATGTAACGCCCTTGAAAAAATGCAATATTCAGTAAGAATTGAATCAATGTGGCCCAATTGCAGTAACTGTATAGTTGTTGTGCGATTGGTCATAATATTAATGCCACTATTCAACATTTTTAAATAAAATTGCATAGCTTTTAAAAATTTGCATTTGCCATTGTGAAATAAGGAAGTAATAAAAAATTAAAAATAAATAAAAATTACAATATTATGTATGTAGTATGTCCCAGTGAAAAGAAATTTTCTTACCAAGCTGCCTGCAGCACCACCTATGAATCAATACTTAAATATAATTTAGCTATTCACTACAAAAATATTAGGGTGTTAGCATCTGTAGCTCATAAGGTATGACATGAAATATGACAGTGTAATTCATATCTTAACCCATGATAGAACAATGCGCTAACGTTAAATTGTTTAAACAGGATGGAACTGCTACTGAAACGTTTGAATTAATTCAGTCAGTGTAAGCATAAAGCCATGAGTCACAAGAATGTTTCGAGTAGTTTGTTATATTTTGTAACACCAGAGAGTGCTGAAAACAATATATGAAAATATGAAACACATTGTCTTATTTTAAGAAGTAACTCATAATCCAAACATGTTAGCACCTCTAAGTTTTTGTGGTTGCTAAATTATGACTATATAACACACACTGATTCATAGATGGCGCTGCATCTACCTTAGAAAAAGATAGTCACTTCTTCCTTGGGATACTCCATGTAGATGATTACAAAAAAGCCAAATCATTGTTTCTCTTTTGAATTGACAAAGTGTAATATTTAAATATTAACATTTCTATCCAATGATTATTAACACATTTCATGTAGGCATATATTTACATATAATTGACAGACATTAAAGTATCACACAAAACCAGATAAGTTCCTTCACATCAGTAAATGTGAAATTTCCATCAAAGCAATAAGAATTAAGTCAATCTGTAAAAGCGAAGTCGAGTAACAAAACCAAAATTAATCTGCTTAGAAATGTTAAACACAATTTATAATACTAAAATCAAACAATCACAAACACAATTTTGAAAAATTAAGTTAATCTGGATTCTTAAATTTTAGGATTTTTAAAAAAAAAAAAAAAAAAAAAAGCTAAAAAACTAAAAATATTTTAAAAAAAATGAAATTATAGATTATGAATAATCTGATTAAAGATTTATACATAAATTTTAAAAAACAATTTAACAGAATAAATTCATCTCATCAAATAATAAAAATATGGAAAATCTTTTGAGCAATTATATACATATTACTTTAAGCATCATAATTTACTTTGGTAGTCTAAAAAACACTCCCAAAAAAGGATATTAATTTGTATGTCATAGCATTTAAATTATCCACATCATCAAATTATCAGAAGTATTTCAAACTTAGCCCTGTAGAGGTCACTGCTGATTTGAAACACAAATAAACACTTTTCTTAAATATTATTAAATATATTATTGTGATAAAAGCGGTTCAAAGCAATAGTAATTATAATTTTAAATGGTACATTCTAAGTATGTTACGTGTAAAAGTGCAAATTTAATATATTTAATAGAGTGTAAAAGAAGTTTAAACAATTATGTAGGTGGGTCAACAAATAGACATGTTACAATAACTAGCCATAGATAGGACATTTAGCATAAGAATGAAGACAGACTTGTATCAAAACATTTTAATTTACCACATCATTCGATTGATGATTTAAGAATAGTGACATTACAGAATGGTTTTCCTTCAGCAAGAGAAAGAACACAAAAAGAAATATTTATTTTTAAATTCAAGACCTTATCTTATCTTTAAATTACCTAGTTTTCTACTACATTCTTTTATTATCTTTGTAAATTCAGATTTATATTTATGTGACGACACTTTTCTTTAATATATATTTATTTTAGTTTGTATTAACTATTAACTAATATGTATAAGTATTTCAGTGTTTTACACAAATATTAATATGAGCAGACTATTTTTTGTATATACACATACATTTATTTATTCAGTCATATATATATATAATTAGATACCAACCAGTAACCACCTAAACATTCGCAGTAAAATATAATAATCAATATTTCTCACTGCTGTCAAAGCAATCTTCACACCCTTTTAATAGCAAGAATGGAAATCCATTCTTACTAATGGTCCATTGAATATATATGGACACTTAAAGCTTGCAACTTGACTACAAGAGTATGAAATATTGTTACAATGAAGTTTAAATAAACCTCTTTAAACATGTCACTGTATTGCAGACTAATAAATAGTCAATTATAACATTACAAACTGCAATACTTTTAAATTGGCCATGTATTATTTAGAAATAATAAGCGAAATAGTGCCTAAAGCTAATCTGGGATAATGATGTAATTAGTTTCCAACCAGTAACCACCTAAACATTCACAGTAAAATATAGTAATCAATATTTTTTAATTTAAATTAAGTTTGCAGTCCTGTGTGCTGTTTGATTAGTACATAAGGCAGTTTTTTTTAATGTACATTGAAATAAATTTGTCATTGGTTGATTAAATTTTCTTTGTAAACCTTTTAGCCAATAAGATTTTTTTTGTCAAACATATTATTTTTGATCACCACCATATTACTATACATTTTTTCTGATGAAAACCAGTTCTCTGGTTGAAATATTAAAGTAATTTTAAACACAGGTAATTTTTTTTTTGTATTTTATTATTTTTTAGTACATATAATGAATACAAGGTTTAAGACCATGACCAGCTGCATGTTTATGCATAATTAATATTATGCTATAAAATTTAAACCATCAGTTTGGTTATCTCGCATGGTTTTTTGTGTGATATTCAATAGTAAATTATATCTAAGAGATAGATAAAATGTATTTATGCCTTGAGTATACCAATATTATTTGTAATGATTTAATTAATGCTAAATTCATTTTTCGGTTGTATTTTTTTTAGTAATATTCAGACTTTTGTTATCTGAAAATGTTTTATTCTTTATATTTTTATATTTCTTTAAATGCAAATTTGCAAGTGTTTTACTTTTTTCATCACATTTTAGCACACATTAATAATGGTGGTGTTTTTTGGCTACACCCTATCTATGTTATAATTTATTTGACCATGATATCTACAGTATTAAAAATCAAAAAAACATTTTTACCAGTATTCATTCAAATTGCATTAGTTTTATGGTAAACTGTATTTGCAAGAGCAGTTCTCTTCACTCAATTTCAGAGCCACCTAGTGTATATTTAAGTAATCAATGGACAGCAGATGGTATAACTCAAGTTTACAGTAGATTGCAGAATAAAGAGAAGAGATTTGCTTTTGGAAGGTTATGAGTCAGCATACGAAAAGTCATATGATATTGTTATACCAAATTCCAGAGGGTATGCTATTAATTAATAGTAAAATGATTGATTTATTATTCATGAAATGTTTCAGGAATAGCATATAAATAGTCTGGTCATAAAAGTTTCTAGAATTTCAATATTTTATGGTAGAAACAAGTTCAAACTCTAAAGCTAGGTCTATACCTAGGCTGATCTAGGCAGTTGCTTAAGATAAACAAAATGGAATGTTTGAAATTCCATAAAACATAAACATATTGTTTATTATATTAAATTTTAGTTTATAAACCATTACTTAAATCAGTTTCTCTACCATCCATTAGGGGGCATTAAATATGGCATTAGATTACTTAGAAAAAGAACAAAGAGAAGTAAGAAGACATGCATTAAATGTAGATGTGTGGACGGCAAAGGAGACAATTCAAGGAAAAATGGAATGTCAAAGTTTTTATATGAGAAATGCAAAATGTTAGGTAGATTACAGTTTAGGGATAATAAGAAAACAGTCAAAATAGTATTTACTTGGGCTATGAATAAAAGGCAGGCAACAAGATGGGTAAGAAAGATAGTATGGTATGCAGAAAATTTGGATAAAGAATTTGTCAGTTACTTATACAAAAGATAGGATAATTCTGTTAGAAGAATTGTTGAGTATTATAATGGCAAGTAATTGGATAGAATAAATAGGGAGTTGGAGAGGAGAGTAAAAAAGGTTTAAAATATATAGAGAAGCATTGGATGTGAGTTAATTTATGATAATAGCAAGAAAAGTAATTTACTGTTTAAGGCTTGAACAGGATCTTTAGCAACAAGGAAATATACACATAAAGGGGAAAATGTGAGTGATTTAATCTGAAAGTTGTGTAAGGAAGGCATAGAAAATATTAGACATCTGTTAATGGAATGTAAATACCTGCAAGTGGAAAGAGTACAAATAATGAAGATGTGGAAGAATAAATACAAAATGATTATACAGAAAGTAGGTTCTTGCTTTTTATGCTGGGTTTGGGAAAAAATAAGGGGGATTTAGATATAAAGGCCATGGAGTTGACAATGATTATGTTGTGGAAATGGGGTAGAGCAGGATAGAGAAGAATATGGAAAAAACTTAGAGTGGGAAATGGAAAAAGAAGGTAAAGTGGTAATAGGTTTCTGGGCATAGTAGCTCCTGACTCTGAAAAAGAAGTCACAGTGCATCACATCACAACAATATTGTCTAATGAAAATGATTTTACATTAGATATTGAATATAGTAGTGTAATAAGAATTTTTATCATCTACAGAATAATGGCACAAGTTTATTAACCTAGACCCGACGAATCTCTCATAAATCATAGATATTATATAGAAAAACATGAATAAAAAATGTAGCAGACGATATATTTTCTGACATTGAAAATAGAATTTCTGGAAAAAAATCTGTTCCATAATTTCAAAAATACATAATTTATTATCACAAAGGCTTTCTCAATAGTATTCTGTCCCATTGACAGGTCCAGAGAATACTCACATCAACAATTCATCCATTTTCCATTCCATTACCTTCGTTGTCCAGCTCTTCAATTCCACATAACTCTTCCCATCTCTTATATCATCCAACACTGTCAATCTTTTCCATCTTTTCTTCTTGCTGCCACTCATCATTCCCTCTAAATCACCTTTCATTAATATCCAATTCAGTTTTTCTTTCTCTTTCCGATTTTTTCAATCTTCTTTTTTCATTTGCTCTTTTCAAAACTTCATTTATTTTAATCTTTTTCTTAATTCTCTCTTCAAAAGTTCACAAAATATTTTTTTTCTCTTAATAAATAACTTCTTGCCAATCCTAATCTTCTTTTAACTTCATCTTCTTAGTAAATAGTAATATAAAGGATAAACATCATCATAGGCATGAAAGAAATTATAACTAGAACAGAAGTTTGATTTTTGAAAAAAAAAAAATATTTAAGGAATTCAAATAATATATATTGTAGTTTAGTACATAGTCGATGGGAAATAGTCTCTGTCCCAGAGACTGTGGATATGACTTGCAAAGATGCATGCAAATATTTCGAATCAGTATCTCAAGAAATGTGGAATTACAAAATGTCAAAAATAATAGTAAATATTATCTACTGGTCATTGAATTTTACTGATTAACATTAATTATTCTCTTTAGCTAATTTTTTTTTATAAAAATAAATCCACTGCAGGATAAACTATATCAGAGAAAGTATATTTTCATGAATATCAATTGAAAGCTGGAAAGTAACAGAATTATGCATTTTTACACAGTATCAACGAAGAATAAATAACAATAGTAATAATAAAAAACGTGGCATAAAATCTTCCATAGAACTTATATCTTGTTTTTGAAGGGGAAAAAAGTTAAACAAGATGTGTTCTGAAGAAGATTGTTCAATAGTTGAAACTGAGAATTTAACTAAAGATATTAGTAAAGAAATTGATTTTTTTTCTATTCTGAATAGAATATAGCCAATGCAAAAAAGATACTGAAAGAAAATGTAATTATTTTAAATTTCAGTGAAATTTTATAAAAAAAAATAAATTGAAGTTTTAAATATCAATGAAATTTTATCCCAAAAAAAGAGAAATATATACTATCAACTAACCAAACACACCTAAAAAGGCTAGTGTAATAAAACGTTCCATATCACATATACATTCATGTATATATATATAATGGTTTCAGTGATTATTAAATATCAACACATACACACAATAATATTTGTAAAACTTGAACGATAGTAAAAAAAGGACGGATTTAAGGCCAAATTTTGATTAGAAATGGGATTGTAAAAATTTTTTAAAATTCGGAAATATATTGGATACATAGTGGAAAAATAGACTAATCGATAAATTAAGGCAAATCTTGACTGGATATCAAACGATAAGAAGCACCTAGGGGAACAATTCAATTAAAAGAGCAGAAAGTTGGTAAATCGATGGATATGGAAGCCTGCAAGACTTCGTAAACGAATCTTGAGTATATATAATTCGAAATTAATCAATTTTTTAAATAAAACTTTTGTTTAAAAATTAAAATTCCTAATTTTTTAAAATAAGATTTCACGTGAAGATCAAATTTCAGAAAATAAAATAAAGATTCAGTATATTTTTTAAAATTAATTTTTTTTTATTCGATTAATTTTTTGCTTTCCTTTTGAAAAAATAATTCCAACATAAAGGGAAAATCCTTAAATGAATCGTAAAAAAGAAATAATGGACATCGATTGCATTTAATTTAAATGTTTAATTAAAAAGAAATTACAAAAAAAAAAAAAAACAACTCTGATAAAGTCTTGTTTTGAAATTCATATTCAGAAAAATATTTTATCAAGTGAATATATTTTGTTATATATTTAAACAAATATATAATATTCTTACCAGTAATAGATATATCATTCTAATGTATTTTTTAAAAACAAAATAAACATATTAAAACTGCGTCCCAGTAAAATGGCGGCCGGTTGTCTTTTTAGGCTGCCTTCAGCGCCATCTGTTACTATAGCAACAGTTTAACTATTCAATACCTGTGTTATTATAGCAACATAGTTTAATTATTCTCCACAACAATTTTAAGATGAAATCGTGTGTAAATCATGAATTATGATATGAAATGTAACACTATGTTTTGAATCTTAGTCCAGAATGGAACATCACACCAACTTTTGTGGTAAATTGGGTAAAACTGTTACTGAAAATATTTGAAATGATTCAAACTGTGTGTGGCAATAGAGCCATGAATTGTGAAAACATTTTCAAATAGTTTGCAAAATTTTGCAATCATAGGGGGAGCATTGAAGGCAATCCACAAATGAAACATACTGTCACATTTCACAATTCATGACCTGAACATGACAGTGCATAAAATAATTATATAATTTATGCATTGATTCAGCTGTGAACAACTTGGAGAAAAAATCAATAATCCTTTTAATGGAATATCCTGTGTACATCGTAATTTTGGCTTTCATTTTAAGATGCTGATGATAAAAATCAAATGTTTTATTGCATAAAAAGTTCAATACTGGAAGTGATTGAACTAGGCCTCGATCCATAAATCCTAAACTTCAGAGCCTGCAGTTTTATTACCACATCAAAATTTCCCAGAACAAAAGTTCAAAGGATTTATTGCTTAGGAGTTCATAAGAATTTAAGCTCTAAAACTGATAGAGTTGTGGCACAATTAACAGATTTCAATACCAGAGTCCACCACATCATTATGGCATCAAACCATGCAAAGTATATATAAAAAAATTATCTCCCAAACTATAGGAATACTTGGTTCCATTAAACTAACCATTAAAATGATAATTTTTTGTTTTTAGTTTTAAAAAATTATAAAAAGTCCAACACAATCTTGTAATCAGCAACATTCCTAGCCTTTTAATTGATGCAGCTCAAATACATTGTATATTATTATGTGATCCCTTGTCTTTTGTAATATAAAATGAGGGTCTTTTTAAAATAAAGTACACATATGTTCAGAGTTATCTTGATCTTGGGCTACTAGGGCCATATTCTGAGAGATGATACTAAGACTTAACTGAAAAATTAAATCCCCAAATTTACAATCAGTTTTGTTATCAAACAACAATAATAATAATAACAAAACAACTTTATCACTTGGAAGTTGGTAAGAAGTTTGAGCACCATATTGAATTGATTTGAAGACCTTACATTCCAGGGTCTGATACCTTAACCCTACTCTAAAACTGTGAAGAACTAATTAAACAATTGTCTCCAATAAGCATTTTTTGCTTTGGTTTATTTTTAATGGGGGTAGTAATTTAAAAGGGTCAAGTTTTACATAGAGAAAGTAAGATCTTGTTTTTATTTCATTTTAAATTTCTTATTCACTCATTCACTTTTATATATTTTGATCATAAAAATTCAAAGTTTTTGCAAATCTTCTATAACTATATCATGGTTCCATAAGAGTTCACTGACCATAAGTTAAAAAGAGCTGATTACAGGATCGGTGCAAACAATATACTTTCTCTCTCAAATAAAGATCCAGGAAAAACTCTCCATACAGTAGTGCCACTCAGTGCAAGCCAGAATAATCAATGGATACCAGAAGGCTTCCTATCTAGTGCCTACTCACCCAATATCCCCAGACTAGTTTCTAGTTTATGGCCTTCATCAGTGAGGAGCCTTGGATCTGAGAGCACTGCACCCATATCATAGACTGAGTGTCACTATTGGATGGAGAGTTTTGTCTGTTTTAGTAATAGTTATGATCAAGCATAAAAAGTGGTGATCAAGTGATAAAGCTCCAGCTTAATAACAGTGATGCAATTGAAATATTATGTAGTATATAAAAAAAATTTAAGCTCTTCCATATACCAAAAATGGTATGTAATTTAATTGTAAAAATTATACACTATATAAAAAATGGAAGATCCAAACAGAAATATTTCACAGCATCAATTTTTCTTATCAGCTTATTCACTATTTAATTACCTCAGAAAGAAGTAAAATAGTTTACAAATCAGTTCAATTGGTGGTGCTGCAATCCATTTCCAAGTTTTACAACAGGTTTCAGAATATTTTTCCCTTCACATCTCTATGTCATATACTATAATTTTCAGATAATTAATAGATTCCACATGATAATGCTCATTAAACCCTTATCCATTACTGACTTTAACCAATATCTCCAAACTAGTTTTATGCTTATGGCATTTATCATAAAGAGCTCTTAGATCCCAGAACAGTGCACTTGAACTTTTAGGATCTAATGCATCTACCTTCTAGCAGTATCATTTACACCCCTTTTTAACTATGAGGCTATCAGCCCAAATTAAAGAACAAAAAATCTTTTCAATTTAAGCCAACTTGTTTGTAGAGTCATGTAGATCTGAAACCAATTCATTATCTATATATTACGATGTTCTTAGTTTTTTAACAATTATGGTCTTCTTTATCCTGTAATCAGAATTGGTATAAAACCAATGAAATACCACATGGTGTTATCTCAGGATTTTAGCTCACTCATGCTTTTAGAAGCATATTTTTTATCACATCTCTATGCTACTTACAGTAATCTTTGTAATTAAAAGATGCCTGGAGATAGTTCTTAATAAATCCCTATCAACCACTACCCTATCTAATATTTCCAAATTAGTTTTGTGCTTTTGGCTTTTATCAGTGAATAACTTTGAATCTTAGAACAGTGCATCCAGACCCTTAGTATTTAATGTACCTTTTTTTGTAGTAGCTATTATTTACTTTTTTAAAAAAACAATCAAGCTATCATCCCTAATTAAGAAATAAATATTTTCAATTTGAGCCATGTAGATTTAAACCTTTATATGTTTTTCAATTTGAGTTGATAGCTAAATAGTTTAAAAAAGAAGTAACTGGCACTGCTTTTAGAGTCAAAGTACATCTAAAGGTCCAAGTAGATGTTTCAGGATTCAAAACACATCACTGATGAAATTTATAAGGCAGAAATTACTATGGAGATATTGAATAGGAATGCACTGGATATGGATTTATTAAGCACTATAATCTGGCATCTATTCATTACTAAAGCTTACACTAGGTGGCACACACAGTCATAAGTTAGAAAATAGTCTAGGGATATTTAAATAGGATAGCACTGGATATGGATTTATTAAGCACTACTATCTGGCTTCTATTTATTATTAAAGATTTGGTATGTGACCCAGAGTCGTAAAAAAATGATGCTATCAATAAGTTGAAGTCATATGATAAAACTAGAGTCAAAGTTCATCTAAAGGTTGGAATACATGTTTCAAAATCCAAAAGCTTCTCACTGATGAAATTTAGAAACCAAAAACTAGTCTGGGGATATTGAATAGTACAACACTGGATTGGGATTTATTAAGCTGCATCATCTGGAATCTGTAAGTTATTAAAATTACACCACGAGACCTATGGGTGTGCAGAAAAAATATGCTGCAACCATTAAGTAAAAGTCATGGTATGGCAAGGGTTAAAGTACATCCACGTGTTCGAAGATCCAAAGCTCTTCATGATGAAATTTATAATCCAGAAACTAGTTTTGGGATATTGGATAAGGATTTATTAAAAGATATCATATGACATCTGTTAGTTACTAAAATCACAAGACATAGTCTAGGAGAGTGAAGAAAAAATATACACTACTATCAATAAGTTGAAGTCAAATGATGAAGCTAGGATCAAAGTACATTTAAAGATCGGAATACAGGTTCCAAGATCCAAAGCTCATCATTGATGAAATTTATAAGCCAGAAACTAGTCACAGGATATTGAAATAGGACTGAATTGGATAGGAATTTATTAAGCATCATCTTCAGAATAATTGGTCTTCTTTAAAATAAAGATAGTAATTATGCAAATGACTAAAAACCAGTTAGGAGATCTGGAAACATGACTCCTAGAGTTGGAAGTCTAATCAATGCTTTTCTGAAGATTATTAAAGTTCCATTTCACAACTGTATTCTACAGAAAATATACATTGACATTAAATGATGATAGTTTTTTTATTAATTTGCATTCAAAACATATATTTTATCTTCTGAGACTAAAAGCAATATCACACAACTTACTCATAGATCACATCTTTATAAATATTCAACCGAATTAGCCGGTCATTAACTTAAGTAACATAAAGTAATATAAAGGTGTTTGCTAAACACACAAGTGCATTAACTTCAGCATTAAATCCTAATCTTCATTGACATAGGGAGAAAGCCATAGACAGATCTCAAAATGAGAATATTATAGAACTATATCATCTGGTGTTTTAGATTAAGCATTTAATAGATGGCTCTGCTATGGGTAAAAAGGATTACTCTTAGATGCAAATAAGAAAATCACATGGTGTTATTGTTGGTATTAAGATTTAAAAAATGTGCTAATGGATTTTGAGCACCAAAATCGAATTTGGATGCTGGACTGACTATGCAAAAATGCACAGAGGGTATAAAGCTTCTTAATCAAAGGATAAAAATGTCTTTCAGTAGGCATAAAACTGAGATCTCTAAAGTATATAGACATTGACTTAATACCAGGTCTACATAACTATACAATCGAGATAGCTTAGAGTTCTTTAGTATCAGGCTGTTAGCTTGAAAATTGTAGGAAATGAATACTAAAAAGTAAAAAGTTAGATAATAGTCTGGGGTTAAGGATATTAGTAGTTCTACATTCTTTAATATTAAAAGATGGCAGTCCTAATGAATAAGTACATGTGTTTTAACATTAAAGTTATGAAAAATGAAGGCAAAGACAGGAAAACTGTCTGGAGTTGAGGATACTAAGACTATATTGTCTAATGCTGAAAGATGGCTGCATGATGAATAAATCAATTGATCTCAACTTTGAGCCATACTCTTCAAAGATGAGGTCAGAGATTGAAAAACGGTCTGGGGTTGAGGATATTATAGCATTAAACTATCAAATGTTGTTCATTTCAATTTTGAATCCAGGTCTTCAAAAATGAGAATAGTAACTAATGTCGAATAAAGCTTACAATAAATAATTCTAGAGTAGATTTAAGATAATTGTTCCAGGACAATATTCTGAGACTATAATCTGGCTTATACAAAAAAGTACATGGCTGTTCTTTTAATGTAGGATTGCATTCAATAGAGATTATAATGTTCACCTATCTAACATCTATCGATTACTAGAACTTGCATTAGGTGGCATTATTGTGTAAAAAATTGCTATTGTTTTAACAATTTGTGTAAGCATGCAATAAGTGGATCATGTGAAGTAAATACTTTTCTAATTATTTCTACAGTGAGGGAGAAAATTGCTGAGATTAAGCCAGCAAATTGGAGTGAGAATTTTATGGTTTTCTTTCTTATACCTCATATTTTAATAAAAGAGAATAAAGACCAATATTTCTATAGGTATTGAGATCAGGTATCTGAATAAAAGCCCAGACTTGTTTGGAAATCATTAGTTTCCTGAAATAAGTTTCAGTTCCATCTTGATTTGAACCCCATATTATGGACTAAGTGCTCTGTGATAACTGCTATATAAAAATCCCTTTAAATATATATATATATATAATAAAGAATAGATATAAGATCATATCCATGTAAACAGACATAACTGTTAACCTTTGATATTGCCAAGAAATTATCGTATTACTACTAATTTGCAATCCCCAAGAGTAAACAAGTTGTCTCATTAACCTATAATGGCTCTTTTGTTGGAGTTTTTGGTTAAAGTAAAAAAGATCAACACACACACACATATACATATATATTTAATGAATATTAAAAATGGTGAAATGTTTTAGTAAATGGAGATTACATTTTAATTGTAATTAAAATATGAAACCAAATGACAGCCAATCAAACGAAGTTGTGCAGGCTGAAACAGTAATATAATACCAAACTGTTTTAGCTATATATTATTAAACTCATTTTGACTATATATTAGTGTTTATAATATATTACTATCTCACCCTATGCATCTCTTTTTGATTGGCTGTTCTCTTAAAAAACACTATATGCCTCAAGATTTTAATTAAAATGCCTATTTATTAAAAATTTTCATATATACTATTGCAGATAAACAAATATGGGCTGATTCAATTGCCTAATAGATAAGACTGTCATATCAATGTAAAAAAAAATTTTTGAATAGGAAATAAAAACCTTCTTAAGATAATTATAATATTAGAAAATAAATAGATATATTATCAACTTATATTCTTCTACATGCCTTGACAGGATTATAAAGAATTATAGAAGATTACCAAAACTATAAGGTTGATGATATGTAACAGTAATGAAGAAATATGGATTTGTTTAATTCTTTAAAATAATTCATCATGAATGATCAACAATAAAACAAATCAACAGTCAATCTTATGACTTTGAAATGGATTTATTGTAGACTAGGCTAGTTATTTAGCCCATGCCAAACTTAGGGCAACAGTACAATATAATAATTTGGACGCATAAATGTAAGTGCTTCTCCATAAGAATATAACAATTAAAAAGTAATGCTGGGATTCTAAAACATGCTGATCATCATCAATGTTCTGGATATTTAGTATCATTAATGTACTGGACAACTATAAACTAAATTTTTAAAGAAATAATAAATAAAATAAAATGTAGCGCATAGATTTTAAAGAATATCCCCATTGTGCCATCCAGTAATAGGGACATAATGAAATCATCGTCAATTGGGCATTCATAAACACTAAATATAAAATAACAGATCATTATGTATGAATCCAGCTCATGAGCAAAAACTATAGGATTAAATAAAATCACTGATGTAATTTAAACAATGAAATATAACTTTAGTAATAGCAATTATAGTAAAATGAAATTAAGGTCAGTAGAATACAGCTACATATATATATATATACATATATATATTAATAAAACTGTGTATAAAGCATAATAATCTTTTGGTACGCTGGTCTCTTCTAAAAACCATAGACTGGCTTATTATCATTTTCAGGAATGATATAATCTGGTAACTGTTTACCTGCAGTGAGCTCCCTTCAGTCTCTATGCCATATAATGCATACCTATATATATATATATGCCATATAATGCATACCTATATATATATATATGGACTATGATCCACATAAAAGCTGGTTCTTGCTTCCATGTAAATTCAAAATCTACCATCGCACTCACAGTAACATCTGGATTCGCTATCCCTTGAATTGTTATAACTTTACAATCATAGTGCTGTATAACTTATAATTTCCCCTCTAATCTTTTTTCCAACCTTTTAAAAAAACACACTGTACTTAAAAGTATATTTTCTTTATCTTGATTGAAAGAAATTAATATACTTTTCAATTCACTTTAATCCTTTCAAAAGCAATTTTGTAGGAATGTTATCAAAATATGTTATACAAGCTTTAATTAAAAAATTTGCCAATCAAAATAGATAGTGGAATTTTATAATTACCAGTATATCTATTGTAACATAAAACATGCTTGTTTTAATTTCAAAATCAGAATTAATAAAACTAGATCTTTTTAAATGTTTGATTTAAAACTACTGTTTATAATAATTTTACATTCAAAAATTATTATTTAATCCTTAACTGCTATTCCAGTGAAATGTAGAAAATATCTACAAAAAAATTTGTTTGTGTTTATTTCTACTTTTCCTTTCAACTATATATATATATATACATATACATGCAGACCCACTACCATGCTGTTTTATGCTATGAGACACAACCATCTTAATATATTTATATATATGTTACATAAAAATACCACAACAAAGATATGTTAAATGAAATTAATTAAACTGAGTATACTTTCAATGCATGTGTGCCATAATCATGGTTATTCTGTTGCAAATCTAAGAGATCCATTTTTGTTCATTTGAATACTGTAAGATCTGTGGTTCACTACATATTCATTTTGTGTGATGAACCATACCTGTTTACTCTTACATTTTCTATAGTTTATTTCCTTGCACATTATCATTATTTTAATAATATATATATATATATATATATATATATATTATTAAAATAATGATAATATATATTCATATATATATATATATATATGAAAGTGTTGTAGGTAATTTTGGTTATGGTAATAGAAATGAGAGAGGACATAGACTTGTGGAGTTTGCAGAGAAGGAAAAACTTTATATTATGAATTCTTTTTTTGAGAAAAATGTTAGAAGGAAATGGACATGGAAGCATCCAAATGAAGGTACAGCAGAATTGGATTATATTTTGACTAACAGGAAATACATATTTCAAGATTGTAATGTTCTTAATAAATTTAACACAGGAAGTGATCATCGATTAGTAAGGGGTAAGATACATGTTAATGTAGAACTAGAGAGACAAAAATTATTAAGAAAAACTATATTTACAGTTGATATTCCTAATCTTCAGAAACATTCTAATGAATTTAAATTACAACTTACAAATCGGTTTCAAGTATTAGTAGATTTTGAACATGATTCAGATTTGAATGAAATTAATATGAAAATAACTGATACACTTTTAAAAACTGCAACAAAGATAGCTGGTAGAAAAAAGCAGCAATTGACTAATAAAATTTCTACTGAGACTAGAGAACTTATGAAGAAAAGAAGGAATATGAAGATATGCAAGAATGATGCATTAAAAAGAATTGAATATCTTGAATTTTGTAAAATGGTGCGGAAAAGAGTTGAAAATGATATAAGAAAGTATAACTGTGAAATAGCAAGGAAAGCTGTAGAAGAAAATAAAAGTCTCAAGAATGTTAAACAACATTTTGGTATTGGTAGGAAATTTATATCTGCAATAAGAAAAAAAGATGGAATTATTAATAAAAAGAGAGATTACATCATGAAATTGGTAGAAGATTTTTATCAAGAATTATATAGTAATAAAGAACAAGTACCTCCTATATCTATTACATCTTCCGAATTGCCCAGAATTTTAAATGAAGAAGTGAGAAATGCAATTAAATGTATGAAAAAAGGAAAGGCTCCAGGTAATGATGGAATTATAATTGATATATTAAAAGAAGCAGGTGAAAAAACAGAAAAAATATTAGCAAAGTTATATACCAAATGTCTAAGTGATAAAGATGTACCGGATGATTGGAAGAATGCAGTAATAATATTAATATTTAAAAAAGGTGATAAAGAAGATATTAGAAATTACAGACCTATCAGCCTTTTATCAGTTTTATATAAAATTTTTACCAAGATAATTACAACTCGTCTACAGAGAACCTTGGATTTTCACCAACCAAGAGAACAAGCTGGATTTAAAAGTGGTTTTAGTACAGTAGATCATATTCAAGTATTGAGAGAAGTTATAGAAAGGACAAATGAATATGAGTTGTCATTATGTTTTGGATTTGTAGATTATGAAAAGGCATTTGATTCTATAAACATTTCTTCAGTGATTAAAGCATTGGATCATCAAGGTATAGATCCAGGATATTGTCATATTTTAAAGAATATTTATAAAAATGCAACAGCAACAATTAGATTACATAATGATACTGGGAAAGTCAACATTGAGAAAGATGTAAGACAAGGTGACTCCATATCTCCAAAACTTTTTACAGCAGTGCTGCAAGAAGTATTTTGTGGATTAAAATGGGAAACTAAAAGAGTGAAAGTAAATGGAAATTATTTAAGTCATTTAGATTTCACAGATGATGTAGTTGTTTTTGAAAATAATGCTTCTGAGCTGCAGGAAATGTTGCAGGAGTTATCAGATGAAAGTAGGAAAGTAGGACTAAAGATAAATGTTAAAAAGACTAAAGTAATGTTTAATCGATTTGCTCAAAATATGAAAATAAAGATTGATTATGATGAATTAGAAGAAGTTAAGAGTTACAAATACCTTGGTCAGATTATTAATACAGATGGAAACATAATAGAGGAAATTAATCATAGAATTAAACTTGGTTGGAGTGCTTTTGGTAGAAATAACTTGATATTAAAAGGAAATATGCCTATGTGTTTAAAAAGAAAGGTTTTTAACAAATGTGTTTTACCAGTTCTTACTTATGAATCTGAGACTTGGACACTTAATAGAAGATCAATACAGAGACTTCAGACCACTCAAAGAAGTATGGAGAGATGTATGTTGGGAGTAACAAGAAGAGATCGAAAACGCAATGTATGGGTAAGAGAACAAACAGGTGTTACTGACCTCATTGAAAAAATTAAAAAATTGAAGTGGAGTTGGGCTGGACATATTGCTAGAAGAGATGATAATAGATGGACAATTGAAATTTTAAACTGGATTCCAAGAGATTGTAAAAGACCCAGAAGGAGACCACATGTAAGATGGATGGATGAAATAAGAAAATGTGTAGGGGTGATGTGGAGAAGAGAAGCTAAAGATCGGAAAAGATGGATTAAACTTGGAGAGACCTTCATCCTGCAGTGGATTGATAATGGTTGATAATGATGATGATGATATATATATATATATTCTCATTAAATACTTTCATAGATTGTTATTGTAATAAAGAATAAAAATAAGATTATATCCATGTAAAAAGAGATAACTTTAAATTTTAATATTGCTAAGAAACTATCAATTACTATTGATTGACAGTTCCTGAGTGAAACAAGTTTTCTCATTAATCTATAATAGTTCTTTTATTGAAGTTTTTTGTTGAAGTGAAAGGAGTACTTTTTGGAAACCTAAAATATACAGTTTTGTAAATATTATTCACCAAAGTTGAAATCTCTACCATAATAGATCTTTCTTTTTATCCTATCTGAGAAATATTTTTTGGCTGTAACAGATATATTTACATGTGTGTGTGTGTGTGTGTGTGTGTGTTTATGTCAAAAATTATCACACATACAGTAATTATAGACGAAAATGTGACTGCTCTCTTAATTCATTATTAAAACATCATTCTTTTTTTTATATTTTATTTATATAACAATTTGTATTTCTACATGCATATTATATATGTAATAAAAGCATATTTTATGTGTGTGTGTTGAAATACAATATACTGACAGTAAACAATATCTAAACAAAGCTTATAAACAAAGTATGTACTATTATCAAGGTATATATGATACTTGTGCTAGGATAGTCTGTAACAAAATATAAGGAACAAGGTTCTAATATATTTAAATATTAGAAACTACAAAACACTTAAGTCTATTCCAATAATAAAGACTATCCTCTCTTTTTGACAAATAACATCATTTGAAAAGAGATAATGCTTAGAGATACATAACAACAAATTATAACGAGAGTGATACATGTTATTATTATGAACAATACTTATCATAAAACTTCATTTTGGGGAATGTAGGACAGTCTTGTTATTAGGAAGCAATAAGATATTGTGACCAAATAATAATACTCGGCAGTTGCCGTGATGATTTGCCATTCCTTGTTACCTTCTAAAACAAAATTTATTCTAATACTTCGATATTTTAACATTCATTATAAGCTTTAATAATTCTCTCAAATCTATCATTATATTAGCAAATTAATTAAAATCTGATTTAATTTTTACATAAATTTCAAAATAAAATATTTTAAAATATATATATATACACATAAATGTATGTGAGTTAACTATATTATTTATTTAATACTTAAGGCTAAGTTCATAATTAATTTTCTCAAGAAATTACATTCCCCAGGTGAAGGAAATGGTCAAGAATAATGACTATGGGTTTATCAAAAACTGACAAGAGAATAATGAAAGGTAAAAAATATTTAATTTTGATATATTACAAAATTGACAACTTGAAAACGTATTTTACGATTTTTTTATTATGTATGCTGACTTCAAAATTGAGCTCAGACTATGAAATGTTAATTATTTTAATAGTACATAAAGAATAAAATCATATATGAATTTGTATATATACTGTATAGTCAATAAATCTTTCAATATAGCAAAGAATCTATTAAAATATGTTTTGCAATATTTATCAGTTAAGTTTATGATAGCTAGATTAATAAATGATACAACCAGAAAATATTTCTCAGATATGATAAATAGTAACCCAGCTATATTTAGTAGAAATTTCATCTTCTCTGAATATTTACAAAAAAAATAAGTCGTGTTTCCAAAAATTACTGTGACAAACAATAAAAATGATGTAGACGATGTGGTTATTATAAGTGTTAACTATCGTGGCATATAATGTCATATTCAAAAAACAATTATCAAATCATAAAATTAACCATTTGAGCATTCATTTCCACATGAATAGATAACATACATATCCAATATAAGAAACAGACCAATCGGTGAAGATGTTCATACATTTGAATAATATATTTATTAGTAATATATAGGTACAAACATATACTTGATTTCTAATATATTTACAATAGTTACAGATTTAGGTAATAATGGCTATACTTTGCCTGATGCTATCTATCATGGTATAGTTACTAGTTCAATGTGAACTGTTGAGGAAGAGACTCCACAGCCCTTATAGATTTTTCTAGCCACTTTCAGACATACTGGACAGCTTATTTCATAAGTAGGTTCAGTGACACTTCTGACTGTATTGACAGCTTGCCTTGAATTGGTTTTGATTCTGAAAGCTTCAAATCCTAAACATGGACTTGCCTCGCTGCATTAACCATTAGCTATAGTCTGGAGAATGATCACTGTGGTTCAGGTTAACAGGTGTTTCCTTTGACTTTATATGGAGAATTAGGCTACTGTTATTCAGGTTTGATAGTCATTCTCTGGAGAGCACATACCATATTCCGCATTTGATTTTCTGCAGAATGCATACCGTCTTTCAGATTTGACAGTTGTTCACTGCTTTACCTTCAAATAGGCTGACTATTTATTGCCAGATCCCCAAACTGAATAGAAACATTGTAACAATGTATTTTTAAAATATTTTTGTTATATTTGTTTTTTTATACGTCCTAATGTTTTGTTAAGAATTAAAACTTACATGCCAGAAAATGAATGTAAATTGAAAGCTGAAACATAAGTTACATTTATTAGATAAAATAATTTACACTTTTTAAAAAGAATTACATTCAAACTGAAGGCTGTATATATATATAAAATTAAAACCACAATTTTGGCTCATCATAATTATGATTAATCAACAGTGAAAAGATTAATATTTTTAATATTGGTTCTAGATGCCAACTAAAATGAATCTGATTGTTTTCATTAACATTATTTATAATTATACCTTCAGTCCAGTTTATTTTATTTTTAGACCATGGATTTATATTTTAGTTTTAATTTTTATACACAGATGGCAGGTCTAATCAAGAAAGTGGAAAAGTGTTAATTGCTAAGAGTTGGCACAGTGCAATGCGAACTTTGTACATTATGCTTAACATAAAGAAAGTAACTTTTAATTTGATTTGTAAGCTTATTTTTATATTTCAAATATTAATATAAATAAAATTTACTTAATTTTATATGGGCTAAAGTTTTTTAAACAATTAAAACAACCCATGTGGTAAGCATGAAAAGACTAAACATAAATTGAAGGCTCAGATTTTTTTTTACTTCTCAATAAATTAATGACATAATAAGTTATTTCATTTTTTAATTACGTTTTTAATTTTTAAAATGTTAATTATTATAGAAATTTTATATTTTTTACAAATTAAATTCAAACTGAAGAATGCACATACACGGCATTAAAATTAACATTTTAGTCTTAATCTTAATAACATTTAATCTTTATAAAATGATTAGTATTATTCTTTGAATTAACACTGATTCCAATAAAACTTACTCATGACTAAAAGTATTCCATATGCATTTTTTTGTAATTCTAAGATCATGCATATGATACCATGTTATTATTATCTTTATACAGCTTATCGTTATGCTAATTCTTTCATATCTTAAATCTAACCAATAATCCACCATAATTTTATCATTTTTTCATACTTTACCAAAGTATTCCACCTTCCATTATCATTATATAATGTTTTTAAATATTTCTTTTCAAATTTTCATAAATTCTTTTTATTTTATCATTACTACAATTCCTAATTCACAGGCACAACCGAAACCCCCTACTATCAGTTTTAGTAATTATTAGATACCTTATACAAATGCTTAATAAATTCTTATCTACTGCTAACCAATTCAAATATCTCCAGATTAGTTTTTATTTTAGTGAGGATTATTTTGGAGGGCCTTTTGAAATGAATGCATTTTTTTTCTACAAACCAGTTTTTACTTTTTTGTTATACTATCAAACTACCAGCCCAAATTTTCAATCCATGTTTATAAGCCTGCTTACTTACATAGACCTTAGTCAGTTCAGTTTTTATTCATTATGGTGACCTTAGGTTTTTTTAATAACATTATGAATTTTTATTTTTTGGCAAAGTTAGTGCAAAGGCTTTAAGACATCAATCACATGACCTTCACTTACATACTGCTATTATTAACAATTTCTTCTATTCTTATTTTATGCTATTTAATCCAAGCTTCAGTAGTCAATAGATGACATCAAAGTAATAAAATTACAAGAATTTGCCAATAATAGAATGTGTAAGATAAGGTCATGCGATGTCTTGAAAATTATGTACAACTGAATAATTACTAATGGATTTAATAATCACAGATTCATTTAAATGCAAATGAATCTAAATACATTACTAATATATTTATTACAGAATATGAAAACTATTAACTCGTATTTGCAATGTCTATATTCTACCTGCTATTGTTGGTGAGGTATAGCTTCTAGTTTCTGGAATGAATTATAGAAGAAGGGACTGCAATTGCCCTTATAAGTTTCCTACCACTTCCAGCTGTATTTTGGGCAGCCTGCCTCATGAATAGATCTGATGACACTTCTGGTTGTACTATGACAGATTTTCTAAGATCAATGTTCTATTACTGAAAGGGGACTTGCTTCACTGTATTGACCATTTAACTTTGATAGCTATTGTTTAAAGAACACGTATTCTGTCTTTCAGGTTTAACCAATAGTGATCTGACTTTACTTTCAAAAAGATGGACTACTTATTGATATATCTCCATCCTTAATGAAAGCATTTGTATTCAGTGAGCATCATCGCCTATTGGCCTATTCTTGCCATTGCCTATGTGTTATCTATCTATATATGCATAGGTTCATGGTGAAGAATGCTCAAACAGATCTAGGTGAGACAGAATCTGGACTAGTTCATTATTTGAAGACAAGGTGAGATATGATAGTAATGAAAACAATTTTTGATATATTATGATTGCTACTTTCTTAAGCAGAAGAAAACTTCTTACACCGTTTTATTTATTTTCTTCACAATCTATCCATTGCTTCTTATAGAATCATTACTTTTTTTTTTGTAATACCTGAAAATAAATTCAACATCCTTCCTGGTTTATTTATATGAGTGCCATCTATGAATCAATGTATGTGTTACAAAGTGGACAGCCTAGCTATTCACTACAAAAATTTTAAGACAGTAGCATGTCTTGATCATGAATTGTGGCACTACTTGAAAACATCATGTTCATGCATGATGTGAATCATTTTAAATCTTTCTGTAACACTTTTGTACAATTTAAAGCAAAAGTTAACATTAGTAGGTTGATCCATTGTGAGTGAAAGTACAAAACACATTCACATTTCATGCTCTAACTCATGAACCAGGCATGCTAGCATTTTAAAACTCATGGAGAATAGCTAAACTATGTCAGTATTTAACAAGAGTACCAAACTTTCCATACAATAGTCAGTATTTAATACAAGCAATGATTCAGAGATGGCACTGCAGACAGCTTGTGGAGAGAACCAATCACCTTTTCATAGGGACAATGTGTAGACCCAATGAGTAATCCCTAGACATATTTTATGAAAAATAATGGAAAGAAGAGAAGAAAATAATAAATGAGGTCAATAATTTAACAAAACTGCATATGGATTAGAGCTGAGATAAGTAGTAGACTCATAAGACAATAATTCCAAAATCAAACTTTAAATAGTAAATCTATTTTTACTAATCCAGTTCTGTCATCTAGTGTCAGCTTGAGCAAACAGTGGATGTCAGATAGTAGAATTCTATAACTCTCTATCCAATTCTATCATATCCATAATCTCATTCTAGTTTCCTGCTTACCATTTTTATCAGTGAGGAATTTTTGATCTATATTTAATGCACCTGGACTTGTGATTCAAAATGCAATTTTCCTCCAACATCTGCCATTTACTTCTTCCTTTATTATCAAAATATGAGCCTGAAATTCCAAAATCTCTTAAAATTTTAAATCTAAACCAATTAGCTTGTGTATGCTTGTAGATCTGAAACCAATTCAGTACCCATATATTCTGGTATCCTCAGATCTTAATAACTATAGACAGTTATATTCTTTGCCCAGAATTTTTATGACACAAAAAAGTTGTTTTGGATTCAAAACATTAATATGTTTTGGATTTCCAGGCAGGTAGGTTGATAGTAAAAAAAGAAGAAGTAAGAAATAGCATCTGGAGGAAAGATTGGCCAGACCTAGCATTAGGTTCAGATATAAAATGAAAGGCATAAGCTAAAAACTAGTCGGGAGATATAAATAAGGCAACACTGGATAAAGATTTATTAAGCACTAGCATCTGAAATCTATTGATTCCTCAAACTCACACAAGGTGTCAGGACTGGAGTAGCAGAAATAGATTTGCAACTAAAAAGAAATATGTAGGCAGACGTCATGTGATGTTTCATTGGTGTTTATTCAAACCTGAATCTTCGCTTCTGCTATTTAAACATCACACAATCTCCTAAGCAACTAATTATTCAATTATTATTTAATAAAAACATTGTTAAGTTTCATATACTTGAGATATTAAATTGGATTGTGGGTAATATTTTAGTACAAATTTGGTGTAAATTTTTTATTGTTCATTTATCATATTGATAAGTTGGATACTAAAAAGCACTTGCTTCAAAATTTTTATTTGGCTAAACAGTTTTAAAAATAAATAACTTCTTTTTATAATTTTGTTGATTTTTTTCCAAGTTTAGTTAAAAGCATCTTATTTAATTATTACAATCGTGGTGTTAAAAGAGACTGTCTCGTCTTAATAACTGCCACATTCCATCTGGCTGATAAATTACTTTCACTCTGAATTCCCAACAATGTTGACAAAGATAGGTTTATAAACACTAGAACTCCAAGAATAGGTGGATTCATTCTATTTTTGATACATTGTTCAATATTTAGAGAGTATTTAATTCATAGTCTGGGGGTGCCACTCTTTTGTTTATATATATATATATACCTCATTACAATGGACAATTATGGAATGGTCATGTGGGTTACACTAGAACTCCAAGAATAGGTGGATTCATTCTATTCTTGATACATTGTTCAATATTTAGAGAGTATTTAATTCATAGTCTGGGGGTGCCACTCTTTTGTTTATATATATATATACCTCATTACAATGGACAATTATGGAATGGTCATGTGGGTTACCATGCTCTATAACTGAAAGAGAGCATAAATACTTTACATCATTCAAAAAAAGTAATCTATTTGGTTTATTGATAAAATAGTTTACTAGTTATTAAAAATTTTGATTCAAATCCTTAATTTCTTTGATAAAAGCTTGAGTGGAATATTTGAGCTAGATCTCTTGTTCACCAATAGCTAGAGGTCAGCAGTGGCAGGAAATTCACAGGATTCATAAGCTGTGGATGTCTCAAAACCATAATTATCTAGTAGATATGGACATAAATTGTAAGACTTATTATTATAAAAAAGTGACGAGAAACAGAAATATTATCAGTGAAGACTCAAATAAAATATACGATGATTAACCTAACAACCACAATTATTTAGCTACAACAGTAAATATAAGTATAATTGGTAAACTATAGTATCACAATAATATTTATAGACATAATTGCAAAGGTATACTATCATAATAAAAAGTGTTAAGAAACAGAAATGTCAAAAGTTAAGAAATGTAGCATGAAAAATCAAAAACCATAATTATCTCTTTAACTAAGCAGTTTTTTTAGCACAATTTTTGTCCAAAAAATGGGATTTTTTTAAGACATTTACATACTAGATAGGTATGCAAATGAAATTCTAACATTTTGAAATATTTATACTTATTAGATAGATAGATAGATAGATAGATAGATAGATAGATAGATAGATAGATAGATAGATAGGTAGGTAGGTAGGTAGGTAGGTGGGTAGGTAGGTAGGTAGGTAGGTAGGTAGGTAGGTAGGTAGGTAGGTAGGTAGGTAGGTAGGTAGGTAGGTAGGTAGGTAGGTAGGTAGGTAGATATAGATAGATAGATAGATAGATAGATAGATAGGTAGGTAGGTAGGTAGGTAGGTAGGTATATAGGTAGGTAGGTAGGTAGATAGATAGATAGATAGTTTATATATTTCCAGTATAAAGATCATAATATTAACTTGTAAATCACAATATTTCGTGAAGGTTAATTTGTAAAGGAAATAGTGGACTTAAACAATTCACACTCCCAAATCAAGATGCTTCAGATTGGTCTATATAAGTGGAAAGTTAGGTTAAAGATAAGATGGCCACTCTCATCTTTATAAAAGTTGCTATCTTGTGTCGAGGTTTGATAGGTCCCTTTATCGGCAAATAAAGATATTGTTTGACTATTATAAATATTCAAGGTGCATATGATATAGGTTAAAGCCTGTCTCTAAAGTATTTACTATGAGATATTGTATTATTTTTAAATGGGGAAGGGGGAAACTAAGGAGGTGTAAAATATTTGACAAAAATCATCAATCAAAATGATGGAATCTTTATATATTTTTTATTATGTAACTATTTATATAATCAAATAAGAATAAAAATATTAATTACTCACTTATTGTACAATAAAAAATTTGAATGTAACAGGTTTTTTTAAAAAAAACTTCTGTGACATGGGTTGATTCATTTCTTCTGAAGCTGGGAACAAAACAAAGAATTTTTTCTAACTTCCATATATGCTAATTAAAAAAAAGTGTAAAAACTTAAGATTGCTCTCTGATTACAGCTACCACCTACAGAAAATTATTGAAACAAACTACTATAAGCATATTAATGAATAAATTTCTAAAAAAATTGAGATTCAATTAAATATTAGGAAGAAAAAACAGCAACATTTTCATGGATGTAAACCTTAACTAGTAGATAATGCTCATCCACACCACAATGAGGTGTTTCATATTTATTTAAAGAAAGATACAATCACAACAACAATTGATAATGTCTAGTGCCATAAAAATGGTGAAGAACATATATCTTTGTAAGTATTTTATTAAGATATGTAAAAAGAAAGACATCAGAACCACAAATTTATGTTCAACCACACTATTAAGAGGTGTTTTGGATATATTTAAAGAGGTAGCCACAACAATATAATTGATAAGGTTCAATGTCCTAAAAATGGTGAAGAAAACAGATATGTTTTCAAAGAACATTTTATAGTTAAAAGGAAGACCTCAGAACCACAATTATCCATTCACAAGAGCATACATAGACACAATTGTTATAATTTAGTGTCATATAAAAGGTAAAGAAACAGAAATGTTTTTTAATATATATATTATTAAGAATTACAAGCATAAAGCTAAACTAATTAATAAATAATTAAAATTACCCCAAATCCAAAATTCAATCAGACTAGCCAAGAAAAAAATAATTAAAACACAACTAAAGGTTTCACTGCTACAAGCCCAACTTCTCATGTGTAAAGATCTACAAAAACTATACCATATATATATATATATATATATATATAGTATTAGACATTACCCACAAATTCATTTACTTCCCATCCACCCTTAATATTAAAAGAACTCTTAAATAAGTTAATTGCTTCAGAATAATAAAATTTCAATAATAAAGATTCTTTAATTCTTCTTTTGATTTCATTTCTCTCAAAGAAGACAACCTTAGCTTCATCAAAATTAATACTGTGGCCTGTATCTTTTACATGGATATATAAAACAGAACCAAGATATTTATTTCAAACCCTACTTTTATGAACATTTATTCTTTTATTTGAACTCAAACTATTCTCACCTATGTAAACCTTCTTACAAAAACAAGGGATAAAATACACTACACCGAGAACGGTCCTCATATCAAAAATTTTCTTTGTATTATTTAATAAATTATTCAAAGTAATACCCCTTTTCCAAACAATTCTCTTATTTCTAAACAAATTGCTATTCATACATACAATTTTATAAGAAGACAATTTAATTAAATGGCAAAAAAATAAAATCATATTTTTCTTTAACCTTTACATCCTTACAAATATTACTATTAAATAAAATACTTTTAACAAATTTATCAGAGTAGCCAACACTCAAATACTCTTTATAGAATTGACCTTTCTGAAACAAACCTACCCCACTAAAATTATTTAATTTTTTATTCCTATAACAATAATTTCTTAAAGCAGCTACTTTATGAGATACAGACTGATAGCTATTAGGTTTAATTTTAGACCTTAATTCTTTACTAAAAGATACAGGCCACACTATTAATTTTGATGAAGCTAAGGTTATCTTCTTTGAGAGAAATGAAATCAAAAGAAGAATTAAAAAATCTTTATTATTAAAAATTTATTATTCTGAAGCAATTAACTTATTTAAGAGTTCTTGTAATTTTAAGAGTGGATGGGAAGTAAATGGATTTGTGGGTAATGTCTAATATTATATATATGGTGTAGTTTTTGTAGTTCTTTACATTTGAGAAGTCTGCTAATACGGTGAAACTTTGGGTTATGTTTTAATTATTTTTTTCTTGGCTAGTCTGGTTGAATTTTGGATTTGGGGTAATTTTAATATTATTAAGATATGAAAGTGGTAATTCTCTATATCTACTACTTGTTAATAGCTCATATTACACAATCTTCTTAAAGAAGATGGGACATATTACATAATCAAATTAAGATGTATTTATTTTAACAACAGAAAAATAATTCTAATTATATTTTTATTTAAAAAATAATTTACAATGAAATTATTTCGAATTGAACTATACAAAAGATAATAATTTAATTCAAACTTCATTTTTTCCGAATCAATAACTACTAGTTACTACAATTAGAGGTATTAAACTCAACTTTCGACAGGAAATAAATAGTATTCTTTCATAAATACTACCGTATTCTTCAAGATATTTCTATTTGCTCTTTAGGAGTTATATTTTATTTAAAAAATAATTATAATGAAGTTATTTTAAGTTTATATGCGACGCTAATAACGAAAACAGTCAATTAAAAGACAAGTGTTTTCGCACGCACAGAATTTGGGGGAAAAAATATTGTAGCTAATTTTTATTTAAACATTTCTCTTTAAGCATATTGTAAAAATTATGTAAGAGAAGATATTATCAATATAAAGCAATGTAGGTTCTTTTTTTAATGAATTAAATTTCCCAGGGAATTCTTATGGGATTATATTATTATTTATTTCTCCTGAGAACATATGTTCAATCTTTTGTACAAAAAAAATAATTTTAAGTTTGACATCTAACCTTTGGGTTAACAAAATGTCTACCCACAATTTTATTTTTAAATTATTTTTATATGTAATCAAAACATGTGGGTTACATCTGAATTAATTATATCTGCAATTAATTCATAGTTTCTTTGAATTAAAGAATACAATTGCCCGTGTATAAAACATGCGTTGTTTGATTAATTAGAACAAAGCCTTTACCCAGATTAAAGCTAATGAAACACACACGCACGTATATGGGTCAAATCTATATTATTGCGACAAATGTATATTTAAACATTGTTAATTTTCATAACTATGAGAGATGAAAATTTGAAATCAATATTCGTGGAAAGTCTCAAAGAAATGTTTTTTTTTTTTATGTTGTAGTAAACATTAGTAAACATATTTACAAAATTAGTTGTTAAATAATGTCTGTACCCTGAATCTTAGCAAGTATTTTAACCCTACAAGTATATACATATATTAAAAACATTTTGTAGAATAATATTATTATAAAATCGTGATTTAATCCTGAAAAAAAAAAGTAGTTAACATTGGAAGAGAAAGACGACAACTAGCAATGAGATAGATGGATTTTAATATTATGATTGGTAAATTTGCAAAACTAGAATGTTGCAGGCCTTTGAATAAATTATATTATATATGAATAATAGAAGGTGATGCCAATAGACTTGTATGTAATAATAAGAATAAAGAGAAAGAATATATAAAAGTTTAAAATTCTCTAGAAATGTAAATGTGATCTTCTAAAAATAAAAAACAAACATTTGTTTATACTTATGCCATTGACTTGAAGTTTCAAAAAAAAAAAAAATCCAGCTTAGAAAGAATTTCCTTGAAAGCCATTTTTAAAGATTAAAAATTTGCAATACTGCTAATCTTTCCAAGAATGTATGATCAGCATGTAATATATAATGTAGACCAGAGTTTCTTCAACAAAACACGAATCCTGATATTAACAAACTACCTGGTACAGGGTTTGATTTATTTTCATCATTTATTTAATATTATTTATAGGATAATCTCTTTATAAATGCCAGCACCTAGAGAGCTTCTGTAAAGGCTTCTTAAAACTTGAATATTTGCGTGTGAAATATTGCAATTCCAATTTAGAAAACAAATGCTCTTATACTTCTAGATATTACAGGAAAGAAATGCTACTGGTTTAATTAGTAAGGATATTTACAGTAGTTACTCTTTTTTTTTAAGTGTCATAGCATCAGCTGGGACGCGAACCCACAACCCGGGCAACTGCCTGCAAGTGCAAGGCAGTTGCGCTGACCTCTTGACCACCAATGCAGGAAGACAATTAAACCAGAATCTCACAAAGTTAAAATCTATTCCATATGTACTTTCAGTCAAAACTTTCATTCTGAAAATTCAATTGGAAATATTTCAACTTAAAATAATGTACAAAAAATGGTTTTGTATAAGTCACCAAAAAAGTGGACCCAAGAAAAGGCAGAATCTAGAGGAATGTTTTTATGTGGGGTGGGGGGTCTTTTACTCATAATAAAAATATTTAGATATTTTTTAAAAATTATCTTATTTGCAGATATAGATATATTGGGTTGGTGGTTCTTATAATTCAAAATGGCTGTGAGCGCATACTAAATGAGCACCATATATGGTTTTGCAATTATTATAAATCCAATCAAAAACAATGCTCTTCATTAACATTTTTATTTATTTTGAATGAGAATTCACTAAAAAAAAAAATCAAGAAAATAAGATGTAATTTTTAGTATGATTTTGTACTTTATTTTGTTAATACAAAATAAAATTTCACAAATTAATACTTATAATGTGTAAATAATTACTTATTTATGATTATTTATTAATAACATCATCGTAATTTATTTTTTGTAAATTCTGGTTCAACAGATAAATTACTAATGAAAAGAAACATGACCTATATTGATTTAACATTAACATGACCAGAGAATTATGAAATATTTAAACATACACACTGCATGTAACTGAAAAATCTACATCGCAACACAACCAATCCTTCTACACTGGCTCTACTTTGATGTGGTAGTGCCATCAAATTACAGAAATGTAATTACATTTAGCAAGTAATAAATTGTTTTCTTTTTTTGATTTTTACAGAAAGCATAGATTATATAGGCATAGGCACTTGATAAATGTGGGGTCAGGTGCAGTTGCACCATTCACATTGCCCTAGGAATGGTTTTGATCACAAACAATTTTTTTAAGAATTGTCAGTAAAGTAACCCATATAAAATCTTTCCAGATGTTCTTGGAGTCTCATCAATAACCATAGTCACCTATGCTCATCAGCAGCATAAATAGAATTCATGTATTCTGGGATTTTTATTAGTGTATATCTCATCCCAATTTCACCACATTACAAACATTGACCAGTGCACATTAAACAATGAATCTTCAGCTCATGTTAACAACACAATATTTTTCACCACACCACTCTCACACAAAGTAAGGACTGGCATTTCATTTTTAACACATTGGAAAGATTAGTTAAACACACATCATAAATCATATAGATAATAACATCTAATTTATTGGTGACTTGATAGAACCAAAAAAGATTAGAGTCTCTACAGGATAATTTATAAATGGATGAATAGTTAGCCATGTTGAAAAAATATGTAGCAAAATAAATAAATCTGATTTAAGTATCTCATCATGAATTCTGATTGGTCTGCACAGACAAAAGGATGCCATTTTGAATTCCAAACTATAAAATTTGTATTTACAAATCATCATGGGAAATAAATATCCATATGTGTAAGTGCAATTGTCAGTTTGTTTGTTTACAAGTCTTTTCTCGAAATCCCCAATGACACTGGCAATTTAAATTGGTTTAAGTGGGTCATTACTAATAGATATACCAAACCTAAATAGTAATAATTGTAATAATAAATTTAAAATACTTAAATTATTACTTCACTAAACATTATAAACATATATATATATGTGTGTGTGTGTGTGCTGTATGCACAGATAATGAAGCTAGAAAATATATGTTTAAGAGCGAAAGTTTTACTAAAATATAACACTATTAAATTATAGAGCTTAGCACTTTCAGGAGACTGCTTGCTCTCATACTCATAGCTACTGTTGTTATAACTGCATTGTAGAAATGGAAATTTATGCAAATTGATGCAAATGAGTTATAACTGCCATTTCCAAGACAGTGCAAAGCACGCGTCTCTTCTATTGATGGACTTGTGGTTGCTAGCTATATGAAATGCCTCTCTAATCTTGCATCTGGTTTAGTGTTTTTCAGAGCATGTGATGCTGGCAGAGATGGATTCAAATTTATGGCCTGATGCTCTTTCATGTTCACAGAAGATGGAATTGCCTTCCTGCTTGGTTTTAGTTTTATTGTAGATATATTTGTGTTGTGAGACTAACATAGCCAATAGAGTAGTGCAACACAAATATATCTACGATAAAACTAAAACCAAGCAGGAAGGCAATTCCATCTTCTGTGAACACAAAAGAGCATCAGGCCATAAATTTGAACCCACCTCTGCCAACATCATATGCTTTGAAAAACATGATGTCTGATGCAAAATTAGAAAGGTGTTTCCTATAGCTAGTGCCCCCAAGTCCATCAATAGAAGAGACGCATGCTTTGCCCTGTCTCAGAAATGGCAGTTATAACTCATTTGCATCAATTTGCATAAATTTCCATTCATACAGCGCAGTTATAACAACAGCTATGAGTATGAGAACAAGTAGTCTCTTGAAAGGGCTAAACTCTATGATTTAATACTTTTATATTTTAGTAAAATTTCGCTTTTAAACATATATTTTCTAGCTTCATTATCTGTGCATACAGCGAATAATAAATTTACTGAATTTATAAATGGATATGGATGCTAATTTAAGAAAATTATGTTTGAATATATTACCTTTGATTCAGTTAAATACTAATAAAGCTTCTTACATTCAATCTATCATGATTAATGTATTTAATTTTTAATTTTTTGTAGTTTTTTGATGCTATTGAATTTATGCCATTGACCCAAATACATACATTTAAAAATAACATTCTGTTTTATTCTTTTTAATCATAAATAAAAGCTATTTTGATTCCTTATTATTTTATAACTATTGGCTTTCTTTGTTGTTACTAGTCTCAAAGCATCAGTTATATCTTCATAATTCTTTGGTTATTTTTAATAGTTTTTATTTGTAAGAACAACTTTAATATATATGTGAAACTGTCAATATATATATATACAGACAAACCTGTTAGTCCCTAAACTTACTCATTATGGTTATAGAGGTGGAAATTCTGGTTAAGTATCTGAGGATTATGTCATATGTTCAATGGGACCATCATGTTGTTTCCAGTAACAATTATTAATAGAAAACGCCAACTGAATGGCCATTCAATATGATCTTGATAACATGTACTTCATACAAGTCCATTATTTGAAACTAAGCTTTGTATAAATACACAACAAAATAGGTGGAAGTTATGAAACCAAATATAAAACAATGTTATCAATTACCCTTACCACACCTATGTTAGTTAAGCAATAAAATGTTTAACTAAATTACAGGTTTGTGTGTCTTTTGACAACTGATATGAATTGAAACTGCCGATTGGCAAATAAATTTAACCAAAATTAGAAAGATCTTTTAAAAATGTAAAAGTAAAACTAGAATATGAAATAAATTATTATAATTCATGATTTAGTGATCATAAATCATAAAGTTAATCACACATTACATAATAAAGGCTTTCTAAAATGCATTTTGATTTGATGTCACTTTTAATGTGGTTAACCTTTGACCCTCAGAACAATATGCAGAATCGCTTATAATATGACTGACAGCTAAAGAATCTTCAAATTTTTATATTCACTTGTACTTCTTGACAGTTCTATATCTCATTCCAGCATTTTGTACAAATTTGTTTTATCATTACTTAAACATAGGTCATGTGGTAAATAATGCTACATTATATTGTACTGCTGTGGAATTAAGCTTTAAAATTCATTAATCAGCATACAGTGAAGTATTGTATGGTAGTGACACCTATCTTTCCATAAAATAATTTAAGGTGGAAAATAAATAAAAAACTTCAGATATTTGTAGTCAATAATGTCATCATCATCATCACTTTCAATCATTATCAATATGTTTTACTGTTACGGAATTAAGTTTAAAATTTATTAATCAGCTTTCACAGATATTGTATAGTAGTGACACCTATCTTTTCATAGAATAATTTAAGTTGGAAAATAAGTCAAAAACATTAGATATTATTGTAATCATTATATAATCATTTTCAACTACTGTTAATCTACTGCAGGTTGATCTCTCTCTGACTTTAATCTAGTTCACTAATCTCTTACCTCTCCTCATCACATTAGCACATTTCTTCACTAACCCATTAATATCACGTGGTTACTTTTTATGTCTCTTACAATTTATTGGGATTCAATTTCAACTGGCATTTATTATAATCTCTTTTAGAATTACCTCCTTGCCAGCTCCACTACTGTCTCTTAATTATTTCAGTGATGCCAGTAACATCTGTTTGTTCTTTGATTGATGTATTTCATTTTCGATCTCTAAAACATGTAGATAAAGATAAATGATTATAATACACATTTCTATCCAAACCTACTGGAATTAGTTGGTATAGATTTTTGCCCTCCATATGACTTCTTCATGAAGTCAGAATTTGACCATGATAAATTACAATAATTCAATTTACATGTGCAGTATTTTTTTGAAAGCATACATTTGATGATAAGGCTTTTAGATAAATACATTATTAATTATTACTAATCATTAACTAGACTAAAGATTATTATATATTTTTAGACCAGATATAAACTTTGAAATTAACTAAAGATTAGTATATGAATTATTAAATACAGGAAAGCAGTCATCACTTAATACCAATATCTGTAACAATCGACAATCTCAGTCTGTTGTCAAGGCAACCTCCTTTAAACAATAAAGATGAAAATCCACCTTTATAAATAGTCTAATATGCTTATATAGACACTAAAGATTGCAACTTCAGTAAAGAGAGTGAGATTATTAATTCAAAAAAGCTTAAATAAACCTCATTAATCATGCAAATATAATCTGTTCTGAAAGCAGTTTAACAAGTAGTTAGTCATAACTTTTATACTGCCCTAAAACTACGTATTAGTCAAATAATACATTTAACAATGCTCAAGGTTAGATAGATTTATAAATGTAAATAGATGAAAACACTTAAACAATACCAATATCAATAACAATCAACAATTTCAGTCTGTTGTCAAGGCAACCATTGCAACTTGACTAAAGAAAATTAAATTATTAATTTAAAGAAGTTTAAATAAACTTCATTAAATAGGCACATATAACCTGTTCTGAAAGCAGACTAACAATTGGTTACAACTTTCAAACTGCACTCCAATTATGGATTATGTAGATAATAAAGCTAATTATTAAATAGGAATGTAAAATAAATTAAATAATCAAACGGCTTTATTGCTTAGAAATTCATAAGAATTTGACCACCAGAAATGGCAGAATTGGAACCAATTTTAGGATTATATATATTCCAGAATCTGGTACTCTATCACTGCATACTATTTATTTAATGTCTCTTTCTTTTTCATTTTATGTATGGTTTCTTATATAAATACTACAAAACTTTAAATTTTCATACATTTTTAAAGTATATGGGTAAAGACTCATGAAAAACAACATTGGTTCTCAAGATATATCCCTGGATAAACCAGATGCCATCATTCGAAGCAGATGTTTATGCTCTACATGTATTCTTAATCATAGTTCAGTATTTTAAGTGCATGTCGAGCTTGAAAATTTGAAATGCATATTCATGCATGCTAAAACATCATGCATGAATGGAAAAATGGGGACTTAAATGAATAATATTCATTTTTAATTACATACTGGTTCACTTCCATCATCTTATATTAATTGTTAAAAGTGTTTACAAAAATGCAAACTTTTCAAATATATTCTACTGTTAGTAATAATACCCAGCTTAGTGTGTCAAATGGTATAATCCTCCCATCTTTAGGTATTCAAATAGTATAATTCTCCCACCTTCAAGTGTTTCTGGTCTGACCACAGATAGCACTAGTATGGGAATTGACTCTGGGATCATAGGATTTGTAAATACTGAATTTAACAAAGCTCAAACCAATTAGTCTATTTTATAAAAGATTACTCAATAAAAAATGATATATTATCTATGAGAATCCTTCTAATTTCTCCATTTGTTCTTAAGGGTGAGATTAATGAATGGTTTCCAAAAAATATGAATTATCATACTAGGTTGACTTGTGATAATATACATGTATCTAAAACAGCATATCACATGCACCAATGAACATATGTCCAATTGGGAAAAGATAAGAATATTGGACAGAGAGGAAAAACTATAAAAAAAATTTAAAGAAGCTAATCACATGATAATGACAAATAATCTCATACATTCATAATATACAGAAACCCATCATTAATTTTGCTCTTAAAAAAGTGAAATAAATCAGGAGTAATACCAAATTTCTACTGACTATTGCCATTGACAGACTAGACTATTTGGTTAGAGTGTTCACAAATGTAAAGGTTCCCGATTTGATGCCCATGTTATTATTTTCAATTCCCAGGACAGCAATACCTGAAGAATGGAAAATAATGTCATTTAAAACATTGTGTTATATATTAATCCATGTACTATAACTAACAATAAAATGTATTTAAAAAGTTTAAAATAAAAATTGAAATTTTCTAAAGATATTTAATCATTAATTTAAGATGATGGAAATACTCCAATATACAACTAAAATGCTATGGTGAACTTTCAAACAAATAGAAATGATATTCACATTTGTATACAATAAATGATATATTAATCATCATATCTTCTCTTTTACTTTTTCACATTTTTCTTCTTATATTTATATACATTACTTTTTTATAAATTTTCTCATATACACTTTAAAGCAATTTTTAATATATAATTCCTTCTTTATTTTTCTAGCAGTTTCAACTGTCCTGCAGTCTTCATCAGAGGCATTTTATAACTTTCTTCTTCCTTTTTACATTTATAATTTTTTTATATTTGCAGTTATAAATGTGAAAAGGAAAAAGAAAGTTATAAAAAGCTATGATGAAGACTGCAGGACAGTTGAAACTGTTAGAAAAATAAAAGAGAAATTATATATAAAAAATTGCATTAAAGTGTATAAGATTTATAAAAAAGTAAATGATACATTAATCTTTAATTAAGTTTAAAATTTATGTCTGGACTAAAAAGTAAATAATAATCTTTAAGAAAATAAATGATAGCAATAATCATTAAAGCATTTATCTAAAAATGAGATTATCAAATAATTTTATTCAAAATATATCCCACCTGCATAGAAAATATCACACTGGTAAACAGAATTGTACAGTGTGCCATCATTTTGGTAAAAACAAAAAACAACAGAGATATTCCTTTTTCTATTGTCTATTTAAATAGACAACACTAGATGTCACTACTGCATAAAAAAGTAAACAACATATGATTTTTTATTTGCTTACACTTTGTCAAAAGCTGAGATGAAAAAGGATGTTTAGCATCTAGACTATTTTCAGATTTATTGCAATAGATATGTATAAAAATAGAAATCAATATGCGAACATGATTAAAATTCTCAATCGGCATTTTGAGGGACATAACCATAATACCCACTTCTTAAGCATATTCTTCACCAAAAGGCACAAATGGTCAGATGATTTGGAGGCATCAGTAGCTCTTCCTTCTGGTGGTATAAACTGGAGATACCATTATTGTGTAGTAGTCTATAGAAGTTTAAATTAAGGGGTGTACGCACATTTCATTTAATTTTAGTAAAGGGTGCATCATATTATAATATTTTTTTTTAATGGAAAGTGAATTGATTTTTATATGACTATCTAGATTGATCCTAAAATGTTTTCCTTTAGTTAAGCATAGCTAGACATCCATTAAATGAATAGATGTTTAATGTATAAATAGATTGAGGTTTTTCCAAAATGATTTGCCTGCTTGAAAAAAAAAAAAGCTTTCCAGCAAAACCTTCACACATATTTATTGTTTTAATGATGTTTTCTAAATTATTTTATAAAATAAAAAAAAAGTTCCTTAATTGGTAAAATGTAAAAAATATTGTTGTATACTGAGGTAATATCAATTTTTATTTAAAGACATAAATAAGTAGTGTGTGCATAAATAAACATTAGATGGCAATGAAACTCATGCAGGGTATTTAAGCATATATGCATAGAAACTTCAGACTTTAAAAAGTAGCTATTTTATATCACATAATTACAGTGAACGGTCTCTGACTATTTAGTTGTCTGCAGAGTAGTAGTATGTGAGGGAGTACTTCAAAAAAACTTGAATTTTGTAATAAAAAATTGTGTGTTTATTTTTAGGTGTTATAAATTGAATTTTTTTCAAAGTATTGTTTATTTAATGCAATACATTAAGTCTAAACCTGTTTTTCACCTTTCAAAGTAGTCCAGAAACTCTTGCAAAGAGTTGCGTTTTAATGCCTCCATCATTTTTCGTCACCACTTCTGAGTCCTCAAAAAAAAAAAAAAGAAAGAAATTGAGGCATTTTTTCATTCTAGAGAATAAAAAAAGTTGCACGGAGCAAGATCAAGTGAATATTATAAGCTGGATTATGCTAAATTTAATTAAAATTTGCACCACACTCAAGGTTTTGTGCACTAGTGCATTGTCATGGTGAAATTGCACTCCTCACTTTGCCACAAAATTAGATATTTACATTTTACAGCACCATGCAAAAGTTTCAAAACTTGTAATCTTCAAATACCTGATCATTACAAATGATTACTCTGTGGACAATGCCATTTGCATCAAAAAAATCGGCAATGTTTTGAAATTTAATTCCACTCATTATGCTTTTTGGGGATATGGTGACTTTGACATTTCTGTTAAACCATTCTTAAACATGTATTTTTCCCAGAGCAACTTTCTTGTAATCTGTTTTCAACATTGCAACTGTTTTTCCTGCCGTTTTCATTAAACGAAAGCATAATTTCACATTGTTCCAACTTATGCATTTTGCAAAAAAATATGCTAAGTGGCACCAACGATTTTACACAATGTCATCATTTGGCAGATTGATGCAGAAGGGTTTTCACAAGAGGTACCAAGAAGGAGAAGCATGTATTATAATGTGTGACTACCAGAAAATGATTCAGGTTATTTTTGACTACCATCTCATAAATTTAAAATTTACTTTCTTCTTATTGCAGCTCTGAAGATAGAAAGATTTACTGTATGCTGCATAAAAATACTCACTGATGGAAGTCAAAATGATTCTTCTAAGTTAAAAATCTGATACATAAATTTATATAAAACATACACAAGATGAATTGTTGCAGACATACACAATATAAGTACATGTGGTAAAAAGAAAGAGGACTAGAGATGCATGTTAAAAAGACTAAAATAATGTTCAATGAATTTTCTCAGAAGAAGAAAATAAAGCTTTATAATCTTGAATTAAAAAAAATTAACAACTACAAATGCCTTGGTCAGTTTATCTATAAATTCATCATCCATCATCAACCATTATCAATCCACTGCAGGATGAAGGTCTCTCCAAGTTACAAATAATCTTCTCTTATCTTTAGCTTCTCTTCTCCACATCACCCCAGCACACTTTCTTATTTCATCCATCTCTCCAAGTTACAAATAATCTTCTCTTATCTTTAGCTTCTCTTCTCCACATCACCCCAGCACACTTTCTTATTTCATCCATCCATCTCACATGTGGTCTCTTTCTGGGTCTTTTACAATCTCTTGGAATCCAGTTTAAGATTTCAATGGTCCATCTATTATCATCTCTTCTAGCAATATATCCAGGCCAACTCCACTTCAATCTTTTAATTTTTTCAATGAGGTTAATAACACCTATTTGTTCTCTTACCCATATATTGCATTTTCAATCTCTTCTTGTTACTCCTAACATGCATCTCTCCATACTTCTTTGAGTGGTCTGAAGTCTCTGTATTGCTCTTCTATTAAGTGTCCAAGTCTCAAATCCATAAGTAAGAATTGGTAAAACACATTTATTAAAAACCTTTCTTTTCAAACACATAGGCATATTTCCTTTTAGTATCAAGTTATTTCTACCAAAAGCACTCCAACCAAGTTTAATTCTATGATTAATTTCATCCATTATGTTTCCATCTGTATTAATAATCTGACCAAGATATTTGTATCTGTTAACTTCTTCTAACTCATCATAATCAATCTTTATTTTTCATGTTTTGAGAAAATCCATTGAACATTACTTAAGTCTTTTTAACATTTATTTTTAGTTCTACTTTCCTACTTTCATCTGATATCTCTTGCAACATTTCCTGCAGCTCTAAAGCATTATTTGCAAAAACAACTACATCATCTGCAAAATCTAAATGACTTAAATAATCTCCATTTGCGTTCACTCCTTTAGATTCCCGTTTTAATCCACAAAATTTTTCTTGCAGCACTGTTATAAAAAGTTTTAGAGATATGGAGTCACTTGTCTTACACTCTTCTCAATGTTGACTTTCCTGGTATCATTATGTAATCTAATTATGAATAAATTAATTACAAAATTTAACATGGATGAAATGTTTAATTAGAAAGAACATAGTATTAAAAGGAAATATGCTCATGTGTTTGAAATGAAGGTTTTTAATAGATTTGTTTTCTAGTTTTTACTCATGGATCAGAGATTTGGACATGTAACAGAAAAGCTATATATAGACTTCAGATCACTCATTTAAGTATAAACAGATGAATGATGAGAGGGACAAAAAGGACTACATGGATGAAGAACAAACATGTACCACTGACAACAATGAAAAAAATGGGTTACCCAAAGGGGGATAGGATATTGCTAAATGAAACAATGATGGATGAATAGTTGATGTTTAAACCGAATCTCAAGAAATTGGAAAAGACCTAGAAGGTGATCATATATGAAATGGATGGATGAAATAATAAATTTGCTAATGAAATATGAAGAGAGACTATTTGTCAAAAAAAAAAAGTTAAACTTGGAGAAATGTTCATTCTGCAATAGATATTGGTTGAAAATAATAATTTAGGTGTTGACTATATATTAATTGTGTTTAATATGTATAAGTTTGTGCGTGTGAATATGGTAGTATATATATAATTTTTTTAAAAATGGAAATGAATATTAGTTATTAAATTCATTTTTCTTAAATTAAAATTTATTACTATTGGAATCTTCATTGAAGTTTATGACGTAAGTTTTAAGTAGTAAAATGACAAAATAAAGGACGGGAGGGGTAAGAATTGGCACGATGATGATAAACTGTTAATATTTGGTTATAATACTCTATTGTCTAGTTATCCAACCAATCTGTCTCAATGCTAATAGTAAAACAAACATTGAGCAATAAAAAATCGTCCAGGTTGTTAAATCTGAATTTACACACTTCTTATTAAAAATATACAGCTTACAACAGATGTTTATAAAAGCTTTAACTAAAAAAAAACAATGAATCTGAGATAAATGAATGAATTATAATCGTAGCAAATGACATCACGTAGAAGCGACAGGACAAAGTAAAATTAATTCTGTATATAAAAAAAGATAATTAATTACTATTTTGTTTTTAAAAAAAAAAAAGAATTAAAAAAAAATGTAAATGCGTGTGGCTCAATTAATAATCTCAAACCATGAAAATAACGGCAAAAACAACTAAATAAGTAAACACATTTATAATTGTAATGAAAAGAATTTTTTAAAAAGTAAATGACTTTTAATGATAATTCTTCATTTCGATGCCAATAAAATCACACACACAAAAGAAGTTTTGGTAATGAGTTAAAGATAATTATAATAAATACAAGATAATGATAATAAACAGTTATGGGTAAACGTGTGTGGTCGGTCATTTTAACCTCAAAAAGAAACAAAAAGTACGGAAGCAAAAAAAAAAATAGTCTAGAAATGCGTTTTATAAATATGTCAATCTATGAACGTCCATATATAGAGCACACTGGTCCATTTTTCTGTTTACATTTTATGATTCATCATCTATAGGATTCTGACCCATGGATAAGTCCAGAGAGTAGTCATATCATCAATTCAGCCATTATTCCACACCGCTCTTTTCATTACCCAGCTCTTCAATTTCAAGTAACTCTCCATCTCTTCTATCATTCTACAACGTCAAACTTACTTCTTGCTTCAATTCACTATTTTCTCCAAAATATTTTTCATTAAACTATACTTTCTTCTTAATATATGTCCAATCCAGTTTCTCTTTCAGTCTTCTTTCATTTAATCTTTTCAAATCTTCTTCATTTGTTATTTTATTTATCCAACTGATTTTTTTCCATTCTTCTCCATATCTGTATCTCAACGGCTTCCAATTTGTTCCTAATTTTATTACTTATTGTAACCAAGCTAGCCTACAGCACTCAGGGGTCCTAGTTGATCATCCATACAAGCCTATTAATGATTATAATAATTTCATCAGCAAAAACTTATCTTTCGGGGATACTTCAACACCATGATTAATTGTTGCTCTCCGATGTATTTATTTTCTGCCATATCTTACCATACTGGATTTTCTTAGAATGTCTTCAAGATAATTCTCATGCTATAGATAGGGCCTATCTCTCCCATGAAAACCATGACCAAGTTTACCATCTTTCATTGTTCATTTGTATTACATGTCCAATCCAATAGAAGTGTAATTTTACAGTAGTGGATGTATAATATCACATCCACTAAGATGACGAACATATCGTCTTTATGATTTTGCCATTGCTTTTTTAACATCTTATGTAACATCCTAAATAAAACCTCTTTAACATTTTTATATTGCATCAAAAGGGTATCCACATCTCATTTGCACATATAAACTAAAATAATATATCTATGTAAAATTAACTTAGTTGCAGTCGTTATTCCTTGTGACGAAATACTCATTTAATTTTTTAAAAGCAGTAACAGCCCATTGGAGTCTGTGTTGGACCTCAACATCATTGAAATATAAAATATTAAACCAGTTTGGAAAGGCAGATAAGGAAAAGGAGAACCAGAAAAATGCATTCCATTATTAATATCTGAGTCTAAAAAATCAAAGTAATAGGACTTAAAAAAAGCATCAATTATATGAGTACCGAGAGATATTGTCAACTCCCGATAACACTAGTACACATCTTTACCAAGTTGGATGAATTAGTGAAATGCAAATGTTAAATCTGTTAAACAATGACTCTGAGATGTGTAGACAGAAATACATGGGATTCATCATAGTATAGAGCATTGGAACCAGTTTCAGAGCATGGAATCATGTACATTGTGAGTAGTTTGATAGGATTGGCACAATTTGAATTATTAATTAATCTATTAGATGAAGAAAGGGTATAAAATTCAGCTTAAATGAAGAAGAAAAGATTTTAATAAAATTTTTAGTGAGGGAAGAAATGGGTGGAATGAGAAACCATGATCTGCCGTCTTTGAGAGAATTACTATTTAATTTGTGGTAAAATTATTTTACATTTCTAGTAAAATGATTGTATTTGAATCCAACTCTGATAAGGTCTTTTAAATATTGTTCAATGTTAGTTTTTCAAATTTACTTAAATGATAGTTACAGAAAAAAAATGAAGAAAGACCTGTGAATTTATGCGATTGTGGAGAATTTGATTTACGATGTGTAAACCTTGGATTTTTAAAGGCTTAATACACATAATATAATTTATTTGACTTCTCATTGTAAATAAATGTCTAAGTATTTAAGTTCATTATATAAGTCTTCCCAAACTGTTGCAAAAAATGGAGAGGAATGTACTTGAAAATCAGCTTGAATATTGATAATGACTGATTCTGGTCTGGTGACAAATACATAATCCATGTAGTGGGTATAGATGAGATTTGGAGTAGTACTGAAGTATTTAAGAAGAAATTTATATTCAAAATGATTTAAACATAACATCAATACATCACATGACCACTATTTCATATCCTACATATGTTGTTAATAAGAATACCTAATTCTCCATAGAGTAGTGTCACCAAATGCCACAAACTAGAAACTATTCTAGAGATGATGGGTGAGTAGGCATTAGATAGAGATTTTATGCACAAATCTTCATGTATCAATTGAGCACAAAGGTTTGCACTTGGTGGCACTACTGTATGGAGAGTTTGTTACTTTTATTATTGGTTAAACATATGGTTAACAATGATAAAGATATGTGTAAGAGAATGTGATCTGTCAATTGATGAGTGCTGGTTCATCATGAAATGTGCATCTTAGAGATCATACATTTTTTTCACATCTTTAGCATATATTTATGATTATACACTTCCACAAGGCATCAAAAGCTGATAAAAAACAGTATCTTATCCTGTGATAGTGTGGTGTAACAAAAATTACACTACAGAAATATTATTTATTAAATGAGTAATCTCTAGTCTAATGAATGACTAAAAATTATTAATATACTTCCTTCAAATAGTTTGTCAAAGTTGTGAGAGCAATAAGTTTGACACATCAATTAAACTGTAGTAATTTCCTATCTACAGATGAACAATGATAAAAATATGTGTGGCACAATGTGAGCAGGGCCAACTGATGAGTACTAGTTCAGCATGAAATATGCATCTTGGGGTAATATATATATTTTAAATGTCTTTGGTCATGTGTTTATGATTACACCCTTTCACAAGGTGTTAAAAGCAGATAGAAACCAGTTTCACCCCTGTGTGAGAGTGATGTAAAGAAAATTCCACTATAGAAATATTATTCATTAAATGGATAATCTCTAGTCTAATGAATGACTAACAAAAATTATTAATATATTTCCATCAAGTAGTTTGTGGCAAAGTTGTGAGGGCAGCAAATTTGGCACTTAACAATCAAACTGTATAATTCCCCACAGGACTAAAATTACCAAAACATCATATGATCACCATTTCCTATGTTTCATGAGCTGTTTAGTTCATAGTTAAGTATAAAAGTGGCTGCTGGAAGATTGCTCTTTGCTGATAAAAACCACCAGCTAAAAACTAATCTGTGGATATTGGATGAGTAGGCACTAGATAGGGGTTTTATGTTCAAAACTTCTTGCATCCATTGGCTATTAAGGCTTGCACTAGGTGGCACTACTATATGGAGAGTTTGCAAAATGTAAGAAATTCTATTTCATCAGTTTTTGTAATTTTATGTTTATATTATTATACTTTTTTTTATACAAATATAACATTTTTGTAAGTAATGCTAATAATAATAATAATAAAAAAATCAACTTTATTTCATTATAATATTTGACTCTGATTTTTGTATAAAAAAAGTGTCCAAGTTAGCCTTTTACATACAAGATATATTCTTAACATAATTAATATGCTTTTTCATGTTTTGTCAATTTATGGTTATATTTTTTATATAAATATTATTGATATTTTTTGTAAATAATGCTTATAATTTAAAAAAATAAAATTTGGAATCTTAATTATATCATAAATAATACTTTTCTCATGAGCAGTATCAGATACCGGTTGTAGTGTTTATATTATAAAATCACATTATAGCAAAGCTTTTGACATATGGATTTAAAAGTGAATGGAAACAATAAGTTAAAAGCACAACTTTAGAAATAGAAGTTGTAAAAAAGTAAATGAAAATATAATATAGAATAAATTAATAAGACATTACATAAGAAATCTCAACCCATCTTATCACAAACATCCATCTGTACAGAATGTCAGATCACACTATTACTGTGCATGCATTTTACAAACAACCATCACTCTTCAGATGACCTATAGATATCAAATACCTGAATTTCTATGCTTATATTGATAGCTCTATGCCCTTTAATACACCAATTTCATACAAGGTGTGACTAGTATCAAGTTGTCAACAAAAGCACAGAAATTCAGTGTTTGATAAGTGAAGATTGTTTGTGAATAATTTATTCTTCCATAAATATTAAAAATGGACAGAAATTATTCCTTACATTGTTTGAGGGTGGTGTGATGGCAAAATATTGAGCTACACATATGATCATGGAGATTCAAGTGTTTGCTCCTTTTAGCTCACCTGAGGAGCGAAGGTTGCTTACAAAAATCATGATAGTAATAGAGGATGGTCAGATTTTCTGAACTGGTGGATGCTTGCATTATTATGGAATTGAAATGAGAGATAAATGGATAACAACTAAAAAAAACTCAGATAAGATTGAGATATAATGAAAAACATATGAGAGTAAGAAGAAGAATTGTAGGTGACAGAAGTTGACACACTTTAAGAAAGATGATATCTATGAATCACAGAAAAACAGAATTTTGGAGAAAGTGGTCTAAACCAGGGTTCCCATCTTTTTGGTCCTCATACCCCCTTGGCTTTTAGTAAAGTGTCCAGTAGTCTTATTCATTATAATAAGAAATAAGCAATTGGACAGTAAATCATGCATTGTCACATACATAAACAGGACATGGAGATGGCATGGAGGCAAGTTTCAAAGGTGTATTGAGCTGGACATTTCATCCGCTATCTTGAATCTTAACTGGGCATTTTGAGTTATTGAGTACTGCAGTAAGAAAAAATAAGACCTAAAATGTTAGTGGTGTGGCTGACAGATATGGAATAACCTGGAAATATTGATAATATATTTTTGGAATATATCAATAGCATAATATAATTATTTACTTGCTATTCACCATATCCCCTAGCCAAGCTTCCCGTATATCCTGGGATTACAGATACCCCAGATTGAAAACTCCTGAAGATTAATGACCAGGAGCTGTCTTTTGGTAAATGAGTGATGATGATGAATATTCCGTATTAATACATAGATGAATACAGGTTATAATAAGATAAGTGCAATAATAAAAAGTTTGCATTTGTTAATGATTATTAATTAAAATACTAACCCTAGCCGCCAGTATAATTCACCTCTGAATGTTATAAAATATATGTATATAATAAAAATATTTTTCAAAAGAAAATTAATTAACTATAACTTAATTACTTTAATTTGTACAATAAAATATGTAAATCGCAATAATTTTTAATTTAATAATGTTTAATTACTAAACTTATTATAAATCGCAAGAACGAAGCAACAAAAATCCAAAACAAAAGCATTTTCTACATCTATTCGTTTGCGAACAATAAAACATTTATCTTCCGTAATTGCACCCCTTTTCTATTTTTATTTTACTAAAAATAAAGTAAAATCCTGGAAAATAAATTAACTTTTACTACAGATGGATAATTAACAATGTTTTTGTTTTATTAGCAATACATTATTCCAAATATTTTCTCACAATAAACCCCAAAGCTGAATATGACAGCGAAGAACCGCAATTTAGTAAAATAAACTGAAAATCGTTAAATGGAAGAAAGTCGTTATTAATTGGCCATAAAATCTTATTTAGTAATAAAATCATTTCAGAATAGATTCCATTATACACCATATATTAACGTCTTTGCTTGCAAATGATAATTAGTCAATGGGGTATTATATACCAAGAAATAACATATAATCATCATCGGTGAAAAATTGCCACATCTTTAATACAATGAATTCGAGCATCTCAAATTAAGTGCTACTGTGTAAAATAATGAAACTCTTTATGTCATTGACATCTCATTGCCCAACAGCCATTAAAAGAAATATACAACACCTTTGTGTGTATACGTATATAAATCAAGAGTACTAATGTCACATAAAATCGCAGGTTTGAAGTCCTTCTTGTTTAGAAATGATAATCTTTGCAAATATTCAACGGTAAAGGCAAAAATATTGAAATGTATTCTTAATAAATTGTTAAATATTGCATATAATTATGATCATATTTATTATACTATTAAAAATTTTAATTCGAAATACAAATACAAAAATAAAAATAAGATTAATAATGGTGTTAATTCTTCTGATAATAAAATTTGAATATCAATACCATATATTTTGAATCAACAGGCAAGTTTCATAAGGAAAATTTATAAAGATATATGTGACATTGCTGCACCACCTGCATTAAATAAATTAATAAATAACTGTAAAGATAAAACCTTATTTACAAATAAAAATTGTATCATTTATAAATGGATGTGTAGGTGTAGTAGTGGATATATAGGTGAGTCGAGATGCACATTCGAGAAAAAAACAAAAGAGCACTTGTTATTAAAAAGAGTTCAAAATACAAAACAAAATTCTAAAGGTAATAATAATTTATCAGCTTCCGTTTTTTATGACCATAATAAATCATGTAAATATGGTTTTGATTTCAATTATAATAATGTAAAAATATTGCAAACTGAAAGAAATAATAATAAAAAAAAAATCAAGGAAGCTATGTTGATATATAAATACTAGCAAGACCTAATCAATAGGCAGGCAGCAAACGTTAAGATCATGGAATTATGGGAAAGTTGATCTTTCAAAATATTAGTTGACAAAGACTACAGGAATAGTTGAAAGCGCTTCTAAGTGAAGTTTATATTTTTTGTTTTTTAACAAATTTTAATGACTGTATTTTTTAATATTTATTTATGTTTATGTATATGATGTTAAACACACACACATATATATATATTCCATTGCAAAAACATCTTGCTTTTCCACAACATCTTGTTAATTTGACATTATGTACTTCCCAATATACTGCTCAATAAATGTTTTTTTTTAAAAATTTGATTTAATTACCATAATTTCTAAATGATTTTGAAAGTCTTAATTTAAGAGTCAAATAATAAAATGTTTGTAGATAGAAAAAATACTTTCACATTAAGCTTCCAATCATATTGGAAATTGAAAGCAGTATAAGATAAGTAAGCAGTAAATACTTTTAATCAAATTCCACAAGTTTATTCAAATAAAGTAGTTTTACTTTTCAATTCTCAGTAAACTATGAAGCTTCTAGATAATTAAATACTACATCTCAAAGTTTATTTGAATAATTAAAAGCTTAGTATTTATAATAATAATAATAATACTTTCTTAACTGTTTAACCTTGTGAAGCTTATGGTTAAAAAAATTACAGCTTAGATTATGTGTATCTGAGAGATATATTCATTTCTAGCATGTGCCGAAATGTAAAACAATATTTAAAAACACTGCAAATTTGTGTTAATTATGTTTGTTTGATAAAATGCATGATTTTTGTTTATTTTCTGTACAATCTAGATATTAAACAAAGAAATAAAAAAGCTTCAGAGTTCTACAGAAGCTGACCAAGCTAAATGGACTGCCACTGCATTCAATCTCCACCTTTATGTTCCAGAAGTCATATAATGTCATCTGCAGACTCTGTTTCTTTTATCTGAGTGTGGAATTGATAACCTCAGTTTGTAAAACATTGGGCAATTCTATCCAGATGATCAGCCACCAATTTACAGAGAAGATAAAGTTCTGGGAAGCATATTGTTTGATGAATACCATTATGAATTCAGAACCAGTAATATTAAAGAAAAGCTAATTACAAGGTTTAGGTATTGGACAGTGGAGCCAAAATACTTGGACTTTTTAATCAAGTTTAATCTGGAAGCCCTCACAATTAACTTTTTTGGCATATAGGAGGGGTATTACTAAGATAGACCTGATATGTGGACTTTGTGAGAGAGCAGAGGAAACTATTTCACATCTTATTTACATGTCCAGAACTTCAGAGCCTTAGGATCTGGATTTATTCCTACTTGAAATCTAATTGTTCCTCACAAATACCAAAAGCAGAATGTATTGGAAGAGGTATTTTTCCATCCATTAGGCTCTCAGTGTTCCTACTGTTTGCCATCTGGTGTGTGAGATGTCAATCAATATTCCTTGGAACAAATATCAATTTGTTTAGAGAATTTAAAAAAATAATAGGTAGGATCAGACATAGAGATAAAATGCTTGCTCCAACAGAAGTTTACACAGTGACATGGAGTAGTTTGCCTGGTCTGATGATTAGTAGGATGATAACTCATATTTTGTCATGTCATGGAGTGCTTTTCTATTACTATATTTAAGATTAATATGAACTATGTTTCTCTCTGTGAATCTTTGATGGAAGGGGAGCTATCAAACAGTAATTCAACACTGGCATTAAAGTCTCTGTGAAAGATGTAAATGTTGGTGTATAATGTTGATATCAATTTTAAATCTGTAAATTGCATGTAAATTAATGATTGAATAAAGTTTAAATTATAATTTTACAAAAAAAAAGAAATAAAAAAATATAACTTTTTTTCAAGTAAAGGAAACATGAATATTGATAAAATCAACTAATACATGCCTTGTATTAATTATTCTGAACCTCCGCTAATTGATTTTGTGAAACATTTGTTGCAACCATTGTAAACAATATTGCTATATTTAAAACGTAACTACTTTTTGTGACACTTATAAAATATGTTATAACCAAATTGATAGCGTCCGAAATGATCTTGATCAAACCTATGACCCCCACAGCTATAAAACATTATTTAAGAATAGAGTTTGAATCTTTCAGATCAGTTGCAATCTCTGCAGAGTTAATAAAACATCCTAAAATAAAACATGTGCTACAATTGTCATAAGTATATTCGATGGTTACCATATATAAAGTATTGGCTTTAGGTGTATTTTTTCTATTGTTTCTGATTTTGTGTATTGAATGGTTGTAATTTAAGGTATAACGTTATAATATTTTAGTTCCAGCTATTGTTCACAATTGGAACTGTAATCGAAGGACAAATTATTTCCAAAGCTCAACTTTGAAGGGCTAATTTTAGCAGTGTTTTTCTTTAGCTGGACATTAGTAAAGATAACAAGGTTCTTTTTTTAAAAAAATTAAAATACAAGTATTATTTTTTTATAAGTATACAATCTTTAGATGTAGCTATTTAAAAGTATATTTTATTTTAATAATTGTAATCTTGTGGAAGAAAATTAATCTTCGCACATGTGCTATGAGATTAAATTTACATGCACTCATTCACCTATCAATAAGTGTTTTAAAAGCATAAGTATAACACGTATGCTTTAATATTTTTATTATATAAACCAATCCTTATTATCCACTTCTCTTCCCTGTGATATATAAACTGAATTTATATAAATAATTTGTCATAATAAGTTGAAGTCCTGATTTAAACACAATCTGTAAGGGTGGATTTATATAAGAATCAGCTATAAGCATAAATCTTACATTTATGTTTTTAAAACACTTATTTATGGGTGAGTGAATGTAAATTTAATTAATAGCACATGTATGAAGATTAATTTCCTTCCACAAAATTACAATTGTATACATCACTAAATTATTTATTTACATTTATTTTAATAAGTACATTCATCATCATCATCATCATCATCAACCATTATCAATCCACTGCAGGATGAAGGTCTCTCCAAGTTTAATCCATCTTCTCCAAGGTCTCTCCAAGTTTAATCCATCTTCTCCGATCTTTAGCTTCTCTTCTCCACATCACCCCTGCACACTTTCTTATTTCATCCATCCATCTCACATGTGGTCTCTTTCTGGGTCTTTTATAATCTTTTGGAATCCCGTTTAAGATTTCAATTGTCCATCTATTATCATCTCTTCTAGCAATATGTCCAGCCATTGCAATAAAAATGCATTATTTTTTGTTTCTACAGATATTTCTAATAATAACAAGTATTTTTTTTGCTACAAACATTATTTAAGTGGAAGATTACACAGGTAAAAAAATAATTACCGAATGTTAACTCTTAATATAAGCTAAATATTGTTCAGAATAATAAACACAATTGAAAGATTAGATAACAGATTTCTCCTGGGAAAAGTTTGTAATTTTAATTATAATTTTTTTTTCTAATGTAATCATAAAAAAAAAAATACAAAAAAAATTTTCAATATGAAAAAAAATGTATAATTAATATGTAATATACTAAAGATTATAATATTTAATTACATAATATAATGATACGCATTGATTAAAAATAATAACATAAATATATACATTAAAGAAACATATACAATTAAATAACATAAGAATATACTACACTAAACATCACATGATTACCACTTCTTATCTTACACAAACTGTTTACACAGAGGCTAAACTGTCCACACAGTAACACCACTAGTGCAAAACAGAGTAATCAATAGATGCAAAAAGTTAAAGTCCCTATTTAGTGCCTACTCATCCAACATCCCCATATTAGTTTCTAGCTTGTGGCTTTCATCAGTGAGGAGCCTTGGATCTGAGAACTCTGCATCAAAATCTTAGGATCTAATGCAACACTCCAAAAAGTATAAAGGCTGAATTGAATTCAGATATATCCAACTATATAAGCTAATGAGCTTTAATTGAAAACATTATTGTGTTTTCATTTTGCACTCAAAGATTTATAGTTAGCTAATAATATAAAAGGTGGCTGCTGGAGGCTTGCATTAAATTCTAAGATCTAGGTGCAGTGCTCTGATGAAAGCCACAAGCTAAAAACTAGTCTGAGTATATTGGATGAGTAGGCACTAGATAGGGATTTTATGCACAAACCTTTTTGCATCCATTAATTACACTGGCTTGCACTGGTGGCGCTACTGTATGAAGAGTTTTGCCTCTATGTGATATAATATACTATTATTAATATATAATTTTACTGAATATATAAAATGAAAAACAATAAAAGATGTTTGAAAAGAGTGTTTTAAAAAGAACATGATTATGGTTTTCATGGAGAAGGTAAACCCCTTCCACATTATGAGTATTACCTCAAAGACATTCTAAAGAAGTGCAAAATCAATTGTTTCCATTGATAGGATATGGTAAAGAATAGAATATATTGGAGGTCCATACATTAGACATAGACTTAAAGTATGTCTGCAAGAAAAATTTTCTGTTGGAAAAATTAATCCAACAATGTAAAATATTCAATAAATAGAAAAATGAAAGGTGGAATTATTTGTGATTCACAAACTGGTTTGTTAGATCATTGTAAACTCTTTTCTAGAGTCATTTTTATTATTTAAATACATATATATTTTCTATACCAAAGAATGTAATTAGAAAAGACTTGATCTCAGACTTTCAAGCTCCCTAGAGTTATCCACTCCATCTTATACAACTGAAACACATGTCCATAAACATGCCAAGAAGATAAATAATCTCCAATGTACATATTTCATCCAGCACTTATCAGTTAGTCTAGATCACCATCTTCCACACATATATACAATCAGTGCTCAGTTAATGGACATGTTAAGGCCCTATATGCGAAAGGTCAGAATGACTTAAAGTCAACATGAATATGACAATAATATTGGCACCAACAAGAGCTTTGAGTGTACCATCCTCAGGTTTTCAATAATATGACTGACTGAAGAGCTGGAGGGTGAAAAAGCTTAAAGTTTATCCAATAAAGTGTGAAGATTTGCTGTCTTAATATAAACCGAGGACTAACCTCCTCAAAGAAGTTAAATCAAAAGTATTTTTAAAACCCAAATGCGAATCTCCTTTCCATGGCAAATAAGGAAAGTTTGTCCTCAAAATATGTATGAGAATGTCATGAATGAGATTATGTGATCCAAAACTTTGACAAAATCTCTGAAACATCAAAGATTTTGCATAATGTATGTGGCAGATACAAGAACTTCATTGAAAATATAAACAATTATGATAGATCTTATTTAAGAAAACTATAAAAAAAATCAGCCATACAGTTTTAAAAATAGATATTTCTTTATGAATGAAATAACAAATAAATTAAAAAATATCTGGCCCCAACATTTAATGTTAGTTTCTGAACACCCTTAATATTAACAGAGTAATTAACAATTCCAAAAATATACTGCCATTGAAGGAAATGCTGCAGATTGTTTATAAAATCCAATGCAACAATATGGCCTGTACAGCTGAATACTATGGGGAATTAAGAACAAACAACACCTCAAGAGTGACCCAACACAAAAATCTATATAAGCATGCAAAAAAAATCTTGAATATGAATCAATCTTCTAAAATCAAGGATAACAATTCAATCATACATTCAATCCAAAAAATGTCAACCTAATTTGCATGGAATGAGATGACAAGGAAAGAAAAGTTAAGGAGCCATGATTTTTCACTAATCACAATTGCGTCATTTACAAGAAACTTTCAACCAAATGGAATAGGTAAAATTTAATTGAAATAATTACCATAATTATTCATCAATAAATAGGATATCATATTTAACCAATCAGTAAGAGTTATATTTCTAGTATACAATGACAAAAGCATGTGCAGCTGTGTCTAAAAAAAGAAACTAATTCATATAATGAAAATAATAAAACTTTTTCACTTGTAGATATTAAAAACATTTTGCCAATTTATTAAGAATTGTTGAAACTCACATGATTTTAATAAAAAATTGCTTTTAAAAATATAGCTTAAAATAATATTGCATTGCATAAAAGGACATTTGGTCAACAATTAAACATTTGAATATCCCATGGAAAATCCATATTTCCTATGTTGTTGTTTTTTTCAAGTATCATAGCATTGGCCGGGATACGAACCCGCAATCCGGGCAACTGCCTGCAAGGCAGTCATGCTGACCTCTCAACCACCAATGCTTGACATTTCCTATGTTTTGTTACAAAATTTCTAGTGGATAACATAAATTAGTGGATAATAGTTCACACTTTGTTTACAATAGTTAGATTTATGTAACATTTAATAAAATTATAAGCACTGTGTTTTTTTTTAGATTGTAACAAACTATAGAAAGTAATCTTCTTTTCCTCACAAGGACCACTAAACAGTTGTGTTCAATCTGCAATGCTACCCTCACCCCAGCCACAAGATAGAGACTTTAAGGAAATATGAGCAGCCATCTTATTTCCTTAAAGTCTCTACCATGTGGCTGAGAATATCCTTGCACATTGAACACAACTGTTTAATGGTCCTTGTGAGGAAAGGAAGATTACTTTCTATAGTTTGTTACAATCTAAAAAAACTCAGCACTTATAAAACTTATCAAATATTATATAATTTAATGTCATTTAATATAGGCACAAAGGAAATTTAAAAATTTCAGTAGTGCTAATAAGAATATTAAAAATAAGAAACGGTTAAAATGAATGATTTATAAATTCACACTCTTACTTCTAGACACTTAAGATTGGCTTATATAATTACATTTGAGTTTGGAAATAGGATGGCCACTCTTATTTCCTTAAAGTCTCTATCTTGTGACTGGGGTGAGAGTATCCTTTCAGATTGAACAAAACTGTTTAATAGCACTTGTGAAGAATGATTACTTTTTATAGTTTGTTACAATAGTTAGGTTTGTAAGCAAAATTTATTATCCTGCAAATATACATCACTTTTCAACACACACTCATATATATATATATATAAATTCTTGTTTATATGTATACATACATACTTGGCATACAAATTATAAATTATTAATACCTGAAAAATGATTATAATAAAAATATTTTTTTTAAAAAGTACAACAATGCAGACAGAACATATATTTACATTAATCATATTCCTTTAAAGAAAAAGATAACAAAACTTATTGGATTTTTATTATTATAAATACATGTAATTGACTGAGATATTTACTAGCATAATTTCAAACTGTAATTTTAAACAATTGGTAATCAACCAGTACAAATGCACTGTACTGTCATATTTTAAACCAATGTTGTGTGTCAAATATGAGAAAACTCTAGATTCAAACCACATGATAGAGACTGAAAAAATAAGAGTGGCTATTTTATCTCTGTATCTAAATGCAATTATATAGGCCAATCATAAGTATATTGGACTGAGAGTGTGGATATTTTATATTACTCATTTTCTTTGTTATGCATATTAACACTCATGAAATTTTAACATTTACTGCATGTTAATATTAAGAGATTAAGATATTTCATGAATGTTAATATTTATAATAAAAAAATGGAAGTAAAGGGAATAATGTAAAATATTCACACTCTCAATTCAAGATACTTACGATTGTCCTTTATAATTGTATTTAAGTACAAAGATAAGGTGGCCATTCTTATCATTTCAAAGTATTTATCATGTGGCTTGAATTGAGTTTTCTCATATTCAACAAAACAATGTTGGTTTATTATAAATATATATATATATATATATATATATATATATATATTTCTGTTTATTATTTCAAGACTGGGGTAAGTCATTGTTTTCTAATAAACAGCCAACTTTACAACATGATTTTATTTTACTATTAAATAGAGAAATTTCATTTTATCATTAATAAAAGCAGTTTTTATAGCCTTGGAAAATTTGCAATGATTATTAACTTCAAGCTATTTGAAATAAAAATTTTAAACTTTTTAAAAATAAAGATAAAAGGGTATATGCTTGAATGAGTTAGTCCAATATATTGGAGAGATACTAAGTGAGAAATAAACATTAATTTTGAAAAGGCAGATAATTTAATGACAGAGAGAATTATGTTTTAATCATTATGAGAAAAAATTATAAAAGTAAACAGTTTCTAGTATTTAGGATCAATCATTGAAAAAAAAAGTATTACAAAAAGAAAAAAAGAACCACAGAAGATTTGGGTAAAGCATGACATACAGAAGGAATAATCAACTCAATTTTATAGAATAATAATATATCGATGAACATGAAGATATATGATACCCCAGAATGGTCAGTAATAACAATTATAGATTACTGGAGAAGATCAGTAAAAAGATCAAGATTGGAAAAAATGACAAATCTCAAGATCAGAAAACTCATGGTTTGAAAAAAAAAAAAAAATTAAGATAATATGGTCATGTTAGAAAAATAAATGCTAGAGATGATGACTGATTAAAAAGCAAAGGAAAAGGGAAGAAAAAAATCAAGAAATGATGGAAAAGAAGAACTGGTGAACATCATTGGAAAGATATTCCATCGGAGAAAGGTGTTATAAATATAAAATATATGTATAAAGTTATGAGAATAAATAAAAAAAGAATATTAGAGTTGATGATCAATTGAAAAGTAGATAAAAGGAGAAGGAAAAAAGATCAAGAAAATGATGGAAAGATGTATTGAATAGCATAAAAAAGATTGTCTATCAAAGGCAGCTGTTATAGATAGAGAGATGTGGAAAAATATGGAAAGATGTTTTGTTAAGGAGATCCTTAGTAATGAGGAATCGTGAAGGAGAAAAAAGAATTCATAAATAATGATTTACCCATAAACTTTACACGAGCAGAAATTAATAATAATTAAATGAGTTAGCAATTAACAACACTAACAATTATCTGTTACTAATTTAAAATGTAATATTTAACTACAAGTATATTGTCTATACTGAATTTAATGTAATTAGAAGGAATTTAAATTCAGATTTTCAAACTCCATACATCTATATACTCCATCTTATACAACCGATACCCATGGCCACATACATGTGAAAAAGGCATATTTCCTAAGAAATCACTTAGGTGGATAGTCAATTAAAATACAAATATCATCTTAAATTGGAAGTATATAAATTATACTTGTATTCAATCAAATATCTTCTTAGGAAAAAATCTATTGTTGCTGTTCAAACTCAATTTGTATTATTCTTTAGTAAATATGAAACAAATTTCTTCTCTATAAAATAACTCCTACAATATTAAAAATCATTATTTTCTTTGTTTATGTTATAGATAGTTGCTCAGGTGTCAAGTGATATTTAGACAGCCAGATATTAGGCAGACTTGATACACTTTTTCATACGTTCTCAGCTGAGAATTGATTCTGGAGCAGCTTTAGATCTTGAATCAACACTCTTAACATTGGTTGCTGGTCCAAGCCCAAATGTATTCAACCTATGACATAGAAGCTCAAGATTACACAAGATGGCTTAAGAAATAGATTTGTTATATACCTCGTCTTGTTACGATAAATTAATTGTTATCAAATGTTTTTTAAAAAATAAGTTCTTTATCCTATGAATATCTATTTATTTTTCATCCTCATAACTCAGTGAACCAAGGACTATAAACACGAGAGAAAATAATGAGGAAGATAAAAACGTTAGATGTAAAAACAAAAAAAAATTATACATGTTATATTACACTTAATGATAGGCTTATGCCAGTAAGTCTGAAATCACCTCCAAAAAATTGGATTTGCCTATAGAATGGTGTAGATGATGTAGTGATTTCAATTATATCTGTAAGATATAATAGGTCTAAAGAATTAGTAAGAGCATGTGACACATTTTGGAGCAAATATGAAGTGATGTCCATATTTTGTTACATATATAGTGTATTGCACATTCTGGAGCAGATATTGTGTGATTGCACATTTAGAAGCAGATATATATAGTTTAAGAGAATATTCTGGAGTTGGGAGTATATATGAACATCCTGCATTAGTAACAGAATATCTTCACATTCTATACAAGGTATAGTCTTGGATGCATCTCCAAGAGAGGATATAGAGAATGTGTGGCAGATATATAAACTGCACACACACACTGAGTTAGTGCTCATCCTAAAGTAGATCTAGAATATGAGTTTACACTCTAGAATATATATAGTATGTGCACATTCTGGATCAGAAATAAAATTGTGGCACATTCTGGAGCAGTTAAAAAATTGTATATGCACGTTCTGGAGCAAATGTGATGTGTTTGCACATCCAAGAAAAATATATAGTTGTGTCATCTTCTGGAGCAGAAATAGTGTATATCTTGAACTAGAAACAGAGAGTTTACACATTCTGGATCAGATACAGACTTGTGTGCACATCCTGGAGCATATATAAAGAGTGCATGCCTATTCTGAAACAGGTATGCAGTGGATATGTACACATAGGACATATATAACGTGTGCATATCCTCAAGCAGTTATAAAAATGTGTATGCATATCCTGAAACAGATGTTCTGTGTGTGTTCACAGATTGCCACAGATATAAAACCTTATGTGCACAGTTTGGAGCAGATATAAAATGTGTGCGCATAATCTGCAACAGATTTAGAGTGTTCGTAAACAACCTGTATAAATATAGTATCTGTGCACATTCTAAAGCAGATACAGAAAGTGATTTCACGACCTGGAGTAGAAATAGTGTATGCATATCCTGGAGCACTTACAGAGAGTGTGTGCATTTTCTGAAGCAGATGTAGTCTGCGCATATGCACATTCTGGCATTGAAACAGAGTATATCACCTTCTAAAGAGAATATAGTAAAATAAATATATTACAATAGATATCAGAAAATAAATTTTTGAATCGTTGAATAAGAGTGTGCAAATATTAATAGCGATACAATAAATTCAAATAAAATATGGTAACTATTGGAATATACTGGACTAATGACATTAGACTATAAAAACTAATTGAACAAAATTAGTTTGGTAAGTAAAACCACATTTTATACAGATTCAAGGCCATTAATTTAAAAGTCATGGTAACCAACTCTTTTTGAATTAACAATTTGCTGGATTTTAAGAATCCATATATTGAATATAAAATATATAAATATGCAGGACTAGGTCTATTAGTAGGCAGACGGTAATTTCCCAGAATGCAGCATTCCATGAAAAGCAAAGAAGTAATATTTAAAGATCACAGTTCTAAACTAAGTAGATATTTATGTAAAAGATAAGCAATTTTGTGCTTTTTATTTTTTCTATAAAATATTAAAAATTAAAATTGTCAATATTTTTTGGATGGGGGAAGGGAATGCATATAGTTGGCCTTTTCTAGCGGGCAAAATAATATTGTACCAGCTCTATTAACACGCACTATTATTATTAATTTATTATACAATTCGTGTGTCAATAAAGAACTGTAGGCTGTTGGAAATTTAAACATTACATGCATATATATATATATTTAAATAAGAATAGCCATTCATTTTAATGTTCTTCAAATGCTTCGCATATCTGTAAAATACGTTTACAATTAAACAAAAATTTTCTCATTAGTTGTTTATCCTTATTGAATGCAAATATTAAATAATTAATATTTTTAATATACAGTAATATATATTTACGTTTTCTATTTAATTTATTAAACGTTTGCCTTTTTTTTTTTTTTTACGGAAGAGCATCTTTATAATTCTAAAATAAAAATATCAAATATCTGTATTTACTAATCTTTTCTAATAAATCTTTTTAATTATATTATTTTTACTTGCATTTTTTATATAAAAAATTTGAAAATATACAGTTATATATTGAACTCTTTTTGTTATCTAGTTGAATTGCTAAATGTTTTAAATCAATACTAGTATATTGTAAATACTGAACTATAATTAAAGGGGATTTCAACACAGACATTCAAGCTTTTTTCAGCAATCCACTCTCTTATATCACCGATACACATGACCACACACATGTGAAAAAGATAAATGATCTCCAATGTACGTATTTCGTGCTGAACCAGTATTCATCAGTTGGTCCGAATCATCAGCTCCCACACACATATATAATCCGTGCGCAGTTTATATTAAGATAGCAAATCTTCAAACTTTAATGGACAGACTTCAATCTTCTACACCTTCCAATTCTTTAGCCATCCATTCTATTGAAAATCTGATGATGGAAAATCCAAATCCCATAATTTCCCAAATATACTCATCTTTAGTAATAATTCACTGGCTAGTATGAAAATAATATTGTAATATTTTTCTGATATGCCTAGTCACAATCTAGCATTGAATGGGAATTGGTAAATTTTAGATCAATAAATATTTAATTTCAGATGACACTTTAACCATTTAGACTACTCTGCCAAAAGGATATCATGATTTCTTTATTTTTTTCTAAACATTATGGATTATCACATGACTCCAGCTTCAGCATCATTGTTTCAGCAGCATACTTTGGTTTTTTTCACCACAGTGTTGCCACCTATTGCAAGCATTAATAATTAATAGAATCCAGATGATAATGCTTAATAAATCCCTATCCAATGCTATCCTATCTAATATCCCCCAAACTAGTTTTAAGCTGGCTCTATAGCAATAACAATTAATTTATTTATGTGTGGGGTTTATGTTTGGACATCCAGAGGGCCCTATGGTTGGAGTAAAGAAATTAGAACATAAGGATTTGCATGCAGAGAATTGTTGTATATCATGCCTTATGTTTGATATTGACTACTGAATCTCTTTTAAATCCAATCATAAGAGATGGCTGTTGATTACTCTTGTGTAGTGCTGGTGATATAATTTATTAGTAGTATAATGTTGGTGAGGCAACTTGTAACTTATTATTACAAATACTTATTTGAGTCTTATGATCATTTTATATATATTCCTTTGGCTGACCCATCCCACCCATCTATTTTTGCATAGCACGCAGCTTCTATGGGACACCAGTGCATGCCAGACAAGCCTCACGTGGTATGCAGAGAGCAGCACGAGTTGCGAAGGAGAGTTAAAGAGGCATGTTATATCAACTCTGATGTCCATGCCATGAATAAAAAGGAAACATTTTATGCCATCTCCAGGAAGTGGCAAATCTAGGTCAGTGAAAATCTAGTCCACCCTTATTTGCATATCTAATCCACCTTAATTTGCATATTTTATTCCAGCTACTTCTTGAAAATGAAGGCTTAGACCTTTGAAAGCGCTTGAGTAAATTGATAAAATTTGTCATTCGTTTAAGACGGTGATTATATATATATTATAGTTTATATTTAATTTATATGTGTGTATTTATATTAACACAAATATAGAGTTTACAAATATATTCCTTTGTTATTTGGCAATATTATCTATTTACTCATCGACTAAGTTGCTTTTGATTATTCAATGGAGATGATGATCATTTTTCATCTCTCCATGTCAGTCCAACTTTCCACACCATAACAATATATATATATAGTTTTATATGAATATAAAATATAAATTTAGAAAGAAAGTTATTGCTTTTATATTGATAGTATGGTTATAAAAGCATATTGTTTTTTTGCCATTGCTATACAATGTATATAGTTGTTAAATATAAATTCAGAAAAAAATCTAGACGTCATTGTATATAATTCCCTGTACAAGTTTATATTAATATATATATATATATAGAGAGAGAGAGGGGGGAGCTGGAAAATATTGCCAGAAAAAATGTTTTTGGATTAAAAAACCCAATATATAAATTCCTTTTCTATGCTATCTTTTCAGTATTATATATTAAACTACTAAGCATCACATGATCAACATTTCCTACACTTACACAAGCTGTTAAAACAGTTGTGATGTGATGCGATATGGATCACCCTTATCGAAATCAGTAATTTCTCAGCCACTGTGTCCAGAGAAACTTGTTAGCCACTTTACCTTCCCTTTTCTATCCTGTTCCATCCTATTTCCACAATACAATCTTGGTCCGGTCTATGGTCTTTATATCTAGATCCCCTTTATCTTTTTCCAAACCCAGCATAAAAACCAAGAAACCACTTTCTATATAATCCCATTGTTTATATTTAGTACCCCACAACTTCATTATTTGTATCCTTTTGCTTGGAAACATTTACATTCAATTAACAGATGCCTAATATTTTGTACACTTTTTTTATATAACTTGCAGACTAAATCACCCATTTTTTCCATTTATGTGCATATTCCCTTGTTGCTAGCGATCCTGTTTGAGCCTTAAACAGTAAACTACTTTCCTTGTTATTATCATAAATTAACTCACATTCAATATTCTATTTACTTCTATATATATATTTAAACTCTTTTTACTCTTTATACTAGTTTTCCATCTCTCCAACTCCACATTTTTTATTAATGCATCTATTCTTCATTCTCATTATTTGCCACTATAACAATCAGCAATCCTACTAGCACAATCATCTCACTTTTTGTACAAGTATACTAACATAAATTCCTTACCTAAATCTTCTGGATACCTTGCTATTTTTCTCACCCATCTTGTTATCTATTCTTTATTCATAATCCAATTAAATATTATTTTGGCTATTCTCTTACTATTCATAAATTGCAATCTACCAAACAGTTTCATTTTGCTTTTTCCATCTCTAATATAAAAACTTGCCCATCCCATTTCTCCTTGAATTGCCTTCTTTCCCATTCACAAATCTGCATCTAATGCATGTCTTCCTACTTCTTCTTGTACTTTTTCAAAGTAATCTAACACCCCTTTATACTTACCACAAGTTACAAACTCTCCATACACTAGTGACAACCAGTGCAAGCCATAATAATCAATGGATTTATATATATGTATGTGTGTGTGTTAATGTACTTATTTCATATTTTTAATGCTATCAGCATATGTTACATATTACTCTCCACCCACATGTAACAGATATTGTCATAGTACTTTATAAACACCTTTATGCAAAGAAACGGGTAAAAGTGATAAATAGAATATATATTATGATTCCGGAAGAAAAGGTTTATCTCTCATTTTAAATGATTTATTGAATGAAAGCTGAATTAGAAATAAATTAATGAAGTAGTAAATAACAGTTATTCAGATGATTAAATCTAGTTTCCAACTTAATAAGTTTATAAAATTAACCAAACATCATAGCCACCCACCCCCCCACCTTACAAAATAGTTATCAGTCGCAATTTCTATTTCTATTCCAGACCTGACACCTAGTGGCATCTATTGATTACTCAAGCTTATGCTAAGGGTTAGTAATGGAGTAGAACAAACAGAACGTTTGCTGCTGAATTCTTTAATAAGTGGCAGAATTTTTTAACCTATCACTCAAAACATTTTATTTTATTTTTTAAAAAAGAAAACTTTAAAAATTTCAGTTATAAAATTAGTCGTTATTACACAGATTATACAGAACGTGTCACGTGAACGATATCATCTTTATAGATAGTCTATATGCATATAGTGAAACAAGTTTGAAATCCTGGGATAGTACAGTTAAAGCAATTCTCATAAAACTAATAAATAAAAATTAACACTAAACATTAAATTTGAACAATTCAGTATTGTAATCAACTAATTGTTAAGACAATTAATAATATACTTCCGATCACATGATCTTGCTAGAAACGAGATCGTTATTAAAAATATGCTAAACAATAATTCTGTCATGTCTTTTTTTTTATGTGTCAAAGCGGCGGACGGGAAGCAAACCCGGAACAACTGCTTGTAAGGCAGCTGTGCTAACCACTCGTCCACCAACGCTTGACAATTCTGTCATGTTGGCATTACTTTTTAAATATTATTAAATAATTTCACAATGTGATCATGTGATGCTTAATAATTTATATACTTTAAAAAAATGCATTATATATAATTAAAGTATATACTAATTAATCTAATACTAATTAAAAAAGATTTCTAACTATTTTGGAATAAACAAAAAGCTTACCTGATATTCAATAAAGGCCACCGGTGCTCCACCTTTGTTATGCATCCTAAGGCGACTAAATCCTGGGAAACTAAGAAAAAACAACAATTAGTAGCAATAGTACTTGCAGTGCCCTCTACAGTTATTGTGAAGAGTGAGTGAGCTAAGACAAGCAAGCAGCTGCTAAACCAACCTGCTAAACAACTCCTTCAGCTCTTGTTCTGATACGTATTGACCTAAGTTGGCCACAAACAGTGTGGAACAGGGTGTAGTGTTGACCGCTGAGGAGCATGTAGAACTGACCGGACTGTGCAGGCCAGGACTGGCCACCATGTGAGGGTGGGGGATTGCGGCATGCATAGCTGCTGCAGCAACAGTGTGCGCTGCCGGGTGAATCACAGAGAGAGGACCGTGAGCCTGCAACGACAAAACATGCTGACCAGTGTCACACGGTTACCACATAGACTACATTTGACTTCCAAGCCAAGTGGAAGACAACATGCATGATGCACAGTGGTGGACCCAGATATGTAAAGCCCAAATATTGTGGATTGGTGGTTAATAATTGAAATTGGAAAGACAATTTATAATTTGTTATATGTGTTAGGTGCACATTAGTGTATGAATTTTTTAAAAAATAATAATAATCTAGCTAACTATCTATGTAATAAATAAATTTTAAACCAAGCACACACACATCACATTATATATAATGTAATTCCAATAGTTTTTACCTTTTCTTGACAAAATGTAATTCAATATAAATAATACATACAACATGTATACTAAGAAAAGCTTATTTAATACTTCAGAATAAAAATGTTATGACTATGACCACTAGATAGCTGAAAGCATGCACAGCATACTGTGTTGATGTATTTAACATTTTTATTTTAAAGTATTAAACAAGCTTTTAGTATACATGTGCACATTATTTATATTGAATCACATTATATATAATAAGCACATGCTTTTTTATGTTTTTATTTCAAAAATATTGAGTACAATATTGAACATGTCCCTCTCATTTATTTTGCTAATTAAAAATGTAAAATAAATTTGTGCAATTTACTTTACGTTTGCTATTCTGTGTACATTTTTGTATCTTTATAAATACGTAGAACAACTTTTAAAAAGTTTACTTCAGAGCGAAGTATTATCCAATGTTTATAAAGAAGGCAAAACTCTCCATACAGTAGTGCCACCCTGTGCCAACCAAAGTAATTAATGGATTCCAGAAGGCTTGTGCATAAAATCCCTATCTAATGCCTACTCATCCAATATCCCCAGACTAGTTTCTGGCTTGTGGCCTTTGTCAGTGATCATGTGATGATTATTATCCAATGTTTTATTATCAAGAAACAATAGGGAAAGCATCGCTTCCCAGCTCATCCATTGTTGAGAGATTATCTTTTGACTGATTTTATGTCATAATGTTATACTTTACTTAATAATTTACTGATTAATAATGAATGATTAGCTAGATTAACAACAGGTTAGCTGATTCTAATCTAAAATTTTTAACCAATGTTTACTGATCTAAATTCAAATACCAATTAAATGCATTAATATGATACCTAAAGACATTATTGTATCTCTATGCATGTACATATGTATAAATGTTGGATAAAATAGCAGAAATAACTGAAATGGTGATCATGTGATGTTTATTGGCTTAAAACATTTTATGTAATGAATGAATTTATATATTATCAAAATTAATGTACTTTTTTTACCAAATTATTTGTAAGTATATTAATCACCATAATGTTAATTAAGAACTGGAAGATACAATGCTAGACCATGGTCCATGGACCTGGGACTCAATAATCTGTCACTGTACCACTGTATTAAACCATACAGAATTATATTCATCAATGATAATATTTATTCATATTCCAAGGTTTTGGAATCACATATAGCCATCGGCTTTTCTTCAATTATACCACATCTAGTTATATTATTTTGATTTGCATTTTATATCACTTACATGCTTAAGAGAAGTATGAATAATTATGAGTATAAATAAAATACGAAATCAAAATTGTTCAGAAGTTTGCAAAAAGTTTTACAACCGGAAGTGACAGTCAGCCATGACTAATGGATTTTGAGCTTTAACGTCTACCATTTTATCACTGACCTAATCAGGACTTTGAAAGTGAAGAATAATTTAACCTGGTATCAATAAGGTGATAAAAATAAAATAAAAATATTACATTCAGGGTATTCAGAAGTGAAACTGTTACAATAGATTACTTTTAAGCTATCTTAAAAAATATAAGACTCACTTTTCCCAATAAGTAAATGATTTCAGAATGGATATCTTGCATGATTTAGTGCTATGTAAAGGGCCAGACTTTGAAGCATAAGTCCTGGGATCAATTCGAGTTTAGGACTCCCAATGCTGGAACTTTATATGAACTCCAAAGTAATAATGTTATTGAATTATTATTATTTGGAATTGTTTTTTATTATTATTTGAGCTTGACCTGGTATTTTAGATCTAATGCTTGAATATCCTAGCACCTCACTGATGAAGTCTAGTAGCCAGAAACCGGTCTGAAGATAAGGATATTCTGAAAAGTTTGGCACACTCATTATATAACATTTGTAAGACAAGCTTATTAAATTAAGTCATGTGATATATGACTTGAGTTCTTTGCAATTATTGTTTTATAATTACTAATATTAATAGAAGTGTGTGGAATATTTGAGATTGTATGCAATCTCTCACTTCTAAGTGTAACATTTCTGTTTTTTGATTTGCTGCCTTTATTAACACAAACTTCCTAATTAGTTAATAGGCTCTCATTTGTATAAATTCTCATAAGTTTAAGAAGTTATGGTTTATACAATTTTGAGGTTCTAATTGTTTAAAGTTTATCTTCAGATTTTTTATTTAAATAAAAATGCTGTCAATTTCCTTCTATCCTTCAACAATTAACAATTTCCTCCTATCTATCAACAATAATTTAGCACAAGTCAAAAATTGATTCAAAAGACATGTTTTTATATTAGTATTAAAATACATTTATGTCATTAGACACTACATTATATTATATTAAGCCAATTAAAAGGTCCTAAAAAATCAGGTTATTGAAGAATTTCTTTAATGTTCCAATGATTACTAACAATAGATGATTATGCAGTAATTTTTATAACAGGGTTTAGAACCTTAGTGTATATATAAATATTGTCTTTGTGCTTATAGTGAAGATAAATCATATTATTTCAGATTGGTCTAAATAAAAAAATCTGGAATATAATACCTTAAATACCAAGTTGCCTAAATTATTGGCAGAATTTATCATTGAAGAAAAACATGGTTTCTCAATAAATGTGCACATAATATAACATTTGTTATTGAATGAAAAGATATAAATAAATTAATATTTGTTAAGTAGTCAAAAATAAGAAAGACATTAAAAACATAATCTAAAAAGAATATTAATAATGGAATCATATTCACAGATACTTTCATTATAGAATCACTACATGTGAACTAACGTATTCACTTGAGGATTAGTCATTTCAAGAAGAATCTGACATAATTATTACATCAAAAACATACATTTCTGTGTTACTTTTATAAAGCAGCATCCCAAACTGTGACTCAGGAGTCAATCATTAAAAAAACAATTGTTCTCTTTAGGATTAACATTCTTCTTATGATTGGATTACTGTGTTCAGTATGTTTTAAAACATTCTCCTCATGCATTAATCCATTTTAAATAATTATATTTTGTATTAACAATTTTAAAAGAAAATTTTATACGTTTATATAAATAAGTGGGCAGTTTTATTGCTCGGGAATTTGTAAAAAGATTAAGTACTAGAAGTGCTGAACGAGAATCATCCAAGGACCACAGTTTGACACTCTACCATAATAAACTACACAAAGCAAAAGTTATACTATTATTTTACTATAAATATCCTAGTTGTTAATTACTATATTTCTTGAAGTGTTTCCATTTTATAAGGTTACATTTTATTCTATGTCTGAATTTAACAGATAGCTTTAAGTTGAAGCATCCTTTCATAAATGCCATTAATTTATATCTATGCATTAAATAAATAATACTTTATGCAAGATTTAATATAGAATCTAATTCATTAATTAGAATGGCTCATTATTCACTAACAACTACACAAACAGCATCAGATTCCAAAAAAAAATCCATTTTATTGTGATCATTGTTACTTTTTCTAGTTGATAAAATCAGATCTGATAAAGGAGTCTTTATTTAATAAAATATTTAACCACCAGATAGTTTTTTTTAATTAGTTGCATTAATAAAAAAAATTTAAGAATCAATCAAACTGAGAGAGTGCAAACCTCTCAAGCTTTTAGCCAATCATATCGCAAATACTGCATCTCTCAGTTTGATTTCAATACCGTCTGCATTTGTAGAAATAAATATTATTTAAGAATCAATGTAAATTAAGCAAAAGATTTAAATATTATATAAATATTAATAATTCATAATTAAAAAATTGAAAAAAATGTTTGGAACAACCCGGCCTGTTTGGTGCACTTCGGAAATGTACCCGGCAAAGTATTAATAAAGGTAAAATTTTAAATTTTAAATATAGGTTATATGTCAATTTGACAGCATTATGGATAACTGCTTTATAAAAAAATTGTTTATTAATGGTGGAATTATTTTCTTTGCCTAAAATATGCTTCATAATAAAAATTAAGGATTATTAAATATAAAGGGTGGAATGACTTCCTTTGCATAAAATGCTCATATCATAAATTATAGTTTAGTTAGGTATAGTTATTTATTTATAAAAATAAATTTATAGTTTTTTTTTTCCAATTGTAAATTTGACAGTGTTACGGACAAACATAATAGTTTTTTTAATTGTATGTGAATTTGATACATGACAGCATTATAGACAAATGTTTGGAAATTTTATATATAAGAAAGTTATTTTTTTTAAAATAAATGTAAATATAAATAGGATTATTGTGAAACTGAATATCAATTAGAAAATTGATCTGACTGAATCTTTTTCTAAATGAGATAAAAAATAGAACAATTAAAATTTATTAGAAATATGCACACTATTGATTCCTATTACAGTTTTAATCAACATTTGAACCAATTCAACTTTGATATTTCAATGCATGTGGCTTAGTGCAGTAGTAGAATTGCATGATCTAGATCTCAAAGTGCATGGATTGCAATCCCAATTCTGCCACTTCTATCTCAAATTTCCCATGAACTCCCAAACAATAAATCATTTGATTGCTATTATTATCCATATCTTGCATGGTTTAATATACTTAATGGAGTTGTAGATTTGGGATCTTATAGCCCATTAATTAGTTCCAGTTGTCACATCCAGTACTTGAACATCATATGAACTCCTAAGCAATAAATCATTCCATTATTATTATTATTATTAATACCATGCATGATTTAGTACAGCCATATAAAGATGGACTTTAGAACTCGAAGTCCATGAATCCCAACTTCTACAACTTCCAGTGCTCAGAATTCTTGATTATTCCCTAGCAATAAAATGTGCAGTTATTTATTAATTCAATGATTACATTGATTAAATAGGAAGATAGAAAAGGAAATCAGTATGGCCATTAAGAAATTGGCAGATAAAGGATAACTACTCAAAAATTGTTGACATTTGATTGAATAGATAATGAACCATATACTCCATATCCAAGTTTAAAAGATTCTTACTAACTTCTTAGCCTAAAACATTTTATTCCCAAACATTTTTCTTTGTAACTTTAATTAAATTTCCATAGCCCTGTCTGGTTTAGCACAATGGTAGAGTGACACTTTCTGGAATGAAAGTTCCTCTGGCCAGTTCTAGTACTAATACTTTGGGTGTTCAGACTTCTTATGAACTCCTGAACAATAAAGCTATTTTAATTATTATTAACTTCCATTTTGAATATAACTATCTTTAAGGACTTTTTCACCATACAACTCTTAAGCAAGATAGAGACTGGTTTCTATTCATATGTAACATCTTGTGGAAGAGTGTAACCAAAGATACATGAAAAAGACGTATGTTCCCAGATGCACATTTCATGCTGAATGAGCACTCTTCAGTTGGACCAGATCACAATACCTTAAATATATCTTTATCATTGTTCAGTATATATAGATAGCAAATCATTATAGTTTGATAAGTGTCAAACTTATTGCCCTCACAACTTTGACGCAATCCACTTAATGGAAGTATATTAATAAATTTTATTAATCATTTATTAGACTAGAGATTATCCACTTAATGAATAATATTTGTGATGCAATTTTCATTACACCACTCTCACACAAGGTAGGGACTGGGTTATTCATTAAGTGGATAATCTCTAGTCTAATTAATGACTAATAATAATTATTAATATACTTCCATGAAGTGGTTTGTGTCAAAGTTGTGAAGGTATTAAATTCGACACTTATCAATTGAACTATAATAATTGGCTACCTATACTTACTCAACAATGATATAATGGTATGTGTAAGGGATTGTGATCTGCTCTAACTGATGAGTGCTGTTTAAGCATAAAATGGGTATCTTAGGGATTACATATCTTTGGTCATGTTTATGATTACACACCCCCACAAGATATTAAAAGCAGATAGAAATCAGTCCCTACCTTGCATGAGAGTGGTGTAGTGAAATTAGGTACAGAAATTTTATTCATTAAATAGATAATCTCCAGTCTAATGAATGACTAATAAAAATTATTAAATAACCATTCTTCTCTCTACATTTTATTCAGAGTATGTTTTTAAAAATCTTCTTAAAACATTTTAAGTTATTCGTATTACAACAGCCCCTGGATGTTTCTCATGTAAAGTAATTACTCCAGATATCCATTATTCAAACTTTTAAAATTGCTTTTAAAACTGTATATCTTATTTCCAGACAGAACGTAATAATTTTCCATGATTTTTGTTTATTGCCGAGTTGGAGGGTTGTATTTGTTTTGTAACAGAGAACACTTTTATAGTAATATATTTTCCGAATATTAGATTTTCTTCTAGCTTACTTGTATTCTTCATATATGTCAGACTCTTTGTTGATTATTTTATGGCAAAGACTTTTAGGAACATATAATACTCCCATGAGCATGTTCCAAAATGGCCCATGATTCTCAAAATCATTACGCTTCAGAATCTTCTGAGATGTCATGTCTGCATAGTTATCTTGATGAGGACAGAAATCACACCTCAGCTGCGATTTATTCAATGAAATAGCAACCCCATCATTCTTATCTAGTTTAAAAAGCTGACTAAAACAATTCTTTCAGAATCTGACAATTTAGTGTTAACATTTAATTATTAGATTTACACACATTGTGTCCCATTGAAAAGATAACTGTTTATCTTTCCAACCTGTCTATAGTGACATGTCTGAGTAAACATCTGTGGCATAGCTAACATAGTTCAGTTAATTGTCACAACAGTTATAAGGCGCTAATGTGTTAAGATTACAAGTTGTGATATGAAATGTGATACGTATTTTATATTTTTAACCCATGATGGAACACTGCCTGAACATTTTATTTTACTTTGAATTGGACAAAACATCTATTGAATTGTTTGAAATGATTGAAACTGTGTGGTAGTAATTTCTGATTTCAAACATTTTTGTGATGACGTACGCTTTGATTCAGGGATGGTACTGCAAAAATTTGAATAGAGAATCCTTTACCTCTTCATTAGTACTCATAAAATATATCACTTTTCCATACATGATTATTTTTAATTCTCATCAGGAAAGTTATAACAATGATCAGTTTTAGAATACATATTATGTGCTATCGTGTTCGATTTTATAATCACCATACTTTAATATAATGTCCCTATGTGGAATAAAGAAAACTAATTTATTATATGTATGAATAAAATTAAGTTTTTTATGGAAGTTATTTGCTAGAGCTTATAATTTTTTACATCTCATTTTTATCACTATTATGAATTCATCTAATTTTTATAATTTCTTTTAAACTCAAAGAAGGCTATCATTGGTTTTATTAACTTTTACACGCTTTGGCTTCTTAATTACTTCAAATTAAATTTATTTAAAAATCAATATTTTTAATTCAAACATTTTCTAGAAATTTATCAAGCTTTAATTTTCAATTCTAAATTAATTCACCATTTCACTTAATGTAATATATATATTATATTAAGGGATTCCATCTTTATTGTTAAAAGGAAGTTGCCTTGACAACAGTTTGAAATTGTTGATTGATATCTGTATTGGGATTGTCTAAGTGTTGACTGGTTTCTAATGGTTATATATATATGTTGTCTTTATCAAAAACTTATTTATTTATCATATGGTTAGTTACTCAATAATGATTGGTGCTAAGCAATGCATTGATCACATGGATCCATTCATTTAATCAAACTGAGGTTTCTAATTTCTCAGAATTTAAGAACTTTCAGCTCTTCCATCTACTGTTCCTATACTAGGCTAAATGGTTTAATTATATCTTGCACTGATAAGTTTATATAAATAATAATCATAACTTTGGTGTTATATTCATGATTATAATATAAATATTACTAAAAAAATACCGCATGATCTCCAGATTATACAATCCTATACTAGTGCAAATGTGATGTGATGTGATGTATTATGGCTTCTCCTTAAACAAAGTCAAGAATATCTCAGCAATTATGCCCAGATAAACCTATTAGACTTTGTAATGGTGACCTTTCACTTTCAACTAATACCTATTCTCTCCTTTAATGTCATGTGGTATTAGTTGCAAATAATCTGAAAAATAGGTTGGCATTGATACAATTTCTAAACATAAGCATTACCACTCTTATTTGTGGAAGCAGAAGAAAATTTATTTTTTACTTTTTAGTGCATATGAATAACAATGCTTTTTTAAAATTATTTTATTTATTTATATTTTTGTTTTATGTAGTTCTGAAATTATAAATGCCATTAAAATATAATTTAATACTATTAGATAGCAGTCATGTAAAAAGTATTGAGTCTCATATAAAATTTAAATTTTTTGTTAGTGATCTCCTGGGATGCAAATAATTCAATGCTTAATGTTATTTTATATACTGCTGAAAATAACATTTAAAGAAGTTGTTTGTAATGGAAATTCGAGTAAATTGAATATCAAACTAAATGATTTAAATTAGTGTTCACAATTTCTATGGTTTACACTGGATGGTGCTACTTTCTGGAGAGTTTGCTACCCTTTTAAAACCTTGTTTAAGCATAGGGAAATGGCAATCATGTGATGCTTTAGTGGGTTTTATACCAATCCTGCCCATAAGTTGATGGTGAATGTGGTTTATAAAAAAAACATTTTTTTGTATAGTTTTACAGATCTGAACCCAGTTCAGTAACTATACATTTTGGTGTTCAGTAACTATACATTTTGGTGTCTTTTAGTTTAGATTGAAAACATTATTGTATTTTCATCTTGGACTCATAGATTTATAGTTAACTGAATAGGTAAAAGATGGCTGCAAGAGGGTTGCATTAGATCCTAAAATCTAGGTACAGTGCTCTCAGATCCAAGACTCCTCATTGATGAAAGCCACAAGCTAGCAATTAGTCAAGGGATATTGGATAAGTAGGCACTAGATAGAAATTTTATGTGCAAATCTTCTGGAATCTATTGATTACTATGGCTCACACTAGATGGCACTACTGTCTGGAGAGTTGCTACTGTTATTAATAATTTCTACTTAATATAATAAATGTTACTCAAAAATTTTCTAACTTCACTTCCTTATTCAAAAATTTCTTTATTATTAAGCATATGGATTTTTTGACAGTTTAACTGTTAAAAAATATCACAAAATAACCTGTAGAGATTCCTATCAGAGATAGATTCATCAGTGGCTTTATTAAGATCTATTATATCATGGTAACCAAATATTCTGCAATCACTAACTGTATGATTTATAGTTTGTTTACACAAATGATCAGTGGCTGTTAAATTCCATTTAAGGAATACATAAATGCAATGATCTAAGATTGTCCTTAATCTGTTGATAAGAATCCTATTACATCTATGGTGATTAAATGCAATTGATCTGAAAAAATTGTTTTAAATATTATATTCCAATTTTTATGCCATGATTATTTGTAGATTCTTGGTTGTGCACTCAAAAAAAGAAATCTTGATTTGAGATGCATTTTAGATAATGAGTTATTGGCAAGGCCAACTGCTTAGCAGCTATTTATATATTTTCTATAAAACAATCTATCATCTGAAATCTGGTGGAAGAATATGTGTAAGTACAGACATCCACTGCAAAGAAGTAGATTTTAGTGTACCAATAATAATCCTCACAACAATATTCAACTGATATTCAAAAATCGAATGTGAGAACATTTTCTCCAAACAAGGGTATAGTATTCACCAAATAGAATATGCTAGTTCTAAGGAAGCTGTCTATAAAGTATTTTCATGACAATTCTAAAGAGTACTAGTTAATTTTCCATGAAGATTATAGCTAGAAATTAATTTTGATCTAATTTTAGCTAAACAAGGAAAATAAGTGAGGTGTTCAACTCAAGGTTACTCCTAAATAGCATGGGGTATGATTATATTTTATCTAAGCAATGCAAAATCTAGAAACCTGAATATCTTTTGAAGTAATAAACAAAAAGTCAGTTAGTTATTAGAAATCCATTTCAAAAGAGTAGACAGAGTGTATCAGTAATACTCCTCATAGAACTGGTATTCAAAGCTGAGTGTGAAAACTCACCAGCAGAATATGCTAGGTCTAAGGAAGTTGTACACAAAATATTTGCATGACCATGTCAAGTAGTATCGGCTAACTTTCCAAAAGAAGTTATTGCTAGAAATTAATTTAGATCTAATCTTAGCTAAACAAAAAAAATAAGTGAGATCTCAACCCAAGATTACTCCTAAATATCATGGGGTAAGATTATGTTTCATCTAAAAAACAGGGAATCATCTGATAATCTGAATATAACCTTTTGTAATAATAAACTGAAAGATGGTCGGTAATTTTTCTTAATGTGTAAATAAACAGCTGTCTATTTTTCTTTTCTTTACCATACAAGAAAAACTCATTCATTAATTCTTTCCAATGCAATAACACGATCTTAATAAACAATTAAATAAAAATTCCCAGTGTTAAATTACCCATTATCTTTTTATTTAAATTCTTCAGAAATATTACCAAATTCATCACTTCCTTTATTTTGCTATAATATCTTATATAAATGCAATTTATCCACTCTACCTTGAACAGTTTTCAGCAAAAATCTTTTATTGTACATATATGCATACACAATCTTATATTTTGATTGTCCAGCAGTCTTCATCAGGGCCACTTTAAGTTTAATTACACAATCTTAGGTTTTGACTGTCCTACAGTCTTCTTCAGAGCCACTTTAACTTTGATTACACAATCTTATGTTTTGACTGTCCTGCAGCCTTTGTCAGAGCCACTTTAATTACACAATTTTACATTTTGACTGGCCTTCAGTCTTCTTCAGAGTCACTTTCACTTTTATTACACAATCTTATGTTTTGACTGTCCTGCAGACTTCTTCAGAGCCATTTTCACTTTAATTTTTTATAGGTAAAGATTTTTACGCCTGACTATTTTGTCAAATTCTTGTTCCAAAATAAAAAAAATTTTTTTTGATAATTTAATTATTTACAATTATTTCTAAAAAAACATTTTACCATAAAATAGCATTAGTAAACTTTGCTGAAAACCAGCAATATCATGACCTCCAAAACCAGTGGTCTGGAAATGAGATTTCATAGAACTATACCAGTTGATGTGTATTGATTACTCAAGCTACTGGTAGGTGGCTCTACAGTAGTGTAAAAATAATGGCCTTTGAAACTTCACCTGATATTCATTGATAATTCTCAAAGCCAGACACTATACTGAAGGTGAGGTTTAATAGCACTATACTATATAACGTGTACTGATTACTGAAGCTACCAGTAGATGGCTCTGATCTTTGAAGCTTCATTTGAATTTAAACTGTATATCTTTACTTCAAAAAATTTAAACAATACAAAATAGTAATTTTGAAGACTTCAGTCCCATAATTTTACTAGATAAAAGCTAATTATGTAGAAGGAAATAAACCTTCAGATTTACTGCTGTAAACCAATATTAAGTTTTTCCACAAACTGAATGTAATCTAAAATTTTAATAACAGTCAACTCTTATCATATAAGAAGGAATCTTACTAATGCTAAAGATCCATAAAGGGAAATCAATAATTACAGTTATATTTATGTATGCATATATTACATAGAACAATGAGTGTTTCTAATAACTTAGGTTTGTCAAATATTTGGTGCCTTTTCTTTCCATGACCAAATAGACAGTTGTAAATTGACTTCTAAATATTTCAAATGAATGAATTGCATATCCGCTGATAAATGACTTCAATTTATCATGCCTTTCCCCCACTGACCAGTCTCTGGCACTATAGATTTTTGCATACTCTATTACTATGACCTGTATAATCATAACTTATTGTTTATTTGTTCTAAATAATTAAATTCTTCTGAGAAGTGGACTTGTTAGTATCTTTTCCATAAATTGAATGAAAAATTCTAATTTGAAACTCCTGCAAGTTGAGGCCTTTTTTGTTTTATATATATATCTCGTAATAATAATAAACGGCTTTATTACTCAAGAGTTTGTAACAAGTTTAATAGCTAGGAATATCAGAGTTGAAACGTTACCTGCAGACATAGAACGCCAGAGATCACCACTCTATTACTGCACAGTAGTCGCATCGCATCGCACCACAATAGATATGGCGAACGATTAAGTTTTAATTACTGTATTCAGAAAGCATTGTTTTAAAAGTTGATAGCTGGATAAATATATGACTGGTTAAAATTGTTATTGCTTTTAAAAAGGAATTGTCAAAAACTTTAATCCGTTGTTAAAGATTACAAGAGTTCATTAAAGTTCATGATATAGCTTTAAATAAAAACACATAATATTTTAGAAATATTATTCACCAATATCTTAAGAATATTATTTTTGAAATAATGATTTAATCGGTGACATTATTTTAAAGCTAAAAATGATTTAATTTGGATCTTCAAAATTACAAATGACCTTATTCGGTGTTCGAACTCAGGCTTTCACACGACCCACCACTTTCAGTGCCATCTCATATTGCTGAAACACCTGATCACACACATGTTGAAAAGATAAATAATTACCAATATACGTATTTCATGCTAAACCAGCAATCATCAGTTGGTCTAGATTACTATCCTCACATATATATATAATCAGTACTCAGATTTATATTAAGATAGTTCGAACCCCGCATATATTACACATATAAATGCAGGTTTAAGCATGTACAATGTATTAAATGACCTTATTGCAAATTAATATATATCGATAATGAATGCATTCTTACAAATAGATCGCTTATATATGATATCAATGTATATAATATATACAGTATAGATAAATACAGTTAATGTAGAAAGTTTCTATTCAAAGTATTGACATGAAAATTTGGGAATGACCATTTAGCTATACTTATACGCTGGACTGTTTCCATCATCTAACATTAACTATTGAATATATTTAGAAAGTGTTTATACTTTAATTAAATTTTTCAGTTAGATTCAGTTGTTAGTAATAGCACTTAGGTAATACAACGGTTTGAGAGGTATTATTCTTCTCCCTTCTTCATGTGTTGCTGGCTTAATCAAAGATAATAGTATAGGAATCGAACCCAGTTCTTTAGATTCTTGAATTTTGAATTTGAAGGTAACATTCAACTGAGCTATTCTGCTAAAGGCTAAGCTATTTTATAGTATTCCTTTGTATAATGAGAAGTGATTGCATTTTTGAATATTCAAATAAAATTATAATAAGAAGCAAAATCGCTTCTTCTTAAACAAAGACAGAGTTTCTCTGAACATAGGTTACATGCCCAGCAATTGTATTAGCCAAGTTAAACATTCCTTATCTTCAAAACTCTTATATACCACAATAAACCCATCTTTTTATTACCCTTTATTACCCAATTTTTTTGTAACTCTAATCCATTTCTTTTTTTATTCCTTTTTCATTTTAATAAAAGTATTTAATAGTTATATTTTTATAACTTTTTTCACTCTCTTTATTTTTAAATTTCTCCCACTCTCCATACCATTTATTTTGACTCTCTTTCAATATTTTATACTGCAAAAATAAATATTCACTACTCTTCCATATCCAAATAAACTGTATCTACAATAAACATCACATGACCACCACTTCTTATGCTTGTGTATAGTGAGTTTTGCCTGTATCTACAATCCTAATTCTTATTTTGTTTTTGCTTTTCTTTCCCTGATATCTAAAGTGTTCCCATCCTTCCATCAAATAACAATAAACTTTATTTAGTTTTATCATACGTATTTTCATATTTAAAAAAAAAAATTATTCTCACATAATTACAAAATATTTTATATTTGCATTATTTTCCACAATTCTTTTTCTCTAACCAGTTTATCTATCTTTCCCCCCATTCGTTATAATTATGTTTTGTCATATATCCTCTATCCGTTTAGTTAATTCCTTTAATCTATTCATTTTGCATATTGTGAAGCCTTTCTTGCCCAACATTTACATAATCCAAATAAATAGTATTTTTGCTTATCCATTTTCACTTTACATTAAAACCTTCCGTTTTTAATTTGCGTTTGATTTCATAGCTATATAAGAAATTCATCTCACTTCATTTTGTATAGCTTTACTGTTCATAATTTATCATCCAATGCATATATAACTATTTATTTTTGCTTTCTATTTTAAAAAAAATTAAGTTCTCTAATTTTTAGCATTAAAATAATGCCTGTGTAAGATATTAATTAAAAAATAATATTCATAAGTTATTTGGTGAATAATATTTTTAAAATCTCATTTGAATGCATATATATTATATGCTATTAAAGATCTTTTTAACAAATGCATTTCTCTTTGCTTCTTTATTATTTATATTCACTGCATTTTTTTTATATAGAATATAAAAACGTACTGAAGTTGAAATGAAAAAATTTTTTCAATAAATATAAAAAAATATAAAACCCAAATAAGAGCGTATGGTAGAGGATATTATATAACTAGAATAATTAATAATATTGAAATAGAAAAAAAAATCCAGGAGCTATAGCAAATAAGTAAAAAAAAATACAAAGAATTAACTGAAGAATTAATAATTAAATGATCTATAAATATATGTTTTCTTATATTATTCTCTTTTTTTTTAACTACAGATAGATTACTATTAATTCCAATACCAGTAATCCAAAATTTCTATTTTAGGAATAAAACTGTAAAAGTATTGGTTTAATTACTATTATATAAAAATTGTACTGATATAAATATAAACCTATTTTGTATTTTAAAGTATATATTTATCAATATCACAACAACGATTTAAAATCTGTTTCGGCCATGAATATGAGGGACAAAATCTCGAAAGCTCTAGGCCTGCATTAATTTATTTTGATTGCTTTTTATCATAAACAGCTTCTTCACCCAGCATGTTAAAGCGCTTGTATATACTAGTATATATTATTATAAACCAAGTACCCCAAACCACAAACAAACCACTAGCCAAAATGAAGTGATAAAGTCATTAATAATGGTTTCCCTACCACAACAGACCTGGTATTATTTTATTTAATTTTGGGCTAATTGTGAATTGGTGTATTCAATTTAATATATTGTCTAGTTTTGTTTTTTGCCATTTGATATTTCAGATTGTCATTAACACACCAAATTTATAAAATATATAAAAAGTATTTTATCATAAAGAAAAGAAACCAAACTTCGGACATGCACTATTGGTATTAAATTTAAAACTATCAAAACATCACATGATCACCATTTCACATGCCTACACATACTGTTAACACGAGTACTAAACTCTCTATACAGTAGTACCACCTAGTGCAAGCTTTAAATGAATGAGTTGGCACTAAATATGGATTTTAGACACAAAGCTTCCACCATCCATTGATTATGAAGGCTTGCACTTGGTGGCATTACTGTATGGAGGTATACATTTACTTGCACTCATCCATCAACAAGTGTTTTAAAAGCATAAGTAAATCATCTATGCGTAGAACTTATTTTTATATAAATCAACATTACCATTTCTTTTTGAGGTTTTAAAGCCAATGTTTGGTGTTGCTTTTTTACCCCTTATCTGTCATTGCAGAGTTATTTTGTTTATATGGTTTCAATGGAGGAAACAATTTAACTTCACTAGGATTAGTAACTGCTCTATTGTGTCTATCCCAAATTTCATCTATCAATGGAAAATCCTTTTAAAGATATACAACTTTTGACCAAATTCACACTTTTTTTTCTTGTGGCAAATGGTATCAAATTTTCTCAGTTGTTTCAATGCTGCTAAAACACTTGATAGGTGAATGCAACCCCCCCTCCCAAGCCTGGTATTAGGCATTTCAGATAAACAATAGCCTATCTTTATTACAGATAATAAATTTGTATTATTTCATTAGAACTTTTACTTTGATATAATTAGGTATTATTTTGTAATTTTGACTTTAGATTTGGCTAAAATACTACGTACAGATTGATTTTGTATTCATTTCTTTGCTTTAAAATTTTTTATTTGTCTTTCACTGTAAATTCATTTATTCATTGATTTACATGTATTTATAAAGTTAAATATTGTCCATGTAAGAAAAGTAAAAATGTCAATCAAATGTCACATGACCCCTTGGGTAACTGTTTCCTCAATTTTTTTAATGTTAACATTTAATTTGCATATATTCAAATTACATATTCTATATAATGAGTGTACCAATAGATTTTAACCAGCTTTTCCTTAACAAGATTTTTGTTGCATTATTTCAATTCAACTTACATATATTTGTAATCTTAAGTTTTGAAGTTGTTTTAATTTTACAATTGGTTTTAACATCTTAAATCTGAATACTTATTTAGAAACATTATAATGTGTAATAAAAATTAAATGTTGCATTATTAACAAATTCAACATCTTTTTATTGATTAATTATAGCAAATAAAATACATGTTGAGTTTATTAATAATACAACATTTAATTTTCATTATACATTACGATGTAAATATATTTATTGAACCTTAATATATGAACTATGGAAATATTATGACAGGTCTCATTTTAAGAGAAATTAATGAAGTTTTATTTTGTAAGACCTATTCCACGATTGTATATCATTTTACCAACCTTTCCCATTAACTATCTTGAAATGTTATCTATCTCTAGCTAATAACTGACTTACTTTCATCCAACAGGATGGGGATCTTGTTACAGTGAATCATACATATAATGAAGTCCTTTGTTGAAAAATTAAAAAACAGGTGGATTGCTTGGTGATGGAACAATTCTTTGGAGTATACACCACCTGACATGCTATATAATTTCTTTCCATAGTGATTTATCAAGGAATAATGCTTTAGTACCTTATACAAATATATTAAATCAACTCTCCGAACAAAAAAATCCTGAATATGATGTGTCATACATGTGTAGTTGGACATTTTGTACATGTTCAACAGTAATCACATTGAATCTGTAAATTTTTTGCCCAAATAAAAAAAAAAAAACTTTAAAACTTTATCAGTATGAATTTGCTCAAATTGTAAGCCAAAGCCTTATTAAGACCTTCTAATCTCTTTTTTGCAATTACTATATTTGAAAGCATTAAAATTTCAAAGTATTTGAATCCAATGTTTTTTTAATATAATCTTTGATTTTATTTCATCAATAGTTTGGAACTGATCCACAGCTTTCATCAGAACTAAAAAATAATTTTAATACAAATATTAAATTATATTATTAATAGTTATATATATATATTAAAAATAATTTTTAATAATAAATTTTAATATTTTTATAGCTCTGATGAAGACTGTAATTCAGTGAAAATTGTAGATGAAATAAAATCAAAGATTGTAAAATAGCATTTGACTTGCATGCATAAAAATCTTTTTTTTTTTAAGTATTAACATTTTTAAATAAATTTACATTTATAAGTAAATATATTATTTATGTTTAAAGTTATAAAGATAATTATAAATTTTCATATACACATACAAATTATTTTATATGTATATAAAATGAAAACTTTATATATATACTCTATGAGTATGTGATACTTTTAAAGTTCAGTGTTACACTATTGTCTCATATGCATAAAGTTTCCCTCTCCAACATATATTCAAACTAATTTAAAATTATTATATTAGAATATTATTTACTAAGGCTGTAAACCTCAAGAGTGTGTGTGTGAAAATGCGAGGGTAGGGACCTCTACAAGTCTTAACCACAAGCTTACGCTTTGGAAGAAAAGAGGGGAACCCTTCTTTATAATATCTGTTTAAGTAAGAGTTTATAAAAAATAATTTTATCATAATAAGTTACCATTAACCTTTCAATAAAGTAAAATTATCAGTACTAGTGCACCATTTAGGGGCAACTAACTGTTGGTTGAAATAAATACTAGTTGTTTATAAGGAATATACATCTACTTACATTAGGCCGCACATATTAGATCCACCACTGTCAAATACTATTTATAAAATTAAAAAACATATTAATAATGCATAAATGACTAAAATTACAATATTAAAATAAAACAATATTAATTAAAAAAGTGACCCAGTCATTAAAAAAAACAGAACAATTATTGCATTTGCATACAATTAATTATATTAGGTTAAGTTAAAAAGATTTGCAGAAGCATTTGTTAAAGTGAGTAGCAACCACCGAGAGATAGGGGGGTGTTACAAATATTTTGATACTGAAAAAAATTATATATAATTAATTTATCTTTGTGAATAAAACTCAGCAAACCAAACAAACAAAAAATAAAGCATTATTGTCAAAAGTGTGTTTCTATTGTAATAAACAAATAATCGTCATACCTGTGAGAACCCACAATAATTCTTTTGATTATCTGTAACTAAAAAATAGGTAGTCTTAATTAATAATAAAAAATAGTTTTAGTAAAAGTATTTTCTTTTTATAGTAATTTAAAATGCTTTATTAAATGTAAGGATCACTTGGTTAAGAACTTCTAGAATAATTTCAACTAAATTTATTTTGTGGAGTAAAAGATAAACGAAATATTTCCTATAATGCCATAACTGTAAGAAGTTATGGATCGGCATGATATTCGTTTGAAAATGAGATTTCTTCTTATGCTTAACTCTAGAATAACATGAAATACAACAAAATGCTAAATCCTTTCATGCTTCCATCTGTTGACAAAGTGTGTCCTGAATGTAACGACTTTAAATGAAAAATTAAAGAGGCATGGCACACATCGGGTGCCAAAAATTCTATCGATAGAAAAAAATCATGTGTTTCCCTCACAAAAAGGCTCATTCTCCCTAGTTAAAACTCATATTCAAATTTTATGTAAATGAGTAATAACAATATATATATATATACATCCACTCCTAGTTCATAATTTATGCTACGTCTATGACTCATAGGCTAAGCACATAGAATAAAATAAATTTTATGAAAGCTTTTCTCAATACAGTTATCCTATATTTATAATGACTATTAAGTCCAGAAGTACTAAAAGTGATAACTCTTCCAAAACTATTGAAATAAAAAAATGATTACACATTGTCATCAATCATGAAGCACCACAGGTGTCAAGTATGTCGTCTACAAAGATCTCAACTGGTAAATACAATATTTCAATTACACAATCACATGACAGAAGATTCATCATTCCTGAAATATTAATCATAAGATTTATTTATATAGTGTATGGATTGTTTTAACAGCTTGATTATTAATAAAGCATCATAAAGAAACCTGTAAAGATTTCAACCAGGTGATAAATACAGCATTATTATGCCCTTCATTTCTCTCACTGAATCCTAACATTTAGAAGTAATTTTCAACCTGGAAAAGGATTTATTAAAAGAAAATGATGGGCTTTTTTAAAAATAATATTCCGATATTCCATACTTAATGAAACCATAAAAAATGTTGAACTTTCTCTAGAATAAACTAAAACAGAATCCAGGACAAGATAACATTCTTTTGGGATTTTTAAAATTTAAGACCCAAACAAGGCATGATTGTATAACATTATTAGACTTTCAATGAAATGGAAGGCTGAAGAGTTGTGAGTTGGAATAGTTTGAAGCCTGTCCATTAAAGTATGAAGGTTGGCTATCTTAATATAAAGCTGAGCACTGATTATATATGTGTGTGAGGATAGTAATCTAGACCAACTGATGATTGCTGGTTTAGCATGAAATATGTATATTGGTGATTATTTATCTTTTTAACATGTGTGAGATCATGTGGGTCAGCAATATGAGATCACACTCAGAGTAGTGGAGCATGTGAAAGTCTGAGTTCGAATCCCGCATATATTATATATATGAATGCAGGTTTAAGCCTGTACAATGTATTAAAACAACAATTATGAAACTAATTTGGAATAAAAGTAAAATTATAACCAAAAAAATTATTATCTAGTGGCACTATTATTACTGTTATCAACAATATTTTTGAAGAAATACATTTATCCCAGACTATGATATGAATTGAGAAACATTTACCTCCAAAGAAATTTGAAATCAGAAAAAATGAAAGTACTATAAATGAGATTTTTTAAAATTAAGAATTACCAAATGATTTCTGAAATATATCAAAGACTAGTGACATATCACCTTAGCTTATAATACTGGAAAAATGATCTCCTTCTAAAAACCTTCAATCAGAAAGATTATTTAAGTTATTTGACAAAGCGGTGTTTAGTATAAAAATACAATTAACTCTAAATAGCAATCATAGAAAATACAAAATGACTTCCAGTAAGGTTTAACTCCTTTATATGCACAATTAAATAAACACATCAGAGAATTTTCCAAAAGAAAGAAAGTAAAAAAAAACCCATCTACAATGCTCATGTGTCTTGATATAACACAAATTATAGTTTCATGCATAAAACAAGTATACCTTCATATTTATTTGCAAAAAATTGAAAATACCACAAAGACAATATATTTGATTTCCATCTTAATGAGTAAAAAGTATTTCATAAACTGAATATAATCATCAACTACATAAACTAGACGTAAATAATCTTATGCATTGTAAGAATGCTAAACTCTTCATACAGTAGCACCACCAAGTGCAATCCTTCATAATCAATGGATGCAGGAAGATTAGTGCATGTAATACCTAAATAATCTTTACTCATACAACACCCCCAGACTAGTTTCTAACTTGTGGCTTTCATCAATGAGTAGCCTTGGATTTGAGAGCACTGCACGTAGATCTTAGGATCTAATGGAAAATTCCAGCAGTCACTTTTTATCTATTTAGTTAATTACAAAGCTAGGAGCCCAAGATGAAAATACTGTAATGTTTCCAACCCAAACTCATTTGCTTGAACAGTCATATAGATTTAAACTCAGTTCACCATCTTGATGTCATCTTTTTCAAAAACCACAGTCTTGTGATATTGTAAGAATGATCTTAGATCGAACATAGATGACCAATATTTTCAATTCTTACCTCAATTTTATTCATGCATGAATTCATGAATGCTTTACAACTTTTGTACTACTGTTTAAATTTTGCATAAAATACAGTAGTCTGCAGGTAAATAATATTTAGCATTTTTATCATAATGTAATAATTACCCATTGAAATAAAATTAAGTTTAAATATTATTTACTTTAGTAAGACTTTGGAGTCTCTTGTTCTCATTGGACTTTTAATGTTTGAAATCAGGCAGAGTGTTTTCAAATTTGAATTGCTCAACATGACACATTTTGTTCTGAATCAATTTCATTCATAAAAATAATTTTCATAAAGAACAAAACAGCAATGATTTCAAAGAATAAAAAATTATAAAATAAAAGTTAAAAATAATAACAGACTTACTCTGAATTAATTCCCATAATTAGACAACTGAAATTTCTACTTACAGAATGAATGCGAACCTTTTTTTTAAGTTTGATTCATTATACTTTTTGTCCAAGTTTTTTATTATAGTATCATTTTATACAAGATTTAGACTTATTTATTATTTTTATAACTGGGGATTCGGTGCACTTAAATTTACTCCACCATGCACCAAGTTTGGCACTTGCATCATAGGCAAGCCATAACTGGGCTACAGTTCGATTTATTTTGCTTATTTATTAAATTGTGCTCTTCCTATTGATAATTATTGCATTTGTAATTGTAAAAAATTGTCCAGTAATGGAATTAAAAAGCAATGTAATGATAAATTCAAACTCAAAACAATGATAAAGAGATGGAGATGTAGAAAAGGTATAGATAATTCCCATTAAAATAATCTTCACGTACAATGTCCTCTTACTGGAATATTCAAGTTTTCATGTTCTATCCTTTTCAGGGATCCCATATGTTTTAATGTATTAAGCCACTAGATATCAGAAATTATTGTTCAGAAAATGTTTAAAAAGTATTATGTAGATGAGACAAGAGATTGTGGTCTGGGCCTACTGATGAATGCTGCTTCAGCATGAAATATGCATCATGAGGATCATACATTTTTGTCATATATCTTTGATCATATGTTTATGAGTACATTCCTTCACAAGGTGTAATACCTCTCAATGTATAGTTCATTGCATAAGACAATGGTTCCTGATCTTTTTCTCTTTGCATACCTTTGGCAAGCCATTTCCATAATTGTACACTTTATATTAGTAAAAATATCTATGATCAATACAGGTGCCATTTGGACTTTATAAGTGTAAATAAATATCCTCATCATAAATACTGAAGCATGGTATGTTTCATATATATAATTGACTAATGTTAATGTGCCAAAAATATTTGTAACCAATCAAATTTCAGGTTCACAGTAATTTCTATATTGCAACCTGTGTATTGTAAACTATAACACCATGAAAAAATTTTCAGATCAATTTTCCCATCAGATATTTATTTTAAAAGCTACTTTTTGTTAATCAGGTGAGTTAAAAGTTTGAAATACCAAAATCACTAGAATTGATACTTCAATATATTAATGTTTTAATGGGCATTATATATGATAAACATTTTAATAAAAGGGGTTTCATTTTCAATATTAGTTAAAAATCTGCATCCATGTCTTTACTAAGGTAGCAGCCAATCAAGATGAACCGTGTAAAATTTAAAAAAAACCTTACTTATAGCACTTCTAAGCATCCCACTAGTATCAGTGTTTTTTTTTTCAATCATGCATAGCTAGTTTTGATTAGCTACAGCTGAGTAATATTATGACTTAAGATGTTTAATTAGTATTAAGAATGGAATTCCCATCTATTAAAATGTTTTTCCACATACATATATTGTGATTTGTTTGATTTTAAAGCTGACATTTATTCAAGTTTAAATATATATATATGGGTTTAATCTATTGATATATCATACATCTAACATACAAACTGAAGAAAATTTACGTCCACATTACAACGCAATGAATCAATTTATATTACTTAGTAATGATTAAACACAGCATATTAAATTGTATTTGATCACCATTAAATCCAACTTGAACAAGTCACAACAGTGATATTTATATGTTTATTAAAAAATCAAATCATTTCTGGTATGGAGGTTCAAACATTTCACGCCTCTAATTCATCCCATGAGAGATGATTGGTTTTAAAATATATAAATAATGACAACAGTTGGGCTGAATATTTTTAAACAGGGATACGATTTTTGCCATCGAGGAATGTGATAAAGTTTGACTGGTTACATACGTGTGCATGCATGTACATGTAAAAATAGGTAATTATTAGAATGAATCTCACTTCTGCTGCAGCGTAATTCTTAAATAAATTCTTTTCACTGTTTACAAACTGAATATATCATCATATATATGTATTAATAGAATTTATATTAAGATAATATTAGAATACAAACTTTATCCAGTAATCAGTTTCAATGGCATCAGTATAACTGTGATGTTAAAATATCACGTGATCTTTCAAAAGTAATTAAATTTAACCGTTGTCCCTAGCAGTTGAATCGTTTATTCTCTTTGTTGTTACATATTGCCTTTTTTTTAGGTTTGAATTAAAGCATTCTAGTATGTCATATATATTTCATTTTTTATTTATTTAATGTATCTATATATATGTATATAATGAGATAATTAAAGACAATTCACAAAACTAGTACACGAAGCGCCATCTTGTGTATATTATTTTCACAATTAATATGCACAAATACACGTGTTAGTTAGTGTGAACGCATTCTTAACTAGCAATTTTCAATAAATCTTTTATTTCCCAATCAATTTTTTAAACATATTTTTTCAATAAATCTGCTCAAACATTAACATGTTATTATTATTATCATTATCGTTACGTTACGTTTATTTTCATTTTCTCTTCCTTTTTAGGAAATTGATGTTTTTATTTAATAAATTTCTCTACATATTTATTTTTAATCATAAAGTTATTATTTTTGAGATATTTATCATATATTCTATATAAGATAGATTATTAAAATCAAGGGATTAAAAAATAATATTCCATAAAAATAATATTATGAAAGCTTCCTTTTGATAAAACCAAGCGAATTATAAAAAAGTCTACCTGCAGGAAGAAGAAAAGAGATAAACACAAAAGAGATATATTAACTAAAATGTAATAAAATGCTTTGTTTTTTACTATTAGGCAAGTATTTTCAAATTCAAGTAATCTCTATAAGAAAAAGAGAATAAAGTATATCATTTTAAATATGTCAATATATAATTGAAATCTAAGTTGTGCCAAATTGTTTAGAAACATATATATATAAGGTGAGATTATAATCTTATCGATAAATGTGATTGAAGAAACATCTCAGATTTCTAAAAAGAAGAAATAATATTCCAGTAATGAGTATATCAATCCAAATATAAATCCGTGTCTTAAATCTTTTCGTAAAAATCTGTGTAAAACAGAAAAGATAGTAAATTTACTGTTAGAGATGAAAAGAAAGAGAAATAAGAATGAATTATAGTGAAAATAAATATCTGGAAAAATATTTTATACTAGATGTAGCATTATGCATGCCCATAATTTTATAGATATTGCCTTGTGTACAAGAACAAAAGATTATATTAAGTAACACTTGCTTATGGAGTTTCTGAAACTATACACGTTGGAGCATTTTATGTTATTTCAGGTTATCAGAAACAGCAATATACATTAATTGCATAAATATTGTCCTACAAACAAAAGACAGTTTTATAAATAGCTTTACTGATCAGAGTTTTTGAATCTGTCCACTGTGGAGTCTTTGAAATATGCCATTGTTATTTCAGGCTATTAGATGTAATAGTATATATTAATTATGCAAGGTATAGTTTGTGTTCGAAGGGGAAAAAGTTTCATAAACAGCAATCCTTTATTAAGTTTTTAAATTTGTATCCCATGGATCGTTTGTATTATACCATAGTTATTTCAGTCTCTACTGGGTTATTTTAGAATTTAAATATATAAAAGACATTTACCAGAGACACTTAGAATGTGTTTTCCCTTTGTTTTATACTTCACAGATAACATTATTGCATTTTATTAGTCATGACAACTGTACATGCCTCATATATTATTTCACAGAGCATGATTATGCATGAAGTTAATAGCATCAGTTTTAGCATCTCAGCACATTGATAGAATTTGTGTCTGAATGGGTTTGCTAAAGATAAAAGAAAGATTAATTTGTTTTTGTGAAGAAAATAACTTGATAATAATGAAAACCAGTTCAAAAACCACAAAAAAGAATTTACACATGGATAAAAAGTATAGTTTGATAAGCAGCAGATTAGTCTTAAGAGTATCTCACAAATATTAGACTTAATATAGGTGTGTATCATAATATAGTGTCAATAGGATAACATTATTAAGAATTAAGACAAACAAAAATATGTCATTTATAAATTGAAACACTACATTAGGGTAAAATATTTCAATTTGAAGACTGTGAAAATATCTTAAATACTTGATAAATTGATTGACCAAAGTAAATTTCAAATAAAAAAATGTAAAAAATACTACAGTAAAGGTAGTATGTTATCAAAAAAGAGAGAAAATGATCTCTGATGAAAAGCAACAATCTGATTCCCTTCTTTAATCATTAATGATAAAATTGACTCTCAATAAGTCCACAATTCTCTCAATTCTATGAAATAAAGTCACAAATTATAAGGATTGACATATGGAGATATATTTCAGAATATATATAAATTTTCTGATAGAAAATTATAAACTAATATTCACCCATCAATAAATATAAAGAATAGAGTCATACCATCTATTTTTTTCTTAGCTCTGATGGTATTTAAGCATTTTTTTATTGAAGTTGTTAGAAAGCAGTGGGTGAAATTTCTATATTATTAGCCTGATTTAATTAAGTTGCAAATTATTCTGAAATTACAATTGAACATTTAGGGGATTACGGTAATACCTTATTTTTAACAATTTTTTCATATTAAATGAAACATCAGCATATATAATATGCTTAAATACCATCAGATCCCAAGAATAGGTGGTATCTCTCTATTCTTTATATCTATTAATGTATAAATATTAGTTTATACATAGCTCTAGATTTGATTACTTTCATTTGTGTTTCATATATAATGTGTATGTTTATATATGTTGAATTAAATATTTTCTATTGATTGTTATTCTCATAAAGAACAGAATAATGAGATCTTATCCATGTAAACAGAGATAACCTTTGCCTCTAATCTTTCCAGGAAACTATCAACTTCTACTAATTAATAATCTCCCTGAGGCTAAATATGTTTTCTCTATTACCTATATATCTTTTGTTGGGATTTATTGTTGCAATCACTATATTTATATTTTACTTAGTATTCAGATGTTATTAAAAATGAACGCTGTCTTTATCTTCTAAATGTTCACTTGTAATTTTAACTAATTTGTACTCCATTTAAATCTGGCCAATAAACAAATTTCACACTGCTTTTAACAGTGCCAATAAATGAAGGCTTGATTATCAACAAAGCTCAGAGATTAGGTGGACTCACTATTCTTAATATTTATAGGTGTGTAAGTTTATATATAGTTCCTGGATGTTTTAATTATTTCCATTTGAATTATATATATATAATAAAATTTAACATTGTTTTAAGTATTGACAGTAGAACCAGCATTCACAAAATAGTATTGAATCTGGAGAACCAATTGTTGGGAGCTGATTGGTATTTTGCCATGACGTTGCAGTTTGGATGTGTCTATTGATAAATCTTATTGGCTGGTTATTTAAATTCAAGAGTAACGAATTATATTATTTCCAATTTAGAATTTTCACATTTGCTTCTTAATATAATAGTTATTAATTAATATTAGTTTTGTATAAGTGTTTGATATTCAAATGTTATATTTGAATGTTGAATTATTATTGTCACACTTTAAACTCTAATAGGTCTGTAGTTTAGTATTTATAGTAAAATGATTTTGTGCATTACGTTGTAATACTATAAACAGGCTGTCATAGTAGCTGATGAATGGGGTTGATACCAGGAAAACAATTGTATTACGAGAGATGATTTACTGGTTATTTTAGCATGATATCAGAGTTGGTATGTGTTGTTTGATTAAATTTAATTAATTAAATTATTTTCAGTCGCACTATGTACATCTGGTTTAGAATATATGTAAGTAATATTCAGCCATTACTGATGTGTAATCTATTTTTTGATATCAGCAAATTCTACAATTTACTCTCTACATTAGCTTTCAAATCCTTGGATTACAAAAACCATACTTATATAAAATTAGACTATATTAAGATTTATTTTTTACAAAAGTGAGTAAAAATCAACACAGCAATTGACTGACAAATAGCAACTGTCAGGTAGAGCACAGTTGATATAATCTTTCCACCAATTCTTTTAGATGTTCAAGAAGATTTCAACCAACATCCTGAGAAAAATCCAAGATTAGAATATTAAGTGAAATTAAATTTTATAAAATTGGATCATGATGTAAAAAAGAAATATAATCAAATAGTTATTTACTTGGTGGGTTAAATGATATTAAAGGACCATAAGTCATATTCTGGGATCTGATTCAGAGACATTTTTCTATTGAGAATATCACTTTACTACTGCTATTTTATGCAGGGCAACATAAAAGTTATGCTAATGAGTAGAGATTATTACCTATCCCATTGCCCTGCCTAGTTTGATACAAATGCAAAGCAGTAGACTCGGAAGCCCAAAAGCATCGAACTGAGGCCAATTCTGTCATCCGATGCTCAAATCTCTCAGGAACTACCAAACCCTAAACCATTCGATTATTTTATTATTGTTTCAGCAAAAGCTACAAAATTGTAATGCCACGATATCAAAAATTATAGATGTTCAAAGGGACAAAAAGGTCACAAATATGGCAAACTAATTCATAAAGATAAAAAAAAGAAACTTTAAATTCAGTATTCCACTAGTCTTAGATTACCATAAAAGATGTTAAGGAGTTTCAAACTACAGTTATAATTTTATTTATATTTTTATTACATAGAGTCTATATGTTTATATGGCCAGAAACTAGTTTGTCTGTAAAAAGATTACTGGCTTTCATTTCAAGTTGAATCAACACATAGTTTAACTATTCAGTATAAAAAATTTAAGGTAATAACATGCCTGAACTATGAGTTATGGCATGAAATATGATGGGTTTCATAATGTAACCCATGATAGAGTAACATGCTAGTATTGAATTGTTTTCTACTGGTCAAATCTACTACTGAAACAAGTGAAATGATTTAAATTATGTATGGCAATGGAGCCATAAATCACAAAAATGTTTTCAAATGGTCTGAAAAATGTTTTGATGGCCGGTGAGCATCATAGAAGATCTAGGAAGGTACAAAACACATTGTCACATATTGTAACTCATAATCCAGATGTATATGCTCTTCAAATTTTTGTGATATATAGCTAAACTATGAAAATATTAACATGTTAATTCTGAAATAGTATTAGAAGCATCTTGATGGGAGAGCAATCATCTTTTCACTGGGAAACACTATGTATATACTCAAATATGAAACAGGATTATAGGCTTGTATAAAGGCTTTTTTACATGTCTTATGGAAAAAGAAGTGTTTATTGGTATTTTATAATTTCCTACCCAAACAGATCTTTGCTTCTCATGCTTAGAGATGTAAATTATATTAAGTTTTAAATAGTCCTCAAAATAGCATTCCTAAGATAATTTTTGAATACTACTAGAATCTTGTCATTAAACAGAAGATTTCTGGATAATCTGGATTATGTTTATCATATAAAGAGATTATCTTGAGCCATGTGAGCTGAATAACTTTACTTGTACTTAATATTAATATTTATTAACATTGCATATAACGTCTATTTTACAAATAACTGTGAGACCTATACCAAAGGAAGTTAAGCTAAGCTCTTCTGAATTATAAGACATCTGAGAGAGATAAAAAAAACTATAAAATCATAACAGATAGCATTACTACTATTATGAACTCTAGACTATCCATGAATAACACTGACAGAGGAGACATAATATTGTAAATCTTAATACAATGTTATAGAAATGAGGATTTCACCAAAATACACTCCAAACAATTTACTTTACTAACATGGTAATCAACTATTTTGAAGGATATAGCAGAAATAAATCAAGAAAGATTTTTTGTTAATTAAGCTTAGAAGATAAGTTAATATCAACTAAAATTAAATTAACAATTTGAATTATCAAAATTATTTCCTATTAGATATTAAATAAGAGCAAATCACAAATTCAATATAGATGATATTAGCATTAACAGATTGTCCATATAAGAATATGGCATCATTTCAGTTCTTTGGTTCCATGATACTTTTTAAAAATTTTGATTAATTAACTTACTGCTAATTTCCAAAGCAAATACTCCAATTCTTTGAAAGTTATGTGTTTTTAATTTAGCACAGAATAATAAATTATACAATTTGCTAAGCACTAAAAACTGTTAAAAAAAATTAATGTTTTTTCATGCTTCTAATATTTGTGCATGAAAGTATTATTATATTTTAATCTTAAATATATATTTCATAAAAATTAATAGAAAATTATCTCTCTCTCTTTTTTTTTAATTTCTAAAGATAATGGTGGTTGCTACAAGTATTAATACAATAGTTCTGCAGCAAAAGAAAAGAACAATTATTACTGGCAGAAAAAAAAAGAATAGAAGCTTGAAATTGGAAAAATAAAGCAAAAAATAAAATAAAATTAAGATAAAAGTGGAAAAAAATATCAAAGATATAAATAGTCCAAACCCAGTGAATATTTTAATAATTTATAAATAAGTTAAATAAAATAATTTAATGACTTTTATATTATTTAAAATGTTATAAGAAAGTGATAAAAATAATTATATATATATATATATTTAAATCTATAATGCAAATTAAATTGATTATTAATAAGTTATCTAAAAGGCTTGTGTGCATTGCTAAGAAAATTGATGAAAACTGATTATGATAATGGTAGATGGAAATTTCATTTTTGAAATGTAGATAATGCAAATTTGTTTTTTTAAAAAAATACATTTTGCTATTAATTTATTAAATGCTTTTTTTTTTTTTGTAAATGTGGATAATTGTAAAATATGTAAAAATATTATGCATTTTTCCATTTGAAGGCAAGTTTAAGATGTCTAGGGGAACAGTTCTAATAATTGGAAAGTGCACCCTTTTAAAATAAATTTATTTTATTAATTCATATTAATTATAAAAAAATTTCTGAGTTGTAATAATAAAGTTAAACTGTTAAAAATTATTATTTTTAATCAGATATATATATATATTTTATTTCTATTAAAAATAAAAACGGTCTATCAATATGTTGCATTGACAATATATAATAATTCTTCTGAAAAAATAATTATTCATATTTGCATATTTAAAAAAAATTTCACAAGAGGATGCTATTGGACAGATTATTAAAATGGCTTCTAGAAAGTCTGATTTGTAATATTATTTTAGTATGAATAACTATTTCTTTGGAAATATTATTTATTCCTTTCAGAAGCAATAAATTATTAGATTTTTTAAACTATAAAAAAATATTCAAAATGATCAAACATGTGAAAAATATAGATACATTTTTTAAAAAAACTAACAGTGAATTGGTTATGTAACGTTAAAAAAATTAGTCGTAATGTTTAATTTTTGTATTTAAGTATTATTTATACTTAATAAATCATACTTTCATATACAAATAATTTGGAATGAAATAGAAGAGACTTTAGTATCACAATAATGTATATGTCATTAAAGAATTTGCATAACCCAATCAATATGTCATTTCAGAAAAGTGTTAATCATTTATGATGACCAAAAATTGACTTGGCCTCTAAAAATAATAATTTGATGGTATGATTACTTGCTTATTATTCCACCAAAGCACAAAAATTCTGTCTTAATTAGGTTGAGAGTTGTTTTTTTCAATTGTATTTGGTAGAAATCAATTAAGAAATTCATGTTTTTTGTGAATATTTGGCACTAAACAAAACATTGAAAAAATTAAAGATATAGTAGAAAGAAAAAAAACCACTCGTGCCATGGAATGTTACATTTGATTGTTTTTGCATAGCAACAATGCCATCTTGTGGCCAATCCTGGCTAGGTAATTAGTACCTTAAAAATACAAATATTTTATAAGAAAACTGTTTCATTGTAAATCAAATTAAATAACTGTAAAGATAAAATATATCTACTCGACTGTTTCATTTACGAATTAAAACTTTTCACAATTCAGATTCATCATTGTTAAATAAAATTAATAACAGAATACTGCCAAAGTAATGAGATTAATATAAAACTTAGTTTCTGCACAATTATGATTTTTATATTATTTTAAAAAATATATACTTAATTATTTCCACTGTGTATATAATTTGCATTATGATTTTTTTACTTATTAAGTAATAAAGATCTGCTTTTGTAACTATTCTGGTTTGGATTAAAATAAATTATGTAATAAGTAATCGACATGTTTTTTAAAATCCATTTGTGACTGTAATAGTGAAGTCTTTTTATCTTTCTAAATTTATAACTAATTTCAATAACTTTTTATCAATTTCCTATTTATTTATTTCAATGATTGTGTTCTTATTATTTGCATGTCTTCATATATGCTAAACTCTATCTCTATATTTAAACAGCTCCAGTAACTTATTCAGTTAAGCAAGGTTGTCTAAAAATAGGAAAATGAAATCATTGGTGTGTTTGGAATGATTCCTATTTTATGATTTGAAAACTTATTATAAAATCTCATTTCTTAATTCTTTGTGCATTGATTGTATATATCCATATAATGCCATTTAACACAATTTTTATAATCACTTTTCCCAATGTATTTATTTTTTTAATGATATTTTCCATGTGATTATATGGTATGAATAAGTTCTGATGAAAACTGGTAATCAGTCGAAACTGTTAGAAAATATTAGCAAAAGGAAATGCGCTGTAAAATTATTATAAAAATAATATATTTAAAGGAGTGGAGATTTCTCATTATTAAACTATAGCAATTTTTCTGTATCTTATATCTTAAGATATTTCAGTCCACATGCTTATATGTATATATTTAGATTGTAATAATGCGATAAAGTATTAATATATACATTTTTTATTTTTTTAATTATCACTTGGAAAATATATTTTACTGAAAAGTTAAAATGCAAGAATCAATAAATTTCTTGTTTTTTTTTTTTTTGGCAGTCAAATGTTAGAAATTACTTTATGGTTTTTTGACCATTGAATTATTCATGAGCGAGAAATGTAAATATTTATTATTTATAAACATTTAATAGAATAATACTGTGCTAGAATGCCTTGTTGAACACTTGTTCCACATATTTTTTGAAATCAAGAAACTTTGTAAAACACAAACTATAGAAAAACAATGTTAAGCATTATTATTTTGACCTTAACATTGACATACCCCAAGCACAATTCCACTTTTGTGGAATAAGATAAATCAGTTATAATAAATTTTATTAAAAACCAAAAATAATACTACAAGCTTCTATATCTAGTTGAAATCAATATTTAAATGAATTTTGTATTCAAATAATGTTTCATTAAGCAAATATATTTAAAATAGCATATATACAGAGTAAAATCCCAATATATATATAATTTTGTTCTTAAACATTCACACAGACAACAGAATTTCTGGATAGTAATAAATGCTATATAATATGCATTATAACCACATACATTTGTTTGTATATATATATAATATAAATCATGGCAATGGAGACTAAAAAATAAAATTAAACCAAGTATACTTTTGAGGTACTTACGTATTATCCTGTCTATCAGCTTGGCAGTCATTTTTATAATTGTGCACTTTAAAAGAATACAAATATTTGTTTATAGGGTTTTTTTAATTTTTATTTTACTAAATATGTGTTAGTTGTTAAATTTAAAAAAATTAATAAATTGATGATAAATACTATTGTACATAATCCACTTATTATTTATTTACTTTTTCTGTACTATAAGTACTTTAAAATAAATTGAGATACTGCAAAATCTCACTGCATATATGACAGCCAATCAGAATGTTATGATAACTTTCAAATCTAAATACTTACGACTGGCTTATATAGAAAGAAAAGTTGAGACAAGGGTGGCTGCCCTTTTCTTGTAAAATCTTTGTTGTGTGTTTAGATTTGATTGTTGTTTACATGGCTATTATGACATTCTGATTGGCTGTCATATACATATTTTAATGAGTGCTGTGAGGTTCTGCAGTATCTCAATTTATTTCAATTTTCAATTATCTGCACTTCGCAAATTAAAATATTATTTATAAGTACTTTAAGGAACTTTTTGCATGGTTAAAAATTCATTATTTTCAACATGTCATAAAATCAATACATAAATTATTATAGCATTTACTGTACTGATATCTAATCTGTTTCTCTTGTCTGTCCATTGATAGCTTGCAATGTGACTAGGAATAGAAACAGATAACTGCACAACTGAACAAATTTGATTTTTTTGTTCCAAATATTTAATTTTTCCAAATATAGTCATTCATTTTTCAATACAGCTCTGATATTTATTTTTGACACTACTAGCTGTAAAGCCAGGATTTTGAGCTCCAGAGTATTTCATGCCACCAGCACACCAATTTACACAAGGTGCTGGTTTTAATTATCATACAAGGTTTAGAAATAGCATTTATAATTGACTTATTATTATTTTTAAAACTCATATTCAGTAAAATAAAATTGAAAAATAAAACAGAAACAAATATTTCCATGCCCCTGAAACCATATAACAAAAATGGCTGCCATGTTTGGAAGACAGGATAATATGTAAGTACCACTTTGAATGCTTTAGCATCATAATTATGATTGTCAAACAAACAAATAAAAAAACAATATTTCACCATTAAAAATTTTGATTGAAAAATTATACAAATCAACAAAAATAAATGACAACATATATATATATATATTCGATGTCTGTATTTTTAAGGCAATATATGTAATTATATAACTGAATATTTGTATTTGTAAACAGTAGAAACATATCTGCAAATGTATGCACACTCTGATCTTCACCAAATTTTAGGCATATATATATATGTAAATGTGTTCATTCGATCACGTTCTCAAAAAAATAAACAAAACTTACTATTCTTTTTCTTTATTCCTTTTGTAATGAGAATTAATGATGAGTGCTTTTCTATATAGATAGTAGCAGTCAATTTATCACAACATTGCACCAAGATTTAGAAAATGAAAATTTCATTTTTTACTATGTTGTGATTAGCATTAGTGTATGAGATAAGAAAGTTGTAATCATTATATTATATACATAAACACACCTTAAATTTTTTTTAAAGTGGGTAATTGAATCCACAGGTTTTGAGATCCATAATTGAAATAAAATCCTTGTTTTTTTACTTCACGGATGTGTAAAATAAACAGCTTTAAAAGTTCATATATACATTTACAGCTATATGTTGGACTATATCCATCATTTAATCTTAAGTTCTAAATATTTTTTAAAAAATCCAAACTTTATTTAAGCTACTGTTAGCAGCAACATGCAGCTTAGTATATAATTCTGCATTTCAAGTGTCATTATTCTTCTTTCTTCAGATGTTTCTGGCCTGTGAAAGTAATATCATAGGAAGTAAGCTTTGGTTTCATGAATATGAATTTCATGTGGAATTATAACCAATTAGACTATTATGCCTTTGACAGGATAGTATAGGTGGTTACAGTAGCCATTAGTTTTACAGATTATGTCAACAATAACTGAAGAGAGTGAGTTGAACCTCTCCTGCTATAGAATGAATAAGTTTGTACAATTCAATTAATTTATAACTCAGGCATACAATAAATTGAAACTCTGAGCTCAGCAAGGTGAACAAAGATTGGCTTGTATATAAATAAGCTTAAGCATAAGAATAGACTTACACTTTTCAAACTAACACTTATAAGCGAGTGCATGTAAATTCATAAAAATGCATAACCAGAGGTTGGTTCCTTCATAATATTATATATGCAGTCTGCACTATATAAATAATAGACTATACTTGGATCTTCTTGAAAAGTTTAAAGTTTGACTTATTTAAAAAATATTTGAGAACTAAAACTAGATAATGGAGATAGTCCAATACTCATTAAAATTCCATTATCACAAATTTTCAGAGAAACAATATCTCAAAAGTAAAACCACTATAAAAGCTGAGCTCACAGCTAATAAATATCTTTGACAATTTTGACACAACAGGTAATAGCAATTTCCTGAAGGTTTGAGATGGTGGTATATTAGATATGATAATATGTTGGACTATTCCATCATCTATCAATAAATGTTGAATGTATAGAACATTTTAAACGTTATTTAAACTTTTCAAATACAAACAACTTGTTAGTAATAACACACAAATAGACAACATAGGTTAGTAATGACACAATGTTTTGTGTAGTATTATTCTTCACTCTTCTTTAGATGCTGCTAGTCTGACTAGTGACGATATTGGCATAGGAGTTGAACTCCCACCTTTAGATTCTCGAATAATGAATTTAAGGAAAACACTCTAACCAACTGAGCTATTCTATCAAAGGCAACAGATAGTAGAAATTTCATATATTTATATATGAGAGTTAGTTCAAATCCTCCTGAGTCCTTCAATTTTTTTTATATTATTATTATTATTATTATTATTATTATTATTATTATTTTCTAAGGCAAAGTTAATTTGAGGCTTCCATACATTATGTATTGTCACACTAGGTTAAACTTATAAAATTATTTGCCATTTTCATATGAGCAGTTTTCTTGAATTTTCTTCTTTGCATCGTTTCCTCTCTATCCAATGTTTTTGTATTTTCCCAACTAAATATATGGTCATTACTACATACATGCACTGCTACTGTAGACACATCTGTTTATTTCTTTTTTAACCCTTAGTTTGTGTTCTTTCAATTGCTGTTCAACAGGGAGAAAAAACAGATGTGTCTACAGTAGCAGACCGTGTATGTACTAATGACTATATGTTTAATTGGGAAAATACAAAAATATTGGAGAGGAAAAGGTGCAATGAAAAAAATTCAAGAAATCTGCTCATACGACAATGGAAAATAATCCTATAAGTCAACCCCATGTGGCAATACACAATATATGGAAACCTCTAATCGACCTTTTTCTTAGAAAAAATTAATAATAATAATTGAAAAACTAGGAGGATTTGAACCAAACTTCATATATAAATTAATGAAATATCTACTATCTGTTGCCTTTGACAGGATAGCTCAGTTGGTTAGAGTGTTTCCCTTAAAGTTGAGATTTGAGAATTTTAAAAAAGTGTGAGTTTGACTCATATGCTGATACTATCACTGGTCAGACTAGCAACACCTGAAGAATAATACTATTTGAAACATTGGGTCATTACTACCCCATGTTTTCTATTTGTCTGTTATTACTAACAAGTTGTTTGTATTTGAAAAGTTTAAATAAAGTTTAAATTTTCTATACATTCAATATTTACTGATAGACGATGGAAATAGTCCAACATGATCCTTCATTTTATTAAGCCCTTTTTGGTAGATTATATAATATTTATAAGTTTCTTTTATAAAAGTTAATAGTGCAATGCAGAAATAATGCAAAGGTAATCACAAATGATATTCTTGTTCAGTTTTAACGATTATAAATATCGTTATTGTTATGAAATTTAAAAATGAAGAAAGTCACAAAATAGTGACCGACTTACCAATTATTTTGAAGCTAGCCCTTGAAAAAGAATTTTAAAATTGCACACTTTGCTTATTATATATCTTTGGTACATTATACATTTTTCCAGTTGATAGCTTATCTCAAATACAATTTCAAACTGATTTGTTAGTGATTGTACTGCCCTTAAAAGATTATCACTACAGATTTCTAGCTCTTTAAGATTCCACATCAATGCTGTTTTTGTTCTCAAGGATGTGATCCAAAAAAAAGTAGACAAAGAGAATTGGTGTTAAAGTGTGTGTGTGTAATTAAAGAATGGAAATATACTCGCACAAACATACAATGCCCTTGTCACAGTTAGCAGAGGGAGAGGACCAGTAGAATGAGAGGCTTGTGATGACTTGGACTTATACTTAGATGACTGATAAAGAAAAAGGAGAGAAAACAGACTGCTTTTACTGAAAACAGTATCTAATATTTAATGAATCACATCATTTTGCAAGGCAGCAAAAAATTCTTTTGGGTGGACTTGGTTTATTGATTGTTTACAGTTAGTTTAATACTGAGATCAATGGGTAATTAATAGTGGAATGAGCTTCAATGAGCTCAACAAGTGGTTGATAGTGGAATGACTTCAGTGATAGTTGAGTAAAGCATCCAGCAGTTTACCTAGTGATCTCTACAACACTAAGCTTCAAATACTTTGAAATTTGGCAATAGGTGTACCATTGTAATAAAATGATTTGGCACTTCTATAAACAACCAATTATTTAGTTACTCAAAGATTATGTGACACGCAGACACCAGAGTGAGAGGTTGAGTTGTGATCCAAAATTTTTAATTTTACTTTACTCAGCTTTATTATGGTGACAAATCATACTCAGCAGTATATTCATTCCACCAGCCAACATAGTTAATATAACCAGTAACACATCACATGACTGCTGACATCATTGCAGTTCTGCAGCAAATTTTCTTCTCATCATATTTTCACCATCTAATGTAAATTTTAGTAATCAATAAATACCAGATGGTAATGCTTATTAAATCCCTACACAGAGCTTTCCTGTCTAATATTTCAGATTAATTTACAGTTTTTATGACCTTTTGGGTACAATTCTCATTTCTTCTAGCAGCCATCTTTTATTTCTTTGTTTAACTATCAAGCTATTGGCTCAAGAAACATATTAATGTTTTCAATCCAAGTCTCTTTGCCCATGTAGTTACATAACTCTGAAACTAATTCAATATCTATGTATTATGATACACTTAATTTTTTAATAATTATAGACACTTTTATTCCTTGGTTAGGATTGGTATATTTAATTATTAAGGCATCACATGACTCTCACATTTTTGCCACCTAGTGTCAGCTTTAGTAATTAATAGATGATATTTAGTAGTGATTATTAAATCCGTATCCAGTGCTATCCTATCCAATAAATAGTACCATTGGACTGGATGGTAAGAAAAAATGTTGTAATAAACAAAAAGAGAGAAACATTTAAGATTTATTTAAAGTTTAATTCTAAAGAAAGCATAAGTACCTTGTCAGTTGTTTGTCACAAATATTTTTAAAATCTAGAATGTCTGTGCATATAAAACATGTACAGATGTTTATACTTATGAAACATTTTCCTTGTTTAAAAAAAACTACTGTAGTAACTCTACAAAGAAATCTCCCCAATAGAAAACTTAATTGAATAAAATTTGTATGCATATAAAGGCAATTACATACAAATTAGCAGAATATAAATTTAAAAAAAACATGTAGTCACATGAAGTGGTGGTAAAAATTTATTGGTTGGCAGTCAAAATGGTTACTGAAGAAAGGGTAATTAACAGAAGTTAATCAAACTGCAAGCAAGAAATACGTGGCATGATAGTTAAGTAAGAATGTATAGTGTGTGCCAAGAAATCACTTAAATTGCAATGTTTAAAGAGTTTATTTGTATACTGTCCATTAAAGACATTGAAATTACAAAAGTTAGTTATTATGAAAACATCTATATGTATTGGTTTATTATATATAGAGCTAGCAAAACAAGCTCTTAACAAGCTTTAAGAATATCCTCAACCCCAGTCCGGTTCCTGCATCTAGTGTTGTTACTGAGGTACCAGGATATTCATAAGATTAAAAATACTGACAATGCTAAATGCAGAAACTGGTCTGGGGTTGAGGATATTCACAAAGCTTGTCAAGAGCTTGTTTTGCGAGCTCTATATATAACATTTGTAAATACAAGCTTTATTAAAATTAAGGCCATGTGACATCTGACTTGGATTTTTTATCATTTTATGTATTGGTTTATAAACGTGTGAGTGTGTAAGAGACTTTTAAATTGGAAAACACATATGCAAAATTGGTTAACTCCTTGTGTGAATAATATATTTCAAATCAAGGATAAATTGTAGCTTATTTCATTTTATGCTTTTTTTTACATTCTTAATGTTTTTTTATTTTATTGCTATTGTTGGGATTTAAGTATTGTATCATCAGATTTTCAATTGTATGGATGGCTGAAGAGTTGGAGTACATTGAAGCCTGTCTATTAAAGTATAAAGAATTGCTATCTTAATATAAACTGAGCACTGATTATATATATGTGTGTGGGAGATAATAATCTGGACCAACTGATGAGTGCTGGATCAGCATGAAATACTTATATTGGTGATTAATTATCTTTTCTACATGTGTGTGATCATGTGTATCAGTGGTATGAGATAGTGTGGATAGTTGAAGATTGCTTGAAAGTCTGAGTTCAAATCCCCTATATTTACTGTTGAATAAATATTATCTATCATTTTCTGTATTTATTGTTTTTATTATTGCTGCCTGACCAATCTTAGATACTCTCAGGATAAAACAAGATATATTAATGATTTATAACATTATTTAACACACACATAATAGAAAAAACTAGTTTTTTTGATGAATCAAAAACTAAACCTTTCCAACAAATTTCTAATGCTATTTGAATGTAAATAATGCAATTTTTTCTTGGTCTTCATGGTCTTAAATTACTTTTGTAATGGCTTTCTTTTAAATGTACAACTATTTTTTATTAATAATGAAAAAAAACCTGTTATGAACAATTACAGGTAAATTTTAATTATATATATATTTGTTTCAATAAATAATTTAATTACTTAAATTTTAACTTGCTTAAATAAATTCATTTGCATTATTAATGGGATAATTTATAAAAATATACTTTTAATCTATTGTTGGGGTTAATATAAAGCGTCATCTACAAAATTTATGTTTTTAGCCAATGGGTACTTGAAGTAAAATAAATAAATATATTTACCTGAAGATTTAACGAGAGTGGTATTTTAGATGTGTTCACGTGGTGGACTATTTCCACCATTTATCATTAAATGTTGAATGTCTAGAATATTTTAAACTTTTCGAATACAAACAACTATTATTAGTCAAGCATTGGTGGTCGAGAGGTCAATGACAGCCGCTTTACAAGCAGTTGTCCCAGGTTAGTGAGTTCGCTTCCCGGCTGATGCTATGACACATGAAGAAAAAAATAACTATTATTAATAATAAACAAATAGACAATACAGGTTAGTACATTACACACTGTTTCAAGTTGTATTATTTTCTTACTCTTCTTCAGGTGTTGCTGGCCTGACCAGCGACAATATTAACATAGAAATCGAACTAACCTTTTTAGATTCTTGAATATCGAATTCTAAGGTAACTGCACTAAGTAAGTGAGCTACTCAGCTAAAGAAAATAGACAGTAGAAATCTCATAAACTTATCTATGAGGATGGCTTCAAATCCTTTTCGTTCCTCCACTTTTTTAAAATATATATATAAATATGTTGAAATTGCACAAAATTTATAAGTCATCCTTAACTGTTTTATATCCCCTTTGGGAGAAATGATATTCTAATTTACAATTAATTATTCATAACTTGTACAGTTGGCTAGTGTGATATAGAGTCAGTACTGTCTTATGTAGATTAATTAGAATATTATTTAAAAGTTAGTTTTGCCTACAAAAATTAATTTGCAAGGTGTTATATAAGTCTTTCTAGTATTGTGTTTACTATTTTACTATAAATTTGTAATGTGAGAAGCATTCTATTTTACTTCAAAGTTAAAATTAAACAATGATAAAAGTTTTTAATAACAACCAACCTTGAGTCTCTGGTACTAACAAAAACGCTTTGATGTCAAAAAAGTGTTTTTTAGTAAAAAAAAAAAAAAGAAGAAGCATAAAATAATATATTATTCCAGAATTCATTAAAAGTTTGATTGCCAGACCTATCAGAGCTAAATTATGATCTCTAGATAATGAGATTCAAGAGTCTCCTATGTTACTATTGCACTTACTCATGCAAGGAACTGTATGAATTCTATTTAGGATGTCAAAATTTGGATGAAAATTTAAACCCACTTATTTTGCTTATACCTGAATAATGATGAGAGATAAAGACAATAATGTATTACATGGCCTAGATCAGGGGTGGACAATTGTTTTGGCTTAGGGGCTGCAGAAGTTTGTGGAGGGCCACATTGGGGGCTACTTTGTAGAAGCAAAGGTTAGTGAAAGGCCGTACCTTTTTTCATGACACAATAAACACACTGCTTTATTTCTTGTATTACCAAAGAAATATTTGTTTGTCCATTCTTCATTAAACACATGACATTCATCACCAATTTTACATTTTTTTCAGAGGGTTCATGGTTTTACTAAAGTTGGAAATGTATATATTTTCTAATGCAAGGATAAAATTGAAACAAACCAGATCAACTGGAAAAGCACTGTACATCATATCTACACTGTGCATATGTATTCACATGGCCATCCTAATGGAAAATACGAGACGAATCTTCGGTCATGCACGGGAAGGAAATCTGAGTTGAAGGTGGATTTTTTTCTGATTGTCTTGGCGGGCCACATAAAAACTCTGGCCTAGATTATTTAATTCTAGAATATGATTAATTAACATATTGTCATGTAGGATCATGGTTTCATGCAGTTGGTAGAGTATCTACTTGGGATCTGAAAGTACCAGGAACATCTTATGAACTCTTGAGCAGTAAAGTCATATACCTTTTCTTTTATTGTCTCTATCTATTATTTCTGCCCACATTTTTGACTTTCTGTTGTTTTCAAACCAAAATACTTCATTAATATTTTCTTAAAAAAATGTTAATGGCTTAATTGCTCACGTGATAATAACAAGTTCGAATGCAAACACCAAGTCAGATGCTTTACTAACCACTCCAAACTGCACAGGGTATCAGTGGATAAACAAACAATAAATAAACATCGTATTAAATATAAAGCTATCAATAACGTCAAAAACTTTTTAAGTTGGGAAATATTTCTTATTCGATTACTAATTAATTATTTTATAGTTTTAATTGTTATCAGTTTAGGGGAAATTAACATATTGTATTCCATTCAGTGAGAAAGTTGAATGCTTTTTAAAAAGTTTTAATAAGACGCACTAAAATTAAACACTAAATAATGAAAAAAGAAATGGAACGCAATTAGCAAATGAAAGTGATGTAAATAATCACCAATCAATACTAATCAGAAAGCAATTAAAAGCTTAATTAAAATACGACATGATCCGTTTTGGTTAAATCATAAATCATTCCAAATTGAAAGTCAGTTAAAAAAAAATAGTTCCCTCATTAGAACTTTGTATCAGTGGATCAGCAATATTGACAAAAGAATTATTGATGATTGTAATAATTTATTAAATTATTACTATGTTCAAGATATGTAGATTACGTAATAGGTCATGTGATGTTGCTGTTGGTGTTTTAAAATAATCCAATTTTACTTTTCATAGCCGCAGTTTTTAATCCATAAATCACCATTTACAACTGTATCTTGACCATTCGTAGTCAATCTATAAATATAATCAAGTGATTAAGAGTTTAAGAGGTCATGTGACATTTAAACATTGGGAGTCACAGTTTGACTTCGATCCATAGGTCCCAAATCCATGAGGTGTCACTCTCACATTGTAAATAAATACTTTTTCTTTTACTTCCTTTTAGTGAACAAATATTTTAGTTAATTTTTTAAATAAATAATCTAATGGCTTTATGTTTTGGGAGTTCATAAAAACTTTGAGTACTATAAGTATCAGAACTGGAATCAATCTGAGAACTAAAGTTCCAGAGATTGACCAGAGTGCTTTAAAACAGGAAAGATAATTTGTTAAAAATTAATACTCCTCAAATAATAATAATATAATGATTATTGCTTGAAAGTTCATACAAAGTCAGAGCACCATAAATAATGAAACTGGTTCAGTCTCGAGATCCTGAGTCTGCAACTCTACTGATTCCCAGACCATGTAGAACCCCCCCCAATTAGAATAATAAGAGTAGCTATTTACTCTACTGCCACCTATTGTCTAGTAAAGTAATCAGTGGTTGCAAGTTGCTTACAAAATCCCTAATATCCCTATCTTTGAATTGGTTTCCAGATTTTGTCTTTATGGGTAGGATTTGGAATTTAAAGTCAGAAGAAATGCAGACATCCAATACACATATTAGATGATGGAAATAGTCCAATATAAAAATACAAGTAAAACACCATCATCACAAACCTTCAGGAAAACATGAAGCTTACTGTTATTTATTGCAAGGGTAGATACTTAGGAAAATACGTCAAAATGGGATAAGGATTTGGATTACAGATACTATTTATATGGAATTGGGAGAGAGGGTAATGAACATTTATTCATGAAGTGCAGAATATTGACAAAAGATCAGAATAAATTATATGGAGAATGGAAGAAATTTCAAGATCAATGAAGTGAGAAATGAAAAGATTTGATGGTATTTTGTTTAGATAGATATATAAAGGCATATAGCTTTATTGCTCAGGAATTAATAAGAAGTTTGGGTATCAGACCAACGGGTGTCATAATTGATCCTGGGACCTCCTAATCCCAAGTGGACAGCCTACCAAGTGCATTGTGTAGGTTCTTATATGAAAATAGGATAGTGAAATTAATGAAATGTTTTTTATTAAATTAATATGGGAATAAAAAGAAACTGAACTAAAGCTAAAAAAAATAATTGTGTAATAATATAGATAAATTTACTATAATATATTTATTGGGAGAGAATGTCTAATTTAGCAGCAGGATTTCTACTCATATAATATATGCAACAAAATCCTGACTTTGTTTAAAGAGAAACCATTTCATTTCACATCTTCACAAACATTTTTGTAAAAGCAAATAATAAGTCTTTATTTTATTATGATTAAGTTACATTTGTAATCTAGCAAATATTTATAATGAACTTCAGTGATTTTCCTTAAAATTTCAGCTGAATAGAACAGCAAATTGAAAATGTTGTTCATTTTACTATATAAACAAAATGTCTACAGTAAAAAAATAAATCAAGTAGCTGGGTAGTTCATAAGAAGGTCGAGCAGAGTACTTGGTTGTGATTCATGGATGTTAACTCCAGTGTGTGCTATTCTATCGCTTAACCAAAGCATTCAGATTTAAATAACAGAAATAATAAAGAGTAAAACCTCATATCTTATGCAGAAATGATTATCATAGATCCAATGACAAAAAGAAAATGGTTGATAAAATCGGAAGTTCGAAGAGCATATACATGTATATCCCAATAAAATGGAGAATAATGATTAATCCTCTCTCTAAGCTTCTAGAAGTTCCTTCTCTGAACTGATACATGTATCATGTAGCAGTATATTTTAGTTATTACCTGAAGAAATGTTAAGATGTTAGTACATCTGAATTGTGAATTACTACATGAAATGTTGATAGTGTGATACATATTTTAACTTTTGATCAAACAACAGCCTAACATTACATTTTGATTCAAATTGGCAGGAATGTTTAAAATAATTTAAACTGCATATGGCAGTGAAGCCACCAGTCACAAGAACATTTTCAAGTGGTTCAAGATTCTGTGATAACAAAGAAAGCATTGAAATAGTCTTGAAGACAAAAAAACACATCACATTTAAAATTGTAAGTCATGATTTTAATTAGATAACAACTTAAAATTTTATGCTGAATAGCTAAACTATTTTACCAAGTAGTACAATGATTCAGAGATGGCACTACAGACAACTTGAAGAGAGAACCAATCACCTTTTCACTGGCTAATAATGTGTATATACATATACAGTAATATATTACAATATTTTTAATGGATGTTTTAATTAGCAATATTTAATTATGAAGTTATTCATTTATAATTACTTAATTAGAAAGCACTTTACCTAGAATTAAAGTCAACTGCCCCAGCCCAAGAGTAATAAGTCTGATAGTTTTACTTTAACTCTTGGCCTGAGGCAATTGGCTTTTATTACCTATTATAAAATGTTTTCTAATTAGACAATTATGAATGGATAACTCCACATTAAATATTTGCATATACAGTAAGATTATCCCAGTGCAAACACTAAACTAAAATAAAAATTTTAAATATTAAATCGCACCACATATGTTAAAAAACCCAGCACCATCCTTTGTGAAATAATATATAAATATAGAGTCTGTATTTCAAAATATTACCTATATATACAAACACAAGTGAATATTTATACAAGTTAGATCTAAGTGTTTACTTGAAGATCCTTTAAAAATTATAAACAAAGGTTAATAGTAAAGAAAGAGTGCAATCAATAATAAAATAGATAATGAATATGCCATTTAAGAAGTCTACGAAAGTAAAGCAAATGATGTTCCGTACAAGTATCACTCATATGATTGCCATGAGATTAAAAATAATTTTACAATACCTAATAATAATATTAGTAACAACAATATATTAAAAACAAACAACTTAAAATCCATGAAACCATCATCCAATGTTCTTTTCAAATTGCAGTTTGTTTTTTAAATTCCTAAATCCATCTTCTTCCAAATCTTTCTTTTCAAAAGAGGTCAGTGACAGCAGCTTTACAAGCAGTTGTCCTGGGTTAGCGGGTTCGCTTCCTGGCTGATGCTATGACACATGAGAAAAAAATCTTTATTTTACTAAATTCACAACAAATATTTTGCATACTTCATTGGCCTTCAATATAGCTTATATATATAAATATAATAAAGTGTTTTTTATTTTTATATCATAAAATTGAGTCCACTTTCAGTAATGGTTACTATAATCATAGCTCTTTTCTAGCTGTTATTGTTGCTATATTTATATTTCCATTTAATTATGCATGTTATGTAAATACTATATAAATTACATCATTTAAATATTCTATTTATGTAATAACTAGATACTGTTTTCTCTTTTGCTTATTACATTATTGTAGTTGGTGATAAATTATGGATCTTATCATTAACTATAACGATGTAATAAACAAAATAGAAACCAGCATTCAGTGATCACACAAATGGAATATTTAAATGATGTAATTTACATAGTATTTACATAACATGCATAATTAGATTGAAGTATAAATATAAAAACTATTATGAGAACTATGACTACAGTATGATATGTTTAGCATACTTTCGACTACCTGCTATTCATTTTCATAGCAATAGATGTTCAAGGAGCTTGTAATATTTATCAAAGAATAAACAAGATAGTGAATTTGCATAAAATTTGAATAACAGGTGTAAATAAGTTCATTTAAACAAATCACTTTTTTGAAAAAGGGTTGCAGGATTCTTTTTTTGTTGTGTATATGTTTTTGGCAATATGCCATGTCTCTTTAACTTGCATCAATTCTTTCAGAGCAGACGATGCTGGCAGATGGAGGTTCAAAGCTGTGGTCAAGGTTAGATTCATACTCAAAGAAAACCATCATAGCTTGATTCTATTGGTATCTGTGCTGTGCAATTTCTTATAGATAAATTGGCACACGTCTCCATAATGGATATTTATGCTGTTGCATCCAATTTTGTTCACCACTTGGACTTCAACTCAGAAAGGGTGGTATGGGTGTGAAGGCCAACATGGTATGTTTCAGCCCAGATTTTATTTATTTGATGGGTAGTCCGGGATATATGTGGAAGTGATATCCAGGGTTTATCATTGGCTTGAATAGGTCTAATTCTGATTTTAGGATAAAACCTTTTGATGATTTGGATGAGGGCTGGATCATTGTATCCAATGTTAGCTATAGTGTGAAATTTTAAGAGTTTCATATTTTTAGTTTGAATACATTGTAGGTATTTTATCTGTGGCCACATAAAATAGAGAAAACATCAATAATTTATGTAAAATATTTGTTGTGAATTCAATAAGATAAACAAGATTTGAAAAGGAAGAATTGGAATAAAGGAATTTTTACATGTAACAACATGGTAGTAAAGGCATATCTATCATGAAGCAAACCAAGACATTGCATATGGGTCTCTGGTCTTAGATGCTTGTCAAAAAAGTATTGAGATATACATCATAAATATTTAAAAAGGGCAGTTTTTTTAAAATTTTGCGTGAGGGCCCAAAAATCCTAACTAAGCCACAAAATATTAATAATATCTCAATTAATATGATTCTTATTTGTAGACAACAAGAAACCAATTACGAACAAATGTTAATTATCCCATGTATTTCTGTTTAATTAAATTAACAGATATATTAAAATTAACAGAAGTTTAAAATTGTATCTGAGCTAGGGATAATCTTTCATTTAATAAATGGTTAGTAATAAGCATTAATGTATTTATATGCAGTAATTGGTGACAAAATTGTGAGCCCAGAAAGTTTGACAATTTTAAATGAGAGTATAATAATTTAGTATTGATAGATACTAATATTCAAATAAACGTTCTGGACATTTATGCAGAAAAGATAGTCTATATATTGTGAATGTTGTTTTTATTTATGCTTAGCATGATTTGATTATGATATGTTATATAACTGAAAATATGCTAAGCATGAATAAAAGTTAAATTTAAAATATGTAGACTATTTTTTTCTGTATAAATGTCTAGAACATTACAAAAATATCAAGTCAAATGTCACATGACCTAATTTAATAAGCTTGTATTTACAAATGTTATATATAGAGCTCCCAAAATAAGCTCTTAACAAGCTTTGAGAATATCCCCAAGCCCAGACCGGTTTCTGCTACTGGTGTCATCAGTGAGGTGCTAGGATATTCAAGCATTAGATTAAAAATACCAGGACAAGCCCAGCACTTTATCTAACATATAACTATTAAGTAGAAAAATCTGAAATTTTCAGACATCCATATGCCTTCCAATCCATCTATCTAACTTAAATAGCCATATGGAACTGAATTCAAAGCTTGTTAAGAGCTTATTTTGCGAGCTCTATATATAACATATCTAGATCATTTATGTGAATATTACAAGTAGCCAGAAAAGAGATAAAAATCTTTGGTATTAATAAATAACAAACAACTGATGAAGATATATGTAAGAGATTGTGGAATGGGTTAATTGGAAAATGTTATTTTAGCGGGGAGGGGGGCATGTTTTAAGACTGTATGGTGGATAAGATAATTCAGATATATGTAAAAATAACATTACCTATGAAAAAAGAAATGAAGTTAAGTCATTCCATGCATTGTGTTTAATTAAGCATAGATACTAACTGGGTTTAAAGTTTATATCTAGGCTATAAGTGATAGGATAATCGATACTTTCAATTTATGCCCCATGTGGCCACAAGAGGCAGTTTCCTTGTCAACCATAGAAATATTCAGAGTAGGGGCCAAAAGCAGTGATGCAATTTCCAGACGCTAGGTGGCGCTGCTCACTATGTGTAAGGTTTCTGTGGATATGCATGGTGAACAGCGCCACCTAGCAGCTGGAACTTGCATCGCTGCTTTGCCCCCCCCCTCTGAATATTTCTGTGATTGACATAGGAAACAGTGCCTCTTGCGGCCACATGGCGCATAAGTTGAAAGTACCGGATAATCCCTATCCTAATAAATGATTATCAATAATCATTAATATATATATATCTGAAGTGGTTGTTAGCAAAGTTACGAATACAGAAAGTTTGACCCTCTTAAATAAAAGTGTAAATATATATATAAAATTATACATCCGTTATAAATTACTTATTTAAATAATAATGATAAAATGATAAAACATTAATGGTAATAATAAATATAAGTAATAACTATTATAATGGTTATGAGCAATGTTTTTAATCATTGTTAACGTTTTATATATACATGTTCGTGATAGCGTATACACATACAAAATATACAAGAAAAACAAGAACACACACATATCTGCATTAATGAAACAGTTTTTATAATTTAAAAATTAATTAGTTTTACTTTACAAGACTAAATTATTTTATTGATATAGAAAGCTTGTAGTTATTAAAGTTTGTTAAACTGTAATTAAAAGTTGTTCAAAGTTTTAAATTCGTGATAAAAAGTGCGAAAAGCAGACAAATTATTAAAAAGTTAATAGTTTTTGCAAAATGAAATCTTCAATTAGAGATAAAATCCAAATATTTATGAATATGTAATTTTTTTCTTTTCACCTACACGTAATTTTAGTCCAATAATTAGAAAAACAAAAAAGTTTATTTATTTTGTTTGTGTGGTTTTTTAATCTCCAAAAATTATAGCTAATTTTAAATATATTCGCATCACTATAATTATTTTCAAATTTGAGAAGGTTTTATCTTAAATAAGTTATTTTAGATGAATGTTTTTAAGATTCAGTGGGTTTCTACGATGAGGGTGTAACGTGCACTGCAAACGGTACATGGCGTCTGGCTTAAAAGAAACACACAGACAGCACTTGCCAATAATAGGAATAATATAAAATAATAATAAAAAAGAAATTTAAATAATTGACAAAAATATAAAGAATGTAGAAATTTGCAAAAATAAACAAAATAAACAAAAAAAAAAAAAAAGGAGGAGAAAACAGGAAATCTGGCATGGCCAATATAAGAATCATGAAATTTAAGAGTATATACTATCAAAAATTTAAAGAAAAAGAGAAAGAAGCTGGAAAATTACAAAGTTGTTAACAAAATAAAGTCAAGAGAAAAAAAATGATCTCTAAAAAATAACATCAAATTAGCCATAATTTTATGATGAATTTTGTATCTGTTGCTTACAATTTGGGAAGTCATTGTTTAAACCTGATATTAGTAAGTAGTGTCATCTAAATAAGATATAAAAAACTGCTAAGGTAAATTTTTTTATTAGTTTCACACACCAAAAAGATTAGGTAAGTGGATAAAGTATTCAGTTTTTCATGATTTATAGTAATGAAATAAAAAAAAAATCCTAGCTTGTTCAATGTAATATTTGAATGACAATCACAAAATAAAACATAACACAGGTAATTATGAGATGAAAGAAACATCTACAATAAAAGGGCTAAAGAAGACAATCTGATCATGCCTACAAAACAAAAATTAATAAAACAAATAATATCAAGCCTAGAGAATGAAGATATATTCATTGAATAAATAAACAAATATTCTTGGTATTTAAAATACATAAGCACTATCAAGGAATGTTGGGTTATTTAAGAGTACATTCTAAGTATGGGTGGTCTCCTGTAGTTTTAAACCATTTGTAGACATAGAATGCTAACTATATGTGTGAAAGATAGTTTCCTTTCATTGAACTCACATAATAATATTAAAAGAAACTGACAAGGTTCAAACATGACTCTATTTCACATTGCATGATCTCATAAAAAAAAAACTTTTGTATTAGAAAATAAAAGACTTTTTTTAAAATTTTTTATTAGTGCATCCTTGTTTCAAATTCCACTATATCGCAATCATTCTTTAATGCAAAATTCACAAACAATTGTTACTCATCTGAAGATCTAAAGGCATTAACGTGAATTACCATGCCTAGGTTTGATATTTCAATATTTTAAAAATAAACAATTATCCTATATATGTATTTTGAAATTTATATCAATATTTTGAAATTTATATCAATGCACCTTTCAATTTAGACTGCATTAGAAAGCATCCATCAACCAGTGTAACCACCTGTCAGGTGAACTACAGGTATATGATAGATCAATATTTTTTTCCATTACATCACTCTCATGTAAAATGGGAACTGGTTTCTATCCACTTTTAACACATTGGTGAAGTGTGAATAATTGTCACACTGTAGAGATATTTTAAATTTATTATCAGCATATTCAAAAATTTAAATAAGATTTTGAAATGATCTTACTTTCTCTTAAGATTAATTTTACAAACAGGTATATTCCAATACATAATGAGAAAAATATATAGTTGGGTACAACAAATATTATAATGTGAACAATTTAGTACAATGTAAATTGTCAATTGTTAACTAGTTTCCAAATGTAATTTTCAGTACATAAATCAAAGGTTAATAAACTAAATGAATATCCACATCTTTTACTCTGGTAGAAGATCTTTAAATAGACAAAGATTAAAGATACATGACTGCAACAGATTGAGATTTGAGTCCATTTATAAACTTTAGATAAAGCCCATCCAAAAGGTAAAGATAAACTGTTTGAAGAACGATTAATAAACCATCCTTGAAAATCTTTGAAACAAATCCCTGCTCAATATTTTAAATATGTTAGACCATAAATTGGCTTTCACTGATTTTCAAAAATAATTTATAGCAAAACAATAATATTACATGTTGTTTAAACAGGCGAAACTCACTATATGTATTGCCACACACAGAAAGCTAGAGCAATCAATGGATTCCAGAAGGCTTGTGCATAAAAACCCCATCTAGTGCCTACTCATCCAATATCCCCAGACTAGTTTCTGGCTTGTGGCTTTCATCAGTGAGGATGCAGTGCTCTCAGATCCAAAGCTCCTCACTGACGAAGGCCACAAGCCAGAAACTAGTCTGGGGATATTGGATGAGTAGGCATTAGATAGGGATTTTATGCACAAGCCTTCTGGCATCCATTGATTACTCTGTTTAGCACAGGTGGCAATACTGTATGGAGAGTTTTGCTCTGTTTATAATCTTCTTGTTAGGATGAAATCTATTCAATATTCCTACAATTTCCAAATTAAACTTTTGTATCAAAGTTATAAAGATAATTTAGTAATAAATTGAAAGGTTGCTAGTCTTTTACATGCGCCTACTGTTGTTTCTCAGACAGCCAATCAGATGTTAAACAGCGGTCTGAAGAGCGATCAGGCCTTGACATGTCAGATATTTTGATAAGATAATTTACTTGCTGTGTGTGTACGTATACATATATCACAACAGCTTTTTAATTAAATAAGCCAATAGCATATCAAAGATATATTGTCAAAAAAACACTGCAAATAGGCAGTAAATTTACTGTCTAATTGTAATGTTATGGTATTTATCAATAAAGCTTGTTAGAGCAATAACCCTGCTCATTAAAATATGGCTGTTTTTCCCAACTGTGAGTAAAGTTTTCCAAAGCTATGCCATAAATACAGTTGATTAAATTAGCTAACAATTAAACTAATAAAAGAATATTTAAAATTTTTTATCCTGTTATGAGTTTTTAAGTTTAATTAATTGCTTTATTTGATATCCAAGCCTGTCTATGTTATTTCTATACAAGTTAGAGTCACATACATATATACATATAGCATATAAAAGTTGGCATTATCATAAGAATATCTTTCTCCACATTTCTGACTCAATTTTTGATTAATGAAAATTGAAAAAAGTGTAACTGTCCATTTGGGATTAAACAGATATGTCTAGCATTATTTTTTTCTCATGTGTCATAGCATCAACTGGGAAGCGAACCCACTAACCCAGGACAACTGCTTGTAAAGCAGCTGTTGCTGACCTCTCGACCACCAAAGCTTGACATGTTTAGCATTTTGGTGTGTGAATGTCTACTGATTTACAAACCACTTGTTTTACATAAATATATCTTCATAATAGATTATTTTTCCTGAGACAGTTTAATACACTGTTAAGTCTACATTTTGCATATCTCTATCTATCAGCTCCAAGATTTTTCTCTTATTCTCTAGTTACAGCGCCATCTGATATCAATTTATGAAAATATTTCTGCTCCTATACTATTCTTTACCATGTGGATTTCTAAGTTTAGCAGTTTTAGTTAATCTTATTGGACACTAGTTGTTTAAACAATGTCATACAACATACGCTATTTCGGATTAGGAAATGATATTTTTAAATTTAGCGATCATTATTTAATTAACAAGTTCAGAATTAGAAAATTAACTTCATATTCAAAGTCAGCCTTAAGATCTCTAATGGCCGATTATTGATTATGCATTCAACATTTAGATAATCAAAGGTAATATTTAGAAATACAAAATTCATTGACATACTGAAGACATAAATATATTTTAAAAATACAGATATTTGTTTGAAATGTCAAAAAAAAATCATATAGAATTTAATGTAAAAATAAATAAATTATATATTTTTTAAAGAAAAAAATTATGGCATCTGATTGGTTTAAAAGATCACATGACATTCACTAGCTCCAGCTTTAATTGTTGTTCAGCCATGCCAAGCTGAGCTTCACTGACAAGAAATACAAAATTTGTAACATTAACACAACGGCAGTTCTGAACTGATTATGTCAAACGGTGAACAAATGGTTCAATATAGGAAAGTGCTGCCTTTATGATTAATTTGGTGCAATGCATGTATGATAGGTGCAATTCCTGACACCATGTGGAGCTAGTGAGTGCATATAATACAAAAATCACTACCATTGGATGAACGACCCGTACCGGGACCTGAGCATGTAAGGCGGGATGGATAAGGGCTGGATGCTGCATTGCAGCTGCCGCCTGGCTGAGATCTGCATATGCTGCAAGAGGATGATGCGGCCAACCTTCCTGAGGGATGAAAGCAGCCCCCAGCTCTTCTGAAACAAAATAAAAGTCCATATCACAACAAAGTTCACAAATTATTAAAAGCAGTATTCTAAATAATCATAAATAACCTAATTAATTAGTGAAAAAGATGAGGCATAAAAATGATTAAAAATGATACAAAACAAAAAATTATGACCACAATAATAAATAATAATTATAATGGTATTATTGCTCAGAATTCATTACCAATTTGAGTGCCAAAAGAACTGAACTGAGCCTAGGATCTTAGATCCAAGAATATGACACTTTATCACTGCCCTTTACCTCACCCTACATGGTTCAGTGCAGTAGTGATGTGTCCGATTTTGGAATATAAGGTCCTCATTTCTGTAACTTTGAACACCCAAACTTCTTATGGATTCTTGAGCAGTAAAGCTATTCACAATGCAATATAAATTAAATCTCATAATCATAATTACTTTTATGTATTAATTAATATAGAGTGAACATTTCAAAATACTTACAATTTATGCCTGAAAACACACATTCACTATAAAGTGCCTTCTTCAATAATGCATCACAGCAAAAAAACATTTTTCATAATGCATTTTTTGCAATACTTTATTTAATATAGGATGCTTTCAAACCGACAAGCAGTTTTCTTGAGATAACTGATATTTCAAAAAAAGTGCATGCATTATAAAGATTTAATAGAAGCAATACAATAAAAGTGAAAGCTCTTTTGTATATCTTGGAAAAATTATTTAGCCTATTTCAAACCCTCAGACTTGGGTTATAGTATGGTTATAGTAAGGTAAGTGCTCAAACTATTTTAGTACAAGGCCCTTTAAAAACTGCTGAATATTAATTTGCTACAGATTAAAAAAATACAAATAATTCAACATCTCTGGTTCCAGTTTTTTTGGATTTTTTAGATGTCAATAATTGATCTTTTATTCCCCCAAAATAAATACACTGCTAAGAGAGAGAGGAGAACAATTAGCTCCCTGAAATTAGGCTTATTAATTTGCAGACATTTATTGAAAGTTCCCCCCTAATTTTGTTTGCGAATGTGCATATAATTTAATCTATTAATTTATCTCTCTATTTACTTAGCATAGTATTCATATGTAATTTTAATCAGAAGGGAATCACTATATACACATGCACTGTAATATTGTTTTAATACCTCTGTGATGTTTTGTTGAATAAAGGATACTCTCAAACCCAAGCATGAGATAGAGACTTTGAAAAGATAAGAGTACTCTCATTCCAAGACACTTTACATTGGCCTATATAAGTCAATTTAGATACAAAGATTAGATGGATACTCTTATCTTTTCACAGAGCCTTGGTTTGAGAGTATCTTTTGTGCTCAACAAAACATCATTCAGGTATTAAAACAGTATTGCAGTGTATGTGTACAGGTGTAACTCCCTTCTGGTTAAAATAATCTATTTATTGTAAAAGATTAAAGATCGCTTTTAAAATTTTATTCAGAAAACATAACTCTTTGTAAACTTTAAAAGAGGGTGGTAAATAAAGCATTGTAAGTGCATGGATGAGTTAGTACTATATGGTATACATTTGGCAATGCAATAAGAAAGAGTAGTTACTACCTCTTCGAATAATTGGTACTCCAATTAACAGGAATTATGTCATGAACATTAATCACAGTGCCAAAAAATATTTCTTTTAGATACATAAACACATTCACAATACAACCTATTCATGAAATAAACAAGTCTAAATATGTTACAAAGACAATTCACAAGCTATATTCCCAATAAATCATTTAAACAAACTTGCAAGTAATGCCAACTTTTTGTTATATCATGTCCAATCTATTTTCTCAGGTAAAAGATCTACCTGTCAAAATCAATTGATATAACAAAATATGAGTGTTAGTTACAAGTTTAAGTAATTTTGGGTGGATCTAGCTTGTGAATTCATCTTCGTAATGCACTGGACTTGTTTGTTCCATGACTAGGTTTGCAATCTTAGTATAACATAATTGATAAGACATAGTTATTTAGTGCTCATTAAAATCATTACAATATATGTAATAAATCTTATTCTGCATATGTGGTCATTATCGTTATTTTCAATCATCACTGATCCACTACAGGATAAACGTCTCTCCAAGTTCAATCATCTTCTCTGATTTCTAACATCACTTCACATTCCAGCACACTTCCTTGTTTCATGCACCCATCTCACATGTGGTCTCTTTCTAGGTCTTTGTGGTCAGTTGCTTGGCAGGTCAAGTGATCAAGTTGACCATATAATAAATTCATTCAAATGATCAATATATATATTTGTATTTTCCTTAGGTGGAAATAGTCTCCTTTGGAATTTATTGAAGAGAATACATAATTATTTCTTCATTTCCAACTACAGGATTTTTTTTTTATTATTATTAATTTTAAAAAGCGTTGGTGGCCTAGCGGTTAGCACAGCTGCCTTCCAAGCAGGTGGCCCAGGTTCGCTTCCCGGTCAACGCTCTGACATATGAAAAAAAAAAAAATTACAAATTTCCAAAAATATAAATATTTTTTAAATAAAAAGTAATTCTTTTTTTAAAATTGATGCTTATTCAATTTTGTGTGTTATCGAAGAGAAAAAATTGCTTTTTAAAAAATTAACCGTCATAGCAAGAATTTTGACTTATATCACCTGCCATCTATAGCCTATAACTGAAACTATTTTGAATCTGATTTCCTAATGCAGATAAAATTTCATTATTCGTCACAGACACGCTTATCAACACTTCTAATTAAACATTTGCAAAGGGAATATGAGCAAATAAATATTAAATATTAGTGTATAGATATATAATTTATGTCATCTATCAGTTAATGAAAGATATAATAATATTTAAAAGTAATGTTTTAAAACAATAATATTTAATACACTAATATATATTTTTAAAAATATAAACATATATCGTATTTACTGATGTATAGGACGCACCGACATATAAGACTCATCCCCTTTTAATTACATTTAAAAAAAAATCTACATTGTTTCATAAATTTCCATAATGATTTACTCCACTAATTGTATATGTATTTATGTCTACAAAAAGTGTAATTAAGGAACACTGTAGTCAGGTACCTTTTACTCTTCATCCTCAAAACACAGAAATTCATCTACAGAGCTAAATAAAGAATCCCTTGAAGCCCCTTCTTCAGAAACTGCATCTCTGTATAACAAATCATCTTCTGTGGCATCAAATGAGTTACTAATTCCACATTTCTTAAATGGCTTTACAACTGTCTCATGTTTCACAGCATCCTATGAAGTTTTGATCCATTCACAAATCTGTAAAATTCTAGGCCTCTTCTTTTTCTTGATGGTGTCATTTCAAAATCTGTAGACTGTATCTAACTGTTCCATTTTTTCTTCCCGAACCCTTTAAAAGGTTTATTAATGCATACATCTAAAGGTTGAACCTTGCTCATTAGGGCATTTCAAATTAGAGCTATTTGATTTTTCAGTTGGTTGATTTCATTTTCCACAGCTTGTTTTGCGACTCCAAAACTGATCCCATAGTAGTAAGGCAGGTTTCTTTAACAGTCCACCAAGATCCCCAGACCACACAGTGTTTAACCACAGCTTCATCCCCCCTTCACCCATCAGCCCTTAGGATGAACATGCTCAAACACACCTTTATATACAGGTATATTACTATAAACCAGAAGTTTTAGACTGACTGAAATTTCAACTAAATAATTTTGAATACTACCGTATAAGGCACACCCCGTATTTTAAGGAGGGGAGTATGTCCTATATGCCAGTAAATGCAGTGGATTGTATGTAAATAATTTAAAATTATTTAAAATTAATTAGAATTAAAATTAAATATTTAATGTAAACAATGTAAAGATATCAATTTGAATTAAACTAAAAAAATTATGAGGTTTTTAGAAAATATATTAAAAATATTTCTGTGTATTGTTTTGCTTGTTATACACAATTTTTTATTGTATAATAGAGTATTTATATTCTTAATATATGTAATATCAACAGTTCTGAGGAAGGTTGTTGAACTGTCAAAACAGTAAGCTATTTGCAAATGTGTACAATAAATTATTGCATTATGTAAAGTGCGTAAAGGGAAATGATTTTTAAATTCACATTACTTTTAAAATGTCCTATAAAAACATTTTAAAAATGACAGATTTCATGTATTAAAGATAATTTCATTTAAAATCTGCTAATAATATGAATCTTAGAGATTAAAGAGATGTTAGTAATCCACAACATTGTTCACTACAGAAGACATTGTAATATGTTTGTCATGTAGTCAAATATGTGGGATCAAAAGACAAATAAATATTTCCAAAATTAAGTTTTCATCATTGTTTGGTTACATATTCCAGTACATCCTGTGTAATTTATCAGAGCTCAAGGTAAATTCTTCATGTACCAGCCCTGTCACAGATCTTCAACTAGAATATTAAACCATTTAATTATAAATATTACATTTCTGTATTACAATTAAGATAGTTTTATAACACTTTTGCATGAACAACTGACATATGTAACGCTGATTCACTAAAATAATGATAAAGCTATTTTGTCTACCTTTCAGTTTAGAATTAAGATAGTCCAAATAAAATTAGGGCTAATAAGGGATAAAAACCAAAGCTCATAAGATATGAGATTGGAGAAAAGGATATGGATTAACTTGTAAATAAGATTAACAATATTGAACTATTAAAAAATAAAATAGAAAAATTCTACCCTTAAGTGTGTGTGTATATACACACAGTACATAGGCTAATAAGGGATAAAAACCCAAAGCTCATAAGATATGAGATTGGAGAAAAGGATATGGATTAACTTGTAAATAAAATTAACAATATTGAACTATTAAAAAATAAAATAGGAAAATTCTACCCTTAAGTGTGTGTGTATATACACATAGTACATTTCAGCGGGAATATCATTTGTGATGTGATGTGATGTATTATAGCTTCTCCTTAAACGAAGTCAAGAATATCTCAGCAATTAAGCCCAGATAAACCTGTTAGCCACTTTCTTTTACATTCCCCACTCTAAATTTACCCATAATCTGCTCTATCCCATTTCCACAACATAATTTTTGTCAACTCTATAACCTTTATATCTAAATCCCCCTTATCTTTTCCCAAACCTAGCATAAAAACCAATAATTCACTTTCTGTATAATCACTCTTTTCAAATTTATTTTTCCACAACTTCATTATATGTACCCTTTCTGTTTTCAAACATTTACATTCAATTAACAAATGCCTAATATTTTCAATTCCTTCCTTACATAATTTACAAAATAAATCACCCATATTTTTCCATTTACATGTATATTCTTTTGTAGCTAAAGATCCCGTTCGAGCCTTAAACAATAAACTACTTTCCTTACTATTATCATATATTAACTCACACCTAATATTCTGTTTATTTCTATATATATTTAAACTCTTTTTACTCTCCATACTATTTCTCCATCTCTCTAACTCCCTAGTCTTTATTAATAAATTTATTCTTTTATCCTGCAGCGCCATCTCTGTATCAACACATGTTTTATGTAGAAACTACTTAAAACAGGCAAAACTCTCCATACAGTAGTGCCATTCAGTGCAAACTAGAGTAATCAATGGATACCAGAAGACTTTTACGTAAAATCCCTATCTAGGGCCTACTCATCCAATATACCCAGACTAGTTTCTAACTTGTGTCTTTGATCAGTGAGTAGGCACTAGATAGGGACTTTATGCACAAGCCTTCTGGCATCCATTGATTACTGTAGCTTGCACTGAGTGACACTACTGTATGGAAAGTTTTGCTTGTTTTAATAACAGTTAAGCGCAAGCACAAGAAACGGTGATCATGTGATATTTAGTGGTTTAAACAGAACTTAGTTATTCACTATCTTTATTAAAACAGGCAAAACTCACTATATGTATGCCACACACAGCAAGCTAGAATAATCAATGGATGCCAGAAGGCTTGTGCATAAAATCCCCATCTAGTGCCTACTAATCCAATATCCCCAGACTAGTTTCTGGCTTATGGCCTTCGTCAGTGAAGAGCCTTGGATCTGAGAGCACTGCATCTAGATCTTAGGATCTAATGCAACCCTCCAGCAAACACCTTTTATCTCCATTTAACTACGAGTCTTAAACTGAAAAAACCTTAATGTTTTCAATCCAAGCCTATCAGCTTATATAGTCATATGGGTCTGAACCCAGTTCAGTACCCATATATTTTGGCATCTTTGGTTCTGGCATCCATTGATTACTCTAGCTTGCTGTGTGTAGCATACATATAGTGAGTTTTGCCTTTTTTAACAACAGTTATACACAAGCATAAGAGGTGGTGGTCATGTGGTGTTTATTGGCTTAAAACCAATCCTGCCTATTAAAGAACCAAAGACATCAAAATATATGGATACTGAACTGGGTTCAGACCCATATGACTATATAAGCTGATGGGCTTGGATTGAAAATATTAAGGTGTTTTCAGTTTAAGACTCATAGTTTTGTAGTTAAATGGAGATAAAAGGTGGTTGCTGAAGGGTTGCATTAGATCCTAAGATCTAGATGCAGTGCTCTCAGATCTAAGGTTCCTCACTGACAAAGGTCACAAGCCAGTAACTAGTCTGGGGATAATGGATGAGTAGGCACTAGATGGGGATTTTATGCACGAGCCTTCTGGCATCCATTCATTACTCTAGCTTGCTATGTGTGGCATACGTATAGTGAGTTTTTCCTGTTTTAACAACAGTTATACACAAGCATGAGATGGAGGTCATGTGATTTTTATGTATGTAAATATATATACACAGTATGTTCCATTAAATGTGATTGGTTTTCTTTCCAACTGCCTGCAGCTATATTTCTGAATCAATGCATGTGTTAAGTAGAAACATAGTTTAGTTATTCACTATCATAGTTGAAACATGAAATATGTATAAATAATCATTAACTGTGTCTTTTATCCACATGGTCGAACTTTGTTTGAGATTTCTAGCAATAAAATGTGCGTTTTTTTCCCCTGCTGAAAATTTAGTGAAACTTTTTTTTATGGCATATTTTAATTGTAAAAAAAGTCAAAAGATATTGGGGAAAATCAAATAATCAATATTACAAAGAAACCAAAATCTTGGTTTGATGAGTAGACATTGTTTATTCGGCAATCACAAACTTTGCGAAGTGTATTTTATGGAAATATTATGATTATTGAGAAAATATTACGATGGTCTAAAAATTTGATTTTTTGAAATGTTTAGGATTATATTTGTATGTAAGTGTGTAATCATTATTAAAAATCAAGGATAAATATTATTACATATTTCAACCATCACATATTCTTGGAAAACTATTTGAAAATATTTTTTACAACTCATAGCATCACTCCCACACAAGGATGGAATCATTTCTAATGTTTCAACATCAGTTTTGTCAAATTTAAAACAAAACTGAATGTTAACACATTATTCCATTGTTGGCTAAGATAGCAAATACACTGTCATATTTCATGTCATAACTTGTGAACTAGATATACTTGTACCCTTAAATTTTTTCTGGCAATCAGCTAAGCCTTATTTACTATGTAACTCATGCATTGATTCAGAGATGGAGCTGCATGCAGCTTGAAGAGAGAACCAATCACTGGTTACATTTTCATTGGGTCACACTGTGTTTACACATATCTAAAAAAAGATATTATTCCTAAATAATAAAAATATGATGTATTTTTAAAAAATGGAAAAAAAAAGATAAAAAAACAAACTGTAAAATTATGTTGTCCAGAGGAAAGGAAATATAATGTAGGAAGAGATTTAAAGAAAATGATCTGATGTGACAGACTCCTCATATGTAGGGCTTTAAGCTCATTGCCATACTGTGTTGACTTATAGGATTATTTATCATTGTCGTATGAGCAGCTTTCTTGAATTTTGTTTTTTTTTTGCACCTTTCCCCCTCTATCCAATATTTTTGCATTTTCTTAATTTAACATATGGTCATTAGTACATACATGGTCTGCTTCAGTAGACACACTTTCTCTTTAACCATTTGTTTGGGTTCTTTCAATCGCTGTTGCACAGGGCAACAGGTCTTGCCTATTTGTGATTATTACTAACAAGTTGTTCCTATATAAAGTTTAAAATTTTCTATACATTCCACATTTACTGATAGATGATGGAAATAGTCCAACACATTATCACACAAAGTGTAGTATTTTCTTTGTTGAGTTCAGATAATTTATACTATCGCTGCAGCAAATTCGCTGCAATATGTATTCAAAAATCCATAATGCAATATTAAAATAGCTATCACATTTTAAAATCATTTGCACATTTATTTTAAAGTTTGCAATTTATAGAAAGATTTTATGTCTTTTCATCCCCAAGCTTAAATTTTACAAAGTTGTAAAAACGTTTGTCCTCTGGTTTTACAATTCAGTTGCGAGACTGCAAAAATCATGTGATATGAAAACGCATTCGATCGGGAGCCCACATAAGTAAAAAAAATAGCTCATCTTTAACTAATAGAACAAATATTAGAAAAAATAATTTTAAACTAATTTTTTAATCAATGTTTTATAATCATAAATAATAAACTTATTATTTTTAAGAACAAAATGATTTTAATACTTGTATAACAACTGTCATTAAAATTTTAAATGGCATTTTTGGAATTTAATTTCAGAAAAACACCAATAATTGAGAGTCAATTATTTAAGAAAATTACGTTCTTTTAGTTACAAAAATAGAAAAATAATGAAGATTTTAATATTCAAATAAAATAGAAAAAGAGGTCTGCTTAATGAATTCTTAGTACGACAAATGAGAATAGAAGTAAATATTATTCTAAATGTGATTGGTCATAATTGAATTATACAATATGATTAATGTATGGTGTGTGCGTGTGTGTCATTTATGTATATATGTGTGTAATGATTTTTCAACAATTCCATGTTGACATTACTGACAAAATTCTATAATTAAGTAATAATATGTAATTATTATCCTAATTATAAATTTTAAGAAAACCTTCATGACGTTAATGTATATGGTGAATCTCTATCCATCATTTTAAAAAGATCAGAGAAAATGGATGATGAACATAGAAAATGATAAAAATGTGAATGTTTTCATTGTTTTTCCTGATTTCAAAACCCGAAGAACATCAATGAAAACTGTGGGAAAGAAAGCGTAAAAATAATGGTTAGAAGCAAAAGTTTTATTGTATATGCATATATAATCAATCTGTTATTAAGGCAACCTCTATAGATGAAGATGGATTTCATCTTTTAACTTGGTTTAAAATCTTTAATTGAGTAAACTGCATAACTAAAATAGATTGAAATGAAATTTGTCTTCAAGTTTTAAATAAATCCCATTCAGCAGGTAAATATTATTCATTTGAAAATAGATTAATAAAACAGGCAAAACTCTCCATTACAGTAGTGCCACTCAGTGCAAGCCAGAGTAATCAATGGATGCAAGAAGACTTGTGCCATAAAATCCATATCTACTGCCTACTCATCCAATATCCCCAGATTAGTTTCTAGCTTTGGCTTTCATCAGTGAGGAGCCTTGGATCTATTTTAATAACAGTTATGAGTATGAGTGAGCATAAGAAATGGTGATCATGTGATGTTTAGTAGTTTAATATATTAATAAATAATAATTTTTACAATCTCCCAAACAAACTATTCGTAATATTTTCGATATAATCAGCCATAAAATGCAATGGTTAATTTCATGCCTAAATTACTTCATAACTGCCACAAGAAAATACCACCAATTTGTAATCAAGATAACCTTGATAGATAAAAAAATGGTTCCCCTTTTTACTCTGGTCTAAAAATCTTTAAATAGAGAACAAGTGAAACATACGACTGAAATAGAATAATGTTAAATATGCCTACACCAGTTTATCTTTGCCTGATGAATGTGTTTATTTGAAACTTTAAGGTAGATTAAATCTTAATCTATTTCATTCATATGCTTCACTCAGTGTCTATTTGAATACTTTAGAGAAGAATAAAAGATAGAATCCATTTTCTATCTACTGAGATTGCCATGACTACATATTGATAATATTCTATTAGTTCATTTAAACTTTGTCACATATATGTTTCTGGGAGCTTCCTTGTAATAAAAATATAATAGCTAAATAGCTGATCTCAAATCACATTCTTATGATTTGACAAAGGAAAGTATCTGTTATTGTACTGAAATGTCAGCTATTTATCTATTATATTTTTATTACACTGAAGCTCCCAGAAATAATACTATAAATTCATCATTTATTTGTAAGAATATTAGAATTAATATATATAATAAATTAATTCAGAAAGTAAATATATATGTAAAACACAATCATTTTTTAAATAGTAAATGCTGTTGTAGTAAGTAATATATATTCCCACCTCAGTATTTGGCAATACAGTAAAAAGAAAATGAAATCATTCTCCTTAAGTATCGAAGGCAAGCATCTTTATATATAAAGAGAAGCATTAAGAAAGTGATTCCATTTTTTTATCACATTATTGTCAAGTACTGAGGTGGGAGTGTATATTATTTACTATAACGGCCTTTACAATTTAAAAAAAATGATTGTGTTTAACATTGTATATATATATATATGTGTGTGTGTGTGTATTGTAATAATAATAAAAATAATAAATACAATGGGAATTAATTGTTACATTTTCATTTACCATTGTCAAACTTCCTTCCACTCACAACTTTGACACCATCAATTTCAGATAATTACAATAATGATTACTATTATATAGTCTTTTCAATCTGCAGAAGTATTTTCAGTTAATTTCTTAACCCTCTTCAACTGCTGTTATTAATCAAAAGTACTTCTGTGGATTGAAAAGACTGTATATAATAGTTAATTACCATTATATTTATTATTTTTATTGTTATTACAATAGTTTTTTTAATTAATGGAGATTTTATTTGTATACGTATATTAAACTTTAAATTAAACATATCTCAATGTATATGTAATTAAAGGGGGTAAATATATATATATATTAATGTTATGAATAGAAAACAAAAATGAATTTCTTTACTTTATTACATAAAAATCAACCTGTTTGATTTATATAAAAAACAATAAAGTAATTGGATTGATTAATATTCATACTTTCTGTGTTAAGTATAGAAGTCAGTCTTCTTTTTATACAAAAGAGAACCAATAAAAAATGATTTCATTTTTTATTGCAGTATCGACAAGTACGGAGATGGTCTGTGTATTACTTATTATAACATCATTTATTATTTTAAAAACAATTGTGATTAACATTATACATATGGAAAATAGGTCATTCACATGAGAATGTTATTGTTGTGTGAGTTTAATAAGCTTTAATTATTAAATTAAATTGCTACTGAAGATGGCAGAATATACCGTAAGCTGGCTATAGCAAAGGATATTAGTCTTCAATTTCATATAGGCATTGTTACATTTTTGTAGTATTATTCTAATGAATTTATATATATATAATGTTATCACACTCCCAAATGCTATGTTTTTCCAGCAACAGTACCTTTTGATCATGCTGTTTGAAATTCAGATGTCATATTTATCCACAAAGTGTCATTGCTGGGGGGGAAAAAGCATTTGGGAATATAATTGACATTTTATATTTAAATGTTCAGCTAGCAATATGCACTGGATCTCTCTCTCTCTCTATATATATATATATATATGTGTGTGTGTGTGTGAAATAATTTAAATATATCGATAGACTTTTAAGCAAAAAGATGGACTTGGTTACTAAAGGTGCATTACAGACTTCAGATGATGTTACATTTAAATGGTTAGAAAATAGAATATTTTGTTATAATAATATAAGTACTGTAACTAAATTAATTGCATGTAGATATGTTATTGTGCCCAAGTTTACTATATGGAAGTGAAATATGAAATTTCTATCTATATAAGACAATGTAATAGGGAGAATTTAATCTAGTGCTTCTTAAGATTTTAAAAAATATGAAGGTGAAATCATAATATCATTTTATACATTTATCATCTTATTGGGTATAAAGCTATCAAATCACCTCTTGCAAAGGCATATCCTAACTGGATTATCCATGTGAAGTGAATAAAAAAATAAGACTTGAAAGGGTATTTATGATAAACTTGAATATAAGCTTTGTGTGAGATACAAATTCCATTTATGTTATAAAGATAATCTCAAAGCAATAATTTTATATGGTTAATAATCAAATGCAGTGGAGAGTGACAATTTAACATGGTGCTGAAAACATTTAATAAAATAAAGATCATCGCAAAAGAAGGTAAGCAGTACTCTATCAAAGTATTCAATAAATAGATTAAAAGACCAGTGAGTTTATGTAAATGTATTTGCAGTTCACAAATTGCATGCATAGTAATCGTAAAACACCTCTTCAATTTTTACTTTTTGTCTTGACATCTTGATAATTTTAATGGAATTACAGTATCCACATCTCCAATATACTTCTTTTACTTTTAGAAATTAAAATATAGGATATTTCATTACAATAAATAACTACTAAATTTAAATTAGCTGTAAGTACAACTGTTAACTTAACCTAATGTAATATATGGAAGTGAGACTTGGGTAATCTATTGAGGTAACATAAAGGCATACAAAAATTACATTTCCCCTGAAAAATTTTAAAAATATAATGGCAAGATTCTAAGACCAACTAATATGCTTTTTAATTCTCTGGATGTGGTATTATACAGTCCACTACTGCAAAAATGGATCTTTTTTGGCTGGTCATATGTAATGAATGAACAATAAAAATCCTCTTAAAGGAATATCTTATGATGAATTTGAACAAGGTTTTTATGGGATATTCCCATTTCCATTATAAAGATTAACCCAAAGCCATTCTAAAAAAATGCTACATATATTACCTTCACTGGAAAGATATAGCTGAGTATAGATTAAATTGGAGAGCTACAATTAGTCAGAGTTGACGTCTTTCATAATGAAAAGTTTTCTGATATTAAAACAGGCAAATCTGTTATACGTATTGCCACTCAGTGCAAGCCAGAGTAATCAATGAATGTTAAAAGGTTTGTGCATAAAATCCCCATATAGTGCCTACTTATCCAATATCCCCAGACTAGTTTCTGGCTTGTGGCCTTTGTCAGTGAGGAGCCTTGTATCTGAGAGCACTGCACCTAGACCTTAGGATCTAATGCAACCCTCCAGTAGCCACCTTTTATCTCTACTTAACTATCAAACTATAAATATGGTGATCGTGTGAAAATTTTTCTGCTGAAGAAGTTAAAAAACAATGACACAAAAAACAAATAAAAAAACGGCTACTTTATATGGAAATGTATTGTGATTCACAGGTTGGTTTGTGTAATTATCATGAAACTCATTCTTCTCTAAAGTAGCAAAACACATTCTTCTCTACTGTACTATTATTTATTTATTTGTTTGTCTTTTTTCCTCTCAGAAATTGAAATGGCCATACTTATTTATGATTGGCTGCTACTTCTAGATATGAATTATGGCAGTTCCTTTAAATAGTGAAGATATGGTTGACATTTATCAAAAGGTTGGGATAAAAATATTTAAAAACTTTAATAACAAATCACAAAATTATTCAGCTTAAATAATATGATAAAAACAGCTTACCATTTTAGCGCCATCTAGTGTTCATTTGAATAATCATTGAATACTTCGCCACATACGAACATTTCTCTTCTTAGTATTGCTTAAATGTCCATAAAATAGAAGGTGGTCTGAGAATGAAGATTCAAAGACTATGAATAGAGATTTTTGTATGCATCTAATCACTGATAACTCAAGCTTATACTAGATGGCAATAGAGTGGAGATATGCTCTTAACTTACAAAAAGTATTAAAGATAATGAATAGGAAATTAAAGGCGTAAGCCACAGAAATTACAGCTTACTAATTAAGAAGGCAGTAATAATGAAATAGTATAAAATAAGAATCAAATTTGCAATGGTAAACATAGTTTTAAATAAAGTGAAACTGTATCCTGTAGTCTATTAAAATTATCCAGAAATATTTAGCTAGTTAAATGTTATATTTGGAAACAGCTTTTTAGTAAGCCATGTATTGGATGATGCAGAAAAAGACAAAAAAAAAATAGAGAGAAAAATATTAATTAATAAAATTAAAAAACTGAAAATGCACATAGAAATAGACTGACATGCAGTAATTGGTAAAATCATTTCATCTAATAGTCACGAGCGTCCTAAAGCTATGAAGTAAAGATATGCGGAATTCTTTCTATGCTTCATTATTGGCTTGTTTTACGAGAGCTTAATTCAGTTTTATTTTATAAATTGGACACATTCTTTTTAGTAGACTGAACTTTATTTAAAATTACTGATTGTTAGATTACATGCTGGTTTTATGATTCCAAACAGTTTACCAAAAAGTAATAGTAATAACAATAATAACAATTATTTATTAATTAAACAAACACCATATATATAAAATAGAATGACTCCACAGGTGTATAACTTGTGGAGTAGTTTTTCATAAGAGTCACTAACTAAAGGAATTGCAAAAAAAAAAAAAAAAAAGATATGAATATATATATATTAATCATCTAAAAAACAAAATATAGGGAGAATAACTTACAAAGATTAATTCAAACAATAAATATAAATATATGAAATAGATACAAAAATTAATTACACACACAAAAAACAAACAAAGGGAGAATATGTATAAATTAATCATGGACATTACGTCCTGTGTGGTTTGATGTAGTTGGTAAAGCTTTCAATTTGGGTTCAGAAAGATAAAGCAACAACAATAATAAAAATATTGTTACAGATAATACTATAATCAATATTTCAAATAATTTTTAAATAAATAAAGGGGGGGGGGTTAAACTCAGACTTCCACATAACCCTCAAGTATCCACACTATCCCATACTGCTGATACACTTGATCACACACATGTCAAAAAGATAATTAATCACCAATATATGTATTTTGTGCTAAGCCAGCACTCATTAGTTGGTTCAGATTATCATCTCCACACATACATACAATCAACGCTCAGCTTATATTAAGATAGCTAATCTTCATACTTTAATGGACAGGCTTCAATCCATTCCACCCCACAACTCTTCATCTGTACATTTCATTGAAAATCTGATGATGGAACGCTCAAAGCCCACATTGGTGCCAACCTTCTCATTCTACCCATGCTGACCATAAGTCACTCTGACCCCTCATGTACAGGACATAATCACAATTCATATATTAAAATACGGTGCTGTAAGGTCTGTCCATCCCTTGTATATGTATGTAAATGGATTATGTCCTGTACATGAGAAGTCAGAGTGACTTATGGTCAACATGGGTAGGATAAGAAGGATGGCACCAATGCTTTGAGCATTCCATCATCAGATTTTTAATTAAATGGATGGCTGAAGAGGTGTGGGATGGAGTGGATTGAAGCCTGTCTATTAAAGTATGAAGATTGATGATCTTAATATAAGCTGAGCTTTGATTGTATATATGTGTGGAAATGATAATCTGGGCCAACTGATGAGTGCTGGCTTAGCACGAAATACGTATATTGGTAATTATTTATCTTTTCGACATGTGTAGATCAAGTGTGTCAGCAGTAAGAGATAGCATGGATAGTTGAGGGTCGTGTAAAAGTCTGAGTTCAAACCTCCTATATATTACATATTGAAGTGCAGGTACAAGCGTGTACTGTAGAAAAAATTCATATATTACAATAAAAAAGATAAATAGCCAATCCGGACACTATTGTAAATAAATTTCTAGACTATTTTCTAAGTAAAAACCTGACAATGCCAATTGAAATGTTTTAGCTGAGTGGATATTTAACAGACAATTCACGAGATAATAAGAAATGATGACGATAATAATAAAGTGAATTATTACGCAGGAGTTCATAAAAAGTTTACGCAAAGCTGGGCACATTCCATGAACCTTGAGTTCCACAGTTTTCCAATCAGCCACTGCATAAAAACATGCAGAGCCCAAAGGGTGATATGGGCTATTAAAAAAAAATTAATATCGCAGCCAATCAGACTAAAATTATAGCATATGTCTGACTCAGTATTTATTATGAGTCCTTAAAAAATATTTATAATTTGGAAGCATATAATAATATCAGATTAAATTCAGATAATCAATAATAGTTTCAGATAATAATAGTTGAATAAATAATAAATCAATAAAAAGATCACTTATATCTATAAATGGTAATTGGATGTTTTTTTTACTCTTTTTTTTAAATATATGAAATAATATACCACGGTGTTACATCCTAATTACGATACTGTCAAGATAATAAATAGTTCAATGTGTTTTTTTTTATCTTATAAATATTTTGATATATTTCACTTTTAATTAATGTTCAAGTCTAAATTAGCAGATATAGATTAAATCATATTTTCTAAAAGTATTAATTACCAACAAATGGGGGTAAAAAACGAAAAGTGGAAAACTTTATTGTCAAATATAGATAGATGTATGTGTGGGCGCAGATCGCGTTAATATTTATATATAAAGATAGTTTGGGATTCAAATGCAGATTCCAAAAATAGGGGACGATTTATCTTTTTTTTTTTTTTATATACTTTGCATTTTCTTTTAAAAATATCCACAAAAGTCAAAAATATTAAATTTGCTCAAGAAACAAAAGTTATATATATATTTGTATTACAAAAAATCACAACATGAATTTATTTAATGCTCTATACAATCGAGTAAATAGTAAATGCTGTTATAAATGATATGCACTCCCACATAGTATTCAACAAAAAACGATTCCACATTCTTACTTAGTATTTGTTGTCGACTATTAAGTAGGGGGTGTGTGTGTATCATTTACTACAACAGCGTTTACTACTGAAACGATTGTATTGAACGTTATATATATATATATATGAGTGTTTAAAGACGTTTGTTTAGACTTCTTTATACCAATAATTTCAATCTCTCTCTGTGGTCAAGTTGCAATCTTTAGTTTCTATATAAATATATTAGACCATTAATAAAGATGGAATTCTACCTTTATTCTCAAAAGGAGTTTGCCTTGACAATAGTTTGAAATTGTTAATTGTTATTGATATTGTCTAAGTATTGACAGGGTTTTAATGATTACTTACAAATCTATTTAGCCCTAAGCATTATTACACTTATTATTTAAATAATACTTTAGGTGCAATTTGAGAATTATAATTGCAGCTTGTAATGTTATAACTGACTATTTATTAGACTTCATTCAGAATGAGATATATTTTTTCCCCCATGTGTCATAGCATCAGCCGGGAAGCGAACCTGCTAACCCGGGACAACTGCTTGTAAAGCCGCTGTCGCTGATATTTACCTGTTTAAAGAGGTTTATTTAAACTTCTTTGTACCAATAATTTCCATCATTCTGGTCAAGTTGCAATCTTTAGTGTCTATACAAATATATTAGACCACTAATAATGGTCAGATTCCATTTTCATTGTTATAAGGTAGGTGGTTGCCTGGACAACAGTTTGAAATTGTTGATTGTTATTGATATTGGGATTGTTTAAATGTTGAATGGTTTTTAAATGTTGAATGGTTTTTAATGATATATATATTTGTATAATTTTGGATATGGAAATTTCTGCTCCCTTTCTCAGTGTTAGGGAATAACTGAAATTGAAAAACAAAACAAAATAACAATTCTAAATGATTGCTACTCTTATTTATCTGCTTAATAAATGTGGGGATTAAATTATTATTTTCACAATTAACAATTGTGAATCTCAAACAGCACTAAGTCTCATGAGAGATTTCAGCTACCCATTTTCATCTCAAAAGTAATTATTTTGTGTGTCATCTGACATTATCAAAGAAACTGTCCACAATTACATTTCATAAAAATGTTCTGATCATATTTTTTATTTTGGACCTGCAAAATCACATTGTAAGTAATCTTCATGGTATGGGTCTACATGATGATAATGCACCACAATGGAATACTCATCAAACAATTCATTTTCAAATATGCTACTACGATATAAATATCTTAAATAAAAGATACTTTTGGGTTGGATCAACACCCATTTAAATGAATTACCTCAACTGACAACTCAAGATATTACTATTCAAGCTAAAACTTATGAAGATAATCATAAAATTAGGATGAAGATAGGGAACATATTTTAGCTGCTATTTATTCAACGTTAGCAGTAGGTCATTAGGTTTGACCACATCATTTTTACCTATTTTTAATTGTAAAAGCTGCTTGCCAAATTTTTTTAGATGATATTTTATTGCAAGTAGAAGGGATTCAAATTCAGACTTTCAAGCTCCCTATAACTTAAAATCAACATGAGTATGACAATAATATTGGCATCAACGAGAGATATGATAATTCCATCATTGGATTTTCAATGATATGGATGGCTGAAGAGTTGGAAGGTGGAGAAGATTGAATCCTGTCCATTAAAGTTTGAAGATTTGCTATATTAATATAAACTGAATACAAAATATGTATGTTGGAGATCATTTATCTTTTTCACATGTACGTGGTCATGTGTATCAGTTGTATAAGATGGAGTGGATAACTATAGGAAGTTTGAGAATCTGAATTCAAATTCCTTCTAATTACATTAATTTGAGTATAGATCATATACTTGTACTTAAATATGATATATAATTCTTAGTTTCGTTTCAAAGGTTATTGAAATGGATCCAAGAAAGTACTGGGTTCAAAGGCTAGAGCTCTCAAAAATAGCTGCCTGATCTGGAGATGAAGAGTTGTGATTCTATCAGATGTCGAATCCCAAGTGCTTAAGATTTTACATAATGGGCACAGAGAAATTGTCAAAGTGATCTGATGATCTACTTTGGACTGATATTGAGTCTAAGATCCATTACTACAGGAGTTTTAAGATGAATCAGCAAAGAATAAAACTGGCCAGTGATCTGATCTGAAAGCTATGAACCAGAATTCATGCTGATCATGCTACTCCATGAAGGGATAAATTCTTACTAATCGTGCTGGAGCTAAAGGAAGTAGTATCACTCTAGTCCACAGCAACTATTGGGGCTCTTAGGAGGCTACCTGCCTAAAACTACAATGTAAGACAATGACACTACCATTACATTAGCTCTATTCAGACAATTTTATACCAGCAATAGCATTGAACTAGTGTTCATGAACCATTCCACCCCAAGAGCAATAGCTAGACTGAAATACTAACTCAAAACACTAATACTGAACTGTCAGAATGCTATTAGTGCAGCATTCTATACCAAGAATAGTCATTGGCAAAATACCAGCGAATAGTATTCTACAGGGTTCTGAGCATTAACTTATCAGTTCTTAGACCTAATTATTATAATAATAATAAATTGAAAATAGACATACTAAATGTGGATAGGTTTGCCAAACACTTTCTGCTGCACTGGGGCAGCTTCCCTTGTATCAGGTTTAATGTCTGGTGACTTCAATGTGAATTCACCTCACTGCTTTAATATAGTGGACAATGTGTGTACTGCTATTCAGCTCTCCCAGATATTTGTTGTTATTTCAACTTTATCTCCAAATAAATTGCCTATTTACAATCAAATCATATTCCATAATGAGAGCCATTAGATTTATTAAACTTCATCATCTATTGGCCTGTTTCTGTTATTAGATACATTTTTTACCTTTTCATATATCCATCCGCCTGTAGCAATGAATGCTCAATCCAATCAAGATAAGATCAAAAATGGGCAAGTCCATTAATAGAAGGTTAGGTGGGCTATACCATATTAAATATTGGAATATTATCCATATAAATTTATGTAGTTATTTTTTCTGTGTTTTTTTTGTTTTCCGCACACTTTATTTTTGTCAGGATAGTTGTAACAATTCGTTTACCTTATAACTGAAGTATATTTCTGCCTTATAATATATACATTAAATCTGATTTTGTACTTAGATAGATGGTTCATAAATATAAATGACATGATAGCAGTCCCAAGCTGATATCCTATGATTTACATTTATAAACCATCTAGCATTATACAAAATCAGATTGATTATCTAAATAATAATAAATTAGCAGTGGAGTTTTAAAGTTTTAAAAATGAGGTATTTATTAGCTAGTTTCAAAACAGGTTATATTTGCCTTTTTAATGGGGTCTATTTAAATTTCAACACATTAAAAAATCTCATTCTGTTAAAGTCCAAATGTCATCTTATACCAGAATGAAAAGTGGGAATATATTTTATACTTATAATCTTTGCTTTAATAACAGATTGAAGATTATCAATATAGATAAGCTTGAGTTGTTAACAACTGATATATCAGTAGAAAATATTATATCACATGATCCCTTGCTCAAGCTGTTAAAACAGAGGCAAAAACTCTCCATAAAGTAGTGTCACTCAGCATGCATCCATTGATTATTCTGGCTTGTACTGAGTGGCACTACTATATGGAGAATTTTTGATTCTGTTCTAGTATAAAATATTCCAAATCAAACTCTCTCTCACTACATATGTACCGCATGAGCCAACTTTAATCAACACAGTCTTGAAATACCTAAACATTCAGACAAAAATGATTTCCAGATTTTTTTTTCCCAGCATTCAATAACCAATTTGAGCTTCTGATTGGTTCTTTTAACAATAAGTCATTTCCATATATGATAACTGACCTGATAAATCTTCAATATTTAGAAGTAACATTTGCCAATTGATTGCACATTCCCTTATAATATCGTATTTCTCTTCTTTGGATGTTATAATGGGAACTTTAACCATCTTTATATATTAGGAATAAAAATACCAAAGATTTGGTGGATTAAATATTATATATGTAAATGTTTTATAAAAAGCTTGCAAATAAGCTCTTAACAACCTTTGCAGAAAACATTTGTAATATAAGGTTGTTTAATTTAGGTCATGTGACATCTGACTTGATTTATTTGTAATTATATGCGTAAATGACTAATTATATACATTCAATCTGAAAAATGAAAGTGGTTAGTAATTAAAATATATAAAGAGAAAAGTTTGAGTCATTTCTGAATGGATGTTCAAGTATTTCAAATTGCTAGTTCAACAGGCAATTGAGGTTTCTTAATATATATATATATTATAACACTTTTGTTATATGGTACACAATAACATAGTGTTTGTGCACACACACACACACACATATATATATATAAAGTCAAAAGGAAAAGTAGAAATAAACACAGACAAAAAATTTTATAGCTATTTTTCTACATTTCCTGGAATAAAATAATTCTTGTAAAATGTTAAATAATATTGGATTTAAAATAGAATTTTATTATAAATTAAACATTTAAAAAGGTCGAATAAATATTTTTATTGATGATTTTGAAATTAAAAAACAAGCATGGTATTTTTGAAATCTTTTAATTAATGCTTGCATACATTTTTATTATCTATTTTTAAAAATCTTTGTAGATTCATAAAACTTCAAATTTGCTTTCAAAAGCCATCAGTATCAAGACAATGCATAACCCCAGGAGAGAGAATGGTCTCTCACTCCACTCCATTGAAACAGTCAACCTACAAAGAACACACAATGTGCTTCACAAACTTTTTAAGGACAATGATGCCATTGAATGCCCACTACTCGTCGAGCCCACAGATAGGCCACCACCCTCTAAACAAAACAACTGGCTTCGACAATCAGTGACTCTAATCCTGAACCATCTTTCAGCCAATGCAAGCCTATTCACAAGAAAACTCACATATTGGGAGATCTTCAATATTACACACCGCAAGAGTTCCACTATCTCTGCCTACCTCCATATTTCCAACCAAAGACTCGTCAAATTAACGAAACACTGGCACCTTCCCCCAAAGTATGTTGACTTCCTCATTAAAGTAAATCTGGAAGCCCTTCCCACAAATGCCTTTCTCTACTATAAGAGAGGCTTCAAAAATCTAGATCGGACATGCGTCTCTTCCGAAGATGAAACCACCAACCACACGCTAATAAACTGCCCAATTCTACAAAAGCTCCAATCAGCAATACAGAACCGATTCAAGAACCAAACCCACAATTCTTTGTCTCTGACCAATGTGATAGAACAAGGAACTTATGCACATCTTAGACTGGCAACATTTGTGAACTTTACAATCTGGTCTCTTCGGTGTAAGCTGGTCATAAGCAAGTCTGAAGACCCGAACATTGAGACAGCCTTCTATCATATGCTGAATAAAATTCGCAAAACAGACTTTTCCACAGCCTACCTTAACATTGCAGAAAACACATGGGCCCTAGTTGATCTACCCAGTGAAGAAGTACTCTAAGATTACTCCTGAACACAACACCACAGAACTTTATAATACATGCATACAAATCATTGTAATAATCTGTATAATCCATAGTAACAATATGTAAAACCAATGTAACCATTGTATAATTCCTCAATAAAGTTTGGAAAAAGTAGATTTTAATTAAAAGTGGTTTGAAAAGATTAAAGACATAAGAAAAAACAGTTTTTAATTAAAAATAATGTGTTTTTATTATCTCAATCCAAGTCTGTAAAAGGATTGGATACAAAGATTATTTTAGTCTGGCTAGTTTTTTTAAAAAGAGAGTTGGCTAGTTTTGGTTGCAGTTTGATGTAGTTGGCAAAAATTATAGTTGGCCAGCAGAGTTGGCTATCAAAGTTATACAGAGCTCCTATGAAGATGTAGCTGAAGTCAGGGCAGATGGAGACAACTGTTGCTGGTTCACTATATTAAAGTTTGGATGCATTTAGAAGAAAGACCCACTTCTCTGTCTCTAAAGCCTTAAATGTGGACAAAACAGTTTGCTTGCCTGAAGTCTTCAAATCCAAGAGAGAAAAAAACTGATTCAATGCCAACATTTATCTTTTTCACATGTATGTAGTCATGTGTAAGATAGATTGGATAGATGTAGGGAGCTTGAAAGTTTGAGTTCAATATCTTATATATACTGTAACGGTCAGAATCGTCTATCTCGCTAACACACTGCAGAATTCGAACCCCAAACATGAAACTGAACACTCTAGGAGGGGTTTCCTTCTAGATATACTAAGTTCGAATCTAAAGTCTAAATTCCACAGTGCCACCTACGTGATAATGCCTCTGATGTTACTAATAATATATCCCTTTACCAGTGCCTGGTGGTCAGGGAGAAACAAAGAGACTCTATACTACTAGATAAGTTTGGGTTGCTAATTAATGTCTATGGATGGTACAAAAGAAATGAAATATATATATATATACAGACCGAGACAGTGATAGGGATCAATAAAAAATCAATATTAGTTTTTAAAAGATTTAAAAGATTTATTCAGATAAACTATATATATAATGCCACTGTCTGCTTATATGAGACAGGGATGCTTACTAAATAATTGTTAGCATTACATTCCATAAAATTACATAAAAGGTTGTTAAGAAAATATATTCTATCCCTCAGGATAATATAGTATTATGATAATGTGCTAAAAAAAGATGGGAACATGAGCAAGGTGCTTTGAGTAACTTTGAAGTTTAATAAAACATTTGAATATTAAGGTTTACAGAATATTTCTTGATTTTGAGAATAGCATGGACCAAAGCTTACTAAGCGATAAAGTAGGGATATGATCAAGGCATTTATTTATAATTATAATTAAATTTATATTGGGAGGTCGGTATTGCTAATAATGAATTTATTAAAGGCTGGAGGGTGTGATACATTTAAATCATGGATGCTTTGTAAAATATAGAAGTAAAATAATGGGAAATATTTGAAATGACTACGGAGGGCATCTTGCTGCTGACTCGTAGGAATGTGTTGTCATGGACAGCCAAAGTCTGGACTCATCCACAACTTAGTGGCTGGGTGATGGTTGCATCTAATTCCCAGGTGTGATATTCGAGTACACACTCTGCCTGGGAACCGCAGGAAGCAAAAAGAAAACGGACTTGGCCATTTAAAAACCTTGGGGAGGGGGTCCGCTCATTCTCGAGATCAAATATGAAACTTTGAAATTAAAGTGGAATATTTTAAAATAGGAAAATGCATGCTTGCGGGTTTGAAAAAGAAAGCATAGGTTTATTTATGCAATCATGCATTTGGGACACATTTAATCATTGACCTCATACATACTCTCATAATAGGTTAAAATAGATAACATGTATATTTCAAACTATTTAATTATTATACATATTAATTAATATTAGAATAGCCCTCGAATGAGTGAGTCGCGAGGTAATAAATGGGAACTATTATAAATTTAAGATGCCTTAATATCAGCATCTTGCTTTCAACAAGAGAATAACTCACTCGGTCAAAGACTATTCTGACACGCTATCATAATAAAAAAATAAAAGAAAGATTAATAAATAGAAAATATTAACCCAAGGATAGAGAGCCAAAATTATTGATTATATTAAAACATTCTAAAAGAGTACATAATAAAGTTAAGTAAAATGGAAAAACAATTTAAAATAGCTATAGCATGTTAGTTATAGGAATCACAAGAGCTCTTGGGTTAATGTGGGGTTACCTCTGGAGAAGCATTTGCAGGTAGATTGATGGTCGGCAGGTTTTATATGACTCAGCAGCAAAATCTGGTATTGTTCATATTTCGGCAGCAGCAGCAGTTTTGGGGTTCCTTATGTGACAGCTTTCGATGGTATAGAGCAGTGGCCAGCCATTCCCGAGGGGAAAATAGCCTTCTTGCCAGCTCTACTCCATCATTTCAAGGTTAGCAATTTTGAAGGTTGGGTGGTTCATAGGTGAGACTGTAGACACAATAAATTGATTTGAAGATGAAAACTCGGCTTCCAATTTCAGTTTGCGGGCACGTACTTAGAAAATCTCAGGACAATATATTTTAGAAATCTTGCTAGAATAATTGTAGAATGATATTCGAATCACTAGAAAATTTGCTGGAATATTACTAGAAACATTTGCTGAAATATCACTAGAATGGAGAACAAAAGAAACCCCTCCTTTTTATAGTCAAATTGCACAATACAACTGCCCTGGAGCATTACAAAAATATTTCAGACTTTGCTTACTTATCAGCTGTAATCATTCCTATCCAAATGTCTAAAGGAATTCAACAAAACTTGAATTAATTTCTATTGTTAATTTAATTGTCAACATTCGAATTACAAATTTGATTTAATTAAAATAACTTTTACTAATTGAAAGAAAAACCTTAAGTGGACATCTGCTGTATATTTTAGATAAGCTTGTATAACATTAAATAATTAAAACTATTGTTCCTACCCGCTCTCGTTTATTTTAACAGAAATGTATGGCGTGACTTTTATTAAATCTAAAAGAAAATTATTTTACTTTTTAATTTTCAATATTTGAATCTATTTACTAAACGAATATGAATTTTATTTTAAATCAAAAATATACGACGACTGTAATAAATTTTTGTAAACAGATTCAAACAAAATAATTTTAAATGACAATTTATAATCTTAACATAAGTTTTAAAATACATATCACAGTGTGTGTGCAATTACAACTTATATAACCTACTTTTAAATAAATCTAAATTATGTGAACATACACATAATCCATAACATTTTATTTATTTGGGCATGAGTTATACTTATATATAACATGAGCATTGTACTCGTGGTTTAAAATTGGGTGGGATTTTTGGTATATAAGCGCATTGCAGACACACTACGATTCATTGGGGTTCAAACTAAGATATGAGGGTAGGAAAGAGGTGAGAAAAGGTGAAATGAATATCTGCAAAGCAGATCTTACTGTTTCAATACAGATATATGTATGTATTGTCTTATAAATAGATATAACTTGCTAAATAAGTAGTGAAAAGTAGCAGTACTTTTTCAATCACAGGTCACAGGTTAAACAACAATTTACATTGGACTGAATGTTCCAAACTAAATCAATAAAGCAACTAGCCAGGGAATAAAAATATTTACAATTGTTAAAAAACTAAGGACACCATAATATATAAATATTAAACTGGCTTCGGGTCTATATAACTAAACAGGCATATTGGCTTAGTTTGAAAACATTAATATCCTTTTTAAATTTGGGCTAGTAGTTTGATAGTAAAGCAAAGGAATTAAAATGGCTGTTAGAAGGAAAGTTCATTAGATATAAATAATCCCGATGCACTGCTACCAGTTCCAAGGTTAATCACTGATGAAACCCAAAAGTTAAAATCTAGTCTGAGAATATTGGAAAGGGCAGCACTCAACAGAGATTTATTAAGCACAGCAAACTGGCATCTATTATTACTAAAACTCACACTAGGTGGCATGACAGTGTTAAAAAAAACCCATTTTTTTAACATTTTAAGAATGTGCTTTTAGTTTAACTTCTTTATTTACATTTTTTCTCAAAAGTCATTGCTTAAGCTAAAAACTTTTATATATTATCTTCCTTATGACAATTTTTCTATATGATACTGGTTTTCTTTCAGGTATTTTAATGAGTGTAACCAACGTAATTTTACATATATATGTAAAGGTTCCTCAAAAGTGTAAACAACATTTTGGTATTGGTAGGAAATTTATATCTGTAATAAGAAAAAAAAATGGAATTATTACTAAAAAGAGAGATGACATCATGAAATAGGTAGAAGACTTTTATCAAAAATTATATATTAATAAAGAACAAATACCTCCTATATCTATTCCATCTTCTGAATTGCCCAGAATTTTAAATGAAGAAGTGAGACACACAATTAAATGTATGAAGAAAGGAAAGGCTCCAGGTAATGATGGAATTATAATTGATATATTAAAAAAAGCAGGTGAAGAAATAGAAATTTTTTTAGCAAAGTTATATACCAAATGTCTAAATGATAAAGATGTACCGGAAGATTGGAAGAATGCAGTAATAATATTAATATTTAAAAAAGGTGATAAAGAAGATATTAGAAATTACAGACCTATCAGCCTTTTATCAGTTTTATATAAAATTTTTACCAAGATAATTACAACTCGTCTACAGAAAACATTGGATTTCCACCAACCAAGAGAACAAGCTGGATTTAAAAGTGGTTTTAGTACAGTAGATCAAATCCAGGTATTAAGAGAAGTTATAGAAAGGACAAATGAATATGAGTTGCCATTATGCTTTGGATTTGTAGATTATGAAAAGGCATTTGATTCTATAAACATTTCTTCCGTGATTAAAGCATTGGATCATCAAGGTATAAATCCAGGATATTGTCATATTTTAAAGAATATTTATAAAAATGCAACAGCAACAATTAGATTACATAATGCTACTGGGAAAGTCAACATTGAGAAGGGTGTAAGACAGGGTGACTCTATATCTCCAAAACTTTTTACAGCAGTGCTGCAAGAAGTATTTTGTGGATTAAAATGGGAAACTAAAGGAGTGAAAGTGAATGGAGATTATTTAAGTCATTTAGATTTTGCAGATGATGTAGTTGTTTTTGCAAATAATGCTTTAGAGTTACAGGAATTGTTGCAGGAGTTATCAGATGAAAGTAGGACTAAAGATAAATGTTAAAAAAGACTAAAGTAATGTTTAATGGATTTTCTCAAAGTATGAAAATTAAGATTGATTATGATGAGTTAGAAGAAGTTAACAGTTACAAATATCTTGGTCAGATTATTAATACAGATGGAAACAAAATGGATGAAATTAATCATAGAATTAAACTTAGTTGGAGTGCTTTTGGTAGAAATAACTTGATACTAAAAGGAAATATGCCTATATATTTGAAAAGGAAAGTTTTTAATAAATGTGTTTTACCAGTTCTTACTTATGGATCTGAGACTTGGACACTTAATAGAAGAGCAATACAGAGACTTCAGACCACTCAAAGAAATATGGAGAGATGCATGTTGGGAGTAACATGAAGAGATTGAAAACGAAATATATGGGTAAGAGAACAAACAGGTTGTTACTGACCTCATTGAAAAAATTAAAAGACTGAAGTGGAGTTGAGCTGGACATATTGCTAGAAGAGATGATAATAGATGGACAACTGAAATCTTAAACTGGATTCCAAAAGATTGGAAAAGACCCAGAAAGAGACCACATGTGAGATGGATGAAATAAGAAAGTGTGCAGCGGTGATGTGGAGAAGAGAAGCTAAATATCGGAGGAGATGGATTGAACTTGGACAGACCCTCATCCTGCAGTGGATTGATAATGGTTTATGATGATGACCAAATCATTGTAAACAAAGTTCTTCACACACTTGCATAGAAATAGTTTGAGGTGATGGCATACATTTCATACCCCATGCCTGCAAATTGAGTTTAAAAACAGAAATTTTTACAAATAGCTAGGAATTTTAATACATGCTTAGGATTTTTATCAGATAACCTGCCGATAAAGCAATCCAAATTAGATATTCAATTATTGGTTGGTAAGTGGGTATCTAATTTCATTAGAAATAAAGAAAAGGCATCATCCACCACAAGTTTCTCATCCATTATTTCTTTTTAATAAGTGCTGGCCAAAATGCCTTTGTCTTGCAGTGGTCTACTAAATAAAATCATCAAATGGTTTTTATTCAAAATTTCATAAAAAGTTTGCTCACCAAATGTGATAGAACAGGACCACTATCCATGGACCTTGGGCAGTCTACTTAGGATTATTTCACACGCATATATATATACACACATACACATTCGTGAAATACGCTATTGTCCAGGTACCAGCAGGGACTGAACTGGGTCATAATCCATAGACTTTGAGCTCCAAGGTCTGCCGTAAAACTACACAGGGTATTGTTCTATTTAAGGTTATTCTACCCTTTATACATTTATTACACACACGTTACTTATATTACTGAATGAGTCATTCAATCTACCTAACATTGATTAACTCAAAATGTCTTTCTTTTATTAAATAATGTATCAAACTGTTTTATTTTACTGTTAGAACACATGTACAAGTCATTTTAACTCTATTTTTGGTGGATTTTCATTATTTATAAAGATATCGAAATTCTTATTAAAATATCTTGATTCTTTTTCTCTACAATTTTTTTGTTTTATTCTAGTAGAGAATTATTGTGTTTTATTAATTAAAGAAACATTATTTATTAGAAACATTCGATTTATATATATCCGAATATAAATTTGTCAGAAACGATTTTTTTTAAAAAATCTCTAAGTATTGAGTGCGAATACAAACGATAAAAAAAATACAATTCTTTAAAACAAAAGTGGACATGTTTCATAAGAGGGGGAAGGTAATCAAAGAAAAATTGTTCTTCTCCATTTTTATTATTTGTGAACAGAACTTAATACTTTTTGATAATTAAGTTATTGATTGAACATTAAAAAAAAAATCCTTTCTTTGTTTAAAAACAATACATCAAATGTTTATGAAAATGGAAAAAAAAAAACCATCTCCATTTTATTTTTAACTCTATAGGTTGTTCAAGCAGAAACCTGGCAAGCACACGTACACCCACACACCCTTTTATATACAATTGCTTAAACTTAAACAGAGGCTTGAGAAGAGAAACAAATTTATTTATAAAATAATATTTCCAAATTAGTTTATTTAAAAATTAAATCGATTTTTTTTTGTTCGGTAAAATTTTCAGTTACTGTACTTCTTTCGAAAACGTTTTCTTAAATTATGTTATTAACGATTCCGATGCGATGATGTTTATAATGCATCATATTTACACATATTTTTCGTTTAATAAAGCTAACTAGCAAAACGCATATTTACTAGTACACATTTTCTTAAAGATATGCCCACTAAAAAATACAAATAAAGTCAAATACAAATGATTTCAACATAGGTAGTTGTAACATAATATAATATAAAAAAGTAAAAAAACAATAAAAAATACATATGCACACAATACAAAAATTCATTAACATACTTTTATACACATTGTATTGACAATTTTTTTTTAGATCATCAGCACCATTTTCGAACATTAACGATCCACTGTAGAATGAAAGTCTCCCAAAGAATTCAATCCATCTTCTCCGATCTCTAGCCTCTCTCTCTCTCTCTCTACACATCACTCCAGCACACTTCCTTATTCATCCATCTCACATGTGATCTTTTTTTTTTGGTTTTTTACAATCTCTTGAAATTCAGTTTAAGATTTCAACTGTCCCTCTATTATCATCTCTTCTAGAAAAATATGCTGCCCAATTTCACTTTGGTCGCTTAATTCTTTCAATGACGTCAATAACACGTGTTTTTTCGCCTATGCATTCCATTTTTGACCTCTTCTTGTTACTCCTAACATGCATCTCTCTATACTTCATTGAATGGTCTGAAGTCTCTGTATTGCTCTTCTGTTAAGTGTCCAAGTAACAGATCCATAAGAATTGATAAAACACACTTACTAAAAATCTTGCTTTTCAAATACTCACGTCCACCAAAAATACTTCAACGGAGCTTAATTCTATGATTAATTTCTCCCATTAAATTTCCATCTGCATTAATAATCTGATCAAGATATTTGTAATTGATCACTTCTAACTCATCATTATCAATTTTTATTTTTTTTACTTTTAAAAAAATCCATTGAACATTACTTTAGTCTTTTTAACACACACACATATATATATATAATATTTAAATACATGTATATTCTCTATACTCAACTTAATGTTATTATAAGGGACTTGAACTCAGACCTTCAAACTCCCCACAACCATCCAATAAATCATATAAACTGATAACATGATCATATACATGTGAAAAAGATAAATGATCTCCAATATTCATATTTCATGCTGAACTAGCATTCATCAGTTGGTCCAGATCACCATCTCCCATACATATATACAATCACTGCTCAGTTTATATTAAGATAGCAAATCTTCAAACTTTAATGGACCAGCTTCAACCGTCTCCACTCTCCAACTCTTCAGCCATCCATATCATTGAAAATCCTAGAATGAAATCTCAAAGCCCTTGTTAATGCCAATATTATTACCCATGTTAACCTTAAGTCAATTGGTCACCCCCCCCACACACACACATAAAAACATTGTGGATTGTACTTTTGAATAACCTTATTTACTTTTGCCAATTAATTAAATATGGAACAAATATCATTAGTATATAATTCATTCGGACATTGGACAAAATATTATGTAGACTATTGCAAATACCCTTGTTCCCTTCATGGTTTAATGCACTGGTTGGATGATGAATTCTAGTGCCAAAGGTCATAGATAGAGAATCAGTCTGGAACTTTTGGTATTTGAACTTTCTAAAAACACCCAAGCAATAAATCATTTCATTATTAATATTTTTGAAGTATTATATATCATGTTTACAAACACCAGCATTCAACATTTCTTTATTGTGTGGATTTAAATCAAAAATAGCCTTCAATGAGATAAAATACTTCCTTGTCTATTAGCCAATATATTTGAACTACTGTTCTGCCATATATATATATATATAACTTTTTATTATAGTATAATTTAATTAAAAAATTGATTCTTCTAGTGCTTGTTCTCATAGGTATGGTGTGGAGAAAGATGGTGTGCACAAATTTTGGAAAATAGACGTGCCTTATTCTGAAAGAATACTTTATTTAAATCGACTAGGTAGAACTAGCTTTTTATTATTTTTTTATAAAAGTGTTAAGAAAACTTAATAAATATGATAAATATAAAAATGCTATTTAAAAAACAAAGATGTAATTATCTTAAAAGAACAGCTGCACCCTTTTTATCTCTGGATCGTGCCCTCTGGCTAAATAAAGTTTTATCAGACAGCTTAAACTATGATATCAAGTTTTTTTTCTCATATGTCATAGCATCGTCTGGGAAGTGAACCCGCTAACCCAGGACAACTGCTTGTAAGGCAGCCACGCTGACCTCTCGACCACCAATGTATATATCATAATCTTTAAGCATTTGTAAGAGTGTTACCTTAAAATTCAATATCCAAGAATTTAAAGGTCCAGATTCGATTCTTATGTTACTAGTGTCACTGGTTAGGGCAAGAACACTTGAAGAAGAGAGGAGAATAATACCATTCACAATATTGTGTATATGCTAACATGTATGCGATTAAAAGATTTAAATAAAATTTAATTTTTTTCTAAAGACATTCAATATTAAACACTAGGACAAATATATGAAATAAAATGTTTCAAGAATGTTTGCAGTTGTGGAGGTTTTAAATATATTTCAAAAATATATTGCATACTAAAAAGAGAAATAAAGTTAGTTATTCCACACATTCATATAAAATTAAAATAAGTTGTAAAGTTTATATCTGGATTAGGGTTAATCTCTAATTAAATAATCTGTGTCAGTGAGACTTGAGTCCCAAAAATGTTATCACAGTAGCAAACTATTCATGCTTTAGTGCCACCTAATGCAAGCCTGAGTAATCAATGGATGCTAGAAAGTTTCTGCATAAAATCCCTATCCAGTTCCTACTTATCCAATATTCCCTGTTTTCTAGCTTGTGACTTTCATCGATGAAGAATTTTAGATCTGAGAGCACTGCACCAGCAGCTTAAAATCCAATGCAACCCTTGGGAATCCAATATTCATGAAAGACACAAGCTAGAAAGTACTCTGGGGATATTAAATGAGTATGCAGTGTATAGAGATTTTACGCATAAACCTTCTAGCATCCATTCATTACTTTGGCTTGCACTAGATAGCACTACTGTCTGGAAAGTTTGTTATTGCTTTTATAGCTTCTATAAGCATAGAAAATGGTGATTATGTGATATTTTAGTAGTTTTAAGGATGTTTTCAAGTGGTTTGCATTTCATGTTATCAGGAAGAGCCATGAAAATGATCTATTAAGATATAAAACACAATGTTACATTTCAAATCATAAATCACAATGTAGATATACTAGCAACTTAAAATTCTTGTGATGAAAAGCCAAACTATGCTACGACTTAACATACATATTGATTCGGAGAGAGTGCTGAAGCATTTTGGACAGAAAACCAGTCACCTTTTCAATGGAGCACACACACTATATATATATATATATATTCAAATTTATTGGTTTTTGTCAATGGCTCTCTCTCATCTCACTTCCATCATATCACATACATATATCAGCAATAAATGATGCTTTATCATTTACTTATGTAGTTGCATGTATATTTTGTATCTTTTCTCTTCTTCATCATTTTTGTTAAATGTATGTGAATGTATATATACAAACAAAGGTTCTGGAAGAATTAATACATTGTCAAAATAATTACATATTTACATATTACGGCATGTGTTTATGTGAGTGACACTTGACAAAAAAAGTAACTTTTAATAGTTCTGCTTTGTGGAAGAACATTAGGTATTTAAGAATGAGGCTGTTTTAAGTTTAATGTTAATTTAACATTCAAGCTTTAACATCAAATTGAATGACACGGTCATATTTAAATATGAATACCATAGCTGTGCAAATGTGTACTGACAATTTCTAGGGCACCGAATGATAGGTAAAGCCTGAAATATGTGTTATTCCAGGGTTGGTTGATTTCTTTTATCAATTTAATAATGTGTAAAAGTTTCCTCGAGTTGGTGTCTGAAGAATTAACATCTCTCCAAAATGAATAATAAATTTATATGTTCTGCTTAAAGACAGAAGCAACAATTACAAATGGAAAATAAAATAACCAAACAAGAGCACATTGGAGCACTTGGTGATGGTAGTTGACTTTTTCTTGTCCCCTTCCAACATAAATTTAATCTAAGATCTTTCCTGTGTAATTTAATGAAGCAATGAAGGATATATCCAAAAGCTAAAGATTTGTGGAATAAAGTTTATCCTACCACTTATGGTTCTTGAATGTCACACGACTTTCCAAATAATTATCCATATGATTGTTTAATCACAAAATGTTTACAAGAGGAGTTTCTCTGATCCATATGATTGTTTAATCACAAAATGTTTACAAGAGGAGCTTCTCTGATGCACTATCCTTTATTTGTTTTTTCCAAGAAGTAATGATAATTGCCCAGAAAATCATGTGATTATTAGTACAATGGAAATGATAAGTTGGGTTCTGATTCATAGACTTTTAGCTCTCAATTTCATGGTGCTATCACAAGGATAGGTTACACAGAACTGTATATCAAATAATAAATACCTATATATATAATATTTACTGAGGCTATAACCTCGATAATATGCGTATAAAATGCGATAGTAGGGACCTCTACAGGTGTTTTAACCACAAGCTTATGCTATGGAAGAAAAGAGGTCTTCCATAGCATAAGCTTGTGGTTAAAACATCTGTAGAAGTCCCTACTATCACATTTTATACGCATATTATCGAGGTTATAGCCTCAGTAAATATTACTTACATAATCAATGTGCGTTTAATAAATTTATAATTACAACTATATATATAAATAATAGGAGTAATTTTTTTTGTCCGAGTATACTTAATAATTAGGTTGATTTTTTTTAAATATGGTTTGTAAATACTACTTACATATGTAAGACAGTTAAATATTATGCATGAAACAAGACATATTACTAAAGTTATTTATTTATTTATAAATAAATAATTAATCTATAGATAAATAACTAATTTACATTCTTTAAAACTTTGTTATGATGAAAACTCTGATAAGTTTAGCTGTAGCCCAGGGCTGTTTAGCATAGTGGCTGAGTATTAGCATTGAGAGCAAAAGACTCCTGGATTAAAGTTATATTTTTATATTGGACTATTTCCATCATCTAATATATGTATTGAATGCTTTAGAATAATTTAACTTTATTTAAATATTGCAAATATATTCAACTGTTAGTAATAGCACATCAAACAGTTTAGTATATGCATCATCATAACTGTTAGTAATAGCACATCAAACAGTTTAGTATATGTATCATCATAACTGTTAGTAATAGCACATCAAACAGTTTAGTATATGCATCATCATAACTGTTAGTGATAGCACATCAAACAGTTTAGTATATGCATCATCATAACTGTTAGTAATAGCACATCAAACAGTTTAGTATATGCATCATCATAACTGTTAGTAATAGCACATCAAACAGTTTAGTATATGCATCATCATAACTGTTAGTAATAGCACATCAAACAGTTTAGTATATGCATCATCATAACTGTTAGTAATAGCACATCAAACAGTTTAGTATATGCATCATCATAACTGTTAGTAATAGCACATCAAACAGTTTAGTATATGCATCATCATAACTGTTAGTAATAGCACATCAAACAGTTTAGTATATGCATCATCATAACTGTTAGTAATAGCACATCAAACAGTTTAGTATATGCATCATCATAACTGTTAGTAATAGCACATCAAACAGTTTAGTATATGCATCATCATAAACTTTCAGGAAAACACTAAGTGATTTGGAATATTTAAATAAAGTTAAATTTTTCTAAAGACATTCAATACGCATATTAAATGATGGAAATAGTCCAATATAAAAATACAACTGGAACACCATCATCACAAACCTTCAGGAAAACACTCCTGGATTAAAGTTTAATATGTTGCTTCTGGTGCTCAGATATCACATGACTTTCCAAGAGACTAACCATTGGGTTATTAATTTACTCATTTAATCCTAAAATATCTAAAACATTTAGTTCTCTGTGGCATTACAATTTTTTTTATATCTTTGAATAAATATTCAGTTACTAAAACTATGATAAATCACAAATAGCTCTCCACTCTAGTGCCACCTATATTACACTTGGGTAATCATTGATTATCACATGGTAAGGACTTTATTTAGTTAAATTATTGCTAAATTTATGTTTGCACTTTGACCCATTATGACAGCAATTAATTAAAAACTTGTTGCATTTAAGAGAGTATCAACTGTTTTTCCTGTTGTTGGTAACAATGGTTATGTCAGAAATATATTTCCTGAATCAACATTATATCTTTATTCCAGTTGAATAACCGTTTTAACATGTATCATTCAGACAATTTGAAATAATTTTCAACTTATGCTTTCAAGAACACCTTTTAATATTTCTATTCCATACCAATCCACTGTAATCTTGAACAATCAATGAATTATAGATAGTAGTGGTATAATCCATACCTTCATACACTTTTTTTTGCTAATTGCTTTTATCAAAGATAAATTTTGAACTATTTACCTGTACAAATCTAGCAGTTACTTAATTTCTATGTATTAAAAAGTAATAGCCTAAAATTTGAAGCTGTCTAAGATTTTTGAACTTACATTTTGCTTAGTTGTACAGATTTAATACTTGGTAGTAACTATATATTTAAGTGTCCTCAGTTTTAAGTTAACTGTGAAAATCTTTCTCCCTTGGCTAGGATTGTATGAATCAGCAAAATTATGAGATGTTTTGTTGCTATATACTTTCAACTGCAGAATTTAAAAGCAGATATATAAATTAATTTAAACAAGATCGAAAATTCAACTTTCCAGTGCTTGGACAGTATGTTAAGAAAAGTTTATATGTATTTTGAATCAATCTTAGCACTTTCAAGACCTATTTCAATTTACAAATGCATAAGAAAAGTTGCTACTTTGGTGAATTACAATATTAAAAATTGTTCACTTAATTAGAAGTTTGTGACTTTTGTGAATAATACTCACACATTCAGATGTTCTAGTGTTAGAGATGATTGGCTCAATCCTGACTCAAACTTGAGTTTCTTCTGTAATTCAGAAAATCTCAACATGAGGATATATTAATCCAGAGAGATAGCTTGTGTATGAAATTTCTTCAGTGGTAGATTTTTGAACTTACATTTTGCTTAGTTGTACAGATTTAATACTTGGTAGTAACTATATATTTAAGTGTCCTCAGTTTTAAGTTAACTGTGAAAATATTTCTCCCTTGGCTAGGATTGTATGAATCAGCAAAATTATGAGATGTTTTGTTGCTATATACTTTCAACTGCAGAATTTAAAAGCAGATATATAAATTAATTTAAACAAGATCGAAAATTCAACTTTCCAGTGCTTGGACAGTATGTTAAGAAAAGTTTATATGTATTTTGAATCAATCTTAGCACTTTCAAGACCTATTTCAATTTACAAATGCATAAGAAAAGTTGCTACTTTGGTGAATTACAATATTAAAAATTGTTCACTTAATTAGAAGTTTGTGACTTTGGTGAACAGTACTCACACATTCAGATGTTCTGGTGTTAGAGATGATTGGCTCAATCCTGACTCAAACTTGAGTTTCTTCTGTAATTCAGAAAATCTCAACATTAGGATATATTAATCCAGAGAGATAGCTTGTGTATGAAATTTCTTCAGTGTAATTACCACTACACAACTGTAGGGATTGGTTTCATCTACTTTTAATACCATGTGGAGGGATGTAATCATAAACATATGACCCAAGACATGTGAAAAACAACTATAACCCCCAAGATGCACATTTTGTGCTGAACCAGCACTCACCCACTTGGTCCAGATGACAATCTCTTACATACATTGTTCAGTCTATACACAAATAGGAAATTACTACAGTTTATTTGATAAGTATCAAATGTGTTACCCTCATAATTTTGATACAAATTACTTAGTAAAAGTATATTAATAATTTTTATTAGTCACTCATTACACTAGAGAATATCCAATAATGACTAATATTTCTGTAGTATAATTTTTACTACACCACTCTCATGCAAGGTAGGGGATGGGTTCTATCCACTTTTAATACCTTGTGGAAAGATGTAAGTGTAAACCTATGACCAAAGACGTGAAAAAGATCTATGATTTCCAAGATGTGCATTTCGCACTAAACCAGCACTCATCAGTTGGCCCGGACTACAGTCTCTTACACATACCTTTATCATTGGCTATCTAGATATACTTAACAATGATAAAGATATATGCAAGTGATTGTGATCTGGGCCAATGGATGAGTGCTGATTCAGCATGAAATGTACATTTTAGAGAGCATACATCTTTTTCACATGTCCTTGATTATACACACCTCCACAAAAAGTTAAAAGTGGATAGAAACCAGTCCCTATCTCGCATGAGAGTGGTGTGGTGAAATTAGATTACAGAGATATTATTCATTAAGTGGATAATTTTTTGTTAAATTTATAAGTTTATATATTATTTTGATTTCCTCCTCTTTTTTTTTTTTTAATATTTTAGCAGAAATTTAGCAATGTCAGATATAAATAATAAATATTTATTAGAAATATTATTTTTAATATATATACAATATCTACATTTCTTTTTATTAATTTACTTTTTTGCATTTAAAACATATAATTTTTAACAGTTGCACATAATTATAAAACTACATTTTTGTTCACAGTGAATTCATAAAAATGTAAATTATTTTGCATTCTTTTTTATTTCTTGTTTGTTTATAATAAATCATTAGAAAATATATTTATTTGAATACTTTTTACATAATAAAATATAAACATATAGAATAAATCATATATCAGTTAATGTTTAAAATTGACCAATAGAATAACAGCATTTTGTTGTCTAGACAACACTCAGATAATAAATGGAGTGTTGCCTATTTAAAAAATTGTTGATATACTAATGTTTTTTTTCATTTTAATCATTGGCTGAGAATATTTAAATATCATATGCATAACTGAAATAATTTTTACATATATGTAAATCAAGTTTACATTTATTTAGTTGCACTTATTTTTTTCCTATGATCTTTGTGTTTTGTTTATGAATTCCATTGCTAAAAAATATTTCCAACTAACAATAAATAAGATACAAGTAGAATAACATCAAAATATTTACTGCATCTATTCAAAATTATAAAACATTTACAACAATTAAAAGATTTCATCTTCCAGAACAAGAAATTATCAGTAACAATCAGGGATTGGAGGAACAATGTGACTCTTTCTAATAAACCTAACCCTTTCAACCACATTGAGTTTATCTTGCAAAAAGTATGATAGTATTCACCACTAATAGTTTTCCACTCTGGACTTGGGAATAGCTATGTTTTAGCAAATAGTATACAGAATGTATTATTGTCAGGGTAGTTCTAGATTATGAATTATTATTTTGAATATGCCACAAATCTGTTTGCCTACCAAAAAGACTTCTGTTTTATACAGAACTTCTTTACCACAATGCCGATAATCTAACTATATGTTATTTGCTTACATTATTGTTGCTTTATTAGTCATCTGTATTATTCATTAACTCAAACTAAATAGCCCCTATAGTGTAGACAAGTCCATTATTGAAGATAAGTCCAAGATGATTCCACAATACATAGAAATGAAAACTAAAATACTTGTTTATTAATAATTTTGAAATAATAAAACTATCCTCTATAAACTACTATTATAATATGGCTGGGTTCAAATCCAAATGCAATAAAGGTTAGTTTAACAATTCTTGATTGCCATATACAGAGAATTAGATTTGGGTATCAGGCTTTACCATTCACTTTTAAAAATTCCATGAATTGATTGCAAATAGTTGGCAATATAGTTAATAAGTAATGATTTAACCAATAATGACAATTGGTAGCCATTAATTTTAATTGGTTTATTGGCTGCAAACTGACTTCCATGTCAATCGTGGCCAGAATTACAATAAGTTATTAGTCAGTGTTCCATAACTAAATATAATTGGCTAGCAATATCAGCATGGAAATTTCACATTCTAAATATATTAGCTGTCAATTCACAAACAATAAAATAAAACCATATGCAGAATTCTTTTCTTTTGATTAATTGTTATTGACTGCTTTTATTACAATTTACAATAGAAATAGTGATACTTAAATACCCTGGAGTTTAGATATAATTATAGGTGATTTGAACCCATACTTTCAAGCTCTGTTCAGCTATCCCACCTACCTTATACAACCAATACACATAGAGCACACATGTGAAAAAGATAAATGATCTCTAATATACATATTTCATGCTGAACCAGCACTCATTAGTGGGTCCAAATCATCACCTTTCACACACATATATAATCAGTGTTCATATTATATTAAGATAGCAAATCTTCAAACTTTAATGGGAAGATATACTCCACCATCCAACTCTTCAACCTTCCATACCATTGAAAATCTTATAATGGAATGTCCAAATCCCTTGATGATGCCAATATTATTGTCATGCCCATGCTGACCTTAAGTCATTCTGACCCTTCATGTATAGGATCTTGTACATTTAAATACACAGAAAATGGGTGGCAAGAATACAGGCTGAATCTGTAATATTTAAATACAGATATACTTTATATCCCTAGAGTTTAGATATAATTGTAGGGGTTTGAACCCAGACTTTCATGCTCTGTTCAGCTATCTAATCTTTCTCATGGGTGTGGTCATGTGTATTGGTTGTATGAAATAGATTGGACAGCTGAATGGAGCTTGAAAGTCTGGATTCAAATCCCCTATAATTACTTCTAAAATACAGACATATTGAGTATAACTGTATTTAAATATGGCTGATTCTGACCATTCCTTTTCTGCGTATTTAAACAGACAAAGTCCTATATATGAGGTGTCAGAATGACTTAAAGTCAACATGGGCATGATAATAATATTGACACCATCAAGGGATTTGGGCATTCTATCATCAGATTTTCAATGCTGTGGAAGGCTGAGGAGTTGAATGGTGGAGTAGATTGAAGCCTGTCCATTAAAGTTTGAAGATTTGCTATCTTAATGTAAACTGAGTGCTGATTATATATAAGTGTGGAAGATGATGATCTGGACCAATTGATGAGTGCTGGTTCAACATGAACTACATATATTGGAGATCCTTTATCTTTTTTGCATGTGTATGGCCATGTGAGTCAACTGTATGAGATAGATGGAATAGCTAAATGAAGCTTAAAAGTCTGGGTTCAAACCCCATTTAATAGAAATTGAGGGTAGATTTGATTTTACAATCAATGTGTTGATGGTCTGTAGTAGATTGAAAATAAGCTGGTTGAATTTTATCACTACAATTTTTCTCCTTGAATAGGTGAGTTTAATTATCATATAGCCTTTGCAATATGTTGGATCATTTTCTTAGGGTATTGATTTTGATGTTGGTATCTTAATTTCTGCTTGTAGTTGAACCTGAGCTTTTGTTTTCTATTTTTCCCACTGCCCTCCTCTAGGAAAGGATTCATTCTGAAATCCATATATTTCTAGGGTCTACTGTAATGACAGAGTTTTGCTCTATTTGTTTTCACACTGAAGGTCATGAGAATAACTGTCATTCATTTCATATTCTCCCTATATGTTCAGCCCTGCATAATGTGATGACACTCTGATGGTTTTGACTATCTGCTTCTCTTCAGACTTGACAACTGAAAGGTTTGATCTCAACATCAGACTCATAACAGTTAAATAGGTGTGTTAATTATAATCAAATTGTATGTGTTCAGCTAACAACATTCTAGCTATGTGAGTATTTCAAATTGTGGTAACGTTTCAATAATATATTTCACGTCAATGCAGTAAAAAGAGCAGGGACTTTCTAAATTGACATTCAACTGGTGAAGGAATGGGTCCCTTAGGTCAATTAAATGGAAATAATACATTCAATTTGTCACCACCCAATGTCAATTGTCTGGTGATATCTATCAATCAGATACACAGACAAATTCCAAGCAGTTGCCTGGAGTCGTCAAAGAAAAAGGTGCTACCTAAAATCGTGTAAATGATAAAAAAATATTTTTTAAATTATGTTTCCTTAAATTAAAATTCAAGAAACAAATATTAAATCATTCAAAACAATTCCGCCCTTTCTTACTAAGTCGTATTGCATTTCTTAACAATTTATATATTGCAACAAGCTAAAAGTATCTTCTGGCTAGGATATAAATGAAGCAAATTTGGTTCTGTTTTCTAAGCAATTAACCAGTCCAATTATTTTCTTTTAATTTTTTTTTAATAGAAATCAATAAACAAAAAGCCAACTACAGGTAAATGACAATTATTTTGAAATGCCTAGTTTCAAAGCTTTTCTGGAAGCTACCCTTTTTGAATTTCAGCAATAAATCTTTTTCCTGTCTCATAAACTCAGTTTGCTAACAATTTAAATAAACATTAAATTTACCTGTCTACAGTTTGTGTATATATTGAAATTCTTGTTAGAAACTGTATACCTTTATTGGTATGGGTTTAGAGTGCGCTCTCGTCAATTTTCGTTTCTAAGAGAGCCCCCAAAACCACTGCTAACACAACCGGGAAGGGGGGGGGGATCAGATAATACTGGAGGGCATTGTTACAAAGTGCCCCGATTATTTTGACCATTTGATAAATTATCGCAATTTCCATCAAAAAAATAAACACAAAATTCTAATATAATACCCATTTATTTGATTATTAATAATATAACATTTTAAAATATAGGAACATGCGTCTTTATATATATATATCAGCACACATTTTTGTATAGCAGTACTTAAATAATAAAACAATATAATTTTGTCTTCGGATAATAATGAAGTTTGTAAATTAGTGGTGATGAATTAACGGAAGTCCACATGCATTCTAAATTCTAATTTTCAGTTTTTCTCCTAGATTCTTCCAACCAACAAGCATTAATTATCAATTGTAAGATACTTTCTTTGTTTTATTACTGTTAATGTAAAAATTAGAATCCTATTTTATTAGTCTATTAATAAATTATCTGACATTTTCCCTATAACTATTCTCAACTAATCCGCTTCTTTATGAAGAAAAAGCATAACGGAATTTTATCAATAAGTAATTATTTGGTTCAAATGACTTAAAAAAAAGTTAATTAAAGAAGGATTTATCAATTATTCAAGAAAGGATTTCACTTTGGCTTGATTAGATTCAGACAGTGTAATTAAAAAACAAACAGCAATAATAATATAACCCAAAGATCAAAAGAATTAACATACATCATCAAACTCCGTGTGCAAAACAAGGATTTATTTTAAAAAAAATCAAAACAAGAGTAATATTTAAATTTGAATATTAGACATAATTATATACTGATAGCATATATATCTAAACCCTTCTGCAATGCTAATTGCATGTATATATTAACTGTTAGTGGAACAGTCTTCCTCATACCAAAGAAGATGAATAAACTACTTGTCAAGCGTTGTTAGCCGAGAGGTCTTGCAAGCAAGCAGTTGGTTGCAGACTGTTGTTGCGGGTTCGCCTCCCGGCCGATGCTATGATATGGGGGGGGGGAACTAAACAATACTTTTAAAAACTACAAAAAAAATATGATTAATATTTTCGAAAACAAATCTGACATTAATATTTTTAGCTATCAAGAAGAAATTAAATTATCAATAACTACAACCTATATTTAGCGATCAAACAAAATCAGATATATTAATCTGTAACTGAGGTTTAAAGTTTATATCTGTGTTAGAGATAATCTCTAGTTTAGTAAATGATTAGTGATAATCATAACTGTATTTATCTGAGGTGGATGGTGACAAAGTTGTGGGTGAGATAAGTTTGACACTTGTAAATAAAAATGTAACAATTTACACACTTAATGTAATAGATATATATGAGAGATGGTGACCTGGGCCAACTGATGAGTACTGGTTCAGCACAAAATGCATCTTGGGGGTCAATTGTCTTATATTGTATATTTATTTATATGATTTTAAAGATTACAGGAGAAGTATGGGGATTGTTTACTATGCCTAAAAATAACTTATGTTGTGCGTGAATATAAATAGAGTCGGTTGCTATTTATTATATATGTAAGAACACATGTAATTGGAAATTTAAATAGTTTAAAATTTTTTCTAAATACATTCAATATTTAATGCTAGATAATGTAAATAATCCAACATATTGATATAATTAAAAAACCATCATCGTAAACCTTCAGGCAAACAATACATTTTATTCTTTCTTTATTATCCTTTCTGAATTTGTGCAGTATTTCATGTAATAAAATATTTTCTAGGAATAATGCTAAAAGTTTTATAAAATTTTTGATCGTAACTTAGTACTAATATTGATTTAATAATATTAAAATTAGCGTAATTAAGTTAGTCAAGCGTTGTTAGCCGAGAGGTCAGCGCAGCCACCTTGTAAACAAGCAGTTGGTTGCAGACCGCATCTGCGGGTTCGCCTTCTGGAAAATGCTATGACATATAAAAATATATATATATTTATTAAAGAGACTAGTCTATTATGTTTCTATAAAAGAAAAAATTATTCAAACAGAAGAATATCACCCCAAAATGACAAAAATCGGACATTTCTTTATTTACTTGATTTTAGTAATCAATGGATGCCAGAAGGCTTGTGCATAAAATCCCTATCTAGTGCCTACTCATCCAATATGCCCAGACTAGTTTCTGGTTTGTAGCCTTCATCAGTGAGGAGTCTTGGATCTGAAAGCACTGCACCTAGGCACCAAAATGTATGGGTACTGAACTGAATTCAGACCTATATGACTATATAAGCGAATGAGCTTAGATTGAAAATATGTTTTCAATTTTATTCTCATAGTGTTGTAGTTAAGTAGAGATAAAAGGTGGCTACTGGAAGATTACATTAAATCCTAAGATCTAGGTGCAGTGCTTTTAGATCCAAGGCTCCTCAAAGGCCACAAGCCAAAAACTAGTCTGGGGATATTGGATGAGTAGGCACTAGAGGATTTTATGCACAGGCCTTCTGGAATCCATTGATTACTCTGGATTATACTACATGACACTACTGTATGGAGAGTTTTGCCTGTTTTAACTCACAAATAAACAACACAGATTAGTAATTACATAACATTCCAAGTAGTAGTATTTCCCACCCTTTTTCAGTGCTCCTGGGCAAAATTCGGTAATTAAAAATATAAAGGTGTAAGTCCAACTGCTATGCTATTAGTGTCACCAGACCAGCAACATCTGATGAAGAATGGAGGATTATACTACTTGAAACTTTGTGTAATTACTAGTCTGTGTTGCCTATTTGCAAATTAGTTTTCACAAGTTGTTTGTATTTGAAAAGTTTAAATAACGTTTAAAATTTTCTAGACATCGAACATTTAATTCTCTCGGTGGTTAGTCTGAGTTTTCTCATATTCTTCAGAAATCCCCTTCCCCTTGAGAATTTTTGCAACTTTATATTTAAGTGTGTATATTTTTCTATATACATTATAATATAAAAAATTAGTTTGGAAAAAAATCCTTGGATGGCAAGAAGATCAAAAATTTGGCAAAGTTAACAGGATTTAGCTCCATTTTCTAACCATCTTGACAAGCACTGCTTTTGTAGTCTGACATTTTTCTGACGTCACCATTTTTATGACATTGTTCAGAGAAAATAGTTCAAATAACCAAAAACGTTTATTTGCAATTTTATTACTATTCTAGATTCTTTTTATACAATATTTATTAAAAATCAATAATATAAATTATTAATAATTCATTTTCAACAGAAATACTTTATTTTCAAAAATAGAATGTTATATTATCAGTTAATGCAAATATACCCTGAAGCTGTTTACAAGTTAGCTTTCTATGAAATCAGTCTAATTATAATAATGAGTATAAATATACCATAATTTTGTAATAAATATTGAAAAAAAATAAAATTTTAAAGCATAATTTATTAGACATAAGAGAAATAAATAAATAAATATTCATTCAGATTTTTTTTTAAAATGGCAGATAATAAAGTTTTTGAGGATTTTAAAAAAACCAAAATAATCTTTCTAGAAATGATGATGTAATAAGCTTTTTGTTTTGACTACGATCTCATTTTTTAAATATTTATAAGAATAAAATCTGAAAATTCAGAATTTATATCAGTAGTAAATAAAAATATAGATCAAATGAAGTCAAATTTATTATTTAATTATATGTGATATTGGTTCAATCTTAAACTTAATGTTAAATGTTTACAGTAATCGAGAACAAAGGAAATCGATAATTTGTGAGTGGGTTAATGATAGATGATGAAAATAGTCTGACATATTATCAGAACAATATAATAAAATATGTTTAAAATTTTTTATACTATAAATTTAATTTATATATGCATACTATATATATATGATAACATAATGGATGAAATTAATCATAGAATTAAACTTGGTTGGAGTGCTTTTGGTAGAAATAACTTGATACTAAAAGGAAATATGCCTATGTGTTTGAAAAGGAAGGTTTTTAATAAATGTGTTTTACCAGTTCTTACTTATGGATCTAAGACTTGGATAATTAATAGAAGAGCAATATAGAGACTTCAGACCACTCAAAGAAGTATGGAGAGATGCATATTGGGAGTAACAAGTAGAAATCAAAAATGCAATATGGGTAAGAGAGCAAAGAGGTGTTACTGACCTCATTGAAAAAATTAAAAAGATTGAAGTGAAGTTGGGTTGGACATATTTCTAGAAGAGATCATAATAGATAGACAATTGAAATCTTAAACTGGATTCCAAGAGATTTTAAAAGACCCAAAAAGAGACCACATGTGAGATGGATGGATGAAATAAGAAAGTGTGCAGGGGTGATGTGGAGAAGAGAAGCTAAAAATCAGAGAAGATGGATTGAACATGGAGAGATCTTCATCCTGCAGTGGATTGATAATGGTTGATGATGATGATGATATATATATATAACCATCTATATTATATATACATGTATGTTGAAATGATGCACTTGCAGTACAATAAACTATTTATATTCTATTCTAATCAATGTTCATACATGAAGGATACTTGGAACAAAATATAATATAGTTCATGACTCCATTGGATATATTAAAATTTTCAATTTTAAAAAATTAAAAGACTCTTTTTTTGTGCAAATTATAATATTTATGTTCACATTATAAACATGAAACAAGAAAGATATAATCAGATTAAATATATTATTCATTGAGCATACTGTTACCAAATCCATCAGATTCATAGTGCTCAAAAGTCCACATTTCATAAAACAACTTACGCATCATGTAAATTAGACATATGCATGTTTCATTTTTTTGGTAATGAAACACTTAATTCTTTTTAATTAATTGCATAGGGGTCTCTAGAAAAATCCTACGCTTCCATAAATCTATGTTTCCTGTCATCTCTTTAATATTTTTTTCCATTCATTGCTTTTACTAGTTATATAAAAGAAACATCACATGACCACCACCTCTTATGCTTGTGTATAACTGTTGTTAAAGCAAGCAAAACTATACGTATTGCCACACACACCAAGCTAGAATAATCAATGGATGCCAGAAGGCTTGTAAATAAAATCCCCATCTAGTGCCTACTCATCCAATATCCCCAGACTAGTTTCTGGATTGTGGTCTTCGTCAGTGAGGATCTGAGATCTAGTGCTCTCAGATCCAAGGCTCCTCACTGATGAAGGCTACAAGCCAGACACTAGTCTGGGGATATTGGATGAGTAGGCACTAGATGGGGATTTTATGCACAAGCCTTCTGGCATCCATTGGTTACTCTAGCTTGGTATGTGTGACAATACATATAGTGAGTTTTGCCTGATATATAAAAGAAACGAGTGAAATAATTCAATTTATGTAATTTAGAACAATTTTGTAATAAATACTTGTGATAATTTATTTTATGTTGCCATGAAAACCCTAAAATGAATATTACATTCAAGCATCTTGTTTCAATAGTATTTAAGTTATTATTAGCTTTTTTCATTCTCTTAGATATAACCGAATCAAGAATCAATCCATAAAGTTAATTTTTCATAATGATATGCCTTCAGTTTAAATAAAGTTTGTCAGAATAAAATTACTTTTTGAATGTTTGTTTGTAAATATTACTTTCCAAAAAATTAATTTAATAAAATATTTTGAAAAGAATAAATTTATCATGAGAAAATTAGAATCTAATTTTATTAGAATAACTTAAAAAATAATTTATTTTTAAATGCTTTTATTTAAGATGAAAAATTTATTTGTTTATTGGTATGTTTGTTTGAAACTTTGGAATCACTTTTAAGTTAGAATGAAATTTTAAAATGGAGGTTTAATAAATTTAAATCCAACAGAATTGCTTCAAACTTGATGCACAAGTAATAAATACTAGGAAAATTCATATGGGACACTAATCTTATTGGTAGGGTACCTAGTTTCTTAGATATGGAACAGAGGGCAGGAAAATATTGTTTATTTTGATATCAAAGTTAAAAATTGTTTTTAGAACTTAAATGTTTTTTTTATATGTCAAAGCATTGACCCGGAAAGCGAACCCAGGCCAGCTGCTTGGAAGGCAGCTATGCTAACCGCTAGGCCACCAACACTTGATAACTTAAATATGTTTCAAGTAAAACTTGTAAGAAGCCAGTATAGAGATTTTTTAAGCTTTCACTTTATAATTATAAGAAAGTCTTATTTAAATTTAACAGAATTGCTTCAAACTTGGAGAATAAGTAAGAAATGTCAGGCAAATTCATATAGGACAATAATTTTTTTCAGTAGATCACCCTAGATATGGCATAGAGAGCAGGAAAATATTGAATACTTTGATATCAAAGATAAAAATAGTTTGAGAAGTTTAATATGTTTTAAGTAAGTCTCATGAGAGGGCAATAAAGAGATTTTTTTTCTTTCAATTTAAAATTATAATAACATTTTAAAATTGACATTTAATAGATTTAAATTCAATATAATTTGTTAAAATTGTGTATATTTTTTAAAAACCTCTGCCAAAGTAATAAGACACAGTAATATTTTAAATAGGTGGCTTAGTTTCTTAGATATGAAAGAGTGATAGGGGTAATTGTGAATAATTCGATCGTAAAACTTCAATGTTTACATTGATACTCATAATTTTTTTGGTTTTAATTCTAAGATTCATTTAATTAATAAAAAAGTTAATTCACAATATATTTTTATTAATCTTTTTTTTTTATTTTTTTTTTAAATAAAAAGAAAAAATGTCAAACAATTTTTAACACAAAAATAATTTATTGATTTATTAATATCTTAAATACAAGTATATTTTATATATCTGGAGTCTAAATGTAATATAGTGTACTGCTAGTGAACAATGCTACATGCTTTGTAAGACTTGGATGGAAAATATAATTAGTTTAAAGATTTAAAAACGAAATTTTAAAGAAATAAAAATACTGCGAGTCAGTTATCAATAAATGATTAGAATAAATTTTGTTAAAAGAAATAAATAAAAGTTTTAAGAAATAAAAATATAATTTAGAAAAAGTTTAAAGAAAGAGAAGTGTAATTTAGAAACTTTGAAGAGGTTTTTTTTTTTAGAAAAGCATCACCAAAAAACAAAATGCTGTATCATCTTGTTATAATAAAGTTTTCTAATTAAAGAGTGAATAGAGCGGGGAGAAATTTAACTAAGTAAAAGGTTAAAAATAGTGTTCTATCTCTTTTCACTTAAAGAAAAAATGTGTGTGGGTAAAAATGAAAATTGAATTCAAATGTGAAAGAAAAGTGTATAAATTTAAATCCACTTAAAGATCACTTGGCCAATAAACAAACAAAAAAAGAGAATAATAACTATAAATTGCAGTAAATGGAAACAGTGGGAAATAATTCAAGATATCTTATACAAAAGCCAGATTAATTTATGCAAGTATGCAGATTAGAACACAATGGGAATTTAATTAAAAAATCAGATATATTAATCTTTAACTGAGGTTTAAAGTTTATATCTGTGCTAGAAATAATCTCTAGTTTCGAAAATGATTAGTAATAATCATTAGTGTATTTATCTGAAATGGATGGCATCAAAGTTGTGAGTGGAGGAAGTTTGACAATGGTAAATGAAATGGAACAATTTAATAAAATTTATAAATTAATTCAACTAGATCAGAGTGATAAGTAAAGAGACAAAAATAAGAATCATATAAAAGGACTAAAAATGCATTCATCATTATTCTTGATTTTTGATTCATGATTAGTTTTCAGACTTATTCATAACAATCATTAAGATTGTACTTGTATTACTACCATGGAAGAGCTCCAGAAAAAAGAAGGGAAAAGCTACTAGCATCCTCAGCATGTTAGTAGATATCTTCATATTTACCGAAGAACCATTTAACATCATGCAGTGCTAGACAGTCCACAGAGTATATGGTTAGTCTCCAGGCCTGGTCCTCCAGAACATCAGAAATCCTCCATCTAGAAGTTGTGCTCACTTAATAATCTGAACTGCCAAGGAATGTCTATCTCAGAAGTGCAGAAAGTCATCCAGGAGCCAAAATCATTAGTGAAGTTCAAAAATCCAACCAGTTGGTGACCAATACAATAGAAGAAAGAAAAGAATCATATTCCCTGAAGTATAATGTGCAAAATTCCTAGGTAATTATAATTTTTTTAATTCCCATTCATGAACTGATCGTGTTCGAATAAGAGACTTTGTTAGACTTTCAAACCCATAGCAATCTTCAAGTGCCTCCCCAAATTATTATATAAAATAAATCCTAGTATATGCATGCATATTTAATCTTCTCATAATATATTAATGTGTGCAAAGCTTTCCTTTGATTAGTAAATTTATATTTCTAGGTGTGTGCATATGCAACTATATAATATTTTAATTGCATTATTTTTTATTATGTATATTACTAAAAGTGTACCTAAACAAACTTATAAATTTCTTTATTATAATATTCTTTAATATCATGTTTTTTAATTAGAAGTGTTTTAAGATAAATTGTTTGTTTATTGTTTTGATGGTTCTCTTTTATAATTATGCCACCAATAGATAGTCTATAGTAAATGTAAGCTGTAGGCAATACATATGGTTTGTTTTCCTATACACAAATAAAGAGGTAGAAAGGGATTAACCAAACACTAAATTGTTTACCTGTTGTCTAAATATGCTAATTATAATTTGTGATTAGCTGGCATCTTGAAACAAATAAAAATGCTTTGGATGGCAACCGGTTTGAATTTCGCAGCTGATTTATAAAGATATTTATTATAAAATTTGAATTTTTAATAATTAAATTATATAGGAGATACTAAAAGCCTGACATCTTAGTACTACATTATAGACACCACATACTCAACCTAATCATCTATTGTCAACGTATATGTAATGCATAAAAATTTACTGATTATATATATATATATATCATTATTATTTCCAACCATTAACAATTTACTGAAATATGAAAATTTCCAACTTTTATTCCATTTCTCCAATCCATAGCACCTCTTCACAAGTTCCAGTAAAGGTTCATACCTCATCCATCCATCTTCCTTTTTTAATGGGATCTAGTCAGTTAAACAAAAGATTATCATTAAAGAGCAGCCTTTGTTTATAATCAGGAAGTTCTTTTCAATCATTGACTTCTTGTGCCAATCACTGATTGTTTTGGCTGATGACTTCACAAATCCTGAAAATGAAGCTATAATTCCATTTTATCTGTTATGATTATATCTCATCCATCCATCTTTCATTCTTTAATGGGATCTAGTCAGTTAAACAAAAGATTGTCATTAAATAACAGTCATTGTTTATAATCAGAAAGTTTTTTTTCAATTATTGCCTTCTTTTGCCAATCACTGATTGCTTTGTCTGATGATTTTACAACTCCTGGGAATGAGGCTATAATTCAGTTTTATCTATTCATCATCATCATCATCATCATCAAGCATTATCAATCCACTGCAGGATGAAGGTCTCTCCAAGTTTAATCCATCTTCTCCGATCTTTAGCTTCTCTTCTCCACAACACCTCTGCACATTTTCTTATTTCATCCATCCATCTCACATGTGGTCTCTTTCTGGGTCTTTTACAATCTCTTGGAATTCAGTTTAAAATTTCAATTGTTCATCTATTATCATCTCTTCTAGCAATATGTCCAGCCCAACTCCATTTCAATCTTTTAATTTTTTCAATAAGGTCAGTAACACCTGTTTGTTGTCTTACCCATACATTGCGTTTTCGATCTCTTCTTGTTACTCCCAACATACATCTCTCCATACTCCTTTGAGTGGTCTGAAGTCTCTGTATTGCTCTTCTATTAAGTGTCCAAGTCTCAGATCCATATGTAAGAACTGGTAAAACACATTTGTTAAAAACCTTCCTTTTCAAACACATAGGCATATTTCCTTTTAGTATCAAGTTATTTCTACTAAAAGCACTCCAACCAAGTTTAATTCTATGATTAATTTCCTCCAGTATGTTTTCATCTGTATTAATAATCTGACCAAGGTATTTGTAACTGTTAACTTCTTCTAATTCTTCATAATCAATCTTTATTTTCATATTTTGAGCAAATCGATTAAACATTACTTTAGTCTTTTTAACATTTATCTTTAGTCCTACTTTTCTACTTTCATCTGCTAACTCCTGCAACATTTCCTGCAGCTCTGAAGCATTATTTGCAAAAACAATTACATCATCTGTGAAATCTAAATGACTTAAATACTCTCCATTTACTTTCACTCCTTTAGTTTCCCATTTTAATCCATAAAATACTTCTTGCAGCACTGCTGTAAAAAGTTTTGGAGATATGGAGTCACCTTGTCTTACACCTTTCTCAATGTTGATTTTTCCAGTATCATTATGTAATCTAATTGTTGCTGTTGCATTTTTATAAATATTCTTTAAAATATGACAATATCCTGGATCTATACCTTGACGATCCAATGCTTTAATCACTGAAGAAATGTGTATAGAATTGAATGCTTTTTCATAGATCTACAAATCCAAAACATAATGACAACTCATATTCATTTGTCCTTTCTATGACTTCTCTCAATACCTGGATATGATCTATTGTACTAAAACCACTTTTAAATCCAGCTTGTTCTCTTAGTTGGTGGAAATCCAAAGTTCTCTGTAGACGAGTTGTAATTATCTTGGTAAAAATTTTATATAAAACTGATAAAAGGCTGATAGGTCTGTAATTTCTAATATCTTCTTTATCATCTTTTTTAAATATTAATATTATTACTGCATTCTTCCAATCTTCCGTGACATCTTTATCATTTAGACATTTGATATATAACTTTGCTAAAATGGTTTCTATTTCTTCACCTGCTTCTTTTAATATATCAATTATAATTCCATCATTTCCTAGTGCCTTTCCTTTCTTCATACATTTAATTGCATGTCTCACTTCTTCTTTTAAAATTCTGGGCAATTCGGAAGATGTAATAGATATAGGAGGTACTTGTTCTTTATTACTATATAATTCTTGATAAAAATCTTCTACCAATTTCATGATGTCATCTCTCTTTTTAGTAATAATTCCATCTTTTTTTCTAATTGCAGATATAAATTTCCTACCAATACCAAAATGTTGTTTAACATTCTTGAGACTTTTATTTTCTTCTACAGCTTTCCTTGCTATTTCACAGTTATACTTTCTTATATCATTTTCAACTCTTTTCCATACCATTTTACAAAATTCGAGATATTCAATACTTTTTAATACATCATTTTTATATATCTTCATATTCCTTATTTTCTTCATAAATTCTTTAGTCTCAGTAGAAATTTTATTAGTCAATTGCTGCTTTTTTCTACCAGCTATCTTTGTTGCAGTTTTTAAAAGTGTATCAGTTATTTTCATATTAATTTCATTCAAATCTGAATCATGTTCAAAATTTCCTAACACTTGAAACCTATTGGTAAGTTCTAATTTAAATTCATTAGAATATTTCTGAAGATTAGGAATATCAACTGTAAATATTGTTTTTCTTAATAATTTTTGTCTCTCTAGTTTTACATTAACACGTAACTTACACCTTACTAATCGATGATTACTTCCTGTGTTAAATTTATTAAGAACATTACAATCTTGAAATATGTATTTCCTGTTAGTCAAAATATAATCCAATTCTGCTGTACCTTCATTTGGATGCTTCCATGTCCATTTCCTTTTAATATTTTCCTCAAAAAAAGAATTCATAATATAAAGTTTTTCTTTTTCTGCAAACTCCACAAGTCTATGTCCTCTCTCATTTCTATTACCATAACCAAAATTACCTACAGCAATTTCATCTTTCATTTGTCTACCAATTCTAGCATTAAAGTCTCCCATAACAATTTTAAAATGTTGTTTACTCTGATCAAAAGCCTTTTGTACATCCATATAAAAATCTTCTACTACTTCATCACTATGAGAACTTGTTGGGGCATAAACCTGAATTATCTGCATTTGGTATCTGCTATTAAGTTGTATAACTAATCTTGCCACTCTGTCGATACACCATCAATCTCCACAATATTGTTCTTCCACTTTTTATTTATAATGAATCCTACTCCACTTGTATTTCCAATATGTGTGCCTTTATAATAGAGTATATGTCCACTTTTTAAATCAATTGTTTCTTCACCTTTTCTTCTAACTTCACAAAGTCCAATAATGTCCCATTTAATATAAGACAGTTCTTCTTCTAATTCTTGAAATCTTCCTTCACTTGAAAGTGATCAGCATTTGTAAGTACCTAAATAAAAAGTCGTCATCAAATGGCAGCCTGGGTCAGCAATCAGGGGATTCTTAGCACTCCCCACCTTCGGCCACCAACTGCTGCCTTGGTTGGTGACTTTACAGCCTCCTGGGAATAAGGGCCATGCTTTATTTTTGTCTGTCATAATTGTATATATGTATTGGAAAAATATTTGTCATTTACACAAACATTCATTCTGCCTTATCAGGCACTGAGAAGAAAAACCATGGTGTTTCTTTATCTTAAACTCAGAGGTAAAAAGCCAATAAACTCACCACGCTAGCTAATGCGTGTTGGTGAGCAGCCCATCTATGTTCATATACTATATAAATAATCACATGGTAATAACAGCTGCAACAACAAGAACGTATGGAGTGGACATTAGGAATTTGCACTGCTCGGTTCCTTTAAGGCCTCCAAGAGGAATCAAAGGGTCTCCTTTCAGTTAATAGCAAACTCCTTTCTGCAGCCTTTATCTATTATGATTACAAATATAAAAAATAATGGACATTGGCACAGACACGCAACTATTAATCTTGTTTTAAGAAAATCCAGCTGACATTTCAGATAAGAATTATCAAATGGCTAAAAGGAAAGGCAACAATATTTTTAGATTTTATAAGTAAAAACTTTTAAACTTACCAGTTGCCTTTATAAGCAACCATTCATGTTCATTTACCATAAAAATTAATCATTTAATAATAACAGAGGCAACAACAAGAATAGAGTGGACATAAAAATTTGACTACTTGGTTTCTTTAAAGCCTCAAAGAGAAATCAAGGGTCTCTTTCTAATTAATAGAAAACTTCCTTCTGGAGCCGTAGATTAAAAAAAAATGGTTAAAGAGCCTTTTTTTAATATATAGCGCAATACAGGCAAAAATCTCTCCGCCAACCACTTACAGAGGACACGCGAAAAGAAAAAAGTACCCATCCAGTTTGACAATTGTGAAATGAGAATTTGTACATTTTTTAATTCTTGTTTTCCTTCCTACATAGAGGTAATTTGATATCCATTTACAAAATAATGATGGATAATTAGTTGGGTTGACTGTGAACATACCCAGGTAACCATATATGTGTAAAAATACAAAAAGATTTAGAATAAAATGAATGAGACTGTAAAAGTAAGTTCAAATAAATGATTGGAATGAAGATGGTTTAAAATATGTAATTAGTGAAAATATATTTAAAAAGTATTAATTTTAGGAGATTGTAAAGGATTCAGAAAGAGACCACACGCACAATGGATTGATGAAATAAGGTGTGCAGGAATAATGTAGAAAAGAGAGTTTAGAGAATGGAGAAGGTGGATTGAATTTGGATAGACCATCATCCTGCAGTGGATTAACAATTCTTGACAATGATGATTAATTTTATGATTGCAGAGGTTCTATGTATGATGTTTTCACAAAAAGCATATATTGAGTATATAACTCATCTGATTAACTGAGAATGTTGTAGAATTCTTCATCTAAATTATTGTCTTGTCACTTAGTTCCAATCATATAAAAATCACTGCCTATTTATGCTTTTTCCCAATTACAGTTTAAAATAGTACCTTACTGTTGATATGAATTTAATCAACAGCATTGTCCTACATCTATCTTGTAAGATCAAAACATAAGAAAGATAAAGCTGCAGATTCATTATTATATACAAAGCAAGAATCGATAAGGGGGAGAGATTTCATCATTACAATACTCGTAATTATACTTACCAAGTTGTGATTCAATAGGACACTTTGTCTAAGAACTACTACATATATACTATTATCTAATGTCAGATAGCTAGTCAGATTGATCATATGCTGGCTAGTTGCCTTTAAAAATACTGTGGATGAATTTTAATTTATCAGCTATCTTCTGTTCAACAAGTTTTTACTTTCCATATTTTAAAGGGAAATAAATAAATGAATAGTTTACTATCTTTAGCAGAAGTTCAAACACTGGAAATGTCAGAAATGGGCTATGATTCATGGAGTTTGAATTCAAGGGTCTATTCCTCTGTTACAGGTCCCAAGCCACACAGTGCATTTATAGTAAAGATATTTGGTGAGTTGTGTCACAACTTTGAAACAACTGAACCTACCACTTACAAATAAAAATACAAAAATTCTCTAATCTCCCACCTCCACATGTTGCATGCCAAGTCTTTAGTAAAATATCTGCAACACCCTTTCCTGTTTTCTCCCCAAATAATTGTCTTTTCAAATTTAGACATCATGTATACGACTTATTATTATATTTTAATAATATTCTTTTTGTTACAGAAGAAAATCCTTTCCTTAATTCTTAGGCAAAAGCAAATGTGATTAAATTGTTTCAGTTCCTTCTAAAGACATTAATAATGCCTCAGAAACAATTACTAAGAAGGATAATTACTAAGCTGAGCTTAAATCAATGATGTTATAAAATCCTAAGCTTTTAATCACTTCCCCCTTATGATCGTGCTTTACTGTCAAACAGACTTCCTTCAACCTCTTAAAGCTGTAGAAGAAAATTTTTTCAACATGCTAGCAATTTATCATTCAAGTTTACAAGCTTTTTATATAAATATAAAAAACTCTTATTCAATAACCTTTACACCCCTCATTAAGAGTAGATTAGTCTCGATGGTGACGAAAGCGACTTATGATTGGACAATTTTTTTTTTTTTTCATTATAATTATTAAAATAGTTTATGAAAAGATCAACAGTTAAAAAGTACAGTCTAATAAACTATATATATCGGAATGCATATAATATCAAAAGTGTGCCTTCTTTGTTTTAATCAACGTTCAACAATAATAATTAATTATAAAACACACGCACAAATAATTAATCTAAGACACATGCAAAAACATATAAAACATGGTTGGTTAATCAGACCACATAGAAGTTAACCAATCATATTAATGCATAGAGAAAATCAATAAACCATTTCATCACTAGACAGATTTTGATCCCAGAACAGGGACCTTATTAGGTCATCCTGGAAATTAATATAAGTCACTTCCCTCATATAACAATATTGTAAGTTTCAATACTTAATGCTTCTATACAAGAGAGAGAAAATTAAAATTCTTTAACATGTTACATTACATATAATTTGTGATATATATATATGCATTTTTCAAGTTATATATTTTTATCATTTTCTCTTGAGTAGAATAACATATTTCTAATTTAAATATTAAATCACCATATTGAAATTGTGAGAGAGGTTTAATTAACTATTTGCTTTATGCAAGTGAAAAACTTCGTAGGTGGAAAATGAGAAAAGGTGGTGGAGTCGACTTGCTTGAGATATATATATATATATTAAATTTCAAGTTCACATATATTTTATTTCTAAACAAAGTCCAACATCAGGTTAGTTTAAAATATGGTGACTTCAAACAAATTTTGACAAGTCCTTGATATGTTTCGTCTTTGTTATCAGTTTTGATTTGCTTTGCAGGATTATTTTGAGAAAAATTTTTAAATGATTAAATGTTTATTTTTTTCCAGAGTTTATTAAGGTTTGCAATTATTTTTGCATAATAATTGTATAATAATTATTTGCATGATTACATATTTATTTTATGTATATATGTTTTATCTTTATAAAAAGATGGTAATAAGTGCTAGCATAATGTTATCAAAGCAAATTATGAAATTACTATAAATATGCCCTTTCAAACTAATTATTATCACATCTTTATCGACTGTCAGGATATATTGCAATATTGTAAAAAATATATAAATAATTTGACATTTTAAAGCATAATTTGGTAAATGTATCATTTAACGATATTTATTCATTCATATCTTAAACATAAGTGTCAATAAAAAAGAATCATTTATTTTATGAAAACAGTCAGTTCCTCTCGACTGTTGAATGGTGAAATTATTTGTTTTATTTATTACGATCTTTTTTTTTTTTTTAATTTGCAAAGTACAAATATGATTTTTTTAGAATTTATTTTTATTTGAAATAATGATGTATTGAAAACTCTCAGTGAACTATTTACAAACAAACCTTCTGGAAAATGTAAAATGTAGGAATGAGCCCATCTACACTTTAGAATTGATTGTATAAAATCATACCATTTATTAATATACTTACACACAAAGTGTGATCTATATACATTAACATAATTTCAAAACAACTATAAACTATCCTGAAATCACAGTAATTAATCAGAGGAAAAAGTGGTCTTATATTCAATAACTTCTTAGTATCAAATCAATCTTCAGTTAATAGATGAAGATTGATTTGATATTAAGAGGTTATTACATATAAAGTTCAGCCTTTCCATCTGATTAGTTATAATGATTTTAGGATAGCTTAGAGTTATCTTAAAATTATGTTAGTGTATATAAATCACGCTACGTGTGCAAGTATATCAGTAAATGGTATGCTTATATATAATCAAATCTAAAGAATAGGTGGACTTATTCTACATTTTATGTTTATTGACAGTTAGTTTGCACAAAGTTCGCTAGGGGTTTTCAGTACTTCCACATTATTTCATCTGTATTTGAGCTGGTGAAAGGTTATATTTAAATTGGTTTCATTTGTAAATGTAAATTTCTATCAAGTCAAGTCTAGTGTATTATATTCTGATATAGATTAACGGTTTAATACAAAATCAAATGGTGAAAGCTTATAAAACTCCCAACAGAGAAAGCAATTAAATCGGTCAAAGTATGAGAAGGTTAATTTCCTGCACTACCTGATGGCATCCCTATTCAAGACAAAATGCTGTATAGTGGTAAAGTTATTGGTGGTTTTTTTAATACAGTGAAGCTACGTTATGTGCTGTATCAATATGCACTATTTCAATTATATATTACCTAATTAAAAATGTAAATAAACTAAAAATAGAAACATTAGTTTTCAAAAAAATTTTAAGTTTTGTCAACTGAAAGGTTATTTTAATATATCTCTTTTGGAAAGGAAAAGAACTACAGGTATGAAATTTTTACATAAAGTCATCACCAAAAATTGTATTTCTTATAATATGCTTTCAAAACTTCATTTGAATTCTTTGCAGTATGAACTCAATGATTTCTTCATTGAAATTTGTAGGTATGATGCTTTGGAATGCCATTTCCATTTTCATTTACCTTGTGCTTAGAATTTAGATTTTGTTGATGAAAACCTTTTTTCAATTTAATATTAATGAATTTTCAAAGATCTTAATATATATATATATATTGTGCCCTTATCTATAGGTCATAACAAGGTAGAATGGTCAATTACTAAAAAATTTTAAATTTTAAGTTATATTTGTATGATATAAATAATAGTAGGATAATTAAATTTTATAGTACAATTTAAAGCTGAAAATACCTGGTATATAAAAATGTAAAGAATTATTTAAAGGAAAACAGTTAAATAAAGCTTAATTACATCCTTGCTTATGGTTGTAAAAGCTGGCCATATAAAATAATACAGCTATAAGTAGTTAAAAGTATATTAATAATTTGAGTATAATATTTTAAAACTAATAAATTAAATAAATGCTATATGTAATATTATAATTATAGTTAATATTCAAATTTAATAGAGTATATTTTAAAATAAACTTTGGGATGGTGAGAATTATATTTAGTTCTACAAGTTTAAATTATTTTCCAAATTTTTTATAAAATATATCAGTTTTGGTAATTTAGACCGAGACGTAAATAAAAAATCATTTGATAAAGTTAGTAAACATGTGACTGTATATTATACACCTTCACACACGCTTGTTAGAATAATAATAAAGTTTGTGAATTATGAAACTAAATATAATTGCCATCGATCCTTAAAGTAAAAGTTTAAATGTTAAATATTATTTTAATAATTATTTTAAAAGCTTAAATGATTTTTATAAAACTATAATTGAATAAAAAAATACTAGTCTAAGTAATATTTTGAGACATTACGTCATCAATTCTTTATTTTAAAAGTCTAGTCTGTTATAAAACTAAAATGTGTAAATCTGTTCGCGCTAAAAAGTCATTAACCAATCAACGGAGGTAAATTAGCAGACAAAATATAAGAATTAGATGAAGCGGGAGAGGAGAAGTAATGTGTAAGTGAAAGAGAAAGTAACATATTTTTTTTTAGCTGATAACACCGTAGCTAGAAAAGTGATATAAATTTAAAATTTTGTATTTATTTTAAAAGTTCTTTTGTAACATATAATATATTTTGACTGCCTCTATATGGATTGCTAATTTTAAAAGTTATCTTACCAGGATATTTTATTCAAGTTTAACCAAAAAACCCTACAGTAAAATGGAAGTACAAGGAAAAATACCTAAAAATATTGCTAAGGGAAAAATATTTGGAAAGTGCCTTAATACAGCTTTATTTATGCTCAACCAGAAACTTATTATTATAACTCAGAGAAATATTATTGGGATGCTTCACGAAAACTTAAAAGAGAAGTTACTTGCCGTCAGGAAAAAATTATGACGCACAAATTTTATAAGGCTACTTTGAAGTTATGTTATTCTTCTCTATGGAAAAATTTAATATGCGTTTTTATTATAAACAAAAATTATGTAAAAGTATAATGAAGAAAGAATGTTTATCTTTTAAAAAAAAAGAAACATTATAAAAATATAGTACCAGAAGTTTCAAAGAAAGAAAAAAGTAATAGAATAATATGAAAGTGCTATTACGCATTTTATGGAAAAGAACGGAAAAACTTTATCTAAGAAGAATTAAAATATTACAAAGTATTCAATGGAAGAAATGCTTGATTTTAAAAAATATAAAATTAAATTACTAAATGAAAATGGATCCATGGAAATAGAAAATTTTTATTAAATATTTAAATAAATGTACCTAGAAGATGCATCGGAAAAGTCGCGCGGGAAAATATTAGCAGACAATATTAAAAGAGAATATCAGAATTAATAATTGTGTTCAATATTATGAAAACCAAGGATTGTCGTCTATGAATATTTACTAAACAGAGCAATAATTGTTTTACTTAAAATAGAACATTAAGTGATTGAAGAAGAAATAATATACATTTTTTTTTAGCTTTAATATGAACGATTTTCAAGAAAATTCGATAAAGAAGTACCGTAAATATAATTTAAATATTTTTTACTGATTATATTTAAAATATAAAATGCTATGTGAGATTAGGGAAAACATATAAACATAAATTTAGTAATATTAAAAAAAATTAAATATAATAGCTTGATAGAATGATAGATATATTGTTTAAAAATAAAGTATATGTATGGAAGTTTTATATCTACAAGAATCAATGGGATGGTGAAGCCTACGGAACGCGATCGAGAAGATAAAGATCGTTTGGTAATTTTTATATTTATTCATAATGCATAATGTATTTTTTTTTTAGATCATCTATTGATTAAGAATGATGTGTGAAAGTTTAAATTATATGTACACATTTTATACAACATTTTAAAACATATTATGAGATAGAAGTAATTCTGAATATGCATGCAATAAGTTATTTAAAGTATAATTAATAAAATAATTTAACAGAACAATTGTGTGATTCTTTTGAACTTTCATGTTGTAAAGTATTCAGATATTTTAAAATAGTTTGTATATGATAAAATATATGAGGAAAGTAGTAAAAAGATTTTCTTAAAGAACAGCGGAATAGTTTTGAAATAAATGAATTTTATTATTGTTAGAAATGCAGATAGGAATTTGTCGATGTACCGTATAGAAAAATCTTGAGAAATAAGATCGGATAGTGACTTGGTAGTACTAGTGGAGAGGAAACCAAGATGATGTTTTTATTAAGAAATAGGAAACATAAAGTAATTGGATCATAGTTAGTTTGTGTGATTTCAGTATAGCTAACTAAGCCCTATGACTGAACACATATAGTTTTGACAGTGTTTTTGTATATCTTTAAACTTTTTGATGTTACAATAAAGCTGAAGAAATAGCTTTAGCATCGCTCCTATAATAGAGGTTGGTAGACAGATAAAGGTCACTCCTCTATAGTGTCTTTTAATTCACTGTGCCATTATTGTTAAGGTTTATGATAAGTAATATTCTAGTTATATTTTGATCCTATGCATCTATCTTCGCTATCCTTGTTTCGTGAATCTGCATCGTCAGAGAGATATTTTCAAAGAAATAATGAATAAAATAGAACTGAAGATACATTATCGTTTATGTAAGAATAGTTTATTTATTGGAATGTATAGAATTGTGTAATTTTAAAAGTGAAAGTACAAAATATCATAAAGAGAGAAAGAATCATATAATACAGTTATAAATTAATTCGGAAATGAATATAAGATTTTAAAGAGAAATCTAAACAAAATTTTTTAAGTGATAATAAAATTTGAATGTTTTAAATAATAATTTAGAAAATAAATATTGCATATTTATTAAGAGAATAATTCAATAATGTGTAATAAACCTATATTTATGCATGGTATATTAATAGTTGTAATCATATCATCCGAAGTAAGGCTTGAATGAGAATATTAGGTTAATAAACATCGGATAATGAACAATCAAACCTAATACCGAATGTAGAAGAATGTTTGAATTTGTAGGATTCCATACAACCAATATAAAACTAAAATTTTATTGTTTAGTAGAATTTTTACTACGAATGTGATTTTGTAAAAATATAATTTTAATAATAGTAGGGATACAAAGTGTTAATAATAATTATATAAGAAATACATTTTGTAACAAGCTAACCATATTAAGAAATCCAATAATAATAATACTGTATTTTCTTAAGCATTTAAAAGATAAGAGTTAACTAGGAAAAAAATAGAAGTTTGATTTTCATTTCATTTTTATAAACTAGTAAAATAATTTGTGATAGGACAGCAAGGGATATCCAATGTACATAATGTAAAATATTGTTATTTGTTTATGTTATTAATAAACTTTGTTGTAAATTTATTTTAAAGTTTTGTGTCCTCGTTGTTATTTCTCCACATGGATGCATGATATCACGATACACTTATAATTGAAACAGACATATAGTTTTTGCACAAAAAGGGTAAACATAAAAGTGTTATAATAATTTTGAGAATTTATTGGTATGTTAAAAAATTAAAAGATCATAATTTTATATTATTTACTGGTCATAAGTCGGTTGCCACAATATTACATTAAAATATATGCTAATGTTGCCACACGTATTCTGTTGTCAGATTATTAAAATACTACCACGTACGTATTTATTTATTTCATTTTAGGAAGAAATAAGATTATATTATACTATTATTGTTATTATTATTTTTATTATTGTTAGTTGCTGTGTAGTAGATTATGACATAAAATTCCCTTTTCATAGTTTACTACCGTAATTTTAAATCAGTTAGAATATAATTAATGAACCTGAGATTTATTTTATTTTATTTTATTTATTTTCTTCATTTTATTTAATTGAGTTAGATTCTTATTATAAAGAATATTAAGATATGATTATTATTTTAATCGTAGTGAATAGAGCTCAGAAAGTCGTAAGAATACTATGAGTTAGTTATTTGGTATAGTAAAAAGGGAGTATAGTGTTCTTATGCCATTGAGATAGTATCATGTGGATAATATTTCAATGTAGTCTATCTCGTTCCCCGTATCGTCACTCCATGTCTCATGAAAATAGTAAATATTTGTTAATTCATTTTAAAAATATAACCGTATTTGTATTTTAAAAATTAGAGCTAGTAATCATTTTAATTAATGCTGGATATTTCATTTATTTATTTATTAACTGAGCTAGAACCCGGAATATATGCGTAATAAATTTTAAACACTATATAAATTTTGGAGGACGAGAGCGGTGGGGGGAGGTTAGAATATATATATAGGGAGTATACCAATAGCTCAGATTCCAGGTAGAGATTTTAAATATTTTCTTATATCGCACTTATCAATTAAAAGCTTGTTTCAGCTATTGGTATGCTCCCTGTATTATGCATTTGTAAATACAAGCTTATAAAAGCAATGCCATGCTATATATAACTTGCTTTATTGATATATATATATATATCTGGATAGTGATTTTTCCTTTTTTCTATCTTTTCTTGATCCTTTTGATATTGTATATATATATTTTTATCTGTAATTAGCATTCGACTGTAGATATATACAGTAAATAAAGAATTGAATTGAATTAAAATTTGTAAAAATTTTATAATATGACAGGGGCCATTATTTCATCTAGAGCAGTGGTCTTCAACCTTTTCACACCTGTGGATGGGCAAAAATAAGGATAAGGTTTCGCGGACCGGCAGAAGTTTACAGATAAATTTTCTTAAAGATGTAAACTGCTTAGCCTTAGATGAGCATAATTGTTATAACTGACCAAAACAGCACACTAGTTACTGTGTATTGTAATGGTGTTGCTTACCTTCACATGCTGAACACTCTTTCTCGAGTTGCGCAGTTATACTGCTACAGAAAACAGTACAATAACAATCGTTCTCATTAATGTGCTTGCATTTTTATGTTTATAATTTTATTGTTAAAACATGCAAGAATAAAATGTTATTCACCTGAATGTTGGGAAATATTACAGTTAGTGTAATTACATGACTACGATTTTGATAAATGTAATATCTGGATTTAATGTTAAATATACAAGATGAAGTTCGTATAATAAAAACTTTTTTTTTAAATTTTGAATTTTTTTAGAAAAATAATAAAAAATTTAATTCTACCCCCCCCCTCATAAACATCTGTGATAAATAGAAAAACAAATTAATTGATGTACGATTGATTGGATTTTGTTTTAGTTCTGTTTCTTTTTTTTAATCGGGTAAAAATGCGATAAAAAAATAAATAAAAATTGTTTATATTAATTAAAAGTTTAAAATCTTATTATTTTGTTATTACAAACTTTCCTGCCAGTCTAGCATGGACCAGTTAAAAAACTTCTGTGGCTGGCACCGTGGCCCGGGGATTGAAGACCACTGATCTAGAGACATGAATATGATCACGTTTATTAATAACGTTTATTCAGGTTATCTGAAAGCAGATTTTATAATAAACTTTTATTTTTTTATGCTATGATACAATATTTCATGTAATAAAATATTTTCTAAGCCTAAAACTAAAAGTTTTATGAAATTTAAAAAGTAATTTTCTCATATGATAAATGGAAAGAAACATTTAGAAGTGATATAAAAAAAATTATAAAACTTTCTTGAACTGCATCTGAAGGCTTAAACTTTGATGAGTTTGGTTGAGAATTTATAATGGGTAGTGGCAAATAGGGGTAACTGCATAGATGCCAAAGTTTATATGAACTTAAAAAAATATCAAAGTAATTAGACAGGGTATACTCTGCTCTTAATGAGCCTGATAACATTTGTATAAGGGAGAAAAAAGATATTTAAGAAAAAAAAAATCAGAGGATGTTTTTATTTTAAAAAAAATAAAGATACACCATAGTAAATTTTAAATATATATTTTTTGAGTGAATATAAATGAAGGAATACACAAAATAAATATAAATAACACAACAACTCAGCCAAATAATGTATAAAATGACACAATCGGAATTTTAAAAAAAATTCAAATAATATTAACCACTAAAATTATATTGCCAAGCATGAGACATATTGGAACCAACATGTTGCCATGAGTCTGGTACACAGTACCAAAAAGCGCTTGGAAAACGCACTTGGCAAAATAATAGTGGTTAATATTTTTTGAAATTTTTTCTGGTTATCGCATTTTATACATGTACAATAATTTAAAGTAAATATGTATATGTACTTCCTCAATTTATTATTAATAACTATATTATTATTATTATTATTATTATTATTATTATTATTATTATTATTATTATTATTATTATTATTATTATTATTATTATTATTATTATTTAATTTTTTTTATACTATAATCTTAATTTATATATATGCTGCATACAAAAAAGTATCTCTGTTATATATATAATTGAGAAAATATCTGTATACTTGATGTTAGTAAAATAATGTATTTTATTGGAAATAAACCTCTAAACATCACATGATCGTCATTTCTTATGCTTGCTCATAACTGTTATTAAAACAGGCAAAACTCTCCATACAGTAGTGCCACTCAGTGCAAGCCAGAGTAATCAATGGAAGCCAGAAGGTTTGTGCATAAAATCCCTATCTAGTGCCTATTGGATGAGTAGACACTAGATAGGGATTTTATGCACAAGCCTTCTGGCATCCATTGATTACTCTGGCTTGCACTGAGTGGCACTAGTGTATGTTATTGGAATCAAAGCATATCAACAAAATAGAAGCTATTGTACATTATGTAAGATGTATATGAGAAGGGAATGGAACAAAATGTAATGGATGCCATTGTTTCACTATATATATATATATACATACGTGTGTGTGGTTTGATTAACCAACTTTTTTATTAATAGTAATTATTACTAATACGAGAATATCCCATGGGAGAAAATAATTGCCATTGGAAATAAAATTAGTAATAGTAATAATTATAGGATTAACAATAATCAATAAGTTCAGATATTGGCACACAGAATCCAAACATCTGGACTTCTTAATAAAAATAAATATCAAAGCCCTTTCTAATAATTATTTTCTCTTTTACAAGTGACACTTCACAAATATAGATCCATTATGTTCCCTCTGTCATAGAAATGAAGAAACATTAGAATACTTTCTTATGAATTGTTCCTCACTTCTTCTTTGTCATATTTTTTATCACTAATATAACTCATTCAAAGTCACTAACAAATCTCATAAAAAATATATAAAGTGATCCTTTTCCCAATATAAGAATTACTACATTCTTTTTACACTCTGATTTGTAAGATGCTATCTAATGTTTAATCCCTCAATTCACAATACTAAATCACTATTTCTAAAAAAAAATTAAATAACATTAGGATCAGAAATCAAACCCATGCATCAGCTGATATTTTTGCAGCTACATGGAATCTGATCTCATTAACAACAACTTAGTAACTTGGCTATTGAATATATTAATTAATATATATTAGATATATATTAATTATTGCTCAATTATACGAACTCATATCTTATTGATTTTCTACTTGAAATCTCTTTTATTTCAATAAGACTATCACATGACTCACTACTCTCAGTGCCATCTTATATTGCTGACCCATCTGATCACACACATGTTGAAAAGAGTATATATGTGTGGAGATGGTAATCTGGACCAACTGATGAGTGCTGGTTTAGCACAAAATATGTATATTGGTGATTATTTATCATTTCAACACGTGTGTGATCAGGTGGGTCAGCAATGTGAGAGTAGTGGGTCATGAGAAAGTCTGAGTTCAAATCCCACATATATTACATATATAAATACAGGTTTAAACCTGTACAATGTATTCAATAAGATTTGTAAATAATCTCTAATGTATATAGTAATCATAATAAAGTTAATTTAAACTATTAATCAATAACCCTTCCCACCCAAAAATGAGTGAAAAGATAATCAACAAAAAAAGTTTGAATTAATCATATATGCTTTTAATGTACAATAAACATTTATTTTATATATATATGTATCCTCCCCCACCTTGAATTATAGATTCTTCGTCTTCCAAGACTACAGTTTTTTTTAATTATTATGATTACTATTGATCACTTATTATGCACACACACAAAATTGTGTTAATTTATATATATATATTTAGATATATTTAAAAAAAGAATCAATACTCTTAGTGAAGATATATCACTGGGTTATAAATTTACAAATACGTCACCATTTTAATATAAACAACTCAACATCTCCCATATAATTTATATTTTTTCAATACAGTATAGTATCTTTATCTTCCACAAGAAAATAAACGCACACAATCCACTTTCTGTATCAAACACCTCAATAGGCATTTGTACAAATCAAATTAATTGGCAGATATTTTTTATATATAACTTTCACTTGTACTAGTTTTTATTTCACCTGTTAGTTCATTATTTATCTGCAGGATACGTCCACTGAGTAAAAAAAAAACAAGAACAGAAATCGAATGAAAAGAGGGTTTTTATTAAAGAAATCAATATAGGAAATTGAAATTAATTATTAATTAATATATATACGTATTAAATAAACATACTATTCTTTTCAAAGCATATGTATAAAGACCTATGACTGTTAAGATGCAATCCGGCAGAGCTAGCATTCAACAGTAGACGCAGGTCACCATCTTTCACATACATCTTTACTATTTGTACAATATATACATATAACAAATGTAGTAGTTTTTGCAAATAATGCTTCACAGCTCTAGGAAATGTTGCAAGAATTATCAGATGAAAGTAAGAGAGTACAGGTAAAAGTAAATGTTGAAAAGATTACTAAAGCAATGTTCAACGGATTTTTTTAAAACATGAAAATAACGATTGATAATGATGAGTTAGAAATTAGCAATTACAGATACCTTGGTCAGATCATTACTACAGAGGGAAACATAAAGAATGAAATTAATCATAGAATTAATCTTGTTTGGAGTGCTTTTGATAGAAATAACAATATTAAAAGGACATATGCCTAACTGTTTAAAAAGAAAGATTTTTAATATGTTTTATCAGTTATTACTTATGGATCTGAGACATGGACACTTAACAAAAGAGCAGTACAGAGATTTCAGATCACTCATGGACAGAAGCATATTGGGAGTAACAAAAAGAGATCGAAAATAAAATGCATGGGTAAGAGAACAAACAGGGTTACTAACATCATTGAAAGAATTAAGAGACTAAAGTGGAATTGGCTGAAAATTTTTCTAGAAGAGACGATAATAGATAGACAGTTGAAATCTTAAATTGGACTAAAAGAGATTGTAAAAGATCCAGAAAGAAAACACATGTGAAATGGATGATTGAAATAAGGAAGTGTGCATGGGTGATATGGAGAAAAAGGCTACACACTAAAGATGGATTGAACATGGAAAGACCTTAATCCTGCAGTGGATTGATAATGGTTGACAATGATGATCATGATGAGAACATTTATCAATATTAAATTGTGTCGTACTTACTCCACCCACTATTTTGACACCATCCACTCTAGACACTTGTAAATCAAAATGTAACAATTTATTATTAACTTAAACTTAAAGTAATATTCAATTGTTTTTGCAGAAGAATGAAATAAAGATTGCTAATTATAAATTAGAAAAAAATAGCTATAAATTGACCAGATTATTAATGCAACATGAAATTGTAATTGATGTAATTAATCATAGAATTAAATTTGGAGTGTTTTGGTGAAAATGGTCTAATACTAAAATAAAATATGGACATGTGTTTAAAAGTGAAGGATTTAATAGATAAGGACCTACAACCTAATCGTTTAACAGAAGTGCAAAATGGAGACTTTATACCACATAACAAAATAGGAACAGATATAAGTTTGGATATAACGAGAAGGAATACAAATACATGGATGATAGTCAGGGCTGGATTTAAGGTGATTGGAGCGATTGAGCCCAATCGGGCCCCGCATCACCACCAAAATTAATAAAAAGTTATTTTTCAAAATATTGAATTTGCATTTTATTTAAATATTTAATATATAGAGGGCCCTTCAAAAAAATCCAATCAAGCCCCACACTTAATGGATCCAGCCCTAGTCAGGGCCAGATTTAGAGATTGGGCCCAACTGGGCCCCACACTTGAATGGTGCACTGCATCACCACAAAAATTAACAAAAAGTTATATTTCGAAATATTGAATTTGCATTTTATTTAAATACTTAATATATAGAGGGCCCCCACAAAAAAAATCCAATTGGGCCCCGCTTATTGGATCTGGCCCTGATGATAGTACAACCAGATATCAGTGACATTGTTATAAGAATTAAGAAAATAAAATGGAGATGGCTGGACATATTTTTAAAAGAAAGGATAATATGTGGACTGCTTGAAGTCTTAAACTGGATCCTGAGAGATTATAAAAGATTTAAAAAGAGTTCACATTTGAAATAAAGATGTTGGGTGAAGGAATATGGAGAAGTGAAGATATGGAATGAAAAACTGAGTTGAAGTTGGAGAGACTAATTTGCAATGATGAAATAATTGCTGAAAATGATAACATTACAGGTAAAATACCATTAATCTGAATACTTATTATTATAGTAGCAAATCTCTCTATACCATAGCGCCATCTAGTGCAAGTTGTAGTAATTAATAGATGGTAAAAAATTTCTGCATTTGAATATCTATTTAGTGCCTTTTACATCCAATATACCCCCAGACTAGGTTCTAGATTATGGTTGTCAAGAGCTGGGAGCCTTGGAGCACTGTATCTAAATCTTTGGATCTAACTCATCCCTCTGGAAACTACCTGTTAGCTATTCAGTCAATAATAAAGCAATGAACCCAAATAAAATAATAATGTTTTCAATCATAGCTAGTTTATTTGTATAGTCATACATATCTGAAATATAGTTAGTATCTGTATATTTTGGGTATCTTTAAATTTTTGTATAATTATAGGCATCAATATATGTTTGATAGAATTGGTATTAAACCGCTAAAACATCACATGATCACTGTTTTTTTACTCTTGCACAAGCTATTAGCAGAACTCTTTATACAGATTTGCGATTATTTTAAAAGTTGTCCAAAGGGATATGGAGATGACGTGATGTTTTAAAAGTTAAAACCTATTATTCCAAAATCTTCTATTATTCAAAGTTTTAAAGTTGACTTTTAATCCTTTACAATAAATAAATATAGTTCCACACACCAAAACAATTAAAGAAGAAAAGCATCCAATAGATCCCTATAAATTAATGTCTAATTGTTGTCTGTAATCTACCTATTTTTTGCCTAATTCAGTAGAGTTTCAGTTTATAATGAGGAGAAAAAGATCTGTTCTTGAAATTCCAGCTTACTGATGTTTTATCTGATGAAATTTAAGTTATTTTATTTGATTATTTTATTTTTAATGTATCTGAATGTCATACTTATCCACAAATAAAAACTTAATTCTTTATGACTAATACTATGATGTGTAGAAATTGTAATATTTACAATAAAATGCATATTTTACAAAGACAACAAACTCTTTGGTAAACTGATAATCTTAAAATAGGCAAACTTTCCATACAGTTATGCCATTCAGAGCAAGCCAGAGTAATCAATGGATACAGGAAGGTTTGTGCATGAAATCCTTATCTAGTGCTTACTCATCCAATATTCCCAGACTAGTTTCTAGCTTGTTGCTTTCATCAGCAAGGAACCTTAGATCTAAGAGCACTGCACGTAGATCTTAACATCTAATGCAACCCTCCAGCAGCCACCTTTTACCTCTTTAGTTAACATCAAAACTATGAGTCTAAAATTTCAAAACACAAATAAAATTCTATGCTCATAAGCTTATATAATGATATAAGTCTGAAATCAGTTCACTCCCTATACATTTCAGTGTCTTTGGTTCTTTAATAATATAGCCACCACTATCATATTAGGCAGGATTGGTATTAAACCATTAAACATCACATGATCACAGTTTAAGCAAGTATAAGAAATGGTGATCATGTGATGTTTAGTGATTTCATCTTATAATCTATTATTTACTTATTGATAAAAACCAATATTTATTTAGTTATATTAACATTTATATTAATAATGCTATAAATGTTAAGGTAATTCATTTGGAGACATTTGGAGAAATTGCTGATGGAGCTTCACCTTCCCTTCATTCCCATGTACCCACCCACAGTGCTCTTTTGCTCATTTCTCATTCATTTCACTATAGAAAGTGATATTAAAATACTATTGATTTATTAGTTTGAAGAAAGTCTGAAGAGGTCAGTTTTTTGCAGCTATCAGGAATTTCAAAGTAGCTTTCCCAATCATTCATTGGCTGATTGGTTCTTTGCTTTTTGTCTTTAACATCATTTGCAAGATTACTTTGAGAAGATTTTTGACCAAAAGCAATTATTACCAAAAAAAGCTTTTTTGCATAGTTTATTTAACTATTTAAAATTACTTTATGTAAAATTTGTATGGTGAACTTCATCAAAAGTGCACTTAAGATTACATTATAAAGAAGGATACTATTTTGTTAGAAAGGCAAACAAACATTTGCATTCTTGAATTAAAAACAAAAGTATACATAATTATCCTTTGATTTGATTATCTTTTAATTTTTAAAAATATATGTAATGGTAAAGAAAAAAATATGGCAATAAAATTGTTAATGCCTTTTTTAACATTTTAAAAATTATAAATGCAATTTAAAATTTTAGAACAAAATTTGATAGATTTATGATGGCTTCACATTTTTTCATTCACATTTTAAAAATAAATTTGAATCATAAAGATTTTGTTAATTTTTTTTCCACTGGTGGAGCTGACTATCCTTTATATTGTCATCCAATCAGAAAAAAGTTCAGTTTCAATTAAGTATTATCTTAATTTTTTTTTTTTTCTATATTTGCAAAATTCAAATATAATTTTTTAGGATATTTTTCATTTTTAATCTCATATTTTTAACAAATCAAGTCCAATTTATTCAATTCTAATACAGAATCAAATCAAATGTTGAATGAATACAAAAATTGCCACCAAAGAAAGCATCAGAAATGTTTTTTCATCAATTGAAGTGTTCAAATTGAATGATTAAAAAATAATATAAAATAAATTATAATCTTATTATTAAATCAAAAAAATAAATCAATTTTTTTATTTCAATTTTTTTTACATTTCCCTAAAATTATAATGTGAATTTTATTTAGATATTAAAATAATTTTGTTTTTTCTTTTTCTTAATAAGTATGTATGTGCATTAAAATTCTCTGCCTGATGTTATGTTGTAAAAATTTGAGAAACTCACTTAAGACCAATCAATAGCTGTTAGCAACAGTTTACCAAAGCATGTCATTCTTAGTACAATATATTAAGCCAATAAACATCACATGACCACCATCTTTTATGCTTGTGTATAACTGTTGTTAAAACAGGCAAAACTCACTATACGTATTGCCACACACAACAAGCTAGAGTAATCAATGGATGCCAGAAGGCTTGTGCATAAAATCCCCATCTAGTGCCTACTCATCCAATATCCGCAGACTAGTTTCTGGCTTGTGGCCTTCATCAGTGAGGAGCCATGGATCTGAGAGCATTGCACCTAGATCTTATGATCTAATGCACAAGCCTTCTGGCATCCATTGCTTACTCTAGCTTGCTGTGTGTGGCAATACGTATAGTGAGTTTTGCCTGTTTTAATACAATATATTCTAACATTCAGTGATAGCTGTTTCAAATAATCATTTTTAATTGCATAATTTTGTAAATCTATTGAGATAATCATTCTTGATGCTTCAGCAATAAATGTAATCACATGTTTTGATATTTGGTAAGTCATGTAATGTTTGAACAAAAGTAATAGCCTTAAGTACCAATCCATGAATTTTACAGCTCTTGAGGCCACCACTGCACCAAACCACACAAGGCAAAGTAATCAAATTATTTGATGCTTGGGAGGTCATATGATGTTCAAACACTGGAAGTGACAGTGTTGTTATCCAAAAAACCTGTAGCTCTCAAGTCTGCCGCTCTACATACAGCAGAGTAATCAAATGGTTTAGTGCTTGGGAGGTCATATAATGTCTAAACATTGGAAGTGATCATGTTGAGCTGTTATCCGAGAACCTTTAGTTCTTAAGTCTGTGACTCTATCACTGCACTAAAGCAAGCAGGCAAAGTAATTACATGGTTTGATTCTTGGGAGGTCATATGATATTCAAACACTGGAAATAACTTGACACTGTTCAATTGTGATCTATGGATCTCCAGCTCTTAAGTGCACCACACTACAATTGAACTAAACCATGAATGACATACATAAAAAAATCATGAGTTATTACGTACTTTTTTCTTTAGTAATATAATTTTGATTTGATTCTCATATATATATAGTAAATAAGACAATATTTAAAAAATGAATTGCATTGTAAATGTCTCTCTGACATATCTGTACAGAAGTAAAATGAGAGGGAAAATCTCTACTAGATGGTCATAAAGATTAGTTTTTTCCTTGTTCATCTATTCATCCAAAAAGGGATAAATATACTAACATTAATATCATGATTTTATTTCACCTTCCAAAAATAGTTCTCTTTATTCTACTTTAGAAATCATCTACTAATGAATGCAAAAGCCAGAAACTGGTCTGTGGATATTATAATCCCATACCTTCTGACATCCATTGATTACCCAAACTTGCAGTAGGTGGCTTTACAATAGGGGGAAAAGCTGCTTGTGGAATCATAAAAAAGACATGATGATATTGGGGTTTTAATCTTTTTAATTAAAGGATCGATGAGGGTTTCCGATAACCCTAAATTTCTAATACCTGTGTAAAGCAATCTGGTATCATACCTATAAAATTATATATGCAAGCTATCTTTGATCAAAACCTCGGGGTTTTCTTTTTTAGAATTTTTTGCTATTAGCTGGAAATATAAAAGAGCAAATGGTGTGCTGTATGCATGAGGATATATATTCTAAATCTGAATCTCAGCTCTTATTAACAAATAAAGGCAAAGATAGGAAACAGTCATTAATGAAGATGTTGTACATTATCCTACCTGGTATCTATTGACAGGTCAAAGCTACAGTAGATGGTGCTAACATAGGATGAATAGAATTGTTTTTGAAATCTTATGAGTAAGCACATGAGAAAGTCATGTGATCTTGTTGGTATTAACCCTTTTAGCCAAAAAATGTAAGGGTCCTAGAGTTGTCAGAAAATTAAGATATCTAAAATATATAAAAACTGTTTCAGTATGAGATAGATACAGCCATGCAGGTGAGTTAGCATGGGCTCAAAACTTAAGTTTTTTTTAGAATTTCACACTATTAGGTTGAATGATGTAAAAAAATAAAAGGTGACTGCTAACTGCATAGAGATTCTAATCTTCATTATCAAAGACATAGGACAGAAAACAGTCTGAGGATGAGAATATAATAGCATGATCCAACTGCTATACATTATTTACTCAAGCTTATACAAAATGGTTCTAGTGTAAAGTAAAGAGAACTGTTCTTGGAAGCATATAATTAAACATATGAGAACTTTATGTGATATTGTTGTTCATATTAATGTTCCTAATTAAAGACAAAGGACCTACAATAGTCATAAAATTAAGATATCTAATATACATATAATAACTTGATGTTAGATATATATGACTATGCAAGAGAGCTTGGATTCAAACCCTTTTTTAGAACTTTAGTTTATTATCTTGAATAATATTATAAAGGAGTAATAGTTGCTGTAAAAAATTTTGCAAAAAGTATTTTGTGAATTAAAATGGGAAGCTAAGGGAGTAAAAGTAAATTATTTAAGTCATTTAGATTTTGCTGGTGACGTAATTGTTTTGGTAAATAATGCTTTAGAGCTTTGACAAATGTTGCAAGAGTTATTTATTAAAAGTTAAGAAAGTAGAACTGAAGATAAAAGTTAAAAAGACTAAAGTAATGTTCAATGGATATTCTCAAAAGATGAAAATAAAGATTGATAATGATGAATTAGAAGAAGTTAACAACTACAAATATCTTGATCAGATTATTATTACAGATGGAAACATAATGAATGAAATTAATTATAGAATTAAGCTTGGATAGAGTGCTTTTGGTATAAATAATTCAATATTAAAAGGAAATATAACCATGTGCTTGAAAATAAGTTTTTAATAAATGTATTACCCACTCTTACTTATGGATCTGAGACATAGACACTTAACTGAAGAGTGCAATACAGAGACTTCAGACCACTCAATGATATATGAAGAGATGCATGTTAGGAATAACAACAAGAGATCAGACATGAAATACATGGATGAGAGATCAAACAGGTGTTACTGACATCAGTGAAAAAGTTAAGAGACTGAAGTGGAGTTAGGCTGGATATATTACTAAAAGAGATGATAATAGATGAGCAATTGAAATTTGAAACTGGATTCCAAGAGATTGTAAAAGACCCAGAAATAGACCACATGTGAGATGGATGGATGAAATAAGGAAGTGTGCTGGTGGGGTGTGGAAAAAAGAGACTACAGATTGGAGAAGGATTGAACTTGGAAAGAACTTCATCCTGTATGTTTAAAATGATGATGATGATAATAGACGGACAATTGAAATTTTAAACTGGATTCCAGGAAATTGTAAAAGACCCAGAAAGAGACCACATGTGAGATGGATGGATGAAATAAGGAAATGTGCTGGTGGGGTGTGAAAAAAAGAGAGACTACAGATTGGAGATGGATTGAACTTGGAAAGAGCATCCTGCATAGTTAAAATGATGATGATGTTACTTATATAAAATTTTCTATAAAAATAACGTTGGAAAAATAATTAATATATATACAAACAAAAAATTATATAGATATGAAGAAAGAAAACTTTATATATACTGAAAAAAACCTATCTACTTAATGCATTACTTTTCATGGTTAAAGTGTAGAAAATGGGCAGAAAAATGTGACAACATGGAGTTTTACAAGTACAAAGTCAATTAACTATGGGAGATGGAAAGTTTCTTTTTCCATTGATTATTACTATAATTTTCTCTTCACTATAATTTGGAAGTTTGATGAGTGTAGAAAACGTGAATAACCGGTAAAGAGGTTTAAACAGCGCGATAACTACTCTAACACTACTTTCTTAGAAATTTCATTTCAGAAAGTGATAAGAAATCTTCATAGCGATTTTCTCAAATTATAGAAATTCAGAGTTAAACTGATTGTATTCAATACGAAAATACACACACGCGTACATATGAGGTAAATATAAATGAACGTACTTCCGTAACATCGACATATATATCTACATTGTATTTATATATTTTCCATCATCTAATATAAGTATTGAATTTCTTTAGAAAAATTTAACTTTATTTAAATATTCCAAATACACTCAACTTTTAGTAATAGCACATAGATTAATATATGCACAACCTTTTGAGATGTATTATTCCACTCTCTTCTTCACGTATTGCTAGCCTGACCAGTAACAGTTCTAGCGTCGGAACCGAAACGGGACCCTTAGATTCTTGAATATTAAATTTTACGGTAGCACTAACCAAATAAATCATGCCAAAGGCAACAGACAGTAGAAATTTTATATACCTATCTATGAGGTTCCTCCTGATTTCTCCACTCTTAAGAGCAAAGTTGATTAGTGGTTTCTATACATTACATATAAACATACTAGGTTGACTTATGGGGCTATTTACCATTATCATGAGAGCAGCTTCTTTAAATTTTCCTCTTTGTACTTTTACTTCTCCATCCAATATTTTTGTATTTGCCCCAATTTAAATTATGTTTATTGATACATATATGGTCTGCTACCCTAGATACATTTGTTTTCTCTCTTCTAGTCATCAATTTGTATTTTTGCAATCACTTTTCAATGGGACGACTGGTTTTATCAATATACGTTTTTCCAGTTTAATGTGGTATTTCATAGATGCAGGCATTGTAGGTGTTAGAATTCCTCATAGTGTGGTATGGCTCTGGAAAGATGCTCTAATGTTGTACTGATTGCAGATTTTTCTTAATTTCTCTGATGTTTTTAATAGGCATGGATACACTACTGTACCAATAATTGTTTTTTTTCTTTTGATGGTTTTTTTTGTTGTCTATTTAAAATTTTCTTACTACTATCTGATGAATAACCATTTTTCTATAAGAGTTTGTTCTATATAGATCTTTTCTTTTTCCAAATTGCTGGTTTCTGAACAAACTTCTTTTACTCTATTTCATGATGATAGTATAACTCCATGTTTTGTGTTTCTGATGTGATTGGATGTGTATGCTAAGTATTTTTCTATATGTGTGGGTTTTTTGTAAACTGTAGTATTGAATTTGCCATGAGGAGTCTGGTCACAAGAACATTTAAAAGTGCTAATTTTTGTTCTTGTTTTGGATTCTACTGTGAATTTAATTAAAGGGGATATGTTGTTGATGTGTTTCCAGAATGTTTGTAGTAGTGCCCCACCATGTGACCATATAATAAATGTATCATCAACATAGCAAATCCAAACTTTAGGTAAATATGGAGTATTCTTTATGACTGCGATTTCAAGTTCTTCTATGTAAATATTGCCAATTAGGGATGACAATGGTGATCCCATAGACATTTCTTGATTTTAAAACAAGCAAAACTCTCTATATGTATTGCCACTCAGTGCAAGCCAGAGTAATCAATGCCATTGATTACTCTGGCTTGCACTGAGTGGCAATACATATAGAAAATTTTGTTTGTTTTAATAACAGTTATAAGCAAGCACAAGAAATGGCGATCAAGTGATTCCTTGGTTTTTTTGGAAGAATTCTGTGGTGTACTGAAAGTAGGTTGTCATTAAGCAGAATGTTAATTAGTTCTATTGTACTATCAATAGGAAGAGCGGTTCTGGTTTATAAGCACCATTTATTCTTTTTTTTGCAATAGACAATGCTTTTTCACATAGTACATTTGGGAATAAACTTTCCACATAGCTTACTAGTATGTCAGTTCTTTCAATTTTCATGTTCTTGATTAATTTTATGGTCTAGAATCCCTGACAAAAGACTGGGGCTTGTATGCCAAAGGACTAAGAACTTTGAGAAGAAATGTTGACAAATTTTGGCACAGTGAATTTTTAGATCTAACAATAGATCTTAATAGAACATGATTTGTATGGATTTCAGATAGACCATAAAAATAAGGAATTTTGCTGAAATAAGATGTTATTTTATTTTTTCCTGAATCACTAAAGTATCTGTGCTGCTTTCTGAGTAATTTTTGTAAATTTGTTTATCTATATACATATTCCTTTACCTTAATTTTATACAAATATGTATCATGTTTGTCTACAAAAGGTAAAGTCTTTAAATGATTGCAGGATAACGATCTTTCCATAAGTCCTCATAAACATACAACAAAAAAGAAGAATTGACAGAAAAAGGTGGCAAGATGAAGAGTTGAATACTAGTTTATCTTTGCTTTGTCCTAAGCATAGTTAGATACCTGTTTACTGACCAATATTTGATGATTACCTGAATTAGGAAGTGGGATACCTACCTGAATGGTTAAATACCTATTTACTGACCAATATTTGATGATTAGTTGGTTTAGAAAGTGGGCTGCCTACCTGAATAGTTGAACACTTATTTACTGACCAATATTTGAGGATTATCTGGATGAGATATAATGGGATACTTACCTGAAGAAAAAAATCAAAGCCTGTTGTAAAACATTTCAAGTTTACTTTTAGACTCGGGTTATGAGCATGGTTAACTGATGGATGTGAATAATAATGATTCTACAAAATCATCATCAAATTTTGGATAACAATGATTTTAAAAATAATTCCTGTGAGTCACAATAGATGAGTTTGTCTAGTAATCTGTTATGTATTTCTGATTTTTGCACACCTATAAAAATTATCTATATTATATACTGTCTTTTTCAGATAGTTTTGTTCACATGTTTTAGGAATGTGTGATGGAAAGAAAATTTTAAATACACCAAATACACATAGAAGTTAAATTATTCCATGTGTTTCTATTTAAGACCACCTGATGGTCTAAATTTTATGGTAAGAGTTGAGATCACAGATTCTCTGATTAACCCCTTCAATATATCTGCAGTTTAACAATTAATTATGCTTCCACGAAGTATTAAAAATGAACAGAAAGTCAACAGAAGTCAGTTTCTATCCTGTAGAAGACCTGTTATTAAAATATTAAACTATATGGGTGAAATATCACTACTATGGCTTAAAAACTTTTTAAAATTCTGAGTTTTTTCATATTTCAAACCCAAATTCTGCTACGATAAGAAATAAATATAGGCAACTAACTGGAATGTGGCTTATAAATTTGTATGTTTTTACTGACATTTTTTCTTTAACTTATTAATACTGCAACAAGATGTCTTTGAGTCAGAAATTCCAAAAATCATGTTGTGATGTGATGTGATGTGATGTATTATGGCTTCTCCTTAAACGAAGTCAAGAATATCTCAGCAATTAAGCCCAGATAAACCTGTTAGCCACTTTCTTTTACATTCCCCACTCTAAATTTACCCATAATCTGCTCTATCCCATTTCCACAACATAATTTTTGTCAACTCTATAATCTTTATATCTAAATCCCCCTTATCTTTTCCCAAACCTAGCATAAAAACCAATAATTCACTTTCTGTATAATCACTCTTTTCATATTTATTTTTCCACAACTTCATTATATGTACCCTTTCTGTTTTCAAACATTTACATTCAATTAACAAATGCCATCTATTGAGATATTTTGCTAAATATTTTTAAATATCAAGCTTGGGATATTGATATTTTTAATTCAAAATTTTTTCAAAGGTCAAGTATAATTGAATAGTGGCAAAATCAAAGTATTTTAGCCTGCCTCCATGTCTTGGATGAACTTATTCCTTTGTAACTTGTTTCAACAACATTTTCAAGATTATTTTAAGACAATGTTTGGAATAATTTAAAACCTTCATTTTTTTCATGATGTTTATTAAGATTCATGATTATTTTTGCAAATAATTGTGTAATAATTATTGAAAATTAAAAGTATACATGACTACACTTTTATTTGATACATATATGTTTTATTTTTTAAAGATAAAAGATAATAACTTCTACAATGGCACTCTGGTCATCCCATTTTTGAAATTGATCACATATGTCATTGCTGACTATGTGTTAAAATCTTTTGAGAGCTTCTAAAAATTATGAGGCAATTTTAACATTTTAAAACAGAATGTGAAAGATTTATCAAAGATTAACATTCATTTGTTCACATTTCAAAAGCAAATTTCAATAAAAAAGATTTTGTTCATTTTGTGAAATTATTCTACTTCTGCCACCTATTCATTAATGAAAGCAATTTTTGTTCTCATTACAAAGTTATTTTTTTAATATTTCCATAGACATACAAATAGTATTACAATTCTATTAAATTCATGTAAGTTATTCTCTTATATAAATGATAATATTATGTAAGTCACTTTTTTATATATATTTTAAATAAATGGAAGAAATACTTTGATTATTGTTTGAATGAAGTAAGAATTTAAAGGCTCACTTAAATGCCTCAGTTGAATTTGGACATAGATATTTAACATGATGAGATTAAAACAAGACCATATAATCTTTATATTTAGCTGATTGTTTATTTAAATGTTTTCTTTATTGGTGGTTGGAGTAAATGTCAAGCTTTTATTTGATCAATTTTTCATTTATTCTTTGTTATATTTTCAGAAATTTTAATTATTTATTAGATACATGCATTTACAAATGAAAATTATCCTTTAAAGTATTATTTTTACTTTGCAAAGTTAAAACAACTGAACTAAAATAATTATAAGAACAATAATATTTCCCTCATTGGATTGTTAGTTATATTGCCGTAACACACTTAACTTAAAAAGCAGAATTATTTTAAATTAATTTGTAATGCCCAAACAAATTTTTGTTCAGATATCTTAAAACTAACAAAATTTTATTCAAAAGTTAAATTTTATTTAAATTTTTTCAAATATGACAAAAAGAATTATCTTGCAGCCATAATGTTATTATTTTCTATTGATTTGCAATATTGTAAAACTAAATATTTTCAAAGAGAATCTAATACTAATCACATTATTCTTCTAAATAAAAATATTATTGTAATATTTTGTGAAAAACCTACAAATGTGTAAAGAAAATAGAAAAAATATTTTTTATTTTCAAAATCGCAACAAAGGCAAAGAATGTTCAAACTAATCAGAAGTGCTCTCATGTGGAAAAATAAAAAAACTGTCAATCATTGTCATGAAAGGCAAAGAATTCAGTTGCTTTGAAGTAGCTTTCATTGAAAATACTGCCATCTCTTGATATGTTTTGTAACTAAAACTTCAATATTATTTTAGTTTATGATTTTACCATTTGATTAAAACTAAAACTTGCAAAATAACATTCAAGATATCTGCAGGAGAATGGTTACCGAATGGGAGACTCATAATAAGAAAGAAGTATTTTGGCCATTGTCTGAATAAATATAAGAATTTGGGTGATGCTTCATTTGAATTTGAACATAAATATCTAGCATGATGATGCTAAAGATACCACAGTCTTAAAATCAGAAGGATCAAGGGTCCCAATGGGAGCCCTGTTATTTTTAATATGATGACCTTTTTTAGTGATATAAAATTGTGTCATTTAATCTTATGAATGATTTTAGTCATTACAATTTTTAAAAAATGAAGAAGACTAAAAATGACTGATGTATTTATTATGGAATATCATTGTTATTTTGTGCAGTCTTTCAAAAAATTTATTGAATATGATGTTGTAATTTATTTATGAGTAATTATCTGAAATTCACTACAGTTTTAAAGAGAATAAAAACAATATATGATTTCTGTTGTCAGACAAATGCCAAATATCACATATGATTGATATTTTGATTTTAGTGCTTTGGTTGAGGCATTTTGATTGAGAAGAATTGGGAAATTCACCTTATACAACTGACAAAAGCAGTCCTTTTTATATTACTCTAGGACTATTTATTGTAAGCTTAAATAACCAATGTACTATCAGATAATATAGTGCTATAAAATGTCTATCTCCAGTTAAAAAAACCTAAGGTTTGAATCCAGGATAACTCATTTGCTTAGTTATATAGACCTCACTTTAGACCAGTTTCCACACATTTTACAGACCACCGTTTTACACCCTTTGGCTAAGAAGATTAAAATCAATAACAATTCATGGTCTTCCAAAAATACCTCTTCATCCTACTCTAGAGCCATCTACTGAACAGTTCAAGCAATTAGTATGCACAGATGGTATAGTGCTATAATAGATACCTTCATTTTCATAACAATTTGTGGCTTTTGTCTCTTAAACCAATATATTTAAGCAGCTAAGAGCCATTTTTATTCATTTATGCTATTTGAGATAATGTGCTAACATTTAAAAAAACATAACATTTGAACCCAAGCTATATTACTTGTATAGTTATATAATTATAGTACTTAGATTAACAACTCAACACTGGTTTATTGAGCATGTGAAATATTCTCTGTCCAAAGCACATGATAATGTCATTTTGAAAAGATAAGAATGGACTGTCTTATCCTTTTTACCTATATTCATTTATATAGATGAATATTTCATTCCAAAGTGGTTTATATTCTCCTATATAAATAAACATAGGTAAAAAGGATAAAACAATTTATTTTTATCTTGGAAAAAGACTTTATCTTGTGCTTTGGGTCAAAGATATTTTTTATACTCAATAAAATAGTGTTGAGTTGTTAATCTAATTACTATAATATTAACCACTATGAAAAGTTAATTTAAACCACTAAACATCACATGACCACCATTTCTTATGCTTACTCACTGATGAAAGCTGCAAGCTAAAAACTAGTCTAGGGATATTGAATTGGTAGGCACTAGATAGGGATTTCATGCGGAAGCCTTCTGGTATCCATTGATTAGTCTGGCTTGCACTGAGTGGCACTACTGTATTGAGAGTTTTGCCTGTTATAATAACAGTTGTGAGCAAGCATAAGAAATGGTGATCATGTGATGTTTAGTGGTTTAATACCAATCCTGCCTAATAAGATATTGGTGGCTATGGTTATTAAAGAATCAAGACATCAAAATATAAGGGTAGTAAAGTGAGTTCAGACCTATATGACTATATAAGCTAATGAGCCTGGATTGAAAATATTATTGTGTTTTCCAATTTTATTCTCATAGTTTTGTAGTTATGTAGAGATAAAAGGTAGCTGCTGGAGAGTTGCATTAGATCCTAAGATCTAGGTGCAGTGGCGTCAGATCCAACACTCATCACTGACGAAAACCACTAGATAGAAACTAGACTGGGAATATTGGATGAGTAGGCACTAAATAGGGATTTTATGCACAAGCCTTCTGGCATCCATTGATTACTCTGGCTTGCTCTGAGTGGTACTACTGTATGGAGAGTTTTGCCTGTTTTTATGAAAAGATAATATTTATATACTTAGTTACAAACCAACTTGTTGAATTCATCAATTACAAAAGAAAATTAACTTGAGTTCAAACTAAAGGTTTTTTAAAAAAAAATCCAAGATTATAATCTTGAATTGTACAGAGGAGTCAAAGATAGCTGCTGGATGAATAAGAATATTAGTTCCAGATTTGAATCCTAGTCTTCACTGACAAAATCAATTACAAAAATAATATGGAGAAGAGGATTTTATACTGTCAAACAATTAATTGTCCATTGATTATTTAAGATCACAATAGGTGGCATTAGAATAGGGTGAACATATCTGCTCTTAGAATTATGTGATTAACCATATGAAAAAAAATCAAGCAATATTGTTATCAGTATTATATGGCTTCTATATTGATAAAATATATCAGGACTATTATTGGAGATAAAATTCTTGTGTATTTAAAATGAAAACTGGCATTAAACCAGAAAGTGCAATTGCTAGAACTTTAGATTTTAGGATGATGGTATTATACATAATCTAAATAAGGCAGAATAATCTCTTTAAGACAAAAAATAGTAATCTGAACAAAGAAAAGAAGTTCATAAAATCTTTTCTATAATTTTATATTTTTTTACTTTCAAATTTAAACAATATGTTAAAAACCCTAAAAAATAATATTCTCAAAACAAATTTTAATTTTAATTCATAACATAGTTAAATTGACCACAATATTAAAGATATATTTGTAATCTAAATGGCAGAAACCCCCATGGACACTGAAAAATAGATTATGTTAATATACAAATATAAACAAGATTTAATTAACAGACAGGCAGCAAATGTTAAGATCACGGAATTGTGGGAAGGTTAGCCTTTCAAAAGTGTTAGTTGACAAATACTATGAGGATAGTTGAAAGTGCTCCTAAGTGGATATAATTTTTAAAGTTATACTTTATATATATCTAATTACTGTATTTATAAATATTCAATTATAAAATTACATATATATATAATTTTTATTAGTCATCCGTTAGATTAGAGATTATCCACTTAATGAATAATATAGAGTTACAGGAAATGTTGCAGGAGTTATCAGATGAAAATAGGAAAGTAGGACTAAAGATAAATGTTAAAAAGACTAAATTAATGTTTAATAGATTTTCTCAAAATATGAAAATAAAGATTGATTATGATGAATTAGAAGAAGTTAACAGTTACAAATACCTTGGTCAGATTATTAATACAGATGGAAACATAATGGATGAAATTAATCATAGAATTAAACTTGGTTGGAATGCTTTTGGTAGAAATAACTTGATACTAAAAGGAAATATGCCTATCTGTTTGAAAAGGAAGGTTTTTAATAAATGTGTTTTGCCAGTTCTTACTTATGGATCTGAGATTTGGACACTTAACAGAAGAGCAATGCAGAGACTTCAAACCACTCAAAGATGTATGGAGAGATGCATGTTGGGAGTAACAAGAAGAGATCGAAAATGCAATGTATGGGTAAGAGAACAAACAGGTGTTACTGATCTCATTGAAAAAATTAAAAGACTGAAGTGGAGTTGGGCTGGACATATTGCTAGAAGAGATGGTAATAGATGGACAATTGAAATTTTAAACTGGATTTCAAGAGATTGTAAAAGACCCAGAAAGAGACCACATGTGAGATGGATGGATGAAATAAGAAAGTGTGCAGGGGTGATGTGGAGTAGAGAAGCTAAAGATCGGAAAAGATGGATTGAACTTGGAGAGACCTTCATCCTGCAGTGGATTAATAATGGTTGTTGATGATGATGATTTCTGTAGTGAAATTTTCACTACACCATCTCACTCAAGGTAGGTAATATTTTGTCTCACTTTTAACACATACATTATGGAGGGATGTGTTCATAAACATTTGACCAAAGACATGTGAAAAAGATGTGCATCTTGGGGATGATACATCTTTTTCACATATTTGGTCATATATTTATAAATACACACCTCTATAAGATGTTAAAAGTCAATAGAAACCAGTACCTCATGTGAGTGATATAGTAAAAATTTTACTATATATATATACAATGTGTCCCAGTAACAAAGTGATTGGTTCTTTCTCCAAGTAGTGCAATATCTGAATCAATATGTGTGTGTGGTAGATCAAGATTTTAAGGTGCTAACATGTTTATATTATGAATTATGATGTAAAATGTGATAGTATATCATACCTCAAACCATAATCGAACAAAATGCTAGCATTAAACTTTATTTTAAATAGGAAAAAAATCTGTTGCTAAACATTGTGTATGGCAGAAAAACCATCAATTGGGAAAAGGTTTTCGAGTCATTTCATGATGTCATGAAAGCACTGAAGGCAATCAATAAAAACACAATGCTATAATTCATGATCTAGCCATATTAGCACCATAAACTTTTTGTGCTCACTAACTAAATTATGCTGCTACATAATGCACATGTTGATTCACAGATGGTGTTGTAGATTGCCTTTTCACTAGGAGATATTGTATATAATGCAATTCCTTTTTGTGAGAGTTTTCTTTCATTTTTTAATTAACATGTTCTGATTTAGTACCCACCAAATCACTTATTTTGAGATGTTTTGGACATTATGTGACAGTGCTGCCACTTTCAGCTCCTGTTTGCAGTTATCTATAATGTTATATTACTGTGTGCAGTTTTTTTTGCATAGAAATCATATTAAACTTATTAATCTTTAGATGTTACTGACATACACATCTCTAAAAAATTAAAATATTAATTTGCATAAAGATATTTGCATATGAATCAATTCAACAGACATTTCATTTTGATCTTAATAGAAATAACAATTTCTAATTAATGGATTGTTGGGCCTTAGGGCAATTTTTAAATTTATCTTTTTAAAAGAAAAATTGTAATTTTCAGTAATTTGTTAACATATTTAAGATTATTTATGCAATATATTTGTCAAATATTTATATTAAATTAAAAAAATAAGTGGCTACAAGTAGATTTTTACTTTTAAAAACATTAGAAGACCAAAGCAGAAGTTCTTGTTGGCTAACGAATGGTTTTTATAAACATAGATAAAGAAATTTCTTTTAATGTTTTAATTTGACTTTCAAGGGCTTGAATGCTGTGATAAGAAAACTTAAAATTTACATGTTTTAAATTAAGCTTAGTGATAAATTCTAAGCTTTCCTTATCATAGCATCCAAGCACTTGAAAGTCAAATTACATTCGCATAAGAAAAATTTCTACTTCAGATAATTACATTTAATATTTTAATAATAATAATTTTAATGTTAGATTTTAAGATATATTTGCTTTCTTTAATGATATATAACCTAAAATTCTTTTCTATTTTAAAAATTGAATTAGGATAAGAAATATTTCATTTTACAAACTTCATGAATGGACACATTATATCCAATAGTGCAAAACACCATTATTACAGTTAAGAAATCTATTTAGGTATTTTCCTATTTTGCAAAGTTCAATTATTGACTTTTAAAATGTCTATCATTTGAAAGCTTATATTTGTAATAATGCAAAGATTACCAATATATAATAAAGAAAAAAAAGTTTATTTGTAAGAATATAATGTTGCAAATATGGAAGAATCACTAGAGGTTTTCAAATAGGACAGAATAAGTTGGATCTTAAACAGGTTAAAATAGAAATTAGTCCTTTATTTATTTCTAAATGTTTTATTTCTATAGTATAGTACTTTTAAAATAATAATATCATTTGTAAGTTGACTTGTGATGATTAACCTTTATTAAAATATGAAATAAGAAAGTGCCTAAAACCATCCACCAGTTTTTGATGAAATTTCTGCCTATGAGACTTTTAAAAATAGAATATCAATATTTTTTTATGTTGATGTAAATTTAACAAAGTACTAAATGCTAACAACAATGATCTACAGGTAATAATAAATGAATGTTACTTGAAACCTAAAACATCACATGATCACCATTTCCTATCCTTACACAAGCTATTAAAACAGTAACAAACTCTCTACACAGCAGTGCTCCATATGGACAATTTGCTACTCTTTTAATAGCTTGGGTAAGCATAGAAAATGGTGATCACATAATGGTTTATACCAATCTGGCCCATAGGATTCTGTTGACTGAAATAGATTCAGATCTATATGACTACAAATACAGATGGACTTAGATTGAAAACTTTAATGTTTTTATCTTGGACTCATAGTTTTATAATTAACTAAATAGTTAAAGGTGGATGCTGGATGGTTGCATTGGATTCTAAGATCTAGGTGCAGTCCTCTCAAATCCAAGGCTCCTCATTGATGGAAGCCACAAGCTAGAAACTAGTCTTGAGATGTTGGATGAGTTTGGCACTAAATAGAGATTTTATGCATACACCTTTTTGCATCCATTGAATTCTAAGGTTTGCACTAGATGGCACTACTGTACAGAGTTTGTTACTATCAACAAGAGAATATACATGTAAATGAAAAAATATGGGTGATTTAGTCTGTAAATTGTGTAAGGAAGGAATAGAAAATATTAGGCATCTGCTAATTGAATGTAAATGCTTGAAAACAGAAGGGTACAAATAAAGAAGTTATGGAAGAATAAATATGAAGAAAGTGATTATACAGAAGGTGGATTATTGGTTCTTATGCTGGGTTTGGGAAAAGATAAAGGGGATTTAGATATAAAGGCCATAGAGTTGACAAAGATTATGTTGTGGAAATGGGATGGTGCAGAATATGGGAAAATGTAGAGTAAGGGATGGAAAATAAAGTGGTTAACAGGTTTCTCTGGGTATAATTGCTGAGAGATTTCTAATCCATTTAAGGAGAAGCCACAGTACATCACGTCACATCACTAGTTAAATGTTATATAATGCAGTGTTTTCCTGAAGGTTTGTGATGATGATGTTTTAGTTGTATTTTTATATTGAACTATTTGCATTATCTAATATATGTATTGAATGTCTTTAGAAATATTTAACTTTATTTAAATATTCCAAATACATTCAACTATTAGTAATAGCACATTAAACAGGTTAGTATCAGCACAATGTTTCAAGAGGTGTCAATCTTATCTCTTCTTCAAGTGTTGCTGGCCTGATTAGTGACACTACTAGCATGGAATTTGAACATGGGTCCTTAGATTCTTGAGTTTTGAATTTTAAGCTAACACTCTGACCAACTGAGTCATCTTTCCAAAGGCAACAGTCTATAATAATTTCATATACTTATTTACAAGGTTCCTCCTGATTTCTCCACTTTTTCCTAAGAGCAAAGTTGATTAGTGATTTCCATACATTATGTATAGTTGCACTGAGTTGGCTTATGGGAATTTTTGCCATTGTTATGTGAGCATAGATAAGTATATAAAATTACCATAGACTGTTGCCTTTGGCAGGTTGACTCAGTTGGTTAGAGCATTACTTTAAAATTCAAATCTCAAGACTCTAAGAACCCAGGTTCGAATCCCATGCTAGTACTGTCACTGATCAGGCCAGCAACACCTGAAGAAGAGGGGATACTAATACCTCTTGAAACGTTGTGCATATACTAACCTATTTGATGTGCTATTACTAATAGTTGAATGTATTTGGAATATTTAAATAAAGTTAATTTTTTCTAAAGACATTCAACATATATATATATTAGATGATGGAAATAGTCCAATATAAAAATACAAAGCAAAGTTTCTGTAAAAATTATATTTTATGAAATCTAAAAACAATATCATCTGTATCTACTCCAGTAATAAAAGAACCCTTTATTTGTTAAAACTAATTTCTCAGTACTTACAAAATATCACCAATGTACAGGCTTATATAAAGAATTCATCATTATTATAATATTAGGCATTCAGGAATTGTACTCTTTAATCCAGAGCCACCTAATGAAAGCTTGAATAATTAAACAACAGAGATAGTAGTGATTTACAATAGCCATTATCATCTGGAACCACTGGTTACAGCTTACAGTAGGTGTTTGAAATCACTGATTACAAGTGTCTCTGGTTTAGAATGGAGAGAACTATTCCAGAAAGCATAAGTTAAGGGTAAAAAAAAAAGAGACGTGTTGTTTTAAATCTACATTACGTTTTAAAAATAAAATATTATCTATCTAACCATATACCTGTGGTAATGTGAAAAAGGTGGATTGTGACATTTTAAAAACGTATTGCATTGTTACTTTTTAAAGCTTGCGTTCATTTGCATATACAAAAGGAGATAGAAGAAATTACTTGAGTTACAGCATAGATTTTTTCCTTTATTATCTAATGTTTAATTCAATTTGTCATTTTCTATTTGATTTTACTTTTTGATCATAAGATAATTAATTAGGTTAGAGAATTTCGATGAGTTTTTTTTTTTTTTAAGGTTGACCCCCACTGACCTCCAATCTACTGTTGGAACACTGAAAGCTGAGACATGCAAAACCTGGCAAGCTTTTGTGCTTCAGAACCAACCATTTTTCTCTTTTGTCAGCTGTAATGAAAAGTAGAAATGTCCCTTTAGTTACCTAGAAATTTAAGTTTCCTCTTGATTCAGAGAAGAAGAAAAGCGAACTCCACCCATTCATGTTACTTACCGTCATTCCTAGTTTCTTTAATAATCTACCCACACCAGTAAACACCCATTAAAAAAAAAAAGTTGAGTTGATTATAAAAGGTAAAAAAGTTTAGAAGACACAAAAATTGTGACACAGAAAAAATATTCTTCGATAATATTTTTCCCCACCCATTTTTTGCAATGAGAAATAAATAAGTCTATAGTATAAATAATGGCCTATATAAAACACAAAATAAGACGTGATCATGTGATAATTTGAAACTTGCACTAAATAAGATCGCGATCTAATTAAAAACGAAATACATTTTAAAATTGTAATGTAGATTTATAATAAGAAGTTATAATATTTAAATACAAATTTAATATATATACTAAACTAGATGTAATTAGACGGAATTTGAACCCAGACTTTCAAACTCCTTTCAGTCATCCACTCTATTTTATTCAACAGATACATACATAAGACCACATACATGTGAAAAAAATAAATCAATCTCCAATAAACGTATTTCATGCTGAACTAGCACCCATCAGTTGGCTAGGATTATCATCTCCCATCATCATCATCAACCATTATCAATCCACTGTAGGATGAAGATCTCTTCAAGTTCAATCCATCTTCTCCTATCTTTAGCTTCTCTTCTCCACATCACGCCTGCACAATTTCTTATTTCATCCATCCATTTCACATGTGGCACCACTCTTTTTCTCCCATACATATACGTATATATAATTAGTGCTCGATTTATATTAATATAGCAAATCTTCAAACTTTAATGGACAGGCTTCAATCTTCTCCACTCTCTAACTCTTCACCCATCCATATTATTGAAAATATGATAATGGCATGTTCAAAGTCCTTGTTTGCTGATATTGTTGTCATATCGATCTTGTCTATAAGTCATTCTGACCTCTCACATGTAGAAACTTAAGATCATTCAAACATCCAGAAAAGAGATTGGCAGAATTAAGGCTGAATCAGTAATATTTAAGTAAACATATAGTACATATACTTAAGCTAGATGTAATCAGAGGGATTTGAACCCACATTTTCAAGCTCCTTCAGTCATCCACTTCATCTTATACAACTGACACACATGACCACACACATGTAGAAAAGATCAATAATCACCAATATATGTATTTCGTGCTGAACCAGCTCTCATCAGTTGGTCCAGATCATCATCTCCCACACACATATATAATCAGTGCTCAGTTTATATTAAGAGATCAAACTTTAATGGACAGATTTCCATCTTAACGCATGCATATTTTATGTAAAATTAATTTGCACTTCACAAATTCATGATTGACAATACAATCTTCTGAAAAATTTACAAAGGATGTCATATAAATAAAATCTAATGATACTGTTAGTAAATAAATAGCTTTAAAAAGTCTTGGACTTAAATAATAGTTTAATGCTGGGGGTTTTGGAAGATTTTCCACTGGAAATGGCATAACTAGTCCCTGATCCATGAACCATGAGCCCAAAGACTACCACTATACTTAACTACACAGACTAGTCTTGTATTATTGTAAAGAGGAAGAAAAAGAGATTCACTTTATAGTTAAAAGTTTGGAAAAGAGTGACCAAAATAAGTTAAAAGAATTAGATTAAAAATACAAAAATGATATAAAAAATAAACTAAAAAATATTTATTAATAGAACTAAAATGAATATAAATTTGATTTGGCATGTATTTAGAGGTCACAGCAAGGATATATTAAAATTATCAGTAAAGAATGGCAGAAAAGAGATAAGGAAAAAATTGATAAAAGATATATATATATTGTAACCTAATTAAGAGAAGCTCAAAAGAAATATTATTAAAGAGAAACAAAAGGTCCATTGTAACATATTAAAGAGAAATTCAATTGTATATTAAAATATCATTGGATTTGTCAAAAATCCAAATATTATTAAAGTCTCAAATATTCCAATATTCATTGTAACTTAATAAAGATGATCAAACGATTTATTAAATAATTAAAAAAAAGATTCAAATATAAATCTTTAGCTTAATAAACGAAAAGCATTGTAGCTTAAATTAAATTATGACAAGAATACCTGAGTAGTGGCTGTTAAACAAAAAGGTCAGACTGAGTTATCAATCATATTAAAGGTCATTGGATTAAATGAAACATACTTCTATAATTAGATTCCTCAAGATATCACAATATCAATAATTATAAACAAATTATTAATAACAACTATTATAACTCAGGTATATGGAAATCACATGAGGTGAGTACACTAGTAACTCAATAAAATATCTGCTCAGGTATATAGACAGTAGATTTATCCACTTTCATTTCTTGGTTTGATGTTAAGTGCATATCCAAACAAATACCAAGTTAATATGGTCTAGCAGGGCACCACTAGATTATTTGAATCTAGACACAGTTATATCTAATAACCTTTTCACATGTACTGGGTTTGAATCCCTTTTTGGTACTTTATTTCTAATAAACATGGAAGATTTTGCTTTTTAGAGTCATATCACTGTATGCACTAATATCTAAGTAAGCATAAAACATCTTTAAACTAAAGTGGAATTCATTAGACATAAATCATTTCTTAGATCTTAGCATAACAAATGTGTTTCAATATTTTTTATAAGTTTTACTAGCTCAGATTACTATTAATTTAGGATGGCAATTCACTCATCCTTGCATGAAATAGATGATGGAATGGTGGTTATAATATTACTAAGAAATCACTAAATATTACGAAATCAATATTTATTTATGGCCTTTGAACGTTTCAACAGCTCATTAATTAAAACATGATGATGACGATGATGATAATGATAATGATAATGACAATGGTTTCAACCACAGCTTTAGGACTAAGCCTAAACATAAAATTTAAATTCAGAAATTAATAATTATTGTTAATCTTAGCATATTTAATCATATCTTAAACCACTAATATTCAACCATTGATGATGAATGATCACACTTGATAAAGACTACCCTTAATGAAATATATACGCCTCGTTTAATAACATAAACTAATATTTATTACTGCATTTCTAACATGTACATAAAAATTTCTATATTTACATGAAAATTTATATTAACAATAACAACAATAATCATAATCGACTGTTTTAAAATTATAACATTAAATTTTGAATTCTTCCCCCTTTCCCGTAAATGTATTTCAAAAGTATATTGTATCCACAAGAAAAGTATTTCATATAAAAAAAATATTCACTCATTGGCACGCATACCTTATAATCTAACATGTAAGCAGAATGTTAAAAAAAATGTTAGTAGAATTGAAAGAGCAAGTTTTAGAAACAAGTTTTAAATTATTTTCTCCCCCTCTCTTTTACCTCTGAAATGCTATACTTTAACTTGAAACAAAATAATCTAATATTTTAATACTACTTATTACTTCACATTCACTCGCAATTATACACATATAAATATTATTATGTATGTGTGTGTTTTATCCCATAATAGCAAAATATTATTTAAAACCAAAATAATAATACAAAAAATTATTTTACACATTAATATTTCATAACTGTAAATTAATAAACAAATAATTTTGATACATTCAAGATCATTTATGAAGCTCAAAGTTATTATTAGTAAGACATTCTTGTTTTAATCGATCTGAATAGTCTTTAAAAGTTCTTTAAATAAAATATACCACTTTATTGCTAAAATTTTATTAAGACTCTGATATCATAAAGAAAATATATCAAAAAAAATATTTTATACTACCAGTTCTTTGTAGCGACTTCTAATGAGTCAATTTTCTCTTGTTTAATGTCTATCTTTGGCAGCAACAATTTCCATGTTTTTTTGGAACAATCTCTTTCTTAAAGTGTATAATTATTTGATGATGATGATCCTATTGAGGTTATTTGCTTTAGTGGACAATTTGGAAATCTTTATATTAATTTTTCTTCTCTTCCTGTCGAGCATGATTCTTTTAGTGGATGAAATACAGCAGTTGTTTTCACATTTATAAATTTCCTGGGTTTTAAACTCAGTTGCTGGAACAATTAATTGGACTTGATGATTAATATTTATCAGTAGATTAATTCATCTTTCTGATCTTCGAATGCAGGTGAATGTTTTCTTCTTTCTATTTAAAAACATCTTATTTCTCTGGTCAGTTGAAAAATGTAGAATATTATTTTTCAGACAAGACATCTTTTCTTTCCTATATGATCTGCAGCTCCATGATGATCAGGTCTTGATGGGACACATATATAATTTTTCTACCCCGTCATTTCTTATATTTTCAACATTCAAAACTTCATAAAAAATGATTTAAAAAAAAAAAACTATCTAGCAGAACTAAAAATGTTTGTCTGCTTTAGTTTCAATAATTTTTAAAAAGTCTCTCTCACAATATATTATAATAACAATAATCTAATAATAGTCTAATAGCTCAACTGATTTTCCAGACTGCTTTTATATCCAATTTTTGAGTCAACTCATCCAATTAGAGTGATAGTGTGAATTGCTATTTTTGACCAACCCAAAAAAAAATCACACACCTGGTTTCCAGACACTTTTGTCTTAAAAAAAATAGACTTAATCCTTTTTCACGTACATCTGTAATATCTAAAATTGGAGTTTCTTTCCTTTAGATCTTAAGATAAGACAAATTCAAAATTAGAGTTCCCACCCAGCTTGAGCTCCCAAAGTGACAAACAATCATTTACAAAAACAAAATTGCTACAAAATTAGACATCTGATTCAACAGATTTCCTCTTTTAACATAAAATTGTAAAAAAAAAAATAATTTGACAGATTTAACCCTTTTTTTTCTTTCAATATTTAATAAATGTAAATTTCTGTATGTAATGTACACACATACTTTATCATTTCAAATCATTCATAAACTAACATTAAATAATGTAATTGCTAGCTTAGTACTTATAACCCTAATATTTAAAATTAAATCCTTAGCTTTTAAATCCCAATTACAATTATAGAAAAGCAAAAATAGAAGTATAGAACAAGATATTAGAATTGATCAAGCATAGGTTAGTTTTAAAGAAAGTTAAAATGTTGAATATTTGAAATATAAAACAATTAAATAGCTTACACATACACTGCCTATACGTATGCGTTATAACTTTGCTTTTTAAAGAAAAATTAAAAATTGAATAGTTTAAATGTGTGTATTACCTTTCTATCAACACACAAACAATTAAAGTATATAACTGTTGACCCACTCTCTTTCTGTCTAAAGCTTTTAGAACTGGATCTTGTAGGGTTTAAACTTAGATGCCCTACAGCTTAATTTATTGTTATATAAAAATGTGATGATGATTTTGGTTTTACATTTTCTTACATGCACATTACTATAAATTTAGCTAATGACTAAATTGTAATGGCACAATATATATATATATATATATATATATATATATATATATATATTGTGCCATATACATATTTATATATAGTAACAAAAAATAAGCAATGAAAGATTTAGAAAACATGTCTATTACAAGATAATTAATAGTGATGAACAAATAAAAACAAACAATTACATTAATAATCATATGGCAAACTGCTTGTGAGGTCATGGAATGTTTAGGCATCTTAGTAACTAGCTGCACATTTAATCGTGTTGATTTTTTTTTAATTATATATTTTAGCTTAGAATCAAATCTGGATTATCAGTTATGAATTCACACTACTAAAGTGTTTAGAGCAAAAATAACAGAATGATTTGTTATTTGAGAGATAACACGTTACTGAGACCCAGAAGTAATTGGGTCGCATTGTGATACCGAGAATGTTAGCTCTTCAATCCATTATCATTTACTGGACTAAATCATGACAGAACAATATTAAATAAAAATTAGTGTATTAAGAAAATTATTAAAAAATAAAATATTAAAAATTTGAAACACATCTCAGAAAATAAATATGCCTTATTTTATGTAGCTGCAGATTAGAAAAAAATGTTAAACATTATCTTTTGTTTATTAACTTTTTTGTATTGGCATATAAATACTAATATAAATGGAATAATATTAATATACTTTTCTTAAATGCAAATATATTTTATACAAATGTCCAAAAATAGCTGTTTTGACTGTTCAACAGTCTTCTTCAGGACTTTAACACACACAATAAATGCAACTTCTATTATCATATTGATTTTTATAATGACAAGTAATTATGTTAAATAGTGTTAAACGTTAATGTTAATTTTAAAAAATCTTCATGCTTATCTAAAAATTGAAATGCTTGAGCAAATCTAAGAGTTTGATCAACTGACTGACCAAATAGGTAAATGATTAATGCTTATGATGAACAATTGATTTTGATCTATAATAAACAATTTTCTTAAGACTATTCCAGCTTCAAGAAGAACTTCATAATTTGCTGAGATGGTCATTAAGAAGAGGAATATTCTTTTCACCAAGTCCACCAGCTTTTCTAAGATGATTAAAACAAGGATCTGTAGAAACAGTGATAATTCCTGTATTTGTTTTTCAGAATTCATTTACTCTATCACTGAAAGCTATAATTTCTGTTGGAGAAAGAAATCTAAAACCTAATGGATAAAAAAAGAAAAACTAATTTTTTTTTTTTAAATCGGATGATTTTCTTTAAATTGATAACTGCCATTTGTTGAACTTTAGCAGAATATAAATGAGAACGTATGGAAAGGCTTGAGAATGTTAGATAGTTAAAATTGTGAGCTATTTTTAAAAATTTGGACATAATAAATTATTGTTTATGCATTGTGTAAAATGCATAAAAGAATGTAAATCTACTTTTTCAAAATAAATGTAATTAAGTTATTAACAGAATCCACCTTTAATTAAAACAACCCATCAAAATAAAATGGAAATAAATTTGTAAAAAAAAAAATGTTTAATTTATAGAATATTAAAAAAATTATTTCAAAATGACAGAATTAAAAAAAAAAATCTATAAACCAATTAAAAGAATATTATAATTAGGGGTTAAACAAAAACTAATTAAAGGTGAAACAAAATTTCTATATAAAAAAATGGTTTATTGATTAAGTTCGAAATTAAAAAAAAAAACTGCAGATTTAAGTTCTTTTAAAATACAATCAGAACAGACATTCTGAATAAAATTTTGAAAGAGACCTCTATTTAAAAAATTTATTTATGATGCTTTAAATGTCTAGAATAGTTATCAGAAAAAACAGATATGTTGATTTATGAAAACTTAATGAATAACAAAATATTAGCAACAAAAATGAATTTTTTTTTATATTTCATTATTTTTGTAAGTATATCATCATCATTCACCTCATCCATTGTTTTGATGATGAGGTCATACTGTGAGTGAAGTACTTCTAAGTTACATGTCCCTCCATTTTTCTGTATGCTTCCAATATTGAAAATTCCTTCCATTCTGTGATATTACTCATGAATGACATTCTTGGTCTTCCTCAGCTACTTAACTTGTTCGCAATTCCAATCATGTGATTTCTTTTCCAGTATATTCATCACATACCAAAACAGCATATCTTTTTTTTACTTTACCATCTTCAACAGTTGTCTTTCTGAATCTCTCTTCATCAAAATCTATTCATTAGTTCTCTTAGCTATCCATGAGACCCCAAACATCCTTCAGTAACATTTTATTTCAAAAACACTAATCAGTATTCTCTCTTGCATCCTCAATGTCCATGCCTGGCATTCATACTTTGAAATGTACCACAGTAAAGCATTCAATACTTTACATTTTATTTATATATTTATGCCTCTGCTTTTCTGTATGGGTATCAATTTTCTAAATGCCTTGGAAATGAATTATAATTGTGCATTTAAATTTATATGGCATTCTCCATCTAAATTTAATAACTGTTTCCACATATTTATTTTTTATATTGCAAAAAAAAAAAACTAAAAACTTAATCTGAAAAAAGCCATAACCCAGAAATTAGTATAGTAATGTGGATACAATAGTATAAACATTTAATGTCTATTGATTATTCAAAATTATAACAGATGGATCTAAATTTAGGGAAGAGAATTGCTTTTGAAATTATATTTTAAATGAAATCAGGAAATTCAAATGGTTCAAGTGTTGAAAAGGGCTTAAAGTTAGAATAAAACTGAAGCCATTAAAATCTTGGGTTTAAAACTTTAGGATTTTTTTAAATTTAAGGTAATTATTTTTATTATATGAAAAATTATTCTGTTAATTAGTTTATTTTGAGAAATATAATCTCTTTTAAAAAAAGTATTTTGAGAAATATAATCTCTTTTAAAAAAAGCATTTTAAGTGCATTCAAAAGTAGACATTCAGACTTAATTTTTTAGAGTACTTGTCAAAGAAAATGTATTTTATAATGTATTTCTATGAAAATAATATAAAATATACTAACTAAAGGAATAAAAACAAATACAATTACTTCTCTACATAGCTGCTTTAATATTTCAATCACAGAGTTGTATTCATTTTGCTGTAATTTCTGTTGAAAACCAATATTCTGGTTAAAATGTTAAAGTGGTTGTATAGTGTTTGGTTTTATTTCCATTTATTTATAATATATTTCTATAATTATATCTTTAAAAATTAAAACAGAAAGTAAAACAAATTAAAACTTTGAAAAGTTTTATATATTTTGTATTTTTTAATTAATATCATAATGAATGACATGAATATATATAATATTTAAATACAGATATACTTTATATCCCTGGAGTTTAGACATAATTATAGAGAATTTGAACCCAGATGTTCAAGCTCCCTTCATTTATCTTTATCACGTGTGTGTGGTCATGTGTATTGGTTCTATGCGATAGATTGGATAGCTGAAGGGAGCTTGAAAATCTGAGTTCAAATCCCCTATATATATAGATAGATAGATATAAATATATATGATCACAGATGGAGCTTTACCAATAGCTCATCAAGCTTTGTTTACAAAAAATGCCGAGAGAGAATCGAAATTTCAATATCTCTTTCAAATTGTTCCCAATCTTTAAACCATGGTTTCAAGCTAATTGGCTTCCGTCAGTAAAGGGTAGGGGGACTAGATCTAAAGCCCCAACTCTACTGAACAGCATATATGTAAACTGTTCCTATCAGCTTGAAAGCACGAATTTTTTAGATACGTAAATATCTTAAAATCCAACTAAACAAACTAGATAGCTATATGGGTCTGAAATCAGTTCAGTTTCACCACATAGTAGAAAGGTTCTGCAATCTATATCATTGCTAAAACCTTCAAAGGTACATTTATGATAAACAAAAAGAAGTTAAAAATTGTTTAACCTGCCTATAGCTTGTTTTTGTTTATCATAAATGTACCTTTGAAGGTTTTAGCAATGATATAGATTGCAGAACCTTTCTACTATGTGGTGAAACTGAACTGATTTCAGACCCATATAGCTATCTAGTTTGTTTAGTTGGATTTTAAGATATTTACGTATCTAAAAAATTCGTGCTTTCAAGCTGATAGGAACAGTTTACATATATGCTGTTCAGTAGAGTTGGGGCTTTAGATCTAGTCCCCCTACCCTTTACTGACGGAAGCCAATTAGCTTGAAACCATGGTTTAAAGGTTGGGGACAATTTGAAAGAGATAATGAAATTTCGATTCTCTCTCAGCATTTTTTGTAAACAAAGCTTGATGAGCTATTGGTAAAGCTCCATCTGTGATCATAAAATGCAAGCTATAGCCAGGTTAAAAAATTTTTAACTTGTTTTTGTTTATCATATATATATAATTAGTATTTTGAATATTCAGCATGTTGGTTATTTTCAGATGTCTTTATTCATGTTTCAAGAATGTATATTGAGTTTTTAAGTATATCTTTAAAAAATATTACACATGAAAAAGAAGAAAGGAAATTGCGTAAAGCCAGATTTAGTAATCTATAATTGAGGTTGAAGTTACATCTGGGCTAGAAATAACCTTTCGTTTAATAAATGATTTGCAATAATTATTATTATATTTATCTAAAGTGGTAATATCAATGTTATAAGTACAAAAAATTTGACACTTTTTTCCTCATGTGTCATAGCATCAGAAGGGAAGCAAACCCGCAAACCCGGGACAACTGCTTGTAAAGTAGCTGTTACTGACCTCTTGACCGCCACCAAAATTTGATACTTGTAAATGAAATTGCAGTGATTTAGATAAATACTAACCACAGTTTCAAACATGTTTACTCTTATAGTATTTTTTGTTTATTAAATTGCATTAAAAAAAAGAACTGAGATTAAAGCTCTCTCATAGAAGAAAGTAGTTATCTTTAAAAGTAAAATGTAAAACCATGAATATAATATGACTAAGTGGATCAAAAGTTTTAAAAATAAATATCATTATTAATAGCATTATTTTCTCTGAACAGGTCCAAAAAACAGTCACATCGCATGTATATACATTTTTACAGTCCATTCTCTTCATTGCTCAAAATCTTCAATTACACATATCTCATCCCATCTCTTATATCATCTAAGAAGATCAATTTTTTTCTGTTCTTCATTCACTATTACCTATAAAATATATTTCATTAAACTAATCTTACTTCTTAATAGATACTCAAACCAGTTTTTCTTTCTATCTCTAAATTATTTATTCCGTCTTCTTTTTTATTTATTCTTTCCAAAACTTCTTCATTTGTCATTTTATTTATCCAACTAATTTTTTTCATCCGTACCCATGACCACATCACAAAGACTTATAATTTATTTATTTTTATTCATTGTCCATGTTTCATAACCATACAAAAGTACATTCTACACATAGCACTTAAGTAATCTATTTCTTAATTCTCTCTTCAAAGAACCACAAAATATTTACTTTCTCTTTATAAATGTCTCTTTTTCCAATGCTATTTTTTTCTTCATCTTGCTTCTTCTATCTTTGCTCAACCAACTATTCAAAGATTTAAATCCATTTACTTGTTGAACTATATTATCAAGGATTTCAACTTGCAAGTCTTTTCATATTTCTCTCTATCTATAAACACCTGGTTTGCTCAACATTAATCTTCATTTCATATCCCACACATTCTCCAATTTACATATATTCTGAAGACTATTCATTCTCAGTTATAAAAGCCATGTCAGCTTCAAATCAAAAGAGAATGTTATTAGAGGCAGATATTATCAGAGCATGATGTTCTTGCAGAATGTAATTTTAATAATTCCTTGTTGTCAATGGGATATTAGTAAGAAATATTAAAGATGTATTAGTTCCAGCTTTAAATCCACACCCTTCACTAACAAATGCCATGAGCTAGAAATTTATCTGAGCATATGGACATAGTATTCAAGCTTACAATAGATGGCTCTGAAAGTTGAAGAAAACTATCCCTAAAAGCATGTGTTAAACACAAACAAAGAATATCAGGTAATGTTTTGTCAATCCATTAAAATTTCATTGCACATGAAATCATATGATCAGTGAGTTAATTAAAAATTGAATAAAAAGAATATATATATGCTAATGTATGTAATGTAACATGAGACTTTTCAAAGAAATGTCTAACACCCATTGACAATTGTACTGCTTAGTTGCTCATGAGTTATGATATATTTGACATACAGGTTGAGCACAATAGTATCATTAAACTGATAAAATTGAGATTTTGTTTTACTTTACACAGCTGAAAATCAGTCCCAAAACCTTTTTGACTCCATCACTTAACTATTATGCTAATCTCCACAAGACAGGTGTGCTTAAATGCTTAGGAGATCAGGTGACATTCAAGCATCCAAGTTTGGCAGTTTGAAAACAAACATTCCATCATCATCATCATCATCATCATCATCAATAATAATAATAATAATAATAATAATAATAATAATAATAATAAGAGAGAAAAGAAGAAGAAGAAGAAAGAAGAAGAAGAAGAAGAAGAAGAAGAAGAAGAAGAAGAAGAAGAAGAAGAAGAAGAAGAAGAAGAAGAAGAAGAAGAAGAAGAAGAAGAAGAAGAAGAAGAAGAAGAAGAAGAAGAAGAAGAAGAAGAAGAAGAAGAAGAAGAAGAAGAAGAAGAAGAAGAAGAAGAAGAAGAAGAAGAAGAAGAAGAAGAAGAAGAAGAAGAAGAAGAAGAAGAAGAAGAAGAAGAAGAAGAAGAAGAAGAAGAAGAAGAAGAAGAAGAAGAAGAAGAAGAAGAAGAAGAAGAAGAAGAAGAAGAAGAAGAAGAAGAAGAAGAAGAAGAAGAAGAAGAAGAAGAAGAAGAAGAAGAAGAAGAAGAAGAAGAAGAAGAAGAAGAAGAAGAAGAAGAAGAAGAAGAAGAAGAAGAAGAAGAAGAAGAAGAAGAAGAAGAAGAAGAAGAAGAAGAAAATCAAGCACCAGAAGTGAAAGATCTATTTATCCGACCAAAACAAAGAGTTTTGGCTTTAGAATTTGCATGCACACTGATGCAAATAAAATAGTAAGAATGGTATTATGTTTAAAGATAAAAAAACATATCTTTTAATCTTTAACATACATTATGTTACTTTTCATACTATATTTAAAGGGGTACTCAAAAAATGCTGGAATTTTGTAATAAAAATTATGAATTTATTTGGTGTTTAAATAGAATCTCCTTCCACTTGCTTTCCACTTTTTGAAGCAATTCTGAAATTTTTGCGAAGTGATGCCTTTTAATGTTTCCGGCATTTTTTTCTTCAACTCTTTCAAGTCAGCAAAATGTTTTATTCTGAGGCATTTTTTATCATTTAGAGGAACATTAAGAGAGATCAGGTCAATATAGCCCATGAATAAATGGGCCCTTGATATTTTTTTTTGTTAAAAATTGTTTACACTCAAGGATCTGCATGATGGCTGATTGTCATGAAGAAGCAACTACACCTTTTGTCATAAATCAGGATATTTTCATTTCACTGCATTGTGAAAATATTTCACAACTTGTAGATAAAATGCCTGAGCATTAGAAACAAATTCTGAATGAACAAATATCATTTCCCTAAAACAAATCAGGAGTATTTTGCTAGTGAACATCACTCACTGTGACTTTTTAAGGTAGGATGAATTTGAACTCTTGTATTAAACCACTTGTAACTGTATGTTTTCCCCAGAGCAGATTGCTTGCAAGTTATTTCAAGCACTACAACTATTTCTCTTGCTCTTTTCCCTAACAGAAAACAGAATTTCACATTGTTTTAAATTATCAGCCATCACAAAAATTGATGAATAAGTAAATGTACTCTACATGGCACCACAACTTCACTCAAAGAAACTGGCCAGCAGATTGATAGAGGGATCCCACAAGAGGCATCTAGCTTTAGAAGCATGTACTACAATGGGCTCACTCTCCAGAGAATGATTCCAGGTTTGGGGGGGGGGTAATCCCTCATATAGGTACATATAAAACAAGAGCATATGTATAATAATTCATTTGGATTTTTTAAATTTAGTTTTTAAAAATAATGACATTGTAATCTAAACACACAGCTACCAAACATCACATGATCACCATTTCCTATGCTTGCTCATAACTGTTATCAAACCAGGCAAAACTCTCTATATGTATTGCCACTCAGTGCAAGCCAGAGTAATCAATGGATGCCAGAAGGCTTGTGCATGAAATCCCCATCTAGTGCCTACTCATTCAATATCCCCAGACTAGTTTCTGTCTTGTGGCCTTCATCAGTGAGAATCATTGGATCTGAGAGCCCACAATTCAGAAACTAATCTGGGATATTGGATGAGTAGGCACTAGATGGGGATTTCATGCACAAGCCTTCTGGAATCCATTGATTACTCTGGCTTGCACTGAGTAGCAATACATATAGAGAGTTTTGCCTGTTTTGATAACACATAGCTATAATTAAATCTTTCTAAATGTACAATTATTTATGAAGTTTAACAAATGACCAAAAATATTTTTTGTGTATAGAAACAACAAAATTACTGTAATGTAAAGGCAATGTTTGTAAAAAAATATAAAATAGCCTATAAATCAATAGTGGCAAACTGCAGATTATGAGTTAATCTAATTCTCAAAGATACTATATGATCCTCCTAAAACCATATTGGCTTTCATTGCTATTTTCCCTTAACTTTTATATTAGTAATCTGTAATTGAGACATTTATTTTATATAGCGCCATGTTTATGAATTGTAATAAACTAAAGATCAGCTTTTCAAGCTAATTCACATGCACTTTATGAATTCTAGAAAATTTTGCAGGTGTCATTCATTCAGACATAATAAAAAGTAATTTAAAGTGATTGATTTATCTTCACTCTTTCATTTCCAGTACTTAAGTGTTTGGGTTGAAAGAATAGGTGGATTCATTCTATTCTTTCGCAAAGATTTTATCTTGTGTTGGTATCTTCACGCTTTCATTTCCAGTGCTTAATATTTGCCCATACTTAAGCATTTGGGTTGAAAGAATAGGTGGATTCATTCTATTCTTTCGCAAAGACTTTATCTTGTGTTGGAAGTGAAAGTTTTTCATTTATTATTAAGATTCATAAAGTGCATGTGAATTAGCTTGAAAAGCTGATCTTTAGTTTATTAGTAATCTGTGTAAAGTACGGCTCACAATCTGAATGCAGCTTCCTAAATTACTGTGTAACTCCTAGAGACAATAATAGCTTTCATTATCAATTTTCTTAAACTTTTATACTAACAATCTATACTTATGTAGTATATGTCAATATGAAAATATTTTATTTTGTAAATGTTTTAAATATAAGGGGCAAAAACAGATATTCTGAAACTTATATTTTAAGCTTTTAAATCGTACCCATTAAAAGAATTAAGGTGGATTTCTTTACTATATTTGGTTATAAAAGATGTACAAACAATTGTTAAACATGCATACACACACACGCACACATATATAGAAGACATATTTTGCGGGTTTATCCTTGTTAAAAAATTTAAATACTGATCTACCGAAAAATCAGTGATTGTAGTGCCTCTACAACCATCTTTCTATGTTTTATCTCACAGTGGACGACTTGTGCGATCAAGTCGAAATGTCGGTATATCAATATTTAAATTTTTTAACATGGATGAACCCGCAAAATATGTCTTTTATATATGCAACCTGTGAAAATCTTCGTATCAACATATATATATATATATATATATATATATATATGTTAAAACAATATGTGATGTGATGTGATGTACTGTAGCTTCTCCTTAAACAGAGTCAAGAATATCTCAACAATTATGCCCAGAAAAACCTGTTAGGAAACTCTCCATACTGTAGTGCCATCCAGTGCAAACCATAGAAATCAATGGATTTTGGAAAGTTTGTGCTTAAAATCCCTATCTAGTGCCTACTCTTGCAATGTCTCCAGATTCGTTTCTAGCATGTAATGTTCATCATATACAAATGATTTTATCATCTTTATTTTTTAATATATTAATCAAATAAATGATAAAAGATTGGAGTAAAAAATCCTAAAAGTATAAGAGAAAAATCATAGATGATCTTTTAGTAGCTTATCACTTCTGAATAAAACTTTTAATAATAAAACTTCTAAAAACATGGCATAAATATCATAACAATGACAATACGAAAAATATGCCATTTCAAGGAAAAAGATTAGATAAAACACAAGCTTATATAAGGTTATCTTTTGTGAGAACAAATAAAAGATACAAAATATTTATCAAAGCAATAAGATCAGTTAGTGAAAGAGGATTAGAAAAGGACAGTCTAGAGCTGAAACAAGGCATTTAGTGCTTTAGAAAAGCCAACTGCATGCACTGTCCCTACAAAAAAAAAAGACTTGCCAATTTTGACTTTTAAGAACAAATAATTTGTACAAATAATTAAGAATACAAATTTTAACATTAAGACATCTCATGACCAATTAGCCATAATATTACCTTTGTTTACATCTTACTATTCATTAGCATAATTTTCTACACCATCTAATCGGTAAGCTATAGAAATCAATATATTCCAAATGGTAGTGATTAATAAATCCCCCTTGTCAAGCAGAATCCTATCTAAATATACCCAGTTTAGTTTCTAGCTTATAGTTTCATCATTAAAGAGCTTTTTGGATGAGTGTACTTGGTACATAAACTTGGATTGAAAAAAATAATTTTTTCAACTTGGTTGGTAGTATAAAAAGATAAAAAATGGCCACTACAAAAAGGTGCATTAAATCCAAAGATACACTGTTCAAAAAAATTCAAAAATCTTTTCACTCATGAAAGCCATGAGCAAAAAACTGATCTGGTAATATTTGGATAAGATAGCATAGGATAAGATTAAGCCTAGCATTTATAGCTTACTAAGGATTATATTAGATGGCTTAAAGTGGCAAAAATAGAAATTTATGCTAATAAAATTTTAATATATTTTGCAAAAAATCTATATTTTTTGGTATATAGGACACACTTTCTACCCTCAAAATACACTTAAAATATGGGAGGGAAGTATCTTATGCACTGGTAATCAAAATTATGAGTCAAAATTTCAGCCAGTCTAAAATTTCTGGTTTATATTAATATACATATATTGCATTTAGTCCTTTTGTGAAACAGTGGTTTTGAATAAATTGTTTCAGTAATTTTTTTTGCTCTGTAAACATAATAAGTTGCATGATATATTTTATGCTTTATTATCAAAAGAGTGAACACCAGTAAAATAGAGTTCAGATCCACTGACATCTCAAGTTTGTGGTCATGCAATGTGCACACTTCAATAACTCAGTGTAACATCTAAACTTGGTAGATATGTTCTTAACATTGTCAGTGTTCTGTGATATTTTATGTTGAGATTTCTTGGCAAAACATGGTTCAAAAACAATGCGGATTTTGCTATGAGGTTGCTTTCAAACTATGAATGATTATCTCTGCTAAAGAACCTGGAAACAGGGAGTAGAGATGAATTTCATCTCAGGACCACCAACTGAAAAGATAAGAATTTGAAGAGGACAGGAAGAGGATCTACAAAAAGTTATGCATAGTAAACACAATCTGTGACATGGAATTGCAAAACAGCAAAAACTAGAAGAAGAATTAAAAACTTGGACATGAGACAACAGCAGTTTGGGATTTTTAATTTCCACAAAAATGATTATTCCACAAGCAAGGCTGATACCTATTAACAGAGATTTTCACTGATCTTACAGAATGAACATCCTAATGTTTTAGATTAGTAAAGAGAAATGACCTATGTATGTGGACTAAAACAAAAGTAGCTCCGGAGATAAATTTTTGGCTTTTAAGGATGAAGATTAAAAGGTAAGTAACTTCAGTGTTCCATAGTTAAATTTTTTCAGACATAAATAACTATAAAATTAATATAGTAAATCATTATGTAAATTCCTGAAAAAATGTAGAAAAGTTATTTTTTGTCTTTAAAATATGTAAAAATAAGGGAGTGTGACTTATACACTGCTGCATCCTATACTCCAGTAAATACAGCACTTTATGTAAATCTGGGCCTTTAAATATCAGTATTGCTCAGCTCACCGAACACTGAGCCCATTTCCTAGTTTCTTAAATGGTAGCACCAGTCTTGACATTGCAATTTCTGAGGGAGGGGGACAAATAATAATATCACAATAAAACATAAGCAATAAGTAAAATACAAAATAATACAGAAGCAACAGAAATAAAAACTTTAAGATATCAACAAGATCAAAATGAATATAGAAAAATGAATCTATAACATTTAAAATGAATTAATGCTAAACAATAGTAAAACATATTTGCAGCATAAACACTAAAACATCAGAAAAAAGCGAATGAAAAAATGGATAAAGAAAAATGGCATAAAATCATATTGAATTATTAATAAAATAGAATAGAAAAAAGACATGCATACCAAACACAAGATCGCAAATGATTTTGGACAGAATTCAAGTAAAAAAAGAGACTCCTTAATCCAAATCATCACAAATCTATTCTTTAGACATACTTTTACTGCTTAAGAGTTGATAAGAGTTTTGAATGCTCAAAGTTAGAGAACTAGACAAAATCAGTGTATTTTATGCTCCAGACTGTACCAATCCATGTAGGACAAACAAACAGCCCTATAGCATTCAGATCTCCCAGGAAGTCATACATCCAAGTACTAACTTTACTTAACTCTGCTTCACTTCGATGATGACAGTAATCGTTTATACTCATTTTTTCATTAAACTTTTTCTTTCTATTATTTTCACAAACTTTTTAACTTTAATTAAAATTTAGATTAAAATGTAATTTGGTAATTGCTTATAATTCCAAACTAAACTCAAATTATTAAGCAAACATATAGATTTAGAGGACCACCAACTTAAAAAGAAAATGTACAGTGATTCAAAATACTTTTACCCTGGTTTTTGTAATTAAAAACTAGGATAACAATGCCCTATTATCTATAATCTCTAGAAACCTTCAAGCATATTAAAATCAATACGACAGCTTTTCATTTTTCTGATCTATGTTTTACCCATAATTCCAAAGATCTTCTCAATGCTTAAATTTTCTTTACTTTGATTTTTTACCTTCATATCGTTCTTAATTCTTAAGATTAATGGAAGGTAATGCTAGGAAGATTAAGTTTAGTAATTCTTGAAAGTTGATAAATATTATAACATTAATTAAAAATAGCTTCTAACTTTCTATTATATCTTTTTTATAAAAGAGTGTGTGTACGTAAAATATTAAAACATTGAAGAATTATGAATTTATTATGACTTTTAAAAAAAAGATTCATTATCAGGATGATTGGTTTGATAGAAATAACTTGTCAGAAAAGTTTCAGATTAACAACCACAACAACAAAAAATTAATTTGAGTGTCTTAACTATATATATTTTACCCTACATAAGAGCCATCTAGTGTAAATCTGAGTAATCAATGAAACTGTAAAAATAAGTTAAGAAAGTTATGTGATGTTATGAATTAGTTTGGTACAGCAACTTATGAGAACTGCCAATAGGAGGCAAACTGAAAGGATTTCAAGGTCATAAACTGTTTCTCAACTGAAAAAAAGGTCTTATTTCTGTTCTTTAATCTTTCATTCAACATACTTGTATACTAAATGATTGAGAGGGGGGGTTCTTTAATTGTAATTTTTTTAATGAAAAAAAACTTATTTTTATTTTATTTAAATTTTTTTTTTACTAAGGCTTTAAACCTCAAGAACATGCGCATGAATATATGAAGATAGGGACCTCTACAGGTCTTAACCACAAGCTTATGCTTTGGAAGAAAAAAGAGAGAATCCTTCTTTACTTCAACCTTAGTAAATATTACTTATGTAATCAATGTGCATTTAAATAAATGTAAATTTTTTTATAAATTTGGTTAAAAACATAAATTTGATAAAGAAAATTAGCTTAAAAAATATATTAACTTTACAAATAATAAAAAAAGACTAATAGACAGAAATAAGTAATCAAAACAAGTCTTTGGCCTAAAAAATGTATTTTGATAAAAAAAAAAAATTCTCTGAAAAATTTATATTTTTAAGAGATATTTCGGTAGTGTTCTGTTCTATTGTGCCAGCTACATGATGGCACTATTTTTAGCTAAATTGCTAAAAATATGCTGTTTTTGCAGCTGCAGCCAAGCAGCTAGACTTCGTTCTATGACAAAACACAGAAAGAATCAATTTACTCAGGTGCCGGCTACCACTGTAGCTTTTTTCTATGCTAAAAGCACAGAAGAATGCCTTCATTGGCTGCCATAGTTACTTGGGCTATGCACTTTATCGTAATTCTGGGTTGCCTATTTTCACTACAGTATCATGTGATGATGTGTTGATTGCATCATGTCTAAATAATTGAACTTTTGGGGTACAACTTTTTTTTCATGTGAACTGTATCTTCTAACAGTTTTAACAATGTCATCACTGTTCCATCAGGACTGTGTAACCCTCACAAATTGGAATTTAGGGTGTGATACAGCACTATTTCAAAGATCCCTATGAAAGTAATGTATCTGAGACAAGTAAGATAGCTGCTTCGAACTCTGAAAATTGGCAATTTCCAGATACTGGAGTTGGGTTTTATTTTAATAGTTTGTTATAATTATTAACTTTAGTGGGTAAATTGCAATCTAATTTACTTTATCCCCCCCCCAATCTAATGTCTGATTAATCACTGTCCAAAAAAGAATAAAATTTACTTTTATTTTTTATTACAAAAAGTAGTATAACTTTTCTGATCCACACCCACCCAAAGAATTCCATCTCTGATTAATTACTGTCCAAATAAGTCTCCATCATATTTACTATTATTTGTTATTAAAAGAGTAACATAACGTTTTATGGATACACACTCCAAAAAAGTCTCTAATATACTATTATTTGCTATTTGAAAGTAACAATTTTTTATAGACACACACCAAAAAAGCCAGCCTCTGATTAATTACTGTCCTAAAAAGTCAGCTTATATTTTTATATTTTGTTTGAATTTTTTAATTTTATGAAAATCATAATATAATTTACTTTTATTTACTATTCCAAAAATAAAGTCAATAGTTCTATAGAATTGCTGGCCTGAGAACATTATATCTATGTATTTTTGCTTAGCATCAATGCCATCAAGTGTCTGACATGATAGATTAGAACACTACCGATATTTCAGTAAGTCATACCTTCAAAAATGCCATTTTTTAAAAATTAAAATTCAACTTTTAATTACATCATCATCATCATCATCATCACCACCACCACCACCATCATCATCATCATCATCAGCATAATAATAATAATAATAATAGTAATAATAATAATAATAATGAGATATTATTTTATATAGTGCGAATGTTTATTTATGTAATATTATTAGCGATTAAGCCAATGCACATGCGCTTTAAAGAGATTATATAAATGAATACTCAATTTTCCAGACACGAGATATAGTATTTTAGAAAGAATGGAATGAATCCACCCATTCATTCTTTCTAAAATACTATATCTCGTGTCTGGAAAATTGAGTATTCATTTATATAATCTTTTTAGAGCGCATGTGCATTGGCTTAATCGCTAATAATATTAAATAATAATAATAATAATAATAATAATAATAATAATAATAATAATAATAATAATAATAATAATAATAATAATAATAATAATAATAATAATAATAATAATAATAATAATAATAATAATAATAATAATAATAATAATAATAATAATAATAATAATAATAATAAAGGTTATTGAGAAGAAGCATTTTCTTTCTGATATCAGTAAATTTTAATTGATTAATATTTTCTGCTAAAAGACAAATATATTTCATAAAGTCAAAATGTAAACATCAAATACTTATTGAAACAAATATATAATAATTTTACAAAGAAAAATAACAAAAATATAAACAAATTAAGCATTACCTCTTTTTTTTTTGGTTTTTCAATGTAAATAAAAATTTAAGTTCTGCAACTGCAGAAGTGATTGCCTTTTGTACAAAATAAGAATATTCTCTTTATTGTTTTCTTTTGGCATTCAATAACTTTTAACATTTGAAGTCATATAAAGCTTTTTTAAATTAAAATTTATCCTCTCAAGTGAATAAAATGAATTCTTGTCTGTCCCAGTACTATCAGTGTATTATTAATTGGCTGAAGTTAATGAACAAGTTAGGATTTTAAAAAATGAGTATAATAAAATATAGTTACTTTGAAATGTTAGCATGGTTTATTATTCACTTGTTTTGCTTTTAGAAAATTTCTTACTACATGTTTCTAAGCCACATACTATAGTTGGCATTATTACTTCTTTTATGTATTTTAATTTTGATCTTATAAAATATTTCTAAAGATGCAAATTTTTGCATGTAAAATATGTTTATATTAATATGTATTGGATTACAACACACATGACTGATTATACTCTATTATCTTGGTCCTATTATTAAAAATACAATTTATTCAAAAATGTATAATGAAAAGCCAATTAGAGTCTAAAGTCCTGATATGTTCAGTAAAGTCTGAAACCTTTTTATATATTGTTTTAATTATTTATAAATGATTTATAGAGTAAAAACCTATGTCTTGGCTAATAGGTATTATGATTTCAGGGATAGTTCCTTCGCTTTTACTCAATAACAGGGATTTCAAATTGTATCCTTTACATTAGTAAACTGTTTGTAATTAATTAAATTTGACGTGTTATAACTGTAATTAAATGATTAAAAAAACAATGAATTAATTAAAAACTTATAATGATGGCAATGATATGAGATATGAAGATTAAGAACTTTCATTAAAAACTGGTCAAAAGATTGAGGGTGTACACTTTAAATATATACATACCCTCACACTAGTATGGATGTGACAGAAAACTGAGCATGTGAAGGTGATGCTAGAGCACATGTGAGCAGTAGGGACATATTTGTGCCTCATTGTTTATGAAGATTCCCATCAGGCATCAAAATAACAAAGCAAATAAAATTGGACTTTTATTGATGCTAAATAAGAAATGTAACCAATTCCACCACTCATCATATTGTTCAATTCATTTTACAACTTTTGATTTTTTAAAAATTAAAGATAGCAACATACTCTCTTACTTTTATAAACAATTAGCAAGAAAAACATTGGAAAGAGGGAATTGCCCCCAAAACATGTTTATTTATAAATAAATTTGATTATAGACAGCACATGACTAAAAAAGGTATGATGTACGATAAAATTACACATTCAAATAACTCGTATATTATATGATATAATATATTCCATTGTTAAATTTTAAATTTAATTAAAGTTTATATCATAGAAATAAAATTTAATATCTTGTTATATCTCACCTTGCATTCAAACAATGGACTAGTCCAGATTTCATTTTATTTTGATTGGACTGAACATTCAATTCATCACCACCAAACAATGTAGACAAATAGACAACTTACATTTATAGGCAATAATGGACCAATAGATGATGAAGCTCACTAAATCTGATTGCTGTCATTAGGGAGGGGGATATGGTCATAAATAATCAAACCACTTGGAGGTAAATAAAGATAATAACTATCAAAGCTGAATGGCCATATGGTTGGCCACTATATGGTTAATGCAGTGAAGTGAGTCCAGGTTCATGATTGGAAGCTTCTAGAACTTAAACCAGACATGAGGCAGACAACAACTGTCAAAGCTGAATGGCAGTCTACACATTGACAACTATATGGCTAACACTGAGGCAAGTTCACATTAGATCTGTAAGCAGCTAGACATAAATCAGACATGAGATAAATTGTCACAGAACAGCCAGGGGTGTCACCTTACCTTACTCATTAGGCAAGTTGTCATGATACAGCTGGAAGTGGTGGGTAAACTTATAAGGACCCATGAAATCCCTTCCTTCTACAGTTGCATGGCAACTAATGCTAAACCATATAGTGTAAATATGCACTTGGATATTTGTTTCATTAATAAATATTATAATCATATTTCTTGAGTTTGTACTTATATATAAATCATGCAGTAAACTTAACAAGGTGCGCAGTACACAGGATTTTGACAGGTAACTTTATTAGTGGTACAATAAAAAAATTAAAATCAAATGCGAGTTAATCAATCACGAGCAATTATGCATTAATTTTTAGTAAATTTAAAAATAACAACCCAATTATATTAACTTTTTTATGTTTATTCCATTTCTCTCCTCCTTTTAATAGTCAGTTCATTTTTATCTTGTAGATTTTACTATTCGGATGAAGAGAGCTTTTTTATATCTGTTAAGTTATGAAATCATATTTGAACATTTAAACGTTAATTTCCATTCTAGTTCACATATTTTTTAATAAACAGCAACTAGAATTAGGATAAATCAGAACTTGTGTGGTTTTAGAATGAAATTGCATTTACTAAGCTCCAATCAGAAGTTGTTCTACTCGGTTTTTGTAGAAGTAAAAATACTCTTTTTTTTTTTTTATGTGTGTCAAAGCGTTGACGGGAAAGCGAACCTGGGCCAGCTGTTTGGAAGGCAGCTATGCTAACTGCTAGGCCACCAATGCTTGACTGAGTTTTAGTAGGTTTCTTAACTATACTTTTTAATAAATTAGAAAAATTAATTTTTCTCTGTGCAATAAAAATATAAAGGGAATTTATTATTTATTTTAAAAAAATATTTTATATACTGAAATATTTGATAACTGGCTTTTTAATGTACATTTTACATTTTGTTTTCAATGATATGCAAAATTAAAGCTTTTGAAATTACTATTTTTATGCTTATGGGTAAGTGCATGTAAATTTGTAAAAAGCACATGACAGAGTTTTATTCCCTTCTTTATATCAAGCACTATATAAATATTTTATTATATTTCATATGTATATTATTTTATGCCTTTAGTTTTATAACATATCATTTATATATAAATATTGATTCCAAATGTCTATTTCATGTGTTGAACAATTACATTTTTTACATTGAAAAACTTGAAGAAGTTAAGGTTTTGATTTACATATATATATATATAAAGAATGTATGTATATACTTCAACAAAAATCAATAAATTAAAAATTAACTGTGATAAAACACAGTTGCTTTATTGAGGATTTAGTCAAACTTGGACATAAACGTTCAATTATCAACAATAGAGTTGTAAAATTTTTACATAATTTGCAGTTTAAACCTGAAAAGATTGAAAAACCTCGTATAGTTTTACCATTTATTCATTCTATTGCAAAACAGTTAATTAATAAGTTATTTCCAGATTTTCAAGTAATTTTTCATTCACCTCCAAATACGAATAGAGTGATTAACAATTCAAAATTTAAAATTGAATCTAATTTAACTCAGCATGTAGTTTATAGTGTTTCTTGTCCTCATAAAGATTGTGGTTCTATTTATTATGGTGAAACTAAAACCAATATTTTAAATAGAGTTTCACAGTATAAATATTTATATCATCGTACTAAAACTAAATTTTTGGGAAATTCAGTGTTTGTGGAACATGAAAATAAGGCTGGACACTTATGTCAACCAATAGAGGCAAAATTTGTGTGTACAGAGAAGAATGACATAAAGCATAAGATTAAAGAAGCTTGTTTTATAGCTGGTAATCCCAATGCTATTAATAGAAAGGATTCTTGTTTTAATATTTTTAAAATATGGACGTTATAATATTTATTTATTTATATTGTATTTTATTTATTTATTTAGATTTAGTTTACATTTAATTTGAGATACACATTTTGCTTGTGAAAAAGTGTTTATATTTTGTATTTATTTTGTATTGAGCTATGATTATGGAGGCTTAAGTCCCCCAAAAGCGCTCAGCTTTATTGTTATAATTTTATGTTTAAAGCTTCAGCAACTGTGTTTTATCACAGTTAATTTTTAATATATATATATATATGTAATAATGCTCAAGGCTAGTTGGGTTTGTAAGTAATCATTAAAAACCAATCAACACTTAGACAATCCCAATATCAATAACATTCAACTATTTTAACTATTGTCATGGCAACCTCCTCATTCTCCCTTTATTGTTAAAAGGAGGTTGCTTTGATAACAATTTGAAATTGTTGACTGTTTTGATATTGGATTGTCAAAGTGTTGATTGGTTTTTAATATATATATATATCATATAAGTTTTTGATAGTTTTATTATAAATATTTCTTAAATATAATGTTTCAGGATTCTATTTCATATTTTATATGTGGAAAGATTTTAGATTTTTTTATTTTATATATATCATACTAAATTGATAAGATTTACAGATGATATGGCTCTTATAGCTGCTGATGAAAAGTGTCTTCAAAATATGTTGAATAAATTGGAAGAAGGATATATGGAATGAAGGTTAATATTGAGAAGACTAGCTAGTTATGGATATGGATGAATACAAAAAGACTGTGAATTGAAATCCATGATAACAAAGTCCAACAACTAAAAGAATTTAGATATTTGGGTAGTTGGTTGAGTGAGGATGGAAGAAGTGAAGATGAAGTTAAAAGAATAGCATTGGCAAAGGAGACATTTATTAAGAGAAAGAAAATATTTTGTGAACTTTTGAAGAGAGAATTAAAGAAAAGCTTAATTAAGTGCTATGTGTGGAGTGTACTATTGTATGGTTGCGAAATGTGGACAATGAGTAATAAAATTAAAAACCGATTAGAAGGCTTTGAGATATGAACATAGAGAAGAATGGAACAAATCAGTTGGATGAATAAAATAATAAATGAAGAAGTTTTAAAAAGAGTAAATGAAAAAAGATTTATTGAGGAAATTAGAAATAGAAAGGGAAAACTGTATTGAACATACATTAAGAAGACAGTAAGTTTATCAAAGGTATTTGGAAAAAATGGTGAGTAAAAATAAGACAAAAGGATGGGGAAAAATTGACATTGTTGTATGATATAAAGGATGGGAAGAGTTATGTGGAATTGAAGAGCTGAGTAGTGATGTGATGTGATGTGATGTAATAATTGAATGGTTTATTATTTAGGAGTCCATAAGAAGTTCATGCATCAGAAGTGACAGAGCTGGCTGTGATCCATGGACCTTGAGCTCCAGAATCTGCTACTCTACAACTGCACTGAATCATAATTATATGGTTCATTGATCAGATGGCTATAAGAAGTTTGAGCAATTGAATTAATTGAGAAATCATGATCCATGGACCGTGAGATTCACAGTTTACCCAATCATAACCGCACATAAACTTACAAGGAAAACTGAAATATATATAACTTAAAAAAACATCAGAAGGGTCAAATATGGCCATGACTTGTAGATCTTGAGTTTCAGAACTTGTCAATCTATTACTATTGCACTCAACAATACAGTGATATCAAATGATTCATCACTCAAGAATTCATACAAGAACTTTGAGAACTAGAGGTGACACACTTGAGTTAGGACCTATTTTGAACTCCAGAATCTATGACTACAACTACTCTAAACCATTCAGATACCTTCCAGAAGAACTGAGTTTAATGTAGATAAAAATAATCCATCAACAATGATTTATTATTATAAATATTATCAGTCTCATCATTAGAGTACTCATAAATAAGTCTTAACCACTATAACTAGAGCAAAAAATGCATAGAAATACAAAGAATAAAAAGTTAAAAATAGAGATTTTAAATAAAGAAATTTTAAGTGCATAAAAGGAGGAAAATGCAGTCGTAGACATATACACATCTATTATTACAGTTAATGGAGAAAAATGACTAATATGACAAGAGGCTCTTGATGAGTATGTTTATATAGGAATATACATTACATAGAAACAATAAATGTAAAACAGTGTTTGGGAGTGTTTACAAGATATGGAAAAACTTTATCTTACACCCACAAATTATATGTTATTTTTTTGAAAGTCACTATGTATTATAATCCTATCCATGGGGTTGTGATGTATATTCTTCATAACTTCACAACATCTTCGATTTATGTTGTGACATTCTAAAGCTTCAATCACACTAATTGTTGATAATACCTTTTTAAAACCAACAAATGCAAAACAATATGACAACACATAGGGACTGTTCTTTTTTTGCATGTTTTCTTAATACACGAATGTGATCTTTATGATTATTTTCCCCTCAATTTTGTGGTTTACATGAGTTCAATATTTGTGATACTGATACATACTATATCTAAATAAATACATCGGCTAAAAAAATGGTAGGTAGCAATGTCACTAATACATTATGGTATACTATTACCATGTAAATATTTATCAATACAAATTTATTTCTTCACTGACATTTTAGAAATATATGTATAATGATTTCATCATGCTGAAGGTTTATAACAGCATGTTTTTCTTTCGTTGCCTCTATGCCACTCAGGCAATAAAAAAAAAAAATGAATAGAAAATGAGATATTTAACAAAAGTCAGAATAGACTTATTCCATTAGAAATATTTAAATACATTCTATTGTCTATACTAAAGTTAATGCAATTATAAGGAACTTGAATTCAGACTTTCAAACTTCCCACAGCTATCCAGTCCATCTTATACCACTGATATACTGTGCCAGATCATTCCGCAGAATGAACTTACTTACACTGTAAATGTTTTGACTGATTTCATACTACTCCATAATACATTTATAATCTATTTAATTATAAATGTTACGTGAATGAACCGGCACGTTCGAGCAATATGGGAAATATTATTGATAGCTTTAACTATCAACAATGGCCCACCTCGGCTGCTAGATTCAACCCCCTACTATCCAAACACTTTATTTGTTTTGGAGTAAACCCCGGGTGCCAGCTAGTCTCAGACTAACGTATTTGGTCAGTAGGCTCATAATCCAGCACTCGAAACAATCCCAAAACTAGCCCAGTCTAATTTTAATCAATAATAAAATATAGTTTAGTTAGTGGTGATTGAATTGATAAAAGTTTGGTAAAGAATAGGTAAAAAGAGATTGATAAAAAGAATTGATAAAAAGAATTGACCGACAAATAAAGTTTTAGTTTAAAGACAATTTATTTTAACTAACATTAATTATACTATTTTAAATATCTTTATAATTTTTAACTAACATAATATTGGTATTTTTGTCACGCACATTTTAAATTAACACAATATAATATATCTTATGAGAAGGCAAAATAATATTTGACATTGATAAATTATCTAACATTCACAAACACGCACATCAATAGTTCATTTTATGCATGCTTATAGAATTTAAATTACTTGTCTCTGTATGATTTATGAATTAAAACGGTGGCTATTATATATAAATGAGAATAATAAAATGTTTTACCTAAGATTTTTGGAATGTGGATATTGCTTGTTGTTAGCTGCTTCTGATGGAGTATATCTAACCAGTTAGATTTGATGTTTCTTGAGGAGATTTGATGCTAATCTGTTGGTTTTATTCTTGGAGACAGTTGAACATTGATGGAGAATTTCTGAGCTGTTATGCAGACATTATTTCATGGGCAGGTTTTGATGATCTTGTTGGACTAAAGGACTGAAGTAAGAGTGTATATTCCCAAAAGCTGCTCAGCACTGCATTTCTGTTTCTGGATACATAATATAAACTGCACTGGTATCTGAACAGAAACAAGACTGACACTAGACAAACTGAAACTAAACGTCGATAAAAATCTGGCTATTTATATATGCGAATTGTTTTTGTTTTAATATCCTCCGGCAATATCTGTTGTCGAAATTCCTTTAGTAACTAATCCTTTGACAACATGTTTTTGAAGATTGTTTAATTAGTAGTAGCCATCACAAACATGTTGTTTTTATATCTTTAATTAGTAGCCCATCACTGTGTGTTTTTTAAATATAATTTCTTTTTAACTTTCATTTATATTTTTTTAATATTATTCTAACACGCATATATTTATTTACATTCACACACACATATATATTTTACTATTCTAAAATCAAAACTAGTTTTAAGATTATTTTTCTTTTTTAATTTAAATAAAGAGATTTATATATATATATTTTTTAAACCTTTTAAATTGTATTTCAACTAATAATAATAAACTCTTTACTTCCTTTTTATAAAACCTTTAGTTTAACTTTTCTAACCAAGACTCCCCTCCCTTCTTTTAATGAATAAATTTTAACTTTTATTTCAAAAACTAACAATAGAACGCTATCTGACTCTTACTTTTTTAGAAAACAACTGCATTTTGTTTTATAAAGAAACTTTAGATTTTTATAACTTATTTTTTTAGATAAATTATGTGCCAATTTCAATATTGGTACAATACATGACCATATTCATGTGAAAAGGATCAATGATTTCCAATACACATATTTTGTGCTGAATCAGCTTTCATCAGTTGGTTCAGATCATCATCTCCAACACATATATATAATCACTGCTCAGTTTATATTAAGATAGCAAACCTTCAAACTTTAATGGACAGGCTTCAATCTTCTCCATTCTCTCTCACCTTTTCAGTCATCCATTCTCAGATTTTCCAAGATATGGATGACTGATGGTTTGGAGAGTAGAGAAGATCGAAACCTGTTGATTAAAGTTTGAAGATTTTCTATCTTAATATAAAGTGAGCAGTAATTGTATATATGTGTTGGAGATGGTGATATGGACCAACTGATGAATGCTGGTCCAGCATGAATTGATCTTTTCCCATGTATGTGGTCATATGTATCAATTGTGTAAGGTTTATTGAATAGCTGTGTGGTATTTGAAAATCTGAGTTCAAGTCCCTTATAACTCTATTAGAAACAATATACAATTTTTAAAGAAACAACATAGTATTCTATAAAAGAAGGAAATATTGTTGATTAGCCTCAATTATTTGCAATTAAAGCATATTATCCAAAGACACAATTGTATATATGTTTTTCACTCAGAGAAGATAGATTAATATTATAAGGTCATATTATAACATTTATAATCATTAGTAATGTTTTATCACTGTATCTACTAGCAAAATTATGTATAGCATCTCAATTTAAATCACTTTAAAAAGAACTTTTTTGTTTTTAGCAAAAATATCTGTTTTAAAAAACCATGGGTTATGATTATTCATATAATAAATGCAGGAAGATGGGCTGCTTGACAATTTGTCTCAGTCAATCCAAGAAGCTTACTAGCTTTTACCTATAGTTTTAATACCCTATCAAAACAAAATTGACTTTTTTTTCTTACATACCTGACAGTTTGTAACTAATGCATTAGTTTTAGTCAGAATTAATGATTATGTGAGTGTGTATATGTTAATTTTTTTGTATATTATTAAGAAAATCAATTCACACAAACATAATATAATGAGCATTCACACAATCACTCAGTCACTCCAGGAAGCTTACTAGCTTTTCCCTCTAGGATTAATACCCTATCAAAACACTGACTTATTAATAGTTAAGTATTAGATAAATGCTGGTCTTGAGTTGGTACTTTAGATCTAGTCTCTGAATATCCTAGTGCTTCACTGATGAGACCCATTAGCTCGAAACTGGTTTGGGGATAGGGATAATTCTAAAAAAAGATTTTAAGCACTTTCTCTGGCCATATTTATCAGAAAAGCTTGTTTAGAGTTATTGGCACAATCATTATACTATTTTTTATATTAATATTCGTAGCAGAAATAAATACCATATGAATCTGATTTTCTGGTGACCCAACTCAGAAAATATTAAGAATCATCTGATTTCAAAAATATAGGTTGCCATTTAATGATGATCCTTTATTTGGTTATTATTGCATATTGGAAGAACTGTCCAATATTAAATGGGACAACAGTGGGGTTTGTGAAGTTTGAAGAAAAAGTGAAAATACAATTGATTTGAAAAGTGAGAATGTTTTTAGTATTACAAACACAAATGGAGTAAAAATATTATTAATAAAAAAAAAATAGTGTAGAGATTTATAGTACAAAAGGGAAAGTGACAAGAGTAGTTATACAATTTAACGGAAGATACCAAATAAGTAGATGAAATTAATCAAATTTAGAGTGCTTTTAGCAGAAATAATTTAATATTAAAAGGAAATATGAGGAAGGTTTTTAACAAATGTGTTTTACAGTTCTTACGTATGCATCTGAGACTTGACACTTAACAGAAGAGCAATAGAGAGACTTCAGATTACAGAAGTACAGAAAAATGCATGTTAGGAGTAACAAAAAGAGCTCGAAAATGATATACATGGGTAAGAGAACAAACAGATATTAATGACATTATTGAAAGAAGAGAACAAACAGATATTAATGACATTATTGAAAGAATTAAGAGACTGAAGTGGAAATGGAATGGAAATATTGTTAGAAAAGATAATAACAGATGGACAGTTTAATTGATATGTCAAATTTACTGCCCTCACAACTTTGACACAAACTGCTTAATGGAAGTATATTAATAATATTTATTAGTCATTCATTAGAATAGGGATTATCCATTTAATGAATAATATTTCTGTAGGGTAATTTTCACTACACCACTCTCAAGCAAGGTATGGACTGCTTTTAACACTTTATAGAGGTGAAAAATCATAAATATATGACCAAAGACATGTAAAAAAGGATGTATGATTCCCAAGATGCACGTGTCATGCTGAATCAGCATTCATCAGTTCACTCAGATCATAATCTCTTATACTCTTCATTATTGTTCAGTAGAGAGAGAAAGAGACAGCTAATTACTACAGTTTAACTGATGATTCAATCTTACTGTGCTCACAACTTTGACACAAACCACTTAATAGAAGGATATTAATAACATTTTATTAGTCATTCATTAGAGTAGAAATTATCCACTTCATTAATAATATGTCTGTAGTATAAATTTTCGCTACACCACTCTCAAACATGGAAGGGACTGTTTTCTATCTGCTTTTAATACCTTGTAGAAGAGTATAGTCATAAACATATGTCCAAAGACATGTGAAAAAGATATATGATCCCAAAGATGCACATTTGGGACTAAATCATCACTTATCAGTTATCAAGTGGTTTGTGTCAAAATGATGAGGATAGTAGGTTTGATACTTATCAATTAAATTGTAATAATTCCCTATCCATATATACCAAACAATGATAAAGATACATGCAAGAGATTGTGATCTGGGCCAACTGATGAGCGTTCGTTCAACATGAAATGTGTATCTTGAAGAATTCGTGGATCTTTTTGATGTCTTTAGTCATATGTTTATGAATATATCCTTGCACAAGGTGTTAAAAGAGAATAGAAACTAATTTCTACTTTAACGTGATCATCCGAGAGGTCAGCGCAGTCGCCTTGAAAGCAAGCAGTTAGTTGCAGACGGTTGTTGCGGGTTCGCCTCCTGGCTTATGCTATGACATATTGAAAAAAAAATATTATTCACTATGTAGTTGTGTTTATTTTAAAAAAAAAAAAAACAAATAGGGATACTAATCTTTAACTGGATTTAAAGTTTGTATTAATAATAATCTCTAGTCTAATAAATGATTATATATAATTATTAAAGTGTTTTTCTAAAGTATATAATATCAAAGATATAATTGCAGAAAATTTGACACTTATAGTCAAATTATAATAATTTGATATTCGTAAAAATTAAATAAATAGGGAAGACAGAAAAGTAAAACATTTTGACCTGGGTCGATATGAAAAATTGCTGGTTCTAAGAGTCATTTAATTGTATATGATGTTTGTATTCAATATGATTCATGAATGCGTGGCGGAATAAAAATTTTAATTACCTCTTTAAAAAGTGCGACGATATAAACGAAATGAGAGACATTATCAAAAATGTAGCGCACAAGTTTTTAAAAAAATAATTATTAGTCTACAAGATTATTTATTTAATACTTTTAAAGAGTAGGCAATACAATATTGTTTTCATTCGCTTTTAAATAATTCAATAAATCAATTATAAAATCTGTCTTTATATAAACAAGCAGTTGCTTATTTAAAAATTTATAAACCAATATAATTAGTTCTTTAAATATCCAAATTTAAAGTTTTATACATTAATAATTCAAATTTCTGAAGATCAGATACAGTAACAATTTTTAATGTTTTGTGTTGCATAGCAACAGTGAGCGCTCATTAAGATAAGAGCCGAGGATATATCATTAGTGTTTATCAACAATATATCTACAAATTTTTTAATCATAAGTCAGTATTGTAATTGAATTCCACTTTCAGTTTGTAAAACCTTAGATCGCCTACGGAAAATAATGATTGAATTGGTCGGTAATTAATTCTATTTGACTTGTGAATATTATCAACCTTGGAGACGGAGCCTGTTGACAATATAGGTGATGCGTTAAGTAAGATATGACAATAACGAATATGAAACAATAAAAATAGAATAAGTTTCAAATAATGAATCTCTTTACAACAACTTGTTGACAAAAAAATGAAGGAATAATGAAAAAAAGTGTGGGAGAGTCGTTATACCACAAATCAGATTATTAAATAAACAATTTAATCATATTGAAGAACAATTACGATATAAATAAAACTTTTTTTTAACCGAACTCAGATGAAAATAGTGGGGGGGGGGGAATAAATCTTATTCTTTTATGCTTTTCTTAACAAAACTTTCGATTGCGATTACCACGTGATCGTTCAAGTTGATCCCGGATATTTTTACACTTGAAGAAATTCGCTCAATAATAAGAGTGTTTGGTTTTTAAAAGCGAAGAGTTTCTGGATTATTTCCTAGAAATGCAAATAAAAATATCCCAGTCCAGTTAATATAAAAACTGTCATATGTATCCTTTATATCACGTGACCTCGTGAATAATCGACTGTATAATAAAGGTATAAAATAACATTAGTAGGTTTGCCGTGTAATAAAGGGATAAAAAGGGATAAATAGATTGAAAAATTTATTTATGTAACTACAAATTATCTTATCACTTATTGATCTTTATTACAAAAATATTTTAATTAGTTTGGATTTTCTTTACGAAGTATTGTCAACTTACCTATCTTTATGCACTGATAAAATTTTAAAAAATTAAACAAATCTATCTTTCTTATTACTGTTACAATGCTTATTTATTAAAATTAACTAATCTTACGGTTTCGATTGACCAACAATCTTCTTTAGAGTTATAAGATATATATAAATGCATGAATACGCAAATAGTTTATTGTATAAATATGCATTTGGCATGTATACATATATATCTACATATGTAATAAGATATTAAAAACGAGTCAATTTATAAGTAGGGTGTCCATGTATCCTGGTTTTCCCAAATTTGTCCCAGTTTTCTCTCCCTTGTTCCGGTGTTCCGATACATTCTTTCAGGACAGTTAATTGTCCCAGTTTTCTTAACCACTCATTTTTATTTTTTTAATTTTAACTTTATATTTAATTTTTAGATACTTTAGTATTAACTAAGCTATGACATACTACACAGCCGGTAGATATGTCAATGATGAACCAAAACAATGTCATGGCAACTGAAACATTGGCATGACTAATCGATAGGAGTGGTGAAGGTGGGTTCATGATCATCTTCAAGATTTTGGAATACTTCGGTGAATTATGGTAAATATCTGTCTTTTACCTGCTGTCGTCTTTCAAGCGAGAGGTGTTTTTCATTGTGTGTCATCCACCATTTTGAATATTTTGTGCAATTTTAATCTTTTGATTGCCAATTTTACATTTTGATTGCAGAATTATTACTAATTATTGCTGTTATTATTACTAACTAATTACCATTTATTGTTGATTTTATTACTAATTTTTTAATACTAATTTGTCAAATTTATTACTAATTTTTTAAAACTAATTTGTCAAATTTCATCAAAAATGTCAGAAAAGGAAGATATTAAATTATGGGATTTACCATCTTCCGAAGAGGAAGCAATTGAATTCTTCCAAACTTATGGAATCATCCTGAGTGGAAAATGTTGTGATAACGGCCATTAAATGACTACATATATTAATAAGTACGAGAAGCAATGGCGCTGTAATTTTAAAGACCGTTTGAAAAGAATTGCAATCAGAAAAGGGACTTGGTTTGAAGAATCCAGAATCAGTTTTGTCACTGTGGTTAGATTCATATACAGTTAGTCTAGAGAATTGACATCTGTACGATTTTGTGAAGAGCAATTGGAAATCGCCAGTAAAACAATGGTCGATTGGAATAACTATCCCCATGAAGTGTGCACCTGGAGACTGTTATATAAGGAAAAATTGAAAATCGGATGCCTTAACAGGGTAATGGAAAACTATTCAGAAAAGTTTAAAATTTTAATAAAAATAATATATAAGCACTGCTTTCCATTACTATTATTATTATATTCAAATTAAGGAAAGAAAATATTTTATTAAATTATTTTTTATATTTATTTTAAATTAATATTTATTCATTAAATATTTTATAATTAATCTTTTGATTAATTAATCAGTAACTTTCCCCAAATGGAAGTTGTTCTCCATTATTTTGATAGTTAGTAATAAATGATTTCAATTAGAGATCCTGTTTTGATAGATAATATATGTATACAAGCAATTGTCTTTTGCTTTTGTTTACATTATGAAATGAGTAGATTGTTAATAATGTAAATGTCATTATATGTTAATCTGCAATGTAGTTTTTTTTTTGGTCGTGTCATGTGTCCCGTGGTAATATGAATACTCTATTTATAAAAAGATTTAGTATTGTTTATTTATGTTGTGTATTCATGTATTTACAAATATCTCATAGTTCATATAGTATTAATACCATTTACATTCTTTATTACATTGATATTTATTACTTATAATTCTGAAGAATATTATATGATCATCATTTCTCATGCTTACTCGAGCTGTTAAAACAGGGAAAACTCCCCATACAGTAGTGCCACTCAGTGCAAGCCAGAGTAATCAATAGATGCAAGAAGGTTTGTGCATAAAATCCCTATATAGTGCCTACTCATCCTTGGTGCAGTGCTCTCAGACCAAGCTTCCTCACTGATGAAAGCCACAAGCTAGAAATTAGTCTGGGGATATTGGATGAATAGGCATTAGATAGGGATTTTATGCACAAACCTTCTTACATCCATTGATTACTCTGTATTGCATGGAGTGGTGCTACTGTATGGAGAGTTTTGCCTGTTTTTTTTTCTGAACAAGATTGCTGGTCAATCGAAACTGTAATGTTGATTAATTTTGATAAAATAAGAATTGTAACAGTAATAAAAAAGGCGGATTTGTTTAGTTTTGATTTTAAAGAAAATAATGAAGTCCTGCTCAAAGTTAAATTTTTCTGCAGTGTCAGACATTTTAATAATAATAATCAAATGGCTTATTTGTTCAGAAAATCATATGGAGTCCAAGGGAAAGAAGTGAAAGAGCTGGACTTTGAACCTAAGAATCTAACATTCTACTATTGCAACAAACCAGGCAGCTTTGAAAATATAGAAAACCCAGCTTTACATCATTTTGGTTAACATATTAAGCACAATTTGTATACTATAACCATAACAAATCCATCACTTTAAAACACATTTAATATGAATTAAGTTAATCTGACAACATACCTTAAATTATTAATTTTAAAATAAATTAGCAAAGAGTTTTACAGGATCCAGGAAATAAAAAAAAAATTATTTTCTTATATCATGAAAAAATAATTGGATTTACTATATGCTTGCACATATTTGTCCTGTCTTCAAAAAATTGGAATTGATGACTCAGTTATGTACTACCATGCATCTGAGAAAAAAAAGACTACAGTGTTTTCTAGTCTTTAATTTAAAGGTAAAAGTCAGTAAAAGCTAATAAACTTATGACATTGTCTCATGCATGTTTGTGAATAACTCATGCATGTTTGTTTACCATGTGAAAAAATCACATTAAAAACTTTCTTGGTTTTTTCAAGGCCTTAAAAAGAAATCAAAGGTCAGTTTTCACTTAAAAGCAATCTTATTTTTTTGGCATTCTATTGAAAGGATATACAATCTATATTTAAGATATATTTATAGGTAAAATATATAAACATTAATTTCAAATTGATTCACATATACGGTAACTTATCATTAACATTACTAGTCAATTACATATTAGTCCAGTAGTAAGATTTCACATATGGTAGTCCGGGAATATTATTTTGAAAAATGATAACCTACAACTTTATTTACTGGAAATGATACAAACGTCTTTTAACAGGCACTTTCATATTTTGTAAGAAATGATCTACACCTAAACTTATAAAGATTTTTTATTTTGAGAAAATGCTCACTTATAACTTTAAGTGGAAATGAAACAAACACATATTTACATTTTTTGCAAGAAATGATCTTCCACCAAATAAACTTTTAAGAATCTTAATCTATATCAAGTGGTAACCAAACCAATATATATATATTTAACAATGCAATTTCTTTTTTTCTTTTTTTATAATTTATAATAAAAACTTTATTAATAACATAAATATTTACAATTTATACAAGTAGTTAAACAAATAATAACCAAAACACAAAGAATTTGAAATATTTCACTATTAAGACAAAAAGGCTCCAGGCCATTAAACAATTAACTCCAACTCAAGGAGGTTGACCTGTAACAATGTAATAGAAGAAGACTCTTAAGACATCAAGCAAATGCAACTCAAAAGGGTGAAGCATGTAACAAAATGTTTGATTAGCCTAAGGAATAAGCGACCTAGTAGAATTCTAACTTTTATTCAAAACAAATGTTTATCTGATAATCTCACATAGAGTTATTCCGGGGTCATCCCAGATTCGAGTCATCATCTTCCTAGGCAAGTATCTCTGACATTGATTGAAATAAGTTTCCCAATCACTATAGTGTTTTCTCAGCCAGTTGAATTTCTTGTTAGTCGAATATCATAGTACATCTTATATACCATATTGTCTTAATGGTATGCACCATTATCATTGCATTATGGGGGTTAAATTTCTCAAAGTATTGACTAATTAGAAGTTTTAAGTTGATGATTGGTCTGTGGAACACTCTAGCTCTTATCTGTCCAAATGCAGAACATTCTTCAAAAAGATGCTGGAAAGTTTCATCACCAGATTTGCATAGTAGACAGATCGGATCCAAGTTCATATGTAGCCTTTCGTTTAGAACCTTAGCTGTTGGAAACAAGCCATTCAACAAATTTCAAGTAGGATTGGGGTGCATATATAGAGTGGATGTTTTTCAACACATTTTTTTTACATCCAACCATGCATTGTCATAACTTTTAAAATGATTCATTAAGTCTTTATATTTAATACCTTCCAAACTGAGCACATTCAGATCATCCTGGAGATCCCTATAAGCAATGAACAGGTCAGTTATAAGATCTTCCCTTACATCCAATTTCATTAAAGGAGCTAGCATGATCAACAAAAAGTCCAAGAAATTGGCTTTTAAATGTTAATAAATGTACTTGCCTTGATGTAAGATATATATAGCCCAGGATCAATCAGGCCAAGACCTCCATTTTCTATTGACATTTGCAAGGTTGATATTGGGATCCATCTTGAAGTTCTACCCCAGACATATTTCTTTGCAATCTGGTTTATTCAGAATATTGTTTTGTTATGTAGGGATACCCAGGGTGCATAGTATGCCAAAATCCCTGAAACAATGGAATTAAAAATTGATGATCTTGTAATTGCATATAATTTAAATGAAGAAAATTTACTTATTTTATTCTCAATTTTTGTAATAATTAATTTATTTAAATAAGTGTTCATCTTTGTCTTGGACATATATAATGGTATGTCCAAAAAAGCAGACGGGATAGCCATAAAGTTAGATGGCATTTTTTTTACCAGTAGCTAACTGCTAGGTTGCAGACTTTATTGGTTGAATAACTGAGCCGGTTTCAGCCTGAAAATTTTCTAAGATATTCATCACAACTTGGATATTATAGCTGTTTTGAAATATTATCATAATATCATCAATAAAAGCTGTAACATCTACCTGCAATTCCAAGTGCGGAAGATAAAAGCCGGGAACGACATTTTCAATCTTACCAACAAGAGGATCTATATAAACTGCAAACAAAAGAGCCATCAAGGGAGAACCCTGTTGAAAACTCCTCTTAGGAATAAAAAATTCAGATCTTCTTATAAAGTTTTTAAGAGAGATTCTACTATTTTTAATATAATTTTATACTGCATTCACCAACCATATGTGATCTGGGATTAAAAGGCAGAGGGACTGAATCAAATATGACCAATTGACCATGTCAAAAGCAGCCCTAAAAGCTATTTGAATAGCATAATATTGGATTAAGTTTAAATCCCTGGCTGTGGACTGAACTTTCTTACCTCAAGCAACATTTTATGAATGGCTCCTTCTCTTTTGACAATCCTGAATAAAGCATCACACTTGTTTGGCTGTAAAATTAATAGCAAACCCAACATTTTGATTAATAACTTTAGCCTCACCATCATATTATCTAATAATCACTCTCAAAATTAATTCATTTCCTTTTAAGATTACCGACTTTTTTCATACCTGCACTTCAATATGTAATATATACGGGATTTGAATTCAGACTTTCACATGACCCTCAACTATCCATGCTATCTTATACTGCTGATTTACTTGATCACACATATATCAAAAAGATAAATAATCACCAATATAAGTATTTTGTGCCAAACCAATACTTGTCAGTTGGTCCAGATTATCATCTCCACACATATCTATAATCAATGCTCAGCTTATGTTAAGATAGCCAATCTTCATACTTAAATGGACAGGCTTCAAACCATTCTACCCCACAACTTTTCAGCCATCCATTTCATTGAGAATCTGATAATGGAATGCTCAAAGTCCATGTGTTTAATTCAGTCTTTATATAAACATTTGTTTCCACCATTGATTTTTATCATCACCAGAGTAATACATAAGTACCTATCAATATACAATGACATTCAGTTGAGTAACAGAGATCATTTTAAGGGATGTTGGAGAGATGTTAATAATTGAAAAAATATTTTTCTGATTTACAGAGCTGCTGCAGAATTCACTTGAACGATATCACGAGTGATCCCATGGAAACATTTTTGTATAACATTGATATTGACAAACAGAAGATTTTGAAATATACATTTATGTATATATTGAGAATAAAGATCTTTCCAACTTTTGTATATAAACCCTTCTCTTACACATGAAGAATGTTCATAAAATCCATGGATAAGGAGAGATGGTAGTTTGAGTTTCTGTGCTGGCTGATGATTGTGATGTATTTGAGATGGACACACTGATAAAAACTTGAAAGTAGATTTGCAATCCAATGATTATTCACCCTCCCACAAGATGTTAACTTGATAACTCTCATTTCATTGAGAATCATTGGATGGATCCCTCAGAAAAAGCATGGTAGTGGCACAATTTTAAACCACAATTTTATCATTATCATAACTCATATTAGCATAGGATTTTTCTTATTATAAATTCATTGTAATTCATTTAGCTTTATTAATAGTTACTATTTATTAATATCAGAATGCAAAAAGACCAGTCCTTTTTGTAATATTTTTTTTATTAAATACAACATTTGTAATATATTTTTTAATTAGTTGCTTTAACAATTTTTTAATATTTAATGTAAATATGTCTTTTTATTAAGCATTGCTAATTTATAAAAGTTCATTAAACATTGATAAGTATGTCATTCATCTGAACTATATTAAGGGATTGACAGACAATGAAAGCACAGAGTGCCTTAACATTGGATTATGAAACAGCACTTATGGCTATTTGTGTAGTTGGATGGAAACCTTTACCATGAAATATATACTATATTTCTGATACTTAAAACATTCATAAAGATTTTTTCCCCAGCATTTTTCTTTAATGGGAAATTAATTCCTTCACATAAATGTAATGGTTGTCTATTTACATTGGACAAACATTCATTCACCAAACAGAAAATACAGATATTATATATAATATATTGAAACAGTAAGATTCGTTTCGAATCTTAAGTTTCACCTTTTTCTGTCGTCTCTCACTGACTGGTCTATCCCGCCCAAATTTAAACTTTTTGATATCGAATTGTATGTGTAACAATATTAAAAATGTATAAATATATGTAGAATTCGGCATAAACACGCACACATTTCGATCTCAAATTAAAGGCAATAAATGGGGATAAAATAATATCATTTAGATTTTTTTTTAATTATATAATTTTGTATAATTTTAATCATTTATTTTGGATTATAAAGTTCATATTTATTGCTTTGTTTAAATTTCGTTTAATAATAATTCTAAAAAAATCTGATGTAATATTTAATTAAAAGTTAAAATAATCTTATGTTCCCTTTTTGTTTTTGAAATTTAAAAGCATCAGTCAGTGATAGATAATAGATTAATTAAAGAAAAATCCCCAAAGTATAATTAGTAAATGTAAAATGTAAACAATAGAATGGCAGCTTTCTTTAATTAAAAACCAACAAAATGCATTGATTATCCTCAGGGCAGATTAAGTAGAACCTAAAATATCTTAACAAAAATGTGAAAGATCAAGATAAAAAAAGAGGCCATCTTAGACTTGCTGGAGACATTCACTTAAACTTTAGCTTTGCTCTCGATCACTGAGAGTCTCCAAAAATAATAAAATAATTTGTTCCTGCCAAGGTATGACCAAGTAAAGCAACTAGATTATTCTCCATCGGGAGATGGCCTATCAGATGCCGAACTTTCCATTGCCCGTCATAAATTCACCATGAAGATCTGCTGCCTGAAATGAATGAGAAAGCTGCTGCTGCTGTGAAAGTAAATGAAATATCTACATACAAGAAAGAATTGCCACTCGTGAACTTTTTGCTGCTAAACTAATGGAATCAGAAAACTTCTTACAAAACAGGTACCTGTCTGAGTAATCTAATAATATGCTATAGCTCTTCTTCATACTACTTATCTAAATTATAAAATGTAAAACTACCATATGTATAACTAAAACTGAATAATTAATTTAATATGTAAAATTTCTCTAATAATCTAGCTTACCTCACTCTGTCTTTCTTGGGTGCGTATTTCTCAAATCTACATTCTATCTATAGTTATTATTTACTTATTGCATGCTCATAATCGTCTCAAATTTCAAAGTTTAAATCTATGATCGCTTAAAACAATGAATGCGTGTCCAATTTTCATTAATATTTACTTTCCTAAATAACTTTACTTTCATATAAATCGACACGCATTCAGTGCATCATTATTGTAATGCAGGGTCTACTACTTTGCAAATGGCTGGCATATTAGTTGTAATAACTCCCAGTTTATATATATTGTATTTATTAAATCTAATGAATAATTCTAGAAAATCTCATTTCTTTGAGAGTCGCCAGAGTTCTTGAGTAAATATAGGTAATGTAGGGCCAAGTCAGAAATCTACTTAAATCTCATCGTAACTGTTTATACAGTATACATGTGTTACGTTTTAGAGATGCAATGACCCATTCCGCCGTGAAATTTCCGGATTCTTCAGGGTTGAAATTAACCCCAGTCATCCTACACAAGCGAGCATAATGGGTGCTCCCGTAGGACTTGACAATGTCATGCAGCCAGCCAGAAAAACTGCGACACGGACCGCTTGTCCCTGGTTATGCTTATGTGACACCTTACTTCGTCAGGCCGATGGCAGAGACCAGACCGACATTCTTATAAACTCATTCACGGCATTGCAGTTTCGATATACTGCCATTCCATATCGCCTTTCTAAAGCGTACCACGTGTTCCTTTACTTAGTTTTATTATTCTATATATCACTCCGCCTCTGCATTATCTTCATAATTCACTCTCAAATAAATGTTTGCCCTTAGTCATAAGATAAATATTTTAATTAAATAAATATATGTTCGCCGCTACTCTTAAATCTTACTTTAGAGTCTTGCATTGCAAATGTATAAATTCCCCAAGGCATGCATTAGAAATACTTACTCGAGAATTTTAGGTAGCTAGATTACGCCTTCAAATAAATGTATTCCTTTTGACTACAGTATCGGAAATACCGCTACTGAAATCCTCAATATAAAATAATGTCTAAATAAATAAATGTATTCTTTAAAATATAATCATGTCGCAAATCCCGCTACTGAAGCTGTTTGTCCATAAAATATTATTAGATTGTTTTATTAAATTGTATTAATAAATAATTTTAAACTATACGTCTGCAGTTACGTTTCATTTATTTGATACCCATTCTATATAATATTTTCTCAATTATGTAAATATGAATGTTTAATTAATATTAGTTTGGTTATTGGCTAACTCGGGAATAAAATCATGAGTCTCTTGCATATCCCTGACCACCGTGCCTAAGGAAATATTTACTAATGTCACATCAGATGCGTTGTTTCGTGGATTGTATTGTGGAACTGATAAACTATGTTTGAACTCAGTACCATGGGTGGCTTCTCTAATCGATGGTGCTGCTGTTCTGTATGGTGGTCGAATTCTGCACTATGTTTACGAGTCACACGTTTTCTGACCGTTACATAGTTAATTTTTTTTTTAGCATTCGGCGCTTTCCAACGTGGAGCTTTCGATACAAAAAACCCATATATACCCTGAGCAAAATATAATGCATATAAATTTCTTTTAGCTTTCGTTACTCGAGTTGGCTAATTATTCTATATATATACGATTTTGTTTTGATAAAAATAATGAAAAAAAGGAAATCGAGTGAAATAATGTGGGTCGAGTGAATGAAAGGACAGCAGGCATAATAACAAATTTAAGGAAAGCAGGGATGTGTGTGTAATTTAAGAAGGAATGAAAATACTCGGATCTAATGAAATATTTTGCTTTATATATATATATGTCAAGAAAAAAAAAGTAATCAGTCGTTAAATGAGAAAGCAAGTAGCATTGAATTTTTTTATTAAAACACCGTTATATATATAGCATAGACAACAGAAGCTTGTTATATAAGTTAACAGTAAATATTTTGTTAAAGTACAAATATATATATATATATCATAGACAGCAGTAGCTTATTATATGCGTAACCAGTAGTTCGCTATAATATATATGTTAAATATGTTAAACGCAGCAATATAGAAATAGGGCAATGTAGAGTAGGTGAGGGCAGCGAAAGAGTGTTATAGGGCCAATATACCGGTGGGGAGTAGTCAAATGCTAGTAGTATAAAATAAATAAATCATATTAAGAAAATGGAATCAGAAAATATTGATAGAGAGCAAGTATATTTATCTGAAGCTTTGGAGTCGACACCCGAGCGAAGGGAAGCTCCGCAACAATACAGAGGATCAATGGACTTTAATTTCAAGTTCATTGAGGAAATACTCAGACAGAATATGCAAGAAATGAAGAAAATGTATGAGGAGGAAATGAGAAAAAGAAGAAATGAAGAATCAAAACAGAGACAGAAAGAAGAAAAGATAAGAGTTAGAGAATATCAGGAATTTAAAGACACTATGTGGAGAGAGTTAGAAGCCATAAAGGAACATTTTGGAATATCCCCAGTTAGTAATAAGGAAGAAGAGAGTAAAAATATGGAAAAGGAAAGGAAGTCAGAGAGATCAGACGAACTGATGATAGTAGAAGGGCAAGCAGGTAGTGTAGTAAAAATAAAAAAGTGTGATGAGCAAAGAGACTTCATTCCAGCCGATGAAGGCCCACAAGAACCGAAGAAGAAAGTCAGCATTAAAAAAGAGACGAAGATGGACACTGGCATGACACCAACACATTTGCATTTTGGTAAAGCAGACTCGTTACTGATCAAGACGCCATTACCCATGGATGAACGTGAAATCAATATTGAAACTGACAGATGCAAGGCACACCACCGCCTTACAGAAAGGGCAGAATGGAAATTACGAGCAGATCGGAGAAGCCAACATTTCCAGGTCGGGAACTATGTTTGGGTACGGGACTCTCAACAAAGTAACCGAGAGAAAAGAATATATAAAAAGTTCGTTCCTTTGTACCAGGGACCCTTTATAATTGATCGCATATGTGGACCAAATGCATATTTATTAAAAGATGGAGATACCATAAAAGGGACATACAATGCCCATAATCTCAAACCATGTAGGTATTATCCACCTGACCCGGGATTGTAAAAATATTAGACTATTAGGACGGATTAAACGTATATGAAAATAATAAAATGAACTTGATATAATGAACTTGGTTGAATGGATTGTACTTTAGTCAAATAGGATTTTAGATAGAAATTTTATTATATATATATATTGTTGTTTTAATTAATATTACTCTTAAAAAATATTTTTTTATATATTTTACTAACTAATCCTATTCTAAGAAATTTTATATATATATATATTCAGTTTAACTAATTATTTCTATGATTTTAACCAGACACGGCCAAATTAGGCCATTTCAATTAAACTAAATTCTAGATCCGGGTATATAAATTGTTCGTTGCTTCATGTAATCTCTGCTTTCTCTATTTCAATATCTGTAAAAACAATAATAATTTTTTTTCTTTTCATCTTTCAATTATGTAATGTAAATTTTTTTTTCTCTTTCTTGCCTCCTTTGTTCTTCCTTAATTGTTCACGGGAAGTACTGGGAAATGAAACAGTAAGATTCATTTTGAATCTTAAGTTTCACCTTTTTCTGTCATCTCTCACTGACCGGTCTATCTCGCCCAAATTTAAACTTTTTGATATCGAATTGTGTGTGTAACAATATTAAAAATGTATAAATATATGTAGAATTTGGCAAAAACACGCACACATTTCGATCTCAAATTAAAGGCAATAAATGGGGATAAAATAATATCATTTAAATTTCTTTTAATTATATAATTTTGTATAATGTTAATCATTTATTTTGGATTATAAAGTTCGTATTTATTGCTTTGTTTAAATTTCGTTTAATAATAATTCTAAAAAAATCTGATGTAATATTTAATTAAAAGTTAAAATAATCTTGTGTTCCCTTTTTGTTTTTGAAATTTAAAAGCATCAGTCAGTGATAGATAATAGATCAATTAAAGAAAAATTCCCCAAAATATAATTAGTAAATATAAAATGTAAACAATAGAACGGCAGCTTTCTTTAATTAAAAACCAACAAAATGCATTGATTATCCTCAGGGCAGATTAAGTAGAACCTAAAATATCTTAACAAAAATGTGAAAGATCAAGATAAAAAAAAGAGGCCATCTTAGACTTGCTGGAGACATTCACTTAAACTTTAGCTTTGCTCTCGAGAGGCCATCTTAGACTTGCTGGAGACATTCACTTAAACTTTAGCTTTGCTCTCGATCACTGAGAGTCTCCAAAAATAATAAAATAGTTTGTTCCTGCCAAGGTATGACCGAGTAAAGCAACTAGATTATTCTCCATCGGGAGATGGCCTATCGGATGCCGAACTTTCCATTGCCCATCATAAATTCACCATGAAGATCTGCTGCCTGAAATGAATGAGAAAGCTGCTGCTGCTGTGAAAGTAAATAAAATATCTACATACAAGAAAGAATTGCCACTCGTGAACTTTTTGCTGCTAAACTAATGGAATCAGAAAACTTCTTATAAAACAGGTACCTGTCTGTGTTCAAACTCTAGAGTACTCTAATAATATGCTATAGCTCTTCTTCATACTACTTATCTAAATTATAAAATGTAAAACTACCATATGTATAACTAAAACTGAATAATTAATTTAATATGTAAATTTCTCTAATAATCTAGCTTACCTCACTCTGTCTTTCTTGGGTGCATATTTCTCAAATCTACATTCTATCTATAGTTATTATTTACTTATTGCATGCTCATAATCGTCTCAAATTTCAAAGTTTAAATCTATGATCGCTTAAAACAATGAATGTGTGTCCAATTTTCATTAATATTTACTTTCCTAAATAACTTTACTTTCATATAAATCGACACGCATTCAGTGCATCATTATTGTAATGCAGGGTCTACTACTTCGCAAATGGCTGGCATATTAGTTGTAATAACTCCCAGTTTATATATATTGTATTTATTAAATCTAATGAATAATTCTAGAAAATCTCATTTCTTTGAGAGTCGCCAGAGTTCTTGAGTAAATATTGGTAATGTAGGGCCAAGTCAGAAATCTACTTAAATCTCATCATAACTGTTTATACAGTATACATGTGTTACGTTTTAGAGATCCAATGACCCATTCTGCCATGAAATTTCCGTATTCTTCAGGGTTGAAATTAACCCCAGTTGTCCTACACAAGCGAGCATAATGGGTGCTCCCGTAGGACTTGACAATGTCATGCAGCCAGCCGGAAAAACTGCGACACGGACCGCTTGTCCCTGGTTATGCTTATGTGACACCTTACTTCATCGGACCGATGGCAGAGACCAGACCGACATTCTTATAAACTCATTCACGGCATTGCAGTTTCGATATACTGCCATTCCATATCGCCTCTCTAAAGTGTACCACATGTTCCTTTACTTAGTTTTATTATTCTATATATCACTCCACCTCTGCATTATCTTCATAATTCACTCTCAAATAAATGTTTGCCCTTAGTCATAAGATAAACATTTTAATTAAATAAATATATGTCCGCTGCTACTCTTAAATCTTACTTTAGACTCTTGCATTGCAAAGGTATAAATTCCCCAAGGCATGCATTAGAAATACTTGAGAATTTTAGGTAGCTAGATTACGCCTTCAAATAAATGTATTCCTTTTGTAAACATTACAGTATCGGAAATACCGCTACTGAAATCCTCAATATAAAATAATGTCTAAATAAATAAATGTATTCTTTAAAATATAATCATGTCGCAAATCCCGCTACTGAAGCTGTTAGTCCATAAAATATTATTAGATTGTTTTATTAAAATGTATTAATAAATAATTTTAAACTATATGTCTGCAGTTACGTTTCATTTATTCGATACCCATTCTATATAATATTTCCTCGATTATGTAAATATGAATGTTTAATTAATATTAGTTTGGTTATTGGCTAACTCAAGAATAAAATCATGAGTCTCTTGCATATCCCTGACCACCGTGCCTAAGGAAATATTTACTAATGTCGCATCAGATGCATTGTTTCATGGATTGTATTGTGGAACCGATAAACTATGTTCGAACTCAGTACCATGGGTGGCTTCGCTAATTGATGGTGCTGCTGTTCTGTATGGTGGTCGAATTCTGCACTATGTTTATGAGTCACACGTTTTCTGACCGTTACAATATATTGAAAATAAAGGTCCCAAATGTTGTATATAAACAACTCTACTTTACTTGAAGAATGAAGAAAGTTCATAAAATTCATGTATAATGAGAGAAGGTGGTTTGAATTTTGTTCTGACTGATGATTGTGATACTGGTATTTGAGATAAAGGCACACTGATAAAAACTTGAAAATAGCTTTGCAATGCAATGATTGTTCACCCTCTCACAAGATATTAACTTGACAACTCCCATATGTATTGAGAATCATCGGGAGTTTTCCTTAGAACTCATATTAGCATAGAATTTGTATTGTAAATTCAGCTGTAACTACATTTATTGGATTTTTTTAATTGAAAAAAAATCTGAAAACGTCAGTATCTTACAGATTTTCAGCAAACATCAATAATTTTGACTCTATTTTGCTCTAAGGAAAAGATTTTTAGACAGCATTACTTCCTTGTTGAGACCATACCTCATGTGAACCTCATTGCTTAACATCATCGCCTATTAAAATTGACAAAGAGATAGAATTTTTTTTAATTTTTTAAAATATTTTAATAATTATAAAGTTAAAACAGGCAAAACTCACTATACATATTGATACACACAGCAAGCTAGAGTAATCCCCATCTAGTGCCTACTCATCCAATATCCTCAGACTAGTTTCTGGCTTGTGGCCTTCTGGCACTACATGTAGTGAGTTTTGCCTGTTTTAACAATGATTGTACACAAGCATAAGAAGTTGTGGTCATGTGATGTTTATTGGCTTAATAATTATAAAGAAAATATCAGAATTTAAAACAGAATTTGATAATTTATCATAACTCCATATGTTTGTTTACATTTAAAAAACAGCTTAAAATAAAAAAGAATTCATTCATTTTCTGAAAGAGTGTTTACACTAACATCATTGAATACCCTGAATACATTTTATTTTTATTTACGAATCAGTTTTTAAATATTTATAAAGTTCAAATATATTTTTTTAGAATATTTTTGTCTATGAAATTAAATTAAAAAGAAATAAAGTCCAATTATTGCATTTCACTATGAAATAAAGATTTTATACAGAAATTAAAAGTTAAACATTTTTAAAAACCCTCACCAGGTGGAGCAATGAAAAATGTCAGAATTAGTAAGGGATAAAAGTAAAGAGAAGCTAAGCCTTATCTTGCATGAATCTGATGTAAAGAAAGATACCTAACTCTCAACATGGATGCAGATACTTAGGTATTGATATCTCCAAATCAAGTGAAGAACAAAGGTTATTCTTGAAATGAATGTTTAGAAAGAGGATGACCTGATTTTTTTGCATTGATGGATGGTTATAATATGATAGAGTTGAAATGAGATGTGAACTAATAAAAACCAAAAATGTTGATTATATATAAGGCAATGATTCTCATTATTAAATTATGTGTTAAAAGTAAATAAAAAACAAAATGTAACCAAGACATGATGAAAGATATCAAGTTATTAACATGGGCATGGAGATTCAGATCTTTGGCACCTCTAATTCACTTGAAAGGGGTAGGTTGTTTATAAAATATATGCTTAGTGGGGAAGAGTGGCATTTTGTACTAATGTTTTGTTATGATATGATGACATTGAGATGAGAAAGAGAACTAAAAAACCAAAAAAACTTAAAGGTATATTTCATATTTGCCCATCATGCAGTGCCTTCTTAATATTATAATGGCATTTTGGTTATGTAATATAGGATATTTAAGTGGATATTGTAGAGATGATGAAAACTGAAAACTCAATTTTCTGATTTATAGTGTCTCTGCTTCATCCACATGAATGATATCTTATTTCCAGCTGATGGTAGGTATGACCCTGTAGAAGTATTGGTATAATGTTGATATTAATAAGGAGCTACACAAATTATTATAAATTATGTATAACACATATACATACATTTAGAGAGTAGATCTATCCAGCTACTCTATATAATAATATTAAAATCTTGCAGAAACCATAGGTCTAATTGAAAAACAGTGAAACTATTCATCTGTTTGGTAATTAGACATATTTCTGTGAGATTTGAATGTTATTTTCGTGTAAGAATTGAATAGGTATATACTCTCAATGTATTTGCATAATATTTCATTGCATAACCTGTTTAATATTATATATACATATATATAGAAGTGTGTGCCAGTGCAAATGTGACTGGTTCTCTCTCCAAAGTACCTGCACTACCACTCGGACTTATATAGTGGCATATTTTATCTATTTAACACAAATAAGGTTAAAGCTCTAGTATATCCTAAATCATAAATTGTGACATGAAATGTGTCCATATGTTTCATTCCTTAATTCATAATGGAACAATGCATTAACACTGTTATTTTAAATTTGGTAAAACTGCTATTGAATTGTTTGAAATGATTCAAACTGTATATGGCAGTAAAACTGTGAGTCACAAGAATATTTTTAAGTCACTTTCAAGATTTCATGATGTCAAGGAATGCATTGAACATAATCCATGACAGTACAAATCCCACTGTTATATTTCATGCACAATTCATGATCCAGATATGGTAGTGTGTTGAAATTTTTTCAATGAATTATTAACCTATATTACTACAAATGCATGTATTAATTCAGAGCTAGTTCTACGGATACCTTCGAGAAAGAATCACCCACTTTTCATGGAACATAATTTACATATATATATTATAAATTGAGTTTTAATACATGTAAATATTTTAATATGTGGAAATATATATTATATTTTCATATTAGAAAGATTACCATCAGATTTTATACCATGTAACAGACTATTGTTAATAAAGAATATGTGAAAAGTTATGAGCTGTCTGTCCTTAAGCCAGAAATAAATAATATAGTGCTTTAGTCTTTATATAGCACCAAAAAATTACAGTTAGAAGAGGTACCCATTTGAATACAAAGAGCATTTACAGTTTATTATTTCCACTGATTACTGTGTATTAACATCTGATGATAATTTTTCTAATATGAAAATATAACATATATCCACACATATAAAAACATTTAAACAATCACATCTGGTAAAAGTTATTAATTTATAACATCTAACTGATCAATGAAATAGTATATTAATAAGAAAAGACTAAAAGGTTATGAGCTTTCTTTTCTTAAATTGTAAACAAATACTGTAGAGCTTTAGTCTCTATATAACACCATGATATTTTAGAAGAGACATCTCCTTTGAATACTGGAAGTGTTTACAGTTTACTATTTTCATTGATTATTGTCTCTTAACATCTGATGGTAATTTTTCTAATATGAAAATATCAGATATTTCCACAATCATCAAGATATCTATGCTACTTAAAAATGTTTCTTCATAATGGCTTTCTCAGGTTATTAATATGGCTTTTTTATATAATAAAAAAAAAAAATTTGAAGACTATTCTACCATATATAATGGAAGTAACTGGTAAAATTGGTAATGTTTTAAAGAAAAATAATATCCACACAGTTTATATTACATTAAAAAAATAATGAATTATTTCCATGGCCTAAAGATAAAACGTTTTGGGAGTGTCATGGTCATGGTGTATATGAAATTCCATGTGGAGTTTGTTTACATTCGTACATTGGACAAACCAATCATAGAATAAACATAAAAATTGAAGAACACATTTTTTGGCAGTTAGAAAAAAACCTAATTCATCAGCCATTTATTCATACATTAAATTAACTAACCATGACATCAATTTTAATTAAACAAATATTCTAGGAAAAATTTATCAATATGACCAGAGATTGCTAAGGTAAGCTATAGATATTTTTAAAAGGCCTGAGAGCATAAATGAAAAGTGTAAATTGAAGAAAATTAACAATATTTGGAAAAAGCTATTGTGGGATAAAATATTTTTTAAACTTCTCAACCAATAGAATTTGAGAATGAGGAAATAACAAAAAAAAATAACAATTTTAAATCTCACCAGACATTCTTATGATTTGAGAGAAAAGTACTTGTTCTTGTACTGAAATGTCAGCTATTTAGCTATTATATTTTTATTAGATGGAAGCTCCCAGAAATAATACTATGAATTCATCATTTATCCATGAGAATATTAAAATTAATATATACATAAAGCTGCTTTAATATTTCAACCAGGAGAGTGGTTTTCATCAGAAAGCACAGCAAAATGACTTTCTGATGAAAACCAGTCTGCTGGTTGAAATATTAAAGCAGCTTTATAGAGAAGTAATTGTGTGGTTTTATTACTATTATATATATATATATATCTTCATGCCAAAGTGTGACTATAAATAATATAACTTGTTTAACTGCCATACATTAATGACGTTATTAAATTGTAAAAATTTTAATATATAACTGAATCAATCAATAATTTAGCAATGCTTTTGACCAGAGCTATCTTGAGTTAAATTATCATTTTAATAACCCAAAATTATTATAATGTTCCATTAGTGAGGGTGTTTTTCCCCCAAAAAAATTCTGCTGTAAGAGTGTTTTTTGATTGTATATTAATTAAAATAATAATAAACTATTACCTTTAATTGTATTTTTATATTGGACTATTTACATCATCTAATATGTGTGTTGAATGTCTTTAGAAAAGTTTAATTTTAGTTAAATATTCCAAATACATTCAACTGTTAGCAATATCACAGCAAACAGGTTAGTATATGTTCAACGTCTTGAGAGTTATTTTTCTCCCCTCTTCTTCAGGTGTTGCTGGCCTGACCAGTGATAGTACTAGCATGGGATTCGAACCTGGGTCCTTAGATTCTTGATTATTGAATTTTAAGGTAACGCTCTAACCAACTGAGCCATCCTGCCAAAGGCAACAGTATGTAGTAATTTCATATACTTATCTATGAGGTTCCTTCTGATTTCTCCACTTTTTCCTAAGAGCAAAGTCGATTAGTGGTTTCCATACGTTATGTATAGTCACACTAGGTTGGCTTATGGGATTTTTTTGCCATTGTCATGTGAGCAGCTTTTTTAAATTTTCTTCTTTGTACATTTTCTTCTCTATCCAATATTTTTGCATTTTCCCAATCGAACGATTCAATTTTTTTTGTTTTCCAATCATAATACTGCTATATCATAACTATCAACCAGAATATATGTATTTCATAAACAGCACTCCTTTGATGATTCCAGAGCCATCAAATATCCAGGCTGAGGAATCTGTATCTTTTATCAGGCCATTATCATAAGATAGGACTTGATTTCTATTCACTTTGAACAATCATAGACTGTACATATATATTTTCAAAAGTTTTTGGTTTGCATCAATTCCCCCGTCTCTATTAATTATATCATACCCATCGACAGAAACTTAGACTATTATGCAGGCATTTTGCGAACAACCTCGCTCCCCCAGGTGAGCCATATGTTTTTCATTTTATTTATGAATAAAAATATTAATTTAACTTCCATGTTATTTTCCTTTTAATTATTTAAACAAGCAATTATTTTAAAATGTTTTAATTTTAATTAATTCTGTTTATATAATGAATTAGAGTTACCAGTTAATATCCTTTTTTTTAATGAATAGGTAAATTATTACAGCAATTATTAATTTTTCTTAAATATTTTGATTTCTAAAATACATACATTAAATATTTCTGTAGAAAAATAATTTTCAAAAAATAAAATATTCATTTACATCAACCATAAAAAAGACCATTGTTACAGAATGACTTCAAGGTAATATTTAATTATTAGTAAAATAGTTATTTTATATTATTAATAACATTAAAGATAAGAATAATGAAAGAATTTTAATATGACTTCCAAGGAAAAGAAAAGAAAAAATAGAAATTTGCTGCAGTCATGCCCTCTATCGATTAACATTACCAGATGTTAACCAATTTCATTTCAAGTTCTAAATAACTTAGCCACTTATAATTAAAATATAATAAAACTTAAAATTAATAAAAAAACATACATATAAAAATTGCATATATATGTATACTTCGTTAAACAAATTTATATTTAATGATTAATATATAATATTAATCAAAAACTATATTTAAAAAATGTCAAAATTTTATATTATTGTTAAATCTCACCTTGCTTTCAAATAATAAACTAGTCTAGATTTCATCTTATCTTGATCGAAATGAACATTCATCACCAAGGACCAATGAATATACAGATATACGTTCAATGGTAAGAATGGGCCAATGGGTGATAATGCTCATTGAATGTGATTGTTCTCATTATGGATGGAGATTTGGCCATAAATAGTCAATCCATCTGAAGTCATGGTTAATATTATTTTTCATCTGATACTGTTGGCTTGCCATACAACTAATAAAGAAGAAAAGCACCTCAGGTGCCTAATAGTTTACCTACCACTTCCAACTGTATCATGATAGCTTGTCTCATGAGTAGGTACTGTGACATTTCCAACTGTTCTGTGATAGCTTGCTTCACATCTGGTTTATGTCTAGAAGCATTCAGTTTTAAAATGAACTTGTCTCACTGCTGAGCCATAGAAAACATGCACACTGCCATTCCAATTTGCCAGTTGTTATCTGAACTTACCTCAAAATGTATTGATAATTTATGGTTCAATCCCCTTCCATAATGAAAACATTCTTATTTAGTGAGCACCATTGCCTATTGGCCCATTCTTTCCCTTGGATGTATGATATCTATTTGTATATCCATTTTTCCATGGTGCTGAATGTTCAATCTGATCAAGATAAGACAGCATCTGAACTAGTTCATTATTTGAAGGCAAGGAGAGATATAACAATAATTAATTTAGATTTCTATTATAATAAAACTATTAGAATATGAAAATGAATTGGTTAACATGTAATGTTAGACAATAGAAGACATGGCTACAGCTAATATAAAAATGAGTATGAAAAGAAGACTCTTGGCTGAGACACAACATACGTCATACAGCTTTTTATGGGTGTGCTTGAGATTAGAATATACAGAAAGTGAGTGGAAGAAAAAGTGAGACATTTGAATAGTATACAATTCTGTAGAGATGTGTCAGCTTTTACTTAACAGAACTCAATATAAAGGCAAACAATTGTCAGCCCTGGAAAAGTATATCACAGCTTCTTCAGGATCAGTTAAAAATGAATTACTGATGATGATGATTTATTCTAATTGCCTTATGTTCTTTGTTTTTTTAATAATCAAAAATTATGATGTTAGATTGAAATACAATAAAGCATCAACTTAAACATGAACCTAAGTGTTCTGAACTGTATATACTATTCACACACAGGGAATGTCCAAGTATGACGTATACAATTTGATCATGGTTTCTAATTCTATTAGTGACTTCTCTACTCTGTTTTTTAAAAATCAAAAATTCCTCTTTTTTTTAAGATCCAATAATTTCAGAGCAAATTTTATAAACATTGCTTAAATTAATGGAACCTTGGCGTATGCATAGGCTCTACAATAGATGTCCCCACCATCAAGTATAAATTAAGAACTATAAAGCATCAACTTAAACATGAACCTAAGTGTTCTGAACTGTATATAGTATTCGCATACAGGGAATGTCCAAGTATGATGTATACAATTTGATCATGGTTTCTAATTCTATTAGTGACTTCACTACTCTGTTTTTTAAAAATCAAAAATTCCTCTTTTTTTTAAGATCCAATAATTTCAGAGCAAATTTTATGAACATTGCTTAAATTAATGGAACCTTGGCGAATGCATAGGCTCTACAATATATGTCCCCACCATCAAGTATAAATTAAGAACTATGTGGGTAATGCATTTAATTTAAAATATTAAAACAGACAAAAGTCTTTATACAGTAGTGCCACTCAGTGCAAGCCAGGATTATCAATGGATGCCAGAAAACTTGAAGATAAAATCCCTATACAGTGCCTACTCATCCAATATCCCCAGACCAGTTTCTACTTGTGGCTTTCAAAAGTGAGGAGCCTTGGATTTGAGAGTACTGCACCTAGATTCAAGGCTCTTCACTGATGAAAGCCACAAGCTAGAAACTGGTCTGGGGATATTGGATGAGTAGGCACTAGATAGGGATTTTATGCATAATTTCTGGCACCCAATGATAACTCTGGCTTGCACTGAGAGGCACTACTGTATGAAGAATTTTGCCTGTTTTAAAAACAGTCATGAGCAAGCATAAGAAATAGTGATCATGTGATGATGTGTTTTAATTTGAAATATTCCTATTATGTCCTGTGAAGTTGCAATGTATCAATATATTCCATTTCAAGTGTAAACAATATATATATAAACTAGAAAAAACAATGTTATAATATGGCACCAGCCATTTTCCCATCTTGGAGCACTGCATAAAATCATGTTCATTAATAATGCTTTTTTGGCTTACATTAAAAGCACATATATTTCATTCTTTACTTTGATGCATATTCAATTTTTCATATTAAATGCTTTCTAAGCATAAAGCTAAAAGTTTTATGAAATTTAATCAAATTTGTAAAAAATCATTGTTAAGTGATAAAAAATGGGCAAATTATTATAATATTGCATCAGAGAGCTTAAAATTTGAGAAAATGAAATCGGTAATGCCAAATAGAATTCACAGTATAAATTCTGAAGTCGAGATGAATTTAAAAATACCCAAATAAATAGAAAAGTGCTAATTTGCTCATAAGTCTGCTAAAAAGTTATTGAAGAAAAAGGATATCCAGAGTATATTAATTTGCAATGAAGACTTATATTTTGCCATTCATTTTATTTGTAAAAATAAGCATACATATATGTTCGTTATTATTTTTTTTGTTTCACCTGAATGTTAATGACTGATCACACACAATAAATATATATGTAAATTTACTCTCTCAATTATCAATAATTATATCCCATACTATTTAATTATATATTAAAAGGGAATAATATTTTGAGCGTAAATGAATGTAAAGATTTAGGTTATACATAGAGCTGCTAAATAAACTCTTAACAAGCTTTGCAGAATATTCCCAACCTCAGACAGGTTTCTGCTACTGGCTTCCTCAGTGAGGTGCTAGGATATCCAAGCATTATATTGAATATCCTAGCACCTCACTAAGGAAACCAGTCACAGAAAAACGGTCTGGGGTTGGGGATATTCCGCAAAGCTTGTTAAGATCTTGTTTGTGAGCTTTATATATAACATTTGTAATACAAGCTTGTTAAATTAGGTCACATGATATATGATTTGATTTCTTTACAAAGATTTAGGTATAATTTTAGATTCTAAATTGTGTTTCTCAAATCATGTACATTATTAATATAATTTATGTTAAACCATTAAACATCACATGATCACCATCTCTATACTAGCACATAATTGTTGTAAACAAAGGCAAAACTCTCCATACAGTAGTGCCACCCTGTGCTAAACAGAATAATCAATGGATGCCAGAAGGCTTGTGCATAAAATTCCTATCTAGTGCCTACTCATCCAATATCCCCAAACTAGTTTCTGGCTTGTGGCTAACATCAGTGAGGAGCCTTGGATCTGAGAGCACTAAGATCTAGAAGCAGTGCTCTCAGATCCAAGGCTCCTCACTGATGATGGCCACAAGCCAGAAACTAGTCTGGGGATATTGGATCAGTAGAAACTAGATAGGGATTTTATGCACAAGCCTTCTGGCATCCATTGATTACTCTGTTTAGTATAGGGTGGTACTACTGTATGGAGAGTTTTCCCTTTGTTTATAATTTATGTTTTTTATTATTTTTTACAATGCTTTTTTACAACCCACTATTGATGGTTTTGATTCCCTCAACAATCTTCTTCAGAACTTGTATTTAAATTTCCAAATCTTAACTGAAAAAAATTTCTGGTGCAATTGAAACCATCAATAGTGGGTTGTAAAAAAGCATTGTAAAAAGTAATAAACAACATAAATGATATTAATATTACATTAATTTGGCAATGCAATATGAAAGATAAAGCTATAATACATGTACATTATTTATGCTTTAAAACTTTTAAAGTTGGGGGTTGCATCTTTAGGAGAGTAAGATTTCTTAATAGAGAAAATTATGAACAACTTTTATGTCTTTGGTATTACCAATGTTAAACTATGGCAATGTTCTTTGGAACTCTGACAATCACTCTCATAGTAAAACTTGGGATGCAGGACAAAGAAAATTTATAAATTATCATAATGCAAAGTTTCGAGCACTGTGTAACTCTGTTTCAATAAAGATATTAAGCAATCTTAATGATATTTTATTTTTAGAAAAAATAGTCAAAGGTCAAATCGATGTGATAAACTGCATTAATAAAATTTCTTAATGTTCCAGACATGTTGTTTGAAACATGGTAAGACTTTTTATATTGCAAAATTAAGAATTAATTGTTTAAAAGATTCCACATTATTTAGACTTCCAAGGTTATTTAATTCATATTATTATCATATTGATATTCATCATTTAACTGTAAATGAAATAAAGAATATTATCAATATATATATATTTAGAATTGGAATATACTTCTGTATTCATACATAAATTTTTGTTTTTCCTGTTTTGTTATATTGTATTCTATAATTAGGCTTTTATTTTTTAAAATATGCCTGTAGAATACATTTATTTAAATAAACTGAATTGAACTAAATTGAATTATTTTTTAAATTTTGCTTATATTATAAGTGGATTCCAAGATATTGTAAAAGACCCAGAAAAAGACCATATGTGAGATGGATAGAGGAAATAAGAAAGTGTGTAGGTGTGATGTGGAGAAGAAAAGCTAAAGATCAGAGAAGATGGATTGAACTTGGAGAGATCTTCATCCTACAGTAGGTTGATAATGGTTGATGATGATGATGATCTTATTTATATATAAATATAATGCATATGGTTTTATTACTCAGGGGTTCATGAAAAGTTCAAGCACCAGATCTGAAAGCACCATAATCAATCATGGAACTGGATGATATACATCAAATAATCTATCAATTTCACCAAACTGTGCAGGGTATATATATATATATATAGACAAAAAATTAACGGTAAATGCAGTATTATAGTTTAAATTCTTTTGTAGAACTTTCGATTACGTGTTAATCCTCGCCAGGTTTAACTGAATTTCAAATTTTTTAAACTTAATGCTACATATATTTCCATAAGTTGTGTATGGCCGTATTTGAACTTGCCTATTAATAACATCATTTTTATATTTATCAATCAATATTGCCTCTTTAATTTTCCTCTTTTTATGATTTCTTTCTTTCATTAATATTTTCATTTCATTACTATTAAATGTAAACCTATAATTACAAGTTTTTCCATAGTCAAAGAATACTGAAGCTGTATTAAATTGACTATTTACATTATTTTTAATTTGATTATATAATAATTGATGCTCCTTCAATCTTTTTTTCACAGAACATCTTGATTCACTGATATATAATTTCTGACATCCACATGAAATCTGATAAATTATATTACTTCTTTGCATGCAGTAAATTCATTTAATAATAAAAAGAGTGTTTGCAGTGTTACTTTAGATAATAAAAAAATGGATATCTATGCCATTTATAAATAACATGCAATTTAAATTATTTAAGAATATGAAAGAAAAGTATAATATATCATTTTGTGTTCCTCCAAGTGTTAATCGAATGATTAATAATTCTAAGAGTATAATTCCTAAATTGCAAAGAAATAATATAATTTATCAAATTTCATGTGGATGTCAGAAATTTTTACACCAAAATCTGTATGATTTTGTTTAAACTTGTAATTTTAGATCACTCATCATAATGTACAAAAATGGATCACGTAAGTAACTTTTTGTAGCATGCTCACCAACGAAACAGTTAAATTGTTTTTAAAAAATCCGATCAAAGTATTTTTCCATGCTATGAGAATAATAGTAATATATATTGATTGACAGTTAATTACATATATCAACTGTCAATAAATGAGTATGGACTTCTAACTCTAAAAAATAGAAAAGGAAAAATTACTGCTCTAGAAATGAGTTTTTCAATGATTGTAGAACCAATCTTTAAACCACAGATACATTTGCATGTAGAACATGCTGTATTTCACTGTTTTCTTGATGTGTCACAATACAGTCTTTTAATTTCTTCAGTGAAAAACTTTTCTTTCTGAAATACTTTAGCAATATCTATGAGATAAACCTTATATCATAAATGGAGTTACCATTCCTACCATTATCATGCTCAGGCTCATCACAAAACACCCTTTTTTAAAATCTTGCATTCTCCATGCATTTTACAAATCCAATCTAACAAAGATATGATTTTACAATAGTGATCATACAGTATGATTTTCAACAAGTTGGAAAATTTTGGGGTAGTTTCATGATCTTGCCGGTATATTATTCCAAATTTTCAGAGCATCATTAAATGAAATTTCTCTCATGCCATTATATTGCACCAATAGGATGTCCAAGTGTCACTTTCATCTCAATAGAAAACTTTCCATATAGTGGTGCCACTCTGTGCAAGCCTTAGTAATCAATGGATGTAGGGTTTGTGCATAAAATCCCCCATCTAGTACCTACTCATCTAATGTCCTCAGACTAGTTTCTAGCTTGTGGTTTTCATCAATGAATCTGAAAGTACTGTACCTACACCTAAGGATCTAATGCAACCCTCCAGCTTTATAGTTAACTAAATAGGCAAAAGATGACTGTTGGAGGGTTGTATTTGATCCTTAAATCTAAGTGCAGTACTCACAGATGTGAGGCTCCTCACTTATGAAAGCCACAAGCTAGAAACTAGTCTGGGGATATTAGAGAAAAACCTGCTATTAAAAAACCTCAGAAAGTGTCACTAGCTGAGCAAAGAAAAATCAAGAAAAAAGTAGACAAACTGATAGAACAATGAATTCTAAAACCAGTCAAAAATGCAGAGTGGGCTATTTCTATAGTAATAGTAGAAGGAGCAAGAATTTGTGATGACTATCCTATCACTGCAAATAAATATTTAAACAAAAGTCAATATCCAGCCCCAAATATAAGGGAAGTCCTAGTTTCCATGGAACAAAATTCACATCTTGCCAAACCAAATGAACAGCACATTACACCAAATATCTCACCAAGGAAACAGCTAGGAACATGATAGTCACAACCCACCTGAGGTTTATTCAACTAAATTAGGTTACCCTTTGGAATTACAATGGCTTCAAATATATTTCAGGCCAAAATGGATTTATTACTCAGAGGCATCAGTGGAGAGTCATCCCATACTTTGATATATTAATAACAGCAAACTCCAAAAAAGCATTGAAAAGCCAAGTAATAAAAGACCGTGAGCTGCTTGAGATTTGGAGCTAGATTAAATCCTGAGAAATGAATTTGGAATACAAAAGAACTTATGTCCCTCAGATACCTTATCAGTAAGCAAGGGGGAAAACCCCATACCTAAGAAAGTGAAGGCTGTAAAAGAATCATCACACCCAGAAAATATTAAGGATTTCCAAGCATTCTTTGGACTATTAAACTTCTTTGAAATCTTCTTAAAGTGCAAGGTTCGCATTGCCCAACCTCTATTTAACATTCAAATAATCATAAATTCATGGCAGATTATTTCATTATTTTAAAGAAAATGGTGACTTTACATTAGACCACATAGTGTCATTCAAAATGTTCTACCACATGAAGCTGAATATACTTAGAAAAAAACTATTCATTAAATTGATGGAGAGAGTTGGATAAAAATCAGTGTTTCAGAGAGTTCTATTAGTCATAATATACATGTCTCAAACAAGAAAAAAATTTCTAAAAAAAAATTGTAACCAGTCTCAAAAATGTAGTTTATGTAATAAAATGTCAACATTGTGTAGCCCAATGAACAAGGGACTGCTTCTTTCTCCAACCATCCTCCAGTGCCATTTCTGAATCAACATACATTTTATGTAGTGATTTAGTTTCACTATTTGTAACAAAAATTTTAAAGTGCTAATACACCTGATCACAAATTGTAACATGAAATGTGATAGTGTGGATTATATTTTTATAAAATACCCATTCATTGTCTCCTATGCCTTTCTGTCAAAATCTTATAAACTATTTGAAAACATTGCAACTCATGGCTTAACCTCCATATGCAGTTTGAACCACATGTTTTAGTAGCAGATTTTTCCAATTTAAATAAAATGTAACATTAGAAAGTTCCACCATGAGTTTTCTACAAAAGTATTTGAACATATCATCACATTCCATATCATATCTCATGAGCAAGATACACTAGTATCTTAAAATTTGTGATAGAATAGTTGAACTATTCATTACATAACCTATGCTGATTCTGAGATGGCAATATATACAGTTTGGAGAGAAGCCAACCATCTTTTTACTGGGGCACTGTGTATTTGACAAAACTTTTGGCACATTATACATATACATACAAAGAAATATGAAAATAAAAAGAAATCATATATATATATATATAATTTTAATAGTATAATTTTTATTAGTCATTGATTAGACAAGATATCCATTTAATGTATAATATTTCTGTAGTGTAGTTTTTACTACACCACTATCATGCAATATAGGGTCTGAGTCAACTGACGAGTACTAGTTCAGCACGAAATGTGCATCTTGTGGATTATACATCTTTTTCACATGTCTTTGGTCATGTGTTTATTATTATACCTCCCCCTTCACATGGTGTTAAAAGCGGATCGAAATCAGTCCCTATCTTATGTGAGTTTGATGTAGTGAATAGAGATATATATGAGAGATAGTGACCCGGGCCAACTGATGAGTGCTGGTTCAGCACAAAATGCACCTTGGGGCTCATTTGTCTTTTATTATATCTTTATTTATATGAATTTGAAAAGAATGAGGAAGCATGGAAGTGTTTATTATATCTATGAAAATTATACCGCAGAAATATTTATTCATTAAGTGTAATTTTAGTATTTTTAAATTATCTCTCCATCGGCATAATATTTTCCAGAAATTCATTTCTGTTCTTTAATGGAAAAATAATATCTGTATAAATAACAGTTAATAAATATCTCTGGTAGCTAGAAAGATGGCAAATATATTACGCGTAGGAGAAACAAAAAAATTATCTCAATTTAATTTTTAAAAGAAATAGAAATCTGCTTTTCAAACAAGCCTCATAATTTGAATAATTAAAATATGCCATTTATAAGAATTTATTTTTAAAAAAAAGAAAAACAAAATTAAAATTTTAATTAAAAAATATCATTATGTAAGTTTATATACAATTAACTTCTGTTTTGTTCTAGAGTTAATTAAGTTTTTTTGTTTTTTTTTAACTCAAAGTTTAAGATGTTACTAAAAAAAAAAAGTAAATTAATTAATTATAAAGTTTAATGAAAATAAATCATTAAACTTCTAATAGTATTTTTTCTTTCCTGAATTACGATTTAAGTAATTAATAAATATCATTAAATTAAACAATAAGTAATTTGTTATAATCTTTGAATTAGCAAACTCAAAAAGCAAGATGTCTACTGATTATAATACAATAAAAATGTCTCTCAATTAAAATAATTAAATTTTTGAAAATGTCTTGCATGCAGCGTTTAACTGCCTGTTAAGAACAAAATAGGATTAAAGAAACATCAACATATTTGATATTAAAACTCAAAAATAATGTGTTTCTCTAAGGCAGTATGCCATTTACTCATACAGTATGTTTCATATATATATATGCAAAAAAAAGGATCTGAACTTAGTATTTTTCAGTCTATCCATCCTCCACTCTATCTCAAGCAATCGATACAGGTGACCACACACCTGCAAAAAAGACACATGAGCCCCAATATCCGTATTTTGTATAGAACCAGCACTCATCGGTTGAGCCAGATAATCTCCCACATATATATAATCAGTGCTTGGTTTATATTAAGATAGCAATTCCTCAAAGTTTAATGGACAGGCTTTTATCTTCTCACCCTTCCAACTATACAACAGTCCATTTCATTGAAAACTTGATGATCTTTTCCCATTAATAAATATGGATACATAATGTCCAATAATATGAGAGGTTAGATTGGTGTAATGTCTACATGGGTGTGACTACAATATCAAATCCAACAAGAGCTTTGAGTATTTTATTGTCCGTTTTTCAATGAAATGGGTAATTGAATAATTAGAAGGGTGAAAAGACTGAAGCCTGTTTATTAAAGTTTGAGAAATTGCTATCTTAATATGAACCAAGTACTGTATATATATATATATGGTAGACAATAGGATCTAGATCAATTGACGAGTGCTGCTTCTACACGAAATACGTATATTGGGGATCAAGTATCCTTTTTGGATGTGTATTGGTAGCTTGAGATAGAGGGAAAAAGGAATAGACTGAAAAATTCTCAAATCCCTCTATTTACATTGTGTTTTTAATAATCTGCATTAAAAATGCTCCCTTTTTAAAATAAATCTTTGGATTACATAACAACAGATTGGTCAACTCAAAATCTAGATCCAAGATCAAAGTCCAGCTGAGAAAATAATGGAAAAACATAAATTAGATCAATTAACTGGATTAACTGCATTTGACTCATTGTAACGCTGAAATATCACATGATCTGAACAATGAAGCCAATTAAATATGTTTTAAGAATATGATTGCAATGCAAAGTTCAGCCAATAAATATCATCATTACAAATCCTACCACATTGAATTTTTTATGTGCAATTTGTTCATTATTTTTTTAGTTCTTCATGAGGGAGTGTTGGGCTCTGGCATGATATTACTGGAGTAAATATTTTATTTCTTATGCGGGCATGAAGTTGTATTTCACAAAATCTTTTATTAACAATAAAAAAAGTTCCCAAAGCCATAATTTTTGCTCATGAGTGATGAGAAGAAAATGTCTTCCCATGAATAAGTTTTATTAGCTTCATGACCTTTAGGCTTTTTTTCCAACTCTGTTTACCCACTTTATTAAAAATAATGCAGTCTTAACTAAAAGATCAGCAATGCAAATTGCATAATGATCTATAAATTTATTAGCACTTTCTAAAAGATTTATGCCAATACTCATAATAGATAAACATATTTTTTAACCCTTCAATGTGATATTCGCATTGCCATATCTGGTGATACTTTTTATAATCATTCAACATTTTTATATTGGACTATTTCCATCATCACATTCAACACACATATTAGATGATGGAAATAGTCCAATATAAAAATACAGCTAGAACACCATCATCACAAACCTTCAGAAAAACATTCAACATTTGTTTTTAGCATTAAACCTATTATTATATACTAGAATTCAACAAATTGGACTTCATTTGTTAAAAATATAAGTTTGCAAATGAAAAACATTCTAAAAAATCATATTTGAAATTTAAAAATATTGACAAAATAATAATAAACATGATATAATAAGACCAAAGGACATTTTCATCATTCAGTAGTGGGCAGGAAAAACAGTCAAGTGAATGTTTCCAGAAAATGAATGATTATTTTAAAACATGAACAAATAAATGCTAATCTAGCAAACAACTTATAAAATCATAAGAAATAGTCATCATGTGATGTTTTAGTGGCTTAAAATGTTAATCTCTAATAAATCTATAAAAATATGCTTTAAAATATTAAAATTGTTTTATAATTTTTAGAATATCTCAAAAGACCCTGACATGGTACCAGTAATGATGTCACACAGTCAAGTTCAGAAGGCAAGGTTATCACATCACTATAGCTTTTTTGTCATTATTAAACTATAATCTAACTTCTATTTTCAAAATAAAACCTATACATACAAAATAAAAGTGTAATCACATATATCTTTGTTTTTTAATAATTATTATGCAATTATTGTGTAAAAATAAATATGAATGATAACACATTATGCACAATAGTGTGGAAACCAGTTACAAAAGACTAAATTGTTCATACATATGGAGGCACCACATGTATGAACAATATAGTCCTTTGTAACTTTGATTGTACTATTTTATTTGAAAATGCTGACTTCTTCAGATTTATCTTTAATCAAAGTAAATTAATATCCATTAGTATGAATTTTTGCAGTTTAATAAACAAAACAATGAAATTATTTCTATAGATCGGTATACAAGTGTGATTTTAAGTGAACATGAAATAGCAATTCCACTGTCCAGAGACACTCTTCTTACTTTTAAAAAAAGGTGTTAACTAAATGTAGCAATGTGAACAGTTTTTTCTTATAGTATAAGAAAAAACTTGAAAAAGATATATTTTTAAAAGTAAAAGTTGAATATTCAGATACTTTTATAGATTTTCAAATTTTGGAATAAGTTTTTCTCAGCTCTTTTGAATATGTTTTTAAATATTACAGGCCAGTACCAATTTTCAATCTATTTAAAACTTTGCATATATATGTATTCCCAATGACTATATATATTTTTTAGAGTTGCAAACAATTTTGGCAAATTCCAATCTAGCTAAAACTTCACATACATATGTATTTCCAATAACTGTACATTTTTTTTATAAAGTTGTAAACAATTTTGGCAAAAAGTTAGTAAAAACTTTGAATTTTATATAAAATATTCAGGCTAGTGGTGTCTAGAAGCATTTCTTGGAATTATAAACTGAATGATTTGTTGAGAACATATGCAATTTCATTCAACATTTTCAACACCCCTTTTTGAAGTGCAAATTAAATAATCTTCTCATTATATTTGACATTTTTTCATCATAGCTGAATAAATACAAACTTAATTTTTCTGTTATATATAGAGCTCACAAATAAGCTCTTAACAAGCTTTGCAGAAACAGTTTCTGCTACTAGCTTTCTCAGTGAGTGCTAGGATATTCAAGCATTAGATTAAAAAATACTAGGACAAGCCCAGCACTTTATCTAATGGAAAACTATTAATCTGAAATTTTCAGACATTCATATATCTTCCAATCCAGCTATCTAACTTAAATAGCCATATCCTAGCACCGCATTGAGGAAGCCAGCAGCAGCTTGTTAAGAGCTTATGTGTGAACTCTATATATAACATTTGTAATACAAGCTTATTAAATTAGGTTATGTGATATATGACTTGATTTCTTTGTAATTTTAATTTTTCTGATATATTGCTATACTCTTTGAAATAAAAAGAAAACCACATAAAAATTCACTAACTGGAAGTGCAGCATTATGTTAAACTAAAAAGTTAAAAAGTAAAAAACATAAATAAAAGATTAAAAACATTTGTATTCATAATAAATATTGTAAATTATCACATCCCTAAACTTTTAACATTTGCATTGATCACAATAATTCATTTTAAATTAATCTACTCTAGTGCCATCTATGGGAGCATGACTAACTAAATGAGAATCAGATGCTATTGGCAACCATATGGCATTTTGACTAATCATCTTTTTGCTTGAATTATGTATAATCTGTACTTATTAGTCAATATCTAAACAAATACTATATCTAGTAGACTAATAATAACACATGGTATTTTATTAATTATAAATTTAATATATTTTTAAAATGTAATTTACTATGTGTTCCAGAAAAAAAGGTGATTGGTTCAAATTGCCTCTAATGCCATCTCTGAATCAGCACATGTATTACACAGTGAGTTCAATTATTCACCACAAAAATTTCAAGGCCTTGATCATACATTAACCCAAGATGGACAATGCTCTCACATTAAATTTTGTTTTCAATTGGAAAAACCTTTACTAAAACATTTGAAATGTTTTAAACTATGTACAGCAGTGAAGCAATGAATTGTAAGAGTGTTTTCAAGTAGTTTCCAAGCTATTGACAGCTGGTAGAGCATTGAAAAGGATCTATAATGATATGAAGCACACTATCTCATTTTGGGTTGTAACTCTTGACCTAGGGACACCAGCATCTTAAAATTTGTGTGGTGAATAATTAGACCATGTCTGATGTAATACATATATTGATTCAGAGATGGCACTGTATACAGCTTGGAGGAAAAAAACAGTCACTTTTTCATTGGGAACAATGTTTTATATCCACACGTGTATGTTATATTCTTCTAATAAAAAAATTTGCAATCTTAATTATCATTAGTAACTCAATCAAATTAAATAGTAGTAAAGTTGCCTAAAAATACATTGTGGGTTAAATAGGATAAATGATCATTATGGTTAGTACAGCGGTAAAGTGGCAGATTCTGGAGATCAAAGTCCATGAATCATAATTCAACACTATTGCTTTCTGTGCCTTAAAATCACATGACCTCCTAAGCATCAAACCATTTGTTTTACTTTACCCTGGGTGATTTTGTACAATGGTAGAATGGCAGATTCTGGTCTCAAAAGTGCATAGATTATGACTTCATTCCACCATTTTCAGGGCTCAAACTTCTTATGAACCACTAATCAATAAACCATTTCATTGTGACCTGTGTAGTTCAAACTCAGTATGAATTTCTACACAATTAAAACTATTTAATTATTTTTCTAATAATATAGTTCAATCAAAGGTATAAAGAAATTACAGATTCCAAAAAAGTATCATAAAAGGATAGAAAAGTAATATAAAATATAATAAAATAATATATTTTTTATTATAAGTGCAATTATATTAAAATATTAATGTAAAAGTAATTTATTAAATGAAACAGAAGCAGAGACACCATTTGAGATATGTAGTAAGTTATTTAAGTTTAACAGAAATAATTGTGACAATTTTTTTTACATTTATAGCTTTCTATTTAAGTAATTATAAATGAAAAACACATACTAAATATATCCATGTAAACATCCATTATAAAATATAATATTTAGCCTATTGGTGGAGGTCTTTATTACAAATAATAAAAAATAGTTTCTTATACCTATATGCATAAATTACAGTGCTTTGTTTTTATATTAAATCTAGAGTGGAAAACAAGAAAATTTTATTTTGATTGCAGAAGTCTGACAGTTTTACTTTCTTTATCTCACATTCTTGGGCAGTTTCATTGGCTACTGCCATAAGTAAATAGATTTTTGATTAAATAATTATAAATGGAAACTGTACATATTAAATTTTTTTTCACTATATACATATACCACACAATTTAGTACATAAAAGAACAAATTTCTAGAATGTGGAGTCCTAGGATTACTTTCAGTGCTAGCAGTTGTGAAGCTTAAATTTCTTACAAATTCTCAAGCAATAAAGCCATTCAAATATTTTCTCTTTAATATATATATATATATAATTGAATATTAAGGTAATTAATTAGTTGTAATTAAATAATTTTGGGAAAATATATATATATATGGGGGGTATGTTAGTAGCTCTAATATGGCTATTTAAGTTAGATAGCTGGATTTGAAGACATAGATGTCTACAAATTTCATATTTTCTACTTAATAGTTAACTATTAGGTAAACACTGAAATTGAGCTGGTATTTTTAGATGTAATGTCTGAATGTCCTAGCACCTCCCTGATGAGTGCCAACAGCTAGAAAACGGTTTGGGGATAGGGATATTCAGAAAAGCATGTTAAGAGCTATTAACACTCATTATATAACATTTGTAGTACAAGCTTATTAAATTATTCATATCATGTATGACTTGATTTCACTGCATATATATATATATATATATATTATAGGTTATAAGACTTAGTAAATAGGTATCATTAAAATAGCATTGTGAAATTAAAGATTCACAACGTTACATTATACGGATGCTATTAATAATATTTAAACAGAAATGAAATATTGCAATTAAGATGAGATTGCTTTTTATATGGCACTTGAACTAGGATGACTGAGTTTGAATCACATAACATTTCGAGACTTAATTAAAGAATTAATATTTGTGATCATATATATACATTAAAATTTCTATTGTTTAATTGACAAGTAAATTATTTTCTTGTACAGAAATATTACAAAATATTTTTTCAGAGAGATTAACATATTCTTGTCAAGTAATAAATATTTGGATACATACTTTTATTTATTGTTTTTTTTTTTTTAATATTCTTCTACAGAAAAAAAAAGATAAAAGTAATAAAGTAAAATTTTAACTCACGTCCTGTAAATGGATGCATGAAGGTAGGGTGGGTGGCGGCCGCGGGCGGAGATTGTTGCTTTGGTTTACTAACTTTAGTATTACTTTTGGCAAATTCAAGCCGAATAGTTTGAGGCATATCAGGATCAAATCGAACCCCTTGCTGTAAACAAAATAATTAAAGATATATCAGAATATTATTCTATTAATCTATAGAAAAATATTTAACAAATAATAATAATAATATATGAATTTTTCTACAGTAGTCTTTTTCATACCTGCACTCCAATATAATAATATATAGTGGACTTGAACTCAGACTTTCACATGACCCTCAACTGTGAAGTGATGATAACTGGACAAACTGATGAGTGCTGGTTTAGCACGAAATACAGATATTGGTGATTATTTATCTTTTCCACATGTGTGTGATCGAGTGTGTCAGCAGTGTGAGATGGTGTGGATGGTTCAGGATCGTGTGAAAGTCTGAGTCAAACGCCCTATATAATAATAATAATAATAATAATAATAATAATAATAATAATAATAATAATAATAATAATAATAATAATAATAATAATAATAATAATAATAATAATAATAATAATAATAATTCAATATTTATTATGCATATTTCACACTTCCGCTTTAACAGCAATACACAAATAAGTATTAACAATACATACTAAATTATATTATAAATAAAAACACACTATATATATTCTATGCATAGTAGAATAATTGATTTTAATTATAATTCAATTTTTTTAAAATATTAAAAATAAAACAATTACAAAAAATATCTATATTAATAAAATTTTGGTTATAAATTTTTGTAACCTATTAATCAAAAATTGTTAATATTAAAGATATGCATTTCTCTAAATAAGTAAGCATTTTAAACTCTATCTTAGATATATATTCGTTAAAATCAATTTTTCCATCAACTAATTTTTTTAACACTATTATGTCTTTAGGTACTCTTCAGACAATTAATATTATTCTAACATTTAAATTAACTCCCTTTATTAATTTAATAAATCTTTTTTCCATATTATGAACTCTAGATTCAACATAAACCTAATCTAATAAAAAGAGAACAGAATAATAATAATAATAATAACAACAACAACAACAACAATAATAATAATAATAATAATAATAATAATAATAATAATAATAATAATAATAATAATAATAATAATAATAATAATAATAATAATAATAATAATAATAATAATAATAATAATAATAATAATAATAATAACAACAACAACAACAACAACAACAGCATGCAAAATTATTGTTTGAAACTTTTTGAAATGTTTAATACTCATTGGAATTAATTTAATCAATTAATTAATTCTCAAGCCAGGGTATTAATATTTAAGTTTACTTATAAAACTGCACAAAGGATTACCAGACCATGGATCCATAATTGAAGTTCCCTTACATAATTCATTTAATATGCACTTGGCAGATTATGCTATTATACAGTTTTAAAAAGAAACAGAGAGGGCTAGTGAAAGACAAAATATACATAAAATTGAGATACAAAACATATGGGCTAAAACTTGTAATTCCCCCTCCCCTTGTCAAAACATTTGTTTTTAAATATAGAATATTATAGATTACAAAAAAAAACACCAAATAAAAATTAGGTTGGCTTATATAACCATAAGCTCTAAGTATAAATGTTTCATTTATGATTTTTAAACTGATACTCATGGACAAGTGCATGTAAATTCATAAAAAGCATATGACTGGAGGTTTGTTCCCTTCTTTATATTACATACATAGTCAGCACCATAAAAATAGACTATTTATTACAAAAATTAGGTAAGATTTGAAATACAGGCATTCTTGTACCTGGAACTTAATTATAAATATAGGGGATTTGAACTCAGACTTTTAAGCAATCTTCCACTACCTACACTATCTCATACTACTGATACACATGACCACATATGTGTAATAAGATAAATAATTACCAATACATGCATTTTGGGCTGAACCAGTACTTATCAGTTGATTCAGATTATCATTTCCCACCCATATATATAATCAGTGCTCAGTTTATATTAAGATAGCAAATCTTTATACTTTAATAGACAGGCTTCAATCTACTCCAACCTCCAATTCTTCAGTCATCCATATCCTAATATGAGTGGGAGATGATAATCTGGATTAACTGATGAGTGCTGGTTCAGCACACAATATGTATCTTGGTGATTATTTATCTTTCCTACATGTATGTGGTCATGTGTATTGGTAGTATGAGATAGTGTGGATAGTTGAAGGTTGCTTAAAAATTAGATAAGTAAATTATTATGAATTATATGTTTAACAAACTTTATTATTATATATCATTAAAGTTTCTTTTTAATTGCCTAATAAATGATAGTTGTACAGTATTTTTTCTTGGTATAAATATTTCATCATTTTGTTTTATGAGGATGATATCGATTTCATGATATTACCAACAGATCACTCTGTAAAAAAAGGGTTATATTAAATTACTAAAAATAAAATTATGGATTTTTTTTAAACATTTGCTATAATGAATAGTCACTTCTTTATCAATGTTGTGAATACAAACTAATGATAATCCATATGATAGGTTATATCAAGTGTCCTCCTATGTGGAGTAAAATCTTACAACAATCTGAGAGCAATAATTGGCTTAGTGCATATATTATTCACTTATGATTAGATAACTGATATCATTTTTATGGCTAACTATGTACAAATTGTAAATATTCTCTGACAGTTAGTTCACTTATAACTTTCTTCCTGAATTGGCAGTTAGGGCTTTAGGGTTACATGTGGTGAATACCTAAACGCTCAATGAGATGGTAACTGCTCTAATGATAAATAGTTCATTGAGAGCAAAGATTCCCCCTATAATTCCATTAGGGAAATAATAAATAGAAGGTATTATTTTAACAGGCTTATTGATTGTTGGCTAGTGCAAATTTGAGGGGTTTTTTTTACTTTATAACTAAAAATAAGTAGAAACCTATTTTCAGACCAATACTGAGTGATTAATTATGTATGGCTATGTAAATAAAAAAATCTTAATTTGATTTTAAAAAATTTTAAAATTTTCAACTTTTATTCAGTTTATATAGTCAAACAGCTTAAACAATAAGAAAAAGAGAAATGTTTAGATTACTGAATAATTTTATTTATTTATATAAAATAATAGTGAAAAAAAAATAATTTTTTTTTTGCTCAAGAATAGTAAAAAAATTTAAAATTAATAAAACAGTACAACACGAAAAGTTCATTGTTGCTTAAAACATAATGAAATGGATAATTTTTATAATCATACCCAAATATTTTTTAACATATACTTCTAATATATATTGTAATGTGATGGAATATATGCTGCCATGTTCTTATTTAAAAGTCCCACAGATTTGTGCAGCATAACTGTGGTCATCCATTTGGTCTCAAGGTATGGCATTAAACCTGATAAGGTATGTCAGTTATCTGATGATTTACCTGGGTTTTATGGCATGATTCTATGCTAATTACTGATTGAGTGGGATGGAATTCACACTTACATAACTTCCCTTATTTCACCTCTTCCTGATCCTCATTATGCCATAGAGTTCAAACTCAGGAAAAATGTATACATACTCTATTTCAAGGTATGTGTATTGAATATGTGTATAATGGGATTTATTGAAAAATAGAAAAATCAAATGACATACAACTAATTTAGTATTTAACAAATTAATTTTGATGATGGCTACCATTCATGATTGTTGGTTAACAAAAATAGCATGTTTTGATTAATTTAATAATTGTGTAGGCATGTTCATCCCTTGTTTGAGTTCATTAACTACTTACTAACCCATACCTTTGATCCCTACAAAGGATGGTCATTCACTATTCTAAGTTAATAATTTCAACTTTACATCAAATACAGTATAAAAAAAGAGACCTAAATTTTAACAATTAACTCTGCTAACTAAAATTTCTAATATCAGTTGCTCACTAATTTCCAATCTGTCTATCGATATTTTATAATTGTTGAGGGCTGATCTTATATTCTGAATCCCCCTCCTATTCAGATGTCATACAAATCTATGATAGGTTAGACCAATCATCCAAGGGTTTAGTCATTCATTCTGAATATCAAATAAATAATAATTAAGTTAATTGAACATAAACGTTGAATATAAATATAATAATTCAGTTAATTGAACATAAACGTTGAATATAAATAATATTGTAACTGTCAAAGTGTGAGCACTTAATATTGGATAAAAATAGACTCTTGCTTTTCAAGTCAGTAGACTAATGTATCAATTGGCAAGCAAGTTCAGGAGTCTGCACCTAAATTTTATTATTAAATAAAAAAAAAATAGAATTCATAGCTCTCCTCCCTCTAGAATAATTGATGGTTGGATAAATTGATTCTCTGTTTCAAAAGAAAGAAACGAATTTAACAAGCGAAATAAGAATTAAAAAATATATACAAATATAATGAGATGTTAATCTAGTGTAATCTAGCAATAGTTCTCACTCTTGTAGTTCACATTAAGAAACAACCAAGTATCTTTGCCTTTAGAAAAATTCCTTTCAATGAACTGGATGATAGTTCATCAGATAATCTTTGTATGCCATCTGGATCTTTATGTTAGTAACTAAGGCTTTTTTATAACTATCTTTCCCATGCTGAGAGAATTTCTTTGCTTGATTGTAGCACATTGTAGATCTTGTTACTATGATGGTAGTCATGATGTTAATTTGAAATAAGAATCATATTTGGAGTCATGTTTGCATGATGAGTAGCTCCATCCCCATGATGTTTTATCACTTCCCAGCCATGTATGATTTGTTGTTTATCAGTCCCCACCATGAATCTGATGTATTGTAGCAAATGTGCACTCAGCTATTAATATTTTATAGTATAATTTGTTAAACACATTTATGCACTTGTTCACTGTTCACAGATTTAATAGAAAATCTAATATATATATACTCTGGGGTTCAGATTTTATATGAAACTTAATTTTTTTTTATAGATAGTTAAAATTTTCAAAGCAATAATAATACATTTTTGTAAACTATCTAGTTGGTTGCTAGGCTGCAATCCATGAACCTTGAACTCCAGAGACTGCCACTGCAGCAAAGCATGCTGGGGACACTGAAAGAATAAAGTAATTGAATGCTTTATTATTCAGGAGTTCATAAGAAGTTTAAGCATCAACAGTGACAGAGCTGGGCTGCATGGAACTTGAGCTCCAGAATCTGCCCCTCCAGCAAAGCATGCTGGAAACTCAGAAAGACTATAGTAATTGAATGGTCTATTATTCAAGAGTTCATAAGTTTAAGCATCAGAAGTGACAGAGCTGGGCTGCGATCCATGGACCTTGAGATCCAGAGTCTGCCACTGCAGTAAAGCATGCTGGGAACTCAGAAAGACTAGTAGCTGAATGGTTTATTATTCAAGAGTCCATAAGAAGTTCAAGCATCAGAAGTGACAGGGCTGGGCTGCAATCCACGGACCTTGAGCTCCAGACTCTGTCACTGCAGCAAAGCATGCTGGGAACTAAGAAAGACTATAGTAATTGAATGGTCTATTATTCAGAAGTTCATAAGAATTTCAAGCATCAGAAGTAAGAGAACTGGATTACTATCCACAGACCTTGAGCTCCAGCGTCTGCCACTGGAGCAAAGCATGCTGGGAACTTAAAAAAGACTATAGTAATTGAATGGTTTATTATTCAGGAGTTCGTAAGAAGTGAGAGAACTGGGTTGCAATCTAGAGACCTTGACTCCAGAGGGTATCATTTCAGCAAAGCATGCTGGGAACTCTGTTCAAAAGTTCATAAGAAGTTCAATCACTAGAAATGATAGATCTGGGCTGTAATCCATGGTGTTGAGCTTCCAAGTCTGCCACTCTGCTGCTTGATCAGTCTACATTGAACATTAACGCCTTAAAATGGTAGCAAAATTTTTCACACAATATTGTCATTTAGTTCATGCTATATCCAATGCCTATATATTTATGTGGAAAAATTTACTACTGTTTTACCAGTGTATGTAACCATAAGAAAAGTTCATCACGTGATATTACTTAACGTTTTTATAATAAAATCGTCACGTGATATTACTTAACGTTTTTATAATAAAATCGTCACGTGATATTACTTAACGTTTTTATAATAAAATCGTTATGAGCCTCATATTTTTTGACAATGTGAAAACTTTATTAAACTAGAAATTAGAGTATGAAGAAAATAAACAATCGCCTAAAGTTTACAAATTCTTTAAAACCTGGATGTTTATAGATCCACGATGCAGATAAATTCGGTCTATACATATGTACATTTGCGAATGTTTGCTTAAATATGTACAATATATTTTTAAATATTTCTATTCAGCTGCAATGTTCTATTAATAACTCCTTGTCTACTTTATTTGTAAGCTATTTATTTTTACATTATGAATGAAATTTTTTAGGAACAGACGAAGACAGATCATCCATCTTTGACATGAAGTGAAAACGATAATGGCAAGTGTCAAACAATTGTCTGATTGCTGAATATTAAAAACACAGACACATTTCAATTCGATAATTTTTGCGGGAATAATAGGAGCTGTGTTGATTTTTAAAACTTAATTTAATGTGGATTACAGCTATCTGTGGAACATCAAAATTAATTTGTTTGAAAGCTATAAATGTCAAAAACTTTTGTTTAATATTGAATATTTACTTTTTATAATTTAATACTCATATGTAAGTTGTATTGATTATATTTTATCGTTTAATCCATACATATTTATATGCAGTTAGACATAACGCACATCAACAATTATATACGTATAATAATGAGCCTAATATGCGATATGATGCATTGTGGCTTCTTTGTCTGAGTTAGGAATCTCACCATTATGCCCACCACTAAAATCACATGATCACCATCCTCTACTCTGGGTTGCACTGAGTAATGTTACTGTATGAAAAGTTTTGCTACTCAGTGATGTCTAGAGAAACCTGTTAGTCACCTTCCCTTTCCATTTGCATCCTAAGTATTTCTCATAGTCCTCTCTGTCCTGCTCCATCCCATTTCCACATTATCTTTGTCCATTCTATGGCCTTTATATCTAAATCCCCCTTATCTTTTTCCAAACTCAGCATAACTACAACGGATCCATTTTCTGTATAATCACTTTGTTTGTATTTATTCTCCCACAACTTTCTTATTTATACCCTTTTTACTTGTAAGCATTTACATTCAATTAACAGATGCCTAATATTTTCCATGACTTCCATACATAACTTGCAGACAAAATCACCCATATTTCACTATTCATGAGTATATTCCCTTGTTGCTAATGATCCTGTTCGGGCCTTAAACAGTAAACTACTTTCCTTGCTATTATCGTAAATCAACTCAATATCGCTTTCTGATAACCAGTATTCATTTCTATTTTTATATATATAGAAGAATATTGAAGCTCCCCCTAGAGAGATTGCTGTGAAAATAAGATTTAATATCTACTTTCTGATAACCAACATTTGTAAATTAGTTAACGAATTTATTTTTTCATGAGCCCTCTAGAGGGAACTTTAATATCCTGACTCATATATGTTGTTAGTAAAAGGTGTTAGATTATTTAGACAATGTACAAAGAGAAGTAGGAAGACATGCATTAGATGCCAATGTATGGACAGTAAAGGAGGCAATTCAAGGGAAATGGAATGGTCAAGTTTTATATGAGAAATGCAAAGAGCAAAATGAAAATGTTCAGTAGATTGCAATTTATAGATAATGAGAGAATAGCCAAAATAGTATATAACTGAATTATGAGTAAAGGGCAGGCAAAATGGGGTGAGAAAGTAGTAAGCTATGTGGAAGATTTGGATAAAGAATTTATGTCAGTACACTTATACAAAAAATGGGATAATTGTGTTAGGAGAATTGTTTAGTGTTATAGTGGAAGGAATAGGATAGTAGAATAAATGCTTTAATAAAAAATAAGGAGTTGGAAAGATGGAGAACTAGTATGGAGAGTAAAAAAGAGTTTAGAATATTGGGTGTGAGTTAATTTATAATAATAGCAAGAAAAGTAGTTTACTATTTAAGGCTCAAACAGGATTTTTAGCAAAAAGGGAATATAAACATAAATGGGGGAAAATGTGGATGATTTAATCAGAAAGTTTTATAAGGAAGGCATAGAAAATCTTAGGCATCTTTAATTGAATATAAATGCCTGGAAGCAGTAAGGGTATAAATAATGAAGTTGTGGAAGTATACACAAAGTGGGTTCTTGGGTTTTTATGCTGGGTTTGGGAAAAGATAAGGGAGATTTAGATATAAAGGCCATGTTGTGGAAATGGGATGGAGCAGGGTAGAGAAGAATATGGGAAAAACTTAGGGTGGGAAATAGAAAGGGAAGTTAAAATGGCTAACATGTTTCTCTGGGCATAGTAACTGAGAGAATCTTGACTCTGAAAAAGGAGAAGTCACAGTGCATCACATCACCTTAAAATAGCCTCATATTGTAATAATTTATTATGATTATAACTTGAATTCAGATTATTTATTTACAAAATGTTTGTTTAATGAATATATATATTATACCATCCAGCAATAAATCTTAGAGTTTACATGCTTTATATGTTTCATATTTTTGGTGATCAAATTACATTCAATTTGCTAATTCTCTAATTAGAATGTGTCAGGTAATTTATCGAATGCAATTATTTTTCCTGGTCACACAACCCCGCTTAACATAACTAAACTTGAATAGTAGTGAGGAGAGAACCAGCTTTTAATTTATTTGAAAGGCACCAGAATTCTATCCAAGAATACACTTGCTCACTCCCCTATTATCAAATTATTTACTACAACAGAGGATTGTATTTTCTAATACAGCATCGGCAATTTATTCAATAAAGTAATCATGGTTGTATTTAAGCAATTTTATCCTAATAATAACTAACAAATAGACAACAAAAGTTATATTCAGATTTATTAATTCATAATTAAAATATTTATAATATTACTAAGAGAATAAAAATAGAAAATCAAAATTAAATGGTTATTAAAAATTACTGGTCTTAAGATTTAGATTTTTAGTAGTCCGATTCAACACAACATTGGTATTATTATAGTTCAAGAAAGTGATCTCTTCTAATTTATACGACAAAGTTTTTTACTGGTGAGTTTAATTGTTCACATATAGTACTGGGTAGTTTATCATTTGTCCTGGAAGGGATCCACTGTACACTCTTCTTACAAGCTTGCAGGTGGTCTGGGGTTCAAGATTCAGGTAGGCGAAGGTTTCACTCGTGGCATAATTATGACTTCAGGAAGAAAGAAAACATCGGCAAATGAACTCTTCTCTATTCACACATATTACAATGATTCAGTCCATTGGTGAGAATAGCTGGTGCATTTTTATGACTTCATAGAGAAAATTAATTTATATCAAATGACAATTTCAGATCACATATAACACCAGGCAAATGAAAACGAAATTTCTAAGATGACTGATGCACCATGTATTTTATTCTGCGGCACACATTCTGTTGACACCTGTTAACTTTGACAAAATTTAATTTATTTTTGTTTCAAAATCATCTTTCATCCCCTTTGGTCACCATCTTTAAATATGGCAAAAAATGCTGTGATTTTAACTTTCAAGTATTGCTAATTGTCTTGCATTGGTGGTCAAGAGGTCAGCATGACTGCCTTGTGCTTGCGAGCAGTTGCCCTGGTTGCGGGTTCGCATCCCGGCAGATGCTATGACCCTTAAAAAAAAAAAAGTATTGCTAATTAATTTTGTGATACGAATTTGTTTTCTTATCTTATCAAAAATCAAAGTAACTTTTTGTTATTCTCTTTATATATATATATATTTTTAATGTCTTTGACTTAAAAAAAATATAACCTATGTTGTCTAAAATAAATCACGTTATACTTAAAAAAAATACTATTCTGTCTTAAGAAATTTAATAATTTTATTTCTAAATTATCAATACCGATTGTATAAATACTGTATAATATTAAAATTATTTGATCAACTATTTAAAATTAAAATGTAATTTAGGCACTGGATTATGGCTTCCAAAAATACATTTTCTCATCAGCTGTGTTAATACCTGAACTTTATTTTTCACAAAAGAATAATAAGTAGACATATATTCTTATCTGTTCACCTCTAAGCATTGACTAAACACCTTTATTCTGCAATGATCAATGTAAAGGTAGATTTATCTTTCCTATTTCATTCTTTACAAGGAATATCCACATTCTTAATTATTTTAAAATGTGAAAGATTTTTTTAATTATTCAATTATGTCCACAATAATCGTCACATCAACATATTTTCATCCCTTCATTTGTATTTGTGATTCAAATTTGCAAACATTTGATTGAATGCGTTTCAAAGTAGTTTCTTTATTTTTTATAACCTAATGCTAGAATGCCGTTTTGGTGAAATTGTTTATTGAAGTGGTTTCTTTCTTCTTTATAATCTAACGCTAAGTGCATTTTTCGTAACGTTCACCATAATCATGGATAGTTGTTCTCTTAAATTAATTTAAGAGAGCTACGATTATGGTGAACTTTATTGAAAGTGAATTATCTTTAGATTATAAAGAAAAATACAAATATCTTCTGCTACAAATTATAAATTATTAAAAACCAACACTTCTGTTGTTATATAGTAGAGATAACATTATTAATATATACCCTTAAAATAATTGTCAAGCACTTTCAACTTTAACATGCCCTTATCAAGGCCTTGATAAGAACATGTTACTGCTGAAAGCACTTGGCCATTATTTGAATGGTATACATTAATATTATCTCAGCTAAATAACAGCAGAAATGTTAGTTTTTATTAATCTAGGTTATAAAGAAGAAAAGAAACCACTTCAGTAAGGACACAAACACATGTTTTCAAATTTGAATATACTTTTATATAACAGTCTAATAATAATAAAAGTTTAATATTATATAAATCAGTATTTAATTACCACCAGAAATATGAATGGGGGAAATTTTTCATATGAACAATATTTGAAGATGTAGCAGTACTAGTTTTTCAAAAGATAATAATAATGCTTTTTTAAAACAAAAGAGAAAGTATAATGTATTTAAAATATTTAAAGAGGTTTAATAGAAGAGCAGTACAGAGACTTCAGACCACTCAAAGAAGTATGGAGAGATGCATGTTGGGAGTAACAAAAAGAGATCGAAAACATCATATATGGGTAAGAGAACTAGCAGGTGTTACTGACCTCATTAAAAAAATTAAAAGACTGAAGTGGAGTTGGGCTGGACATACTTCTAGAAGATATGATAATAGATGGACAATTGAAATCTTAAACTGGATTCCAAGAGATTGTAAAAGACCCAGAAAAGGACCACATGTGAGATGGATATAATAAGAAAGTGTGCAGGGGTGATGTGGAGAAGAGAAGCTAAAGATCAGAGATGGATTGAGCTTGGAGAGACCTCCATCCTGCAATGAATTGATAATGGTTGATAATGATGAATTATTTTATCTGCTTTTTCACATTCAGTCCTTGCTTTTTTTCTACAACAATCGTTCTCATATTCATACCCATTATTGTGCGTTGTGATAAATAACCCTTATTGTGAATACAGTGCTAGTAATTTTACAAATAATTATGGGACACAATTCATGTGGCTTCTTAACTGAAATCAGCCTAGCTGGGATCTCCTGATACCTGTAATTATGGTAACCTCATTTTTTTTTTCAAAAAAAAAAAATCATTTGTACAATAGGTGGATATTTTTAAGTAGTAATGTAGCATTCCAAAATTGGACCAATATGCAAGTTTTCAAAAAAGACACTTTTTAATATTTACAATATATACTTTAACAGTTATTTGAGTATATATATATAGCAAAGAAAGCTACTAGAGATCTACGCGTATTGCTTTAACTTACTTCATATATCAACTGCCAGCATTTCTAATGATGCAGAAAATGGTCTCTCTAAATAATTTATTTAAACAAAATGAGAATATAGTCAATGTTGCATTCTTTCAGATTTTCAATCAGTAGCAATCTTCCAGATTGCAATAAAGTTAAAATTATAATAGTAATGTATTATATTTTATTGTTTGCTTATGCTTTTTGTTTTCTGACAAATGAAACGAATTAATATCTGCCTAAAATTGTTTACATATGCATCATATAGAATATCATATGATTAGGTTTTCCTTCAAAATTTACAGTTGATACGTACATAAATTCTGAATTACTCTTCCTACTTTTTTTTTTAATGTTTACTGCGAAGTCGGAGAACTTTATCTCAATACTGTAATATAAGCCACTTTAAAATTCTGGGAAGTGTTTTATTTAAAAAAAATTTTTTTTTTTTTTAAAAAAAAAAAAATTTATTTAGATAATTATTTTCTCAGAAAAAGTGTTAATTGACAACAACATTATTTAAATAAATAATGCAGTCTTTTTTTTTTTAAATTTTTTTTTTCTCATCAACAGTTGTAATACAATAATAATAATCAAAGAGTTTATTATTTGGGAATTTATTAGAAACTCAGGGATCTTAAGTGAGAAATAAGTATTTGGATACTGGTCTGTTTTTATTCTTAGGCAAATATCAAATTTATGGTTAGCTATTTCTGTTTGCATATTTAAGAAACAACAGTTTAAGCATATATAACATTCTATTTAATACGTTAAGTTTACATTTTTGCAATTGACATAGTTGGGAATATACTATTCAAATTTGTTAATGATATTACATTACCTTGGCTTATGTTTATAATAATAATATTTGCATGTAAGATAGATATTCTTTATCTCCATATAGAAAACTTCATTTTCTGATATACTATTTTAATAAAATATGTTTTGACATTAGATGTGATATGTTGGACTATTTCCATCATCTATGAGGAATGTTGGATGTATAGAAAATTTTAAATTAAACTTTCCAAATACAAATAACTTGTTGCAATAACACACAAATAGACAACAAATCTTTAGTAACCTAGGTAAAAAAAAATCAAATTTGTTTGCTATTCCAAAAATATTTTCAAAGCAGATTCACAAATGATCTCAAAATCTGAGAACGAAAAACTTAGCACTCATCTATGTGAAGGGTGAGTTAAATATTTTGAAGTTCTTAATGACTAGAGAATACTTAGTCAGATTTTTTAAAACTAATAAATCAATATGCATTAGTTCCCTCTTTTGGCATTTAAAAAAGCTGAGAAACTAACACTGTGGAAACTCTTAGGAGAGTGAAAGAAAATGAAAACCAAGTAGTATCACTAAGAAAAAACCCATTAGTATTAAATACCACACAAATATATAATCTATTAATATTATTTGTTTACACTCTATAAAAATTTAAATAATTAATATCTAAATAATATTTAAAATGTTTATTTGTAGACAAATTGGATTATAGGCTCCGCTTTTACGAATAACATTCAAATCCAAAGAAGACTTTAGTTAAATTATTATTAAAATCACAATCAAAATTTATTGAGATACCATATTTGATGTAATTGAAACTGATTTCCTGAGCAGCTGATGACATCATATTTGATTGTCAGAAATATAAGTTCTGAAAGAGGTTGGTTGATTTTTTATCAAACATCTCTTTATAAGACTATAGTTCTTATACATACATATTTATGTGGTATTTAATTAATTAATATTTATATATTTAAAATGTTTATTTAAAAACATGGCTATCTTAAAATGACTTAGATTATAGGATCTATTTTGCTTATTAATGTTCAGCTAATATACAGGAGATGATAAGTAAATTAATTGGTAAAATTTATGTTCAAACTTCAATATCAAATTTATAATTATTTAATTAGAAAGCACTCTACTTAGAACAGTAGCTAATGAAAGTGAACTTCCCAGGCCAAGATGAAAATAAAACTACTGCCAGACTGATTACTAATTAAATAATTATAAATAAATAACTGCACCCATTAAATATTTCCATGTAAAACATCCATTAAAAATATTATTTTAATATCATATATATATAATCACATGATCAATTTATTAAGAGCATGTAATTTTCCAGTTTTTAAAGAGACATGTTGAGGACAAGACAATTCAACAGATCAAACTATAATTTTATTTTTTATTTCAGGCATAATGCAAAAAGTTTTAACTTTTGCATAGTCAACCAATAGAATTTCTGATTTAAAAAATTAATTCAAATCTCACCCTCCCTAATAAAAATGGTTTGCAGTGCTATTTGGTAATTAAACATTATAACATAATTTTTCACCATTCTTTTGCCACTTACTATAAGTTTTAGTATAGATGCAAGATGGTAATGCTTATTAAATATCCATCCTATGCTCTCCAATTTAATACCCCCAGACTAGTTTCAAGCTAATGACTTTCATCAGTGAGGAGCTGAGGATCTTGGAGCTATGCATAGAGATGATGAAACATGCTGTTATATGCAAGCTGAAGTCATAATGGGATTCAATGTCATTTTATGCATTTATACCGAATCCTGACCACAGGATAAAGATGCCCATAGATATTATAAAACTAAAAATATATATAAAAACAACTGATTTTAGATTTATATGACTATGCAGGCAAATTTATTAAGATTTAAAATGTTTATGTTTTTTTTTTAGTTTGGGATGAAATCTTCAAAATATGACCAAATGGTAAATAACCAGTTTAGTAGAAGTGTACATTAGATCCTAATTCAGGTATACTGGTCCAAGATCCAAAGCTTCTCATTGATGAAATCCATAACTAGTCTGTGAATATTTGATAGGATAACTCAGGGTAGGTATTTAATAAGCATTATTATCTGATATCTATTATTACTTGCTAAAGCTTACAGTAACCAATTAAGAGATGGTGAAAAATTATGCTGCTATAACATCAATTTGTAAGCTAATTATAAGATGGAGTCAGGTGACATTTTAAACCACTAAACATAACATGCTTACCATTTCTTATGTTGGCTCAAGCTGTTAAAACAGGCAAAACTCTTCATGCAGTAGTGTCACTCAGTGCAAGCTAGAGTAATCAGTGGATGCCAGAGGGCTTGTGCATAAAATCTCTATCTAGTGCCTACTCATCCAATATCCCCAGACTAGTTTATAGCTTGTCGCTTTCATCAGTGAGAAGTCTTGGATCTGAGAGTACTGCACCTAGATCTTACGATCTAATGCAAGACTCTAGCTTGTGGCTTTCATCAATGAGGAGTCTTGGATCTGAGAGTACTACACCTAGATATTAGAATCTAATGCAAGCCTCCAGCCACCACCTTTTATCTCTACTTAACTACAAAATTATGAGACTAAAATTGAAAACATATTTTCAATCCAAGCTTGCACTTAGTGGCACTACTGTATGGATAGTTTTTCCTGTTTTAACAGCTTGAGAAAGCATAAGAAATGGTGATTCAAATGATATTTAGTGCTTAATATCAATTCTGCCTAATAGGATAATGGTGGCTATGGTTATCAAAGAAATAAAGACATCAAAATGTATGAGTGCTGAACTGAGTTCAGAGCTATACGAATATATAAGCTAATGAGCTTGGACTAAAAATATGTTTTCAATAGTTAAGTAGAGATAAAAGGTGGGTGTTGGAGGATTGCATTAGATCCTTAGATCTAGGTATGGAAAGTTTTGCCCGTTTTAACCAAGTGTCATTTTATTGATTTATACTGAACCCTGGTAACAGAATCAAGCTGTTCATAGCTATTTAAAAAACTAAGTGTACTATAATATATAAAAACTGAATTTATTTTAGGTCTATATGAGTATGCAAGAAAATTGGTTTAGATTGAAAGCATTTACATGTTTTTTTAGATTGAGCTGATAGCTTGATAGAATAAGAAAGGTAAATGATAGATATTGGAAGGAGGGTGCATTAGATTCTAAGAATTCAAATGCACCAGTCCAAGATCCAAATCCTCACTGATGAAAGTCTAAGTCCATGGATATTGGTTAGGATTAGCAGAGGATATTTAATAAACACTATCATCTTGCATCTATTATTACTTAGTAAAACTTAAAGGAAGTGGCATAGAGATGGTGAAAATGATATTGCTATAACAACAAAATGTAAGCTAAACTCATGTCATGGAGTCAGGTGACATTTTATTGGCTTAATTAAACATTACTAAACAATTATGATATGAATATATAATTATTGTCCTAGAAGTATTTCCAAGACAATGGATATATCATTAGCCAGTACTATATATTTATCAGACTTTTTTTTATGTATTGTTGACAAAATCAACCAACACTCAGAAAATTATGTCACCATATGATGAAAATGTAGATGGCTCTGTTGTCTGTATTGATGAAGAATATGATCTATACTAGTAACACAAATAACATTATCCAAATGAAAGCATTTAAAAATTATTTTAGCTATCACTTTGAATTAATATTAGTAAATAGAAAAATAAATATAGTCTTTCTCAAATTATTTAAAAAAATGTAAAAATGACATGTATTTATAATTAGAGTAAAGTGTCTAGAAAGTTCAATATTTTAAATGGTACTAGGATTGTGATCCATCGCTATCCATTTGTTACTTGCAGACTTCGAGATAGACTCAAAAAATTAGTTTCCACCAAACCAGGGATATTGTAACTAGGATATATTCATAGGATCAAAAAATGGCAGTTTAGAAACTGAAGCAAAAACAAAATATAAAACCCTAGAAAATAAAAAAACAAAAATATTTTAAAAAATATTTATTTCCATAACGAAAGTGAGATTTGTCAATCCACCTATCATGTTTAATTGTTAAAAGGTTGGAGACATATTTTGTGTTGCTTTCCTGAATTACAAATAGTTTCCAAAATGTTCTGAAAAGTTTATAAAAACATAAGCAATCTATAATATTTTAAAGCAATTATTTTCATCCTATTCCAGAGCCATCTAGTGCAGGCTTGAGTAATCAATCAATAATAGATAATATAGAGGTATAAAATCTCTATCTCTAGAATTGTTTCTGGATTTTGTCTTCAATTCTTCCTTTATTGCTTTTCTTGGATCACAAGTTGACTCAGCTGGATGGTTGTTACACTGAATTAAAAAAAGTCACAGAAGCTTTACAGGTATCAAAGATCACTGTTATTGTATGATTAAGTTGGTTGAGGAAATGACCACAATACCTCTTACTCTTGGGTACTGAAGGAATGTTATTAAGTAGAATATTGCTAACAATAATTAAGTGGTTGTCACTAAGGAGTTTATGTGATAACTTACATAAAGTTCAAGCACAAGTAACTGTCCTAAGCTATGATCCATGAAATGTGAGCCCTTGGGTGTGTTGAAACAGAAAGAGGCACAGACTATCAAATAAGCATTAGTGATAGAGCCATTCTGGAGTTCAAAGGTCCACTGGTCACAGCTCACTCTCATTTCTGGTGCTTAAATTTCATTAAACTTCAGAGCAACAAATTGTTTGGTGGTAATTATTATTACTACTACTATTCCTTTTTAATATTATTCTGTATGGTTTAGAATGATAGAATGGTGGACTCTAAGGCTCAAAGTCCATTGATCACAGTTCCATTCTATCACTTCTCGTGTCTGAATTTCTTATCACCTGAATAATAAACCATTTGATTACCATTATTATTATTATAAATTACGTAACCCTGTGTGCTTGTGCAGGGGTAGAGTTGTGGATTCTGGGCTCAAGATCAATGAATAACAATTTCCATATCAGTCATTTTTTTAATACGTAAAAGTGTAATGCAGTGATAAATTTTCATTCTATGTCCCTATTTTTAACAGTAGAAAATGGCCTTCTAAACAGGTTACAGAAAGTAAATTTTAGCTGTTATATATCAGAATTAAATGTTTTATTGTGTCAGACAAAAAAAAAAAAAATCATTTTAACATAGTTGAAGACGTGTCATTTCGAAAGGTTTTGCCTAGCTTATTTTATTTAAAATTTCCTTACAGATCTATTTTAACAATTTTGAATTACCTGTAATTTCCTTTGTTCCAACCAAATGTAGCTAAATTACAGGAAGTTTAATTACCTATATGTAATCAGTAGATTACTGAAAATTATGAATTTCAAAATTGATATCAACAGTTTCTGTCATAATTAAAATTCTTATCAACATTAAAAAAAAAAAAACTGTGAAATTTATATTAATTATACTGTTAATAAAAAATATATTTTAAAAAAAAAAAGGATTTTCAGAATAGCTTTTATATTTTTACCGTGAAGATGACGTTAATAGAAAAACAATGTGAGGAAAAAAAAGTGCGAATTAAACTTTAATTACAAATTGCTTGATTAAGTCCAAGAGAATAAATGAACGATTATTGGATTGATGTTTCTGTGCGCGCCTATGTGTAAATAACCACTATAAACTCTACATATATGTTGTAGAAAAGATATTAGTTTTGATATATGCAATTCTAATGGTCAATTACAATATCAGACACACAACAGGTTCAAGCCCTGAGATAAACGCAAGTGAGAATGAATAACGTGTTTTTAAAACTTGAGCTGGCGGGCGAGTGCACGGAGATTTATACTTTAACGAATAGAGCATGTCAGCAGGGTTAATGTCCTTCTTTACGTTTTAACAGTGTAATGTGTTTACAAATGTTTTTATGTACTGCCAAAGTGTGTGCAAAGTTAAATAAATATTAATAAAATAACACCAAACATTTTTATTCACTGTATCAAAATATCTCCTAAATCTAGTTACTAACTACAACTTTTAGGAAATGATTTAAAAATAAATCGTTTGGAAAGATATTTCAATTCAGATTGGGTTCTAGGATTTTGGCTCTGCTTCCAGGCTAAACTTGACATGCAGATGTAGATAATATGCTATAATGAAAAATGTATGCAGACTGCTTGATAAAGTAAAATAATTAGATTTTTAAAGATATTTTGGCAGTACAGTATGTTCGTTAATCGCATCTCATAGACAAATAACTTCATGATACTATTTTCCATGTGTAAAATAGAAAAATATTGCGATTTATCTTAACAAACAAAATTTGATTTTTTGCAAAAATTAAGATTGACATTTTTCACTTGTATTTTAAAATTCAGTTGACAGCAAAAACCCATTTTATGTCTTTACTCTAGAGCTGTCTATATCACAACGATTAAATAATGGACTAGAGGGTGATACCAAACTATTCTATGGTGTCAAGTTGTGCTGATTGCTAAAAAAGACTAATATCCAAAAGTTAGTGTGTGGATCAGCTTAATGCTAGCACCTAGTAATCCAATAATTATTTATAGATGATATAGATTACTTATATGGACAATGATACAGAATGGATAACTGACATTAAATTGATTTTTACAACAGAGTTTTGGGAGTAAGGCCTTTTCTTTTACGTTCATTTATATGGTCCTATATGGTCAGTGCATCAGTAGAATGTCATTCTCTGGACAAGGTCCTCATATCAATTCCAGTTTTGCCATTTCCAGGAGTTGAACTTGTTAAAAATTGCTGAACAATAATAAACTGATCAATTATTTCATTTACCATATTTATGCAAATAGCTCATGAAAAGTTTTGATATATTTTTTTGATATGAATAGATTATGATGAAGAGATGGAATACAATAGTAAATTAATCCAAGGACAATCAAATATCTTTTAGTTCAAATGATCTACAATGATAATTTCTCTAGCTTCGAGCAAGGAATCTAATACACATGCACAAACATATAAATGCATGTATAAATTTTTTTTTTTTTTTTAAAAAAATAAAACAATCTTAAAAAATAAAAGATATGCGGTGATGAATTATCTAATATTTCATCTACTTACTGACTTATAACTGCAGTACATATCACTAACACTTGAATTAAAAAAAAATCTAGTAAGTTAGATGAAATATCAAATGTTTCCTTTTTTAAAGATCTTATTTTTCCTCCTTAAAACATCGAATTTTATATTATTTTACTTGTTTTAATTCAATATTCTTTTTGTTTTGTATACGTATAATAAAATATCCCCAATGTTTTAATATATATAATATTCGAGATTAAAACTGACATGGATGTACTGTAAATATTTTAAAATACTCTCCATCCAGCATAAAATAATTACCAAGATTAGAGAGCCGTCTATTAAATAAAGTCAATTTGAAATATATTTAGATACACTGAACGATTGATTTAAATATTCATTTTTTAACCTAAAGATTTGAGATAAACTTCTATTAGTAAATGCGGCGAAAGAAAAGACGATTGCTCTTTCATATTAATTATTATCTTATGCTGGATTAAAGAGTTTTTTAAAATATTTATTGTACAGTGGTATGAATGCTAATCTCGAATATTATTTATGTACTGAAAGTGTCTTAAACAAGATAGTAAAGCATCTAGAAATTAATTTGTCACATTGTAATTTAGTTTAGCTAGGCTTATTTTTAGTACCAGATATTCCATGAATGGTTTAATATACTGGTAGTATATCAGACTTTGTAGTGAGAGATCGCAGATTCATTTCATTTTGGCATTTCAAGTGCTCAAAGTTCTTATGAACTGTTAAGCAATAAGATTATTGAATATTTATTTATGTAATGTCACATAGCATAATCATAGCATATCACTTGTAGACTATTAACTATCAAAAACAATCCCTTCAAAGAAATCATACTTATATGTCAAAAGTCTGTCACACAATGGGCTTTAGAGATATAAATGTAATTTCTTTGATGGGTGATGTCCATTACATGATTAATGGCCTATTGCTTACATTATATGATGATGGTGAATAGAACTGAAAGTGCCTGTAGATAAAGGTAAGATAGCATATACTAATAAACTTCTACTGGATATTTTTATATCACATATGTAATCATCATCTTCGTTTTTAACCATTATCAACCTACTGCAGAATGAAGGTCTCTCCAAATTTAATCCAGTTTCATTGACTTATAGCCTCTCTTCTCCATATCACACCATTGTGCAATGGGATTTTGAAATGTTTATTATAATGAAAGACATTGAAAATATATTATTTCTTTAACATAAAGTACACACCATCTCTTATCTAAATTACAGCAAAATATCTCTTTACTTTTATATTTTTTTTTACTTGTTGGAGAGACTTCTAATCTTATTCTATGGATTGTTGTTGCTTGTAGCATCTCTGCAAAGGCTTTTAAAATAGCATTCCTTACCCATTTGATGGCATGTTACTGTTAAACCAAAATGTTAGCACAATAGTACTGTTAATTATACATAAATTCAGACCGTCCACCTTTTATATCTGTTTCCCATAAAAATCTCACACTTTTATGTAGCTTTTAAAATAGCATCCTTTATCTAGTTGATAAATCCAATAAATCAAATAATCACTACCAGGGGGTTTTTTAATTAAAAAAGGTGCCGGAACTCACTTCTTATCAAGCTTTTTATTAAAAAAAATTATATTTGAATATAATTTAAATGAAATTTAAAGCAACTTTTCCAATACTATGAAGCAAATAAAAAATTATACTAAATTTATCATATATTTTTTTATTTTAGACGTCAAATCTTTTTAAGCAAAAATAATTTTTTTTGATCGCATGACCAGCGATCTAACCAATCATTTTGACTTCGGCATTGTACCTCAAGATCCACTTAAGATAATTCAGGAACATCAACTTGCACCAATATTTTCATAATTTCTGTTGTAATTTTGGACTTTTTATTAGTGTGACCTACAGTTGAGAAGTAACAGGAAATGTTTTTCATTTTTAAATTTAACTTTTATACTAAAAAATAAATAAATAAAAATAACGACATCAAATTTGTAAAAATAGAGAAATTAAATATTCCACACATTGTCAATCCCTATGCAGGTGCATTCAGTAACAAATGTCAGATGTTACTGGTTACACATGCATGCTGTAATCAGCCATTGGTCATGAATTACCAATGGGGATGTGGACAAGTCCACTTCTCACTACATGAGAGCACCAATTTTGAATCCATTCATATTTCATCTGATTCATAAAACACCACATTTTTTATTTGTTCAAATTATACAAATATGGATTGTAATTATGTATATGTGATATCATTTCAGCTAATTAGATTTGAAACATTAAAAATACACTAAAGAAGGTGCCATAATGCTGTTCCACCATGTTACCTGACAAAAACTATAATAATACTGATGGTGCCACTAGATAAACCCAAGTAACAGAGTTAAGTGTAGTGAATAAATATAGTTATTTGGGAATAATCTTAAATAATCAGAAAAATTGCTTGGATAAATGAGAGAAAAAATTGATAAATGAAGCAAAGTAAAAAAAAGGGATCGATAAAGGCATTAACAGTGTTTCAATATAATAAATATGATGTAGCTAGAATTGTATAGAAGGGAGTGGCAGTAACAGGGCTAACATATGGCATTGATACATTATGTGTTAGTAAAAGAGTATTAGATTACATGGAAAAAGAACAAAGGGAAGTAGGCAGACATGCATTAGATGCAGATGTATGGACAGCAAAGGAGGCAATTCAAGGAGAAATGGGATGGTCAAGTTTTTATATGAGAGATGCAAAAAGCAAAATGAAAATGTTTGGTAGATTGCAGTTTATGGATAATTAAAAAATAGCCAAAATAGTATTTAATTGGGTTATGAGTAGAGAGCAGGCAAGATGGGTGAGAAAGGTAATGCAGTATGCAGAAGATTTGGATAAAGAATTTAAATCAGTATACTTGTACAAAAGGTAGGATAATTGTGTTAGGAGGATTGTTGAGTGTTATAGTAGTAAGGAATGAGATAGAAGAGTAGATGCATTAATAAAGAATAGGGAGTTGGAGAACTAGTATGGAGAGTAAAAAGAGTTTAAATCTATATAGAAGTAAATAGAACATGGGGTGCAAGTTAATTTATGATAATAGCAAGGAAAGCAGTTTATTGTTTAAGGCTCGAATGGGATCTTTAGCAACTAAGGAATATAGACATAAATGGAAAAATATGGATGATTTAGTCTTCAGGTTGTATAAAGAAGGCATAGAAAATATTAGGCATCTGTTAATTCAATGTAAATGCCTGAAAGCAGAAAGGGTACAAATAATGATGGTATGGAAGAATAAATATGAACAAAGTGATTGTACAGTAAATAGGTTATTGGTTTTTATGCTGGATTTGGGAAAAGATAAGGAGGATTTAGATATTAAGGCTATGGAATTGACAAAGATTATGTTGTGAAAATGGGATGGAGTAGATTATGGGAAAACTTAGGGTGGGGAATGGAAAGGGAAGGTAAAGTGGCTAACAGGTTTCTCTGGGCATAGTTGCTGAAAGATTCCTGATTCTGTATAAGGAAAAGTCACAGTGCATCACATCACATTACAAGGTCAGTTATATCTGTAGATTATGATTAATATTGAAAAGGATGTATGATAGGGTGTTTTCATATCTCTAAAACTTTTTACTGCAATTTATTATTATTATTATTAAATCAAATGAAATCTACATTTTTTTTAAAAGTCAGTATTTTTCTATATTATTCTTCCTATTTGTATCATATATATATAACTTCCCAGTAGTTAATATAATAGATTGAGATTAATTCTCAAACATTGGTCTATTAAGTAAATAAAATACTCTCAATCCAAAACACAAGATAAAACATTTTTAAAGAAAAAATCAGTCATCTTTCCTCTTTACCTTAATTTATAAACACAGGTTAATCTTAAGAATTTTGGAATGAAAACATGAAGAATTTAAATTACTTATATGACTTTATTAAAATTTTCAAATTGTTTTATGTAACATTTGTGAATATTTTCAATTTACAACTTTTCAATACCAAATCAACTAACAAAATATATATAAAAATTAATATTCCAATACTAGTCTTTTATATAAAAATACACTCAATCCAAAGCACAAGATAAAACTATTTTAAAGAATAGATCAGCACATCTTTTCTTTTTACCTCAATTTATATATAGACATGTTTCTGACTTCTCTCTAGCATTTCCCCCACTATTTCACTACTATTTTAAGGTTCTTTTGCTCTTTAATTATTCAGTAAGTTACAGCTTCTAAGGAATATCTTTTAAATTATTATTAAACAATTCCAATTTTTATTTAATTTACTTCAACAACTTATTTAGCTAAAATTTTGGTTCTACTTGTTATTTCAAAACTCAATTTTACTATTGAATCTATATCAATCCCAGGAAGGATAGTTCAAGCATGCTTGTTTTTTTAACTATTAATATCATTTATGTTCTTTATTATTTTTAAAATGCTTTTTTATAACCCACTATTGACAGTTTCAATTGTCTCAGCAATTTTCTTCAAAACTTCTAAGTATATTTCCAAATCAGATTTGGAAATATAAGTAGAAGTACTGAAGAAGATTGCTGGGACAATTGAAACTGTCAATAGTGGGTTATAAAAAAGCATTTTACAAATAATAAATAACATAGATGATATTAATGTTATATGGATTTGGCAATGCAATAAGAAAGATTAAGTTATAATACTTCTTTATTAATTTTAGCTTATCAGTAATACTTCTTTTAACTATTCCTAGTTTCATCCATTTCATATTTCAATTTTCTGCTCCAATTTTCCTATATATTTATTTCATTTGTCTACAGAAGATATATTTTTGACTTATTTTGATCACTTTTTCATTATCTCATTATTAATTAAAATTATTTTGCTTTTTAAATATTTTAAAACCTATTATTTCACATGATTCTCAACTATCCATGCTATCTCATACTGCTGACACCCTTAATCACACACATGTCAAAAAGATAAACAATCACCAATATGTGTATTTTGTGCTAAATCAGCATTCATCAGTTGGTCCAGATTATCATCTCCACATATATATTCAATCAATGCTCAGCTTATATTAAGATAGCCACTCTTCATACTTTAATGGACAGGCTTCAATCTACTCCACCCCACAACTCTTCAGCCATCCATTTCATTGAAAATCTGATGATGGAATGCTCAAAGTCCACATTGGTGCCAACTTTCCCATACTACCCATGTTGACCATAAGTCACTCTGATCCCTCATGTACAGGACATAATCCATTTACATACATATACGAGGGATGGGCAGATTTACAGAACTATATTTAATATATGAAAGTCTGAGTTCAAACCTCATATATTACATATTGGAGTGCAGGTATGAAAAAGCCTGTACTGTAGAAAAAAATAAATTCCTATATTTTATAACCTATTGTTTTTATAGCTATATCTTTCAAAAAAAATTAATAGCATCTATATTTTATTTTATTTAATTTAACAATTATTCTAGTTAAAATGTTTTTCTAATAACTATTTCTTCTTACTCTTTTAAAAACAAATTCAATTCATGACACTATTAATCCATGATTGAATACATATCAGCCCATGGAATGTGTTTAAACATGGTTTCAACCTAATTTGAACCCAACTATTAAAACGACATAAATTAGATAAAAAAAACGTCTGTTATCTATGTATATGCTAAAGAAACTGGTCATAAATTTGAAGATAAAAATATAAAGATGATATATTATACTGATAATAAAGAAGAAAAATTATTAACGAAGCACTGTTAATTAAAAAACTATATGGATAGGGATTTAGACACAAAAATGTTATGGGTTTAATATTTTTTATTTCATATATATCTAAATGATTATTAATTGATATAAAAAAGTTAATTGTTTTATTGTTCGAAGAATTCATAAGAAGGTTAAGCGCCAGAATCGATCATGTGACTTCCGGATTCGAAGTCGGGATGCACTACCAATTGCACTAAACTACACAGGCTAATTGATATAAATATAAGATATTAAATGAAGTGATATTAGAAAATGATAAAAATAAAATATTAGGAGTTAAAATTTTTTCTCTTCTATCGTTTATTTCTTCTTTTTTTTAAAAAAAAAAAAAAAAAAGTTGATATGTCTACATAAAATAAATATAGATGAAGTAATAAAACAAACGATAACTTCTTTTTTTTTTTCAATATCAGAAGATTTTAATTATTCAATTAACTAAATATTATGATATAGACATATAATTTGCTATGTTATTAATCATTAATAAGTTTAATATTATAGTGATATATACTTTTAAAGAATATAAAGATATATGTTGTATGTAAAGCATTTTAAATTTTTTTACTGAGTATTTAGTCACATTAAATTTGATATAAATATATAAAAATCAGACTGATAAAGTAAAGAATTTTTGTGGTTTTAGCATGTATAAAAATTTATTTTGTATTCATAGTTTGTATAATACCATATTTATATTTCATATGATTACCATTTCTTATGCTTGCTCATAATTGTTATTAAAACAGGCAAAACTCTCCATACAGTATTGCCACTTAGTGCAAGCCAGAATAATCAATGGATGCCAGAAGGCTTGTGCATAAAATCCCTATCTAGTGCCTGTTTTAATAACAGTTAGGAGTAAGCATAAGAAATGTTGATCATGTGATGTTTAGTGGTTTAATACCAATCCTACGTAATATGATAATGGTGGCTATGGTTATTAAAGAACCAACAACACTAAAATGTATGAGTACTGAACTGAATTCAGACCTATATGACTATATAAGCTAATGAGCTTGGATTGAAAACATTAAGGTGTTTTCAATTTAAGACTCATGAAAATATTATTGTGCTTTCAATTTTATTCTCACAGTTTTGAGTTAAATAGAGATAAAAGGTGGATGCTGGAGGGATGCATTAGATCCTAAAATCTAGGTGCAGTGCTCTCAGATCCAAGGCTCTTCACTGATGAAGGCCACAAGCCAGAAACTAGTCTGGGGATATTGGATGAGTAGGCACTAAATAGGGATTTTATGCACAAGCTTTCTGGTATCCATTGATTACTCTGGCTTGCACTGAGTGGCAATACTTGTATGGAGAGTTTTGCCTGTTTTTGATATTTATATTTATGAATATTCTGTGTATAATACAGCTTTGATAAAGACTGTCGAGTAGTCAAAACTGATAACTATTTGAAATTGTAATATATGAAAATGTGATATGTTGGACTATTTTCATCATCTAAACACATTATTGCATCATATATATATATATCATCATCACAAACCTTCAGGAAAATACTGATGTATGAAATGTTGACTTCTAACATTATCATTTTCAACCATTATCGATCCATTGTAGGATGAAGATCTCTTCAAGTTCAGTCAAGTCTTCTCTGATCTTTAGCCATTCTTCTCCACATTATCCCTGCACACTTTCTTATTTCATCCAAACATTTTCAATTTTGAATACCATTTTTTTATGATTTTTAAACTATTTTCTCCTTATTACCATGAAGATTTTTTTTAATCTTTGCCACTATTTTATATTTTTCATTTCTTATTTTCATCTCTTATTTGCTTACCATAACATTTTAATCACCCATTACTATTATAAGCTATTTCAGCATGTTTAAATGACTTCCAATTTCTAATCTTTTTTTAATTTGGATTAATATAATTATATTTGGCATAAATAACAGGATAATGGTCAGGCCTCTTGGACATCGTTCCTTGTGTACTACTATCAATATATCATTTACTGCAGTGACACTTATAAATCTGTTATTTGTTCTACAATTTTAATTAATATTTATATTATTACATTTATGTTCACTCTAGAATACAAAAACCTGACTTCTTTCGTTTTTCCCTACATATCTCATCTATCTTTTCTCGTAGTCCTGCTTATCTAAGATTTTCTTATTTATGATAGAAATTTAAATTCTTCTTTGTCTTGTTTATCCTATGTATCTACTTTTATAATGCTTGCATAGTTTGGTACAGTGGTTGAAAGATGGATTTTAGGATTTAAGATCTATGTCCTACAGCTCCACTTTTCGAGTTCCAGTGCCCAGACGTTTTAAAAACTTCCAAGCAATCAACCATTCGATTACTTATTCATTGTTCTACATTTTTTTAATTCTAATGGTATCAGATACTTGGTCATAACTGGAAACACATGACATTCCATTTGCTTTCTAGAACAGTGATTTTGAATCACTACTACAATAAAAAAAATTCAGGGAATTTGTTTTTGCAGACTCTGGAACTCAAGGTTCATATAGTCCAAACTTCTTAGGAGTCTCCTGGGCATTAAACCGTTTGATTATTTAATTATAGCAACACGATATTTTACCTGAAGAACAAAGTACCTTCAGTTACAATAAAAACTGCTTATGAAAATATACAGTTAGTGATCTGGTGGTATATCTATATAAATAAACAGGAAGGCTGGCTTGGATTCAAAACATTAGAAGATTTTGTATTTTAAGCTCTTAACTTGATAATAAGAAAAAGTTAAAGATTGCTACCAGATGTACAAATGCAATGGTATGGCTTTGATCCTCAAGTCTTCATTGATAAAGGCAAAATCTGGAAATTAATATGGAGAAAGGATTAAAACTGACATTATATGGCATTAAAATAGAGAGAAAAAAATGATTGTGTTTACTATTGTAAGCTAAAAGAATCAAATGATTGTGTATTGGTGCTACTACTCCTAGCCAGATAGAAAAGATCCTACAATTAGAATAAAACTGAGATTACTAAAAATATTATATTTGGACTATTAGCAGCCAAAAAACATTAAAAAATCATCACCTACATTTATGGGGGGAAAACCATAACTGCTAATTCGTAATAAATATTTGTAAAACAATGAGAGTAAAGGTAGTAAAAAAAAAGTAAAGAGAGAGAAGGGAAAAGTGAGAAGTAAAAAAGAGGACGAAGGATGTAGAGGAAGTCTAAGAGAAAACTAGAGAGAAGGGAAGAATGAGAGAGAATGCAAAAGATGGATAAGGAGAAAGAAGTAAAGATGAGAGGGGAGGAGAATGAGAAAAAATTGTAAAATTTGAAATGAAATTACTTCATCAAATATCTAACAAAAATTGATGGTCATAAATTATTCCAATATTCAAAACTCAAAATATTTAAAAATATAGTGAGTTATAATTAATTTTAAAATATATATTGTTTTCCGGTTGCTATTTGGAAGCTTTTCCCATAATCAAAAATATTTATACTTAGATAAATTATTCCATTTTTAATAACAGGAAAAAGTCATTTTAAAATAAAAGTTACTTACTATGAAATTATTATATTAATATGCCAATTAGAAATAACTTTGTAATTTAAGACCCATGGATCACAGACCAGCTCTGTTACTTCCTAAGCTATAAACCATTTCTTAGCTTACATTTAACATCCCTATTACCTGAAGTCATCTACTGTACATTCCTCTATTCCAAAACTATTTATTATAAACATGAGTAATCAATCAAGGTCAGATATTAGTACTAATCAAATACCTATTGTGATTTTTGGCTATTGGCCTGTGTTAATGGTAAGTATTGGATTATATTCCACCAAAAGTTCATCATCATCATTTTAAATCATTATTGATCCATTAAAAGACAAAGGTCTTTATAATATCAATCCATCTTCTTTGGTATCTAGCCATTCTTCTCCATATCATCCCACACACTTTCTTATTTTATCCAACCATCTCATATATGGTCATTTTGTAGGTCTTTTATAATCTTTTGAAATCCAGCTTAAGATTACAACTGTCCACCTGTTATTTCTTCAAGAAATATGTCTAGCTTAACTCCACTTTAGCCTCTTAATTCTTTCAATGATGTTAGTATTATGTTTTTTCCCTTATCAATGTATTTCTTTTTTGATCCTTCGTGTTATTCCTAACATGCAAGTCCTGGATCTACAAGTACTAATTGATAACACATATTTATTAAAAACCATAGACATATTTTCTTTTAATATTTTTTATTTCTATCAAAAAGCACTATCAAGTTTAATTCTATGATTAATTTCAGTCATTTTTTCCATCTGTAGTAATTATGTAACCAAGGTATTTATAGCTGTAACTTCTTCTAACTCATCATTATCCATCTTTATTTTCATCTTTTGAAAAAATCTACTGAACATTACTTTTAACATTTACCTTTAATCCTACTTTCTTACTTTCATCTGATAACTTTTGCTACATTTCCTGAAGCTCTAAAGCATCATTTGCAAAAACAACTCCATCATCCACGGAATCTAGATGATTCAAATAATATTCCTTTACTTTTATTCCCTTAGCTTTCCATTTTAATCCACAAAATACTTTTGCAAAACTGCTATTCAAGTTAAAATCTTGAAAATTTCAAATAAGATTTTGAAATCAAGCCAACCTGATTGTCTAACTATATGACTTTGATATCAGGTCGTCAACTATATAGTGAAGTCATGGACTATGCTGTATCAATATAAATAATTTTAATTATAAGATATCCCCAAAAAAATTGTAAACAAACAAAAATATAAACAAACAAACAAACAAAAACCTCTACAATTTGTAAATTTAATAATTTTAACAATATGCAAGCAGCCATTTTTCTGTCTCTGAGAACTGTGCATAATTACACTAAATTTTAGTTTGCCATCAGCCATTTATTTCTTCTTAGAAATCAAACAAGATCATGATTACTGGTAAAGTTTCTTTTGTTGATATTAAAGTACATACATTTTAGTATTCCTTTATTATCCTTTCTGAATTTGATGTGCAGTATCTCACATAAAATATTTTCTAAGCTCTATGCTAAAAGTTTTGTAAAATTTTAGAACATTTAAAGTTAATACCAACTTAAAAACATCAAAACAATTACAGAATTTATAGTTTCTTAATACAAGACTACTAAAAAACTTACTGAAAAAAAAATTTGGCCAAATCATATTCAATTGCAATGAAAATTAGACATTTTGCTATTTATTTTAAAAATATAATATGATACAGTAATTTTTTTTCTAATTCTTATGTTTTCTATAAATGAGTGGAAAATACACTCATATCTAAATGTGCTCCTCAATTTATTATTAGTAACTATGATATTATTATGAAAAAAATTTTATACTCCAAGTTTACATATATAACACAGTCTTAGTATTATATATATGCATGTTGAAAAGTATTGTACACTTACAGTTCAGTAAACAATACACAGAAAGAGACCACATGAGATGGATATATGAAATAAGAAAGTGTGCAGGGGTGATGTGGAGAAGAGACTCTAGATATCAGAGAAGATGGATTGAACTACTTGGAGAGACTTTCATCCTGCAGTGGATTGATAATGGTTGATGATGATGATTCTAATCAACATTTATCAGCAAAATGTGAACTATTATATGTGATATATGAGATGCGTATACATTTTAAAATCATGTATAGCAGATGTTGTGGATCCACTGTATGATTCAATAACTTCAATTATTTGCTACCAGTACACATTTTTGTCAATTAACCACACTATAAGTTTATTAATAATCATCAACTTTGAAATGATATAGTTTGCTCTAAATAAGGCATCTTAAGTGGTCTGCAAATTAACACCTAAAACTTGACAAATACAAAATTTCAAGCACGTGATAAAATACCTATCATTTCAGAGCTAACTTGTAAATTCTTAATTCAGTCTTCTGTGTAATGTAAATTATAGATTCAACTTTATATGACACACATTGAATGTGGAGATTAGGTTTATTTATTAAATATTTGTATTACTGTGTTTAATTAAATATCACCCTATAATACCCCCCCCCCATTATGTTTTGGTGCAGTGGCAGAATAGCAGACTCTGGATCCTGTTCTATCTTGCCCAATTCTTACTTCTGAAAATAGAATTTCTTATAAACTCTTGAGTAATAAAACCATTCATTTATTATTGAGAATTTACTTAAACAGTTCTCTCCTTTCTATTAATAAGCATTTTAATTAATACTAAATTAATTATTTTCCTTTTATACTTAATTTTTTTGTCTGCTTACAGTCATAATACACCAGTTCTTTACCAATAACTAAAGTTAAGCAATGTTACACTCAATCAGTACTTGGATGGATGACATCCTGGGAATGCTGAGTGTTATAAGTCTGTTTATTTTGTCCAAATGGTTTGGTATAGTGGTAAAGATGTTCAGATTCTAGATTGTAAGGTCCTTGGATCAAATCCAATTCTGTGCTTTCTGCTCTCAAATGTTTTATGAATTCTCAAGCAATAAAACTGTTTATTTTATTTTTGTAACATTTTATATTACTATATAATGTTAGCATTTTCAATGATTCTATCATCTTTTTATAAAACTTCTTTTCTCTATAGTTTAACAAAAATGAAAACTCGCAAATGTAACTAATCTAAATCATTCCCTTGTGTTTCTGTAATATTTTATATAAATATAATTCATACACCTTATTTTAAACACTTTATAGAATTTTTTTTTATTATGCAAAGGAACTGAAATAGTATTAACTCTGAAAAAGACTGCAGAACGTTTGAAACATCAGGTTGAGTATATATATATAATTCACTTAAATACTACTTGAATTTTAAAGCCCACTTTAAAGTATGTGTTTGTGAATATTATTCATCCTCTTGGTTAAAATACTATATCGCATGCTTTAATTTACGTAAAATATTTTATCATCTTGATGTGTTTGTTGAGTTTTTTATGTTAGGCCCCAGAATGTGTGAGAATCTCTAGTACTAGAACAAATGCATATTATGCCATACAAATGACAACTTGTAAACAAGGCCTTATACTATTCAGCCAATAGCACTGATAAAAAAAAAAATTCTTGCTGTCCTTATTATCGTCCAGATTTAATGCTCCAAACTATATTGGAAGCCCAAAGAATAAGATGTACACAAAGAGCTACTTTTTGTATTACGTGAACCAACACTTGTAAATTGATGTTTTTTTAACCTATTCATTAAATAAGTAAATGATTTATCACCTGAGACCATGTAATGTTCAAGCACTCAAAGTGACAGAATTGAGATGCAATCCATGGATCTTCACTTGTGAATCTACCATTCTACCATTGAGCTAAATCATGCAGAGCAAATTAATCCAACCGTTTGATGCTTAGGAGGTCATATGTTGCTCAAGTATTGGAAATGACAGAGTTAAGTTATACTGCATGGACCTTTAGTTCTTAAATCTGCCATAGTACCACTGCACTTAACCACACAAGGCTAAGTAATCAAGTAGTGAGGTGCGTGGGGGGTCGTTTCGTGCTTAGAAGGTCATACAATGTTCATGCCCTGGAAGTTGCCGAGTTGTGATCCATAAATATTTAGTTCTTGAATTTGCTATTTTACCACCGTGCTAATCCACATATGGCAAAGTAATCAAATAGTTTGATGCTTAGGATGTCATATGACATTCACACAGGGTCTTTAACTCTTGAGTTGCCATTTCTCACTGCACTAATTTACGCAGAGCTAAATATGTTAAAACTCCATGAAAACTCTATAAATGCACTTTACAATGTGAATTGTTCTAAAACATATATATCAATTGAAATTCCTATTTCAAATCATTTAAACATATAAGGCATTTCCTTTCATTAATTACAATCTTTTGGAAAAATACGAATAAAATCCCCTCTCTCTGGCCCTACAGATCAAATTGATGCAGGCTTTTATCTTTCAGGGGGGGGGTGTTGGGCAAGTCAAATTTAATTGCTGAATCGAATGTATTCCTTCAAGTAAAACAGCCTTTAGCCCACTGCAAGGCAAAACATCTTCAACAGACCCTCATAAAAAACAATAAAGAGAAAGATTATTCCCCATGTGTGACAATTGCCAAGTGGTGAGTCCTTGAATGTTTTTCATCCTTGTTTTATCTTTTAACAATAACTAGATACCCATTGGCTGACCAATTTTGATTGGATAATTACATTAGAGAAAATTATGTATCTTGAAAAGAATTGCTCAGGTTTGAACTCTAGATCATTGGCAAACATTTACATACACACTTTCAAATATAAGTAAATAAATAAATTGAAATATATACATAAAATAGAGTACTTTTTATCGTGCCGCATACTAATCATCAGTGAAGATGATGTGAATAACTTTATAAGCAAATATTAAGAAGTTAAAAAAACAAAAACTTTTCTCGGTAAGCAAATTAAATTTTCTTTAAAATCTTTCTTTTTTACTTTTTAATTAATAGAAATGCATTTACGAAACTTATTTTTGGAATAAATATTCAAATGAAGCATGACCCAAATTGTTTGCTTAAAATGGTTTTTGTAATTTTTACCTAATGGATCATTACGAGTGTTGAGTTTATTGGAAAAACAAAAGTTAAACATTTATAAGAAGTCTATCACATTCCATTAAAAAGAAACAATGGTGGAGTTAAAAATAAAAATAATTTGTACACATTAAATGACAATTACTTCAAAATCAATAAACAGTTATAGCAGTGAAAAGCAATCAAGGTTATGAATAGAAAGGTGAGGTGTGTAAGTGAAAAAGCTGGTCACCTGGATGAAAACACACGTACATATAAAAAATAGATATTGGAACGAAATAGTAATAATCAACTATTGTTATTACAATATTCGCTTGCGAGATTTAATGCAGTTATAGAGAGACAGATTTCGGAGACTAAGAATCTCTGTCCCGGGTTCGATTTCAGTTCTGGCATTTCCAATGTTTCTATGTGTTAGCAAGTAACAAAGTCAATCGATTATTTACTTATTACAATATTATTTAGCATATAAATATATTTTGAATTATATATATGCAAATTTTGGATCCACCAAATTTCCCCACACTACTAATATCATAACGCCAGCCTTCTTTATCAAACTAACAGTATGAGGTAAAATACGTAATCATTCACATATACATGTCCTGTTCTTATGACAACTCATTTTGAGAAGTGATTTTAAGGAGGCCTGAGTTTAATTATGAAGTGTATTGAGATGTAGTTGCTCCAATATTTAAACTATTGTCTAATTTGTTATACACGCATAACTAAACAGACTTAGTATTGTAATAGTCAAAATAAGAGTCATAGATCACATGACCCTTTCTCTTAAGCTTGTAAGTTATAAACAATGAGGATTGCCAATTCCTCAACAAGCTTTGTGATAAATGCTTAGACAGAGCCAGCACTTAAAATATCTCTGTCAGGAACCCCCCAAACCCCTGACCATGGTTTGTTAAACAGGCAAAACTCACTATACGTATTGCCACACACAGCAAGCTAGAGTAATCAATGGATGCCAGAAGGCTTGTGCAAAAAATCCCCATCTAGTGCCTACTCATCCAATATCCCAGACTAGTTTCTGGCTTGTGGTCTTCGTCAGTGAGGAGCCTTGGATCTGATAGCACTGCACCTAGATCTTAGGATCTAATGCAATCCTCCAGAAGCCACCTTTTATCTCCATTTAATTACAAAACTATGAGTCTTAAACCGAAAACACTTTAATGTTTTCAATGCAAGCCCATTAGCTTATATAGTCATATGGATCTGAACTCAGTTCAGAACCCATACATTTTACATTTTGGTGTCTTTGGTTCTTTAATAACCATAGCCACCACTATCCTATTAGGCAGGATTGGTGGTCATGTGATGTTTATTGTAATAGTTATCATAATTTTCCTATAACATCCATAACTTGGAATTTGAATTCAGGTAGCAACAAGATATTGCTAGAGGTTGAAAATTTTCAAGAAAAATAATGATTTTTTTTTACTAATATGTTTATAGACAGCACCCAACTAACCACCCAATTACTGCTCAGTCAGTAAGTATCTAATTATGCTTAGTTACTCAAATCCTTACCATGTAAATAATTAAGCCAATGGGTTATGTCTTTTCCTTCATAGTTATTTTTTGAAGAGATTCTTGGGGGAGGAGATTCAAACAAAGTTATTGATAATTTTTAACATTATGAAATTCAATAACATTTGTGAAAAATTTAAATAAGAAAGGGAGGTGGAGAAGAAAACAATGTAATGTAATGATGTTTAGGTACTACATATTAGTTACATTTTTTGTATTGCCAGGAGCAGTCAGTTGCAAAAGGGTATGGCCATACCAACTCAAGGAAGGGCAAAAAAAGATTAAAAACAGAATAAATAAATAAAGAATACCTTAAAGATGAGTTTTGTAATAGCTATGCATGCCAATCCATAAATATGTCCACATATAGAATATTGCTAGAAGAGATGATAATAGATGGACAATTGAAATCTGAAACTGGATTCCAAGAGATTGTAAAAGACCCAGAAAGAGACCTCATGTCAGATGGATGGATGAAATAAGAAAGTGTGCAGGGGTGATGTGGAGAAAAGAAGCTAAAGCTCAGAGAAGATGGATTGAACTTGGAGAGACCTTCATTCTGCATTGGAATGATTATGGTTGATGATGATGATAGAATATGCTAGTCTATTCTTCTATTTGTTTAATATTGTGCAAAGTTGTCATTTCCTCTGCAGCAGACTTTCCTTTCTAAAATACATCAACATATTTTAATTGTAGCTCTTCAAAATATTCTGTTCACTGCCATATCTTCCCAATAAAAGCAGTCAATGTTGTATTTCTTTATAATGACTTTAAGATAATCTTTATAATGTGAGATCTGTCTCTCTATTGAAAACCTTGTTCAAGTTCATCATAAGATGCCCTTTTGAAGAAGTCTAACACTGTTCATTCATTTCATATGTCCAATTCAATAATGACATCATTTTATAACTGTAGATTTTATAGAATCCTATCCAGCCCATACAAGAATATCTTGATTGATCTAATGATTTTGCCATTGTATTTTAGAGCTTTACAGAGGAACGTTAAATTTAATTTTTCTAATACCTTTATATTATTCTGATAACGTTTTTTAAAGACTTTCTTCTATTCAATAAATTAGGTACAACAACAGCCCTGCATATACAACTAATTTAGTCACAAGACATTTTATGTTGGAATATCATATCCTTTAACACATTAAAGGCCCTTGTATGTTCTAGTATAGTGGTAGTGTCTCTGAAGCATAAGCTTCTTGGATTCATTGCTATTCTGTTACCTTCAATACTTGAATAGCAAGCAATAAAGCCCTTTGATTATTAGTACTACTGGTCTGTCAGTATGTATAATATATATATATATATATATATATATCATCAACCATTATATATATATATATATATATATATATCATCAACCATTATCAATCCACTGCAGGATGAAGGTCTCTCCAAGTTTAATCCATCTTCTCCGATCTTTAGCTTTTCTTCTCCACATCACTCCTGCACACTTTCTTATTTCATCCATCCATCTCACATGTGGTCTCTTTCTGGGTCTTTTACAATCTCTTGGAATCCAGTTTAAGATTTCAATTGTCCATCTATTATCATCTGTTTTAGCAATATGTCCAGCCCAACTCCAATTCAATCTTAATTTTTTCAGTGAGGTCAGTAACACCTGTTTGTTCTCTTACCCATACATTGCATACTCCCAACATGCTTCTCTCCATACTTCTTTGAATGGTCTAGAGTCTCTGTATTGCTCTCCTATTAAGTGTCCAAGTCTCAGATCCATAAGTAAAAACTGGTAAAACCCATTTGCTAAAAACCTTCCTTTTCAAACACATAGGCATATTTCCTTTCAGTATCAAGTTATTTCTACTAAAAGCATTCCAACCAAGTGTATATATCATTAAAAACCAATTAACACTTAGACAACCCAAAATTAATAACAATAAACAATTTCAAACTGTTATCAAGGCAACATTCTTTTAACAGTAGGGGGTTGCTTTGCCAACAGTTGAAATTGTTGCTTGTTATTGATAATGGATTGTCTAAATGTTGAATGGTTTTTAATGATTATTTATAAACCCACTTAGCTTTGAACATTATTACACTTATTATATATATATATAATTAGAAAGGATTTGAATCCAGACTTTCAAATTCCCTTTAGTCATCCACTGCATCTTATACAACAGATACACATGACCACATACATGCAAAAAAGATAAAGATCTCCAATATATGTATTTCATGCTGAAACAGCTCTCATCAGTTGGTGTGGATCATCATCTATTACACACATATATATATATAACCAGTGCTCACTTTATATTGATAGTATAATGGTCGGGGTGTATTTGAAGTTTGAGTCTTCCTGTATCTGCCATACAGGGCGCCACCAGGCTATAGTAGGCAGATACGTACTGTTAAGATCCACATTTTTATATATATATTTTATTATGACCATCAGCCCATGCCACTAGCTTATGGAGATGCAGAAACTTAATATAACTTTTTAAAATATATTTTAATAAAGACATTTTAATAAAATAAATAAATAAGCTACTGCCAGAAATAACACACACAAAAAGACTTATTGACGCATATATAAATATTTAAAATTGAGGAATAAAATGTATCTTGTTTATATTTTAATATTAATTTTTAAATTTAAATTATTATTTTAAATAATCTGCACAGATGGATTTTATTAAGAGTTTGTTTTATAATGTTGAGTATAGACATACTATATGGATTCGTTCGAAAAAGAAAATATCCTATAGCCCTTATTTAACCCTAGGCCAAAAGTTCGCAGTCAAACCAATACCAATCTATCTGATATATCAATGTATTCAGTGCAGCATGAATACAATGGCACAATACCATAATGTCAGGAATACACACCTGAACAGCAGGGTTATATAGAAGAAATTGTCTCTTGTCCAGTTTGGGAATGTTACATCTGTCTGGCGAGAAGAACAATAAAATAAATAAACAGAAAACTACATAGGAAAGGATTATGGTCCTTTTTTCCAACTTACCATCCCATTCCATAGGCTAAAGGGGTGAACCAAGGAGCAGGGAATATGTCTGCTTCAGATGGTCAATAAGAGTGGGATTACTTTTCCCAGGGGCAGCGTAAAGATGATCCAGCACATAGCGGATCTTCATACTACATTTACTAATTACACCAATATATCCAATCCATTAACCCAATTTAACTGTGAAACAACTAACCCAAGATTAACCTCCCTTAAACTGATATAAACTTAATGAATCTATATAGCCATCCACACCCAACCTAAATTTAAATACATTCAAATGATTTAATTAATACAAAATTATTAAAGAAAGAATGATTATTAATTTATCTACTTTACACACATACAATCAATTTAGAAATTTTCTTTAAGTCAGATAAGTTCCTTTAAAGTTAAGTTTAACTTATTTTGCTTATAGAAAATATATTGAAACAGTTTATAATAACAAAAGTTCATATTTTCCATGGTAGATTGCATGGAGTCTGTTTGTCCATTTTCATGAGCCCTCTTGTTGACTGTTTGTCCTTTGAAATGGAGTCACTACTTGCCATTCAGTTGGTCAAGAACCATCTTCTAGAGGCATCAGCTGGTTGTCCAGAAATTAAATCTACTGCAGGCTCCTACATCATGCAGCCTGCAACAGATAGATTAATAGTCTGCTTGTAGATTAATAGTCAGCCCCACAACAACAATTATTTTGCCTTTTATATTTTTATTAGCCTCTTATCAGCAAATTTTTGAATCCAATAATCAAGATGTCACTAATCCTAGAGTTTCTTTTTTGGTCCATGCTGTGGCTTGGTGCTTCCATTGGTCAATCTTTAGTTTTTTATCTATCTCCTATCTGACTTTTTTAAAAATATATATGAGCCCCAAGGGCTAGTTTGCTTTTCGTTTAATTAAAGGAACAATCATTTCCATTTTGAGATTACAGGAATTAATTAATACCTGTTTCCATTTTTATTTATGTTACTTTAAAATAAAATATTATCTTTACTTTTTTATTTATTTATAAAAAAGTACATTCAAATACTTTTTTTTTATTTTAAAAAGAAAAAATACTTTTAAAGTTTTCCATCTGTGCGAATATATACGTTAAACAACTCTTTTTAATTTTAGCTTTTAGTTTTTAATAAATTTATTTCTATTTACGAATTTAAGTTTTTATTTTAATTTTAAATTAATGTAATGGCATATTGTATACCGTTACAATAGCAAATCTTCAAACTTTAATGAATAGGCTTTAATCTTATCCATTCTCCAACTTGAAAGTCTGGGTTCAAACCTTCTCTAATTACATTTAGTTTAAAATATAACTACTACACATGTTTTAATTATATATATATAACAGACCAGATTAATTCCCCAACACTGGTTTATTAATTAAATGAAATACTTTTAATCCAAAGTGCAAGATAATTTTTTTTTAAAAGAAGAGAACAGACTGCCTTATTTCTTTTAATTAAACTGATTTATATAGGCAATGTGCTTTAGATTTTCCTATATAAATGAATTTAGGTAAAAGAAATAAGATGGTCTGTTATTTTTTCTTAAAAAGTTTTTCTTGTGCTTTGGATTAAGAGTATTTCATTTACTTAATAAACCAGTGTTGGGATATTAGTCTAGTCTATAACATAATACTAACTGCTGGGAAAAGTTTATATATATGCATGAATGTAAATACATGCAGATAGCATATGAATAAATTATCTTATTGTATTAAACTACTCTAGAAAATTTGCATATGTCAATCACATGCCTAAATGTAAATTATGCAAATGAGGAACAATTAATCATAATTAAACTCTTGTACAAAACTCTCTTTTAGGACTTATGCAGAGACCAATGTATAGTATGTAGAAGTCACTATGCATTATAAAGCTAGTTAATATATGCTTATGAAGAAACTAGGTGTTTAATGAAAATGTTAATAATGAACTGTGAAGAAAAGTTATTCAGTGGCAGTTTGATTCATATATTATAGTGGCAGATGATTGTTATTGATATATGGATTTGTTTTTAAACCACTAAACATCACATGATCACCATCTCTTATACTTATTGAGCTTAGATTGAAAATATTGTGTTTTTAATTTCATTCTCATAGTTTTATAATTAAGTAGAGATAAAAGGTGGCTGCTGGAGGGTTGCATTAGATCCTAAGATCTAGGTGCAGTGCTCTCAGATCCAAGGCCCTCACTGACAAAGGCCACAAGCCAGAAACTAGTCTGGGGATATTGGATGAGTAGGCACTAGATAGGGATTTTATGCACATGCCTTCTGGCATACATTGATTACTCTGGTTGGTACAGGGTGGCACTACTGTATGGAGAGTTTTGCCTTGATTTGTTTTTAATATATATATATATATATTGCAGTTATTCCCAAATGGAAGCCTGAAGAACTTTCTTGAAAGGACTGCACTAGAATAGTTATTTACTGAGCATGTGTAGTCAGGGACACACACACTCCCGAGAATTTAATTATAGACTTTATTATTTCACTACTTATTCTTTCTTATTTGTTATTAATATTAAATAAATTTATAACTTTGTACTTAGATTTATTTAAAATTCACCGATTCAGCTTGATTGGTATTCAAATACCTTAGGACATAGAGACTGCTATTATTATTAACAAGTTAAAAGCAGCATACAGTAAAGGTTTGTTACATATACAGAGTTGTACTATAAATATACTGTAGGCAAAAATTTCATAATAGAAAATTATAGTAACTTTAAGATATTATACATGAAGAAAAATGAATGGAATTAGTTCATGTGGCTATAATTATTATTATTATTAATAATAATAATAATAATAATAATAATAATAATAATAATAATAACAATAATAATAAAAATAATAATAATAATGGCTATAATTATTATTATTATTATTATTATTAATAATAATAATAATAATAATAATAATAATAATAATAATAATAATAATAATAATATATGTACTTAAAATGTAAGGAGTATCACTGGTTTAAAATGATGTGATAATTTTAGTATAATATCTGATTAATAATAATCATTAAGGTATTTGCCTGGTGAGAATGTCATACTTGTGAATGTGGAAAGTTTTGCTACTTTAAATTAAATAGTGAAAATTGAAATTTATTATCTATTATTTTAAAACATCACATAATAGATTAATGATGGAGAGCTAATTAAAGATTTATTTTGCAACTCTAAAATTGAGATACTAGGAATTAATTCAAACGGAAAGCTACATATATTCAAAATTAAAACTACCATTTTAAGTCTCTCCTTAATAATGCTTAAACCTCTGTGAAAAGGTTAATAACAATATATTTTAAAATACAGAATATTCTTATATTTGTAATTGCACAAAATTTTTGGATAGCAGTAATTAAATCAATAAATCAAAACAATAATTTATTTTATCCAGTTAATAGAAATATCAAATTAGAGGTGTTTAGATTAATGGTTACATACATGCATTTTAATTCATAGATGTTCTCAGCATTTAAAAACTTCTGTTTTAACCTGTGATTTGCACTGTACAGCCACTTTCCTTTGTGGCTTTACCTTACTCTCAAACTGTTATTTTTTGTGTTATTTTGCCAATTTTAGTTATTTTATCAAGAAAATCTTACTGAATGATGCTGCCACCTTTAGAATTTATTTACAGCTAATAAATAAATAATATTTCAATTTAATTGTATAACAATGATATAAGCAATGCCTTTCAAGATGCTGATTGGTTGTTTCTTCTGTTCTCCATTAAAGTTTGCTGGTCAATAAATTTTGATAATTCAATTTTTTTTTTCTTTAGCCACAATTGTGGTTGTTATACTTTAAATAAAGGCATGAGGTGGCCACAGAATAATTCAATTAAAAATAGTGATTGAAATAATTAATTAATGGATATCCCATGGTTTTATTTAAATGTACATATAAGAACCAAAATTATGGTTCAAGAAATTTTTTAGGGTTTTTTTAAAATATTATTGTTTAAATTAATTAAAAGCATTTTATTTAAAAGCATTTTGTTTATAATATATATATATATATACTTTTTTTATTCTTTAATATCCAGATATTTTGCAATTGACTTTTTATAATTATTCATATTCAAATTTAAAAACCAAGCATCTAAACAATGAAGCTGCATTTCCAGAGTGTAAAATGCAATTTCTCATATTTACAATTTTTTTGTGTTTATGAAGTCAGCGATTTGAAAAGCAAGTTTTAGTTAAGCAATCGGGAGAAATTAAGATTATGTCCTTCATTTCATTTGCTTTTTATTTTAATTAACTGTAAGCACTTTTTAATGAGTGAATTGCTAAATTAAATGAAAGCATATTTTTATAAAATATACCAACATCTATAATGTATCATCCAGAATTTTCTTAACTGAGTTCTATGCAGTTAAATGCCCACCAACACTGTTAGACCAGCTCAAATGGTAAACAACCCTGAAATACTGCACCAGCATGTTGCAATGTCATCAATATATAATGGTTGTACAAAATTTTAAGAAAATCACTCTGTTGAAAGTAAGTAAAAAATCGGTTATAAATTTGATCCAAACAAATAAACAAAAGTTCTAAGTTAAATAAAAAGCATTTAAAACTTAGATACTAAAATATATAGATAATGAAGTTGTGATAGACCTTTATAACTAGGCAAATAAATTAGCTTAGATTTACTACATTAAGATATTTTTGAATTTTATGCTGGTAGCTTGATAATACAAAAATTAAATAAATTAAGTACATTAGATACATGAAATCCAAATGCATTAGATCCAGGTTAAAAGTTTTAATAGATGAAACACTTAAGCAAGAAATAAATTTGGGAGCATGGATTTAACAGCAGTGGACAAAATGTAATAAGCACTACATGTTATTTCACTAATTCCTCAATCTCACAATAGGTGGCAGATCTGGAGTGGAACTAATGCACTAAGATTTTTTTTAAAAAAAAAAAATTGATATTATTAGCTTGAATAGTATAAAAGTGTAAAAGATGGCCGCAAGTTGCATAAGTGCATCAGTTCCGGATTTGAATCCTAGTCTTCGAAGTCAAAAGCAAATAATGATTAGCTTGAAAATGAAAATTTTATGGTATTATTAATCTAATCATGCTTACTAATAGATGGCTTTATATGAAAATAACATTTTAAATTTTATATATACATTAGAATATTTGGTAATTTTAATCTTAAAATTTAACATTTGAATGTATATTAAGATTTCCATTTCAAACACGATATATTTAAAAAAAAACATTATTATTATATTTTAATATATGAATTTTTTCTTACAGTACAGGCTTTTTCATACCTGCACTCCAATATGTAATATATAAGGGTTTGAACTCAGACTTTTACACGACCCTCAACTATCCACGGTATCTCATATTGCTGACACACTTCATCACACACACGTCAAAAAAACAAATATGTTCTATTTAAATAAATAGCTGGATGAGTTTATTGCTTCGGAGTTCATAATAAGTTCATGAGCTTGAAATTCCAGAATTGGAATCGATCTGAGACCATTGCACTAAAACACACAGATATATTCTATTTTAAAAGTGTAGACTAATGTTGTAAATGCATCTCTACAGTTACTGCATATATACGCGTAACTCAATTAGTACACACCGACTTATTTAAGTTACATCAATTAAATACTAGTGCCATCTATCTGCCAATATCAAAAGTCACAATATATGCGGTGTGTACATCAGTACGCGCTAATTGTTGGGAAATCAGCGGGAACAGTGGTGGAAATTATAAACACCAGGGGAGTCTAATTGTATTGTCACTTATTCATTCTGATTTCTTAAGCCGGAAGAAACACGTCACAAATAATCATTGACGTCATTTACTTCCCTTAAAGTTCAGAATTTAAAAAAATCTGTTTGGAACGTCATGTGACGTTCGAGCAACGATACTGCAAGGTAGAGTTTGAACCCAGGAGGAATGTTTATTTTTTAAGTTCATTGCCCTATCACTCGTGAAACTAAGCTAAGAGTATCGTTTGTTGTCTGTACGATAGGGCACTATGACCCAAATAATGAAACTTGATCGTCACTGGAAATAATTTCTATTTCCTGTCTTCTTAATGAAGATGAACAGGCGATACAATATTATGACAACATTTGTCATCAGTCTTGATATTATATCACTGGTTCGCAATCGCCAAGTTAACAAACATCGTTTACAGACTGATATTTAAGTAAATCTTTATTTAGGTCAGTTAATACAATATCTTTTTTCATAAAGAAAAACAAAACCAAAAAGACTGTTTTTAAATATATTTTCTTTTAATAATTCTGATAATGGGAAGCACTTTCTTTAAAATAGGAAAAAAAAAGTTAATTTATTACTGCTTTGTATAAGTAATCATCGAATCATTTATTGTTTGGGCATTCATAAGTTCAAGTGCTGGAAATGATAAGCTGGATTGCGATCCATGAGCGTTGAGCCCCAGAATCTGCCATTTTAAACAGTGCGATGATATTCCCACCCCTCCTCACCATTGTTTATGAAATTGAAGAAAACAAGCAATCAGCGAATGTAAATCGAAATGTCAGAAAATGAACATTAACTCTAACGAAATAGTATTTCAAATAAGATAAGTAGCATTTGTCTACTCACTTGGAAACAAATTAATGACATAACTATGACACACATACAAAACACAATATAGCATATGAAAATAATGATGAGAGGCTTAAAACTATTTAATACTAACGTTAAAATCCAATTACATTGAATACAATCAATCGTAAAAACATATACTAGTTAGAAATAAATACATATCAATACTGACACACACACATATATATGCACACACACAAAGACCCATAATAAAGGCTTTTACCAAAATGTAATTTACTTTTTAATGTCAGAGTATAGACAGAAGAAATACACACACACGCATATTTATAAGCGTACATGAGCATATATTTTTAAAAGTGAAAGTATAGCAATAAGAAAACTAAATAAATTCATCATCATCAACCATTATCAATCCACTGCAGGATGAAGGTCTTTCTAAGTTCAATCCATCTCTGATCTTCAGCTTTTTTTCTCCACATCACACCTGCACACTTTCTTATTTCATCCATCCATCTCATATGTGGTCTCTTTCTGGGTCTTTTACAATCTCTTGGAATCAGGTTTAAGATTTCAATTGTCCATCTATTATCATCACTTCTAGCAATATGTCCAGCCAAATTCCACTTGTCTTTTAAATTTTTTCAATGAGGTCAGTAACACTTGTTTGTTCTCTTACCCATATATTGTGTTTTCGATCTCTTCTTGTTACTATTAACATGCATCTCTCTATATTTCTTTGTGTGGTCTGAAGTCTCTGTATTGCTCTTCTATTAAGTGTCCAAGTCTCAGATTCATAAATAAGAACTGGCAAACATGTTTATTAAAAACCTTCGTTTTCAAACACATAGGTATATTTCCTTTTAGAATCAAGTTATTTCTACCAAAAGCACTCCAACCAAGTTTAATTCTATGATTAATTTCATCCATTATGGTTCCATCTGTATTAATAATCTGACCAAGGTATTTGTAGCTGTTAGCTTCGTCTAACTCATTATAATCAATCTTTATTTTTATATTTTGAGAAAATCCATTAAACATTACTTTAGTCTTTTTAACATTTATCTTTACTTTCATTTGATAAATCCTACAATCTTTCCTGCAGCTCTAAAGCATTATTTGCAAAAACAACTACATCATCTGCAAAATCTAAATGACTTAAATAATCTCCATTTACTTTCACTCCTTTAATTTTCCATTTTAATCCACAAAATATTTTTTACAGCACTGCTGTAAAATGTTTTGGAGATATGGAGTCACCCTATCTTACACTCTTCTCAATGTTGACTTTACTAGTATCATTATGTAATCTAATTATTGCTGTTGCATTTTTATAAATATTCTTTAAAATATGACAATATCCTGGATCTATACCTTGACGATCCAATGCTTTGATCACTGAAGAAATGTTTATAGAATCAAATACCTTTTCATAATCTACAAATCCAAAGCATAATGGCAATTCATATTCATTTATCCTTTCTATAACTTCTCTCAATACCTGGATATGATTTACTGTACTAAAACCACTTTTAAATCCAGCTTGTTTTCTTGGATGGTGGAAATCCAATGTTCTCTGTAAACAAGTTGTCATTATTATGAGAGAGAACATAGACTTGTGGATTTGCAGAAAAAGAAAAACTTTATATTATGAATTCTTTTTTTGAAAAAAATGTTAAAAGGAAATAGACATGGCAGCATCTAAATGAAGGTACAGCAAAATTGGATTATATTTTAATTAACAGAAAATACATATTTAAAGATTGTAATGTTGTTAATAAATTTAACACAGGAAGTGATCATCGATTAGTGAGCTGTAAGATATGTGTTAATGCAAAACTAGAGAGACAAAAATTATTAAGAAAAGCAATATTTACAGTTGATATTCCTAATCTTAAGCAACATTCTAATAAATTTAAATTAGAACTTATAAATCGGTTTCAAGTATTAGTAGATTTTGAACATGATTCAGATTTGAATGAAATTAATATGAAAATAACTAATACACTTTTAAAAACTGCAACAAAGACAGCTGGTAGAACAAACTAGCAATAGACCATTCTACTGAGACTAGAGAATTTATGAAGAAAAGAAGGAATATGAAAATATATAAAAATGATGCATTAAAAAGGATTGAATATCTAGAATTTTGTAAAATGGTGCTGAAAAGAGTTGAAAATGATATACGAAAGTATAACTGTGAACTAGCAAGAAAAGCGTTAGACAAGAATAAAAGTCTCAAGTGTGTAAAACAACATTTTGGTATTGGTAGGAAATTTATATCTGCATTAAGGAAAAGAGATGAAATTATTACTAAAAAGAGAGATGACATCACAAAATGGGTAGAAGACTTCTATCAAGAATTATATAGTAACAAAGAACAAGTACCTCCTATATCTATTACATCTTTTGAATTTCCCAGAATTTTAAATGAAGAAGTGATACATGCAATTAAATTAATGAAGAAAGGAAAGGCTCCAGGTAATGATGGAATTATAATTGATATATTAAAAGAAGCAGGTGAAGTAATATAATTTTTTTTAGCAAAGTTATATATCAAATGTCTAAATGATAAAGATGTACCAGAAGATTGGAAGTATACAGTATCAATATTAATATTTAAAAAAGGTGATAAAGGAGATATTAGAAATTAGAGATCTATCAGCCTTTTATCAGTTTTATTCAAAATTTTTACCAAGATAATTACAACTCGTCTAAATAAATTACGTATAGATATACAAAAACATGTACACATTCAAAAGAAAAAATAAATTTTAATGAGAGAATGCTATGGGGACAACAAACACACACGAATATATATATATGTATAAGCACAAAAATATATTATAAAATGATTTTAAACAAGTATAATTTAATTTTAAGGTTAAACTGCAAGAAGGAAGACAAATAGACTTATACATTATAGCTATTTGAAATAACATTATTTAAAGAAATAGTGAGAGTAAACGATATTCATCAGATGATATATATATCACAATGGTATGAACAGAATGGGTAAAATAGATTCGAGAAAGAAATAAATAAATAATTCTACTACAACCAAAAGATATCGGAATTAAAGATGAGAATCAAGTTCTTTCCGGCAATTCAATATGCTATGTGAAACTATTAAATAACATAAGTTGGCTAAATGATGATAATTAATAAACTTTCTGGTGATCTTAAAAGAAATTTTATACCCCTAAATGATAAATATGTACCTCTATACATCTTGGAAAAGCATAATCTTTAAAGCATCTATCTACCAGTCAGCCTTCAGGTAATGTGATGACGGTGGTTTGAATTTACTATTGATAATAAATTACGAGTATGATCTTAATAAAAGATATATTTTTTAGTCAACAAGAAATTCGAACGTTCTGTGAAATGGAGTGCTGAAAAACTTTGCTTACTTGAAATGGTTTCAAATAAATTAATTTTAAATCATTACTATTTAAATTGTCCTCTGCGAAAGCAACCGTTTATTTGGAATTGTTATAATAATTATCTTCGTATAATTGCGCTTAGTATTAGTATTTTAAATACCCTGCCGTTATTGTAAATATATGCAGCAATGTATCTTAATTCAAAACAAAATTTAAAAATTCAAACGCAAAATGGAACAAAAAAATAAAAGAAATAAAACGTTTATGATTTCAACAACTTTGATGGAAAGTTTATAATCGGCTGACAATATCAGGTTTGTTTTACAATATGTGTAATTTTGTGCAATCAATTTGAAATTAGTTTGCACGAATGCTATTTTTAGCAGAATAACTGCCAAAACCTACCATTTGCACGTGTTCCTGACTCTTTGATTTTACTTTAAACTATCAAATTTGTATAGACTGCCTCAAATTATAATCTGATTGTTCAGACATTCAGACAAAGATAGAATAAATAAAATACAGCATTGCTGAATTGGTTTTGATATCAAAAACACCAGACTACATTTCTCTACACATGTGTGCTTGAACTATAGAAAAACAGGTGTCACTAAATTAATTTATAAGTAATAACTAAACTTGTTAGATATGTAAAAATATAAACTGTAATGTATATAATTAAAACATGAATAGTATATATAAACTCACATACTTATACTTACTAAAAATAAAAATTTTATGAAAGAATGCGTACTCTTCTACATATAATAATTTTACAGGTTCATATGATATGTCAGTGTAAGTATGGTTGAACTGATGATAAAAATATGATTATAATTTGGCTTGGCCGTCACTACTAATTAGAGAGAACATACTTTTATGAGTACTACTAGACCATTTATGGTTCAGCCATTTAAAAATATCCTAAGCTTAGAAAATATTCAGCTACTTCAAATAAATTTCAAATTCCAGCCAAATTTTTTATTCCGCATCTATATCGGCGTGGTATGTAATTGAGTTACAGAACTATCTTAGGAAGCACAACAAATAATAGAAAAATATTAGTTCTGTATCCTTTAATCTTATATTTGTTCCACTTAAGAACATATATAATAAACAAGGAGAGAATTATTTCATGATATATTTTTGTTACATTTTTATTTACCATTGTCAAACTTCTTCCACTCACAACTTTGACGCCCATCCATTTCAGATAAATAGACTAATGATTAGTAATAATCATTAGTGTATTTATCTGAAATGGATGGCGTCAATGAAAATGTAACAATTTACTCTAGATAAATACTTTGCATATAATAAAGATATATATGAGAGATGGTGACCTGGGCCAACTGATGAGTGTTGGCTCAACACGAAATGCATCTCGGGAGTCATTTGTCTTTTATTGTATCTTTATTTATATGAATTTGAAAAGAATGGGGAAGTGTGGAGGTGTTTATTATATCTATATAGATATATTTTTGCTTTTTTACATAGAACTATGGTAAGAAAGGTTTTATAAATATTAATTTAATTATATATACTTCCGATTGTCCTTTTAACATCTCAAAACATATTTAAAAATAAACCAACATAATTTCTATAGTTAAATCATTTAGAGTAATTGGTAAAATCTAGATACTTGTCTCAAGATTATGATTTCACATTTAACTATATTCTTGAAAAAAAATATTATTTAATTCTGTTATAACTTGAACAGTGGGGCTAATGAGTATTCTTAAATTTAAATCGGGCTAAAAATTCTGATCAATGTATAATAAAATTATAACCAGTTTTAATACTCTTATTAATTCTCTAATTTAGATTATTCACATGAATCTACCACTAATGTAATCAATCCTTTATCAACTTGTGAAAAAGCTGTTTCGACTATTCAACAAACTTCCTCAGAACTAAATTTGCAGAAGGCTGTTGAATAATCAAAACTGTCAGCTCATAAAAAATGTTTTCATTATTTATATTATTAATAATATGGTCAATGCAGAAAAATGGTGAAAGAAAATGAGAATAAATCTTAATTCATCATTCCCAGAATGCTTCACTACTCTTTTCAATTCGCAATACTCCCATGTTTTTTAAGAATTTTTATGAAATAAAAATAAATATATAATATGATCACAGTTATGGGGAATTGCAAATAGCAGCTTATCCTATATAATGTTTTATCATAGATATACAGTACAGATGTTTTCAAACCTATGATAAAATTCATCTCAAAAGATACATTTTAAAATAGAAACTTATATAATTAACCAAAACATTTTGATAGCATTAAAACATTTAATATAAATCATGATCTAAAATGAGGGAAGAATCATAAATACCTGAAATAGTTCTGTGGTATGTGCACTTATTGTAGTATATACTTCTATTGCCATATATCCATTGTGGGGACTCTTCTGCATCAATATGCAAATGATATCACCATGTGACATTGTGTGTTTCATGTATTTGGAAATTTCTGTAATTGCTGAAAAATTGGAACAACATGAAATTCTGTTTTCTTTTAGAGAAAATCACATGGAAAACAGATGTAATGCTTGAAACAAATTACAATCGAGCTGATTTTGGAAAAACAAAAGTTTATGAGTGGTTTAATTGAAGTATCAAATTTACCACATCCCTGAAAAGCATGGCAAGGAAAGACCAATGTCAAGACAATGCTGATTTTCTTTTGACATTTTTTTTATAATTAGTTTGTAATGCTTAGGCATTTTATCTGCAAGTTCTGAAACATAGGATGCAGTAAAATTTAAATGTCCTGTTTGTGGCAAAATGAAGAGTGCAAACTTACCAAGACAAATCATCATGGCACAAATCATTGAGTGTGAAACAATTTTTAATTAAATTCAGCATAATCCAGCTCATCTATCAGTCATATTTGCTCGATCTCATTCCATGCAACTTTTTTTATTCTCGCGAATAAAAAAAATGCCTCATTTTTTTTGCAGACCTAGAAGTGGTGGGGAAAAAATGTCATACGGGTGTGAAAAGGCAACATTTTGAAAGTGTTTCCAGCTTATTTTGAAAAGAAAAAAAAAAATTAGACCAGTGTATTACATCAAATGGACAGTGATTTGAAAGCAATTAAATTTATAATACTTAAAAATAAATAAACATATTTTTATTTAAAATTCCACTTACTTTTGGATACCCCATGTTCATTGTAACATCAGAAACAAGCAGAGCTTTATGTTTAACTCTATAATAATGATAATATTGCTATACTTTAAGTCATTCTTTTGTGACTATATTTAAGCATTATTTCACTGGTTTTATGTTTAATTGACAATAAATTCTAGAAATAAAGTTTGAAAATATCAATAGTCCAAAGAGTAGTTCACAGAAGAAAAAACAGACATGCTAAAAAAGCCTAGAGCAGGAATCGGCAAACTGCAGCTCTTTGATCCTGATCTTGCCACTGTTTTTATTATGATAAATATAAACATATTTTTTATTTCCTCTTCTAATTTCTAAATAAATATTGTGATAACTTTACAAGAGAAAAATGTGCTTTACAACATTGTTTTTTGAATTCATCCTTAATGATGATAATCAGCATCAACTATTATCAATCTACTGCAGGATGAAGATCTCTCCAAGTTCAATCCATCTTCTCCGATCTTTAGCTTCTTTTCTCCACATCAACCCTGCACACTTTCTTAATTCATCCATCCATCTCACGTGGTCTCTTTCTGGGTCTTTTACAATCTCTTGGAAACCAGTTTAAGATTTCAATTGTCCATCTATTATCATCTCTTTTAGCAATATGTCCAGCCCAACTCCACTTCAGTTTTTTAATTTTTTCAATGAGGTCAATAACACCTGATTGTTCTCTTACCCATATATTGCATTTTCTATCTCTTCTTGTTATTCCCAACATGCATCTCTCCATACTTCTTTGAGTGGTATGAAGTTGCTGCATTGCTCTTCTATTAAGTGTCCAAGTCTTAGATCCATAAGTGAAAACTGGTAAAACACATTTATTAAAAACCTTCCTTTTCAAACACATAGGCATATTTCCATTTAGTATCAAGTTATTTCAGCCTTAATAATAATTATTGTATAAAATGAATGTTTAAATATTAGAAATTTGTGAATAAATCAAATTGTCATAGTAATTTTGTTTTTGTTTGTTTATTTTTAAGAGAATTTTTACTTTCGTTAGAATGAATATAGATTCTGTTATTTTCTATTACTAAAATAAATGTTCAAATATATCCACATCCATAGAATTCATATTTTTCATGAATTTATTTTTCACTTCTTTTCTTGTGGTTGTTTTTATGGGGGGGGGGACAAAATTGTTATTCATATTTAAAATGTTGCCAAACTCTCATCTAAAGCCTTTCTAATTGGAAGATTGTTTGGTTTTGAGCATACAAACAAATATTTATATAAATTTTTACTGATAATAGCAGTGAGAGGAAAAATGCATAATTTTGTAGTTTAAAATATTTATGATTATTTTTACAAAATATTTATATAGGAATTATTAAATATATATATATTCTTGTTTATACATATAATTTTGTGAAATATGTTTCATTTTTAAAAATACAAGTTAAGAAATTTGAAATAACAATAAAAATAACACTCCTTATCCATTGTTATGCTTGTTAAGCTCTTTCAAGCACTAAAGTATTAAAGTTTTGTGATAATTTAAAAAATATAAATGCAATTTTAAATTTTAAAATAGAATTTCATAGCTTTATAATGACATTATAATTATTTTTTCAGATTTAAAAAATGGAAGTCATCTAACAAAAATTTTGTTAATTTACTTTTTTCATTTAGTGTTATAATAAAAAAATAATTGATTTTAAGAAGTACTGTAACATGTGATTATCAGTTTATTTTTTAACAGAATTAATTCTAATATCAATATTAAATCTATATTATGAATTCTAATGGACTTAACATCCTTCCATTTTCTTTGTATAAGTAACAACAATCAATCCTTAAACTATGAACAATCTCAACATGTAGTCATGGCAACCTCCTTTAACAATAAAAGTAGTAATATCTTTATCTATAGTCTGATATACTTTATAGACACTAAAGATTGCAACTTGACTAAGGTGTATAAGATTAATAATGCAAAGAAGTTTAAACACACCTTATTATTCAGCAAATGTAACCTGTTCTTGAAGTGACTAATAATCAATTATAACTTCTTGGTTAAGTTGCAATCTTTAGCATCTATATATCAGACCATAGATAAATATGGTATTGTCATTATTGTTAAGGAAGATTGCCTTGATTACAGGATAAGATTGCTGATAGCTTAAAGGTAATCGACATTATTGCCCTTGTATAGATAATTTACAAATAAGTCTTATGGCTTTGATTCAATGATTGTTTTTTATATTTCAGGGGTCTTTTCAAATCAATGCATATCATACTATTAATATTTATTAAAAATTATATTTTTGTTATCTGGGTGTCTGTCAATTAACCAAAAGCAGCCTCAGATCAATATTAGTGCCATTACTCAATATTATGGCTTTAGAACATTTTCAGAGATGGTTAATTATTTTCCTTAAATCTGCCCATCTCAAATGATTAAATTATATTTTAATTTTTTGTATTTTCATTGAATGACACCTATTTCCCATCACTAGGCTACCTAATAATGGCCCTGCTTTAAACATAAATTATTTTAATTTTTATTTAGTTTATGAAGATTTATATAAAAAAAAAGATTATGATAGAATTTATCATGCAACCTCTTTCAGATAAGTACTGGCCAGTCCAAGTTCAAAAAAATCTAAAGACTACTACAATTACCACTACTATTACTATTACTGCTGCTATTCCAACAATAAAAATATAACATTCTGATTATTTATTAAATAAATAGAAAGTACGTAATTAAACAGAGAAAGGCTTTAACGGTTATCATATGCACCTTCACCATTTATAATAGTCAAACAATGTAATTTTTTGCCTATAGTGGGACTTCTAAACCCCAATACAAGATAGCAACTTTATAAAGATAAGTAATGGCCATCTTATCTTTAACCTAAATTCCCATTTATATAAGCCAATTTGAAGCATCTTGATTTGAAAACGTAAAGCTGTTACTCTCTTCACTTTTTAAGTCCACTATTTCCTTCATAAATTAAACTTATGCAAAATCTTGCAATTTACAGCAAGTTAATATTATGATCTTTTCTAATGAAAATATAGAAACTGATATAGCATTCAGATTATTTATTAAATGCATAGGAATTATTAATTAATTAGAGAAAGGCTTTAACTTTTATCATATGCATCTTCAATGTTTATAATAGTCAAGCGATGTAGTTTTTTGACTATACAGGGAGCTCTCAAAACTCAACACAAGATAGAGACTTTATAAAGATAATAACAGCCATCTTATCTTTATAAAGTCACTATCTTGTGTTGAGGTTTGAGAGGTCCCTCTATAATCAAAAAAAGACATTATTTGACTATCATAAATGTTGAAGGCACATATGATAAAGGTTAAAGTTTTTTTCTATTTACTAACAATAATACTTTTTATTTATTTATTTCATTACATAATACATCAAAATACAAAAGATAAATAACTCCAAACAAGAAAAACATCTGAAAAAGACCCTCAAGATGCATTTCATGTTGCACTAATACTCTTCAGTTGGCCCAGGTGCCACAATCTCTTCTATATGTTTTCATCATTTGTTCAGTATTTATCAATACCAAATTCTTACAATTTTATTTACAAATGTATATATAAAAATATATTACATATGGAAAAAGAGAGATGAAACTGAATTCTGTCATGAATTTATCTTTAATTCAAAAGCAGATTTATTAGTCTTTAACTGACATCTAAAATTTATATCTGAGCTAGGGACTATATGATAATTATTAGCCTAATGAATGACTAACAATAAATGTAGATGTATATATTTGGAGTAGATGGTGTCAAAGTTATAAGTGTAGAAAGTTTGACACTTTAAATCAAATTGTACTCATATAATAAATGTATTATTAAAACAATATCTTGCATAGATAAGTTGACAGAAAAAGTATTTAAGATGATGTAATAATAAAAATGAAAGTATTAAAACTGCAGTCACATGATAAGATGAAAGCTTCATATGGGACTTTAGTTTGTCAAATAATGAATGACTTAAAATTAATAATTTTGTGAATAATAAGATTTATTATGATGCTATTCAATGTATTTTTTTTTCATTAATATGTTAAACAATGTGATAAAAAATAAAACTTAATTTGTTGCTAAAGTATTAAATATATTTCTTTACTTTTTTATAACCCATTAATGCTATCCTAGGGGGTTCAGAATGGTGCTGATGATCGAATTTACCAATCATGATGTAGCTAGTCTAACATATTGATAAATAATATGCAAAAAGTTGTACTGCAACTTAGGATAAATATTGCTAAATAAGTGATAAATAGAATATGTTACTAGATGGAAGGAATTATCAATAAAAAATAAAATCTTTTAATTCAAAGTTCCATTTGCGCAAAATGAAGACACTCAGTATTTGATCACTTATTTTTATAATTATATAATTTTTTTAGATTATTATTGCAAAAAGGTAGGGGGGGTACATTTTTCTGGCTAATATAAAAGATAAGCTTTGTTTTTCATTATTTCCTTAAATTAAAATGAGAGACTGCAAACCTCTCGCATTTATTAGCCAATCAGGTATTAACAGCAATCAAATCGTAAATACAAGATAGAGAATTTAACAAAAAGAGGGTGTCCACCTTCCTCTTTACTTGTCTATAACTTTTACCATTTTTCCATTCTTTTAATTATATTTAAAATTATTTTTAATAATAATTTTGTTCATATCAAGTGTTGGTAGCCGAGAGGTCGGCCCAGCTGCCTTGCAAGCAAGCCGTTGCTTGTAGACAGTTGTCGCTGGTTTGCTTCCTGGCCGATGATTTGACATATGGAAAAAAACTAAAAGTCATATATATGAATAAATTAAATATTGTAAAGTTATCATTTATTGATTTATGCTTGATTGGCCAAAAGAGGATTAGATTGAATTATTATATAATGGGATAAGATCTAGTTTATTTTGAATATTTTCTGTTTTTTCTAAATTGAGTGTGTGATATTCTTTATGCATGCAAGGTGCATATTTATGAATATAAGCTTAACATATATTATGACCTATCTATAAAATAAAAGAAAAATTGTAAAAGAAAACCAAACAATATCATCTGTTTCTTTCAGCTTACTAAGCTATTATAAAAAGAGCAGTTCACCCTTCTCTAATCTAGTGCCACCTACCATACCCTTGAGAAATTAGTGGTTATTGAAAAAATATGTTATTGTAATTAAAGCATTTCTTATTCTCTACAGTGATACCACCTATCAAAAGCTTGAATTATTAATGGTAACTGAAAAAATGTGGATTATAAATAAGAATAATTCTCTTTTTTTTATTATTCAAGAGCCACCTATCATAAGCTTGAGAAATCAGTAGTATAAGATGTTCTCTCTATTCTACTCTAGTGTCATCTATCATAAGCTTGATTAATCAGTAGTTGCTGACCAGATGTGTTGCTATTAACATTCCTACACAGAGAAAAATGTTTAAAAGTTAGAATAAAATGGATCATCATCATCATCATTATCAACCATTATCAATCCACTGCAGGATGAAGGTCTCTCCAAGTTTAATCCATCTTCTCCGATCTTTAGCTTCTCTTCTCCACATCACCCCTACACATTTTCTTATTTCATCCATCCATCTTACATGTGGTCTCCTTCTGGGTCTTTTACAATCTCTTGGAATCCAGTTTAAAATTTCAATTGTCCATCTATTATCATCTCTTCTAGCAATATGTCCAGCCCAACTCCACTTCAATCTTTTAATTTTTTCAATGAGGTCAGTAACACCTGTTTGTTCTCTTACCCATACATTGCGTTTTCGATCTCTTCTTGTTACTCCCAACATACATCTCTCCATACTTCTTTGAGTGGTCTGAAGTCTCTGTATTGATCTTCTATTAAGTGTCCAAGTCTCAGATCCATAAGTAAGAACTGGTAAAACACATTTGTTAAAAACCTTTCTTTTCAAACACATAGGCATATTTCCTTTTAATATCAAGTTATTTCTACCAAAAGCACTCCAACCAAGTTTAATTCTATGATTAATTTCCTCTATTATGTTTCCATCTGTATTAATAATCTGACCAAGGTATTTGTAACTCTTAACTTCTTCTAATTCATCATAATCAATCTTTATTTTCATATTTTGAGCAAATCGATTAAACATTACTTTGGTCTTTTTAACATTTATCTTTAGTCCTACTTTCATCTGATAACTCCTGCAACATTTCCTGCAGCTCGGAAGCATTATTTGCAAAAACAACTACATCATCTGCGAAATCTAAATGACTTAAATAATCTCCATTTACTTTCACTCCTTTAGTTTCCCATTTTAATCCACAAAATACTTCTTGCAGCACTGCTGTAAAAAGTTTTGGAGATATGGAGTCATCTTGTCTTACACCTTTCTCAATGTTGACTTTCCCAGTATCATTATGTAATCTAATTGTTGCTGTTGCATTTTTATAAATATTCTTTAAAATATGACAATATCCTGGATCTATACCTTGATGATCCAATGCTTTAATCACTGAAGAAATGTTTATAGAATCAAATGCCTTTTCATAATCTACAAATCCAAAACATAATGACAACTCATATTCATTTGTCCTTTCTATAACTTCTCTCAATACTTGAATATGATCTACTGTACTAAAACCACTTTTAAATCCAGCTTGTTCTCTTGGTTGGTGAAAATCCAAGGTTCTCTGTAGACGAGTTGTAATTATCTTGGTAAAAATTTTATATAAAACTGATAAAAGGCTGATAGGTCTGTAATTTCTAATATCTTCTTTATCACCTTTTTTAAATATTAATATTATTACTGCATTCTTCCAATCATCCGGTACATCTTTATCATTTAGACATTTGGTATATAACTTTGCTAATATTTTTTCTGTTTCTTCACCTGCTTCTTTTAATATATCAATTATAATTCCATCATTACCTGGAGCCTTTCCTTTTTTCATACATTTAATTGCATTTCTCACTTCTTCATTTAAAATTCTGGGCAATTCGGAAGATGTAATAGATATAGGAGGTACTTGTTCTTTATTACTATATAATTCTTGATAAAAATCTTCTACCAATTTCATAATGTCATCCCTCTTTTTAGTAATAATTCCATCTTTTTTCCTTATTGCAGATATAAATTTCCTACCAATACCAAAATGTTGTTTTACATTCTTAAGACTTTTATTTTCTTCTACAGCTTTTCTTGCTAGTTCACAGTTATACTTTCTTATATCATTTTCAACTCTTTTCCGCACCATTTTACAAAATTCGAGATATTCAATTCTTTTTAATGCATCATTCTTGCATATCTTCATATTCCTTCTTTTCTTCATAAGTTCTCTAGTCTCAGTAGAAATTTTATTAGTCAATTGCTGCTTTTTTCTACCAGCTATCTTTGTTGCAGTTTTTAAAAGTGTATCAGTTATTTTCATATTAATTTCATTCAAATCTGAATCATGTTTAAAATCTACTAATACTTGAAACCGATTTGTAAGTTCTAATTTAAATTCATTAGAATGTTTCTGAAGATTAGGAATATCAACTGTAAATATAGTTTTTCTTAATAATTTTTGTCTCTCTAGTTTTACATTAACATGTATCTTACCCCTTACTAATCGATGATCACTTCCTGTGTTAAATTTATTAAGAACATTACAATCTTGAAATATGTATTTTCTGTTAGTCAAAATATAATCCAATTCTGCTGTACCTTCATTTGGATGCTTCCATGTCCATTTCCTTCTAACATTTTTCTCAAAAAAAGAATTCATAATATAAAGTTTTTCCTTCTCTGCAAACTCCACAAGTCTATGTCCTCTCTCATTTCTATTACCATAACCAAAATTACCTACAACACTTTCATCTTTCATTTGTTTACCAATTCTAGCATTAAAATCTCCCATAACAATTTTAAAATGTTGTTTACTCTGATCAAAAGCCTTTTGTACATCCATATAAAAATCTTCTACTACTTCATCACTGTGAGAACTTGTTGGGGCATAAACCTGAATTATCTGCATTTGATATCTGCTATTAAGTTGTATAACTAATCTTGCCACTTTGTCTGATACACCATCAATCTCCACAATATTGTTCTTCCACTTTTTATTTATAATGAATCCTACTCCACTTGTATTTCCAATATTTGTGCCTTTATAATAGAGCATATGTCCACTTTTTAAATCAATTGTCTCTTCACCTTTTCTTCTAACTTCACAAAGTCCAATAATATCCCATTTAATATAAGAGAGTTCTTCTTCTAATTCTTGCAATCTTCCTTCACTTGAAAGTGATCTGCAGTTGTAAGTACCTAAATAAAAAGTAGTCATCAAATGGCAGCCTGGGTCCGCCTCCAGGATATTCTTAGCACCCTCCGTCTTCGGCCACCAACCGCTGCCTTGGTTGGTGACTTTACAGCCTCCTGGGATTAAGGGCCATGCTTTATTTTTGTCTGTCATAATTGTATAATTGGGAAAAATCTTTATCATTTACACAAACATTCATTCTGCCTTATCAGGCACTGAGAAGAAAGACCATGGTGTTTCTTGATCTTAAACTCAGAGGTAAAAAGCCAATAAACTCACCACGCTGGCTAATGCGTGTTGGTGAGCAGCCCATCCATGTTCGTATACTATATGAATAAACATATAGTAATAACAGCTGCAACGACAAGAACGTACGGAGTGGACATTAGGAATTTGCCCTGCTCGGTTCCTTTAAGGCCTCCAAGAGGAATCAAAGGGTCTTCTTTCAGTTAATAGCAAACTCCTTTCTGCAGCCATAAAATGGATATAACCATATAAATAGGAAGTTCTGGTTCAAAACTTCATTCTTTTTAATTTGAGGTGATAATATCTCTTCATATTTGTTTACATCTAACTCATATTGTGTTAACCTATTTTTATCAAAAAATTAGAAGCCTAAGCCCATATGGCCTTTTGATGATGTTATTACCTTCAAATAAATAATTAGAAACTAAATCATTAATATCAACAGCAATATATTAATTTATCTTGAACCTAACTCTAAACAAAATATGTTTTTATTAAGGAGAGGGAATTTCTAGTGGTTTATATAATCTATGTCTGACTGTAAATAAATGTAAAACAGATGTCATTACATTTATTTATTTAAATACAAACAATTTTAAAAAGAAAATGCATAATACATATTAAAAAAAATAAAAATAAACTTTTTCATGAAACAAAAATATTTACTCCTAAATCAATTAACGTGCCCTATGTTTTTAAATTTTAAAATCATTATTTTTAAAGATAAAAAAAAAACATTAAAGTACATTTAAAATTTTAGCATCCATTTTAAGCTGAAATGCAATTACAGGTATATTTTTAGTTAAATTCTAATATTTCTATGGCAATTGATGTTAACAAAGACTTCTAAAAAGGAAACAATTACCTAAAAATTCAAAGATCATCCACAGAATCTTAGAATTCAAATATGTTATCGATTTTTTTTTAATTTAGTTTTTAAACATTATAATTTAATTTTTTCATTAATTTTTCATTTAAATTTATATTTCTCATTTTCTTTACAATACACAAATGTTTAATAATTAGATTATTAAAAAGATAAATTAACATAAATATCCAACGTACTATCAACTGAATTAATGTGATAGAGTTATTTCGAAGCCATCTTGTAAAGTTAATAGGGCAGCAAATTCAGAAATTAACATTGTAATATTTTGAAATTTTAAAAATGAAATTAAAAATCCTAATATGATTCATTTTTACATAATGAGACTTTAACAGGAGGAATTAAATATTTTTTTGTTAAAAGCTAGTGGAAAATCACCGAAAATTAAATTGTTTATTGGTTCATAGTAATGCCTTTTGCCTAAATAAATATAAAAAAAAACATTTAATTTGTGAAATTAAAGTCTCATTTAAATAATTTTTATATATAAGTAGCAATTAAAATTGCTAATACTAACATCTATATTTAACTTACTGTAAATGAGTGTATATTTAAAATGCATGTGACATTTTCTCATCTGGAAGCAGATGGCATGAAACATGTATTCTTAAAACAGTACCAAATTTATCTATATTGTAGTGCCACCTAGTGCAAGCTCTAGTAATCAATAGATGGTAGAAGGCTGAGTAGTATAATTCCAATTTAATGTCTTTCCATCCAATAGCTCCAAACCAGTTTCTATCTTATGGCTTTCATCAGTGAGGAGCCTTGAATCTGGGAGCAGTGCACCTTAATCTTTGGATACAATGCACCTCTCCAGTACCCACTTTACATCTTTTTGGTTAACTATAAAAGCTATCTGGACAAGCTGAAAACATAAATGTTTTAAAATTTGAGCTATATAGCCATAGATTTTGTAAAAAATTTGTTTCTGTTTGAACAATTTATGTAAGCAAAAGAAAATGTGATCATGTGATTTTTTAATCGTTTAAGCATTTATTCATTTACGTTTTTTTCAACTCAGAATAGTAGCTTGATAATAAAACAGAAAAATAAATAAAAGCTATTAGAAGAAAGAGGCATTAGATTTTAAAGATGTAGATGCACTGTTCTAAATTCCAAAGCTCCTTACTGATGAAAACCATAAGCTCAACATTAGTCTGGGACTATTGGATAGGAAAACACAGGGTAGTGGTTTATCTGTCTCCTGGATTCACTAAACCTTATATTATATGGCATAGCCCTGCTGAAAAAAGAATATACCACTGAAGTAGCTATATGTTTTTGGAGTCAGGTGATAGTCATGTGATATTTTACTGATGATAGGATTGCCAATTGCCAGTCTATGAGAAGATATGAGAGATTTTCCATTCTTATTTTATCCCATAGCTAAAAATAGTTGGATACCAGATCAGTGATTAAAATTGAATAAACATTTCAAGAATAATTATTTTCACCCTACTCTAGTGCTATCTACTATAAGATTGAGTAATTAAGAACATCAGATTGTACAGTACTATAAAATCATCATATTCACTTCTTCTTTGTATAGTTCAGTGAGATTTTTTAATATAATGTTTGTAAAAAACCTTAGGTAAGTTTTAATTTATTTCCAAAGCAAATTTCTTTTATTTCAAATATATTTTTAGTTTTTGAATGATATTTTAAAAGTGACCTACAATGTGGCATAATAGTGGAGCGGTGTATTCTTGATCTCTTAGTCATGGGTTGTCATTCCACTCCATCATTGTTGGTGCTTAAACATCTTACAAAGTCTTGAGCAATAAGTCATTTAATTATTTTTTATTTAATAATATATATATGTTTTAAATTTTATAATTACTAAGGTTTTTTTAAGCATTAAAAATTCACTCAATGAGAAAGAAGAAATAAAATTTTACCTTCACTTAATAAAGCCCAAAGGTATTTTTTCAATATTCTTTTAACATTTTAAAATTACTTTCATTATTTTTATTAGTTTTAAAAATATTTTAAACAATAATTCTGCTAAAAATAATTTAATTTGCTACAAACTTTTATTTAAACTGAAGAATATTCATAAATATATAATAAAATAATAGTACATTCTAAATCTTAACATAGTTACATTTAAGATTTTAGATAAGGCAAACTCTCCATACAGTAATGCCACCTAGTGAAAGCCATAATAACTAATAAATGCGAGAAGGTTTGTGCATAAAATCCCTATCTAGTGCCTACTCACCCAAAATCCCCAGATTAGTTTCAGCTTGTGGCTTTCATCAGTGAAGAGCTTTGGTCTGAGAGCACTGAGCCTAGATCTTAGACTCTAAATTCAACCCTCACTAATAAAAGTCATAAAATAGAAACTAGTCTGGGGATATTTGATGAGTAAGCACTAGATAGGGATTTTATGCACAAACCTTCCATCCATTGGTTACAATGGTTTGCACTGGGTGTCACTATTGTATGGAAAGTTTGCTAGTTTTAACAGCTTGGGTACATATAGGAAATGACAATCATGTGATGTTTAGTGGTTTTAGACAAGGATTAAAATCAAATGATTACAGGTAAAATACCATTAATCTAAAACCATGGTCTCAGATAGTTTTTGAATTTGGGAACTTTTTGGATTTTAGTAATAGTTCTTTTACCCCCTTATTATAAACCCAAACTCTATTAAGAAAGAAAAATAACAAATCACTGCAATTAGGTTTATTAATTTGTAAAAAGATTAGTTCTCTCTTCAAGTTGCCTGTAGAGTCTCTGAATGAATATATATGCTACAAAGTGCTACTGTGGAGCTATTTGTCACAAAAATTTTAAATTACTAACATGTCTAGACCATTAGACACAATATAAAATGTGACAGACCATAAATACTTTAAAGCATCACAGAACAATGTGGTAACATTGAATTTTCATTTCAACTGAGGAAAAGGGTACTTATGAAAAATCTCTACTGGAAACTTGCCAGGCATTTTATTTTAAATGATCCATTTTTAGGGGCCTCCAACACAAGGTATAAATAATGTGGCTAACCCTAAGTTATCATGTTATATATAGAGCTCACAAATAACATTTGTAATACAAGCTACAACATTTGTAATACAAGCTTGTTAAATTAGGTCATGTGACATATGACTTGATTTCTTTGTAATCTAAGTTATCATATTCAATATTTACATTTTTTTATTTATTAAAATAATAAAGAAACACAAAAGTCCAAAGGGTCGCAATTAAAAAATTTAAATGTAAATGCAGAAAATAAAATTTAAAAAAACATGACTGAGCAAACTATAATAAACATGTCAGCAAACAGATATCACTTTTCAGGCAAGCACTATCCCATAATTTTTAAAAGATTCCACTGCATCTTTTTGTTCTGTCAATGGAAGATTCCAAATTTTAATCATATTTCCAAGAGCAATATGGTGAAAAAGTAATGTGAAAAAAATCATGATAATTTTAGCCACATGTTAACTGTTAGATACATGTTAACATTTGGCCATTTTTTAAAATTAACATTCAATTTAGAATACATTTGCTAATATTCTTTTAAAGTTAACAAGCTACGCATGTTCAAGAAAATAATTTTGAGAAAAAAAAATGTAAACAAATACATTGATCCTGAAAATGGGATTATTTAAAATAAAATGGCTGGCAAGCTTCCAGCAAGGATTCTACATAAGTACCAAAATTGTTAGGACATTTGAAATGATTTATATTATGCATAGCAGTGAAGCCTTGAATTATGAGACCATTATGAAGTGCTTTCAAGATTTTGAAGAGGATTTACAAAATGCACTATCAAATTTCATGCAATATCCCATGATTCAGACATGCTAATACTTTAAAACTTTTGTGATGAATACCTAGGTTGTGTCACTACACAAACCATGTAATGATTTAAAGATGGTCCTGCATGCAACTTGAGGAGGAAAACAATCATCTTTTTATTGGCACTCACTGTGTGAATATGTATTGAACTTTTTATCATTAAGTTTGCCTGTAAATGTGCATACAAATTAAGTTCTTTTTTATAAAAAATAAAAGAATGTTATTTGGATAATAAAAGTTTTTGAATAATAGATATATGGATTATTGATGTTCTCCTTATATTTTCTTGAAAATTTGTATCATGTTCAAGTACTAGAAATAAGAGTTGGCTTTTTAATGCCAAAACCTTTAATTCTTATTACATAATTCTATCACTGTGCTAACTGTCATAGCATAATTTGTTTATTTTTGCAAAAAATATATAATAGTTTTCTTAAATATCTAATGTTTATTTTTACTTGGCATTTCTCTACATATTTATTTACAAACATTATCTAATACAGAGGGATATTTTAAATGCTTTCTCTGGCTAAGCATTTAAAACAAAGCTTGTTGAGGAATTGGCAATCTTCACTGTTTATAACTTACAAGCTTAAGAGAATAGGGTCATGTGATCTATGACTCTTATTTTGACTGATTATCTAATACAGTATTGCATTTGCTTATGAATGGTTTCTATATATGTAAATATCTACATGGGTATGGCTATAATATTAAATCCAACAAGGGCTTTGAGCATTTCATCATCCATTTTCCAATGAAATGGCCGGTTAAATAGTTGGAAGGGTAATAAGATTGAACCCTGTCTACTAAAGTTTGAGGAATTGCTATCTTAATATAAACCAAGTATATAGGAGATTTATGATCTGTCCCAACTGATAAATACTGGTTTTGCATGAAATACATATATTGGAAATCATATATATTTTTTGCATGTGTGTGGTCATCTGTATCGGTTGTGTGAGATAGAATGGACAATGAATAGATTGAAAAATCCTGAGTTCAAATCCCTTTATTTAAATATTAAGAATGTAAAAGCTAATTCCTATTTAATAAAATCTTTACTATTAATTATTTATTAATGTAATAAATATTTAAATAAGTAAATATTTGATTCCTCCACCACCAACTTAAAAAATTGATAGTGAAGCCTATTGTTGAATCAGAGAATCCTCAATATAAAATAACAAAATTATTGGACATTAAATGCAGTATTGTCAAAATATCACACATGGTTACCAACTAATTTTACTTTGCTAAAAATAAAGATGTTGAAAGTTAAATTATATGTGAGGTTATAGGAAAGTATAGTTGCTAGGTGTCACAATTATATAATTATCCAAGCTAAGTGGCTTGGGTTTGAAATAGTAGGGTATTTAATTTTCAAACAATTTGCCTTTCAACAGCAATATAAAACATAAATGGTGGTCATTGAATAACAACAGTTCCAGACCAGAGTCCCATAAGAAGGTTAATACAATATAAACTTGTGATTAAATGAAATCATGTATTTACCTTTTATTTTACTCCTTCTGTTCCATTTTTAGGAATCCTCTTTATGATTTCTATAATCTTATTAATAATTTCTCTTTTATTTCTTACTCATCTTAAAAAAAATCCATCAATTTTTAACATAATCTTTTTCAACATTATATATATATGATTTTTCAGTCTATTCATTTTTTTATTCCATCTCAAGCAAACACATGACCACATAACAGGTGGAAAAGATATATGATGCCCATTAAACGTATTTTGTGCAGAATCAGCACTTATCAGTTGGGTCAGATCATAATCTCCCACACATATATACAGTCTGTGCTCAGTTTATATTAAGATAGCAATTCCTTAAACTTTACTGGACAGGCTTCAATCTTTCTCATCCTTTCAACTATTCAACCATCCATTTCATTGAGAAGTCAACAATGGAATGCTCAAAGCTCTTATTGGATTTGATATTGTAATTATACCCATATAGACATTATGTCAATCTAACCCACCATATTACTGAACCGTTATGCATCTATACATATTAATAGTAGAGAGATGGGCTGAACTTTACTGATTGTATATGTGTGTAGGATATTATGATCTGGCTCGATAGATGAGTTGCTGATTAGGCACAAAATATGAATATTGATGATCATATATCTTTTTCACATGTATGTGTTCATATGTATCAGTTTTTGAGATGAAGTAAAGGATGAAAATCCTGAGTTCAAATTCGTCTAACTACATATATATGAAATATTCAGTATAAGAAAAATTGCATACTGCTTTAAAATTACATTATATCTTAGTATAAGTTCAATCCATTCCTCTACTATATATATATATATATATATATATATATATATATGGATACCTAATGGTCCAATAATATAAGGGTTAGGTTGATGTAATGTCTACATGGGTATGATTACAATATCAAATCCAATAAGGGCTTTGAACATTCCATCATTGGTTTTTTAATGAAATAGATGATTGAATAGTTGGAAGGGTGAGAAGATTGAAGCCTGTCCATTAAAGTTTGAGGAATTGTTATATTAATATAAACAGAGCATTTATTTTATATATGTGTGTGAGATTATGATCTAGCACAATTGATGAATGTTGATTCTGCACAAAATACATACATTCGGGGTCATAAGTAGCATCTTTTTACATGTATATGGTCATGTGTATCAATTGCTTGAGATGGGGTAAAGGATGAATAAACTAAAAAATCCTGAATTCAAATTCTTCTAATTACATATATAGAAAATATTCAGTATAAGCAAAACTATATACATATAGGATATATTATATAATATGATTTTAATCTTTAATTTCTGCATATCATTATTTGGTTGTATTTTCTGATGAAGTCATATAGTTAAAATATTATAATAATAATAATAGTTGTGTAGATAGGTAATTATATTTTGTGGTTATATTATATACATTTTTTTAAATTAATTTATATACTTCTACTATTTCCATATAAATACATTTCAATATTTCTTCTTTATCTTTACCAACATTGCTATGGTCTCATAGTAAATGATCAACATTTTAAAGCCCACACCTATACACATTTAAATATTTTTTTCTATTTTCAGTATGTTTTGTGTATCTATACTTCCTAATCTAGTCTTAAATAATAATTCATTTTTTGTACTAATATCATAAATATCTTTAGCTTCTATGCTGATCTTGTTTTATCAGTATTTTTTACATTATATTTTTTTAATTTTTGTAATATTTGTCTTTTTACTTAATTAAAGGGATTTGAACTCACAATATCAAGATTGCTTCTGCTATCCACTCCATCTTATATAACCAATACACATGACCATAAACATGTAAAAAAGATAAATGATCTCTTATATACATATTTTGTGCTAAACCAGTATTCATCAGTTGGTCCAGATCATCACCCCCCACACACACACATACACACACAATCAGTGCTCAGTTTATATTAAGATAGTAAATCTTCAAACTTTAATGGACAGACTTCAATCTTCTTCATCCTTCAACTACCCAGTTGTCCATACTACTGAAAGTCTGATGATGAAATGCCCAAACTCTTGACAATGCCAATGTTATTGTCACACTCATGTTGACCTTAAGTCACTCTGAACCCTCATATGTATGACCTTAATATGTTCATTTAAATACACAGAGGAATGGGAAGAATTCGGACTGAATCTATAATAAATCAATACTAGTATATTGTAAATACCAAACTTTAAGATGTAATTAAAGGGGATTTGAACTCAACTTCTAAAATATAATGTATTTAATATTTTACTGCAATGCTCACTCTAATTCATGATTACGAACTTGATATAAATTTCTTTTGTAAATTTTATTGCATATGTTAGTATTTGTCTTAAGAAATTTGTCCAGTATCATTTTCAATTATCTCAAAAATAATTTTAGTAATTTTGTTCCCATTCATAAATCTGACATGATGGAAAATAAATTCTCTTTAAATGAAGTTGGAAGTTTCTAGGCATAGGCTATATGCTCAGAAACCCTGTTTGCTAAATTAAATATTCCTTCTCTCCAAATTTGTAATATACTCCAATAAAGCCATCTATATTTTACTATATATGGCTCAATTTCTTCTTTAGCTCTAATTCATTTCTTTTTTTCTCCCATGTCATTTCCATATAAAATGTTTCAATAGTTCCTTTATTCTGTTTTCATATTCCCCAATTTCATTATAAAGATTTAAACACAACATAAAATCTATCTCTTTTACTTCCCTTAGATTTAGATTTCTACCATTCTCCATAACAATTCCTTCTGATTCTCTTACAACATTTTCTCATCTTCACATAAATTATATATACAGTAACACATCCTTGTTCCCATTTTTGCCTTTTTCTCTGATATCTAAAGCTCCCATTCTTGCACCCCAAATAATAATATATTGCTTTTAGTATTATCTTCCATTCTCTTATATTTTATATAGTTTACATATATCTTCAAACTATCTTTTTATATGCATTCATTTTCTATAAATTTTTTTTCTTTAACAACTTATTTATCACCTTTTTTCCTCTTTTCATAATCATCATTTTATTAATTTTGCATATTTTAAAATCTTTCTTACCCACTGTATCTGCTGTCCTTCCCCGCACAATTTAATTGAACTCTAAGGTGATGTGATGTGATGCACTGTGGCTTCTCCTTAAACGGAGTCAGAAATCTCTCAGCAACTATGCCCAGAGAAACCTGTTAGCAACTTTATCTGCCATTCCCCACTCTAAATTTTCTCATATTCTGCTCCATCTCATTTCCACAACATAATCTTTGTCAACTCTATGGCCTTTATATTTAAATCCCCGTTATCTTTTCCCAAACCCAGCATAAAAAACAATAATCCACTTTCTGTATAATCACTTTTTACATATTTATTCTTCCATAACTTCATTATTTGTACCCTTTCTGCTTTCAAGTATTTATATTCAATTAACAAATGCCTAAATTATCAAAAAACAAACAAACAAAAAAAAATTAACAAATGCCTAATATTTTCTATTCCTTCCTTACACAATTTACAGACTAAATCACCCATATTTTTCCATTTACATGTATATTCTCTTGTTCCTAAAGATCCCGTTCTAGACTTAAACAATAAACTACTTTCCTTACTATTATCATATATTAACTCGCATCTAATATTCTGTTTACTTCTATGTATATATTTAAACTCTTTTTACTCTCCATACTAGTTTTCCATCTCTCTAACTCCCTATTCTTTATTAATAAATCTATTCTTTTATTGAATTTTGGCTATGCTGTCACCTAGCGCCCAATGAGGTAACTTGCATTTACTCAAAGGTAAACAAAACTAGAGAGGGCTGATAAAAAGCATTATACATCTATAGATGCTAAGTTCTTGCGTTCCAATGATGATGATTTTATTAATAGTTTATACTGGAGTCTTTAAAGATGGAAAATAGATGTCACCACTGACAAAGGTTTTGCTTGCAATATTTTTATCATTTATTTGACCATAGTAAAAATAAATTATTTTATGTCCTCTGACATTATAAAAATACTTAGAGCACAAATCTTTCTAAATAAAACTTTGTAATGCAAAGATTTGATTTAACAGTCTTCTTAGATAAATATTTTAAGAGCAGTGATGTGATGTGATGCACTGTGACTTCTACTTGAACGGAGTCAGGAATCTCTCAGCAGCTATGGCCAGAGAAACTTGTTAGCCACTTTGCCTTCCCTTTCCATTGTCCACCCTAAGTTTTCCCATAATCTGCTCCATCTCATTTCCACAACATAATCTTTGTCAACTCCATGACCTTCATATCTAAATCCCCCTTATCTTTTCCCAAACCTAGCATAAAAACCAATAACTCACTTTCTGTATAATCACTTTGTTCATACTTAATCTTCCATAACTTCATTATTTGTACCCTTTCTGCTTCCAAGCATTTATATTGAAGTAACAGATGCCTAATATTTTCTATGCCTTCCTTACACAACTTGCATATTAAATCATCCATATTTGTCCATTTACGTGTATATTCCCATGTTGCTAAAGATCCCATTCGAGCTGTAAACAATAACCTACTTTCCTTACTATTATCATAAATTAACTCACACCCAATGTTCCGTTTATTTCTATATATATTTAAACTGGTTTTACTCTCCATACTAGTTCTCCATCTTTCCAACTCCCTATTCTTTATTAATGCATCTATTCTTCTATACCAATCCTTACCACTATAACACTCAACAATCCTCCTAACATAATCATCCCACCTTTTGTACAAGTATACTGACATAAATTCTTTATCCAAATCTTCTGCATATCGCATTACCTTTCTCACTCATCTTATTGCCTGCCCTTTACTTGTAACCCATTTAAATACTATTTTGGCTATTCTTTTATTATCCACAAACTGCAATCTACTGAACATTTTCAATTTGCTTTTTGCATCCTTCATATAAAAACTTGACCATCCCATTTCTCCTTGAATTGCCTCCTTTGCTGTCCACACCTCCATTATACTCCAGAGCCATCTACAGTAAGCTTGAGTAATTAATAGGCACCAAATGGCAGAATGCTATATCTCTCCTTTCTCCAGACTCACCCGTTCTGACATTAATCTCTTATAAACATCTAATATCCACCGTTTATTTCTTAATACTAATTACCGTAATAATCTGAAATTTAAAAAATATTAAACTTTCCAACATATAGCTAAATAATTTTAATTGCAGGTCAGTTTCTGAGGTCTCAAAAATATATAGAAATTATTATCTGGTGCCAATTCTATAAGGCTATGCAAGTGATTTATACCTTGACTAGTATAGTATAAAAGAGTATAAATTGTGAGCTAAATATGAAAGCATGTTATTTCTGGATTAGAATCCTAATGTTTGCTGACAAAAGCAAAACCAGAAACTGATCAATCTGGAGCTAAGGACTTTATAGTACTATATGATTTAATATTCATTAATTACTCAAGATAACAATAGAGGGCTCTAGAGTAGATAAAAAGGAACTGTTCTTAAAAACCTACGATAAGGATATGAGACGTCATGATATCTTGCTATTGATATATCATAAAAATCACATAAAATAAGTAAAACTAATTATGGTTCAGTTGCTCTGAAGATCATGTGATGTTGAAGCACCAAAATGAATGCTGAACCCAATAGATCCACTCTAGTGGCCTCATTAAAATTTTTATTTTCTCAAGCTGGAAATCAATCCCAGCACCTCTAGCTCTCAAGCGCACTACTGCATCAGTGGGCTAAACTACAAAGAGTATATGATGAGATAAAGTAAGGAAACAAAATTTAAAAAACTTTAGTAGTAAGATTATTTATCTATGTGATGTGATGCACTGTGACTTCTTCTTATACAGAGTCAGGAATCTTTCAGCAATTGTTCAGAGAAACCTGTTACCCATTTTACCATCCCTTTCCATTTTCCACCCTAAGTTTCTCCATTTCCAGCTCCATCCCATTTTCACAATATAATCTTTGTCAACTCCATGGCCTTTATATCTAAATCCCCTTTATCCGTTCCCAAACCCAGCATAAAAACTAATAACCCACTTTCTATATAATCACTTTGTTTACCTTAGTCTTCTATAACTTCATTATTTGTACCCTTTCTGCTTTCAAGCATTTGCATTGAAGTAACAGATGCCTAATATTTTCTATGCCTCCCTTACACAACTTGCAGACTAAATCACCCATATTTTTCCATTTACATGTATATTCCCTTGTTGCTAAAGATCCCGTTCAAGCCTTAAACTGTAAGCTACTTTCCTTGCTATTATCATCAATTAACTCACACCCCATGTTACATTTACTTCTATATATATTTAAACTCTTTTTGCTCTTCATACTCATTCTCCATCTCTCCAATTCCATATTCTTTATTAATGCATCTATTCTTCTATTTCATTCCTTACCACTATAACACTCAACAATCCTCCTAACACAATCATCCCACCTCTTGTACAAGTATACTGATATAAATTCTTTATCCAAATCTTCTGCATAGTATATTACTTTTCTCACCCATCTTGTTGCTTGTCCTTTGCTCATAACCCAATTAAATACTGTTTTGGCTATTCTTTTATTATCCATAAACTGCAATCTACCAAATATTTTCATTTTTGTTTTTGCATCTCTCATATAAAAACTTGATCATCCCATCTAAATCTACTCTATTTTAGTGCTGTTATCTAATGCCAATTTGAGTAATCTATGGAGGAGAGGAAGAAGGAGATAGATCAGTTGGATAGAGAAAAAAACTAGAGTTATAAAAAATGAATGTGAATAAAATAAAATAGTTTGTAGTTATATAACAATAAAAATTATACAAAATATCAAAGGATATATAATAGTACTAAAAGGAACACTTGTTATTTGATTCAAGACGATATTAAAGAAAGAAAGCAAATATGGAATAAGGATTTGGATTCCAGATGCAGTTTATATGGAGACTGGGAAAAAATATTGAATACATATTTTTGGTATATAGCACATTAAAAATGATCAATAAATTGTATTAAAAAATGGTGAAATTTAAGGCTAAAGAAAGTGAAAGAGATGTATATTTTATGATTTTTTATTTAACTCTTGATAACAACATTGGGAAATATATGGACAGGATAGTGGAACTAATAATAAGAAAAAAAAGAGATGAACCAGGGTTAAAGAAATAATTGGGTGATACGTAGTAAGGAGATAAAGTTATTGTCATACGTGAGGTTTTTGAAGGAAAAAAATGTTTAACATGGCTAACAGGGTTCGTAGACATATAATAGTCTGCACAAAGAAACAACTGATTAACATTGGGAAATATATGCCCGGATAGTGAAACTTATTATTAGAGGTAAAAAAGAAATGAATCGAATCAGTGTTAACGAAATAATTGAGTAACAAGTGGTAAAAAGAAGATAAACTTATTAAGATATGTAAAGGTTTCGAAGGAAAAGAACGTTAGCTTGATTAATGGGGTTTGTAAATATATAGCTGCACACAGAAAGAATCGATTTGTTTAAAGAGAAGCTATTTTATATTACATTAGATTAGCTACATAAAAATATTATGTTATCTGGTCATGTAGTTTGTTGGTTTAAAATAATATTATATACTTTACGATAAAAGTATATTTTTTTGCATTAGACAGATTTTTGTTCTATTAATGTGATGTTTATGTACTTTTTTGTATTTCATGCCATAAATCAAAGAGACAACATTAAATTATTAAATAAATAATAAGGAAAAGATAACTCTAGAATTAATCAATTTTTTTGAAGGTTGAGTTGTGTTTGACACTGGGATTAATCAAGTAATATCCGTCAGTGCAGTTTAAGTTCAACTACATAAACTGCTTAACGTAATCACACACTGAAGTCTTAGTGGTTAAAAACTTTCTTAGAGTTAATGGTAAAACATTTGTAAAAGGAATGTAAAATGACTTTGAGAAATACTTTCTAATATCCTCTATATAATTGTTGAATCAGATATGTGTCTGCATTGATGAAGATATTTAAAAATATTTTAAATCTCTGTTAAATATTTATTTTAACATATGGAAACATTTAAATAACAAACCAAATAGAAAAAGATTCAAATTATAAAGCCTAAACAAAATAGGAGTTCAAACGATATATAAAAAAAAAACTCCAATCATTTGCAGAATAATTTAATTTGACCAAGTGAGAAAAAAAACGAACCGATTAATAAAATAATCATTTGTATTTCATTTATTAGTGCATTATCAACAAGTTATTACAATTTATTATAAAGGTGTCAAACTTACGGCATATACAACTATAATACCACCACCCCCATTTAAATACTTTAATGAATATTTTTAATTGCTTTTAGACTAGAACTTGTCATAATATTTCCAAGCAAGATATATACTTTAAACATTAGTTAAAGATTAATATTTCAATTACTGTTAAACATAATCGCATAGAATAATTAATTCAAGTTCTTTCTACTTTTTTTCCATGTGTTACATAAATGTCCTTTTATTTACATATTCTCTAACCACAAACATAAAGATATCTGAAAAATGCAAATAACCCCCCCCCCCCTAAAAGTCATTAAGATTTTTATTTAAGGAGGAAAATGATATAATTGTGTATGCAGGAAGTTTGCAATATTTGCAATAAATTGTAATAATTTAATGTTGATAAATGCTGAACAAGAACAAGATACATGCAAAGGTATACCCTGGTCCAATTAATGAATGCTGATTCAACATAAAATATATCTTGTAAGGTTATTTGTCTGTTGCAAATGTCTTTATTCATATGATTAAACTATAGGTAATAATACAGACTACAAATCGACAAGTTATATGAATTGATAAAATATAAATGATAACCACATATATAAAAAATAGAGTCATATATCATCACCATGATCCCACTTCTTTTTTAAGCTTGTAAAAAATAAACAAAGAGCTTAGCTAATTGCTCAACAAGCTTTGAGATAAATGCTTAGCAAGAGAAAGCATTTAAAATATCTCTATCTGAAACCCCCTCCCCCATCCCCTGACCAATGGTTTCATGATCTAAAAACACCAACCCAAAGTCAGCATTTATCTAAGAGTTGTCCATTGAGTAGAAAATCTGAAATTTTCAGACACTTAAATGTCTTCAAAGCCAGCTATCTAACTCAATTAGCTATATGGGCCTGAGAGATCTTTAGCTAAACCATATATTAGAAGTCTTAGATATTTGAATTAGATTTTTCTAAGACTTCTAATATATGGTTTTGCTGAACATCTCTTAGCCCTTTATTATTTGAGTTAGATAGCTGGGTTTGAAGACATTTAGGTGTCTGAAAATTTCAGATTTTCTACCCAATAGTCAACTCTTAGATAAAAGCTGGCTTTGAGTTGGTGTTTTTAGATATAGTGTCTGAAGCTATCCTAGCACCTCTCTGAGCAGTGCCAAAAGCATGAAACCATTGGTCAGGAAGATGGAGGGTGGTTTTCAGATAGAGATATTTTAAATGCTTTTTCTTGCTAAGTATTTATCTCAAAGCTAGTTGAGTAATTAGTAAAGCTCTTTGTTTATAACCACATATATTATTAATTAAATAATTTTCTATTTAAAATCTTTCAACATATTAAGACATATATTTAAGAATGCTTAAATTTAGATGAGGTAATGAAATTTTAAAAAACTAGCAACAATACTTTATCTTTAGATGGACCATGCTTATCACTTTTTAATACAATTTATTCTATTATTTCACATAACTTTCTTAGTCTAGAATAAACTATATTCAGATGGTCTCAAGCAACATAAAATTACCAGAAAGAATGACTTGTTAGTTATTCTGATTGATATCAGATCTCTATTAAATTACTATGATTTGATAAACAAGTGTCAAATTTCCTGTACTTGTATCTTTAATAGCTCCCATTTTAGAGATTATTATCCTAGCTTAGATGTAAATTGTAAAATGCAGTTGAAGATTAATATATCTGATCTGTGCAAGCCATTTGTTACTTGTAAATCAAATGGTAGTTATTGATAAACAAATGATGAAGACATTTTTAGATTTATTTTAAAATGGTCACTCCATCAACACATTCTTGAAACATACGTATTTGTATTTAATTAAAAAAACCAAATACATTAATCTTTACCTGGGTTTAAAGTTTGTAACTGGCCTAAAAATGATATGATAATCTCTAGCCTAAAAAATGATTACTAATAATCAATAATATATATATTTGAGGTGGGTAGCACCAAAGATGTGAGTCCAGAAAATGTCACACTTGCAAATCATATCATACCAATTTGATAATGATAAATATGGAATACATAATGAAGATGTGCATAAGAGATTATGATCTGGGTCAAGTGAAGAGTACTGGTTCAGCATGAAATCCATCTTGAGTACCATTTATCATTTTTGGATATCTTTATTCATACTTCAAAAATGTGTGATGGAATAAATATTTTGAATATGTCTTAAAGAAAATTGTCATTCATGAAAAAGAGAGATGAAGTTGAGTTATTACAGGAGTTTATGTTTAATTTTAAAAAGCAGATATATTAATCTCTAATTGGACTTCTGGACTAGACATAATATGATAATCTATAGTCTAATATATGATTACTAATAATCATTTATGTATTTATATGTCATAAATAGTAATAAAGTTCTGAGCAATTGAAGTTTGATGTCTGTAAATCAAACTGTAGTAATTTGATATTGATAAATACTGAATGAACACATTGAAGCTACATATAAAAAAAATTATAACCTACATCAACTGAAGGCTGCTGGTTTAATATGAAATGCATCTCATGCATGGTTTATTTTTGCAATGTCTTTATTCATATTTCAAGAACGTGCGATGGAATTGATGTTTTAATTATATCTTTAACAAATATTATATATAGAAATAAAAAAATAAAATTATTTAATATAATTAAAAATATATATTAATCTTTAACTGATGAGATAAGCATAGTATGATAATCTCTAGCATAATAAATGATTAATAATAATCATTAATTTAATGTCTTTATCAGAAGTTGATGGTATCAAAGTTCTGAGTGCAAAAAGTTTGAGACTTATAGCTCAAACTGTAGTAAAGACAATAATTAAAGTTTATATCTGGGTTATGAATGATATGGTAATCTTTAGTCTAATAAGTGATTAGTAGTAACCAATAATGTATTTGTCTGAAGTGGATGATGTCAAAAATGTGAATGGATGAATTTTGATACCTGTAGATCAAATTACTGTGATTTGATAAATATCAAACACATGATAAAAATATATGTAAGAGATTATGATATGGACCAACTAAAGAATACTACTTCAACATGAATTAGATTATGGGCATGTGGTATACTCATTTCAGATGTCTTGAGATATTTTGAGAAAATATGTTGAAATTGAAGTCTTAAGTATATCTAAAAATAATCATTAAAATATGGATAGTCAATTCAATAGTGAAAAAAAGTAACATGAGAAGACAAAAACATAAAATGGGTACTTGAGAAAGAATCATTGTACTTCAAATCCAAAAACAAATAACTTTAGAAAGTTAGATAAGTAATCTCTAATAAAGATTGATATTATGGCATAACGAGAAAAGAAAAAATCAGCACAAAACTATGATACCCACACTTATAGATCATGACAAAGGTAAAAGTAATAACATTAATAGAATATGTGAAAAGGTTTAAACTGACCCAAAAGCAAAAAGGAAATAGAAACTACTCCATTGTGTATTATTTTCTCATCAGACAATATATCTTGAAGACAGTTAGTGGTCAAACAATAAAAACAATTTGAACTAAGTTGCTGACAGGTAAAAGATAAGTCAGTAATGGCTGAATAAAAGCATAGTATGGAACTTTAAGAATAAAAACCAATTATTATTGGGAGATAAAACAATACATGCATAAACATATCCTTTCCAAATGCTTTCAAAGCAGGACTTAATTTTTATAAATAAATATATCTTATTTAATTAATTATTTAAACTATGGTAAAATGTACTGAAAATATTGGGATTTACTCATCATCATCATCATTATCAACCATTATCAATCCACTGCAGGATGAAGGTCTCTCCAAGTTTAATCCATCTTCTCCGATCTTTAGCTTCTCTTCTCCACATCACCCCTACACATTTTCTTATTTCATCCATCCATCTTACATGTGGTCTCCTTCTGGGTCTTTTACAATCTCTTGGAATCCAGTTTAAAATTTCAATTGTCCATCTATTATCATCTCTTCTAGCAATATGTCCAGCCCAACTCCACTTCAATCTTTTAATTTTTTCAAAGAGGTCAGTAACACCTGTTTGTTCTCTTACCCATACATTGCGTTTTCGATCTCTTCTTGTTACTCCCAACATACATCTCTCCATACTTCTTTGAGTGGTCTGAAGTCTCTGTATTGATCTTCTATTAAGTGTCCAAGTCTCAGATCCATAAGTAAGAACTGGTAAAACACATTTGTTAAAAACCTTTCTTTTCAAACACATAGGCATATTTCCTTTTAATATCAAGTTATTTCTACCAAAAGCACTCCAACCAAGTTTAATTCTATGATTAATTTCCTCTATTATGTTTCCATCTGTATTAATAATCTGACCAAGGTATTTGTAACTCTTAACTTCTTCTAATTCATCATAATCAATCTTTATTTTCATATTTTGAGCAAATCGATTAAACATTACTTTAGTCTTTTTAACATTTATCTTTAGTCCTACTTTCCTACTTTCATCTGATAACTCCTGCAACATTTCCTGCAGCTCGGAAGCATTATTTGCAAAAACAACTACATCATCTGCGAAATCTAAATGACTTAAAAAATCTCCATTTACTTTCACTCCTTTAGTTTCCCATTTTAATCCACAAAATACTTCTTGCAGCACTGCTGTAAAAAGTTTTGGAGATATGGAGTCACCTTGTCTTACACCTTTCTCAATGTTGACTTTCCCAGTATCATTATGTAATCTAATTGTTGCTGTTGCATTTTTATAAATATTCTTTAAAATATGACAATATCCTGGATCTATACCTTGATGATCCAATGCTTTAATCACTGAAGAAATGTTTATAGAATCAAATGCCTTTTCATAATCTACAAATCCAAAACATAATGACAACTCATATTCATTTGTCCTTTCTATAACTTCTCTCAATACTTGAATATGATCTACTGTACTAAAACCACTTTTAAATCCAGCTTGTTCTCTTGGTTGGTGAAAATCCAAGGTTCTCTGTAGACGAGTTGTAATTATCTTGGTAAAAATTTTATATAAAACTGATAAAAGGCTGATAGGTCTGTAATTTCTAATATCTTCTTTATCACCTTTTTTAAATATTAATATTATTACTGCATTCTTCCAATCATCCGGTACATCTTTATCATTTAGACATTTGGTATATAACTTTGCTAATATTTTTTCTGTTTCTTCACCTGCTTCTTTTAATATATCAATTATAATTCCATCATTACCTGGAGCCTTTCCTTTTTTCATACATTTAATTGCATTTCTCACTTCTTCATTTAAAATTATGGGCAATTCGGAAGATGTAATAGATATAGGAGGTACTTGTTCTTTATTACTATATAATTCTTGATAAAAATCTTCTACCAATTTCATAATGTCATCCCTCTTTTTAGTAATAATTCCATCTTTTTTCCTTATTGCAGATATAAATTTCCTACCAATACCAAAATGTTGTTTTACATTCTTAAGACTTTTATTTTCTTTTACAGCTTTTCTTGCTAGTTCACAGTTATACTTTCTTATATCATTTTCAACTCTTTTCCACACCATTTTACAAAATTCGAGATATTCAATTCTTTTTAATGCATCATTCTTGCATATCTTCATATTCCTTCTTTTCTTCATAAGTTCTCTAGTCTCAGTAGAAATTTTATTAGTCAATTGCTGCTTTTTTCTACCAGCTATCTTTGTTGCAGTTTTTAAAAGTGTATCAGTTATTTTCATATTAATTTCATTCAAATCTGAATCATGTTCAAAATCTACTAATACTTGAAACCGATTTGTAAGTTCTAATTTAAATTCATTAGAATGTTTCTGAAGATTAGGAGTATCAACTGTAAATATAGTTTTTCTTAATAATTTTTGTCTCTCTAGTTTTACATTAACATGTATCTTACCCCTTACTAATCGATGATCACTTCCTGTGTTAAATTTATTAAGAACATTACAATCTTGAAATATGTATTTCCTGTTAGTCAAAATATAATCCAATTCTGCTGTACCTTCATTTGGATGCTTCCATGTCCATTTCCTTCTAATATTTTTTTCAAAAAAAGAATTCATAATATAAAGTTTTTCCTTCTCTGCAAACTCCACAAGTCTATGTCCTCTCTCATTTCTATTACCATAACCAAAATTACCTACAACACTTTCATCTTTCATTTGTTTACCAATTCTAGCATTAAAATCTCCCATAACAATTTTAAAATGTTGTTTACTCTGATCAAAAGCCTTTTGTACATCCATATAAAAATCTTCTACTACTTCATCACTGTGAGAACTTGTTGGGGCATAAACCTGAATTATCTGCATTTGATATCTGCTATTAAGTTGTTTAACTAATCTTGCCACTCTGTCTGATACACCATCAATCTCCACAATATTGTTCTTCCACTTTTTATTTATAATGAATCCTACTCCACTTGTATTTCCAATATTTGGTTAAAATATAAGATATTCTTGTTGAGTAAACTCACAATCTGAAATGATTCCAATAAGAATCTCCCTTGCCGAGTACAGATTAGTGTAGTGGATGAAGCTTAATCTGTTATTTCTGCTGCTTGAATGTCACCTGACCTCCATAGCAATTACCTATTCAATTATCAGTATGCATAATTTAATACACTGCTAAAATGATAGATTCTGGATCTAATGTTCCCAAATCAAAGATAAAAGTATTATTTATGGTGATTGAATGCCACATGACCTCCCTAGCAATTAACTATTTAATTTTTACTATGCATGATTTAGTATAATGCTAGAGTAAAGAGCATGAGAACTAAATATTACTTAACTGAAATATAACCTGTTATTTACAGTGTTTGAATATCACAAGACATCCCTAGCAACTAACTATTGTATTATCACTATACATCATTTAGTGTGGTGATGATCTCAAAAATTAAAAACTCCTGAACTAAAACTTAAGCTGTTCTTTCTGGTACTTGTAAGTCACAAGACAACCCTGGCAACTAATTATTTGAAAAGCTATGGGCTCACAAAGTAAAGTGCTTGAAGGCTACATGACCTCTCTAGCAATGAATGTTTCAATTATCACTTTGCATGGTTTAATGAAATTTAACCTGTTATTTTTAATGCCCAAATATCACAAGACCTCCCTAACAACTAATTATTCTATTAACACTGTGCATAGTTCAGTGTTAGAGCAATGGACTTGAGAGATAAAATATTTGATGTCACATGACCTTTCTAAAAACTAGTCATTCAATTATAATTTTTCATGGTTTAGCACAGTTCTGATGTGATGGACTAAAGATTCTACAATCAAAACTTAACCTATTATTGCTGATTCTTGAATGTCACATGACTTCCTGATCAGGCAATCTTAATACTTCAACAGTAAACACACAAATATGCTTATTTACATTAATATAATTTTTTTCCATCAGTTTATCATGATGCACAAGTAGAATTCTTGCCCTGTTATTGCATTTTATTTATGTCCAGGATCTAAGAATCTTAGAATCCAGTAATCTGGAGAGTTAAGACTTCTATTTCAAGATTAATGTTTTAATCGATATCCCAATCACCTACTAGTGTAGAACCTCAGATCATTTTCTCTTACTGTGTATGGATTTTATAAATAACCTTCATTCAGTTGATGAACTAAAAACATGAAACACCTAAATTTCCATGTCTGTGTTAATTCTCCTCCAATTACCTCTCTCTCATGTAAGGTAAGGATACATTTTTATTCACTTTTAATAGTTGGTGGAAAGGTGAATAATGTTTGCTCTGCAGAGATATGTTCATGTTTCTGTTTACCTTAGCACATTCATCAACTCATATCATGTTGTCAACTCTTCTTTAAAAGCTGTTTAAACAGTAGAAAAAAGTGTTTTCCCACAATGGTGCCACCTAGTGTAAGCTTTAGTAATTGATAGATGCTAGATGGTAGTACCTTATATTTCCCAGATCCAAGATACCTCACTGATAAAAGTTGCAACTTAAAAAACTAGTCTAGTATATTGGATGGAAAAGCATTGGATTGGGATGATGGACTACCCACTAGCATTTATTGGTTACTAAAACTGCCACTAATTGGTGATATTGTGGGGTTGTTACTGTTCTAACAACTCAACTCTGGCACATCACAACCATCCATCAGTGAATCAGAACACCTTTTCTTTATAGACATACATTTCTTGAGTTAGAGGAATCAAACACCTGAAATTCCACATTTATGCAGGCAGTTAAATATTCTTCCATTATTCCACCTGAATTGTCAAGTCCTATATGAAAATTTAGGTGTTTGACATCTCCAGTTTACCTAACCAGCAAAGGTTGTTTATGGAGGGTATGCGATTGAGAGAGCGTAGTCTGAGTTATACAGTCGTGTTGAGATAGGAGATGCACTGATACCCCCCCTTTCTCAAAAAAAATAAAACTTGAAAATAATTTACCCTAACTGCAACTCTCTTTATATATATATGTAATATTTTAAACATAAACACTCAATTAAAAAATAGTAATAATAAAAGTCCTTTTTTAATGATTAATGATCTAATTCCTGTCCAGAAAACAAAGAATTCTTGTTTACATATGAGGTAGTTTACTGTTTTAATAAAGGCTAATTGGATACGACAGAAATAATTCTAGAGACGGAAGGAGAGAGATATATAAAAAATAATTCATAATGAAACCAAGATAAATAAAATTTCACTATTCTATATATATAAAAGATTTTTTTTAAAAAAATAATGCATATTATTTAACAGTGAATAGATATTCAAATATTCTTAATATATATAACAATTAGAAGCAATAAAAAATAGAAATTCATAAATTATTAATGTTAATAGGAAGTTAGCATTAAATTTGTAATAGGATAATAATTATGAGATTCGAAAAGAATGGGACAGGTTCAATATAAACTCAATTTATATATAAAAGAATAGATAGATAGCGAATCTGCTTTTTATCTTTTATGACCCAGCTTGTTGTGCCTATGAACTGGGATCAAATCCAGGCAAAGTGAAATTCTTTTTATGTGACAGTATTTTTTCAGTCAACTAGTTTATAATAAATCTAACTAACACCTAACACTGGTTGGAAAATGGGTATCTATCTATTTTCAGTTGGCCAATAAAACAAAAATGGAAAACCATCTAAATCTTAACTCTTTGGCTATTGGTACACCTGGTTAGTCCTTGCTCCTCTTTCATTGCTCTTTATGAGGTCTAATAGAGAGAAGTTAACGCACTTAACAATTGTATGACTTTTTTGTTTGAGAATTCATAAAGCGTTCAAACACCGGATATAATAGAAATCAGCATAAGCCATGGATTTTAAGCACTAGACATGATAGAATTAGGCATAATCATGGATTTTAAGACCTGCAATGCACCAAACAATACTGATTCTTACCTTTTATGTTTGCAGATAATATTTTTGATTTTAGTATACAATAATTTTAAATGTTAGCTTTATACTATATTTTTAATAAGCAGAAAAAAAAATTTTCACCAAAAAAATTAGGAGTAAAAAAAAAGAAATTGAATTGATATTTATTCAGAAAAGATTACCATAAACAAATATTAAACCATATATCACCACACAAAAAAATATATAAAATTAGAGGAAGAAATTTGCAGGAAGATTTATGGATCAGTAGAGAGGCATAGTAATTGGAATCCAGAAAATGTTTTAGAACATTGTAGACTAAGAAAAAAAGGAGGGAATTTTCCAATGACATCCGTATGTTGTTTATCAAGAGGTAGAAGGTTTATAAAAGTTATGTAAGAAGAAGTAAAAGAAAACAAAACAAGAGAACAATAAATGGGATTGATTATCTTAAAAGTGGAAATAAGTAAGAGAATATTTGAGGACTCGGAAAAGAAATATAAAGATGTGATAAAATATAGTATGTTCAATGGTGGGGGAAGGAGGTCCTACATTTTGGTAGACAATGAGGAGAATGATTTCTAAGCTATATTTACCAAAAAAAAAACATTTTACTAAATATGCTAATGATATGTGGAATCAGCAAATCTTTTTACTTTTATATTTAATAAAAGCTTTAGACAATGTTTTATGTAAAAGATGTTTGTTTGTAGTCTAAGTTAGTTCACATTTAATTGCAATAAATGGCATATAAATTATATTTGAATCTATTCATTCTTTAAAGAGCTATTTTTAATATTCTTTTACATATTTACTTTTTGACGTATATGAATTTATCATCAACAAAACATCAAAGAACTTTTATTCCAGTTCTGCCACCTAGTGTAAGTTTGAGTAATTAAAAGACATCACATGATAGTGCTTAATAAATTCATATCTAGTGCTGTCCTATTCATATACCCAGACAGTTTTTAGTTTACAGCTTTTACCAATGAGAATTTAGATCTGGGATTAATGATATAGATTTTATGTATTTAATACACCTTTTCTCTAGCATGCATCTTTAATCCCCTCCCCTACTATAAGGATACCAGCCCAAATTCAAATAAACCTGGATCTTCATTTTGTGCAGATTTTTTTTATGTGATTCATGCTTTTTCTTAATATCTTTTTATGCAGTTTTCTTTTATGTGATAAAGAAGTTCATATTTCACTTAAAATCGGGATTTCCCCATTTTATATATATGCATTAAATTTTACATACTTTAAATTCCTGTTAAAAAAGGTTTGGCAATAAATTTAGATACCATAGAAGATTAGAAAAAGATAATGAAACAGAAGTGGAACCTGTTCATTTCGCAGAAAAATGATTCGAGAAAGTCTTCAACTTTCTAATCTAATCAATTGGAAAATCATTTTCTTGTTAATGACATGAATTATGAACTAAATTCCAATGAGAGTTAAAGAGTTGTATGTCTGTGTTATGTATGTGTATGCTTATACTTTCTTTTATACACATATATACATGGAGAAACTTTTAGACATAAAAAAGTTACAAGTAAAACTATTTAAGAACTTTTAATTTCTACTTAAAAATAATATATCTTTAAAAGTTTTTAAATATTTTTACTTGTAACTTTTTTCTGTCTAAAAGTTTCTCCATGTATATATGTGTATAAAAGAAAATTTAACTGTTAGTCATTATTAACATATTGGTGGAAGCGTGTTATATATATATATATAGTTACACTCGTCGAAGTGCATTCTCTAACAGCTACACATAGCAGTCTGGATATCGCAAGCTTCATAAACAATTAGTAAAATTATCATCTCAAAGTTTAATTACCGATTACATTGTCGACAAAAAACCATTAACACAGCATGATACTGAAGTTGGTGCTAATTAGATTTCCTCTTGTGACAAATCTGATGTCTTACCAGTTCACAAACGAACGCATATTATCAAATAGCATTAATGATTAAAACATGTATGAAAAAATGTAAAATAAATTACACAAAAACATATTGTTTTGAATAAAATTAAATAGTTAATAAAAAAAGTAAAAAAAGTTTGTCTTGTATCAATTTTTTTCAAATATTTGAAATTTTTTATTACTTATACTTTATTTCCTTTTTTTTTTATGCAAATTTTAAAGTAATTTTATCTTGTTGCTTTGGTTTTATGCAATTAATAAAAATTTTGGAATGTATCTCACATTTTTCAAGGTAACTTAAGTCGATTTTTGTACAATTTTTTTAATGCGGGTTTTCAGTGGAACCTATCTACCGCATAAAAAGAGACCCAGGTGTATATATTAATGTTTTGAATCTAAGAAAAAGCAACTTGCTTGTTATATATATATTATTTGTCTGAGGGTTTGTGGTGATGGTGTTTTGGTTGCACCATCTAACATTAAATCATGAATGTCTTTAGACAAATTTTAAACATTATTTAAAATTTTCAAGTTACATTCAACTGTTAGGAATAGCATGCATATTAGTATTTTACAATGTTTCAAGAGGTATTTATTTTCCTCTTTTCTTCAAATGTTGCTGACCTGACCAGTGATGGTACTAGCAGGGGAATCAAACCAAGTGCTTTAGATTCTTAAATATTGAATTTTAAGAAAGCACTCTACTTTAACCATATTATGGCGCTCTTATTTTTTTTAATAACTATAAGCACTCCCAATCTCTGGCCAGGGTCAATAAGAAACCAACAAAGCATCATATCGATCCAGCCTACATAATACTTTTTAGTAGAATATTCTCATTTTTTCATCCCAATTCTGCCACCTAGTGTAAGCTTAAGGAATTAATAGTTGTCTATCTAATGCTGTCTCATCCATCTCTTCAGGTTAGATTGCATATTATAGATTTCATCAATGATGAATTTTGACAGAATTGCAACAGAAGAAGTAGATATGTATGAGTTTATCAACTGTACCCAAGATCTAACAATTAAGTTCACAAACTTGCCACCATGCACTTATGCTGGCAGTACTATACAAACTACTCAGATTTTATAATGTTGATATATCAGCATTCCACAGCTGTGTTCATGCTGATGTGTAGCAGTGCTTGCTGAGTGGCATTCATTACAGTCATTGAATGCTTTTGTGTGCCATCACAAAAATGTGTGAGCTTGAATTAGAGCAATGAACAAACATTACATTTCTTCTAAAACACAACTTCAGTGAAAGTAAAATCTGGATCCACGTTAGTCCAAGTTCATGGAAATGATGTCACGAAGAAAATGGTAGAGTACAAATAATTTAAATGTTTTTTTTTCTGAAGGATGAGAATGTAACTAATGAAAAGAAATTAAGACAGCCAACAAAAAGCAGAAATGCTAAAAATGTAAAAAAAAATTGTTGAATTGTGCATCAAAATTATAAACATAACAGAGCAAGTAAACATCAATAGAGAAACAGGAAAATCTTAAGTAAAAATTTCAGAATGAGAAAAGGGTATGTAAAAATAGACTTGAATAAATTCATTAATTAACTCTCTGTGAGACTTTAGTCAGTAAATAAATCACTGTATTAGAGCATTCTGCCTACTGCTCCATTGAAAGATATCTTTCTGTCAAGAATTGGTGGTTGAGAGGTCAGCGGCAGCTACTTTACAAGCAGTTGTCCCGGGTTAGCGGGTTCGTTTCCCAGCTGATGCTGTGATACATGAGAGAAAAAAAGATATTTTTCTTTTCTTACAGATAAAGGAAATATTGAAAGGAAGACATTTTGATGACATTCACAATATGAAAGATAATATGACAGTTCTGATGAACACTCCAGGAAAAAAGTTCCAAAAATATCTTGAAGAATAGAGTAGGTGCGACACTGGGATATAATGTCCCAAGAGGAGTACTTTGAACATAGTCATAGTGATATTTAGCAATGAATTATGGAGCACTTTTTCCAGGATGAGTTTGCAAACTTAATTGTCAGACATTGTATATGATCTTAATTCTTTGATATCGTATATGATCAAATTTATTAACCTTGTAACAAATAAATAAACAACTGAAATCAGTAATTGTACTTGCATTTATTAAACCCAAATTAGATATAGTCAAATTACTAATATGTATCATGTTATGTATTAAATTATCATATTAATTATCCAATAATGTTGATTACTCAAACTATTCACAATGCACAGAAAAAATGGGCAATCATTTTGTGAACTATATAGTATTTCATCCTGAAATAGGGATTTCATAAGGTGCCCCCTCCTACTATATCCCTATAATATTGACTTTTACTTTTTAAATTAGGAAGATGCGATTCTATTCAGGAGAGAACAAGATAATAAATAAACAAAACTCTTGAAAAATGCATAATTATATACATATTACAAATTAATCTATTCACAGAATGATCAAGTCTGAAAACATAACTAATATAATTCATAAATCAGATCTTTAACGAATCATTTAACTTGCAAGTAAGACTGGCAAATAGACATTGATATAAGAAAGGGTAGATGTTACATGCAAATTTATTTAAATGATTTTTTGGAAATCTGACTTGCAAATTATCTTAGTAACATTTCAGTTTTGATTGTTCTGGCAATAGGTTATAGTATGAGGATTATATATTTAATAAGTGCTTTAAAATTATTTGTAAGCTTGTCAAAATCATTATATTACAAATTATATATCTAAACAATAAATTGTTTAGATTCAACTAATTTATTGCTTATATTAAACCATTTACACTATAGATTTCTGCTATTTTATCTATAATAAAAAATTCTAGCTTAAATGGTTTAATAAAACTATTAAACGGGGTGAATTTAAACAAATAATTTATAATTTAGTATATTTATTTATTTTAAGATCAACATAATGAAAACACTTTATAAAAATTTGTTTGTAAACTGTGCTATAATTGATATATTATAACTTGAAAATAGTAAGCAAGAAACAGATTTCATGAAGGCAATTACTATATATAAGTTTGTTTACATTGTGATGTATAAGTATTAAACTTTATGGGCTCACAACTTTGTTAGCAACCATTTCAGATGAATACTGTAATAATTAATACATATCATTTTTTAAACTAAAGTTATCTCTATTCACATATAAATTTTAAACCTTAAATGAAGATTAATATATGTTTTTATTATTATAAATAAATCTCTAGACATGTTCTCTTAACTTTAGGTATGTGCTCTGAAATAAATTGAAAATGTTTAAAACCCCAGAAATTCAGGAAGTAGTATATGAATTGTTACCATTTCCTAATTTGCATAAAGATAATTTGAAGCACCAAAATATTTTTATGTCACATGATAATTCAAATTTTATTGAATTAATAAAAAAAACTTGAATATTTAATCATTAAAACATCACATGATCACATTCTCTTACGCTTACAAAAGCTGTTAAAGCAGTAGCAAATTTCTCCAATATAATAATGCCACCTGGTGAAGCTATAGTGATCAATTCATTACAAGCTTACTATAGCTGGCACTAGGTGGCTCTATACTCTCCTTTTAACTTGGATATTTTCCACATTGGAAATAGATACTAAGATTATTTACTTACTGCCAATGTACTCAATTTAAATTTATAAAAATGCTTTTACATACATGGTTTTTTTCTCTCATAAATATTAAATAATTAAATTTTATCAAAATGAGTAAGACAAATTATACCAATTCAAAATACTACTGCAGTTGTCTCTGAAAAACAAGAATCCAGAAAAGAATTCTTGCGTGTTTTGATACCAATGATTTTTATCAATTCCACATTACTTAAAACATTTTCCCTCTCATAAATATTAAATAATTACACTTTTTTAAGCCGAGTACAGAAATTGAGCCGTCTGCAAGCCTACAAAAGTATAATAGTATGTATTCGATATATTGTCTATATCTGTGCTTATTTTTACATATTAATTAAATATGATATAATTATGGCAAATGTTTTAGAGATATCAGACATTTTGAATACAGATCAGTTTGCTGAAAAATATGTCCCGTGAACAATCAAATAGAATTAAGTTTCCAAGTTATATAAATATATTATATATGTGTGTTTAAAAGAGTATTTTAATTGCCTGTCTTTATACATTGTTCGATTTCACTATGAAAAGTGAATGTAGCAGATAAAATTGAATTGTTTTCTTAATATTTGTTTTGGAAGAATAACTAAATCTCTTTTTTGTTTGATTTTATTGTTTAATTTATATATTTTTAAACATCTATCAAAATATGAGATTAATTTATTAAAAGCAACATCAAGTAAGATAGCAAAGAATGGGTGGAATGAAGTATTGAAAAATGTCAACAGAAGCAGTAGGAAATAAAACTTTTTAACAACAAATTGATTATACATTACTATTTGATATTAATTTGTTTGATTTGAATGAACTTTTCAGCAATAATACTGATTGAATTTTTATTTAGAAATTCATCTTGATCTTCTAAGGTAAACATTATCCTGCTCACACATCCGTGAAGTTCAAGGAATGAAGTTTATGCATATATATATAAATTATTTTGAATGTCATTGATATTTCATTGTAAATTATAGCAGTTCCTTTAAATATCAAGCTGTTAAAATAAATTATAATTGAATAGGATACTAATCAAGTGTTATATTAGATTATAGAGTACTTGTGTATTTTTGATAAATATACAGTTTCCAGGGCCCTGAAAAAATATTTCCAAAAAGTGTCTCCTAGAAACATCCTATTTAATACTTACATTTTATTTTTTATTACTGTTATTTTTTTTAAAAAAAAAATCATTGTAGAAAAATTAATTACAATATTTACAGTTTACTTCTCTTTTTTTGGATTAACAGAAAAATGAAAAAAAAAAATACAAATGCAATATTTGCATTTTATTCATGCTGATGGCATGCAATCATGTCATGATCATTAATGCACAATTTTCAGGAAGGCAGGATCCCATACCATTGAAAATAGTTCACTGTATTACATTCTGTGATAGAAAGATCTCAAATTTTTATCATTATGACAATTTACCAAAAAGTTGCCGACAAAAAAAAAAACACACTGAATAACCAAAGTACGACATTGTTAAGAGTGTTTCATCTCTTTCCACATGGCTAATATAAGTAAAAAAATTTGAAATAAAGCTTCTTAATGAAATTTATTGAAATTTATTCTTTTTTTAAAAAATTAACAATCGATTTTTTTTTTTTTTAATTCAACAACTAACGCATATTCGGTAGATTATAGGTCCTGAAAAATATATATTTATCAAAAATACAGGTTGCCATCTTGGTTTACTTGAAAACTTACAAGTGCTGATTATATATCCAAATAGTTTATAACACCATGTGCCTTAGGAAATGAAATGCACATACAATGACATCTTATTTTCAATCAATATACTATAGTATTAAAATCTCTTCAACCTTAATACAGTTTCTTTAATCTTTAATGTTCTTTTCTACACATCAGCAATTTTTTTAATAACATGCACCAATCTCAAACATAGACTCCTAGATATTCACAATCTCTTGGATTCACTTTAAGACTTCAGTTGTCTCATTTAACTTCATCTCTTTTAAAAACATATTCATTGCAAATATAATTCAGCCACAGTGTCAGTAATACATGTTTGTTCTCTCACATATTTCATTTTTAATTCCCCCTTGTTGCACTCAGTACACATTTCCAAATGTTCTTCTAAGTAGTTAGATGTCTCAGCATTGCCTTTACATTAAATGTCCGAATCTCAAATTTATAGGTAATAAATCTTCAAGTCTCAGATCTATGGGCAGTTACTGTTAAGGTTGAGACAAATTATTAATAAATATACACCTGGGTCTCTTTCTACGTGGATTTATTTAACGCAATTTTGAAGTTACGCGATTCACGTTTCTCTGGAAGTCGAACTCCGATAATGCGCTATTCCTTTAAATAATAAATTTTGCATGTATTAAAAGTAATAGCATATTATTGGAATTTGACTTTCATCTTAGTAATTTCAATATTTTCAGTGCTTTATAATAGTAAAATTTTATGCAATAATGAAATTAAAATCATGATTTCCACATTTTATGTATACACACATTAAATTTTACAAGATTATGATGTAAATTTGTTCAAACATTGTGCATGTTAATTTTGCATTCTAAATCACATTCTGTTTTTGCTTTTAAAAAAAAATGTAATCAATTATTAATCATTTAGTGTCCGCAAGTTTATTTTTAAAAGGTGAGTAATAGCAGTGGGCACAATTAAAATTGAAAATTAAAAAATTAAAGACAAAAATAAGAATTTAATTTTTAGTTGTTAGATTAATTACTAATTATGTTGTCACCAGAAAACCATTAACACAACATGAGAGTGACGTTGGCGCTAGTTGTATTTCCTCTTATGAAGAATCTGATTTTTTACCAGTTTGCAAACAAACCTGTTTATCGGCAAATAGTGATAATAATTAAAACATGTATAAAAAATGTAAATTACTGTACTGTAAATTATGCATAAAAATATATTGTTTTGAATAAAATTAAATATTATAGTTAAAAAAAGTTTGTCTTATATCAATTTTTTTCAAATTTGAAATTTTTTATTAGTCATATTTTATTTCCTTATTTTTTTTGCACGAATTTTAAAGTAATTTTATGTTTGCTTTGATTTTACATGATTTTTGAAAAATCACAGTCCATATCCCCCATTTTTCAAGGTAAGTTACGTCTATTTTTGCACAATTTCGTTTGCACATGTTTTCTGAGGACCCTATCTATCACGTAAAACGAGACCCAGATGTAATGGTAATTAACTATTATATATAGTCTTTCAATCTGCAAAAGTACTTTCAGTTAATTCCTTAACCCTCCTCAACTGCTATTAAATTCAAAAAACCAAATATTTTTTTGAATTTAACAGCAGTTGAGGAGGGTTAAGGAATTAATCAAAAGTGCTTTTGCAAATTGAAAGACTATATATAATAGTTAATTACTGTTATAATTATTAGTTTTATTGTTATATATATATATATGACAAAATATTATAATAAACAGGGATTCCATTTCTAATTGTAGCTGAAAATTTACAGCCATGATCTTTCCAAGTAACAATTAATTAAAAATCAACTGTGCACATGAGAAGATAATAAACTGTTAGTACTTATCATCAAAAGGAACATTATTTTGACTCTGACTCCAGGATTTAAAGTGAATACAGGCTACTATAGCAAGTTTATAAATATAAGAAATTTGAAATACACAAAGTTCACCCATTCTCATTTTGTACGAAAGACTCCCACCCCATAACAAGTTGTATATGATAATTTTAATATTTTTAATGAACATTAAAATTATCGTATATTACCTTTAGATTAATGGATAGACTACTTGTTTATTTACAATATGAAACAATTTGAATTTAAAAGTCTTAATTTAGTTTTGATTTGTTTGACTTTATCTTACTTTGTCGGCCACTGCATTGGTGAGAACAGTGGTGAGTTTAATGGACACTTAATCCAAAGTTCACACCTGATACTTTTGATATCTGAACTTCATATGAATATTCATATAATAAACTATTCAATTATTTTTCTTCTTTGATTTTGTATTATTTAAAATGTATTCAAGATTGTTTTGTTGAATACAATTAATTAGATAAACAAATCATTTCTCTTCAGTCAGATTAACCATGGGTTGGCTAATCTAAACTTTCATTAAGTCCATAATTTTTTGCTTCTGCCTGACTAATCAATGTCCTTTTCTTATCTATGCTGTAATGAACTTAAAAATATCAGCTAAAATATTAAGAAAATTGATAAAGAAAATCTTCCAATACACAGTTTTCATTATTGACTTAACAAAATGGAAGGAGGGGGGGAGTCTACATAATTTTTTCAAACATACAATCAATATAATTAAAAACTAAATAGAAAGTTTTAGATCATTTAAATGTTTAAATAAAAATACGACAAACACCATAATATGGATCACAGTTAACTTGTTTCATGCAATGTCTTAGTATTTTTTTAAAAAATGGTGAAAAATCAAATAATAAAAAAGTTCACATCAAAGCAAATACTGATAGATCAAATAAATTAAAAAATGATATATTGATTTTTTTAAAAAAAATATTAAAACAGATTTTCGATTTGTTAAAAAATAAAAGTTTATTATGATGTATGCAGTGAACTTATGGGTAATCACATAATAAATACATTAGCTAATGGAGACAAATGTAAATAATAATCTACAGGACAAATACAATAAAAAAATTTGCGAAATGAGAATATTCATCCTAAATTTTAAATTAAAAAAAACTTTTTCCTCTGCCTCCTCTTCTTCTTCCTTCTTCTCATCTTCTTTCCTTTTATCTTCCCTTTTTACTCCTCTTTCCCTCTTTGTTTTTCTTATTATTATTATAGTAGTAGTAGTAGTAGTAGTAGTAGTAGTAGTAGTAGTAGTAGTAGTAGTAGTAGTAGTAGTAGTAGTAGTAGTAGAAGTAGTAGTAGTAGTAGTAGTAGTAGTAGTAGTGGTGGTGATGGTGGTAGTGGTGGTGGTGGTAGTGGTGGTGGTGGTAGTGGTGGTAGTGGTAGTGGTCATGGTAGTGGTCATGGTAGTGGAAGTGATAGTGGTAGTAGTAGCAGCAGCAGCAGTAGTGATAATAGTAATAGTAGTAGTATTTCGATTTTAATTAAAATAGTAGTAGTAGTCCTATTTTCAACTTTCTTTGATTATTTTTTGAGAGGAGTGGATTTTTTTGGGATGATTTGCTGAGGTGGAGTTAATTTTAAGTTAAAGTAATTTTTATACACATTCAAGCTACTGCTAATTGAAAAAATATTTTCATTCCTCTTGTTTTCAAATTTAACAGACTTTATTTTCTATAACTCTGCTATAGAGGCTTTCTACAATCTTTAAATGATTCCCATCAAACATTTTAAATAAAACTCCTTCCTTATATGTTTTATATCAGGAAGTTTATATCCTACATTTACAAAGCAGCCTTCAAATAATTCACTCCACGGCAAAGACTTCTTCAGCAACCATTTCATAGAGAGAAACAGTAAGGAAAACTATAGCTGACTGGCTTTACATCTTGTTTATTCGCTAGCTAAGATTAAGTAGACATTCATTCAATGACCATTGTTAGATAATTAGCAGGGTCAGCTGTAGGCTGATTATGTGAATAAAAACCCAAGCCTATCAATAAATTTTTTACAGTCTATAGATTTGTTGGATTCAAATCTAGTATTATAGGCATAGGATGAAAAATATATAACAGTTGCATTACTCGTGCGCACATATATATATATTAATATTTTTACTCATCATTTATTAGACTAGATATTATCTACATAATGAGTAAAATTTCTGTAGTGTAGTTTTCACTACAGTACTTTCACATAAGGCAGGAACGAGTTTCTATCTGCTTTTAACACTTTGCAGAGATCATATTTATGATAACAACCCTCCTCAAGATGTTAGAAGTGGGTAGAAACCCTATCTTGTGTGAGAGTGCTGTAGTGAAAATTAGACTACTTCTATTCTTGAAATTATTAAATCGGCTTAGATGTGAGTGTGCGCAGAGATAAAAGTAATAGAGCATTATTGGAGTTCAACTTCCGATCTAATAATTTCAAGATTTTCAGAGCTTTGTAATAATAGATGTACTATTTCTAATCATGAAGTGGATAATCTTGGTCTAACGAATGATTAATAAAAATTATTAATATACTTCCATTAAATAGTTTCCATCAGAGTTATGAGGGCAGTAAGTTTGATTAATCAATTAAACTGTAATTGGGTATCTACATATACTGAAGAATGATAAAAATATGTGTGGGAGTTTGTTATCTCGGCCAACTGATGATGCTGGTCCAGCATGAAATTTACATCTTGGGGATCAGATCTTTTCACATGTCTTTGATCATATGGTTACGATTTTACATCTTCCGTGTGTGAGAGAGTTCTGTAATGAAAATTACACTACAGAAATATTACGCACGTACACACACACACACACACATATATATATATATTGTAAAGATATAGATGAAAAAATAATTTTTACAAGCTGAAGAAACCAAAAACAAATATTTTTAATATATATTTAGCACTTTTTTAAATTTAAAATTATAAATCAGATAAAAATTCGCACCAACCATGATCACATGATTAATGATCATGTGATACTCAAGCACCCACTTGAAGATTTGATTCTGTAGTTCCATTCAATTCATCAAACTGATATTTTTTTATTTTGTGCACCTGAAAATAGAATAAAACTTTGTAGATTTTGAGTCTGTGCTCCGTTAGCAGATTAACTGCCTGAAGTATTCTATAGTACAGAATCCATTGTTCGAATGTAAAGATTTGTTGCATTTAAACATAAAATGCCAGAATATAACAAAAAGATATTGAAGGAATTTCTAATCCTTTTAATGCATGATGTCTCTGAATGAGTTGTGACTAAGGAAATATGGCACCATTTTCTGTCTCTGATTCATTTTCTAAAATAATAACCTTGGATCATCATTTTCTATTTATATTTTGAAAAAACTAAGTAATAAAAGATCCATGTTTCTGTAGGACTATAAACAAATAAATAATTATATGGTTGTGTTGCTTGGGCATTCATAAGGAGTATAAATACCAGAAGTAACAGAATTGGAATTAATTCGAGAACTTTATGCTCCAGTGCATTTGAACTAAACCACAGGACATTGAAAAAATTAAAATGGTATATACAGAAAGAAATGAGATCAGCTACAAAGCAAAAATAAACAGACTATACACCCCTATATAAACTGAATTAAGGCAACCAGAGGATAGCACCCATTTGCTTTGTCAATTTGGCATTTACATATTTGATATTTGATTACTTATTTGCAACACTTTTTAAAATGTATAAAAAAAGCTCTGCTCTGTACATTTAACAATCCATAATTTCAAATTGCCTTTAACATCTCAACTGATTATATTTGCTTTTTATTGTAGTTCAATAGAACTTTTCATATAAAATCTTTAAACCACTGTAAAAAAAACATTATTTTTTTATTGTAAAAAGTTTATTGAATTATAGCAGTTAAAAATCAGCTAATTTGTTTATATTAACAGTGCTTAAAGTTCATCACTTTGATAGTTATACATATATTGATAGATAGTTGGGCAGATGGATAAGCAATGGACAGGCAGAAAAATAGATAGATAGATAGATAGATAGATAGATAGATAGATAGATAGATAGATAGATAGATAGATAGATAGATAGATAGATAGATAGATAGATAGATAGATAGATAGATAGATAGATAGATAGATAGATAGATAGATAGATAGATAGATAGATAGATAGATAGATAGATAGATAGATAGATAGATAGATAGATAGATAGATAGATAGATAGATAGATAGATAGATAGATAGATAGATAGATAGATAGATAGATAGACAGACAGACAGACAGACAGACAGACAGACAGACAGACAGACAGTCAGACAGACAGATAGATAAGTGAAAGTTAATCCTTAAAAAATATATTTAACCAAACACATTTCAAATTTATAAACACCCCACAAATCTTAACTTTCATCACATTGCAACTGCCTCCAGTTTAAAAATTTCATATGATATTCTCTCATTATACCTGTATTTTACAAATGGCTATAACAATCAAATGAGCTAGAAGCTTGAAATACCTAGATATCCACATCTGTGTTAAAAGTCTGATATAATATTACAATAAATTTTTTGTGCTTACTGTTCAATACAACACCAGCACAGGTTATATGCAAGGTGAGGAGATTTACATCCATGCTATATCATTGTATGGCAAACAGGAATTCATATTCAATGAGCAATTTACACGTGTTAATTAGCAGTTGTGAAATAGAACATACTTAAGCATAATGATTTATATATATATTTATTTATTGTATTACAAAGATTTAATTTGCAAATCAGTTTTTCAATTAAAATTGAATAGAGAATATTTAAACAAAAAGTTTTATATGGTGTCAGATGAATTAGAAGTGGTTCTAGCTAATATTTTTTAAATCACTTTCTAGTGGTTTATAAATAAACCATAACCATTATCAAATAAATATTAACATCACATGATCACTATCTCTTATACTAGCACACAATTGTTAATAAACAAGGCAAAACTCTCCATACAGTAGTGCCACCCTGTGCCAACGAGAGTAATCAATGGATGCCAGAAGGCTTGTGCATAAAATCCCTATCTAGTGCCTACTCATCCAATATCCCCAGACTGGTTTCTGGCTTGTGGCCTTCATCAGTGAGGAGCCTTGGATCTGAGAGCACTGCACCTAGATCTTAGGATCTAATGCAACCCTCCAGCAGCCACCTTTTAACTCTACTTAACTACGAAAGTATGAGAATGAATCCATTGATTACTCTGGTTGGCACAGGATGGCACTACTGTATAGAGAGATTTGCCTTGTTTATTAACAATTATGTGCTAGTATAAGAGATAGTGATCATGTGATGTTTAGTGGTTTAACACCAATCCTGCCTAATAGGATAGTAGTGGCTATGGTTGTTAAAGAGCCAAAGACACCAAAATGTATGGGTGCTGAACTGAGTTCAGACCTGTGGGACTATATAAGCTATTGAGCTTAGATTGAAAATATTATTGTGTTTTCAATTTCATTCTCATAGTTTTGTAGTTAAGTAGAGTTAAAAGGTGGCTGCTGGAGGGTTGCATTAGATCCTAAGATCTAGGTGCAGTGCTCTCAGATCCAAGGCTCCTCACTGACGAAGGCCACAAGCCAGAAACTAGTCTGGGGATATTGGATGAGTAGGCACTAGATAGGGATTTTATGCACAAGCCTTTTGGCATCCATTGATTACTCTGGTTGGCACAGGGTGGCACTACTGTATGGAGAGTTTTGCCTTGTTTATCAGATAAATATAAGTGAAAAAATGAGAAAGGGAATAAAATATTTCAGTCAGAATTGGGTAACTATGTGATTTTGCAAATACACAATCTTATTGTCATAATGAGTGTAGAGAGATGACCAGTGGCACGAGAGTAATCAAAATATGGCATCAAAACAAAGGCTATATTAAAAGTAGCACTTATTCTTTAATGAACCAACTTTTCATCTTGTAAGTCAGTAGGAAATACTCTTCATACTGATATACTTGAGTATCTACATTGCACTGAATTTATAAATTATGTGGTATGGTGATAAATCACTTTCCCAAATTAAAAGAATCTTAATTTATCAATTAGTTATTCCACTATCATTTCACGATGTTAAAGCAGTGTTTAAAAATTGAACTAAATATAAAATGGAATGTAGATATCTGACTACATTTTGATTGGATGCTACTTTCACTATCCATCATGCATGGATTCTGTTATCAGTCTGTGCATATCATCTGATATATATATATATAACTGAACACAATCAATTAAATATTTTCATTATTATCAAAAGCAATAAGTGGTTAACAAGTAGCTATCCTATAATGCAGTAAGATGTATCTTTGTTTGGACATCATTTATTGTTTATCCACAGTAAATTCTTATGTTTACAACTCATTTCACTATATATCACATGTGGGCTATGTTGTATCCTGAGTGTAACCCTAATGTAAGCTAGGTTATAGGTTGTGTAAAAGGTATGATTAAAGGTAATATAGAAATAAGACATATACTACAGACAAGAATATTGCCAGAGACATATAGAAAGAGCATTGAGTTTTACAAATATGCAGGCCAATTATCATTCTATGTTACAAAAACACTACATGAAGCAGATCTATTGAATGAGCAATGTTTGGTGATATGTGTTAATTTTCAACTCTACACAGTTTTTTTTAAAGAATCTGCTAATATTTTTTAATATAACCAAGAGCCACAGGGTCTGGTTCATAAACTTTAGCATCAGAGGTGAGCCTTAAAATTTTGCATTTTAAAATTATAGAAAAGGTTTGTTTAAAAAGGCCTATTGAATAATGAAATGGTTACAATAGAAACAAAAACATGTATTAAACATATAAATATACTTTCAAATATAATGTTTCGTTTCAGTGACTGTTTCAATTTTTGACCTGAAGCAGTTATTCCCAACCATAACAGTTATATAACTGGGTATTAATAAACATGTATCTCCATTTGTGCTTGCAACTGTATATTATTTGAAACAGGAAATGACATTTTAATTGTGCAAGGGTTAATGTAATTGAGTTTCTGTTCATTTATAAAACCTCTATGAAGTTTTCTACTTTTAATTTAATTATACTCCGCAATATGTTTATAATACAAAGAAGAAAAAAATATGAATTTATTTACAAGCTCAACAAAGCTGTAGTTATTGAAAAATTCTTTGTCTTTGAAATAATGAGTTATTGGTTTTGAAAAAAAAAAAAAAATTAAACAGTAAATTTTCTAATAATAAAAACAATCTTTGATTCTTTTATAATAATGCAATTATAATTGGTCAGTCCCAATAGCCAATCAGCTTCTAGTATAAGTTATTTAATTAAATTTATCAGGATAGAACTAATATCTTAACAAACAAATTGGGCAGAACTTTTTCTTTTGAGACGATTGGACTAAAAAACAAATAGATAATGTTAAAATTGCTTAAGTAATTATTTGTACAGGAAAAAAAAATTGCTTAATTTTTGTAAACTAAAGTTTGTAATTATATTTTGATTGTGAGCTAAAGAATAAATAACAAATAGGAACAGACAAACTTTTTTAAACTATCAAAAAAATTCAAACAAGTTAATGACCTAAACATTTAATATGCAAGTATATGTATGTGGGTATTATTTAGAAAAATTAAAATGGCTATTAATATATATATAGCATTAAAAAACCATAATGATGAAACCGCTCACCTCCTCCATGTCGTAATGTTCTGCACTCCGTTAGATCTCAACCCATGGTTGTAATAAATTTACAAATTTCTACTTTCAAATTAATCGAAATCCATCAATATGTTATTATTTAGATGGTATAAATCTCCATTCTCCAATTACTTACTATCTAATCTCAACATAGATAGCCCCCCTCCTCCCACATTACTCTGGTTTATAATCCTTTTGATATTAGTCAATAGATCGACAAATTATTTGTTTATAGCTTTTGAGTTAGCTGAAACACTTTTTCATTGGTTAGCTGATATTTTCTCTCTCCTCAGATTCACAATTGCATATAAAAATAGTATCACTTTGTCTTCAATAATCGAATAATCCAGATTCCATTTTATCTAGATTTGGATTGAGCATTTATTGCCATGAACCTATGTGTATATAGACAGATAATGCATAGCCAATGGCAAGAATGGGCCAATTAGGTGATGATGCTCAGTGAATCTTAATCTTTTCATTAAGGATGGAGATGTGGCAGTAATAGTCAATCTTGTTAAAGATAGTCAATAAACTACTGTTACATAGTTGAAAGGTAGAATTCACATTCTCCATACATGTTCTGCAAGAGAATTACTGTCAAATCTGATTGGCAGTATTGACATTCTCTAACCAATAGCTATGAAAGTTAAATGGTTAAACGGAGTGAGGCAATTCCATATTCAGAACTGGAGGCTGCTAGAACCAAACACTGGCACATGGCAAGCTGTCATAGTACAGCCAGAAGTGTTACTATACCTACTCACAAGGAAAGGATTACCAAGATACAGCTGGAAGTGGTAGGGAAATCTATAATGGCATATGCAGTCCCCTTTCCATAGTTTATGCCAGAACTAAAAGCTATACCTGACCAACAGTAGCAGGCATAGTACAGCCATTGTAAAAATAATGTAAATACGAGTGTAGATTTGTTTCACTTTCCATAACAAATATAAAATTAGATATGTATTTACATGTGTTTGTATTTACTTTGAATCTGTTCATTATTAAATCATATATATAATCCAGACAATTCACAACAAATAGGTTTTACAGTTCTAAAAGTTGCAATTTTGTTATAAATTTTAGTACTTGACATATCTATTTATACTGTGTGTAAGCCTTATTTCTTCCTCTTTAATGCCTTCTTCTGAATCTTCACTTTGAATGAAGTTTTGTAGATAATGATTCCGCTTTTATAATATCTTAATCATTATTTTCAAATTTTAAAACAGCATTATTGTTTAATATAAATTTGTCTTCTTAAAACATTTATTAAACTAATTAATACTTGTGTTACACTCTTTATGAAATGGGTATAAATATGGGTGATACATTACAAATATGAATAATGAAAAATTACAATATTAGATGAGTTATGGAACTAACATTATTGAGTTAAAACAGGGTTAGGTATTTAGTGGTTAAGTTCTTTGTTAACTTTATTGGAGAGTCTGATATAGCTTCCATGTCTCTTGAAAAATGAATGTTGTTGCAAGAGTTTTGTCTCTTTGTTTAATTTTCTCTATGCTGTGAATAAATAATGAGTTTTCATCTGGCTTGGGATGTTGGTATTGTGCCTTGCACTTTATAATCCAAATGGCATAGGTGATAAAAATCACCAGCCTGATTGTAGAAATATCTCTTCCACGAATGCATTCTTTTATATTAAATATTTTGTAGTAGTCTATCTTTGAATTGTTAAATATTATTGTTTTAATATTACCTAGACCCATGCATGTTTTAATTATGTGGTCAAATGTTTCCTCATCCCTGCCACAGCTGTGGCAAATTGATTGGACTTTGGTGATAGATCTTTTATATCTGAGGAACCAGTTGACTGGCATGGCATCCAGATTAATTTGTCTTCTTGGCATTATTTTGGATAGAGTTTTCAGTACTTATCTATTTGATAATTAATTTAAATTACTTATGCTCCCAAAACTGTTGCAGGCATAAGTTACCTGCATGATTTACTTTATTTTGGAGTGGAATTACTACACCACTGAACAGTTCTCAAGCTTTCTATCTGCACCTTTACGCAAATTTTTTATACAGGCTCCCAAGAATCCTGTTGTTGTTTTTTTTTTCAAGCCTCTATTTACATCACTATAGAGAATTATAAAAATAAAATATAATTGTTATCTTAAAGCAACAAAACAACAAACAACTATTACCATAAAAACTTGGTGATATTTCAATTGGAAAATGAGCACTTTTGAAAGTCCTACTAATATGTCTCCATCACCAATCATTTATATTATAACCCTATTATCAGGGATGTAATTGCTACATAATTAGATCGAAGAATAACATGGGTGCCCCTATGCATACATATAAGATAAAGAAAGAGACAATATGCAATTCATAAATTAAAGGTCATTTTAAGATCTTTTCAGTCTTATCTATTTCAAATCATACTGTAAATAAAATCTTAAAAATTTTGATAGAAAATAGAAAGATGAGTTTAAATTCAGAAAAAAAGAACTACAAATTAGCAATATATTATAAATAGTAAATGAAATAATAAAAAGCAAGAAAGAATTTTCTCTTTTGTAATGCATATTGATAGTGGAAAACCCCCCCCCCCATCTATTTATTCCTTTTGTTGATGAATAGAATGGAATATTTTTGTCTAGGGTCTGGGATAACAGAATAATTTGCATTATAGAAGGTGATATCGACAATAAAATAATTTATATCATAATACATATGATATCCAATGACACAGACAGTAAGGAGTTATTCATTCAGTTGTCAACTTTATTCTAGTATGGATTTACAAATTCCAAACTACCTGATATACTTTAAAGCAGTTGAAGGGAACTGCCCAGAGATTTTGCATTACTGCTAATTGAAATTGCAACGCTTATAATAGAAGCTATAAGAATCTTTTATTATTTTAGAGAATCTTTTTCCATGAAAGACTATGCAAAAACAAGCAGCATGGCAGCTAAAAAACCCTGAGTATGCAGCTCAGTCTATAAATAACAATGTAGCATATGATGTTATATGTCTACTTTTATAATCTGCCAGTAAAAAGAAAAAACTAGACCATGCAGCTAATTTCCAAATCCAGTGTGTGAAGAGAAGAAATATATATTTAAGAAAATTTATGAAAGATGACGGACAGTAATTCTAGAGAACAAACCTGATATTGGAAACCTAAGATGTAAGATGTTAAGTATTTGTTTTTTAAACCACTAAACATCACATGATAGCCATCTCTTATACTAGCACATAATTGTTATTAAAGGTGGGTGCTGGAGGGTTGCATTATATCCTAAGATCTAGGTGCAGTGCTCTCAGATCCAAGGCTCCTCACTGATGAAGGCTACAAGCCAGAAACTAATCTGGGGATATTGGATGAGTAGGCACTAGATAGGGATTTTATGCACAAGCCTTCTGTCATCCATTGATTACTCTGATTGGCACAGGGTGGCACTACTGTGTGGAGAGTTTTGCATTATTTGTTTTGTTTTTTTTAACAATAAGATAATAAGCTATCTATTCTGTGATATTGAAAAGACATTTTAAACTTATGAAGATTAAAATACATGAACTACTGTGATATGCTATTCTGTAGATTTACATTTTGAATTGCAAATATAAACTCAAACTGAAAGATATTAAATTTGTGTTATGTTTCACTTTATATATGTGTGTGAAATTACTAAACGGGAGGAAACTAAGTATATGAACTATTTGTTGAAAATGGATTAAGTATTGTATGTTTATTTTATAACCATATGTGAAAGTACTAAATGAGAAGGATATGATCTATGAACTATTTATTCAAATTATATAATGATTTTGAGATTGATTTGGAGATCTACATTTGGAATTATTATATTGGTTGATTTGGAGATCTACATTTGGAATTATTATATTGGAGCTATACTCTGATGTATTAATGCAGTTCATTTGTTACACATATATGTTAGTTGATAAAAATATCCACAACTCTGAAATCATGGGAACCACTGAAGAATGTACTGGGGTGTTATGGTAATGATTTGGAATAATGATGATCATTATTTTACATAATTCTAAACATTCTCTTTCAAGGAGGTTTGGGATCTGGAGTTTATTTCAATAGAAACTGAAAATAAAACACTTTAGAGTGATTGTGATCATAGAACCATCATCATCATTCCTGTAGTTGAATTTAATGAAATAGATTTAAACTATGACTTATAAGATTCATATATATATATATAAGATTCATATATATATATATGTAAAAATATTCTTACATTTTCAACTATATATTCATGATTAGTGAACATGAAGGATCTTATATATATATCATTGATTTTGTCTTCAAACCCAAATTACTGGTAAATTAGCAATACATAATTTTTTTATCATAATGTAGTGCATTTTATAGCATTACAATATAAACTCCCAAATTTTCACTTTAATGCACACAGTATTATATACATTAATAAAAAAATCACATGACCCCAACTTAGGTATTGCTGTTTTAATAAAATATTTTTTTCTTTCCTATCCCTATCCCACTTATTGTAAAGTTTAATATCTAATACATGCCAGATGATAGCGCTTAATATATGCCTATCCTGTGATGAATATTGGATAGGACAGCACAGGATAGGGATTTGTTAAGCACTATCATTTGGCAACTATTAGTTAATAAAGTTTACTATAGGTGGCATAAAGGTGATGAAAGAAATATCATGTATTATTTTTTCAAAAAAATTAATTATGATGTAGCTATAAAAACCTACTTGAAAGATGAGAAAAAGGAAGCATTTCTAGTTTATCTTCCTTAAAAGTTAGTCATTAAAAAAGCTCTGTCCATTCTTATTCTTTAGAAAAAGAAGTTTTGCCAATGTCATCCTTATATTTAAGAATTGATGGAACTCTGTTACTCTCTTCTATAATCTAATTTTCTATCTCTTGGTGAGAACAGGGAGATCTGTCTAGCTTGGATGATCTTAATTAATGATTTCTAAAATAACTTTCATGATTAGTCCCACCTCTCACCAAACTGTTGAACAAGAACATTTTTTTCACCAAAGAGCTATTCTACAATCAAACAATCTTCTACCCAATTGTAATGGATTTAATTACATTTTTCTAATGCTACGTTATAATTTATCTCGACAAAGACTTTGGAGTTATGAAAAAACTTTGGGTGAATTAGATCAAACATTTAATAAAAAAGACTTTATAAAATGGCATACATTTATTTATGCAGTCTCTTTTCAAATTAGCATTGAATATAAAAAATTGAAATAAATTGAGATACTGCCAAATCTCTAGTGCTCATTACAACACATAACTGACAGCCAATCAGATGCCAAGGATAGCTGTCTAAAATGACAGCTATCCTTGGCATCTGATTGGATGTCAGTTATGTGTTGTAATGAGCACTAGACAGCTATCCTTGGCATCTGATTGGCTGTCAGTTATGTCTTGTAATGAGCGCTAGAGATTTGGCAGGTATCTTAATTTATTTCAATTTTCAACTATTGGCACTTCGCAAATTAAAATATTATTTACATGCTATACTGCTTGTTATGTATTCTAAAAACTACTTCATAATAAATCTTAGGATTTCATGTTGTACGTTTATGATTTAGAGTCAGTGAGTTGTGAAGATATTTAAAACTTCAAGCTTTCAAACCCAAATGCTTACGACTGGCTTAGATATATAGAAAGAAAAGTTGAAAGAAGGGTGGCCGCCCTTTTCTCATAAAATCTTTGTTGTGTGTTTAGGTTTGGATGTCATTTTAGACAGCTATCCTTGCATCTGATTGGCTGTCAGTTATGTGTTGTAACGAGCGCTTGAGATTTGGCCGTATCTCGATTTATTTCAATTTTCCAACTATCGGTGCTTCGCAAATTAAAACATTTATACTGAATATAAAGATTATTTAAGTGAAACAGTGATAAACATCACTTAATTTGTTTTAATGTTTCACTTGCTCTTAGAAACTTCTTTAGACTGTAACAAGTGATAAATGCAATATATATTAAAAATTGTATTTACATATTTTTAATTAAACTTATATTTATATTTCATAAACCTATTCATGGAACAAATAAGTTCAAATATGTTGCTAATAAAATTAATATATGCACAAAACATATGGAGCAAAGTTTTAATGAATAGTTTAAGCTTAATGGCCATATCTAGCTTTTGACTGATGTCAATCATAGACATAGAAATGGTTGTAGTGGGTAGAGGAGGATATATGTATTGAACCGGGTCCACCAAATGTATTTTAACTGGGGTTTAATACCTTTTATAATAATTTTTGGAATCTTTTTACATTTTTAATATTATGGGAATGGACTGGCTCTTCAAGCAGAGGGAAGAATACCATTGATAGCATAGACATTAATGATACCCATGGTCAGATTGAGCTATACAAAGCATAATCCGACCATATTTGCTGACAATGGCCCAAACCCAACTGCTGAACTGAAACCCCTGCCATCCAAAGCATGTTATTTGTTTTGAGAATCAACTTCAGGCATCATACAACAATAGGTTATATAGTCAGCATGCTTAAAATGGAAGGCACATGATTCAGCACTTGACATATCCCATGATTAACTCATACTCTATTTCAGGGTCCAGCACATTTGACACATAAAAAGTAACTATATTCCTAAATTAATGGTGACACCGTGACAAGAGAGAGAGAATAGACCAACTAATACTTAAGCAAACATTATTTATTTATGCGCACACATATACTTAATATAATATAACAATAAATTTTTATATAAAAATTATAAATGATGACTTTAGACTATAGTTATATTAGTCCTTCATTAATGTATATTTAAAATAAATATAAAGTATCTGTAGACCATTATCTAAAAGTATCTTTATGTAGGTTTTCATGATTGTCAGTTTCCAACTGTTTGGGTTTTTGGTCTCCATCAATGGTTCAGGGCTTGTTTTTTATTTCTTTGTCTTAACAATAAAAGAGAGTAGCAGTAAGCATCTATTTTATGATTTCAGCATTAGTTTCAGGCAAGGATAGTTGATTTGTAGACAATTTTGGGGCCTGAAGCCCAGTTGACCATTTCTAAAGTTGTCTAGCAATGCATGTTGCTAGATCTGTAGGTTTTTCATGGATGTTGGCCACAGCAGTTATTGACTGGTTTATTAATAGTTTCCAAATATTAGTATCTCTGGTTGTTTGGATTCTTAAAGAAAAACTCTGTGTCAGCATTCTGTCCAAACTGAATAATAATAATATGAACTGAATCAATAATGGCATGAAGACTGGACTAGTTCAATCACAAAATGAAAGCCAGAACTATTCAATCACAAAATGCAGATCAGAATGATTTACTGATTGCAGACCTGACTGAAAAACAATTTTTCTCTTCCATTGTTTATTTCCTAATTGCATTTTTCATTTTGATTGTAACTTGAAATCCGTCTTTTAATTAATTATTTTTACATTTGCTTTAATCTAATCTTTTGCATAGATTAATCTACTATCCCTTTTATGGGATAGTTTACATGTTTTTCTGTTAATTAATGCAATCAGCCATCTTTTAAATTAATTACATTTTCGAACGTTTTTTTTCACAAACTACTTTTTATTCTGTTTTCACATTTGCTTTTTTATACATTTTATTATTTTACTTTATAAAAAAGGAGAGTTTTTTTTAAAAACAAATTTTATTTTAGCTTTTGACACACACACCCATCTCAATAGTTTTATTTTACTTTAAAAGAAAAATTTATGCAATCTTTTTATTTTATTTTTAAAGCTGTGTTTTAAAACCACTCGTTAATTAATTATTATTTTTGGACTATTCTCATTTATTTGACTTCATTTTTTTTAAAATCTGATCATTTATTTTTAAATGAAAAATATATAACATGAGCTATATATATGCAACTGGCAACATATATTTCATGCTAGTATTACAATATTGTTACATGCTAATTTACATTTAATTTATATGTTGCATTATGATAGGTGAAAAGGCCATTTTTTGAAAAGAGGAACACAGGATTCTCTCTTATTAAAGGCATATTTGTCTTTAGAGATATACATAATTCACAAACTAGATTGCCGAAGAATTATTTGAATGAACTTATAAACAACACTGACCTTTTGTTATAATGATGTCAGAATATTTTTAAGATAAAAGATGAACCCTTTTACTTAACCTTTCATTGGTCATTTGGATGATTTATATTTAATTTTCTTTTTTACTTAGAATTATATTAATGCAAGTTATTTTCTATTTGGTAATTATTATTTTTTTACTGTTTCTATGTGAACCTTCAGCTATCATTTATTCATATATATCCCATATATTTCAAATGCTGAAGTGAAATTTTTTAAGGATATATATAAGAATGTGTTTAGTGTTTCATTTTGTGTTACAAATAACATTAATAAATTAGACAATAATTCTAAAAATGTTCATACCTGTCAAGCAGAAAAGTAATATTGTGTATCAAAATTTTGTGGATGTATGTTATCATATATAGGTGAATTGAGGTGCAGTATTGAAAAAAGATTAATGAGCATGAATTGTTATACAAGTGTGTAAAAAAATGATAAAATTTAATGACTGCTTCAGTTTTCTTGGATCATGAAAGGACACGTAAATATGAATTTAAATTTGATATTGAAAGTATTAAGATTCTGAAGAGAAAAACCATAATAAAAGAAAAATTAAGGAGGCAATTTTAATAAATTGAAATAACATGAATTTAATTAATAGACAAACTGCTAACATTAAAATTTGGGATTCATAGGATTTGAGTGCATGGCGTTTGCTTCCATTTTGTTTTTTGAAGTTAATGGCAGGTTAAGGAATTAACCAAAAGTACTTCTGCAGAGTGAAAGACTGTATTTTTTTTCATATGTCATAGCATCGGCCGAGAGGCAAACCTGCAACAACCATCTGCAACCAACTGCTTGCTTGCAAGGTGTATATTATCACATTTATATCTTCCAAAATAACAAGTAAAATGAGATAAATATTTTTGAAGCACCTTAAAGTTATTTATTGGCAATTGGTTTAATGCAAATTTTATGCATTTTGTGACTTTTATCTCAAATCATAAATTTTCAAAAATTAAAGGCAAAAAACCTACTATAAAATTTAAAATACAATTTATTTAAAAAATGTTTGCATATTAAACATTATTTCTAAAAGTTAAAAAATATGTATTCATTTGATTATATCAAATTTTATTCAATAAAACAAGGACTTCAAGTAAAAATTGCTTTATTATAGCTTCTCAGATAACATCATAAAAAATTTTAACAGCCATTACGTGATGTGATTATGTGATGTGATGTACTGTAGCTTCTCCTTAAATGGAGTCAAGAATCTCTCAACAATTATGCCCAGAGAAACCTATTAAGTCACTTTATTTTCCATTCCCCAGTCTAAGTTTTCCCATATTCTACTCCATCCCATTTCCGCAACATAATCTTTGTCAACTATATGGTCTTTATATCTAAATCCCCCTTATCTTTTTCCAAACCCAGCATAAAAATCAATAATCCACTTTTTGTATAATCACTTTTTTCATATTTATTCTTCTATAACTTCATTATATGTGCCCTTTCTATTTTTAAGCATTTACATTCAATAAACAGATGCCTAATATTTTCTATTCCTTCCTTACATAATTTACAGACTAAATCACCCATATTTTTCCACTTACATTTATATTCTCTTATTGCTAAAGATCCCATTCAAGCCTTAAACAATACACTACTTTTCTTACTATTATCATATATTAACTCGCACCTAATATTGTTTATTTCTATATATGTTTAAACTCCTTTACTCTCCATACTAGTTCTCCATCTCTCTAACTCTCTATTCTTTATTAATAAATCTATTCTTTTATCCCATTCCTTACTACTACAACACTCAACAATCCTCTTAACACAATCATCCCATCTTTTATACAAATATACTGATTATTTTCTATTAGTATTAGAGACTCCACCTGTTGAATAAAACTACAACTCATTGTGAGATAAAATTTAAATTGATGGAATGATGAAAACATCTTTCTGTATAAGAATTTACTTATCACCAACAAAAGGGTTAAAGACATAATTAATTCTAAATATATATAAAATAATATATCTTTATTATTTCCTAGACTTCTGAAGAAGACTGCAATATTAAATGAAACATTATGGAAAATAAAAAAAGCATTAACCTATGATACTAATCAGTGTGCTATTTAAATATAAATTAATGGTATATACTATTTTTTATGTACAATATGCCTATAAAGCCTGAGTGAAAGCATTGGAATCACAAAATGGATGTTTGGTGGTACAATGGATGAAATAAGTCTGTGTTTAAGTTTTTCAAGAATAATCTATTGGATTACACAATGCAATAACCCAGAATACTAAGATAATGTTAAAATATCCCACATTTCCAGTCTTAAGCCATATGATTATGCTGATTCAAAATAATGCTTAAACACCATTTTCCTGGATGTCACATATTTCATTTTGTCAACAGACTTTTTTGCTATTTCTGCAGAGAAAAGACATCAAGTTGTGTATGCTTAAATTTGTTTCAATATTTAAAATTTTCATTAAACCCACTTGCTAATGGCTTTGATGCTAATACTGCCTAAAACTGTCCAGAAACTTCTCATGATAAGTATAATAATTTGATAGTTCATGCCATTGGGGTCTGATTAACAAAATTCCCACTTTAATTATTATATATAGAGCTCGCAAATAAGCTCTTAATAAGCTTTGCAGAATATCCCCAACCCCAGACCAGTTTCTGCTACTAGATTCCTCAGTGAGGTGCTAGGATATTCAAGCATTAGATTAAAATTTCCTGGACAAGCCCAGCACTTTATCTAATTGATAACTGTTAAGAAAAAAATCTGAAAATTTCACTTCACTGAGGAAGCTAATAGCAGAAACTGGTCTGGGGTTGGGGATATTCTGCAAAGCTTGTTAAGAGCTTATTTGCAAGCTCTATAATATAACATTTGTAATACAAGTTTGTTAAATTAGGTCATGTGACATAAGCCTTGATTTCTTTACAATTTTTACTTTAAGTCTTGAATCTATAATTGTGGGAAGATTTTAGGAAAATGAATGTAACATAAAGTTGCCTTGCAGTCTGTAAAACTTTTATAAATAACAATAGATTAGAATAAAAATGGTTATTGGGTATTTTTTGGATACTACAATAAATATCCAATCACTATTAGAGATTAAAAACTCACATAGGAAACTATAAAACCATAGAATATAATAATCAATTTAATAAATATTAGTCCCTATGAATAGGAATCTCCATGAATCATGATTTATTAGGTTCAGAGAAAAGACATAAAGAATGAATTTATAAATAAAAATCTAAATTCCTATAAAAATAATACTTATTGCTATCTATTTTTATATATTGACTATTGCAAATAAGATTTGCACAGACTAATATATATGTACATGAGAGAGGGAGAGCATTAAATTTTTAATCTAGATATCTCAGAAAATAACATCTATCACCATTCTTTATGCTTACATAAGCTATTTACACAGAGGTAAAACTCTCCATACAGTATCACCACTCAGTGCAAACCAGAGGAATCAATGGATAAAGGAAAGCTCCTCACTGATGAAAGCCAAAAGCTAAAAACTAGTCTAGTAATATTAGATAAGTAGGTTCTAGATATGGATTTTATGCATAAACCTTCCTGCATCCATTGATTACTCTGGCTTGCACTGAGTGGTGCTACTGTATAGAGAGTTTTTCCTCTGTGTAAAATAACATTTATACAAGAGCTTCTGACACACTTAATCAATGAATTTGGAAAAATAACAGCCTCTAAGGGATCATCCTCAGTAGCAGGCAGTTTATGAAATTTTAATCATTTACTTTTGTGAGAAAATATTATGCACATTTGCTTTTCAAAAATTAAAGATGAACAGTAAATCTTATATCCACATTAGTTTTGCCAGATGATCGATTAGTCATGCCAGCATATTTTCATGACATCACAGCATATTTTAAATCATAAAATGATAAGCATCATTTTGACTAATTATTTTCTCCTTATCAGAATATATCTAATATTCTTTAATAAAATTAAATCATTCCTTTTTAGAAGATTGTAATTGCATTTAATTCAGTCTTTATATACACATTTGTATGTGCTGGTAACTTTCATCAGTGCCAGACTAATATCTAAGTACCAATGTTTTAAATCACATAATCAGTTGCTGGAGGTGGGGGGGGGGTAAATTACAAACCAGCAGAAACATTTTATCTAGCCAAATTAAGATTGTTACATTTCTCATTTTTATTAAAAAACAAATCAGAATAATATACTTTTTGCAAAATACTTACATTTCCAGAGATACAATATGTGCTTATTATCTTTTCAATCCAGCTTTCCAACTCAAGCCAAGTGAAATTTTATTCAAGAGCTGTGAGGTATTTTTTTTCAAATTTCTGGTCCAAAGCCAATCGAGCCATCTATGCACTATTAATCAATAAATGAGCATCTCTAGGAATGATTAAAACAAGAATGGAAAACTGCTCAAACTCTTACAGGCTGGTAGTTGGTTGACTAATGACTATTTCCCTCTCCTCACTTAATAATGATGACAATAATAATACTAAATGATGCACATTTTACCATCATTCATCTCAAACCCACAATTACAAAAGAATTTTTATTGAAGACTTATTACTGACATATGACAAATTTATTAAAAAAGTAATTACATTTATTGTCATTCCCACTTATGAGTGGGAAGATTTTTAAACTAATAGATTTATTTTCTTCAATAATGGAAGGCACATTATCTGATGCATCTAAAATTCTATTCCACTGCATTACTTCACCTTAACAAATTTGTCTTTAAAAATGCCTCTTTTTCTGATCATGCAGCATCTTAAAACCAATAACAGATTTTATTTTCAGAAATTTATATATATTTAACAAAAAACTCCAATAAAAGAGCTATTATAGGTTAATGGAGAAACTTGTTTTGTTTCAGCGATTGTCAATTATTAGGAATTGATAGTTTCTTAGCAACATAAAAAGCTAAAAGTTATCTCTGTTTACGTGGATATGATCTCTTTCTATTTTTTATTATAATAACAATCCATGAGAATTTTTATTCCACTATATATAAACTATAATATTGAGTTGGATCCAGTGCAAACATGGATTGCTTATGTAAACATTATGTCACATACAATTCACATTATCAAAGCCACACTATCTTTCACAGGCTTATTAAGTCTCATTGATAAAATTCACAAAAGAATTACAATACACACCATCTACAGAAAGTGAACAGCCTCCAAAGCAGGAGTTCTCAAAGAATATTTAGCAGGAAAAAAATTAAAATATTTCTTAGACCTTCACATGCATGGTCAAAAAAACTACATCAAGTGGGATTTAGGTTACCCTCCCCTCATCAAAGTTTTAACAGGTATACTTATGCTACAGAGGTAAATTTCAAAGAGGTGATTCCCTTAATCTTTGAAACAGATTTTTGGGAAAATCAGAAGATAATAACTTCAAACCAGTTGATTTTTCAAAGAAACTAAAGTCCCTACCAGAATCCAGTTCATTATCAGCTACATGGCATTCATGCTTTATTTACTGACCCTTGAATTATTTTTATTTCTATATATTTGGAAAATTGGACAATTTTCTCTAAAAGAGATATATTTAAACAATATCAATGGTACCTTTCATAAAAAAAAAGGAAGGCTTTCAATCTTAGAAAATTGAAGAGACAATGTCAATGATACATTGGAAATAAATATACTAGAGGTAAAAGATTAAATAGAGCCCTGAATTGATTCATTGCTCAACCATTTTTAAAACAACTGTTGATTATCAGAAAAGAAAATATTAAACCAATACTTATTCAACTAGATATCAAATTCAAATTTGATATGGTCACAGTAGACATACATATGAATACTCTTCCTAACACTACCATACCTAAAGCAGATCTTTTATGTTTTGGCAAATTTGCTTCTGAGCAGAGAGATACATATAATTCTTAATGGATACATATCCAATCAAATTATCCCCAATTGTTCAACACAATAAGGCTCATGATTAAGTACCCTTTTTTCATATCATACATTACCCTCTGATAAAAACAATTGAAAACTGTTACCCAGCATATATATAGCAAGTCTTAAAAATAGTATCAAACATATTGACTATATGATATCTCAATTTTTATATCATCCAGAAAACCATTTCCCCTTTTCAATTAAATAACTAAATAATTGACAAATTTATACTAGATTTACTATTAAAGACAACTTTAAGGGAATACACAACCTTCCCAGGATTATCCACTCTATCTTAGTCATGAACAAATGAGAACAAAATACATAGAAGTATCTTACTAATAAAATAGAGAACATTATTAAATTTCTCTCTAAAGCATATTTTTTTCTATAGATAGATCTTTGTACAATATGCTAATTATGACAAAAGTTACCTGCCAATAATATTATTTTAATCAAAAAGGAGGTACATCCTATACACCCACACTCTAATATTGTTTTAATATCTCAATATTGTTCTTTGGTTTGAGAATATCGTTCATACTCAACAAAACATTGTTAAAGTAATAAAACAGCATTAGAGTGCATGTGTATAGGGGTGTGATTCTTTTCTGATTAAAATTACATACAAATACCACACTAGTAAATTAAATAGAGAGTTGATAGATTCATAATATTGACAAGCAGTAGATTGGAAGATTTCACAATTATTAATAGGTAGAATGAAGTTAACGGAAGTAAAATGATTAATGGAAAACCTGCATGCTATCAATCCAAGACACTTTATATTGACCTATGTAAGTGAATTTATGTACAAAGATAAGATAGCCACTCTTATATTTTCAAAGTCTTATCTTGTGCTTTGGCTTAAAAATATTCTTCATACTCAACTAAACATCGTTGAGGTATTGAATCAACATTGCGCATGTGCATAAAGAGCAATTCTCTTTTGATTGAAATTACATACAAATACTGTGTTATCAAATTAAATAAAGAGTTAAATAATATTATTTATAAAAAAAATTATTAACCCATATCCAAATATTTCTTAGGAACTTCTCTGAGTAACAAAAATAGTGGCAATCTCAATTAGCTGGGTTCAAAGACTATTATCACATTGTGGATGTGGGTTTCATTTAATAGACATCCCAGCTTGTGCAGTGTCTTTTCTTTAACCTGAAGAAGTATTTAAAATCATTCCAACTGATACACGACCTCTCATTATTGATTAATTTTTTTTTTTTTTTAGAAATCCATTAATGGAAATACAGAATATAGTTTACTACTCTTCTAAAAATAAATGTAACTATTGAGAAATGTATTCATTAATTTAGTTAGCCACATACTATAATGAAAAATCCATATTTAACTTGATAAAAAAACAATTGTACCACAAATTTAGATACTGGTCATTTGAATCAAAGTTTTTTTTTAAAAAAAATTAAAATTAGCGGCATTATATGAACCATTTTCATAATAGTTTTAACTGTCAACCTTAGCAATGAGCGTCTGAAAATTACGGCTATGAAGAAAAGAGAGAATCCCATATATGTTATCTTCAAATAATGGAAGAACGTTATAATCTTTGCTATAAACTATCAAAAAAAACATCTCATATTTTTTTCACTTGTCATAGTCTTGATAAGATTAAGCCTGAGATATTGGTTCTATTTGGGAACAAAAATAAAGATATCATATACCTGCTAAACCTTTCTCCTAGATCAAACATCTTTTTCCATATATCTGTGCTAGTATATTTATTCACTATGCAATTTGGAGTACTGGATGTATAAATACATACAGTAACAATATCAGAAGACATCCATTAGAAATAAGCTTGAAATAATAGGAGAAAGGAATAGAATACTGACAAATATAAAATTTACATAGTATCTGGTCAATTCTTAATCAATGATCAAGGTTATAACATGATATACTTATTTCAGGAGTATTTAAAGAGGTTTTTTTTTTTCCCAAAAATATTTTTAAAATATTATTGCATATCAAGTAATTGAAAAAAAACTTACGTATATATTTTAGTTTTGTGAACACATGTAATCCCTGATCTGACCCTAATGAAACTTAATAATGTTTCCTTGATTTTATTTTTTAACCATGGGTATCGCCTGAGGGCAAAGTAAAAAACTAAATATATTCATTTCAAAGAATGAATAAAGTGCCTTTAAATAATGTTGGAGATGATGATGATGATAATATTTTTAAAATAATAAATAGAATGGTTTATTGCTCAGGAGTTCAAAAATGTTTGAGTTTCAAGAGTTATAGAGCTAAGTCGTGGCCCATAGTCCTTGAACCCACTCAACAACTGTACCATATGACATCAAGACTTATTCACACTTAACAATATAGGCTTGATATAATGTATTAACCATTAATAGATAAGACTCATACATACTATTATATAGTAATAAGATAACTAAAAATTCGGATTTTATGGATAAAAAGTAGTAATAAGATAACTTTTTAAAATCATCTAATCAGTTGCCTGGGAGATTAAATTATGGATGAAGAGAAATAACTTGATTATGCAAATTAAGATGTTTTCTCTTTTTTACTTTTTTTTTAAAAAAAAGGAGAGGTTCATTAAATAAATTGCAAATTATTTTCCAATTGGGTTCACATTTGCTTCTATATTGAAATCTCTACGATATTACTACTGTGGGATACGATCTCATTTGTTTTTTCTTAGTTAAGGTCTCTCTCAAACTTACCTTTTTACCTTCAGTTCTTACAAAAATGTGTCTTTGAAATCTATTTTAGAAATGGAAAGAAATCTTAAGTTGATTAAATCTGTCTGATCCACAAGATGGATGCTCCCCCAATGTTCTTTTTTTTAATCTATAAACTGTTTTATCAGTAATAACCTACGTGCCCAAATATGTTTTGCTTAGGATATAATAATTGGGTTGAATCAGTGACTTATCTAGAATTTTTGCGTCTTTGTACAAATTTTCAAAAACAAAGACTCTTTTTAAAAATGTTTATAATATATACCTTAATATTTTTTTGAATATATTATATAAACACACCGTATCTATTTATTTTATGATAGCTACGCCCTTGGGACCATTTTTTTGTTTTTAGTACAATTAAAAAGATAGTTGGAGTATGCACAAACATACAATTTAGTAGTATCTAGTGAATGCAATGCAAATAATAAGCTAAGAATGAATGAACATATCCGATCTATTATTTTCTAACCACACCTCGTATATATAATTATAGTTATTAAACTATATAATTTAAAAATATTCTGTTTGAAAATTTTTATAAAATACTCTCATAGAAGAGCTTCAAATAATTTTTAATCAAATTCCTATTATTAACATTAGATGAAATGTCACTTGATAATGGATTTTGTAATAGTCAGCTAAATTAAAATTTGCATTTTTGTTGAGAGCAATTATTTAAAAACGAAAGCATTGACTTATAACCAATTTATAAACATATAATAGATTGTTACACCTTTCCACTTTTAAGATTTAATTTTTAATTAAATCTTATATCTGCATTTATAAACATATAATCATCATCATCATTTTCGATCACCTGATTATCTGCTGGAAGAAGGCTTCTGAAAAGTTATTCTAATATTTAGAATTCTTAGTTTGTCTTCTCCATCACTCTAAAAAACTTTTGTCTATCTCACATGTGGTCTGTTTTTAAATCTTCTATAATATATTGGTATCATATATATATATCATTAAAAGCCAGTCAGCACTTAGACACGCCAATATCAATAACAACAATTTCAAACTGTTGTCAAGGCAACCTCCTGTTAATAATGTGTATATATATATATATATGTGTGTGTATCAAAATAAATAATAAATCACATTTTACTGAAGATTTATTAAATTAATTTTAAATAAATTACATCAAACTAGCCAAAATTTAAAAACTAAGATTTCGCAATCAATTAGTTTCGTTGCATAAGTAGACATCTCAAGAAGTGTAATGGAACGCAGTATAAATATATATTAAATAAATTAGAGACTTTATTTAGTATATATTTGGGTTATGTTTGTGTTCCTTTGTATTTGAAAGTCTGTCTTGGCAGTGAAACTACAATTTTAGTTTATACGTTTTGGCTAGTTTTCTTCTTAATTTTTGAATTTGGTATAATTTGTTTATTTTTAAAGACTAGTTTAGCTTGTGATATTTTAAATTAATTCTGCATACATTTAAATTAGTTATTATTATATTTAAAATGAATAGATATATTACAGAGATGTGACTTAAAATGTGGGCGGTGAGGCGGGGATTTTCCGTAACAATTTTCATTATTCTATAATAATAAAGAGATGTTTAAATATGAAAACAGTAATTTAAAAAGCAATATAAATTTTATGGAATTTATTACTGTATAACTAAATGGTGATTATTATTGATTATGAGAAATGAATAATTTATTACTAATTACATTTTTTCAATTATCAGAAAGCAAGTCATCCATAAAAATATTACTCTTAGATGACGCTCTTAAGTCTTAGAAATTAAAAATATGCTATAAAAACACAAACATGATATCAAAATAAGATTAATATTGAAGATGAAGATATTTATGAGATCAGTAGAGAAAATGAATTAAATATATAAAGGGAGGGGAAACGAGACAAAGGAAAGTAGCAGAAAATTAAGTTGTCATGTGATTTATTGGGATGCAATAAAAAACGGTGAATATTTAGTAGAAGAATATAGCTATTTTAATAAAGATAGGAAGCAAATGATAAATACATGTAATAAGAAGAAATATTGCAGGTTAGGATATGTACAAAATAAATGAGTAATTAAGAACAAAGTACTAAAAAAATGAAAGGAAATCTTCGGAAATGGATTAGAAAGAATATTAACACCCATTTATAAGAAGCTTCAATCAAGAAGTAGCTACATTACATTGCATAATCTTTCTTGTACAGTATATACAAATACCATTTATCAAAAATTCTTGTTTTCAGGACTTTATTTGATTTCAAGACTAAGTGAGATAAGAAAAATCAGACAGTTCACTGCAGATAAGGTTATTAATTTATAAATATTTATCAAGTTTTTTTTTTAAAATTTAATTTCCTTAGTAACTGTTATTTATTTCAATATATTAAAGTCATATTTGAAATAAATTGAGATACTGCCAAATCTCTCAGCGCTCGTTACAATACTTATCCAACAGCCAATCAGATGTCAATGTTAGCTATCCAAATAACAACTAAACCTTAACACATGACAAAGATTTTATGAGAAAAGGGCAGCCACCCTTTTCTCTACTTTTCTTTCTATATATCTAAGCCAGTTGTAAGTATTTAGCTCTGAAAGCTTGAAGCTTTAAATATCTTCTCAAATAACTCACTGAGTCTAAATCACAATGCGAAATTCTATGATTTACTATGTAGTAGTCTTTAGAATACATTACAAGCAGTAAAGTATGTAAATAATATGTTAATTTGTGAAGCGCAGATAGTTGAAAATTAAAATAAATTGAGATACTGCCAAATCTCTCAGTGCTCATTACAATACTTATCTGACAGCCAATCAGATGTCAATGATAGCTGTCCAAATAACAACGAAACCTAAACACATGACAAAGATTTTATGAGAAAAGGGTGGCCACCCTTTTCTTTACTTTTCTTTCTATATATATATATAAGCCAGTCCTAAGTATTTAGGTCTGAAAGCTTGAAGCTAGGTTTATTTGTTATTTGGACAGCTATCATTGACATCTGATTGGCTGTTGGATAAGTATTGTAATGAGCACTGAGAGATTTGGCAGTATCTCAATTTATTTCAATTTTCAACTATCTGTCCTTCCCAAATTAAAATATTATTTACATACTTTACTGCTTGTTATGTATTCTAAAAATTACTATGTAGTAAATCATAGGATTTAGCATTGTACATTTATGACTTAGACTCAGTGAGTTATTTGTGAAGATATTTAAAGCTTCAAGCTTTCAGAGCTAAATACTTACGACTGGTTTAGATATATAGAAAGAAAAGTAGAGAAAAAAGTGGCTGCCCTTTTTTCGTAAAATCTTTGTCATGTGTTTAGGTTTGGTTGTTATTTGGACAGCTATTGTTGACATCTGATTGGCTATCGGATAATAACGAGTGCTGAGAGATTTGGCAGTATCTCAATTTATTTCAATTTTCAACTATCTGCGCTTTGCAAATTAAAATATTATTTAAAGTCATATTTGAAATTTTGTTTGGACAATAGCAATTTTTGAATAAGATATTCAAATTAATGGTATTCTGCTTATAGTTGAGTCAAAACATTGGGTTGTTTAATTTTGACATTCTGTTTTCATTAGCTAGAAAGAGAAAGATATGAAAACATTTTTAGAAGTGTCAACTGAGATAGAGAATAGAAGAGAATTATCCTCCAATACAAAGAGTGGGAAACTATGAATGGGTTATCAAAATATTAGAATAATTGATAAACATGCATATATGAAAATATTTAAGAGCAACGACAAAGACTAACACACACAAAAGATATATTAAATAGACAAATACCTTATTTAAATAAATATTTTTGGTGCTAATTTAGTTATCATTAGAGTAAATATCAACGACTAATTATTATAAACAATTGAAGGATTTTATTTCTTGGAAATTCATAAGAAATTCAAGCATCAGAAATGATAAAGCTGGGCTGCAATCCATGGACCTTGAGCTCTAGTCTCTGCCACTGCAGCAAAGCATGCTGGGAACTTGAGAAGAATACAGTAATTGAATGGTTTATTATTCAGGAGTTCATAAAAAGTTCAAGCATCAGAAGTGGCTGAACTGAGCTGCAATTGATAGATTTTGGTTTCCAGAGTCTGCCACTACAGCAAAGCATGCTGGGAACTCAGAAAGATTATAGTAAACCACTAAACATCACATGATCACTATCTCATACTAGCACAATAATTGTTATTAAACAATTCAAAACAAAACAACACTCTCCATATAGTAGTGCCATCTTGTGCTAACTAGAGCAATCAATGGATGCCAGAAGGCTTGTGCATAAAATCCCTATCTAGTGCCTACTCATATAATATCCCCAGACTAGTTTCTGGCTTGTGGCCTTCATCAGTGAGGAGCCTTGGATCTGAGAGCACTGCACCTAGATCTTAGGATCTAATGCAACCCTCCAGCACCCACCTTTTAACTCTATTTAACTACAAAACTATGAGAATGAAATTGAAAACACTATTAATATTTTCAATCCAAGCTCAATAGCTTATATAGTCATATGGGTCTGAACTCAATTCAGTACCCATACATTTTGGTGTCTTTGGCTCTTTAACAACCATAGCCACCACTATCCTATTAGGCAGGATTGGTGTTAAACCACTAAACATCACATGATCACTATCTCATACTAGCACAATAATTGTTATTAAACAATTCAAAACAAAACAACACTCTCCATATAGTAGTGCCATCTTGTGCTAACTAAGCAATCAATGGATGAGAAGGCTTGTGATAAAATCCCTATCTAGTGCCTACTCATCCAATATCCCCAGACTAGTTTCTGGCTTGTGGCCTTCATCAGTGAAGAGCTTGGATCTGAGAGCACTGCACCTAGATCTTAGGATCTAATGCAACCCTCCAGCACCCACCTTTTAACTCTATTTAACTACAAAACTATGAGAATGAAATTGAAAACACTATTAATATTTTTCAATCCAAGCTCAATAGCTTATATAGTCATATGGGTCTGAACTCAATTCAGTACCCATACATTTTGGTGTCTTTGGCTCTTTAACAACCATAGCCACCACTATCCTATTAGGCAGGATTGGTGTTAAACCACTAAACATCACATGATCACTATCTCATACTAGCACAATAATTGTTATTAAACAATTCAAAACAAAACAACACTCTCCATATAGTAGTGCCATCTTGTGCTCCTCACTGATGAAGGCCACAAGCCAGAAACTAGTCTGGGGATATTGGATGAGTAGGCACTAGATAGGGATTTTATGCACAACCTTCTGGCATCATTGATTGCTCTAGTTAGACAAGATGGACTACTATATGGAGAGTGTTGTTTTGTTTTGAATTGTTTAATAACAATTATTGTGCTAGTATGAGATAGTGATCATGTGATGTTAGTGGTTTACACAAATCCTGCCTAATAGGATAGTGGTGGCTATGGTTGTAAAGAGAAAGATACAAAATATGAATTGAGTTAGACATATGACTATATAAGTATTGATTGAGTGAAAATATTAATAGTGTTTTTAATTTCATTCTCATAGTTTTGTAGTTAAATAGAGTTAAAAGGTGGGTGCTGGAGGGTTATTAGATCCTAAGATCTAGGTGCAGTGCTCTCAGATCCAAGGCTCCTCACTGATGAGGGCACAAAGAAATAGTCTGAGGATATTGGATGAGTAGGCACTAGATAGATTTTATGCACAAGCCTTCTGGCATCCATTGATTGCTCTAGTTAGCACAAGATGGCACTACTATATGGAGAGTGTTGTTTTGTTTTGAAAGATTATAGTAATTGATGAGTTCATAAGAAGTTCAAGCATCAGAAGTGACAGAGCTGGGATGCAATCCATGGAACTTGAACTCATCTCTGCAACTGCAGCAAAGCATGCTGGGAACTCAGAAAGACTATAGTAATTGACGGATTATTATTCAACAGTCCATAAGAAGTTCAAGCATCAGAAGTGATAAAGCTGGCCTGCAATCCATGGACCTTGAGCTCCAGTCTCTGCCACTGCAGCAAAGCATGCTGGGAACTCAAAAGAATATAATAATTGAGTGGTTTATTATTCAGGAGTCCCTAAAAAGTTCAAACATCAGAAGTGACAGAGCTGGGCTGTGATCCATGGACATTGAGTTCCAGAGTCTGCCACTGAAGCAAAGCATGCTGGGAACTCAGAAAGCCTATAGTAATTGAATGATCAGAAGTGACAGAGCTGGGCTGTGATCCATGGACTTTGAGCTCCAGAGTTTGCCAATCTACCACTGCCCCAGATCTATATGCTTAACCCTTTGAATGCAGCAAATCTGAGATAAACACACTTTTTTTCTAAAATCTGATTCTATATATTGGTACATAGATTCACAGCCATGATTACTTGAAATGAGTGATGTTAAAATCATAATGTTTACACCATCAGTTTGGTTATGTTCCTACGTGTCCAAAATGAGTCACGTATCAAAATGTTTTACAACTGCTATGAAAATTATTTATGCTCTGAGAATAGCAATATTCTTTGTGATGGCTGTTACAAAAGTTTTGAAAAGCCAATTATTGAAGATTCTGATTAATTAATATTAAACATCACATGATCACTATCTCATACTAACACATAATTGTTATTAAACAATTCAAAACAAAGCAAAACTCTCCATATAGTAGTGCCATCTTGTGCTAACAAGAGCAATCAATGGATGCCAGAAGGCTTGTGTATAAAATCCCTATCTAGTGCCTACTCATCCAATATCCATTGATTGCTCTTGTTAGCACAAGATGCCACTACTATATGGAGAGTTTTTCTTTATTAATTAATATTACAGACATTTTTTGGTGCAGATCTATTTGGCTATCTACATTCTATTTGCTCTTTAATTGTTTTTTTTAAACACTGTGTCTACATCATGAGATAATTCTGGGATAACTAATCGATAAATTGAAGATTCACATATTTTACACCCCTAAAATTTATATTTGTAAATAGTTAAAAAGAATACAACAGAAAAGTAAAAGGTAAAAAAGGAAACATTTGCCTGCAACTTATTACAATAATTACTTTACTTTTTGGAAATTAATTGAAGAAACTTTGTGTTCTTCAATGACATTTGTTAAAATGTTTTTATTTGAAAAAGAAATGGAAACACTAAATTAGGAATTGCCCAATGTATTCTATGTCTTTGACATTTAAGGTGTTAGAATCACGCTACGATTGCTATCTTTTCTACATTGTTTTAAACTTATCTACAACTTTATATTATGTTGTGCGATGAACTGTAGTTCCCTTTTCCCTGCAGTGACAATTTTACATATACATTTTTTTAAAAAACTATAAAATGACAGCATTATATGGAGCTTTTTGTTTGAGACAGTACCCACTACTGTTATGATGAAGCTTAAGAAAGAGGTTCTAATTTATGATTGGCTGGAGTTCTTCAAAGTTTTCAGCCTGAAGCAAAATTGGTGACTTATAAAGACAAAATGTAATTTGTTTACAAATTAATGATCATGATGGAAGATTTTTGTAAAAGATATATTTTTTATGCAAAAAAAACTACTTCACTAATAGGAAATTGTTTTTTGAAAACATTTTATATTTAAAAAAGACAACTCTGTCTTGCGTTGTTAGCCGAGAGGTGTCGCGCCCCCCCTGCAAGAAAAGGGGGGGGGGGGGGGGGGTGGGGGGGCCCGCCCCCCCCCCTCTAAAAAAAAAAAAAAAAAAACAACTCGTAAAAAGTTTGTTAGGATAACGGAAGCAGTCCAAAACAGTTACCATTCACTGAAAAGAAATAGCTTTTATCAAAATGTTAGATAGAATACCCCTTAAAATTTTAATAAGAATAAATAATTTAGTAATCAATAAAGCAAGTCATATATAGTGTGGCATTGCTTTTATAAGCTTGTATTTACAAATATGTAATATAGAGATCATACCAATAGCTCAAACAAGTTCTTAATTCATGAGTGCAGTAAGTGAAAGTATTTAAAATATCTATCCAGAACATTCCAATCCCCAGACCAATTGTTTTCAAGGTGCTCACCTCGGTGAGGAGCTAGAACATCCAGAGACTAGATCAAAAATATCAACTCAAAAGTAGCACTTTTTTAATATGTAATATTTAAGTAACTACCAAATATATGATTTTTTAATAATATAAAAGTCAAATATCTAATATTTTGTTGTTCAAACTTTTTCAATCGGTAAATAACAACCAATGACTGCTTAGTCCATTGTTATCAGTAATAGCTTCATTTAGATATCTATTTTCATACTTTTAAAATATTAAATACTAACTTTTAAAATTGAAAGCATTAGATAGCTTAAATAGGTATGTTTTAAAATATAAATTGATTATATTATATGCCAAAAAAAATCAAATATGGAGTATTTAACGTAAGACTCATAATTTCTATTCAAAGATGTGACAGGTGTGTTAGATACTACAAGCTAAATTGTTTTATTATTTCCTTTAGTTTTTTAAGAAAATCAATACACATTTCCCTACATTGTGTTCATTTAGACCTTGGGTTGTTTGCAAAGCTAAGGGAAAGTTTAAAGCAATGTCTCAATGTCCATTCATTCTCCCAAAATACTAAAACCTTATGAAGGGGTGAAGCCACTTTTTTTTTGTCAAGTAAAAAAAAGCATTGTTAGCCAAGAGGACAGCATAGCTGCCTTGCAAGCAAGCAGTTGTTTGCAGATGGTTGTTGCGGATTTGCCTCCCAGCCGATGCTATGACATATGGAAAAAAAGTAAAAAAAAAAAATCTATCAGACAGTGAAAATCTAAATAAATAAGAAATATGTTTTATTTTAAGTTCTTATAATTTCTTGTTGTTTAAAACAAGTCATTTCAGTTTTCCTTGAACTGTTTTATTTGTAATTTGTACTGAATATAGGTGATAATTATTGTTTTCATAAATGTCCGCAATACCTATGATTGGTCATATTTACCTCCCACCCCTCTCTTGTCTCTTTTTAAAAAAAAAGACTTACTTTTTTTTCTTCTAACTTGTTAGAAATTAATTTAGAAATAAGATTGTATTCTTCACTGATCATATCTTTTAAAATGTTTTGGTTTGAAAAGCAACTGGAAGTATTAGACTTGGAAATGGATAATCCAAATTGTTTTATTTAGATTTTAACTTTTTAAAAAAAAGTCAAAATAAATGTCATCTTCTTCATTTAGGGACTTTGGATCATGTATGATGAAGAAAGGAAAGGTAAGAGGAAATTTAGATCTATTTTGCATCGGCTATATATGCTGCTAATAAATTAGCTCCGCTCAAAACTAAACTGATTGTACCATTTAGTTTTGTGTTTCTGTGAAATCAAAAAGTAAACAACTATCAGGCAGTTGGTGAGAATCCATATTAATAAGAAAAATATTTACTTTTTATGCTTTTTGTTGTTGATGATGATTCAAAGTCAGCCAATTTATTTTTATTCGGACTGTCAATTTGATTTGTATTTTGTATTGAATGGAGCTGATAATTATTGTTTATATCAAAATTGATAAACATTTCTACAATTCTATGTCCCCTCTCCCATTTACTCCATCTCTCTTTTTTAAAAAATAAATAAGTAAGAAGAAAATTTAAAATTCTTAAAACAAAGAATAAAAATTCCAAAACAAATCTATCAATTATAAATACTAAAAAAGGTTATTTGAAATTAAACATCAATTAATTTTGTAAGTCAGTCTTAGGGAATATTATTACTATGACAAGAAATCCAACCCAATCTTGAAAATGTACAATTGAACCCTTTTTATTCCCTCTCTTTCATTTTTCCAACTCCCCTTTTCTCAAAACCAAAGAAGAAATTGAAAAGACAAATAATACTAAAGTTCACCAAAAAAGATCTGTGAATGAAAATAAATAAAAGGATTTTAGATTCTATTTTGAATTTATAAATTACATTACAATAAATCCCTTTTCCAAATCCAATGAATCGTCATCCCAGCATGCTTTCATGATGTGGACAGAGTGTTTTAAAGAAACAAAGGAAAATAGAGATGAGTAGATCAGTACCCATTTTTGATCACATTTTTTAATAATATCAATGCTTAAACTATTTAAAAATACGTTTTTTATTTAATATGTTCTAAATTGTATTTGAGAATAAATAAAACAAAATCATTTTTCTGAAGGTTTGTGATGACGGTGTTCTAGTTGTATTTTTATATTGGACTATTCCCATCATCTAATATGAGTATTGAATGTCTTTAGAAAAAATTAACTTTATTTAAATATATTCAACTGTTAGTAATAGCACATAAGCACAACATTTTGAGAGGTATTATTCTCCCCTCTTCTTCAGGTGTTGCTGGCCTGACCAGTGACAGCGTTACCATGGGATTTGAACCTGGGTCCTATTAGATTTTTGATTATTGAATTTTAAGGTAACACTTTGACAGGATGGCTGCTGGTTAAAGCATTAACTTAAAATTCAATAATCAAGAATCTAAGGACCCATGTTCAAATCCCATGCTAATACTGTCACTAGTCAAGCCGGAAACACCTGAAGAAGAGGGAGAATAATAGTTCTCAAAACATTGAGCATATACTAACTTGTTTGATGTGCTATTAGTAACAGTTGGATGTATTTGGAATAATTAAAAAAGCAAGTCATGTATAACATGACATTACTTTTATAAGCTTGTAATTACAAAAATGCAATGCAGAGAGCGCACCAATAGCTCAAACAAGCTTTTAATTAATAAGGGTGGTATGAGAAGATATTTAAAATCTCTATCCAGAACACTCTTATCTCCAGACCAAAAACAAAATCATGTATTTTACTTCATAAATGTAATAAATACAAATTTGTAATGTTTTTATTTTTTTCATATTTCAACATAATCCAGTAATAAATATTGCAAACTTTTTTTGATCACATTTTCAGCAGAGTTAAAATATCTTATATGTGTGTGTTTTTATCAGTATCTTAATACGTTTACATTCAATTTTGAATTTATCCATTGGTTGGATAAAAAGATTAATCTAACGGCTATAATTTGAAGAATCATGAACTAATTCATTATACAAGTAAATAATACTTAGGAATATGGAAAAAAAAAACTGTGATAGGTCAGACTAGAGATTGACCCATCATAGATTACCAAAAATTGACACTAACTTATGTATAACTAATATCATATAAAGTAATCTACTATAGCTTTTTTAAAAATAATAACAGTGAAATTTTCATCTCAAAGATTGAAGTTAAAACATTACACAGGTAATCTGAAATGATTTGGAGATCTTAAGAATTTACTTTCGGTACAAATGATTTTATCTTCAAGCAATTAATAACAATCGGATGATTTCTCAGATAAACTAGAAGAGAAAAAAAATAATTGATTGTTATTCTTTTTGATATTAATAATTTTTATTAGAGATTAAACATGTTTTTTTTGTTTATTTTTTATTCAAAGATTTCGGAAAAATGTTATGAAAAAAAAAAACAATTGTAATCTGATTAGTTTGCGTTATTAATTAAAATTACAAAGAATAATAAATATTTTTGTTACACAATAAATAATTATCTTTATGAATTTTTTTTTTTTTGTATTTATATTTAATATAGGGTATATGAGCACAGACTTTCACACGGCCCACCACTCTCCACTCTATCTAATAACACTGATACACCTAAACACATATATGTTGAAAAGTTAAACAATCACCAATATATGTATTTCATGCTAAACCAGCAATCATCAGTTGGTCTAGATTATCATCTCCACACATATATACTATAAGTGCTCAGATATATATTAAGATAGACAATCTTCATACTTTAATGGACAGGCTTCAATCTACTCCACACTCCAACTCTTCAACCGTCCATCCAGTTGAAAATCTGATGATGAAATGCTCAAAGGCCACCCTGAGGCCGGGATTCTTGTCACACTCATGTTGACCTAAAGTCAATCTGAACCCCACATGTACAGGACATAATCCATTTAATACATGTGCAAGGATGGGCAGACATCTCTATAATGTAATAACTGAAACACAGGCTTATTATATACCTGTATCTATATATATATATGTAATATAGGGTATATGAGCACAGACTTTCACACGGCCCACCACTCTATCTAATAACACCGATACACCTAAACACATATATGTTGAAAAGATAAACAATCACCAATATACGTATTTCATGCTAAACCAGCAATCATCAGTTGGTCTAGATTATCATCTCCACACATATATACTATAAGTGCTCAGATATATATTAAGATAGACAATCTTCATACATTAATGGACAGGCTTCAATCTACTCCACACTCCAACTCTTCAACCATCCATCCAGTTGAAAATCTGATGATGAAATGCTCAAAGGCCACCCTGAGGCCGAGATTCTTGTCACACTCATGTTGACCTAAAGTCAATCTGAACCCCACATGTACAGGACATAATCCATTTAATACATATATATATATATATAGACATGGGTATATAATAAGCCTGTGTTTCAGGTATTTATATTTGTAAATAATATATATGTATACAGTGTGTAAGATGTGCATAAAAGCACTTGCCAAATTTTTCTTTACATGATGCGATGTGATGAAACATGGCTTCTCCTTTATGGAAGTAAGGAATCTATCAATTCGATAAAAGAACCCATTTAATCATTCACTTTCTCTTTATTATTTCCAACCAGAACAATGCCTACAACCTCAAATTTTTTATGTTCCAATCTATTCCACAAGATCACCTTTACCTATTCAATAATTTCAGTCCTTATCATTCCCCAATCCAAACACAAAAATCTACTTTCGATCTTTACTTATTTTCCCATAATTTCGCCATTTACATCTTTTTTTACAGATATTGCATTTTATTAACAGATGCTTAATATTTTCTATATCTTCATTACACAATTTACAAGCTAAACTGCCCATATATTTTCTGCATGCTTTTTCTCTCCCTTTTACATTTTTACTATCTCTCAGTTTTCTATTACTTTTATTCTTCTGAATATTTTCACTTAAAACTCTATTTGCCATTTTTCCTACTTCATCACACAGAGTCCTTATATTCATCCTCAACAAACTCTTTCATGATTTCTTCCACTTTTATTTTATATTCTTCAAACTTATTCTTATCATTCACTCTCATCCACATCTTTCATTAGCCTTTCATTTTTATTATTATTTTCCATCACATTACTAACCATTTGTATTATAAAGAAATTATGATCACTGCTACACACTCTCTCTTCACTATCGTAGTAGAGACATCTATCTGTACAACACTCAACTAAACTGTCTTTTAATATGTCAAAAGATTTCAATTGATGTTGTTAATAAACTTCAGTGATCAACTTCTACAAAATACCATGTTCTAGTAGATAGTAATTTAAGTGATCTCATGATAGAGTGATTAAGGTATTAGACTGTTATGTCCATAACCTAGAGTTCAAATATTAAAAGAAATTTAATTTATGTGATAATTTTCTAAGAGTATGTAGAATTCTTTTACATATCTTATAGTTAATTTACCTAATCTTCTAATATTATTACTTGGAGGTTAATATAAAACTCAAGATTATCTAAATAAACCACAGTTATAACTAATATTATTGGTTGGATGTTAATATAAAACCCAGGAATAACCTAGATAAGCCACATGACATACTCAAAAAGGACAGTCACATTTGCAATACATATTTTTCCTAAAGTGTGAGATTTCCATATAATAATCACAACATAATTTTGGGAATGACAATAAAAATGTCCATCGTTTACAGATACATTCTTATTTAAAAAGTCTATATAATGAGTGCTGTGTAGAAGTTGCAAGTTTTAAAGGTTATTTTATTTATGGTAGATGGCAGTATAATTGACCAATCAAATGAAAGTACATGTTGCATCACTGATGGAAAGATATCATTCAATTGTAACATTATTTCAAAACAAAAACACTGGAGGGTTCAGATTCAGTTCAACATCTTACAAAATATTACCTTTACAATTTTTATTACATTATTGTGAAAAAAGTTTGTCATAAATTTATATTGCACACACGAACTGTTCATAATATTTTATAAGCCTTTCTGTGTAAAGTCATGAAATTAAATCATGTCTCAAGAAATTACATTTAAGCCCTTATCTCCCATATGTTATCTGCTTTCCATCTATGATCATATAAGCATATACTATTCCTGGAAAGATGGATAACATAAATCTCTCCCCATGTATATTTCAACTATCATTTATGATCATTTTCAGGGTTTATTTCTATAAATATTTACAGATCCATATTTACAATTTATAACATGTTTAAAAAAATCCTTTATAACAATTACATAAAAATTAGATTATTATAAATTTTTGTAAGCTTGTTATAAATTGTAAATATAGATTTGTATATGTTTTTTTTAACTTTGAAAATGACCATAGGAGTGGTTGAAAATTAGAGAGAGAGGATGATTAATATACTTTATATATGAATATGAAAAAGAAATGGTTCATAAAATAGAAAATGGTTTATAAACAAAAATTTTGTTCAGAAATAATGGTCATTTTAGAAATATACAAAAGAGATCTTTATTGATGAATTTAGTTTATTAAATTATAAAGATATACTAAAATGCAGCATTTGGTCTAATTGACAATTATTAATAGACTTAGGGAAGCATTTCATAGCTAGCTAAAAGAAGCTGTTAATAAGTCCTATTTAGTGGCTTATTTTTAATTAGAAAAAGTGAAATACTTCAAGAATCTTATATCAAGACCAATCTCATTGTTTATCTAGAGGGATCTGAAATTAGGTGAATAACACTTTAAATATTTCTTTCAGGCACTTTTGATTTTAAGAAGAGAAGATATAGATGCTCCAAATTGTTTGTATGACACCATTTTTTTTGTATTAGCAGTAGTGATTTTTATCTAAATCAATATTTATCTAATCAAGAGTCTGAATTATTTCTAATATCAACAAAAAATGTCATCCAATATAGTTTCACTCTTACTAGATGGACAAGTTGCCTTAATTAAAAATAAGGTTCTGAGAGTTTAGAAAACACCAGATAATAATGATGTAACGATTTTTCCTCCATAAATTAATAAAACTATTTAGAAATAACAGCAAAGCAATATGTCACAGTTATTCTTAGTCAAAAATTACTGTGTTTTATTTACTAAATTTATAAAATACATATTTATTTTAATTTCATCTATTCCATTCTTAGTCTTTTAACTGATTATATTCTTATTTTTGAGAATTCCTAATAGCAGATTAGATTAAATTTATATATTTTTATTTGATCTAATTTATTTTTATTCTTTAGTATATGTTGAGGCATTTTGAATTATTTGTTAGAAATATAAATTTACAAATGGAAATTATTCCTAAAAATATTAAATTAAGATACACTACATTGCTGATAACAATATTCATGTAAACAAATTAAAATAGTTTTATCTTAGTTTATAAAGCAAGAATAAATTATTGTTCAGACTATTTAAAGCTAGCAGAATTCTCCTGAAGGTTTGCAATAATGGTATTTTAGCTGTGCTAATATGTTGAACTATTTCCATTATCTATCATTAAATGTTGGATGTCTAGAAAATCTTAAACTTTATCTAAATTTTTCCAAATGCAAATAATTGTTAGTAATAACACCCAAAGTCAACACAGGTTAATAGATTACACAATATTGCAAGTGGTGTTACTTTCCAATCTTCCTCAGATGTTGCTGGTCTGACCTGTAACAATAGTAGATTATAGTTGGATTTACATTTTTAGATTCTTGAATATTAAATTTTAGGCAGCACTCTAAGTAACTGAATTCTGTCAAGAATCTAAAGGCATAGGTTCAAACTCCTATTCTAGCATTGTCACTGGTCAGGCCAACAACACCTAATCAAGGTAGAGAATAATACCACTTGAAACAATGCATAATCCATTTATTGTCTTTGAGTGTTATTAGTAATAGGTGTTTATATTTGGACAAGTTTAAATAAAGTTTAAATTTTCTAGAAATTCAACATTTAATGATAGATGATAGAAATAGTCCAACATATTATGACATCTAGCAAAATTCTATTTAAAATTTAAAAAACTATTTATAATTTTAAAGAAATTGTAATATAAAAGGATTTTTTTAATAATAATTATAAGTTGCAGTTATATCTTCTAAGAATAAAACTTTTAGAATAAAAATGAATCTAATCACATTATTCTTCCTAAAAATAAATATTATGCAAATATGTTGTGAAAAATAATATGTAAATAAACATTGAAAAATATATGTTTTTATTTTCAAAATCAAATGAAAAGAATGAATAACTGCTCATTTGTAAAAAATTTCACTGTACACTGCTGATATCTTCAGATTTTTTTTAAAACTAATAAATCAATATTTACTTTAACACCAAATGAATGCAAAAGTGGCAAAATAGTAGTAAGAATATCCATAAGATGGTGATTTAATGCTGAAGCGCAGCAATACTATGGATGTAGTCCAGGGTCTCACTGGTGTGGTCAATTAAATTTTAAAATAATTTTTTTCATTCCAAGTTTTCTCTCATCACTCTTAAACAATATCCTATCAACTCTTTTTTGCTGTGATCTTTCTTCTCATTATAAGTATATGTAACAAAATTTTATTTCTTTGTTAAAATGGCTACATATTAAAGAGTCAATATATTATGTCCATACTATACACAAGACAAATTTAAATCTTTTTTCCATCATTGCATATTTATTATTTCTAGATTTTCTATTCTAGTCCTAAATAATAAATCATTTTCTATGTTATCATCATAAATACCTTCTGCTTCACTGTAGACTTTGTTAAATTCCCATATTACAGCATTTTTTCCACATACTTTTAAAGTCATATTATCACCTTTACATAAGGAATTCTAATTATATAAGAAGTTGTATTTTATTGGAAGGTTTACTTCAGTTTTTTTATAGATACATTGAAATATATGACTTCATATTTATTATTATTTCAGGATATTCTGTGCAGTGAAATAGCTAAATAGCTGACATTGCAGTACAATAACATGTACTTTCCTCAAAGCATTCTCTTTCTCAATTCATAGGAATATATGTGAGATTTAAAATCATTATTTTTATCTTTTTCTTTCTCTTTGTATTTAAATTCTATTGTTGAGAAGTTTTAAGAATTATTTTGTCTTCCAATAGTTTTTTCCAAATGTTGTTGATTTTTTTTAATTCACACATTTCATTTATGCTCTTGGGTCTGTTAAAAATTTCTATAGCTTTTCTTAGCAATCTCTGGTCATATTGTTCAATTTTTGCTATTAATGTTTATTTTATCAAAATTGATATCATGATTAGTTAATTCTATATGAAAGTAAATAGCTGATGAATTGGATTTTTCTCTGACTGCCAGAATGTGTTCTTCCTTTCTAATATTTATTCTACGATTAGTCTGTCCAATATATGATTTGAGAAAGAGGATGCTCTGAGGAAGGTATATGTTATTGTACTGAAATGTCAGCTATTTAGCTATTTTACTACATGGAATATTCCAAAAATATTAATAATATGAAGTCATCATTTACCCGTGAAAATATTAAAATTAATATTGAAATATATATATATAAAGTTATTTAAAAAAATTAAACATAGCTCAGTGTACATGTAAACAAACAAAAAAATGAATTCCTCTATTCTTGGTATATATATATCCTACATAAAGATGATTTGAATGCTTTCTTTTGTAGCAGTTATCATAAAAAAGCTTGTTTAGAGCTATTTTACATATTTATAAATACAAGCTATATAAATCATGTGACATATGATTTGATTTTATTACTATTATTATTTTGCTGTTGGAGGCTTTAGCTAAATTAAATTGGTAAGCATATTAATATATGGTATATCTTAATTAAGTTCAGGTCCATATAATTCAGTTGGAGAGCTGAATTTAAAGACATGTAGATGTCTGAAAATTTCAGAACTTCTTAACAGTTAAATATTAGATAAATGTTTAGATTGAGTTGGTGTTTTAAATCTGATGTCCTAGCTCCTCACTAAAAAGAGCCATAGCTTGAACTTGGTCTGGGTATGGGGACAATCCTAGATAAAGATGAAATCCCACCTTTTATGATCCAAAATATTTATATAGATACTAAAGATAGCAATGAAAACTTATATGGCATAGGATTTTTGTATCACCCAAACTAAATTGTAACCTGTGTAGCTTACCATGAATAAAAAAGCACATATAACAACTCTGATGATTCTCATATTGGCTGTACACAGTGTTCAAATCAACAATATATAATCGTAGTGGAAAAAATCAGTTTTGAAGTGATTTTAAAAGTTTCACTTAAAATTTCTTTTTGTGATTTATTGTTATAAATAATGTACCTAGATGTCAGGAATTAGTAGGGTTAAAACAATAAAAAGAGTTTAAAGCCAATAAGAAGCAGTAAAACAAGACTTTCATACAAAGATGAAACAATGTTAGTATAATTAAAGAGGAATATCTTTTATTTATATCATGAAAATAAAATAAGCTTATAATTCATTTGTATTTTAAATATTCATTTGTTGTAAAATTATTAAGTATTCATTTCTAAATAAGTATTTGAAAGGTATAATTTTATTAAATTGTACTAAATTTTAGCATCAAAGTGAGATCTTATTGACATCAGAGAAAAAAGTAAAAAAAAAAACTCCTGTCAAATCTATTCTTACAATATTATGTTGAGTATTTATCATTTCAATTTTAATATTTTAAAGCAAGTTGTACTTATCTGAAATTTTTGATCAAGAGATAAATGAAAACAATATTAATTTTTGGAAGAATTATTATTTATTCATAAAAATAAGATTTAAAATAGAATCTTTTTTTGACTATTAAATTCTGTTTATCAATCTTTGTTCACTTGAAAATTTGTCATTTTATTTTTTAGATAAACTTCATTTCATTTTCAATAAAATTTGTAAAAAATAGAAAGTTAAAATAGAAAATAAGACTTTATTCATTAAAAAAATGCAACTAAAAAAATTCTGAAAAATAAAAGACAATATACAGTGCAATGCATGATTAAAGGTAATTAGTTCAGGAAAAGTGAAAGGGTTAGCACTTAATAGTGTTCAAACATCACATGACCCCTAAGCAACTAATCACATAATTGTTTTTTTTTCCCAGTACAGTTTAAAGCAGTGGCAAAATAACAGATTCAATACTATAAATATATGTATGGAGCATTGGGATGTCACTTCTGGTACTCAAATATGACATAACATTCTAGATGACTAACCAGTCCTCAAAACAAAGGGTTAATGTATGTAAAAGACAATTAATTTTAGATACAAATGAATAGACAAACAAAAACACAAAATATTTCAATACTATATACTCCCAGAACTTTGATATAAAACCATTTATAGAATAGTGAAAATATTAAACAATGAATTGAAATTATTACTATGTAAAATTTATCATTAATGAATGAACACATTACTGCACTGTCTATTAGCTTATTATTTAAGTATGATTACAAAATATTACATAGCAGTCATATTTTAAATTGTAAATTATGACAATACAAGCTCACACAGCTATTTCAAGGATACTTCCTTCATCAGAAGTGCCAATCCCCAACATCACTAACCATAAGTCAGACTAATCTTTTTTTTTCATGTGTCATAGCATCAGCCGGGAAGCGAACCCACTAACCCAGGACAACTGCTTGTAAAGCAACCATCGCTGACCTCTTGACCACCATTTCTTGACAAGTCAGACTAATCTTGAATCTTAATTATATCAATAGAGTCATTTTTTTTAAAATTGTGGATGATAAACATACATACAACTATTAAATATGATGTTTTCAGTTAACAAACACATCTAAATTATATTCTGGATAGGTAGAAATTTTAATCAATTTCATTTTTGTACATGGATGGTGAAAAGGTTTCCTTGAAACTATTCATGTGGACTTTATATTGTTATAATTCACAATTTAGAATTTGGCTAAAAATATTTTAAAATTTGGTTAAATAATGAGAGGTCAGTGCAGTCGCCTTGCAAGCAAGCAGTTGCTTTCAGACGGATGTCACGGGTTTGCTTCCCGGCAGATACTTTGACATATGAAAAAAATAATGAGCTAATAGATAATGCTTAAATGTTTTTATATTTATAATACTATAATATAGAGCTCTATAATATATTGATTAACCACTAAACATCATGATCACCATTCTTTATGCTTACCCAAGCTGTTTATACGGATGCAAATTCTCCAAACAGTAGTGCCACTTATACTTGCACCGAGTGGTTTTACTGTATGGAGAGTTTTGCCTCTGTGTAATTTATTGATTACCTAATCAGTTTTATTGCAGAAAATGATAAATACTGTGAAAATTGTATCTTTATATATTTCACCAACAAAAATGATAAAATAATAAACTTGATAACAGATGTCTTCAAGATGTAATCTTAAAAATATAAGATGGTTCTGTTTAGTTTATTTGACTCACAATAGGTGGCACAGATGTGTAAGAACAGGATTCAAAATGTATATTTGATGTAAATTAAAGTTAAATTTGCCAGTTTAGGAACATAGACCACCAAAGTGGGTAACTGATATTTGTCAACAAATATATGACACCATTTATGTAAAGTGGTTTAATGTATTTCTGCTTGCCATCTCAATCTTTTGTCATAAAGAATTTTTACACTAATTTACTGATATCAGAGATGTCTCAATTCTATTCTGTCTCTGCCATTTTATGTAATGTTTAGTAATCAGGAGACAAGAGTTGGTGGAGTTTCATAAATCCTTCTGGCTCATCTAAATATTCTCAGACTGATTTCCACCCTGTAGCATTCATCAGTGAAAAACTTTTGGTTTTTGAACAGTTCATTTAGATGTTTCAGATCAAATGTGCTTTTACTCTAGAAGCCAGTATTTACTTTTTGTTATGCAATCAAGCTACCAGCCCAAATTAAAATTTCTGAATTTGCATCCATAGTTATATAGATTTTAAACCAGTTCAGTTTCTGTACATAATGATGACTTTGGCAGATTCATTATTTGTCCAGAATTGGTGTTAAACCCATAAGAAAACCCATGACCAACAATCTCAGTACTTTTATGCCACCTAGTGTAAGCTTTAGAAATCAATAGATACCAGATGGTTGTGCTTAATAAAAATCCTTATTCAGGGCTTTTCTATACCAATATCACAAAATTAGTTCCTAGCTTATGGAATTCATGAGTGTGGTCCTTACTGATGAGAGTTATAAGTTAGAAACTATTCTGGAGATATTTGAGTGGAACAACACTGAATAAGGATTTATTAAACACAACCATCTGATTTCTATTGATTTCTAAAACTGGGTATTACAGCCATAATGAGTTGAGATACAATGTATGACAACATGTCTTGCATCTTGACTGAAATTAACGATTAATATAGATATAAATTAATTAGTAAATAGGATGACTATTACGTATACAAAGTTAAGTTCCACTTTTATAGCTACAATACCCAGCTACTAGCTTATACATAACATGAATGATTGATCAAAAGAGAGCCTCTTTTTGGTTAGTGATAATTTGGACAAATTTGCTATTGTTTTCGTTCAGCCTGCAGAACCATTTCTGATTGGTTGGTGCACATCAATACATCTTCACTGTGGATTCAGCTTCATTTACATATATATACATATAACAGATATCACAATTACTGACTAATTTACATCTATATTAACCATTAAAAATATCAAATTTTAATATATGTATATATACTAAAAAATTTTGTATTCAGTAAACAATGTGTATTCTATTGTAATCAAAGTTTATCAACCAATGAATTATTTATGATGTATATGTAGGGGACTGGAACAATATAGTAGATATCGTGGCTTTACTGTGTATGCAAAGTATAGATTGAGTTTCCAAGAAAGTTTGTGTTTATGATAAAGAGTGGAAACGCTTATTGTCAAGATCCAAAAAATTCGCAAATCCAAAAAGTTCTCGAGTCGCGGATTTCGAATAAGCGATAGTCTATCTGTATTTAGATTTATTTTTGAGATGTTGATGTTCGCGTGGATGCCTGCTGCAGAATATGCAGGATATCAAAGCAGAAATATAATTCTTCCCAAATGTATATATATATATCAAAATCGTTTTACAACTATTACTTTTAATAAATTTAAATTTAATAAAAGAAGTTTATTAAAAAACAAACAAAAGCCGTAAATTCAAGTGTCCTCCTATTTAGAGCATTTAAAAATTATACAGAAGTTCTTTTATTGGTCAATTTTTTTTAATGTCTTTCTTTTTTACCTAACTAATAAGCTTTTGAAACTGCTGTACTAACAAAAAATAAGGTTTTAAAGTATTAAAACATTCAAAAGAAGATTAACTTACCTTCTGTAATGGCTTTAAGATATTTCTAAAGACTGATTTTTTTTTTTTTTTCGGTTTAATTTTTTTAAAAATCTTGATAGAATATGAGACTCGAAGAGTAAATGCAAAATATTTTTTTAAAAAAAAAATATTTTTAGATATTTTTACATTTTAAAAATAATAATCCAGTTAGCTGCCTTCTAAAACATAAATCCATGTTCGTATTAAATTCATTCTAAAGAGTACTTTGCTTAATTGTATATTTCTCTTTTGTTTGTTTGTTATTTTGTGCAGATGTTTATATAACGCTTTTTGCTTTTCACTCTTTGCTTTCAAAAATAAATATATATAAATTTTAGTTTGAAATATTTTTATTTGACAGTGTACAATCTAGAAGCAACGAAGTGCATTTCTCTCCCCCATCTTCTGCCACACTCACGGATGTATATACATAAATTAATTTTAATTATAAAAATTACGTTCCATAATTGCTATGTATTTATGGAAACATATGGAGAAGTGGAATAAATGTAGAGGCTAGTGAAAAATAACTAAAAAAAAATAACTGAATAGTCGAACGATCAGGAGTTCATAAGTACTTCGAGTACTAGAAAAGACAGGCCTAGCCCATATGATTCATGACTTTTGAGTTCTTACCACTGCTTCAAACCACGCATACAATATATATATAAACGATAACCTACATATTTTCATAGTAAATGAAAGTCATAACCATTTTTAACTATTATGAGTCCGCTATAGGATGATAATTTCTCCCAAATTTAATCGAGATTCACTGACCCAAAACTTCTCTTTTCCACATCACACTGGCAAACTTCCTTATTTCATCCACCCATCTCACCTATGGTATCTTTCTAGGTCTTTTACAATCTCTTGGTTTCCTATTTAAAATTTCAATTATCCATCTATTATTATTTCTTTTAGCAATATGCACAATCTAGCTCTATTTTAGTCTCTTAATTCTTGTTATGATATGTGATACCCGTTTTCCACTTGTAATTTGTTTTTGATCTCTTTTTATCACCTCTAACATACATTTTCCCATACTCGTTTAATGGTTTGAAATTCCCTATGGCTCTTCTGATAAATTCTAAGTGTCCAATCCATAAGTAAAAACAGGTAAAATCTATCTATCTATCTATCTATCTATCTATCTATCTATCTATCTATCTATCTATCTATCTATCTATCTATCTATCTATCTATCTATCTATCTATCTATCTATCTATCTATCTATCTATCTATCTATCTATCTATCTATCTATCTATCTATCTATCTATCTATCTATCTATCTATCTATCTATCTATCTATCTATCTATCTATCTATCTATCTATCTATCTATCTATCTATCTATCTATCTATCTATCTATCTATCTATCTATCTATCTATCTATCTATCTATCTATCTATCTATCTATCTATCTATCTATCTATCTATCTATCTATCTATCTATCTATCTATCTATCTATCTATCTATCTATCTATCTATCTATCTATCTATCTATCTATCTATCTATCTATCTATCTATCTATCTATCTATCTATCTATCTATCTATCTATATAAGGCATATGGTTTTATTGCTTTGGAGTTCATAAGAAATCAGATGCTCTACCAAATGCATCAACTGCGCAGGTCAATACATCTAATAAACCTTTTACAAACACACAGACATACTTCCACTTAATATTAATAAACTTTACGTCTGAGTTTAGGTAAATGATAATCATATCTCGTTAATAAAAAGAAAAAAATTCTTTTGACTTACAATTATATATATATATTAATAATTTTTATTAGTCATTCATTAGATTAGAGATTATTCACTCAATTAATAATATTTCTTCAGTGCAATTTTCACTACATCACTCTCACTCAAGAGAGGGAATGGTTCCTATCAGCTTTTAACACCTTGTGGAGGTATAAATATAAAGATATGATCAAATATGTGAAAAAGATCTATGACCCCCAAAATGCACATTTCGTGCTGAATCAGCTAGATCACAATCTCTTACACATATCTTTATCATTGTTTAGTATATACATAGATAACAATTTACTATAGTTTAATTGATAAGTATTAAATATACTTCCCTCACAACTTTGACACAAATCACTTAATAAAAGTACATTAATAATTTTTATTAGTCATTTATTCGACTAGAAATTATTCAATAATGAATTTTTCTGTATTGTAATTTTCATTACACCACTCTCATGTAAGGTAGGGAATGTTTTCTATCCCCTCTTAACATTTTGTGGAGGGATCTAATCATAAACATATAATTAAAGATATGTTGAAAACATTCCCTTCCTTGCGTAAGAATGGTGTAATGAAAATTAGGCTACAGAAATAATATTCATTATTGGATAATCTCTAATCTAACAAGTGACTAATAAAAATTAATATACCTTCAATAAATGATTTGTGATAATGTTGTGAGGACTTCAAATTTGACCCTTATCAATTACACTATAGTACTTTTCTATATATTTACTGGACAATGATAAAGATATGTGTAAGATATTGTGGTGTGGGCCAACTGATGAGTGCTAGTTCAGCACAAAATGGGCTTCATGTGGATCATAGATCTTTTTCACATGTCTTTGATCATATGTTTATAATTATATCCCTCCACAAGGTGATAAATATTGATAGAAACCAGTCTCTACTTTACATGAGAGTTGTGCAGTGTTACACTACAGAAATATTATTCATTATTGGATATTTGAATGATTAGTAAAAATTATGCTACAGAATTATTATTAATATATATAAAGGACATGAACTCAGACTTTTCCCTCCCCATAGCTATCCAACATCTTATATAACTGATACACATGACCACATAAATGTGAGAAGGATCAATGCTCTCCAAAATATATATTTCATGTTGAACCAGCACTCATCAGTTTGCCCAGAGTTTATATTAGGATAGCAAATCTTCAAATTTTAATGGACAAGTTACAATTGTATTCTCCAATTCTTCAGTCATCCATACCACTAAAAATCCGAGGATGACATGCTCAAAGCCCTTGTTGATGCCAATATTATTGTCATACCCATATTGACCTTAATTACATTAATTTCATTACGTTTAGTATAGACAATATACATGTATTTAATTTCGCTAAAATTTCATTCTATTATTTAATTAATATAAAATGTAGATATTTTAATAATAGTAAAAATTAATCTTTAAGATAGTGAGGGTAGATTTTTGATTGCAACTTTTTTATAAAATAAATGGGCACACCAAAATTATATCTGTCCTAATTTAAGCTAATATTTACCTGTCTTTAAACTATATAGTTATTTCATTTTTATAAGTTTATTTTAATCAATCTGATGGAGTTATTCTCCCCAATTGTCAACAAACTATCTTCGATCTCAAAAAAGTATTATTTAATAATATATCTTCCAGAAGTCAAAAAATATATATCAATCTAAAAGTTATTGGCCAAAAAAATGGATATCATCATCTTCATTTTCAACAATTATCGATCCACAGCAGGATGAAGGTCCCTCCAAGTTTAATCCATTTTCTCCGATCTCTAGCCTCTGTTCTCTACATCAACCCAACTCACTCCTTTATTTCAACTATCCATCCCACATGTGGTTTCTTTCCAGATCTTTTACAATCTCTTGGAATCCAGTTTAACATTTCAATTGTCCATCTAATATCATCTCTTTTAGCAATATGTCCAGACTAACTCCACTTCAGTTTTTTTAATTCTTTCAATGAGGTTTAGCTATTGCATTTTATTACTAAATTCTTGAATTAATATAAATGTTTTTATTATAACGATCCGGAGAAGAGGGACTTAACGTAATCTGCACTACAAGGGCACCATCTAGGCATTTGAACCTAGAAAAATTTATAAAGTAGGCAGAAGTCAAAAAAAATTTTATTTTTATTTTTATATATTTTGATTCCGGTCGTTAGCCCATTGTCACTAGCTCAGGGAGTAGCAGAGATTTATATTTATAATAAATTCTTATCTACGAATATTTTAAAAAAAGAATAAAATAAGCCACGGCCAGTAATTAACATACAAACATTTATTTTCGCACATATATATAAAATGTAACATTTTTATTTTAGTATGTTTATTTTAGATTTTAATTTGACTTTAGAATTTAAATTTACATTTTAATTTTTATAATATTATAATTTTACATTTTAATTTTTTATAAGTTTGCACAGATGGGTTTATAAAAGTTTGTTTTATAATGTTGAGTATAGATCAGTTACATAGATTACATGGTTAAAAACATTTCAAAATAAACATAAATGATCAAAATACAAAGTCATTGATACCGTCAATTGCAGAGGGAAATTTATAAGTAACCCCACAGCATTCACCATAAGATGCTTGCATTGACACCAATAACTTAAAAGACATCCGAATAAATACATTTTAGATACTCACCATAAGGTATCATTATTTATTGAATGTCTATATATTTGGATCCAATATGAAAACCCAAAACATAATTAACCATTAACGAATCCATGCAAACGTATATACCCAACTTAAATTTAATGCATTTTTATTTAGTGTCGAGTATGAATAGACAACATAGATTTACATTTGAAGATAAAACATTCTATCCCCATTTAACCTTAGGCTAAAAGTTCACAGTCAACCTGGCATCAATCCATCTGATATATCGATGTATTCAATGTAATACAAATACGGCAACACAAAATAGGTTAAGATAAGACATTGATTCTTGTCAGATAGGAATATTACATCTATCTAACGAGAAGAACAATAAAAAAAACTCCATAGAAATGGACTGCGGTCATTTTGCCGACTTACGATCACATTCCCTAGGCAAGAGGAAGTGTGCGGCATACACAAGCAATTCTGCCCATAGTGAATCTTGCATTACATCTACTAACTACATTAATATATCCAATCCATTGACCCAATTCAACAATGACACGGATAACCTAAGATTACCCTCCCCTAATATAACTTTACAAATCTATACAGCCATTCCGCCCGACTTAAGTTTATCATTGATATATTTTAATTTATCGGAAAACAGAAATCATAATAAAACTTAAAGAACAAAAAAAATATAAATGGAAATGATTTTACAAAAGAAATACATCAAATAACATTTTAACTACTTTAGTCAGATAGGAAATTCTTATATTTATAAATATTGAAAAGTTTAGTATTTAGAGTTATTTTGTTTAGAAATGTTCATAAATTATATATTTCTTACTGTTTTGAAAAATGTCCGTTTTCTCTGATTTCTTGTAATGGAAGGCATTAATCCCATGAAGTCATAAGGAGATCGGTGTGCAGTTAATTGCTGGTCCTTTATGGTTGATGGTATTCTTCCGGGCCTTGATGTCCTGTGGCCCGCAATATCAGAAAACAATGTTTCATTTTTTTTTGAACAACTGAAGGAATTGAAAGTGCGTCTTTCAATCCTGTCTCCTTCAACTCCGCACTAACACCTATAGTCACATCGTAATAACTCTAATAATTTCCAAAGTTTTCCTTTTATATTAATTTTAAGGATCCAATGGACATTACGTCATCATTGATGATGATCCTTCTGTTGAGGTCCAATGTCCCGATGGATTTCTCTCATTTGCTATTAGTTTCTATTGTTTTCGTATCTGACCGTTGCTTATACATTTAAATGCCCAAAGGCTAGTTCACTTTGACTAATTAAAATAATCATTTCCATTTTTCAATAACATTAATGTGTTTTCCAAACTTAAAGATATATTTTTATCTCTAAATCTTTTTGCTGAAAGATTTAGTTTTAAAATACTTTTTCTTTAATAAAGTTTTATTTTAATAATTTTTTTTTTTTATCTGTGCGATTTTATATATATAAGAGTTTAAGATGATTTTTTAATTTTCAATTTTTAATTCTTAAAAAAGAAGTTTTTATTTACAAACTTTTATTCTTTTCACGTTTAATAATAAAAAAAAACAATGTAACATACATATGTGTCCATTACATTTCAGTAAACTTGCTTAAAAAAAAAAATGAACAAAAAAAAATATTTTACTTAGGGTTGGTAATTACGGTACACGATTAACAAAATTTACAAAACATTCGGTTAGTATAAAGACTATATACAAAAAAAAAATGTTTACTATTGCTTTCCTAAGGACCATTTACATCTATGCCTCCCCCCCCCCAAGCATTCTATTTTTTTTACATTTTATTTTTACACACGGCATGACAAATTTTATAAATTATTTATTTAAGAAGGTTGCACTGAGGTAAATATGTTTTTAAAAAAATAATGGTTTTAAACGTGTATATTTGCAGCACAATTATAAATACCACCAACTTATTTATGACTGATTGAAATGCTTAAATAGGGTTACTACTGAAGTAATTCTCAAACAGTACTCATCATAAGGTACTACATTTACGATCATAAACTTACGTGGCTGTGCGCGCCTATACACGTTAAAGCATAATATATATTAACAAACAAAAAAACATATTAATTGCAACCTTTTGACTTTCGTTTTAACAAAATACAATTTAAAATTATTAATACTTTCTCGTGTTTAATATATGTGCAATTTCTTTCTGGCAGTGCTTTTATAAGATTTAAAGTATACGACTTTATGTAAATAGATAAGAATATTTCATTTTGAAAAGATTTGCTCAGGGTACTGGTGGTTTATTAAAGATTGGCCCAAGTTGGGAAGCCAGTTATAATGATCCAGAGAAGAGGGACTTAACGTAATCTGCACTACAAGGGCGCCATCTAGGCATTTGAACCTAGAAAAATTTATAAAGTAGGCAGATACATAAGTCAAAAAATATATATATTTTTTTAAATATTTTGATTCCGGTCATTAGCCCATTGTCACTAGCTCAGGGAGTAGCAGAGATTTATATTTATAATAAATTCTTATCTAAGAATATTTTAAAAAAAGAATAAAATAAGCCACTGCCAGTAATTAACATACAAACATTTATTTACGCACATATATATAAAATTTAACATTTTTATTTTAGTATGTTTATTTTAGATTTTAATTTGATTTTAGAATTTAAATTTACATTTTAATTTTTATAATATTATAATTTTACATTTTAATTTTTTATAAGTTTGCACAGATGGGTTTATAAAAGTTTGTTTTATAATGTTGAGTATAGATCGGTTACATAGATTACACGGTTAAAAACATTTCAAAATAAACATAAACGATCAAAATACAAAGTCATTGATACCGTCAATTGCAGAGGGAAATTTATAAGTAACCCAATAGCATTCACCATAAGATGCTTGCATTGACACCAATAACTTAAAAGACATCCGAATAAATACATTTTAGATACTCACCGTAAGGTATCATTATTTATCGAATGTCTATATATTTTGATCCAATATGAAAACCCAAAACATAATTAACCGATAACGAATCCATGCAAGCGTCTATAAACAACTTAAATTTAATGCATTTTTATTTAGTGTCGAGTATGAATAGACTACATAGATTTGCATTTGAAGATAAAACATTCTATCCCCATTTAACCTTAGGCTAAAAGTTCGCAGTCAACCTGGCATCAATCCATCTGATATATCGATGTATTCAATGTAATACGAATACGGCAACACAAAATAGGTTAAGATAAGACATTGACTCTCGTCAGATAGGAATATTACATCTATCTAACGAGAAGAACAATAAAAAAAAACTCCATAGAAATGGACTGCGGTCATTTTGCCGACTTACGATCGCATTCCCTAGGCAAGAGGAAGTGTGCGGCATATACAAGCGATTCTGCCCATAGCGAATCTTGCATTACATCTACTAACTACATCAATATATCCAATCCATTGACCCAATTCAACAATGACACGAATAACCTAAGATTACCCTCCCCTAATATAACTTTACAAATCTATACAGCCATTCACGCCCGACTTAAGTTTATCATTGATATATTTTAATTTATCGGAAAACAGAAATCATAATAAAACTTAAAGAACAAAAAAAATATAAATGGAAATGATTTTACAAAAGAAATACATCAAATAACATTTTAACTACTTTAGTCAGATAGGAAATTCTTATATTTATAAATATTGAAAAGTTTAGTATTTAGAGTTCTTTTGTTTAGAAATGTTCATAAATTATATATTTCTTACTGTTTTGAAAAATGTCCGTTTTCTCTGATTTCTTGTAATGGAAGGTATTAATCCCACGAAGTCATAAGGAGATCGGTGTGCAGTTAATCACTGGTCCTTTATGGTTGATGGTATTCTTCCGGGCCTTGATGTCCTGTGGCCCACAATATCAGAAAACAATGTTTCATTTTTGTTTTGAACAACTGAAGGAATTGAAAGTGCGTCTTTCAATCCCTTCTCCTTCAACTCCGCACTAACACCTATAGTCACATCGTAATAACTCTAATAATTTCCAAAGTTTTCCTTTTATATTAATTTTAAGGATCCAATGGACATTACGTCATCGTTGATGATGATCCTTCCATTGAGGTCCGATTTCCCGATGGATTTCTCTCATTTGCTATTAGTTTCTATTGTTTTCCTATCTGACCATTGCTTATACATTTAAATGCCCAAAGGCTAGTTCACTTTGACTAATTAAAATAATCATTTCCATTTTTCAATAACATTAATGTGTTTTCCAAACTTAAAGATATATTTTTATCTCTAAATTTTTTTGTTGAAAGTTTTAGTTTTTCTATTTTTAATAAAGTTTTATTTTAATAATTTTTTTTTTATCTGTGCGATTTTATATATATACGAGTTTAAGATGATTTTTTAATTTTCAATTTTTAATTCTTAAAAAAGAAGTTTTTATTTGCGAACTTTTATTCTTTTCACGTTTAATAATAAAAAAAAACAATGTAACATACGTATGTGCCTGTTACAATAAGGAACAGGAATTTTAATATTTCTTCTTATTTAAAACCTAAAATACATTTTTCATTAAGAACAACCTCTTGCAAAGTCAAAGAGGTTATTCAATCTCAAAAATGCATTTAGGGCTTTAAATGCATTTTGCTCCATATAAAAATCTTTTATATTACGGACCCTAAATTCTTACAGCTTAACTATTTACACATAGTAAAGATATTCTCCAAGGTTTAACACTTTGCATCAATATTGTTTTCTATTTATCTGGATCTACTAATAGAAATAAATAGAACACGTTATGAATGGTCTTTTCCTGCACCCTTTTAGGTTCACATATTATTCTATTTCAACTTTTGGTAATATCTTATAAATTTTTAGAGGTCTTGAAAACATGCATCCCATGCTTAATATTTAAAACACTTTCATTCCAGTGTGGATTCTCATTTACAGTCTAATAGGTAGTCATTGTGGCAAACTAATTCCATTCAAATTTAAGATAGCACCATCAGAATTTCTGATTTGTTTGCTCATTCTCTTACAATTCCAATTTAAGTCATCATTTTAATTAATTAATTAATTAATACATAAAAATGAAATGATATAATTAAAAAAAAAATTCTGAATCTATTAAGCTTTACTTTAATAAATTGATTAATGCACCTCAAATAAGATGCATATAAATTCGCAGAGATGTCAAATCCAATTGTATCACCATTTCTATAATACATGAAAAAGTTTCCAATTTGCTCTGTAGGATATATGCATTTCAGGAATAACTTCCTTTGTCAGCTGTCATGGAACATTGCCAACAATCTGTACAAATATAAGAGTGACCACATTATTCTAATATTATAATGGTGACCAACATGTGCTTGGATTAATTGCTCTTTGTGCTACAAGACAGCAAACAAAGGAAGTTATTTTTAAAATACGTGTTCTCTATGGAGTGATTTTTTACTTTTTTATATAGTGTGGCAGGTTTAGTAAAAAAATATATTCAGCACAATGATTGGAGATGGCATCTTCGTAAATTTATTTACACCTTATTCTGAAGGACTCAAACATTAATAGTACTGTTGGTGATGTACTTGCTTATTTTGGATACATCTAAAAAATTACAGTTACTTAATTCATCTCCACTGGTCAAATAATATACCTAAAGTTTTTCCTATCATCTATTATCAGTTAGTATAATTTGCTATCCCATTTAGAAGGGATTTGAATTTAATCAGTCTCAAAATTTTTTTATCCCTTGTCAGAACTAAAATGTATATTGTTGAATTATTAATGTTATATATAAAGCTCGCAAAACAAGCTCTACATATAACATTTGTAAATACAAGCTTATTAAATTAGGTCATGTGACATCTGACTTGATTTTTTTTTTTTTTGCAATTGTTGAATTAATAATTCCTTCCTTAGACCTTTTAACCACTATTCAGGAAAGATGACCATTAGTATCACAGTCTAAAATGAATATAATAATTTTGATCAAAAAGACTTTGAGTGATTTATTAGTTCTAAAATATCCAAATGTAGAAACTATTGGGGATGAAAAGTAAATAAAATCTATAGTAAAAGATAGACTAATAAATTATTCACATTGCACAGAATTAAAAGCAAACTAACATTTGCTTATTTTATAAAAACAATCAGTTTATATATAATGTTATCTTATTATTATTTTTTTGAAAAATTATTAAATATTTGTTTCTAAATAAAAAATTTGCATTTAGATTTTATTTCAATAAAATTGTTTTTAAGCAGAAATTAACTTACAGATGTCAAACAAAAAATGAATTGAAAACATCTTTCAACAATATTATTATTTACTAGTATTTTGTAATTATAGTTGAACTTGAATACTTTCAAGAGAGCTGTCATTATATTAACTCATGCCTTTTCAAAATATGCCTTAAATATTTATCTGTTCATATTTATTGAATGGTTAGTGGCTATTTGACTGAATTCCCAACCTTTTATTTTTAATAGTTAATATATGTTCTCTATTATATTTTTACAAATTTTGAATTATCTTTTAAAAATATAAGTTTTCAAATAAAAATTATTCTTAAAAATAATATTTCAGCTTCGCAAATGTATAAAAAAATATTACACACTGAAATACATAATTGTTTTTTCACATTTACCAAATAAAAATAATTCATGCATGAAATTAGATTTGCTTAAATGTTTATTCTAAAATGTGAATTATTGTTTAGAGTACATCAATGAAATAAATTTAAAATTCTATTGGTAATTATTGAAAAAATTATAAAAAAATAACCTACAATTATTATGAAGGCATTACTTTTCATCAGCCACAACTTTTTACTTTATCGTTATCACATTCTTCTGACTTGCCATCTTTAAGCAAATATTTTTGTATGAAATCAAATTCCAATTATAAATATTCTTTGTCAAAAAATAAATATCATATAAATATTTTGAAAAAAATAATTATAAATATATACACAAATTATAGAAAATATATTCTCAGACTTGAGAATATAGAAACTATCATTGGAATTTTGCCAGCTATTTATATTACATTTCTCTATACAGTACCAATAACTAGAAAGATATTTAAATGTGATAAATTTATATTATTTTAATTTCAATTTTTGCGATCAAATAAACACAAAACTAACAAATGGATACTAAAGGTAGCTTCAATAAAGTGAATTTAAACCTAAATGACAAAAGCATTGTCATCATATATGGAGACTCTATAGAAGGATCATTTCAAAAGTTCAATATATAGATTCTTTAAAAAATATTTTTCTCATTAAAATACATTTTTAACCTGAAAATAAAAAGGGTTTTTTTGTCTTATTTATTTCCATTTATTAATTTTTTTAATTTGAAAAATTGATATTTTTTTAGATTAATTTTATTTACAGAAAAATGGGGGAAAATTATCCTCCCCCTCATTAAAGAAATACAAGCAAAAAAAAATCTGCTCAAACATTTGCTTCAATGCCTAAGAAATCTATGTGATGCACTGTGACTTCCCTTATATGGAGTCAGAAATCTCTCAGCCACTATGCCTAGAGAAACCTTAAAACAGGCAAAACTCACTATATATATTTTTCCACACACCGCAAGCTATAAGAGCATAAGAGGAGATGGTCATGTGATGTTTATTGACCCAGAGAAACCTGTTAGAAACTTTACCTTTCCTTTCCATTCCCCATCCTAAGTTTTTCCATATTCTTCTCTATCCTGCTCCATCTCATTTCCACAACATAATCTTTGTCAACTCATGGCCTTTATACCTAAATCTTCCTTATCTTTTTCCAAACCCAGAATAAAAACCAAAATCCCACTTTCTGTATAATCACTTTGTTTATATTTATTCTTCCATAACTTCATTATGTGTACTCTTTCTGCTTTCAGGCATTTACATTCAATTAAAAGACACCTAATATTTTTTATGCCTTCTTTACACAACTTGCAGACTAAATTACTCATATTTTTCCATTTATGTGTATATTCCCTTGTTGCTAAAGATCCCATTTGAGCTTAAACAGTAAACTACCTTTTTTGCTATTATCATAAATTAACTTGCACCCAATATTCATTCCATTTACTTCTACATATATTTAAACTCTTTTTACTCTCCAATCTAGAAACTCAATTTGTATACAGGGCCCTCTAGTGAGAGATTTTGTTAACTTTTTCTCCCAGCATTAAAATTCATGTATATTGTAATTTCAAAAAATTTCTAAACATGTCGGGCTATTAGAAAATGTGGGAATTTTAAAGTTTGCAATACTCCACAGTGATAATTGTCCATTATATTCTTGGAGGTCTTACACTTTGTGGTATTTCTTTGAGAAAATATTATAAATGACTAAAAACTTGATATTTTTGAAAAGTTTATGATATTTTTGCATAATAATTGTATAATTATTAGAAATCAAAATATATATTATTACATATTTATTTTCTACAGAAATATTTTATTTTTAAATATAAAAGATTATTTTTTTCTGAGTAACATTGCCATGGAAATTATGGTGGTAGCATATACAATCTGTTTAAAATAGTTTGTAAGAAAATATAGCAATATCTTAAAAATTACTAAAAAAAAATTAAACTTTTAAAGCAAAAGCTAATAAATTTACCAGATATTAATAATTATTCATTCACATTTCAAATACAAACATCAAACAAAAAATATTTTATTCATTTTGTAAATTCATCTCTGTTCTTCCAGACAGTTGAATGACAAAATGGTGCTTTGTTTTGATTAAAATCTAATTTTTTAAATAATTGTGAAATCAAATGTGATTTTTTTTAGAATTTAATTTCTAAACAAAAATATCTATCAAATGAAGTCAAATGTATTATACTATGATACATAATAATGTTTTAATAGTAAAATGAAAGTTGAAAGCTTACAGAAAGTGAAAACAAAAAAATATGTCAGAGTATAGAAAGATTAAACCATTAAGGTTGTACAAGCCCCAATCTACTTTTAAATGCATTAGTTTTCTGAGACAACAATCTTTACAGACATTTGCTTATAAGTATGAAGAGTTAATTGATCAGTTAAATATTAATTGCCACCAGGTATTCTCATGGTAGTGGGAAGAGCATCACATACCTGAGCAAAATGTCAGGACACTGCTTCCTATTGCTAATATATTATCTAGATTTCTAAACCTTTCTATGCTGCAATTTTTATTAAAATTATTGCTCAATCAACTTTAATGTACTGTTCCTAGTAATAATGTCATCTCCTAACTTTGATCCTATATATTCGATTTGCAAGAAGTGTTCAAAAGTGACATTCCATTTATTCAAGATATGTATACTTCTCAAACTTTAAGCTATCAATCTTTTTATGAATAGTCTATTAATCTTAAATTTTGTTGTATGATTACATTAGCAATAAGGATTAGTTATGATATCCATTCTATTTTGTTCCAACCCCCCCCCCTTATATGCATTTCATATAATAGCTTGTTTTATTGATAAATGATTATAACATGCAGTACTTTTTGACTATCACATATATATCAGATGCTTTTTATATGTATAATATGCATATATAAATTAAGATTATACTATAAATAAAATTAAAAAATTAATACTGTAGTTATTAATAATGATTGAGGGGGTATCATTTACATACATTTTGCTGTGTGTCCAATCATTCTCATTTGATCAAAAAATAAAAATCACTGTATCTTTAATTTTTATCTAAAATGAATAGTGAAATATATGACAGTCATTGCAATTTTAAATATGTTCTGGGTGATATCCCTTTATTTCAATAAAATTTCTATGGAAACTTAGCAGTTTTATTATCAGATTATACTCCCTCTACTGGCATAAACCTGTACCAACTTTAAAAATGGTTCTTAAATTTCACACAACTTTCTAGTATTGTGCTTAAAAACTATTTCATCGCATGAAATACAGTATATACAATGGTCAAATATCCAACATAAAAAATTATTTGTCCACAATGTTCTTATCGATATTATGAAATACAATACATCAAATCTGAAAAGGATGATAAGGAATGGAATTATGTGCTTTCTACATAATCTAAGAAATGTTATTAATAAACAGGATCACAGAGATGGAAAAATGGCTGCAATTATAAAGTGAACGTTATCACATTTATGAATTTTAATTTGTATGATCCCATATATGCTCAAAAATGAACAAATGATTGTAAGATTATTTTAATGCTTTTTATTGTTTGTTTTTCTATTTACGTTTTTACATTGTATTTTTAATAAAATATATTTGAAGTAGTAAATAGTGATGCAGTGTATATTGTGGAATAGATTGTATTAATCTGTACAATATATCTGCTATTCTTCATGATGTCAAAATAATGCTTTGATGATAAAATGTGTTAAAAAATCAATATTGATTTAACATTTTTATGTGTTTAATTTCCTATCCAATAAGATCATACTTAAAATATGTCTTGTAACAGCTTTTCTAATTGGGTATTTTTTAAATCTCGTTTGAATTTATTTTCACTTCATTTCTCGTTTTCTTCATATGTAAGATACTGCTTGTTCTCACTTGAGCTGAGCCTGCAATGTATTTTGGCTATGGAAGATTAGACATCCTAAGGACTGTTTCTTCATTGTAAATTGTAGATTTCTATAAAGTGTTTAGAATGTTTTTAAATAGTATTCTTTTTTCCGTTCATTCATATTTGTAATTCAAATTAGCAAAAATTTGTTTGTCTGCATATCAAAGTGGTTTCTTTCCTCTTTATAATCTATTGTTAAGTGCACTTTTGGTGAAGTTCACCATAATAATAACTCTCTATGATTATATAATTATGATAAACTTCTCTGAAAATACACTTTAGCATTAGGTTATAAAGAAGAAAGAAACAACTTTGATATACAGACAAACATTTGCAAATTTCAATGTTTTTAAATAATAAAAATTCCAGTCTAAAGGTATTTCCTTTAGTCAAGAAAAAAACAAAATTTTACTTTCAATTTTAATTTGGATACATTAGAACTTTTCATGAGGAAAAATATCATAATAAAAGAAAAATCCAGTGGCAATTTTGATAAATAGAAATAAGTAATATTTTAATAGCAACAGTTCAAATATTGAAATTCGTGAATCATGGGATACCACACAAGTCATTTACTTTGGGCAAATTTAAAATATTTAATAATCAGTAGTGGTTGTGGAACTAACTGAAAATAATTTTGAATTTTTATAACTGTAGTTATACCATTAATATAAATATATATATATAACAAAATATATTCTATAAGAGCATGTAGACAATTAACTATTACAGTAATAAATCTTTGATTCAAAACAATATTTGTTATTTTGCCAAGAATGGCTTCCAATATCTTTGTAGTTGTGCTTTGATAAAGATATGTTATATTGAAAGCCTGGCTCGGCAAAGTAATGAATATTGTTTTGTATCAAAGATTTATTACCATAATAGTTGATAGCATAATTTGGTAGAATATATTTTATAACATAATATTTACAGTATATACATATAATGTAGTTTATTTATACACATAAATAGCACAAAATAATTAAAATCTGGAATGAAACTTCAAACATAAATGGATGGAAAGCAAAAGTACACCATTTCTGATGGTGACACAAGTAGTGGTATATAGTTATAATAACCTACTACATAATGACATATTTCTAAATACACCAATGTATTGTTTCCTCATCTTACTTGTATTTCTCCTCACTCTATTTTAAAGCCATCTATTGCAAATTTGAGTAATAACACACACTCTCAGACTGACTTTTGGTGTCTGCTTCATCAGCAGGGATTTAGGATTCAGAAATGCACTTACAAAACTGTTCTGGAGTGTGGGATTTATTCATTATTCAAATTTACAGTAGATGATTCTACTATAGAATAAAAAGGACTGTTTTTGGAAGGACAACAGTGAGCAGAGAAAGTCACATGTTCCTGTTAGTATTAACCTTCCTAGTTAAAGACAAAAGAAACTTGCAGTTCATATACAATTGATTTACCAAATTATATAAAACGTAACTGGGTGTTAAATCTATATAACTATGCATGTGTGTTGGCTTTTCAAGGAACTTTAGATTTTTTTTAAAAAATTCATTTTATTAGCTTGAATATTATAAGCCATTTAAAAGAGGCTGTTAACGAAGCAAAGGCATTTGTTCAAGTTTTGAATCCTAAGTCTTCACTGATAAAAGACAAAACCAGAAATTCCCCTGGGGATGAGGATATTATAGCCGTATAAAACCTAATGTTCATTGATTACTCTCGTGTAAAGTAGATGGCGCTAGAGTAAAGTGAATTGTTTTTGAAACTAAATATTTATAAAATTTAATTAATTGCATAAAACTAAGCTAGAGATTGTCAGAAATAACTTATACCTACTAACGTTAAATATTTTAGCCAATAAAAATCTCAAAAATATTTTAATCACGGAGTTTTAGTATTGATTCCGGAGTTGACACTTCCAGTACGAAAACTTCTTATAAAATCTCGAGCAATAAAGTCACTCGAATATATAGTATACATATGCAAAGAATATATCCAAATGTTCGTTTTATTCTTTGTATATTTGTCTAGAATTCAGTGCCGCGACTCTTTAATACAGTTCTTTATGTTGTGATAACACCCAACCTTTAATTTTGCAGTAGTTATAAATCGAAAATATGTGTTTTCCAATGGTCTAGGCGACCCATGATTAGCGGCTCGCGACCCACAGTTTGAGAACCGCTGGTCTAGAATATTTGAGGGGAGATAGCTAATAAACCAACTATTTAGTTAGAATATTTAACGTTAGTTATATAAATGTGTGTGTTTATACATATAAATTCAGCTCACATTTATATTTTATAATTTTTGATATACAACACACTAATGTCGACGTCATCAATAAATTGCGTAATATATTAATGAATAAAAGGATACAATTTTTATCCTATCAGATTACATAATGACAAAATTATTTTATTAGTTATAGACCTTTTTTCCTTTCACTATATGGTTTAGCTGAGATCTAAAATAGATTAGACTAAAAAGCCATTAGATTCATATTAAAAGTACAATACGATTGAAAGTTATTATTTAAAAGAAAAACACGATATCATTTTTGCGTATAACCTGATCCTTAAATCACTTTAACGTCTTCATATCCCTGATTTCACAACATGTTGGGTTTCAGTGAAACAAATAATATAGCAAAATCAAATTTTTTTTTTAATCAGAAATTAAAATAAATTGCTCATTCCTTTTCATTTATTTCAATCATCTAGCGAACAACAAATATTTTATATGGATATGTTAATATATAAACAAAGACCTACTTATTTTCTGGAAAAGAAGATGATTTGCAGAATATGGTAGACTTTTCATCACGAGTAATGAGTAAGAAAAATAATTCAGATTTATGGCCAATTCACAAATAATTATAGCATATATGTGAAGCTGTAAGTTTACAAAGAAGAAAAAATCGATACAATAAATTCTTTGGAGAATAAAAAGATGATGATTACAGGTCCAGAGAATCAATCTTGGCTTAATATTGACAATTTTTTCTGCCATTGAAAGATAATTTTTAATTATGATCACAAATACAATCTGCTCCTTAAGTAACAAAGAAAAGACAGAGACTTGGACCACCTTTTAAAAAAAAAAAAACATCCTTTTTGGCAAACATTTTACTGTCTAATCAGCTTTTTATCTTACTCTAAAATACCATCATTGACAGTTCTAGTTTTATAATAATAATAAACATCCATTCAAGAATTAATATGTCTGTTACCCTCCCCCGCCCCCTAAAGAAAGGAGAGATAGAAAGAGAAAAAAAATCACCTCTAGAAATAAGTTTTACAATGATTACAAAATCCATCTGTGAATGACATACACATCAACATATAGAACATGCTGGTCCATATTTCTTTTTAGTTAATATCTTACAATGATGTATTTTAGCTTCATTAGCAGTAAACATTTCATTCTAAAATACTTTAATCCCATGTCAAATTGTAGATCCCCAACGTATTCTATTCACTGTCATATCTTCACAATAGAATCAATTGACATTGCATTTTTTAGAATGTATCTGAGATATTCCATCTTTAAAATATATTCTGTATAACTCCTAGAGAGGTTTCACTTCTACAAAATCCATACTTCTCATTCTGAAATAGTTCAAGTGCATGCCAAATTGTAGATCTCCCATGTATTCTATTTTTTGACATATCTTTGCATTAGAAGCAATTAATATTGTATATTTTTAGAATGTATTTGAAATAATCCATATAACTCTTGGATAGGTTCTATTCCTACAAAATCCAGGCTCAAGTTCACAGAAAACATGCTTTTAGGATGTCTTCCATTATTCATTCATTTTACATATCCAATCCAATGAAGATATGATATTACAATAATGGACTCAATCATATCATATCCTATATGCTGAAGAACATATTATTGATTGGTTTTACAGTCTTGTCAATGTATTTTTCAAATTTTATTAGCAACTTTTAATACCTTTATACTATATTGATAGAGTGTCCAAGTCTCACTTCCATATAATAAATTTGGTAAATAACAGTTCCATATATGGCTAATATAGTTGTAATAAATATTTGCCTGTAATGAAATATCCTATTGTTTAATTTGTTAAAAGTGGCAGCACATTGGAATATGTGTTGGATCTCAATATCTAAATCCACCTTTCTACTTACAAACTATCAAAATATTTAAACTGGTTGACATTCTCAAGTTGATAATCATTCAAGTGAAAAGTTATTGAAGATTTTTGATTAGTCACTGGTTGACAAAAAACTTGAGTTTTTTGAACGTTACTTAATAATCCAAAATCTTTATAATGTTATGTCAGGATTCAAATAAAGCAAATTTAAAAAAAATCAACATCCTACATAAATATATAGTATATCAATTTGATTTACACACAAAATTTAAAGTCTATTTAAACCAAATTAAAACAACATAGTTTTATAATCACCTTTTTTTTCTTTTTGTATTTAGAATCAAATATTATAAATTTAATCTAGCATATACCATTGTTTTAGTTAAGAACTCTGTTTAGTAATTTATTTTCTTATTTTGCAAAGTTCAAATTTTATTCTACTAACATAAGCAAAGCCAAAGGAACAGCTAGTAGTCTATAAAATTCTATACAAAAAAAGCAAATTTCCAAGTCAATATATAAAATTTACTTAATCATGTGAGAATATGCTTAAAAGAAAATTGAAGAGTAGTAATTAATTTAAAGAGTGCACAGAAAGCTTATGTCACAAGATTTTGCGTAAGTTAATTTGTAAAGGAAATAGTGGATTTAAACAGTGAAGAAAACAACTACTTCAAGCTTCCAAATCAAAATGCTTCAGATTTGCCTATATAAATGGACATTTAGGTTAAATATGGCCACTCTTATCTTTATAAAAGTCGCTATCTTGTGTCATGGTTTGGAAGATCCCTCTATCGGCCAAATATGCTTGATTATTGCAAATTTTAAAGTGCATTGAATACAGGTTAGTGCCTGTTCAGACTATTTAAAAGGAAATTGTAAAACCATATATTCAATTTATTACTTGAACAATATAAAATGGTTTTATTTTTTAAAAGACATTTTAATTCTCTGCAAAAAAAATTATTAAGTTGGAATATGAATAAAAATTCTAACTTTATAACTTATCATAAATGACAATTTGAAGGCAAGGTTACTTTAAAATATTTTGTTCATTCTATTAACAATGTTCTTTTAAAAAATATTTTTTTAAAATATTTTTAAAATCAATAATTGTTTTAATTAAATTTAATTTACTTATTTAAATTTAGTAGAAATTGAAATCTTAAAAAAAGCCTTAAACTTACTTAATCTTTTAATCAATGCTGCCCTCTTTTTGATTCTATCTACATCAATTAATTTTCCACACTTATAAAGTTTTTAAAACAATTAACCCTCTCACACTATGCTAGCATTCTGAGTTTTCTTTGTTTTCACTTGTTGCAAACTTTCAACTTTTATTTCAGTATTAAATCATTATTATGTATCAGAATATAATAAATTTGATTTCATTTGATATATGTTGCAATAATCAGGTTCAATCCCTTTCCATTGCACATTTTAGTTTAACAACCAAACCCATCTATGCTGGGTTCAAACCCTATTAAAATATTCATTTTGTTAAAATAAACATATAAACTTTACTACCACACCTGAGTATGCAGCATTATATATGCACATATCAATAAATGCAGTACATACATAGGCTAGTAAGTGTTACAGCAAATATAATGGTTTAAATTTTATATTTTATAAAGGAATGATTTATGTTATAATTTTAAATAAGATAAATTCGTATGAGAATGTATGATTCACCTTATATAATAATATATATAGAGTGGCATGATTTGATTTTGTAAAAAGAGCAAAAAGCTTTTAGTTATAGTAATTAATAAGAATTTACCCATAAACAAATTTGCATTAAGAGCACTGCACATGTGGTTAAATCAAAACATAAAATCTTATAATTGCTATACTCAAATTTGTTTGCAGCGCTATTTGACACCTAGAGGAGGATTTAAGGTGCCCTGGAAATCTAAACAAAAATACTGGAATCAAATCGAGAAATCTTAGAATTTTATGTTATATTTTAGAGTTAATAAATTTTCAGGTGAAATAAATTCTTCTCTAGTTAAGTGCTTTAAAACTAAAGTATAAATAGGGTATATTTTAAGCTTGGGTTATGGAGACATTAACTTTAGAAGAGTGTCGCTATACATGATCCATGCCAGGTTGATCTTTGAAAGATCTGGCTGGAGAAAGGTGCCAGTTGTTTCTAATCCATGGGAGAATGTTGTGCCAACTGCCAAATGATGCCCTCAATAACCAGAGCTGCAACCTGAAACCATCCAGCAATAGCCTACTTCCATAATAAAGATGCTACACCTCACTCAATAAGACCACAATGATGCCTGAAAGTCTAACACCTGCCTATCCAGTTCAGCAACTAATTGGTAATGCCAATCTATAACCTCAAAGCTCTGTGATAACTAATTATTATCTAAATTCAAATTCTCAACTTAAAAATTTAAAGCTAGCTCAAGATAAATTAATATAACTTCTACCCTATAAAATAATTTCATTATAAATTCTCGTTAAAGTAAATAAGGTATAATTTGTATACCTTGCCTACCTCTTGTTAAAAATCTTATTTAAACTAAATGTAATCTATCCTAAATTCTTTATCTATCACTGTGGTTGTGCCTATAATCTTTCTTTACTGTTATTTTCATGTTATTTATATGCCAATGCCTTGAAGCAGTGAGCATTTAAATGTAATAAATATTTGAATATATAATTGTAAATATCTTTCCATGATTGTTTTTTAATGATATTATTCATGCTTGCTGGTTTGAATTCCTATATCTGTAGTAATAACAAATCGCTTGATGTTCGTTATAATAACATTATTTGATTCTAAATGTATATTGTGGCCTACAATTAAAATCTAAGTATTATTTAGATTTATCATCATAAAGTAATGTACTAGTCTTAGCAACGTGAAAGTATATTCAGTAATTATTTAGCCAGTCGATCAAATATACTTTCTCCTCCCCTGTAATAATTTATATGTGTAGATTGAAACCTATAAACAAAAGTTCTGTTATATTTTTTTTGTCCCTCTAGTGCCACTTGATTATATAACATTATTAGAATTGGCTCATAATAGTAATACTGACCAGGCTATTGTCCCATATTTCAATAATAATAATTAATGTTTATACCTCAAATGGATATATAAAACAAATGGCAATACAAGTGAATCTAAAACCATGTTTCATGGGGAAGTTGTGCGTGGTTCTTGTGTGAGAGATACTTCATTTACGTTTTAAGACTCTCTCAAAAAATATTAAAGTAGTGTGCAATTGATTGTTTTATTGGTCAAATGTTGAAGAGAAAGAATACATTGGAAAGCTACAATTATAGTCCCATAAAATATTTCAGATAGAAAGGTATTATGAAGATGTTAAATAGTTGTCACTTCAAAGACTTTGTAAAGAAGTGCAGTATTGACACAGTGATGTGATGTGATGTATTATGGCTTCTCCTTAAACGAAGTCAAGAATATCTCAGCAATTATGCCCAGATAAACCTGTTAGTCACTTTCTTTTACATTCCCCAATCTAAATTTACCCATAATCTGCTCTATCCCATTTCCACAATGTAATCTTTGTCAACTCTATAACCTTTATATCTAAATCCCCCTTATCTTTTCCCAAACCCAGCATAAAAACCAATAATTCACTTTCTGTATAATCACTCTTTTCATATTTATTTTTCCACAACTTCATTAAATGTACCCTTTCTGTTTTCAAACATTTACATTCAATTAACAAATGCCTAATATTTTCAATTCCTTCCTTACATAATTTACAAAATAAATCACCCATATTTTTCCATTTACATGTATATTCTTTTGTAGCTAAAGATCCCGTTCAAGCCTTAAACAATAAACTGCTTTCCTTACTATTATCATATATTAACTCACACCTAATATTCTGTTTATTTCTATATATATTTAAACTCTTTTACTCTCCATACTATTTCTCCATCTCTCTAACTCCCTAGTCTTTATTAATAAATTTATTCTTTTATCCCATTCCTTACTACTATAACACTCAATAATCCTCTTAACACAATCATCCCATCTTTTATACAAATATACTGATATAAATTCTTTATCCAAATCTTTTGACAAACTCTCCATACAGTAGTGCCACCTAGTGCAAGCCATAGTAATCAATGGATGCAAGAAGGTTTGTACATTAACATCCCTATCTAGGGTTTTCTCATCCAATATTCCCAGACCAGTTTCTAGCTTGTGGCTTTTATCAGTGAGAAGTTTTGAATATGAGAGCACTGTATCTAGATCCGAGGACCTAATGCAATCCTCCAGAAGTCATCTTTTACCTTTTTAATTAACTATGAAGCTATGAGCTTAAAATGAACACAGTTGTTTTCAATCAAAGTTCATTCACTTATAGTCATATAGATCTGAGCCCAGTTCCATATCAATATATTTTGGTGTGTTTGGTTCTTTAATAACCATAGTCAGATCATTCTACGAGCAGGAATGATTATTTCCATTGGGAATCTATGGCAGAAGAAATGAATGTTACAATTAGACATATCATTAGTGTATTTTTAAAACAAAAGTATTCTGAAGTAGCTGAAATCTAGAATTGCATCATATCATTTAAACTCCATACAGACAACTCCTGGCCTGTGGGCCAGATTCTGTCCCCTCACTAATTCATTTCAATGATATTTGTCTGATTCATGGTGGGAGTAATCATGCTGTTTTCTACTAATTCACATTAATTAAGGCTTTCAATTAATTTATATTTTATAATATCTTTATTTTCACTTTTTAATGATTAAAATTTCAAAAATGAAGTTTTAAAATTTTAAAATTGTGAGAATAAAAAAAAAGGAAGTTCTTATTGATAATAAAAAAATAATGTATCCATTGGCTGCATGTAACCTATTGAAAAAGTTAGAACAACGAAATATTAGAATTTTATGTTATTAAAAAATAATATATTTAGAATTAGTTATCAAAAGAAACAAAAAAATTCTAAAAGTTAATAACTTATCTACTGTTATTACAATATTTTATCTGCCATCTTTGCAAAAGCAATTTTTGTAAAGCCAGTAATGGCAGCTTCCTCTTTCTTGTAACATACTTTCTGAGAGTGGATCTTTTAAAAATGAAATGTTTTCAAAGACAATCCCCTACTAGTGATGTAGTTATTGATTTAATAATAAGTCTTTTACAAAAATACTGCATTACAATTATTAACATTTACAGAAAATCACATTTTTTTGTCTTATTTGGTAGGAAAAAAGTATACAAATTTACATGCCTTTTCAAGAAAAATTATTTCGCTTTTTGGCAACACACATATGTGTGAACTGTTTTTTTAAGGATGAAATATAATAAATCAAAAATCTGGACAAGAATAAAGGATGAAAACCTTGAAAATTCTATGTGATTATCCATAAGTAATATTAACATCAATATTGATAATCTCATTGTTGAAACACAAGGCCAATTTTCGCATTAAATTATGTCATTATTGTAAAATTTATGTGGAATTTTATGCCAAAGCATAAATAAATCAAAAAGCCAATAAACCTCACATGATCACCATTTCATATGCTTGCTCTTAACTGTTATTAAATCAGTGCAGTGCTCTCAGATCCAAGGCTCCTTACTGATGAAGGCCACAAGTCAGAAACTAGTCTGGGGATATTGGATGAGTAGGCACTAAATGGGGATTTTATTCACAAGCCTTCTGGCATCCACTGATTACTCTGGCTTCCACTGAGTGGCGCTACTGTATGGAGAGAGTTTTGCCTGCTTTAATAAATAAATGAAATATGACGTAGCAACTTGTTTTAATTCATTCACTATTAATTTCTAATATTTTATAATTTGGTTCAACCTTTGACTCAGAGACAGAATGATAATTTGGACTCTAAACTAGCAAAACTTAAATCTAGGGTAGTTTTTAGGTTTTTTATTTTCCACTGAATTGGAATGATTTTAGCCATTTACACGTGACTGCTAATAATGTTGAACAAATTCAACTTATAAGGGTCAAGTTTTTTTAAACTTTTCAATAGGCTCTTATTAACATTAAACTCAATTTAACAGACATTTACAAAAAAAGCATATGGCTTAGGAGTTCATATGAAGATTAAGCACCAGAATCTAATCTGGGACTTCACAATCCCTACTTGGATACTCTACTACCTATGCCAAACCACACAGCGTAACAGATATCTAAATATTTATCATGTCAGAAATTGTATTACTTGTTTAAATTTATAAATAATAACTATAAAAAAAACCTTTGAAAAATTGTTTATATACTTGTCAAACAGTGCGATTATTGTCAATAAATATTCTAAAAATAGGTAGTTCTAAGTTAAATCTACTTAACAAGATAAGTAAATTAATACACTGTACAGGTTTACACACACCTGCACTAATATAATATATAATGGATTCGAACTCAGACTTTAACACAACCCTCAGCTCTCCATACCATCTCATATTGCTGACCCACTTGATCATACACATGTTGAAAAGATAAATAATCACCAATATATGTATTTCATGCTAAACTAGCAATCATCAGTTGGTTCAGATTAAGATAGTTTAAATATTTATTGTAGAGAAAAAGTTTTCCAACAGTCATCCACGAAAGAACAAGAAGTAGGCATACACCATCAGATTTGCTAATAGCTCAATAATAAGGGTTTTTTGTCATGTGTCATAGCATCAGCCTGGAAGTGAACCCGCTAACCCGGGACAACCATCTGTAAAGCAGCTGTCACTGACCTCTCGACTAACAATGATTGGCCAATAATAAAGGTTTAACAATTTTTCTTTGCTCATTTACTCTCTAACTAAAAAGCAATAAATTTCCATTTCCTGACTAATGTTGTATGGTTAGTTATTTACGTATTGTTTAGTTAACAGATAAAGTCTATGCCAGATAAAATCCTAAGAAATATTTGTTTTACTTGATGTGGATTTCACCTTAAGCCATGCCAATGATGTAGCACTTCACCGCAAAACTTTGTACCAGTTTGTTTAACATACATAATTGACAACATCTTTTATATAACTGACAGCAAAACTTCTCTAACAGGTTTAATACATAGGGTATATGAGCATAGACTTTCATGTGATCTACCGCTCACCATTCTATCTCATATCACTGACACACTTGAACGCATATATATTGAAAAGATAAACAATTACCAATATGTGTATTTCATGCTAAATCAGCAATCATCAGTTAGTCCAGATTATCATCTCCACACATATATGCAATAAGTGATCAGATATATATTAAGATAGCCAATCTTTATACTTTAATGGACAAGTTTCAATCCACTTCACACTCCAATTCTTCAACCGTCCATTGACACGTAAAACGATTTTTGACACTATATTAAACACTTTTTTTTATTAACACTTCAAATGTAAAAGAAAATCTTTAAAATTTTATTTTTAAAATAATCTATTCTTCTTGGAGTATTTAAACAGCGGTTTATTCTCGAATAGGGAAATAGTCAATTTTTAAATCCAAGTTTAAATTTGCGACCATCTGCTTCATCGTTTTTATTTTGCGATTGGTAATTTTCGGACACTTTTTAATAGTTAACAGTTTTAAAGGTATTGATGTGTTAAGAATTATCATATCTAACACGTCTCCGCGAAGGTTTATCATAAACATAAACATTAATACTTTTAATGATCTCCAATCATTTTGCAAAATTAACTTTACATCTTCGTTCGTTAAAGCAGTCCCACTTAACCAAAGTCTCTTGATCGTTTTGCAACAAAACTGTAATAAAGACTTCATTATCGATGTAGTTTCTACAACCTTATCAGTATCTTCAATATATATTTCGGTGAGTTTCGAAACAGTATTGGGAAAAAAACTTTGGGTAAAAGAATATTCGAGATATGAATCGTAGAGTTCAAGTTTTTGTATATTAGGACAGAACTCAACAATCTGAAATACATCTACTTCGCATTTAAATAGTCCTAATTTTTTAATTTTGCTTCCACATAATCTTAAAAGTTTATTTATAATATCACTGCTAATAAAATTCAAATGTAGATTTAGATCTTTTAAATTAAAACATTGCAATAGGATTTCAGTTCGCTCGTGATTCCATACTGAAGAATGTAAAGTTAATTTTTGCACATAAGGACAACATCTGCAAATATTGTTGAGGTCCTCATTGCATACTACTTCATAAAAATTAATTTCTCTTAAATGTAAACATGAAATATTTGTTTCAGAACTATAAAGTTTTAATATCAATGAAATTTTAAACGATTCTAAAATTTCCAAGTAAGGAAACAATTGTAAAATTGTTAAGCAAGATCTGTAATTCAATTCTAATCCTCTGATATCAAGGTATAATAGATTTTGGCAGACTAAAGGAACAGTATTGGTCTTAAAAGTATATCTAATAAATGGCATATTAAGAATTTTGGTGAAACTGATGTTCAGAAACTTTAAATGAGTACATGTTTTGAGAATTAGATCCATAACACTATTATTAGCATTGGTATAAGAAATGTTTAGTCTAATCAGATTTGGAAAAATATCTGTTAAGTCTTTCACATCCTCACAAATGAATTCACAGTTTCTAGAAATTTCCAGTGTTTCCAATACTGGTAGAAGAGATTTTATAAGATACAAAATCTTTGATGAAGTATTAATCAACAACATGGTTTTCATACCTTTTCTTATGAACAGTTGTAGGTTAAACTCATTTATAAACTCTGCTTTTTCTAAACATAAATAAATATCTTGGATCAAGTTATCTGGAAGGAATTGAGTATTGAACAAATGACTTTTAATTTTGCAATATCGGTTTAATTGATTGGAAGATCTTATTGCTGATAATTCTTTAATAATTAGTTGTATACAAATATCTTTAAGATTCTGGACTATTATTTTATAAGGCATTATATAATTTAAACAAATCACAGTGAAATTAAGTCTTTTCCAATTATTTGAAACTTATATTTATCTCTGCAGATGACGACGTGATAATAGGAATGCGTAACAATACATATTCACATTATGATGGAATAACTTCATTTAAATTTTTTTTTTCTATTCATTATAAAATTGTGTATATATAATAGATTGTTTAGAAAAGAGCATTTTTGTACTTTTTCTTAAGATAAATATCGCAAATTACGGCGACGTTCTCTGTCCGCAATAATCTTCAAACTACACTGATTCTACCAACTATGATTGGTGAATTTTGTCTACCTGTCCAGCTTTTCCCACTACCATTGACATATGTTTACAGCCAGGTGAAAAGAGCCCAGGGGCTGGCCAAACACTGCAAAGTCTAGCTAATTTTGTTAAGCGTTATTGGGCGAGTGGTTAGCATAGCTGTCTTCCAAGTAGCTGGCCCTGGTTCACTTCCCGGTCAACGCTTTGGCATATATATAAAAAGTCTAGCTAATTGATCATAGACATTGTTGTTTTTATTTATCCTAAAAAAATTTTGCCCAGGAAAAATAATAAACAAATAACTTTTTTTAAAATCAAATCACAGAAACCCCCCCCCCCATCAGTACTATGCTTTAAACATATGTTTGCGTATGCGCAGTTAACCTCAGCATATGCTTTCCATTATATGTTGATTTATACCCTAAGATTATTTGTCAAGAACAATTTCTTCATAGAATTTTCAGTTGATACAAGTAATTTCTGTATCTAAAGATTTCTATACTTGTCCATATATATACTCAGTCCATATATAGGTAGCTTTATCCAGATACTATTGCAGTATAATATAGAATTAATGTAAAAAATAAAAATATTTATCTTTTGTTAATTCTGTTGGTTAATAAGACCAAGAATAATATCAGGCAGTATATGCGAATTATAAATTGTTTGACGAAATGAAGCAGATTCATACTAGATATTCTATTTGAGAGCATAATAATAAATGTACCAAACTCTCCATGTAACAGTGCCACCATGTGCAAAGCCTTCATAATCAATGGATGCAGAAAGATTTGTGCATAAAATCCCTACCTAGTGTCTATTTATCCAACATCTCCAGACTAGTATCTAGCTTGTGGCTTTCATCATTGAAGAGCCTTGGATTTGAGAGCACTGTACCTATATTTTAAGATTTAATGCAACCCTCCAGCAGTCATCTTTTACCTATTTGGTTATCTAGAAATCTAGGAGCTCAAGATGAAACCATCATAATGTTTCCAACCCAAGCTAGAAACTAACCTGGGAATGTTGGATGAGTAGGCACTAGATAGGAATTTTATGCACAAATCTTCCTGCATGTATTGATTATGAAGGATTGCATTTAGTGACACTACTATATGGAGAGTTTGGTACTCTTATTAACAGCATGTGTAAGCATATGAAATGGTAATCATATAATGCTTTGATGGTTTTATACCTATGCTTTCCATAGGATTATGGTGACGGTGATTTTTAGAAAAAAACAGACATCAAAATGTATAGATGCTGAACTGAGTTCAGATCTACAAGTGAATAGCGTGGGTTGGAAACCTTATGGTGTTTTCATCTTGGGATTCTAACTTTATAGTTAAATGAAATAGGTAAATGGTGGCTACTGGAGGATTGCATTAGATCCTAAGATCTAGGTGCAGTGTTCTCAATGCAAGGCTTCTCACTGATGAAGGCCACAAGCTAAAAATTAATCTGGGGATTTTAGATGAGTAGACACTAAATAGGGATTCTACACTTGGTGGCACTATTGCATGGAGAGTTTGGTACTCTTATCAAAAGCACGTGTAAGCATATGAAATGGTGATCATGTGATATTTGAGAACATCTTATAAAAAAGAATATTACAAGGATGTTAAATAATTTCATATTTCTTAGCTTAGTTCTAAACTAGAATCTGCATTATATTATTTTGATCTTAAGACGCTTCTTTATTTTAATTTCAAGAGCAACCTTTATTATCAAAAGATTACAGATTATTTTGGGTCTAAATATATAATATTATTAATAACATTTTTAATATGAATCTGATAATATCGTGTTTGAAATAAATTTGGATTTTAAAAATATGCTTGAGAAAATACTTTCGCTTTTAGAAAATTATTCTATGATGTAAAAGTTGAGATTAAACTCGGCATAGGAATTCTTGGGTAGTTACGAAATATAGAAACAGAATACACAGAAATATCAGATTTTAAGATACTAGAGATAGTTTGAAACATGCAAATTGCCTATATAACAGAAATCTGATGCTTAATATATTTTTCTGCCGTCAATGTATTTTATATGTTTGCATGTAATATTAATTAAAAATTAGGCCGAGTTTGTTGAATGATACATTAAACTATAAATATTGTACTCTTTATAAGTATTTTGATTACTCATCTCAATTAGCAGTTTTTATTAATAGTAACATTACCTAAAGGCTTATATGTATATTAGATTAGCTATTAACAGTTCTTGCTATGTGTACCATATATTATTCGATTAATCAGGTTCAAACTTCTACATGTGAATTATTCAGTTGCAATATATTCTACCATGGAAATTTTATATCTTTAGGACTAAGCTTGTTATTAATTTTAAATCAATTAATATATATATATATGCTCTGCGCACAGATAATGAAGCTATTAAACGTAAATAAAATTATTAAAAGTTACCGCCAAGCGCTTTCAGGGACAGTTTATAGTCCCATATTCATGGCTACTTGTGTTTGGTTAAGCTAATTTTAATCGAAATATTTAAAAACTTAAATGCCATGTTACTTTTTGCCATGGAAGCACCAAAAGTTATTATGAAGTGTGTCCATTACTCATTTATTTAGAAAGCAAGTGAATTTAATGTGGACTGCATAAACCAGAAATCTGAACAAAAAGTTTGATATGGCTCGAAAATAATACAGAATTTTCCTATCAGAAGCATTCTGCAGTTGAAGAAACAATAGAAACTAAGTCAGGAAACTATTCACATTTAACCTTTATTTAATATGCAATGTTTGCTTGTTATATCTTTAAAAGTGAAAAATATCAAATTTGTAAATAATAAGTATTTCAAAAATAAACCTAAGATTTTACACCCCTTTAGATTTATAAATCATCATCATCATTCTTAACCACCACTGGAAGGTCTCTCCATGTTCAACCCATCTTCTTAGATCTCTAGCCTTTTTTCTCTATATCAACCCAGCACACTTTCTTATTTCATCTACCCATCTCACATGTGGTCTCTTTCTAGGTCTTTTACAATCTCTTGGAATCCAGTTTAAATTTTCCAATTGTTCATCTATCATTGTCTCTTATCTCTTCTACCAATATGTCCAAGCCCAACTCTACTTCAGTCTCTTAAACCTCTGGGATTAATGGGTGTTAGGAATAGCCACATTGACAATTTTTGGACAGAGTATCCTAATTAATGAAGGTCAGATTGAGTGCCCAGACATATTTACTGATCATCATTTCCATCAAACAGAATGTCTATCTCTTGTTGCTTTAGACTTATTTATCTATTGAAAACATATCTGCCATATTTCATGTTTAGGATAACTTCTCTAAAATGAGAAACACTTATAAATCAGGTGAAAATCTTTCATAGCTTCGTAGACATTAGCTCCTTGTTTACCTATGACCAGCTCAAAAGAATAACATGGTAATGTATCAGAGCATGCGTGCAATAGCTATATTTAACTACAAATTCAATAAAAGAAATTTTTATTTACAGTATTAACAGTATTGACATGGTTGAATCTAATGCATAAAAATAAATATCAAAGAAAATCCACTTAATTAGATTGAATTCAGCTTACAAGCTGCGATATGCTTACATCACATATAAAGATTGGCAAAATATAAATCAATGGATAAACAAATATATAAAAGTTATTACAATATTAATAATGAAATAAAATCACTTTTAAATTCTATTTGCTTTAGCTTTCGGGGTGGGGATGGTGGAGATAGGAAATAAATTGTTTTTTTCTTCACAACAGAATCTTCATTCTTAGAGCTACGAGTATGAGATTTGAATACTAAATCCCGAAAGCACTAAGCTAATATATTAAGTCTTAAATTATAATTATAGCTTCACTAACGTATGCGGAAAAAAAATGCACATTTATAATTAAGAAGGAAAATGAATAAATACATATTTAAGGTAAAAACAAAATGTAAAATTATTCAGAATATTAATTTTAATATTATTCAACTTTGGACACTATGTTATAAAAAGTTTATAATACATGCGTTTTGAATCAAGCTAAGCGCTTTGGAGGCTTGCTTAGATCTCATATTCATACCACTGAGACTTAAGTGGGAGAGTGCATATATGCGATAGGTTTATTTAAATGTATTCAAATTATATGACCCATTTTTTGGTATTCCTTCTTATTTATGAAGTTGGGATTGTTGGCTATAGGGCACACTTCTTTAATCTTGCAATTGAGATCGTTTTGCTTCGTGCGTGCAATGTTGGTGATTGTGGCTCCAATATGTGTCCTAGACTTGTACTGCAGATTATTTGTCACTCTTTTATGGAGGAATTTATGTTGTGATAGCCTTGTGGCTCCTATTCTTAATAAAAATTTGTCTTGCCATAGCATCAGAGTTCTGATTTTTACTCTTTAATCTATTAAAAATTCATTCAAATCCATTTTAAAAATTGATCTATACAAGTAGCTTCTATTGGAAAGCTTTAAAGTTTCATTTGTGTATTTTATTTTTAGTTATTCTCTGGATAAAATGATTACGCATTCATTATGGATAGGGTGACAAAATTCGTATAATTGTTAATTGTAGATCCTCAATAGTTAAAATTGGCATCTACAGGAGGCTATACATTTCCAGATTTAGTTAACTAGTGTACTAATAAGATTTTTTTACACCAGCTTAGTGAGAATTTCAGCTACCGTATCATTTCACATCTTAGCTATGGATTAAATGGATTGCAAATTAGTTGCTTCTTAATTGATTAAAAAATAGGATATTTTTATCTGATGAATAGATTGGGATTAATGTAAAAAAGTGGGGATTATTTTCAAGGTTATTTAAATGATTTTTAGGGGGCCTGATTTATGGACTATAGTAATAACATCCCATGATTTTAGTTGTAGAGAATATTCATTGAGAATTGATCTTGTGAATTATATTATTATATTGATGTTTTCACTTCCTACATTTTTATTTGTTAAAAGTGAAGAAAATTTATTCTTTATTTTTGGATGCATTTATATAAATAAAAGTATTTCTTTAAAAAAAATTTGTTTATATATATATAGCAGTGAATAATCATTATCAATTGTAACAAATTTAACTTTGAAGTTACAAGGGGTACAGCTAGATGCTTCTAATATCAATAACACATATAAAATTAAATATTTAGATTTTGCACTAATTTTTCACATTAGAAATTGTAATTATAAATTTATTAAACGCACATTGATTATGTAAGTAACATTTACTGACGCTACAACCTCGAGAATATGCGTGTAAAATGCGATAGTAGGGACCTCTACAGGTGTTTAACCACAAGCTTGCACTATGGAAGAAAAGAGGGGAATGGTAAGTGGTTGAAAATTGAATAGCAATTTTGAGCCAAGCAAATCAAAGCTGTAATTAATCTTTAGAAAAAATTACATTCAACTAAGTAGAAAGCTGGTCATTTAAAAAAAAGAAAGAAAATAACAAAAAAGACTAAATCAGTTAATATAAATTATTGTTTTGATTTTTGTTTTAATTACAACCATAATTTATTTGAACCAATATAAAAATGAGTATATATTGTGTTTGAAAATGTTATATTGGACTGCAGCAAACAGAAAGTATTTATATATAAACAAAGTATAGATAGTAAAATTAATATTTACATTTTTAGCACAATTTCAGTTTACACTAAAGGATAACAGTTTCAGTCTTAAAATTTAAAAAATCTCCCAAATCTTAGAAAAATCCCTAGAAGATATTTTGGACTAAAGACCTGTCAAATAATAATACCAAGAAACAAGTGTGATGTTAATGGCTTGATTAGAAAAATCAAGTTGTACAGTTTAAAGTCAAGCATTGGTGGTCAAGAGGTCAGCGATGGTTGCTTTACAAGCAGTTGTCCCAGGTTAGTGGGTTTGCTTCCCGGCTGATGCTATGACACATTCATCACTTCCTTTATTTTTCTAGCATTGGTGGTCAAGAGGCTAGAGACAGCTGCTTTACAAGCAGTTGTCCCGGGTTAGCGGTTTCGCTTCCCGGCTGATGCTACGAACATGAGGAAAAAAAATGCAATTTATTCACTCTACTTTGAACACTTCTTAGCAAAAAATATTTTATTATACATATATGTGAACACAATTTTAAATTTCAACTGTTTTGTAGTCTTCCTCAGAGCTATGTAAAAGTAGATCTAAAGAAGACTGCAGGACAGTCAAAATATATAATTCTGTACATATATACAATAAAAGTGTTTTTGCTAAAAAGTGTTCAGAGTAGAATGGATAAATTGTATTTTATTTTAATAATTAAAAACAAAAAAAAACCTCCATAAGTGAAAGGTAAATAATATATTAAATAAACAAAACATGTACAACGAGCAACTTTAGAAAGAAAACCACATATGGCTTTATTGCTCAGTGCATAAAAAGATTGAGTGGCAGAACTGTGAGCACCAAAATTGATCTTTGGATTTTCCAATCCCAAATCAGGTGCTCTAGCAACTAAGCCGAACTGCACAAGACAATAGGACAATGTCTTTATTGCTCCGGTATTCATAAAAAGTTCAAGAATCAAAACTAAGAGCACCAGAATTGATCATGGGATCTCCCAATTCCAAGTTGGATGCTGTACCAACTATGCAAACTGCATAAGGTAAAAACCATTGAGTTTCCATGCATCTAGCAACAAAAGTTAACCTATATTTTTATAGATAACGATGTACCATATGAAAAAATCATATAATTATAATCACAGAAAATCATAGCCACTTCAGACAAATCCAGAAACCATTCAAAAGGTTGAGCATTTTGTTTGGATATATCTAAGATATGTAATGTCATTATTATTGCCCTTTATTGTTTAGTGCAGCTTAAAGTGTGAGACATATGATCATCAAATACATTCCAGTTCCAATATTTCCACCATATAGACTTCATATGAACTCCCAAAGAATAAATCCATCTGATTATTTATTTTTAATGTTATTATTTATCAGATGTTCCTGTTGACTTGATGAAATGGCTAAACAGAAATAGCGAGAATAATGGAAGCAGTAATGGAAAAAAAAAATTGCAAACTACTTTATTAATTTGATAATTTGCAATGATGGCTTTTAATTTCTTCTGGGGCAAAATTTTCTTTTAGGAACATTTCAAATCTTGTCTAATTATAGCTCTCCAATGTATTCTTTCTCATTTATATCTTCACAATGAAAGAAACCAAATCATAGACATCTTTAGTGAATCTGTGAAATAATCTCTATAACAAACAGGAAAAACTTTTCATACAGTATTGCCACTCAGTACAAGCCAGAGTAATCAATGGATGTCAGAAGGCTTCTGCATAAAATCCCCATCTAGTGCCTACTCATCCAATATCACCAGACTAGTTTCTGGCTTGTGGCCTTCATCAGTGAGAAGCCTTGGATCTTAGAGCCACAAGTCAGAAACTAATCTGGGGATATTGGATGAGTAGGCACTAGATGGGGATTTTATGCACAAGCCTTCTGGCATCCATTGATTACTCTGGCTTGCATTGAGTGGCAATACTATATGGAGAGTTTTTCCTGTTTGAATAATAGTTATAAGCAAGCATCAGAAATGGTGATCATGTGATGTTTATTGGCTTAAGGTCTATAACATAAGCAGAAACTATCTCTCCCATAAAAATCCTATCCAAGTTTACCATAAAATTTCTTTTTAAGAAGTCCATATCTTCTTTCACTTCCCATGATGACTGCAACAAGGATGCAATTTTAAAATATGAGACTCTATAATATTACATACAGCATGCCAGAAAGTTTTGCACTGTTAGATTAAATTGTAATAATTTGATACTTATAGATTTGGAGCAAGGATTATGAAGACATAGAAGAAGTTGTGACGTGGGCTAACTGATAAGTAAATACTAGTTCAGCAAGAAATCCATCTTGGACAAAGAGGACATTTGCTTTTGTTTCATTTGATTAAACTGGCAAAAAAAAAAATTAAGTACATTATTACACAATATTAATATTATTTATGCTCCTTATTACTTTTTACAATGCTTTTTTACAACCCACTATTGATGTTTTCGATTGCCCCAGCAATCTTCTTCAGAACTATAATAAACACAATACAAATACATGAATGCAAATATACATGAACATATAATTTTGCATTATATATATATATATTCTATCTTATAATCATTACTTATATAGTCACATATATTTTTATATACCTCTCTATATGATTATTACCGTTTTATATATTATACATTTTAATATTTTTTATATTTTATATTTTTGATTGATAAATATAGAATATAAAAAAGTTTAAAATATATAATATATAAAAAGGTAATAATTATATAGAAAAGTATATAAAGATATATGTGGATATATAAATAATAATTATAAGATGGAATATATATATAATGCAAAATAAAAAAGATTAAAATGTATGATATACAAAAAGGTAATAATTATATAGAGTTATATAAAAATATATGTGGGTATATGAATAAAGATTATAAGATAGAATATATATATATAAAATGTAAAATTATATGTCCATGTATATTTGTATTCATGTATTAATATTGTGTTTATTATGGTTCTGAAGAAGATTGCTGGGGCAATCAAAACCATCAATAGTGGGTTGTAAAAAGCATTGTAAAAAGTAATAAAGAACTTAAACGATATTAATATTATATGAATTTGGCAATACAATAAGAAAGATAAAGTTATTATACATTATTAACATAGAAACAGTGGAAATTGAATTAATTATTCCATTGAAATTTAATAATAATAAATATATTCACCTTTAATTAAAGTTTAAAATATATATCTGGCCTAAAAATAATACCATAATTTTTAGCCTAAAAATGATGAGTTATAATCGTTAAGATATTTATTTAGAGAGGATGGTATCATAGTTGTGCATGTAATAAGTTTTACACCTTCATGATAAATTATAATAATTAGATATTGATAAATAGTGAGCAAGGATAATGAAGACTTATGAAGCGTTATGGCATGGACTGGCTGACCAGAGTTGGTACAGCATGAATAATTTATCTTTTTCTTTACTCATGCGATATATATATATATGTTATAAATTATAAAGTTACAAATATATTTATATAAATATATTGTTCACAGAGGGCGTTGCTGAAATATCATAACGTTTGGAAAAGTGGTTTGAATATATATTTAATAATATTTCCAATTTAAAATAAACATATAATAGTCACAATTTAAGAATTCAAATGGAATAAAAGTTATTTTAGTAAGTGCCCACTCCACCCTGTGCAAAAATAAAATAATTTTCTTAAAAGCTACTTTTTCTTCCATGTCTTTATTCTTTTTTAGCATTCATAAACCACTAAATCTTAATAAAGCCCAAGGTTACACAAGTCATTAATGTTTCTTTTTTAAAAGTAAACTTTAAAATAGAATACTAATAAGAATAATATTTTTCTCCAGAGAATTATAATTATGATCAAAATAAAAACCCTTTTTTGTCTTTAACTTATTTAGTTGAAATTTTAAAAACTTCATTAACTTTTGATTGAAAAACTGTATTGAAAAAAAAGTAATAAGAAACCTGGATAGTTATTAAGTTTTTAAACTGAAGAGCATATGAAACCTGAAAATGAATGCAGTATACAAAACGTATAGATTTACAGATACAAAATTCCATATGACCGAATTACGCTCATATAGTTTACTACTATGATTTAAAGCAGCTTAAGAAATAGTGCTAAAAGTGTGTATGCATATTACCATATATGTGCACATTCGCATGTGTGTGCACGCTTGTATGTACACATCGGATTCATATGCACATCTCCAAACTAGAGGGATTATCTTTCTAATAAATAAGCCTGTTTGGATTTCATTCTTAGGGTTAAAGATGCTTTTAGGAATCAGAGATAACTTTTTTTTTTTGTTTCTACAATAGTGATTTATTTTGATTGATTTGAAGCAGTGGTAAAATGGCAAATTTTGAAGGCCAAGTTTAATGAACCATGGTCCACCTAAACTGAATTTCTCATGAACTATATTGAGAAATAAAATACTTGACTAGTATTATGATTTAATACATGGGTGGGCATAATTTTTCAGGTTGAAGACTACTTGTAATATTCTCCAAGTGTCACAGTCCAACAGTTATATATTAAATGCATGGTTTTTAAATGCCTTTTAATGTTTCCTTTTTTTGGAAGTGACATATTTACATGATATATATAACATACATACTTTCCCTTCATCATTGTAAAAAAAAAAACAACTAATCTTACTACTCTACATCAAAATCGCATCCCTTTGTTTTCTCTGCATTTTTTTTCACTCATTTCACCCCTCTTTTAAAATATGATAGACTTAATTTTTCATATTAAATCTGTGCGATTGTCATAAAAAAAACACAGTAATGGCTTAAGACTGCCTGAACATATTCAATGCTTCTGGTTGTGCATTATGCAGTGAACATATTCAAGCTGATAAATTTGTAATCAACATGTGCATCATAATGCATTTCAAATGAAGGCATGTGTGCCATCTGACCCATTTATTAGAAAGTGCCCAACTACACACAGCCACTTTTATTGTGAAAAGCTGATTCTCACTTATATGTATACAATATATATATATATTCTAACCTCTCCCCCCACCGCTCGCGATCGTCCTCTCCAAAATTTATAATATATTTAAATTTTACGGGTTCTAGCTCAGTCTAACAAATAAATAAATGAAATATCCAGCATTAATTAAAATGATTACTAACTCTAATTTTCAAAATACAAATACGGTTATATTTTCAAAATGAATTAACAAATATTTACTATTTTCATAAGACATGGAGTGACGACACGGGGAACGAGATAGACTACATTGAGATATTATCCACATGATACTATCTCAATGGCATAAGAACACTATTCCCCTTTTTACTATATTAAATAACTAACTCATAGTATTCTTACGACTTTCTAAGCTCTTTTCACTACGATTAAAATAATAATCATGTCTTAATATTCTTTCTAATAAGAATCTAGCTCAATTAATTAAAAATGAAGAAAATAAATAAAATAAATAAAATGACATAAATCTCAGGTTCATAAATTGTACTCTAACTGATTTAAAATTACGGTAGTAAACTATGAAAAGGGAATTTTATGTCATAATTCACTACGCAGTAACTAACAATAATAAATAATAATAATAACAACAATGATATAATATAATCTTATTACTTCCTAAATGAAATAAATAATTACGTACGTGGCAGTATTTAAATAATCTGACTACAGAGTACATGTAGCAACATTAGCATATAATTTAATGTAATATTGTGGCAACCGATTTATGACCAATAAATGATATAATTGTGATCTTTTAAATTTTTAATATACCAATAAATTCTCAAAAATTATTATAACACTTTTATATTTACCTTTTTGTGCAAAAACTATATGTCTGTTTCAATTATAAGTGTATTGTGAGATCATGCATCCATGTGGAGAAATAACAACGAAGACACAAAACTTTATAATAAATTTACAACAAAGTTTATTAATAACATCAATAAATAACAATATTTACATTATGTACATTGGATATCCTCACTCTCCTATCACAAAATTATTTTACCAGTTTATAAAATGAAATCAAACTTCTACTTATTTTTTCTAGTTAACTCTTATCTTTCAAATGCTTAAGAAAATACAGTATTATTATTATTGGATTTCTTATTATGGTTAGCTTATTACAAAAAATGAATTCCTTATCGGATTATCATTAACACTTTGTATCCCTACTATTATTAAAATCATATTTTTAATTTTACAAATTACATTCGTAGTAAACATTCTACAAAATAATAAAATTCTAGTTTTATATTAGTGGTATGGAATCCTACAAATTCAAACATTCTTTTACATTCGGTATTAAGTTTTATAGTTCATTATTCGATGTTTATTAGTCCTAATATACTCAATAAGCCTTACTTCGGATGATATTTACACCTATTAACATACCATGCACAAGTATATGTTTATTACACACTATTGAATTATTTTCTTAATAAATATGCAATATTTATTTTCTAAATATTATTTAAAACATTAAAATTTCATTATCACCTTTAAAATAAAAACTTTGTTTAGATTTCTCTTAAAAAATCTTATATTCATTTCCGAATTAATTTATAACTGTATTATATGATTCTTTCTCTCTTTATGATATTTTGTACTTTCACTTTTAAAATTACACAATTCTAAACATTCCAGCAAATAAATTATTCTTACATAAATGATAACATCTCTGCAATTCTATTTTATTCATTATTTCTTTGAAAATATCTTTCTGACGATGCAGATTCACGAAACAAGGATAGCGAAAATAGATGCACAGGATCAAAAATATAACTAGAATATAATCCGTCATAAACCTTGACAATAATGGCACAATGAATTAAAACACTATAGAGGAGTGACCTTTATCTGTCTACCAACCTCTATTACAGGAGTGATGCTAAAGCTATTTCTTCAGCTTTATATAACATCAAAAAGTTTAAAAATACGCAAAAACACTGTCCAAAATATATGTGTTCAGTGATAGGGCTTAGTTAGCTATACTGAAATCACACAAACTAACTATGATCCAAATACTTTATTTTTCCTATTTCTTAACAAAACATCATCTTGGTTTCCTCTCCTCCAGTACTACCAAGTCACTATCCGATCTTATTTCTCATGATTTTTCTATACAGTACATCGACAAATTCCTATCTGCATTTCTAACAATAATAAAATTCATTTTATTTCAAAAACTATACCGCTGTTCTTTAAGAAAATCTTTTACTACTTTTCTCATATATTTATCATATACAAACTATTTTAAAATATCTGAATACTTTACCACATGAAAGTTCAAAAGAATCACACAATTGTTCTATTATATTATATTATTAATTATACTTTAAATAACTTATTGCATGCATATTTAAAATTACTCTTATCTCATAATATGTTGTAAATGTTGTATAAAATGTGTACATAGAATTTAAACTTTCACACATTATTCTTAATCAATAGACGATCTATATAAAAAAAATACATTATGCATTATAAATAAATATCAAAATTACCAAACGATCTTTATCTTTTCGATCACGTTCTGTAGGCTTCACCATCCCATTAATTCTTGTAGATATATGATTTCCATACATACTCTTTATTTTAAAACAATATTTCTATCATTCTATTAAGCTATTATATTTAATTTTTCAATATTACTAAAATTATGTTTATATGTTTTCCCTAATCTTACATAGCATTTTATATTTTTAAAATAAATTAATAAAAAATATTTAAATTATATTTACGATACTTCTTCATCAACTTTCTTGAACCGTTCATATTAAAGCTAAAAAAAAATATTTTATTTCTTCTTCAGTCACTTAATGTTCTACTTTAAAATAAAACAATTACTACTCTGTTTGATAAATCTTCATAGATAACAATCCTTGGTTTTCACAATATTGTATACAATTATTAATTCATGATATTCTCTTCTACTATTGTCTGCTAGTATTTTCCCGCGCGACTTTTCCGATGCATCTTCTGGGTACTTTTTATTTAAATCTTCAATAATTTTCCGGTTTCCATGGATCCATTTTTTATTAAGTAATTTAATTTTATCTTTTCTAAATCAAACATTTCTTCCATTGAATACTTTATAATATTTTTTAATTAGATAAAGTTTTCGGCTCCTTTTCTATAAACATAGAATAGCACTTTCATATTATTCTTTAACTTTTTTCTTTATTTGAAATTCTGGAACTATATTTTTAATAATGTTTTTCCCTTAAAAGATTAACATTCTTTCTTCATCATAATTTTTCTTTATAATAAAAACGCATATTAAATTTTTCCATAGAGAAGAATAAAATAACTTCAAAGTAGCCTTATAAATTGTGCGTCATAATTTTTTCCTGACGGCAAGTAACTTCTCTTTTAAATTCTCACATAGCGTCCCAATTATATTTCTTTGAGTGACAAAAATTAGTTTCTGGTTGAGCATAAATAAATCTGTATTAAGGTACTTTCCAAATATTTTTCCTTCAGTAATATTTTTAGGTAATTTTCCCTGTACTTCCACTTTACTGTAGGCTTTTGGTTAAATTCGAATAAAATTCCCTGGTAAGATAACTTTTAAAATTAGCAATCCATGTAGAGGCAGTCAAAATATATTATATGTTACAGAAGAACTTTTAAAATAAATACGAAATTTTAAAATTTATATCACTTTTCCAGCTACGGTGTTATCAGCTAAAAAAAATATGTTACTTTCTCTTTCACTTTCATATTACTTCTCCCCCCGCTTTGTATAATTCTTATATTTTGTCTGCTAATTTACCCCCGTTGATTGGTTAATGACTTTTTAGCATGAACAAATTTACACATTTTAGTTATATAACAGATTAGACTTTTAAAAATAAAGACTTGATGACGTAATGTCTCAAATATTATCTAGACTAGTATTTTTAAATTCCATTATAGTTTTATCAGAATTATTTAAACTTTAAAAACAATTATTAAAATAATATTTAATATTTTAACTTTTACTTTAAGGATCGATGGCAATTATATTTAGTTTCAAATTCACAAACTTTATTATTATTTTAACAAGCGTGTGTGTGTGAAGGTATATAATATACAGTCACGTGTTTACTAACTTTATCAAAGGATTTTTTATTTACGTCTCGGTCTAAATTACCAAAGCTGATATATTTTATAAAATTTTGGAAAATAATTTTAAACTTGTAGAACTAAATATAATTCTCACCATCATAAAGTTTATTTTAAAATATACTCTATTAATTTTGATTATTAAATACAATTATAACACTACATATAGCGTTTATTTAATTTATTAGTTTTAAAATATTATACTCAAATTATTAATATACTTTTAACTATTTATAGCTGTATTATTTTATATGGCCAGCTTTTACAACCATAAGCAAGGATATAATTAAGCTTTATTTAACTGTTTTCTTTTTAAAATAATTTATTACACTGTTATATACCTTTTTCAGCTTTAAATTGTACTAAAAATTTAATTATCCTACTATTATTTATATATCATACAAATATAACTTAAAATTTAAAATTTTTTTAGTAATTGACCTTTCTACCTTATTATGACCTACAGATAAGGGCACAATATATATATAATGTATAGGTATCTATTCCAGCATATAGTGGCATCAGCTATAATTAGTTTTTTTTTTTTTTTAAATTCAGGCAGTCATTCAAAAATACCTTGGTGGTCCACCAATGGACTCCTAATTGATATCTTTCCCATCCCTGATATTATAATATTTTTGTCAATTCCTTCATAATATAATAAATAACCTTGTATTTTACACCACATAATTTACTGCAGAGTTCAAGGTCGAAGGTTCATAGCCCAGTTCTATAACATCCAGTACTCAAACTTCTTATAAATTCCCAAACAATAAACCATTGGATTTTTGCCCTGCACTGTTCGGTGAGGTGGTAGAATGAAAGTCTTTTGAATTCAAACTCCATGAATTGTGATTCAATTCCAGTTTTTGAATCTCTTATGACCTTCCAAGCAATAAGAAATACATTGATTTTTTAATTTTCATTAAAAAAGTTCTGTTCTCCATTAGGAAGATTATTATTTAAATGAATAATTCAAAAGCAGATGCGTCAATTAAATAAAAGTTTTCTTCTTGATAGGTTTTATTGTATATAACTTCATGGGAACTAATTTCTCCAAACTTCACTACTTTCAGATGCTTTTATCGAACGTATTCTGTTTTTGTCATGATAAAGAAGGGCATATATCTTTATCACTCAGAAGTTGATAAGAAGTTCAAATACCAGAACTACGAGCACCAAAATTGATCCAGGGATCTCTTAATCTCATATTAGATGCACTACCAACTGTTTCAAACTGTGCAAGATGTCTGTCATGATAAAATCCTGTAACTCAATTTTCCCCACTTTCCAATTTCCAATCTAATTGAATCTTTGCATACGTATGTATTCATAATCACTTTTATTGTTAAGCACCGAAGAGAAAGTATAGTGATAAGTGCTCTTCAGCCCTTATCAATAAACGCTTGTTAGAGCTATTGGTATGCTCCCTATCTTACATTTCTGTAATACAAGCTTAAAAAGCAAAGTCACTCGATATATGACTTGCTTTATTGATTATTCACAATAACTATACATTTTTTAGAGTTTGCAAACAATTTCAGCATAAAATTAATTTAAAAATTTACATTTTCAATTTTACATGTAATATTGATGCTAGCAATATGATCCTGCCTGTAATTTAAAACTGAAGGATTTGTTGAATAATGGATCAACTGATTCATATTTATTTAATATATACCTTTATTTAGTTTGTTTTTTAGCTTTTTTTTCTAGATAAAATCTACTTTAAATAATTTCACACTTTCCATCTAAATAAAACTAATTTAAATAAATTCACCTCGTTTTAATAATTCAATGTTATATATATATAAAAGCAAAATGTAGAAAATATATAAAAAAATCTATTCACATAAACACATTAATCTTTAGCATGTTCTTTACGAGTTGACTCACATCTGCTTGAAGTCACTGAAATTCCTTCATTTTTAATGCTACGGTAAAGATTTTACCATCATTAGAAAGATTATAAAAAGTTCTGTAAGATGCCCCCCCTCTCTTGAATTATTTTACAAGTAAAAAATCAATAAAACTGTCTTAAATGTCAAATAAAAAAGAAAGCTTGACGGGCTGTCGAGGACAAAGAAAACCGCCTAAAGAAAGAAAAACGCTACGATTTTCATTTTGAAAATGATAAACAAATGTTTTAGACCATTTTAGAAGTATTTTTTGACAAATTATAAATAATTTTGATAAAATATGCTAAAAATAAAATTATTTAAGAAAAATATTTAAGATTTTAGTAAAAATATTTAAGATTTTAGCAAAAAAAAATATTTATTTTCCATAACATAAAACTGAGAAAGAAATCAACTATGTCAGCAACTCTTTTTAATTTGTTACTAACTTTCGCTTTTAAATTTTCCGCTATCGAATATTTCTAAAATAAATAAATAGAAATTTATTTTTGAAAAAACTTTAGTTAATTTTCATAACCTGACAAATTATTAATATACTTTTTACAAACGAATCTAAAGTGAATATAATATTAAAAGATGAATATATTTTGACAGTTGAGTTTGTGTCTTGACCAATTAAAAGTTTACACTTTTACCTCACTTGGCCAATAAAGTACCAGCCGCTAGAAGGGTTAAAAACTATTCTTTGTCCAGCTTTTACAAATTAAAGCATGGACTAAAGCAACTAAGTCTTGAAATATCACTAATAATTTGCAAGTCAGATTCACAAAGAAACATTTAAATAAACTTACAAATAAGATTCACCTTTTTATTATCAATGCAAATGTATTCATCAGTTTATAATTTGATGAATAAATAATTCACAAATCAGATTTCAGCATTGGTACAAGAAAGTGGGTGTTATTTGCATTTTATTGAAATGGTTCTTTTTAATATGAATAAAAGTATTTTTAAATATATATGTTGAATTAAATATTACCATGGATTGTTATTTTAATAAAGAATAGAAATGATATCATATCCATGTAAACAGAAATAACCTTTACCTTTAATGTTGCCAAAAAACTAGTCACTCTCTGAGGCTACAATTTTCTCATTAACCTATAATAATAACCTTTAACCTTTAATGTTGCCAAAAAACTAATAGACAATCCCTGAGGCTAAACAATTGTCTCATTAACTTATAGTAACTCTTTTATTAGAGTTACCTATTGTAAGAATTGTTTATAGAAATGAATAAAATTCTAGTATTTTACACCATAGTAAATAGCAGTTTTGTTTGCTGTACACATATTATTTCTCATGACTGGAATTCAATTTAGGAATCTTTAGATCTTAATTCCACAACGTTAAATAAAGATATATATAAAAGAATAATAATAAACTAAACACAAAACCTTTAAACCATGTCATTATTCCACTAAAACATCACATGCAGATAAATACAAACCATATCAAATCTACGCATAGTAAAACTATCCTCCAGTTGGAATTATTGCGACATTTTTTAATTACATTTTGTTAATAGTTAAACTGTCTATATGTATAGAATATTCATAAATTACATAAATGCTAAAATTTGGATATTACATACACATACGGAGGAATTAATCATATGTTACCTCTACTTAAAAACAACTAAATATATTTTTGTCAGCCTATAAATGGATACTAAGCTGTTTTGGTTATATGTAAGGGTATATAATTTATATTTATCTTTACTTAAATATCTTTATTAAAAATGATATTTAATAATAATAAAAGTATAATATTAAAAATTATTTCTATTATTATTGTTGTTAGTATTAATTAATTATTTTTCAGAAGCCAATGAGGTATTACAATCACATGAAAACAATAAACATCGGTAGTATATATTCATTTGTTCTAATATACGAATGTTTAGAACCACATTATTAATTTTAACAAGCTTTTTTTTTATATCATTATCACTCGTATTACTTTGGGCTGTTTTATTACTACGAGATTATATAAACTGTAGAGCAAAAAAAAAAACAACTCCGGAGGAGTGAATTAATAACATATTCTGTAAATAATGACTGTATATTTATTAAAGAATAACAATAACGCTTTTTACCATTCGCTTAATGGTTATATAAATGATGCCCCTCACCCCTACAACTGCAATAAAATAATAATGCTTTTTTAATATATAGTATATAAAAACGCCTCTCTCCACCTCATTGATTACTACAACTGCCTATTATTGTTATAAAATGTTTGTCTAAGCATAGTTAAAGTTTCATTTTGTAAAAGTTTCTCTTCGTAAATTCATTCAAGTTAATATCACGGTCAAAATATTTGTTTGCTAAACATGTTTGAAAGCAAATCAAAAGGCTCCACCTACCTGCAAGTCTTGTTTAGCTGCTTCTGCGCCTGCCCTTGTCGTAAAAGTAACAAAACCAACAGGCTAAAAAAAAAAAAATACAGTATTAGTACTGAGTTTAACATAGTATTACGTTTAATACTTTATTTAAACAAATAATAAATTTTCATCAATAAGAATAAAAGTTGAGCAGTGAATATAGTAATGAAATAGAGCCTCATAAAAATATATTTATAAGAGCATGTTTACATATATATTTATTTATTGTATACATACACAAACACACAGCAAGAAGAATTCTCTCTAGGAGAGACAAATCTTTCATTTTGAGAATTACATCCGGTGAAATAACTCAAGATTTTTACGGTCTTCTCCCGTTAAATATCTTCTTTCTTCGTTCATCCACCATCAAACACTAACGTTACTGATTCAAGCATTGGTGGTTGAGAATTCAGCGACAGCTGCTTTACTAGCAGTTGTCCCGTGTTAGCGGGTTCTCTTCCCGGCTGATGCTATGACACATGAGAAACAACTGATTCCCTATCTAAAACTTTAGCCCAGTGAATATTAAAACAGTTAATTCTTTCTATATTAGATTGGGGGGGTATCTCAGGAAAATGCAAAGCATGCCGAATGCAATGATTTGTTATTATATTTCTATATTCCATATTCACAGATTAATTAAAATACTATTTTCTTTCCAAAATTGCTTACCAGAAATTATAGGGTATATGAGCACAGACTTTCACACCACCCACCACTCACCACTCTATCTCATATCACTGATATACTTGAACACATATATATCGAAAAGATAAATAATCACACATATATATCGAAAAGATAAATAATCACCAATAAATAAAAGTATTTCATGCTAAACCAGCAATCATCAGTTGGTTCAGATTATCATGAAATATGTATATTAATGATTATTTATCTTTCCAACATATATGTGTTCAAGTGTATCAGTGATATGAGATAGAGTGGTGAGTGGTGGGTAGTGTGAAAGTCTGTGCATATAGACACAGGTATATAATAAGCCTGGATTTCAGTTATTATCAAAAATTTTAAGTTTTTAAAAATGATCTTCGCCACACCACCTCTGTGTAACAAATTCATCACATAATAAACTTCATTGCTAAAGACATCCCATTTTTATTTTCAAGCAAAATTAAATTTTGGAATATTACACAATCCCATGCCCATATTCATCAGTACCACGATTCTAATTCAGTGCTGCATCTCATCACATCTTCGATTTTTAAGTACTTCAAGCATTAGTTACTAAGAAGACAAGCATTTGGACTTTCTAATTAAAATTAATCTTAATGCTTTCCAAAATAATCTTTTTTTTTTTGCAGCTAGAATGATCTCAACCCATATTGACACTACAAGCTCCCTATGGAGCCATGCTGAAGAAACTACCATCTAATTTTTATTCCACTGCACTAGTTTACACAAATATAAGATAGATATAACTACTATTTACTATCACATTTTACCACTAATTGTACTAAAAAACAACTTAGAGAGAATAGGAGAAGGCCCTTTTTCAATATCGGAACCACAAACGTTTACCTAATTGTCTTTATAGTTTCTATGATACCATTTCATTCTTATTCCCATCTCACCCAAACTCTGATCACCTTTTTTAAATGGCATTTTAAAAAATTAAGCAATCAATCAAGGCTTAGCCCCTTCTAATATTAATGTGTCCATTAGAAGCCTTTTCTTCTTTCCCATATATTTGTAAACACACACAAGTCTGGTAACTATGTTTCATATTTTTCAATAACTATTACTTAAAGTTCTTCTGGAAGTGAGGTCTGGCAGTTGGATAAGATAAGAAGAGCAGGAAATGATGACTAGAAATGAATTATTTTAGAAAGATTTGCAGGAATGTCAAGGGAACAATGCATAAGCAATAAAAGAATTTGAAAAATATTAAATATTGAACACACCATAGCAAAGAATATCAGAATAAGACAACTGGAATGGTATGTTATGTGCAGAGAAGGTCTCAGAAAATATCAAAACAAATACTACTGGGAAAGAGAAAAAGAGGGCATCTAAAAAAGATAGAAAAAAAGATGAAGAAATTAGAGAAAGAAAATTGTGTTAGATTTATGGATGGTCAGAAGGCATAGTTGATGTTACTACGATTGCTAATACAAACAACTATATCACATGACTTTTCTCATATACTTTTATATATAATATGGGTCAGATCTGGGCAACTATGAATGTTGGAATTGTTTTAAATTCTAACCTTTAAGATTATTTTGAATTTTAGATTATTTTGCTGAATAGTGTAAAGAAGTCAAATTTGGAAGGTAGAGACATAACAGATACAAGTAAAATGCAAAAAACTAGACTGAGGATAGGAATATCATAGCACGATATTATGACATCAACTGATATTATAGTAGGTTTTAAAGTAGGTTAAAAATTGTATCTATCCTTCATATTTGATCAGCAGCATAATAATATTTGTGATGCCATTTTTTGCAAAAAGTCTTTTTTCTAAACTACTATTTCTGTAGTGTAATTTTCATCTACCACTCCCTCTGGAGGGGGATAATCTTAAACATATGACCAAAGATGTGAAAAAGATGTTTGATCTCTAAGATACGCATTTCATGCTACACCAACACTCATTCATCAATCCCTTACATATATCTTTAACATTTTTGAGTATACATAGATAGCCAATTCCTACAGTTTAATTGATTGGTGTGAAACTTACAACCCTCACAACTTTGGTAAAAACCACTTGGTGGAATTATAGTAATAATTTTTATTAGTCATTCATTAGACTAGAGATTATCCATTTAATTTATACTAGAGAAATGTTATTCATTAAGTGGATAATCTCTAGTCTAATGAACGACTAATAAAAATTGTTAATACACTTCTATCAAATGGTTTGTGTTAAAGTTGTGAGAGCAATACGTTTGGCACTTATCAATTAAACTGTAGTAATTGAATATATACTGAACGATGATAAAGATATGTGTAAGTGATTTGGGCCACCTGATGAGTGCGACTTCAGTATGAAATATTCATCTTAGTGATCCTACACCTTTTTCACATCTTTGGTCATATGCTTATGATTATATCCCACCCACACAAGGTGTTAAAAGTGGATAGAAATCAGTCGCTATCTATGATGTACTGAAAATTACCCTACAGAAATATTACTCCAATATTGTGTCTATTTATAGTTCTTCTACATGTACCATCCTCTGCCATATTTCTTTAATGAAAGCAATCAATAATATGATTCTTTGGAATGAATTTGGGATAACCTTTATAGCATAAATAGAATCTGTGTCACAAGCATTTTCATAAAACATTCTTTTAGGAAGTCCTGTATTGCCCATTTGCTTGATATGACCAATCCAATAATAATACTCAAATGGTTTTACTGGTTAGGAAGTTCCTAAAAGGTTTGTCACCATAAATGACAGAACTTGGTATGATTCATGGACAATAATCTTCAGACTCTGCCACTCAACCACTCCTCCAAATTATGAGGGGCAGTGGATGGAGTATGATCACATGTTATCATTTAAGCCATGGAAAATCTAAAATTAAATACAATAAATGTAATTAAGATAAATATTTTAGTTCATATCGCTAACTGAATATTAAATAGAAAATATTCAATTCACTCTCCAGTGTGATGCACTGTGGCTTCTCCTTTTTTCTCAGCCACTATGCCAAAAGAAACCTGTTAGCCATCTTATCTTCCCTTTCAATTCTCCACCCTAAGTTTTCCCATATTTTCTATCCTGCTCTATCCCATTTCCACAACAATCTTTGTCAGCTCCATAGCCTTTATACCTCAATCCCCCTTATTTTTTTCCAAACCCAGCATAAAAACCAAGGACCCACCTTCTGCATAATCATTATGTTTATGTTTATTCTCCCACAACTTCATTATTTGTACCCTTTCTGCTTGCAGGCATTTACATTCAATTAACAGATGCCTAATATTTTGTATGGCTTTCTTGTGTAACTTGCAGACTAAATCATCCATATTTTTTCCATTTATGTGTATATTCCTTTGTTGCTAAAGATCCTGTTTGAGCCTTAAACAATAAACTACTTTTCTTGCTGCTATCATAAATTAACTCACCCTCAATATTCTTGTTACTAACGTCCTCTGTTAATAAATATAAAGTCTAAACTTCAAACAGCTGTTTGAAAGAATGATTTGAATATTAATATGTACAATCCCGTTCACTTTTAAGATATAATATTGCACAAAACCTGATAAATTGCAATTGGAAAAATTATAAATAGAATTTTGCTAATCTTTTGCTAAAAGCAGGGATGTCAAGCATGGATTCGGACATTGGATTTTTTTTTTTTTCCTGTTGATATGAAACAAAATCTAATGAAAAATAAATAACATTGTCTTGCGTTGTTAGCCGAGAGGTATCGCAGCCGCCATGCAAGCAAGTAGTTGGTTGCAGACGGTTGTGGGTTCGCGTCCCGGCCGATGCTATGACACATGGAAAAAAAAAAAAACATTCATATTGGAGAGATGGGATTTGTGATATATAATTGTTTTAAAGTAGAAGTCTTCAGTCAGGCCCTCCTTACACACCACCACGTTTTTCAAATAATACAGATCAAACAACTGATTACTTTAACACTTTGGTAATTATTGTAATAAAGATAACAATTGTCAAGCGCTGGTGGGCTAGCGGTTAGCATAGCTGCGTTCCAAGCAGCTGGCCCGGGTTCGCTTCCCGGTCAACGCTTTGACATAAAAAAAAAAGATAATTAAAAAATAATAATAATAAAACTAATCATTTAAAATATAAAAATTTATATGCACGTTTTAACTTGTCAAATACGGTATATACATAAATGTTAAAATGTACGTATATCTGGTAATTTTGTTAAAAGTTTATTTCTATAGGATATAATCCAACTAATTGATATTGCAAACTAGGTTAAAGTAATTTAAATATTAATACATTGAAAATCATTTCCTTCAATATTTTTGATTGTTAATTTTATTTTTTGATTTATGCATGGATCATGATATCCTCTTCTTTTTTAACAACTAGATTCAAATTCGTCTCTCTTCCCATATATTTGACAAAAAGATATTAGAAGAAAATATCGTAAACTATAGTCACCAATTTAATTTAACTGCTATCATTTAATTGCAAGTGTAAAGATATCTGGAAAAGGCATTTATTTTTTAGTTATATAAATAAAATCCTGAATGGTTTAGTTCCGTGGATTCTGGAACATAAGGTCCTTGGATTGAATTCAGAATTGGCACATCTGGCGCTCCAACCCCTTATAAACTCCCATGCAATAAGGTCATTCGATTTCTTATTTTATTTATATAAATAAAGACATCTAAAAAATTCATTTACCTTTTTCAGAAGTCTTATTCATATGATTTGAGTTTATATGGGAAACTTAAAGTCATAAGAATATTATTACACTTAGAAGATATGGATAGAAGTTAATTTAATTATTCCAGATGATTATGCTTAATAATAATAAATGTATTTATCATTAAATAAAGTCTAAAGAATATAATTAATAAAAACCATCAAATACAATTTATCCACTACTTTAAACACTTTTTAGTAAACCTCTTTATTGACCTATATTCATGCACAATCTAAAAATGGCTCTGAAGAAGACAGCAGGATAGTCGAAACATAGACTGTGCATGAATATAAATTAATAAAGGATTTTGCTAAAAAGTGTTCAAAATAATGGATAAATTGCATTTCATATAAGATATTACAGCAAAATAACAAAAGTGGCGAATTTGGTAATATTTCTGAAAAATCATCAAAATATTGCCTAGCATGGTTTGATACAGTGATAGAAACAAACCCTGGATCTTAAGTTTTGTAGAACATTCACAGCTCTGTCTTTTGAACTTATAAATGCCTGAATAATAAAGACATTCAAGTATTATTATTTTCTTTCATGAAGTTATATATCTAGAGAGGATGATGTCACAGTTGTGAATACAGAAAAATTGACACTTGTTTTACAATTATATTGATTGTAAACTGCATATATAAAGATATTTGAAAATAGTATATAAGCAATTTTTATTAGTCATTCATTTGATTAGAGATTAACCAATAATGAATAATATTTCTATGGTGTAATTTTCAATACACCACTCTCACGCAAGGTAGGGACTAGTTTCTATCCACTTTTAACACTTTGTGGAGCAAAGCAATCATAAACATATGACCAAAGACATGCGAAAAAAATCTTTGATCTGTATGAAGTACATTTATTGCTGAATCAGCACTCATCAGTTGGCCCAAACCACAATCTCTTACCCATATCTTTATTATTGTTCATTATATACGATAGCTAATTACTACAGTTTAATATGAAGTGTCAAATATGCTCTCTAAAAACTTTGACATAAATTACATAATGAAAATGTATTAATAATTTTTATTGGTCATTCATTAGATGAGAGATTATCCAATAATGAATAATATTTCTGTAGTGTAATTTTCACTACACTGCTCTCATGCAAGATAGGGACTGGTTTCTATCTGCTTTTAACACATTGTGGAGGTGTGTAATCATAAATATAAGTATTGTGATGGTGTTTCTGTATTTTGGCTTTGAATCATTCACTAGTGGCTGTCTTTTTTGTTAATTTGACTGTGAAAATTTGAAATAATGTAAATTTTGATTTATTATTTTTAAAAATCCAAAGTTGTCAGTAATCCACAGAATAATTTATAAAGAAATACTACAAAAGAACCAACAACAAGATTTTTTGATTTTGAGTATATAAATAAATGTATAAACTTCTCTTTGAATATTATTAGATATAAGCAACAATTGTTTATTTAAATATTTATGAATATTTATACAAAATATTTATATAGTAATTATTAAAAAAAGAAATATATACATGTTTACATTTAGATTTTTTTTAAAAAAATATACTTCACTTTAAAAAATACAAGTTAAGAAATTTGAAATAATTGTGAAAGGAACTATGATTTATAGACTGTCAAAATTTTTGTGATATTTAAAAAATTATAAATGCAATTTTAAATCTTACAACAGAATTTCAAAACTTTATGATGATTTTATAATAATTTGTTCATATTTAAAAAATAAAATTCATTCAACAAAAATTTCATTAATTTACTTTTTTCATTAGTGTTATTATAAACAGCTATTAAGAAAAAGTAATTGTTATTAACTTTTTTTTCTTTATTTGCTAAATTCAAATATGATTTTTTTTAGAATGTTTTTTAGTTGTAAACTTATAATTCTAATAAATCAATTACAATTTAACCTGTGAACTGCATTGTATGGTTATTTTTTAGGTGGCTTTACCTCACTCTCAAACTGCTATTTTTAATGTTATTTTGTCAATTTTACTATTATTTTATCAAGAAAATCTTACTGAATGATGCTGCCATCTTTAGAATTTATTTACAACTAATAAGTCAATAATATTTAAATTTAACAATATAACAATGATGTAAGCATTGTCTTTCAAGGCACTGATTGATTGTTTCTGCTGTTCTCCACCAGAGCTCACCTGTCAATAAATTTTGACAGTTCAATTTTTGGAAATGATTTTTTAAGTAAAAATATATGTTTTAGAATCTGGTTTTTTTTACACATTTGTGAATGTTTTTACAAAATATATGCAAAATATAAATTTTTAGAAAAAGAATTCACAGTTTATTAGAAAATGTTTACTTTTACATGAAGGCAAATTAACAAAGAAAGATTAATAAAGTACAGATTCAATTTATAATTAGATAACAAACATAGTTTTATGTTTACCACCTTAGATAATTTTCATTAATTATAAATAAAAATTTATTTTTTTAAAAAAACTTTTGTTCATTTTAATAATCTAATGAATTATTAATTTGCATTTTTGACACTATACTAAAACAAATATAGTTTTAAAAGATAAAATATATTTTTACTGTTGATATTGTAATCGACCAATCAAAAGTTTGGAACTTTGCTTGGATCTGCCAATAGAAATTTTGAACATATTAAAGAGTTAATGACTCATAATATGAAATAAATTTTTAAAATTAAATTTTATCCGTTAAATGCTACTTAGGATGGCACACATTGTCGTAAGCTGGCTATAGATATTATTTATTTATTTTTTATATTGGTATATTAAATAGGGTAGACTTTATTCCAGAATATTTTGATTATATATATATACTAATAAATTAAAATATCAGTACATTAATTTATAATGAGTATATAATTTAATTAATTGTATGTACAACAGTTTGTTATAATAAATTTTGGTTTAGCTTTGATACTGATGTTCTGCATGGAAAGCTTCACAGCAATTTTTAAAATATTATTAGACTATATGACATTAATTATTCTCAAACTTGTGTGAAATGTAATTTTATATTTCACTATGATTTAAGCATTTTAGTTTATACATACAAAAAAAAACCTCTCATTCCTTTGCTTATGTCATAATTAATCTATAATAATATTTAATTTAACACAAATGATTCCCTTCTGGAAGTAAGAAAATATATATAAAGAGAAGATGAAATTCTTCTAAGTTCTCATATTTATAAAAATATAATAATAAAAATAATAAACTATCACCTGTAAGGTGAATGTTATTATTCTAATCAAAAAAAAGAAAAGAAAAAAACTATTAGAAGTGAGTTTTGCAAATATCATTCAAACCAAATGTGAACGAAAAATATGTTTATATATAGAACATGCCACTCCATTTTTCTGTTTATTTGATACTTTGTAATGTCTTTTAATTTCTTTAGCAAAAAACATTTCTTTGGTCAAGCATTGGTAGCTGAGAGGTCAGCACAGCTGCCTTGCAAGCAAGTAGTTGCTTGCAGACAGTTGTTGTGGGTTCGCTTCCTGGCTGATGTTTTGCCATATGGAAAAAAATACATTTCTTTTTGAAATGTTTCAACAATATATTCTATTGCTGATCATACTATTATAAAAGAAACGATTGATATTGTTCTTTTTAAGAATATCTTTAAGATAATCCTCATAACATGGACAATGTCTACCTTCTCCATGAAAACAGGGTTTAAGTTTGATATGAACATCCTTTTAGGAAATCTATTGCACATTCGTTTTACATGCATAATTCAATGAAGGTGTGATTTTACAATAATGGGCTCTATAGTAGCACATCCAATAAGTGGAAAACCACATCGATTGTTTTTAAAATTTTGCCATGGTATTTTTAAAACTTTATAGAATATTTTTAAATGAAACTTTTCTAGTCCTTTATGTTGGGTCAATAGAAAGTGCAAGTTTCAGGTGCATGCAATAAATTAGCTTAAATATCATATCTATATACACCTATTTCAGTGAAAATAGTTATTTTTCTAGGACGAAATTATTTTTTTTACCTTGTTAAAAGAGCAAATAAGCATTGGGATCAGTATTGTACCTCAACATATATACCCACTTTGTTATTTATAAAATATGTGTCAGGATTTAAAATGATACAACATCTTGCATTAAAAATAAAAGATGAGCTTTTATTTCTAAGCAAATCAAGGCAAAAAAGTTATTGTGGACTAGTAGAGCAAATTGTTTAGTTTAAAGGTTGTTAATAGGCATTGATAGTTATCTAGAAACACCACTTCTAACAAATTTCTCTAAGCATTGCATGGAAATAACCCCACTCATTCATTCACTTACATGTAATTACATAGTTCTTTTTAAATGTAATACCAATTTCAGTAATTTTGGATAATAGTACCATCTTTGTAATATTTACAACATGCATCAATAATTTGAATTGCCATTAAACAACACATAATCACCATTTCCCATGCTTCTACAAGTTGTTAAAACAATAGCAAACTCTCTATGCAGTAGTGCTAACCAGTGCAAGCTATGGTAGTCAATAAATGCAAAAAGGTTTGTGAATAAAATTCCTATCTAGTGCCAACTTATCCAATATCCCCAGACTGGTTTCTAGTTTGTGGCTTTCATCAGGAAAAAAACAGCTGCTAGAGGATTCTCAGATCCAAGGCTCCTCATTGATGAAAGCCACAAGCTAGAAATGAGTCTAGGGACAATGGATGAGTAGGCATTAGACAAAGGTTTGATGCACAAACCTTCTTGCATTCATTGATTACCATGACTTGCACTAGGTGGCGCTACTATATGAGTCTGCTACAGTTTTAAATTTAATTGCTTATTGCTAAGTTTATTTATGCATGTAATTAGTTAAGTGGTAAAAATGAGACAAAATAGAAAAAGAAAACAACAATTAATATACATTAATTAGCTTACATTAAATTATTCTCTGAAGAATGTATTATTTTATTTCCAAAATGACAAATTGGCTGAATAGTAATATTTTTATGGCTACCCATAAGAGTGACCACAATGTATTTGATTTATTTAGAAAATTCAACAATTGATATATGTTTATTTTATTATATGTTATTTGCCCTTTTTTGTGATTATTTATTGGAATTGTTTCTACATTTATCAACTGCTAAAGGCTGGTTCTGACAGAAATGCATCATGGGAAACACTTGCTTTTTATAATGTTTTTATTCATATGTTTTATAAGTATATTAAATTCATAAATTTTATTATGTATTAAATTATATTTTGATGATTAAAAGTGCTCATATTTTTTATGGCTCAGCTTAACATCACGTTTTGTGAATCTCTGAAATTTTGTGGTTTTCCTGAACCAGAATTCTGGAAATATTGCGTAGTACAGTGGTATGCCATCTTTTTACAATTGCAATCTCCATGCTGAGACTGAAAATATTACATGACCCATTCCATGTTGTTACCATCCTATTATAAGATATAAGGATAGTAATAATAAAAGTCACTTAGCTTGTTTTAGAAAATGTGTACATTCAAAAACATAGTACTACATATCAATAATAGGCGGATATTAGTAAGAAGAACAAAATTCTGAGAGTGAATGGGTAATGAAAACAATATAATCCAAGAGCTGTTATGATGTGCTGTTTATACAAAGTGGATTGGAATATAAAGAAGGAAGTGTTTAAGCACAAAAGTGGTCAAACACAATAATGAGTTGAACAGTTTTCTTGCATTTTTAATAGCATATAGATTTTTGTTTTTTCAATTAAAAATTTATTATACAATATGAGAACTTCTCAAAATTTTCACGACCCCCAACAATTTTTCTGTGACGATAAAAATAAAACTGGGAATAATACTTATGGACAGTAATTATAAACAACAATAGCATTGGTGTATTTCAATAAAAAAAGTGACTGATCCTCTCTCAAAGCTTCCAGCAGTGCCATCGCTATGTCACACACATGTACTACATAGTGACGTGACATAGTTTAGTTATTCTCCACAAAAACCTTAAGGCACTAGTTGCGTCTGGATCAAGAGTTATGGCATGAAGAGTGACATTTTTCATGCAATAACCCATAATTTTAATGGTTCAAAAAATGTTAAAACATTTTTGAATTTGCACACAAATTTAAAAAAACATTTGTACCAATAAATGCAATATTAGTTTTCGCTTGCCTCCATCTTTAAATAAATTAATAAATAATTCAAAAGACAAAATATCTAGAGAGGCTTCAAATCAAATTAATTGCAAAGAACCTAATTGCTTGAAGTCTTACTATAGTGAATCCCAAAACTTATCTAAATGACTTGCCCAGCATAAATATCTGTCCATCAGGCCAAGAAAAGCAATTAACATTCTTCCATTTTCTTGGATCATGAGTTGCAATTAGGCCATAATTTTGATCTTCCTATGGCTTACTTCATTTATTCTGAGATAAATGACAAAAGGAGAAAGGTGAAAGAAGCATAGTCCATAGCTAAAGATCATCACACCATCAATAAAAAGAACTCTAAGACCCTTTTTTCTCAAAAATGGTACTTGTAACAACTATTTTCATCATTGGTATAAAAATCTATTCCTAAAAATTTAATTTTATGATAATCTATTATTTAAGATTCAAAAGTAACTTTAAATCTAATTCTCAACTTTCTTTAGTCACATGATATTATGATTATGATCCTACCAAGTGTTGAAAGCACTCAGTGTTAAATAAATTTTCTTTATTACAAATTCAAACCTGTTCTAGTGTAAAATGTTTTAACATTTTTTTATATCAATACGATTATTGCAGAAAACAGGGTAAAAATTTATTCTAGAATAACCCATAATGGAACAACATTCTAACGTTAATTTTTATTTTAAATTGACAAAACTACCATTGAAATTATTGTAATAATTCAAATGTGTGTAGAAATAAAGCCAGAAATCACAAGAACGCTTTTACGTGTTTTGCTAGATTACAAGCCATCAGGGATAGCATTAATAATAATCTAAAAAGATGTGAAACACACTGCTATATAATTCAAGATCAAGACATGCTAGAATGAAACTATATAGCTATGTAATGCAAGTGTTGATTCAGAGATGGGCAGGCATCTTGGTGAAGGACCCAATCATCTTTGGGTACAGTGTATATGTATATAAATAGTTGAATATTCCATTTGAATGATTTGATGCAGTGATAGAGTAGAAGGTTCATTAACTCAAAGTTCATGAATCATAGCTTAGATCTACCTCCTATGGTGCTCAAACATAAACTCTGGAGCAATAAACTATTTAATTATTTTTAGTTTTATTGAACATAAAAAATACATAAAAAAACATAATCTATACTTTAATTTATTTCAAACAAATCAATGCATCTGGAAAATATACTGCCCATTAATTCTCGCATGGTAAATATTGATTGCCAATTCAAGTCTCCTCAGAGTTCATCTGGAATCAAGCAAAAGATAGTCCAGGATATAAATTTAAAATTGCATTTTATTTTACACAGACCAAATAGAGTGATAAATCTTTCATTGCTATATATATATATATAGGTTATTAATAAATTTTAAATATTTCTATATGAGTTTTTAATTTTCTGTATGCACTTGTAATTAGATATAAGTGCTGGATGTACGAGTTAAGAAAAGTTTGAAATTGTTTACTGGGAAGCGAAATATACAAATTCCCTCAGAATGGAATTTTCTTCTACACTTAATGTAATATGCTAAGCATGCTTTCAATATCTTGTAAGTAATATCATAATTATAGCAAGGTATCCATGAAGTCTAGAAAAGGGTTTGATATAAATTCTCTTGTATGTAAACGAGTTGGTCTATTTTGGAAAATATGGCAACCAATCTCTCCCAACACCAATATTTATATAAAAGAGACAAAAACAATCCTGACCACAAATCCGTATTTCTAGACCATGAAAACCAGCTCAACTATGCATTCAAACCTGCACTAGTGATAGTCATATGCATAAAAAGAAATGATTCAAAGCATAAAGTACATGAAGCCTGGCATATTGTAAATAATACCAATGCCATCAACAACAAAAAATCATGCTTCCCTCTCTATGAAAAGTGGACCATGTAGACCAAGTCATTTACATATAATTTACATATAAATTATATAGCATTTATATCACACCCTTTCTTTAGACTTTGCAATCACATCACTAAGATTATAATATCCTAAGTTATTAAAAGCAATTAGTGAATTACATTAAATATATAAAAAAATCCCATCCCTGGGAGAGTCCATATATCCCACTCCCTAGTAAACAATTTTCAATATTTTCTTAACTTGAACCTCTAAGCACTTATATCTAATTTTAAATATTTATAAAATGTACACAAAGGTTTACAAATAGCATTCAAATTACGTCTACTTAATTGTTGGGTTTATATAACACGTTACAAAGTGTGTAGATATTAACGCTATTCACACAACTTGAGTGAAATAATTAATTTTTGAAATTTTATGCTATTATTTTTATATATCCATCGTATGCATGATATTCAACTTTAGGACACATATGAAAACTGATTCAGAGTTAAACATGCATGTTTGACAATCTATTGGTCAGTAAGTTTGCAAAAACATCAATTAGCAAGCCATAAATTAAAATGTGATTTTATTCTACCCAGGTTTAATGTACAATTTAACCATTCATAATTAGATACTTAAATGTTGAGTTGTGATTAATTGTTATATGCATTATACACAATATAAATTTCTGGATAAACTATAGCTTATGTTTATTATTTCCCGAATATTTTCACTTCAGATAAATAATTTCACAAGTGTCATACCTGTCAAATAGAAAACTAATGTTGTCTATCAAATTTTTTGTGAATTTATGTTATCATATAAATGTGAATCAAGGCTCAGTATTGAAAAGAGATTAAAGGAGCATGAATTGTTTACACAAGCATGTGAAAAATAAAAATAATAGTAATTTAATGACTGCTTCAGTTTTCTTAGATCATGAAAAGACATGTATATATATATAAATTTAAGTTTGATACCATGAAGAGAGAAACCGTAATAAAAGAAAAATTAAGGAGGCAATTTTAATAAATAGAAATAAAATGAATTATATTAATAGACTAGTTACTAACATTAAAATTCAGGATTCATGGGATTTGAGTTGATGACATTTGCTTCCATTTTAACAGCAGTTAAGGCAGGTTAAAAAATTAGCTGAAAGTGCTTTGGTAGATTGAAAGACTGTATATAATAGTTGAGTATCATTATATTTATTATTTTTATTGAGGTTTCAGATAATCATTTTAATCTGAGTTTAGCTTTTTTGTCCCATTCTCTAATTAATATTTACATAGATATACATAATATATCTCAATTAATATATATATGTGCTCTGCGCAAGATAATGAAGCTATTAAATGTAAGTAAAATTATTAAAAGTTACCACCAAGCACTTTCGAGACAGTTTATAGTCCCATATTTATGGCGACTTGTATTTGGTTAAGAATAATGTTAATGCAAATTTATGCAAATTCATATGAAGATGCTACATAGACCATTTTCGAGACAGAGAAAAGCATCTTCATATGAATTTGCATAAACATTACAGCTCTTAACCAAATACAAGTTGCCATGAATATGGGACTATAAACTGTCCTGAAAGCTCTTGGCGGTAACTTTTAATAATTTTACTTACTTTAATAGCTTCATTATCTGTGCACAGAGCATATATATATATATATTAATTGATTTCAAATGCTAATGAAGTAAAGTCTTAACTGTTTCAATATATCTCAGTGATAAGGTGGCTGGATCTCTCTTCAAAGTATCTGCAGACCATATTTGAATCAAAGACATTTATTATATCATGTTACAGTTCAGCACTTTACCATACAAATCTTAAATACTAGAATATCTAACTCATGAGTAGTGATATAAAATATGTTAAGCTCAATATGTTATGTAGTGATGAATAACAAACTAAGATTAAATTTTGTTTTAAATGGTTAAAACTTCTATTGAAATATTTGAAAGGGTTCAGACTGAATCTGGCAATGAAGTCACAAGTCATGTGTCACTGAATATGCACCAATAATGTAGCAGATAAAACACTAGATTGATGATTTGGTATATAATCCACAGTGGATAAATTCAATTATATGAATAAATTAAAAATATTCTTCATAACTGACTGAAATTCTGTAGTTTCCTTTAAAAAGGCCGGTTACCTGTGTTTTTTTTTTAATTTTATGCCTACAGATATTAACCAATCACGAATGAGATTAGTCTTATCTGCCATTATATCTTTAAAATTTTTTTTATTAATATTTCTCAGATATTATGTAATTCTTTTTTAAAAAACTAACAAATTTATTAAAACAGTCAACAATATACAAGTTTTAATTCTTAAATGTTTTTTTATTGTTGTTTATTTTTTTAACTAAATACATTTCTGTTAAATACAAAATATTCTGCAATTGAAAATATAAAATAAATAAAAGTATTACGGGCAGACATAGAAAATGAGCAGTTCTTCACAGCTTTCTGATAAAATGTGTAGAGATTAAATGACTTTCAACAAAATAAAGGTATGAAACCCGTAGATTAAGAATACCAACACATAATATCACATTTCTTTCTGCAACAAACAGTAATATGCTTTTAGTTTAAATTTAATAAATAAATATATACACCTTTCTTTATTTTATAAAATCCTGTATATTGAATTTATCTTATTATTACAATTTGATTTAAATATCACCTCTTTTGTACTCACAATATAATCTTTTCAGATAAATATATATATATGGTTAATATTACTATTTATTAAAGTAGAAATTGTCATTACATTTCTACCCCTGATATAAACTTTAATCGCAGTTAAAAATTAGTATATCTGCTTTTCATTTATATATTAACACATGCAATAACTGAATCTCATTTTTAATTCCATAAATAGGGAAGGTCCACTATACAGGAAAAATTAAAATTTATAATTGTTTTTATTGCTTAGCTCTGCTTTCAACTAGGCTGATCATTTTCATAGCACAAAGACAGGTATTAAGCAAACAAATACCAGGTCATTAAACCACAATAATATTAATCCATGGTTTGGCGTCTCTTTTGTACCAAATCCATCACGAAAGTTGAAAACAATTCGATCAGAAGAATTCAATATTTGTTTTAGGACCCCTCCTATTATCAATCAATTACTTAATAACACCAAAAATAAGTTATTTCCAGACTAGGCTCTTCAAATAATCTACAAAATTAATTGCAATGAACCCATTTGCAGTGCAATTTACTATGTTGAGTCCTGTGTCACCAGATCGTGAAGCACAATTATATATATATATATATATTAAAACAGACTCTAACGTAAAATCAGTATTTATTAGAACACGATGAATTCAGAACATAATTTCAATCTCCTTCACATAGGTGTTTGCACTGAGCTTAATAATTAAAATAAAAAATACAAAGAGGTGTGGTTTATCACAAACAACATCCACATGATAAATGCAAAAGACTCAAGCATCTATTATCATGCAAGTGATATATGTAAATTTAAGACTTGCATATCAATTAATCTACATGTTCGTTTCCATATCAGTCTTTGTGCTATGACACAGCCTTGCCGAAAGCAGTGCTAAGCAGTATAAACAATTCTAATTTTTAATTTTTTTCACATAGTGGACTGCTTCTATTAATTGAATTACAAACGAATAAGGAAAGAAATAAAACCTACTGAGTTCAATATCATTTTTTTTTATTTCCATATATAATATCTTTTATAGTTTTAAAACCCTCCATCCCACATTTTTAAAACATATGAACAAAAATATTTGAAATAGACACGTGATCGTAAGATGCATTTTATATTAACTGAAAGAATTGCCTTGCTATGAAATGCAGTTTGGAGCTCATTTGTTTTTTTAAGATATCTTTATGTGTGGTGGAATGGATGCTTTAAGTATATCCGAGTGTAAATTTATGTCTCGATGTAGTTTACTGCAGCAATAGTCTGATGGAATTGGGAAACGTTGCTTAAAGCATAATCATTGTCATTTCTGGTACACAAATATCATCTGCTAGCAGGAGCAACTAATCATTTGATTGTCATTTATATCATATTACATCATTTAACATTATCAAAATTGTCATTTATATATATATATGTCATAAATAATTTAGCAACTTATATATATATGAACTTTTTTCAGTCCCATATAGCTATTCAAGTTAGATTTTCTTTTTAACCTCTAAGGGCTTTTCTGTGGTAATTTCCGGTTTTGTAACATACTTGCATACTTTCTAAGAACTATCCTTTTAAAAATAAATTGTTTTCAAAGACAAGCCCCCCCCCCCTTTAATGACATAGTTTTTTTCATATGTCATAGCATTGGCTGGAAGGCAACAACAACCATCTGCAACCAATTGCTTCTTGCAAGGTAACTGCCCTGACCTCTCGGCTAACAACGCTTGACATGACATAGTTTTTAGTTTAATAATAAGTCTTTTACAAAAGTATTGCATCATAATCATTAATAATTACTGAAACTCATGTTTTATGTGGCATTTAACCACAGAGGAAATGAATGTAAAGCATCAGCCAATCACAAATTGCCACCTTCTTTATAGCTTTATCAGAACAATAGAATGTGCTGTCAATCACAGAGAAAAGTCCATAAAGGTCTGTATACTGCTAACAACTCTTGGAATTTTTTTAAAATTAATACATTAAAAATTAGAAGCTTCTTAGAAAGAATCGCTGCACCATAATTTAACATATATAACACTTTAAAACAATGTAGAAAAATAGTGATTTCAGCCCATCACCCACCTAAAATGTCAAATTTGGTAGCACTATAATCACTTACTTTTGTGAAACAGTTACTATTTTAAAAATAATACATTATAATTTTGAATTTTAAGACATATTTTCATTCTTTAAAGATGTATAACTTAAAATGCTTTTCTGTTTTAAGAATTGAATTCAAATAAAAAATATTTTATTCTATTAACTTTTTGAATAGACGAAATTACGTCTGTTTAGTTAAGGGCTCTGTGTAGTTTTTAATTTTATTTTGCGAAGTTCAAAATTTAAATTTTAGAATGTCTATTATTTGAAAGCTTACATTTGCAATAAATAATGCAAAGATATTTAGAAAAAAGGGTTAATTGTAAAAATAAATAGTTGCAAATATGCATGAAATTCTCACTAGGTTCATTCACATAAGACGAGAGAAGTTGAATCTGGAACAAGATACATGAAATCATCCCTTATCCATGATTTAAATAAATTTCATATATCTTTTAAGCCATAAACAATAATTTCTTTAAATTTATAAAACCAGATCATACTTTGTACACTTTTTTAAAAATAAAAAACGTCTTCATGATCTCAAGCAGCAGCAAACTGTCATAGTCTGGATTTACGATTCTCGGATCAATTGCAGACTCGACTCTTCTGATTCTTAGACTTCTTACGAACTCTCAAGGAATAAAATCATTTGATTGTTTATTTATTTGTTCTGTATCATTTAATATTGCAGTAGATTATCAGACTTTGGAACATAAGGTTCTGAATTAATTTCAGTCACGGCACTTCTGGTGCTCAAACATTTTAGGAACTCACAAGAGATAAAGTCATTTTATTATTTATTTATAATAAAAAAACATGGCTGACAAAATATCTTACTTTATATCCAGATAACAAAGACATTCTGCCATAATAGTTAATATTGAATTTTTGTATTTGAATTTGTAATTTCTGTTTTTGATCTTTTTGTTTGTTTGTTTGTTAATAAAATTCAAACAATCACATGGAAAAAAAAACATAGGTCATTCATAAATAGATTTTTTCATTTTGGAATTATCATAGTTCCAAAATATATGAATTATAAAAATATCTTGAAATTTATAATAGTTAAGCAATATCTTTATTTTGCCACTAGAGGGACCTCTCAAACCATGACACAAAATAGTGACTTTTATAAAGATAAAAGGTCTCTATTGGCAAAATAAAGATATTGCTTGACTATTATAAATTTCAATTGATACAGGTTAAATAAAGCCTGTCTTAAAAGTATTTACAAATACTTCCTGTGTGCTTAATAAATAATTATAACCATACTGATATCTAATGCTTGAATATCCTAGCACCTCATTGAGGAATCCAGTAGCAGAAAATGGTCTGGGGTTGAGGATATTCTGCAAAGCTTGTTAAGAGCTTATTTGCAAGCTCTGTATATAACATTAATAATACTTGAATGACAATAGAAAGTTTACTGTATTGTGGATTTATTCAGAAGGTGGAACAAAATGCTCTATAAGTTATTATAAATGTTGCCAAACTATTATTGTGCAAGAGTTCATAACTTTATATTGGACTAGTTTGTGGATTTAATTTAAAAATTGCTTCCATAAAACTGAAGTGCTATATAGGATATTATTAGCAATATCACTGAATTATAGTCAGGCCATGGTAACAACCAAAGGTAAAAATTCTTAATACTGAATGCATTCAAAAAATGTTTCCATTTATGTTAATCCATGACAAAGATAGAACAGTGTGAGAAATGTTGTTGAAAGAAATTATCCATCTACAATCGTTAAGTGCTTGATTTTGCCATCACTATTAGGGGAATTTTTGTCTCTTAAGATATCTTTATTTATATGTTTAAAAAGGAATGTTTGGTGGTGTGGAATGTTCAAGCACATCTAGAAAAAAGTTAATATATATTAATGCTTGATTTTTCCATTTTATAATCAGAAAGTAAAACCTGTAGGAAAATGAAGCACCAATGATGTGGGTGGCCTAAAACCCGTATACAAATATGAGATTTTTTAAAGGTTTTAACACAAAAATGTTAAATTATATAAACAAGCCATACATCTTTAGTAACATTTGACAAGTATCTACATTTATCTAGATAAATACATTGTACAGGCTTAAACCTGCATTTATATATATGTAATATATGTGGGATTTGACCAGACTTTCATACGACCCACTACTCTCAGTGCCATCTCATATTGCTGACTCATCTGATCACATACATGTTGAAAAGATAAATAATCACCAATATACATATTTCATGCTAAACCAGCAATCATCAGTTGGTCTAGATTACTATCCTCACACATAATAAAGCTGAGCACTGATTATATATATATGTGAGGATAGTAATCTAGATGAACTGATGATTGCTGGTTTAGCATGAAATACATATATTGGTGATTATTTATCTTTTCAACATGTATGTGATCAGGTGGGTCAGCAATATGAGATGGCACTGAGAGTAGTGGGTCATGTGAAAGTCTGAGTTCGAATCCCGCATTTATCTAGATAGTATATGACCAATTGTTAGCTGGTCACATACAAACACATATACAAGATGTTGGACATCATTCTAAAATTTCCCAAAATGGATTTTGAAAGGTTTATTTCATAAAAGTTCAGTGAAAATAGAAAATTGTTTTTTGGCATGATCACACTAATTTTCTTTAATAATTACATTTTGAATTGCAGGTGTCAAATTAACTCAACCCACATCTTTGGCATCATCCACTTTAGATAAATATAATAATGACTATTATTAATCATTTACTAAACTAGAGATTATCTCTAGCACAGATGTAAACTTCAAAACTCAATTAAAGATTAATATGTCTGACTTTTTTAAAATTAAATACACAAACACATGGAGTTATTCACATTTCTTTATAATTATATTAAATAACCCCAGTATTACCACATATTCTTTTAAATTCATATAAGTAAAAATACAATAAAAGACAACTGACCCTCAATATGCATTTTGTGCTGAACAAGTCCTCATCAGTTGGTCTAGCATGAAATGCAAATTGGGAGTTATTAGTCTTTTTTTCTATTTTTATTTATATGAATTTATAGAATATGTGGTAATATTGAGATTGTTTAATATATTTATAAAGATATTACACATGGGAAAAAGAAATGTGAAAAACTCCATGTGTTTGTGTGTTTAATTTTTAAAAAATCAGATATATTAATCTTTAATTGAGTTTTGAAGTTTATATCTGTGCTAAAGATAATCTCTAATTTAGTAAATGATTAATAATAGTTATTACTTTATTTATCTGAAGTGGATGGTGTGACAGAGGTGGGTTGAGTTAATTTACACTTGCAATTCAAAATGTAATTATTTAATTTAGATAAGTATTTTTCGTGTAATACAGATATATATGAGATAGTATACTGGTCCAACTGATGAGTGCTAATTCAATACGAAATGCATGGGGGGGGGGTCATTAATATTTTATCTTTATTTATATGAATTTAAAAGAATATATGTAATATTGAGGTTATTTAACATAATAATAATTTCTTTTACTATGAGTACCTTGTGTATTACAATGTAAAAACACTTTTTTTTTTTTTTACATGGGGTCTACAAAATTTAAGAACTTCATGTGGCTTGAATTCAAAAAGTTTTCTTACCCCTTTATTAAGATATTGCTTGGATTGCAAAATATTGATCGTCTATGTCTCTATGAAAACAAAAACGTTTATTGCAAGTTTGTTTTTACTAACTAGTAGGTAATATAAGGTATATGAGCACAGACTTTCACACCACCCACCTCTCTCCACTCTATCTAACAACACTGATACACCTAAACACATATATGCTGAAAAGATAAATAATCACCAATATACGTATTTCATGCTAAACCAGCAATCATCAGTTGGTCCAGACCATCATCTTTACACACATATATAGTATAAGTGCTCAGATATATATTAAGATAGACTATCCTCATAGTTTAATGGACAGGCTTCAATCCACTCCACACTCCAACTCTTCAACCATCCATCCAATTGAAAAATCTGATGATGGAATGCTCAAAGGCCACCCTTAGGCCGAGATTATTGTCACATCCATGTTGACCTAAGGTCAATCTGAACCCCACATGTACAGGACATAATCCATTTAATACATATGCAAGGATGGGCAGACATCTCTATAATGTAACAACTGAAACACAGGCTTGTTATATACCTGTCGCTATATATATGTAATATAGGGTATATGAGCACAGACTTTCACACCACCCACTCTCTCCACTCTATCTAACAACACTGATACACCTAAACACATATATGCTGAAAAGATAAATAATCACCAATATACGTATTTCATGCTAAACCAGCAATCACCAGTTGGTCCAGACCATCATCTTTACACACATATATAGTATAAGTACTCAGATATATATTAAGATAGACTATGGTTGAAGAGTTGGAGTGTGGAGTGGAAAGCCTGTCCATTAAACTATGAGGATAGTCTATCTTAATATATATCTGAGCACTTATACTATATATGTGTGTAAAGATGATGGTCTGGACCAACTGATGATTGCTGGTTTAGCATGAAATACGTATATTGGTGATTATTTATCTTTTCAGCATATATGTGTTTAGGTGTATCAGTGTTGTTAGATAGAGTGGAGAGAGGTGGGTGGTGTGAAAGTCTGTGCTCATATACCCTATATTACATATATATAGCCACAGGTATATAACAAGCCTGTGTTTCAGTTGTAACTAGTAGGTAGAAAGTTGATACATTTTAAAATAAAATATATTAATACTGGTCTGTATGTTTTAACACTATCAACCTCAGGGATTAAAGATTCTCAATCGAAGCTCCATTCGCTACTTCTGAAATATCAGATGTGCCCTTCCAAATAACTAACTATTCAATTACAATTATTATAAAAAATAATTAATATATATATCGAAATAGGATGGATGGTGACAAGACTTTTTGCCTCTAGAGGAATATCGTCATTTTAAAAAAAAAATAAAAAGACTTCAAAAATTCTAACTAATAAATCACAACAATATAATGACGACCCCCCCCCCCTTTTAACAATATAAATTCCGATAAAACTATTCTATAGGAAAACATTTCTAATAGCCTTATTACACTAGTGACCCCTAGTGAGATAAATAGTTTCATTAGTGATCTAAAGTTTTCAATGAAGAATAAGTCACAAGTCGGAATATTGCTTTGTCTTAATAAGTAAAGAACTTGTTAAAAACAGAATGAAAGTAAACAAGACTAGTTTGTCAAACAACTTTAAACTATCTTATAAAAATGCAAATAACAGATTTATTTTAAACGACAGAAAAATATGTTTCACTTCACGATAGTTAATTTTTCTTTTTTTTTTTTAATATATATAGAATCGGGGTATGAGACAATCGAATGGATGATTTTGTATACTCTTAAAGATAAAGAGATTGCCAAAATAGTATTAAAGAAGGTTCTGAAGATGGGGGGAGGGGGTGAAGCAAATCATAAATGGTTTATGAAACAGAGGAGAGAGTTTATGTTACTTTAAAAAGAGCAAATTTGTATAAAACTTGCTCTTATGAAGAATAAGAGTTCAAAGAAAAGTAAGCTAAGAATAGGTGAAAGGATCGATAGTCAATTGTTAAATATTGACTATCGATCTTTTCACATATTGTTGTTCGTGGTGGATTGATATCACCATTGTCTCTATGGAAAGATAAAGTTCAATAATTTAAAAATCCCCCCCCCCTTCCATTTACCAAAACATTATAAATGCCTTATTTGCGAAGTTCTAATTGCGCATGTGGTTAATCTGCGGTCATTATTGAAAAGAATCTAGCTCAAAAAGGGATGGGAGAAACTGAATTTGCAAATTAGTGGGTAATATAGTGAAGTCATATTAAAAAATGAATAAATTTTGCCTCTTTTTGCAGGCAATTTTCATGGCTATAAGTATAATCTAAAATTTTTAACTTTTCGCAAAATTGTTGAACTTCGTATTCATGCTTACTCTACGTCTGCATAATTTGAAATATAATTAAAATGAGTTTATAAGTAACAACTGTGATCAACTGTTACATATCAATCAAAATAACTTTATCTTTCTTATTGCATTGCCAAATCCATATAATATTCATATCATCTATGTTCTGTATTACTTTTTACAATGCTTTTTTACAACTCTCTATTGACAGTTTCGATTGCTCCACCAATCTTCTTCAGAACTTTATAAGTAAAAGTTCTGAAGAAGATTGCTGTGGCAATCAAAACTGTCAATACTTTTCTACAACCCATATTACTGACAGTTTCGATTGCCCCAGCAATCTTCTACAGAACTTTATATGTAGAAGTTCTGAAGAAGATTGCTGGGGCAATCGAAATTGTCAATTCTTTTTTATAACCCATTATTGACAGTTTTAATTGCTCCAGCAATCTTCTTTAGAACCTTATAAGTAGAAGTTCTGAAAAAAATTGCTGGGGCAATCGAAACTGTCAATAGTAGGCTGTAAAAAGCACTGTGAAAAGTAATACAAAACATAGATGATATTAATATCAATCAAAATACTTATTATTAAAACAGATATAAGAATAAACATTACAGAAAAAGCAAATACAAAAGAGAAAGGAAAAACAGAAAAAAAGAGACCCACATATAAAGTACTATTAGAAGAAGGAAGATAAAACTCAAAAAACATTTCTGTACAATAAATAAATGAAAACATTACACCTAGCAGTGGTTCATTATGTAAGTACATAAAAGATTCTGCATTTTCAGATATTTAGAGATTATGATTGTTTATTTATTAATACAATTATTAAAACTAATATTTGACTTAATGTTCAAAGTTATTAAAAGTAAGACTCTGTCTTCATTCTTTGACTATATTGATGATGACCGCAGAACTCATTAGTCTTTACATAAATTAAAACAATAGATAAAATTCCCCATATAATTTAAAAACCAAGTCAAAAACTAATCTTATATAATAACAGAGTCCAAATATATATTTTTATTGGTTTTTGATGCTACAAAAATCTTGACGCTACATAATTCTGTGGGAGATAGTTACTTTGGCTCTGTAATTGCAGATATTTAGAGGTTAGGATTATTTATTATTACAAAATGTTTATAATATAAAATATGCTATAATAAAATATATAACAACCTTTATTTTAATAAACTTAGTATGTTTTAGCATGTTCAGCATCTTGCTCATGGTTGTCATAATTAGAACATCTCAAGCTTAAATAATATTTAAAAAGCTTCATGTTTTAGATTCTGGAGCATATGGTCCATGGATTGATTCTCGTTCTGGCTTTTCCAGTACTCAAACTTTATATGAACTTCCAAACAATGAACTCATTCAATTATTTATTTTTGTACTTAATCCATTGATGAACGTATACTATATTTAATAAAATAGAGATTTAATTATATATTCTGTTATAATGTCTTTGATATTGCAAATAGTAACGACAGAGGCTCAGTCCATTATCCATGTTATAAATTAAGTAAGTAGAGGGATTTGAACTCAGGATTTTTCAGTTCTAATTATCCTCCACTCTATCTTAAACAACTGGTATACTTAACCACACATGTCAAAAATATAGATGATCCCCAATATACATATTTTGTAGCAGAACTAGCACTCAGGATCGTATATTTTTTGCATATTGTGTGGCCATGTGTATTGGTTGCTTGAGATTAAGTGGAGGATGAATATACTGAAAATTCCTGAGTTCAAATCCCTATACTAATATGAAACATTCAATATAAGCAACTTACATACTGCCTTAGAATTATATTATAATTTAATGTTTAATGGATGTTATAAAGGAAAATATTTTAATAAACGAGAATTCTGTTCTTAATACTAGTTATAAATTTGCAACCATGATTATACTAATCTAGCAGCCAATCAAAACTAGCTGTGCAAGGCTGAGAAAAAATAGTACACTGTTAGTGTATAATACTGTCAAAAGGGTACTCTCAAAAGCTAAACTACTTAATAAAATAAACAAATTACACCAAATTTGAAATTAATGTAAGTAGTCAAAATTAACATTAATCTATCAATAGTTTCACTACTAAGGCAAACTTCTCATTACAAAATAACACCAGCATCAAACAAATTTAAACTAATTTCACCATTATTTCAACCATTATTAATCAATCCACTGCAGAATGGTCTCTCCAAGTTTAATTTATCTTCTCTGATCTTTAGCCTCTCTTCTCCACATCACCCCAGCACACCCACTTATTTACTATCCCATAATTATACCTAGTATTCCAATTACCTTTGATGTCAAAATAACTTTTAAACAAATTAATAGCTTCAGAATCATAAATTTTCAATAATAAAGATTTTTTAATTCCCTATTTTATTTCATTCTTTTCGTAAAAACAACCTTAGCCTGCTGAAACATAATTTTATGAATATACAAAGCAGAATTAAGATATTTATTTTACAGCCTATTTTTAAGAACTTTCTCTCTTAATTTGGAATTTGGTGTAATTTGTTTATATATATTAAATGCCAAAAATTGAATCTAGAAATAAAATTAAATAAACCACTTAACATTTAATTTCTAGCCAAATTTATTAGTAGTAAGAAACCACCCTATTGGTCTTACTGCTATAAGCAATCTTTTCACTTCAAACAATAATAAAAAATAAAATAAAAACTGATCTATAATTTAAGTCACAATATGTTGCCTACAATTCAAAACAATGTTTAAGCCACTTGTAAAGTTAAATTATGTTTTCATCAACAGCATCAGATTATGAGATTTAATCAGTAAGATTCCTCCCACCCCCCATTATTTTACAAAAAAAAACACAGAAGCCCTATTAAATATAATTTTATAACTTGTATCATATTTCTTTAGATATAAAGAATATATTCTACCTACTTTTATGAACATTGCTTCTTTCATTTAAACTCCTACTACCCTCAATTACCCTCACACATAAAACAAAATTCTCTTTAGAATTAAGAAATTTTGTATACTACTCCTTACATATATTTATTATCAATCCTTTCTTTTGTATTGTCTAAAATAGTATTCAATGTAATATTTTTGTTTTTTCATATTCTTTTATTAAAAATATTTCTTCCACTTTCTTTTAATGGATTAAATATAGATATTTTAAGTCATAGACTATCTGCTCTATTTTGACAATCTCTTGGAGCTAATTTCAGATATATTTGTAATATTTTAATGTTTATGTAAATCTTTATTCTACTTCATATTTTGATAATCTTTATCTTATTTATTACAAATATAAGTTTATAAAAACACTTTAAAAGACAATATTTCAACTTTGCAAATGTAGATAGAAAAATACTAAATTAAAATATATAACAAGAATGCAAGTACTGTCGAAAATATCAAAAGGAATGAGAAATAAACTTTGAATATATATAACACAAATCACAGATTTATATAAACAGAAATACTAATAATATTTTTGAACTTTATGCAAATCTACAATTTTATTCGAGAATCTTTTCTTCTACATGTTTTACATTTAATCTCAGTTAACTTTGATATTTATTAACATATTTTCTGGAGTTCATTTTCAATCCCCAAATTTAAAACTTTAATCACGTGTCTTTTTAAAATAAGATTACATAAGGCTATAATTAGCTAAGCTTACACAAATCTTTAGAGAATCCTGCGCCTGTTCAGTAAAGGTAACTTTGACCTTTTGAAAAGCACTGTAGGTCTAACGGTTAACAAAACTTGATAAGAATATATATATATATATTGCGGTAGAACTAAAAGTGTTAAGAATATCATTGGTATTTTTTTATTGTTGTTTTTAATACTGACTCGAAGGTCCAATGGAGATTATATAAACATCCCCAAAATAATGAATATTCTTAGCAAATTGGATTGTTTTAACCTCGTTACTGATCCACAATACGTCTGAGACGGAAAGAAATCTGCTACTTTGTTACAAATTCAATATTGAAGATTATTTAGTTGTAATAAAATAACTTAATGATAATTGAAAACATATTAGTTTATAAAACTAGGAATTAGAAACACGTTCTACAATTGTAATAAACAATACTATTACTACTTTATTAATTTTAATAGGTGAAAGTTTATATTTTTAAAGAATATACATAATATTTCTTACTCTTTTAGATACTTGTATAGACTTTGCATTCCGTCCATTTACTAATTATTAATTATTCGTTAAGAATGTCTCTAGGGTAATCATCATATCGTTGACGGACAGTTTACAAATTGGAAGTTAAATTTATTTTAATTTTTAAAGTACTTTTTTTTTACGTTACAATAATCACTCAAAGTAACTTTTCCTTAAAACAACTCAAACAACGAACTCCGCGAAATTTTGAAAGAGTGATAAAATTAGACGTACATTTTTGCATTAAATTTAAATTTTGTTTAATTATGTTTAACTTTTTATGATTAGACCCATATTAAGTATGTTACTACACAAGTCTGTAATTTTATAAACTTGTCATATTACAAAAATGATATTTCGAACAATTTTGAAGATTTTTCATAGCTATGAGAAAATCAACTTAAATTTTAAAAAAAGTCAAATTTATCAAATAAAAATATTTTTTCTTTTATATATGACCAAACATACTTAGTAGGATAAATAAAGTGTTTCAGACGATTTAAATACGGAAGCACATAAATTCTGGGAGATTTAAGGAAATAGGAGAATAGCAGTTTCGGAAGCTCGAAGACCATAGACGGTAGAATCAACACGTCACTTCCCGTGTTCAAGTTTCTTATGAACTCCAAAACAGTAAACCATTTAATCAACCCTGTGTATTTTAACGTAGTGGTAGAGTCACAGGCTCTGGAGGTCAAAATTCATAAACAGAAGCTCCAATTCTGCGATCATTTCTGATAAATGGACTTGTTACAATATCCCAAGGAGCAGATCGTTTAGTTTCCCCCATATGGTTTAGTGTGGCGGTAGTGGCAGGAACTGGAATTCAAGATCCATGGATCATAATTTTGCTTCATCACTTTCAATATTCAAACTTATCGTAAATTCTGGAGAATAAGTCATTCACATTTGTGTTGCATAGTTTAGGGCAGTGGTTGGGCGGAAATCTCTCGAGCCCAAAGTCTACAAATTGCAGCTTTGGGTGCAATTTTCTTCACTTGAATTTCAAATTCCCACATAATAAATAATTTGATCACTTTTATTTATTTGCTAAAACACATTCATTTTAACAAACATTAAAGACATTTAAAATATCTATGTAAAAGTGTGATATATTCAGAGAAACTAAAGATGGAATGAACTAGAATGAGCAAGATCATTTGTTTCTAAAAAAATAATCAAATCATTTATTATGCAGGAGTTTATAAGAAGTTTAAGCATTGGAAATAATGGAGTAAAGCTGTGATCCATGGATATTGAGTTCCAGAGTTCATCGGTTGACCACTGCACTAAATCATGCAAGATATTGTGCATGAAAAGAAGCATAAAGAAGATCACCTAAATTAATTTTCTTTTATCACAAATTAACAATAGTAGAGAAGCATGCTCTGTTTAATGCACTAGTATTGTGGTGGGCTTAACAATTTTACCAATAACTCCTCTTGTTCTTTTTAATAAAAGACCTAGTGACACCTTTGATCACATTTACAATAATTATCCCTTTATTCTATATCATATTTTGATAATCTTGACATTATTAACTAAAATATAAATTGACAAACAAAAGACATCCTATAAACTAATATATGAACTTTGCAAAATAGAAGAATAAATTGAATATGTAATGATTGTAATGACTCTTTTCATTGGATCATAACTTTTATTTATTTTCTAAAAATTATTGAATTAAATATATCATATTTGGATTTCGTTTTTAAAATAGAACAGAATTTTAGTTGGCAAAACATAAATCAATGAAAATTAGATTCAAAATTTTAAATTACATTTATTATTATCAAAATTTCACAAAAAATTTATTGAACTCTGTTTAGAAAATCATTTATTTTCAGTAAAAAATCATAACTTCCATTTTACATCAATATCACTAAATTCACCACTTCATTATTTTGCTGTATTATCCTATATAATTATCCACTATTTTGAACACTTTCTATATGCATACACAATCTTACATTTTGATGCCCTGTAGTCTTCTTCAGAGCCACTTTTACTTTAATTTTAATTAATGTAAAAGTGGTTCTGAAGAAGACTGCAGGACCATCGAAATGTAAGATTATGTATGCATATAGATACAATAAAAGAATTTTGCTAAAAAGTGTTCAAAATAATGGATCATTTGAACTTTCACATTATTGTAATTATAGTTTTAACAATTTGTCTTCTTAATATTTTCAAATAAAATTTAATTGTAATCATATATTTTTTTGATTTAAAACAAATATTTTACAAATATGTAAATAAATTACTAAAAATTGCAATTTTTATTTCCAAAATACTAACAGAAATAAGCTACTTTCAAAACCCCTGACATCAAATAATCTACCAATCAGTGATGTTCTTCATATTATGATACAACCAATAGCAGATCATTATTGGTTACTTTTGAATTTGGAAATTTGCATAATATTTGTACAATACTGACATTTTTTTAACTAATAATATTAGTTCCAATTGCTACCACACACAAAAAAATGAACCAGCAAACTAACATTATAGATAACTGCAAAATAGTGAATAAAAACTGAAGTAATAGCAATGGCATCACAACATCTCAAAATTACTGATTCGGGCATAATTGGAAGATAACTTCTAAAGTTCACATACTGATGCTCATTTTATAACTTTCATTATTCAAATATGACCTACCAAGCAATAAACCATTCAATCCTTTTTTATTTATATTAGTGGTCAAAAAATTACATAATAATTTATGTTATTATTATTAGGTCTATGGGAAGTACTTTTCATCATATGCTTACAAATAGCCATGTTTCTGTACTCTGCTATAAAAAATTTAACCATTTAATATTTATGAAAAGAAAAAATATTTTAAATTTAAGTTAAGATGATAAATTAATGTAGAATTCATAAAAAAAATTTCATGATACATAATGTCTGTGATAGTTTCTTCCAGTGTGGGAAGATTTTAGTTAAATTAATACTTCTGGAACAACCTGTGCAAACGTAACCATATGGAAAGTGGGATCTATTAGGTAAAGACCACAGCAGATAAATGAGACTAACAGTATTTTTAATGATTGTAAGCTTACAAATAATTAAGTTTCTTTATTCACCTTTAAAAAATTAATTATTTAATATTTATGGTAAGAAAAAATATTGCGAGGCTAAACAATGTTAACAACTACATATGGGTTATCTTTGGGATCTATATCTTAAAAATTAGGAAATAGTGACTCATAAAAGTCAAAGCAAACTTTGTCCAGCATATTGTGTACCAGAGAGCATATGTCAGGAAGGTAGATAACCTGATAATGCCATATTTTTCAATAAGCTTAAAGTTCTTCAGAACAAGGACAAGATATTATTCTCTAGATTCTTATTTACAAATATATGGAACCTGATAGTATGGCCACAGAGTCACATTGCTGAATATTGGACCTGATATATCAACATTAAGTGTCTATCTGAATAAAGTAGTCTATAATGCAACATGCCGGACCCTGCTAGAGAGGCAATGATTCCACACTACAATGATACCAGTTCTCATATGTCAGCATTATAGAGACAACCTCAAAAGGGGTGGACAATACCAACATAGTGGAATGTTATTTACTCATACATCAACCTGGCGGTGTGGTTAATGGCTCTGCCATGCATCCACCAGACCTAGGACACTCACATTACCAAGTCAGCCTTGATGGAGGAAGCCAATACCAGCAATGGAATTGGTCCAACATTAACAAAGTGTATTATAATATTCAATTGTACAAATTTTGCTATGTCAATAAAAATAAAAATCAAAGCATGTTACTTTTGGAATTTAATACTTATAAGAAGAAAAAATGTTACAGTATGTAAATAACATCTTTATACTGATTTTAGAGAGATAAATTACATTACCAATGTGAAATTCATAAAAAAAAATCCACATAGCATTATGTTATCTGTAGTAATTTCATCATTGTTAAGTTTACACCACATAGCACTATACCACTAAACATCACATGATCACCATCTCTATACTAGAACATAATTGTTTTAAACAAAGGCAAAACTATCCATACAGTAGGATGAGTAGGCACTAGATAAGGATTTTATGCACAAGCCTTCTGACATCCATTGATTACTCTGCTTGGCACAGGGTGGCACTACTGTAGGGAGAGTTTTGCCTTTAAATTTGTAGAAACTTGAATTAATAGTCCTAGCATATTCCTATGTAAATCTATTCATATAAAAAGCAATGTTTTCACAGGAACATCCTGTGAAAAGCAAGACTCAATTTGGTAAAGTCAGCATACAGTAAATAACATTACGATCCATATTCTAGTATTTTTAATTGTGGGAAGTTCGCAAATAACTAACTTTTTTACTCAGCTTTTAAAAAGTTGAATTGTTTAATATTTATGAGGAGAAAAAATGTTGTAGTAGATTAACAATGTTAGTACCTACATATGGATTATCACTGTGGTCTATATCTTGCAAATTAGGAAGTTGTAACAACGCACCAAAGTATACTATTTCTTGCAACTTCAGTATTAAACATATTTATATTTATTTCAGAATACATATCTAAAGTTCATTATTTCAGAGTATTGTCCTAGAGGTCGAAGTTGAAGAAAAATATTTTAAAAATAGTATATAATAAGATGTATGATATAAAAATCTTGGTAGAGTTTCTATGGTAGTTTTGAAAATAAATAAGTAGGTAAAAAGAAATGGCAAACTTCCATTGATGATGAACAAGTATTAGCTCATACTTGTCACACACCATTGTCTATTTACCATAAATCAAATGAGTTATATCAATATGGGTTCACAGCTCATTTATGGTGTAACAATTATTTGACCTTTGCCCTTTAGCATGTTTTTTAACTGATAAATGTGGGAGTTAAAGATTCCATGATCAATTCTTAATTGAGTAATATGAGTAGCAATAATATTTAATACTCATTTATGATATTTAGTAAATTTTCCAATCCACAGATAGTTTAGACCATACACCAATTTAAGTCAGACATTAAATATTCAACACATACAAATACCTATAGTATTATGATATTACACCAATAATATTCATCATTCATTTATGCAATTAATACAGTGCAATATCTTTATTAAATTTCTCCAATTTATCAAGCAGTTTTAGCTATACAACAGTTTTCCTTGGACCTGTAAATATACAATACATATAAATACCACTATTAATATAAGAGAACGCGCTGGATTTAAAAGTGGTTTTAATACAGTAGATCATATCCAAGTATTGAGAGAAATTACAGAAATGACAAATGAATATGAGTTGCCATTATGCTTTGAATTTGTAAATTATGAAAAGGCATTTGATTTTATAAACATTTTTTCAGTGATTAAAGCATTGGATCATCAAAGTATAGATCCAGGATATTGCCATATTTTAAAGAATATTTATAAAAATGCAACAGCAATAATAGATTACATAATGATACTAGGAAAGTCAACATTGAGAAGGGTGTAAGTCAGGTAGACTCCATATCACCAAACCTTTTTACATCAGTGTTGCAAGAAGTATTCTGTACATTAAAATGGAATGCTAAGGGAGGGAAAGTAAACAAGATTATTTAAGTCATTTAGATTTTGCAGATAATGTAGTTGTTTTTGCAAATAATGCTTTAGACCTGCAGAAAATGTTGCAGGAGTTATCAAATAAAAGTAGGAAATTTGGACTAAAGATAAATGTTAAAAAGACTAAAGTAATGTTCAATGAATTGTCTCAAAAAATGAAGATAAAGATTGATTATGATGAGTTAGAGGAAGTTAACAGCTGCAAATACCTTGATTAGCTTATTAATACAGATGGAAATATAATGGATGAAATTAATCATAGAATTAAACTTGGTTGGGGTGCTTTTGGTAGAAATAACTTGATACTAAAAGGAAATTTGAAAAGAAAGGTTTTTAATAAATGTGTTTTACCAGTTCTTACTTATGGATCTGAGACTTGGACACTTAATAGAAGAGCAATACAGAGACTTCAGACCACTCAAAGAAGTATGGAGAGATGCATGTTGGGAGTAACAAAAAGAGATCAAAAATGCAATATATGAGTAAGAGAACAAACAGGTGTTACTGACCTCATTGAAAAAATTAAAAGACTGAAGTGGAGTTGGGATAGACATACTGCTAGAATAGATGATAATAGATGGACAATTGAAATCTTAAATAAAATATTTTTGCTATTTTTATTAGAGCTAATATGATCAATGTAGAATAGATAATGAGCGAAAAAGAAGACTCTTATAAAAAATCAAATAGTGCAAATATATATTTTTAAAAACTTCATGTCACTCATTTGAATAAAACTCTTGCTAAAATAGTATTTAATTGGGTTATGAGTAAAGGGCAGGTAACAAGATGGATGAGAAAGGTAATATGGTATGCAAAAGATTTGGATAAAAAATTTATATCTGTATATTTGTATAAAAGATGGGATGATTGTGTTAGGAGGATTGTTGAGTCTTATAGTGGTAAGGAATGGGATAAAAGAATAGATTTACTAATAAATAATAGGGAGTTAGAGAGATGGAGAACTAGTATGGAGAGTAAAAAGAGTTTAAATATATATAGAAATAAACAGAATATTAGGTGTGAGTTAATTTATGATAATAGTAAGGAAAGTAGTTTATTTTTTAAGGCTTGAACAGGATCTTTAGCAAAAAGAGAATATACATGTAAATGGCAAAAAATGGGTGATTTAGTCTGTAAATTATGTAAGGAAGGAATAGAAAATATTAGGCATTTGTTAATTGAAAAGTAGTTTATTGTTTAAGGCTCGAACAGGATCTTTAGCAACAAGAGAATATACATGTAAATGGAAAAAAATAGGTGATTTAGTCTGTAAATTATGTAAGGAAGGAATAGAAAATATTAGGCATTTGTTAATTGAATGTAAATACTTGAAAATAGAAAGAGCACATATAATGAAGTTATGGAAAAATAAATCTGAAAAAAGTGATTATATAGAAAGTAGATTATTGGTTTTTATGCTGGGTTTGCAAAAAGATAAGGGGGATTTAGATATAAAGGCTATAGAGTTGCCAAAGATTATGTTGTGGAAATGGGATGGAGCAGAATATGGAAAAACTTAGACTGGAAAATGTAAAATTAAATAGCTAACAAGTTTCTCTTGGTATAATAGCTGAGAGATTCTTGACTTCGTTTATGAAGAAGCTACAGAACATCACATCGCATAAGCAATTACTCATACATAATTTTTTTTTTCTTTTTTAATATATTTACGTGAATAAAAGTGTTTCCTTAAAATTTTATATACATATATCTTTTGGTTTTATATAATTCCAAAAATTAAGAATAAAGCTTACATACAATTTTATGTAGAGAAATACAGAATGAATGAATTTCAGAACACAATAGGGTTATGCATGCACCTAAAACATCATTTTCAGAACCAGTGTTATACTTCTAGAACAGTCATAACATGAAGAAATCTTATACACTATTCAATGTTATTTCATGTTTTATATAAGCTTTTAATTACGTTAGTAATACCAATTACTAAATGAACAAAGTTTTTATGATATGAAGAAGATACTTACAGATGCCATTTTGCCATTTTTACTTGTCACTTTTAGTAAGGAACTTTCGTAACCCTTAAAAGAAAGAGAAAAAAATAAAATTAACTTCCAATTACATGCCAAGTACATATTATCAATATACCTATTATAAATACTTTAAAAAAAAATACTTTACAAGAACTAAAACTATTTAAAAAAACAGATTATAAAAACTATTAATAATGGGGTATTGAGAATACATATAAACAATAAATTATTTGATAAATGAGATGTAAATATTAGTGCTTTCTAATGAAAATTTCATTTACTATCAAACACTGAGATAAAATAAACAAGATGATCTATCAGGTTAAATGTTTTGATTAAAATCTAGCCTAGTCAGTTATACAAAAAGTTCATGAACCCATTTATTTTATATTACACCAAGACAATAACAATCTAATCTAATGACATATTATTCAGGAATTCGTAAAAAGGTTGACCTCTGGAAGTAACAGAGTTGGCTATAACCTATGAACTTTGACCTTCAGATTCTATCTCTGTATCATTGTGACAACACGCAAGCATTTTTATTTCTAAACATATTAGCCAATGATTAACAGTATTAAATTTTAAGATTGAAACAAGAGAAAGCTAAAATTCATTCCTCGGTTCACTATAAATATTTTCAATGCTGTTTATTATATATATGTATAGATGACGTCACCACAGCTCTCATGCTTAAACAAACCAATAGAATATCAGCAATAGGTTGTCATGACAATGCTACAATTAGGCAACAAATTGTAGGGTAACCTTAACAACAGATTGTCTGTTGTTCCATTGGTTTTTTTTTTTAAATATGAAGAATATGATGAAATTTATATATAATAACCTGTTAGATACTGGCATTTATGGTTTAATACATGTGTGTGCATGTGAGCATGTATTTAATTTATCTGTGTTTAGACAGCACTACACTGCCATTTTGAATGGTTCACATTACCCATCCACCAAGTTGTACCAGTCAGTCAGGAGTATTGAAGAGATGCCCCTCAAAAATTTTCACAAATCTTGTTAGGAAAGAACACGTTTTTTTTGAGTGTGTGAGTTTGTATATCTTACTGAATATTCAAGTGTAAGCTGTATCGAAACTTCTGGGTTTATATATTTATTTAATTCAAAGCTAATAATTTTTTTTATAATTTTATTAAAAAAATTGTTTTATTTGAAGATAAGTTGATTATTAAATCAACTGAAGGAGAAATCAAAATACTTCGTGTATCTGACCAAATTAAAGGTTTGAAATTTTTATTATTTTACTTACAGTTTATTAAAAGTATATATGTGGACTTACATATGTGTACATAGGTACAATTAGTGGAAAGGTGATATTAAAAAATGTATTAATAATTTCAAAGATCCAAATATTAATAACGAGCTTCCATATTTTTTTTCACCTTTTCAACACACAAATGTATATAAAAAAAACTCAACATTTTAATGTAGTAGTAGTTAATTTTTTTCTCCATTTGCAACAAAAACCTAAGAGGTATATAATATTAAAATAATAATATGTCTAAAACAACAAAAGTCAATGTTGCATCTGAGCAACATTTTTAATTGACCTCTACTATCCTGAAGGAGCTAGATGGATCTAATCATAATATTGATATAAGACTAATAAATTAAATCAAACTAAAATATATGTGGACATATCCAAAATATAGGCAGATATCATTTACTTATAAAAATCTTTGCTTTAATGTATGTATGCTGAGGCTATTAATACATGGTATATCTGAATTTGATTCAGTCCCATATAGCTATTTGAGTTAGATCGCTGGAGTTAAAGAAAGTTTTATGTCTGAAAATTTCAGATTTTCTACTCAATAGTTACATATTAAATAAGTTGGGTTTTGAATTGATATTTTAGATCTAGTGTGTGAATGTTCTAGCTCTGCACTGAGGTGAGCCAATAGCTCAAAATCAATTTGTCTGGAGATAGGAACATTCTAGATAGAGATTTTAAATATTTTTCTCTTACTGTACTTATCAATAAGAGCTTGTTTGAGCTATTGGTATGCTCCCTACATTACATATTATATATATATAAAATACATATTTTGCGGGTTCATCCGTGTTAAAAACTTTTAATATCAATATTCTGACGTTTCGACTTGGTCACACAAGCCATCCACAGAGTTATAAAAAGGTAGAAAGACGGTTGTAGAGGCGCTACAATCACTGGTTTGAATAAAACATTAAAAATCCCACCAATAGCAAAAATGTTAAATTTAAGAATGTTTTTTAAAGAAATCTTTCCAAATAGGAGGAAGTTTGCACGTATCATCTCGCTTATTGATACAATCTGGCCTTTTAAGTATCTCAATGGCTTCTCTGATTTTGCATTGGTAGAGATTATCACATCTGGATATGATCCTGGTACTAGAAAAATCTATTTTATGACCTGAATCTATAGTATGGAGTGAGAGTGCTGATGATGATGAGTGTTGTTTAACTGCATTAGCATGCTCATCTCTCCTAACACTGATGCGACGATTACTCATACCTACGTAAGAAGCTTTACAATTTTTACATGAGATTTGATAGACACCATGAGATTCAAAGAAAGAAAGACAAGCATTAAATAATATAAAATTGGACAAATCAATTGTTGTACTTCCAGCTGATAAAGGTAATGCCACAGTTGTAATGGATCGTGACATTTACCATAATAAAATTTTAGATCTGCTTAGTGATAAAACTTATAAACTATCAAAAAGAGATCATACTACATATTTGGAAAAAACAACAAAAGCTATTATTAATAAATCACCTATTGAAACAGAGATAAAAAATAAAATAATCCCTCGTGAAAAATCTTGTGTCTGTCCAAAATTTTATGGACTTCCAAAAATTCACAAACCAGATACCCCTCTTCGTCCAATAGTAAGTGCAATAGGTTCTCCAACTCATATTTTAGCTAGATACTTATCGGATTTCATGAAACCTACAATCCCATCTATTAAATCATATATTAAAAACTCTCTTCATTTTATTTCTGTTTTAAAAAGTTTAAAAATTAATGCTAGTGACATTCTGGTCAGTTTTGATGTCGTGTCTTTGTTTACAAACATTCCAATTGATGAAGCTTTAAATATAATCTCACAACGTTGCAATTTACCAGACCATATTATTGCTTTGATTAAACATTGTCTCTTAAATACATATTTTGTATACAATGGACAGCATTACAGACAAGTTTTTGGTACTCCTATGGGCTCACCTATCTCAGGAGTAATAGCTGATTTATTCATGGAATATATAGAAACTCGTGCTTTAGAATCATCATCTTTAAAACCTCTCATTTGGCTCAGATACATAGATGACACTTTTATCATATGGCAACATGGAAAAAATACATTAGATGATTTTTTCTTACATTTAAATAATATGCATCCTCATATTAAATTTACAATGGAGACAGAGTCTGATGGAAAACTCCCTTTTCTTGATGTTCTAGTCACCAGAACACCAAATAGTTTATCTTTTTCTATTTACAGAAACGATACACACACAGACAGATATTTACATTTCCATTCTCATCATCACCCAACTCAGATAGTTTCTGTAGCCAAAACTCTTTTAAATAGAGCAATTAACCTTTCAGATGACACACATCTGAAAGAAGAAATAAATCATATTAATAGTGTTTTATTAGCAAATAGTTATAATTACAAATTTATAAAAAAAGCCTTATTTCAAGCCCAAAATAGACAAAATAGGAAACAAAAAGATGATAAGTCAGCTATTAGGATTTGTGTTCCATATGTAAAAGGAACTACAGACAGTATCGGACGTATATTAAAACGCTATAATATAGATACAGCATTTTCTGCTCATCAAAAGATCAGCAATATAATAACCAAGCCTAAGGATTCAATCCCTCTTGAATCTCATGGTGTCTATCAAATCTCATGTAAAAATTGTAAAGCTTCTTACGTAGGTATGAGTAATCGTCGCATCAGTGTTAGGAGAGATGAGCATGCTAATGCAGTTAAACAACACTCATCATCATCAGCACTCTCACTCCATACTATAGATTCAGGTCATAAAATAGATTTTTCTAGTACCAGGATCATATCCAGATGTGATAATCTCTACCAATGCAAAATCAGAGAAGCCATTGAGATACTTAAAAGGCCAGATTGTATCAATAAGCGAGATGATACGTGCAAACTTCCTCCTATTTGGAAAGATTTCTTTAAAAAACATTCTTAAATTTAACATTTTTGCTATTGGTGGGATTTTTAATGTTTTATTCAAACCAGTGATTGTAGCGCCTCTACAACCGTCTTTCTACCTTTTTATAACTCTGTGGATGGCTTGTGTGACCAAGTCGAAACGTCAGAATATTGATATTAAAAGTTTTTAACACGGATGAACCCGCAAAATATGTATTTTATATATTTAACCCGTGCAAATCTTCGTTTTAACATATATATATATCAGGCTACATTTTCTCACAAACTATGAATATTCTATGTTAAGAAAAAGAAAAAAAAGGTGTATGGCTTTATTGCTCAGGAGTTCATAAGAAGTTTGAGCACCAAATCTGTAAGTGCCAGGATCGAACCTGGGACATCATGATCCCATGCCAGATGCTCTACCAACTGCTGTAAACCATGCAGGATTTATATTAACAAAGAGTTAAGAATAGAATAAATCTACGCATCCTCTAAGTTTTACTGATTGGAAGTTTATCTTTACTAGATGGAAATTCAAAATGAAATTAATATATGAGCCAGATAAAAATATGGTATTAGTAATTGTTAGAGTAATAAACAACTATAATTGGAAACAGTCTCACTATTGATAATTTTATTTTAATAATGAAATAAAAGTTAATGACAGGAAAGCTGAATTTAGCATGTCTTAAAGAATATGTATTTAAAATAAGTAAACCATTCTTCCTCACGATATGAGGTAGAAATAACATTATTTGTTAGTGATGGATCATTATTTATTTATAGCCTGAAAAAGAATGGTTTACTTCTTGTAATTAATATATATTCTATTGGAAGTAGATACAATCATAGATTATGTATTTCATCGCATAACCATTTGCATCCTATCTGAAGACCCAAAGCCTAACCATAGTAAGATGTGCTCCCCCTATCTCCTGAGAAATCTGCTGGCCCCTTACATCTGGTCCCCACATTACAAAATATACAATAATTATCATAACATATCTAAAATTCTGAAGCACTTAGATCCAAACCCCAAATCATGGATATGACAGAAAAATATGCTAATATAGCAATAAAGGTACTGAAAGTTATTCACAACCATGGTCTTGCCTATTAGATATTTAGACTTCAGTGAAAACTGCTGATTAAAACATAACATGCAAATACGCACATATAACTAGCCACAGTTCAAACCAAATGTTCAATCATCCTTATGATTAAAAGAAGTTGTAATAAGATTGGTGGTGACAGACCTAATATGAGGAATCAAAAGTTCATTTGACTCTTTTCTTTTTAAAATTTGTTGCATTCATAAAAGACTTCAACAACCTTCTAAAAGACCAGTGGAAAAAAAGTTATTATCCAACAGTATTATCAAATATATTATTGTTAGGTTTTAAGTAGTTTTTCCATTCCTGTTTTACCCGCCTTTAGCTAAAAATACCCAGGTGTTATCTGGATTAGCTATGATTAACTACTTGAAATAAAAATCCTAATCCTGAATAAAAGAGAAATTTCAAATTTATTCTTCCTGAATTTAAATTCAGGACATTAGAATGGTAAGATGCTATATCACTATACTTTTGAGATCCTTCTTAAACTTATGTATATATAAATGTTGTCAAAATGAAGATTCTCATTGGTTGCTCAAACAAAATGCCAGTATGTCAGTACTATGAATTTAGTCACAGATGTACCCAACTATTATGTCATACATATATGTAGTAAGGAAACCAAGTCATATATCACATGACTTAATTAGATTGTATTCACAAATGTAATATAACAAGCATGCTAATAGCTCTAAAGAGGTTTTTTGATGAATGCCACAAGAAAAAGTATTTAAAATCTCTATCTAGAATTATTCTTATTCCCAAATTGGTTTCGAGCTAATGGCGCTCATCAGCAAGGCACTAGGACATTTAGATATTATACTCTCAAGCCCAGCATTTATTGAATACTTAACTATTAAGTAAAAAATCTGAAACTTTTTAAATATCTATATGTCTTCAAATCCAGCTACATAACTTAAATAGCATATGGGACTGAACCAAATTAAAATACACTATATATTAATAGCCTTAGCAATATTAAATCATCAAAGCCTTAAAAGCCAAATACAAGCTAATTAAGACACTATAATGCATGACTTGGTTTCCTTATTATTATAGTTTGGCTATTAAGGTTTGGTGATGTTATATTGCTAAGGATATTAATATATGGTATATCTGAATTAAGTTCAGTCCCATGTGGCTATTTAAGTTAGATGGCTGGATTTGAAGACATATAAATGGCTGGATTTGAAGACATATAGATGTCTGAAAATTTCATATTTTCTACTTAATAATTAAGTATTCAATAACTGTTGGGTTTGAGTTTGTATTTTAGATCTACTGTCTGAATATCCTAATGCCTCACTGATGAAAGCCATTAGCTGAAAACTGGTTTGGGGATAGGGATAATTCTAGATAGAGATTTAAATGCTTTCCCTTGTGGCATTTATCAAAAAGCTTGTTTAGATCTATAAGTTAAATCATGAAAATTATAAACACTAACTTCTCAATCCACAAAATACTTTAATCAGGACCAATAATTTTATGACTGGGCAGGTTCTTCCTCCTTAAATGTAATTTTTTATCAGTCTGACCTTTCAATTTACCCACCCATTTTGTCTTTGAAAAATATTCCATATAATTAATGATATACCTATCATTATTTCATTCTTTTTTCAAGATTAATTCACAACACTTGGTTTTTTGTTCACTTATCATCAGTATATGTATATTTTTCATTCTCATAACTGCCTGAATTTTTAGCATCCATGTCAGACTCATCAACCTCTTCTTTCTATGACAAAGAATTAAATTAAATTGAGCATATTAGAAAATGTAAAAAAAAGACAATATATTTTTTGAAATATCAAGAACAAAAAATATTTGATGCTGATTTAAAAAGTGCTCTCTTCCATTTTGGTTTCTAAAGGAGCCCCAAAATAATTGCTGATACGACCAAGTGCTGAAGAATGTCAGATACCTTTCATCACTGATGCAATAGGTTCTACTTATTTTGTCCAATACAGTTAAAAAATTGCAATACTCTTTACAACTTTCTTAAACACTTCAACAAAACTATATTTTATATCAAAACTTTATTCCTACAGTTTCAATTGTTCTGCAGTCATTATCAGAGCTCTTTACAATCATATTTGTAAAAAACAACTTTTAGAAATAGGATTGTAAAGAGCTCTGATGATGACTTCAGGACAGTGAAAACTATAAGAATAAAGTTTTGATATAAAAAATAGTATTGTTGAAGCATTTAAGAAAGTTGTAAATGGTATGATATTAAAAATAGAAATCAATCCATAAGAATAGGAAGAAGAAAACTGTCAAAAAAAAAATAAGTGTAATCATGTAACCAAATTTTTTATGTAAAATAAAGCAGAGCAATAATATTTAAAAACAAAACAAAAAATACACGCAGTATATAAATATAAATAAATGCACATTGATTACGTAAGTAATATTCATTAAGGCTGTAGCTTCAAGCACATGAGTATAAAAATGCGATAGTAGGGACCTCTACAGGTCTTAAACCACAAGCTTACTCTTTTGTGGTTTAAGACCTGTAGAGGTCCCTACTATCGCATTTTTATACTCATGTGCTTGAGGCTACAGCCTTAATGAATATTATACATATTATAATATTGTAAATACATTAGTATTACATATTTTTGTGTACTGTCAAAAGTGGCAGCTTGATAAAGAATTTAATGAGAAAAAATGGCACTATGTCAAATGTATATGAATGTTTAAAGTACTACTTACATGACTTAATAAAGAGGTAAAGAAACAAACTCTGAAGTAAAAGTTTCATAAATCGTAATTCCATTTTGTCTCTTTCAGTATTCTTATAAACTCCAGAACAATAATCCATTTGTCCTAAAAGACAGTGCAGTGGTAGGATGTCAGACTTAAAAGCATATGGACATTTAAATTTTGAAGATGATTAAGTTGTTTTTGCAAATAATATTTCAGAGCTTCGGGAAATGTTGCCAGAATTATCAAATGAAAGTAAGAACGTAGGACTAAAGGTAAATGTTAAAAAGACTAAAGTAATGTTCAAAGGATGGACATAAAGGTTGATTATGATGAGTTAGAAGAAGTTAATAACTACAAATATCTTGGTAGATTATTACTACAGATGGAAAAATAATAGATGAAATTAATCATAAAATTAAACTTGGTTGAAATGCTTTTGGTAGAAATAATTTAATACTAAAAAGAAATATGCTTATGTGTTTGAAAAGATTTTTAATAAATGTGTTTTACCAATCCTTACTTATGGTTGTGAGACTTGGACACTTATTAGGAAAGAAATACAGAGATTTCAGACCACTCAAAGAAGTATGAAGAGATGCATGTTAGGAATAACAAGAAAAGATCAAAAACATAATATATGGATAATAAAATAAATAGATGTTACTGACATCATTGAAAGAATTAAAAGATTGAAATAAAATTGGGTTGGATCTATTTCTAGAAGAGATTATACCAAGTGGACAATTGAAATCTTAAATTGGATTCCAAGAGATTGTAAAATACCCAGAAAGAAACCACATGTGAGCTGGATGAACAAAATAAGAAAGTGTGCAGGGATGATGTGGAGGAGAGAGGCCAGAGATTGGAGATGGATTGAACTTGGAAATAACATCATCCTGCAGTGGATTGATAATGGTTGACAATGATGATGATGAGTCATTAGATTGATACTAGCTTTGAACTTCTGAGGCTCAAACTTTTTATAAGCTTCTGAGTAATTATTTAATAAACTATTCGATTATTTACTAATTATATGTTAGAGTAATTCTGCCATCTAATATTTACTAAATGTCTTTATAAAAATTCAAATTTTATTTAAAATTTCCAAATACATTCAACTGTTATTAATACCACATAGGTTGGTATAAAACACAACATTTTGACCAGTATTATTATCATCCTATCTTCTACAAATATACCTGACCAGTGATAGTACTAGTTTGAGGCTCAAACCTGGACCTTTAGATTCAAGAATGCTCAATTTAAAATGATGCTATAGACTAGTTAGCTGGTTAGAGTATTCATGAATCTAAAGATACAGGTTTGATCCCCATTCTAGTATTGTCACTGGTCAGGCTTAACAGGATATTAAAGTTAGTTAGAGCATCACTTTAAATTGGGGTATTTCATGAGGATAAAGGTCCAGGTTTAATTTCTTTGCTATTATTGTTACTTATCAGGCCAGTGATTCCTGAAGAAGAGAGTACAATAATATGCCTCAAAACATTGTTATATACTAACCTCTATGCTTTTACTAACAGTTGAATGAGTTTGAAAAGGTTCAAAATAAAGTTTGAATTTTTCACAATTAATATTAGATGCTAAAATGGTTCATTGTATATTAATAGAATACCATCATCATAAAACCTTGTGCAGTTTGGCACAGGTCCTAGGATCGATTCTGTGATTGACAAGTCTGGCACTTGAACTTTTTATGAATTCCCGAACAATAAAGCCATATGCAAATTTTTTTACCATCACAAACATTCGATTATTTATTTAATGGTAATTGACTTTCTAGTGCTGAGATGATATGATAAGAGAAGCTTAGTATTAACATAATTTAAATTGGGATTAGTGCTTTCAATACCTATTTAAGTATTATTTTCATAGCACTGAATAATAGTAAAAGGGTGGTGTACATATACATGGAGAATCACACACCAGCCTCACCACAAGGTTATCACAACACCAATACCTATGCAAAACAGCCAGCAGGATTTGAATACCAATCCATATTCCTCAAACATCAAAGTACACTTGGTCATGCATTTGAATCTGTAGCATCCAGCATTACATGTATTAAAAGAAACGATGTCAAGCGCAAGAGTAAAGATGCATGGCATATCGCCAATGACTCCACTCCTTTCACAAAAAGAAATCACGTTTCCTTCTATCAAAAAAGTAGATTATTTACTTCACTGAACTCATTTGAATAAACTTACACCACATTTACATATACCATCCTCCTACCTACCATTCAGTAATATGAATATTAAACCAATAGCGTATTGGAAATCCTAAGCTCAATTAAAATTACATCAATATTAAGTTTTGCTTTTCATAACATCCTGGCACTAGAAAGACAATCTACATTATGTAAGATAAGTTATAACTTAGAGAATTATTTAATATTATTCTTAATAATTGAATTCAGTAAAATATTGAGACATATAAAATGACATATTTAACATCATTTATTATTGAGGGAAAAAGAATTAAAATTACCAAAAACAAAATATACCCCTAAAATTATTACTGATGATGTTTTAATATAAGGCCGATAAACATTATTCAGAGTGTGACTAAAAATAGTTACATTACAAATCATTTACTCCTTTAAATATAAACTTATACAGGCTAACTTTTTCAAAATATTCTCAAGACTGTGCAGAGAACTATTTACAATTTTCACAATATCAAAAAATAGTTGTAGTAGACGGACGCAAATTAACGGAAATTTCATTTTTTAATCATATGGCTGTGAAAAATGGCCCTGCAGAGACTGAATATTACCTAAATTTTAAATTATACTATAAAAACTTATCATAAACTTCTCACAGTATCCCAATAAATGATTTATAACTCAGCAGTATGAAGAAATTGGAATACAGAAAATGATAGAGTTGATTAATGATTTGTGAACTTTAAGCTCCAAATATGCAAATAAGCTAAAATTTAGAAGTCTACTAAAACAGCATATATTTAGATGGCATACTTTAATTTTACTTTGGATGATGTGCACAGAGTATTTAAAGACTGTAATGATATCCTGGGATATGAATGTTAGTCTGCTCTGGGGTTTTGTGATAAGTTAAAAAAAAACCTCTAAAAGATGTAGTTCTGTATGTGGAGAATAAGTAAGAGTTCCAATTATGAACTGATCAATGCTAATGATTGTGATCAGAAGTGTATTATCCTATTTAAAAAATGGCTGCAATTTTACTACTCAAAAATATAATAAGAATTTTCATGTATCTGAGGTGACCAGCTAGCATGACTATTGGCATCTAAAACAAGATTATCTTTTATAGAAGCAATATTCCATACACAAAGAAATGCTTAATATTTTATGATGACATTGTTACTAACATCCACTAATATTCGCATATGTCTAAGTATTGAATATGATGTCTAGCATTTCCAACATTCTAAAATCCTGATACCTCTGCAATTTAACTATTTTGATAATATCAACATGAGATGTCACAAAGGCTGTAGGAAACTTATGACTGCCTGGAATAAAATTGAATGATCTAAAATTCTCTGAAATGACCTGTACTTTAATACTACTTAACATTTTAATTAAGGCTGTAGCCTCAAGCACATGTGTATAAATGCGATACTAGGGACCTCTACAGGTCTTAAAACCCTTGTGGTTTAGTCTTGCATTGTTAGGCGAGAGGTATCGCAGTCGCCATGCAAGCAAGTAGTTGGTTGCAGACGGTTGTGGGTTCGCGTCCCGGCCGATGCTATGACACATGGAAGAAAAAAAAACCCTTGTGGTTTTAAGACCTGTAGAGGTCCCTAATATCGCATTTATACGCATGTGCTTGAGGCTACAGCCTTAATGAATATTATTTACGTAATCAATGTGCGTTTAAATAAATTTATAATTAACATTTTCCTAATTACAAAATTTACCTGTGGTTGCCGATTTAAGGATAGAAATATGTCTACTTCATCCATTTGTTTTTTTGCATGTGGACTGCAATTCTATGCACAGATTATGCATTTGTAACTAGTCATATATGCGTACACAATTGCTTTCAATATTGGCAATGTGTGTTTAAACATCTCGAGTTTGCATTTAATGCTATAACAATATTAAATTTTCCATTGTGTTATTTCACTTAAAAAACAACAACTTATCAGTAGCTTTCCATACGATTGACTATCAATTTTGAAGATTTGCAAACCTAGCTCAATTTTTAAATATAATTCTGCTTTCTGCCTCAGGTATATATTATAATATTGAATAGTGAGTGTGTGTGTGTGCATATATGCAAGTATTTATTCACGTGTAAATGTGTATGAGAATATTAACATCTATTCAACACACAGTCATACACAAACTGGTTTTTTTTTTTTTCAAACGCTAGAAATTGAAAAAGAAGTTTAAAAAAAACCGTTTTTGCTGTAATAAAAGTGGGCCTGGAAACATCGTTAAGAATAATGGAGTTACTAAAGAGTTAATTATTAAATGGAAAGCAAATGGAGAAAGTTAATAGCTTAAAAAGAGGGGATCTAAGACTAAAGTGACTGCCATTAATACGTGGAAATGGAGAGTTTCCTTAACACAATAAATAAATTGGTAAATTTAATAGTTGTAAAAGTATTAAATTAAACATAGCAACTGAAAAGTCATCTAAACAATAAAGATTATGATGTTATAAGAAGTGCTAAGATCAGCAATAAATTAAAAGCCAATTTATAAAAAAAAATGTAAAGAATTTTGATAAATACATTAAACAGCCTCCACACTACCACACATTGTTTTTGAATGATATGAATAAAGAATAAAAGTCAACTGGCCCCCAAGATGCATTTCGTGCTGAACCAGCACTCATCAGTTGGCCCAGGTCATCATGTCTCATATATATAATCATTAAAAGTCAGTCAACACTTAGACAATCCCAATACCAATAATACTCAACAATTCTAAACTGTTGTCAAGGCAACTTCCTTTTAAAAATAAGGGTGGAAATGCACCCTTATTACTGGTCTAATGTACTGAAACAGTAAGGTCTGCTTTGCAGATCTTCGTTTCACCTTTTCTCATCTATTTCCTATCTCATACCTTAGTTTGAACCCCAATCTATCGTAGTGTGTCTGCAATATGCTTATATGCCGAAAATCCCGCCTAATTTTAAACCACGAGTACAATGCTCGTATTATATATATATAAGTCATTCCCAAATAAATAAAAGATTATAGATTATGTATATGTTCACATAATTTTGATTTATTAAAAAGTAGGTTATATAAGTCGTAATTGTGCACACACTATTATATGCATTTTAAACATATCAAAATTATAAATTGGTAAAGTTATTTTGTTTGAATCTATTTACAAATATATTACTGTCATAATATATTTTGATTTAAAATAAAATTCATTTAGTAAATATTCGTTTAGTAGATAGATTCAAATATTGCAATTTAAAAAGTAAAATCATTTTCTTTAATTTAATAAAAGTTATTCCAAATATTTCTGTTAAAATAAATGATGGACAATAGTTTAATTAGTTAATACTATATAAGTTTATCTAAAAACAGCAGATGTCCACTTAAGGTTTTCTTTAATTAGTAAAAGTAATTTTTAATTGGATCTAGTTTGTAATCCGAATGTCGACAGGGAAATTAACAAAAGAAATTAATTAATGTGGAATTCCTTTGGACATTCGGATAGATTTAATTACAGCTGATAAGTCCGATATATTTTTGTAATGCTCCAGGGCAGTTCTATTGTTAACGTCTACTATAAAAAGAAGGGTTTTCTTTTGTTCTGGAGAGTTTTTCTTCTAATGTTTCTAAGAGAAATCATTCTGAGTTCTATTCTAGTAATTTGTAAATCTTGACATGATAGAGTAGAGCGCGAGAAGACTATTTCTCTCCGGAACGGTCATCTGCTGTCGTAGACCATCGGAAATTATCACACGAACCCCGGAACTGCTGCTGCTGCCAAAAATATGAACATTTCCAGATTTTGCTGTTAAATTATATAAAAACCTGCCGACCATCAATCTACCTAAATGCTTCTCTAGAGGTAACCCTAAATTAACCCAAGAGCTCTTGTGATTCCTAACTAACATGCTATAGCTATTTAACATTGTTTTCTTATATTTCACATAACTTCATTATGTATTTCTTTAACGTGTTTAAATATACTCAACATTTTGCTCTCTATCCTTGGGTTAATATTTTCTATTTATAAAGCTTTCTTTTATTTTATTATGATGGTGTGTCAGAATCATCTTTGACCGAGTGAACTATTCCCTTTATTGAAAGTAAGATGCCGCTATTAAGGCATATTTTAAATTTATAATTTTCCAACTTTATTATCTTGCAAATCTTTCGGGGGCGATTCTTTTTTTTAATATAATATAATCACATAGTTTAAAATCTACATGTTATCGATTTTAATCTACCATGAGAGTATGTGTGAGGTCAGTGATTTAAATGTGTCCCCAAATGCATGATTGCGTATATAAATCTATACTTACTTTTCAAACCCGCAAGCATGCATTTTCCTATTTTAATTACCGTGTTCTACTTTAATTGTAAAGTTCATCATTGACGTCAAGAATGTACGGACCCTTTTAAATAAATTTCAGGGAATTTGATTGGGCATTTCTCTTAATTTGAGTAAAACCCATTTAGTATGTGTTTATATACACTAGTCTCGTATTGCTGGTAAATGAATTGGTTGTTGAGACCACTTTGTTTTATTTTTCCAAGGATTCTTTACATGGCAAAGTCCGTTCTTTTCGCTTATTGCAAGTTTTCAGGCAGAGGATGTCCCAAATGACACCCCTGGGAATTAAACACAATCGTCACACAGTCACTAAGTTTCGGCTGTTCATAAAATACTTTCCTATGGGTTAGCAGCGAGATGCCCTCCGTAATTATTCCGGATCTTCAATATTGTTTTATTTTATATTTATTTTACAAAGCATCCGTGACTTAACCTTTTAACCGCTAATTAAATCATTGGTTGTATGAGGTAAAAATCAAAGCTTGTAATTGGCCAACTCACAAACTGAAAAAAAACCCTTTTTTTAAAAAATTTTCCCCTTAATATTTAATTTCACCCCCAAATTTTTTATAAAAAGTATATTATTAATTTTTTAAGGTTTTGAAAAAAAAAAGTTTTTTTTAAAAAAAATTTTTTTTTTTTTTTTTTTAAATAATTTATTTTTCCCAAAAAAAAAAATATAATAAAAACAAAAAGATCATTTTTTTTTTTAAAAAAAAAAAAATTTTTTTTTTCTTCAATATTAATTTTTTTTATAAAATATTTAAATTTTTTTAAAAATAATTTTGTTTTTTTTTTTTTCTTTTTTAAAAATTTTTTATTTTTTTCAATATAAAAATTTAAAAATTTTTAAAATTTTTTTTAAAAATAAAAATCAGAGTTTTTTTTTTTTTTTTTTTTCAGTCAGTTTTTTTTTTTTTTTTTACCTATCATAATGTTTTTTTTGTGTGGGAGGATAGTAAGAAAAAAAAATAAAAAAATTTTTTTTTTTTTTTTTGTTTTTTTTTTTTTTTTTTTTTTTTTTTTTTTTTTTTATAAAAAAAAGTAAAATTACTTTTTAAAAAAAATTATAAAATTATATTTTTTTAAAAAAAATGGTGGGGAGGAGGGGGTGGGGGGAGGGGGGGAGGAAGGGAAAGGGGGTTAAACGTGTCACACCCTCCAACTTTAATAAATTCATTATCAGCAATACTGACCTCCCAATGAACTCTATTATTATTATTCTCAAATAAATGCCTTGGTCACATTCCCACTTTCTTGCTTAGTAAGCTTTTGTCCGTGCTATTCCTGAGGTCACTTAATTTCAAATATTTTCTTAAACTTGCATAATTGCTCAAAGCATCTCGCACATGTTCCTATCTCATCAAGCACATTATCGAAATGCTATTAGCCTGAGGAATAGAATATATCACTTTGTTTTAAAACCTTTTGTCATTTATTGAAGTATAATGCCCACAATTATTTAATACGCGTCCCTGTCTCATATAAGCAGACAGTGGCGTTATATATATATTTTATTTAAATAAATTTTGTGAAATTATTTAAAACTAAATTTGATCTCTTATTTTATTTGATTCCTATCACTGTCTCGGTCTATATATATATTTTCTGCATTTCTTTTGTAAATCCATAGACGTTAATTAGCCACCCAAACTTCTTTTAGTATAGAGTCTTTTGTTTCTCCCTGACCACCAGGCACCGGTCAAAGGTCATACTAGTAGTGGCATCAGATGCGTTGTCACGTAGATGGCACTGTGAAATTTGGGCTTTAGATTCGAACTTAGTATATCTGGAAGGCAACCCCTCCTAGAATGTTCAGTTTCATGTCTGGGGTTTGAATTCTGCAGTGTGTTAGCGAGATAGACGATTCTGACTGTTACAGTACTTATAGAGTCACTAAAGATTGCAATTTGATCACAGAGCATTATTATTCATATATATATATATATTAAATGTACAGTATTTATCAATAGTGGGTTATATGGCACAGACTTTCACATGACCCCCCACTCTCCACACTATCTCATAACACTGATACCCTTGAACACATATATGTCGAAAAGATAAATAATCACTAATGTATGTGTTTCATGCTAAACCAGCAATCATCAGTTGGTCCCGATTACCATCTCTACACATATATGCTATAAGTGCTCAGATATTAAGATAGCCAATCCTCATACTTTAATGGACAGGCTTCAATCTACTCCACACTCCAACTCTTCAACCATCCATCCAATTGAAAATCTAATGATGGAATGCTCAAAGGCCATCCTGAGGCTGAGATTCTTATCATATACCCTATATATTACATACATAGACACAGGTATATAATAAGCCTGTGTGTGTCAGTCAATAGTGGGTTGTAAAAAAGCATTGTAAAAAGTAATAAAGAACATTGATAATATTAATATTATATGGATTTGGCAATGCAATAAGAAAGATAGTTAGAATACTTCATAAAGAAGATTTAGTTTGTATTGATTAATGAGAAATGTTTTATTTGGAATTGTACTTTGTACTAAATTGAAATGAAATTTTAATTATGACTGAGGAACACAAAGGTTTTGGAAACTGATTATAGTCTTAGTGACCAGCAAGATTGTCCAAAGATGTCTAGAAAGATAACTTTATTCCCAAGAGTTTCTAGTACTGGAAGTGCCAAAATTAACCCAATGTGAAGACCTTACTGGTCAGAGTCTAACACTCTTCCACCATATCAAACCATACATGGTAGTCTCTAAATGAGATATCAATGAAGAATTAGACATTGTATTGGAGTATGCTCAAAAGCATAATCTGTGAAAAAGGATCTTCCAACATATGGATGTGAAAATGATATTTTTAGTTATGGCTCTAAGATATGCTACAAAAGATAAAGGTCATATCAAATTGAGATCTCCTTTGCAGATGGTAAAGCATATGGTTATGATTAGTAAGAGATGTGACAATATCACAGATGTATGTTTTTATTACAGACATGAAAAATAGTGTCAATAGCTAAATCCATTGGCTATTGTAAATAAATATTCTACCAAGAATAGAAATCGCTGCTTAATATTTCACAATGGGCAAAACATTTTTGATAAAATACTTTCACTTTCATACTAAATGTGTCCACTGTGATGTACTTTAAGTGGTGACTTAATTATATTTAGACAAATTGATTAGAATGTCAAGCAAGGACAGTGAGCGATTTGTGAAGCATGATAACTTATGGCCTGATGACAGCTGCTACATAGATAGTTTGTGAATTTGTATTGCAGATTTAGTTGCCATTTGCAAAAGATTTAAAATATGCAAATTAAGGAGAATATTCTTAAGGCTTCTGAAGATTACTAGGGCATCGTCAATGAAGAATATGGCTTGGACAGTAGTTCTGGTGTGGAGGGAAGAGACCTTCTGTTTCATTGTAAAATTTCCTTGATTAAGGTGGTTATATACCTTGCAAATAGTAATGATGCAAGTGGTGAACCTTGCAGAATGTTATGACTAAGTTTGTAAGATGTGGATAGATTAATATTCTCTAATTTAATTGATTCATTGCTAATATAGTTCTAAATAACAATTATATGATATTTTTGTTTACGCAAAAGTTTATATAGTGCACTGAACATATATTTTCCATTGAATAGATCAAAAGCAGCCTTAAAGTCAACTTGACAAGTACTACAATTTATAATTTTGTTCTGTTTGCAAACAAGATTGATTCATGAATTAAAAGAATAGCTTGAGAATTACTGTAACCAGCTACTATATAATGTGAAGCAGAATGTTTTGGAATGTCTTTTTGATCAATGTTCTCAAATATAATAAGACAGAAGTTATTTACAAAGAAGTATAATGCATTTGATTTATTTTTAAGACAAAATGCTATGTTGACAGAAAGACTGAGGACATTAAGTGTACTTGAACAAGCTAATTGAAGTACTGATATAGGATAAAATGATAATGTAGTAAAGCCCTTTCTGAACCTTGGCTGGAATAAGATTGACTGCTAAAAGAGTTCCAAGATGGCTAACTTTCCAAATGCAATTTTCTTGAGGAAGTTGGATGTTATAGTGAATAGTAGGCTGATAGTGAATAGTATGCTGATATTGAACAATTGTTTTTAGAATATATTTTAGGCTCTCCAGTAGTTTTATGTCAATTTTCATGCCTGAAAGTAGAATACCATGCTTTGATAAAATGTGAATACCAAAGGTATGAGCTGGAGTAGACTTTGCATAATTTACAATAATTCTCATCAATTTTTAAAGATTTGGTATTATTTTTTGTAGTCTAAATATTACAGAACTCTGGTTATAACATGTTATCAGCTGGTTTGATTCACTTTTCCATTTATAGGTAAGAGGTTTTTCAAGTTTATTTGAGAGATAAAATTGAATTGATGTCATCAACACCTTGTTTTGTAAAGTGGTTTGAATGACAGCCTGCTAATAGCAGTTGTTTAAAAACTTTTGAAGACCAAACGAGTTTCAACCAGAAGAATGTTCTGCAGATTATAATAGTAATGATGTACAATGTCTATACTTAAAACCTCATCAATAATCTAATTTAAATTAGATGTGAACCCATCACGTAATCATAATCTCAGGTCTATTATGTTATTTTGACTTCCTATTAGTTTGAGTCTAGAGTAGGGGTAAAGTGAAATGCAAATAGGTGAAATGAAGTCTTGAAAATTGGATGTAGATGAAAGAAACATGGGAAACAAATGCAACAGCATCTGGAAGATACGGGTATGATAATGGAAACAGAGCAAATTGATTAAGTTGAAATGTATATAAATGGCAGCTCATTGTAAGAGTAGTTGAAGTTGGTGCACAGGATCATTATCACAGGCCTGTGTAAGGTTTTCTTCTGAGCAATTACATCTTCTGATTTCTGGTTTGAATACATTACTATCAGATAAAATTCATGTAAATGATAACTAAAAAAGAATACAATTGCATTAATAATAACTGGAGAATTATTTTGAGACATAATGGTATGTAAAACAACGTATACAAAATCTTTTTGTTTGCTATTCTTAAATCCTGCCAATCTTAACTTCATCCCAACAGATCCTGACAGTAATCCATTTTTTGGGATGGCACACCCAGTCTATTTCAGAGCCATCTATTGTCAGCTTGACCAATCAATGGGCACCTGTTGATATAATACTATACAATCGTCATCTCCAGATGGACCAATTTCTGACTTTTGCTATTTCCAGTGAAATCTAAGATTGAAAGCTAGAATTAATGCACTTACACATCTAGAAGTTTTTAGTCATAGCCTTTATTGATGAATTAAAAGGCAGAAATGGGTTGGTTTGGAAATAGGACTTTCAAGTACTATACTATCTGGTAAAAAAAATTGCATGGTTTTATTGTTCTGGAGTTCAGACAAAGTTGGAGCACTGGAAATTCCAGAAATGGTATCAACCTAAAGGTCATACATTTTAGAATTTATGCAGTAAACCATATAGAACATACTCTCTATGCTCATTGGTTATTCAAACTCACAGAAGATGGCTCTAGAGTAGGATGCGGATAACTCCTTTTGGAAGCATATGAGAAGTAATGTGATATTTAAAATTAGAAAAGTATTCATTGCATTCATAATGTTAAATTGAAAATAAAAAGAATCTTCACGAAATTTTAATATTAATTTACGTAATGTTTAAATTTACAATAACGTTATCGTTAAATATTACAGTCGCATTTTACGAAATGAAAAAGTATAAAATATAATAAGGCTAATTAAAAATACATTTCTTTAAAAAAAAAAAAATTACATTTTATGTACATTTTATCTTTAAATGTTATTGGAATTTAAATACTGTACTCAAACAACATATTTCAAATGAGTTAAAAAAGAGAAAGAAAATCTAATATGAAATGATTTTCTTTTGACAAAATATTGAATTAAAGATCCTTAGGAAGAGAAAAATTATTTCAATAAAAGATGAAAAAAAAAAAAAATTAGAAAAGAATGAGTTTTAGTTTTTATAGATATAATCATTCAAAAAATCAATGTCTGATAAAAACTTCAGGTCGGATGAGAAGGTTAAACAAGATGTAAAAAAATATAAATATTTTTTAAAAATAAAAATTATAAAATAGGAAGTAAACTACACAGAACGAAATATTTTATTAGCAATATTTTTTTAAAAAAATAAAAATATTTTATGATTATTTTAAATTAATTAATCCTGAAGGTATGTATTATATAATTTGCGAGGTAATTTTAAACATAACGTGATACTGTTTAAAAAAATTAATGCAAACGACTGATTATTATTATTAATTGGTTGAATCCTTTTGCCTAGATTAGGGGTAGCTAATGTCTTAAAATAATGCACCAATTTTTCATGCATGAGGTCACATGTGCCAATAACTTTTGCACTACTATGCAATTTTAGTATATAATGCAGTAAGTTATAGAACATATCGAGTAAGTTATAGAACATATCGAGATTAATACTCTACTATTAGTTTATTAAGAAAATGATATACTCTCAATCCAGAACACAAGACAAAACAGACATTTTCCTCTATCCCAAAAAAAACATGAATATTTTTAAAATCAATCATATTATTTTTAAAGCTATATTTTTAATTGTTTTATATTATTTAAATTGGCATTTGTGAAATTTGTCAATTTATATCTTGTCAATACTGACTCAAATAATGAAATATATAAATATTTAGCTCTTTTTTCCCCATAATATAAGAATATACAAAATAGAGTTTAAATACCACTTGTTATAATGGGCTTTCCTGAGTTTGTCGGTTATGTTTGATTTGTAAATGAGAACAGCGGAGCTGTGTTCAAATTTTTATCAGTTAATCATGACCTCGTGACTTTTTCTGTTTTTATTAATTGCAGAATGAATATAATTGTTATACAGAGAACAGCAACAAAGATTGCAAAGGACGAACAATTACAAAATGAAAGTTAAAATTATTACAGGCTTACTCTGGGTTAGATAAGTGACAACAGTGTACTTACAGAATGAGTTCAAGAACAAAAAAATCTTTATTTGTTTAGATTCATTCATGAAATTTAAATTTTTATTATAAATATTTTTCTGTGTATTAATACAAGTTGGTTTCTTATTTCTAGAACTACCTTCTAAGAATTGGCTTTATTTTTACCTTTATCACCAAAAGTGCAATGCATCATATGTATCCCCCACAATGTATCAGATTTGGTACACGTGTCATACGCCAACCAACTGGTCAAAATCTGAACTATCATGCAAAGATCATTTACATCTGATTATATGGTTCTCATTTATTGTGTTACCCATTGGTTAGTTGCTATGGAATGTCATGAGGCATTCAAACACCTAAAAGGACAAAGCATGGATCTAGGAATGTTTAGATCTTGAGGCTATCACTTGATCTTGTAAAAGGGAAAAAACAATATAAACTGAAAAACAAACAGAATTGAAATGAACTTTGATTCAGGAACTTTTAACCCTACAGTCTATGACTCCACCATCACACTAAACTATACTGGTCCATAATTGTAGACATCTGACAAAAAGCTATCACAAATTATTGGAGACTGTCTTCATCAGGTCTTCTTAATAATATAATTTTTGATAAATCTTAATAATTTATTTCTAACTTCCATTTGTCAAATAATTTTTTTTTATCATACTTTACAATTTTCTCACATATGTCCCTGAATATTTTCCATCCTCCAAGTGTTAAACCATTTTCTTTTTCAAAACAGTTTTCTATTAATTCTCTAAAGCGTAAGATCCTCATTTCAATTTCAGTTCTAGAACTTCCCATGCAAAATCTCTTATTAACTTTTGAACAGTAAAGCTGCTCGATTATGCCTTACACAATTTTGGTGGTAGTAGAGTATAGACTCTGGACTGTGAAGACCAATTATAGTTCTAGCACTTCTATTCATTCTAGAGCATAAATTCATTTTATCAATTTCAGTGCTGGACTTCCCAGCTCTCAAAATTTTTTGAAATCTCTAGCAATCAAGCAATTTTATTATTTTATTTATTTTTACAAAACCATGAAAATAAATTATAAACTGCTTTGGTAATTTTTCACCATAGGGTTTTATTTGTGAAATAATTCACCTTAGCTTTTTTAAAGTTTATTATTGCCCATCTCAATTTAGAAAAAAAAAATGTTTGCTAGTCTTCTCTCTCACATCTACAACAATGATGTTAAGTGGAAAAATAATACATTTTAAATTACATTCAGTTTCTGGTGAGTCTAATTAAACAAAAATATTTTTTTAAGTTGATGCAGGTTTTGTAGTGAGAACTTGGCAATTCAAAGAATTAAGTAATTAACTGTATTTTGAAAGTCATTAATTTTACTATCTGTCTAAATTCTTGACATTTTTTTTCACCCTTTCATGAATTAGAGTATCTGGGCTTAACTAAACTACATTGCATTGGTTTACATCATATTTACATAAAAGGTCACAATTTGTAGATTTTTGCACTTTTATTAATGCTCCTTTAATATTACCTTTATCATATCACAAGTGTCCATATGTCCCTACTATATGTGATAAAAGGGATCAGGGGTACACATATTCGGTATCTGTTGATTCTGGTTCATCTGATATGCAGAGGCTGTACATACATTGCATGTGAGGTAATCTGAATTTTTAAACTAATGAGTGATGGTATATAAGACAATGATGATTCCATTTTCGCAATACAAACCAGTCCCCTCCTTATGTGAAAATGGCACGATTGAAGAAATTGTGCTGTCAATCTGGACATTAGAAGTTCAGGTATTTGGTATCTCTAATTCACTTATTAAAGTTGTTTGCAAAGCCCATACCTAGTGAGCGTGGGCTGTGTTTCTGTGATGGTGACTGTAATGGAGTTGAGATGAGGGAGGTATTGATAAAAATTGAAAAGGTAAAAAAAGACAATTTTTTATAACATGATAAAATGAGCTTTGAAATAAGTCCATTGTCATACCAATGTGCTAAACCAAACAGAACTACTAAATTGAGATACCTAAGATAAGGCTCAAATGAATTCTTTGAAACAATAAAAAAAAATGTGGTATAAAAAATAGAATGTTTGTGAATTCCTTATCCCATTAATTGTTCATATTTTTTGAGAACTCCTAATGGTAGAATGAATTAAATTTACAACTTTTTATTTGATCAAATTTATTCTTTATTTTGTTTATACAAATTTTGAATTATTTATTAGAGATATATATTTACAAATAAAAATCTTGAAAATGGCTTGCAAATTAGTGAAATTTATAATAAGTATTACAAAGAACAATATTTTTTTTTCCTTTAGCAACTCTCCATATCGTAGTACTAATCAGGGCAAGCTATGGTAATCGATGGATGCAAGAATATTTATGCATAAAATCTCTATTTAGTGACTAATTATCCAATATCCGCAGATTAGTTTCTAGCTTGGGGCTTTCATCAGTGAAAAAAGTCTTAGATGTGAGCACTTCACCTCAATATAAAAAATGGCAATCGTGATCTTTGTAATGATTTTTTTATTGGACAATTACCACATTGCTCACAAAAAATAATAAACTAAAAAAATCAGAATTGTTTAAACTTAGTTTATAAAACCCAAACAAATTATTGTTCAGATTACTTAAAACTAATGAAACTATTTTATAAAATGACAGAAATAAATTAGATGTGATCAATATGAAAGATTTATTTTTTAAACAATTGCAAGTTGTGACTATACATTATTGATTTCTCTTAACTTCACTTCTTCTAAAAGTGAATACTTTTGAATAAAATCTGAATCTAATTATATTCTTCTTAAAAAATAAATATTACACCAATATTTTATAAAAAATAATCATAAATATGGAAACTACAGAAAATATATTTTCCTAAAAGTATGTGATGATGGTATTGTAACACTTTTATTACATGCCATGCAATAACATAGTGTGTGTGCACAAATATATATATAAAGTTGAAAGGAAAAGTAGAAATAAATACAGACAAAAAATTTGTAGATTTTTTTTATATTTTCTAGAATAAAATAATCCTAATAAAATGTTAAATAATTTTGGATTTAAATATTTTTTTTATAAATTAAACAGTTTAAAAAGGTTTAAATAAATATTAATATTGTATTCTGATTTTGAAATTAAAAACAAGTAATAGAACTGATAATTGTAAACATTTTTATTATCTATCTTTGAAAACTTTTAATTAATGCTTGTATACATTTCTCTATCTATTTTAAAAAAAATTTTGGAGATCATACTCATGATAAATTTCAAAAGTAGCTTTTAATTAAAAGTGATTTGAAAAGATTAAAAAGTTTTTAATTAAAAACAGTTTTAATTGACATTTTTGTCATCTCAACTGATTAAATAAAAAAAAAGTTGATAAAACGATTAGTTTTACTTTGGCTAGTAGTTTCTGTTATAGTTTTTTAAATAGAGTTGGCTAATAATATTTTGGAAGGCAGTTGGCAGAATTGGTTGGTTTCCAAAGCTAAATAGATAACTACTATGAATCAGATGTAGCTGAAATCAAGACTGGTTCACTATGTTGGAATTTGTATGTACTTTGAAGGAAGACCCAACTTCTTTGTTTCTATCTATAGCTAACATAGCATTAGCTGGCCAGCCTGAAGTCTAAGTGGAACTGAGTAAATTATACCTTTTCTGATGATGACAATACCTTGACTATACCTTTCTTAATGAGACAATCCCAAACTGGATACATCAAGAAAAACTATCAGTTGATGATTTAGTTATATGTATGCTGTGTGTATATGCAAGAAACCACAGATAAACACATCATATTTATATAAAGTGAGTTGTTTTAAAATAATTCATTTAAAAACGACAATTTAAAAGTGATATACATATATAAAACAATATTATTTTAAGTCATTTAAAATCTATATTTTTAAATTTTTAAATGTTATAATAAAAAACAACCTGCAATAGTGATATCTATATAGAAAGAACATCATTTTAAATTTTGTTTTAAAAAAAGACATTGTAAAAAAGTAAAACAAATAATTTTTTTTGAATTAAAAGAAACTTGCAAGTGTATCATTTTAAAAATGTTTATAAATTTTAATCATCAGTGACCAGTTAGGGGAGAGACTGTTATAGGATAGTACTTTTTTTAAAAGAAAACTAATCAATAAAGAGAAATTATTATTATTAAAGTAATGAATAAATTTTTATATACTTTCAACAAAGAATTAATTTTAAAAAGGTTATTTTTAATAACTATTATTTTGTCAAATCAAAAATATCTTATGTTGTAAGCAGAGTGTGTGCATAAATTGTTAAATACCCACACACGCACACATATATATATATATATATAGTAAATCTTATCCTATAGAAAGAAAATTGAATTTTTGCTCTTATTAATTATGTATTATACAAATGAATTTCATTTATAGAGTTATAACAATATTAAATAATAAATTATACTGCACAGATGATATGTATATGTATTTGATGCAAACCTAGTATAAGGTATTTATATCATTTAAAAGTAATAACTTAAGATTTTTATTTTATGGCAAGTCAAACATGTTCAGAAATTATTTTGTGACATGTCTGTGTGTGTGTATATATATATATATCAATGAGCGTCAAGTAAACACAAATGTAGAATTTAATCATTTTTAAATTTTATTACATGTCAATTGAAATATATTTATTGTATATTATAAATGTGGGTGTATATATATATGTTTAGTATGTAAACTCATTAAGAGGTATTGTAAATCACAAATGTGATAGTTTTATTTATGTAAATTAATCAAAATCAGAAGGTGTGTATAGTCGAATTCTAAGTGAATAGGTTAATATCATTTTTTATTGTTATTTTTAAACTTGTATATTATTATTAAAATTATTTCAGTGAATTTAATTCTAAATGGTTTTCAGATCTTATGTTACATCATCTCTTGATCACAGTAGCAGTAATAGAGCTTATGTTCTTTGAGCTAGATTCTTTGAGTTAGATTCATGCATAATGGTCTGATATATAAAAGGGGAGAATCTTAAGTGCTTATGGCATCCAGTGATAATGATTTCCCATCAATCATCATCATCATCCTCGCTGGTGCAAAGAGATTATTTTTAAAGCCCATGCACTACATTTTATTTTAGTTTAGTCTTATTAAAAATTAAGTTTGTAGGTAGCCAGTACATTAATGGTATTAAGTGGGCCAGGGCATTGATGATGATCATCATGTTTTGTTATCCTAGCATTATTGTTTTGATTATTATATATTCTGATGGATGAGCACTTAAGTTTGTCCAATCGAATTATGTTTAAATAATTGCCACAAGCTTCCAAAGGGTAAATAGTTGGCATGGTCTACAGTAGACCCACTTCAAATCCAGTCACAAGATTGACTGTTGATTTATTTTGTTATTAATCATTCATGATGATGGATGAGTGTTACTTATATTTACTTTTACTTATTGATAATGCTGGTGGATTTATAATTATTCATAGTTACTGTAATGGGTTAACTGGGCTAATATCTCAAAGAGATATCAAGATCTCTCATGCTCTTATAATATATAACTTTACTTATATATATTTTTTTATAGTAAACAGTACTTTAATATCTTAAATATGATACTTTTTTTGTAAATTTTTTATAGTAAATATATTTATTTTGTTAACTGGATTTGAAGAAGTTTTCCACCACCCCATGTTCACTTTCCCTGTAACTTCACCATCTCGTTATAGTAAATTAGATGTGATAATATGTTGGACTATTTCCCTCATCTATGATTAAATGTTCAAAGTCTTTAAAAAATTTCAACTTTATTTAAATTTTTCAAATACAAACAACCATTAATAATAACACACAAATAGACAACACACATTAGTAAATTAATTAATACTTTGAATGGTATTCTTCTCCTGTTTTCTTCAAATATTACTGGCCTGATCAGTAACAATATTAGATAGGAGTTTAACTTACACCTTTAGATTTTGAATATTGAATTTTAAGGCAATGCTCCAACCAAAGGCAACAGTTAGTAGAAATTTCATATATTTATCTATGAGGGATGGTTCAAATACTCCTGATTCCTCCAATTTTTTGTATAAATTTTGTCAGGAAGCCTCTAATTAACCTTACTCTTAGAAAAAGTAGAAATTGGAGGAATCAGTGGAATCTAAACCAACCCTGACTGTTGCTGACAGAATAGTTCAGTTAATTACAGTGTTGCCTTAAAATTTAATATTCACAAGTCTAAAGGTGTAAGTTTGACTCCTGTTTTATTGTTGTCACTGATCAAGCCACCAACATCTGAAGAAGAGCAGAGAAGAATACCACTCAAAACATAGTATAATCTACTAACCTGTGTTATTTATTTGTATTTTATTACTAACAGTTATTTGTATTTGAAAAGTTTAAATAACATTTAAAATTATCTAGACATTCAACATTTAATGCTAGATGATGCAAATACTCCAACATTTTACCACATAGAATATATATATATATATATTCAATTTTTAAAATCTAAAGAATGGGTATACTGAAAGTTCTTACAAGAGCTCTCTTATGGAGAGAACTGGAGACTACCAATCAGTAATGTTGTTGTGTTGGCCTATTTACAGTCAAACGAAAACAAAACTGACAAAGTAGCACAAAAGATAACCACAGGAGAATGATTTAAAACCAAAAAACCTGGCAGTCTCACCACAGTACTTTATAGCTGAAATTAGAAAAAAATAATGGATCCAAATCTAATAGTTAAACCAGTTGGATTTGAAGAAGCTATTACAGTGTCAATAGATTCAAATTCTAATAACTCCACTTCAGAAATGGAATTTAATAGCTTCCGAGCCACTTAGATGAAGCACATACAAGCCACAAACCCTGCAGCTAGTGACTCGTATATCTAGGGATATAGTCTCAGAACTAAAAGACATAATAAATCATTTGTATATATCCTGAAGGTTTGTGATGATGGTGTTTTAGTTGTATTTTTATATTGAACTATTCATCAGGAACTTCATAGATAAGTATATGAAATTACTATAGACTGTGGCCTTTGGCAGGATGGCTCAGTTAGTTAGAGCATTACCTTAAAATTCAATACTCAAGAATCTAAGGACCCAAGTTCAAATCCCATGTAGTACTGTTGCTGATCAGGCCAGCAACACCTGAAGAAAAGGAAGAATAATACCTATCAAAACACTGTGCACTTGTGTATATCTCTCACTTGGGTACAATCTTTATAGATACTCTTATAATGTTTGTGAATTTGTCAGAATATGTTTTTTCACAAATTATAATGTTCATGCTAAAAGTATTTAAATTGTCATAGATAGACAATGAATTACTATAGAGTTTTTCTCTTCTCTTCAGTTGCTTGAATTTCTTAGTTAAACAGTATGAGATAGCGTGGATAATTGAGGGCCATGTGAAAGTCTGAATTCAAACCTCCAATATATTACATATTGGAGTGCGGGTATGAAAAAAGCTGTACTGTAGATTATATTAGATAAACAATATGATTATTGTTCACAGTGATTTGGGGTCAATGATAGATTCTGAAATTCAAGATTTCTGGATTGCAAACCAGAACCGTGACGTCCAGTGCTTGGATTCCTTATTGATTCCCAAACAAAAAGCCATTTGATTATTTTTTTAATTATTTCATTAATTAAAATGAGTATTTAAAACACTAAAGATTGTACATATTGTTTGATAACATTAATATAAATTTATCACACACGCACACACACAAAACAATGTTTATATAAAAAGCTTGCAGAGTTACTTAATGTGAAAATAATAAGATAAATTATTATTATTGTCGTTATACTTAAGTTCATAAAGAATTAATAACTTTCAGATTCGTCTAGTGGGTGGAGCTCTATCATAAAATAAAAAATTAATTGAATTTGTCTTTTCCAGGTCCAGCATGAATGGAAAGAAGACAGATTACACAACTATTTAATATTTAACGGAAAGAATATTCAACCGTGTGAAAAAAAAGAAAAAACTGTCGAAACATTATATCTTATTCGTGGACAGTATGATAATTATTTTGTATAATATAGAAATAAAATTTATCTTAATTAGAAATATCAAATTATTATAATAATCCTTTCAGTAATATTTCAAATTGATTAAATATGCAATGCCCCCCCCCCTTCTCTTTCATTAATAATATTATCATTTATACAGACTTATTCTTATAAATAATCTATTCTAAATCAGGATCCATATTTACTTTAATTAAATCATTAAAAGGAAAATTAATAGTATCATTCCGCCATAAAAAATAATAATAATAATAATCGAATGTTTTAGAACTAGGAATTTCATAAAAAGTTCGAACACCGGAAATAACAGAGCTAGGCCGCGATTCAAGGGTTTTAAATTCCAGAAATCACCACTCGACCACTATAATAAATCATTCCGTAGTGGCGTAGTAGTGTGTTGTTAAACTATAGTGAATTAAAACTATAATCTATTAAAAACTTTGAAGCTTTTGATTTATTTATCTTTACCCCCGCTATTTTATTGTTACATTTTTTTCTTATCCGTAGTTATAGATTTTTTCTTTTTATTGTCTTGATTCTTATTAAAGTTTATGCTAATCATAAATCTCAATTATTTCTCTAGTATATACATGCCATTCTTTATTTTCATTAATCTTTCCGATTACGTATTTCATTATAAATATAGGCGATTTGAACACAGACTTTCAAGCACCCTTCAACTATCTACACTATCTCATACCACTGATACAATGACCACACACATGTAGAAAAGATAAATAGTCATCAATATACGTATTTCGTGTTGAACCACCACTCATCAGTTGATCCTGATTATCATCTCCCTCACATATATATAATCAGTGCTCAGTTTATATTATAATAGCAAATCCTCATACTTTAATGGACAGGCTCCAACTCCAACTCTTCAGCCATCCACACCATTGAAAATCTGATGATGGAAAGCCCAAATCCCATGTTGATGCCAATATTATTGCCATGTCCATGTTGACCTCAAGTCACTTTGCCCTCTGATGAGTGCTGGTTCAGCATGAAGTATGGATATTGGTGACTATTATTTTTATCTACATGTGTATGGTCATGTATATTAGGGGTATAAGGTAGTGTGAATAGTTGAAAGGTGTTTGAAAGTCTGGGTTCAAATACCCTATATTTACAATTAAGCTCCAGGTATATGAAGAATGCCTGTATTTCAGATCTTACAATTATTTCATTCTAAATGAGTTTCTCTATTATTTGTTCATTAAATATAAATTTTCTTCTTTATTCTTTTTCAGTACAAATGTATTTTATTTATTCAATTTATTGTTGTTGTTGTTGTTGTTGTTGTTATTTCTATATGTAAACTCAAAGTCTTTGTGTCCATAGCCCAGTTCTGTCACTGTATTCAAACTTTTTATAAACACCCAAGGATTATTCATTCAATTATTATTATAAGATTATTTTAAAAAACTTGAATAAATCTTCCACTTTAGTCAATAAAATTTGCAGACTTTCTTTGCAACTACAGTTAAAATGCAACATAAAATGTAGCAATTTTTGTATTCCAGTTCTCATCGTAATTTTATTTCCATCATAATTTACTCATTGTTCTCTATTAATGTGTTCCATGACTTAGGTATTAACATCTTCATTCTTTTAACCTTTGTATTTATAATTTTAAGATTACTTATATTTATTTAATGAATATATCTGTAGGGTAATTTTCACTACACCACTCTCACACAGGCAGGGACTGCTTTTATTTACTTCTATCATCTTATAGAGGTGGAATCTTAAGCATGTGATCAAAGATGTGAAAAAATGCATGATTCCCAAGATGCACATTTCATGCTAAACTAGCACTCATCAGTTGGCTAACATCATAATCTCTTGTACATATCTTTATCATTGTTCAATATATATAGATATCAAATTACTACAGTTTAATTGATAAATCAAACTGACAGCCCTCATAACTTTGACACAAACCATTCAATGAAAGTATATTCAATAATTTTATTAGTCATTCATTAGACTAAAGATTATCCACTTAATGAATAATATTTTTGCAGTATAATTTTCACTACATCACTCTTAGGCAAGATGGGAACTACTTTCTATCCAATTTTAACACCTTGTGGAGGGATATAATCATAAACATATAACCAAAGATGTGAAAAACATATATGTCTTGAGTCATATATTTATGACTATTACCCCTCCAGAAGGTATTAAAAGTGAATAGAAATCAATCATGTGATAGTGATGTAATGATACAACTACAGAAATATTATTCATTAATTGAATAATCTCTAGTCTAATAAAATTTATGAACATACTTGTATTTATTTATTTCAAATAAAAAGGAAGGAGGACAAAGCATATATGTCTTCCTTTATGCTTTTCTACTTTTTATCTTTTTAAAAAAAGATATCTCTATTTAAACATAAAGATTATAAAAGATACTTTGCCTGATTATCTTAATGTAATCCTCAAGAATCCATTGAAGTTTTTATTTTATCCCTCCTCCCATATTTATACGTACTGCTAGTATAGAAATGTCACGAGTTCTCTTTCAATGCAAAGAGCAATAAAAATTATCAAAATAAACAAAACTAAAAATAATATTTCACTACTATCATGCCACCTATTGCAAGCCTTAGCAATCATTAGATTCCAGATGGTAGTGCTTAATAAATCTCTATCCAGTGCTTTTTTATTTCAATACCCCCCCCCCCCAATTACTACCTAATTTATTGTTTTCACCAGAATAGAACTAGATAGGGATTTATTAAGCACTACTGTTTGACATCTATTGATTATTAAAGCTTGCACTAGGTGGCACTATCATGATGAAAGAAAAGCATTTGCAACTGAACAGCATTGTGCAAGATGAAGTCACATGATATCTTATTGGTTTTAAAACTAGAAAGGATAATAACTAATAACCAATGATATCCCATTATCTTTGTATGTAATAAATAGTATAGTAATAATAATTTGTGATAATAAAAGTAATTAATCCTTATCGTAAGTATTTATTATTTAAGTTCTTTCCCAGTATATTTTCAATATGAAATGCCATAATAATAACATATCTACAACCAATATAATTTCTTAGATATGCCACAGTTTCTAACAACCTTGCATCAGATCTTCAGTGTTAAATCTTCCCAATCAGTCCCTCTTACTTCACCAGAAATCTTCATTCGTCAGGTGAACAAGAGATTTGAAACATAGGAACATCCATTCAGAAATGGTAGGCAAGTTTTTGATTTATACATTACCAGCTACTTAATTTTGTAGATTGAAGCTTTTTGCAATCAGTCATATATAAATATATGGTATTCACTTCATTAATTCCACAATATTCATATTTTCAAATAGGTAAAGAAAATTAATATCTATATAAAAACACCCAATGGATCACCAAATAGGGCATAGTAATATATATAATCTCAGAAATGTATTGTTATAATATTAATATCATTTGTGTTCTTTATTACTTTTTACAATGCATTTTACAACCACTATTGATGGCTTTGATTGCCCCAGCAATCTTCTTCAGAACTTCTATTTATATTTCCAAATCTTAAAAAAATATAAATAGGAGTTCTGAAGAAGGTTGTTGAGGCAATCAAAACCATCAATAATGGGTTGTAAAAAGCATTGTAAAAAGTAATAAAGAACATAAATGATATGAATATTATGTAGATTTGACAATGTAGTAAGAAAGATAAACTTATAATACTTCATAAATATATTGTTACATACATACATTTCTTAATAATCTTTTACAATGTTGCATTAATGGTGAAAATTATATCTAAATTAGTCGACTCTAAATAACCAACATAAGTATTAGGAATCAAAGTACCAGACCAATTGTGGACTGTTGCTCTCTTTTAATGAGGAGTACTGAATTGGACATATCCATTTAGAAAGTTTTAACAACTTAAGACATTGCACCTTAATTAATCTGTTTGTCTTGCTACAATAAAGAGACCGTATATTCAATGGATTCTATCCAGTTCTATCATTAATGGTTCTTGAACTATAAACATCTTAATTTTTTAAAATCTGACATCAGATCAGTAAGAATATGAATAATCATTGTTTTGCATGACATCACATAATCCCTGCTTATGTTATCAGCAGTAAATATTTTTTCTCTTGTCACATTTCTGCCATCTAGTGTAAGCTTTAGTAATCAATAGATGCCAGGTGATAATGTTTATTTAATTCCCCATCTAGTGTTGTTCCCATCCATGTCATGTTTTCAGATCTGAGAGAATAGATTGGATATTTAAGTCATTCCTTGAATTAACTGCCATGGTGTTCAATTCAGCAAAGTTTTCCCAAGTGGCAATCAAAGAAGGTGAGCTAAACTCACAGAGCAGTAAGAATGTTTTCTAATCACAACAGTATAAAGATGTCAGAAAACATTCTTCTTTATGATCTTATGTATTACACTACGCACAACTATTACCTCCAAATTTTAACATATTAAAGATTTGAACCTTGTCTCATTACTTATACTTATCCAGTTACATAGAAATTGAAACTAGTTCAGAAATTATAAAATTTAGAAGCCATAGTACTGTGATCATTGTTAGAAATTTGAAACAAGCCAAATGTTAGTATTGCATGCCAAATCTGTTTACTTTCTCTGCATTATATAGTAGAGTCATCTAACTTTCAGCACTCTACATTATGGCTGCTGCAGCCCCCTCCCCCCAAATTGGATTTGTAGATGTAGACTTTTATAACCATATCAATAAAATTAAAATTTAAACACCTAGCATCCTAAAACTATCTTACTTTTGATTTTTCTGCCCGAATTATGGGTTAAAAGCAGACTTTGAACATCTTCGGGTATAATTATAACTTTGTACTTCATCTGATAATAACATCAGAGTGATAGAAAGATAAAAATAATCATGTATTTTTTATCTTAAACTAAATCAATTAATCTAATACAAAAAAAATAATTAAAATAATCTACAAACAAATTCTCTTCATTTCAGGCAATCCATAATTGATACTCAACCGATAAATGTGACCTTCCTTTTAACTAGGCTAATGTAGAATAATCAAAGAACAAATTCATATGACATAATAATGATTCACTTTAAAAATATCAATTAAAAATGCAATTTAACATTTACTGTTCCTAATGTAAACAATTCAAAAAATATTGATTAAATTCACATTCAAAAATATTTTTGCAGACGCATTATGTAAACGAGTTCATGTCGATAGCTGAACATTCAAATGTAAAATATTTATCACCCCATCCTCCTACTACGTAATTTCAAGAGCTTTAATCTGGAAACATAGATAATGTCTGTGCCATTAAATTCAGTCTTTATTTTTTTTTTTTTTTACAAAAAATAGCGCTGCAAGAATATAGTGAAGAGGAAGTGATAGAGATTTTATTATTATCGTCATTTTCAACTACTATCAAACCACTGCAAGATGGAGATCTCTCCAGTTTCAATCCATCTTCTCTAATTTCTAGCCTCTCTGCTCCAAATCACCTCTGGCTTATGGGATTTTTTGCCATTGTCATGTGAACAGCTTCTTTAAATTTTCTTCTTTGTACCTTTTCTTCTATATCCAATATTTTTTGTATTATTCCAATTTGCACATACATGTTCTGGTATTTTATTTGTGGTCTCCTTCAAGGTCTTTTACAACCTCTTGGACTTTATTGAAAGAATTAAGAGACTGAAGAGGCGTTGGGCTGGACATATTGATAGAAGAGGTAAAAATAGACAGCCAATGAAAATCTTGTACTGGATTCCAAGACATTTTATATATCATTATATATTTGATGGCATATTTGATGTGACTGTGCCTATAAATAGGATGATTTTTAGAAAATCATTACACTGATAAATAAATAATTGATGACATTTTCCCCAGGAATTTATAAGTTTGATTGCCAGAAGTGGCAGTTGTAGTGCCTTGAGCCAAATAAGTCCACCATTTTATGCCATTGAATAAAGCAGGAGATATGATTGATTGCTGTTGTTTTAAAATTAAATGAATCATGTTTTTTTACACATTATAGGAGCCAATCAATAAATGTTTTCAGCACTGTGAATAGAAAGTTTGCACCATTTCATTTGGTTTAAACACACCCCCAAAATATGAATCATTGTTATTTTTATTCATTGGTGATCCACTTCATGAAGAAAATCTTCCCACGTTTAATCTACATATTCTGATCCTTAGTCTATCTTCTCCATATCGTACCAGAAAATTTTCTTAATTTATCCAACCACCTCTCTCATGGTATCTTTCTAAACCTTATACAATCATTTAGAATCCCATTTACAACTACAACTATTCATCTATTATCATTCTTTTTATCAATATGTTCAGTCCAGTTTCACTCCAGTCTCTTAATTTTTAATGATGCCAATAACATTTGACTGTTCTCTTAGACAGGCATTTCATTTTCAATTCCTTGTTGTTGCTCCTAACATAACCTATCCATATTTCATTGAGTTGTCTTAAATCTTTACATTGCTTTTTTGTTTAAAGTCTAAATATAAGATCCATAAGTAAAAACTGGTAAGAGACATTTATTAAAAATCTTTTCAAATACATAGGAATATTTTCTATCAATATTGAGTTATTTCTACCAAAAGAACTTTATCAAAATTTAATTCTATGATCAATTTTATCTGCTATTGTTTACATTGGTATTAACATTCTGACAACAATTGCTCAGGTTTTGATTTATCTTTATTATATTGTAATTAAATAAAAAATTATATCTGGGTGATAATATATAAACAAATAACTATTAAATATAACACAAGTGATTATAACTTTATCTTACTTATTGCATTGCTAAATCCATATAATATTAATACCATCTATGTTCTTTATTACTTTTTACAAAGCTTTTTTACAACCCACTATGACAGTTTTGATTGCCCCAGCAATCTTCTTCAGACCTTCTACTTATATTTCGAAATCTTGGGGCAATTGAAACCATCATAGTGGGTTGTAAAAAAGCATTGTAAAAAGTAATAAACAACATTGATGGTATTAATATTAAATGTGATTACAGTTAGATATGCAAATGTTATATCATAATCATTACCTATGTTTTCCAACAAAACAAATCTATTAAATAAAATTTTACTTTTCAATTCCTGCCTTCTCCCCAACATAATTTTCAAGTATATATTTTACTGAATAATTTGTTTTTATTTGTTTTAACATCATTATTTAGTTGTTGGGTAAAGACTTTGCCCAAAATTCTTATAGTATTCCTTTTCTCTTTTTTAATAGTCAATATTCATTACCATCTGGAAAATCTTTTTAATTTATCTTTTTATATAATACTATTTTAATCCTTAATTTTATGTGATTCATTACACTTTGTCAGCTATGATGTAAAATATCTAAATTTATGGAGATATTACTGATCTCTGTGACTCATTGTTTAAAACTATTTCAAATCTTATTTTGTCAACAGAAATCACTTGATTGTGCTTATATATTTTATATTCTGTTATTTTTATACATGCACATTTTTGATTATATTATTAAAATATATAAATGAAATTTACTATTATTTTAGATTTTATTCATATCATTCATATATTTTGATTTCTTTATATATGTCATCTTCAAAAGTTTATATATATATATACATACATATATATTGTAATGGTAGAGAATGTAAAAGTTTATATATATATATACATACATATATATTGTAATGGTAGAGAATGTAGGAGTTTAATACAATGAGAATCTGAGGTTACATGAGAATATGGTCCAACAATGGTCTATCTATTTGTAACAGTACATCACATTAAGTATGAATTATGAGGAGATGGAAAACATCATCATCTCCAAATAAACAAAATATAAAAGTAAACATAAAAGAAATGAGCATGTAAAAACAGCACAGAACTAAAAATTCCCCAGCATTATAAAAAAGAATAAACATTTATCAACATGAACAATCAACAATAAAAAAAATCAACAATCAACCTTGTGACTGAATTTGAAAATCGTCCCCTCTAGACCAGGTTAATTATTTACCCATTGCCAAACTTAGGGCAACAATACAATACATTAATTTGGATGCACAAACTAAAATGCTAATCCATCATAATATAACAATTACAAAAATAATGCTGGGGTACTAAAAGATGTGATCATCATCAATGCCCTCTGGTCACTATTAGTGTACTAGTAACTATAAACTTAATTTCTTATAATAAAAACTAAATAAAATGTAATGCATGGACTTGAAAAGATATTCCTTTGTGCCATCCAGCATTAGAGAAGCATCATCATCAATTGGTGTCCATAATCCTAAACATAACCCCCAATCAATATAATTTACCATTATGCATAAGTCCAGTTCAACGATCAAGAGCTTTATAACAGTTGCTGCGAGCAAGAGATAATATCAACATATAATAATTTATAATATATTAGGATGAAATAAATTTATTGGAATAACTTAATAAAATATGCATTTATTAATAACAATAAAAATAAATTAAGGTCTGTTGAGTATGTAAAAATTTGGCATTCTGATTTTGATTAGAATACCAAAAAATGCTATTACATTGTGATTTACAAATATATTTTAATAGGTTTACATAAAACATAACTATTTATAATTTAAAATTTAAGATCTTTAAATTGTCATGAACCAATAATAAAAATTCATTTTTATAATACATAATAATTAATTATAATATACATGGCTGATGACTAATTTTAACATATGTGTCAATATGACACATATCTATAGATAAATACTCAGATGTGTTGAATAAAATTAAAAAATTAACATTTTAGAATTACAATAAACTAATAATGAAATTTGATTCATTTTTAATACATAAATGATTTATTTAAGATATATGCAGAGGTACACTCAAATGTGTGGGTACACTAATGTTTATATCCTATGATATTTCATTTGTCAAAAATAATAAACTTTTAAACCAAGACATAATTTCATATTGAAAATATACATAAAATGCAAACATAAATCCATATATAAAAAAGTAAGTAATATGATTTTTAAATATTATCAAGATTGCGACTCCATTATTTTTTTTAATTGTAAGTAAAAGAAATATTTTTAAATTGCTTGTTCTCATTTGAACAGTTCATTAAAATTCAGGCTTTGTGGCTTCATTTTCAATATTAAAAACCCTTTTGGAGTTTTCTTTTTTTACTATCAAAAGTAAAATATAAACTGAAAATGCATGTCATTTATTTAAGCAAACTTATATTAGTTTTAGTTGAACAATTTAGACAAAAGTTATTTACTTTCAAATCTTGTAAAGTAGAGATTTTAATTGTCATTTTCATGAAATTATTTAAAATAATATTATTCTCAATATATAACACATTCTACTCAAAAGCTGTACTTATTATACATGTCACAGTACCTTTGTCTGTGCTTCTCTGCATATAGATAAAACAGTGTTTGTATCAACTACTTCTTCAGCAAGCCAATTGAATCTCTTGATTCTGGTCCCTTCTAAAACAGTAGACTGGATTCTTGTCATTTTTGGAAATGATATAATCCAGTAATGGTTGGAATAATACAGTCAGATCCATTCAGTCTATAATTTGATAGACTTCAGGCATACAATCTAGTACACAATGTGGGCTAAGAAACACATAAAGCTGGGTCTTGCTCCAAGTAAATTCAAACTCTACCATTGTGAATTAGCAGCAGCTAGATACACTATTTCTTGCCTTTAGTTATAACTTCATAATAATAAAGCTGGAAAACTAGTAAATCATGAATTATTCAAATCCACCTTTTTATAGTATATCATGGAATTTAAAAACAATTATGTAAATTCTTTCTTTATCTTGATTCTAAATCAAATCTTTATCTAAAAGTTTCTTAATCTCCTCAACAACTTTGTAGGATTTTATCAAAGATATTATAGTAATATATAAAGTCAGATGTCACATGACATATATATATATATATATATATATATATGTCATATATATGTCATAAATATATATATATATATATATATATATAGCATATATTTACATATATGTAAAATTAAGAGCATACTAGTAAGCTCTAAACAAATTTTTTAAAATTTTTATGCTAAATGCTACTACAAGAGAAGGCATTCAAATCATCTTTATTATGATTGTCCCCATCCATAGACCAGTTTTGAGCTATGTAATTCTTCAATGAGAAGCTAGGATACCAAATTCAAAAAATCAACTCAAGCTAAGCCTATTAATATATGCTGTATCTGAATTAAGTTCAGGCCCATATGATTTTTTCATTTGGAGGACTGACTTTAAAGACATGTAGATCTCTAAAAGTTTTGGATCTTGATAGTTAACTATTAGATAAATGCTTAGCTTGAGTTGTTTTTTTTTAAATTTGGTGTTCTATCTCCTCACTGAAGAAAGTCATAGTTTGAATCTGGTTTGGGGATGGGGACAATCATAAATAGAAATGATTTGAATGCCTTTTCTTGTAGTAGCATTTATCATAAAAATTTTAAAAAGCTTGTTTAGAGCTTATTAGCATACTCTTAATTTTATATAATTTTATAAAAGATATTATAATAATTTTTATCAAAGGCTTTATATAAGCTTTAATTAAAAAACAATCCTAATCTAATTAAAAATAAATAGGGAAATTCTTACCAGTATTATTTATTTTAATATAAAAACAAGCTTGTTTTAGATCTCAAAATCAGAATTAATAAAGTATTAACTAGATCATTTTGAATTTTTAATTTATAATAATTTTTTTAAATTAAAAATTACCATTTACTCCTTAATTGTTATTGCAGTGTAATATAATAAATATCCACAAAAAGTTTTGTTTGTGTTTATTTCTACTTTTTCTTTCAATTATATATATATGCATACACACTACTATGTTATAGTATGCCATGAGACACATAACCATCTCAATATATATATATAAATACTAAGTCAGAGTTTAGATAGGTTTATTAAATTATTAGCATTAAAAGTATAGTTAGTGCAGTTTAATAAACATATTTAAACACTAATTTCATATTTCATATTATATTACAACAAATATGGCAGAGTATCAAGATATATATATATTGTGCCAGAGTATCAAGATATATATATATTGTGCCATTATAATTTAGTCATTATCTAAATTTATCATAATGTGCATGAAAGAAAATGCTGAACAAAAATCATCATCACATTTTCATAAAAAAGGGAAGCTGTAGGGCATCCAAGTTTAAACCCTACAAGATCAAGTTCTAAAAGCTTTAGACAGAAAGAGAGTGGGTCAACAATTATATTATTTATTTGTTTGTGTGTTAATAGAAAGGTAATACACACATTTAAATTATTCAATATTTAATTTTTCTGTTAAAAAGCAAAGTTACACATATATAGGCAATGTATGTGTAAGCTATTTAATTGTTTTATATTTCAAATATTAAACATTTTAACTTTCTTTAAAACTAACCTACACTTGCTAAATTTTAATATTTTATTATTTCTCTGTTTTACTTTTCTATAATTGTAATTTGGATTTAAAAGGTTAAAATTTTAATTTTAAATATTAGGGTTATAATTACTAAGCTAGCAATTGGATTATTTAATGTCAGTTTATACATGATTTGAGTGATGGAGTGTGTGTGTTACATCACATAAATATATCTACATTTATTAAATATTGAGAGAAAAGGAAGAAAATCTGTTATATTGTTTTTTTTTCTTACTCAACAATTTTTTGTATTATAAGGGTTGTTTTTCTGTTAAAAAACTTAGAGACGATGTGAGAAGTCTAATTTTAAAAATGTCTCATCTTAAGATCAAAAGAAAGAAGCTCAAAATTTGAGATGTTACATGGGTGTAAAAAAAAGGATTAATTCTATTTTTTCCATCAAGACAAAAGTTTGTCTGGAAACCAGGTGTGTGATTTTTTTTTAATGTTCCTAAAAAGATTGCACTTTCCAGCTAAAAAACGAATTGGTCAAAAATAGAAATAAAAATTGGATATAAAAGCAGTCTGGAAAATCAGTTGATATTATTATAGAGACTTTTAAAATTATTGAAACTAAAGCAGACAAACATTTTTAATTCTGCTAGATAACCTTTTTTTAAAAAAAAATCATTTTTTTTAATAGCAAGCTTTGAATATTGAAAATATAAGGATGGCAGGCTAGGAAAAATATATATTTTTCCATCTGTCTACCAGACTCATCATCAACTATCACATCATATAGGAAAGAAAATATGTCTTGTCTGAAAAATAATATTCTACACCTTTCAACTGACTGAGAGAAATCAGATGTTTTTAAATAGAAATAAGAAAGCATTCACCTGCATTTGAAGGCGATCAGAAGAAAAATGATTAAGCTACAGATAAATATTAAATCATCAAGTCCAATTAATTGTTCCAGTAACTGAGTTTAAACTCCAGAAAATTTATAAATGTGAAAACAACTGCTGTACTTCATCCACTAAAAGAATCATGTTTGACAGGAAGAGAAGAAAAGTTAATATAATGATTTCCAAATTGTCCATTAAAGCAAATAACCTCAATAGGATCATCATCATCAAATAATTATACACTTCAAGAAAGAATTTGTTCCAAAGTAAAACAGAAATGGTAGCAGCAAAAAGATAGACATTGAATAAGATAAATTTGAATCATTGGAAGTCGTGGCCAAAGAATGGAACTGGTAATATGAATTTTTTTTTGTTTTTTTTATGATATCAGAGACTTGGTAAAATTTTAGCAACAGAGTGGTATAATTTTGTTTAAAGAATTTTTAAAACAAACAAGATCAATTGAAACCCAGAATTTCTTAATAATGATAAACATATGATTGTCTATTAACTTAAAGTTATGAAATGTTATTAATATGTAATATAATTTTTTTTTTATTATTTTGTTTTAAATAATATTTTGTTATTATGGGGATAAAACACACACATACATAATAATATAATACTTGTTGCATATATGTAATTGTGTGTGAATGTGAAGGAATAAGCAGTATTAAAATATTAAATTATTTTGTCTTAAGAAAGTATAGGTTTCAGAGTGTAGAAGGGAGGGGGATAGAAAGATACTTTAAAACTTGTTTCTAAAACTTGCTCTTTCCAATTTTACTAACATTTATTTTTGTCATTCTACTTACATGTTAGATTTATAAGGGTATGTGTGCGAAAGAGAAAAGAGAGAGAAAAAAAGTGTTTTTTTTTTTTGAGACATTTTCTCATGGAGTGAAAATCATGGTCAAGGTGACATCCAATTTGAAATACATTTATAGGAAAGGGAGAAGAATTTAAAAATTAATGTTATGATTTTAAAACAGTCAATTATGATTACTGTTGTTATTGTTAATATCAATTTTCATGTAGATATAGAAATTTTTATGTATATGTTAGAAATGCAGCAATAAATATTAGTTTATTTTATTAAACGAGGCATATATATTTCATTAAGAGTAGTCTTTATTAAGTGTGATCATTCATCATCAAGGTGAATATTAGCTATTTAAGTACCAATTAGATATACTAAATTTAAGCAATAATTATGAATTTCTTTATAACAATTAGGATTTATGATTAGGCTTAGTCCTAAAGCTGTGGTTAAAACCATTATCGTTATCATCATCATCACGTTTTAATTAATGAGCTGTTTAAATGTTTAAAGGCCATAAATAAATATTGATTTCATAGTATTTAGTGATTTCTTAGTATTATTATAACCACCATCCCATCATCTATTTCATGCAAGGATGAGTGAATTGCCATCCTAGATTAATAGTAATCTGAGCTAGTAAAACTTATAGAAAAATATTGAAACACATTTGTTATGTTAAGGTCTAAGAAATGATTTCTGTCTAACGAATTCCACTTTAGTTTAAAGATGTTTTATGTTACCTAGGTGTTTACTTAAATATTAGTGCATACAGTGCTATGGGGCTAAAATCAAAATCATACATTTTGTAAGAAATAAGATACCAAAGGGATTCAAACCTGATACATGTGAAAAAGTTATAAATATAACTTTGTCTAGGTCCAGCTAACCTAGTGGCGTCCTGATAGACCATATTCACTTGTTGTTCACTTAGACATGCACTTGAGATCCAACCAAGAAATGAAAGTGGATAAAATCTACTGTCTGTATACCTGAGAAGATATTTTATTGAGTTACTAGTGTACTCACCTCACTTGATTTCCATATACCTGAGTTATAGTAGTTCGTTCTTAATAATTTGTTTATAATTATTGATATTGTGATATCTTGAGAAATCTAATAATAGAAGTATGTTTCATTGAATCCAATGACCCTTAATATGATTGATAACTCAGTCTGATCTTTTGTTTAATAGCCACTACTCAGGTTAAATAATTCTTTTCTTTGATATAAAATAAAGTCACAATTTTTTTCGTTTATTAAGCTAAATATTTATATTTGAATCTTTTCATAATTAAATAATATACAATGAATTCTTTTTGATCAACTTTAATGATGTTACAATATATATTGTAACGGGAGAAATATTTGAGATTCGCATATACTGACCACTGGGGCGCCACTAGTCCGAAAATAGGAACTAGACATTTATTTTAAGGGTGGACAGGATATGCAAACCTGAATGCACCGGACTAAACTCAGGAAGAAACAAGATATCCTAAATATTGTTTAGACAGCTGAGAAATCAAAGCACAAAGACAAACGTCAGCCAAATTAAGTTTAAACAATTTATTAATTTTATTAAAAGTTGTGCAATAGAGTGAAGACATCTAGCCACGAATACAAAAGTGGCTTATAGTAACATATGCATATTTACCAGGGAGTGCACAAGAGTACGACAAACATGAAGGCATTAAACATTTTGGCAGAAAAATTCTCTCACTTAAAATATATGAAATGGTTAGGATAATATCTTCTTGCTGGCCAATTGTAAAATTACAAAAACAAACAACAACTCTAGCTTCCTGAATCAGAGATAATAAAACAATTACTGTCCCACCGGAAATCAATGAAACCAGCGCGGATGTCCGAGCAGTAATATTCTAATTACTGTCGTTAAAATGCTGCAGGACTGCTGTGTGTAATACTACATTCAAAGTAAATATGGTTGATCTCACTTACAAGACAGCAAAAGATATTTGATTATGATCTTACGCACTCCAGAAAGAAATGACTACTTTCAGACAACCCGAAGAAATAACTTGACAAATAGCCAGCAAAAAGATTTTGTTGTTTGCACAAAAAGCGCAAACGAAACATGCTTAAAGATTCTTTATTTTACAACTAAGGGCAGGTGAATAAATAAAGACTATGAAAACTGCCAATGCATTTTGTAATAGTTAACGAAATAATCAGGTACATATTAAACATATAAAATACAATCTCCTAATGTACCCCCTGATAAACGAAAATTGCAAACAAACTTGGAATCTTAAAACTAAGATTCCAAGACACACTTTAAATACTAGAAAAGAGTACATACAGATAATAAATAATTAAAAAAACAATTAATACCATTTTAAAACATATTTATCATTAGATTGAGTGGAGATTTAATTAAACGCAATTTATTTACCCTGGCTAGAATAGGAAAAAGTTTAGCTTACGGTCATCTTTCAGGTCCTTTGACAGCGGCAAGGTAGAGGCAGTGTTTATTTTAGAAGTTCATGGCATGACTGAAGGAGAGCTGGTAGGTGTGGGTCCGTCCTTTGTTCAAATTAGCAAGACATTCTAATGATGGCAAAACTCATAGCAGTAGATTTTGACATCTTGCACAGCAACGAAGTTTGTCAATAATTATTTAAGTTTTTAACAGGAATTAAATGTCCGAACAGCTACTCAAAACCATATGATTCTTACCAGGCAATAATCCAAGTGTCCTTTTCTATACTGAATCTCCTCTCTCTCCTAAATTGGCAGGCTATCTTTTCCTCGCTACATTTCCCACGAAAAACTTTCATTAGTGTCCATTCTATATTTCAGGCAGGGCAAATATTAATTTCCCACTCAATCTAATTTAAGACTTCCAACCAGGAATTATTGTAACCAAAATAACAAAGACAAAACTAAATCTCCGCTTTTTAGAATTAACTTTAAAAATAATTACAATAAAAGCAACAGGAATATATAATTAGCAAGCTTGTCTGTTTTTAATCAAATTGATTAAAACAGGCGGTGAAAGTAAACTCTTTTAAAATCAATTTTATAAACAAAGTAGTGAAAGTAAACTATTTTAAAATCAATTTTATAAACATTAAATGGTCTACTTTAAATATAAATGTGTATGTGTTTTAAATAATAATACAACTTTTAGCAGTAGACATTTAATGAAAATGAAGTTGTTTTTTCTTTATTAATTTTAGTAATAAAACCATTGAATCGGAAATCAATCCAGCTCAATATATATATATATCACTAAAAATCAGTCAACACTTAGACAATTCCAATATCAATAACAATCTACAGTTTCAAACTGTTGTCAAGGAAACCTCCTTTTAACAATAAAGATGGAATCCTTTATTTTTAAAAGAAGGTTGCCTTAACAACAGTTTGAAATTGTTGATTGGTATTGGAATTGTTTTTTGAATGGTTTTTAATGATTACTTACAAACCCATTTAGCCTTGAGCATTGTTACACACACATATATAATCATGGTTATTTTGCTGAGAAAATCCATTTTTTCTTAAAAGAATATATACAAATGTCATATTAATGTTTTAACAGATATTATAACTTATGAAATATTATAATAAAGAAGGGCTCAATTTTTAATAATAGTTAGAATCTGCAGTCACAATCTCTCAAAGCAATTGCTGATTAAGAATCAACAGCACAGGCTGAGGAAATAGAAAATTGTTATCATTATATAGTTCTCACTATAATGTTTCATCATCTATAATATCTATTAAAATATTGAAGTATCACCTATGACTCATCATGGTGTGAGGGTTAATTACAAAATTACAACAAAGAACTGGGAGAAGTTTGTTATACTTCAATTTGCTCATACTTATATAAACCTGCTGTAACATTTTGTACTCATTTAAGTCCCTAAGTCATAGTCAAAAGAAATCATTATTTTTATTATATTAAAACACTGACAGTTTAGTACTTTTTTAACCTGTGGAGTTAATTTTTAATTGGATCTTGCTTTAAAAAGCCATGACGACAAAAGATGCATTTATTCTATATCCGCACATAGATATGTGGGTAAAAAAATCATGAAGGTAACCTCTGTATATTGGATAAAAATGTACATAGAATACCAATAATTAACTAGAATAATAGAAAATTTCATGCATATATTTTTAAATCAAAAGCAATAAAAAGGACAACTCCAGATATAGCAGAATATAAAATTAATACCACTGAAATAGCAATAACTCATGGTTTTTAGAAAATAAGAGGGGGAATGAGACACTGTTGGCTAAATTATTGGTAATGGATAGTTATGATATGGTGGAAATGAAGGACATATCTTAACAGTGCAATAATTATTTTCTCTTGCTGAGAGTGTGAGAAGAGGATAAAAGCTGATCCCTATTTTGTGAGAGTGATATAATGAAAAACATCAAGCTGACAACACAGGCATGAGATTCAGGAATTTGAAACTGTTATCTCATTTGATAAGTGAAGAATATTCACACAATGCATGCATAGAAAAAGAATGTGTATGGTCTGAGTTTTTACACTGGTGGATGAATGCCATATGATGGAATTGAGAATAAGGTATATAGTGAAAAAGGCCAAAAAGATAATATTAGGTATATAACTTTACCATGTTATACTTTTACTTTTGCTTCTTCTTTTCTTTTATTTAACTGAAAACTTCTGCTTATTTGAGTTAAATTTTGTGACCAATTTTTAATCTACTTCTGCCAAATCAATTTTTTTTTAAATTTTATATTCATGTTCAATTTCAATGATAATGCTATATTATAATGCAATCTTTCAGGATAGTTCAGCCTAACAGTGTTGGTGACTCAAATTCCATGCCACATCCAAATCAGGTTGGTAGGTTTTGAACCATACATAATAGTTTTTTGAAAAAATGCTTTCATTTATTTTGAAAAAAAAATTTTAGGAGCATTTATAATTAATTACAGTAGAACAAAAAAAATGAATGTTGAACTCTTAATTTTCTTTTGGATTGTTTACATAAAACTTAGTGCCTTCTTAAAAAAAATCTTTAAGCAATTTTAAATGATTATATTAACCCCTTTGCACTATGCTAGCATTCTGACAGATTTCTTTGTTTTTATTTACTTTAAAAATTTCAATTTTCACTTTAATATTAAACCATTATTATATATCAGAATATAATAAATTTGACCTCATTTGATATTTTTGTTTAGAAATTAAAAAATTTTTTAAAAATCACATTTGATCTTTAGAATTATTTTAAAAATTAGATTTTAATCAAAACAAAGAGCTGTTTCAGCATCAAAGTTCAGGTGGAGCAGATTCAATTTGCAAAATGAATAAAATTTTCTTTGTTTGACATTTGTTTTAAAAATTTGAACAAATTATTTTTAATATCTAACAAATCTTTTGTAATTTTATGATATCACTAAATGTTATAACAGACTGTTGAGTGACATAATTTCTAGACAGTTGTATTTCCTGCGATTGTAATCTCGATGGTAACAATATTCAGAAGAATATATTTTTTATCTTTAAAAATAAAACATTTCTGTATATATATATATTTTGATTTACTCAATTATTATACAAAAATGAGCATAAACTTTCCAAAAAATCAAGTTTTTAGACCATTGTAATATTTTCTCAAAGTAATTTTGCAATGTTTGAAATCACCAACTGCATAATAAACACCCATCAGTATATACTTTGAAGACCCACTCATTAGTATAAGATATGAATATAGAACACGAAGCTCCTGAAAGCACTAAGCAATTATTAATTCATAATATAGCTTCATGTATGTGTGTTTCAAGCACAATATAGATTATTTGATTATCCCAACATTATTTGAATTATTTTTAAATTAAAATATTACAAAAATATGTGTGTGAATTTTAAAACTATAAAAAAAAGATTTGCAAAATTTCTCAGCAGAGGGCGAAAAATGCAAATACAATTTCTTGACTTTCAGTCTGCAAAAGTTTCCAAATTAAAAATGCAATGGATAAATATACCCAAACACTAAAAATTAAAGATATATACATAAAATATTTGATAAAAACTGCTTTTATTTTATTTGAAAACTATTATACTAAAAAACAAGAAATATTTTTTTTTTCAACCAATATTTTGGTTATTTTATGTTACTTTCAATAATAATAAAAATATCTAGTTTCCATAAATTAATTAATTCAAGCAATACAATTTGTGATCAAACTAAATATACTATTATTGCTTGAATTAATTAATTTATAGATGCCCAAGCCTTTAAATAAAGTTATGTGTAACAAAAAATCCAAGAAAAAATAATTATTTCTTTTTTTACTACCATCATCATCACCATTGTCAACCATTATCAATCTGCTGTAGTATAAAGGTCTCTCCAAGTTCAATCCATCTTATCTGATCTTGAGTCTCTCTTCTCCACATCATACCTGCACACTTTCTTATTTTATCCATTAATCTCACATGTGGTCTTTTTCTGGGTCTTTGGCAATCTCTTGCTAATGCATTATATCTTCAATTAAATAAATGCTTTAAATATGTATATATTATTATTTAAATCAGTTTTTATTCTATATTTTGTATTTTTTTTAAACAAAGAATTTAATTTTTTAAAAGACATTGCACCATGTGATTTAAAATATTTAAACAGTAAATGAAACAAAAAAGCACTTAAAAAATTTATTATAAAACAAATACAATATAAAAATATAGATAGTATATAAAACAAAAAAATATAGGCACTTTAGAAAATAAAAGAAAACTTGTAAAAAAAAAACTTAAAATGTTCTGTTTAAAAAGAATGTTTTAAAAATAAATTTAAAATTTACATTTATATATATTGGAATTATAGTGTGATTTTTTGTATTAATTAGAATAAACTTTCAATTATGATATAAACAGATAACCACCAATTAACTTCAATAATCTAGTTGAACCACGTGATTTAATAACTAACAATAGCATTTGTTTGATTTGTCTTAAGATAAAAAATGGATCCTTTTAGTTTAACATCCAAAATATGTGAATAGTAAATCAGGTCGGATATATTTTTTATGAATGAGAATTTGAAGATATATAACTTCTTTGAATCGCTACCCAAAAATTAAACCTCTTTGTGACAGTTACAAACATCAAATGAAATCTAAATAGAAAATTAAAACACCCAAATTGAAGAAATTGTTTCCCTTATGAATTGGTCCACTATATTATGATTAAGATGCTTATTAGGTAACCAATCATATTCACTTATCAAAAGTTTTAAATATTTATGGTTCTGCTTAGTGCTTAATGCAGATTAATTCAGTATTATTTTCTTATTAAACAGTCAAAACTTTCCATACAGTAGTGCCCCCCCCCCCCCAGTGCCAACCAGAGTAATGAATGGATGCCAGAAGGCTTGTGCATAAAATCACCATCTAGTGCCTACTCATCCAATATCCCCAGACTAGTTTCTGGCTTGTGGCCTTCGTCAGTGAGGAGTCTTGGATCTGAGAACACTGCACTTTAGATCTTAGGATTTAATGCAACCCTCCAGCAGCAGCCTTTTATCTCTACTTAACTACAAAACTATAAGAATGAAATTGAAAACACAATAATATTTTCAATCTAGGCTCAATAGCTTATATAGTCATATGCGTCTGGACTCAGTTCAGCACCTATACATTTTGGTGTCTTTGGCTCTTTAATAACCATAGCTACCACTATCCTATTAGTCAGGATTGGTGTTAAACCACTAAACATCACATGATCACCATCTCTTATGCTAGCACATAACTTTGCCTGTTTAATAACAGTTATGTGCTAGCATAAGAGATGGTGATCATGCGATATTATTTTATTATTTACAAATTTTAAGGAATTATACAGAAGCATAGAATATCTATGTTATCTTTAAGTTGAGGTCAGTGAATTGTAAAATGTGTTGTTTATTTTTTATTTAAATTTGCATTGGTCAAAGTCAAAAAATTACTGTGAGGTCATGCGTATCCAGATATTCATTATTTGTATGTGATAAAATGTAAATAAATAAATAAAATACAATAAATTTGCTGTATTTTTATATTGGACTATTTCCATCATCTAATATGTGTGTTGAATGTCTTAAGAAAAGTTTAATTTTTAGTTAAATATTCCAAATGCATTCAACTGTTAGTAATATCACAGCAAACAAATGTTAATAATATCACAGCAAATAGGTTAGTATATGCACTAACTGTTAGTAATATCACAGCAAACAGGTTAGTATATACACAACGTTTTGAGAGGTATTTTTCCCCCCTCTTCTCAGGTGTACGCCCTACAGCATGGGGATTCGAACCTGGGTCCTTAGATTCTTGATTATTGAAATTTAAGGTAACCTCTAACCAACTGGCCACCTCCTGCCAAAGGCAAAGTATGTAGTAATTTCATATACTTATCTATGAGGTTCCTCCTGATTTTTCCACTTTTTCCTCAGAGCAAAGTTGATTAGTGATTTCCATACATTATGTATAGTCACGCTAGGTTGGCTTATGGGATTTTTTGCCATTGTCATGTGAGCAGCTTCTTTAAATTTTCTTCTTTGTACCTTTTCTTCTTTATCCAATATTATTGTATTTTCCCAATTGAACGTATGTTCATTGGTCCATACATGGTCTGCTACCTTAGACACATCTGTTTTCTCTCTTCTAATCATCAGTTCATGTTCTTGCAAGCGCTTTTGAATGGGACAGCTGGTCTCACCAATATATGTTCTTCCACATTCACATGGTATTTCATAGATGCAGTTTTTTCTTTATAGCATTTCAAGTTTAGGCTTTGTAGATGTTAGAATTGCTCGTAGTGTGGTATGGCTCTGAAAAGCTGTTCTGATGTTATACTGATTGCAGATTTTCCTTAAAAACTATAGTTTATCGAAAACCTACACATACAAGAAAATACCTAGCCTATACATCTAATCACACCAGAAACACAAAACATGGAGTTATACTATCACTGTTGAACAGAGCAAAAAAAGTTTGTTCAGAAACTGGTGATTTGGAAAAAGAAAAGATCTATATAGAACAAACTCTTAAGAAAAATGTTTATCCATCAGATGTTATTAAGAAAACATTAAACAGACAACAAAAAGAACCATCAAGAGAAAAGACAATTATTGGTACTGTAGTGTATCCATACATTCCAAAAATAGCAGACAAATTAAGGAAAATCTGCAATCAGTATAACATCAGAACAGCTTTTCAGAGCCATACCATACTACAAGGAATTCTAACATCTACAAAGCCTAAACTTGAAATGCTGCAAAGAAAAAACTGCATCTATGAAATACCATGTGAATGTGGAAGAACATATATTGGTAAGACCAGCCAACCCATTCAAAAGCACTTGCAAAAACATAAACTGATGATTAGAAGAGAGAAAACAGATGTGTCTAAGGTAGCAGACCATGTATGGACCAATGAACATACGTTCAATTGGGAAAATACAATAATATTGGATAAAGAAGAAAAGGTACAAAGAAGAAAATTTAAAGAAGCTGCTCACATGACAATGGCAAAAAATCCCATAAGCCAACCTAGTGTGACTATACATAATGTATGGAAATCACTAATCAACTTTGCTCTGAGGAAAAAGTGGAGAAATCAGGAGGAACCTCATAGATAAGTATATGAAATTACTACATACTGTTGCCTTTGGCAGGATGGCTCAGTTGGTTAGAGCATTACCTTAAATTTCAATAATCAAGAATCTAAGGACCCAGGTTCGAATCCCATGCTAGTACTGTCACTGGTCAGGCCAGCAACACCTGAAGAAGAGGGGAGAAAAATACCTCTCAAAACGTTGTGCATATACTAACCTGTTTGCTGTGATAATACTAACAGTTAGTGCATATACTAACCTGTTTGCTGTGATATTAACATTTGTTTGCTGTGATATTACTAACAGTTGGTGCATATTACTAACCTGTTTGCTGTGATATTACTAACAGTTGAATGCATTTGGAATATTTAACTAAAAATTAAACTTTTCTAAAGACATTCAACACACATATTAGATGATGGAAATAGTCCAATATAAAAATACAGCTAGAACACCATCATCACAAACCTTCAGAAAAACACAATAAATTTGCATTTACTATATTTATATAGTAAAATATATGATTTTTTTAATTTGAAATACAATTTATAAATTGTTATATATTGATTTACAAGTGTCAAACTTCCTCCACCCACAACTTTAACACAATCCACTCTAGATAAATACATTAATGATAATCCTTAATCATTTATTAAACTAAAAATTATCTCTAGCTCTGATATAAACTTTAAACCTTTATTAAAGATTAATGTATCTGTTTTTTATTTAAATATACACAAAAATGTGCTTAATAACCTTTCCTTCATCACACATTCTTGAAACATATGAATAAAGATACCATAAAAAAACCAAATGATCCCCAAACTGCTGGTTCAGGATGAAGATTATCATGAGTACCATTTGTATATTATGGTGTCTTTTTTCTATATTTCAAGAATGGGTGATGAAATGTAAGTTATTGTGTACATCTATTTAAAAAAATCTATAAATTATTAAATAACGAAATATAAAATATGTAATAATTTTTCAAGTAACAGAAACATGAATATTGCTAAACCTTTAATAGCTGTCTTTGAAAAATATTTATAACAGTTATCATAAACAGTATTGATATGCTCAGACATAAATACTTTATAACAGGCAGATCTCACTATATATATTGCCACACATAGCAAGCTAGAGTAATCAATGGATGCCAGAAGGCTTGTGCATAAAATCCCCATCTAGTGCCTACTCATCCAATATCCCCAGACTAGTTTCTGGCTTGTGGCCTTCATCAATCTGGGGATATTGGATGAGTAGGCACTAGATAGGGATTTTATGCACAAGCCTTCTGGCATCCATTGATTACTCTAGCTTGCTGTGCATGGCAATATATATAGTAAGATTTGCCTGTTTTAACAACAGTTATACACAAGCATAAGAGGAGGTGGTCATGTGATGTTTATTGACATAAATACTTTCACAACTCTTGTAAATTTTTATAAAAGACTTATTATAACAAATCTTAAGGTTTAAACATTGGGATTTGAAGATCATATGCAATTAGTCATGATTTTGAACCCACACGGCCAATATATGTAACAATATTGAAGAAAATAATTTGTTTGTATCTTTTCAGATCAACCATAACCTCTAGTATTAACTCCGAGAATATAAAAAATTTATTCTCGGTAACAAATTTGTTATTCAGTATAAAGGATTTCCACTTTCTCTGTTCATTCACAAGTATATGTTGATCTGTCAATAAGACAATATATATGTTCTCTGCTCACATTCAGTGGTATATTTTTCAAAGCCATAATTCACACTATTTTCTTAATTACAGAGCCGTCTATTGTAATAATTAATTGATCGATAGCTGTCTCTGTAGTAGAGTTAATGGAATGAATTATTTCTAAAAGGTATAGGCTTTAAGTAAATTGGGATGCTATGTATCATTTTACTGGTATATAATATCCTAGACTAAAGATAAAAACTTTTTCTAGTTACCATAAAACTAAATCACTAAAACTGTACCCTTTCTAGTCTAGTTTCAAATCTATGTACCTGTTGACTAAATTATTTGTTCATAACTTTAAGATGTTTTTGAATTTCCAGTCATTAACTTGATAATATAAAGAAATTAGAGGTGGCTGCAAGATTTGTAAGGGAACAGTTCAAAATTTTTCATTGTTAAAAGTCACTAGCCAAAAAGTAGTCTGGGATAAACACCATTATATAGTACCTAATGGTTACTTAAGTTTACATTAGATGGCATTAGTATAGAGTATATAGAATGTTTCTCCTAAAAGTGTATGTTTTTAGTGTAAGTATTAAATCCAATTGCAATAATAACTGAATAATGGGAAGAATCCATTAAATTTATGAAAGTAGATAAACTATCTTTAGTGTAAAATTCCTGATTTCAGAGCTTTTTTAAATTTGTAACTTTTTTCATGTGTTAAGAATAAATCTTTTTCTTTCTTATTATAAACCAATACTCTACTAAAAATGTAAATGAAGATTAATTTTACTATCTACAGTTTTTATATGTTGAAATATTTTTTGACAACTAGCTAAATTTATTCATTAAATTTTCATTATAAGTGATACAACAGCCTTCAGTTGAGAAATCATATCATGTTAATACAACTTTATTTCACTAACGAACTCATATATAGATTGTGTACATTTTAAAAAAATCTAAAATGATCAAAATAATCTGAAAGTGGCAAAATTTATGTCTTTGATGAATTTTGTCCTTTGTAATCTGTTTCAAGATTATTTGTGAGATTACTTCAAGACCATTTTTAGAATAATTAAAAACTTTTTTTGCAAAGTTTATTAAGAGTTAAGATTATTTTACACAGTAATAATGTAATAATTATTACAAATCAAAAGTATCTGTTATTATACTTTTATTTTATATGTATATGTTTTATTTTTAAATAACAAAGTTAATAACGCCTAGTGTAATGTTATCAAAGAAAACAACCATGTTTTTATCAACATGCCTTACTAAACAATGGCTAATTGATCATTACCAATACTTTTCAAGAATTTTTTGAGATATTCTAAAAATTATAAAACACTTTTAATATTTTAAAGCAGAGCTTGATAGTTGTATCAGAAACTAACACTTATTTGTTCGCATTTTATAAACAAATGTCAATTAAAAAAGATTTTGTTCATTTTCTGAAGTTTTTTTTTCTTCCACGATGAAAGCAAAAACTCACTTTTTCAATATTTACAAAGTTCAGATATGATTTTTTTAGAATTGTTTTTAGTTTGTAAATGTATATTTCTAATCAATCAAACCCAATTTATTAAATTCTGATATATAATAATGATTTAATACTAAAAACTAATGTTGAATATTGACCAAAAAACTCACCAGGGGACCTAATGAATCTGTCACAGTATAGGAAAGATAAGAGTATATTTATATATCAGCCCAAAATATTATTTAAAAAGTAATAAATTGAAGTAATAATTGCAATTTTATTCAGATAATAGTTTTTAGACTAGTGGTAGCATCATCATCATTTTCAACCATTATCAATCCACAGTTGGATGAAGGTCTCTTCAAGTTCAATCCATCTCCAATCTCTAATCTTCTTTTCCACATCACCCAAGTACCCTTCCTTATTTCATCCATCCATCTAACACGTGGTCTCTTTCTAGGTCTTTTAAAATCTCTTGGCATCCACTTTAAGGTTTCAACTGTCCATTTATTATTCTATTAGAATATGTGTATATATGTATACAACCAATTAAATTAGGAAGCTAAAGGTTTTGACAATTTGAAACGATAAAATATTCAGGATACTAACACCATATGATTGATATTAGTAAGTATTCTTTTGCTAAAAGCTCATTTAGCTATTGGAATTCTCATTTTACTGTTTTTCTACTTCTTAGTCATCAATTAGATGGCTTTCTAAATATTTAAAAGCATTAAACTGTTTTACAAAGCTATTTTTCAAATAAGACATTCATTCGAGTTTACTACAAGTATTATAAATCTAGTTGAAATTATTTCAAATCACTGTTGCACCCATTTTTATCTTTTATCATCTAATATAATGCAAACTTGAAATAAGAAGTTAAATATATAAAATTCTATATATTGAGGAGAGGAATAAACGAATTGTAAGCAATAATAAGCTAATACCAATAACAACCAACAGTTATTGTTCGATTGCTATAACTAGTCTAATTATTCAACGTCTTCAATAGAAAACTAATCTTGCATAGTATGACGTTGTCATATATGGTATTTCGATAAAAACTACTTTAATAATACACTATCTTAAAACAGTAAAAGTATAATTAAGCAAAAAAAACATTAAAATTCATAAATTTCATGATACAAAACAGTCATTTTTCTGGGTTAAAGCACTATACATGATTAAATATAAAAAGACAACTTTTAAATTCTTAAATTAATAAGTTGTATGATATAGCTGTAGCCATTTTTTTTATCTCAATGTGTCATACGTGCTCATGATTATTAATAAGATTTCTTCAACTTATGTTACAAGTTTCACTTTATTGTTTTTTTAGAAATTTGTTTTACAGTACTTATGTGTTTGAAAAGGAAGGTTTTTAATAAATGTGTTTTACCAGTTCTTACTTATGGATCTAAGATTTGGACACTTAGTTTTATCAGTTCTTACTTATGGATATAAGACTTGGACACTTAATAGAAGAGCAATATAGAGACTTCAGACTACTAAAGAAGTATGGAGAGATGCATGTTGGGAGTAACGAGAAGAGATTGAAAATGCAATATATGGGTAAGAGAACGAACAGATGTTACTGACCTCATTGAAAAAATTAAAAGATTGAAGTGGAGTTGGGCTGGACATATTGCTAGAAGAGATGATAATAGATGGGCAATTGAAATCCTAAACTGGATTCCAAGAGATTGTAAAAGACCCAGAAAGAGACCACATGTTAAATGGATGGATGAAATAAGAAAGTGTGCAGGCGTGATGTGGAGAAGATAAGATAAAGATCAGAGAAGATGGATTGCACTTGGAGAGACCTTCATCCTGCAGTGTATTGATAATGGTTGATTATGATGATGATGATGACTTAATAACACATACTTTTTACATAATTCTAAAAATTTTATGAAATTTGAAAACATTCATAAAGTTGATACTTAGAAATCAAACAACTAAAGAGGGTGCAGTCTCTGATAATCAAACTGCCATCACATTCCTACAAGGGAAAACCAGCATTGAATAAAAATAATATCACTCAGAATATATTTAATTTTGACGAAAATTGAAAATTTTCTATTCACTTTATTTACAAAAATAAAGATATACAATAAGCTTTCTTAAATAAATGTGAATGAGTAAGCACACACAGTAATTTATCACAATAGCCATCTCTCAATACAGTAGCGCCACCCAGTGCAAGACATAATAATCAATGGATGCTATAAAGTTCATGCATAAAATTCTTATCTAGTGCCTACTCATCTAATATCACCAGACTAGTTTTTAGCTTATGGCTTTTATCAGTAATAGGCCTTAGATCTGAGAGCACTTCATGTACATCTTGGATATAATGATACCCTCCAGCAGCGATCGTTTACTGACTTAATTAACTATAAGCTATGAGCCCAAGATGAAAACACTATAATGTTTCTAATCCAAGCTAATTAGATTGTATAGGCTCACAAATCTGAACCCAGTTCAATATCTATATATTTTGGTGTTTTTGGATTTTTAAAAACCACAGTCACTATCATCCTATGGGCGGGATTGGTATAAAACCACTAAAACATCACAAGATCATGTAATGTTTTAGTTGTTTTAAGCTTAATTTATCATTAATAATTATATTATTATTTTTTAATTTTGTTTACACTATAATTTTAATTTACATATGCATTTTATGCATATAAAACAGTATCTGTGTTACATATATGTGTGTGTGGAAAAGTACTATACACTTACAGTTACATAAACAATTATATATTCTATTGTAATCAAAGCTTGTCAATAAAATATAAACTACTATATGCAATATGTACTGAATGTAAGGAGAGTTTAGAGAAAAATGTAATGAATATTGCATATCTACTATGCACATACATATAGATATTCAATCTGAAATTAAAAAAATAAATGCAGTGCCATCTAGTGTGAGCTGAAGTAATCAGTTATCATATAATAATGCATTAAAATCTTATATTTCAACTGTTTTCTGGATTTTGGATTATGAAGCTGTAATATGTGCTATTTGAATATATAATATTTCAATTATATATTACCCCCCAAAAAATGTAAATGAGCAAAAACTAAAAACATTAAAATTCATAATTTAACAAATTTTACAACATATTAACAGCCATTTTTTTGTCTCAGAGTGCTGTATATGATTATATTTATTAATAATGTTTTTCAGTTTATGTTGAAAGTATATATGGTTTAATCTTTGCTTTATTATCATTTCTAAATAATAAAGTGTTTTCTAAATGCAATGATATACGTTTTAAAAAATTAAAAAAAAAATTTATAAAAGTATCTTACTTAATAATTTCAGCAGCATGAAAGCAGCTTTTTACCACTACTTCAATATGTAACATGTAGGAATATAATTAATCTCAAAACATTCTCATTCAAATACATTACCCAGAATTATTTGTAAAAATGCTCATAACGAATCATTTTTAATAAACTTGCAAATATAATTTTATTCTTTACTTATCAGTGTTCATTGATTTATTCTGATAAAGGGGAACTTCTCTTTCAACTGACCTCCAACCATTTATATTGTAAATAAATCAACATTGATATTCAAAAAGACTGAAACATATTATTAGCAGTGAGGTCATCGCAGCTGCCTTGCAAGCAAGTAGTTGTTTGCAGACGGTTGTGGGTTCGCCTCCCGGACGATGCTATGACATATGGGAAAAAATATTGCTAATTTCATAAATAACTTTTATTACTGTTTAAATATGTAATGTTAAGGATTATAATCGTATCACGGAGCACCTTTGTTCCAAATATGTTATTTAGAATTCTTTTGCAGACAAACTCATAATGACTTGCAAATACAATTTTACTTTTCGTTTATTAATGCTGATTCATTTATTCTCTCTTTATCAGATTGAATGAATGGGTTTTGATAAATGAAAAGTAAAATTGTATTATTTGCAAGTTTATTAAAAATGACTCGTGATGAGTCTGCTTACAAATAATTCTGGGTAACGTATTTGAATGAGAATGTTTTGAGATTGAGTATTTTGCTTAAATGACAAAATAAAAATTACCAATTAAATAGACACAGAAAAAAGGACTATAAAATGTTCTTTTTTGCTTCATAAAGCTTAAACTGTGAAGTTTAACTGAGAATCCAAAAGGAATAAGAGATTGTACAGATTCTGAAGTTGAAATGGGCTTGAAAACCACAATTAGAGATGCCCTATTCTGCTAAAAACAAGAATTTTATTATATTTCCATAAAGGAAAAAAAATTACTGAAATAAAAGAGAATGCCATTCAGAAATGTGTTTAACTGTGATAAAATTCGTCATTTAGCTATTCATTTTGTTTTAAAAAATACAGTTCAGTAAATTTTTTAATTTTTATTTTTGTATGGATGAATGAGAAAACACAAACAGAGAATCATTAATATAAATAAAATAATTTATTGCCAAGCACTTTCAACTCCTACAAGTCCTTATTAAGGCAGTAAAAAATTCCTTGATACGGACTGGTAGTAGTTGAAAGCGCTTGGCAATAGTTATTTTATTTACATTAATGATTCTCTGTTTTAGCAATTGATGAAATGTCATATTGTATTTTATTAGTTGTATTAACAGAAGTATTATATTGATTTAATATATATATATATATGGAAATATGCTCTCTCAATTTCTTATTATTAACTACATTATTTTTTTAAATTTGTATATACTATAATTTTAATTGACATATGCATATCACATGCATACAAACATGTGTTTTTTATGTTGTACATTCATAATAAAAGGTATTGTATATATCAGTTTAGTAACAATAAGTGTTCACCGGTAATCAAAGCTTATTAAAAAATATGAACTGTGAACTGTTATATGTGATGTACATTGGAATGGAGAAAAATATAACGAAATTATGCCTCCACCCTATTCTCATTAATAAAGCCAAAAGCTAGTTGTTTTGAGTATGGAGACTAAAATGAGTTATTGTATGGTAATCACTGTTTATTCAAGCTTGCAATAGACGGTGCTACAATAGAGAACTGTTTTTGTTTATAATATAGAAAGCTAAAAGAATTGAGAAGTGCTGATAATAATAACAATAACTGTAATAATTAATAATTAACATGATAATATTATATTATTAATATCATTTTTTTCTTTTACTAGTAATCATTTAACATATTGAATTTATTTATCAATGTTTAAGTTTTATTACTCAACTTTTTACACATTAAATTTTAATTGATATTAAGGTAAAAAAATGAAAAAGCTTGTTATAACAGATGGAATTTCGAATATTTTTAAAAAATAAATTAAATATTTATCTAACTATTTTGAAATAAATATTTAATTTTTTAAAAAATCATAAAATTAGATCGTAATTCCAGCGTTTTTAATCATATTTTTATTATGACTAGACATTAATTGAATTTGTATTATTAGGTAGGACGTACACGTACACCGTTCACAAGATATCGTGTATATAACTATAAAAATTTAATAACTTTTTTAAAAAGTATTAATTTTAATATCTTAAAAAATTATAATTATCAAATATAAATTTAAGTTTGTATTATAAGTAAATGATACCACCACCACCATCATCATCATCATCATCCTTTTGAATAGATGGATGTTGATCCTACTCATCATCCCAGATCGATTCTCTTAATTTTTTTTATTACCTACTCTGTTCTTCGAGAATCTATGAATATCTTTACGTTTAAGGCAATTTATTCAATTTTTCTTCTACTTATTAACCTTGTCCTCCATAATTATATCTTTTAATACTTCTCTGCCTCAAAGTATATATCTAATCTAGTTCATCACATGATCACTGACAAAGGCCACAAGCCAGAAACTAGTCTGGGGATATTGGATGAGTAGGCATTAGATAGTGATTTTATGCACAAGCCTTCTGGCATCCATTGATTACTCTGGTTGGAACAAGGTGGCACTGCTGTATGGAGAGTTTTGCCTTGTTTTTTAATCTAGTTCATCTTTAATTTTCTCAGTAAGTACCTTTTTTATTTTTTAATAAATCAATACTAGTATATTGTAAATACTGAACTTTAAGATGCAATTAAAGGGGATTTGAACACAGGCTTTTATGCTTCCTTGAGCTATCCTCTCCATCTTATATAACCAATATAATTACTATTATGCTTTTAATCATCTGTTTCCAATTTAAATATACCTTTTCGTCAGATCCAAATATCAACTACCAATAAATTGTGTAACTTCTATGGCAATGAATGATAGAAAATTCTAATAACACTTTAAAGACTCATAAAGTCGTGTAATTATAAGGCAAAATAGTATACTCAAAAATCTTCATTCAAGAAGATTCTACATCCTAGACAAGAAGGAAAATTGAACTTTTGGTAAACATTATCATAAGATAAATGCTTAGCTAGAGAAAACATTTAAAATATCTCTGTCAGAACCTATGACTCTTGTTTTTGACTATTTATTATCATAAGAAGTTGGTAAGGTTAGGTTTCTTTTGAAAAACCATCATGATATTAAAACTGTGAAGATAGTATTGCATCCTTAATGCACCATACTAATACATCATACTCTTCAAGTTAGACAAAGTGCTGAAGAAGATGAGAGTTCCTGCAAGGTCATAAGTGTTTCGGGTGTAATTGTTCCAATTCTTAGCCTATTATTAACTCATGTCAGAAATATCCAATGCCACAAATAAATATTTACTTCTTTTTGTAACACATTCATAATTTTTACAATAACATCCATCAACATATCTACAATATATCATATTACTATTTGATCTTAAAACAGGATATACAATACACTGTTGTATATTATCAAAAAAAAGACTACTCGTAATATCACTAATAGCTAAACCCAGAGGTCAACTGTTCTCCATACCATACAATTTGTTATCATATGTTGCTATTATCTCTCTACTTATTCATTCCAATAGACTAATTATGGAGTTAATTTTCTTATGATTCATATTTCAACATTTCAAACAATCTTTTAATATTTTAATAGATTCTGCTGTAACATCTAATGATGTCAACTTATATCCATTAATGATTACAGATCTCTCCAACAACTTAGCATACTCAAAAGATGATTTAAATGTATGTGAACCAAAACCCACTTCATCCTATATTCACTGTGTAATTAATTTAGATATTTTTTGATAGCATGCTCCATTAAAATCTAACATTAATCTCAAAGGAACTCCGCTTATGTGTTTCATTTGCAAACCTTTTTGGTATTAAAGTTGCTGATAGGTATACCTCATAATATTTTTTATTAGTAAAAATTGTCTTACCTTGCAATCTTAATATATTAGATGCAAATTTATTCTTCTTTAACTTCACATTATAATCATCTATTTGAACAAATTTCAATTTTCTTAATCTATTGCTGCAATTTCAAATCTTATGTATTTTACCTATATTCACAAATCTATTAGACGTTTCCTCCTTAGAACAAATTAAATTGTTATTAACCCAAAACCCTACCATATCTTTCATAGATTGCATCAATAAATAATTTGTATTCTTTTCCATTTTATTCACATACAGAGCTAATCTACCAATTATATCCTCTCTGTTGCTGGCACTGTCATATGCTGCTTTTATGTCTGCAATAATTTCTTCCCTAGAATTGAAATGGAGTTGAAATGGAGTTGGGCTGGACATATTGCTAGAAGAAATGATAATAGATGGACAATTGAAATTTTAAACTGGATTCCAAGAGATTGTAAAAGACCCAGAAAGAGACCACATGTGAGATGGATGGATGAAATAAGAAAATGTGCAGGGGTGTTGTGGAGAAGAGAAGCTAAAGATCGGAGAAGATGGATTAAACTTGGAGAGACCTTCATCCTGCAGTGGATTGATAATGGTTGATAATGATGATGATGATCTAAGCTCAAATCATAACACATATCTAATATGGGTTACTATATGACAATCTGAACAATTTACAATGTTATTATAACGTTCATCTAAACTTACATTACATTGTTTTTCCAATAATTTTTTCTTTTTTAATTTCAACTGCACTTGCATAAACATAGGCAATTTATAATATACATTCACATTTGTTTACCGTTTATTTGGTTGTATAAATTAAAAATTCTTTTCTACAATCCTTTGACTGGCTTCATCAATAAACACAAATCAATCCAAATTGTCAGAGCTGAACTTCTGGCACAAAAAACAGCCCAACCTCAAGTAGATTTCATTCATGAGTTTCTATGCTGGTTGAATAGCAACGTTGTGGAGTTCTTTAGAAATCAGTGGTTCTTCATGAAGCAAGTCTGCCCCATGGGCTTACCACTAAGTGGTGTAATCACCAGCATCTTCAATAACTACTATGAGAAGATCATACCTGTTTTACTTCCTGTATGCTTTCTAATATACACCAGATATGTGGATGACTTATTTATCACCGCCACCCCAGAGGTCATCGCACAAATCAAAGTCAAATTGGAAACCAGCACAGCACTAGTTGTGAATGTTACAATTGAAGATGCACTTCAACAAGTTAAATATCTGGATGTTAACATACAAAGAGAAAACGACCATTGCCATTACAGCATGGCCATCAAACCATTGGAGACCAGGTGCCATATAACCCCCACTCTACTGCACTAACAGAACATAAATTATCTGGCTTATCTTTTTTGCACAGAAACAAGCTGTTATGTAGAGTTGAGGCAGACACCAAAGCAATTCTAACAAAATACAAAGATGATTTGCTGAATTTAGGATTCAGGCAGTCCACCATTGATAAAAGAATCTTAAACTTCCAGAATAAACAATTTAACACCCACATTAAACAAGATAAACCAAGATTATTGCTACCATACATCTCCAATTTATATAGTAAATTACATTCTGTCCTCAATAACAGATATAATCTTTGCTTCTGCACCCCCCCCCCCAAACTCCAACAACTTAATTAACAATACTAAAGATCAAACTCCACTCTTACAGACCTTCCACACAGTCTACAATATTTCTTGTTCCAACAAAAGCTGTAAAGCCTCATACTATGGGAAAACCAGAGCATCTCTGTCCAAGAGATGGGCACAACACAAACACTCATACAATAGAGCCCTCAATCATCCCTCCACCTATTCAGTTTTCTTTTAGCACCAGAACACAAGCTAGCATGAGTGTATGACCTCAAAAAAAAAGTCAAGGAAGCCTTCTTCATTTCCAGAGACAAAGACACCATAAACAGGAAAGACACATGCTATACTTTATCAAAGAAATGAAATGTCTAGCATGTTTAGCATAAATTTGCATATTGTTAACTGTATTAGTAGTCAAGCTGTGATTATAAAGGCTGGACTCTTCGAAAGTGCTAAGCTCATTCATTCTTATTTATATATTTGGGAACAATATATAGCTTTGATAACAATTGTGCTACATGCGCAAGTGAATTAGAATACTATCCTTTAATATAAAATTCACCAATATTTGCTGCAACTTATTATTAATAGCTTCATCCTTCTATGTATTCCACAATTTAAATTAATTTTACAACTATTCAAAATCACTAAACATCACATGATCACTATCTCTTATAGTAGTACATAATTGTTAATAAACAAGGAAAAACTCTCCATACAGTAGTGCCACCCTGTGCCAACCAGAGTAATCAATGGATGCCAGAAGGATATTGGATGAGTAGGCACTAGATAGGGATTTTATGCACAAGGCTTCTGGCATCCATTGATTACTCTGGTTGGCACAGGGTGGCACTACAGTATGGAGAGTTTGGCCTTGTTTATTCGGAATCACATTATACTTCACACAGTTTTTAAAAAGTTCCGTCAGCTCCTTAGTGACAATATTTTTCTTCTTTAAATTAAAAGCTGCCTGATATCTCAAATTGCTACAAATTATAAATTAATAAAAACCAAAAATTCTGTTGTTATTTAGCAGATGTAATATTATTAATATATACAATTAAAATAACTGCCAAGTGCTTTCAACACTAACGTGCCCTTATCAAGGCATACTCTGTAAAACATGGACTCCTTACAAACTTTAAAATGCACTTTAACAACCAGACATCACTATTCAGGAAAGTAGTTTGTTTAGCATTGATTGCATTTTGGGATATGATTTCTAAATCTTTCATTTCTTGTCATGTAGTTCATACATCAATATATTAAATTTTTGCGAAATAAAACTATGACCCATTGCATATTGAAAAATATAAAATGGTGAATATACCATACTATCTTCTATCAATTTTTTATATGAATAATTATGTTGTTGTAAATGACATTACATATTCATCTTCATTTCACCAATATAAATAGCTCAACATCCTGGAACTTGATATACAATAGAATATATAATTTGACATTTATCCCTTTCAGCCATTTTACTTTTAGTATTAGTTAATTTTCTATTAAGATTGAGTGATGTATGCCAAGCTATTCTATAATTCATTTCTCATAATTGATGCTAACTTACCCTATATGTTAGGTATATATGCCATACATACTCATTTTCTATGGTCCACTTTATTGATATAACCCTTAGATTTTTTCTGATAATGCTCAATTACAATCCTCCGAAGCATATTATATGTATAACCAACATGTATAATACACCATATACACCTTAATTGACACTATACAATGCAGTTTAACATATGATTTATTTTATCTCTTTTTACCTATTGTTATTAATTATATATGTTTAAATGCTGTAGCTCTGATGATGACTGCTGGACAGTTGAAACTGTAGGCAAGAGGAGATAAAATAAATCATGTTAAACTGCATTGTAGAGTGTCAGTTAAGGTGTATATGGTGTATTATATTATATTATAATTCAGCAATGCAAATAAGGAGGAGAAGTGGAAGGAAACTTTAATAACCAACATGTACTAAATCTTGAATATATTTCTCTATGCTATCCTTTCTATCTAATTCATGAAAACTTACCCACTGGTTTGCAAAAATGACTTAAATTCAGACATATTAAGTAAAATAGGAACATATGATGTAGGATGTATAAAATCCCGAACATTTACTGTTTGATTATCATTTATATATAAAAAATGTATCATTATATAATTAATATGGATGATAGAAGAGGAAATGAATTCAACAATTAAATTTTTGGATTCAATGATATCATATAATGATATTTTTTTTATATATATAAAATGATAATCAAACAGTTAAATGTTTGGGGTTTTATACATCCTACATCACAAGCTCCTATTTCACATAAGATGGCTGGATTTAAATCATTTTTGCATTGCAATCAGTCGTTATATTTTCATGAATCAAATAGAAAGGATAACATAGAGAAATATATTCAAGATTTAGTATGCCTTGGTTATAAGTATAATATGCTTTGGAGGATTGTAATTGAACATTATCAGAAAAGATCTACGATTTATAGTGATAAAGTAGAATACAGAAAATGGGTGTCTATGGCATATATACCTAAGATACAGGATAAGTTAGCATCAATGATGAGTAATGATTATAGAATAGCTCAGCATACACCATCCAATCTTAATAGACAATTAAATAATTCTATAAGTAAAATGGCTGATAACGATAAATGTCAAATTATATATTCTATTGTATACCAAGTTCCAGGATGTTGTGCTATTTATATTGGTGAAACAAGAATGAATATGAAATGCGTTTACAACAACATAATTATTCATATAAAAAAGCGATAGACGATAGTATGGTATATTCACTGTTTTAAATTCATCAATGTGCAACGGGTCAGTTTTATTCTGCAATAGTTTAATATATTGATGTATGAACTACACGACAAGAAATGAAAGATTACGAATCATATTCAATTATGAAATCTTAAGATGCAATTAATACTAAACAAACTAGTTTTCCGTTTAATGATATCTTGCTGTCACGTTTGTAAGGAATCTGTTTTACAGAGTTTGCCTAGATAATGACACCGTAGTATTGAAAGCGCTTGGCAATTATTTTAATTATCTCTGCTAAATAACAACAGAAGTGTTACTTTTTATTAATTTACAATTTATAACAGAAGAAATTTATATTTATATTCACATACATTGTATATTGTTTCATATATATCACGTAAACAATAAAGTATTTAATACAACAAACGTCAGTCGACTTTTTATTTATGATTTTATTTGTTGTATATATGTAAAATTGAAAAACTTTTCCCATATCATGTCATTAGGAACTTTATAATGCAATAAAGTTTTAGTCTTTTATGATAATAAATTTTAATTTTTCTACGTTTTTTTTTTTTAAGATAAAATAATTATGGTCTTAATAGAGTGGAAAAAATGTTGTAACTTTTAATTTAGATTTAAATATTCCAAGCAACATTAAAACAATAATACTTTACAACTAATGAATTATGAATTGTAATTTAAATATAAAATTCAATTATCTTCAAAGATTCCATATTATAAAAGTGATAAAATTTGATTTGTTTTTAAGTATCAGTTTTAAATAGCTTTGCATTTTTATTAGATCTAATAGAAAGGGCGCTTTTGAACAGGTGGTCATAAATATTCACAAGTATAATATAGAGTAAGATTAGTTTTTGAAATTGTTGCACAATATTATCTCCTTGCATAATACCTTCATTAATACTTACGCACGCGCATATACACGCACATATATATCTGACTATAATTTAATCTGCAACTGCCAATATTATTAATCCATCACCATCCTCTTTAGATAAAGATATTGATAAATAAAAATAACCGATAGTTCATAAAAATTTTGACATCTGAAGGGCCGACAAAGGAATCGATCCAAAGACAATATACTCAAGTCTGACACTAAACCAGTGCACTAAACCTCACAGGTAATATATTACTGATTTACTTATTTAAGTCAAATGGAAGTTGTTAAATGTGTGCGTGCAATAATATTAGCACTTGTCAATTAAATTGTAATAATTTATATTGATAAATGCTATACTAAGATGAAATCATGCGAGGGATTGTGATCTAGGACAACTGAAGAGTACCAGTTAAGTCAGAAATGCATCTTGAGATTCATTATTTTCAATATTTTTATTCATGTGTTTAAAATTTCATATAGTGAAATATAATTTTTTAAGTCCATCAAATATATAGTTATATATGTGTGTTACTATGTAAATGTTTTATAAAGATAACTTATTATTTCTGTTATTACTGCGATCTGTGACCCACTTCTGAACATCTCAAGACCATCCTTTCCTATGCTTACGCAAGCTGTGGGAAGTTTGCATTAGATTCTAAGATCTAGGTGCAGGGCTCTCAGATCCAAGGCTCCTCACTGATGAATGCCACAAGCTAGAAACTAGTCTGGGGATGTTGGATGAGTAGGAACTAGATAGGGATTTTATGCACAAATTTTCTTGCATCCATTGATTGCTATGGTTTTCACTAGGTGGCACTACTGTATAGAGTTTGCCGTAATACATCACATCACATCATCTACTGCAATGGAGATAGTTAGCCAAAGAATAAGTAAGATAGAGGAAGAGGTAAAGGATGTACAAGTAAAATTAAAATTGTTAGAGATGAAGTGTGAGCAGATCAAGAAATTAATAAATTAAAACAATAAGAAAGAACTAGATAAGGAAGTCCAGATGGTGGAAGAGTATGTTCAAGATGAAGTAAAAAAAGTAAACTATGAAACACTATTGATAGGAGATGTAATTACAAAAAAAATATATAGAAATAGGTATGTAAGAGTATTCTTGCCTGGAGCTGGAATTAGGGATGTTACAGATAAGGTAAAAAAACAAAGGAATAGAGATGTTTATGTTATGGTAGGGACAAATAATTTATCAAACCCATAGGAGAGGGTTATGGATGAGTACAAAGAATTGATTAGTAATTTTAAGATTAATAGAATAGTAGGAATAGTTGGATTACTACCAAAATACAGCAACAGGTATATGTTAGATAGGGCATGTTCTATAAATGAGAGATTGAAAAAATTATGTGAGAAAAATAATGTTATGTTTATAGATATGTGGATTTTTTTTTATTAGTAAGAGGGAGTTGTATGGTAAAAAAGGATTGTAAAAATGGATTGTACTTAGCAAAACAAGGAAATGAATAATTAGGGGTCTGAAGGTTTGTAATGATGGTATATTATAAGATGTGATTGGACTATTTCCATCATTTATGAGTGAATGTTGAATGTATAGAAAATTTTAAACTTCATTTAAACTTTCCAAATACAAACAACTTGTTCAGGTATTGCTGACCTATATAGATCAGTGACAATATTCACTTAGAAGTTGAACTCGCACCTTTAGATTCTTGAATATTAAATTTAAGGCAAACGCTTTACCAAATGAGTTATTCTGTCAAACAATTAGGGGGTTTGATTAATAAATATTATAATTTGGGAAACTTATAAAGGGAATCGGTTTTAAATTACATTATTATTAAAAAAAGAAGAGTGGATAGGATGTAAGAAATAAATTAAGGGTTGCTGATTTAGATATAAATATAGATGTGCAGAGGGAATGGGTCTATAAAATTAGTGATAAATAAGCTAATTATAAATATAATGAAGAAGAAAGTGTCAAAGGAATTTATAAAAGGGTAGTAAAAAAGAGGAAATTGTTAAAATTGGATATTTGAATGCACAAGATGGTGAAAAGTGGCTGGAATTAAACAAAGCAGTTAAAAACAAAAGAGCTTGAGGTATTAGCAGTAGAGGAAACACATCTAACAGAAGAAGAAGAATCTACACTGGAAGACTTAGTATGACAGAGTATAAATAGAAAAAAAGGAGTAGTGCTATAGGAATTTATGTCAAAAAAATATTTAAATACAGTTAAGTGTCAAGAACATTTGTGGCTTGAGATAAGGTTAGGAAGACAAGAATGTATGGGGGCTATAGTGTACATGGCCACTGGATATAGCTAAACTATAATGGAATGGGACAGTAGTAAATATGAATGCCTAGTTCTGGATATATAGAGTTTTAAAATAAAGGGGTAGGGGAATAACAGTTATAGGGAATATGAATGGGCACATTAAAGAAACTGATGATGTGGATAACAAGAATGGACAACTGTTGAATTTTTTTTGTCAGAGAATGAATTTGAGCATTGTAAATATATCAAATATTTATGAGGGAGAATACACATGATCTAGAAAAAATATATTTCATACAATAAATTAGGGATTAGTAGAGAAAGAGGGAATGAATAAAGTATGGAAAAATTAAAGTGTTTGATAATGAAGAGAGGGTATATGAATAGTGATCATAATTTCTTTATAATAAAAATAGTTAGTGATGTGATGAGAAATAGTAATAAAATTAGAAAGGATATTGAAAGATGTGAATGGAGAATGAATGATAATAAGTTAGAAGAATATAAAATAAAAATAGAAAAAATCATGGAAGAGTATTTGGGAATGAATATAAGGACTGATATGGTGAAGTAGAAATAATGTCAAGTAGGGTTTTAGGTGAGAATATTCAGAAGAATAAAAGTAATAAAAAACTGAGAATTAGTAAAAGTGCAAAAGAGATGGGGAAAGCATGCAGAAAATATAAATGTGCTTTAAAAAAAAAGAAAGTGAAAAAGATGTTAATATTAAATGAGAAAAATATTTCTTTAACAAAAGAAGTTGGCTAAAACAGATAATTATAAACAGAGAATGAAATTAATTAATAAATTATTGGAGGATATTAATAAAAGTGAAAGAGATGGGAATAAAAAGTTTTGGAAATATATTAAAAGAAGGAATGTGTAGGGGAGAGAAAAATAGTATTACTAGATGATAAGAAAAAAGAGTGCTCTAGAGAAGAATTAGAGATAATTGTAAATAAGTATGTAATGGATATAAAAGAAATTTTAGATGTGAAAGACAGAATGATATTAACATAAAAGCATCACAATATCACCATCTCTTATACTAGAACATAATTGTTTATAAACAAGACACAGGGTGGCACTACTGTATGGAGAGTTTGCCTTGTTCATAAAAGCACATAATAATGAAAATACTAGGTTAACAGAAAATTAATTGAATGAGGCAGAGAAGAAATTAAAAAGTAGAAAAGTGAGAGGATTATATGAATGGGCAGCAGAGATGATGATGAATGTAGGAAATAGAACAAAATTAAATCTATTATCATGTTTTAATAATATGTCACAGAAGAGAGAATTTCCAGGTAGGTGGAATAATACAAGAGTAAGGCTACTATTTAAAAAAGGGTAAAAATCATAGAAAGTTAAAAAATTATAGACTGATAGAAGGGTGGTACAATAGATGGAAGAAAATAATATAGTGGGAGAAATGCAAAGAGGTTTTCAATCAGATAGGCATATAGAAGATAGTTTATTTATAGTCACACAACTTATAGATATGAATAGGAATATAGGTAGACAGTTATATATGGTCTTTATAGATATAGAGAAGGCATAAATTGAAATAGATTATGAATAAATAGTCAAAATAAGAGTTATAGATTGCATGACCCTATCTCTTAAGCTTGTAAGTTATAAACAGTGAGGATTGCCAATTCCTCGACAAGCTTTATGATAAATGCTTAGCCAGAGCCAGCCCTTAAAATATCTCTGTCAGGAACCCTCCCCCCAACCCCTGACCATGGTTTTGTGCTTTGGCACTCCTCAGAGAGGTGTCAGTGTAGGTTCAGACACTAGATATAAAAATACCAACCCAAAGCCAAGCACTTATCTAAAAGTTATCTATTGAGTGGAAAATCTAAAATTTTCAGACATCTACATGTCTTCAAACCCAGCTATCCAATTCAAATAGCTATATGGGGCTAATAGATCTTCAGCCATATCATATTTTAGTAGTCTTAGCAATATAAAATTGCATAAGACTTTTGGCAGAGACTATAAATAGTCAAAATAAGAGTCATAGATCACATGACCCTATCTATTTATAGTCTCTGCCAAAAGTCTTATGCAATTTTATATTGCTAAGACTACTAATATATATGGTATGGCTGAAGATCTATCAACCTCATATAGCTATTTGAGTTAGATAGCTGGGTTTGAAAATGTAGATGCCTAAAAATTTCAGCTTTTCCACTCAAATGATAAAGAAAATTTGAAAAGATTGCAGTACCAATATAATACTTCAAACTGGCCCAAAATGAGCAACCCAGTAGTGACAAGGTGGGAAATAGTTAAAGAAAAACTAATTATTGCTTCTTATACTAGTAGTATTTTATGTCTCTTATTTGTACTTTCATTTTTTCCTTTTCCGATTTCTTTTTACTTTGCTGTCTATTTTTTATCAGGTTAGTATGAGATCTGCCAGTATGAAATTTCACACAATCAATTATCTTCAGCTCTGAAACAATGGAATTATTTACAATCTTTAATTACATGCACAGCATTTCTGTTTCCAATCCTTTTTTGTAAGCTAATAGGGTGAGTATAAAATATGCAAAATTCTCAATATTGAAAAAGCAGTAGTCATGGTAACTGTAGTCATGGCAACAGTAATCATTATAACAGTGGAATGGACAATAGTGATTATGACATAGTCATATCAATAATGATCCCAACGAGAATGACAACAGAGAACATAACAGTGGTCATAGCAAGAGCTGATCTTGACAACAATGATAATGGTAATAGTAACCATGGCAACAGTGATAATGACAATGTTGATAATAACAACAGTGATCAGGCATTAATGACCATATTATCAATGACCAATCACTGCAACCAAGTTTAATTCTGTGATTAGTTTTGCCCATTATGTTTCCATATGTATTAATAGTCTGATCAATGTATCTGTAGTTGTTAATTTCTTTTAATTAATTATTAATTACATACCTTTTAATAATGCAGAAAAATATTTCTGACTAAATATCATAACACTTAACATTTTGCAGCAGTATTACTAGAATACCAAAGATACAAATCAAGAGGCAAGAAATGGAAACTCATGTCCCTTTGACACTAAGATTTCAGACAGACAGCAATTGGAAATAATTTATATACAATTTCTGTCAAATAAAAAGTTGAGTATTTCTGACTCCAACATGCCTGCAGCGCCATCTTTGAATTCGACCATGTGTTACACAGCAATGTAGTTCAGTTAATCAGCATAAAATGTTATGACCTTAGCCTATTTTTGGATCACAAGTTATGCATGAAAGGTGACCGTATGTTTCATGCTTTAACTGTTATTCATTAATATTTTTTTTAATTATCTCTACAATTGTTATTCATAATATATCAATGTGTAAGTAAGGTCATGTGTAGTCGGTCAAAACTGCTACTATGTATATATGATCTTCCATGAAAAATAATTTCACCTCATGACCAATGCAAACGCATGCGCAATTTTACCTACATGCTAAATTAAATTAGATTGTTCACCGGTGTACTATTCTTTTACTACATACATATTAAAACTCACCAAATAAGAGAAACATAATAACTAATTTGATTTTAAATATAGTACGTGGAATAGAAAAAAATCGAACTGTACGAAAACGCAAATTAGGAAATCTTATTTTAAATGCAACCTTTTGTGTTTTACGGTAAATAGTTACACTAAATAAATCAATATATTTTAAAATTCTCAATCTGTAAAAGCTACTCCATTTTTTATTCTTTAAAAAATTTTTTTTTTCACATGAGTCACCTTAAATCAATTTCATAAACCAGTAATAAGTCATGGCCTATAGTTTGAAACAATTAGTCTTGGAAATATAAACACACACACAAGATAAATAAATATGCACTCAAAAACCAAGTTGTACTATACTACAATCAGTTGATAACCAGATCAAACCTGACTGTCCAGGATTTTCTTTATCTGCCAGCTAAAAGTAGACGAATATTCATTTACTGACCAATACTGGGTTGGTTACCTTTCGGCTACTTAAAAAAATTCTAAGTTATCTCAATTATCTGTAAAAGGCTTTCATTTATATTTGAGTCTGTTACTAATTCGCCACAAGTTTTTTACGCGCAGAAATATATTTGTAACAAAGTTCTTTTCTCTCAAGATACTAAAAAGAAGTTAACTGCAGCGATTTGCATTTGTCTAATGTTATGTATATTTTTCAGCGCCATCTGAATTTATTTGATTCCCGTTACTAATTGAGCGTCGTTTACTAGATTTCACAATCTTATTCGGAACTGTAAATATCTATCTGCTGAAAAGGAAAATCTTTTCTTTTTAAAACTCAGATCATATCCTTCATGTGGAAAATACCTTTTGTATTGCAATCGCATTTAGTAAGTATCTTTTAAAAAAATATCTTGGTAATAATATCCATGGTAACCTTTTCGAAATAAACTACAAAAACTACGAGTTTGAAAGCGGGTTGTTAATAATTGTTTCTCCGCATCTTTTCTGAGTAATTTTTTTTTTTTTAAAATCTAATTTTAATTGAAAAAAAAAGATATTTTAATATTGATATGGAATTAATTAATAGCATTAATTAAATGACACTTTTTTTTCCTCATTGATAAACAGAATATTTACAAATATTAATATATTTATAAAATGTCTTAAATTACATCCATTATATCATATGCCTATCCCATAATAATCTTCAACCACATGTCATCTTATCAGTAGAATTATTTTCGACTATTATTGATTGACTACAGGATAAAAGTCCGAGTTTAATCCAACCCATACTTTTTTTTCTCGCACCACACCCAAACTATTTTATTTCATCCATTTATCTCACATAGTTTTTTTCTAAGTCTTTATAATCTCCTTGACATCCCATTAAGGTTTCAGCTGGCATTTATTATCATCTATGACGGCAGTATTCAGTCCAATATCACACATTAATATCATTCAAAAGGTGTTACCCAAAAGATTGAATATAATAGTTTTGATAAAGTATATACTTACATAATCCGGAAATGTTTCAAGATGCTCTGTTTTTGAAAATCTTGGATATCGTTCCCTTTTTGCATGAAGAGTTACGCAAGTTGTTCTTTTTTTTTTTTCCATATGTCATAGCATCGGCCGGGACGCGAACCCACAACCGTCTGCAACCAACTACTTGCTTGCAAGGTGGCTGCGATGACCTCTCAGCTAACAACGCTTGACAAGTTGTTCATTTTATATGTAAATTGGGCTGTACGATTTGGTACACTAATGGTTTTAATAATGAAATCTATGCTGTATAAGTGATAAAAATGTATACAGCCAAACATTGTTTGGAATATTTCTGGGTAAATATTTTAGGACATATCCATATATGGCTAAAGCAACTTCTGTTATTTCTTATGAAAATGTTGTATTTTTTTATTATCAAATATGATGTTAAAATCATGTGATTCTGGATCTGTAAATGATTAAAGATGCATTATGGGAAATCAAACTGTTTTACATATTTTTGAAGAAACTGCATAAAGTTACTTACCCTATATGGTTAAGTGTGATAATGGAGTGTCAGACTTTGGAGCATAGATTCTTCAGATTGATTCTAGTTCTGGCATTTTTAGCACTCAAACTTGGTACAAATTCCGAACCATTTTATTATTTATTTAACTCATTATCAATAGTAAAGAAAATATGAATAAATAAGCTATTATTTATTTATAAATAGTCAAAATAAGAGTCATAGATCGCATGACCCTATTCTCTTAAGCTCGTAAGTTATAAAGAGTGAGGATTGCCAATTTCTCAACAGGCTTTGTGATAAATGCTTAGCAAGAAAAAGCATTTAAAATATCTCTGTCAGGACCCGCCCCCCCAAATCTCTGACAATGGTTATTTATTTATGTTATATCATATACTGTACATGCTCATATTTCTCTGTGCACAAACAAACCATTCTATGTTAAAGATTTTGTTACTTTCTCTCAATTTGTGTTGCAAAAAAACATCTATCAATCCTTTCTCTAGAATAAATGCTTCTTTATCAGAAAAATATCTTCTTTTCATCATATAAGTTCCTAAAATTTTTACAATAATATGACTAACATTGTTTGGATTTATATTTATTAAATTCTCTTCTATAATCGAACAGTAAGTTGCTTGTGAAATCATACGATGTTTTAATACTGGAAATGGTGGACTTTTCTATGAACCATTGCATTAACCTTTACTTCTCAAATTTGTCATTTTATGACCTTTTATATTTTAAAATAACAATTTACTTCTTTCAATAGTTTTTGCTATTCCCATACCACTTGTGCCATCTAGTGAAAGCTTGAGTAATTAATAGATGTGTAAGCTATGATTATATGATGTACGTGGTCTGAGAGAGCTTGTTTGTCAAAAGTTCCAAAGCTACATTGAATAAATATTTTTGTTTATTATGCTAAATATACCCCAAACCATTTTATTTTGCATGAAAGTGGCATAATGCAAATGTCTTGAGCTGTCAACATGGGCATAAAGATCAGAACATTGATTTCTCTAACTTATCTGATGAGTGAAGATTAAATGGTGGCATAATGGGAGAGGATGATTTGAGCATCTGCAGTGGTAAATGATTGTGATGTGGCAGGGTTGAAATGAGGGAAGCACTGTTATAAATATAAAAAAAAGCTATATAATGATTGTCTACTCTTCCACAAAGAGTTAAAAAATGAATAAAATGCAGTCCCTATCTTAAGTAAAAATAACACACTGTGAGTATGAAAATTCAGATGTTAATTTTGCTTCTATGATGTGCAACAGTCAATGTGGTTCAAAGATGGCAAGATAGTTTTATTACTTTATATCACTTTTCTATGGTTTTTGGTAGTTATATCTCCATAAATTTTTTTTACTACAAACACTATGAATTAATGAATACTAATTTTTTTTTTAATCTGATATTTTCCAAACAGTCAATAGAATTCAGAGTGTATTTAGTCCAGTATCCCCAAGTTTAGTCCTGCCTACACATCTTTGGTGGTTTTATTTCCATTCATGAGATTGCTTTGAAAATTTTTTTGAAATAACAAAAAATATTTTTTGCTTAGTATATTAAATATTTTTATTTTTAAACAATAATTGTATAATAATTATTTAAAATCAAAGGAATACATGTATGCACTTTGATTTTATTCACATATGTTCTATTTTTTAAAATAGATGTTAATAAATTCAACCGTAATGTTAACAAAAGAAACTATAGTCAGTAGGATGACCATATCTTGTGACAGTGAAACCCATGATTACCAATACTGTGTTATGATATTTTGAGGTATTTTAAAAAATATAAAGTGATTTTAATATTTTAAAGCATGATTTTATACATTTATTCATTTGCATTTTAAAAATAAATTTTATTCAAAAAGATTTTCATTTTCTGAAGTCACTCATTTAATCTTTTTACTGTCCATTGATGAATGATGAAAATGTTCTTTAGTTTTATTACAAAAGCATTTTATTAATATTGTAAAGTTCAAATATGATTTTTAGAGTGTTTTTTTGGTTGTACACTTGGATTTCTAAGACATGAATTTCATTTATTAAGTGTTAATAAAAATATTTTATACTGAAATCAAAGATTGAACACTGATAAAAACTTCCACCAGGGCTAGCAACATAAAATGTCAACATAATCCAGAATTAAGTTACCTCAGTTCAGGTAACAAAGAAAAGATGTTTGTAAAATGCTTGCATCATGAAAGAAGGTGATTTGAGTTTCTGCACTGATAGATAGCTATGATATGGTGGAATTGAGATAAGAATGTACAGATAACTCCCATCCAAAAATTTGAAAATATTTCTGTAATGCAACAATTGTTTATCTTCCATAAGGTATTAAAAGCAAATAAAAACAGTCCCTATCTTGTTCAAAATTAGTGTGGTTAAAAATGATGCTATATAAATCATTTATACATTTCCTTTAGTCATATTTTACAATGCAAATAAATAAAATTTATTCTTTGATATTTTCCTATGGTTTTTTAGCCATCTTCATTAGAACTGAAGAAGGTTGTTGGTCAGTTGAAACTGTAAAAAAAATATCAAGGAATATTTTTTGTTTGATTGTATTGTAAAAAGTGATTAAAAAAAGTATATAATGGTATTATATAAATGTATGCAAATCAATGCATTAAGAAATAAGAAACAAAGAAAAATTACTTTATTATAACTCTTCTCTTATACACTTAAATGCAATTTTTATATATAATTCCTCCTTTATTTTTGTAACAGTTTTGACTGTCATGAAGTCTTCATCGGAGCTTTTGTAATTTTCTTAATCATTATACTGTCCGCAAAACCGGTTGGCTGAGTGAATTAATGTTCTAAACTTTTGATTGGTCAATTACAGAATCAGCAGTAAAAATATAGTCATCTTTTAATATTATTTGATTTTAGTTTTATTTGTAAAAAGTATATTAATAATTTGTCAGATTATGAAAGTGAATGAAAGTTTTTTCAAAAATTATTTCTATTTATTATTATAAAAATATTTTATAGTGGAGAACCCAAAAAGAATGTTTGTAACCTGTCAGAAAATATTGCTTACATCATTGACTTTCTTTCTCAATTTATGTTCGTGTAAAAGTAAAGAATTTTTTTATTAAAATCTTACTATTTTTGTAAAATAACTATATTTTCAGCATATTTTACCAAAATACATTATAATATGTAAATAAATGTCAGCAAAATATTCTAAAACATTAATTTTTATTTAAAAATCAAATAAAGAGCTTGGAGCAATGTAAACTGTTGTCAGGTGTCAAAATTGTTGTTAGCGTTGGTTTCTTTTTCAATTTATGTTCATGTAAAAGTGTACAATTTTTTACTA